>LR991020.1:3809016-6471516 GCA_905163495.3 Cosmia trapezina
TTTTGAAAAATCATCCCCTAAGGGGGCAAAATCGGGGTTGATTTTAAAATTTACAAAACTGCACGGATTTCGATGAAATTTGGCAAGGCTTTATATAGCATCCTGGGGAAGGACACAGGCTACTTTTGGTCTTAAAAATAATCCTACAGGGGGTGATATAGGGGATGAAAGTTTGTATGAGAAACTTAGTATTTCTTAAGTTAGGAATGTGAAAATTAAAATGTATGCTTTTGATAGGAAATAAAGAAATATGCAGTTCAGCGTTTTTGAAAAATCATCCCCTAAGGGGTGAAATCGGAGTTGATTTTAAAATTTACAAAACTGCACGGATTTTGACAAAATTTGGCAAGGCTTTATATAGCATCCTGAGGAAGGCCATAGGATACTATTTTTTTCAAAAATAATACTACAGGGGGTGATATAGGGGATGAAAGTTTGTAAGGGAAACCCAGTATTTCTTAAGTTAGGGATAACAAATTTATGTTATTGGTAGGAAATTAAGAACTATGTGGTTCAGCGTTTTTGAAAAATCATCCCCTAAGGGCGTCAAATAGGGGTTGATTTTAAAATTTACAAAACTGCACGGATTTCGATAAAATTTGGCAAGGCTATAGATGGTGTCCTGGGGACGGACATAGGCTACTTTTTTTTTACAAAAATAATCTTACAGGGGATGATATAGGGGATGAAAGTTTGTATGGGAAACTCTGTATTTCTTAAGTTAGGGATGTGAAAATTAAAATGTATGCTTTTGATAGGAAATAAAGAAATATGCGGTTCAGCGTTTTTGAAAAATCATCCCCTAATGGGGCAAAATCGGGGTTGATTTTAAAATTTACAAAACTGCACGGATTTCGACAAAATTTGGCAAGGCTTTATATAGCATCCTGGGAAAGGACATAGGATTATTTCAAAAACAATACTACAGGGGGTGATATAGGGGATGAAAGTTTGTAAGGGAAACCCAGTATTTCTTAAGTTATGGATAACAAATTTATTTTATTGGTAGGAAATTAAGAAATATGCGGTTCAGCATTTTTGAAAAATCATCCCCTAAGGCCGTATGATAGGGGTTGACTTTAAAATTTACAAAACTGTACGGATTTCGATGAAATTTGGCAAGGCTTTATATAGCATCCTGGGGAAGGACACAGGCTACTTTTGGTCTTAAAAATAATCCTACAGGGGGTGATATAGGGGATGAAAGTTTGTATGAGAAACTTAGTATTTCTTAAGTTAGGAATGTGAAAATTAAAATGTATGCTTTTGATAGGAAATAAAGAAATATGCAGTTCAGCGTTTTTGAAAAATCATCCCCTAAGGGGGTGAAATCGGGGTTGATTTTAAAATTTACAAAACTGCACGGATTTCGACAAAATTTGGCAAGGCTTTATATAGCATCCTGGGAAAGGACATAGGATACTTTCAAAAACACTAATATTATAAATTCGAAAGTAACTCTGTCTGTCTGTCTGTCTGTCTGTCTGTCTGTCTGTCTGTCTGTCTGTTACCTTTTCACGCCTAAACCACTGAACGGATTTCGATAAAATTTGGCAAGGCTATAGATGGTATCCTGGGGACGGACATAGGCTACTTTTTTTTCAAAAATAATCCTACAGGGGGTGATATAGGGGATGAAAGTTTGTATGGGAAACTCAGTATTTCTTAAGTTAGGGATGTGAAAATTAAAAAGTATGCTTTTGATAGGAAATAAAGAAATATGCGGTTCAGCGTTTTTGAAAAATCATCCCCTAAGGGGGTAAAATAGGGGTTGATTTTAAAATTTACAAAACTGCATGGATTTCGACAAAATTTGGCAAGGCTTTATATAGCATCCTGGGGAAGGCCATAGGATACTCTTTTTTTCAAAAATAATACTACAAGGGGTGATATAGGGGATGAAAGTTTTTAAGGGAAATCCAGTATTTCTTAAGTTAGGGATAACAAATTTATGCTATTGGTAGGAAATTAAGAAATATGTGGTTCAGCGTTTTTGAAAAATCATCCCCTAAGGGCGTCAAATAGGGGTTGATTTTAAAATTTACAAAACTGTACGGATTTCGATAAAATTTGGCAAGGCTATAGATGGTGTCCTGGGGACGGACAAAGGCTACTTTTTTTTTTCAAAAATAATCCTACAGGGGGTGATATAGGGGATGAAAGTTTGTATGGGAAACTCAGTATTTCTTAAGTTAGGGATGTGAAAATTAAAATGTATGCTTTTGATAGGAAATAAAGAAATATGCGGTTCAGCGTTTTTGAAAAATCATCCCCTAAGGGGGTAAAATCGGGGTTGATTTTAAAATTTACAAAACTGCACGGATTTCGACAAAATTGTGCAAGACTTTATATAGCATCCTGGGAAAGGACATAGGATTCTTTCAAAAACAATACTACAGGGGGTGATATAGGGGATGAAAGTTTGTAAGGGAAACCCAGTATTTCTTAAGTTATGGATAACAAATTTATTTTATTGGTAGGAAATTAAGAAATATGCGGTTCAGCATTTTTGAAAAATCATCCCCTAAGGCCGTATAATAGGGGTTGACTTTAAAATTTACAAAACTGTACGGATTTCGATGAAATTTGGCAAGGCTATAGATAGCATCCTGGGAAAGGACATGGGCTACTTTTTGTCTTAAAACATAATCCTACAAGGGGTGATAAAAGGGATGAAAGTTTTATGGGAAACCCAGCATTTCTTAAGTTAGGGATATGCCCTATGTTTTCCACATGAACGTTCCCATGGGATATTTTCCGACATCTACGCGGGCGAAGCCGCGGGCAACAGCTAGTCTATACATACATGTATGCATCCATGTAAGCAATTTGCAAATAAATAATCTAATTCTGACGCTTTACCTGTTTGACTAAATAATCATTTATTTTGAAATGCACCGGGCTGTACCTATTATACGGTAAAAAAATCGGCTGTTCCATACAATTTTATCGTGTAGGTATTGCATTTTAGAATCATGTGCTGAAATCTATGCTAACAATTTGCGAATCGATATCCCTTTAAAATCAGAATATGACTTAAAATTATGCAGTTCAAATGTGAAACTGTTGAATATTGACCTTCTTTGTGCAGTCACTATTTGATTCATAGATCTCTATTCTATATTACTGTCGTAGGTTTGAATTTATATTGACTTTAATATTCGCCAATGTGATCGCCTTACGGCTGCGCTCATGTATTTTATATGTATTTTATTTTAAATATATCTGGTGTACAACTGCTTTTTTTTTTCTTTTTTTTTTAAATCTAATAATAATCTTTATTACATAAGGAAGTGGTTACAATTAATGTAAAGTCCCTGACACTTGTGCTAGATGGTTAACCTGTGTTACAAGAGCCAGTGCCCTCTCCCGGGAGGAAATACTATTGAAAAAGTTATGCAATAAGATTAACAATGAAAAATAAAAAGTACTAAAATAATACAAAATAAATAAATAAATGAAAATTGTTTAGAATGAGCCTGTAGTGGTGATTGTGTGTGTGCGTGTAATGTGTGTGGTGTGTGTGTGTGTGGGGGTGTGTGTGGGTGTGTGCTTGAAGTATGTGTGTGTGGTGTGTGTGTGTATGTAAATTGAATTGGATGTACAGGAAAAATTTACTGGGATCGCAAGTAAAGGATGAAGTTGAGTGCCTCTCATTGGCTAGAATTGATATTACGAAAGAGTTTTTAGAATTTGCTCTATTTCATCGTAATTGAGGGACAGTAACCAAGGCTTTAGATTCTGCTTGACCTTATGCAGTGTTAGTTTATAAATTGATAGGGTCTTGTTGATTTTATTGTACATAATTGAACTTTGTACGCGAAAGTGTCGTCGGGCAAGCGCAGAACGATGCTGGATAGATTCGCAGATAGGAAAGCCAATCCGACTATTGGATAGATCTCTATCAAGCGGCATCGTGGAATGTCGACGCAAGACAGTGCGGAGGACATAGAGTTTTCTCACCGTGAGTACTTGGGCTTCGGAGTGCAACTGGGTTGTGGGGTAGTCCCTTTCACGGAAATACATAACTTTGAGGACAGCCCTCTGAGCTCGTACCACCCTAAGAATCACGGTTTTGAAAGTTCCCCCCCACACCGGGATGCAGTAGGTACCTAATAATCGACTCACACAAGGAACGATATACAAGTGAAGACGTTTCAATGTCGGCCGAATGTCTGAGCTCTTTAAATAAATAAATTAGTTTACGAAGCCGCATTGCATCCACGGTAAAACCCTCTACAAGAAGTTAACAAAAACAACTAGTGGTAGCGAACACTTCAGTTAATCTACAGAATTCTCTATTACAATTTAAAGTCGTCGTCCGGACATCAGCAAACTAAGTGTATGACTGTCCCCGCAATATTTGCAGTGGTACTAACTTTCCCTACAACACAACCTAATCTAGCACGGGCTCGTCTATTTAAGCGTACCGTTTGGCCAGGCGCCAGCTGAACATGAATCATGCGCCGCTGTCAATGAAACATAATCCGATCATTCCGTTAAGTGACTTGTTACATTATCCTCAATTCAAAGTGACGGATTTTGTAATGTAACACAACGGTGGTTATGTTTCTGAGGGTTGTGTTTAGTGTCGACTGTTGTAGTTATAATGGGTGTAATTATTTAATCAATGTTTTGCTGTCGGTTAGTAACACTATAAGTATAATTGCCAGCACGAGTCGTGAGCACAAATTACACCTTAACTTATAATGCTCTCGTCAGCGTTTTCAAGCTGTACCTATCTAAATATGTTTGATAATGTATTGATTTCTTATTGCTTATCACGGGATAAGCAATAAGGTTGAGTAGAGTTTGTGCTCACGACTCGTGCCGGCAACTACCTATAATTGTAGGCATAAGAACTCCTTTCATAATTGTTCTGCTTTTTCTTAAATTACCATTTCTCTAGTTAATACGGCCTAGTAAGTCCGCAACTTCACGACAATGCGCGTATTTTGCATATACCATTTCTCTATTAATCTCACTATAATAATCCAATTGCTTGGTTCATTGTGCTTATTTACAACAACGAAAAACACATTAGGCTTTTTCTTTTGAGTCGATGGTAAAAGAAAACATATTAATAACTAGCTGCGCCCGCGGTTTCACCCGCGTAGACCGGGATAAAAGCCTACGTCAATCGCGGCATATTTATTTGACACTAAAAAATTTTTTTACAAAAAAAAAAACAACCGACTTCCAAAAAAAATGCTACAAAGTGAAAAATAACTTTAATTTCGGAAGTCGGTGTCTTTGGCTCTGTATTTTAGTTTTTTGCCACTGACTTCCGAAATTAAAGTTATTTTTTACTTTGTAGCATTTTTTTTGGAAGTCGGTTGTTTTTTTTTGTAACAAATTTTTTTTTTCACTTTTTAGTGGGTCAGTTTGTAATTTGTCTAAGTTACAGTAGCCTAATGTCAACTGCTCATCACCTTTCACAAAATATTGTTTTTCCCGATACAAGGACGTTAATTGTTGAGGATTTATCCTAGTTGCTTAATTGCTTAGCAACCATATTGAAGTAATCGAATCGCAACCCAAGTGAAATACGTATTATTGAGTAGTTCCGATGGCCATCTATGGTCGTCTTTATCAGTTCCACTTCACCAAATGGTGCTTTCCGGAAGCAAATGCACGAGTTACTATAAAAAATACCGAAATCGCTGTAGGTGTGCCTATAAAATTTGAGGGTTTCCCTCGATTTCCATTGGATCCCGACATCAGATTCTGACTTGGTGACAATGGGACCACCTCGAGAGCACATCCTTTAAAACAAAAAAATAATTTTTAAAATCGGTTCACAATTGTCGGAGAAATCGGTGTACATACATAAAAAAAATATATATATACGCGACGAATTGATAACCTCCTCCTTTTTAGGGCCAAAGACACCGACTTCCGAAATTAAAGTTATTTTTCACTTTGTAGCATTTTATTTGGAAGTCGGTTGTTTTCTTATGTAAAAAAGTTTTTTTACCATTTCGGTACGGAATCTAAATAGGTACCTATAATATGGATAAACCAAGAGATGCGTAGATATTTTCGGAGATCTGTAAGGAGGGTCTAAGATTAAATCATAAACGTCATAACAGCTGGTAAATCTGTTATCAACAACATACCCTTTAGTCCAAGCTGCTTGACGTAAAAACGTCAATCAATCTGCCTGTCCTTTTCCCAACTATGTTGGGGTCGGCTTCCAGTCTAACCAGATGCAGCTGAATACCAGTATTTTACATAGAGCGACTGCCTATTTAACCTCCACAACCCAATTAAGTAACTGGGCAATACAGTACCCCTTGGTAAGCCTGGTTGTCAGACTTTCGGGCTTCTGACGACCCGTAACGACTGTCAAAGATCCACGAGTGACTGCTTGCTTTCCGAGGCACGGAGGAGTATCGGTATGTAAAGATGGTCACCCATCCACGGACCAACCACGGCAAGCGTAGCTTAACCTAATAGATCGACCCGTGCGGCTGTTATTACTTAGCCACGAGCTCCTCCCTTGACGTAAAAACGTACTGACACTTTACGCTTAACTAAACTACTGCATTTAATCCTGAACTTATTTACGACACCATAAGTTCTGCTGACCTCACAAACGAAGTCAACCGTAACAATAACAATGCACATAAAGGCACAGACACATCTAACATCCATTATTCACTTTTTATCAATTTTATTACATCACATAAAACGATTTAGCCAACAGATTTCCCGCAGTAAACAATCGATTAAAATAAATCATTCGCTGTCACCCGCGGCATTCCTCAAGCAAAGTGCGGTCGCGTTGAAAAATATTTTGATTGCGAAAATTCTGCACCGATTTACAGACTGCGAGGAATTTCTTCATTTAATGGACCCTTTTCATGAAAAATGTCGTTCTTGATAGTTCTTGTGGGAATTTTTTGGACTTTAATTTTATAGTTGGAGTTGTTTTGAGAATTTATTGCTAAACTTTATTTCAAGACACTTATTTTTATAATTCACTTAGCACTGAGAGAATACAAAAATCTCTCAGTATAAGTAAGTGAATTATAAAATAGTTGCCATAAATTTATAATTGTATATGGCAAAATAAATGTCCGTACCTCGACGGGGTCTTAGAAACAAAGGTCTGTAAATAAGAAGGTATGAAAAATTGACAAAAACAGAATAATACCAGTCACTTATCTTTTTAAAGCTCCCTACAAAAAAATAACCGGGCAAGAGCGCGTCGGACCACGCACAATAAAAGTTTCCGTAGTTAGGATGAATGTTATCCCAAAAACAAACTTAACATTGTAGTTGAAAAACATGTTCTCCCATACATCGATATACGTCACGATCAATTCTCCAACAGCAAATGTAAGTTTGTAATCGCAATTTTTTTTGCCTTGACCTGACCTTGCGTCTTGCCAAATTTCATAAAAAATTCTAGGTCAACGGGAAGAATCCGGTGGTTTTCATAATAATTTGCCGAAATATGTCGCATAAATTGACGTATTTTTTTATTGCGTTGACTTAGAAGCTTGATTTTATAGAACTCCAAGGGACCATAGACTTACGTCTTTGATATTAATTTCAACTTGATACCTTCTTCCGTACCTGAGAAAAAGGGCCTTGACAGACAGACAGATAGACAGACGGACAACGAAGTGATCCCGTAAAGGTTCCGTTTTTTTTTCTATTGAGGTACGGAGCCCTAAAAATGATTAAATTGATTTAATATTCTGAAGTTCTTTCGTTTTACTCAGAAGTCATAATTATGCGGAACTCATTTAGCATTTTTTTGCTTTCTGAAATATTAAAGCGGGCGAAATAGGTCGCTAATTGATTACATTTTTCAAAAAGCATCTTTTCATTTAACAATCTTTAAATTTGGTCTTGTGTGAGCGAGAGAGGTGATAAAATGCGACAGCCCTCAATACCTAACTTTTCCTACACAATATAATTATTTTGACAAGGTCTTCTCAAATAACACTATTATAATTATGTACCTAACTCAATTCACCTCCATTTGTACATCAAGATGAACAAAGTATTCGACGCTAACAATAATTAAGATCGACCCTTATTGTAACCCTTTCATCACTAATAATAATATTAGGTTACAACATTGTGGTGTTAGAGTTAAGATGACAGGAGAATCGATATCTCTGTCTAATAATGGTATCAATGTTACATCTCGTGTTATTTCTTAGAAAAGGTAATTGAGCTGTCTATAATAATAAGTAATATGTAATAAAGTTGTCGCGTTTTAGCATAGCATTATCGGCTGCTACCCTTTCCGTAATATCTCTCCATAGGAACCCAAACAATAAACTATATACGGCCAAGTGCGTGTCGGACCACGCAAAATGAAGGGTTCCGTAGTTGAAAAGAATTTATCCCAAAACAAACTTAACATTGTAATCCTTCGATAAATACTATTATTGATCGAAGTTGTAATCCATGACATTAATGGTCACTAGTGAATGTGATTGCATGGATATATTTCATATTTCCCCAACGAATTAAGTTCTTAAGGCGAAAGCGTCAGGGTAGCCCGCGAAATTCAAAATTTCTTACGTTTTTTGCAATTTGTAGGTCAGTGTGAGCTTGTATGTTGATTAAAAAACCGACTTCCAAAAAAAAACACTGCAAAGTGAAAAATAACTTTAATTTCGGAAGTCGGTGTCTTTGGATCTGTATTTTAGTTTTTTGCCACCGACTTCCGAAATTAAAGTTATTTTTCACTTTGCAGTGTTTTTTTTGGAAGTCGGTTTTTGTTTTTGTAAAAAAGTTTTTATTTTTCACTTTTTAGTGGTTCAGTTTGTAATTTATCTAAGTTACAATAACCCAATGTCAACTGCTCATCACGTTTTACAAAATGTTGCTTTTCCCGATGCAGGGACGTTAATTGTTGAGGAGTTCTCCTAGTAAGAACCAGGAGAAATGGAGCTCATGGTGAAGTCACCATTACCATTATTTTGACGAGCATAAACCATATTAAAGTAATCGAATCGCAACCTGTTATATACTTAGATATAATTGAGTATTTCCGATGGCCCTCTGTGGTCTTCATCATCAGTTCCAGTTCACCAAATGGTACTTTCCGAGAGTAAATGCACGAGTTACTATAAAAAATACCGAAATCGATATAGGTGTGCCCATAAAATTTGAGGGTTTCCCTCGATTTCCATGGGATCCCATCATCAGATCCTGATTTGATGATCATGGGACCACTTGGGAAGTATACCCTTTCGAACAAAAAAAGAAAAATCCAAATCGGTCTAGCCATTTTCGAGTAATCGGGGAACATACATAAAAAAAAAAATAAAAAAAAAAAAAAAAAATATTCCGACGAATTGAGAACCTCCTCCTTTTGGAAGTCGGTTAAAAATATGATTCGCGGCCGTAACTAATATGGATTTACAGAATTATAATCATTAAAATCAGCAATACAACTCCATAAGTTAGCATTTACCTCAAACCTCATGATTTCATGAAATCGCTAGATTTGAGGTAAATGCTAACTTATGGAGTTCTATGGTGCTCGTTGTTAATTTTAAACTGGATACCTCCACGCATTCCTGAGAAAAAGTGTCTTGACAAACTGACAGATAGACAGACAGACCGCGGAAAACGAAGTGAGGGTTCCGTTTTTTCCTTTTGAGGTATGGAACCCTAAAACATAAATTATATAACCCCAGTCCGCCATGACAGTTTACCTTTATCAGTCGCCACTTCATCTCACCATCTGTTTTCGTCACATCAAACGCGTTTACATTATTATAATTTATAATTACTTTCAAGTGGCGCCCTCCCACGGAGTTTGTGTGTATTTTTGGTCTCGTCAATAATTATTATTGGTTAGTAGCTGCATACTGATTTCTGGTATTATTATGATTTTGGATTAATATGTGGGACTAGCTTTTGTCCACCAATTTCAGCTTTCTAGGTTCAAGGGTTTGGGCTGGGCGTTGATGAGTCAGTCAATTATTCAGTCAGGACTTCTCTTTTTACTTATACAACATTGGTTTTTGTTTACACTAAACCTCTTAAGGGGTCATTGTTCTCATAATTTTGAACAACTTTTACTATGGGACCAAACCTGAAATCGCGAAAAAAAAAAAACCAGTTGTTCAGTACATTTATCTACATTAAACTCGTCAAAATGTACTGAACAGCTGATTTTTTTTCGCGATTTCAAGGTTGTCCCATAGAAAAAGTTATTCAAAATTATGAGTAGGTACAATGACCCCTTTTTGGGTTTAGTGTAAACAAAAACTAATGTTGTATAGATAGATAGATTCTATGGTCGCTTTTGATTATGTTAAGAAAATTGTGGCGTGAGCAACAACCTAAATAGTGTATCCCGTCATAGGTATGACTTATACAACGTCTCATTTTGCACCCTCGTCAAATTTCTAGGTGTGATATAGAACATCAAACCGAACAACTTTCTCCATGGGACCAACATCGTAATCGTGAAAAAATTTTCAACTGTCCCATAGAAAACTGCAATACCTCCTCGACGCAAATGTATGCGACGCCTGATTATTTTTTGCGATTACGATGTTGGTGCCATGGAAAAAGTTGTTCGGTTTGATGGTCCTTAAGTTCGACGAGGATGCAAAACGACGATAATACCAGACTATTACTGTCCCACAACAGGGCAAATCCCTCTTCTCATACAGAGAAGGCACCAGCACTGATCAGCACGCTTGCTCAAGACGGGTTGGCGATGTCAGACTTATATTAAGTACAAGTCCAGGTTCCCTCACGATGTTTTCCTTCACCGATGTCAGTAATGTCCAAGATAAACTCAGAAAATAATAAGAAATCCAGGCAAGTTCCAATGTGACTTTTGCAATTCATTATGTATTTTCTGAGTTCAATATTGAACCTACTAAATCTTATAAAAGTGGATTTAACCCATATAGGAGGATTGTTGCTTGTTTCTTAACCAAATATATTTCTTCATTGTAATTATATTTTGATTGAGTATTAAGTAGTTTATTTATTTATTTTATATATTTATTTATAAGTTTTAAAATTATCTATAAATTATATATTATGTACGTTGAAACTGTTTGTACTCCCCGTCACTTGACCCTAAAGGTTCATTAGAAAACAAGCGTCAGGCAGCATCTGTCTGGCATTAATGCTGAAATGGACCTTTTTGGCGCAGCCGTGAGGCACACACTATTGTTGTTATAATATTATTTTCACATTGTTTTATTCTTTTGTATTTTTGTGTTTCACGAACTGTGTCCAAATAAACGTTTTTCTTTCTTTCTTTAGATATCGACTGTTTCCGCTACAAAGGGCGTAAAGACCATTGCAGTCTTTTATCTATCAGTCAACTAAGTAAGACTGCATCAAAAAGTGAATTTGGCCCAAAATGGTCTCTACGCCCTTTGTAGTAGTGGAAACAGTCAATATCAGCTACCATCCAAAAATCTTATCCCTTCTCAGAAATTAATTTTTGGCCCCCAATAGGTATAAGAATTCGCGTTACCGGGTTCCGATGAAAAGCAATCAGAAGAAAGCCTTTGCCTAGTCTCTAGAATTCTAGACATTATATTTAATTCGCTTTTTGCAAAAAAAGATCACTGAAATGAACTATTTGTTCCACAAAAATGACACATAACTGAAAATAAAAATGATTTGGTACACAAATTGAACAAAAATTCAACGACAGAACGTCCTCAATATCAATACATAGAAATAACAAAGCAATAACAATAACGATTACGTTATGAAAATCACTTCATTGTCATAATCAAACCGATAGCACCCCTAATTCAGAATTCCGTGTAATTCAGATAATGAATGAGAGACCCACAAGATAATATCGGAATATAATTTCCTCCTCGAATCGGATAGGATTATGTTTATGGTTATTAACATTTATTACGTTAGTGGTTAATTATTATTATTATTTATTGGTCTTTGCAGTTGAAGGGTTAGTTGGCAATACTTAAGATTAATAGTGGTTGCCTTTAATTTGTTTGTTATATTGCATCATTCGGTTCCCAAAATATGTTAGAGATTAGATAATTAGGCTAAACAAATTTGTTATTAGGGAGGCAATCAGCTATGTTAATTTTTAGGGTTCCGTACCAAAATGGTAAAAAAGGAACCCTTATGGTGTGACCCAGTCTGTCTGTCTGTCTGTCTGTCTGTCACATCTCAAGAACTACTAATGCTATCAACTTGAAATTTAGAACAGTTTTAGATGACGTTTACCCAACTATTTTGCAAATAAGAAAGAAATAAAAATAATTATATTTTTTTTGCAACTGGGACTGAAAGGGGGTCTTAAAAATTTAAAGTGGGGACACTAGGGCATGTGGGGTATCATATGAAAGAACGCTGTTTGCACATTCTCAAACTATTTTTTATTTTTTTTAGGCCGCATAGTTTTCGACTTATGATGTAAAATGTAAAAAAAATACCGTTCCCCCCCCTTATCTCCGAAGTTTGCAAAGAGAAAAATCTGAAATTATTCTATGTGATAGAAGTTTATGTAAAGATTACAGGAAAAATAAAACGATGTCTCTAAGTAGCACACTTTTTCAGAAATCGGAACGGAACCCTCGGTGCGCGAGTCCGACTCGCTCTTGACCGGTTTTTTTTTAATACATATAAAACAGGACAAGACAATGGATTGGAAGGACATGGGGACGCCTTTTCCCAACATTGGAGCACTATGTAGGGTAATAAAAAAAATAAAACTAGAAATGTTTTTACAAGATAATTGTCTACTCAAGTAATTTCATTCATTTTCTTTTTATTTGAAAGAATTGTTGATGGAAAATAACAAATAGGTAACTTTTTAATAAGAAATACTTTTAAGTACCTATATTTTCTATAGGTACCTACCGTAATTAATATTATATAAAGTTAGCCAAAAGGTTATTCTCTTGAGCACAATAAAAGTGATAGATTGCCATATTATATTTACGTAAGTACCCCTTTCTTTTACGCCCTTTATTTACGCTGCAAATGGGTTGTGTTGAATTAATATTATTTTTATCAAACCCATCTACATATTTTAAGGCTATTTTAGCATAATAAATAATGACGGTTATTTTACTTATTTAGTAGGTTCTTAGGAAGGTAGATTATTTTTGTCTCACAAAAAAATTTTTTTTTTTTGGAGATTCTATGCCGTCTTCTTTGTCCACGTATTATGCTGGGTGCCTACACATTGCTTAAACGTAACATGAAATATTTTAATAAACGTAACAAAACGGGAATGAAATAGCAATCATTGTCACTGTTACGTACCCATAACAAATCTACTATACTTGCGTTGCCGCTTGTCTCTTCACACTAGTACGAATCTTAAATTTCTAACCCTTTCAGAAAATGGCGACCCAGCGGCAACATTAAGGCGCAGATTTCCTGAAAACGATCAAAAAGGTGGTTTTTTAAAGCTGTGTATCTCATAAACCGTAAATAATTTTGACATGTAAAAAAAATATGATATTTTCAAGTCCTTTTCAAATACAGTGATGGAAGCCAAAACATAATTAAACATACTTTAATGCACCAAAAAAATCTTTAAACATACCTCCTAATAATCTTTAAAAGCTGTTTATCCCTTCATTAGCAATTATAATTATAATTCAAAATATACCATGAAATGTCAAATTTCAAACTGCATCCAGTGATGGATTACTTTTTATTAAATAGTTAATTTCTAATTTTATACGATTTTATTTGCACTTTTACGACATAATTCCGGTGCGCGTGAGAATCTTCTATCTCGTGCGTCAAACTAGACAGCCATAAAGCCATTTCACTTACACACCGAGCTAAACCAAGCTTGGAACCAGGGCCGTAAGGCTCTTACAGACAGAGGCGATATCGCGTCGCGACGTGTCGCGTAGCGGTGTTGCGACGCGATAGTATCACTCGCGATATCGCCTCTGTCTGTAAGAGCCTTTATTCAGGAAAATTTTAAAGAAAATAACATAATCCTGTGAAACTTGTTTTTGTTTTGTGAACTATTTGTGCACATTTTGAAAACACAGTAAGGCATCGTTGCAGCTTATTTAGACGATTACGGTAATTTTACTTAACGTGCTACACATGTGCTACACTCACGCCAGTTAGATTGCGACTAAGGTAAATTAGGCCCATGAGCACAATTTATGCGGTCCACGTCTTGAAGTGCGAACCATATCTTCCGTTGTTTATACATCAATGGTAATATAAAGGGTGTTTCTTTTAATGTATCAATCCAGTGCGAGCTGATAGCTGAGTACCAAACCTAAAATTAAAAGTTGACCCAAAAATCAGGAAAAATGTCGAAAAAAAATTATAACTCGAAAACTACAAAAAATCGTAGAACATACATCGATAAGTGTTACTCTGCTATCAGCTCGCACTGGCTTGACACCTTAAAAGAAAACCCTGTATATTCTAGTCACTCAGTAAGTTGAGAAACGTATGAAAACGAAAATGGAACGAAACAACCCCTCGTATAAAAGTCAACATGGCTGCATACAAACTGACAGATCACTAATAATTTCAGCCTAATTACAAGTAATGCTAATACGTTCCAGATAGCTGATCTAACCAGGCCATAAACCGAACATTACTATCAATAAATCATATTGATGTCTCCACTAACTGCGCCACTAGCCAGGACAAAGCAATTAGCCCATCTAAATATGCCTAATTAAGAGGAAACGTGGGTGCTCTTTTCTCCATACAAAAAAAATACAAACGCTCTCGCCTGTTTTCTTTCTGGTTAATGACCATAAAGCAATGATTTTTTTACAGAAATATAAATATTAGTTACTTGTATGCCTCTATGTTTTCCTTTTTGATGATATATTATTTTTTATAAGAACTAGAACCCTCCAAAAATGCTCAAAATTGCCTATTCAGACCGCTGTCAACAGACGCCTAGTGTACCAATTTGACAACTATTAACGAAAAAAGAAAAACATAGGGGCATAGTATATATCCTTCTTATTCAGTTTATGAAATATCTTTTAAATTGGTCCAATATTGGAGGAGGAAATAGGCGAGAGCCAAACCTCGAAATATGACTTTTTACATAGGCTTTTTAGTCGGATCTGCAGTTGTCCTTATCGCACGAATTCGAGGGCGGAGCGCTCGCAGAGCGACAGCAATACCTTCTTAAAATACCTAATTTTCAAAAGTCTGGCCACCCGTCTTTCCTCTTAAGGTTCATTCATACACATCAGTCACGGACGTATTCACATTGGGCACCTGCTTAAACGGCGCCGGAGTGAATGGCACCTGAGGTATTCCACAAACGGCACCTATCGATATTTTTTTGCAGGTTCCTTTAGTGGAATAATTTATTATTTAAAATTTTATTCCACAATTTTATTAATGGCACCTACGGATCAGTAGGAAGGTTTATTTTTTTTAGGACGTAAAATTAAAATCAGTAGAGAGTTAAAAATATAGTAAGATTAGCCAAGCGCCACCTGTCTAACCTCCAATTCCAACAACAATAAAAAAATCCAAGACAAAAAAAAAACAATAAATAATAATTAATAAAAATATATATTTTTCTATATTATCGTGAAGTCACCGATCAGTCACATAAAAAAATACAAGCTTATTTTTTGTTTACCCTAAACCTGAAAAGGGGTCATTGTACCTACTCATCATTATTAACAACTTTTATGGGATCAAACCAAAAATCTCAAAAAAAAAACTACACTTCCATACAGTTAGAAGCTCAGAAGTAGGGATCGGCCCAACACGTCAGTCACGTCGCAACCGGCGCATCTTACGACGTGTCGCCGGCACGTTGAAACGTATATTGTTGCGAACGGAACCAACCACGTCTTCACTTACACCACGTTACGTCCCTAACGTTGACGTGGCTGATGTTGTCGCTAATATAACTAAGTGACGTAACTGATTTGAAGAAAATTTTACAGGGCAAGCCTCTTTTCTTCTTTTTTGCGTTCCGTACCAAAATGGTAAAAAAGGAACCCTTATGTTGTGACTCAGTCTGTCTGTCTGTCTCTCTGTCTGTCCGTCTGTCTGTCCGTCTGTCTGTCTGTCTGTCTGTCTGTCTGTCTGTCTGTCTGTCTATCACAGCTGGATATCTCAAAAACTACTAATGCTATCAACTTGAAATTTGGAACAGTTTTAAATGTCGTTTACCCAACTATTTTGCAAATAAGAAAGAAATAAAAATATTTATATTTTTTCTTCAACAGGGACTGAAAGTGGGTCTCAAAAATTCAAAGTGGGGCTACTAGAGTATGTGAGGTATCATATGAAAGGGCGCTATTCGCACATTCTCAAACATTTTTTCTTTTTTTTAGGCCGCATCTTTTTTGACTTTGGGGGAAAAATGTAAAAAAAATACCGTTCCCCCCCCCCCCCCCCCCCCCCCCCTTATCTCCGAAGTTTGCAAAGAGAAAAATCTGAAATTATTCTATGTGATAGAAGTTAGTGTAAAAATTACATGAAAAATAAAACGATGTCTCTAAATAGCACACTTTTTCAGAAATCGGAACGGAAACGGAACCCTCGGTGCGCGAGTCCGATTCGCTCTTGACCGGTTTTATTTTTTTGTAAACTGTAGATATATCGGTCTGGATTTTTGCATTATCATAGAGACCGTAAGGCATAGGTACAGATTCACCGATTAGACAGATCGATTCGACTTGGAAAATGTATTAAATTACTATAGTTAGGTCGGCTATCGGCTTAGTTCAAAATATCAGATACATCAGTTAGCTAAATTAGCGACGATGTGTGTGCACGTACCTTTACTTTCGTCAATTCAATTGAACTATATAGGCTAAGTGAAGATTGTATTATGTCGGTAGGTACGACTTAATAATACGATCTTGACTTCACGGCACTTCACGGCTTTATATCAAAGAGACATCATCAATTTGAGGTCTACTTTAATTAATGTACCATTAAGATGTACCCTAACGTTTGTACCAAAAACCCGAGTTCCAATTGACGCCATATAGGGGTCAATTGTTTGATACGATCGTAATGAAACTCTCAAAAGAAAGCTACAGTAGACTTTACTGCTCAGTCAATAAGATAGATAATGCCTTGATTGTTTCCGTGGTGGACGATATAATTGTTCGATTCGCTTCACTTGTTTAGCGATTAATATTGTTAAATAAGGTTGTAAATTTATCAAGATGATATTTTTATTGTGTTAAAGGGATGATTTTTATATTAATGGTATACTTAGCTTTGCGACGGGGTTCTTAGTGATTGATGGTCTTGACATCTGATAATAATCAGTTTGACAAGTGTTTTGTTAACTTATTTAAGTAATATAACGGTTCAATGGGTGTTAAGTGGTCCTTGGTTCTCTGATACAAGACAAACGATATTTGATATTTTGTTTGACAAAGTAACACAAAAAGATGGCCATTTTATTTTTGGAAGAACAACAGATTTAACACTTTCAGCTGAGCATCTGGGTATTCAAATGTTTGTTGCGCGGCACACTATTTTCTCATACAAAATTTAGGACGATTAGTGACGTTCTGGTTTTTCATACAAGCAAAGATAATATGAAATGTGACACAACCGTTACTACACGTCGACGTTGCGAATGTACGCGTTATAATGTATGTGTGTGACTAGCCTTAAAAAGTGTACAACAAAACTAACGTGGAGTGGCGCTAGCAGTCCGAAAATTTAAAGTGATACGGCGCGATGACGTAGCTTGAAGGAGGATAGGCCGCAGCCGTTTATACACGTTCTTTAAAGAAAGACATATTTTTTGCTGACGTGTCAAATAGCGTTTATCAAATTTTACGTCGCTCCGCTCAAAGTGTTAAGTATAAAGATACACTTGACAATTAAAAGACCCTGGTGACAGATAGATTTGAATAGAGCCAGAATGTCCTCCTTTTTTTTGTGGATGGGAAATCATCAAATGACTTCTCCAGCTCTGGGTGGAGCGGAAGGGCGTGTCAGACTTTTACTGACTAAAACCTACCAGTGTTCCTTCAGTTGCCTATGCCAGGGCCACGGTATCTCTTTCGAACAACCCGCGACCCCTCCCTGGATGCAAAATAGTGGGTATTTTGCCACTATACCAAAAACTATACAAGGTGTAACTTATATAACGTACAACGGGGTCATTGTACTCATCATTATGAACAACTTTTACTTTGGGACCAAACCTGAAATCGCGAAAAAAAATCAGCTGTCCACTACTTTTATGTTCGCATAACATAAAGGCTCTTACAGACAGAGGCGATATCGCGGTCGCGACGCGATATTTCGATATTATATCCGTAGAAAAATATCGCGTCGCGACGCGATATCGCCTCTGTCTGTAAGAGCCTTAATTCGTCAAAATGCAGGTGGGTATACTTAGCTGATTTTTTTCGTTATTTCAGGTTTGGTCCCAAAGTAAAAGTTGTTCATAATGATGATTACAATGACCCCTTTAAAAGGTTCTGCGTTATTTAAGTTACACCTACCTAGTATAAGTTTGCATAATGCAATGGCTTCAGCTTCAAAGGTCATTGACTGTTTATAGATAGGTACGGTCAGCAACAAAAGTCCATTAACACTTGTGTTTTCTAAATCTTATTTATTAAGAAAAATGTAAATTTTAAAGAAAATTAACTCATATCTAATAGTATCTAATAGTATCAGTCGCGCGCGCGCAGCGATAGCTAGCGAGCGTGGTCCCGGTTACGCGAGAGCTGCGTTTGTTTACGTTTTAAAAATGTCGACAACAGTGAAATGTGCTAGTTGTAATATCGTTATAAATGAGCTTTTGGCGTATGTGCAAAATAAAATTTCGATTATAACTGAAGACAGTTTAATGAGGATTTGTTTGTCCTCATTTAGTAGTGAACAAATTGATGAAGCAAAGACGTTGCTATTTGAATCGTTACCTGCTGAATACCGGAAAAGAGTACGGAAAGGGCAGGGCAAGGAAAATCGGGACTTAATGGATATCATCAGTTTATTCAAGGTCGTAGACAGTGATGTGATGCCAGTATTTGTAGCCCGCGATTTAGAGAAACTGCCTCCAATAACTTTCGATCACCTAGACGTGTCTAAATTGCTAAAAGACCTCATTTTAGTGCAATCGGAGATCAAGAATATCAAATCTTCGTATGTCACAATATCACAGTTAGAGGAGGAAGTAAAAAGCCAGTTGCAAAATAAGGGGCACTCTGTCCCCGCGTTTTCAATCGGAAATGTGAATGTTAAAAGAGGTGGTGCGTGTGCCTATCAGGGGCGAGATAGCGGTCCTATGGGTTTGTCACATATCAATGACTCTCCTATATGCGATTCAAACCAATCAAAATCTAGTTTATCACCAAATAAGGATTTGAATTATCGAAGTATTATAACGAGCGATTGCATAGAGGGTAGTAAAGTTATCCCGACAAATATAACATTGTCGGTAGATCGTGAGCGGTTGGACGTCGAAGGAGCGGGGAGCGCGGGGACGTGTAGCACGGCACGGGCGATCGAGCAGGTCTGTGAGTCATCGCCGGCCGCTGATAACGATGTATGCGAACAGCTGATTGACTCAAACAAATGCACGTTTGCTAAGGTACTGTTGCGTTCAAAGGACAATAAAGATGATAACGAACAAGGATGGACATTAGTACAAAACCGTAGGCCAATGAGGAATAACCGTTTAAAGGGAAAGATGGGAAACAGTACGATTGAAACCGAATTTAATTTTAGGGCGGCCGACCGAAAAATACCTATATTCATTACGAACGTACATAAAGGAACGTCAGAATCTGATATATGCAAATATATATATAGTAAAACCTGTGAAAATGTTACTTTAGAGAAAATTGCAATGAAGAAGCTAAGTGACTATGACGCTTACAAGTTATTTGTATCTGCATCAAAGTTAGAGATGTTCTTGGATGAGAAACTATGGCCGAGTGGTATCATTTTCAGACGCTTTGTACATTTCAGGCAGAGATCTTCGACAGAGACAGTAAAAGTTTCTCATGACGGTCGTTATAACAAGTTAAATGGCTAGTGACGTTTACAAATTTGCTACTTTTAATTGTAAGAGTGTCAAGCGCTCTGCAGATGGAATACGTGAGCTGTGTAAAACATGTGACATTATAGCTCTTCAGGAGACATGGTTGTTGCCCAGTGATATTTCATACTTGAACAGTATTGATGACGAGTTTAGCTGCACGGGAACCTCGGCGGTGGACATGTCGTCGGGCATGTTACGAGGACGTCCTCACGGCGGTCTCGGAATACTCTGGCGGCATAAAGTGTTTCCTAATGTGATAGTGGTGCAGTGCAATAATCCGCGAATATGTGCGATTCGCGTTGTGTTACCTGAGCGGTCTATACTAGTGGTGAATGTTTACATGCCTGTGGACGCAGCGGCGAATTTAGTCGAGTTTACGGACATCCTCGGCTCGGTAAGCGCTATCATAGACAGTTGTAATATTGATTGTGTTTACATACTAGGTGACTTTAACGCACACCCTACTGAACAATTTTATAATGAGTTATCCTTATTTTGTGAGGACCAGGAGTGGTCTTGCATTGATGTAGAAATGTTGAAGGGCGTTTCTAATTCGTTTGATTGTTTCACTTTTGTGAGTGAGGCTCACGGATCGCAAAGATGGCTTGATCACTGTTTAGTCTCTATGGCAGCTGTGCCGTCAGTATGCAGAGTGTTTGTCAAGTATGACGTACTGTGGTCGGACCACTTTCCGTTAATAATAGAGTGTAATCTGGGCATAGTCTCATCTAAGATAGTAGAATGTAAACCGAATGTAAATGATGCTGTATGGGGGGAAAGAAGTGTAGATCAAGTTAATCAATACATGACTGAATGTCATAGACTCTTAAGACTTCTTGACTTTCCAGAGGTTTTTAGGAAATGTGCAGATTACACGTGTAATATTTTGCAGCACAGGCAAGGCATTGACAGTTTGTATAACAATATTGTAAAAATACTAAAAGAGTCTGCAATGTGTTGTAAACATAGTAAACATATACGTAAGAAAAAGAAACCTGTTGCGGGGTGGAACTTACATGTTGGCGAGGCACACAGGGAAGCTAAGCAGAAATTTTATTTGTGGTGTTGGTATGGGAAACCAACCTCAGGTGCAGTTTATAATGAGATGTGTGAGGCCAGGAAAATCTTTAAGAACCGATTGAGATGGTGTCAGAACCATGAAGAACAAGTAAAAATGGATATTCTGGCCTCTCATCACTCTAAAAACGATTTTCGATCTTTTTGGAAAGCTACAAATAAACTTAATAACAAACCGGTTACTCCTGTGTGTATCGACGGCGTAAGTGATGCCGGTGAAATAGCGGATCTGTTTCGACAACATTTTACTGTCAAATCACCATTGGGATCCTCGCAGTCGCTGATCAATGTTGAGAACGGTGAAAAGATGGGTTTTAGATGTACAGCTAGAGAAGTAAAGTTGATAATCAAATCAATGACTAGAGGTAAATCAGCCGGCCATGACGGGTTGAGCATTGAACATCTGCAGCATGCTGGACCCCACTTACCGAGATTGTTGGCTATGTTGTTTAACCTTTGTCTGAGTCACTCGTATTTGCCTGAGGAGATGATTAAAACAATTGTAATACCTATCGTTAAGAATAAGACAGCTGATCTATCAGATAGAGGTAATTACAGACCTATCTCTCTTGCCACAGTGATATCGAAGGTGTTTGACAGCATGTTGAACTCACAGCTGACAAAACACATTGAACTTCATGACAATCAGTTCGGCTTTCGGGGCGGACTATCCACTGAAAGTGCAGTTTTGTGTGTTAAACATGCTGTCAAATACTACACAAGACGTCAAACTGCAGTTCACGCATGCTTTCTTGATCTTTCGAGGGCTTTTGACCTGGTTTCCTATGATATTCTATGGAAAAAGTTAGAAAACACGAAGTTACCAATAGAACTCATTAACATCTGCAAGTACTGGTACGGAAATCAGGTCAATGGCGTTCGATGGTCGGGAAGCATGTCGCAATCATACAGGTTGGAGTGCGGGGTGCGGCAGGGGGGATTGTCTTCACCAACCCTATTCAACCTGTACATGAATGATCTGATTGTGGCACTCAGTAGCACCCGGGTAGGTTGTCACATAGACGGAATTAATGTAAACAACATAAGCTATGCTGATGACACGGTGCTGCTGAGTGCATCGGTATGTGGCATTAAGAAATTGCTTGCCATCTGTGAAGCATATGCCGAGCAACATGGATTAAAATATAATCCACTCAAAAGTGAAGTCATGGTCTTTGAGGCCAGAGGAAACAGTCCAGGTAGCGTGTTTCCCGACATTACGCTTTATGGTACAGCTTTGCGTAGGGTGTTTAGATTTAAGTACTTAGGACATATGCTGACCTCTGACCTCAAGGACAATGATGACATCGAGAGGGAACGGAGGGCGCTGGCAGTGAGGGCGAACATGGTAGCTCGCAGGTTTGCACGTTGTTCGACGGAAGTCAAAATTACACTTTTTAGGTCTTATTGTACATCATTCTACACGTGCAGCCTGTGGGCTGACTATACTCATAAGTCTTACAGTGCCCTCCGTGTCCAATTTAATAATGCTTTCAGGATGCTGATGGGGCTGCGGCGATTCTGTAGTGCATCAGGGATGTTTGCTGAACATCGCGTAGACTGCTTTTACGCTACGATGCGTAAAAGATGCGCATCCCTGGTACGCAGAGTACGTGGCAGCGCCAACAGCATTCTTAGCATGATCGCTAGTCGGCTTGACTGTAATTTTATCAGTCATTGCTGCGCCATTAGTCATGGAATGGCGCGGTAGTGATGTGGCATTATTTTTGTTTGGTGTGGGTATAGTTTTAAGTATTACTAACACTAGTCTATAAGAACATTGTTACTAACAAAATGGACATCATGGTCTGAAATAAAGTATTAAATTAAATTAAATTAAATTAATAAATGAAATGCTAAAAAGCAGGTTATCGTATCATTTTGTGTAAATTTATATGATGTCAAAAAGTAGCATGTTAACCGACTTCTGTCGCTGACCGTACATAACATACCAGAATTATTGAACAACCAGTGAGCCGTCAAATTAAGTTATTAAAGTTTAACAATTCACTTGCGAAACTGGTGATACTCGCATTTTAATGAAATTCTAAGCCCCTTCCACATCAATGAGGACCCTAAATTGTGGTATATGGAGGGTTCATTGACCCGATATATAGATAATAATTATATCTAAACAAAACATTTCTTGGTTAACCTAAAATACCTATGTCAAGGGTTAGTTTAAAGGTTATGAGAGGTCACAAATCATAACCTCATTGCTCGAACTAACTTAAAGGAATTTAATTCATATGATCAACATACCATAGATAGAGTCAGTGACAAAATTCCAAGTATTAATGTTCCAAGAACTGAAAATTAATACCCTTTGGGGCAAATCACGGAATCAGTAGCAAATTCACGGAAACTATAAATACAAACATCCAGGATGTCAAAATGAGGAGTCGTTAGGGCATGTCCTTTCTCTGTCTTGCATTTATCTTTTGCTATTTTCGTCTCTGTCGCACCTAAGTGACCTAGAACACGCATTTTGGTTTGGGTTTTGCTCTTCCAGGCTATTCTCGTTTGGTAGTTGAGGAATACGATCCGAAGTGGTTTTTTGTTGTTTTCTTATATTTTAATAATGCTTAATTATTCTATGATTAGAATCGGCTGTCATTCGTGGATCTCTGACAGTCGTTACGAGTCGTCAGAAGCCCGTAAGTCTGACAACCAGTCTTACCAAATGGTATCGTATTACCCAGTTACTGGGTTGTGGAGGTCAGATAGGCAGTCACTTCATGTAAAATACTGGTATTCAGCTGCATCCGGTTAGACTGGAATCCAACCCCAAAATAGTTGGGAAAAGGATGAATGATAACTTTAGGGAAGAATGCAAAAATATTTTCTTTACTTAAGTCTATATTTTTACTTAAGTAAGTATCCCAGATACGAAGCCTAAAGTAGATACGTAAGTAAAAAATATAATTGCCTCTAGTCTAGCTCTATGCCCTAAAGTATTGTAATTAGGGTTCCGTACCAAAATGGTAAAAAGGAACCCTTATGGAGCGACTCAGTCTATCTGTCGGTCTGTCACAGCTGGATATTCAAGAACTACTAATGCTATCAACTTGAAATTCGGATCAGTTTTAGATGACTTTTGCCCAACTGTTTTTCAAATAAGAAAGAAATAAAAATGTAGAGTTTTTTTTTGCAACAGGACTGAAAGGGAGTCTTAAAATTTCGAAGGAGGATTCTAGGGCATGTGAGGTGAATATATATATGAAAGAACGCTGTTTACAAATTCTCAAACATTTACTTCTTTAATTTTTCAGGCCGCTGTTTTCTAAATGCAAAAAAAAATACAGTTCCCCTCTTATCTCCAAAGTTTGCATAGAAAGACCTGAAATTATTCTATGTGATACAAGTTTATGTGAAGATTACAGAAAAAATAAAACAATGTCTCTAAATACCACACTTTTTAAAAATCGGAACGGATCCCTCGGTGCGCGAGTCCGACTCGCTCTTGACCGTTTTTTTTTTTATTATAGCTACATTTCAGTCAACTTCCTAAAGAAAAGTAAGTTTTAGCCAACGTTATGGAGTATTTCAAAGATGAGAAATATCAAGCGTAAAAATACAGTCACAGCTGCAGCGACTGCAGACTATTTAATAATTCACACAAGAAATTAAAACCAATGAGCAGTCTCTTAGAATATTTTCCTTTGCATCAATTCTATAAGTTTTTCAGTCTGATTAACATCGGACATCAAAGAACTATGCAGACACAATAATTTTCTTTTATGTCATCTGTCTGTCGAGTGGTTATATGAATAAACTGTAATCTAGTGATAAATATTAAAGATAGTTGTAGTTTTTAATACGAAGTAGTTTAAATATTTTAACATTATCATAAGCACTGTGACGGCCATTGGGCTCCGATTCACAGACAGGAACGATTTTGACATCGGACCTTCGGGGTCCGATGTCAAAATCGTAAAATATCAAAACTCCATAAAAACAGGAGCAGGTCTGCTGGAAGAAATTTCTATAGAAATAAACAGTACAGTAGTACTCAACTAATAAGGCGCGTCGTGAATCTTCGTTCGCACAGAAAAGAAAGTATGGCCCCGAAGACTAACGAGAATAATTAAAACTTACAATCAACCTTAGATCACTACTATAAGGTTCATAATACACTGCAGCTGTTAGTTCCGTCTCACTCGCAAGTATGGCGGCTTTCAAGCAGCGCGCGCTAACATGGCGGCAGCAGCTACCAACCAATAGCGGTACAGGAAAAAGCGTGGAGCGTGTCGATTGGACAATAGCATTTCCCGCGCTTTGAAAATTCATCTTCTGCGCATTTACATGCATAAGCCATATTACTTGAGTACTACTGTACCTTTGTACTCCTAATTATAAGTATCATGTATCTCTATGTATTTTTCTGTGTGTACATAAATTATAAAATAAATTAATAAATAAAAACACTAAAAGTTCTAAAGCTGCTATACTCTGCTATACATACATTAAGATGTAGGATCTATATTCACCCAAACCAAACTCATTGTGGATACCACTCGACTCCCTTCAATCCATTGTTTTACGTTCAAATACCGTAAGATCAACTCTTGTCTTGGAGAGTTACCTTCGGTTTTAGTTCCCCATGTTTTATGCATCGAACACTTATTGATTTTGAGGGGTAGAGCTTTTTGTCAGTTTTGCAAATAGAGCGCTGGTTTTATTGTGATTTTGTTGGAAAAACGGAGTGTGTTGCAATTTGATAAAAGATAAATTAAGTATTATTATTTACAACAGATTATCAACAGGTTCAAAATAGTGTCTTTAAACTTGTGTTTTTATTGTAATTTTCTGTTTAATATAGAACATCATCACCTGCCTAGCCTTTTCCCAACTATGTTGAGGTCGGCTTCCAGTCTAACCAGATGCAGCTGAGTACCTACTGGTATTTTACATGGAGCGACTGCCTATCTGACCTCCACAACCCAGTAACTGTGTATTACGATACCCCTTGTTATGACTGGTTGTCAGACTTTCGAGCTTCTGACGACCCGTAACGACTGTCAAAGATCCACGAATGACAGCCGGGACCAACGGCTTAATGTGCTTTCCGAAGCACGGATAAGTTTCAGTTTGTAAAGATGGTCACCCATCCACTGACTAACACCGGCAAGCGTAGCTTAACCTGATGGATCGACCCGTGCGGCTGTTATTACTTAGCCATGAGCTCCTCCTGTGCGTAATATGGAATGATTATAAAAATATTTGTGTAATAGGCAAAATAAATTATTTCCACAACTTTTTGAGACAACTCAATTTGTTTCCTCACCAGATTAGTCTTGCTCGTTTCATACAAATAACGATGCCAGTAGGCACAGCTATTTAACCACTCTCGCGTCGCTTACAAACAATTACCATTCCTTTCTCCCAAACATTGTAGCACTCACGACAACAAAATTTAAGTAGGTATACTTCGAATAAATTGAGGAAACACTACCGAAATCCGCGCGTGTAAGATATCAGCATATACCAGAGGCACAAAATAGATAGGTAGAGAGGGGTCGCCTCCATACAGCCAGTGAAACTCACGCATACATAGGCACGCTTCACGTACAGCGAGTGTTAGCGCACTCGCGACTGTCATTTGTTTGAGATAGTATCCGAAAGTGTAAACAAACCCTGTTCAGGTTAAATTCTTAAGTAATCACTCACTAATGGGAATTAGTGACACTATATTCTGTCACCACTTTTTCCAGCAATAAAATTATTGTTTGAATAACAACATTACAATAATTTAAAGTTATTGAATAGTCGCCTACGCAAATAAGAAATCTGATTAATTCTCAAATGAAAATCATCTTGAAAGAATTCAGCTTTAAAGTATTCAAAGAATCAAATCAAATCACTCAATTTGTAAGTGGCACTAAAAATTGGCATTCACATGGTAGATAGGTTATACAAGTTCCGCAAGTGGCACGCCAAATTCTGGCTAATTAGCCACATTTTCGTCGTCTTGTCTCTTTTTCACTCCCAATAATTACCTACGATATGATGGTAAGACATCATATCGGGTAATTATCGGGAGTACGATATGATGTCTTACTTCCATGTGTCATCTAATAGTTCGACATTGTGCCGTTTTTGAACATCAAATGTTGGAACCTAGTAAATTCTTTTTACTTATAATATCATTGTCCATAAGTACGTTTTCTTTTGGAAGTGTGTGTGTGGCTGTTTTCTCTCGTTGCTGAGAGCCAATCTTCTGTCCGATTCCGTGCTTATACTAGAGTAGATAGGTACTGTCGTCTTCCATCGCTCGGCGCTCTCGCTTTTAAACGGCAATCGTCTCAGTGCTCTCAAAATATTCACTTAAAGTGGTGGTTAGGCAGAACTCAGACGCGCCAGTTTGCGAGACCATAATTTGTGTGCGGTTTGTGGTGAATATGATAACTTCTGTGAATTCCTTCTGCACTTTGCAGCAGGCACTTCAAATTAAGGCCAAATACATAATTTGTCTGTTTCAATGACTACATCAGTAGATGTGGCGATGTTTGGAGACCAGCAATGGACTTAGCTGAACGATGGTAAAACCATCATGTGCAAAAGAATGGCTTACTAGAAGATCCCAAAAACTTTTTATTTCCAATATACGAGTATAAGGTCTCATTAAAATAGATTGACAAATTTTCGCAATGTGTTCTACCCATGGATATGAACGATTTTCACTATGGGACTAACTCTGAAATCGCGAAAAAAAAGCAGCTGTTCAGGGGGGATAAACGGCCATTTTGGCAGAATCATAATAGGATAATAGGTATTATGAATCACATTTGAAATCGTAAAACGGTCACAAATTGACAATTCATAATTTATCTGCATACAATTCATAGCACGCAATTCATCTGTTTGACAGTTTTGTATGGAGATTCGTAAAATGGTCCACAAATTATGAATTGCTTTATTGAAGTTTAATGTCAAATACGTCAAATAGCACAATCGTAATAAATTGCTGGAAATTCAGGAAATGAATCGCTTACAGAGGAATTGCTTAATGTGGCCGTTTTAGACCCCCAGTACATTTATTTAATTATCTACACCAAACTTTTTTTTTTTTCGCGATTTCAGGTTTTGTCCCATAATAAAAGTTGTTCATATTTATGGGTAGAGCACCCTGTGATAATTTGTCTATCTACTTTAATGGGACCTTGTCTATTATATTGTGGTGAGAAAATAAACATATATTAGGTATCTTATCTTATCTTAATAATTATATCGATACAGCCTAAAATATAGAAGATTTATCTTTATTAGTAAAGTGTTAGGATTTTTTACAATCTACCCTCTTCTTTGTGTTTAAATAATACTCAGTATACATACCGTGTGAGAAGACGCTTGTTTTCCTCGACTTATCTCAATGCTGAATAATTTTATACAAACGCCTACGAATTTCTTCCGCCTCTATTTGAATAATATTAAGTCGGCCGCTTATTAAATTCACTCGGTTTTGTAGGAATGTGTGCGGTTATATCGATAAAAGGATCGGGATGATTACCATTATTCAATTACTTGATTCCATTTTCGAGAAGTTTTACTTGTTCTGAAACGACAAAATTGTATCTTCGAATTATCTTTTATTTCTTAACTTTCGTTCCTATTGCAAAATCGAAATCGAGGATATTTGAGATTGTCTAACAGTTTGTGGTAAAAACATCATCCCCAGTATCCGTAGTAGAAGTATTGAATTAGGATGGGATCGCCCCAATATTAAGGCTATTATACCCTCGCCATAAATCTATCGACACCAATGTGGAACACGGAACAAATATGTTGGGCTAAATTGATCGAATATGATATTTTGTGGCGAAAGTAATCATTTTTAGTCTGGTGATATTGACGTCTTGATAAAATGATGAGAGGTTCGGATGTGAAAGATGGATATGAATGTAAATGGCTAGAAGAATAGATGAAGACCAAAGAAACCAGGGAAGGACAGCGTAAAAGATGGATATGAATGTAAATGGCTAGAAGAATAGATGAAGACCAAAGAAACCAAGGAAGGACAGCGTAAAAGATGGATATGAATGTAAATGGCCAGAAGAATAGATGAAGACCAAAGAAACCAGGGAAGGACAGCGTAAAAGATGGATATGAATGTAAATGGCTAAAAGAATAGATGAAGACCAAAGAAACCAGGGAAGGACAGCGTAAAAGATGGATATGAATGTAAATGGCTAGAAGAATATATGAAGACCAAAGAAACCAGGGAAGGACAGCGTGAAAGATGATTTTGCTGGTGTTGGTGGCTGAAGAAGTGCTTTTAGTTTTTATAACATATAAATATATTTATACATAAAAAGAAAAGTCCTGCTGACTGACTGACTCATCAACGCCCAGTCCAAACCCTTGGACTTAGAAAGCTGCAATTTTGCACAGAAGTTCCCTTTATAATGTAGATAAGGCTTATGGAAGGATTTTTGTTCCCGTGGGATATATCCTGTCATACCGACGCGGGCGAAGCCGCGCGGGAAGTGCTAGTTTATAATAAGTAGAAAACATGCTGCATTGATTTCAAGTTAATTGGAACAACAGCAGAAGGACGCAGATCATTCTTAAAAAATATAAAAGTCAGATGAAATGCTTTCTTATTCTACAAACCCAGCATAGAGCACCATACTCTATTCTAGCAAACGATAACTTAAGTGACGTGACTATCTTACTCGTAACTTTACAAGATTCAGATCACGATAAGTGTCGTAACATAACTGATAGATATATGGTAGGTACGCAGTTATCGAAAGTAGCATCGTAGAAGATCATACTATGAAGCGTTATTACACTACGAGATATGTCGCAAGTCGAGATACGATAAACCTATCTATCGAACTTACTTGATATTATGAGAATAAACTTGAACATTATGTTGAATATTTTCAACGCGATATCTCAGGTGATATCGAAAGTGATGCTGACATGTGACAATGGTTACGTAAATCGATTGACTTTGACTTTGAAATAGAACGAAGTGACAAACGATATTGTATATTATGTACAAGATTAGCGTGAGTATACAATGTTACCTTGCTTTATTGATACATTTGTCAGAAAAAAAAAATATATAAACCTACCTAACTGAGGTAAAAAGTTAGTTGAAAGGTCTTATAATCGCAGACACTGATTACATCATTATGACCGTCTAAAGCTATGACTGCTATGATTGTTAGCCTCTGTAAGGATATTTTATATTATAGTAAAATCATTAGAATCCTTTTTTTGCGATAATCTCCAAGAGACAGAAGTTTCAAGTCAACGTAAACCCCCGTATTTTATCGCGCACTGGATTTTGAACTCTCGTTGTTGAGCCGAGCGTTGAGAATCCAACCTAACATAAAAACTTTTTTACAAAAACAAAAACCGACTTCCAAAAAAAAAACACTACAAAGTGAAAAATAACTTTAATTTCGGAAGTCGGTGTCTTTGCATCTGTATTTTAGTTTTTAGCCACCGACTTCCGAAATTAAAGTTATTTTTCACTTTGTAGTGTTTTTTTTTTGGAAGTCGGTTTTTGTTTTTGTAAAAAAGTTTTTATTTTTCACTTTTTAGTGGTTCAGTTTGTAATTTATCTAAGTTACAATAACCCAATGTCAGCTGCTCATCACGTTTTACAAAATGTTGCTTTTCCCGATGCAGGGCCGTTAATTGTTGAGGAGTTCTCCTAGTAAGAACCAGGAGAAATGGAGCTCATGGTGAAGTCACCATTACCATTATTTTGACGAGTATAAACCATATTAAAGTAATTGAATCGCAACCTGTTATATACTTAGATATAATTGAGTATTTCCGATGGCCCTCTGTGGTCTTCATCATCAGTTCCAGCTCACCGAATGGTACTTTTCGAGAGCAAATGCACGAGTTACTATAAAAAATACCGAAATCGATATAGGTGTGCCCATAAAATTTGAGGGTTTCCCTCGATTTCCATGGGATCCCATCATCAGATCCTGACTTGATGATCATGGGACCACTTGGGACGTATACCCTTTCGAACAAAAAAAGAAAAATCCAAATCGGTCAAGCCATTTTCGAGTAATCGGGGAACATACATAAAAAAAAAAATAAAAAAATAAAATAAAATAAAAAAAAAAAAAAAAAGGTTCCGACGAATTGAGAACCTCCTCCTTTTGGAAGTCGGTTAAAAAACAGAGTGCATCCCAGCGCGACGAAAAATACACTGTTGGATTTTCAACTCCCGCCGCTAAGCAGAGAGTTGAAAATCCAGTACGCGATAAAATCCCGCCGCGATCTTATTACGCTCGTGGAAACGGGTGTTAACAGAGCACAGTGAATGATACTGTTTACATCTATGTTCAAACCGTAACTCATGTAATTTTAACAAACATTACCAAGCACCCTTTGTCTCCACTTTAATAGGGATGATGCCTAGGTAAAAAAAAAGATTCTATTTAGTCCGTCAGTCAGATAATAAAAAAATATTAGACACGTATTTTTTGCTTTATCATATTAATAAAAAATACTTAGCTATCACGCATTAAAGTTGGGGAGTGGGGGCTCGCTACGTCACTTGTACGTATAAAAACCTAGCTACGCGTGACGTCATGCCATATTTTATTAACTCAATGTATCGCCGTAATTTTTTGATTACGTAAAAAAAGAAAAAATACGTGTCCAATATTTTTTTATAGTCTCTATGACGGACAAAAAATAAATTTTTAGTCATCATCCTTATTGTCATTAACTTATTTCTAGCTAGGTAGGTACATACTATACAATCCATCCTTTCTTACGAGTATAAATAGCCCAACTTATACTCAATGTATGTGAATTTACTTATTTTTTTCCGCCAACGTTCGGTCCGGTCCGATACATCGTAAATCTGTAATCCGGAAAAATTGGCCGCGGGCGCACCGGCATGGACATGTACCGGGTACCGGTTTTACACTTCATTTGCTTGACGGATTGCTCCGGATTTCCGAGTGTTAGTTCTGTTCAGCGAATTCGGTTAGAAAGTAATTTTGGAGTGTTCTAAGAAAAAAGGTGTTTTGATTTAAATGAGTGCCAGGTATATTCAAAAACATGCCCGGGGCTTTGCCCGATAAGCAGGAGAAGTCATTTGATGATTTCCCATCTACAAAAAAATAAAGGTATGTTCAAAAAAATATTTATCACTAAAAATATTCTTGTCTGTTAGTCGTTCTCGCTGCATTACAAATGCCTCTTCTCATGCAGGATGAGCCTTAACCATAACGCTTACTCAGTGTGGCAAAGACCTTCAAATCCATAATTATTCAGAAATCAAAAAAAGTATTTACAGTTTCTCTATAGCTATACAAAATATAGTACAAACATTTGCCATAAACATTGTCAAAGCTAAAATCCCCATTAGCCAAAACCACTCTACGCAAAAACAGGCTTTTTTAAAACCAAATGACTGCCAACCGACTTTTCCGCAAACATTAATAGGACTTTGACAGGCAAGTTCAAAATAAAACACACGTCATTCATAACGGATTCAGCAGTTTTTCTGCGAATGCTAAAACGGTTTTTCAATTGTGTTCATGTGGTAGTGATATCTGTGTTGAAATGAAAATAGAAGATAGCGGTGAAATGTCACGGTAAGGAAAACATGGAACTCAATTTGGAAGGTACGCTCATTGGTCAAAGAACGAAAATTACGGGCAAAATTTTGAAGAAACTCTTTTCCCCATAGCGGACGCATGTCTCGTTTTCGAACTGTTATTTTCATTCGGGCAATACGTAGTCAGAAAATAATAAATTATGTTTAATGAATCTTAAGGTCCTTACATCACATCTTAAAACAGCTTAAGTATCTACAAAAGATAAATCCTTTACCAAATATGAGAATATTTAATGAAGATAGTCGAAAATTGTTATTCTCAAGTAACTAATGCAGGTACCGAGGCCTACGAGGATAAGCCTGATTTTGACCTAAGCTGGGACAAAGGAAATAATGGAAAGCTCTTTCGTGAAGAACATCTAAGTACGTTTCTTTGACCGCTACAAAAAAGATGTAAATTGTCTTGCTACAGAAACAAATAATATATTAATGCTGTCTGGGGGTTTTCGTTCGAGGAGCTCGTGGCTAAGTAATAACCGTTGGTCCATGGATGGGTGACCATCTTTACATAGCGAGATTCCTCCGTGCCTCGGAAAGCCCACTAAGCCGTTGTTGGTCCCGGCTGTTATTCGTGGATCTTTGACAGTCGTTACGGGTCGTCAGAAGCCCGAAAGTCTGACAACCAGTCTTACCACGCGGTATCGTATTACCCAGTAACTGGGTTGTGGAGGTCAGATCGGCAGTCGCTCCATGTAAAATACTGGTATTCAGCTGCATCCGGTTAGACTGGAAGCTGACCCCAACATAGCTGGGAAAACGCTAGGCAGATAGGGGGTTTTCGTTCGCATTATTTCGTATGACAGTAAGCAGATTGATTGATTATTTCTGCTTTTTATTTTTCATATCGTTTTTTTTTATGATTTGTCATTGGATGTTTCTTGCATTAGCATATTCAAAAACTGTACTACTAATGTAGCTGCTATCGAACATTACCTAATTTCTGATTACTTGTTTTTGTTACAATTATATATTTTATTTGAATCGGATCCGGATTACCATCTACTGTATGAAACACATTGGACTTTAAATAACACTTCAAAAACAGTCTTCCTTAAGTTTTTAATTTTATTGTTTCAATATCTGGGGGCACGGTAGTGCCCCCGCCAAGACGAGCCAAGCGAAGCGCAAGGGCACTACCTACCTTTTCTCGAAGCACTTCGTCGTATTTTTGAACCTTCTTAAATTGGGTTTAGATTATACCAGATAAACAAAATTTTCGGGATATGATGTCAGTGGTTGACTTATTAATTTAGTCAAAATATGTGGCTTGGCCGTTTCGCTACCGTCACATGGGCGCAAGGTGAAAAATGTATTCACTGTTCATTACTTTTCTGTTATACAATAGTTCTTGTAGTAACGAAACGGCCAAGCTTCACATTTTGACTAAGGTGTAGAGTTTGTGAAGTTAGGGCTTGGAGAGTTAGGACGTGTAGAGTTAGCAGCTTGGCTCTACATGAGATCTGATAGCTTTTTGTCAGTGCGAGCTATATGTGGTCTCGTCTTGGCAACATTTTATATGAAAATGTTTTTGGTGGATCGTCTTTACCAGTGACCAGTGTACGAAAAAGAGTTCCACTTCCTCATTTTCTTTAAGTTTTGTTGAAGGATCAAAAGTAATTGTTGTATTATCAGCTTTAAAGTCAATGTATAGTAGGTTGACATTGACTCATACTGAACTTTACTCCCTGTAATTATTGACAGCTTTATGGACATAATAATATCAATTATGAAGACCACAGTAACTCAATCAATTATTACTGTTACTTGTGACATTAAACTTGTCACTGAACTGATGGTTTGCGATCTCTTTCATGAATACGCTCGTTTACGTAGGGTATTGATAAATTAATGACAAAATTGTGTAAATAGTTATAAATGACGTTGATGCATTTCGATACTTACATTTACATAATTATACAAAGTGTAACGTTAAATGCGTAAAACCTCTTAAGTGGGGGGGGGGGGGGGTAATTATCATTATGAACAACTTTTACTATGGGACCAAACCTGAAATCGCGAAAAAAAAATCAGCTGTTCAGTACATTTATGTTCGCATAATTCGTCAAAATGTACTGAACAGCTGATTTTTTTTCGCGATTTCAGGTTTGGTCCCATAGTAAAAGTTGTTAATAATGATGAGTACAATGACCCCTTAAGAGGTTTTGCGCATTTAACGTTACACGTTGTATATATTACTAAGCCATTCCTTATGTGAGCTGGTTCATTTGAATTTTATTCTTTCTTATTATCCTTTTTCCAGTTTGTTTTTGATTTAATAAGTCCCCACTATTGCTGATATTGGGAACCTGCAAGCATAACTTGCAGGTTTCCAATATCAGCAATAAATTATCTACTTGTTTGAATTATTGAAGTTTTTTAATGGGCGGCCGTTCTTACGAGCTGTTTTATTTCATATAAGACGTTCAAAAAGCACCGCTTCTCCAGCCTTATGTATTTAAACTATTTTTGCTTTTTTCTATTTTATTTATTTTGTATCATCCAATTACCTAATGTCACTACTTCTTACTAAGGATGATATAGGAGAATATTATTCAACGACTACACCGTCCCTTTCATCATACTTGTAAACTATATTACACCAAAGTCCATTTACATTTAAAACTTTTCATTGAATTTTGGAACTTATTGCCATAAGTCAAAGGAAGAAAATTCTTTGAAACCCTCTCTTAAACGATTATTAAAGTCATCCACAAAGAAAATTTGACTAAAGAATTTTTCGTTTACGTTAAAATGATAAGAGAAGAAAGGCGATACATCATAGTCCTTAAATTACCTGAGGATAGCCTTACAAGTAATATTAGACCGAAATATTACCTAGATTTATATCAACTAAAATTAATGTGGGTGCCTAATATGAACACGGTTCTCTCATTATTGTTAGGTTTAAAGTCCAGTTGAAAGGTAACTGTATTGCGAATTTGATCCTGGAGTTAGAAATGACAATATAGGTAGTTAATACATTGACTAAGGAGCATTTTTTAGGGTTCCGTACGAAAATGGTAAAAAAGGAACCCTTATGGTGTGACTCAGTCTATCTGTGTCTGTCACAGCTGGATATCTCAAGAACTACTAATGCTATCAACTTGAAATTTGGAACAATTTTAGATGACGTTCACCCAACTATTTCGCAAATAAGAAAGAAGTAAAAATATTTATATTTTTTTTGTAACAGGGACTGAAAGGGGGTCTTAAAAATTCAAAGTGAGACAACGCTGCTTGCACATTCTTGAACTATTTAATTTTTTTTTTAAGCCGCATAGTTTTCGACTTTTGATGAAAAATGTTAAAAAAATATTCCCCCCCCCCCCCTTATCTCCGAAGTTTGCAAAGAAAAAAAACTGAAATTATTCTATGTGATAGATGTTTATGTAAAGATTACAGGAAAAATAAAACGATGTCTCTAAATAGTACACTTTTTCAGAAATCGGAACGGAACCCTCGGTGCGCGAGTCCGACTCGCTGTTGACCGGTTTTTTTTGTGTGAATACCACTATACGGAGTGAAATTTTCAAGTGGGCGTGGATGCCGAAATCCGAAACTATGAGGAATAGCTAAAAGTACTCAAACGAGTCTCTGGCTCGATTTAGATGAAAACTAAAACTGCATCATTGGATTTTTGAGAAATCAATATTTCTAGCCAGGACTCAAACCCGTTGATTTTGAAAAAAAAAAACATACACTGTATTATTACACTATTCAAAAGAGTCGCTAATAAGGATTGAATTCTGGAAAGTAATGACTAGAGATCGGATAATCGGATGCATATTAACCTAAAGTTGAGGTGTTGGCTAAGTATGGAGTGGGCTTTTGGATTAAAAAATCCCAGAATTCCGGTATCGGCCAATTTTGACTTCTGATTATGGAATCGAATGTATAATATACTTAAGTTCAGATGTTAGTTAATATGGATTGTACTTAAAAAAAAAAAAGAAACCCGGGATTCTGGAAAGAAAATTTTTAAGTTCTGATTTTGGAATCGAATGTTTTAGTTAGGTACTTGCGTTCAAGTGTTGGCTAATATGGATTGTACTTTTGTATTAAAAAAAATACCAGGATTCCGGGAATAGAATCGAATGTATATTTACTTTAGGTTTTGGCTATTAAGGAATGCACTTTTGTGTCGATCGTCAAAATATCGCGATTCCGGAATTGATAAATTAAGTATTTTTTGAAAGGGTAACTTTTTTATCACAAAATTTTCATAGGGTGTTCTACTCATGAGCAACTTTCACTATGGGATCAACCCGTAAATCACGAAACATAAGTGTGATTTCAGAGTTGGTCCCATAGTGAAAACTTCTCAAAATGTAAATCCAAGATGGCGGCTTCAAATATTTTCAAATTTTTCGTAATGGGTACTATTTATGATTTTCGAGGCTGTCATCTTGGATTTAAAATGTAAATCCAAGATGGCGGCTGCGAAAATTTTCAAATTTTTCGTCATGGGTGTCGTTTTATTGGTTTTTGAGGGTGTTAAAGCCGATAGTGACACTAAAATGTAAATCCAAGATGGCGGATGCGAATATTTTTTAATTTTTCGTCATGGGTGTCGATTTCATGGTTTTGGGGGGTGTTAAAGCTGATAGTGACATTAAAATGTAAATCCAAGATGGTGGCTGCGAACATTTTCTAATTTTTCGTCATGGGTGTCGTTTTATTGGTTTTCGAGGGTGTTAAAGCTGATAGTGACATTAAAATGTAAATCCAAGATGGCGGCTGCGAACATTTTCTAATTTTCGTCATGGGTGTCGTTTTATTGGTTTTCGAGGGTGCTAAAGCCGATAGTGACACTAAAATGTAAATCCAAGATGGCGGATGCGAATATTTTTTAATTTTTCGTCATGGGTGTCGATTTCTTGGTTTTCGGGGGTGTTAAAGCTGATAGTGACATTAAAATGTAAATCCAAGATGGCGGCTGCGAACATTTTCTAATTTTTCGTCATGGGTGTCGTTTTATTGGTTTTCGAGGGTGTTAAAGCTGATAGTGATATTAAAATGTAAATCCAAGATGGCGGCTGCGAACATTTTCTAATTTTCGTCATGAGTGTCGTTTTATTGGTTTTCGAGGGTGTTAAAGCCGATAGTGACACTAAATTGTAAATCCAAGATGGCGGATGCAAATATTTTTTAATTTTTCGTCATGGATGTCGATTTCATGGTTTTCGGGGGTGTTAAAGCTGATAGTGACATTAAAATGTAAATCCAAGATGGCGGCTGCGAACATTTTCTAATTTTTCGTCATGGGTGTCGTTTTATTGGTTTTCGAGGGTGTTAAAGCTGATAGTGATATTAAAATGTAAATCCAAGATGGCGGCTGCGAACATTTTCTAATTTTCGTCATGAGTGTCGTTTTATTGGTTTTTGAGGGTGTTAAAGCCGATAGTGACACTAAATTGTAAATCCAAGATGGCGGATGCAAATATTTTTTTTATTTTTTGTCATGGGTGTCGTTTTCATGGTTTTCGAGGGTTGTAAAACCGACCGAAATTTTTGCAGCCGCCATCTTGGATTTACATTTTAATGTCACTAGCAGCTTTAGTACCCATCGAAAACCATGAAAACGACACCCATCACAATTTTTTTTTTATTTTCGCAGCCGCCATCTTGAATTTACATTTTAACGCCACTATCGGCTTTAAACCCTCGGAAACCATGAAAACGGCACCCATGACAAAAAGTTTGAAATTTTTTGCAGTCGCCATCTTGGATTTACATTTTAATGTCACTATCAGCTTTAACACCCCCGAAAACCATGAAAACGACACCCATGACGAAAAATTAAAAAATATTCGCATCCGCCATCTTGGATTTACATTTTAGTGTCACTATCGGCTTTAATACCCTCGAACACCAATAAAACGACACCCATGACCAAAAATTAGAAAATTTTCGCCGCCGCCATCTTGGACTTACATTTTAACGCCACTATCGGCTTTAAAACTCTCAAAAACTATGAAAACGACACCCATGACGAAAAGTTAGAAAATTTAGCAGCCGCCATCTTGGATTTACATTTTAACGCCACTATCAGTTTTACAACCCTCGAAAACCATGAAAACGTCACCCATGATAAAAAAATTTAAAATGTTGGCAGCCGCCATCTTGGATTTACATTTTAACATCACTACCGGCTTTAACACCCTCGAAAAGCATGAAAACGACACCCATGACGAAAAATTTTAAAATGTTGCAGCCGCCATCTTGGATTTACATTTTAACATCACCATCGGCTTTAACTCCCTCGAAAAGCATGAAAACGACACCCATGACGAAAAATTTGAAAATGTTCGCAGCCGCCATTTTGGATTTACATTTTAACATCACTATCGGCTTTGAAACCCTCGAAAACCATGAAAACGACACCCATGACGAAAAATTCGAAAATGTTCGCAGCCGCCATCTTGGATTTACATTTTAACGTCAGTATCAGCTTTAACATTCTCGAAACCCATAAAAACAACCCCACCGATATAGTTACAGTACCTTCCAGTGACAACTATTTTAATTCGGCAGCTTTGTATTTATCGCGGGGATCGCGTGTAACAAACGGAATATTTATGTGATCCCGATTTCCCGGTATTTCCAAATAAATAAAACCACGTTATTTATGAAGTCGTTTCCATACCATGTATCCGATTAGTTGTGCATTCCCACATTTTCTGGAATCCCGGGATTTATAGTAAGAAAAAAAATGCTAAGAAGCCGCTTCCATACTTTGTTAGCGAAATATTAAGTTTAGGTTAATATGCATCCGATTATCCGATCTCTAGTAATGACATATGGCAAACTAAAGGAAAGAGCTCATTTTTAACAAACTACTTTTTTACACGACGGCCTAAAGAAAGGAGTGTTATTTCATTTATTTTATGTTACCTACCTATTAAACCCTAACTGATTAATTGGTTAAAATGATGACCATTGTTTTCATTTACATAGCTGGATTCGACGTATCAAGGATTGTACTGCATTAAGCATTACAATATTCCTCATAGTTTTGAATTTGGCCTCCCCATTTTCGTTCCTTCATTGTATATGCAGCCGGGTAATTATAATGGAACATGCTGATGCTTATAATTATATTCTAACTCTAGATTAACTTTTTCTCGATGATAGAGGTTTATAAATTCAGACGAATCCACAAATTTACTAACCAACGTTTCCTACAAACAGACCACCCCAGCCCCAACATTTATGTAACAATTTAAACAAAGACCAAGGTTATTATTAAGTTCCCTCAGAAGTTAATATTTCTTCAAGAATTTCCCGGCAAATATTTAAACGGCGAAAAAACTATGAATTACAAAAGTTTGCTTAAACAAAGAAAATTCAATTTATTTAACGACCACAACGTTTAGTTTTTCTAATTTATTTTTTACTTCGCAAGTTTGACGCTTCTCGTAAACACGTCCAGACATGCTTCATAGAGATGTCTGTATTAATACTGAGTAGAAAAATAAAGTGTTCTATTTGTGTTTCGTCGCTATTTAAAAAGAGAGTAATCCTTGGGCACAAGTCTAGTATCAGGACTTGACACGAGAACACGCTTTCGAATATTCAAAATTTTCAACATATACGTAGGTACACAAAATTTACGATCAACAGTCACACGAAACGCTGACATAAATAAACAAGGCTATTTCACCAAAAATAAAAACGAAGCACACCAAAAACAAAACATGTTAACTCAACAGAATGGCGGCAAACATAAAATATGAACAATTCACAATATCCCTAGAGATTTATGTAAGGTTAATAAAATTAACAATTTGCTTTCAGGATTTGATTTAGTGTTTTAATTCAAAACGTTACTCTGTTGATTTGTTCCGTAAACTCTTGTTATAGATGACAAGGGAATTGATTGCAGCGATTTCTTGGTTTACAGGAATTTAGCTTGATATAGATTGAGAATAATAGCTGCTATGGGAGACATTTAGATTAATTAGAAAGTAACAAACACCCACTCTCGTAACATCCATGGACAAACATAGAATACACGGGAAATTAATTATAAAACTTTATAATTAGATATGCGGAAACAAACTCATACCGTATTCAAACTGAAAGCAATTAGTATTACTTTTAACAAAACTGAAATGGAACAAGAAAAACTCAAAGTTACATAGAAGTGAGAATTTTCATTGTGCTCTTTGTAATGTTTATGGTCGCAAAACAAATCCTTTAAACCAACAAAGCTTCATAGAGACAACCGTTCACTCCATAAAACAAAGAAACAAGACAGTTCGCTCTAAAAGACAAACAATGGCGAATCCAGCAAAAAAGCTAATACCAAAGTTGAAAAGACTATCGATCACAAATCAGCAAAGTAATTTCCATCCGTGGCTTCGCTTCTGGATTATAGACTCTTTGCAAGAGATAAATTAAAAACCATTTTTCAAGTAATTCCCTGGTGTGGGAACGGACGGTGTAATCTATACAAATTGGACGACCTCGCCACACGTTGATACATCAATAGGGGATTGCTCCAGGCCATTTTTGTTTATTCCATTGATGGGTTATTAATATTTGCATATCAGTTTTCGGTGCAAAATAACGAATGAAAAATTATCAGCTGATGGATTGGTGAATATGCGGCTATTAAAACCTTTTGGGTATTGATTCGGTGAATAATATTGTTACAATGTCAAAGGTAAATTTATGTGCGTCAAAATTTGACATGTTTGAGGTCTTTAAAACACATTTATTTATTTATTGGATCACCATCAGAGGCTACACAATTTCATGCATGTTAACTTAAAGTGGGCGTTTCCAACTATAGAAGACCACATCATTTACTTATTATCTAGGTAGATACAACAAGTTTTCTAAGGACGAAAATATTAAAAGAAAAAATCAAAATACAGTACACGAAAATCATAGATGGAAAACAAAATGAAAAGTTAAACAGAAAGACTACAAAATAAAAAAGCATTCGAAATGTTAACTGAGGTTGACAAACCGTACGTTATTTTAGCCAATTAGATCATAACCACTTAAAACTGGTTGGGGCAAAATTCGACAACAATACGGCAAACAATAAAATCTGACGTCGACGATACAATTCTCCAAAAGCAAAAGTATTTTATATTCTTCAACAAAACAAATTTAATAAAATCAATACTTCCGTCCACGAAAAATTTGATCCATATTATAATATCGTACAGGACAGGAAAATCGAAAGAAAAGGAGGTACAAGTAGTTCCCATCATTACCTATCAAAGAGCTACGCAATATCCGCCGCGGTGACATTTGGACTTTTTTCGATACCCGGCCCCAATAATTTGAGCGAGTGTTTCATCCGGGATCAGCGGATCAACAGTTTAACTGTCCTTTTCTGTTACTAACTAGTTTCCCGACTCTCTAAAGGGTGGTTTACTTTGTTCATTGGGATTTGGTCTCTTTTATATTTGTTCTAGGTACTCAGTTGTGGTTGCTAATTATTTGTTTTTGGGGATTTTTATTTGATTCGGCTGCAATTGTATTTTTTTCATGTAGGAACGGAATATTATGAAAGGATGGTGAAATAAGACGTGATGATGAATGACAGATATGAAGCATGAACGAGTGACAGAGATGAATGTACGAAATAGTCAAGGATTGAAAGAGTTAGTGAATGAATGATTAAAATGGAGATTAAGTAGAAGAGTAATTTTGTTTAGAACGAAGGAAGAAAACTTGTAAGACGTTGAAGGCGTAGGTTAAAGGTAGAGATTAAAATACAGAAATTAAGGAACAATCAGCAGTTTTATTCAAGAGAAATTTAGCTTATCGTTTCAATTTTCATACTTTTAGTAGCTCTTTTTTTTATTTCCTTTTTTTTTTTGGATGTGGAGCTGTGTCAGATATTATGTTCCACCTCCTATCCTGTCCTCTGTGCCCCAGAAAATGCAGCCAAAGTGACTTCTGCACTGCCACCGATAACGCCGTGGAACTTGCGTAGTTTCAGGCCAGCAAAATTTGAATAACAGTCGTGCCAACGACACGAAGAAGAAGATGCTTCTTATCGTTTCTTCGAATTTCGATGTTTTTTTGAATATGTAGTGTTTACGAAGAAAGATTCACATCAAATTCAAATGATCTTTCGTCATAATTTGATTTATCAAAGAATCTAATCATTTGAATTTTATACGTTTTTAAACTGTCATGGTCACTAACATTATTATTAACACCAAACGGGATATTTACCATGTTTACTGTTAGATTCTAGTTCCCGTTAATTAAGCACCATGATCACGGATAAACTGAAGTTATTGCGGGTTACTTCAGTTTATCCGTGATCACGGTGCTTGCAACAATGCCGAAATATCGGGAACTCGAATCTAACAGTAAACATGGTAAATATCCCGTTTGGTGTTAGTAATAATGTTAGTGACCATGACAGTTTAAAAACGTATAAAATTCAAATGGTTAGGTTCTTTGGTCAAATTCAAATGTTGTCATTTGAATTTTGTATGAATTATATTCAGCTTTAGTATCATATTTATATGCTAGTTGTAGTATTTTTAACCCCCGACGCAAAAAGAGGGGTGTTATAAGTTTGACCGCTGTGTGTGTGTGTGTGTGTGTGTGTGTGTGTCTGTGTGTCTGTCTGTGGCACCGTAGCGCTTAAACGGGTGCACTGATTTGGATGCGGTTTTTTTTAATTGAAAGCAGGTTTTCCAGCAATGGTTCTTAGACATGTTTTATCAAAATCGGTTCAGCCGTTTCAAAGTTATCCGCTCTTTTGTTAGCTGCGGTAGGGATCTTAGACGCGTAATGGGTATTTACTTTACTTTCAAACCTTAGTGTGACCTAAAATTTGAAACATCCATGTATGCTATCCTATCTATGCAAGATTATGAAATTCTTGGTCTGATGCTGCAGCCAGGATATCCAGCACTAGTGTGCTGGATACACTCTTGAAAAAATAATAGCAGAAATTTCGTGTTTGGGTTCATTTACATCAGTATTTGATTCTACATACAATGCAATGGTGGCAACAGGATGAGCTGATGCTGCAGCCAGGATGTCCAGCACACTAGAACACTCTTGAAAAAGTGATAGCAGATATGTCGTGTTTGGATTCATTTACATCAGTATTTGATTCTACATACAATACAATGGTGGCAACACGATGAGCTGATGTTGCAGTCAGGATATCCAGCACACTAGTACACTCTTGAAAAAAAAATAGCAGATAGTTTCAAGAGTGTACTAGTGTGCTGGAAATAGCAGATAATAGTATTTGTATTCGTTTTTTTATCAGTATTTAATTCTATTTGCAGTACGATGGTGGCATCATTATAAGTTAATGTTATGTGCAGAGAAACTTAACATTCTGCAGTAATAAAAATGCATTTCTATATTGTTAAATTGTTTAAAAAGTTTAAAAATGTTAAAATAAAAATTAAATTAAAAATTTAAAAAACCCCCAACGCAAAAAGAAAAGGGATCATTTAAAAAGTCAAAAATAATACCTATCGTTGAGCCATCAAATTCGATTGAGTAATACCTATATATATTTTAATAACAGAAATTGATGGATGGCACGATAACGTTTGCTCATTGAATTGGCGCTATAATTTCGCGGCGGGGTACCGCATATGTAGATAGTCAATCGAGTGAAGGGTCTGACTTACTTATGCGGTACCCCGCCGTGACATTATAGCGCCATTTCAATGAGCAAACCTTATCGTGCCATCCATCAATTTCTGTAATTAAAATATATATAGGTAGGTATTACTCAATCGAATTTGATGGCTCAACGATAGGTATTATTTTTGACTTTTTAAATGATCCCTTTTCTTTTTGCGTTGGGGGTTTTTTAAATTTTTAATTTAATTTTTTGTACCTCTATACATTCAAGGAATTCCCAATGAATTCATTGGAAATTCTTTGTACGTATTCGATAGTAACATGGCTGTATTTTAATGTGTAAACAAATTCCAAGAATTTTCTTTGAGAGCTTATTCTAGAAAACCGGTCAAGAGCGAGTCGGACTCGCGCACTGAGGGTTCCGTTCCGATTCCTGAAAAAGTGTTCTATTTAGAGACATCGTTTTATTTTCCCTGTAATCTTTAACATAAACTTTTATCACACAGAATAATTTCAGATTTTTATCTTTGCAAACTTCGGAGATAAGGGGGGGAACGGTTTTTTTTTACATTTTTCATCGAAAACTATGCGACTTAAAAAAACATAAAAAAATGTTTGAGAATGTGCAAGCAGCGCTCTTTCATATGATACCCCACATGCCCTAGTAGCCCCACTTTGAAGTTTTAAGACCCCCTTTCAGTCCCTGTTACAAAAAAAAAAAAAAAAAATTCGTTCTTATTTGCAAAATAGTTAGGTAAACGTCATCTAAAACTGTTCTAAATTTCAAGTTGATAGCATTAGTAGTTGCTGAGATATCCAGCTGTGCCAGACAGACAGACAGACAGACTGAGTCACACCATAAGGGTTCCTTTTTTGCCATTTTGGTACGGAACCCTAAAAATGAAGGACTAAAATAGTAAATAAAGACGTTGAGGACACTTCAAGTTTTATTTTCATGGCATCGTTCAACTTTTTACGACAACATTGACAAGTATTAATTGAAGTTCTTTAATATTAAACGATGAATGATGGAACTAATTTAATTAACCTTACCGCGAAGGAGTTTGTAGTACGTAAAAAATATCTTTATACCATTCCCCCTCTAAAAAGCTTATTTTATTCACTGAAAACAGTGAATAAAAAGCACTTTTACTCACTGTTTTGATGTTTGAAAATGGAACACACCAATGTATTCGACCACAGATTTAGAGTACCTAGGCTAGATACGGCATGTTATTAGATAGTATGAAAACCGAGCGTGTCATCTTTTTTATACCTACGATAACTTCACCCCAGCCGTTTAGCGATGTGCTCAACGTAATCAGAATTGTTTCAATCGCTAAGCGTCACTGAGCTAACAGACTTTTTTTTAGTACGAACAGTCGAACATGCAGGGCACGCTTGGTCGGATGGCTTGCCGTATCTAGTGTAAGTGTAATCTGTATATTCGACCTATATTGATGTGTTCTAAATTCAATTTGATTGGTCGACATTTTCGACAAGGAGTTTAGCATTAGAATAAAAACTGTTTTGTGTTCTTTGCTGTCCTTAGTTAATTTTCGCTATTTTGATTACTGTAAGTTGTACGAACACAAAGTTTAGTGTGACTTTAATCTTTAATTTTGTGTTGTTCTAATCGATTAAAAATGCATTCTAGTGATGAAGATGTGTTAACACCTGAGTTTATGAAAGAGAGGGCGGCCGATATAGTGGAAAACTTGCTACCCAAAAAATCACGGCTGGTTTACATCAAAGCCAATTTAACTTTCCTTTTTCTTCATTATATGTCTATTTTCACTTAAATCTTTCTTTTTCTCGTAGTCATGGTATAAAGTATAGTATGCAACTCTTGAATAAAACGGATTTATATCGAGGGCCATGAATCACTCGCGTCGCTCAGGATTCTAACACTTGAATCACTCACTACGCTCGTGATTCAATCATCGTGAATCACTCCCTACGGTCGTGATTCAGTCGTTAGAATCCTTCACTAGCTCGTGATTCATCTATGGCCCTCGCTTTAAATCCGTCCTTTATTCACTAATTGCATAATATACTATTATACCATTCCCCCTCTAAAAAGCTTATTTTATTCACTGAAAACAGTGAATAAAAAGCACTTTTACTCACTGTTTTGATGTTTGAAAATGGAACACACCAATGTATTCGACCACAGCTTTAGAGTACCTAGGCTAGATACGGCATGTTATTAGATAGTATGAAAACCGAACGTGTCATCTTTTTTATACCTACGATAACTTCACCCCAGCCATTTAGTGATGTGCTCAACGTAAACAGAATTGTTTCAATCGCTAAGCATCACTGAGCTAACAGACTTTTTTTAGTACGAACAGTCGAACATGCAGGGCACGCTTGGTCGTGGCTTGCCGTATCTAGTGTAAGTGTAGTCTTTGTATTCGACCTATATAATTGATGTGTTCTAAATTCAATTTGATTGGTCGACATTTTCGACAAGGAGTTTAGCATTAGAATAAAAACTGTTTTGTGTTCTTTGCTGTCCTTAGTAAATTGGCGCTATTTTGAATACTGTAAGTTGTACGAACACAGTTTAGTGTTACTTTAATCTTTAATTTTGTGTTAGTTTAGTGTTGTTCTAATCGATTTAAAATACATTCTAGTGATGTAGATGTGTTAACACCTGAGTTTATGAAAGAGAGGGCGGCCGATATAGTGGAAAACTTGCTACCCAAAAAATCACGGCTAGTTTACATCAAAGCCAATTTAACTTTCCTTTTTCTACATTAAATGTCTATTTTCACTTAAATCTTTCTTTTTCTCGTAGTCATGGTATAAAGTATAGTATGCAACTCTTGAATAAAACGGATTTATATCGAGGGCCATGAATCACTCGCGTCGCTCAGGATTCTAACACTTGAATCACTCGCTACGCTCGTGATTCAATCATCATGAATCACTCCCTACGGTCGTGATTCAATCGTTAGAATCCTTCACTACCTCGTGATTCATCTATGGCCCTCGCTTTAAATCCGTCCTTTATTCACTAATTGCATAATATACTATTATACCATTCCCCCTCTAAAAAGCTTATTTTATTCACTGAAAACAGTGAATAAAAAGCACTTTTACTCACTGTTTTGATGTTTAAATTTGGAACACACCAATGTATTCGACCACAGATTTAGATTACCCTGGCTAGATACGGCATGTTATTAGATAGTATGAAAACCGAGCGTGTCATCTTTTTTATACCTACGATAACTTCACCCCAGCCATTTAGCGATGTGCTCAACGTAATCAGAATTGTTTCAATCGCTAAGCGTCACTGAGGTAACAGACTTTTTTTAGTACAAACATGCAGGGCACGCTTGGTCAGATGGCTTGCCGTATCTAGTGTAAGTGTAATCTGTGTATTCGACCTATGTTGGTGTGTTCTAAATTCAATTTGATTGGTCGACATTTTTGACAAGGAGTTTAGAATTAAAATAAAAACTGTTTTGTGTTCTTTGCTGTCCTTAGTAAACTGGCGCTATTTTCAATACTGTAAGTTGTACGAACACAAAGAGTATATTAGTGATACATAATGATAAATCGATTAAAAATGCATTCGAGTGATGAAGATCATCATGAATCATGACCCTCGCTTTAAATCCGTCTTTTATTCAATAATTGCTTAAAATACTATTTTAATTTATAAGCACTTTCAGTTGTTTTTAAGACTTTTTTTATTTTACGGGTGTACTAACTTTTACTTTTACGAACAACAGAATTTGGCCATACAGTAAAAAGTCTTCATACATTTCATCCAATGCTAGGTCACACGATATACGTTCCTATATTCCTATGTTTTTTCCGTAGGGTGTGGGTTATAAATTGGAACCCAGTGGATACAAACTTGAAATATATTGACAAGAAGTAGGGTTCGAGGAAAAGGATAAGTTGGTAGTAACAGGTTGCTAGCATATCACGGAAACCCATGTGAAATAGTGCTGAATACTCAGCTGTCCTTTGTCCTCGTTTTAGCGTGAATATGATTGAACAGACGTACATTTAAATAAACAGTCGTAACTTAAATTAGGAATTTGTTTATTGTATATTTAGAGGTATAATCAGTCTACAAAGTTCTCATTGCTTCCAGTCAGCCCTCCTCTTTGTGAGAGGGCGCCGGCCCTAAACCACCACAAGCAGGTCGAGTGGGTTATTTAATAATCTATATGAATAATAAATTAAAAATTTAAAAAACCCCCAACGCAAAAAAGAAAAGGGAACATTTAAAAAGTCAAAAATAATACCTATCGTTGAGCCATCAAATTCGATTGAGTAATACCTATATATATTTTAATTACAGAAATTGATGGATGGCACCATAAGGTTTGTTCATTGAATTGGCGCTATAATTTCGCGGCGGGGTACCGCATATGTACATAGTCAATCAAGTGAAGGGTCTGACTTACTTATGCGGTACCCCGCCGTGACATTATAACGCCATTTCAATGAGAAAACCTTATGGTGCCATCCATCAATTTCTGTAATTAAAATATATATAGGTATTACTCAATCGAATTTGATGGCTCAACGATAGGTATTATTTTTGACTTTTTAAATGTTCCCTTTTCTTTTTTGCGTTGGGGGTTTTTTAAATTTTTAATTTAATTTTTATTTTAACCTTTTTAAACAATTTAACAATACAGAAATGCATTTTTATTACTGCAGAATGTTAAGTTTCTCTGCACATAACATTAACTTATAATGATGCCACCATCGTACTGCAAATAGAATTAAATACTGATAAAAAAACGAATACAAACACTACTATCTGCTATTTTTTTTTCAAGAGTGTACTAGTGTGCTGGATATCCTGACTGCAACATCAGCTCATCGCGTAGCCACCATTGCATTGTATGTAGAATCAAATACTGATCAAAACGAACCCAAACACGACATATCTGCTATATTATTTTACCAAGAGTATTCTAGTGTGCTCGATATCCTGGCTGCAGCATCAGCTCATCGTGTTGCCACCATTGCATTGTATGTAGAATAAAATTCTGATCAAAACGAATCCAAACACGACATATCTGCTATTACTTTTTCAAGAGTCTTCTAGTGTGCTGGACATCCTGGCTGCAGCATCAGTTCATCGTGTTGCCACCATTGCATTGTATGTAGAATCAAATACTGATGTAAATGAATCCAAACACGACATATCTGCTATTACTTTTTCAAGAGTGTTCTAGTGTGCTGGACATCCTGGCTGCAGCATCAGCTCATCCTGTTGCCACCATTGCATTGTATATAGAATCAAATACTGATGTAAATGAATCCAAACACGACATTTCTGCCATTAATTTTTCAAGAGTGTATCCAGCACACTAGTGCTGGATATCCTGGCTGCAGCATCAGACCAAGAATTCCATAATCTTGCATAGATAGATAGCATACATGGATGTTTCAAATTTTAGGTCACACTAAGGTTTGAAAGTAAAGTAAATACCCATTACGCGTCTAAGATCCCTACCGCAGCTAACAAAAGAGCAAATAACTTTGAAACGGCTGAACCGATTTTGATAAAACATGTCTAAGAACCATCGCTGGAAAACCTGCTTTCAAATAAAAAAAACCGCATCCAAATCAGTCCACCCGTTTAAGCGCTACGGTGCCACAGACAGACACACACACACACACACATACACACACACACACACACACACACATAGCGGTCAAACTTATAACACCCCTCTTTTTGCGTCGGGGGTTAAAAAGAGAAGTCCTGACTGACTGATTGACTGACTCATCAACGCCCAGCCGAAACCCTTGGACCTAGAAAGCTGAAGTTTTGCTCAGAGGTTCCCTTTGTAATGTAGACAAGGAATAAGGAAGGAATTCCCGGTAGTACTTTCCTGTGGGATATATACCCACATTCACGCGGGCGAAGCCGCGGGCAAAAGCTAGTCATACATATTTACAACATCGATCGCTCTTTAGATTTTAAAGTTTCGCTACACATACGTTCATCATAAACTACTGAAAAACGAAAAAGTACCCTCCTCATCTGCGATGCAAGGTAAAGTCTCAAAAAACTGCAAAAAATAGTTTTTTCTTTACGTTAAAATGTTAATTTACTCCGAGCATTGTATCCCGAACTTAAGCTTTCAGCTCAATACGCTGAACCTCCAAGATGTGATTTTCAACTTTACCCCAAGTTTTATTTCTAGCACACTTATCTAGGGATGGGCTGTATCGATTAGTTGGTAAATTGATTTTGGAATTTTATTCGATTAATAACATCCCGGTAAGGTTATTGATATATATCGTGTTTAGAGTAGGTGGGACCTCTCGCCCACAAACTCTAAACACGAGATTGATCAGAATCGGTACTGATCAGATCAAAATTCCTAGAACTCTGAAATTTAAATCAGTTAAGGATGAGACTCTTTTACAATCAAACATAATTAATGAAGACCATTCATCAAAAGAAATAATATCCGAATGATAAATGCGTTTCGATTTCAATTTTAATTTCAACTCATCGATGTGTTGAAATTAAAACAGTACCTATCGACTTTGTTGGTAATCGATACTGTTTTAACCATCTGCTTCCCTTACCGACATATACAAGGGAAAGAGTTTATTACTTCTCTTTGTGTTGAATCGAACAAAAAGCTGGTTCGTCCTGTGTTTATTGTGTGCTGTGAGAAAATATCTTATTGTGGCTATTGAATCGATTTATGAGTCGTTAACCGATGTTGACGTTTTTCCGAGCAGTTTCCATTTTAGGTGAAATTGTTCGACGATAGACGACCTGTATTTGACAATCTTGAAATGATATAAAACGTCGTCTTTTGTTCGTGTTTTTGCTTTGTATTTAATTGATGTAATAATTTGTGGTTTTCACTATCATTTATAAAAATCTTCTTGAGGAATATTTCAGCATTAAATATACCGAAATTCATATTTAATATTTCGCTCATACCAAGCTGCATAGTTATTCCATTTTCACGTTCATTCTTACTTGTTAATTAGTAAAGTCGTACCTATGCTAACTCCGTAAGATTAATTAACGATACAAGACCTAGTTTAAACTAGGTCTTCTATCGCTAATTAATTAATTAAACTTAACATCTCTGTTCACGATATTATTTTTTATAGCATGTTTTGTAGTCAGTTGCCAGGCATTGCTTAGGCCAAAATTAGTAGTTTGCCAAAAAATTAAAATTACTTTCCATTTTTATTATATATATTATATATACCGTAATTCAGACTTCCAACCGCTAAATTCGTTGAAAAACAAACTAAGTTTATTCACCCCATGTTCACTGCTGTATGAAATTCACGCCTTATTTTTTAAATCTTTACCCTCTTACAAATAAAACACGGAATAAAGTTATATCAGGTATAACAAAGGAATAACCATACATTTTCATAGGTTTAAACTTGGAATAACTTTATTCTGTGTTTATTTGTAAGACGTTTATTCTATTAAAAGGGGTTTATTCATTTTTGAACATGTCAGCTCCGTAAGAATTAAAAAAAAAATAGAAAATTAAACACATCACGATACTAAAATTAACTACTTGTACAAATCATACAGTGGATTAACTTAAGATGATCCATTCAATACCTATATGTGTAAACCCTTTTTTTTGTGGATGGGAAATCATCAAAAATAAACGATTTGATTTGATTTGATTTGATTTGACTTCTACCACTCTGGGCGGAGCGGGATGGCGTGTCAGACTTTTACGTGTTCCTTCAGTTGCCTGTGCCAGGGTCACGGTATCTCTTTCGAACAACCCGTGACCCTGGCGGCGTGTATTTTTACTCTAACCTAAGTTTCGCGTTTCGTTTAGTTTCGTTTTTTATTAAGCCTATAAAGCAACTTGGCCTCCTCCGAAAGAGGAAAATACAAAATTCTATTACACCATCCAACATTGAAAGGAGACTCCACGTTTTGGAGAACCAAATATCTAAATGCTTCGTTACGAACACATTCCATCAAAATGTGATATACGTCCTCTATAACATCACATTCAGTACAATTCGAAGAGTTAACTTTTCCCATGATAAAACCACTTATTTAATGGAATGTGTCCTAAGCGAAGTCTAAAATTCGTCAGAATCTCATACTTTCCCTTAATGCATTTTTCAAACCAAGGGACTCAAGGCAAAGCTGTACCAAATTCCTTAAACTTCTATTTTGTTTTCAATCATATTCCGACTTGTTTTTGTCTAGACAAAAAATTAATGTCAAAGTTAGCATAATTTATTTGAGGGCTACTAGAATTTTATAGCTTACACGTGCTTTAGTCAATAGCGTTTAATTCAAATTTAGCTAGGTTGTCAGTCAACCTAATTTAATTTGATTTTTTTTTTTTGTAAAGGATTTTTGTTTAAAAATGTATTATTTTATTATTTTTTTTATTTATTTATTGAATTGGGACACTCAGTAATGGTAGCGCATGTATGTATACATGCGCTACCATTACTGAGTGTCCCAATTCGGTAGTGCAGTTAACATAAAATAAAAAATCATGCAGTAACTTACAATGCCATACAATATTTACAAATTAATAAGATAACATAAGACGCGTAACGTTGCCCTTGCGAACTCGCTCATTGAACATGAGAAAAGATCTTTGGAGGCATGAGGAACAGGGTGTAAAGTTCACTCATCCTCTATTGAAAAGGGAGGATCCTCCGACCAGACGGGTGTTGTGTCTGGTGGGCTACTGCCCGACGGTTGATGTCGGGACGTTGTATATATGCTAATCGCGCGGTAAACTCTAATTGCGCGATGCAGGATTGCGTGACGTCATGTCATTGATGCGTAGTTGGTATGTGGCGATGTAGATGCCGCCACAGAACTATTCTGTCGGCAACCAAATTTAGTACTCATAATCAGCCTATAATGTTTCCATTGCTGGGACACAGGCCTCCTCTCAGTGAGAGAGAGTAGTCTGTGTCCACCACGCGGGCCTAATGCGGGTTGCTAGATGTCACATGACTTCGAATTTTTGGTTCTAGAATATGCCAGTTTCATATTCATATTTTCCTTCACCGTTTTGAGAGCAGTGGTGATAACATTATTTAAAAAAAGTAAAGCGCCTGCCTGGGTTCGAACCCACGACCTATAACTTCTAAGTTGGGGCCGTGACCACTGGGCCACCACTGCTCAAAAACTTAAAAATGTACGTAAAATGTAAATTAATTAGTGTGTTGTATGTTGTAATGGCCGCCGTGTGGTTTTGGCAACAAATGGATCACGCGTTCAGGTCTCGGGGGTGTCGTAAAAGGCTAGTAACGGATAGGCAACACCATCCTCCTGGGTATCGATAACATTAAACTAGTTTATAAAACTATCCAAATAATAATGTTTGTGGTGTGCTAAATTACCCAAAACTTTTGTGTTTTCACAGTTTAAAAATATACAGGGTGAAATTGAATAGATGCGACAAAATTTAAGGGGGTGTTCTACGCATCAATATGAACAACTTTTACTATGGGACCAAACCTGAAATCGCGAAAAAAAATCAGCTGTTCAGTACATTTTGACGAATTATGCGAACATTAAATGTACTGAACAGCTGATTTTTTTTTCGCAATTTCAGGTTTGGTTCCATAGTAAAAGTTGTTCATATTGATGCGTAGAACACCTCCTTAAATTTTGTCGCATCTATTCAATTTCACCCTGTAGATTATGGTTAAATATTATAGAAGGTCGTGGCTAAGCAATAACAGCCGCAAGCGTCAATTGATCAGGTTAAGCTACGCTTGCCGGGGTCGATCCGTGGATGGGTGAACATCTTTACACACCGAAACTTTACTCCTCTGTGCCTCGGAAAGCACGTTAAGCCATTTTGTCATTCGTCGATCTTTGACAGTCGTTACGGGTCGTCAGAAGCTCGAAAGTCTGACAACCAGTCTTACCAAGACGTATCGTATTACCAAGTTAGTGGAGGTCAGATAGGCAGTCGCTCTATGTAAAATACTGGTATTCAGCTGCATCCGGTTAGACTGGCAGCTGACCCCAACATAGTTGGAAAAAGGCCAGGCAGATTGATTAGTTAGATATAATATAGTAATTTAAATAATACATATTTTGTACCATACGCAAAATACGTGCATTGACGTGGAGTTGCGGATACCAGCCCGTATTACCTATTACCTATTTTAAATTTTGTAATAAATAAATAGTGAATTATTGTACTCTTAAGAGAATAAAACGTATCTCAAACCTCATTAAGATATTTTCACTTACAAAGTAACAAAATCAAGTTATGTCGTAGAGGATCATACGAATGTGTAGGTACATAACACACGGCTACACATCAAGCTATACATTTCCAGTTTACACTGACCTCTCATTGTAAGGAAATCCTATACAATGCGAGATCAGCTTATACTGGAAATGCATAGCTTGATCTGTAGCCGTGCGTACTATCAGTTTAACATTTTAGCTATATAAGACCAATAGAATACACAGTCACGTGGGCGAAGACGCGGGCTTAGCTAGTACTAAAATAACGATATACGGTACCTACTTGCAAATTTATTTGAAATACGAACAGCGTCTTGATTTTTGCTACACAGAAACCTATGTACCTACATATACAGGGTGTAACTTTAAACACTGTCATTCTTTCAAGGGGTTATTGTACTCATCATTAACGACACGGTTGGCGCAGTGGTTGAGCGATTGATTGCTGCGCAGCATGTCGCGGGTTCGATTCCCGCACGGAACAAATATTTGTACGACCTACAAGTATTTGTTCCGAGTCTGGGTGTTTTTCTATCTATAATATGTATGTGTTTACAAAAAAAAATGTATCTAAGTAGTTTATCAGCCATCTCGTTACCATAAGACAAGCATGAGGTTGCTTAGCTTGGGACTTTATTTATTTATCATTATGAACAACTTTTACTATGGGACTAAACCTGAAATCGCGACAAAAAAAAAGCCGCTTTTCCCTACATTTTGACGAGTTATGCAAAAAACACGGAACAGCTATTTTTTTTTTCGCGAATCAAAAATCACCTTTGTCAAATCAAAGTCGTACAAATTCACTAGACTTCAAAAACCTGACAACCTAATCCAGCTCCATTCATTGTCAAATTCAGAACAGATTGTCAATCAACGTGGATAATAGAAAAAGAGCCAAAGGATTAGATTTACGAGTTACATGTCAAAAGCTCTCGAGGGCGGAATGGTGGGCTCTATTGACGTTTGAAAATGAACTTTTCGAAATCTTCTTTAAAAATGCCTTTTTCTTTTTTTTTTGCCTTTCGATTTTTCGGTATGAATTCCGAACTATGCCTAGCAAAAATTCTCTGTACAGCAGCATTTTTTGAGGTCTTTAAGCAAATTACCTAACTTAAGTGAAATCAAATTGACACTACGTCAATTTGCCGTGTTAAAACCATTTCGTGCAGCTGTCAAAGAAAGACCATTGTGATTTAAATAAATGGACAATTTAAGTTGATAGTTAATTTGACGAACAAATTAATTTTCCTGAATTTACAAACTTGTAACCTACCTATTAAACATTGCTAATGTAGGCTTTCGCTTTAGAAAAAAAAAATGCTATATTCCTCCTTTGTGTGTAGAAAATAAAAGTTAATAGGAACAACATAAAAATGACCTATCCGGAATTAGATGTAGAACAGTTAAATTTAAATCTAGTATATTTGGAATGGGAGTGAAAATTTACAACAAACTACCAAACTGCATAAAAAGTATTTCAGCCATCAATATTTTTAAACTTAAGTTAAAGGAATTCTTGATAGGTAAAGCATACTACACAATAAATGATTTTTTTAATGACAAAACTTGAATGTATAATGTTTTGACTATTGAATGTATATGAGTATATTTTAATGTACAATTTCAATAAGTAATGCATAAATATTTCAATGAATAATTTGACTAAGCAGAATTATTAATTTTATAATATTTCTTATGGTATAATTTGAGTAATGCAAAGAGTGACTAGCTGGACCAAACTGTTAATAATGACATTATAATATTTTACGCCTTTATAGGTATGTTACACATTGCTACTATTTCAAATATAAGATCATTTTAGACATGTAACAAACAATAAATGTATTTGAATTTGAATTTGAATTTGAACGTTGCGCGAGCTTTTACAAAATACTCGTACTTAACAATCGTTTCAATTGCATATTAGTTGTATGCCTGCAAGCCTCTCAGTGTGTTAATTATTTAACCAATGAACATGATTAATATGAACTAAAAAACATCTTTGTGACTGAGTATTATACATCCAGAACTTAAAGACAAAGGCGATGATGTCACGCCGTCTGAGCCGAGTGTAAACTGGAGACACGAACCAAGATAACTACGGCCACAACAGCCACTGTTTATAATGATAATATTCTAATGCCGGCTCTACACCCGCTGTGATTCATGGCCGCGGTTCGTGCTTGAACACGGCGCGAAAAATATAGCCCTTTCGCATTTACGTTCGCGCATTTGTCTGAAAAGCACGTGGAAGTTACTATTGCTGCTGCTCTGACACTGTGTGCTTTAGCGTGTTACAATTATGCAATTATGCGTTTATAAAATCCTTTTTTTTTCTGTTAGTTCTATAGCTGGACATTAGGGAGTCCCTTTTGTTCCTTAGATCTGGCACCGGAATTTCCATAATTGCACTAATTCTCATCCATGCATCATGTATTTTATTTTAATGACATTCATGTTGGGCTTACCAAAGCACGGGTTTTGCTTGATAATTTAGAGGCATGAGGAACAGGGTGTAAAGTTCACTCATCCTCCATTGAAAAGGGAGAATCCTCCGACCAGACGGGTGTCGTGTCTGGTGGGCTACTGCCCGACGGTTGATGTCGGGACGTTGTATATATGCTAATCAAGTGGTAAACTCTAATTGCGCGATGCAGGTTTGCGTGACGACATGTCATTGATGCGTAGGTCATATGTGGCGATGTAGATGCCGCCACAATAACACTCAAGGAACACTAGTTCGTTACTTCACTCGATGCTCATTTTTTTTACGTCCGCTTGTCACTGCACTGTCACTTTGACGACACGGTTGGCGCAGTGGTTGAGCGATTGACTGCTGCGCAGCATGTCGCGGGTTCGATTCCCGCACGAAACAAATATTTGTATGACCTACAAGTATTTGTTCCGAGTCTGGGTGTTTTTCTATCTATAATATGTATGTATTTACAAAAAAAAAATGTATACAAGTAGTTTATCAGCCATCTCCTTACCATAACACAAGCATTAGGTTGCTTAGCTTGGGACTAGATGGCGTTGTGTGAAATGTCCAAGAATATTTATTATTTATTTATTATTATATAATATTAACTGCGTCTCGAACTGCGAACACACCGCGAGTGTGGATGCGTTCGCGTTCGCGCTACGAACCGACGCGGACCAAAAAACCGCCACCGGATGGGGAACGCTGCGAAGCGCGATCACAATGCCGCGAAACCATCCACACTCGCGGTTCGCGGCCTTCGCAGGCTTTTGCGGCGCGAGTGTAGAGCCCGCTTAACGAACTGTACAACAGATTATCTCACAGTGACATGTAGTTACAATGTTACAAGTATATTGATATAATTCATTACAGATGTAAGTATGTTGTCAGTTGTCACTCAGTGTTTATACTGTCAACAGATTTGGAGATTTAGTTCGGGGATTTGGTAGTTCAAACCGGGGACCGTACAACCTCGGTTAAGAGTTAAGTCTTTCGAAGGGGTAAGCCGTTTATTGAGGTTACCTGTATCATTGAATGGGTTTTAGCCTTGAAACTTAGTAAAAGGGTTATCCCTTCAGTATGTATAACCCATTGAATGGGTTCTATACTTGTAACCCAGTGAAAGGGTTACCCCTTCATTAAGATAACCTATATAATATAAGGGTTTTGTACGGGTGACTATATTAGCAGTTTGCAAAGTATGCCCATCATCGACAGATCATAATTACATTGCTCCGAGTCGGAATTTTACGCTGTTATCGTTTTAAATAGAGTTGAAGCTTAACCCTTTTGAACGGCTTAATTTAAGCCGTTTAAAAGGGTTACCTACATCTTATGGGTTTTTGTTTAACTGCTTAGAAAAACCCTTTCAGTGGGTTGCCCGTTCTTCTCCAAGATCTGCGCTTTGTAATGGGCAACTAGCTTCATTTTTCTGACTGACCGACCCAAGACCGACCCCTTGACAATTCAAAAGTGCCTGTAACTGGTTTATTTGAAATAAATGCTTTGAGTTTGAGTTTGAGTTTGAACCAAAATAGTCCCTGAGTTTAAACACAGAATGTAGTAGTTTCGAAAATATTGTAGCGACCCACGTTGGTGTAGTGGTTTTAATGGATAACCAAAATGGTCCTTTAAAGCCATTCAAAAGGGTTACCTACATCGTATAGGCTTTTGATTAACTGCTTAGGAAAACCCTTTCAATGGGTAACCAAAATGCTTCCTTACAAAAAAGTTCGAACCCCTTTGCCGTTGGAGAATTAACCGTGACGTATATCAATGTATGTATGGGAGAACATGTTTTTCAACTACAATGTTAAGTTTGTTTTTGGTATAAATTATTTTCCACTACGGAGCCCTTTATTGTGCGTGGTCTGACACGCACTTGGCCAATTTTTTTTTATACCAAAATGTGGTCAGCCAAATATTATTGTATCTCTATTCTTTGTTATCTCATACTACATCAGTCAATGTATCTTCACCATCCTCTGGGATTACCCATTGTTGCCGCGAGGGATCAATTATCATTATAACCCAGCGATTTCGGAGCCAAATTTAAAAAGAGTACACGTAAATCCCTTTTCTATCAATTTCCCCTCATGTTTTTCCTTGTAACGATTATTTTTCAGAGGAAAATGTTGTTTGTTGTCATCAAAATATTATTTGATAGTAGTTCTTTGTTCGACATTTTCTTGTTAGTCCAATAGACATTACGGAGAATCTTCATCAAAAACCTTTTGTGAAAAGATTTGGGAGAATCTGATTTGATGTGTCATACATACATTCGAGAATCTTGAAAATATATGTTTGGACAACATAATGTCTGACGTTATAATTCGGGGTAGTTAACTACAGACCTATGTACTACACTGAAAGTCAACGATGAGATTTAATGTTATAAATCCTCCCACGAATGGATTCTTGTGAATGTAATTTAAAATTAATCAAAAAGAAGTCTCCAACAGGCAGAGCATAAAAGCTTGCGAGACAGAAAAATCTCTTAAAAGGTTTCTTAATTCAATTCGTCAAGCCCTAAGTCCACACTTTGACCAAATGAGCGAATCCACAGACAAATACTGACCCATTGACCTCCATTTATTTTCCTACGCGCTTTTTCCAAGATATCTCTAAGCCGGGAACTAAGCACGGTCTTTGTTTAACAGTGAGATAAGGCCACCGTCTGATTTGAATTAGGAAATTGAGGCACCAAATCAGGGCGTTGGATTAAACCCATTTGTTTGCAAATAATTCTGAGACAGAATTAAATTTGGTCATGTTTTTAAAGCGGTGTTTAGGAGTACCCAATTATTTGTTCGAGGATGTTATGTTTTGTTTTATGAATTAGATATTTTGGGTAAAATCATTCCTTTTTGTCACGTCAGAGTTATATTCATAATTATTTCGGTATAAATAAGAAGAACCCGGTGAAAATTGTTCCTCGTTAGAAGTTCGAATTGATGAAAAGGCACAACAAATTGAGGTGAATTAATTGCTGGAAAACCGTCAATTAGAATCCGTCTTCATTGAACTTATTGAACGAACGCTTTAGAAGTTTAGATTAATTGGAAAGGCTAACAGGAGGACCTATTAGGAAAGCACCAATAGGCTGGTAAGAATAAGTTGCATTCAATTTTGGGATAACAATAAAAAATATAATTATATATAATTTTGGAATTTTTGATTTTGGAATTTTGTGTTTTTTTTTATAGCTCTTTTAAAGATTTTTTGTTTTTGATTTTTTTTGCTGAGGTAAGGGAACAGTGCTGCATCAGAAACGATATTACCTATACAAAGTCTAGTTTTGAAATAACTGTAAACCTGACAAAAAAGTACTCATAACTACGAACAACTTATGACCAATCCTGACCTGAAATTGAAAAACAAATATTACCAATTATTCCCCACATATTTTCGAGTCTAAATTAATGGAGCAGCTGCTTTATTTTTCATGATTTCTGGGTTGGTCACTTGGTCAGTTATTGCAGTGCAGTAAAAAATGTTCAATGACCCCATTTTCAAGTTTTTGTACACTTTGTAGAGAGATATAAATACCCTATTTTCTGTTAACAAACGCAGTCATGCTTTCAAATATTGCGGTGACGAAAGCCCTTCTTTTATCTCGAACAAAGAAGCCATTATAATGAAACCGGGAACAATTACAAGCTACGTAATAATTTAATAACACAAAACACAATATCCACAAACTACCTTTGTAATTTTCCGCAGAATTTTACGAGCAAAATTTGCAGCCAGCTGTAGTACCATACGAGTCGTAAACGTCCGCTTAGAAAAATGTTCCATTTGTTATGTGCCATAGGCTTACATTGTTTCACTTGTATTTTAAACTAGTCAGCTTTTCTAGCTACGTTACCTTTTCCATCTTTCTACATTTTACTACCTAGTTCAGTTCCACGTTTTAAAATTTCAAAAAACTAATGGCTAGCCCGCGAAACTCAAAATTTCTTAGGTTTTTTGCAATTTGTAGGTCAATGTGAGCTTGTATGTTGATTAAAATATGATTCGCGGCCGTAGCTAATATGGCTTTACAGAATTATAATCATTAGAATCAGCAATACAACTTCATAAGTTAGCATTTACCTCAAACCTCATGATTTCATGAAATCGCTAGATTTGAGATAAATGCTAACTTATTAGCGCTCCGCTCGCAGAGCGACAGCAATACCTTCTTAAAATACCTAACTGGCCACCCGCCTTTCCTCTACAAGTTACTACACCTAATCTTAATTTTACATTTGTTTATAATATCTTAACCTACACATAGCTACATACAATTGAAGCTGTCATGGTTCTTATTCTTGTTATTACTAAGCCCTCACTTCATTTTACAAGTCGGCTTTAACCTCACCTCGCCCTCAATATAACCATATCAAGTTTAATAGTTATACGATAGCCAACAAACTACACTCACAGCAAGTCCTCTTAGTGTCACCCAAAGGAATCATTGTTATTGTGGGCACTAAAATTGTTGGAGCATAACATTCGTCCGGGCATGACATGTCTTTACAAGGACAATTTAGCATATGCACTCTTACAAGCTGTAATGGACCTTCCGTCTTTAATAATAGAGTCTTTGGTAACTGTAGAGGTTTCAGGTCCATGTACTCTAATGACATTTACTGCACAGTGTTTATTCACGAGAAAATAATAACTTTGGATATGCGAGCAACGAATTTTGATGTTGTTTTCCAGTTTTAAAACACCGGGCAAGAGCGAGTCGGACTCGCGCACCGAGGGTTCCGTTCCGATTTCTGAAAAAGTGTGCTATTTAGAGACATCGTTTTATTTTTCCTGTAATCTTTACATAAACTTCTATCACATAGAATAATTTCAGATTTTTCGCTTTGCAAACTTCGGAGATAAGGGGGGGAACGGTATTTTTTTTACAGAATCAAAAGTCAAAAACTATGCGGTCTAAAAAAAAGAAAAAAAATGTTTGAGAATGTGCAAACAGCGTTCTTTCATATGATACCCCACATGCCCTAGTAGCCCCACTTTAAATTTTTAAGACCCCTTTCAGTCCCTGTTGCAAAAAAAATGTAAATATTTTAATTTTTTTCTTATTTGCAAAATAGTTGGGTAAACGTCATCTAAAACTATTCTAAATTTCAAGTTGATAGCATTAGTAATTCTTGAGATATCCAGCTGTGACAGACAGACAGACAGACAGACTGAGTCATACCATAAGGGTTCCTTTTTTACCATTTTGGTACGGAACCCTAAAAACATCTGCGAATAGGATTTGATAAAATTTAAGTAACCTTTCCTGTTATGTTTTTTGTATTATTTATTCTATAGGTAATTTATCAGGTAATAAAATCAATCTTTTTATTGGGACGGGCTACCTATTTTCCACCTATAGATTAGGGATGAATGTTATAAGAGCATGAGCTGTATACACATATTATCATCATTATTCTCCTACCCTTATCCCAATTTATTTGGGGTTGGCTTTAATAATAACTTTAATTTCGGTCTTTGTTTTTGTCGTTTTTTGCCACCGACATCCGAAATTAACGTTATTTTTCACTTTGTAGTGTTTTCTTTTGGAAGTTGTTTTATTTTTTTGTAAAAAAGTTTTTATTTTTTAAATGTTAGTTGTGGTACCTACCCAACACAAATTCGAATACCTGCAAACGAATTTAGTACACTAAGTGGGAAAAATATGTATCATTGAAGCTAACTCGAAAACTACCCAAGCAAAGTTATTAAATTTTACACGAAACCAATTTCGAAGTATACCCTCCCGAACAAAACAAGAATATTTCAAATCTAACTACTCTGTAAAGTAAAATGTTATGAGTGGTCATACATAAAAATATAAATTTAATACATAGGTACATACGACTTGAAAACCTTTTTTTTAGTCGGTTAAAAACAAAAGAAGCACGGTACCCCCCATTTTATATTGAATTTTAAGAAAATTATTCCATTTATAACGCTAACGAGTAGCCAAGCATTTCATTTCATTTCTACCAAACAAATTATCATTCTAAAAACCCTCATAATATTTATTTTTCTGAAATAAATTGTAATAATGTTGACTCCACAGAAAGTTTCAAACAACTCGTTGTTATCAAACAAAACTGAACGAGAGCATATTACAGGAATATGTATAAAACATCTTTGATTACCTCCCCAACATTGTTTCCTACAAATAGATCGATAGCTTTAACAAACTGCAATTAAAAATTAACTTTACTTCCTCAATATTAAAGTCTATTATAGTATCAACGGTGTAACGGCGATGATCGCTGTACATGTCGATTAAACGAACTGTTTTAGTAATTAACGCTTCGTAGTTTGAATAAGAACAAAGGATTGTTCTATCTACATTTATGGGCTTTATAGTTTATTTTTATATGTTTTTTAAGCTAATGTTTAAGGTAACGCTTTTGATGAGGGCTGTTTGCCTATTATCAACATCCCGTAACGTAAAATGCATATAAGATACATGCATTTTACACATAGTTATGCATATACACGTTGTTGTCCTTTACGTTGGCCGAGCTATCAACTGTAACAGCTTAACATTTGTTTTGGTTTAGGGTTTTTCTTCCGCTCAAGCTCCGGTCACTCCTGTCGACAAGAATATCTAGATCTGACCATAGAGAGAAACAGCCCACACAGGATACTAACCCTAATTTCTAAGTAATAATAGAGATTTAAATCGCGTTCGGGTTGGAGCTTGACGGTTATGTCGGCGATTGGTTTGGATAGTTGTAATATTTTTTAAACCAAATAAAGGCTTATGTATTCAAATATTTATTCACCTCAAAAAGCAAAACAAATGAACTTAGAGACGTGTAATTATGAGATTATTATAAACAATGAGACATTAATGATGTAGGTTAATAGGTTTCTAATCAGTCAGGCATTTATTTTAAAGGGAAACGATCATTATTTGCAATTGTTGACACATTGATGCGCCAATTGATTGTCTATCAAATGCAATTGAAGGGATTGGCAATATTACTACAATATAAATTGATGGCAATTGATCAATTGCAATTGTCAATTTTTAAGTGATTGATACACATTGATGCGGAAATTGATCGTGTACTAAATGCAATTGAAGCGATTGACAATATTAGTACAGTAGAAATTGATGGCATTTGATCAATATTGCAATTGATCACTTGCCATCAATTTTGATCGTTTCAGGGACCCTTTAAAGTAAATGCCTGACTAATAAGAAAATACAATCAATAATCAACTGCATGACATAGTACTGAAGTGCTATTTAAACCTCACCGTGAAAACATAGGTGAAGTAAGCTGACATTTCAATAGTGCCAATCTAGTGTCATCAGGTGGAATGACAGCTCACTTCACTTCACTTCAAATAAGTTTTCACGTTGAGATTTTAACAGCATAAATCAGCTGTAGTCAACAAAAGTGCAATAAAGAACATAAATGGCATGAAAAAGCAAATATTTAAAAGCAATCCTTCTGTTGAGTCAGTTCCGTTGAATTTTATTACCAAACGTATTTTATTTGTTTAATGGTCAGTTTATTGGGTCCCCATTTTATCACGACACTTCACAATGAAGTATTTCAATATTCAATTCAAATAAAATATTGGACGTTTTGTTCACGATTTAAGTTTTGGGAGCTGTTGACTGTATTTAAGTCGAAACCAATTTGTGTCAGTAATTTTGATGAATTTTTACACTATTGCAAGAACTGAGAGCAGCGGTGGCCCAGCGGTAACAGACAGGCGCTTTAATTTCTGTAAATAATTTCATCACCATTGCTCTCAAAACGGTGAAGGAAAACATCGTGAGGAAACCGGCATGTCCTGGGTCCGCCGGGTAGATTAAAGCCGACTCCCTCTCACAGTGAGGAAACCTGTGTCCCAGCAGTGGGAACATTATAGTCTGATTATGTAGGTGTAAGTGCTGCCGATCTACTCTGTAAGAATCTCACCTTGAACAGTGAGCTATCAATAGTGTCAATCTAAGAGCATCAGCGCATGGACAGTTCACTTCACTTGTGTTCACGGTGAGATCGTTTGTCCTGCAAGAAATACGTCGAATTACAAGTAACCCTGTATCATTTGTATACATTTTTGTTTTTAAAACACCTTTTAAAACCCCTCATTTTGATACCCCACTCGATGGGTTTTCTTTTGTATTTAAAACATACATTTTGGCGCCAAAAATCCTGCATTTTGATTTTTAATAATTTTAATGTACCCAGTGATACTCGCGCAACAAAGACGAATCTAACGACATATCACTCTTCAAAATCTGTCAAGCCATTTAAGTTACAAGAGGTTACAACGGAACGGACACACAAACATACACGCGAAAAACATTATCCTCCTTCTGGGTCATTCGAGTAAAAAGCGACTTTCAACACAAGTGGCCAAGTATTTTCAAACTGGGTTCTTTAAAAATTCAATAATACATACGTACAGCGTTTGTTATAAACGATGCATATGCAGGAACTAAAAAAGTTGGCATATACTCCATAGTTTGGTGACCACAAAAAGTGCTAAGAAGGTGCTAAGTTTATGAATAATCTAAGTAGAATAGAAACTTTATTCACTAGAGAATAGACACTTTATAAACAATAGAATATAGGCATAGGAATAGGTGTATCGTGTTACCCAGTGACTGGGTTGTGGAGGTCAGATAGGCAGTCACTCCATGTAAAATACTGGTATTCAGCTGCATCCGTGTAGACTGGAAGCTGACCCCAACATTGTTTTTTTTTTTTTTTTTTTAGAATACAATATATTTTATTGTTCAACAAGGACTACATTACATGGCAAGGTAGGTTATGTATAAAGCACAAGCATACGTTCTTAATCTAGTTAGTAGGTGCCGTACTGTTCTCCTAGATAGGTTACAGTATAACCTGTGTTTAGGAGAAACAGTTGGGAAGAGGCTAGGCAGATTGATAGACAATAGAACAGAGCCGTACATAAAGGCAACGATTTGATCTTGAGGACATTGTTTCGAACATAAACTTTAATAAGTAGACAAATAATACCTAGAAGATACTCCTATGCTCCAATCGGTATAGGTAATTAAATAAAGGTAAACAAAAAAAAAGCCGGTCAAGAGCGAGTCGGATTCGCGCACCGAGGGTTCCGTTCCGATTTCTGAAAAGTGTGCTATTTAGAGACATCGTTTCATTTTTCCTGTAATCTTTACATAAAGGTCTATTACATATAATAATATCAGATTTTTCTCTTTGCAAACTTCGGAGATAAGGGGGGGAACGGTATTTTTTTTTACATTTTTTATCAAAAGTCGAAAACTGTGCGGCCTAAAAAAAAGTTAAAAAATGTTTAAAAATGTGCAAACAGCGCTCTTTTACATGTTACCCCAGAATGCCCTAGTAGCCCCACTTTGAATTTTTAAGACCCCCTTTCAGTCCCTGTTGCAAAAAAAAATACATATATTTTTATTTCTTTCTTATTTGCCAAATAGTTGGGTAAACGTCATCTAAAATTGTTCCAAATTTCAAGTTGATAGCATTAGTAGTTCTTGAGATATCCAGCTGTGACAGACAGACAGGAGTACGGAACCCTACAAAAATCGTGTATTTTATTGGCACAGTTTGAATTAAAAACGTTATGGAAAAGTCTAATAATTTTGCTTACCTAATACCTCTAATAATATAACATTCACTGGTGTGTCAACACCCTTAGCCATAATCTAATACGCACACATGAAGCATGATGTAAGATAATTGTTCCAACAATCAGTTTGGTTAAACATAGTGTTACTTAATTAATTATGCTATTGTTTAAGATCTTAATTGAACCGAAATAATCATGTTGGTAGTTAGTTACACATCTGTAATAACGGGTAGGTGATTATACCAGTTATTATCATCATCATCATTTTAGTGGAAACACGTCCACTAGTGGACATCCTGGCCTCCCCCAAGCACCGCCACTTTTGAGTACATCTCTCTAAGTTAGATTAAAATAAATAAAATATTTATTCAGTATTAATAACTGATTGACTGATTTTGATTTGTCCCGGATAGGTCTTTTAGAACAAAATATTAAAGAGTAATTAAATTAGATTAATAAAATATTGATCATTTTTATGGATACAATAGGGATGATGACTAAAAATTTTTTTTTGTCCGTCATAGAGATTATTAAAAAATATTGGACACGTATTTTTTCTTTTTTTACGTAATCAAAAAATTGCGGCGATACATTGAGTTAAAATATGGCATGACGTCACGCGTAGCTAGGTTTTATACGTACAAGTGACGTAGCGAGCCCCCACTGCCCAACTTTAATGCGTGATAGCTAAGTATTTTTTTATTAATATGATAAAGCAAAAAATACGTATCTAATATTTTTTTATTATCTGACTGACGGACTAAATAGAATTTCTTTTTTTTTACCCAGGCATCATCACTATTATGTAAATACATATTTGGTATCGTCCCAAATCATATTTTGATCAGTATACAACCTGACCTTTCAAATTGCAAAAAACGCAAGAGAAATAGACTTTCGCGGGTTTCCTTAGCGCAATTAGGCCATTTTGGTTTATGGTATTGGTATCGTAATATATAATTGTTAATACAAAATTCTACCCTCTATGTTTATAAGCCTACGATGAGAAGGGACAGCATAGAATAATTCTATTCAGATATGTACTGAACTACAAGAACTTTGTTATTCTCTCCCATCTAAAATCAGCATTGAAATATATTCCTATTGCCATTATCATAAGTCATCGTCAACATAATGCCGTATTACGTATGCACCCCTAAAATTGTTACGCAAAATACAAACCTATAGTAATTTACTTATAAACGCAAATTGTGTGAAACAATAGTGGAATGGTAACCATTTCCATAGGCAAATAAAATCGGCCATTATAAATTATCGTCTGATGTCCAATATACAACAGAATCTAAACAATGTTTCGACCTTAATCGGAGTTTAGGGTAGCCGTTTATTAGGACTAGTGGTGAGAGAGATGTGAATCGATTTTATTCGATTAATTAAACGGTTTGTAGGTACAGTTTTACAGTACGACAACATTCAAACGTTTCATCGTTTGAGTTCGGAATAACCGAACTTTGCCGAAGGCTCGCGGCAGAAAGCCACCGCGTGTCGCACGACGAGCGGTGCATTTGTGTCACGCGCGATTCACGTCACGAGTCGCACCTGTTTGAAGGAGCCTTTATAAGTGACTGGTCCATTAAGGGAGTGACGGAATTAGTGCGTCAATCTATAATACAGTACCCGGCAATAAATATTGCACATCGACCTTTGGAAAGAGACAATCGGCTAATTTCGGCTTCGTAGAGCGTTATCTCTGTCGCACACTACCAATGTGACGTTTTGTCAGTCGTTGTTCAAAATATATATTTAGAGTTGTTAACACCCCCAAAAAATAGTTTAAAGTTGTACTGTACTATGGCATCTTTAGGGAAAAGAGGGAAACCTTTACGAGGTCAGTCACGCGAAATTATCTACAATGTTTATAAATATTTTGTAACCGAAGCTGACAGATTTAAAAAAAAATGAAGATGAAAATCTAAGTTGTTTCAAGAGCGAGTTGCAAATGCCACTGGAATTTCAAGAAGAACTTTGAACAATATACTAAACGAAGTCAGTACTGAAACACATTCTACTGAAATTAAGTTCAGCACTCCAAAAAAAAGGGAGACAAAAAAGTAATTTCGTTTATACAAAATAATTAAATACGTAAGTAAACATAATGTTAACATGTTTTTTTTATTTTATTTTACCCCAACCTAAAGCCATCACTTATAGAAAAATTGGTGTATTTTAAACAAAGAATAAAAAGAATTATCAAAAGAAGCAAATCATAATTGTTTTAACAGCTCCTAATAGATACCAGACTGTTTGTATTTCGTGCGATAGAGATAACGCTCTACGAAGCCGAAATTAGCCGATTGTCTCTTTCCAAAGGTCGATGTGCAATATTTATCGCCGGGGACTGTAATTTAGGTGGGAATTTATATCAATTTCTATTGGTCTATCGTCACATTTTATTCACTCTATTTCGGTTTTTCCAAAGATAAACGATGGATTTCAACCATGTATTTTACTTAAGCGTCCATGAAGTATTGCATTTTTTTGTCAATAGTTGCCTGACAGTAAATAAGGAACTTCATAACGTCCATGAAGTATTGCATTTTTCGTCTATGGTTGCCTGTCAATAAATAGGGTTTTTCATAGCGTCCACAAAGTCTCAGAAGAACAACAAGCATAGAAGTAGTGGTTAAATAGCAACTGAACTCAATATATTTGTTTCATTTTGACTTATGGAGCCGCTATGATGTACAAGAAGGACACGTATACAGAAGACGTTTCGAAATTTTGTAGGTTGTCATTAATTTTATTCTGACTAGTGATGTACCCACTCAATTTCAACGTCGATAGAATTTACAATGACATTCTTTCTTATACTGCCAAGAATAATATAGGTACACACGGCTACACATCAAGCTATACATTTCTAGTTTACACTGACCGCTCATTGTAAGGAAATACAATGCGAGATCAGCTTATACTGGAAATGTATAGCTTGATCTGTAGCCGTGCGTACCTAAAATTTTGAATTAACTAGGCATCCTTATGATCCCAGAGGAGCTCGTGGCTAAGTAATAACAGCCGCACGGGTCGATCCGTCAGGTTAAGCTACGCTTGCCGGGGTTGGTCAGTGGATGGGTGACCATCTTTACATATCGAGATTCCTCCGTGCCTCGGAAAGCACGTTAAGCCGTTGGTCCCGGCTGTTATTCGTGGATCTTTGACGGTCGTTACGGGTCGTCAGAAGCCCGAAAGTCTGACAACCAGTCTTACCAAGGGGTATCGTATTACCCAGTTACTGGGTTGTGGAGGTCAGACAGGCAGTCGCTCCATGTAAAATACTGGTATTCAGCTGCATCCGGTTAGACTGGAAGCCGACCCCAACATAGTTGGGAAAAGGCTAGGCAGATTGATCCTTATGATCCCAATACTTAATATATTCGTTCAAAATGAAACAATACTTAAAGTATGTACTAAATAGTCTTCCTTGGTTCCCGACAGCTCTTCATGTATTAAATCTGACCCGGCTAAACCAGAATGTATTTAATTGCCATAATAACTGATGAGTTTATTGAAAACAAGTGGGAGACATTCGGTTTTGCAAATGTTTTTAGCAACTTACTTTCTCATATTTTTTTGAATTTTACATCATAGACTACTCAACCAAATCTAGGGAACAAGGGTATTCAAAGTACCTAATAATTTTTATTTTAATACTTTTTAATTATGTAACATATTATTTTAAATCAGTGAAGCGTAATTTAATAGAGATTTGAATTATTTCGTTAAATAAAATGGTTGTTAGTGAAAAAATAAAATTTATTATGAAAATTCAAAATGGTACCAAAGCGACAAAAACTTTTCGCACATAAAAAAATAAATAACGACCAGATAATATTTTAAATAAAAAAATAAAATGCCTAGCAACTTTAATAATCTGTTACGCGAATTCCAGCCCACACCATAATACGGATGAACTTCCTAAGGATTCTGGAGTCGGCTCTGGCGACCAGGAAATCGCCAAAAGCGCAGTCTTCTTGAATCGGGATGGAATCCAATTATTTCTGAATTTGTTATTGTCATCTGTGTCAAGGATTCCTAAAACGAACAGTTCTCAATAAAATTTATGTAAGATTTTTTATCATCATTTTTATTTAGTTATATAGTTTTATTTGTATGTCTTACCTGACTGATGTGAGATGATTTCACGAGATGTCAATATCAGTGGCGATTCATTAATCTGTACCGATGTACTAGGTCCTGTTTCAACTTCCATTGCTACGGGATCCTACAATTACGTATTTTTTATTAAAAATAAATAAATAAATTTGCACACGATTATATTTCCGACTGGGATAATTAGAAGAATAATATCGCATCAATGATATTTTTAATATAATATCATTGTATCGCATATATCAAGTGAACATATTTCTGAAATTTTATACCTGTTTTCACGTTAGATTGCTGTTGATGGTGAGCGGTTCTTTTAATTTGCAGTACTGCGCTATGTCCTTCTTCGCAGACTTCCATAAGTATTTCCTGTAATGTAATAAATCATGTTTTAATTTGAACGGGATACTATTTATTGTCAATTTCGTCTACCAATACAATTTATCCATTTTTTTTTTCACATCGTCTAGGAAATCTGTAAAAGAAAAGTATCGACAACATTATTTCCGTCACTATGGCTGATCAAGATAACCCCAAAACAATTTCCGAATATTCGCTAATAACTTCTATTGGAATAAATATTGCGACTGGTTTCAGCTATATAGTGACACAGCAATATTTGTTATGTATTTATATTCGTTTATCAGATCATATGCAACAAGAAATTGAGCAAAAACTTACCGATGGAAGGTCAATATTTATTGTTCATTTTATTTTCGCTATGAATGGGACTGGCAGCCCCCAACCACACAAGAAATTACTCCACAGCGTCCACACACTCACTGTTTGTAGTTAAACAAAGAATTCATGCAATCTAACAGTAGAAATATTATTAAAACATCGCAAAACCATGGAAGATTACGACAAACACGTAAACAATGAACACGCGAATAAGTCAGGTAGTTCAATGAACGAACTGTCAGACATTGAAACAAAGTACTATCAAATTTGGCCGCGTCATACTATAACTTTTTTAACCAAATGACAATTGATCTTGTGACCATGCCAAGAAAGTAAAACAAAGAGTAAAACATTCATCTCTTTCCCACATCCTTTATCGTACCTTTATCGTACCTAATAATAGAACGGGATAAAGGTAGTTACAGAATTCTGTTTTTAGCCTTCCTTCTATGCTTTGTTATTGTTCTGAGCACAAAGTATTGAATTTGTTCGTCTATGGTTGCCTGTCAATAAATAAGGAACGTCATAGGCGTGCTTATGTCAAAAGTAAATTAAATGGTTGGGACGAGTAGGTATAGTTTCTGCCGCCGCTTCGCCGTGGAAGGCGTGAGTTTATGCAGGTAAGTGTATGTAATATATTTATTTTAAAAAAATTATAGTAATTTATATTAATTATATCGTATTCTGAGAATGGTCTGTATTTGTCCCATCCCTAAAAGCTTACCCCTATCGTAAAACAGAAGATAATATCCGTGTCGGTCATTTATTTTACGCACCATAAAACAGAACACTTGAAGATACAATGTGTAAAAAGTTATATGTTTATTTGAAGTATTTCTATGTTATAAATCTGTCATCGAGTTGGCACCCTTTCGTCTTGTCTACGATATCATGTATAAATTATTGAGTAACTATGATTATTATTAGTTGTTTTGCTGTCTATCAAACTTTTGAAATCAATAACATTATCGAATGACTTTTTTTTTTCGTGTGGAAGTCCTCATGGATATCCTCCGTTGGGAATAACGGAGGGTTATGTCGGACTCCTACCGATTAAAACCCCACTGCTCCTTCTACCATGAGTACTTATTTACTTACTGTGTAAGTACTTACATATTCTTAATTTTGTCAACAACAAAATAATATGTATGTAATTGTACAAATAATAATGTATGTACTAGGTATGTTTTACCTCGTAGCTTTACCGCTTTTGACAACAATTCCGAGTAACTTGAAACTTCAATAAGGTTGACACCATAGAATTAAGTCTAATTACTCTAAGGTTGACACTAACTAACTCTTTAACCGTCACTTCATCATCATCTGTCTAGCCTTTTCCCAACTATGTTGGGGTCGACTTCCAGTCTAACGGGTGCAGCTGAATACCAGTATTTTACAAGAAGCGACTGCCTCCACAACTAGTTACTGGGTAAAACTATCGATCGGTAAAACAACCAGTTCAGACTGGTTCTGACGATTCGTAATGAGTGAATGATCCACGAATGACAGCCGGGACCAACGGCAACACGTGCTTTCCGAGAACATAACAGTAGACTAATAAAAACCGGTCAAGAGCGAGTCGGACTCGCGCACCGAGGGTTCCGTCCGATTTCTGAAAAAGTGTGCTATTTAGAGACATCGTTTTATTTTTCCTGTAATCTTTACATAAACTTCTATCACATAGAATAATTTCAGATTTTTATCTTTGCAAACTTCCGAGTTAAGGGGTGGGGGGGGGAACGGTCTTTTTTTTTACATTTTTCATCAAAAGTCGAAAACTATGGAGCCTAAAAAAAAGAAAAAAATGTTTGAGAATGTGCAAACAGCGCCCTTTTATATGATACTCCACATGCCCTAATAGCCCCACTTTAAATTTTGAAGACCCCCTTTCAGTCCCTGTTACAAAAACAATATAAATATTTTTACTTCTTTCTTACTTGCAAAATTGTTGGGTAAACATCGTCTAAAATTGTTCCAAATTTCAAGTTGATAGCATTAGTAGGTAGTTCTTGAGATATCCAGTTGTGACAGACAGACAGACAGACAGACAGACTGAGTCACACCATAAGGGTTCCTTTTTTACCATTTTGGTACGGAACCCTGAAAACACTCAACAAATTACTATAAAGTTAAAAGTCAATAATCCCAGTATATTTCAGTATATCAGTATAAAAACACAACAAAAACAAAATAAGAAAAAAGTTATAAAACGGATTCATTATTTACGCTCTACCCGAGAAGATGTTTATGATGTTATCAGAAAAATATAAACCAAAATGTTCTTCAAAGTATAGTGCTGGGTAAATATTTTATGACAATCAATCCGGAAGAAGCTTTTTTTCCTGATGTAGCGATCTTATTTCAGTGTTCTTGTAATTGTAATCAAGGAACTGGGTGTATGGGTGAGTGAGTGATGTGTGTGAGTGTGTGTAATCTTTCTCATGGATTACACACACTCGCACACCCTCTCTCAAGTCACACACTCACACTTCATTCCACACAATGAGAGGTCACGCATTCATACTCTACATTATTATAGTAAAATATTACAAGATATGTAAAATAACACTAGGTATTATTAAATAAATATCTTGTAAAAATTAATGTTAATGGCTATGATAAATGTAAAATTATCCGAGGCGATTGGCGCCGATTGCAGAAATACAGGTTTTGTCTAGTTCGGGTACAGATGCTTAACACAGTTCGTCACTAATTTAACTAACTGACGTATCTGACATTTTGGACTAAGCCGATAGCCGACCTAACTATACTACTTGGATATATTTTCCAAGTCGAATCGATCCGTCTAATCGGCGTATCTATACCTATGCCTTACGGTCCCCATGATAATGCAAAAATCGAGACTGATATATCTACAGTTTACAAAAAAAAAAAAACCGGTCAAGAGCGAGTCGGACTCGCGCACCGAGGGTTCCGTACCATCATTTATATGTATATTTTGTTGATGATTTCTGAAAAACTGTGCTATTTAGAGACATCGTTTTATTTTTCCTGTAATCTTTACATAAACTTCTATCACATAGAATAATTTCAGATTTTTATCTTTGCAAACTTCGGAGTTAAGGGGGGGCAACGGTATATTTTTTTACATTTTTCATCAAAAGTCGAAAATTATGCGGCCTAAAAAAAAGAAAAAAAAATGTTTGAGAATGTGCAAATAACGTTCTTTCATATGATACCCCACATGCCCTAGTAGCCCCACTTTGAATTTTTAAGACCCCCTTTCAGTCCCTGTTGCAAAAAAAATATAAACATTTTTATTTCTTTCTTATTTGCAAAATAGTTGGGTCAACGTCATCTAAAACTATTCTAAATTTCAAGTTGATAGCATAAGTAGTTCTTGAGATATCCAGCTGTGACAGACAGACAGACTGAGTCACACCATAAGGGTTCCTTTTTTACCATTTTGTTACGGAACCCTAAAAAGAAAAATAGCTTGCACCGTAAAAATTTTTTCGAACCAGTTACGTCACTCAATTAGATTAGCGACGATTTGTACTCAAAACTAGCCTATATTTAATTGGTAAACCTTTGTAAAACAATCTAGAAATAAAATAAATACTTTACTTCTTTACTTTACATAAACTCACACCTTATTTCCATGGGGATAGGCAGAAACCACAGAACGTCACCTGCTACTGTCCTTACATACCCCTTTTGCCTCATACACGTTCATACATCAGTGGCCTTAGTGCGAGTTTTTACACTTACTCGATCGCGTTTACGTTAACGTTGACGTATGTCAATTCGTATGGAATAATTGTGTTTCCCATTATAGTCACCAGGCGGCGCTTATTCATTTTCAGTACAAATTGACGTTTACTTTAACGTGATCTAGTAAGTGTGAAAACTCGCACTAATGCCACTGGTCATACACCGCCGGTTGCGAGTACACGCACCTCACCTTTCTGAAGAACGTCACCCCGTCATCGCTATACGAAGTAGTCAGATATAGGAAACGCCGCCCTCAACTCATCTTCGCCCGCGTGGATGTCACAAAATATCCCACGGGAACGTACTACCGGGAATTCCTTTCTTATTCCTTCATTATATAAAGTATTTGACAAAAAATTACTTGCAGTTCATATTAAATTGCAGTAATGTAGGTAGGTACATAGGTACTTCAATATCAAGATGAAAATATACTTATACAAATTAACAAGCTTTCCTTTCCAGAAACAAAAAAAAAACAGACGATGTTAATATTACAAAGTGCAAACTAATTATAAAAAACCGGTCAAGGGGGAGTCGGACTCGCGCACCGAGGGTTCCGTCCCGATTTCTGAAAATGTGTGCTATTTAGAGACATCGTTTTATTTTTCCTGTAATCTTTACATAAACTTCTATCACATATAATAATATCAGATTTTTCTTTTTGAAAACTTCGGAGATAAGGGGGGGGAACGGTATTTTTTTTTTACATTTTTCATCAGAAGTCGAAAACTATGCAGCCTAAAAAAAATAAAAAAAATGTTTGAGAATGTGCAAACAACGCTCTTTTATATGATACCACACATGCTCTAGTAGCCCCACTTTTATTTTTTAAGACTCCCTTTCAGTCCCTGTTGCAAAAAAAAATATAAATATTTTTAATTCTTTCTTATTTGCAAAATAGTTGGGTAAAAGTCATCTAAAACAGTTCCAAATTTCAAGTTGATAGCATTAGTAGTTCTTGAGATATCCAGCTGTGACAGACAGACAGACTGAGTCACACCATGAGGGTTCCTTTTTTACCATTTTGGTACGGAACCCTAAAAACCAAAATCTACTTCAACCTAAAATTGGAACAGCGGTCGACTTTAATTAGTAAGATGCTAACTACTTTGGAAAATTCTCCGAAAATTTCTTGTCTACAAAATGTCTTTGAGGACGATGCAATTAACAGTGGTAACGCTTGGCTCACGATTATATTTGTGAAACGAAAATTAATGTACAAATTGGCTGCGTCTTATTTCTAAAACTAGCGACACGCCCTTGCTTTGCGCGGGTGCAGTGGTAACATGACCAATTATCGAGATTTGTGTGTTATATTATAACACTTATCTTATAACTAACTAATTATGTATGTAGTATAATAGTATTAAACATATACCTTCCAGAATTAATGCTCTAAATTACGGTGAGACCCGCATGTAGTTTCGAAGATCTAGGCAACACGAAAAGTGACTTTGTTAGGGTTCCGTACCAAAATGGTAAAAAGGAACCCTTATGGTGTGACTCAGTCTGTCTGTCTGTCTGTCACAGCTGGTTATCTCAAAAACTGCTAATGCTACCAATTTGAAATTTGGAACAGTCTTAAATGACGTTTGCCAACTATTTTGCAAATAAGAAAGTTAAGTAAGAAATGTTAAGTAGGTACCTACTTAAGATTTTTTTGTTTATTTTTGTGCCGCATAGTTTTCAATTTTTGACGTAAATTGTAAAAAAAATACCGTCCCCCCACATTATCTCCGAAGTTTCCATAGAGAAAAATCTGAAATTATTCTATGTGATAGAAGTTTATGTAAAAAATACAGAAAAAAAAAACGATGTCTCTAAATAGTACACTTTTTCAGAAATCGGGACGGAACCCTCGGTGTGCTAGTCTGACTCGCTCTTGACCGGTTTTTTTATATCGTGTAGACAATGATATATTATTATAGTAAAAGACGTAGATAGGTTACCTACCCAATATTCAATGTTCAAAAGCAGCACAATGCTGAACTATTAGATGACACGTGGAAGTAGGATGTCGTAGTGGATATGTCGTAATTATCGGGAGCGAAAGAGACAAGACGGCGAAAACATGGCTAATTAGCCAGATTTTGACGTGGTACTTGCGAAGCGTGTTTAACCTATGTACGTCTTTTTACTGGTAATATTATTGTGTGTAGATATATCGCACAAACTCAAAAATCATTAATTTTGAGTTGTGTTTGAAAAACAGTGATTATCGATAAAAATGATTGAATTTAAGCCCCGTTTTGTATACAGTGACATTTTACAAGCTATTTATTATCTATAATCAAATTAAATTGTATTTACTTCCCTAACAAAAAATGCAGATATACGTTTTTATCGTCTCCTGAAAAATGACCTTTTTTTTGAGTTGTCTCAGTTTAGATCTAGGTGTGCGATATGTATACAGATGTCAAACAAATAGAGACTGCAACTGCATCAGTCGTAAAATTTAACTTTATCAAATAATAATAAAACAAATTCTCCTTACCTAACATTTTTTTTTCGAATATTTATTATTAATTTATTTACTTATTTATAACATCCCATTCAAAAACACAGTATGCCATGATGACATTCAGTAAGGTTTACAGAACCCGTGGTGACATAAGGTTGAATGTCACATGCACATCTTAAAACGATAATAAGGTCTAATTTGTCTGTGACTGTTAGACAATTTAACCTTAGGCTTCATTTACGGAGACGCGAGGAGTCGCGCGTCGCGTTGTGCGGCGCGGCCCGCACTAAATTCATACATAGGGCGTTGTATGAGAGCGTTTATGGGGAAGCGATTTTACACCCGTTAATTTGCTTGAAATGCAGGCGGAGCGGAGCAAGAAGAATTGCTATTCCTGCAATTCTTCTTTCACAGTAAAAACGAAGCGACACACGCGGCAGGACCCGCGGCGGCGCACGCACCTCAACTTCATAAACAACATCGTACAGTGCCATATGCGCGTGTGATGACTCGGGCCGCTGCACGCGCCGCCTGCCTGTAAACTGATAAAACGTCCTACGCTCTGCGAGACGCTATGTCGCACGCGACGCGTGACGCACCGCGTCTCCGTAAACGAGGCCTTAGTGATAAAACGTCGTACGCTCTGGGAGACGCTATGTCGCACGCGACGCGTGACGCCCCGCGTCTCCGTAAACGAGGCCTTAGTGATAAAACGTCCTACGCTCTGCGAGACGCTATGTCGCACGCGACGCGTGACGCCCCGCGTCTCCGTAAACGAGGCCTTAGTGATAAAACGTCGTACGCTCTGCGAGACGCTATGTCGCACGCGACGCGTGACGCCCCGCGTCTCCGTAAACGAGGCCTTAGTGATAAAACGTCGTACGCTCTGCGAGACGCTATGTCGCACGCGACGCGTGACGCCCCGCGTCTCCGTAAACGAGGCCTTAGTGATAAAACGTCCTACGCTCTGCGAGACGCTATGTCGCACGCGACGCGTGACGCCCCGCGTCTCCGTAAACGAGGCCTTAGTGATAAAACGTCCTACGCTCTGCGAGACGCTAAGTTGCACACGACGCGTGACGCTATGTCGCACGCGACGCGTGACGCAGTGTCGCACGCGACGCGTGACGCAATGTCGCACGCGACGCGTGACGCAATGTCGCACGCGACGCGTGACGCAATGTCGCACGCGACGCGTGACGCTATGTCGCACGCGACGCGTGACGCTATGTCACACGCGACGCGTGACGCTATGTCGCATGCGACGCGTGACGCCCCGCGTCTCCGTAAACGAGGCCTTAGTGATGTTTCAATTTACTCAGAATTATTGTCTAAAGGGCAAGGTCAATTATCGAGCATCACTCGTAGGGGCTTATTACTTAGCAACGAAGTAATAACAGCCGCACGGGTCGATCCATCAGGTTAAGCCACGCTTGCCGGGGTTTTTAAAGTGAATGGGTGACCATCTTTACATACCGAGACTCCTCCGTGCCTCGGAAAGGCGGGACCCTTTCCAAGGCACGGAGGAGTCATTCGCCATTCGTGGATCTTTGACAGTCGTTATGGGTTGTTAGAAGCCCGAAAGTCTGACAACCAGTCTTACGAAGGGGTATCGTATTACCCAGTTACTGGGTTATGGAGGTCAGATAGGCAGTCGCTTGATGTAAAATACTGGTATTCAGCTGCATCCGGTTAGACTGGAAGCCGGCCCCAACATAGTTGGGAAAAGGCTAAGCAGATTGATTGATAAAGCATAACTCATAGAGGGTTTACATATATAATTGTAATCAAATAGATAAGTCATCGAATTAAATAAATCGTATAAAAAGAAAATTGAGTGTCAGCCTACTAAAGTATCGGCCAGGAAACAGGCATAGCTAACACACAAAAAGTTTAATTACAATATACCGTGGAGACTATTCCGAGTCCAATTGATATATTGTTTGTTTTGCACCCATATCGGACTGTTTCGGTTTATGTAAATATAATAGGATCAAAATACAGCATGACAACGGTTTTAACATATTTTTGGACCTTGTGGTTAAGCCGCATTCTACTCGAAACGATAAAGGCTCCTTCAAACAGGCGCAACACGCGATATAATCGCACGCTACACAAAGCACAACGAGCGGTGACTTTGTGTCGCCACAGATTAATACACATGGGACACTCCGCAAAATCATCAAAAGCGACTCTTGTTGCGACACAATAAAGTGCAATTCAGGTCGCACAACGCTTATTACCTACAGTTAATATATTCACCTACAAGTTGGCTTTCTTTCTATCGCGTAACTCTTATACTTGTTAGGGTTGTCTTGTCTTCTTTTACGATGCGGCGCGTGAGAATAGAATAGAATAATTTATTTGTTAAACATAGGTAATACATAAAGTAGTGAGTGAGTATCGATCTAACGTGCTCCCCGGCCGGTGCGCGGCAGCCCACACTGAATTGACCCAGTGAGATGAGCCCGCCGCGTACTTGTAGCTTCATACCTACACTGCGGAGTGTTCCATCCGAATTAATATGTGGTGTCGCGCATGTCTGTAATTGCTTTAATAATGACTTGATTGAAAGTCATCGCTAACTTTAGGTAGGTACTTTTAATATTCAATACTTCCTCTAATGAACACGGCCCTTCAAAACAGAAACAGATTTGAATGAAATCTTTTTAAATCTAATGTACAATCGCAAGTTTGCGAAAGCGAAAGCGACAGGGTAGCCCGCGAAATTCAAAACTTCTTACGTTTTTTGCAATTTGCAAGTTAATATTAGGTTGTATGTTGATCTAAATATGATTCGCGGCCTTACCAAATATTTATTCATGGAATTATAATCATAAAACTCGAAGTTCATATTATCTACATATCAAGAATGACTATTTCATGAAATCATGAGATTTGAGGCCAATTGTAACTTCTGGAGTTGTATTGCAGATTCTAATGATTATAATTCTGTAAAGCCCTATTAGTTCCGGGCGCGAATCATATTTTAATCAACATACAAGCTCACACTGACCTGCAAATTGCAAAAAACATAAGAAAATTTGAATTTCGCGGGCTACCTTAGCGCATCCCCCATAGGGAAAATATCAAGGATTATATAGGATTCTTACAGAAACGAACATAAATACTTTTACTTCACCGTGTTTGTTATAATATTTACCGTTAGGCTTGCACCGTTACCACCCCCCAATTATATTCAAAAGAATATATAAAAGATATTATCACAGCGGATTGCATAAATGAGTTTCGTCACAGTACGACTTACTTCCTACTCACACAGTCATACCCCAGCGCAAGAAAGCGTAAGTGAAACATACCCTTTACATTGAGATTTTTATCACTAGATTACTTTGATAATTTAATAGGTGATACTAAAAATAAGCACTCGTATCACGCAAGGAATTTTGAACCAAACCATCCAAAACCTAAAGTTGAAAATTGAATGTCAGGTGCTACCCTTCTAGAGTTCCCTTCAATAACTTGAGAGAAGAAATCGACAGAATGTCCCCTAAACATTTCCCTCATGTTTTTATATGGGATTCACATTAAATTAAACATCGGCCCCTTCTTACTTCTTGCCCCAAAAATAATAATATCTGTGCGGGAAATAAAATGACACTGATTGTTTTATTATTCTTAAATATTTTTTTATGGTGATGTATTTGTGGTGAAATTGTGCAGCTAAAGCATGCGTCATGGTTTACTGATATCTCTAATGTGAGCGAAATCACATAAATAGTTGAATTTGTATGGAACCCTATTACTGAATCCGTCTGTCCGTCCGTCTGTCTGTCACAGGGCTATATCCCATGAACCGTAATAAGTAGACAGCTAAATTTTTTTACAGATTATGTATTTCTAATGCAGCTATAACAACAATTAATAAAAATGAAATAAAGTTAAAAATTACAAGTGGTCGTCGTATAATAAACTTTGACTTTTAATTTTTTTTTTCTTACCCTGCATGTGAGGTGACTAGTCATTGACTAGAACTCATCGAGTAGAGTACAAACATGTTTTTATTTTTTTTTATCTTCAAAAATGAAGAAATAGGGGGCTGTAAAAGTTGCCAATTTTAGACCCTTTTTGTACGAGCTCTATCGCAACAATTAAACAAACCATATTACTGTATTTAATCAACAAATACTCGATTCATAAGGTATTTTGTATAAATATGGGCGATTTTCTGAAACTGCAAAAAATAACCTTGTAATTCACTGCATCATTATGAACTACAAAGTTATCTTTGCGATTGCTAAACACGTATGGTTCATACGGAACCCGACTCGCACATTGGTCGATTTTTTTAGGTACCATAACGCGCATCATGGTATTTGTACCTATCGGTAAACATTTCATTTAGAAAGACATAACTTTCATATTCGTCATCATAAAAATCTTTGCAAAAAAACCTTCAAGATTAAAATAATGGCAACTCAATCTGTTTTTACTGATTATTGGGCCACGAAAATACAGGCTGTGCCTAGTTTGGGGCCCACGGCTATTTGTTATGTTGTATAACTTGTGTGTAAATAAATTATTCTAAAAATAAAATAAATAGCAAACGTGTATCCACGTCTAAACAGAAAACACCACTCTTCTTTTAGTGCGCAAGTAATGCTGGAGAAGCTGGCCACGCGGCGACGCCGACGGTGACATATTGTTACGATCCTTTAAACAACAGTATTACTCCTACATCTGGCTTGAAACCCAGCAAATAACTGAGAGATCACAGATCTTTTATAAAATGTGAAGAAAAGACTAAGAAAGAAAGATATTTTATGCCTATGATCATCATCTTCATGATAATGAACACATTTACAAGGTTATTTTTTGTAGTTCCAGAAAATCGCCCATATTAAAACAAAATACCTTATGAATCGGCGTATTTAGTATTTGTTGATTAAATACAGCATAATTATGTTACATGACATGATATACAGAAGTTTCAAATTCCTAACTTGTTTAACGTTGTACTACTACTGTTTGTTTTTATTATGACTTTACGTAACAATAGGTTAACTTAAACCATGCAATTCCTTTTGATAATGTACCAAACTATTTTTTTGCTTTAACTCAATGACAATAAAGATAGATTTACAGTGTCGAATGATAAGTTTAGAATGGCATATTTTTCCGCAGAGCTATACGAAGGGACCAGAATTATTTACAGTGTCGAATGATAAGTTTAGAATGACATATTTTTCCGCAGAGCTATACGAAGGGACCAGAATTATTTACAGTGTCGAATGATAAGTTTAGAATAACATATTTTTCCGCAGAGCTATACGAAGGGACCAGAATTATTTACAGTCTCGAATGATAAGTTTAGAATGACATATTTTTCCGCAGAGCTATACGAAGTGACCAGAATTATTTACAGTGTCGAATGATAAGTTTAGAATGACATATTTTTCCGCAGAGATACGAAGGGACCAGAATTATTCCGAAGCCAGCTGAAGAGCCATTCAGCCAGTGACTTATCGGCTCTTATGGAATACTTATTTTTAGTAACGAAAATATGAAAATTAGAAAAAAATCGCCAAAATAATTTTAGAAAATGTTGATATAATTGATTTACTTACTTACAAAAATCAATCTTAAGTCGATTCTGCAATAATCGATATATCGTAGGTACTTATTATATAAATACTACCCACCATTATTATTACCTTACTTCATGTTTGAGCCTTGATAAAGACGGACGTATAACCTTCCTAGTGACTTATAATTGGCTAATAATAATCTATACATTTTAAAAGGCCAGTAACTCGTTTTATTGAAGTGTTAGAACCTAGATTTCCAACAGGTTATGGGCCCAGGTTACGTTTTTACTGCAATATAAGTGGTTAAAAATTTAAATAAAAATACGGGCTTTGTCAAGTGAAATGGACGTGATAAAAGGTGCAAAAAGTGTTCATCATCGAATTGTTAGCCGGCACCAAAGACTACAGTATATTATAGGGTACGGCAAGACGACACGCCGCCACCACGCCGTAGCTCATTTGTTGCTCAACCTACCCTCAACTTATGATGGCGTGATAATTGCGATTGCAACTTTAACAGATGATAAGTTAATGCTAGCATTCGTTAAACCAAGGCTTTTGGATCATGAAGTCAAGTTTAAAAATGAGTCCAGTGATACCAGTGTCAAAAGTTTTGCAATTTGAGGGAAAAATGGACAGGAATTTCGAAAAACAAAATTCGATAATTCTCAAAATAATAAAGGGAATAATAGCTTCAACTAGGAAGTTAACAAGCAGAAGAATAAGTCTCAGTTCATGAAGTGTTATCACTGTGGCCGCAGGAAGCATGTGAAAAACAACTGCTTCTACTTCAAAAGAGCCCAAACATTACAGCAGCAGCAACAGCAGCGGAAAATATGGAGAGGACAAGGACGGTCCAGGCAGTTGGAATCAGTGAACCATCCACGTCGAGCTATTTTTCTGGCTTTGCTTTTATGATGGCAAACTATCAAGCGGATCATTGGTTTCTGGAACATCGGACCATATTATAAACAGGGATCATTGGATTGGTTTCTGGAACATCGGACCATATTATAAACAGGGAAGATCTTTTCATTAGTCACACCGTCTTGCAAACGCCATTAAAATTTCTATTGCTTAAAATGGTGAATTTATTTCAGGGAACGATGTATGTGACCAGCAACATGGGCGTTCAAGAAGTTTTGGAGGACGTGCTCTTCTGTGCTAAAGGTACAACATTCATTTTCAACCAGCAACGAGCCCAAATACGTAAGGATAATAAAACTATCATGCAAGGTATATTGAAAAATAATTTAACTGCTGTAGACTTAATGGCATCTGTAAATAAGTGTCAATCTGTTTCTCAAGTATCCAGTAACATAAATATGTACAAATTATGGCTTTGGTCATAATTAGTAAAATTAATTCATCGAAATTTAAAAAAAAAAAATAATAATAATAATAAAATGGTTGATGACACCAGCCAAATCGAAACTGCAATGCTGTATAAATAGGAAACAAAGTCGACTTCCGTTCACATCAGGTCAAAAATAAAAGTCATGTTAAACAGCTATTATTTATTGTGCACTCAGATGTTTGTGGACTATTGTTACTGTTTATACCTACCCCCAACTAAAAACTACCTTGTAATTTTTGTTGATGAGTATACGCAATACTTTGTTACGTACCAATTTAACCTATAAAAATCAGACATGTTTGCTGTTTTTAAAGATTTCGTGGCTAAAAGCGAGGCTAAGTTTAATTTAAAATTAGTCAACTTGTACTGCGATAATGGTGGCAAACATTTATCGACTGAAATGAAAGGTTATTTATTGTGTAGAGAGAGGGATATCAGAAAAAAAATTATCATATCATTTAATAGTTCCGAGAACACCACAGTTGAATGGCGTTTCTGAATGTATGGTCAGAATCATTACTGAAAAAGCTCGCTCAATATTAAACAAAGTGTTTTGGGGCGATACGCAGTACTGACTGCTGATTATTTAATTAATTTGACCCCAATTAAAACTTTGAAAGTTTTCAAAAACACCATTCGAAATGTGGCATGATACAAAACTTCGAATAAAAAAAAATATATATATTTAAAGGTAGTTGGTTCAACTGTTTACGTTCATAATAAAAGCAGTAAGGCCAAGTTTAATGAAAAATCATGGAAAGGGATACTTGTGGGTTATGAACCAAACGCTATAAAGTTTGGAACCCAGAGTGCGAAAAATTACATAGTAGTCAGGGATGTTATTGTTAATGAGACTGGATTTCTTCAATCCAGGCCAGACCTCAAGTCTAACGGGAATATTAAAAAAAAAAAAAACTCACGGCAAAGCTGATGATGTAATATCCAAGTCAGTGCCGGTCAAGTGTCATAACTCTGACAGTTCTAAATCAGATAATCATACGTCAATGGTCTAAATCTGATGAGCACTGAAGGGAATATTATAAAAAATTCTCACGGCAAAGCTGATGATGTAATATCCAAGTCAGTGCCGGTCAAGTCTCATAACTCTGACAGTTCTAAATCAGATAATCATACGTCTATGGTCTAAATCTGATGAACACCAGTGTCCTAGTAAAGTTCGCAAACTAAACCATGATAATATAAAGTTGAATCGGAGCAAATAAATGATATACTTTTTGATAACCCATCTTCACCAAAAGAAAACACAAATAAAATCCTGACGTTAGATGATGCAATAGGTTCAAAAGTCGTCCACCTATGTCGTTTAGTGAAGACCATGATGATGATCGCCATTTTGTGTGCTCAGTCTATTCTATGTAAAATACTAAATTCATTAGAAGAGATCAAAACAGATCTCAGTGGGAAAGTGCAGTAGGGACGAACTAAATTCTCTAAAGCTAAATAATACCTACTTGAACTTTTACCAAGACCTGAAAATAAAAACATTGTCAATTTATTGTAAATGGATGTTTCCTACAAAACATGATGAATGAAGAAAACCTTTACGATAAAAAAAAAGGCACAACTTGTTGCAAGGGGTTTCAGTCAAGAATACCTCACGGACTATAATAAAACTTTGGCACCAGTAGCATGAGTAGCGATAGCAGTTTTAGATGTATCTTGCTTTTGTGAATCAGTTTAATTTGCTAGTTCATCTTAGGGATGTCAAAACTGCCTTCTTAAATGACGAATTAAAGGAAGATATTTATATGAAAGTCCCTGAGGGTATCTCTGGTCCAGATAATTATGTGTGTAAATTAAATAAAGCACTTTACGGGCTGAAACAGGCAGCTAGGTGTTGGTTTGAAGTCTTTGAGAGATCACTTAAAGAAAAAGGTTTTCAAAATTCTTCATTCAAATATTTGCTAGACAATGGAGATATACATACCTAAGCATATAATTATGTCATTTTATTTAAAGGTGATTTAACATAATAGTATGTGCTGATATTGAAACAATTAATAATTTTAAAAGGTATTTAATGAGTAAATACAAAATGACTTTTTTAGACAGATTAAAAAAAAAAATGTTTCTTGGTATAAAAAATTACAAGCATGTAATGAAATAACATTAGATCAAAGTGCATACAGTACGTGAAACAGTATTAAATAAATTTAATATTTATTTATTTATTTTATTTTACAGAAAGCTTACAGACTAATACCTAAAATTTACAATATTTCGTAGGTCAGAAAAATTGCTAATGACAAGCTTCCACATTTAGACGGCTAGTTACACATACTATGCGTTGACTGTGTTCAGCGATACAAAAATAAAAGTTAAAAAAAAAGGTTATATAAATTTAATAAAAGCTAATTATCGATAATTAGATAATTAGTCGAGTCGTGCAACATCAAACAGTTTAGACATGACTATCTCCAAAATATTCCTTGTTTAGGATCTTTCTAATACTGTATGCGTTGGTGCAAAATAGATCGATCTCCAGGTGTGATGGTAAACTATTGAAGGCTTTTACACTACGAATGAGGAAGGCGTTACGCCTGTAATTAGTCGATGCGCATGGTGCCTGAAGCAGAGGTCGTCTGCGTAGGTTATTTTGGTTAGTGCGAAGAAGTATTTTGCTGAGTAGTTCCGGACAATCAATCGAGCCGTTTGCTATGCCTACCAAAAAACATACGTCACTAACATTACGTCTCATGTTCAACGGTAAGAAATGGTATCGCTTGCAACGGTGTTCATAGTCCACTGAGAATTGCTTTGCCTTAAAATCCAAGTAACGCAGAAATTTCTTCTGAACGGATTCAATACGAGATTTGTAAATCTCGTATTGAGGGTTCCAGACTTGGGAAGCGTACGCACTATTGTAAACCTATCATAATCTATGAGGATAAGAATGGCTGTATACGCATTGCAAATAATCCAACCAATCACAAAACATAGATATAAAGTATCATCTAGCTAAGGAACAGATTAAAAAAAATGTAATAAAATAAAATTACATTCCAACAGTTCAGCAGTTGGCAGATGTTCTGACCCGCTATCACTTTTCAAGAGATGAGAAGTAAAATGGGCTTAGAATAAGATACTGATTTAATGTTTTGTGATTCTACATAATAATATGATTTATGATTAATTTAATTATTACTAAGAATAATTTAATGAAATGGTTTGATTAAGGTTTTCTGGGTTTTCCTTAATCCTTGGCAGCATATGTTGGACCATGAGATGTATTTCCCAGCAAACACTAGGAAGTGAATATGTTCCGGACATTTAGGTATTACTTTGATTTATTTTGTTTGTATAATTAGGTAGATCAATTTTTGAGCGGGCGTGTTGATATAATTGATTTACTTACTTACAAAAATCAATCTTTAGTCGATTCTGCAATAATCGATATATCGTAGGTACTTATTATATAAATACTACCCACCATTATTATTACCTTACTTCATGTTTGAGCCTTGATAAAGACGGACGTATAACCTTCCTAGTGACTTATAATTGGCTAATAATAATCTATACATTTTAAAAGGCCAGTAATTCGTTTTATTGAAGTGTTAGAACCTAGATTTCCAACAGAAAATAAAACAGTCTGTTCATACAAAAACAAAATCATGAAAGGTTCCTGAATTTATTTCATACCTTAAAGTATTTAATAAAATACTTAAATATTATCATCTAGGATTGATTTGTACGCGTTCTAGTTTAACATACCTACATTTTTTGCTTAACTTACTTGCGTTATTTAAAGGCGAAATAACAGATTTAAAAAACCTTCCAAAAAACCTTTAAAATCGCACCAACTGCACCAGAAACACTTTAACGAAACATCCGCAACCCGATGGTAATTCACCGACTTAATAGTTAAATGTATTGAAATATAATAAAGGGAACAAAGTGGAAGCCGACGCAAAGAGGATAGAACAGCTCTGGGAACAAAGAAAACTTTGCAGAGCCGTACTACTGCGGGATAGAAACGATTTCGCTAATTCCAAACTCGAGGATAGGGGCAATTGATTTGTATAATTGTGCAGCTTTCTATAGGAAATTGTAGATAGTTGGAACTTTTGAAAATTTAACAATACAATAAATGTTAGCATTAGTGCTGACAGTAAGACACTAGTAAACGCAAAACTGAAGAGTAGTGGTTTATGAAGATTTTGATGACGTTATGAGACAATATGTATGAAAATGATTTTGATCTGTATAATTATGCAGATCTCTATACAAAGGTATTATGTATTATTAATCCATTAAGGGGATGTAGGAGAGCTCATTTTCAATCAACTGACCCCTTATGACTCATTATAAAAATGTCAATCATTTTTGATTGTTTGTATACCACAGATATCTTCAAAAAAAAAAATCAAATTACTCGAAAATGGTTGACATTTGCGTAGGGTTATAAGGGGTTATATGATTGCAACATAATGGATTGACATATTACTAATAACCCTGTGAGTATATTAGCAACCTCAAACTCAAACCATATTATTTCAATTAAACCAATTACAGGCATTTTTGAATTGTCAAAGAGTCAGTCAGTCAGAAAGTTGAAGCTAGTTGCCCAGTTCCAAAACGTACATCTCTATAGAGAAGAACGGGAAAAATCTCCACGGACACTCTTTTAAATCAAGATATATTTTGACGACACGGTTGGCGCAGTGGTTGAGCGATTGAATGCTGCGGAGCATGTCGCAGGTTCGATTCCCGCACGGAACAAATATTTGTACCACCTACAAGTATTTGTTCCCAGTCTGGGTGTTTTTCTATTTATAATATGTATATATTTACAAAAAAAAAATGTATATAAGTAGTTTATCAGCCATCTCGTTACCATAACACAAGCATTAGGTTGCTTAGCTTGGGACTAGATGGCCATGTGTGAAATGTCCAAGGATATTTATTTATTTATTTTTATTTACAAAATCCTAGGTAGGTACATTATTCTTGTTGCTTCTATTATTTGAGAACAATGTAAACAAAAAAAAAATATAATTCAAAATATAAGATTAAAAATAAGCCCTGGCAGTTAAAAGATGACCAGTCTCAAATGACGGCGCCCGTTCACGAACATGACGCGTGGATCGACACCATCCACCTCAACCATTTTGTAAGGAACCGAATGATCCAACATAAAGGCTAAAAGTTTATTGAATAATGCAGTAACGAATCAACATAATAATAATCGTAGTACAGCCTGCAATAGGAACAACAAATACGCACGAAGCAGAGACAGCAAGATCAAATTTTGTCCAGGTTTTGTCCAGGTAGTGTGCGTTTACATGCAGCCAGGCATGTCAAACTATGTTACCCAATTCAATGGCTATAGTCTGGCTGTAACTGCCAATTAGATGTGTCTATGAAACGTCAGGTCCTTATATATACCGTTTGGTATATATAAGGACCTGACGGTGCGTTTCCGGTAGTTCTGCCGCACTGGGCGGGGCCTACAGTAATAAAACGCATGACCGCAGTGCGCGCACTTCAAAGACATTCCATACTTCACAGATTATGCGGTAGAAAAATGCATCGCAATACGCGCTCGCCCTAAAGTGAGTCACTAAAATCAATAATTTTGAGATACATTTAAGTTTTTTTATCAAACTGGTAAATTAAGGCTCACTTGCACCACAAAACACTTAATAAATAAAATAAAATAAAAAATAAAATTCGTTTATTGCATACCATTAAATGACCATATTGTTTTAGTAAAACATTATCTTAAAGCTTGTCCCTCGCAAAAAGCGCGGTCACTGTTGGACTGCATAGAAAAGAAAGAGAAGCGCAATGACACAACGCTTGCAAAATATGAAGAAATTATTGATTTACAAACAATCTGTTGATTAAACTAAAAAAGTAATGACAAGAGATCATTCATTATTAGTTTGTAAAGAACTGTATAAATTTATGAACACTTTTAATGAAAACTAGGAGTAATATGGTAACAACTCGAAAAAATAGACCGAAATAGACCTGGATTTAGGTTTCTTTTTCCTTATTTCTACAAACTAAAATAGATTTCGGGACACATGAAATCACTTCTTATGTATTGTAGATTACTGTGTATTTTTTCCTATCAGAAAGATGCGGTTGCTAAACCTATAATGCCGCAAGAAAAATAAATAATTATAGCTAGCGCGTGGCGTCTTTATCTACATTGAAATAGGGCTTAAATTGAACTGTTTTACACAAAAAAAACGATGATTTTGGACAAAAGATGGCTCCGCTGTTAACAAAATTTTATTCTGATTGTGTTCTCCCAGAAATTATAGATCCAAGGAAAAGTCGATCAATCCCCTTAGACAAATAAATAAAATAAATAATAAATAAATATCCTTGGACATTTCACACAACGCCATCTAGTCCCAAGCTAAGCAACCTAATGCTTGTGTTATGGTAACGAGATGGCTGATAAACTTCTTATATACATTTTTTTTTTGTAAATACATACATATTATAGATAGAAAAACACCCAGACTCGGAAACAAATACTTGTAGGTCGTACAAATATTAGTTCCGTGCGGGAAACGAACCCACAACATGCTGCGCAGCAGTCAATTGCTCATCCACTGCGCCAACCGTGTCGTCAAATACAAATACTTTTATAAAACTTCAATTACTTATAGTATACAAATACTTAAGCAAATAAGTAAAATGAGTTTAGTTTTTATAAGTACCTACATAATATTATTTTCTTCATCCATATTTGTATAAATTTAATTAAAATACACTAATAATGTATTGTGGACAGTCTTTTTATTTTCTCCGTAAACCTCTAGCTTTTACTTCAAAAAAATATAGGTACGCCATAGCTACAGATCAAGATCGTTTAGTCGTCGCAGCATCGCAACTGTGTGCCGTACATGAGGAAAAACGCACACACGCGCACTCGCTACGCGGCGTCGAGCGTCAGATGTTTAAAATCCGAGCGCGAAAATAGGCGACCACAGTCTTAACACTTGTTAGAAGTTTGGCTTAAGGCGTTTGGCGTTACTAAACATGTCTAAAACATCATTCTGTCTTGTCAACTTCAAAAGATTGACAGAAATGGAACGATGTTTTGCACGCGTTTAAACATATTTTTAGGGTTCCGTACCCCAAGGTTGCCAAACGGAATCATATTACCAAGCCTAGCTCCGCTGTCCATCCACTCGTCTGTCTGTCAGCTGTATCTCATAGACCGTATTTCTTTATATTGAAAAAAAAATTAAATTAATCGAGTTTCAGTTTTAGTACAGCAATAGACAATTATAGTCAAATAACTCTTGAGGTAAATCCAAATGATTTAACCATGTACATACATAAGGTTTTATCTAGGAATTTAAAAAATACAAATTTATCTATGTAAGTATCCCCTTAAGGTTCAGTTTCCAAGCTGACTAGAGGCATCTGAATATCGGTATTTTACTCGTGGAGACTGCCGCCTGACCTTTACAACCCCATTAAGCCTCAACAGGCAGACACCCTAGTGTCCTAAGGCTATGAGCTCAGGAGCAGAGGGCAATCTAATTAGTTTTGTATGATATTTTTTCTGAATATAAGTTGCATTATATGCTCGACGTCGATCTCAAAACTGATTGAAATTAATTTTAGTTACGATCAATCTTTTGTAATATATAAAAATAAAAGTCCTGACTGACTGACTCATCAACGCCCAGTCCAAACCCTTGAACCTAGAAAGCTGAAATTTTGCACAGAGGTTCCCTTTTGTAGACAAGGAATGAAGAATTTCTCGGTAGTTTCACGTTCCCGTGAGATATTTTCCGATATCAACGCGGGCAAAGCCTCAGGCAAAAGCTAGTGTTAAAATATAGTTGAAATGAGCCAAAAATAGAGCTCATTTCAACAATATCAACATATTATTATACAGTTATCTCTAATTACATCCTGGAAATTGCAAGACAGTTTGATCAAAGCACACAAAGCTTAACTTCCAACAATCACATTATAATACACTTTATTGACAAAATCAGGCAATACAGCAGCTAAAGGCAGAGATTTCTTGAAAACGGTCAAAAAAGTGGTTTTTTAAAGCAGCCAGTGATGCAACAATACCAACTGCATCCAGTGATGGATTATTATAATTAAAAATATACCATGAAATGTCAAATTCCAAACTGCATCCAGTGATGGATTACTTTTTATTAAATAGTTAATTTCTAATTTTATACGATTTTATTTGCACTTTTACGACATAATTCCGGTGCGCGTGAGAATCTTCTATCTCGTGCGTCAAACTAGACAGCCATAACGCCATTTCACTTACACACCGAGCTAAACCAAGCTTGCAACCAGGGCCTTAACAATTCTAGAACAGAAACAAACAACATAACACATTTGCAATATATTACCCGTATTTTTACGTTCCAACAGCAGAAAGAGAAGTTAAAACTATAAAACACTATTAAAGGAGTTACAAAGCTGACAGCCTGATGCTGCAGGGAAAGTTTCCATTAAAAGCAAAGCCTTGCATTTGTAACAAAAAATATTATTCTTTGTGGAATCGCTTGCTTCGGGAAAGGAAATTTATTAAAATAGTTCCTTTTAATGTTACAAAGTAAATTGATAGTAGGGATCTTCAGTGTACGGTTGTAATGGTTGGTATTCTTTTAGTGTTTTTTTTTCAATTACATAAATTGGTACTTTGATGAATTTGGGTTTTTTAGGGTTCCGTAACTCAAAATGAAAAAACGGAACCCTTATAGAGTCTGGCCACGCTAACTCTGCAGTGAAATAAATGGGCAACCCCAAAAAGTTTCACATTTGGTATCGTGTATGTAGATCTAATGATTTTGGTATTTTGCCTTTTGATTTTTGCATAATAGACTATTTATCTAAGAATGTTTTTATTACTTTTTTCCGTAGTACAGACGGTGATGTCTTATACAGATTTCCAAATTCTACCATTATTTCACTGCAGAGTTAGAGTGGCCAGACTCTAGGATCAATTCGTTGTCCATCTGTCTGTCAAGACCCTTTTTCTCTAAAACGCGTGGAGGCGTCAAATTGAAATTCATATCAAATACGTAGACCTATGGTCCCTTAGAGTGCTAAAAAAATCAAGCTTCTAAGTCAACGTAATAAAAAAATACGGCACTTCCCGTTGTCCTAGAGTCCTGAAATTTGGCAAGAAGCAAGGTTTTACAGCACAAGTAAAGAAAAAAGTCCGAAAATTGTTAATTTGCAATTATATCACGTATAATTTTTTTTTCGGAATTAGATTTATTTATTCATAATATACATAAATGACATGCCGAGTGCTATTGAACACCCCATGACTCTTTTTGCCGACGATAGCACTATGACTATAGCATGTAAAAATAAGGACATATATGAAATTGACATAAATGAATCTTTAAATTTAATAATATCATGGTTAAACAGGAACAACCTAAAAATAAATTTGGATAAGACAACGATTATGCATTTTAGGCAACGAACTCAGGCTGTATTTGACCTTAACGCGATCTACAAGGACACTGTACTTAATAAAGTTGACGACACAAAATTTCTAGGAATTATTATTGACTCTAAATTGAACTGGAAGGCACACATAGAATACCTAAGTAAACGGCTGAGCTCCGCTGCATACGCCTTATATAAACTGGCCCCAGAGCTAAGCACAGATGCTTTAGTAACAGCATATCATGGTCTAGTAGCATCATTATTGCGCTACGGTATTATATTTTGGGGGAATTCCACAGATAAAGCAATAGCGTTTAAGGCCCAAAAGAGATGCATTCGAGCCATGTTCAATTTGAAGTCGACCGACAGCTGTATGCCAGTATTTAAAGAACACAAATTATTAAGTCTACCATCTCTGTATATTTTTGAAATAGCGACATTTGTAAGGGTAAACCAATTTCTATTTCCACGACTAGCTGACACCTTCCCCCGTAACAGACGTGACAATAATCAACTGTGTTCGCATACATCAAAGACTGCATTAATGGGAAAAAGTGTTTTCTGTATGGCTCCTAAAGTTTATAATAAGATACCACAGTCATATAAAACATTGCCGGTAAATTTGTTTAAAAGAAAGATTCGAGATTTATTAACGGACAAATGTTATTATAATATAAATGACTTTTTGAATGACACTATTTGACATTTATTATTCTATCTTAGTTATCATTAAATTTTGTGACATTTTATGACTAATTTATTTTACTTATTATTGTTGTTTACAGACTATTATGTGATTTAATTTTTTATTTTTATTTCTTGTAAATGTTATAAATTTGTACGCCTTACGGGTGAAACATGTACGTACGAAATATTAATATTGTGACATCCTGCATGCATAATTTGCATGTATACGCATGTTGTAACAAATAAAATTATCTTTATCTTTATCTTTATCTTTAGAATATTAAGTTTGTTTTGGGATAAATTCTTTTCAAATAAGGAACCCTTCATTGTGCGTGGTCCAACACGCACTTGTCCGTTTTTTTTTGTCTTATCTTAAGCCATTAACGAGTACGACTGCAGCTGTTGGCTGTCTTGATTGCTCTAAGCAACTAATGGTTTACTTGAGAGTTTACTTATATCTTAGTTCTGCAGCGGTTAATATCATAGATTGTAAAGGATGGCACTCCAACGTTTAAAAACCGGTCAAGAGCGAGTCGGACTCGCGCACCGAGGGGTATTTAGAGACATCGTTTTATTTTTCCTGTAATCTTTACATAAACTTCTATCACATAGAATAATTTCAGATTTTTCTCTTTGCAAACTTCGGAGATAAGTGGGGGGGGAGGGAACGGTATTTTTTTTACATTTTTCATCAAAAGTCGAACACTGTGCGGCCTGAAAAAAAAATAAAAAAATGTTTCAGAATGTGCAAACAGCGCTCTTTCATATGATACCCCACATGCCCTAGTAGCTCCACTTTGAATTTTTAAAACCCGCTTTCTGTCCCTGTTGCAAAAAAAATACATATATTTTGATTTCTTTCTTATTCGCAAAATAGTTGGGTAAACGTCATCTAAAACTGTTCCAAATTTCAAGTTTATAGCATTAGTAGTTCTTGAGATATCCAGCTGTGACAGACAGACAGACAGACAGACAGACTGAGACACACCATAAGGGTTCCTTTTTTACCGTTTTGGTACGGAACCCTAAAAATTACAAGCCTTAGGTAATAGGTAATACGGGCTGGTATCCGCAACTCCACGACAATGCGCGTATTTTGCATATAATAAAATTACAAACCTTACATTAATTTAAACAGTACATTCCATTACACTGTTTATATGAATTTAAGTATACTATTTCCATTTTATTTTTCAATCACCGACTACTCAATTAATTTGCAGAACTTTGCCAACAGCCAATCGGATGTAGTACAGATGCAAACAAAACGATGGACTCCCTGAAACAATTTGCTTCTAAAAATACAAAAATCGAGGTTATCTCGTCAACAAATTGCTCGCGGTTAGCGTTGAGAGAAAATGAAAAAAAAAATAACAACAGTAGGTTTACCTAGAAGATTAAATGGATAGAACACTAGTATGAATTCACATGTATTATTATTACACCAGCTTTTGCCCGCGGCTTCGCCCGCGATTGTTATACATATAAACCTTCCTCTTGAATCACTCTAAATACAGGATTATTTTTAAAACACCAGTAACCTCTTAAGGGGTTATTGTACTCATCATTATGAACAACTTTTACTATGGGACCAAACCTGAAATCGCGAAAAAAAAATCAGCTGCTAAGTTGTTCATAATGATGAGTACCTACAATGACCCCTTAAGAGGTTACTGTTGTTTTAAAAATAACCCTGTATTAAAAGAAACCGCATCAAAATCCGTTGCGTAGTTTTAAAGATCTAAGCATACATAGGGACTAGTGGTGGTTAATATAACGTCTAGCGTCAAAAAATAACACGCTACCTATGTATTTATAGCATCTAGCGTTTGTTGTACCGACTCTGACTTCGCGCTAGAAATATAACGTTTCAACAAACTAGGCAATATAGCTTTATAACTTTTATAGTCTCACTAGTCTCACTCATAGCGTCACAGCGCCGACAGCGCGTTGGGGCACTCGGGCGAAATCGTGTGAACTCGGGCGGCAGTCGGCCGGTCGGCCCGCGGTATCTGTTATTATTACGCAATAAGGTCTGAATTTAGACTTTATTGACCTTAGAAATGATGTGTATAATGATTTAGACACTTTCTATAGTGTCAAGCGAATTTAGACCTTATTGACATTCATGTTTTTTTGTTAAATTCAGCTTCCAGATCATTTACCAAGTATCTTGGACCAAAAAAACAAATGGTTTGTAAAATGTCAATAAGGTCGACATTAGCTTGACACCCTAGAAATGATGTGCATAATAATCTAGACACTTTCTGAGGTGTCAAGCGAATTTAGACCTTATTGACATTCATGTTTTTTTGTTAAATTCAGCTTCCAGATCATTTACCAAGTATCTTGGACCAAAAAAACAAAGGGTTTGTAAAATGTCAATAAGGTCGAAATTAGCTTGACACCCTAGAAATGATGTGCATAATAATCTAGACACTTTCTGAGGTGTCAAGCGAATTTAGACCTTATTGACATTCATGTTTTTTTGTTAAATTCAGCTTCCAGATCATTTACCAAGTATCCTGGGCCAAAAAAACAAAGGGTTTGTAAAATGTCAATAAGGTCGAAATTAACTTGAGACCTTAGAAATGATGTGTATAATAAAATTTAATCAATTTTATTAAAGACAGTCCTAAGCCTGGAAAGTATGAAGGAAAGTTCATTGATCTATAACGCTACATGAGATATTATTATATTCTTTCGTGCACAGCGCGTTGCGAGTACTTGCGAAGTTGCGAGATAACTAGCGTATTGCCAGATAAAATGATAATGTCTCCGCGTTCAGACTGCGGCCAAGTTTTGTAACAACGCGTTATAATGATAGCGTATAAAATAGCGCGCTAGAAAAATATAGTTTATAGTCTATAACACGTTTTTAGTTTAAAGTCGATTTGAACATCACTAATAGGGACAGACAGATAGCGGAAAGCGACTTTGTTTTATACTATGTAGTGATTACGTATACATCACGTGTATGTTTCCCAAGGACATAGGCAAAGGTATACCCATAATATTTCGTCAGATATGTGTCCCCGAAACGATCACTTGCACTTGTCAATTTTTACGTGATTGATACTCATTTCACGATTAATCGTCTACCAAACGCAATTGAAGCGATTGACAATATTACTACAATAGAAATTAATGACAATTGATCAATTTTATTGAATTTGATCGTTTCGGGGATCCAGTTTAAATCCCATATTACATGGGATTTAAATACATCGAGCCTATTGGTTATCGCACACATCCATACTCCATCTGCTTAGGTAATTAAATAAAGGTAAACAAAAAAAACACGTGTCTGGTTAACCGAGTAAACGTAATACCTGTCACTTCAGTCGTCATGCTACGTCACAGTTGTACTCTTCAATTTAGCAACGTTATACAACGAATTATAAAGTTGCTAAATTGAAGAGAACAACTGTGTCTTTCGCAGCATGACAAGTCAACTGAAGTGATAGGTATTACGTTTAGTCGGTAAACCAGTCGGTTTTTTTGTTTACCTTTATTTAATTACCTAAACCGATGGAATATAGTCTCCGAGATACCACTGGCAATTCCAGATAAAAAAACTCAATAACACTTTGCTTTATCTAGAAGTCAAACCCAGAATCATAGACGCACTAGTTACGTTTGCGACCAAACTAGTCCAACGAGGCAGTCAATATAAATTCTTGATCAAAAACCGGTGAACGATTGGTTAGAAAGAAAAGAAAGAAGTATTGATCAAATTGAATTGTTCGTAGAAATACAATATCGGTAACGTCAAAATTCTGGTGAATTTTAGTATAGTCACAAGAGAATTGTCCTCAAAAAGTTGAGCACCTCTGACAGCAGTATGCGAGCAGGATGCTTTATTTATATGTTTTAGGGCCCTCGCCCACGGCGACTTTTTGTAGCGATGCTGTCGCGCGTCCGCATCGATACAGTCGCGAAGCGGTCGCTAGCTGTGTGCCCTTGCACACGGGCCCAGATTCAGTCGCGATGCTAAAGCGATACTGGTGCGCTTCTGTCGCGATGCAAACGCGATTCAGTAACGGCACAAAAATACCTGCGATCGCTACAGTTGCAAGATGGACTCCGTTGAGGCAACATTAGTCACGTTGTCTTTGGTGCTTCTTTTACGTAAGCAGCCAAAGCGTAGGCAACGAAAGCTCGGTTCTCCACTCACGCGCCACCAGCCCTCCGTTCTCTCCCCAATGTCGTCGGACACGGTCGTGCGTTTGCATCGATACAGTCGTGATACTGTAGCGCGTTAGTAGCGCGTTGGCATCGCTTCTGTAGCGCGTTGCAAATGCGACTAACGCGTTAGTCGCGATGCAGTCGCGCATTTCGTAAACGCGCGACAGCATCGCTACAAAAAGTCGCCGTGGCCGAAGGGACTTAGAGGCTCCTTGACTGAGAACATAGCGTGTGTTTAAAGACTACTTCTAATCAAGAAGAGATTAAACATGGACGCCAGATAATTTCGTAAAGTGATTTGGTAAACAAATAATATAGCGTAGGTATTAAGAGCGTTGTTGCATTTTTCATACGTAAATCGAGAACTTTGGAGATTTTGAAGTGATTTTGGTCACATAATTTATTTTTTTAGCTTCTTTTGACTTCAATCATCGTAATTATCATATATTTTTATTTAAAGTCTATTAAAAAAAACTTGTTCAAATTGAATTATTGACTACGAAAACAGTCGATTTCGAAGGCGCGATTTCCAGATGACGCGCGAAGGCTCAACTTTGAACTAATCTTACACCAATTATTACTACTAATTAAGAAGGTAAAGTGGTATTCATTCGAAGAGGCATATCCTGAAATTTAAAATGCATTGAGAAAAGTTTGATTTTTAATTCATTAACTTGTATTTTAATCACGTCTAAGATAATCAAAAATCGAGAAATCGACTACAAAAAAACACGTCATTTCTCAGAATCTAAAAGTCATTTGGCAACACAAATCATTTTATACGTAAGAAGAAAGATTGTAATATATATGTGTAAAAAATAAAACATATCTGTCTTCAATCATTTACGAAAATATTTTTTTAAAGTGAGTATAAAATCGGGTGCATCGAACGGCCTAAGTCAGTCGCGCTCTGGCGCTCTTCGACGCAGGACCTATGTCGGTTGACCTCCCGCCGCCGCGCATGCGCCTCGCGTGATATATAGTAAATTGTAGTGCGACTAAATATTTTTAATCCTTTCATTTAAGTAATATTTTAAGAAGCTGAAGTGGTAGGCACACTTACTTTAGGAGAATTATGTTACAATTCTTGAATTATGTTGTATTACTTGTAATATTGATATTGTAATTACAATATCAATAATACAATATAATTTGGTCAAAATGTAAATTCAAGATGGTGGCTGCGAAAATTTTTAAATTTTTCGTCATGGGGATCGTTCCCATTGTTCTCGAGGATGCTAAAGCCGATAGTGACGTTAAAATGTAAATCCAAGATGGCGGCTGCGAACATTTTCAAATTTTTCATCATGGGTATCGTTTTCATGGTTCTTGTGGGTGCTAACGTCGATAGTGTAGTCAAAATGTAAATCCAAGATGGCTACAAGAATTTTGGAGGATGAATATGGAGAAAAAATTTATATCAGATTTTTATTTGAAATCTCTACTGCCACAATCTCTATTGTGGATCCGTGACAAAGGAGACGGAAACCATGTCATATAAACTTGGGCCTGGGCCTGGGTTGCAAAAAGATGAAATTGGTGTCAATTTATAGCTACTATATTATCAAACCATCACTGAACATTTTGCGGATTTTCGCGGTCTGAGTTCCGAGTTAAAAGAGATGTAATAAAAGTGAGGTTACATAACGATCTACATATAGGTACTTAACAGCTGATTTTTGAAGTTCTTCAGCTCGACGACCACGTAAACTACAGCCTCTAGTCACTTTGCCACAATTTACACAACGATCCATGGTGCCAATATGAAATCAGTAGGCTGGTCGTAATATACAAAATAACAAGTTCAAGTCCAACGTTTATGCGGGGTTCTCCGTACCGTGTCCGGTGTGGTAGCAAGGTTCGTACAAGAAGCAAGATCAGAAGTCCGCAGAAAGAAAACATTGGTCGAGGAAAACATCAATAAAACTGTGGGAAATATACTCAAATCGCGACCGCACTAAACGATACGAAACGAGTGAGGCATAGATAAAGGCACTATATAAAGGTGTGTCCAAATATAGAGCGGCATTTGAGCGCGGCTGCCACGCGCGGCTAGCCGCGCTCTGATCGGACAAGGGCCGCGCGCGGCGGTGTTGAGCGTAATATATCTTCTCGTCTCACATCAGTGATGACCTCTGGCACTGAAACGTGCTCGCTCACAACATAATGGGTCTCAATCATAATCAGCCTATAATATTCCCACTGCTGGGACACAGGGCTCCTCTCGGTGAGAGGGAGTGGGCCGTAATACACCACGAGGACCCAGTGCGGGTTGGTAGATGTCACATGTCTTCGAATTTTTGGTTCTAGGCGGTTTCCTCACGATATTTTCCTTCACTGATTTGAGAGTAGTGGTGATGAAATTATTTACACAAAGTGCCTGCCTGAGTTCGAAACCATGACCTACTCGTATGTCGGGATCGTTACCATTGGGCCACCATTGCATTGCTCTCTTGGGCCGCATAGTGCAGTCAATCATCCCTTCTAGGATGATTGACTTCACTATCGGCTTCATCCTCGAGAACTATGAAAACGACATCCATGACGAAAAATTTTAAAATTTTCGCAGCCGCCATCTTGGATTTTAATTTTTACTTCACTATTGGCTATAGTCGAAATCGAAAACTATGAAAACGATACCTATACAAATCCTTATCACTTACCACTGACGTGCGACGTGTGGTCGACTGTATAGTCATTAGGTCGACTGGGCACGTACAATACCTGCCTAGGCTAATAAACATTATAAAACCAACCCCACACGAACGCAGCAGTACTATTATTTATTCTGTGGCAGCGGGGTGACCTACCTATTTGAAATTTGAAAACAGTAAACCAAACATTTGCGCATGAGGCGGCTTTATGTATTTATGTATTATTGTTGGTTCAAATTCAACTGTTTTATGAACTTGATGCGGTTGCTAAACCTATAATGCCGCAAGAAAAATAAATAATTATAGCTAGCGCGTGGCGTCTTTATCTATATTGAAATTGGGCTTAAATTGAACTGTTTTACACAAAAAAACGATGATTTTGGACAAAAGATGGCTCCGCTGTTAACAAAATTTTATTCTGATTGTGTTCTCCCAGAAATTATAGATCCAAGGAAAAGTCGATCAATCCCCTTAGACAAATAAATAAAATAAATAATAAATAAACATCCTTGGACATTTCACACAACGCCATCTAGTCCCAAGCTAAGCAACCTAATGCTTGTGTTATGGTAACGAGATGGCTGATAAACTTCTTATATACATTTTTTTTTGTAAATACATACATGTTATAGATAGAAAAACACCCAGACTCGGAAACAAATACTTGTAGGTCGTACAAATATTTGTTCCGTGCGGGAATCGAACCCACAACATGCTGCGCAGCAGTCAATTGCTCAGCCACTGCGCCAACCGTGTCGTCAAATACAAATACTTTTATAAAACTTCAATTACTTATAAGTATACAAATACTTAAGCAAATAAGTAAAATGAGTTTAGTTTTTATAAGTACCTACATAATATTATTTTCTTCATCCATATTTGTATAAATTTAATTAAAATACACTAATAATGTTTTGTGGACAGTCTTTTTATTTTCTCCGTAAACCTCTAGCTTTTACTTCAAAAAAATATAGGTACGCCATAGCTACAGATCAAGATCGTTTAGTCGTCGCAGCATCGCAACTGTGTGCCGTACATGAGGAAAAACGCACACACGCGCACTCGCTACGCGGCGTCGAGCGTCAGATGTTTAAAATCCGAGCGCGAAAATAGGCGACCACAGTCTTAAGTGATTTTGAGCAAATTAATATGTATGAATGGATAATTCAAGTTACGAAGATCAAGACATATACGGGGTGGAAGAGACATCGACGCGCAAACGGTTACAAAGTATTCAGTACATCATTCTGAGCCCCCCATATAGAAATTTTTCATCGGTTATTGAAAAAAAAATCGGCTCTTCCATACATTTTGACTGTGTAGATATTGCACTATTGTAGGAAACTGCAGATTTTTGTTTCAATAACCGATGAAAATTTTCTACGTAGGGGGGCTCAGAATGATGTACTGAATACAACAACCGTTTCCGTTTGCGCGTCGAGGTCCCTTCCACATCTGAATTAAAATTGATGTAAAACTCGTGTTTTTTGTACCGTGTTGGTTTGTTTACTAAATAAGTTAGATAAAAAAACGCACTGTATTTGATGTGCCCTATGAATAAAAAAAAAAACCAGCAATACAATTACAGTGATGGTAAAATAGTTACAGCCACTGAGCCCCACAGTAAAATAATTACAGCCACTGAGCCCCACAGTAAAATAGTTACAGCCACTGAGCCCCACAGTAAAATAGTTACAGCCACTGAGCCCCACAGTAAAATAGTTACAGCCACTGAGCCCCACAGTAAAATCATGTAATTCACCTTCTTTCGCTTCTAATTTGGTGTTAAGGTTACAACTGGTACTACAGTTGTAACCTTAACACCTAATTTAACATCTAATTTGGTGTTAAGGTTACAACTGTAGTACCTACTTACTTTTACGAGTTAACTGTTTACTTTATTGCAGAATAGGGATTTAGGATGATGAAAGTCTGATGCGTGAACGCTTCAGATTTGTAGGTATTATTGTATTGATAATATTATGTTAGGTATATTTTTAAAGACATATACAGGGTGTAATTTTAATCACCGTTATCCTCTTAAGGGGTCATTGTACTCATCATTATGAACAACTTTTACTATGGGACCAAACCTGAAATCGCGAAAAAAAAAATCAGCTGTTCAGTACATTTATGTTCGCATAATTCGTCAAAATGTACTGAACAGCTGATTTTTTTTTCGCGATTTCAAGTTTGGTCCCATAGTAAAAGTTGTTTATAATGATGAGTACAATGACCCCTTAAGAGGATAACGGTGATTAAAATTACACCCTGTATATTTGAGCAATAAGCACGCCTTTGTAAGTGTTAATCATTTTGTTTTCTTACTCAACCCTTGTTGGGTTCTTACTTAAATGAATTTATAGTAGTGATATTTGAGAATGGAATAATATTGTACGTACCCAATAAACACTTCAAGTTGACACCCACACTACCTGGAAACAAACAAGTAAACTTAATTGTAACTCTGTGATTTATAAAAACCGGTCAAGAGCGAGTCGGACTCGCGCACCGAGGGTTCCGTTCCGATTTCTGAAAAACTGTGCTACTTAGAGACATCGTTTTATTTTTCCTGTAATCTTTACATAATCTTATATCACATAGAATATTTTCAAACTTTGGAGATTAAGAAGGGGGGGGACGGTATTTTTTACATTTTTCATCAAAAGTCGAAAACTATGCGGCCTAAAATAAAAATTAAAATAGTTTAAGAATGTGCAAGCAGCGCTCTTTCATATGATACCTCACATGCCCTAGTAGAATCACTTTGAATTTTTAAGACACCCTTTCAGTCCCTGTTACAAAAAAAGTATAAATAATTTTACTTCTTTCATATTTGCAAAATAGTTGGGTAAACGTCATCTAAAACTATTACAAATTTCAAGTTGATAGCATTAGTAGTTCTTGAGATATCCAGCTGTGACAGACAGACAGACAGACAGACTGAGTCACACCATAAGGGTTCCTTTTTTACCATTTTGGTACGGAACCCTAAAAATTAGTAAAAACAAAGAGGGAAGGAGAGGGAGGACTTAAATATTAATCTATTGGAAAAATGTTATTATACTATTGACGAATTCCTTAATAATAAATTGTTAGTTATGTGACATTGATATTTATATAATTTTGACAATGTTTTATTATCTTTATTTCCATTAATTATACAGGGTTATTTTTCAATGACCAGCCAAATTTTCACAGGGTGTTCTACCCATGAATATGAACAACTTTCACTATGGGACCAACATTGAAATCACGAAAAAAAACCAGGTTACATACAAAAGTTCAATACCTACGTACTCTATTAAAATGTATGAAACAGCTGATATTTTTTTTGCGATTTCAAAGTTGGTCCCATAGTGAAAGTTGTTCATATTCATGGGTAGAAGACCCTGTGAAAATTTGGCTGATCATTGAAAAATAACGCTGTATAAATGTGTACTCAATTGTTAGTTTTGCTTGTTTTTTCGGTCTTAAGGCGAAAGCGCCATGGTAGCCCACGAAATTCAAAATTTCTTACGTTTTTTGCAATTTGTAGGTCAGTGTGAGCTTGTATGTTCATTAAAATATGATTCGCGCCCGGAACTAATAGGGCTTTACAGAATTATAATCATTAGAATCAGCAATACAGCTCCATAAGTTAGCATTTACCTCAAACCTCATGATTTCATGAAATCGCTAGATTTGAGGTAAATGCTAACATAATGCTCACACTGACCTACAAATTGCAAAAAACGTAAGAAATTTTGAATTTCGCGGGCTACCGTGGCGCATCAACCTTAAGTTATGTAATTGTAGAAAATGGCAGTGTACCCCCCACTTCATCTAATATTGCCTATGGAGGAAGATCTGTAGACTTAGCTATATTTTTGTTGTACCTAATTATGTTATTTTACTATGTTGATTATTCTTTTTTATTATAATTACTAATTATGTGAAAGAGTGTACACCTATAAGATAGAATTATGAGTAACGAATTATTTATAATTAATATCTCATAAAATGTACCAAAAATCACACCAATAAATGAATTTGAATTTGGAAGCAAGATCCACCGAAAACAAAATCTTAGTAGTAAGTAAACTAACAGCTGCCAAAGACCATTTACCTAAAGCCGTAAACAGTATAATTAAACTCAAACATCCAGTTAATGCAATAGCAGAGCTATAATTCCTTCGTGAACGTACTGGCTCCATGAAAGAATTTATTTTTACTGTGGCTGCTCTCTCCCATCCGTTCGAGGTTATCTCAAGGGTTCGACCCGACGTAGTCTACGTATTCGATCTTATGTAAAATATTCGGATTTGCCTGCGTAGGAAGACAAATTGCTACTTAATTTTGGATTTGAATTTTTTTCTTGGACTTATCTCTGGAAGAAGCTAGTTTTCCTAAGGCTTGCTGAGGTCAATGTTTTATGTAAAGAAAGATTTATTCCCATAATCCTGAATACCTTCAATTAGGTTTTTTCCCATAATCTTGAATACCGTGAATTTGGCTGCAGTTTGCTAATGAGCACAGGACCGTTTCTCCCAAGCAATATTGACTCAAATAACTTTCTTGGAACATGATTCGGTCATCAAGGTGCTTTTTCTTTCTTGAACTTTGTCCCCTAGTACAATTATCTGGATTTATTACCTCATTATTGATTTATTCATAAATAACTTTGTTTTTGTTGTATTTTGTTGCTGAAGGTTCATGTGAACAAAGTTACTATGCGTATTGCAGCTTTTTTTAAGTAGCAATAATATTGTTATCATTTCGCCTACGAGCATCATTTTATTGACATCAGTCCACATGTACGCAACATTTACCAAGAATGCGTGAGTCTACCAAGCAGCTGAAACGACATATTTTTCATATCACTTATTAACACCTTCACAATTGCCTTTAATTTGTACCAATACACACACTTAATCCCAAAGAAAATACGGAATAACTTCTTTTTCGAAAAACCATCTTCGGCAGATCTCGATATATCCACACTTTGGCATTCAGTGCGGGCTTAGGATCCCCCTCGCAGTCCGGAAAGGAATTTTTATTATCAATATCATGGTGTTAAACTATGGCGATGTTTATGTGCTCGTATTATTTATAGTTTTCGCTATTTGTGGGGTCTCGTGTTTATTTATAATGTTTGTTGTTCGCAGTAAATTGGATTACGGCTTTGGGTTTCTTCTCGTCCTGTTTTATGGTGTGATCAACAGTGTTTCCAGATTTGTGAGATAGAAATAAAGTGGGGAATAAATGTTTCATTTTATTTCGGATCGAAACGATTTGTGGGGAAAGTGAAATGGCTGGCGGACTTAGATATGTTGGAGATTGAAGGCGACTCATAAAATATAGTCTAAAGGTAGTTGACGCGTGGGTGGGTCGTTCGAATGGTGGCAAAGTATAGATTCCGTATTACTCGTACCAGAGTTTCGTTTTTATGCAGCCGTTTTATTGTTTGGCATAACAAACTATGTATATTGTTCTATTTGCATTCTGTACATAGTATTATATAATACAATGAATATAAATTGTTGAATTTCAATTCATAATTCCTATATTTTCAAAACTTAACTTTTGTTTAGGAAATTGAACCGTGCATTTTTCTCGAGCATTCATCCAAAGAATAGACGATATGAGCTCTAATACTATTTCTTTGTGATGAAAAACGTATAAGCGAATAACTTTGAACACTGATTTGAAAATTGGATATAAACTAAATATAACTATTGTTAGTCATATTACTAACTAGCTTATGCCAGCGGCTTCGCCCGCGTGGATGTCGGAAAATATCCCACGGGAACGTACTACCGACAATTCCTTACTTATTCCTTGTCTACATTATAAAGGGAACCTCTGTGCAAAATTTCAGCTTTCTAGGTTCAAGCTTGGGCTGGACGTTGATGAGTCAGTCAATCAGTCAGTCAGTCAGGACTTCTCTTTTTATTAATAAAGATGTTGCAGAAGAAAACATGTTATCGAAACCGAAAACGGTAAGAATAACAACGTCGCTTAAAGCTTAAAATTTAAAGCATCATATAACAAGAATTAGAACTCCATAAACGTTGCCAAAAAGAAACAAACAGTTATAAAGCAAAACCACCATCAAACATTATACAAGCACCAATAAAAACAATGTTGCGGAACAATGGGAACTGTTAGTTTTATCGCCAAACGTATATTATGCAATAATTCAAGCGGGAATGCAAGTGTTTGAGAAAGTTCCGTAAACTACTACTACTGTTCTAGTAGTTCCCAACTTGTACGTTCGGCTGACTTGCGCGAGCTAGCCTCGACGAAATTCGCAGAAAATGAAGTAATTTAAAAGTTCCCTAGTGGTATTAAGTTTTGCATCATTGGCGCCTGTCGAACCGCAAGGATAAGCATTTTATTTTTGATTTAGTGTGGGGGAGACATTTTGTGACGTAAAAAGAAAGATGTTTCGGTTATGAGGAAGATGTTTTTATACTGGTTCGAATGACTTTATATTAAGCCATTGGAATTATTTTATGAAACCCTACCTGTTTACCTATATTTTGTACTGCTTTTTGCTCGCGACTTCGTTTGCGTAGAAGTCGTAAGACACAAATTACTTCGTTTTCGTTATGCGTTCTTTCTGACTTCTTCCTTTTTGCTGAGCTCACAAAGGTCGTACCGTAATGTTAAATAGCCTATAACCTTCCTCAAGCATTATGCTATTAAATTCAAAAATATTTTTAAATCCAACTGGCAGTTCCAGAGATTAGCGCGATCAAACAAATAAACAATTCAGCTATATTATATTACTAGTTTATGTCCGCGTGAAATTGTCGCCCGCCCGAGTAGAGCTATTACTTCGTTTTCGTTTAACGTTCTTTTCTAGTTTTTTTCTTTTAGCTCCGTTCCTAAGTGTCGTAGCGTGATTTTAAATAGCCTAAAGCCTTCCTCGGGGATTAGGTTATCAAATGCAATAAGAATATTTCAAATCCGACTGGCAGTTCCAGAGATAAGCGCGTTCAAACAAACAAACTCATCAGTTTTATTATATTACAAGTATAGATATAATAGTCAACTTCAACTTCAATAACAACTTTCAAATCACGAAACCAACTCAAAAATCAACAACAAAAACAACAACTTCACTCAACTTTGAAATGACGAAAAAAAAACCAGCGGTTTCCTACAAAAGTTCAATACCTACTCGATCAAAATGTATGAAACAGCTGATATTTTTTTTTGCGATTTCAAAGTTGGTCCCATAGTGAAAGTTGTTCATATTCATGGGTAGAACACCCTGTGAAAATTTGGCTGGTCATTGAAAAATAACCCACTATAAAGAAAAAAATCCGTTTACGCAAAAGCAACATTATGGTACGAAAAATTACAGAACTTAAACAATGTAAATTGTGCACACTTGGTAACATTTTTTGTAAAGCATACTCCAAATTCAAAGCATGCTGCAATTTCAGTTGTAAACGACTCCCGAAGTATTAAGGTGCTCACATTGTACCAGTGACTTTCAGTGGATAATCCCATTTTCACATGGGCTCAGGTGCTATCGTGTGAATGTACTACGCATAACACACGGTACCTATCTCAAATGGTACGCAAAAGAGGCTTAACAGCCCATACTACCTCAGGTTTTTATCTCGCTCGCACGATACTGTTAGCGGACTGAGTGAGAGCGAGACTGAGTGCGGTGCTGGGCGCCGATAGTTTAGGTAATTGCTTTTTACGGTGAAAATAATGGTAATTTGAAGAAAATAAAAAACATAAGACCTGCTTTCATGATCTAATTTGAAGTATTTTTTAATACCAGCGGTTTATTGTTCGGTTTGGAGGTAACTTTGGTTTTTTTCTTTAGGGAAAATTTTATGGAATTGTGTTTTCGGCAAACATAGTACTTAACATTAATCTTCAACTTTCCCATATAATTATATTTATTTCAAAATGAATGCTGCAGTATTTTCGACATAACGGAGGATCATGCTAAGCCATTTTAGGTGGTATAGGGTGTTAACGAAAAACGGGAGAATAAACAATTTCACTATGTCTAGACTGTCACATTGGAAATCATAATCATGAAAAAAATGAAGGCCACAAAGTGCTGAAAGATGAAAACAGAGATGTGGAAAATGCAGACATAATTAACTCCTCAGCAAAAGTTAAGGAAACTAAGGATAACGATAGGCATAATATGCCTTGACCAAACCGTTTAATTTTCTGTGTGACTTTAAATTTAACGATCATCAAACCCACAATTTCTCCGACACTAAGGGTGGGTTGCACCATCTTACTTTAATGCTACTCTTTCGAAAAAAGCTTAAAAACAGCGTGCAGATGAAGCAGTTTTTCGCCGGAACCTACAGAGAAATTACGTCTGAAAAAAATTGTTAGTAATCTACATGATATGAATCGTAATTTGGTTTAGCCATAATTTTTCTATCGGTATCACATAATAAGAAAAAAAAACCCCAAATCACCTCCAAATCGTTAAGATGAAACCATTTTACTCCTTCATTTTTTATCAAAAGAATATAAAAAAAATATCTACTACTTTGCAATACAAACGAAAATGATTTGGTTTTGTTACTTTTTAAAAATATGTATATTTTTTATTATAATAAATTAAAAATGCGTCTAATTTGGGACAGCGCTCCTTGATGGGCGAGTCCTATTACTGGCTGGACGTACGACGCGTTGCGTGAGCTCAGGCCAGAATGCGCAAGCTAACCACTCAAGGTCATTGGCGTATAGTTCGGCCTTAACAATAACAAACATTGCACTTTCAGTTCGATGTTTGTTATTGTTAAAGTAAGATGGCGCAACCCATCCTTGTTAAAGTTCCTGTTACACAAAAAATGAGTTGTTCCATTTGACAATTTGTTAGCTGAAGTCATAGCTTTAACTCTAACCGTTATCTATATCTATAAAAGGAAAGCGTTACTGACTGACTGACTGACTGACTGACTGATCTATCAACACACAGCTGAAACCACTGAACGGATTGGTCTGAAATTTGGAACACAGGTAGCTATTATGACCTAGGCATCCGCTAAGAAAGGGTTTTTGGAAATTCGACCTTTAAGGGGGTAAAAAGGGGGGATATTGTTTGTATGAAAAATCTTATTCCTTGAGTTTATAAACTTGAAACTTGGCACAAATATTTATCTAAGTAAATTATGATTTTTGTGATTTTTTGTTTTGCTAAACTACCCCCTAAACGGGAATTGGGGGGTCTCAAAGTTTGTATGGAAAAATTTTAACGCGCAATCCAATTAACTCAAAACTCAGTATTTATACTTAAAACCAAAAATAAAGAATAATGTGTATCAGTGTTTTTCGAAAATCTACCTATATGGGGGTGAAAAGGGGTAGTCAATTTCACAGGGGATTTTACTGCGTGGCTTGATTAACTCGAAAATTGGTGTAAATAATCTTTGAGTCAAGCTAGGGAAATGTCTCAAACCATTTTTTTAAATTCCACCCCTGTAGGGGTGAAAACAGGGAATACAATTTACATGAAAAATGTTATTCATTTGGTTTTAAAACTTGGCACAAATATTTGCCTAAGTTTGTCATTATTCGTTTTTAGGGTTCCATACCTCAAAAGGAAAAAACGGAACCCTTATAGGATCACTCGTGTGTCTGTCTGTCTGTCTGTCTGTCACAGCCGATTTGCTCGGAATCTAAAGGACCGATTAAGTTGAAATTTGGCACATATATGGATTTCTGTGACCCAAACACGTACGGCTAAAGTAAATAAATTAATTTTTAATATGGGGGTCACTTTTAGGGGCAAATAAGAATTTTTTTTTTAAAGTTTTGCAAACCGTTTTGTTGTACCGTGTGACATATCAAATGAAAGGGTTTACTATGAGGGTCTCAAATACATTTTTTTATAATTTTAAAATAAATCATCTTAAAGTTATTTAAGAAAATAGACGAAAATTGACCATTCCCCCCCCTTATCTCCGAAACTACTGAGCTTAAAATTTTGAAAAAAATACAGAAAATAGTTCTATACCTGTAGATTACAGGAAAACCTGAAAGAAGTTTGTGATCTTAAAATAACATGGTAAATCTCTCAATATTGTGAGTACAAACTTACATTAATTTACTGTTGGAATGTATGTTCTGTAATGTATGTATGTTTTTGGGATAATTTCATCCCAACTACGGAACCCTTCATTGTGCGTAGTCCGACACGCACTTGGCCGGTTTTTTTAAAACTACCTCCGAGGGAGGGTTAGAGGGGGAGGGGAAGGGGAGGGGTGGTGAGGAGGGTGAGGGGGAGGATGACGGACGCAGGGAGAAAGGGGCAGGACTTGGTGAGGAGAGGAGAAAGACGTGATGAAGGCTGAGGGGGTGGGGAGGGGTTGGTGAGCCGGAGGTGGAGGAGAGGGGGAGAGGGAGGGAAGGGGAAGTGGTGAAGGAGGTGTGAGAGTGAGGGAGAGGGGGAGGGAGAGGTAGCGGAAGGCGATGTGGTGAAGGAACGAGCTAATCTCTGGAACTACCCTACCAGTCGGACTTTCAGAAATCTTTTTGTAAAAATGTGTAATTTATACCTCACTAGCACAACAAATCAATATTGTTAATCAATGAAGGAAGAGCGAGGTTTATCCCATCACAAGTATCTTCGGATTACTTTCTGGGAAACCCCGGCAACTTAATTGTATAGATTTTAGATAATAAACACTTTTTTTTTTTTTTTTTTTTGCATTAATGATACCCCAAATCTTATAGAAGGCATATGTAACATCACTCTAGGACCCTTAGGTGCCGAGCAAAAAGAAAACAAGTCTGAAAGAACGCTAAGTGAAAACGAAGTAATAGCGCGGATAGGCAATGCGATGCGACGGCGTGGGTCGAGCAAAAAAGAAACACGCGGACGAAGTCGCGGGCAGAAGCTAGTTGTTAAATATTTGTGTCACTTCTGTCAGACGCGTCGAATGTCATGTCCCTGCTCCGAACTTTAAGGCCCAGGGGGCCTACTCCCTAAGCACGAAGCCCGTAGTTTCGGCCTTCGTTACGGGCGTTTCTTAATCCGTATCACCTACGGATGGAAGATTGGTTCGGGGCCCGAACGAAGTATGAATGACAACATGATTTGCTAGTTGTCCCTACTCCCGATGTGTTTTTGCCCGTCCGAAAAATTTAACTTTTACACTTGTTTTGATGGATCGTAATGTCAGACGGACGGAAAAACGGACGGACGGGAAGACGGACGGACTTAGGGAGTAGGCCCCCAGGTTCTAAGCTTGGTTTAGCTCGGTGTGTAAGTGAAATGGCGTTATGGCTGTCTAGTTTGACGCACGAGATAGAAGATTCTCACGCGCACCGGAATTATGTCGTAAAAGTGCAAATAAAATCGTATAAAATTAGAAATTAACTATTTAATAAAAAGTAATCCATCACTGGATGCAGTTTGAAATTTGACATTTCATGGTATATTTTTAATTATACGAGTAATTATAATTGCTAATGAAGGGATAAACAGCTTTTAAAGATTATTAGGAGGTATGTTTAAAGATTTTTTTGGTGCATTAAAGTATGTTTAATTATGTTTTGGCTTCCATCACTGTATGCGAAAAGGACTTGAAAATATCATATTATTTTTACATGTCAAAATTATTTACGGTATATGAGATACACAGCTTTAAAAAAACCGGTCAAGTGCGAGTCGGACTCGCGCACGAAGGGTTCCGTACCATATTATATGTTTAACAATCGCAAAGATAACTTTTTACTTATTTTATAATGATACTGTGAATTACAAAGTTATTTTTTGCAGTTGCAGAAAATCACCCATGTTTAAACAAAATACCTTATGAATCGCCGTTTTCAGTATTGTTGATTAAATACAGTATTCATGGTACTGATACATGATATAAAGAAGTTTCAAATTCCTAATTTGTTGAATTGTTGCGCTAGAGCTCGTACAAAAATGGTCTAAAATTTACAACTTTTACGGCCCCCTATTTCTTAATTTTAAAAGATAAAAAAAATATGTTTGTACTCTACTCAATGAGTTCTAGACGATGACACCCCACATAACACATAATCAGCCTATAATGTTCCCACTGCTGGGACACAGGCCTCCTCTCGGTGAGAGGGAGTGGGCCGTAATCCACCACGCGGGCCCAGTGCGGGTTGGTACATGTCACATGTCTTCGAATTTTTGGTTCTAGGACATGCCGGTTTCCTCACGATGTCTTCCTTCACCGTTTTGAGAGCAACGGTGATGAAATAATGACATGACACCCCACATGATGGATTAAAATTTTTATTTTTTTTTCAAAATGAAAAGTTTATTGTATGGGGACCGACCCCTTAAATTTTTAACTTTGCTTTATTTTTATTATTTGCTGTTATAGCCGTAATAGACAGCGGAGGCTTAGTAAGTTTGTACTGGACTGTACGTGGTTGTCTGATTTCATGGATTTTAATTTTCTTGCGCGGTACCCTAATTATTTTTCTAAAATAAAAATAGCCTAAGTTTATTCTTAAAACATCAGCTATTACCGTCAAAATCGGTGAAAATTCGTTTGGCAAGTTTCCTAACTTGACTCAAAGTACCATTTTTTTAATCGGACTGCGCTTTAAAATTCTTCTATACAAACTTTAACATCCCTAAACCTCATTTGAGGCGTAGTTTTGAAAAACTAATAATGACAAACATTATTACTTACTTATGCAAGTATTTGTGCTAAGTTTCAAGTTCATTAACCAAATTAATAAGATTTTTCATATAAACTGTATCTCTGTTTTCACGAACACAGATACCTAAAGAATTTCAAAAATCGTCTGGTATGTTTCCATAACTTGACTCAAACATTATTTACACCAATTTTAGAGTTAATTAAGCCCCCAATAAAATCCTCCGCTATAAAATTAACTTTTCACTCCTTAGGGGTAGATTTTTGGAAAACCCTAATACACGTTAGTCTTAATTTTTGGTCTCAAGTATAAAAACTGAGTTTTGAGTTAATCGGACCGCGTGTTAAAGTTCCTCCATACAAACTTTGACACCCCCAATCCCTCCTTAGGGGGTACTTTAGGAAAACTAAAAATGATTAACTTACATGAATATTCGTGCTAAGTTTCAAGTCTATTAACTCAAGGGATAGGATTTTTAATACAAACTTTCATCCCCTGTTTTACCCCCTTAGGGATAGAATTTCCAAAAATCCTTCTTTAGTGGATGTTTACACTATACAAGGTATCTATGTGCAAAATTTCAAGTCTCTAGGTCCATTGGTTTGGGCTGTGCGTTGGTATATTAGTCAGTGACTCAGTCAGGACTTTGATTTTTTTATATATATAGATTTACCATGATATTTTAAGACCACAGACTTCTTATAGGTTTTCCTGTAATCTACAGGTATAGAACTAATTTTGATATTTTTTTCAAAATTTTAGGCTCAGTAGTTTCGGAGATAGGGGGGGGGGAATGGCCAATTTTCGTCTATTTTCTTGTAGTAAATGAAAGACGGGTTGACCAAGACTGATTTTTATTGAGTACCCACAACCTCATGATTATTCTATGACAAGCCGTTGTCCTCTTACAATCTACCTACATTAGTATACGACATCTCCTTCCTTTTTTTTTTTTTTTTTTTTTTACATTGCCTAATTATACAATATATCCTAATGTTTTCTATTTAGTAGCTATTACAATCATAACATACCTTTGTACAAATCTTGTTATACCTAAGTACTTATGTATTTATTCGTACTTTCTAGTTAGTGTAATACATTTTACAAAGTAAAGTAACACAGATAATTACTATGGGTAGACACAGTAATACTCAATCCAGTTGTATATTATGTAAGTTTAAGTTGGTAACTAATAATCTGACATTAGGTTGGTACATTGAGTAATACATATTATTATGCTTTCCGTAGGTTAGTGGGTAGGTAGGTACTTATATTTATTGGTTTTGTAAATAGTTTTCAATTCTTTCTCGTGCTACTACAGCCGCCGTTCTGCGATTGCGCTGAATTGGTGCGCCTTGTGGTGGAATGGGAGTAACAATGTCATCGCTTGTTCCGGGACTGTCGTCGCTACCGCTTTTGGGACTACTCCAAGTCTCATCATCGCTCATCAGATCATGAGAAGGGCCGGGGGTTACATTGCCATCGGTTGGCAGCTTAACTAGATGCCGCCGGTTCCGCCTGTACAGCCTACCCGTGTCGTCTGCGACAAAATAAGAGCGTGGTTGGGCCGCGCGACCTATTATTCGTGCAGATTTGCGTTTGCTGTCATCAGTGACGAGTACTGGTTGACCGGCCGCTAACACTGGTAGCGGTTTCGCTCGGCTATCATAATACGTCTTATTGGCCTGCTGTTTACGTAACATCTCTTTGTAATCATTCTCATTGTCTCGACTTGGTTTCAATTTTTTAGCGTGTGATGGTAGTCTAGTATTGAGTCGCCGCCCCATTAACAGTTCTGACGGTGAACTGATTCCATTACGTGGCGTAGCTCGATAGTTTAACAGACCTAAGTAGAAGTCTGTTCCTGAGTTTATGGACTTTATCAAAATATTTTTTATTATTTGAACACTCCGTTCACTTTGCCCATTTGATTGCGCATAGTTTGGCGAACTAGTAGTGTGCTCAATACCCCACTTAGAACAAAATTCACCGAACTCTTTTGATGCGTATGCCGGACCGTTATCAGTTACTAACTCCTGTGGGATTCCGTGTCTCGCGAACTGATCTCGCATGGCGGTCACCACCGCCTTCGTACCTATGTTTGTTAACGGATTCACTTCTATGTACTTTGAAAAGTAATCTACTAGTATTAAAAAATACTTTCCTGCATACTGAAATATGTCTGAGCCAACTTTGGCCCACGGCAAGGGCGGTATGTGATGCGGCATGAGCGGCTCCCGCGCGGGACGGTGCGCGCGCTCGGCGCACGCGTGACATCGGCGGACCATCTCCTCCACGTCACATGACATACCAGGCCAGAACATCACCTCGCGAGCGTGACGCTTGCACCTGTCTATGCCCATGTGACCGTCGTGTAATCTACTCAGCATTTCCGACCTAATGCTTTTCGGTATATAAACTAGGTTATCTTTAAATATGATTCCGTTAATAAAACCAAAGCTACCTCTATACGACCACTGACCTCTCACTCGCTCGTCGACTGAGTATTTATTCTGCGGCCACCCTTCTTGTATGTATTTAATAAGTATTTGGCATTCTATATCATCTTTCATGGCGTTTTTTATGAGATTTACTTTGCTGGTACTGAAACGAACATTTTCTATCAGAAAACATGACTGTTCCTCTACTTCCTCACATACTTTTTCCGATGTTAGTTCCGGTAATGCCGCTCGTGATAAGGCGTCTGCCACGTACATGTACTTTCCTGGTTTATATATGACGGTAAAGTCATAGCCTTGTACGCGTAGCATCATGCGTTGTAGACGCGAGGGGATCGCATCGAGCGGTTTTTTAAACAACGCCTCCAACGGCTTATGATCGGACTCCACAGTGACGTCGTGACGTCCATAGACGTACTGATGGAACCGTTCGAGAGCGTAGACAATCGCAAGCAGCTCCTTCTCTATCTGCGCATACCTGGTCTGCGTGTCGGTGAGCGTGGCAGAGGCGAACTCGACCGGGCGGCCCGCCTGCAGCAGCACGGCGCCCAGCGCGCGCGCGCTCGCGTCCACCGACAGCAGCACGGGCTCGCGCGCCGAGTACAGCGCCAGCACGGGCGCCGCGCACACCGCGCGCTTCAGCTGCGCCGCTGCCGACTCCTGCGCCGAGTCCCATACCCACTCGCTATCTTTTTTCAACAGATTGCGGAGAGGAAGTGCCAACTCTGAGTAATTGGGGATAAATTTGGATAGGTAATTTATCATTCCCAAAAATCTCTCAAGCGCTGGCCTATCTTCTGGAGCTGGCATTTCCTCTATCGCTTTTATTTTGTTTCTATCTATGGCCATGCCCTCCTCGCTGAAAACGTGGCCTAAGTAACTCACCTGCCTCAGTTGAAACTCACATTTATCTTCGTTAAATTTTATGCCTACTTCTCGTGCCCTATCTAGCAATCTCTTCAGACGCTCATCGTGCTGAGCTTTGCTGGAGCCCCAGCAGATTACGTCATCTATAAATGAATCGACTCCCTCCAGGTCTTCGAGTATCTGACGGATTTTATGATGGAAAACCTCTGAAGCGCAGTTGATTCCATAGGGCAAACGCATAAATTGGTATCTACCGAACGGCGTCCCGAAGGTACAAAGGTCAGCACTGGCATCGTCGATCTCCACCATCCAGAACCCGGAACGAGCGTCTAACTTGCTGAAATATTGCGCCCCCTGGAGCTTGGTTGCGATCTCCGTGAGCGTCGGCAGCGGGTAGTGCGCGCGCTGCACCACGCGGTTCAGCGGCCGCGGGTCGAGGCACACGCGGATGGTGCCATCCTTCTTGGCCGCCACTACTATACCATTCACCCACTGTGTCGGGTGAGCCACCTTACGGATCACTCCCATTTTCTCCATGCGCACCAATTCTTGTGACAACTTATCGCGAACACCTATGGGTATTTTTCTAACCGGACAGACTGACGGCTGGGCACACTGATCTATTACAATGGTATATTTACCTGGTAATTTACCTAAACCATGAAACAAGTCTGCATAGGAATCTAGGTTGAGAGACAATATACGCTTCACCATTCCGAGCTCTTCACAAGCATATCTACCTAATACACTTTGGCAATCGAAGTCGGCAATAATGAAACGCAATGTATACTCTATGTTTTTATAAGTACATTTCAGATAACAATAACCAGCTATCGGTATATAATTGCCACAAAATGATTGCGCCCTCGTGTTGTCTGAACTTATAACTTCTTTTGGCAGCCCTAGTCTCTGAAATGTACTCTGTGAAATTACATTTAAATCTGACCCTGAATCTAACTTAAAACTTTCACTAGCCCCGGTACATTTAAAAATCAATGTTTCATACCATTTAGAGTCCTTACGATCCATCTTCCTCGTTAGCGAAGAAACATAGTACAACCCGTCGTCGTCCTCGCCGACGATCAAGTCGGCGTCGTGCTCGTCACGAGCGTTAATTTGTAACACGCGCCTACGCAATTTCGGACACATGTTTTTAAAATGTCCTCTTTCACTGCACCAGAAGCACATCGCATTTTTAGCCGCACATTTATTGCTATCACAACTACCCATACCGCACGCAGCACACAACACTTTTCCAGGCACGCTCTGCTGAGCGGGCGCGCCGCCCCCTGCGGCCGCCGCGCCGCGCTGCGGCTGGCGCGCACCGGCCCCGCCGCCGCGCTCTCGCCCGGCCGCCACCGCCGCGCCGGCACCCGCGCCGCCTCGCGCTGCGCCTCTGCTCCTGCCCGCGCGGTAACCGCCACGCGAGTTCATCGCGTCCACTGCTACTACCTGAGTCTTGGTGCCCTCTATCTGCATCTGTTCCTCCGTGGACATTTCATTAGCTTGACAGACTTTAACAGCTTTTGCCAGAGTGAGATCGTCTGCCCTGAGTAGTCGATCACGCAGCTTGCTGTCACGGACCCCACACACGATCCTGTCTCGCACCAGGCCCTCTTCTAAATGCTCGAATTCGCATCGCTGAGTGAGAAGCTTTAGTGCCGTGACATAGTCGTCTATAGATTCGCCCTCTTCCTGGTTTCTTGTGAAAAACTTAAATCGAGCCATCGTAGTGTTCTGTTTGGTTCCGAAATGTTCATTATATTTTTGCACGAGCGTATCGAAACATTCTTTGTTTTCGTCTTTAGTGAATTTGAATGTTGTATACACGTCGTAACCCTCTGATCCGACCAAATTCACCAATAAACTTGCTTTGACATCAGTGGATTCTTTGTGTACACCAGACGCTTTTAAAAACACGTTGAATTGCCTCAGCCATTTTTGCCACGCCTCAGCCCGACTGGCCGGCCCACCTTCCAGACACAATTCCGCCGGAGGCCGTGCGTGTTCCATTGTTTAGGCACTATAAGCACTGTATACCTAAACCACTCACTCACTTTTTGATCTTAAACCGCGATTATTGGGTGTTAATTTCAATTAAATACTCTGCACCGCTGCCACCATGTAGTAAATGAAAGACGGGTTGACCAAGACTGATTTTTATTGAGTACCCACAACCTCATGATTATTCTATGACAAGCCGTTGTCCTCTTACAATCTACCTACATTAGTATACGACATTTCTTAAATAACTTTAAAACAATAAATTTTAAAATTATAAAAAAAATATATTTGAGACCCTCATAGTAAGCCCTTTCATTTGATATGTCACTCGGTACAGTTTACAAAACTTTTTTTTTTAGTTTTCCTATTTTCCCCCTAAAAGTGACTCTCATATTCAAAATTCATATATTTACTTTAGCTGTACGTGTTTGGGTCACAGAAATCCATATGTGTACCAAATTTGAACTTCATCGGTTCATTACATTCGGAGCAAATTGGCTGTGACAGACGGACAGACGGACAGACGGACAGACAGACAGACAGACACACGAGTGATCCTATAAGGGTTCCGTTTTTTCCTTTTGAGGTACGGAACCCTAAAAACCACCTTTTTGATCGTTTTCAGGAAATCTGCGCCTTAATGAATGAATGGGCAACTAGCTTCAACTTTCTGACTTACCTACTGACCGACTCTTTGACAATTCAAAAGTGCCTGTAATAGGTTTAATTGAAGTAAATGCTTAGAGTTTGAGTTTTGAGTTTAACTATTACATTTGGCATGACGGTGCAACAGCAGGTAGTAGTTCTATGGTGATATTAACTTTGACTTAAACTATAACGTAGCCATTGGTGCAACTTACCCTTAGGTTTAATCATTTAATTTATCTTAAGCCCCCAGAGCAAAACAAATAATAAACGCCACGCAAACTTTAGGCTGCAAGAATTTAATGACCATTACACAAAGGAATGAACTAGCAGTTTTTATTACCATTATAGAAACGTTTACATGTACCTACCTACAATTACCAGATGAAACCGTCGATCACTTTTGAGACTTATTAGTTCTCAAATGGCATTTTTACGTGTGTCCTAAGTAAACATGTTCAACACAATGTTCTAACCCAGGCCTACCTCGTTACCAAATTTCATCGAAAACCACGACAAAGAAAAAGACGAAGACGACGAATACGACGAAGTTAAGACGTGAAAAGGCAATAGAGTTTCTTTCTCATTTATAATATTAGTATTCCTTATATGGTTAAGGTATCCATTATCTGACTTTAGCTACCAAAAAGTTAGTACCATAGATAAGTTAGTACCCAATCTCTTTGATAACCGTATCGAGCCATTCCTCTTGACTTATAACATCACAAGGACTATGAACAAGAATTTATGCATGCCAAAGTTATTCATACCGCTATCTTCAAACTTTGACCGTTCTCAGGTAAAATGGATCCGATGAAATTTCAATTACGGCAAGGAAATGTAATAGAGAAAAATTCGGTTGACGTAGGTAAGTTAATAGCCATTAAAAATCCAATTTAATTGACTTAAGGGCTCCTTCAGAATTCTCAAATTAGTCGCAAGGGAAATTCGTAAAAAAACATTCGTCTGATAAATTATTCTTTATTTTCTAGAGATTGCTGAACCCCATTCCCTTTAGTTTTTTGAAGATAATTTTTTTTGTGAATTATAGCTAGAATCTTTATTATTGAAGTACGTCGTCTTAACTACTAAGTGGTTTTCTCTCTGTATTAGATAAAATCATATATTATGTCCATGAAGAATACGTCGTAATAATTTGCCTAGTTTATTTCACACAAAAACACAGATAACACAATAAAACATCTCGCCGAAACTGGACCGAATAAATAGAAACAAAAAAAAATGGTCCACCCCTAAATGTATTACCCAATCTCAATTTTTGTAAGACTATTTTATTTCTAGCGTTTTGTTTCATGTTAAATGCGAGAAAGAATGTTTCCAAGCTCCCAACATTTTTCCTTTAGATTCTGGCATTCAGCCAGGATCCACCTTTCGCCTAGAGTTCGTACTTAGCCAGATTTGTGAAAACTGATACTGAAATTTTCAACATAAGCTACCGCACTTATCAGTTCATGGTAAAAAATTTTGTCATATTTTTCAAGACACCAAAATCATAAATTCTGCATTTGCAAATTCTCCTACTTCTATCCGAAACAGAAAGTATTGACTTAACCGAAATACTGTTATAAAAATAAAACGGAAAAATTTTTCGTACCCACCACGTATACTTTCAACCACTTTTACCGCACCTACGATGCTTGAAAGGCAACATTGACTAAGCGACATTTTGCCCGATATTAAGTTATTTATTTTCGTACCATGTTAACCGAACATTGCCCTATAAAAGCATAACACCTAAAACTCATAATTTTCCGCAGCTGACTTAGACAATTTCAGCAGACGATCCGGTTTTTCTAGCAACCTAAAGTAACACCCTTAGGGTCCTAAGTTATTCCAACCCGCTTTTCACGTAAGCACCCCACCGAGGCCTTTGATATACGGGTCTGTTCTCCCAGATATTTGATTATCCTTACCTGCGTAGGACAACGATCTTTTCACGGTTATGAACGAAAATTTTGCGAGGTTTTTTTTTCATTTTTGCTGTCACTGGCGGTAATGTTATGGATTTATTTTGGTTAAGTATTTTGAAGTTTTAAATGAGACTTATTATGCTTGCGTTGTAAAACATAATGTTGCTTATTTTGTTAGTTAGGAGTAAAGCAGGCAGGTAAAAAAAAAACACTAGTCCGCGGAAGTGACGGGATACCACGTCCTGCAGCTAAAAGTCTTCTTCCATGACGAGGGGCAGATAACAATTCGGTATACGCACCACGAACGCCTTGAAGTTGACGTTGCGGCGCGACTCCAGTAACTGCACCCTCTCGACGTATAAAAGCGAGCTTACAAAGACTAGATACAAAGGGCAGAAAACCAGATTATTGTGGCGCAATTTTGGTGAGACCCATGACCAAGAGTAGACTGCGATTTATGTCGTGTTAATATTGATTGAGAGCAGTTCTAGGTTCCGAGTTCCCGTTTGATCATTCAATAAACATATGTAGGTAGTTTTGTGATGGTGCATCGAGTTCGATAATTTATTGCTTATTTAGCTTCCTCACTGTCAAATCTCTTCTATCCTAACTTTACGTCGGCCTCTTGCCCGCATTTATACTTAGAAAGCCGCACGTAGCACACGATATATTTAATTTTCAGTTAAGATTATCTAATCAGAATATCTAAATAATCTTCCTTGAGAACGTTCTAGCCCGGAATACCGGAATCCTTTGACTATAATTGACTTGGTTCAGATATAACTATACGTACATTATAAGAGGAAGCCACAAACTAATTTAGATAGGTCAGTTTTGGGATAAAGTCAAGCACTTTAGTCTCTAATCTTATGTAATTTAAGGGTTAAGATAGCTAAATAACTGTTCCTTTGCTTTGTTAGCAGAATTAGGTAGTTGAGGTTTATCTTGCATTATGTATTGCCTCATTTGGGTTAATACTTTACTGTGTTTCATAAGTACAGGTAAAATATTATCTATCTACATAAATAAAAAGAAAAGTCCTGACTGACTGATTGACTGACTCATACACGCCCAGCCCAAACCCTTGGATCTAGAAAGCTGAAATTTTGCACAGAGGTTTCCTTTGTAATGTAGACAAGGAATAAGGAAGGAACTCCCGGCAGTACGTTCCCGTGGAATATTTTCCGACATCCACGCGGGCGAAGCGGCGCGGGAAGCACCGAAACCCCAAAATGCACCGAATGCGTGGTTCGCCCAGCCTCGAATAATCGAATGAACCCAAAGATTCGCACTAGCCCCTGTTGCCTCGACATGTCATATGGTGTAATATAGATCATTATTATCAAGGAGTAGAACGGGGGGCGCGATAGTGGTAGGGAAGTCGTGCCCTTAGGATAGGGAAGGGATAAAGAGCCTCCAGAGCATGCACCATATAGCAAGCAATGGAATTGTGATAAAAAAAACGTTACAATAATAAACGTCATTTTGCGAACTTTAAATCTAAACGTCAAAATCAATCTGCATAGCCTTTTCCCAACTATGTTGGGGTCGGCTTCCAGTCTAACCGGATGCAGCCGAATACCAGTATTTTACATGGAGCGACTGCCTATCTGACCTCCGCAACCCAGTGACTGGGTAATACGATACCCCTTGGTAAGTCTAGTTGTCAGACTTTTGGGCTTCTGATGACCCGTAGCGGCTGTCAAAGAACCACGAATGACCGCCGGGACCAACGGCTTAACGTGCTTTCCGAGGCACGGAGGAGTCTTGGTATGTAAAGATGGTCACCCATCCACGGACCAACCCCGGCAAGCGTAGCTTAACCTGATGGATCAACCCGTGCGGCTGTTATTACTGAGCCACGAGCTCCTTTTTAACTCTAAACTTTATATCTAAACGTAACGGCCTTAAATTCTGTATACTGACGAATATTTTCGGTCAATTTGGTTGAAATATCTGAAAAAGGACGAAGAGTAGGTACCTACTTACTTCCCGGAAAATGTATAAATTCTTTTTATGGAAGATCTGCAGGCCAAAGCTAGTTCACTATTCTCCTTTTCAGAAACATAACTGCTATAAATAATTCCGGGGCCACATTAAGCTTTGACAAAAACTTCGAAGACTCAGTAAAAAGTTCAGAAGCACCGAACGTTCCGCTCCTACTATGAACCTTAATGTTCAATGTACGTGATCCATTAAGGGGTAGGTAGGAATAGTGGGATCGTACTAATTTAATACTCAAGATAAAAGCAGTGAGCAAAAAATTGGAAATGAAAGTCTTAAGTTTTATAAAAATGGAGAATCGTTTTATGATGAGGTTGATTTAGAGCGTGACTTGGTATCTGAGTACTGAGTAGTATCCGCAATTTTAAAGAAATAATATAATGTATTAATATACTATAATATATAATATAATTATAATCTCATACTATTTGGCTGATTAAACTGATAATGTACTTCTGATATTTAATTTTAGTTAACATATAATCCTATTTATTTTCTTAGTTTTTTACATGCTAAAATCTAACAGACTTAAAAAAATTAATATGTACAAGTATAATACAAAAAGGAGGATTTTTCGATGCCCCATGATTTCCCATCATAGGGCATCGAAAAATTCATCCGCATCACTGTCGAAAGGAAAGGTGCCCAAAAGGCTGGCAGCATTGCCACGTTGTATGGCAATGCTAATTCTTTGTCCAAAAAATAGGCCAGCCCTTTGGTCACGTGTAGAGTCGACCAACCGTTTGGCGATGTCCCGAAAAACCAAAAGGGCACTCGGACCCCATGGCCCTAGTGTTTCAACCCCAAACGGCTCGAACATATAAGTCCCAATAAGATTGGAGTATTTGCGCCGTTTGAGGTTTTCCGCACCTGCAGCAGCTGCCCCAGCACAGCCTACCGTGCTAGGAAGATGGGATGGCGCAAGGGTGTCGACACACGTTGCATCCCACACCAAAGGCCTACCTACCTTCCAAGGCATTATGGTCATTCCGTCTGGTCTCTTCCCATCGTCGCGTGCCAAGCCAATGGGTTCTAAAACAGCTGGCACCCCGGCGGTAACAAGAGCACGACGGATGATGTCATTGATGCTGGCGTGCCGTGCTATCCGGCCTGCGCTTTTACTGCAGGATAGGCCATGATGTCCGAGGCAGTCGACAGCTACGCCGCATTGGCAGCGATGCGGAGCCACGCAAGGAGCGCCCAGACGCAGACAGGTAGCGAGCCGGAAGGTGGTGTCACCCAGCATGGTTCCTATGTTGGGTGACGGTAGTGCCTGAAGCCAGAGGCCCGACTCCCACTCACCCACAGCCAACAGGCGGGCACGCTCCGCAGTATTGGTGGACGTATTAATAAGATTATTCCGTACCAACCTGCAGAGCGGCTCATCCCACTGCCTCTGGGAAGATGGGTTCACGGGCCGATCTGTATCCGGGCAAGTCAAATTCCAGGCGTTCACCGCGTCGGTCAAGCACGGCACTTCAGAGTCAACCAGAGAGGGGGCTAAAATTTTCTCGGTCAACTTTTCAGTGCCGTGGACAGAGGACAGGAACGCCGGTAAGCTAATACTGGTAATTTTGCGGACGCCGAGGCCACCAAAACGGATGGGTAGTGTGGCTTGCAACCATGCCCGGTCGTCCAAGGCCACATTTAAAATGGATGTTAGTGTGCTGCGAATAATTTGGTCAATTTTGTCCAAGAGGTGTGGCTGCTTCCATAAAGGGGAAGAACGTAGGGAGTATATAAAATTTGGGCCAAAACAACAGAATCTTATCAGGGTGAATGCCGAATGTAAATTAATTTTGGAGAGTCTGTCCGAAATGTCGTTGAATTTTTTGATTTTTTCGTCAATGAAAGGAGAAAAGCTGTCTTCAAAAATTGGGGAACCTAGGAGGTGCAGTGAACTCTTTTCTAAAATTTTGATTTGTGGGGCTATTGCATTAAATTTCTCAAGGGTCAATTGTCTGTCGGTAATGTCAGAAAGGTAAAGTTCACACTTTGATGAGTTAAGGTCCAGGCCAATAGATTTAAATTCCTGTTTGAGGAGTTGTAAGTCTTTCAAAACCGTGTCTACATCACCTCCTAGCGTTCCATCATCTAAATACCACACGTTAAATTTTGAATTTAGTTTCTGAATAATTGGATGAATAGCCAGGCTGAAAATGACTGGCCCGAGAGGGTCACCTTGTTGGCATCCTACTGCAGATTCCAAAACCAATTCCTTGTATAATAATTTAGAAGGGTACCTGTAACATTGCCACATAAAACCATAAATTTCGGGTAGTTCTTTTTTGACTTCAGCCAACAAAGTGTCCCTGTTGACAGAGTTAAAGGCATTCTTAACGTCAACCTTTAGAATGACCTCACCTTTGTTGGAGTTTAGAAAAGTGGAAAGGGCATGCACGGCAGCCTCACAGCCCCCTTTAGAGCCAAAACCAAGCTGCAGGGGCTGAAATTTAGCTGTAAGTGATTCGCTATAGAGCTTACAGCAAATTTTGGCTGCCGTACGCCTGTAGGTGCATCCAACGGCGATGGGACGAATGCCGCCATCTTTCTTACGCAGGGCACATAAGTTGGCCCCATATAGGACATCGATGACGGCCTCGTTCACACCGCCGGTAAGCATGAGGTTAATCAGTGCCGCAAGCTCCTTCAAAAGCGACTCACCAGCTTCCCCGGCGCCTGAACTCAATAGATCCTTTAGATGTTGTGGAGTCAGGCCGTCGAGGCCGCCGGCGGAACCACTTCGAAAGGAGCTCACGGCTGCAAATAACTGGGGAGCCGAAACGTTTAGGAAGTTTGAATTTAGGTCGGGAGGGTGGGGGGGGTCGGGAAAGGTGAGACCATCCGCAGGCGCGGGGTGTTTACTCTCCAGAGCTGTAAAAGTTTCTGGAGAGTAAGGCGCCACCACATCGCTGCTGAACAGTATCCTGGCCGATTTTAGTTATATATATAGTATGACAATCATGGAGTGATTTTTCAAAGGGCCTTATTTAAATGTTAAACATTTTTTCAGTAATAGAGAAAAACCATTAACTATGACTTAAAATTATACTGGAAATGTGTCCTTCTGTACAAAAATGAGATTTTTGTCTGTAAGTTTCCTTAGAAAATATGTAATATTTCTATTGGATTTTGGACTAAAGGGCTAGTTTTTAAAATAACAGTGACGATGACATTCATAGATTATTTTCTAGCAAAAATGGAAATAAGCCCTTTTGAAAAATCACTCTTGGTTACTAACATAATTCTTAAGTATACTAACAAAAATATGGATCACTGTGTCTGACCTACATAAATAAATACAATTAAATCAAACATAATTAACGAAACTGGCAAGTAAAATTACAGACATGACATAAGCAAAGACTCAAGTTGTGTCAAAAAGATGGTAGTATTCTGTAGTCTTCTTATGTATAAAAATCAAATAATAATAAATAATAAAACCTTTACTGCCATAAAAAAGGTGCACAAGTAAATTAAAGCCCTGACTCCTGAACTAGGTAGCAACACCTGTGTTACAGGAGCCAGAGAAAATGCTAATCAAACATAACTAACGAAACTACCAAGTAAAATTAGAGACATGACATAAGCAAAGACTCAAGTTGTGTCAAAAAGATGATAACTATAAAGCAGTATAAATCATTATTAAAACTGCATGTAGGAAAAAATTGCAAATACCTATGACAGTAGACTTCCAATAAATAAATCTGTAATTCAACGTATATTAGTCTTCGTATGTATAAAAATCAAATGCTGTCCCTTACACACGCTTATTGACCGATTTGAATATTTTTGTTTTTGTTTTTTTTCTCCTCTATTTTGACAGGACAACGTCTGGTACGTCACACTCACAAATATACAAATGATTTAGAATCCACCTGAAACTACAATAAAACGACGCCGGAAAAGAATGCGATTTTGCTTTAGTACAAACACAAACCAACATAGTTAGTACACAATAAAGTTTCAAAATAGCTTTCTATAACAATAAAAGGGCCCGTAAAGTGAAGCCACAGATTTGTGTTGTGGCCCCGCGGGGCTATATTGATAAAAATAAACGCGCCCAATCTATTTGGAATTGAATTTGGTAAGAACGCATAAGGATCTTTATGGAGGGATTTTTAAAAGTAATTCTTGCACTTAATGGATGGATGGATGGATCAACTGATTTTGGTTATGGAGATTCGATGTTGCAAGAACAGTTACAAGAGGCTCATGAAGAGTTGTGGTAGACTGATGAAAACAAAAAAATCTACAAGGCATGATAAGCGCACCGACTTGGATGACGATGTTTAATTTCCAAAGAAAGCTTCAAAATGTATAAAGAAGACACTGTCTACTGATATTTTTTAGAGTTCCGTACCTCTAAAGGAAAAAAACGGAACTCTTATAGGATCGCTTTTTTGTCCGGCTGCGTCTCTGTGAGTCTGTCAAACCCATTTTTTCAGGAACGCGTAGAGGTAGCAAATTGAAATTATCAAATACGTAGGTCTATGGTCCCTTGGGGTTCTAAAAAAAACCAAGCTTCTACGTCTACGCAGTAAAATAATACGGCCATATTATATGCGACATATTTTGGTACTCGTAAGTAAACCAAAATCTATAGGGTAGGTAACTTCCCGTTGAACTAGAATCATGAAATTTGGCAAGAAGCAATGTCTTATAGCACAAGTAAAGGAAACAGTCTGAAAATTGTTAATTTGTTATCTTATCACATAATTTTTTTTTGGTACTCAATGTTAAGTTTGTTATGTAATTCTTTTCAACTACGAAACCCTTCATTGTGCGTGGTTTTTAGTTTCTATGAAAGCTCAATATGTGAGAAGGCAACGAGATAAAAACGCTTTAAACTGGTTTATTATAAGAAGAAATCCATGACAAAGTTTATGGGCCTGTTTCACCACCTACGATTAAGTTCCTTTTAACTTAATTGGCAGATAATTTCATACAAATTCTGTTCTATTTTGGAATTTATTCGGTGAGTAGTGTCGGACATCGTGAAATAGGCCTTAAGTTAAATTTTACGTTACGGACCATATAGCAAATGCAATTATGGTAACTAAGCATTTTCTCATGAACTCGATCGAAGAGACTACAAATCGACTGCCAACCAATAAAACTAAGTTCACAACAGTCTGTTTTTGACACTATGCCTATAACCACCACAAACTAAAACCAATTACATTTTGTGCTCGTAAATCTTAGTTGTAGTTCACAAATCATAGCAGATTGTCATCCCATCGTGGACAAAAACAACAGTAAATTATTTGTCTTGGTCCGCCATGTTCTGAGCCGATTTCCTAAGTTTTAAGGGATTTGAAACGTTTTAAGGGTCCCCCAAACGATCAATTGATCTTCTACCAAGTGCAATTGAAGCGATTGACAATATTACAACATTAGAAATTGATGCAATTGATCAATTGTGATTGATCATTTCGGGGAGGACCCCATTTTTAGGGTTCCGTACCAAAATGGTAAAAAAGGAACCCTTATGGTGTGACTCAGTCTGTCTGTCTGTCTGTCTGTCACAGCTGAATATCTCAAGAACTACTAATGCTATCAACTTGAAATTTGGAACGTTTACCCAACTATTTTGCAAATAAGAAAGAAATAATAAATGTTACATTTTTTTTGCAACAGGGATTGAAAGGGGGTCTTAAAAATTCAAAGTGGGGCTATCTAATCTAATCTGAAATTATTCTATTTTATTTATTTATTTTATTTTATTTAAATCGGAAAACAAACAGTATTAACAACTAACAAAAACATCAAATTAATTAACTAGTAACCAATTACATGTTTTCGCATATAAATTACTATGAAGAGCAAACTTGTTACAAAGAAAAAGAAACATATTATGTGCTTTAAACAATGACACACAATCATAATAATACCTCGTCATGAAGTGAAATAAAACAGTTATTGAACCAATTCGAACCAATGTTTAGTAAGTAATCGAATAAATACATGCGGCTTAGTGGTGAACAAGTCAAATTCAGAAAAGTCAACTAATTTATTGTAGGACTTAGCGCATGAGATAGAAGCTTATGTAAAGATTACAGGAAAAATAAAACGATGTCTCTATATAGCACACTTTTTCAGAAATCGGAACGGAACCCTCGGTGCGCGAGTCCGCCTCGCTCTTGACCGGTTTTTTTTAATATGACTATGTAGGTTGCTACACAGTCATAATTATAAAATGGGGTCTTCCACGAAACGAGTGAACATTAATCCCCAAGCTTGTGCATTTTGTTTTAGTGACCATATAAAATTAGTATTTTTTTTTAAAGTTGTGTGCTGTTTACATTCTTCTCTATCGGTTCGACAAACGATTCGAATCTCTCATTGAAGAAATTACGGTTGGTGCCAGTTTTTCTACCCGCAATGCAACTTTAAGTTGCTATCACCTGACCCAATTTGGCAGAAAATTAATGACCCACAAACATCATTCGAGGTTTTAAAAAAAAACCATTAGACTATAATTTAGTGCCGTTTTTATTTTTCAACTGAATATTTTGTCACGTACATTTAATATCATAAATCGACGCAATTGTTTTGGTCATGCAGTAGGTGAGTTTGATTTAATAGACTTGACATTTATAGCCTGCCTGCAATATATTGCAGGTTTTTTTTTTACCGATAATTGTATTGGAATAGCGTTATAAAATGTCATGGCAAAAAATAACCTAAAAAACCCCGCGATCGCGATATTCCAAAATTGAATCATAAACATTTTGAAATTATAACCTAAAAAGTACTACTGTTTTCCGCAACGTACTGAAATAGAATTTATACAGAATGATTTTTTTATCATGCACCAAATTGAAATGGGAGATTGTACTCATCATTATGAACAACTTTTACTATGGGACCAAACCTGAAATCGCGAAAAAAAAAATCAGCTGTTCAGTACATTTTGACGAGTTTGATGTAGATAAATGTACTGAACAGCTGATTTTTTTTTCGCGATTTCAGGTTTGTTCCCATAGTAAAAGTTGTTCATAATTATGAGTACAATCTCCCATTTCGATTTGGTGCATGATAAAAAATTCATCCAGTATAAGAGTGATTGAGGTCAGTGACCCCGAAGGTACCTTACACTGAATATTCATTATAATATGGAAAATCTCAAGTGTCGTTATAAAATGCAGTAAAATATAAATAGCTTCACAAAGGACGTCATTAACAAAATAATAGTTCAGAAGTATGATGCCAGAAACAACCATTTTCGTGAATTTCTGTACTTAGCAGTCGCAATCTGCTTTCGGTAATGCATTCAAGTTCATCGAATTGAGAATTAATGCCAATTAATGTTGCTTTTAAATGTGACGCAATTCGTTATTGTTAACTTTTCAAGTTTTTTTTTTGGTGCTGCAGAAATCTGTACACAAAAGATTAAACTCTGTCTCGTAAACTAATACCTACCCTAGTTTACGAGACAGAGTTTAATCTTTTGTGTACAGATTTCTGCACCTTAAGAAACCTGTATTTTGTTTTATTTTATTTTATTATCTCAAGAAAACTTACAGCTAGGTTATAGATAGGTTAACATTAGTGACAGAAGGCTAATTACAAGTTTTCACTGATAAAATTAGGATAGAACAAGAGACAGTAGACAGGTAAGAGAAAGTAAGAAGTAAAAGAACTCGGAGAAAATAACAATATACCATGAGAAGTATCAGTGATCCTCAAAGAAGAGGTTACATAGGGTTTTTAGGGTTCCGTACCAAAATGGTAAAAAAGGAACCCTTATGGTGTGACTTAGTCTGTCTGTCTGTCTGTCTGTCACAGCTGGATATCTCAACAACTACTAATGCTATCAACTTGAAATTTAGAATAGTTTTAGATGACGATTACCCAACTATTTTGCAAATAAGAAAGAAATAAAAATATTTACATTTTTTTTGCAACAGGGACTGAAAGGGGGTCTTAAAAATTTAAAGTGGGGCTACTAGATCATGTGTAGGGTATTATATTAAAGAACGCTGTTTGCACATTCTCAAACATTTTTTTATTTTTTTTTAGGCCACATAGTTTTCGACTTTTTATGAAAAATGTAAAAAAAAACCGTTCCCTCCCCCTTATCTCCGAAGTTTGCAAACTGAAAAATCTGAAATTATTCTATGTGATATAAGTTTATGTAAAGATTACAGGAAAAATAAAACGTTGTCTCTAAATAGCACACTTTTCCAGAAATCGGAACGGAACACTCGGTGCGCGAGTCTGACTCGCTCTTGACCGGTTTTTTTAAGTTTAGTGACACTGTATCTTATGAAACAGTTAAGTTGAGCAGCACCAAGGAAACCCGTAACTGTTTCGAATTAATTATTTACATAAAGACTACAATTTACAATACTCGTATCAATAACGTTGTAGAATCCAGCATAAATCACGATTACCGTATCCAATAGCAAGAGTATCATTAAATAAGTATCTCCTCGTATATTGTAACAAATCTACTAGCCTAAAGAAATAAAAGGGGCTAAGGTAAGATTTTATATTGGGCGCCAGAGGGTTTAAGAGGTCTCCCAGAGGGTTTAAGAGGTCTCCCAGAGTGTTTAATAGGTCTCCCAGAGGGTTTAAGAGGACTCCTAGAGGGTTTGAGAGGACTCTTAGAGAGTTTAGGAGTCCTCTTAAACCCTCTAGAGTCCTCTTAATCCCTCTAAGAGTCCTCTCAAACCCTCTAGGAGTCCTCTTAAACCCTCTGGGAGACCTATTAAACCCTCTGGGAGACCTCTTAAACCCTCTGGGAGACCTCTTAAACCCTCTGGGAGACCTCTTAAACCCTCTGGGAGACCTCTTAAACCCTCTGGCGCCCAATATAAAATCTTACCTTAGCCCCTTTTATTTCTTTAGGCTAGTAGATTTGTTACAATATCTATCAACTAAAATATCATCTTCAAAACGGAATCAGATAGTTTCGGCAGAACTCGGCTTGCTCTTGACAACACTTGGCTGTAAATCACAGACTAAGTCGTCGGAACTCAAAACAATCTGTTATTGAATAGTTGAAAAGGTTAGGTCAGACTTATTAATTTCAATAAACCCAGCTCTGCGGTTCAAGCCTGTATTTAGGCCCATTTTCTTATTAATTTTAAATTTATAATAGGCTGGTGGACTAACAAAGCTTGTTCATTATGGACTAGTTTATATTTTTATTTTAAATGTGGTCTGAGTTTTTATTTATTTATTTCAAGTATCAAATGATAGTTAGTTTACCTAGAACTGAACTAACAATCGAACGTTTAAAAAAAACCGGTAAAGTGCGTGTCGGAGTACGCACAATGAAGGGCTTCGTAGTTGAAAATAATTTATCCGAAAAACAAACTTAACATTGTAGTTTAAAAACTAGATATCCCAAAAAAAATTTTTTTATTCGTTAAAATTACAAATTAACCTTTTTCGCACTTTTTCTCTTACTTGTGAGGTGAGACCTTGCTTCTTGCCAAATTTCATGATTCTAGGTCAACCGGAAGTGTTGCCCCCTGTAGGTTTTGATTTACTTGCGAGTATCAAAATATATGTCGCATATGGCCGTATTTTTTTACTGCGTTGACTTACAAGCTTGATTATTTTTAGAGCTCCAAGGGACCATATACATACGTATTTGATATTATTTTCAATTTGATACCTCCACGCGTTCCTGAGAAAAAAAGAACCTTGACAGACAGACTCATAACGAAGTGAAGGGTTCCGTTTTTTTTTCTTTTGAAGTTCGGAACCCTAAAAAGAAACAACTAAACACCGTCTGAAATCTAATCAATATAATCTGTGTAACGATAGAGGCTCCGTTTAAATAATATCTATACTCATTTTAATAATACGTAAATGTATATTTTATTCAACTTTAATGCCGCTTCCTTATTAAGTTTTTATGTATTTAGTGAAATAGACGATAATTTATAACGAAAATGAGCGCATAAAATGTCATGAACAGACCTTTGGGCGTTTAGATATTATGAAAAAACTACAAGATGTATTTAACGTAAAATAATTTGCATTTTTCAATAAATTTTCTATACCTGTACAGTAACAATTTTGCCATTTTTATACTCCGGGAGCTATTTATTTACGCCCAAAAATGCGTTATAATTAGTGTTAAAATGTGGAAGTTTCGACGCTCATAACTTCCAAACCAATATTTTTTTCCAATTCAGGGGGTCTACTCCCTTGGGCACGCCACAATAGCGGCGATAAGTCCCCTCTTTGAGGAGTGGTTAGAGAGGCGCCACGGCGTCCTCACCTTCCGCCTGACGCAGGTCCTCACCGGACACGGTTGTTTCGGGAGGTTCCTGTTTCGAATAAGGCGGGAGGAAACGCCCGGGTGTTTCCATTGTGTAGATCGCCCGGAGGACACGGTGGAGCATACAGTGGAGGTCTGCCCGGCTTGGGCAGAGCACCGCCGTGTTCTCATGGAGGCGATCGGCGGCGGCGATCTCTCGCGTCCGAGCCTGGTCCAGGCCATGGTGCGGAGCGAGAGTGCATGGGAGGCCGTCACCTCCTTCTGCGAAGCAGTGATGCTCGCGAAGGAGGAGGCGGAACGCGTGAGGGAGAGGCAGCCTCACGCCCTCAGTCACCGCAGGAGACGCCCTGGGCGGCGGGAATCGCGGGGCGATTTCCGGCCACCGTAGGCGCGGGCCTGCGGACGGTGAGCAGCGGGTAGCTCGCCGTCCGGTAAGGACCAGGCCCGAGTCGACGGCGCGTCGTGTTCCACGCGCGCCTCAAAGAGATGTCAGCAAGTGACGGGGCCCAATAGGGCCGACGCCGCTGGGGTCGCGGGTTGTCTGAAAGGGTTACCGCGGCCCTGGCATAGGCAACTGAAGGAACACGGGTGGGTTTTAGTCAGTAAAAGTCTGACACGCCCTCCCGCTCCACCCAGAGCGGGAGAAGTTATTTGATGATTTCCCACCCTCAAAAAAAAAAAAAAAAAAAAAAAAAAAGGGGGTCTACTCCCTAAGCACGAAGTCCGTAGTTCCGGTCTTCGTTACGGGCGTTTCCTACTCCGTATCACCTACGGACGTATGATTAGTTCGGGGCCCGAACGAAGTACGAATGGCAACACGATACGACAGCTGTCTCTACTCCCGATGTGTTTTTGCCCGTCCGAAAAATTTAACTTTTACACTTGTTTTGATGGATCGTTCAGTCAGACGGACGCATTAACGGACGGACGGATGAACGGACGGACTTAGGGAGTAGGCCCCCAGCTTTCATTCACGCCTGGATTCAAGAAAAAATTAAGTAATTTTTAACGAACGTACACGGTACACCGTCAAACAGACGAGTAATCACCAAACTACGTTTGTATGGAAGAATGAGCGACTAGCGTGCCGATTCATATAACGAATATGTGTTTTGCGAATTTGATCCTTATTACTAGAAATTGTCCAACTGACAGGTGGCCGGACTGTATGTTCGGGCAACGAAATCTCGAAAGCAGCTTATTGTGGGCTCTAATGTTCGACATTTTAGTGGGAAACCTACGAAACGGAGGAAATGGGGTCGAAAAATTAGGTATTTTAAGAAGGTATTGCTGTCGCTCTGCGAGCGCTCTATCCTCGAATTCGTGCGATAAGGACAACTGCAGATTCGACTAAATAGCCTGTGTAAAAAGTCACATTTCGAGGTTTGGCTCTCGCCTAATTCCTCGTCCAATATTGGACCAATTTAAAAGATATTTCATAAAGTGAATAAGAAGGATATATACTATGCCCCTATGTTTTTCTTTTTTCGTTAATAGTTGTAAAATTGGTACACTAGGCGTCTGTTGACAGCGGTCTGAATAGGCAATTTTGAGCATTTTTGGAGGGTTCTAGTTCTTATAAAAATAATATATCATCAAAAAGGAAAACATAGGGGCATACAAGTAGCTGATATTTATATTTCTGTAAAAAATCATTGCTTTATGGTCATTAACCAGAAAGAAAACGGGCGAGAGCGTTTGTATCTTTTTGTATGGAGAAAAGAGCACCCACGTTTCCTCTTAAGGCCGTGTCCTGGCAGGAGGCGAATGTCGGGCCAGTACGCGATCGTCGGTTCATGTCGGGTCTGCAGTGCGATTCTGTAACCATATCACCGTGAAAACTTAGGTGAAGTGAGCGTGGAGTGAGCTGCCAATAGTGTCAATTCCTAGCAAAAACAAACTCACTTCACCTAAGTTTTCACGGTGAGATTTTTACAGAATCGACCGGCAGTACCCGCGCCATGAATGAAGTGAGTCTGTACGTCATAGTTCATGTAAACGAACGAATCGCATGTTCGCGCGGCAGTCGCTTTCGTAAAGGCTAAAAAATGGAAGCCAACTCGACTGTTGATTAAGATCAGCCGGTCGATTCTGTAAAAATCTCACCGTGAAAACTTAGGTGAAGTGAGTTTGTTTTTGCTAGGAATTGACACTATTGACAGCTCACTTCACCTAAGTTTTCACGGTGAGATGGTTACAGAATCGCACTGCTGAACACTAATCCAGCTTAAATTACCAGTGAGTTAGACTTTTACTCCAAAACGGTTTTTTCAAAATCAAGAATCAAGTATGTAGGTAAATTCATGCCGCCGGGGTCGCGAATTGTTCGAAAGAGATACCGTGACCCTGGCACAGGCAACTGAAGTAACATGGGTGGGTTTTAGTCAGTAAAAGTCTGACACGCCCTTCCGCTCCGCCCAGAGCGGGAGAAGTCAATTGATGATTTCCCATCCACAAATAAAAAAGGTAGGTACTTAATCCATGCAAACAAATATGAATGTTGAATGATTTTTTTACTAAACGCATATTAGGAAAGTATAAACGGTACCAATAACATAAAAACAATTTTTAAAAATTTTGTCTGTCTGTTTGTTTGTTCCGGCTAATCTCCGAAACGGCAAAACCGATTTCGACAAATCTTTCACTGGCAGATAGCTGATGTATGGAGTAACTTAGGCTACTTTTATTTCAGAAAAAGAATTAGAGTTCCGCGCCGAAAAATTAAAACCCATGAAATTGTGAATAAAATCCAATTCAAATAGGTAAGTATTGACATTCACGCCGTCAGAGCCGCGGGCAACAGCTAGATATAAAATATAATTTAAATTTTTCACAAATAACACAATTTTCCACCTAATAAATATGTATTAGGGTAAAACCCATTGAACGCATAATATCGAACATCGTGACCTATAAACACATAACCTCTTAAACTGGTAACTGAGGTTAGGGCAAGGTGCGGAAGTACGCGAGGCGGATGTCCTTGAAAATAACGTTTTTTTTTTTGCATTTTGTGTGGTAGGTAAAGGTGCTTTTCTATACGTCGGAAGTTGCTTCTATTGAGATAAGAGTGACGGTCAGTAAGTATGTTCAGGTTTATGATTATGATAAACTTGAGTTGTTAACCTATTAACACAACAAACACCCACGGAACAAATATTTGTACGACCTACAAGTATTTGTTCCGAGTCTGGGTGTTTTTCTATCTATAATATGTATGTATTTACAAAAAAAATGTATATAAGTAGTTTATCAGCCATCTCGTTACCATAACACAAGCATTAGGTTGCTTAGCTTGGGACTAGATGGTGTTGTGTGAAATGTCCAAGGATATTTATTTATTTTATTTATTTCTAATAATATTAGCAAAATGGATTCTTAAATTTTTCAATGGAATAACTACTGCAGCATAGTTTTATGAGTAATTTTGAGGAAATGTGTCAAAAATTAGTGCGAGTTGGCTTCGGCCCCTCGTACGCCTTCCAATTCCAAAGGTCCGGGACACCACGGTTCCAAGATAGGTAAGTCGCAGATAAAAAATAAATTAAAACAATATCGAGAACGGGTCTTATCGCGATATTATTATTAACAAACTGATATTATAAAGGCGAAAGTTTGTGAGGGTGTGTGTGCGTGTGTGTGTGTGTGTATGTTTGTTACTTCTTCACGCTCAAACGGCTGGACCGATTTGTATGAAATTTAGTATGTAAATAGCTTATTCCCTGGATTAACACAGGCTACTTTTTTAATCCCGGTCTACGCGGGTGAAACCGCGGGTAGTTATTTTTTAATGTGTGCAAATCGCAAAAAAAAAGTATAAAAAGTAAAAAAATAAATTAAAACTAGTAGGTAATATTTTTTATTCACAAAAACATAAACTTTGACAATAGTAGGTATACAGAAACTTATAAGAGACGTATACAAAGATTGGATACAGTATATAAGTAGTGAGGACGAAAGTCTAATAAGAATCCTCCCCACCCCCCCAAACTAGGGAAATTCTGTATCTTGGGAGGCAGATTACTACTTGGTTCATTACTTTCTTTATATATTTTGTAATCTTACTTATGTATTCCCGCATTTGCTTTTAATGAGATGCTTACGGTTAGCTTTGTAACTAAATACCCGGTTTTTAGGGTTCCGTTCCAAAATGGTAAATAGGAACCCTTATCGTGCGACTCAGTCTGTCTGTCTGTCACAGCTGGATATCTATCTAAGAACTACTGATACTATCAACTTGAAATTTGGAAGAGTTTTAAATGACGTTTGCCCAACTATTTTGCAAATAAGAAAGAAAGAAAAATATATGTTTTTTTTGCAACATTCTTGAAAATTCGAATTGGGGCTACTAGCATGTGGGGTATTATGAAAGAGCGCTGTTTGTAAATTCTCAAACATTTTCTTTTTTTTAGGCCGCTTAGTTTTCGATGACAAATGTAAAAAAATACCTTTCCCCCTTATCTCCGAAGTTTGCATAAAGAAAAACCTGAAATTATTGTATGTGATAGGAGTTTATGTAAAGATTACAAGAAAAATAAAACGATGTCCCTCAGCAAGTCCGACTCGCTCTTGACCGGTTTTTTTTTACGTTACGGATACCTATTCAACTTGGATATTCCTGTCAATTTTTCCAAGAGTTCACAATTTTTATCCTTTCGAAGTCTTATGATTGGCTTGAACTATAACTCAATTTGAGAACAAGAATTTGCTTAACTCGATCATATGATTTGATTTGGTGAGTCCGGTTCACAATTTGATTCTCAAACTGCCTTTGTTAAATGTTCTCTTGATTAAACTTGAGCTTCCTAGTCGGTTTCGAATTGCTTGGGTTTATGGAGTAGACCAATTAAGAAATAATATTTTGAGCAAACTGTTTTGTCAGTCAAATCTAATCAACTTGCTCTGTAGGCAGGATTAATCCTGCAAGTTGGTATTTACCTACTGAACATAGTAGAACTGCTAAATGAAAGACAGAAAGAGGAAAAAACGCTATAGTATAGTTAAAATCTCGCTGCAGAGTCGGTCATAAATCATTCGAGTGTTTCGCTCTCTTTCCCACTCACGGGCCTTATGGGCAGGCCACGCCCACACGTAGTCCTGTGCATTACTGCAGTCGATGAGTGATATTGATAGTTTTATATATTTATAAATGGGTGATAGAAGTAAATACACATTTTTTTATTTTATTACCAAATTTACTACAAAGCATATTAAATATATAAACAAAAGAACGTATATATAAAACTAAAAATAGAAAATTAAAATTCTTCGTCTGAGTCATCGTCATCATCTGTTATCGATAATGGCCTTGAGCGCGCGCAACTAGCGCACATCCCTACTCCGATTATGATGTATGACCAAGTCTGCAGCGAGATTTTAACTATACTATAGTGTTTTACACTCTATTGATTCTTAGAGGTCCCCGAAACATTCAATCGCAATTGATCAATTGCCATCAATTTCTGTTGTAGTAATATTGTCAATTGCTGAGAATGCTAAGAGGGATGTGTGGTGTCACACTAATGGATAGAATAAGAGGAAGTTTGAAAATGGGTACATAAGAGGATGTCTGAAAAGGTGCTCGTGGCTAAGTAATAACAGGCGCACGGGTCGATCCGTCAGGTTAAGCTACGCTTGCCGGGGTTGGTCAGTGGATGGGTGACCATCTTTACATAACGAGATTCCTCCGTGCCTCGGAAAGCACGTTAAGCCGTTGGTCCCGGCTGTTATTCGTGAATCTTTGACAGTCGTTACGGGTCGTCAGAAGCACGAAAGTCTGACAACCAGTCTTACCAAGGGGTATCGTATTACCCAGTTACTGGGTTGTGGAAGACAGACAGGCAGTCGCTCCATGTAAAATACTGGTATTCAGCTGCATCCGGTTAGACTGGAAGCCAACCCCAACATAGTTGGGAAAAGGCTGGGCAGATTGAAGAGGAAGTCTGAAAGTGGCACCGGTGACTGAAAAGTAGTGCGGAAATCGGTTCTCATGGTATGCGCATGTGATGCGGAGGAATGAGGAAAATGTCGTGAGGAAAGTTTTGAGTATGAATGTCGATGGCTATGGAAGAAAAAATAAATGATGGATGGACTGTGTGAAAGATGACATGGCTAGAAAGGGGCTGACTACCGAGATGACGACTGATAGAGAAGTATGGAAGAAAGGGACATGTTGCGCCGACCCCAATAATTGAGTATTGAGTATTGAGATTATGATAAGGGCAGGAGAATGATTGTCAATCGCTACAATTGCACTTGATCAATTTGCGCATCAATCATCATCATCAATCATCATCAATCAATCTTATCAATCAAGTAAATATTGAAAATTGCAATTGATCGTTTCGGGGACCCTTAACTGACGATATAAATGGGAAATATACCTACACTTCATACTACTGTTCTTTCCATTTAATTTTTTAGGTAAACTTACTGTACGTACTTTTCATTTAGAAAAGGGTCTCCACTTTTATTAAACAAAATCTATTATCATAACAAAAGTGTAAAAAAAACTTTGATACTGATACATTTTGTCCCAAGACAAAATAAAAATAATAGTATTTTGTTTGTGGAGCTCTTGGCTAAGTAATAACAGCTGCACGCGATCTATTAGATTAAGGTACGCTTGCCGAGGTTGGTCCGTGGATGGGTGACCATCTTTACATACCGAGACTCCTCCGTGCCTCGGAAAGCACGTTAGGCCGTTGGTCCCGGCTGTCATTCGTGGATCTTTGACAGTCGTTACGGGTCGTCATCAGAAGCCCGAAAGTCTGACAACCAGTCTTACCAAGGGGTATCGTATTACCCATTTACGGGGTTGTGAAAGTCGCTCCATGTAAAATACTGGTATTCAGTTGTATCCGGTTAGATTGGAAGCCGACCCCAACATAGTTGTGACAAGGCTAGGCAGATTGATAGATATTTTTTACCAAGAAATTCAGTAAAGTTACCAATACAAACTTAGTAACACACAATTTTACTGAAACCGTAACCATGTACAACCCTACTAACATTTTAAACTGTATTCACTACACTTTTCGAGTAAACAGTGCTGGGGCAAGTGCGTCCGTGTTTAAACTTTCAGTTCGAGTTGGAAGTCAAGAGGGCAAGGCTGCGACGCTCCTAAACGCAATGGTACTTGACGGTGGAACGTTCTATAACGTTCTTCCTTATAAAATAGCTGAGACGGAAACATTTTGGAGAAGTATTTTGCTTGCCGCAAAGGATGTTGATAGTGGTCTAGTTGCAAAATATGTTCTAGCAAAGGGAGTAATAAAACTGTAAAGAAAAAGGTGGAATATTAATTGAACTGCTAAGATAATAAAAACAATGTTAATTTTGGCAGACAGGAACTTCGAAAATGTAAATTAGGATGTCTCCTGCGCGCCTTTTTGCGAAACATTACACGAAAAACCTTACACACAAACATTTGTTTTCATACACAAGCTGTCTCCTGCGTATTCAAATATTTTTAGTTAGCCGTTTTGCGTAGATGTGACGCATATTTTCCCCAAACTTGTTTTATTTTATTTATTTATTTCAAATTGTTATTTTATTCTGTTGTGCTTTGCGTCATGTTTACCGCAAATAAACGTATTTCTTTCTTTCTTTCTTTCTTTTCTTTACACATTTTGTGTAGCTGTGCGCGGTGCGCGCGACAGTTGAAAATGAAACAAACACTTCCCCTCTTCCCCCGCGCGGGGACTGTTTTCCATGCAGCTCGGAAAACAAAAACATCGTGTTTACATACACAAATGTGTAAGGCCACGCCTCTTTGTTTCGACGTTTTTGTGTAAGTTTCTAAAGCGCAGGAGACTCGGCTTCAAAAAAACATAAGTAATCCTGGGGACTGCCGACAGACCTAAAAACTTGACAGCGCAATACGTCACGTTAGCATGTCGCATGTCGGTGAGGCGTTACGGTGACAAACCCGTAAGGTTTCCCCTACCAAAAATCCCTCAACGCAAACAAGTTTTCACTTCAAAAACTGATGTCATTGTGTCCTCCCCTCCCTGAAATCGATTTCTGTTGCTTTACTCTCCTAAAAAAATCTGTAATACCATACAAAACAATACCTACTAGACCAAAATGTATGGGACGACTAATATTTTTTTCGCGATTACGATGTTGGTCCCCGGAAGAAAGTTGTTCAGTTTGATAGTCTATACCACACCCTTAATTTTCGCCAGTCCGTATAAAGACACACTGTATAGATATGTATAGGTTTCCTCACGATGTGATGTCCAAGATACAAAATAGAAAAAACAAAAAAGCATATAAAAAAAAAACAGACAACACACACACATAGAAAATAGATACTTATAAATTGAAAAAGTCACATTGGTACGTACGTGACCAGATTTGAACCCACAAACTCATGCATGAAAGGCGACACCTTAACCATGATAATTCATTGATAACATCTAATATTGGATTGGTCACACAATTCTACCTTGATTTTATTTTTATTTGAGAAAATAAAGTACTTAAATGTTTTTAAACTCGTATATTACATGGATTGGTTGTTCTAAAACCTTGGAATGATTCCAACTGGATTTTGGAATCGGTAAATGTATTTGAAATTTTAGCACGCCTTAGTGTGACCAGTGAATCGTGTAAGTATGTGCAAGTGTGAAACTGGAATATACCGGACGACTTTTTTATCATCTTGAAATAAATAGGCCATAACAGGTGAATGCAGTGGAAGGCACACCTAGTTTTTTTTTTAATAGCTCAAAGACAGAAGTATCAATAAATACCTACTACAAATTCAAAGTAAACTTTTCATACTAGAACAATAAAAACAGGAATTTTAAATCTCTAAAAAATATCGATATTCAAATCATAATTATGCACCCTGCATTATGATTAGAATTTCGATTAAAAAAAACTATATTTGAATAAAAATAAAAAGTAGTTACCTACCTATGCCATAGATTTCTACTCCGTTCACCTATTTTAGAGCCTATGTTTTTCAAGACGGTAAGAAAAAAACCGGCCAAGTGCGGTCGGATCACGCACATGAAGGATTCCGTAGTTGGGAGGAATTTATACCAAGAACAAACTTAACATTGTAGTTGAAATACATGTTCTCCCAAACATGCCAACTGTAAATGTAAGTTTGTACTCACAATATTGAGAGATTTACCATGTTATTTTGAGATCGCAGACTTTTTATAGGTTTTCCTGTAATCTACAGGTACAGAACTATTTCCTGTATTTTATTCAAAATTTTAGGCTCAGTAGTTTCGGAGATAAGGGGGGGAATGGTCAAGTTTCGTCTATTTTCTTAAATAACTTTAAAACAGTTTAATTTAAAATTATAAAAAAATATATTTGAGACCCTCTTATGAAGCCCTTTTATCTGATAATTTATGCCACACGGTACAGTTTGCAAAACTTTTTTTTTTTAATTTTCTTATTTGCCCCCCAAAAGTGACCCTCGTATTCAAAATTCATTTATTAACTTTACTCATACATGTTTGGGTCACAGAAATATATATGTATACCAAATTTCATCTTAATCGGTTCATTAGATTCGGAGCAAACCGGCTGTGACAGACAGACACACGAGTGATCCTATAATAAGGGTTCCGTTTTTTCCTTTTGAGGTACGGAACCCTAAAAGTAATCCAGTGTATGTGAAAATGCTTGTGTTCGTTATGAAGTATTTATATTCTTTTAGAGTGTCGACAAAATGGTATATTGAGTCAGCTCAGAATTTGTCTACAAATTTGGCGCCTTCAGTAACGTACATAAGTTCCTGTATTAGTCCAGAAAACAAGACACGATACCAATAATCCAGTAGTTTACGGAGTATATTAATTTTGTTGATCAGATCTAATATTTACTATTGTTAAATTTTAACAATAGTAAATATTAGATCTGATCAACGAAAATACAAAAAAAAACTACTGCACACTCCCCATAATCCACTTCCAAAACAAATCTATAGATCGCAAATTGGCAGCCATAACTCAACTCAATTTGATTATAAACATATCGGGTCTTCTTTTCTAAAAACGTAACGATAATCGACACGAACCTTAATTTAAATTTTGTATAGTATCAGATATCCCAAATAAACATTATTATAACGTACAAAACATAAATAGGGCTCTTGATCTAGATAGAAAATTAGCTGTTCAGTCTTTTTATTAAAAATCCCTGTACGTATAATATTGAAGCCCACAAAACTAATAGGTATAATTCAACGTTGATATCTAGGGTAAACATAATTTGTGAGTTTACATCAAAAATATTAATTTTTCTGATATCAACCGGTAATCTAAATAAAACTTTTTTCTTTTCGCCCACGCTCCCGGTATAAAAGCTATTACGAGTTTTCTAACTTAAATTAAGTAAGTACTTGAGTTGGTACCATGTTTTTTGAGTATTTGGGAGAAGTTATGTTTTATTTTGTACCTCTGCTGCCTGCATCTTCGTACAACCTGGTATTTTTACTGTAAAATATAGGTACCTAAGTTACATACATAATATGGTGCAATTGTGCACTTCTCGCCGTGGTTCCGATGAAAAATCTAATGTAGTTAACACAAGTGTATAGAACTTTGTAGGAATTTTAGTCTTCGATATTTTGCAAGAAAAAAAATCCATCACTGTTTATTGCAGTTTTATATTGGAATCCCCAAAGAGAGAGAAAATGGCGCAATCACCAAGTAGAAGAGATTGATGCCCCTAATTGAGTCCATAAGGAACCCAAATAAACAATAATAGATGGACAGCCTACCAGCTAATATCAACTTAAGAGACGAAGATTCATGAAAGACACCATTAGCCAATCTTCGCACGGACGTAAAAATATCGTGGTGATTTTTTTTCGCGCCCTGGATTTTCAACGCTCTGCTTAGCGCCGAGAGTTGAAAATCCAACAGTGTGTTTTTTCGACGCGCTGGGATGCACTCTGTTCTTGTTAGGTTGGATTCTCGAAGCTCGGCTCAACACCGAGTGTTAAAAATCCAGTGCGCGATAAAATCCCGCCGCGATATTTTTTCGTCCGTGCGAACGTCGGCTTAGTATTGAATTGAGTAATTAATACACCTTGGGGACAGAAATAGGGTGGAAAAAATTAATACTCCTCCGAAAATGTTCATGAAATCAAATCCAAACTTATTTAAATTTTGCACTAGGGCCAGACACACAGACAAGCTGCGCACTGTAGCCAGTAATACCAAGCTTTTGGATCAAAGCATTTTTTGTATGGCCCCACGTATCCTCAATAAACTTCCATCATTTTTCCGAACTACAAGCGATATAAATACCATTAAAAAAAAACTACATGATTTTTTAATAAATAAATGTTGTTATTCGATTAGCGACTTTCTATATGACAACACAGTAGGTAAATAATTTTATAACTCTAATTTGTAATTCGACTTATGAACTTAAAAATATTATACTAATTTAATTTTAATGTTTTGCATGATAATTTGACATAATTGTGTATTCTAACTTAACTTATTTATAATTTATGAATTTTGTATGCCTCAATGGCGGGACATAGCAGACTTACCTGTAACTAATAACATCTTATGAACCTATGATCCACAATAAATGATTTGAATTTGAATTTGAATTTAAAAAACCCTAATTTCTGTTTTCATTAACACTTGGTGACACCAAAATGAATACCTAAATGAAAACGCACTGTTGGAATTAAAACGCTTTGCTTAGCGCAGAGAGTTGAAAATCCAACAGTGCAAAATTTAGGCGTTTCTTAAAATGTGTTAGGTGTTAGTAAAAACGGGCAATAGTGTTGAACAAAGATAACAAATACACTATTCTATTATATTGGACTCACATAATTTTGAACCCTTCCACTTTTATTCTCAAATGCAACTCAATTGAATGCTTTCAGAGATCTCTTTTAAATAATTCCACTGCATCCAATATTACATTCAATCGAGTCTTCATAAACGTAATATTCTTTCGCATGTCCAGAGATTCCATTGTGAGAGTTCATTTCATATGTAGGAGCTTTTCTATTAAGTCTTTCTGAACTGACAGTACTAGTGTTTGATTCAATTCTGTACCTAAACGAGATTGTTAGGACTGCAATTTTGTTATTTGAAAACATTCGTTTATAAAATAGAAAAGAAAAAAACAGAAATGTCGAGTGTTTGTGTCACATTCCTACATGGTATGTTTTTAGGGTTCCGTACCAAAATGGTAAAAAAGGAACCCTTATGGTGTGACTCAGTCTGTCTGTCTGTCTGTCTGTCACAGCTGGATATCTCAAGAACTACTGATGCTATCAAGTTGAAATTTGGAACAGTTTTAGATGACGTTTACCCAACTATTTTACAAATAAGAAAGAAATAAAAATATTTATATTTTTTTTGCAACAGGGACTGAAAGGGGGTCTTAAAAATTTAAAGTGGGGCTACTAGGGCATGTGGAGTATCATATGAAAGAGCGCTGTTTGCACATTTTCAAAATATTTTTTGTTTTTTTTTAGGCTGCATAGTTTTCGACTTCTGATGAAAAATGTGAAAAAAAATACCCCCCCCCCCTTATCTCCGAAGTTTGAAAAGAAAAATCTGAAATTATTCATGTGACAGAAGTTTATGTAAAGATTACAGGAAAAATAAAACGATGTCTCTAAGTAGCACACTTTTTCAGAAATCGGAACGGAACCCTCGGTGCGCGAGTCCGACTCGCTCCTGACCGGTTTTATTTTTATAATTTTTAACTAAACTACTGAATAAAAATACTGATTCAGTGTCATAAAAGATTTCAAATATTTATTCTTTCTTCTTCCCTATTGTATTTTAACTACTAGTACTAGTAATAAGTTATAATATTGTTTACTAACACGTCGGATCATTGTTAAGAAGAATATAATAAAAATAAGCTTTTGCCCGCGGCTTCGCTCGCGTTAAGGCTGCTCCTTCCTAAAATACGGCGAAACTAAGTAACTTTGTAACCATCTTTTACAGTAACTATAGCATCTTTCTGATAGGAAAAAATACACAGTAGGTAATCTGCAATACATAAGAAGTGATTTCATGTGTCCTGAAATCTATTTTAGTTTGTAGAACTAAGGAAAAAAAAAACGTAAATCCAGGTCTATTTTTTCGAGTTGTTACCATAATTATTACTCCTACAGTTTTCATTAAAAGTGTTAATAAATTTATACAGTTCTTTACAAACTAATAAGGAATGATTTCTTGTCATTACTTTCTTAGTTTAATCAACAGATTTTTTGTAAATCGATGATTACTTCATATTTTGCAAGCGTTGTGTCATCACGCTTCTCTTTCTTTTCTATGCAGTCCGACAGTGACCGCGCTTTTTACGACGGACAAGCCTTGATTTAGAATTTGACAATCAATTCTGGTTGTACTCTGCTTGTAATAATGTAATTCAATATTAACAGTACTTTTTTCGGGGTAAAAAGTACCCTTTGTCCGTTTCTGTACACCTGACAACGTATATGCAAAACTTCACGATGATCGGTTCAGTGGTTTAGACGTGAAAAGGTAACAAACAAACAAACTTACTTTTGAATTTATAATATTAGTTCAGACTATGATAATATAATGATGAAACTCGACTGGAAAAATGTGTCTTGGCAATTTGAAACTAAAAATATTTCTGTAGAAGTACCTATTTGGTAACACAGAAATACTCGGAGAAATAAATTGAGAATTAACCACCCAGAATCACTTATTCAGACAGCTGACTGACGTCCTATCCTAATAATTCAGCTTCCGACAAGAACCACTATCAATGGAAGTCTAAATGTCTGCAAATGCGGGATTTAGAAACCCGTGAGGGGTGAAACCCCGGAGAGAAGCCGGGACATTTGACAGCACTAGTGGGTGAATTCCAATCAATAGCATTGGTGCGACACAGACTGAAAGCGGTTTATTTTTGCTTGAAAATGGTTTATTTGTCGCTAAAACTTTTACGCTGCGATTTAATAAATCGAGTCTGTTTGATTTATGTGCGTAACTGTTTTTTAAATGTTGGTCATCAAAATGGTGGTTTTAATCTATTTTTGCTTTCGTGGTGTTTTTCATTCGGTGTGATTTGAACACCGATAACGAACAGTACTTTTTAGGGTTCCGTACCTAAAAAGGAAAAAAACGGAACCTATGGAATCACTTCGTTGTCCATCTGTCTTTCTGTCAAAACCATTTTTCTCAGGAACGCGTGGAGAGGTATCAAGTTGAAATTAATATCAAATACGTAAGTTTATATAGTCCTTGGTGTTCTAAAAAAATCAAGCTTCTAAGTCAACGCAATAAAAAATACGGCCACATATGCGACATATTTTGATACTCGCAAGTGAACCAAAACCTTAGGGTACTTCCTGTTTTCCTAGAATTATGAAGTTTGGCAAGAAGCAAGGTCTCACAGCACAAGTAAAGGAAAAAGTCCAAAAATAGTTAATTTGTAATTTTATAACATAATTTTTTTTTTTTGGGATTACAATGATATGTTTGTTTTTGGCATAAATTCTTTTCAACTACAGAACCCTTCATTGTGCGTGTCCGACACGCACTTGGCCCGTTTTTTTTGCTATAAATCGTAATGTAATTTAATTCTTCTGCCATCTAATTATCGAGGTGACAATGATTAAACAAGCACACACACACACAATAAATTATCTACTCGTTTAATGTGCATATTGTAAACTTATCTAGTAACTAAATGTACAAAACATACGCAATCTCGCTTTGAGAATGTAATTCTAATTCAAGAGTTCTGTCAAAGTAATTAGTTGAGAACGAAGCAGCGAACAACATACTTAATTAAATACACTTACCATAACATACCTAATGTGGTATAGTAATTTGATTCTAGGTACATCGTCTACATATAATATAATTATATATAATTAACTATAGTATAGTTAAAATCTCGCTGCAGACTCGGTCATAAATCATTCGAGTGTTTCGCTCTCTTTCCCACTCACGGGCCTTATGGACAGGCCACGCCCACACGTATTCCTGTGCATTACTGCAGTCGATGAGTGATATCGATAGTTTTATATATTTATAAATGGGTGATAGAAATATATACACATTTTTTTTTTATTTTAATACCAAATTTACTACAAAGCATATTAAATATATAAACAAAAGAACGTATATATAAAACTAAAAATAGAATATTAAAATTCTTCGTCGGAGTCGATCGATTATTGATAATGGCCTTGAGCGCGCGCAACTAGCGCACATTCCTACTCCGATTATGATTTATGACCAAGTCTGCAGCGAGATTTTAACTATACTATAGCTTCTGCCCGCGACTTCGTCCGCGTGAAATTTCTTCCTCCCCCGACCCACCCCGTCGCATCGCATTGCCTCCCGCGCTATTACTCCGTTTTCGTTTAGCGTTCTTTCTGACTTTTTTCGTTTTGCTCGGCTCCTAAAGGCATGGTAAGTATACCAATCTGTTTACTAGCATAATCAGCCTAGGTATAATATTCCCGTTACTGTGAAACAGGCACTGCGATAAGCTGAGTTGATTGCGACATTAACCAATCATCGGATAATGATGATGATGATGTTAGGTAGACAGTGTTCATTCAACAAAACACAAAACCACCCTAAAGCCTAGGCCGCACACATCGCGATAACCCGAAGATTCGCGTAATTGCGATGTATGTAGCCAAGTATTCGCGTATACTTCGGAGCTTCGTGCGTAGTCGCAAGGACTTCGCTCCGCTGTCGGTAAACTCTCGCAGATCAAAGCGTTTTATCGCGATGAACTTCGCTTGCGCGGGCACACTTCAGTCGGCCCCCACCCTTCGTGCGTAGTAGACGTGTTAAGTTAAACTACAGTGCATAATATAGCTGAAGCCGTAACATGGATTGGAGTAATGATAAAATTTTAGAATTTATTGCAAATTACGAGTTGCTTTTAATTTGTTTTTAATATGACTTATATGTAAAAACAAATTATTTGCTGCCATAATACAGAGCAACCGCGGCGTCCATTTTGTTTTTTTGCGTTTGCACATCGCTCGTACATCACGATAAACTTGACAACACGCACTATGTGGCCGCGCAGCTTCGCGATAGACCGAAGGCGAAGTTTATCGCCCGAATGTCATCGCGATGTGTGCGGCCTAGGCATTAGTGTACGGCCTGAGTGCAAGCTCTATTCGAGCGTCGGGCGGGGCGGGGAAGAGCGGTCGAAAGCGCGTTCTTTAAGTGGCCTCAGTGCACGCTCAGCGTTTGTGTTGTCGGTCGTTTGTGTCGATCATGGCGTCTGCGTCGTACGATATTATTGATATGTATTTAGAAGAAAATTTGTGGCTAAAATTTAATTATGAGTCAAGACAAGGTCCTAGTAACATTGTGAAGCAAAGAAAACAATTTGGAGAGTTTTCTACGTTATTTGAAACATTAAGGGTGAATGAAGATAAATTTCATGAGTATACAAGGATGACAGTGGAAACTTTTGATTACATATTACATAGAATTGAATCAAGATTAAAATTGAGTAGTACTAATTAAAGCCCCTGTTGCCCACGCTCCGCTCGGCCGGCACTCAGGACGGCCACTACGGGTAGCACGTGTTTAACATGAACGCTGCACGCCCCGCCCCGCCCGACGCTCGAATAGAGCGTGCACTCAGGCCGTACACTACGGGTAGCACGTGTTTAACATGAACGCTGCACGCCCCGCCCCGCCCGACGCTCGAATAGAGCGTGCACTCAGGACGGCCACTACGGGTAGCACGTGTTTAACATGAACGCTGCACGCCCCGCCCCGCCCGACGCTCGAATAGAGCGTGCACTCAGGCCGTACACTACGGGTAGCACGTGTTTAACATGAACGCTGCACGCCCCGCCCCGCCCGACGCTCGAATAGAGCGTGCACTCAGGCCGTACACTACGGGTAGCACGTGTTTAACATGAACGCTGCACGCCCCGCCCCGCCCGACGCTCGAATAGAGCGTGCACTCAGGCCGTACACTACGGGTAGCACGTGTTTAACATGAACGCTGCACGCCCCGCCCCGCCCGACGCTCGAATAGAGCGTGCACTCAGGCCGTACACTACGGGTAGCACGTGTTTAACATGAACGCTGCACGCCCCGCCCCGCCCGACGCTCGAATAGAGCGTGCACTCAGGCCGTACACTACGGGTAGCACGTGTTTAACATGAACGCTGCACGCCCCGCCCCGCCCGACGCTCGAATAGAGCGTGCACTCAGGCCGTACACTACGGGTAGCACGTGTTTAACATGAACGCTGCACGCCCCGCCCCGCCCGACGCTCGAATAGAGCGTGCACTCAGGCCGTACACTACGGGTAGCACGTGTTTAACATGAACGCTGCACGCCCCGCCCCGCCCGACGCTCGAATAGAGCGTGCACTCAGGCCGTACACTACGGGTAGCACGTGTTTAACATGAACGCTGCACGCCCCGCCCCGCCCGACGCTCGAATAGAGCGTGCACTCAGGCCGTACACTACGGGTAGCACGTGTTTAACATGAACGCTGCACGCCCCGCCCCGCCCGACGCTCGAGTAGAGCGTGCACTCAGGCCGTACACTACGGGTAGCACGTGTTTAACATGAACGCTGCACGCCCCGCCCCGCCCGACGCTCGAATAGAGCGTGCACTCAGGCCGTACACTACGGGTAGCACGTGTTTAACATGAACGCTGCACGCCCCGCCCCGCCCGACGCTCGAATAGAGCGTGCACTCAGGCCGTACACTACGGGTAGCACGTGTTTAACATGAACGCTGCACGCCCCGCCCCGCCCGACGCTCGAGTAGAGCGTGCACTCAGGCCGTACACTACGGGTAGCACGTGTTTAACATGAACGCTGCACGCCCCGCCCCGCCCGACGCTCGAATAGAGCGTGCACTCAGGCCGTACACTACGGGTAGCACGTGTTTAACATGAACGCTGCACGCCCCGCCCCGCCCGACGCTCGAATAGAGCGTGCACTCAGGCCGTACACTACGGGTAGCACGTGTTTAACATGAACGCTGCACGCCCCGCCCCGCCCGACGCTCGAGTAGAGCGTGCACTCAGGCCGTACACTACGGGTAGCACGTGTTTAACATGAACGCTGCACGCCCCGCCCCGCCCGACGCTCGAATAGAGCGTGCACTCAGGCCGTACACTACGGGTAGCACGTGTTTAACATGAACGCTGCACGCCCCGCCCCGCCCGACGCTCGAATAGAGCGTGCACTCAGGCCGTACACTACGGGTAGCACGTGTTTAACATGAACGCTGCACGCCCCGCCCCGCCCGACGCTCGAATAGAGCGTGCACTCAGGCCGTACACTACGGGTAGCACGTGTTTAACATGAACGCTGCACGCCCCGCCCCGCCCGACGCTCGAATAGAGCGTGCACTCAGGCCGTACACTTAGTCCCAATACCAACCCCACAACAGCGGAAAAAACATTTTTGAGCAAAATACCGCCCGAATGAACAAGGAAATTACAGATGGAAAAAGCAACAATTCCATTTATGTAATGAATACTTTTCACTGGGCTTCGGCTGTGATCCCTGGATTAAATAGAATATGAGTGCCCGTTATTCAATAGCAATATCTAGATTTGAGATATTAACTTTCATTAATATTGGAGCTTTGTGGGTTTTATTTCTATTTTTATATTCTTAAAGAGGATTTTCGACTTTAATAATATGACCTAAGGAAGAAAATATAAAATGTCATTGCGATTTAAATATTTATTATGGATGTATGTTGTATGTGCAAATAATTTAATTATTTGTTTGTTTGACTTGTTTGCGCACGGAACCAAACATCATATTTAGTTTTCGTTTAAAATGAATAATTTGTACATTTTCAATAAATAGCAAAACATGATCGTTTCAATATTCAGAGTCCGTAAATACGAATAATTTGCGGGTTTTGTTTCAATAATTGAAACAAAAACAGTGAAACAAAACAAAATAGGCCAATTTGAATATCATGCTCAGCCCAATTTTCACAAACACAACAAATACACCGCTTCTGGAATTATTTTAATGAACCCTTTTTATATTGTTGTTAAGAGTAGTTAAAAAAAAAAAATAATAACTCCTTTGTTATAATTTTTTTTTTATAAAATTAAAGCAAGAGTACAGTAATCCTTTTATTCTTCAAAATACAAGATAGAATTCGGTTATTCGGTTCAGCGTTTCCTAACTGACTACTCTGAGAATAAAAACCGAATTTTTTTTTTTCGAAAATACAGCAACAATAATTATTTACCAATACTCATCGCAGCTGCTTAGATTCTATTGTATACAACGTGTAACGTTGAATGTGTAAAACCTCTTAAGGGGTCATTGTACTCATTATTATGAACAACTTTTAGTATGGGACCAAACCAGCACGCTTAGCATGACGACGTTTTGTCGACGGAAGAATAGACAAAACTACACATTGCCATGCTTAGACGCGTAGAATGCGTACAAATATTTCTACTCTCTTCCATTTTGTCTATTCTTCCGTAGACAAAACCCGTTACTACGGCGATCATGCTAAGCATGCTGAAATCGCGAAAAAAAAAAATCAGCTGTTCAGTACATTTTGACGAATTATGCGAACAGAAATGTACTGAACAGTTGATTTTTTTTTCGCGATTTCAGTTTTGGTCCCATAGTAAAAGTTGTTCATAATGATGAGTACAAGGACCCCTTAAGAGGTTTTAGGCATTTAACGTTACACGTTGTAGACGCAGTTGATTAATCCGAATAGATCGATCGACTCAATTTAGATTACCTAATCCTTTTATTCATAAAATTACAAGACAGAACGGTTATTCGGTTCAGCGTTTCATAACTGACTACTCTGAGAAAAAAAAACCGGGCAAGAGCGAGTCGGACTCGCGCATCGAGGGTTCCGTTCCGATTTCTGAAAAAGTGTGCTATTTAGAGACATCGTTTTATTTTTCCTGTAATCTTTACATAAACTTCTATCACATAGAATATTTTCAGATTTTTCTCTTTGCAAACTTCGGAGATAAGGGAACGGTATTTTTTTTTACATTTTTCATCAAAAGTCGAACACTGTGCGGCCTAAAAAAAAAATAGAAATATGTTTGAGAATTTGCAAACAGCGCTCTTTCATATGATACCCCACATGACCTAGTAACTCCACTTTGAATTTTTAAGACCCCCTTCCACCCCATGTTGCAAAAAAAAAACATATATTTTTATTTCTTTCTTATTTGCAAAATAGTTGGGTAAACGTCATCTAAAATTGTTCCAAATTTGAAGTTGATAGCACTAGTAGTTCTTGAGATATCCAGCTGTGACAGAAAGACAGACAGATTGAGTCATACCATAAGGGTTCCTTTTTTATCATTTTGGTACGGAACCCTAAAAACGAAACTTTTTTTCGAAAATACAGCAACAATAATTATTTACCAATACTCATCGCAGCTGCTTAGATTCGATTGTATAGACGCAATTGATTAATCCGATAGATTGATCGACTCAATTATCCTGTCGATTTGCTCCCCAATTTTTAGTACATTAGCGGTACAAAACAAACTTATTTGTAAGGATAAAAACATTATCAAATATTTTTTAACACTAGGTAGCCATCCTAGGTAACTTTATACATGACAATATACAAAGTGTAACTTAAATAACGCACAGCCTCTTAAGGGGTCATTGTACTCATCATTATGAACAACTTTTATTATGAAACCAAACCTGAAATCGCGATCAATAGTGACAAAAAAAGTAAAAAAATCATTAGGGAACAGCAATTTTTTTTCGCGATTTCAGGTTTGGCACCATAGTAAAAGTTGTTCATAATGATGAGTACAATGACCCCTTAAGAGGTTGTGCGTTATTTAAGTTACAACTTGTACAGTGGATACATATTATAAAAAAATAACATATCAAGTCTAATGCCACTAACCAGTGACATATATAGCTTTAGTCAAGTTCACAGAAAAAGGTACTTACCACCTGAATACCAGTATTTTACATTAAAAAAAAAAAATATTTTTGGACATTTCACACAACGCCATCTAGTCCCAAGCTAAGCAACCTAATGCTTGTGTTATGGTAACGAGATGGCTGATAAACTACTTATATACAATATTTTTTTGTAAATACATACATATTATAGATAGAAAAACACCCAGACTCGAAACAAATACTTGTAGGTCGTACAAATATTTGTTCCGTGCGGGAATCGAACCCGCGACATGCTGAGCAGTAGTCAATCGCATGGAGCGACTGCCTATCTGATCTCCACAACGCAGTAACTAAATAAAACGACACCCCTTGGTAAGACTGGTTGCCAGACTTTCGGCCTTCTGACGACCCGTAACGACTGTCAACGATCCACGAATGACAGCCGGGACCAACGGTTTAGCATGCTTTCCGAGGCATGGAAGAGTCTCGGTATGTAAAGACCGTCACCCATCCACTGACCAACCCCGGCAAGCGTAGCTTAACCTGATGGATCGACCCGTGCGGCTGTTATTACTTAGCCACGAACTCCTGCCGTAAATATTTCATTCCAAAACTATTAATAATATTAAAACAACCATCGCAATGCTAACATTACCCCACATAATAAATAGCGGGTGTAATGTCCTGAAAACAGCTATAAGACGTGTTAAATTGAGCAAGAAAAATCTTCCGTAACCCAAATATCCATAAGGTTTACGATTGTAATCGTGAAAACATAACCCTTTCTTTTAAATGGTCGATCATAAATACTCTTTTTTAGAATAATAAAAAAGTAGACGAAAAAAATACTTCGATGAATCTGAAGAATTAGGTTCTTTTTAAGGTTCTGTACCAAAATGGTAAAAAGGAACCCTTATGGTGCCACACAGTCTGTCTTTCTGTCTGTCCGTCTGTCACAGCTGGATATCTCAGGAACAGTTTTAAGGCTCTTACAGACAGAGGCGATATCGCGAGCGATATTGCGATATTATCGCGTCGCAACACCGCTACGCGACACGTCGCGACGCGATATCGCCTCTGTCTGTAAGAGCCTTTAGACGACGTTTGCCCAATTATTTTGCATAAAAGAAAAACATAAACTTTTTTTTTTGCTGCAGGGGCTCTTAAAAATTAGAAGTGGGGCTACTAGGTTCTGTGGGGTATCATATTAATGAACACAGTTTGCACATTCTCAAACATTTTTTTTTTGTGGCCGCATGATTTTCGACTTTTGATGAAAAATGTAAAAAAAAAACCGTTTCCCCCACCTTTTCTCCGAAGTACATAGAATAATTTCAGACTTTTCTCTGTACAAACAGAGAAAAGTCTGAAATTATTCTATGTGATAGAACTTTATGTAAAGATTCAGGAAGTGGAAGGAACCCTCGCCCTCGGTGCGCGAGTCCGAATTGCTCTTGACCGGTTTTTTTCATTGCGTTGACTTAGATTAGCTTGATTTTTTGGACCTCCAAGAGACCGTTGACGTACATTTTTTGTATAAATTTCAACTTAACAGCTCCACGCGTTCCTGAGAAAATCAGTCTTGACAGACAACGAAGTGATCCTATGAGGGTTTCGTTTTTTTCCTTTTTACGTAGTTATGGAACCCTAAAAACGGTGAATACTGAATAATACAATTCGTGCGAGGTGTACTAAGCATATCTAAATATTTGTTTTCAAGATATCTGTTACCGCATCTAGTTTTTAGATACCTACCTATTGATGATTAATGAAGTGTCAATATTTGCCATTTGTTGCGGTGTGGCAGAATATGATTTGGGAATAGGAAATGCATGAAAATGTATGTATTTGGTGGCAGGTAATCTTTTCAGGAGTGTGAAACAGATCCATCGTGTTACGATTAGGAACCGTTGGGCAAGAACACGGTTTGTTAAATGGACGATAGAGTCTAAAATGAAAGTATCGTTTAGAGGTTGACCAAGTATTTTTTTTTTGTATTAGCTATGTTGTCTAGAGGAGCTTGTGGCTCGGGGGCTAAGTAATAATAGCTGTACGGGTCGATCCATCAGGTTAAGCTACGCTTGCCGGGGTTGATCCGTGGATGGGTGACCATCTTTACATACCGAGACTCCTCCGTGCCTCGGAAAGCACGTTAAGCCGTTGGTCCCGGCTGTCATTCGTGGGTCTTTGACAGTCTTTACGGGTCGTCAGAAGCCCGAAAGTCTGACAACCAGTCTTACCAAGGGGTATCGTATTACCCAGTTACTGGGTTGTGGAGGTCAGATAGGCAGTCGCTCCATGTAAAATACTGGTATTCAGCTGCATCAGGTTAGACTGGAAGCCGACCCCAACATAGTTGGGAAAAGGCTAGGCGATTAGCTATGTTGTCTAGAACTTTTATCATGCACTTCCGTTGTCGTCTTTTGACACTGCTTCTCAAGAGTACTAGTAGCTGTCCAACAATCTATAATCTTGTATAAGACTTTCCTGGGGTTTAGTAAAGAAATACAAATAAAATAACAAACATTTAATTTTTTTAAAGTTTTCTCCAAAGAATCTAACCAATTTAATAAAGAAACATGCAATGCTAAAATAAAGTGAGTCTAAAAGTCTAACTACACACAAAACAGCAAAACGGTAAAATTAATAAAAATCCGAACTATTCGCAACGTACACTGCGGGCCATTGTGATGGGGCCGACAAAAGAGTTTAATATAACTCAGTGGTACAATAACATTGAGCTGAAATCGCAATATTCAATGCGGCGAGAAAATACAAAACGTGGGCCATTCAGTTTTACTTACAGTGTACGTTTTATGAGCGATTATACATTATTAGATTCTCGAGATGGATTAGTGATTTGTATTTGTTTGGGCTCATCTCTAATAATGAATCAAATGATTTCATCTAAGAATTTGAATGACTGTGTGCGTAATATAAGTGTTTTTTATAGTATTTCTAAAAATAAGCCCTACCTACGGCCACATTATAAATAAGGACTACTGTCCATTGTCAGGTTTTCACAGACGCCATCTTGGATTTACATTTTGACCAAAGAAGAAAGTCGCATGGAGGGGGCGTGACATGTATGAATGCTTTTTCGCGCGACGATTTTTACTAGTCACCGCAAGTCCTGTTAAAGAACTTCGTTCCAATAAATAATTTAACTACTTAATTGTTCATATTGTTATTTGTTTAAATTGTTTTTGTTCTAATGTTTAATCTTATTTTAATTTTATTACCGAATATGTTATGATTTTAATTTTTTTTTTTTTTTTTTATTTTATTTAATTTTTTTTTGTAATTTCTCTATGACTGTTAATTTTTTTTTTTTTAAATCCAATTTTTCCAATTTTATGGCTGTGTTTTGAATTTTATTTAAATATTTTAAATGCTACGTCAACTTCGTTAGCTTAGTTTTATATTATTTTATGCATGCTGTGGTCTCCTGTAAGTGAAGGAGTACACCTACGTGATACTTTTGTCGTCATTACTTTTTTCTTGTGTTTGTGTACTTCCTTTGTTGGAGATCCTAATTCAATAAATAAATAAAACCCTTTTCAATTTTACAAACCCTGAGAGTGGCAACACTAATGCTCCTATGAAGCGTGGGTAATTATTTCAACAACAAATAGGTCAGTTTCCATTCTCTCGGTATTTATATTGTGCTATGGCGCTCAGAAAAGTGTTGATAGGTAGATTGGAAGCAACGGCCGCTTTTATTGAAAACATTATAACAATATAGAAGGAATTTATACAATCTAGGGTTCAACCACGTACTAATAACACGCCTTTTCTTCGCTATACCACTGTTATGAAGTCTATAAGTATGTTTTGCACTAACTCGTGCAGAAAAAATGCTTTCACAGTCGTTTTTAGGGTTCCGTACTTCAAAAGGAAAAAACGGAACCCTTATATGATTACTCGTGTGTCTGTCTGTCTGTCCGTCTGTCACAGCCAATTTGCTCCGAATCTAAGACACCGATTAAGTTGAAATTTGGTACACTAATGGAATTCTGTGACCCAAACACGTACGTGTAAAGTAAATAAATGAAATTTTGAAAATGGGAGTCACTTTTAGGGGGAAAATAAGAAAATTAAAAAAAAAAAGTTTTGCAAACTGTACCGTGTGACATATCAAATGAAAGGGCTTAAGTACTATGAGGGTCTCAAATATTTTTTTAAGTTATTTAAGAAAATAGACGAAAATTGACCATTTCCCCTTTTCTCCGAAACTACTGAGCCAAAAATTTTGAAAAAAATACAGGAAATAGTTCTTTACCAGTAGATTACAGGAAAATCTGTAAACAGTCTATGGTCTCAAAATAACATGGTAAATCTCTCAATAGTGTGAGTACAAACTTACATTTACATTTGGAATGTATGGTAGAACATGTACTTCAACTATAATGTTAAGTTTGCACTTGGCCTTTTTCTTTCAGCAAGCGTAAGTGCTATACATATAAATGCAAGAAGTTAATAATAAACGTTAAAACTTCTGTTGACAGAAACTGTTATGAAAACTAACACGAACATTAATAGTTATTTATGCAACTGACGTATAATAAGGGGTATCAAATCACGAATGTGGGTTTATCACACGAGGCGAAGCCGAGTGTGATAATAGTATCACATGAGTGTTTTAATACCTAATTATGTACAGTTGCATACAAGACATTATCTACATCCATGTTATGAATTCTATAGAAAAGGTTCTGAAACAGTTTTTTGCAATACTCGTATCGAACATGGCGGCCGGCGTCATGGCCGACGTGAATTCAAATAAGTTCTTTTTTTAATTACGGCGCTGTTGTAGTGAAACCCGCGTGCATTACAATGTTCTTTTTTTGAAAACGAGTTGCATTATGAAATTCAGTACAACATTAAAACACCCGTTTGGATGCTATTATGGTTACCATGGTTACTATGACACTGGCTGTTTTAATGTTGGCAATAAGCTAACTATTTCAGAAACTTTTATAGAGAATTTATAGCATGGGTGTAGATAAATGAATATAAATACCAGCTTGCATAGTGACACTTAATGTTAACTGAATTACAAATTAATTAGCAGGATTCATTCGAGACTTTTCAGGCGCCAGTAATCTGCTTTACTGCATACTTGCAATTTATGGCCCGTGACATTTTAATTCTTTGTTCAAATCTTCGTGACTACTCTAGAATTTATTCCAAAAACAAATTTTACATTGTAGGGTAGATAGAACATCTTATATGTTGTTGTTGGGTCATACATTGATACACGTCATGGCCGTCACGGTCAATTCAATAACCTCAAGGTCAAAATTACGAAAGTCAAGATCTGCCTCCTAAGGTCACTGACCTTGAACTCAGGGTCATTGACTTTAACCACAGTCATTGACCTTGATCTCAACGTTAACATTCTGAAAGTCAAGATCAGCAGCAGAGTCAAGATTAGGAGCAGTAACAGGTCAATATTCATGGTTTCTGTCCTTAGGTCAAGGTCAGTGACTTTAGGAGGCAGATCTTGACTTTCAGAATGTTTGTATCGTATATCGATATGTTTTATTATACACCCCATCACTAGAAGCTACTGGACCGTAGGTGCTCAAATGGGAATACCTTGGGTGCTCTAAAAATCGGTGCTCAGAAAATAGGTGCTCAAACGGGAATTTTTCAAATAAAATAAATTGTATGTGAGAAAATTACAAATTAACGATTTTCGAAATTTTTCCTTTACTGGGTTGTGGAGGTCAGACAGGCAGTCGCTCCATGTAAAATACTGGTATTCAGCTGCATCCGGTTAGACTGGAAGCCGACCCCAACATAGTTGGGAAAAGGCTAGGCAGATTGATTTTTTGCTGTGATGACCTTCCTTCTTGCCAAATTTCATGATTCTAGGTCAATGGGAAGTACCCTATAGGTTTTGATTTATTTGCGAGTACCAAATAATATCGCGGTATGGCCGTATTTTTCTATTTCGTTGACTTAGAAGTTTGATTTTTAAAGCTCCAAGGGACCGTAGACCTACGTATTTGATATAATTTCAACTTGATCCTTAAACGCGATCCTGAGAAAAAGGGTATTGACGGACAGACGGACGGACGGACAACGAAGTGATCCTATAATATAGGGGTTCTATTTTTCCTTTTGAGAAACGGAACCCTTAAAAGAATCATAGTAGGTAGGCCTTTCCTTCTATAAATCCAAAATCCCGTATCGGATGAATCAGTAACTCAGTGTACGTTTGTGTCAGGCTTTTTTCGTTTGCAAAATGGTGGATGTTACTACAAAAAATGTTGTAAGTATTCTTTGTGTATATTATTTTAAGAATGGCTGCCATCTTTTAACAATAGTTATTTATGCAACTGACGTATAATAAGGGGTATTAAAACACGAATGTGGGTTTATCACACGAGGCGAAGCCCAGTGTGATAATAGTATCACATGAGTGTTTTAATACCTAATTATGTACAGTTGCATACAAGACTTTATCTACATCCATGTTATCAGTCCTCTATAAAAGGTTCTGAAACAGTTTTTTGCAATACTAATACTCGTATCGAACATGGCGGCCGGCGTCATAGTATACGACGTGAATTCGAATAAGTTCTTTTTTTAAATTACGGCGCTGCTGTTGCAGTGAAACGCGCGTGCATTACAATGTTCTTTTTTTGAAAACGAGTTGCATTATGAAATTCAGTACAACATTAAAGCACCCGTTTGGATGCTATTATGGTTACAATGGTTACTATGACACTGGCTGTTTTAATGTTGGCAATAAGCTAACTGTTTCGGAAACTTTTATAGAGAATTTGTAGCATGGGTGTAAATAAAAATATTTACCACACCAGACACATCTCAAGGGCCCACTTTCCCATTACCTAAAACTATAATTTAGCCAGCCTGCTACTGCCTACAAATTACAACTTAAAACATTCAATTTGATCTCGAGATGACCTTTTATTTGGAAGGTCGGAAAAACAAACGGCTTTTACAATTGGTATTAGAACCGCTCTTAGACTCCGTAATGTTATTCGGCACACTAGCATTATACACCCTGTTTTTGTGTCTCTGCCTACTTTGCAAGGGATGAAACCTAAGAGATGTTTTAAAATAAAAGTGAGAGCGAGTAAAATTTTCTGGAGGTCGTGGAGACTGAGATAAAATTTGTTGATCGCACAGTGCGCTACATATTGGCTGAATCTGTTTCATAATATACTTATCTGTGACTGGTACTTCCCGCGTGGCTGTCGGAAAATATCCCACAGGAACGTACTACCGGGAATTCCTTCCTAATTCCTTGTCTACATTCATTAAATTCATCGGATTGTCTTGTGTTACTGTTCCGAATTAATTTTTTTTAAATTTATTTTTTAGTATGCAAAATAATTTACGCAACGCAATACATTAAATTATTTATCAAATAAAATGAAAAAATTTAGGAACTCATATAACCTGTCATTATGTAAGCTAATTCTGGAGAAACAACATAACTTAAACATTGTCTTGAGTTAATCACAGCGACCAACTATTCTTATCGTTTAAGGCGATCCCCCGACCAAAACCTTGCGATAGGGCGTTATTCAGAGGCTATTAACTCATTAATTAAGAGTAATAAATTATATCTAAAAGCACAATACTAATGTTCGATATTCTATTATCACATTGCAAGTTTACTTTTGTTTTTATGTGAAATAAATACATTCAAAATCTCCTTGTAAAAAAGTGTCTAAAATTATTGATTCCATGCATCTTTTGCTAAAGGTGACGTTCTAATCATTTGAGGATTACATTAATGGATAGATAATTTAAAAATCTAAATTATCCAAGTTTTTTTTTTTTTTTTTAAAGTTCGCTATTCTTTTTTTATTTAAATAATTCCAGAAAAAATGAGAATTTTTTGATTAAGGGGCGTGTGCAGGGAGCGGGACAGAGCGAGGCTGAGCGGCGGGACAGAGAAGGACCGAACGCTCAAGGTCGTTTGGTCGGGGTATGGCCTTAAGTAATCGTTGATAAAATAGTATGCCTTTGAACAAAGATTGGATTTTACTTTAATTTTAAATGCATTAAAAGGCAAGTCTAGCAAAGAAGAAGGTAGCTTGTTATAAAAAGTTATACCAAGCCCAACAAAAGAATTATGAACCTTATGAAGCCGGTGAAATGGAGCACGTAATTTGTCCTTATTTCTAGTGTTAATCTCAAAAAAAACTTTTTTTTAAGTGATACAATTACAAATTAACAATTTTCGGACTTTTTCCTTTACTTGTGCTATGAGACCTTGCTTCTGGTCAAATTTGATGATTCTAGGTCAACGGGAAGTACCCTACCCTACCCGGTTTTGATTTACTTGCGAGTATCATGATTATGTCGCTTAAATGGTCGTATTTTTTTATTGCGTTGACTTAGAAGCTTTATTTTTGTAGAACTCCAAGGGATCATAGACTTACGTATTTGACACCAATTTCAACTTGATACCTTCACGCGTTCCTGAGAAAACAAGTCTTGACAGACTGACAGACAGACAAACAGACGGACAACGAAGTGATCCTGTAAAGGTTCCGTTTTTCCTTTTGAGGTATGGAACCCTTAAAAGTAAGAAAGAACGCTAATCGTAAACGAAGTGGAAACAGGCGATGCGATGCGACGCGGTGGGTCCGGGAAACAATAAATTTCACGCGAACGAAGTCGCGGGCAGAAGCTAGTAGTAAATATGCTAACAACGATGAAAATGATACTTGCAGTGAATTCACTCAAAACTGTGATGACAGCTAAAAGCGTAGGCACAGTCACATAAAGCATTAGCTGACCCACTCTTACTTAGATGGTTGAAATTTTTAGAATACGAGTCCTTAAAATTTTATAATTCTTTTATATTTTATTTATTATAGGTATTTAAATAAAATATAAAAGAATTATAAAATTCTATCGATTCCAAAAAATCTCAACCATTTATTCAAGGGTGGGTCAGCTAATGCTATAGGTTACTGTATATGAAAGAAAATAAATATCCCGCAAATAACTAAAGAAGGTCCTAAAAATACAAATTCTAAAACTATTTACCAACCCGCAGTCTTCTTTTAACTTAACACCTATTCTGCTGATAAGGGTTGACAATGCGACACTATACCCACTTGGAATAGTTGGAAGCAATTGAATAAATAAACAAGCATACAAAATTAAATTTCAACACAACAGCTAAATGAAAAAAGAATATCAACATAGTAGATTAGGAGAAAAGCAATCTCAGTGAAAAAGATAAAGAAAGTAATAATGTATGTTGTTAAGAAAATAAACTAAGCCAAAGGTGTGAATAAAGCTTTTGAAAAGCAAAAAGATGTAGACCATTACAAGTATAGTAAGTAACAAAATATAAATGTATAAAACAATCTTGAAAGTTTCATCATTTCCATCGATGAAAAAGATGTAGAAGGATCAAAAATATAAGAAATCTTAAACTCCTACCGATCTTTAATTTGCTAGACCAAAATGATAGTTGTGATCGACCTTTTTTGTCATTGTAACATTTTAGACATATTATGTTATGTCATTTTAGTCTAGCAAAATAAAAATCAGAGTACAGTAAAATATTACGCAAAAGAATAACTAAATATTTTTAACAAAAGCCTTCTTGTTTCCATTTCACAGATAACTAAGACTATCAAAAGCTTTAGCAACTACCTCAATAATCACTCTAAGCAAAATACCCGCATATTTTTCAACTTGAAAAATTCAAGAGAAATCACTACTTCAATAGGGATTTCCACTGGCAAAAGTTGAGAAAAGCTCAAACGTTGGCGGACCCTTTGTATTGTCAGCCATTGAAGTGAACAAAGACTGGTCTGATTCATACGATACGTGTATTATGATTTAAATAGTTGTTGGAACTTCCCTTTTTTGCGTTTCATGTTGAGGCATTGACATTGTTTGATAAACATTCGTGGTGCTATCCTTTGAAGTTTTGTGATTACGTAATTTTTTATTCTGGGTCAATTCTCATTACACTCCAGTGTAGTTATTTCATGATTATGAGACGTGAGAGTACTGCCGTAGTCTGATGAGTAAAGGCAGTTTATACTTCTTTGTAAAACAATAATTATAAATTGACTTTTCCGATACAAGCAAAAGTTAACAGTGAAACGAAATCAAGAGTCTTACATTAAATCCAGAGTGATACAGAGAGAAGCCAATTTTCTAATTTAAAGTTCTAAGCAGCAACCAGATTCTGTTGCTACCTGGTGTCAATATAAGAGATGGGCTTTACTATGTCAAGGCTCTGAGGGATTAGAGTATAAACTCAACTTTGCATAACCGAAGGCATATAGTAATCTCTTGGGATATGTTGAAACTAAGACCGTACTTTAGCCGTATATAAACGTATTTTGGCCACGTAGTAGCCTAACTGAGAATAGAACACTCGAGTTCTTCCCCTGGGTATTGTGTGAGGTATCCTAATATTGCGATTTGTTTCAGGAAGTTGAAACATGATTAATTAAGTAAAATAATAGTTAGCCATCTATACATATATCAAAGAAAAATTTAAGAAATCATACAAATATAGTAAAATGGTAGGTAGATTTAGCCAAATCCTTGAAAAAAATATTATCAAAAAGTAAACATTTTATTTTATAACTAAAAGCTTAATATGAATCGTAACCGAAACAAGAATCCAATATCCCTATCGATATTGGCAACAACAGTGATGTAACTTAGTTATTACGGGAGGTTCACCAATCCGTAACATCACATGAGGCGGAAATAAAATCGTATAACAGAAATTTTGCTACATGAGGAAGGAAAAATCTCGATGCTTAGTTGAAGACCTTTTCTGTTGTGGGATTAACAGCGTACCTGGTATCGGCTTTATGGTTGTTGAAACCTCTCTAAGCCGCATACACAACATAACCATGATTAGGTAAAAGAAAAAAATCTTAAAAATTCACAACAAATAAATTTTAATATCATCGTTATTTTTCCAGAATTTCATTATAACATGAGAAGGTGGCTAATATAGGAGCAGCCTAAAACAAGTTTGATTTTCAAAGCGAAGTGACTAAGACTGGGAATGTGTAATTGGCTGCCACTCCATTTTGAAGGATTGGTTTCTCATTTCAGTATCCTGCATATTCGTATCGTTTTGTTCAAACGTGAAATATCTGACAGCAGTCGGCTAATAAAACAGTATGTTTTTAGTTACAACTTTAATCAAGATAAGCACCAGGTTTTATTTCTAAAAGACGTATTACCATAGTTTGATCAAGAAACCACTTAACTTGTTTATAGTTTACTTGAAATTCTTGCTTGGTTAGCCATTCTTAATGTGCTTAATGCTATAGAGCTATTTGTCTTCTTAGTGGTTCAAGAAAACAAGTCGTTAATCTTTTGTGTTCAAAAATTTCGGGGTGGAAAATACATCTTGAGATTGCGTTAGTTTTAATTCTGATAAAATCTGTGAAGAGTTGGCAAGGCGTCAGAATTGTAATGCTTTATAGGTGAATGAACTTTGGGGGAACGCTGCAAGATTTTTGTTTAATGAATCTGATGAAGAATGCACAGATAATTACTGTAACAGAAAATGTAAATGGTAATTATTAACATCTTTTATGACCGCTTCTCTGTAAACTAAATAACACCAAAACAGAACATAATATTAATGATCATTGTCATCTACTCCTACTTACTTTAACTACCATTTTGGCAAAAATGGTCAAACACTAGAAATTAGAGATAAAATTTCACTTGAGAACGTTCTCATACAAAACAATATAGCAACATTCTTGACACTAATGGGAACTATAAAACAAGAGTAGATCAGGTCTATTTAGTCTATAAGCGTCAAATTATACTCTCGTGAAAGCCATTACGCTGTCCTTTGAGTCCTCTACTTATCTCAACTATTTTCCTGTTAATTTGAAGCCTCTGATCATAAGGCAGAAGTGACAGGCTTTTATAAAATCTCCGGAGGCCATGATAAAATAATATTTAATAGATTTCTTGAAGTACTGCAAAAATAAGCAGTCTATAAGCTCTTTTAATTCTCCTTTTTGATAATTATTGACGACGAAATATTACTCTGAACATAATTTGTTTATTTTTATATTCAGTGATACTAGCTACTTCTATTGAAAATACTTACCATATTCTGAGAATAATTTTAAATTAAGGGCAGTCAAAACAAAAACAGTTAGATGCCGACAAGGCTATTAATATTTTAGCTCCACTATATACAATTATGAATTCAACAGAGTAACAGAAAACAATAAATAAACACGTCTTATTACTATTCCCCCAAAACAATCTCATAGTCAAAGTATTTATTACTTTATCTACAGCAATTTCGATTCGAGAATTTCGAAATCACAAATCAAGCTTATCCGCGACACGAATGCAAAGGAACACACATCTAAATCTCAGCTGGAAAACGGTCGTAAATTTTGGACATAATTCACTAGGATCCCTACTGACTGACAATGAACTAGAAACGACACTAAACACAGAGTCCCGTGGAGTCTTTATGGGCTTGTGCCAAACGTACTGATTAGTTTGACACCGTGTGTCGATTAAATTCGTAATTTTCTTTCGTAATATTCTTTTATGAGATCGTTTCTTGCGTTTAGTAGTTTTCGATTTGTAGCATGGGGTTTATTAAGAAAGTCTTTGGTGAATTTACCAGTATTGGTTGTACTCAACAAAGTTAGGATGTTGTTCCTACCATACAATACATTATTCATTGAAATGAACTGGCTGCAAGCAATTTCTACCAGGAATTTAGATCGAATCAAATACACCTTTCCAAAACGCACTAACTTTACAAAGTTAACCATCCACTTTTCATAACATTACCCTCTGCAAAACTCAAAAGTAACATACCTATACACACATCTATACTTTGGAAGCATTTCAAATACTTGTGCTGAAGAGTAGGGAGACGTCAATACGTTGAAGAGTCTGCGAAATGACTGATGTGGAAACACGCGGCTTTTACGTATATATCGTGTATATTTCACGTCAAGATATACAGGGTATAAGTGTAAACAGTGGCAATCTTTTAAGAGGTCATTGTACTCATCATTATGAAGAACTTTTACTATGAGACCAAACCTGAAATCGCGAAAAAAAAATCAACTGTTCCCTAATTTTGACGAATAAATTATGCGAACATAAATGTACTGAACAGCTGATTTTTTTTCGCTATTTCAGGTTTGTTCCCATAGTAAAAGTTGTTCATAATGATGAGTACAATGACCCCTTAAAAGGTTGCCACTGTTTACACTTACACCCTGTATAGAACGTTACCAGTATAATTTGCCTCTTACTGTACGGAAAGCTAGACAATGCGAGACCAGAGGGGCAATTCTCGTACCTAAAAACGTTCACAATCTCATGCCAGCGTCAATCAAATGTCAAAAATGTAGGTAAACGCTATACAACTTTTGACAGATTGAGTCTTGAGATGATATTGCGAACGTTGTTAAAAATACGAGAATTGACCCTCTGGTTATACTAGAACATGTATTAGGTACCAATTATTTTGTGTTCCTGTTATCGTTACAAAGAGTAAGTGGAATAAGTTTATTATTGTTTTGTGAATTTTCCTTATGAGGTAGATAGCTGGAAGCAATGTGGTTCGTTTGTGTTAGATAATACTGAATGGCTTTGGAAGACTTAAGATATCTAAAAGCCAACGGGGCAAAAGAGACAATACATTCTCTTCGAAATACATGATTTAAATATCATGTAGGTGTATCAAGATGTTAATTTGGGCTATCTATGTCTTAGATGTAAGAGATACTTCAATTTATTACAACTACTGATGTGCAACTAATACTACAGAATAGTAGACCTCGCAAGCTCAAACTTTTTTGCAAAAATTGATATACCACTCAACCCTACCTAGTAGTTTAAGGACCGATTCCACTGGTAGGAATTTAAAAGTGAGCAGTTAGTTTACTGCATTTTGAGGAGCTATTTCTGCTCATCACGCCGAAAATACTTATCAGATCTTCACAATTTTTTTTATGAGATCTTTCAAATAAAAAAGAAAACCAGCGAAATTGGATCTCATATGGCGAAGATATCTAGTAGCCCCCTTTTTGCCCCTTTTTGGAGGAAGTACCTCACCAGTAAACCTATACAGGACATTTTTTTAAGCAGTGCGCAAATTTTCACAGGTTGTTCTACCCATTAATATGAACAACTTTCATTATGGGACTAACTCTGAAATCGCGAAAAAAAATCAGCTGTTCAGTACATTTTATCTACACGAAACTCGTCAAAATGTAGGGAGCAGCTGATTTTTTTTTCACGATTTCAGGTTTGGTCCCATAGTGAAAGTTGTTCATATTCATGAGTAGAACACCATGTGAAAATTTGCGCACTGCTTAAAAAAATATCCTGTACACTAAGTTTCGTCCAGATCGGTTGTAATGTAAGACCTGCAGAGGAGTACCAACAAACTGACAGGAAAGCCAATTTTGCCAGATTTGAAGAAGAGACGCTTCGCTCGCTGGGTCAATAATCTACATAATTTCACAAAAAAGACAGTCATAAGCAGTTTTATAAAGCTAAAACATAATGATATAGGGCTATAATAAGCTTTGACCCTCACAAGTTTTACCAGCGAACGTAAACAGCCAAATGATATTGACCAGAACCCCAAATAATTCACATGTGTCGTATCCCCGAAAGCTGTTAAATCGACAGAGTTATAGACCAACACACAACGCGTGTCCATCTAGATTAAATATCGTAATTGCTCGCAAATAGTGATAGATTGATTGCCCATCCCTAAGGACCCGTACTGCGTTCGATGTTTGGCTACAGTTAAAATTTTTTCAATACAACGCGTAAAGCAAACATGGCGCATGACTTATCAATAAAATTGCAACATTTTATTAAAAACTTGTTGAAACAACAAAAAATTGATAGTAGGAACTCGAATGATCGCACACAGTTCCAAAAACAAACTCATTTGTTCTAAATTTAATCATCACTGGTCTTAGATAATATACATCTAGATCGGTCATGAGACAGCAATATAATACTTTTTCTAGGTTATGTGGTCTGAGAAATGAAGTTTAACGTATGAAATCTTCCTTATTTTGAACTGAAACCCATGTCAATACATACGCACAATGCAAAAACTGTCCAAAAAAGTTAAACTAATCGACGCAAGATAAATTTTGTAACAGTGAAAGCACTTTGTTTGGCTGACATTCATAAGTTCGCCAAGCAAAAATACGGTACGCCGCCGCCGTAAGAGACAGAAGATACGATGCTTTGTCTCAATTTTCCTATTAATTTCGTATATATGTGTCTCACTTCCACACTTCATAATGTCTTTGTCACGGATTCATACCTCGTAATCGTGTGAATTTAAAAGGGTATGGTCTATTGACAGTTTCACTAAGTTCTACTTTTTTTACTTTTGTAAAGTTCCGTACCTCAAAAGGAAAAAACGGATCTGTCAGTCGGTCAAGACTTTTTCTTAGGAACGCGTGGAGGTCAATCAAAATGCCTATAGCCTTTTCTCAACTATGTTGGGGTCGGCTTCCAGTCTTACTGGATGCAGCTGAATACCAGTATTTTACATGGAGTGACTGCCTATCTAACCTCCACAACCCAATTAATGGGTAATACGATCCCCCTTGGTAAGACTGATTGTCAGACTTTCGGCCTTCTGACGACCCGTAACGACTGTCAAAGATCCACGAATGACAGCCGGGACCAACGGATTAACGTGCTTTCCGAGGCACGGAGGAGTCTCGGTATGTAAAGATGGTCACCCATTCACGGACCAACCCCGCCAAGCCTAGCTTAACCTGATGGATCGACCCGTGCGACTGTTACTACTTAGCCACGAGCTCTAGAATAACTCTCCCTCAGAGAATAACACTACATGGACGACTAGTAAGAGCCACCCATTGACCTTTTACAGTTTATGACATGAAGCCGACACAATTTATTTTCCTTTCACCCTAAAAGCAGTATAAGGAAAGAAGAAAATAATTTTACATTTTCACCAAGAAATTGCCAATGATGGTTAAATAAACTGAAATTGTAGATGACGTGCCCTTTTTATTTTTGGCAAAACGGCTGGATGTTTACCTCCATCACTGTTTATGTTAAGGGCATTTCTCTGTAAGCTCGTACAGGTCCCATACAAATACTGTCCTGGCAATTTTTTTGAGCATTTGCCAAAAAATCGTGTTCTATTTCGAAGAAAATTAACTATTATTTTAGTTAGATAAGGAGGCCCACTGAATTTATACGTATTTTCCGAGTTATTAGCGATTTTCCAAAAAATCATGACGGGGGGACTGTTTGAGACATCAGAGGACTGTTTTAAACGTGACAGGGGGCTGTTAAATGAGACAGAGGACTGTTGTACTTAGAAAAAAGTAATTTTACATTAATCAGTCATTTATTATTTTTATGGCATATTTGCGCATCAATAATCAACAAAGTTTCTTTAGAAAAAAACAACAGAAAACATAACTTTCTGTATTTTTATGGCATATTTGCGCATCAATAATTCAACAAAGTTTCTTTAGAAAAAAACAACATAAAACATAACTTTCTTTAAACATTCATATCAAAAATGAACCCTAAGTCCTAGAAACATTTTGTACAATCAAATACTAAGGATTTTTCTTAATCAAATAAGGCACATAATAAAGTTTAATCACAATGAACTTAACATTTAAAAGAATTAGCGCTCAAAAACGTTTACTTGAGTAGAAAACTTATAAAATATTTTGTTTCCCTTTACAATCAAGTCAGGATTATCCAACTTTTGGATAACTTGATCAAATGACACATCATTATAATCTAGTCTAAAGTTGATGTCGCCTCCAGAATTAACAAAAAAACTGCTGTTCTTTTGCACGTTGATCCGATACCATCCGGTGCACCTTCGCCATGGCCATTTCCGGTGTAGTTCCATGTAAAAATCTCAATATCTGGAATTTCTGCAGAGAGTTTGGTTACCATTTTAAAAACATCGTCGATACTGCGTTACAGGGCTATCGCTCAAGAAATGCACCCGTTTGATGCCGCGTGTAAGTCTTGAAAATTGGTCGCAGATGTGGCCTGTGTAAAATAAGTTATAATAAGTTTATAATGGAAAATAATGCGAAGCAATGATACTTTGATAATAAAAAAATACACTAGCGGATAAATTTACACAAACAATACATAAAAATAATAACCATTATGCAAAATACACAGTTCCATGTTGTGTAGAACCATCCCCTGCTGCATTTCAGGCAGAGGACTGTTGCCAGGGGACTGTGAATTTCGGTTAAATTTCACAATGTTTACAAAACCAAAGTAAAATAGTTTTTTAAGAACCTACAGATCAATTTAGACATAAATAATAAAACAATAAATGATATATAGAGATAATTAAAGTAATTAACATAAATATTATTACTTACCAGAGGACTGTGTGTGGTAGCGGTTCAAACGCGTGTTCACCTCACAAATGACGCTATGACACTAAAAAAAATGGCATCTCGGCGCCGCATTCGGCAAGGTTGCCAACTTCACAACAAGTGCGTTTCGTTTCAATCAAAAAAACGTTTGTGAACCTTACAGTTTTTTTTTATTATGGCTTTACATTTTTGGCAGGGGACTGTACGGAAATTCTGGGGACAAAGTTTACAGAACTTTACTAAATAAATAAAATACGTAATGAAACCTTGTTTTACGAAATTAATATAATTTAATTATTTTTCTTTATGATATTAACTGCCAATTGTATGTAGTTTCAATAACTTCTTCGTAAATCTCATATCTAGGTGGGAATACAGTGATGGGGACAGCTAGGGGACTGTGTTTTTAAAGCTTCTATCACGTCTAGAAAAAAACTTAAAATAGTTATGGTTCTAGAAACATTGGGCCCGTAAAGTTTCAGGGTTAAAGTTTCATTAAGACTGATTTTTTAAAAAATAATTAAATTAGTTTTTGAAAAAATCGGTCGGGACAGCCGATTACGAGCTTACAGAGAATCACCCTTAAACAGTTTTTAAGGAAATCATTTAAGACACATGTTTCTGACGGGTGATGGTGGCCACTCCAAAGAGTGCTTTCCGAAAAAATGGAATTATTAATCCATTTTATGCGGAGTAAGATGAGCCCAATACCAATAAACATAATTCTATCCTAAATTCAAATATCAAAAAAATCAATCTACCTAGTCTTTTCCCAACTATGTTGGGGTCGGCTTTCAGATTAATACCAGTTTTTTATATGGAGCGACTACCTATCTGACCACCACAGCCCAGTAACTGGGTAATACAATACCCCTTGGTAAGACTGGTTGTCAGACTTTCGGTCTTCTGATGACCCGTAACGACTGTCAAAGATCCACGAAAGACAGCCGGGACCAACGGCTAGAAAAAAAATTAGGGTTCCGCGTAAAATAAGTAAAACCTATGAAATTGTGAAAAAATCCGATTCAAATACTCGTAGGTAAGTATGACATACACGTGCCCGCGGCCAACAGCTAGTATTAGATAAGTTTAGTAAAGTAACGACTCGCCCCTGCTTTGCACGAGTAAATGGCGATAATTATGTGGAAAATTCATAAACCTTCCGGCATTAAATGCTCTAAATAATGGTGAAAACCGAATCAAAATCCATTTTGTAGTTTAAGCGGTCACACAGCAGACAGACACGAAGAGCGACTTTGTTTTATCCTGCGACATGTAGATAATCTTAAACTTTTTAGACTGAAAGCCGACCCCAACATAGTTGGGAAAAGGCTAGGCAGTTTGATTGATGCCTATATACTTACCTATGTGTTACTAATACACTTTAGAAATGAAGTAATTGGGTAATCTGAGTCAGTCGATCACTTATCAAATTAATGAATCATGCTGTTATTGATAGGTGGTACGCACGGCTACAGATCAATCTAAATCTTTCCAGTATAAGCTGATCTCACATTGTATAGGATTTCCTTCCAATGAGAGGTCTGTGTAAACTGGAAATGTATAGCTTGATGTGTGTAGCCGTGTGTACCAAACTGAAATATCGATGCTTCGTTTTCTAAATTGATATAGTATAGTTAAAATCTCGCTGCAGACTCGGTCATAAATCATTCGAGTGTTTCGGTCTCTTTCCCACTCACGGGCCTTATGGGCAGGCCACGCCCACACGTAGTTCTGTGCATTACTGCAGTCGAATATCGATAGTTTTATATATTTATAAATGGGTGATAGAAATAAATACACATTTTTTTTTATTTTATTACCAAATTTACTACAAAGCATATTAAATATATAAACAAAAGAACGTATATATAAAACTAAAAATAGAAAATTAAAATTCTTCGTCTGAGTCATCGTCATCATCTGTTATCGATAATGGCCTTGAGCGCGCGCAACTAGCGCACATCCCTACTCCGATTATGATTTATGACCAAGTCTGCAGCGAGATTTTAACTATACTATAGTACTACGTAAGTAATGTCATTATGTGTCCTACTCCATTAGAGTTAACGTACTTTAGTCTGCCAGACTCAGATCTTAGTTTAATCGTTCGTTGTAATAGGTATACATTGGTGCCGATTCTCTTGTCACAAATGCCTCTAAACTAGACTAAAAATCACTAAAATTTAGTTTATTCCTGTCAAACGACGATTTCCCATTCTGAAATTGATGAAAGTGACACAACTTAACTAAATTTTAGTTTGACAGCACTAAGATTGTACTGAGATAATAATTGAGTGAAAATGGCAATTTTGCTATTCTGAATTTGACGTTTTTTCACCTAAAATTTTGATTTTCCAACTAAATCAGACTATTTTTAATCGCGATTAAAAAGGTGTGGAATAAGATTAGTTGTCATGAGCTAAAATTCACACAAACACCTTGACTTCAAGTGCAAAAACAGTACTGTATTTTTTTTTCTTTTCCATATATCTCGAAACGGTGTGTCCTATCGCAAAAATAATGAAAATTTGGCCCCCCTTTATAAAACACTTAAACCCCTAACCCTCAACACGTAGGTACCAAAAAAAAAATCCACAAAAACACGTTGAAGCTGCCCCCTCCCTGCCCCCCTCCAGCTCTAAAAAATATCTGACACGGTAATGGCGGCGATGTCGGATTGTCGGTAAACAAAATATGACAAGCCTTCTCACTTTTCATAGTGATTTCGTTAGTTCCAATTAAAGCCACCGGGTCAAATATACTACAAGCACTATACCACGCGGAGTCACGATTGTCAAACTCGATTTTAGTTGTGTCAAAATTTTATCTAAATTTAGAGGTTTTTTTTGCAGAATAGCTCTAAGATTCTCATAGAAAAAAGTAAGGAATTTTAGTGATAGTTTAGTTAGTTTAGTTCGGTGTACAACAGAATCGGCACCATTGTATATACTTTTGCTCCTCTAAACTATCACATAGAATAATTTCAGATTTTTACGTATGCAAACTTCGGAAATAATGGGGCGGAACGGTATATTTTTTAACATTTTCCATCAAAAGTCGAAAACTATGCGGCCTAAAAAAAAGAAAAAACATGTTTGAGAATGTGCAAACAGCGTTCTTTCATAGGATACCCAACATGCCGTAGTAGCACACTTCGAATTTTTATTAAGACTAGGTTTCAATCCCTGTCAGTTGCAAAAAAACATAAATATATTTTTATATATTTCTTATTTGCAAAATAGTTGGGCAAATATTAACACTCTTCCAAATTTCAAGTTGATAGCGTTAGCATTTCTTGAGATATCCAGCTGTGACAGACACACAGAGACTGAGTCACACCATAAGGGTTCCTTTTTGCCAGTTGGTTACGTAAACAATAAAAAGCTTCATTTAAAGTTCTTGAAAAATTGGTCCCGTGTGAGCGAGAGAGGTGACAAAATGCGACAGCCCTCTTAAGAATCATAATCACTGTAAATCCTCGGTTCTGAACTGAACTGTCTGAAACCAAGGTCTCAATCAAAGCATTATCATGAGTATTTCATTATTTTCTAACTTAATAAAAAAAAAATCGTAACTAAGCCACCCGCTAACACTCCAGGCTAAACTGACTCGAGAACTAAACAACTCAGTGCAAAACCAACGCCAAAACTTGTAGAGAAGTCACCAATAAATCACATTTGCGACTGAACATCGTTTCTAGGATTAACCCGAGCGTTAAAACTTGTGATCCTAGTTCCAAAACAGGAACGAATTGCTACCATCATGTACCACGGAATAGTACAGAAGTTTAATGGCTCCATGCAACGAGACAAAATGTATGCACGCATAGATACGTCACGTAGGTAGTGTAGGTCTATACCTACACTACCTACGTGACGTATCTATCCCCAATCTACGTGACGTATCTAGACGCAAGCACATCAAGCCACCTGAAACCGTCAAATTTTCCCAATCAACCTTGAACCTAATGCTTTACAAATAAAGATGATAATCTATTAAAGCAATTTGACAGATTGTAGTAAATTGATGTGCAGGCGTCTGTACATCGAGTGCAAGCGTATAGCTCCGAACAGCACGGTTAGCACGACCGCCATAGAAATGGGTTTTGTCGACGGAAGAATAGACAAAATGAGAGATTGCCATACTCACGCGCGTAGAAATATTTCTACTATCTGCCATTTTGTCTATTCTTCCGTCGACAAACCCTTTTTGATGGCGGTCATACTGTAGGGCAGTTCGCGAGACAGTTCAGTCATAAGTAGATTTTTCACTGGCCTCGAGTACAAATATATTAATTAATTATTTGATAACAGTTTAGTCAGTAAGAAGTTTTTGCAACTTAATGAACTTACGGACTCACGAACTGGCTTTGTTTCCGGAGCCCCTGCGATTACTATACACACGTAGATACGCGTCTAGGTATGTGTAAATTCGTTTTTGCTCGTTGTATTTAGCTGACCTTCTCTGTACCCATCTATTTTGTGCATAATAATTTATAGTGCAAATTAAATCTGAATTTCTAGATTCAGATTTAATTTGCACTATAAATTATCCCAACTTTCAAGTCCACATGGACTTTGCAACGGTAATTCAATTCTGTATGAATCTATATTCATTTAATTAGTTGGAGAATGTACTATATGAAGAATTTGCATATCTCCGGCTTAAATTCTGTTATGGTTATATTATGCATTTGGAGATAAAACCTTGATAATATTATTAGTGAGGCAGTAAGTTTTAGACATGAATTTTAGTTAAAGAGATAATAGAACGATGTTGTAAATGGAAGAGAAGACTTTGATGTTACATTATTGGATATGCTGACGCTGACGCTCATGCTCGGGGTCACCAGTTTAGAGGCATGAGGAACAGGGTGTAAAGTTCACTCATCCTCTATTGAAAAGGGAGGATCCTCCGACCAGACGGGTGTTGTGTCTGGTGGGCCACTGCCCGACGGCTGATGTCGGGACGTTGTATATATGCTAATCGCGTGGTAAACTCTAATTGCGCGATGCAGGTTTGCGTGACGTCATGTCATTGATGCGTAGTTCATATGTGGCGATGTAGATGCCGCCACAGATGCAATGGTTGCAGGTATCTATTAGAACTGAAATAATGTTAATGAAAACTTAGTTGTAATTATTGTGCTGTTAGTAGTGCATTTTGAAATAAATTCTTGCTAATGGTAGTTGTACACATTATTGAAGTTACATTAACATTGAACCCAATAGTAATAATAGGTCTTTACCTATGAAATTGCCGTTTTGTATGAAAAAATTTAAACGATTTTTTTTCATGTATTTTTTATTTGTATTAATCGAAGTAATCACCCATGCAATCAATGCATCTTTGCCAACGCAGTGGCAGTTTATTGATGACCTTCTTAAAGAAATCAGCTGGTCGGGAGGCAACAAATCCTTCAAAGGCATTTTGTACTGCCTCTCGGGTATTGAATTTTTTTCCCGCCAAGAAGTTATCCAAATTCTGGAAAAAGTAGTAGTCTGTAGGCGCAAGGTCTGGTGAGTAGAACGGATGATGGAGAGCTTCCAACCCCAGTTCTTGCAACTTGGAGACCGTCTGCTGTGCAGTATGAGGTCGCGCGTTGTCGTGCAGGAGCAGCGGATACGAGCGATTGACCAATGCTGGTTGGAGATGTGCCAGCTTCTCCATCATTGTGTTCAGTTCTTCACAGTACACATCTGCAGTAATGTTCACCCCGTTTGGTAAGAAGCTGTGATGAATCACACCGGCGCTAGACCACCAAACAGTGACCATCACTTTTCTAGGGGTAAGTTTTCGTTTAGGGCATTGTTTAGGTGCTGAACCAGGATCCAACCAACTTGCTGAGCGCTTGCGGTTATCAAACAGAATCCATTTTTCATCGCAGGTAACAATGCGGTTCAAAATTCCTTCATTTGTGTGTCTGTAGTCAGTGCAAGGCACATCTCGACGCGTACTTCGCGCTGGCGATCATTGAGTTCGTGGGGCACCCATTTGTCAAGCTTTTTTACCTTGCCAATTTGACGCAAGTGGACCAATATTGTTTTGACGCTAACGTCGAAAGCTGCTGCTAATTCAGCCGTAGATTGTGTATCATCAGCTTCCACAATCGCCTTTAATTCGTAATTGTCGACCAAAGTCTTCGGACGACCGCGAGGTTCATTTTTCAGGTCGAAATTTCCAGAACGGAAGCGAGCAAACCAATAACAGGTGGTGCGTTGGTTTGTAGTGTTAGCTCCGTAAACGTCGTTGATGTTGCGTGCCGCTTGTGCCGCGTTGCTGCCACGACGGTACTCATATTCCATAATTACTCGAATTTTTAACGTATCCATGATGACGAAAAAGATTGAAATGCGATGAAAATGTAACACTAATCAATAAACAAATGACTACTTTTGGAAAAAAAATCCATGTTTTTAAAATAAAATTAATTTGAAATTAGAATTCTTAGCCAAACAAAAATTATTTTGATTTGAAATGGCCAGTACTGCAGAGCGGCAATTTCATAGGTAAAGACCTAATATTTGGGCAAATACGGTTTATTTATGGTAGTATAATAGCAATAATTGCAATAACTTTTTTTTCTACTTCCTTGTTCCAGCAAACATCTATATATATAAAAGAAAGTCGTGTTAGTTACACTATTTATAACTCAAGAACGGCTGAACCGATTAGGCTGAAAATTGGTGGGGAGGTAGCTTAGAACCAGGAGACGGACATAGGATTTAGATCAAATTTTGTGTGTATATTTAAATGTGTTCCTGGATGGTTTGAAAACACTATTGGACCCAGTAGGTCGCGCTGCAGTTCTAGGATTGTTCAGACAGGGCAACGTCTGTCAGGTCCGCTAGTTAATGATAACGTTTCCTTTATAAGCATTTGACTGTTTTGAATTTATAACTCAGCACAGTGGTGTTTGGTGGATAGTAGGTTATAGGTATACTTAGGATGGGATGCAGCATCTTCAGTTCGATGTTTGTTATTGTAAGATGGTGCAACCCAGAGTGGGTTGCACAATCACCATCACCATCTTCACTTCATTCACTTTCATTCACTTTGTTAAAATATCTGTTAGACAAAAAGTGGGTTGTTCCATTTGACAATTTGTTAGCTATCGTCATAACTTTAACTGTAACATCAACCGCCTACACTTCGCTGGTTAAAATTATTGTTAAATATAATATGTCACTTCTATCAGACTTTACCTTTTACATTTGACATGGTGCAAAAGCAGGTAGTTAGATTCTATGGTCATCGTTATTGTTACTGTTAAAATTAACTTTGTTGAAGAAAACTATAACGTAGACCTTAGTGCAACCCACCCTTAGTACATTGATTTTGATTGCAAATTGAATTTGATTTCCAAAGAGTAATTTTTCATAATATTTGATTACGTTCCGATAGAAATCTGTTTCATACAATTTGGTACAATCATAAAAATCCAATTATTGTAGAGGGTCTCGCATCAACAACACAGATCGATCTATCTTATAAAACTAGATTTTTGTCGTTGCGGTTATCCACATCAGAAAGTTTTGATGGATTATAACTATTAGTATAGTAATCATTTTAATTTTGTTCGTGATCACCGATATCAATAATACTAGAACAGTTGTTTTATCTCACGAAAGCGGGTGAGCCATACTTGTAGATGTAATGCGTGTAGACACGTGCTCTTGTGTGCGTACCTGCAGGTAGCGCGCTCCCGAGCTTACGCACACAAAGACAATGTGCATGTAACATTTACACATACAAGTATGACTTGCCCGCTTTCATGAAATAAAACAACTATAAGTTGGTAAACTAGGTACCTAATAAATATACTAAAGAGTTAAGAAAGTTTTGCTATAAAAACATTACAGTTACCAATTATTTCCCTGAGTACTAGGAAGTGGCGATGGACGAGGATTTAGCGGGACTACATACATACATAAACTCACTCCTTCCTATGGTGTAGGCAGACAATACAGAACGCCACCTGGCTACGATCCTTACATACTCCTATTGCCTCGTTTACGTTCATACATCTGATCACACACGCACGCTGGTTGCGAGTACTACGCAGCTGACCTTTCTGAAGAACATCACCAATAAGGTCACTATTATGTCTTCCTCCTATGTGGCATCTACCAACCCGCGTGGTGGTTTAGGTACTGCCCACTCCCTCTCACCGAGAGGAGGCCTATGCCCCAGCAGTGAGAACATTACATGCAGATTATGAACTATAATACCTATGTGAACCTGATTTAATAATGTTGCTCGAAAGCTGTTGTTAAATTTCTCTAAATTCATCAAAATGTCAAGTGGAATAAATTTTTCGGTAAAACTTTAGTATTCGGTCGCACGAAAATGAGGGTGGGGGGTGGAGGGGGAGGGGTGGGGAGTGCCCCCTCCCCCCAGGTACCACTCCTATGAAAAGAGAACGCACCATTCCTGAGAAAAACAAATTATTGTAACCTAACCTAAAAACACTTTTGTAAACACAAAGTTGCTTCTGCACGTCTCCGGCGCTGCGGGAAGTGCAGCCCCTTCGCCCTTAAGTAACAAAGGACAGGCACCCGCGCTCACCTTACAGCGGGCGGGGGCTGCTCTCCCTCCGCGCCTCCGGATTTTTAAATACACTCTAGTGTGCCAGCCAAAAGACTACGTGGAGTCGTGGTGCCCCGATTCGGTTTTGGGACAGATTCGACCTATTTTAATCATAAAGTGGGGTAACACTAACTTCCTACTGAACACAATTTCTACTAAGATACAGTTCTTTTTTACGTTCCGTTTTATCAATTTTACACGACATTTTGCACCACAGACAATATACTGGTACAGATTTGGTTGTCAATCGCCCATTTTAACGTTTCGTTACACTATTTATGTAATTTGAGGTTATAAACAATTAGTATAAATTTCTTAGCAATATCTTTTAATAAGAGTGATATCGTTACAATCAGGGACCCAACCCCAACGACCTTCAACCACTGTCACCCCCATTTTCGTGCGACCGGATACTAAAGTCAACCCAATTTTTCTAAAGGTTTATTAAAATTGTGATGTTTTAAAAATATTTTTTAATTTTCCCTCAATTGTATATCATTTACTAGGTGGGGTAAAATATTAGGTAGGTACGTATTTTATAAGTACCTATTTGTTAAAAGTTAATTTTTTCCTTGAAAACAAACATCAATAGCATCACAAAATTTATAAAACAGTATCAAGATGGTCCTGTTTCATCAATTCTAAGTTTAAATAACTTAGAATATGGTGTAGTTGTATAAATGTCGTACAAGATTTGCTTTATCAATTAAAAAAAACTTAATTCCTGCAATGCAATTTTACAATGTCTTATTTGGACTCAGTTAATTAAAAAAAAAAAAAACGTTTTTCCGAGATCATTACCGACATAATCATTTCCTGATAGTGCAGGCGCCAAAGGAAGTTGAGTATGCAAAATATGAGGACCGCGTTCTGCAAATGGTTTTAAGCTCAGAAAAGCTTGCAGATTCTGGATGTTGCCGGAAAGTTTATTGGTTCATTTTTTTTAAAACCCCATCACCTTATTATATCAAGTAAATCGATTGAAGAAATGCTTGGGAGTCATTTTAATGATTGTTTTAGTGACAATATCCATTTTTTTTCGACAAAAAAAAACAAATAAATGTTAAAAACAAAAATTGTTTATAAAAAAATATTTATTTTAAGTATACCTACCTAATGAAAAAGAAAAATTTAACAAGTGAACAAAAATAATCAATCTTTTTTTACATTATCAGTTATTTTTAACACATATACACCACAAAATACAATTTGGTTAACACACACAAACACAATCGATTTACTTGATATAAATAAGACAATGCGGAATTAAAAAAAAATAATGAAGCACTAAACTTTCAGGCAACATCCAGGATCATAATCTGCAAGCTTTTCTGAGCTTAAAACAATTTACAGAATGCGGTCCTCATATTTTGCACACTCAACTTTATCTAGCGGGTCTATGACTGCCACAAAATTGGAACAAAATAATTCTAATTTCAAATCACCATAATCCTAAACACATCACATTTCAAACGTAGAACATGTTGTCAGCAATGTGTCAAAACGAATTTCTGTTGAGTCGGCCGGTGAGAGTTCGGTCCGAACTTTGCACTCGCCCTGTCAATCTGTGAACCCTTAGGTATTATGGGGTGCCTTCCTTTGATCGGTGAATTTTCATGAATATTTTAATTTACATTTGCATCCTATAAATTTTGTTTACCCTGTGATATATTGGAAAATTCTTCTTTGAAGTCTTGTGTTGTATTAGGCATTTTTTTTTTTTTTGTTATATCATTATAGGTTAAAGGGGTAAATGTGAAATACAATCAGTGTGTTTGTATTATGTAATGTTGGTCCTAAAGTAGGTATAAGTTTAAAATTGTGCTTGAAAATATAAATTGTTTAAAGTTTACAATCGTGGAAATGAGTGAAAATCACACCGACACAATACTACTTAACAATATTAATTAATCGAGAAAATTATTCTACAAAAACGTTTCATTCACTTAGAAACAACGGTAATCGGTTTATATTTTGCAATATTAATTACATACTCATTTATTATTATTAAATTTACTCATTTATTATTATTAAATTGTGACATTATTTTGGGAACGCGAAATAGGGCTGTTTGGTTAATAAGGTGAAGAGAAAATACTTACTTTACGTTCAGAAAATCCTCTCCAAATAAAACATAAATTCTTGAAAACTTTTCTCAACTGTACGATTTCACTTTGTTTAAAGTTACACTAAACAATGTACTGGTCACTTTCACTTCGTACACAAATATAGATAACCGTCAAATAGACGTTACTATTTTCGTAACACAACTTCAGAACGGGACGCACGTCCTATCCCGGCGGCGGTCAGGACAAACTGAGCTGCTTCGTCATACAGTGCACCGAAAACGGGCAAAGATTCAAGTCTATTCAGCCAAGCAGCAAACTTATTGAAGCATAAACAGGATAATGCTATAAATCTGAGGTCGGTCATATGGTTGTAAACTCGTATGTAGTCAAACAGTTAAACGTGCTTTGATCTAACGTCGTGGTCTGTTTAAATAATATTTTTGTAAGCGACTGACTGTTTAAAGCAATGTTTAAAGTTTATTTTGCGGTCTTTCAGTGTAAGTTAAAAAAAGCTGGACTCTTGACTGTCATTTGCAACATCTGTTGGTGTGATGATTTCGAAATCCGTTTTTACTTAGGCCGCAAATTCGGATCAGCGTTTTTTGTAGCGTGGTCAGTGGAGCGTTTAAGGGTATACATCGATGCATTTTGTGTTTTTAAAATTCCTATAAAACCAAATTGATTTCCATATTTTTTTTTTTTTTTTGTTTTTTTGGTATTTAAAAATACAAAATTTATCGAGGTAGGTATAGCCTTGACTTTGCGGCCTCAGCGTTCAAAACTGATAATCCATTTGCTGTGTACTGGACAGGACGTGTACACTTTGCACAGGAATAATAAATAGGCGATGTAATTATTGTGAAACTTGTTTTGTTTAGTAACATTATAATTAACTTTTTATTTTATTTTTATTTGTGTGTGTACTACTAACAAATCTACTAACGTAGTCTTTGTAACTTTTTTAAGGACCCTGTTGTCTAAAATAAAGATAAATAATATTTATTATTTACTGTGCATGGTTTATGTAATCTTATTTACAGACGTAGTCAAATTGGACGAGTAATTGTAAAGGTGTATAGAAAATCTGTGATTAAAAACTTATCATTATCAACTCCTCGTAAGTCAGTCTTGAAAAGTTTCTGAGATCAGCACCCTAATTGCGTAACACGTTATCAATCGGAGTATGATTCATTTTGAAACAAATTGCTAATCCATTGCTTTATATGTTCGAAAAATTTGTCTGCTCGATAACGTAATTCGCGCAATGAATGTTGTTGAACAGTGGCCTTAGTGCGAGTTTTTATACTTACTCGATCGCGTTTACGTTAACGTTGACGTATGTCAATTCGTATGGAATAATTGTGTTTCCCATTATAGTCACCAGGCGGCGCTTACTCATTTTCAGTACAAACTGACGTTTACGTTAACGCGATCGAGTAAGTATAAAAACTCGCACTAAGCCCACTGTTGGCTGTCCCCATGACTGTATTTTTTTTTAATAAGGTATTTTTCTTTGATTTTTTCTTATCTTTACGTGTACATAATCTCCAATTAAAAACGTATCATATTTTATTGGATACTAACTTTTGTCCGCGGTTTCGCTTAGAATTTGATAATCAATTCGGGTTGTAGGTACTCTGCTTGTAATAATACAGGAATATTTTTTAATCAGTGCACAAACTTTGACAAAATAAACTTAGATGAGTTTTATGAAACACCTATTTTTTATTTTGATATGTCTCAGTACAAAAAAATGAAGTTATCGTTAATGAAAGAAGTTTACTTTGAAATTGATTTTATGGCTACTCACCGGGCGCGTGGCGAAGTGAAACGCACTTATGTACACGCCAGCACATTCAACTTGGAACCTTATGCTTTAGCGATAAAGTTGAAATTTTGACAGTTTGTAGTACATTGATGGGCTGGCGTCTCTAACATCCTGTCAGCTGTGCGCTCGTTCGTTTTTCGTTCACAGGCGTAGGTAGGTATTTACGTGGGTTACAATGTAGGTACAGATCGCTGATTTTATCAGGTTCGAACTAGACTTTTTTTTGAGATTAGGCCGTGATCTGAAGTTATTTGAAGAATAAGTAATTCCAATTTTTCCTTCATACTTTCATGGGCTTAAAACCATCAAAATGCAGAAAATAATAAAGGCACATTTAAAAACTTAATAAAATTAAAATTATTGACATTTCTTAATGCATACTTCTGCATTAGGGCGTATTTAAAAAATTGGTTTTTAGCTCTTGGATCTCGTTCGAAGAAATCAAAAATGGTTTCTTCGATTTCGACCGCCAGTCGAGGTCTGCCTGACCCTCGTGCGTGATTCGGGGTCCTGAACTGACCGTGATCAAGCAGCCTTTGAGTGGCTGTTAAAATGGTCCTTACATTAGGGACCGCGGGGTTAAGGATACCATGGGCTCGCATTCGAGGTACGCTCTCCGTCGCATACATTCTGCGAGCTGCTCGTAAACTTTCACCACTTAGTAAATACACTCGCACCATCTCATAAAACTCGCGGTTACTAAAGTCCGACATTGTGACCGGTAGGTACGAGTACGACACACGCGACGAGAGGTCACGATAGCGCATGCGATGATTGCGCTCAGGAGACTGTCTGTGTCTGGGTCGGGAGTTGGGAACTCGGGCGCGGGCGCCCTGCCTGCACCACTCTGCCGCCCGGGAATCCCCCGCTGCAACTTCGCCATGCCATGTGCGCCGCGCCCATTGTTTGTATTACGAATAGATAGTGTCCATATTTTGCTGATTTAAAGTCGGATAAAAAAATTAAAAAAAGTTTTGAACAAATCATGGAAATGTGTTCTATTACTGATACTGAACCACCAACATTTTTTTGTGCACGTAAAAAAAAATATTCCTGTATAATTCAATAATGATTCGAAAGACACGTGTGGCGCCATCTATTATCTTAAGAACGTTATTGTTGTTTTCCTCGGGAACAGTCCTTTTTTCGAGATGAAAAGTACTCTATGTCCGTTTCTGTACATCTGACAACGTATATGCAACATTTTAGGATGATCGGTTCAGTGGTTTAGGCGTGAAAAGTTAACAAACAAATAAACTTTATTTCGCATTTATAATATTAGTTCGGAAGATTTTTGTCAGGAAGATATTTTTTTCATTTATTTTGTGAAACACAGGTACGAGGTACACAGTTTAGATAATGCTTCTTAGTGTAAAATGACTTACAGCGAATTGAAATCACTATCGAAATGAAGGGACCTTTTAAACAGATATGAAATTTTGCATCTACTTCAATTTGAAAGCGAAAGTTTAATGCGAACAAATCAATCAGAATGATACGATATCTCAAATTGAAATGGCTGCGATCAATTACGTCACAACTTTTAAAGGGTCACTTTTTAAGGGCGCTACCCTTTCAACTTTCTCGTTCGCAAAGGCTTAAAACTCCGGGAAAGTTATCTCGTAGTGATTTTATTAGAATATTTAAAAGACCAGTGAATGTAGACCCTCGGGACTTCAATTTAATTGAGAGCGTCAAATCAAAAGTGTTGAAGATGTCGTCCAAGGAACGCTGGGCTCTGTTTCGTCTCAACATCTGAAAACCTGAGGTTTACAAAACTAAATTCCGAATATCTTGTTTCTGAACAAAATTTTTAATTTTCGCATAATTTTCAAACAAGTTTTGGATGTTCTTTAAGAAAATTATTTTAGCATTAGAAATATACTTGACAAGTTTTTGTTATTTTCAATTGCAGATAACAATAATTAATTAATTATGAACTAGTTTAAAATAGATAACTCATAAAATTGCGAAATAAAAGCGTAGTATGCAAATATATACGTTTTAAAACAAAGATTTGTTTATTTATTTATACAATTTTACACTAGGCCAAGACTTACTCAAGCCACACAATATCATTAATTCTGTGTTTCAATGTGTAGTTTTTAAAGACAAACAAACAATCAAATCTTTCCTCTTTATAATATTAGTATAGATAAATGTTTTATTGTATACCTAAATCTATTGAATTTTATCCTATTAACGTAATTATTTTATAATGAATCCTTATGTATAGGTATATTTATTTAAATTCTAGTGCTTAATGTGGGAATGTTCCTGAAATAAATGATTATTTAATTTTATTTAATTTCATTTTAATTCTGTATACGAATTTAAAATATTTCAGCAAATATCGTACAGTTTTTTGTCTGCTGTAAATTCAATACAGATGACAATTAACAATGTCACCCGATATGGTTGAGATGACAAATTGAATAAGAAATCCGATTTAGCATTTGCTTAATTAAAAATAAAAGCTCTCTGTACCATGTTCTAAGATTCGGTAAAATGAGAGAAAACATTGAAAATTTAATTTCATTAGAAGATACCAAATTAATCTGTTGTTGAAAGTGAAAAAAAGTTTTGCAGAGATTATTACATTTTTAATCTGAATAAGGGTTTACTCCTAATTTAAGTACTTAAAAGTTATTAGCGTATAATTATCTACGAATGAATTTTAGAATGTCTAAAATGGTAACATTAATAATGAAGAAATTCACGTTAATTTTAATTTTTTCTAAAGGAAACGAACAATTGCAAATTTGAAAAATATATATAAAAAATATATATAAAAAAAAATAAAAAAATAAATAATAATATAATATATAATAATAATATAATATAATATAATAATAATATATATAAAAATATATATAAAATATATAAATATACAGGGTTACAGGTTAAGTCGACCGAAATCCTTTAAGAGGTGGTAGTTTCCATCATTCCTGACTGATTTGACTATGGAACCCCATACCCCAAACTTAACCGTTCTCAAGTTATGGGACTTTGAAGTTTTTTTTATAAAAATCCAGATTTTTTGTCTTTTGTCCCCTTTTTTTGTGTTTTGTACCTCTAATGTTTTTGTTTTTATACTTTTTGTGTAGCAGATTAGTTGCTTCATTATTTTAAATACAAAAACTGCAAGTAACTGTACCAACTGAGTCATATTAGACGATTGATTGTTAAAAAAAGAAATAAATTTGTGGAAAGTTTTTTATTCTTTGTAAGATATTTAAAAAAAAGTCTATGACAGTTATGCTGCAGATGTGCTTAAAAATATCTACGGTTCTTCAGCTTTTCGATAAGGTATAATTTGCTACGGTGTTATCAGGATTCTCGGAAAAATCATCGATGAAAGACTCCCGGGTAATAGCAAAAATAACGGTATTTCGTAAAGTTGCTCGCAGCGCCTATTGTCCTGCATTCTGAGGTCCTGCGAAATAGGGGCGGACATGTGGAACATGTACTGTAAAAGGAATAATAAACTTCAATTGTTACCTATTTGGATTGTTTTATTTTGTTTTCTGACTAAAGTTAAATTTGATGCTTAAGTATCGTTATTTTTTACTACTACCTGGTAGCATATCATCAATGTTTTTGTTAAAAAAATCCAATAATACCCTGTTGTATTATACCTTATCGGAAAGCTGAAGAACCGTAGATATTTTTAAGCACATCTGCAGCATAACTGTCATAGACTTTTTTTAAAATATCTTACAAAGAATAAAAAACTTTCCACAAATTTATTTCTTTTTTTAACAATCAATCGTCTAATATGACTCAGTTGGTACAGTTACTTGCAGTTTTTGTATTTAAAATAATGAAGCAACTAATCTGCTACACAAAAAATACAAAAACAAAAACATTAGAGGTACAAAACACAAAAAAAGGGGACAAAAGACAAAAAATCTGGATTTTTATAAAAAAAACTTCAAAGTCCCATAACTTGAGAACGGTTAAGTTTGGGGTATGGGGTTCCATAGTCAAATCAGTCAGGAATGATGGAAACTACCACCTCTTAAAGGATTTCGGTCGACTTAACCTGTAACCCTGTATACAGGAATATTTTTTTTTACGTGCACAAAAAAATGTTGGTGGTTCAGTATCAGTAATAGAACACATTTCCATGATTTGTTCAAAACTTTTTTTAATTTTTTTATCCGACTTTAAATCAGCAAAATATGGACACTATCTATTCGTAATACAAACAATGGGCGCGGCGCACATGGCATGGTGAAGTTGCAGCGGGGGATTCCCGGGCGGCAGAGTGGTGCAGGCAGGGCGCCCGCGCCAGAGTTCCCAACTCCCGACCCAGACAGTCTCCTGAGCGCAATCATCGCATGCGCTATCGTGACCTCGCGTCGCGTGTGTCGTACTCGTACCTACCGGTCACAATGTCGGACTTTAGTAACCGCGAGTTTTATGAGATGGTGCGAGTGTATTTACTAAGTGGTGAAAGTTTACGAGCAGCTCGCAGAATGTATGCGACGGAGAGCGTACCTCGAATGCGAGCCCATGGTATCCTTAACCCCGCGGTCCCTAATGTAAGGACCATTTTAGCAGCCACTCAAAGGCTGCTTGATCACGGTCAGTTCAGGACCCCGAATCACGCACGAGGGTCAGGCAGACCTCGACTGGCGGTCGAAATCGAAGAAACCATTTTTGATTTCTTCGAGCGAGATCCAAGAGCGAGCGAGCGAGAGAGCGAGAAGGGAGCGAGTACCAACGATGCGGCACATCGCTTTGGTGTGAGCCAGTTCGCGGTATGGAAGCTGCTAAATTCAGCCGGAATAAATCCATACCACTTTCAGCCCGTACAGCAGCTCCATGACCCAGACCCAGCACCACGTCGAGCCTTATGTGAGTGGCTTCTAAATCATCGCGAAGTTAACATCTTGTGGACGGATGAGGCATTGTTCACACGTGTGGGCCTGTACAATGTACATAATGAACATTGGTGGTCATTCAATAATCCCCATTTGGTGCGAGAGACGCATCATCAAGTGCGTTTTAGCGCCAATGTATGGGCTGGGGTTATTAAGAATAAAATAATAGGGCCCATGTTTATTGACGGCACCTTGACCGGGCCAAGGTATTTAGAAATGCTGGAAACGACGATAGAAGACATAATGGACGAAGTTCCGATGTGCTATCATAATAATTTGTATTATCAGCATGATGGCGCTCCACCTCATTACGCCATACAGGTACGGAATTACCTGAATCAAAAATACGGGCAAAATTGGATCGGTCGTGGTGGCCCCATACCGTGGCCGGCTAGGTCCCCGGACCTTACTCCCTGCGATTTTTTTCTTTGGGGAGAAGTGAAACGCCGGGTGTATGTAGAGGAGGCCCAAAGCCTAGATGACTTAAAGTTTAGGATAATTAACGCTTTTGATGAAGTGAAAAGTGAAATTAGTGTTCTCAACAAACTAAATGACAATTTATTTAAACGTGCACGTTTATGCCTAGAAAGAGGAGGACTTCATTTTGAACAATTATTAAAATACAGTGATTAGTGACATGTAGGGTAAGCAATTATTTTTAACTATCAATTTTAGCGAATAGGTTATTTTTGATTGAACATTAGTGTAAATACTTAATTGATTCCAATTTTTTAAATACGCCCTAATGCACAAGTATGCATTAAGTAATGTCAATAATTTTAATTTTATTAAGTTTTTAAATGTGCCTTTATTATTTTCTGCATTTTGATGGTCCTAAGCCCATGAAAGTATGAAGGCAAAATTGGAATTAGTACTTATTCTTCAAATAACTTCAGATCATGGCCCAATCTTAAAAAAGTCTAGTTCGAACCTGATAAAATCGGCGATCTGTACCTACATTGTAACCACGTAAATACCTACCTACGCCTGTGAACGAAAAACGAAGGAGCGCACAGCTGACAGGATGTTAGATACGCCAGCCCATCAATGTACTAAAACCGTCTTTACAACTTTATCGCTAAAGCATAAGGTTCCAAGTTGAATGTGCTGGCGTGTACATAAGTGCGTTTCACTTCGCCACGCGCCCGGTGAGTAGCCATAAAATCAATTTCAAAGTAAACATCTTTCATTAACGATAACTTCATTTTTTTGTACTGAGACATATCAAAATAAAAAATAGGTGTTTAATAAAACTCATCTAAGTTTATTTTGTCAAAGTTTGTGCACAGATTAAAAAATATTCCTGTATAATATATATATTTTAATTGTAAATTTTTACGTGATTGACACGTATGAACGGAAACGAGGCAAAAGGAGTATGTAAGGATCGTAGCAGGGGGCGGTTTGTAGTTTCTGCCTACCCCCATGGGAAGAAGAATGTATGAATGAACGAATGTGAATTTATGTACCTATGTGTGTATTTAATTGATCGTCTACCAAATGCAATGGAAACGATTGACAATATTTCTACAACAGAAATTGATGGCAATTGATATTTTCGAGGACACAGAAGACAAAAAAAAAATTAACGTGTAGGTCTTCATTTTAGATATTATGGTCATCTAAAGTATTTTTTAATTCTACATATTCAACCAAATACCGGATGACTTTTTTACCGTCTCGAAAAAAATAGGGTATACTAGGTGAACGGAGTAGAAACCTATGGCATACCTAGTTTTTTAATACCTTAGTCAGCAAAAATGATCTAAGTATCAATAAATACTACAAATTCGATGTAAACTTTTCATTTTAGAACAATGAAAACGGCAATTTTGAAAAAAAAAAAAAATCGATTCAAAATATCGAAATTGAAATCATATGCAACCTGCATATGATTTGGATTTAGATTTTTAATAACAATGAAAAAAAAAAGTTAGGTATGCTTCTACTCCATTCACCAAATATACCCAATTTTTGTCGAGACGGTAAAAAAAGTCATCCGGTATATATTCTGTCAGAGTGTAAAATTGTACACAGCATTTTGATCGAAATCTCGTCAAACAATTTAGAATCTGTCAAACTCACGACTGCAAAACTAAACAAAGCCATCCTTTCAGCTCATAATTGACGTAATACAACGTATGTTATATCTCATCATCTCTTGCAACCACTTGACATACTTCCACCAATCCCACAGCATCAGACGGGCCGCCTCGCGAACGGACAGTCCTGCTGTAGTCCTGCTTATTTTCATATTGTGAAGAGCATTCATCGTGTCATATAGACGACGGCGAACGACAAATCGCGGTCGTTTTGACAGTGAAATGAGGTAATGTCGAGGGTATAAACGTCGGATTTTCATTGGTGGGGTCAGTCTGGATTGTAGGATGGAACTGATGAATTTAATATAGATTGTTTATTTACTCTCCTATCGTAAAATTCCAATTACAAACTTCAAAACGAGTTTATATTGACATACTTTATAAACACAATATCGAAATTTTAAAATAGAGTCGTACGTATGACACTTCATCCCGATACAGGGCAAATCCAAGAAGTTATATGACCAAGGAGTTTCCATAATTTTTTTTTATTGTAAAAAAGTTTTGATTTCAATTTTTACTGTGGCTAGTGCACGCTTTAGCGCATGCACGGTGATGTGCTAGGTTTTGGCGCCATTCATACGTTTTGTATGTACTGGATTTAGTGGGAAAAATTTTTTTTAGGTTCAAACCCAATGTACGGGAATAGATAAAGTAGTGTATGAAGCTGTACATAACTAGGTATTAAAACACTCGTGTGATACTATTACCTACTCGTGTTTTAATACCCTTCATTATGCAACAGTTTTATAATAGTTATTTATGCAACTGACGTATAATAACGGGTATTAAAACACGAAGCACCCGTTTGGATGCTATTATGGTTACCATGGTTACTATGACACTGGCTGTTTTAATGTTGTCAATAAGCTAACTATTTCAGAAACTTTTATAGAGAATTTATAGCATGGGTGTAGATAAACTACTATTACGAAATCGTGTGGGAATCCAGCATGCTGTAGATGATAATGCCAATCTTGACGATAAAGGTTTTTTACACTATAATAATAATAATATTATGCTGGTTCATCCAATATGATTTCTTGTATCGATAGATCGAATTTATTATTCACAGATTTATGAAAAACATTTGAAGACCCTAAATATATAAACTATACCCTAAATATTATAAACTGACCACAAAATAATATTCCTTTAATTATAACTAATTATAAATATTATAGTGTTAAAAGAATAAACAAATTCTTACAAACCCGTTAACAACTAAACATCTCCAACCGTAGAAAAACTATCTTCTAACCCAAACAAATACGAGCCGAAACAATTTTATTGACTACAATACATACAAACATTTCTTTACAAAACACGAACAACGACCGAACTTGAAGCCGAAATCCTTAATAAAACTGGTGTATATTTAGAAAACTATTTTTATAACGGTCTGTCTTTCGCCCCTTTGAGAGACGGTTCATGGCGAAGCAAGGAAGCTGTGTGAAGCAACTTGATCCATAACTCTATTAAGTTTGAGACAAAAAATCTCCATAATAGCCCATTGTCTTGAACTTTTGACCTTTAAAAGAGTAAATTATAATTTATACTAGCTTCGCCCTGTTATGACAAAGTTTTGGGTTGTCATGTTTTTATAAAGTGAATTTCGTGAATGTAGATATGTCTAGATATTTACACACACTTTAAGAATTATGATTTAAGACTTGATTGAACGGGAAAATTTAACATCTAGTAAAGATTAGAAGTTTTAGTCTCAGTGCTTTGGATAAGAAATTAGCGAATTATAAATACCATACCTATGGATTTTTTGAATCAAAAATAGGTGGGAGGAAAAAGGTACAAGGCACGTCTGGTAGCAAGGGGATATAGTCAAAGGAGAGGCATTGATTACCATGAGACTTTTGCACCAGTTGTCAGACACAGCTCACTCAGAACTTAATAGCTCTCGCAGCTAAACTGAATCTTCAAATTGAATCAAATGATCGAGACTGTAAGAGAAATAACTACAAATTATTTAGACCAAAATGAAGAATCTGATGGGAATGTAACAGAAAGTTGTGATGAATGGGAATCCCTTGATGAAGGAGACGAAGAAGTACTACAACCAGAACCAGAACTTCCTAGTGAGAGAAGATATCCATTAAGAGAGAGAAAACCGAAACAATTTCAGTAATATCTGGACGTGTGCACTCAGCAAGATACATAAGAGAACCTATCAATGCATGGTAGGTCATCTCTTGACCTATACTCTGATGGAGGCTTCTCTAGCCTTTGTCCAGTAACTTTTGGCGTTGAGACTGTCTTTTCATCTTCCATCCCAAATTCTTTAAGCAGTTTCTCGATATATTTTTCTTGAACAAGATTGATACTATTCAAATTTTGTTTAATTTGAATACCAAGCATCAACTCTGCCTTGCCAAGATCTTTCATCTCAAATTTTGCCATAAGCTCTTTCTTCACTACTTTCATTTCTGTTCAATTATTTCAAAATGTCATCTACATACATACTAGTAAGTATGGTTTTCAATAAATTCTGAATACCAAGATATATTACTTTTTCTATAAAAACACGGAAGGTTACATACGTTAATCTAGCGTTATGCTCAGAACTGACATAGGTCCGTAGGTGTGACGTAGATTTATCGTATCTTCGAATATTCAATACATTGATTTATATTTTGTTTTACTTCAGTCTAAAAAGAAGTATTATGACTATGAGTGATATTTTTGACTACCTATTTTTGGTTTTTTTATTCTTTGTATTTTTCACACGGATATGCCAACTTCATCGTATCCTATGCACAATTAATTATATTGATGTATTTAGTTTTAGCAAATAATATATGAATGAATTAATGAATGAAAGGCACAGACCCCAGCGTGGTTGAAAAAAAAATCTAGCCAAGTGTAAATCGAACTCACTCACTTAAATAGATAGAAATAAAGAAATAATTAATTTACAGAAACACGTGCTTTTAAAGAATAAAAATGAAAATAAGGAAATGGCTAGGTATATTACGGTTCAAGAGATACAGGCCTGTGAGAGACTGACAGATAGTGCGGACTAAAAAGGGTCACATTTTTATATTTTGGATAATGGAACCCTAAAAAAGAAAGGATAGTGTCTTAGGATCCTAGCTTCTGATCTTGCTCTTCCATAATCGTTGACCAACTCGAACACCACTCCATAAGTCCCCGAAATACTACAAACAAATAGTTGGACATAAAACATTTCTGCCACGTCAAATGTTTGACCAAACATCGGTTGGTGGGGAGTGTCTGGCAACCCGCCAATAAACATGAATCATCGCGCTCGGCACAAACCACCGGCGATTTGTCAGCATTACGCTAGGGAGGCGACACAAGGGACATGTGTGAATGAAGTGTGGGGCACTTTTTTGCCGCAGTTCCCTAATTTTTGAAGATCAGTGATTAGTAATGGTGATAAAAAATCGATACCACACATTTTGGTTTGAGTGTTGATCGATTAATCTGTTTAATTTTGTGTTAGTGATAGGTATTATAAGTTATGAACGTATGACAATGAGAGTAAAATTCCAAGAACTACTTAAGATTAAATTGATATTCACGGTAATTTTTAGCTTCTGTGTTGGTACCATAAAGAGCGCTGTCGAATTTTATCGCCTCTCTCGCTCACACGGGACCAAATTTTTGAGATTGTTAAATGAAAAGATACTTTTCTGAAAAATGTAATCAATTAGCGAGCAAAGGCCTCGCTTCCCACTTTCCATTTTTCCCGGTCTACTGCGATTGTGGGCCATTCCTTTAAGAGGAAACGTGGGTGCTCTTTTCTCCATACAAAAAGATACAAACGCTCTCGCCTGTTTTCTTTCTGGTTAATGACCATAAAGCAATGATTTTTTACAGAAATATAAATATCAGTTAATTGTATGCCCCTATGTTTTCCTTTTTGATGATATATTATTTTTATAGGAACTAGAACCCTCCAAAAATGCTCAAAATTGCCTATTCAGACCGCTGTCAACAGACGCCTAGTGTACCAATTTGACAACTATTAACGAAAAAAGAAAAACATAGGGGCACAGTATATATCCTTCTTATTCAGTTTATGAAATATCTTTTAAATTGGTCCAATATTGGAGGAGGAAATAGGTGAGAGCCAAACCTCGAAATGTGACTTTTTACATAGGCTATTTAGTCGGATCTGCAGTTGTCCTTATCGCACGAAGTCGAGGGCGGAGCGCTCGCAGAGCGACAGCAATACCTTCTTAAAATACCTAACTAGCCACCCGCCTTTCCTCTTAAGGAGTCCAGCTCATCCCGCCATCTCGTTTTGGGCCTGCCGCGTAGTCGTGTGTGACTATTTGGGATCTACAGAGTGGTTGTTTTTGCGTATTGCTACTCCGACATGTGACGATGTGGCCAGCCTAGTCCCACTTTAGTCCAGCATTTGTGCGGCCAGTGTCCGATATTTTTGTTTGAAGTATTGAGTTCCTAATGCGGTCTGTGAGTTTTACACTTAGTGTACTTCGTTCCACGGCCCGTTGGCAGACTCCAAGTGCAAACTTTTGACGCTTTGTAAGAGACCATGTTTACGCTTCTTATGTGAGGGGAGCAATCATAGATATTAGAAAGAAGGAGATGTGCCCAGTACATTGAAATGTATCGGAACCCTGTGTCTCCACTTTGTCCCTTTGTCAATTTCATGATTTTAAAGAGAAATACGGTAAAATACTTGTACTTACATATGGAAAGTGATTCCATGATTTACATAGTTTTTGTTTTGGCTTCGGTTTTTACAAGAAACCACTGAACAACACGGCATTCTTATACATTAACCCCTCAAGTGTCGAATGCACCCCATGTGTGCATAAGAAAAACTCTTTTTTTGTTAGGTATATAAGCTTATATCACATATATATAAATGTAAAAAAACATCATCCGATGGAAAACCAATCATCATCATTAGTTGTGAACCTATGGAGTTCGTAGCTAATCCCCCCTCTCCCCCCGCGTGTCAAATGCACCCAAAGTGTGCAAAAGGACAAAACTTTACATAATAGGTATATAAGCTTAGATCACATAAATATATAAACGTAAAAAAACATCATCCGATGGAAAAAATATCATTATCAGTAGTTGTGAACCTATAGGGTTCGCAACTAACCCCCAACCCTCCCCACTCGCTGGTGTTTTGGGTCTAAAATTAGCCAAACTCAGACACTTGAGGGGTTAACACGGTCACAGTCGAAAGCGCACTAGTTCGCAGAGACAGCCGTTTGACTATGAACGGCTCATACTGAGCATGTCACGCGGACTCGCCCCCTTGCCACTTCTCCTGTGTTTTATATTTCTATGGGAGCAATAGTTATTTATATTATTCAATTTACCTAAACACTCACAACTCCTATCTCTAGAGACATCACCGCTAGTTCCTGTCCAGCCATGCATGTGTGATATTAATTATAATATTTTTTTTGGGCCACCATATCTCTACCATCTCATCAATCATGTCAATCAAAGACAAACATTGCGGCTCAATCCTAAAATAGTAAACTATATTCCATTCAAATAAGATGAGACATTGAAACAAAGCTTTTTAACCGACTTCCAAAAGGAGGAGGTTCTCAATTCGTCGGAATATTTTTTTTTTTTTTTTTTATTTTTTTTTTTATGTATGTTCCCCGATTACTCGAAAATGGCTAGACCGATTTGGATTTTTCTTTTTTTGTTCGAAAGGGTATACTTTCCAAGTGGTCCCATGATCATCAAATCAGGATCTGATGATGGGATCCCATGGAAATCGAGGGAAACCCTCAAATTTTATGGGCACACCTATATCGATTTCGGTATTTTTTATAGTAACTCGTGCATTTACTCTCGGAAAGTACCATTCGGTGAACTGGAACTGATGATGAAGACCACAGAGGGCCATCGGAAATACTCAATTATATCTAAGTATATAACAGGTTGCGATTCGATTACTTTAATATGGTTTATGCTCGTCAAAATAATGGTAATGGTGACTTCACCATGAGCTCCATTTCTCCTGGTTCTTACTAGGAGAACTCCTCAACAATTAACGTCCCTGCATCGGGAAAAGCAACATTTTGTAAAACGTGATGAGCAGTTGACATTGGGTTATTGTAACTTAGATAAATTACAAACTGAACCACTAAAAAGTGAAAAATAAAAACTTTTTTACAAAAACAAAAACCGACTTCCAAAAAAAAACACTACAAAGTGAAAAATAACTTTAATTTCGGAAGTCGGTGGCAAAAAACTAAAATACAGATCCAAAGACACCGACTTCCGAAATTAAAGTTATTTTTCACTTTGTAGTGTTTTTTTTTGGAAGTCGGTTTTTGTTTTTGTAAAAAAGTTTTTATTTACAGTCCATTCAACCTATTTTGACTTCTATTTCGTAGGCTTAAGGATGGCATTAAAGGCAAATGGTTTGTTTACCTTTTATCTCACGGCTACCTGAACACGGTGTAGATAACGTAGGTACTTCTTATTTCAGCCTGAGCCATATGACTAAAATCCAAAAGTCTAAATAAAAAACTTTTTTACAAAAAAAAAAACAACCGTCTTCCAAAAAAAACAATAAAAAGTGAAAAATAACTTTAATTTCGGAAGTCGGTGTTTTTGAATCTGTATTTTAGTTTTGCCACCGACTTCCAAAATTAAAGTTATTTTTCACTTTGTAGTGTTTTTTTGGAAGTCGTTTGTTTTTTTTTTTGTAAAATAGTTTTTATTTTTCACTTTATAATGGGTCAGTTTGTAATTTATCTAAGTTACAATAGCCCAATGTTAACTGCTCATCACCTATTACAAAATATTGCTTTTCCCGATGCAGGGACGTTAATTGTTGAGGAGTTCTCCTAGTAAGAACCAGGAGAACTGGAGCTCCATGCTGAAGTCATCATCACCATTATGCATTTTGACGAGCATAAATTACTTAGCAAACACATTAAAGTAATCGAATCGCAACCCGTGAAATACTTAGGCATAATTGAGTAGTTCCGATGGCCATCTGTGGTCTTCATCATCAGTTCCACTTCACCAAATGGTGCTTTCCGAGAGCAAATGCACGAGTTACTACAAATAAAAAATACCCAAATCGCTATAGGTGAGCCTATAAAATTTCAGGGTTTCCCTCAATTTCCATGGGAGCTCATCAGATTCTGACTTGGTCCACCTTCTAGAGTATACCCTTTCAAACAAAAAAAGAATTCAGCAAATCCGTCTATATGACGAAGTTATGCCCGAAAATACATAAAAAAAAATAGAAACATCCGAATTGATGATAACCTCCTCCTTTTTTCAGAAGTCGGTTAAAAAGAGCCATTACGATTTTACACAACTACTTATTTATTTTAATTCAGTTCACCTTTGCACACAACACAGCCCATCTCTAGAGACATCACGGCGACTAGTTCCAGCCACGCATGTGTGATATGACAAGTCTCTGTCTTTTTTGCGCCACCATATCTCGAGCATCTTTTTGCATTTGTCATTAACGTCCTTTTTCGCGTGTCCCTAATGAATTCTGTTTTATTAGTTAATCGTTTCAAACGAGACACGGCTCTCTTTGATAAGCTGATTTTAATGTGGCCTTTTTGAAGATGTGCAGATATATTTTGATTTAGGTATGTCGTCGTTTTTGTGTGTTAAAATACACGTGCTTACTTTTTCATGTAAATGGTTGTTAAGTATAGTGTTATTAAGTGCACAATTATTATAAGTTCTAAGTATATCACTGAGACAAAGACGGACTTGTAGATAATCGAGTCACTGAAAAAGTGTCACCATTCTTTTAACAATTTTTGACAGAGCATAGAGGATTTGTAACTTTTATTATAAAGAGGAAAGATTTTTTCAATTTTAACAATTTGTTCATCAATGGAAAGCTAAGTTATCAGGAAATAACATAGGCTATAATTTCTTTTTAAAAAAATTGAGATTCTTATGAAAATTGCAATAATGTAACCCAAAGTAGTAAAGTTTTGCCTATAAAATTCATTATTTGGCGTGCACTGAGAAAACTGTTGATGATACATAAAAATTATGTACTATGTGATTAAAGTACTCACTATTACCTACAAAAAAATTCACAAGGGAATATATCTAACTATCATAGCTAAGTCACAATAGCAGATTTTGTGTTCTAAAATTTATTTCCGACCTCAGCAAAAGCTAGTGAGAGTATAAATATACAAGGTCAGTTAGGCAACATTCGAATTTCAAATGCATTTGTGTGTTGCATTTGTCACAAGTTTTTTTAGTCACAGTGATCTCACTGTTGTTGATTCACACAACTTCTTTATTTTCATTTAATAGGTGTTGGCAAAAATAAGCCTGTGACACCGACCCACCTCATTGAAAACGGTCACCGCCTTTTGGCACCTGCAACTACGAAGCAATTACTGATTCGTGCGTGGCTGAATTTTTTTTCTCTCAGCAAACTTTGGAGATAAGGGGCCCGAACGGTATTTTTTTTACATTTTGCATCAAAAGTCGAAAACTATGCGGGCTAAAAAAAAGAAACAAAATGTTTGAGAATGTACAAACAGCGTTCTTTCATATAATACCCCACATGCCCTAGTAGCCCCACTTTGAATTTTTAAGACCCCCTTTCAGTCCCTGTTGCAAAAAAAAACATAAATATTTTTATTTCTTTCTTATTTGCAAAATAGTTGGGTAAACGTCATCTAAAACGGTTCCAAATTTTAAGTTGATAGCATCAGTAGTTCTTGAGATATCCAGCTGTGACAGACAGAGAGACAGACAGACTGAGTCACACCATAAGGGTTCCTTTTTTACCATTTTGGTACGAAACCCTAAAAATGAAAATAGTAAGAAGAATAAAGGCTTTTTTTATTTATCCCCGGAAAGTATCGTTTAAAATCTCTAAGGCCCGAGTTCTATAAACGTTAGTTAGACTTTATGTTCCCGTTTCTATCTTGCACTTGTAATTTGACAGTTTTGCGACAAAAAAATTATTCACTTAAATAAATTCCAGACTTTTAAACATTTAATTCACTTTAACTGCACCAGTCTTAAATCCCTCGCAGTCACCCATTTAATACTACTTGCTAAAACACCATCCTGCAATATTAGCAACAAGATTAACAAAATAATACCCATCGCACTTAGACTAGCGAAGGAAACTAAAATTATAAAGTGAAGATAGTATTATGAGCCGCTAATGCTCTAATAGCTGGAATACTATAGCTGAATGCCTCGCAAGCTGTAAGGTTTTATTTTTAAAAGACTACCGTAATGGAGGTATAAAGTAGAAAGTCCGCTACTGAGTTAGAAAATAATCTGAGCTTATAATAAAACTTTTACATAATGAACTGGCCTTTGGTGTGGGATGCAACCGGTGTCGACTGTCGACACCCTCACGCCAGCCCATCTTACTTGTATGGCGGGCGGTGCTTGGGCGGCTGCTGCAGGAGCAGAAAGCCTCAGGCGACGCAAATATAACAAACCTTATTGGAATTTATATGTTTGAACTGTATGGGGTTGAAACACTAGGGGTCCGAGTGCTCATCAAGTATTTCGGGACATCGCCAAGCGGTTGGTTGACTCTTCACGGGACCACGTTAAGCCGTTGGTTCGGCTGTCATTGGCGGATCTTTGACAGTCGTTACGGGTCGTCAGAAGCCCGAAAGTCTGACAAACTCAAACTCAAGTCAAACTCAAAGCATTTATTTCAATTAAACCAATTACAGGCACTTTTGAATTGTCAAAGGCCAAGGCCTTGGTAAGACTGGTTGTCAGACTTTCGGGCTTTATCGTATTACCCAGTAACTGGGTTGTAGAGGTCAGACAGGCAGTCGCTCCATGTGAAATACTGGTATTCTTCAGCTGCATCCGGTTAGACTGGAAGCCGACCCCAACATAGTTGGGAATAAGGCTAGGCAGATTGATTGATTGACATATAAACATAATAAAGTTTGTCAGGACAAATAACAATAAGTAGGTAGAGGAGAACTACGGTTAACAGTCGAATATTTAAATATTTTTAAACCTTGTTAACGCTTTTTGATGAAGTTACTTTTATTTTATTAAATGCGGTTTAAAATGAAGCTTATATTTTTAATCACAAAAAGGAAATGAATTTACTCTCTAACACAATAATCCTGAATAATTCGATGCCAGTGCATCATTATGAAAAAGCAATAGGAATGCTTCAGTAGATCAAAAAGTATAATATAATTAAAACCTGGTTTGTGAAAAGCAGATTTACATGAAAAATTAACTAATACGCCATCAATTCTGAACTCCTAGGATTAGTGGACCGAATTAATAACAGCCAATCAAATCACCTGACGTGAGATTAGATAACAGTTGATCGATTAGTTGAAGTGAGTTCTCATTCCACCTGATGCTAGGGATAGGCACTATTGACTTCTCACTTAAAGTTCACTTCACCTATATTTTCAAGGTAATATTTTTACAGAATAAATCAGCATATTACGTTCAATAGGCTTTCAAAAACAAGTTCTAGACTGTTATTAGTAATTTTTATTGACATGAAAACCAGATATGTTTATAGGGTTTCGTAATCGTCAAGGAACCCTTACAGTTTCGCCATGTCCGACCGTTTGTCTGTCTGTCCGCAGTTTAGCTCAGAGACTCTTAGTACTAGAAAACTGTAATTTGGCATAGGTACTCGTATACCTACCTATAATATACAGGATGAAATTGAAAACATGCACCAAATCGAAATAGGAGGTTGTACTAATCATTATTAACAACTTTTACTATGGGAACAAACCTGAAATCATGAAAAAAAAAATCTGCTGCTCCCTACATTTTGACGAGTTTGATGTAGACAAATTTTTTTTCGCGATTTCAAGTGTGATCCCAAAGTAAAAGTTGTTTATAATGATGAGTACAATCTCCCATTTCGATTTGGTGCATGTTTTAAATTTCATCCTGCATATGATTTACCTAAGTACACATTTTCTTTCCAACAACCCCGGCAAAAGCTATTCAAAATCTTAGTCATACAAAATGCAACACAAATGGTCATTAACACACACACACACCCCCAGAGATGCAAATAAGCCGCAACTTGACACCGCGGGTGTGCAAATAAATGCAATTAGAATTCAGTTGCGCCATGTGAGAAATATCTTTAAAGATGTGGTGTGGTACAAGTGAAAAGAGACAGCGGAGTAAAGAATCGTTAATGAAACCGGCCAAGTGCGTGTCTGACCACGCACAATGAAGGGTTCCGTTGTTGGTTGAAAAGTAAACTTGAAAAGCCTACTTAGCTGTGATAGTTTTCCTTTTTAACCGACTTCAAAAAAGGAGGAGGTTATCAATTCGGTTGTATTTTTTTTTTGTATGTTTGTTACCTCAATACTCCGTCATTTATGAACCGATTCGGAAAATTCTGTTTTTATTTGAAAGGGTATACTTCCAGATTGGTCCCATTTTTATCAAAACTCAGTTTTGATGATGGGATCCATGAGGAATCGAGGGAACTCCTCAAATATTATAGGCATACATATAGCGATTTTGGTATTTTCGTCAACAAATCAAGCGTTTGCATTCAAAAAAAATCATCTGGTGAAGTGGAACTGATGAAGAAGACCACAGATGGCCATGGAAACTCCTCAACGATGATAAGTATTTCACGGGTAGCGATAAGATATCTCGATTAAAATAGTTAAGCGACTATGACGAAGCTTTAAGTAAATGGTTCTGATGAAAATGGTACCATCGAACCGATCTGATGAAGAAGCCGGAGGTCGGCATCGGAACTCAGTAATAAAATAATGTATCCTAGCCGTGTTTGGGCTTATTGGAATTGTCATAAGGTGCACTCGGGCTTTAAATTATTTAATGGTAAGTAATTATATACCGCTTCAAATTGCACTACTTGAGTTATGTGTGGCCTTGATTGTCAGAAGGCAGATTTCGTAGCCTCGTTATCTCCGTCAAATAAAACTACCCCTACCAAATTTCTGACAAAACTCTGCGCGACGTATTAGCCTTTTTGAAAAGTTTTTATTTTGAAATAGTATACTCCTGAGATGCTCGCATAAAAATATCTTCAAGTTCTGATAAGTGGCTTTTGAGTTAGCTTCAATAATTTAATACGTATTTTTCCCATTTAGTCTATGTGGATGATGCTCCTCTTATTTATATTGCAGAGTGGTATTCAGATTTGTGTGGGGTAGGCACCACTAAAAAGTGAAAATAAAAACTTTTTACAAAAAAAAACAACCGCCTTCCAAAAAAACACTACAAAGTGAAAAATAACTTTAATTTCGGAAGTCGGTGGCAAAAAAAAATTAAAGTAAATAAAAAACCAAAGACACCTACTTCCGAAATTAAAGTTATTTTTCACTTTGTAGTGTTTTTTTGGAAGTCGGTTGTTTTAACTTCGTTATATTTACTACTACCGTGAATTTTTTCACCCATCCAAAAGTAACCGTTTACCTGGCATTGGGGTGGGGGGGAAACAGTTGACTCTAACAAAAATTAGCACTATAATTAAAATTACCTTAATATTTCAGAAACGGATCCTTAAATCGACAAATTGTTTTCACAAACCCGTTGCTTGTTGTTTTTGAAAGACCCATCCAATAACACCCCACACCATGGGGTGGACGAGAAAAAAAAAACATCCCCACTTTACGTGTACAGAAGGTACCCTAAAAAATTTTTTTTCATGTTTTTATTTTACCACTTTGTCGGCATGATGAATGTGAATATCCATGCTAAATTATAGCTTTCTAGTACTAAGGTTCTCTGAGCTAAGACTACGGAAACCTAAAAACAGGGCCTCAAGTCTGCTATTACAATAGTGTCAGAATGGGCTACCATTGATTTCATAATTGTGGATTTTGACAAGTTTGGTAATCTACTAATCTAATGGCATCATAATGGCGTCATTATGACTTTCCAATGGTCAGCCACTGACACTTTATTGTAAGAAATTATGAATTTAGCAGATTACGAACTTTTAGCAAAATGACAATGCAGTGACAATGGGATCGTATTGGAATGACGAATTTCTAAAAAATAGCAGACTTTGGGCCCAGAAGTGATACTGACAGTAAATGTTGTTCTTGATACATACATTCATTTATCATGTATTGAACTAGATAAGCAAACATTACAGTTGTTTTTCGCAGTAGTCTACCTACCTACTGTTCACGTACACAGGCCAAAGGAATTAAGTAACCAGACACGCACACTACAAAACTATATCCTACTGTACGTACTGCTCACAATGACAGCCTCGCACACATCCCATTCATAGAGTGAGTGCGCTGACGTCTTTTAAATGATAGTGTAACATAATTTCGCAATGTAGGATAGTTGCTCTCGTGGCGCAACAGGTAAGCATTCAACCTACAGTGACAGAATGATCTGAGTTCGAGCCTCGAGTTTACTAAAATATTATTTTTGAGATTTTGTAATTTAAAATGAATATACTAACTGAATAAAGCGATATTCTGACCAGTTTGAGAATCTACCACAAGTTTCTCGCCTACTTAAAATTATTTCCCAGTTTAGAAGCTAACTACCCGCTTTAAAAATATATTCCTGCCTTTAATTGTGAACTTATGTAGTCAGTCTGCATTAGCAACTACACATTATACTCTTTCTTTTGCACTTGAAGTTTGTGATTGTGATATATTGATTAATTTAGACCATGCATCATTTAACAAGATTTCAAAAAGCTCAGATTATTGTTTTGCATGAGAAAAAAAATATTTCTATTAGTGAAATCGCAAGGCGCCCAATGCTATCGGTGAGTGAAATTATTATTAGAATGTATTAATTTATTATGTCACCGTGATCCCACCCAGTAATTTTATTATGATTGTCTGTTGTATCTCATTTAACGAATTGTGGATATGAATAGTTGAATCTAATAGGAAATGACACCGGAATAGTTGAATTTAGTATAATGAGTGGCTATGCAGTTAACAAATAAATACAATTTTTGTTAACTGCATAGCCACTCATTATATCGATAATTATTTAATCATTTCCATTATTGGTTTACACAGTATTATAGTAATAGTTTTTTATCTGTGTTTTGTACTAAAATATTCAAAAATAATGAATATGTTTGTAAATGATTAGATAATAATAATAAAATACAATTTTAAAAGATTTCATTTTTTATCTAAAATATTTAAAAATGTAAATTGCATGTATGGTAATTAAACAAAGGATTTCTATTCTAAATAAAGTATAATAATATTGTTTAATACTTTTTAGAAAAAATAAAAAATCATCATTATATTATATTATTTGTTGTTTGTTTTTTTTATTTGTGTCATTATTATATTATATTATTTTTTATTTTTTATAAGTATGATATTATGTATTTCCTAGGTCACTCGCCCTGCCTTTTTATTTCCATTTTATCGTATTATAATTTTTATTATTACTGACCACTAGCCTTATATATCAATTGTATTTAAGTATATAAATATATATTCTCTGCATTGTATTTATATTGTGTAACTTTTATTTCTTAATTTATAATTTGGGAGGTGTATGTTTAGACCTAATATTTTCACTTTTTTTTTTGTAGAGAAAAACCGTTTGACTGTGGGTGCATTGTCACTGAGACAAGCGAAATAAACCGTCGCCTGCCTGGACCGACACCATTGGCTTACACAAATGTTTCGCCTCGGCATCGTGCGTGAAATTGTTGCCACCCATACATCAGATCCATTCGCTTAGACCAGCATAACAGCAGCAGCACACAACGTCATTATGCAAACTGTACGGAACCACCTGCAAGCAGACGGTTTGACATGTTGCAAACCGACGCGTAAAATTTTGTTATATACCGTGCACCGTCAAAATTGCGGAATATCGGCACTTCGATTGACAAAACAATGTCGTCATAATTACTGATGAAAAATGTCTTCGTCGAAAATCACCACCGACTTATCGTAACATACATATTATATACTACCTTTAAATTTCAGACATTTTAACGTTTTTAAATCTATTATTTTCCTAGAAATAATTAATAATGGTTGGTAATAATTATAATACCTACTGTTCCCGATACAGGTGGTAAATGTTTTTATTTTAATTTTAATTTTCAAAAATGTAGGTAATTCATATCTGTATATAACTGAACTAGCGACCCGGCCCTGATTCGCACGGTTTTTACGACTTGTTAAAACATGAAGGTTTCTATAATATATAAGTTAAATATTTATCATGATAGTGAAAACCGCATCAAAATCTGTGGCGTTAGAAGAACAACGCGGCTACACAGACAGACATGAAAAGCGACTTTATTTTATAATAGATACCTAAACGAAATACTTAATACTTTCACAGCATATTTAGCCATAATAAATTAAGTCGGCGGTACTGTGTAGGTAGGAGTGTGTGAGTGATGTTATTGTTACTGGATCAGATTATATTTGTTATCTATGTGACATGTTTATTCACTCCGCCCATTGTTGTATACATATTATATAATGGTATAAAAAGATGTAATAGCATGTTCTAAACATATTGTTGTATTTATAATAAAACATGTTCACTTTTGATGATATTTATAGATAAAGATATTTATTAAAAATTGTTTTATTTATTTAAGCAATTTTAAATAAATAAAACATTTTCTTAACAAAAATTGTTCTAATTGCTTTAGCTTAAAATAATAAATCGCAAAAAGAATCATCACTTCAGAGATTTGAACTCACACCGTAGTACTCAGAAGTATAATGCCTTATTCGTTGGGCTACGAACGCTTAAGTTTTCAACGCGAAATTATGTTATACTATAATTGAGAAGACATTACCGCACTCACTCGCACATGAACGCGATGTGTGCGTGAGGGCATTGTGTGCTGTACGTAATGAATCGTTTTAACAGTAGCAATACAGTTTTGTAGTGTCACGCACACTACAACACTGGTTACTTATCTCTGTTGCAGACTGTACACACGTATCTAGAATTCTTAGAACAACCTTCGCCAAGCCGTCAACAAAAAAAACTAGCCAAGTGCGTGTCGGACACAATGAAGCACAATGAAGGCTTCCGTAGTTGGGATGAAATAATTTCAAGAACAAACATAACATTGTGGTTGTTGTTTAAAAACATGTTCTCCCATACATTTCAACTGTAAATGTAAGTTTGTACTCACAATATTGAGAGATTTACCATGTTATTTTAAGACCAGACTTCTTATAGGTTTTCCTGTAATCTACAGGTAAAGAACTATTTTCTGTATTTTTCTTCAAAATTTTAAGCTCAGTAGTTTCGAAGATAAGGGGATGGTCAATTTTTGTCTATTTTTTATAACTTTAAAACAATTTATTTAAAATGTTTAAAATAAATACCTTTGAGACTTAAACGCTTTCATTTGATATGTCACACGGTACAGTTTGCAAAACTTTTTTTTTTAATTTTCTTATTTGCCCTCAAAAGTGACACCCATATTCAAAATTCAATTATTTACTTTACCCGTCCGTATTTGGGTGACAGAAATTAATATTTGTACCAAATTCCAACTTAATCGGTCCATTGGATTCGAAGCAAATTGGCTGTGACAGAGTGACAGAAAGACAGACACACGAGTGATCATAGGAGGGTTCCATTGTTTCCTTTTGATGTACGGAACCCTAATTAATCAATTGGAACTATTTTCATCAATGTTATTTTATAGTTTTAGTGTCTGGCCTTTCTCGCAATATACGAGTATGATTATTGAGACCAAAGCCCTTCTTGTAGCCATCTAAAAATATTGTCTTCTTTAACAATCAATCAATCTGCCTAGCCTTTTCCCAACTAGGTTGGGGTCGGCTTCCAGTCTAACTGGATGCAGCTGAATACCAGTATTTTACATGGAGTGACTGTAACCCAGTAACTGGGTAATTCGACACCCTTTGGTAAAACTGGTTGTCAGACTTTCGGGCTTCTGACGACCCGTAACGACTGTCAAAGATCCACAAATGACAGCCGGGACCAACGGCTTAACGTGCTTTCCGAGGCACGGAGGCATTTCGGTATGTGAAGATGGTCACCCATCTACTGAACAACCCCCAAAAGCGTAGCTTAACCTGATAGATCGACCCATGTGGCTGATTTATTACTTAGCCATGAGTTCCTCAAGTACTAATTGGAACTAATTTCATCAATGTTATTTTATAGTTTCTCCGGAGTTTCTCCGGCCAGACGGCCTTCCTCGAAATATACGACTATGATTATTGAGACCAAAGCCCTTGTATACATCTAAAGATATTGTCCTCTTAAACAGTGCTCACAAACGCTGGCTATTACAAAGATCGTTGCCCTCAAAATCCTGTCTCCGGTTATCTTTCACTGGATCTAACAAACCATGGACGCTTCAGGACCAATGAGGTGTCCCTCATAGGCCAGCTTAATATAATGGGCCATAAAAAAAGGTTAAAGGCCGTTCACGAATTGGCGACTAAGTCCAGGATTGAAGTGCTTGTTATTAGGCTGAAATGAATTATGTTATTTATGGATGGAGCTAGGACTTCCCACCTAACTTCGTCCGCGTGGATTTCGTACTTTAAGTACTTCGTTATGGGTCGATTTTCAAAAAACCTGATGCACATTATTCTTTATTTTCGGGTTTCGAGTTAATTGGACCGCGCGTTAAAGTTCTCCACTTTATTTTTAGAATAGAATAATAAAAAATTACAAACTTTATAATTAACATAGATAGGTATTTGTGGCAAGTTTCAAGTTTATGAACTCGTGAAATAAGATTTTTCATACAAACACAATCCCCCTTTTCACCCCCTTAAAGGTTGAATTTTCAAAAACCCCTTCTTAGTGCTAAATTATTTCGGATTTCGGAAGTTGGTGGTAAAAAATTAAAATACAGATCCAAAGACACTGACTTCTGAAATTAAATTTATTTTTCACTTTGTAGTATTTTTTTTAGAAGTCGGTTGTTAGGGTTCCGTACCAAAATGGTAAAAAAGGAACCCTTAAGGTGTGACTCAGTAAAAATATTTTTTTTTTTTTTTTTGTAACAGGGACTGAAAGGGGTCTTAAAAATTCAAAGTAATGCTACTAGGGCATGTGGGGTATCATTTGAAATAGCGCTGTTTGCACATTCTCAAATATTTTTTTTATTTTTTTTAGGCGCCATAGTTTTTGTGTTTTGATGAAAAATATGAAAGAAAATACCGTTCCCCCCCCCTTATCTCCGAAGTTTGCAAAGATAAAAATCTGAAATTATTCTATGTGATAGAAGTTTATATACAGATTACAGAAAAAATAAAACGATATCTCTAAATAGAGCACTTTTCACACACACGCACACTTTCAGAAATCGGAACGGAACCCTCCGTTTTTTTTTTTTTGTTTTGTATACTTACTTACATGTTTTCAACTGCTCATCACCTTTTACAAAATATTGCTTTTCCCGATGCAGGGACGTTCATTGTTGAGGACTTCTCCTGGTAATTGGTACTTACCGAACTGCTGATGGTGAAGTAAAAAAAGATAGATAAATTGCAATGCTTGTAAAAGGCTGCTAAGTCATAAGTACCTACTAACATAACGTAACACCATTATTGTACAGTTAGTTCGCAATAAACGTTTTGAATTTGAATTTGAAGTTAGCATCAGCTCCACTTCACCATTTGCATTATGACGAGCATAAATTCTTAGCAAACATTATTAAAGTACCTAATCGAATCGCAACCCGTGAAATACTTGTTATTGAGTAGTTCCGGTGGCCACCTGTGATATTATTTATTTATTTTATTTTTATCTTTTAGGAGGACTTACAGACAAATAATTAAAATAATTACAATATAGGTAACTATTTAGCTAATTACAAGTCCACACATATAGGTAACTTAGTGCAATATATATTATTGGTATACAAACCAAGGGGAGTGATAAAAGATTGAAAAAAAAAAGAAGAATAGTAAACAATTACAGTTTTTAAACAACTACAAACACTACAGAAAATGAGATTAAGTTCAAATTTATATGTAGTTCAGTCAACGTTCCATTTATGTCGACACCCTATAGATTACAGCACAAGCAGTAATCGAGTATGCACAAGTGAAAAGCTCCCTAAAGGACGTTCACACGATCCCCAAAAGTTTTATTGATAACCTGCTTCACACGGGTGCAATGGCAACATGTAAAACCCTCGTGATTTTTGTGCTACATCCAAGTTAAATATAAATATATTTTAAACACAAACCTTTCGGGAAAAACAACCGACTCCCAAAAAAACACTACAAAGTGAAAAATAACTTTAATTTCGGAAGTCGGTGTCTTTGGTTTTTTATTTACTTTCGTTTTGTTTTGCCACCGACTTCCGAAATTAAAGTCATTTTTCACTTTGTAGTGTTTTTTTGGGAGTCGGTTGTTTTTTTTTTGTAAAAAGTTTTTATTTTTCACTTTTTAGTGGTACACTACAACTCAAGTAGCGCAATTTGAAGCGGCATATAGTTAGCATTCAATCATTTATAGCCAGAGTGCACCTCATGACAATTCCAATAAGCCCAAATACGGCTATAAGATACGTACATTATTTTATTACCGAGTTCCGATGCCTACCTTCCGGCTTCTTTATCGGATCGGTTAGATGGTACCATTTTCATCAGAGCCATTTATTTAAAGCTTCGTCATAGTCGCTTAACTATTTTAATGGAGATATCTTATCGCCACCCGTGAAATACTTATCATCGTTTAGGAGCTCCCGCGGCTTTTTGTGGTCTTCTTCATCAGTTCCACTTCACCAGATGATACTTTCTGAATGCAAACGCTTGATTTGTTGATGAAAATACCAAAATATCTATATGAATGCCTATAATATTTGAGGAGTTCCCTCGATTCCTCATGAATCCCATCATCAAAACTAGATTTTGACAAAAAAGGGACCAATCTGGAAGTATACCCTATCAAATAAAAAAAGAATTTTCCGAATCGGTTCATAAATGACGGAGTATTGAGGTAACAAACATACAAAAAAAAAAAAAAAAAAAAAACATTCGGTTGTTTTTTTTTTTTTTTGTATGTTTGTTGAGGACCTCCTCCTTTTTTTGAAGTCGGTTAAAAAGGCGAAAGTTATGGCAAAAACCGCATCAAAGTCTGTTGAGCAGTTTTGAATATCTAAGCGATCACACGACCTGAAGCAAGTGGTTGGGACAGACTGGATTTGAAAGGTGGAGGACAAGGTGTTGTGGCGGAACCTGAGAGAGGCCTGTGCCAGTGTGCCAGCAGTGGATTGCAATAGGCTGACTTGATTGATTGACTGAAACAATCACAAACACAGACAGACACGCAAAGCGACTTTGTTATGCACTATATAGAAGAGAACCGTGTTGATGATCTAATTACTTAAAAGTCAGGCAAATAATTTGGTTATAGGTATTCCATCAATATTTCATCGCCGTTGCTACCTATAAATTCTGCTTCACCTAGCAAAATATTATGATCAAATTCTCTTTGCAGTAGTGGATTTGCTTTGCCTTTAACCTAGCGTCGGGCTTAGAGAAAATCCGCTGAGTCATAATAACTAATGTGTATGGAAAACCCATTAAAACGGTCATAGCGAGAGCCATTTTCCCGAGAGCCAACGTTGCTCTATAGATTCGCTTTCCAGTTTCAGGCATTAACTGCATATTTGGAAATATCTTCGATTAATGCTGGAGGCTTACGTATCTGATATTACATTGGGTCTGGGTCAGCTGACCAGCCGCGGTAGGTTCACGGATGAGTGCTAACGCGTGCCCGTGTTCCCGCCGTCAGCGGCACAGTAGTGCGATTCTGTAACCATCTCACCGTGAAAATTTGCGTGAAGCGAGCGTGGAGTGAAGTGTCAGTGTCATTCCACCTGATACTAGGGATGGACCAAGCACATTTTTACAGTCATAATCGAGATTTTAATAATATTTTTTACGCTATTTTCTAGTGATCATTTTATATTAATTCAAAGCTAGTATTTAAGTGTCTAAACATTACTATTTACGGTATTTTTAAATCAAAATTTCAAAACAGAAATTCAGTCACAAACTCAATTTCGTTTTTTTATTTTATTTTTTTTGCAAGACTAGTCCTTAAGTAAGTATTTATACTGAGGTGTGAGCGCGTCAAGCACGAACAATAAATAAAATAAAAAAATGAGCAATCACATTCTCAAAATCGAATCTGACGATTTCCATGACAGTTGCAATAGGGAGGTTTACGGGAATCTGGGAAAATTCGTTTACTCTATTTTCACCCGAGCAGAGCTCGGGCGCCCAGGTACCTACCTACTATATTCAAAGTACCTCGGTACTCTGCGTACTACCTACATGGTTAAGTTATCAACTAAAGAAAATACCCATCAATATTGTTTGATATTAAGTAGGTATGCCCAATCGCGATGTATTTTGAAGAAGCGATACCTAGTACCTTAGATCGAGTCGAGTAAAGACTGTGAGACGATAAGAAGAGATAACGATTGAGTGAGCCTGGCTGACTAGAATTTAACCCCACAAATAAAACGACGTGCGGATTATAAGTACCTAGGTACTTACCTAATAATTCATTGTAGGTATGTAGTAATTTGGATGAAGTGATAAGTTCACGCTAAGCACTCTCATTAGGTACCACATTGACTTATTTTTTTACCTTACGTACTTATTTAACTCGTAACGCGTCACATAGGCGCCACCAGCTTAACTAGTCGTAGCCAATAACAAAAGAATATTCATCAAACCATCGTCATGATATTAGAAATGACCAAATTCAACAGTTCAACAGACTGTGAACTGACAATTTACTGACACAACCTGCGCTGCGCGCGCACCTCGCGTGACGTCACCTTCTCACGCGAATCGCGTGAGAAGGTGACGCGAAGTGAACACGTGAATCGTGTGACGCGATTCACGTGTTCACTTCACTTGAATGGCGTGAAATCACGCATTAACGAATTGAGTTTTTTTTACTTTCTAGTTACATAATTAACTTGTAACGCGTCACGTATGCATTACGTAGGTACACATTAAGAAAATGCAATACTTAACTAGTCGTTGCCAATAACAAAAGAATCAAATGATTACTAAATTCAACGAACAGTGAACATGGAGCGTTATTAGCGGAATCCCGTGATGTGATCTGTTCACGCAGGCGCAGTAGGAGGTACCTATGCATTGTTTTTTTTTTTTTAATTTTCCGTTATTGACGGCTATGTCCATATGCTTTTATGCCTATTCGTATTCGGGTTCAGACAGTAATTAGTACTTACCTATTTATTTCAATGCTTTTACATATTTTAATGTCCAATCCAACTGTCTTTGTGCATTTTTATAGTCTGTTTAGTGCTTACATTTTGTTTTCAATAACTGCACGGTTTTTAGGGTTCCGTACCAATATGGTAAAAAAGGAACCCTTATGGTGTGACTCAGTCTGTCTGTCTGTCACAGCTGGATATCTCAAGAACTACTAATGCTATCAACTTGCAATTTGGAACAGTTTTAGATGACGTTTACCCAACTATTTTGCACATAAAAAAGAAATAAAAATACTTATAGGTATGTATTTTTTTTTGCAACAGGGACCGAAAGGGGGTCTTAAAAACTCAAAGTGGGGCTACTAGGGCATGTGGGGTATCATAATTATGTAGATTACAGGAAAAATAAAACGATGTCTCTAAATAGCACACTTTTTCAGAAATCTGAACGGAACCCTGTGTGGCTGACACTGGCTTGGCCACCATCAGGGATTTTACTTTTGATAACACAAAGATTTAGTCGTTAATTAGTCGAAATTTGTCGCCAAATATCAGAATTTGTCAGTCACTGGTTCAAAAGTTATAAGGGGTCATTGGTGGCCAAGCTGGGGAGACTCTCCCCAGCTTGGCCACCTTTATATCTCAAAAACTAGGGCACCTAGCGAAGATCTGTTTTCTCCCAGATTTAGTCGCTAATTAGTCGAAATTAGTCGCCAAGTCACAGATTTAGTCGGGTCTTAGTTTAGAAGATATAATGAGTTCAATTTTTAAGTATAGACCAAGAGCTAGATTGAAGAGTTTACGATAAAATCTTTGATCTAGCTCTTGGACTATACTTAAAAATTGAACTCATTATATCTTCTAAACTAAGACCCGACTAAATCTGTGACTTGGCGACTAATTTCGACTAATTAGCGACTAAATCTGGGAGAAAACAGATCTTCGCTAGGTGCCCTAGTTTTTGAGATATAAAGGTGGCCAAGCTGGGGAGAGTCTCCCCAGCTTGGCCACCAATGACCCCTTATAACTTTTGAACCAGTGACCGACAAATTCTGATATTTGGCGACAAATTTCGACTAATTAACGACTAAATCTTTGTGTTATCAAAAGTAAAATCCCTGATGGTGGCCAAGCCAGTGTCAGCCACACCGGAACCCTCGGTGCACGAGTCCGACTCGCTCTTGACCGGTTTTTTTATTATTGGTAACAAATAGTAAAGTAGGTATGCATCTTCAATAAAATAGGTATTAGGTGCGCTTTTGCGAACGGAGTAGGCACACACAGACACTTATAGGTACGTTCTCTTTTTAACTAATTCTAACATAATACCTACTAAATCGACCTTAGGGCATCGCACCGCAGTTTTCTCACCATTTTGGTACGGAACCCTAAAAACATTCATCAAAATATCTCATCAATCATCATCGTCATCAAACCTATTACAAAATTCATTCAACAGTTGAACCCACTGTGTTATAATAAATGTAGGTATGTAGGTACCTACCTACTATTCCCATGACGACCACACCAATTCCCAAGTGATGTCGCCATGACAACGAGTACGCTTGCGCGTGATACCAACAACTGTCATGAATATGAAGTGTCATTAGTTTCATAATGAGTTTAAACGTTCAGCACCCTATACCATGTCTCTGTCTGTAAGCATTGACGTCTTTGAGTTTAGAGACAATAAGTAACTACTACCTATTTTTTTCATTGCATTTAGATTTCAATCTCACCTCTTAGCAATGGATATTACCTTACATAAGAGGTGAGATTGATCAACTTCATAAAACTGTCCTATGCATGTAAGTATTCAGTGATTGGAGATTGTTTGTTTACCTAAGCACATAGTACCTATGTAAAAGGCACATAGGTATTAATATCCCACCATCTAGATACACCACAGGTACAACACAAAATAGGATTTACTTTATTAAGTTGTGCTTAGTGTGTATACATACATAAATTAATAAAATTTATTCATCAAAGTATCACATTAAAAAACATTGCTAATACACATTTTCTACTGCACGGTGAGTCAGCTGCCTCCTTCCAACGAAATTCAACATCTTTATGCCCGGCGAGAACGGATTGGCATGTGGTTGGGTGTGTGTGGACTGCCACCGCTGGAAATAATGGTAAGCATTTATTACTATTTGTTTTATTTCATTCCTACACTCATAGAGAGTATTTTTTTTAAAAATCAATATTGAACCACATATTATTATAATAGAATTACTATTCTTATTATCATCAGTATAGTATGTGCAGCAATACTTTCAACAAGTATAGCGGTATGATTTGTTTATAAACACTAAAAGATCAGCGTCTGAATCAATTAAAATCAATCACATGTGCCAATTCCTATATTTTGAGTACAATTGCAACATTTCTTAATTTCATGCTCCATGCCTGTTCATTCCGTGGCCTAATTTATTTTCTCCAGAATAAGTTTATTATATTAATATAGTGTGCAAAATAATTTCAACTTGATGATATACTTCATTTTGCATTCTCAGAGGAGATTTTCCTATTTCTGAATACATCTCTGTCTTATAATCATTTATTTATATTACAATATCAGTTGAAAATGATTAATTTTACCCCATGGTCTTTTTCATTTCCTTTTTGTGTGTTTCTCAAGAAAGAAAGTCAAATGAGTACCTAGTTAGGAATAATGGCTGGCTTTTTATTATTTAGGAAACATTAAAAACTCAACTTTAGATAATTTGGAAGTGTTAAAATTAAATTTATTATGAAGGCACTACTGTCTCCCTACTTTTGTAACCAAAAATAAATAGTATATATAAATACACATATCTCTTTTAATTTTTGTATGGCTTCTTGCCAAAAACGTTGGTGATGTACATGATGTAAGGGTTTCCCTTCTACTATTTAAACTAGCACCATTCATTCATTCAAACAGATAGTGTTTTCGTCGAGTGTGGAACTCACTTCTCTTCCATCAGCACGTTGAGCTGAAACAAATAACACTTGAATTGAACTTGGTGTAAGTGGTGGTACGTTAATTTTAAAAAAAATTGACTTTGTGTTTCAGAGTTTGAGTTTCATAAAATAATGTATCAGAAATTGATGAGATTAATAATTGGTATAAATTAATAAAAACTTCTTCATTTATTATAACTATTATGAGTTTATGACTGATCCAAATGCCAAAAAATTACAACACTATCATTACTACTTTTAGTTAACAGGGAATTATGTAGAAAATACTAATTATTACACTACTTATATCACACAATCATCTGCCTAGCCTTTTCCCAACAATGTTGGGGTCTGTTTCCAGTCTAACCGGATGCAGCTCAATACCAGTATTTTACATGGAGTGACTGCCTATCTGACCTCAACAACCCACTTACTGGGTAATATGGGTACACCTTGGTAAGACTGATTGTCCAACTTTCGGGCCCGTAACAACTATCAAAGATCAAAGCATGACTTATAACACAAAAATACTTACATCACTGAGATGTACAAGTCGAGAGTGGCTGCAAACTGTATTTTTTTTGTATACCCAAGCATAATTTTCTAATGTCAAAGGTACTGCAAGTGAGGTAGGTATCTGAAAACCAATTAAAAAAATATATATAAATATTACTTGTAATGTCCTTGTGTGGTAAATTCAACAAAAAGTTGTTACTTTCATTTTATAATAATAATCAACAGGTCAATCAACGAAAATAATATAGATTTTAAGTACCTAATTAGTTAATTAAAAAAAAAATATGTTAAAAACTGTAACCCAACTACGGAATAAAACTGATCTAAAAAGTACAAAACAAGAAAATATTTCAGACAGAAATCAAGACATAGGTACACAAATGGTCAAGGTAAAGCTGTTGTTGCATGCCATTATAATTTTGTAGGTGTTCCTGGTACCCACATGGTGTCGGGCATACGACGACGGCTTTACCTTGACCATTTGTGTATCTATGTCTTGATTTCTGTCTGAAATATTTTCTTATTTTGTACTTTTTAGATCACTTTTATTCCGTAGTCGGGTTACAGTTTTTTAAACTAATTTTTTATTTAATAGTTTTCTGTTTTAAGGCTTAACGATTGATATCATTTTGAACATGCTTTTTAATGTTTATTAGATATTAATGTGCGGTACGTAGCGCAGTCTCACTTTTACTTGTTTCTAACAATTTAAACATATTTATTTACTTAAACAATATAACATATAAACATATCTGTAATGTGCTTATCAAGACCTTACTTTTGATACCAAACATGTCACGATTATCTCAATTAAATTTTTTTCGGGGTCAGAAATTTACGTGTAATGTCCACCATATTCAATTTTGAGAGAATTTATATAGCCTATGTCACCCAGACCATTATTTCGAATTACTGATACCTCATTCATCCAAATCGGTTCAGTAATTTAGGCGCTACGGTGGAACACACGTAAATACATACATACATAGACTGCTAAAATCATAAACCTTCCTTTTGGCTTTACCATAGTCTGGTAATAACAGTCTTACCAGGGCTTTAAGTAAGGTCATCATGGTTCATTTTCTGGGAATAATTCTGATAAAATTTCATCTGAAAAAAGAAATGTATACTTACATTAACACATATTCTTTATAATAATGTTGAAAGTCTCGTTTTACATAAATGTAAGGGGTGATAAAGTGGTAATCAATAATGTTTGCCATTAACATTGTAGGTTGCAGTCAGCCTAATTCAATATGACAATAATTCATATATTTAAAGTTGGACTGCCTGTCAGAAGCTCAGTTAAGCAATGCTGGCAAGAAAACTTGAGTGGGTGTTGGAATTAAATCTATGTAATTACTTACTCCTTTTTCAAGATTAGCAGGTAGTGATTGTACGAACCTTTGTAAACTTTTGTGACTAATCCTGTAGTAATTTCCTCGCCCGAAACAATGGTAAGACAAACTTTGAGCCTTTAATACTTCTCATCGTTGTACTGATGTACCTTTTTCAAGGTGTTTCTGGCACGTGCACAGTTTGTGGAGATCTTGAGCCACTTTTGGAGTCCGATGTCACTAACAGGAAACGGACATATGCATCCTTTCAATACTGACAAGAGAAGATCGAAAAAACAACACAAACTTTACTAAGTTTATCAGAAAACTTACGAAAACAAAACCGCCTAAATTTGACACAGTACAGCAGTGTTGCCGCTTAGGAAAAAATAAACTCACCAAACTTTTACTAAAATATCACTATATCAGTGTTGCCAACTCCAAAAGTTTTTGGCGTTTTGTATACTAATGTCTAGACTCTACACTACTCTACAGTCAAAGTGGAAGTAAATTTTACCGTAATATTAAATTTAAAAAAAAATTGCCCGCGAAATTCAAATCTTCTTATGTTTTTTTGCAATTCGCAGGATTGCAGGTCAGTGTCAGGTTGTTGATTAAAATATGATTCGCGGTCGTAACTAATATGGCATTACAGAATTATAATCATTAGAATCAGCAATAGAGCAAGTTAGAATTGACCTCAAATCTAGCGATTTCATGAAATCATGAGGTTTGAGGTCAATTCTAACTTATGGAGTTGTATTGCTGATTCTAAAGATTATAATTCTGTAAAGCCATGTTAGTTACGGTCGCGAATTATATTTTAATCAACATAAGTACAACCTAACACTTACCTGCAAATTGCAAAAAAGTAAGAAAATTTGAATTTCGCGGAATTGCAGAAAGGTTAATAAAAAAATGATCTACTTACCAAATACAACAACGCTCACGGTATTTTACTCTATAAGAGAAAAAATCAAAAAATGTATTATTTAGATAGCTAGACAAAAAGCAGTCGGAATATGTTAGTAAAATAAGAATATAAATTTTAAAATTCCATTCAAAGTTTTCAGTTTATTAAATCAGTTTTCCAGTTCAGTTCAGTTTTTTAAACCATGAAAGTAGCAGCCATGTTGTTATGTATGTCATACCGCTGTGTAAATTAAAAAGTGTCAATGTCAACTGTCAACTGATCAGCGTATATTTAAAGTGTTTGTTTACACTGGCCACTGACGTCATGACCACAGAGCAATGGTGCCGATTCTGTTGTACACCGAACTAAACTAACTAAACTATCACTAAAATTCCTTACTTTTTTCTATGAGAATCTTATGCAAAAAAAAACGTACCTTTAGTGATTATTAACCGAACAATTTCAAACGTGTATCAGGTTGCTAACGACGATAATTATGGGGGCTACGATACGATGTACGATAGTGTATGTCGAAATTACGTTAAATGTACGATAATTTTGAGGTTTAAGAAAAAAAACTTCCTATAACAAAACGTATTTATCAGACGAAATTAAACGCAGAAAAAAATCGACATTTGTCGATGTCAAGTATGTCATCCAACAAGAAAGTCACACTCACAGTAACTGACATTTGACAGTAAGTGTTATCTCTCTCTTCTCTTTCCCTCACATTTCTTTTCTTTCACTTGCGTGCGACCGTGACTCCGCGGCGCCGACTCCGCGTTATTATCCTGTATTCCTTCAATACCTTTCCAGCAATACCTTTATAATTTCTATTTGCTAGTTTACGTGGTGTGGGCAGTTAAATAAATACTTCAGTGATAAACTCTGTGGTTGTTGAAAAAAAAACAAAATTTTTATTTAATCGACAAGTGCCATAAAAATGCATTAAAATTTTACATTTTCATATTTCGCGCGAAAACGCTAGGACGCCATATTGCTCTGTGGTCATGACGTGAGTTGGTAGTGTAAACGATCACTTTATAATGTTGACAGTTGACATTGACACTTTCTAATTTACACAGCGGTATGACGTAATAACATGGCGGCTACTTTCATGGTGTTAGAAAACAGATTCAAAAACTGAAAACTTTGAATTGAATTTTAAAAATTATATTGTTGTTTTACGAACTAAAAAAAATCAAATCAATCGGCAAATCTAACTAAGAGAGATATGTTGATGATTCTTATGGTATAATAATATTATGTAACCACATATGTTTTACTGTCGCGTATTATATTTTGATCAAGATACAACCTGACACGGACCTGCAAATTACAAAAAACCCGAAAAAAATTGAATTTCGCTGGCTACCACTGCGCATCCTCCCTAAATTCCAAAAACAACTGCACTATGCTGGAAATAAACAAAAGAATTTTTGAATTTAGTAACTACATTGTCAGTGATATTTTTAGTAAAATAATCCATCCATAGACAAAGATTACTAAACTTTATCATCTGTGGTGGAAGCGTGCGTTGGTCTCTGGCTGGCACAATTTAATGACTGACATCAAGAAAAAAAACTATTTTCAATTATCCAAATTGTAATTTAACAGTATTTAGATTGTTAAACAAATGAATCTTTGTCAGTGACAGAATTATTAGTGCGCTACAATCGTGAATGTGATAGTAAGTAAGACATAATGGCACGATTTAATGTCAGCGGGAGCGTGTGATTTAAAATGACGATATCTCTTAGGATTTATATTGGAGCTGAACATAATCTAATGACATGTCGTACAATGCGTTTCAACTAAGAATAGGAACGTCAATGACCTCTAACTGTCAACTGAAGCTAGAAATCTAGGGCTTGCAAAGTTTTGTAGCGTTATCCTTATCCATTTTAGTTCTGTTTTTGGAATTTGTTTTTGTTAAAATATGTCACTGACTTTGCAATTAATGTGTAAACGAGATGCTGTTTTGCTAAATCTTTACAATATGGCGCAAGGTCATTCCTATTCTTAGTTGAAACGCATTTGTATGTTACGACATTTCGGCTATCTTGACAAACTCAAAAGTCCAAAGCATTTATTTCAAAGAAACCAATTACAAGTACTTTTGAATTTTGTTGTCATTGGGTTGGTCAGTCAGAACAAACAAGGTAATCGCCCATTCCAAAGCATATTAGGTACATAAGGAGAAGAACGCGCAAGAAACTCCACGGACACTCTTTTAAATCAAAATATGGTTACAAAATAGTGGTTACATCATCATGTTGAAATATTATACATGTGAGAACGATGCAGAATGTCACAAGCTTCCATAATAAAATCTGTCCTGTCCCAATAGCTGAGGGGAGTAAATTTTATTAATCTGATAATTATATTCTATCTCTCAGCTGCAGAAGAGCCTCTTTGATGTTGTTGCTGAGGCAAGACTGTAAAGGAACACTCAATAATGTGGCTGCTTTCCAAGGTCATCATTTCACACACTATATTTATTTTATAAACACATTCTGGAGAAAATAAATTAGGATATGGAATGAACGGGCATGGAGCATGAAATTAAGAATTACATTACAATCACTGTACTCAAAATATAGGAATTGGCCCATGTGATTTAATAAGTGGTTCAATATTGATTTAAAAAAATATACTCTCATTATGTGTAGGAATTAAATAAAACAAATAAAAAATAAATATATTAATAAATGCTTACCATTATTTTCAGTGGTGCTGTGCAGTCCACACATACATTTGACGGATGCCAATCCGTTCTCACCAGGCATAAAGAAGTTGAGGAGGCTGCTGCTGGCTCACCATGCAGTAGAAACTATGTATTAGCAATGTTATTTGATGTGATACTCGATGAATAAATTTTATTAACTTATGTACCGATGTACCCACTAAACAACCTAATAAAGTAAAGCTTGTATCATAAGAAATTTCTTCCAGCAGACCTGCGACAGGAGAGTTGGATGACAGATGTAGACTCAGTGTGTAAAATAGTACATAGGAAAACATAAATTCGATTTTAAAGCAACATGAATTTATGAATTTCTTGTTAGCAAGAGAGGAGCAATTTGTGTGTTGTTCTAAAGATATTAACAGCACCCATAACTACATTATTGATGTGCTTCTATATTTATGTTATAAGGTTTGTATCTTGTACTGTGGTTTATCTAGATGGTGGGATATTACTAACTATGTGCTTTTTACGTAAGTATTATGTGCTTAGGTAAACGAACAATACACCAATCACTGAATACTTGCACAGACAGATTTATGAAGTTGCTCAATCTCACCTCTTGTGTACGCAATATCCATACCTAAGAGGTGAGATTGAAATCTAAAAGCATTGAAATAAATAGCTATGTAGGTACTTATTGTCTCTTAAACTCTCAAATACGTCAATACTTGGGTGCTGCTGAACGTTTAAAAAATTTGTCATAAGATACTAATGACATGACAATGAATGACAGCATTCCGCGTGAGGATGTTTCACGCGCGTGCGTATTGACGTTCACGGAGTTCTCCGTTGCTAGGGGCGATTTCACGGCGCGACGTGCCGTGGTTGGTTAGTCGTCAGACCAGGCTGATATTCTCACGCATGCGCTTCGGCAGGGTGAGATGGTTCAACTGTTGAATGAATTTTGTAAAGTTTGTTGATGATGATGATATTTTGATGAATGTTCTTTTATTATTGGCAACGAATAGTGAAGTAGCTATGTATCTACAATAAACAATATATATTACATTCAGGGTGAGAGCCTGGTCGTCTGTCACACAGGGTACCTATCATAATATGGACGCCACGCCAGTCTCTCACAAAGTAGGTATCATATTTCATGGATTTTTGTAAAAACTTTAATTCTTGGCTCTAGGTGCGTGTAAAGAGAGAAAAATACTTACAAGATTAAATAGGTATTATTAGGCATTTTCTTAGTGCGCATGCGTGACACGATAAAGCAGTAATTACCTAGTTAGTAAAAAACCGTGTAGTTTAAGGACTTTTTAGATGCACAAAGACAGTTGGATTTAGACATTAAAATATCTAAAAGCATTGAAATAAATAGGTGCCAATTACTGTCTTAACCCGAATACGAATAGGCTTAAAGGCATATGGACATAGCCATCAATAACGGAAAATTAAAAAAAAAAAATCCCATCACGGCGATCACTTCCACTTCCCGTGATTCAGCTCGTCGCCTAGCAACATCACTTCACTGTCATATGTGTGTTCGTTGAATTTAGTAATAATTTGATTCTTTTGTTATTGGCAACGACTAGTTAAGTATTGCATTTTCTTAATGTGTACCTACGTAATGCATACGTGACGCGTTACAAGTTAAATAAGTAACTAGAAAGTAAAAAAACTCAATTCGTTAGTGCGTGATGTGATGTGATCACTTATGCATTTCACCGAATCCAGGTGAACGTATCAGCGAAGTGAAGTGCGCGCGCAGCGTATTTGTGTCAGTAAATTGTCACTTGAACTGTTGAATTTGGTCATTTGTCTAAATGCATGACGATGGTTTGATGAATATTCTTTTGTTATTCGCTGCGACTAGTTAAGCTGGTGGCGCATACGTGACGCGTTACGAGTTAAATAAGTACGTAAGGTAAAAAATAACTCAATGCGCATCCATGTGGTAATGAGAGTGCTTAGCGTGAACTTATGACTTCATCCAAATTCAAGTGTGCTTATAGTAATGTGATTATGGTGTTGTGTATTATTGGCAACGCGTAGGTAGGTAGGTGCCTACATCCTGCAATGAATTATTAGGTAAGTAGGTATAATCCGCACGTCGTTTTATTCGTGGGGTTAAATTCTAGTCAGCCAGGCATTGACTTATATATTACTGCTTTTTATATCAATGCAGCCAGGCTCACTTTTAGCAATCGGTTATCTCTTCTTATTGAATAGGTTTCGGTTAATAACAACGCTGAACCAGTCTACTCGACTATAACTACTATCGCTTTTTCAAAACACATCGCGATTATCAAACACCTATGTTTTATTTTATATATTGTTCGCGCGTGACGTGCTCGCGCCCCAGGCTATATAATGGCCAAGTCTAGGCAAAAAATTGAGTTTTGGTCTGAATTTCTGTTTGACTATTTTATTTTAAAACCCCATAAATAGCAATGTTTAGACACAATAAGTACTTACTTACTATCTTCCAAATAATATAAAATCATTATTAATAGAATTCGCATAAAAAATGTAATTAAAATCTCGATTATGATTGTAACTTGATTGTAAATGTAATTTGGTCAATCCCTAGCATCCGTGGGATGACACTGACAGCTCACTCCACGCAAGTTTTCACGGTGAGAATTTTACAGAATCGACCAGCAGGAGGACACCGTGGAATTTTAGTGGTTTGGAGTACCACATAACTGCGTGGTAGTGCAGTACCGATGCGTTAACATTTCTCCACGAAATAAAAAATAAGGAAATAAAAATGGCTCAATTAACTAGCTTGTGCTTGAGATGATAGTAGCCTTTGTTCTCACTAGTTCGATTCATTAGTTCGATCGTCGAACTAGTGAGATTTTTTTTTCTCAATTATTCGACCATCTCGTGATCAAAATGTTTCACACACTTCGCACACCTGACACAACCATATCAATGTATTCATTCTGTTTAATTCACGAGCGAGCGAGCGTGTTTGAAGTTATAAAAATAATACTTTACGTAAATGGCAATAAAGCACGAAACACGCGCTCGAAAAAAAGATATGTGTATTATGTAACCTAAGACAAAAAAAAAATTAAAATAAAATTATTTTTGTAATTTTTAAGTTGTACAAACAGCCAAAGCTGTGGAAGAGCGGAGTCTCCTAACGCAGGCGTTATTATGCTTAAGAGGAGGCTCCAATCATAAACTAATATATAAACTATGTAGTTGGTACAGTAATAAATATTTTATTATTTATTATGTTCTGTACCACAACCAGAAATTTGACGAGGATGCAAATCGCCACGTTATAGATAGATAGATATCAACCTTGTCAATGTTAACGATATTGATTTTGTCTCATACTATATTTTTTTATGATAAATCCTGAGAGAAATTGACACAAAGCAAAATGTAAAATTAGAAATGGAAACCTGAAGCCTTCAAAAGTAATTTTTATTTCATCAGCCTTTTGAAAGTAAATTGAACATTGAAGGAATTTCTAATTTATTACAGTAAAAAGGACGATGGAGATGCCTTATACTTCACTGAAGATAAAAAAAATACACAATTAAATATGTATAAGTACGGTAACCCTTCAAGCTCTCAACACTACAAAGACAGTCAACACAAAGCAATTTTACAATATTTTATACCGAACGCTTTGATTGAACTTCACATAACATCTCAACTTTATTGCAAATGGTACTTATACTACTCGTCTGTTTGAGTAAACTTGAAACAGTGCAAATAAAAGAATATATTCGGATTAAAAATTATTAGGTTTAAGACCATACGTTGGCATGACAACGGTAGTAAGGGTTTCGGAGTAATTGGTCGTATATACATGTACAATCGCTCCATCACAGAGCGATAGCCTATCTGACCTCCACAACCCAGTAACTGGGCAACACGATACCCCTTGGTAAGACTGGTTGTCAGACTTTCGGGCTTCTGACGACCCGGAACGACTGTCAAAGATCCACGAATAACAGCCGGGACCAACGGCTTAACGTGCTTTCCGAGGCACGGAGGAATCTCGGTATGTAAAGATGATCACCCATCCACTGACCAACACCGGCAAGCGTAGCTTAACCTTACAGATCGACCCGTGCGGCTGTTATTACTTAGCCACGAGCTCCTCATTCTTCTCAGTACAGACACTTTTTCGCGAGACTAAGTATGGTGAGGGTAAATCTAACGATTTATTTAGTTGCCTGCGTCCGTCTATTTGTGTCCTATCCTATCGATCAACTTTTTGATTGGCATATGTCGCTATGACGGCCCTGACTTACGAGTTGCAAGTCGTGGGTTCGGACCCTGGCAGGCGCTTTACTTTGTGTAAACTTCATCACTACACCGCTTTAAAAACCGGTCAAGAGCGAGTCGGACTCGCGCACCGAGGGTTCCGTTCAGATTTCTGAAAAAGTGTGCTATTTAGAGACATCGTTTTATTTTACCCGTAATCTTTACATAAACTTCTATCACATAGAATAATTTCAGATTTTTCTCTTAGCAAACTTCGGAGATAAGGGGGTGGAACGGTATTTTTTTTTACATTTTTCATCAGAAGTCGAAAACTATGCGGCTTAAAAAAAATAAAAAAAAATGTTTGAGAATGTGCAAAGAGCGCTCTTTCATATGATACCCCACATGTTCTAGTAGCCCAACTTTGATTTTTTAAGACCCCCCTTTCAGTCCCTGTTGCAAAAAAATATAAATATTTTAATTTCTCTCTTATTTGCAAAATAGTTGGGTAAACGTCATCTACAACTATTCTAAGTTTCAAGTTGATAGCATTAGTAGTTCTTGAGATATCCTGCTGTGACAGACAGACAGACAGACAGACAGACAGACAGAATGAGTCACACCATAAGGGTTCCTTTTTTACCATTTTGGTACGGAACCCTAAAAACGGTGAAGGAAAACATAATGAGGAAACCGGCATGTCCTAGAACCAAAATATCAAAGACATGATGCCAACCCGCACTGGGACCGCGTGGTAGATTATAGCTCACTCCCCGTTCGAAGTGAGGCGGCCTAGGTCCCAGCATTAGGAACATTATAATTATGTGGGCTGATTATGTATATATAAGGCAAGAACCTTGCTGAAATTCTGTATGCAATAACTAAAGTTATCAAAAAATAATCGTGGAAAAGCAGTCGTCACTTACTATATTTCAATGCCTACTTAACCAAATGTATGGGACGACTATTTTTTTTTTTATGATTACGATGTTGGTCCCCGGGAAAAAGTTGTTCAGTTTGATGGTCACCACATCCTTAAATTTGTGCACTTTATGAAGACTCACACTGTATCTATCTATCTGAACAATATGTTTTTTTTTTCATATCATGCCCATAATAGGAGGGTTAAAATAACAACAGCCGCACTGGTCGATCAAAGGTTAAGCTACGCTTGCCGAGGTCGGTCTGTGGATGGGTGACCATCTTTTACTTATCGAAACTCTTCCGTGCCTCAGAAAGCACGTAAAACCGTTGGTCCCGGCTGTCATATGTAAATCAATGACAGTTGTTACGGGTAGTCAGAAGCCCGACAGCCTGACAACCAGTACTACTAAGGGGTATCATGTTACCCAGTAACTGCATCCAGTTAGACTGGAAGCCGACCCCAACATAGTTGGGAAAAGGCTAGGCAGATGATGAGAACGTTGACTAAAAATTCAATGCCAGCTTTACACAAAATACTCGTATTAACTGGGTATAGTACGACCGATCAAAAAACATTCTTTTGTTTTCAAATTCTAAATTCAAAAAGATGAAAAAACTATATATTTTTTTTAATAATTGCGGGAGGTTTGCAAACGTAAAAGGCAGCCCTCGTACCTATCAAAACTAATTTTTTTTGTTAATATTGTATTCATAAATAAAAACTGCAATATCGTATAACATGCATGAATGATGGGTCAAGCCCCGCACAAAAACCTCTGTTTTGTTGAATATGATACATTGCGTGGTATGAACTTTAATATTAAAACTGCTGGTTTGTTCTGACCAATGCTTTGTTATTTTTATAACAAAGCCTCGCACACAATTTTCTTTTGTTTTTTTTTTTGAGTTAGGAACAGACACCTCAGGTTGTACACTGTCAAATTTGCCCAAATGATTTTAAACCTTAAAATGTTGATGGATAAGTTCAAAATTGAATGAGAAAATTTGACAGTTTCTAGTAACTTGACCTGCTGCTGTGTGTTGGACAAATATTAATAATATAAATAATATAAAACGTTTATTTTCTCTACACAAGTTATGTACTTAAAGCCAAAATTTTACAATAGGGGATGGACAAGGAGCTAACTTTGTGAGAGACTGGTGCCTGAAGTAGGTTTATATAAAAACCTGTATTACAGGTCACCAGGGCCCTCCCGCGGCTAGATGCCTGTGGTTTGGGTCATCATAAATAACAATGCAGTATAGTACTTAAATAAGGCTGGATTGAGAAACAAACAAACAAAAATAAAAGATATAAATACAAAAATTCATGGAAATACCAGAGTGTGTGCGAGTACCGAGAGAAAGTGTAAATAAGCGATTTGTGTGAGAGTATATGTGAGATGTTGATTGAGTGAGAGTGGTGAGGGTATGGTTGATGGTATGTAAAAGCAGCTGAGGGTATGAATAGTATATAGATAAAAAAAATGAAGACAGTCTATCTGAGAGGGATCAACAAATTCTCAGTTCCCTGATAGTCCAAAGTTTTCAAATATGAAGTGACAGAAATTTTACATTTGTGTTTTGTTTGCGGATATATATTAAGGATTTTATTTAAGTTATTATACAGATACGGTCCGAGAAAGAAGAAGAAATTACGCGAGTGAGCAGAACTGACAGGTTGTGTTAGGCATACTCTGCCTTTCCGGCGCTTATCCCTATACAGATTCGGATCGTATTGCAATATTCATGCCAAAGTAACTCCCTAATGGCTGATTTACATTTGTATTACAGTAGAACGTCAGTCTAAAACCGGCCAAGTGCGTGTCGGACTACGCACAATGAAGAGTTCCGTATTTGGGATGAAATTATCCCAAGAACAAACTTAACATTATAATGAAAAAGCATGTTCTCCCATACATTCCAACAGTAAATGTATGTTTGTACTCACAATATTGATAGATTTACCATGTTATTTTAAGACCACAAACTTCTTATAGGTTTTCCTATAATCTACGTGTATAGAACTATTTTCTGTATTTTTTTCAAAATTTTAGGTTTAGTAGTTTCGTAGATAAGGGGGGGGAATGGTCAATTTTCGTTTATTTTCTTAAATAACTTTAAAACCGTTTAATTTTAAAATAATAAAAAATATATATTTGAGACTCTCATAGTAAGCCCTTTCATTTGATATGTCACACGATACAGTTTGCAAAACTTTTTTTTTTATTTTCTTAATTGCCCCCTAAAAGTGACCTCCGTATTCAAAATTCATTCATTTACTTTTACCGTACATGTTTGGGTCACAGAAATCCATGTGTGTACCAAATTTCAACTTAATCGGTCCAGTAGATTCGGAGCAAATTGGCTGTGACACACAGACAGACAGACACACGAGTGATCCTATAAGGGTTCCGTTTTTTCCTTTTGAGGTACGGAACCCTAAAAAAGACAGTTTTTCATTGTGAAGTGTCACTTATGTACACGTCAAGAGACTTAATGCAAATGTAAATAGTGAAAGGAATTGTTCTTTATTCTATTTGTGAAGTGTGGAAGTTAAACCCCCATCCAAAACGCAAACGATGTCGACATCATGGCGACACATTAACACCTCTACTTTGAAGTTCCAAAAGTCAATGTCGGTTTAATAAAAAAAATACGAAAAAAATATGAATTAATTCATAGCATATTGCGTTCCATAAATTTTGCCATAAATAAAGAATTTTGAAAGTAATTTGACAAGAACAAAAATTGCTTTTGGATTAATTAACTTTTGGATAATAATATGAACTTTTAATTAATTATGTCCACATTGTCTGCTGCTTGATAACGTCAGATACGCGTTACATGATTCGATACTTATTAATAGCTTTCCAGAAATATTTTTAAACTGAGGCATTTTTTTTGAAAATCTTTTCCCGAGATTGTGATAACTTTTTTTTTGTAGTATAAGTATTCATTTTTTTTATTAAGTTTGTTTAAATATTTTGAAGGGCGAATTCCATCAGTGAAATTGAACGATAATCAGCACATGTTAGTTGCGATCAAGACCTGGCAGCATCAGAATTTACATTTACAGACTGTTATGCACTTTACTTTTTAGGGTTCCGTACCAAAATGGTAAAAAAGGAACCCTTATGGTGTGACTCAGTCTGTCTGTCTGTCTGTCAAAGAACTACTAATATGTAACTTGAAAGGAACAGTTTTAGATAACGTTTACCCAACTATTTTGCAAATAAGAAAGAAATAAAAATACTTTTTTTTTTTTGCAACAGGGACTGAAAGGGGGTCTTAAAAATTCAACGTGGGGCTACTAGGGCATGTGGGGTATCATATGAAATAACGCTGTTTGCACATTCTCAATTTTTTTTTTTTTTTTATTACGCCGCATAGTTTTCGACTTTTGAGGAAAAATGTAAAAAAAAACACCGTTCCCCCTCTTATCTCCGAAGTTTGCAAAGAGAAAAATCTGAAATTATAGTATGTGATAGAAGTTTCTGTAAACATTACAGGAAAAATAAAACGATGTCTCTAAATAGCACATTTTTTCAGAAATCGGAACGGAACCCTCGGTGCGCGAGTCCGACTCGCTCTTGACCGGTTTTTTTTTTAAATAGGCAAAGCGGTCCAAGGGTTCTCAAGTAATGCGCATACCAACGCACAGCATTTCATTTTTATTTATTATATAGATAACAAAGATCCATTAAGTTAGTAACAATAGTCTTAACCTATATTAGTACTTAATTAATAGCAAAGACAGTGTACAGGTGACCAGTGACCTCACCAACGGGCTGTCATTTCTCCCGGCTACAGCGCGCAGAATACTGCTGGGGCTGCCACGGAGTCTGTTTAGCAGCGAGACCGCTCTCTTACGCTGTACAGCATTGAAGCAGTCGGTACGTGCCTCAGCGAACATAAATGACGCGCTACAGAACCCAGGCAGACGCAACAGCACTCAATGCGCTGATAAACTTGATCCGCAGAGTTGATTATAGGCCTTTTGGGTGTAGCTGAACCACAGGCTCCCCGAGTACAGTGACATGACAAAGACAAAGACAAAGACATTTATTCGTCGGATATGGTACAACAAAGTTGGTATTTATAATTTTAGTTCAGGACACATCCGCCGCTAAAAGCGGCATACGAATATTTACAATAGGTGCACATAGGCATGAAACCTAACTTATATAATACATACCTATACCTACTCTAAAAAACAATACAAAACAATTAAAATTATAGATTTAGAGACACATGCAATATGCTTTGAACAGGATTTTTTTGACCGCGGCTGTACATCGGAAAAACCTGCGGGCCAGCATTATTTATATAGAGATATATAAAATTATGTATAGTGGAATCTGCACAGCTACAAATTAACTTTTTTTTGCATGAAGCTGTTCAAGTAATCGTTATATTTTCGACTCCTCTCAATCATTTTAACATTTACCCAAAAATTTGATGAACCAAATTGGACCAAATTACACTTTAATGGAAAATGTAATAAAATTCTAACGTACCGGCTGACCGACTCTTGTATTTTTCAAGTCCCTATACAGTAATCAAATCACAGTTATACCGGTAACGCGACTCGTGTAGTCGAGTGGGCACTCAATACAGGCCGGTATCGACAGCTTTATCGATTAAAATACTCGGTAAATGTACTTAAATAATAGGAAAGGTAGGCATTGGCTTAGAATTTACAATAAAATAATGCTTTAGTCTAGGCTTCTAGAGGCTTTTATGATACCTAGATACATACAATTCAATAGATCCAGATTATAGGACTATACTTTCCGCCAGATAACCGTGTAATAAAAGTCGTTGACCCTATAAACTATAAACGTATCGCGGTAAGAGGCTTTTTTTTTAGTTTCGAGACTTATTTTAATCATGACTGCTCAGCGTCCGTACGTCACTGCAGGGATCCAGCAGAATATCAGCGTCAGGTATACTTGCCTGACACATGCTGAGCTGGACTCCCATTTGATGCAACCTTGAGACGCACACCGCACTGTTTTGGTACCTATAATCTTTACTTGAAGTTATGTATGTTATGTCCTATTGCCACTTTCATTTCTATATTTTATGTATGTTTTTTTTTGTATGTTGACACCTTTTTTTAAAAAAAAATTATATCTATTCATGTGAAGTGTAATAATTTAATTGTACTTTTGTGTGTTGTGCTGTGTCTTTTTTGTGCATCAAATAAATGATTTATCTATCTATCTATCTATCTATTTAATACAAGTGAGGTTAATGACTTTTATTGCACTCTTATCTGGCGTAAGGTATAGCAGATTACTTTACATTATAATGGGCCCGCTATAAGCAGTCACGATAAGCGAGCAAAACCCTCCCAAACCGTCCATGAAAACACAACCTGGTTATGAGGTAATCGGATCTTACAGATTGAAGTATTTTGAAACGTGCACGATGTGCCTAATCTAGAAAATGTTTGTTTTAAAAATGATTCGGGCTGATGGCTACGCTAGTAGTAAATAGTGAAAACTAATTCTTTTGAAACTATGTAAAGACTAGGTTTATCTTCGATCGCGTTAATTTAGAATTTGACAATTAATTCGGGTTGTACTCTGCTTGTAATAATGTAATTCGATCATGATTCGAAAGACACGTGGCGCCATCTATTATCGTAAGAACGCTACGAGAACAGTACTTTTTTCGCGATGAAACGTATTCTATTTCCGTTGCACGTACGTTGTCAGGTTTACAGACACCTGGTGCAAAATTTCAGGATGATCGGTTCAGTGGTTTAGGCGTGAAAAGGTAACAAACAAATAATCAAACTTACTTTCGCATTTATAATATTAGTCAGGATAATGAGTAGATTAATTACTCAATGTGTGCTGGATGGGCGTGACAGCTGGATGTGAAGGCTGTACGGAGGCTGCAAGCCTATCCAGGAGGGTAGGCCTCTCCCGGTCCAAGCGGCGCTGACATCCTTCACCTGTAGGTTCATGATATCTTCAAGACATCTATGTGCTGAAGTCTTGACGGGGAAGAGTTTCTTGACGTTGGAAATAATAACACCAGTACGATTAGTTTTCATGAGATTTCAGGAAGCGACTTGCGGGACGCTTCAGGAGCACTATTTGAAGATTTATTGAAGAAATGAGTACTTTGCCGATGACTACGAAATATCAAAGTTGCATGTGTTAGATTTGATATAATATAACTATATAAGCGTATAATATATAGATACTACACAAATAGCAAACCTTGAATGTCAGGATGGTTATTAGTTATTTTATTTACTGTGTATTATTGTGTCCTGTGTTTTACTGTGTACTATGAATATGGTGTGTAAGGAAAGGGTTTCATGAATAAAAGCACAGAAAGACAAAACTAGATAGGTATTTATTACTTCAATCAAGCTTGTCAATAATTATTCATCATTGATGAGAAAGCTATTTGTCCGTTCGCAAAACTGTCTTCGTGGAGAAGAGCGGACAAGAAACTCCACGGAAACTTATCTTTAAAGTATTTTTTAACCGACTTCAAAAAAAGGAGGAGGTTCTCAATTCGGTTGTGTTTTTTTTTTTTTTTTGTATGTTTGTTACCTCAGTACTCCGTCATTTACGAACCGATTCGGAAAATTCTTTTTTATTTGAAAGGGTATACTTCCAGATTGGTCCCATTTTTATCAAAATCCAGTTCTGATAATGGTATCCATGAGGAATCGAGGAAACTCCTCAAATATGTATTATAGACATACATATAGCTATTTTGGTATTTTCATCAACAAATCAAGCATTTGCATTCAGAAAGTATCATCTGGTGAAGTGGAACTGATGAAGAAGACCACAGAAAGCCACGGGAACCCCTCAACGATCATAAGTATTTCACGGGTGGCGATAAGATATCTCGATTAATAGTTAACGGACTATGACGAAGCTTTAAATAAAATAGAACCGATCTGATGAAGAAGCCGGAAGGTAGGCAACGGAACTCAGTAATAAAACAATGTATCCTAGCCGTGTTTGGGCTTATTGGAATTGTTATGAGGTGCACTCTGGCTATAAATGATTTAATGCTTACTATATGGCGCTTCAAATTGCGCTAGGTACTTGAGTTGTATGTTATGTGTGTGGGGTAGGCCACCACTAAAAAGTGAAAAATAAAAACTTTTTACAAAAAAAAAAACAACCGACTCCCAAAAAAACACTACAAAGTGAAAAATAACTTTAATTTCGGAAGTCGGTGGCAAAAAAAAATACGAAAGTAAATAAAAAACCAAAGACACCGACTTCCGAAATTAAAGTTATTTTTCACTTTGTAGCGTTTTTTGGGAGTCGGTTGTTTTTTTTTTTGTAAAAAGTTTTTTATCAACACATTTCTTATATTTCCATAAAATACCGTTATCTCAAAACAGAATTCAAAACAGTCAATTCTATCTGAAGGTACTCAGATTAATAGCAACATAATAACAATAGTTAGGAAAGGAACTTGATTATTCCTTCGTTTAATTTGACACATTGGCAATGTTGGCCATATTTATATATTTATAACACACACAGAACAATATAATAACACTAAAAATTAAACATATCGGCAACATAATTACTTAACTTTTACCTTTAGGCCGGAGCTCCGTTCTGGTCGACTTCTGGATCAAGAAATCACAGATTACCCCTCAAGTGTCTGAGTTTGGCTAATTTTAGACCCAAAACCCCAGCGAGTGGGGAGGGTTGGGGGTTAGTTGCGAACCCCATAGGTTCACAACTAATGATGATGATATGTTTTCCATCGGATGATGTTTTTTTACGTTTATATATATGTGATCTAAGCTTATATACCTATTATGTAAAGTTTTGTCCTTTTGCACACTTTGGGTGCATTTGACACTCGGGGGGGGGGGGGGGGGGGGGTTAGCTGCGAACTCCATAGGTTCACAACTAATGATGACGATTGGTTTTCCATCGGATGATGTTTTTTTACATTTATATATATGTGATATAAGCTTATATACCTAACAAAAAAAGGGTTTTTCTTATGCACACATGGGGTGCATTCGACACTTGAGGGGTTAAGTAGTATTCAAGAAATGTTCTCTGACACTCGGAGCTCCCCCTTATATAGTCGTGAATAAACACCTGACTTTTACATCTACCGTCATCTAAAATATCAATGACAGTATTGTACCAATTCGTTTGAAACAGCCTATTATATTAAAATAGCAATATAAATTCTAAAACATATTGCTGGTACTATTAAATAATACGTAATTATTTGCAGTAATAACGTCTATACGATTTTTACAAGTTAAGAGTGGTATATTTTATAAACACAATAACTAGTCAAATTAGATACATCTACAAATTAGTTCCAAACAACTTATTCGTAGGTTCCAAGCTTCGTAAATGTGACAGATGTCATTATCCAACCAATGATTTTATGGTTTAAATCACAACCGAACCAACTTCTGGAATCAAGGTAATCTCAATTTTACTCAATAATTAAAAATATAGTGCTAAAAATTAAAATAATCATCAAATATAACACATGCGTGCTTAGCTACTCAGAAACACACTCGCCTCTTTTTGTCTATTTAACACTATTTTCACTAGAATTTAAGTTATAATAAAGGAAATTATGCTATAAAACTGTTTTGGTGACGATATTTGAATAATTCTAGGACCAAACTAGGTATATTCTCTTAACTAATTCCTTATTACGAGCGAAGGAAATGCATCACCGTATTACTGGACTTTTCCCTCCAGATTATGACGCGGCACGGAAGCTCTTAACTTTTTCTACATTATTAGCAGCACAAACAGGTCTTTGAGGTTTCTGAATGTCAGTATTGTATTCTTAGTAAATGTTATTAAAGGAATCATTGTGAATGCTGTTTTTGTGGTCAAACAGATTGTAGTTTATTTACGTAGGATCTAGTTTCAGGAATGAAAAAGGCTTAAATAATGTCCTTTTGGGCTTCAGGACACGTCATACACAAAAATAATCAAACACTAGCTTTTGCCAGCGGCTTCGCCCGCGTGGATGTCGGAAAATATCCCGTACGAACGTACTACCGGGAATTCCTTCCTTATTCCTTGTCTACGTAATAAAGGGAACCTCTGTGCAAAATTTCAGCTTCCTAGGTCCAAGCGTTTGGGCTGGGCGTTGATGAGTCAGAGACGGAAGAAAAAGAAGAAGAAATTATTGTAAATTAATTATTATTTACATATATATTATATCTCCACAATTCTTTGTGGTGTGAGGGGCTCGTGGCTTAATTATAACAGCCGCAGGGTTCGATCGATCAGGTGAAGCTACGCTTGTCACTCCCTATGTGCCTTGGACAGCACGTTAAGCCGTTGGTCCCGGCTGTCATTCGTGGATCTTTGACAGTCGTTACGGGTTGTCAGAAGACCAAAAGTCTGACAACCAGTTTTACCAAGAGGTATCGCGTGTCACCCAGTAACTGGGTAGCAGACGTCAGATAGGCATTTGCTCCATGTAAAATACTGGTATTCAAATACATCCAGTTAGACTGGAAGCCGACTCCATAGTTGGGAAAAGGCTAGACCGTCCACAATTCCATTGCTTACTTTTGGATAGATATCCAGTACGACTCTAATTCCTTCCATATCATAAGGGCACGCCTTCCCTACGGTTACCGTGCCCCTAGGTCTACTCCTTGATATGCAATAGTCTCTGTAGCACCATGTAACATGAGGCAACAGGGGCTAGTGTGAATCTTTGGGTTCATTAGAGTACTCGAGTCTGACAAACCACGATGAGGTTGGTGCATTTCATTAATTCAATTATAATCAACAATTAGACTTTCAGGCCGCGTTTCCACTGACGCGGAGCTGGGCGGAGCGGAGCGGAGACGTGCAGGAATCGTCCAATTACAGACGAGACAAGAGACGCGATGAGGATTTCAACCATTATGATTGGTCGATTCCTGCACGTCTCCGCTCCGCTCCGCCCAGCTCCGCGTCAGTGGAAACGCACCCTAATTGTGTTGGGTTATGCTCAATTTGATAAGTTAGATGGTTCCACAATAATTCAATACTCTTGAAATGCATTCGAAAATCATAACCATCATAAAGTAATCGTTATAATATGGAAACTCGTACCTAGTAACGTCATGTTTTTAGCATTGGCAATATTTTGATGGACAGATATTCTGCAAGTTGAACCAACGCAGCGGAGCGCCACTAGAGTAGCCAATCATTACGGAGCAAAGCTGGGTATGGTCTGTAAAACAAATCGAGAAAGATTTTCGACGATATTTTTTGCAATTATTTTAAAAAATGTTTCTGTGCTGGGTGTTGGTATTTATTACATGTGACATTTATGTCTCTGAACTCAGCCACGACATACAAGGTGTAATTGTTTTTTTTAGGGTTTCGCACCTCAAAAGGAACAACGGAACCCTTCGCACTTTTCACTTCTTTGTCCTCTGTCTATCTGTCTGTCAAGACCCTTTTTCTCAGGAACGCCCTACAAAATGGTTGAGCTAGATGGTGCTGATCCACGCGTCATGTTCGTGAACGGGCGCCGTCAGTTGAGACTGGTCATCTCTTATCCGCAAGGGTTTATTTTTAATTTTATATTTTGACTTGTTTTTAAGTATTTTTTTTATTTTTTTACATTGTTTCCACATGTAGAAGCAACAAATATAATATACAGGATGTTGTATTAGGTACATAACTTGATGTAAAAGAGTGTCCGTTCTTCTCCATAGAGATTTGGGATAAATTGTTTTTGTGGCGTAAAGAGGGAAGATTCGAATCAAACTTACCGGTCGCTGCCGTCCCGCCGCTTCGCACACCGATGGGCTTATAAGGCGCGTTCGATAGTTCTGAATCCTGCATCAACTCCACTACACATATTTTTCCACAGGCGCTGGTTCAGGGTATCTCTGGTATCTTGCGGGGATTGTAGCACGTTTTCAACCGAAGGACCTTATTTTTGTAGAAAAGTATATATCGCGCGTGGCGTGTATGCGCGGACACCCGTATGGTACGTAGTACAGTGAAAAAACACACGCAGGAGCGCGGCGCTAGTGTGCTCATCCGCAACCAATCGGAAGGCTCGACGAATGGGCGATGAGCAAACGCCGGAAGCTCATTCGAATCAACACCCTCGGCAAATACACAAAAAAGCCTGATTACCAGTTGTGGGGTGAAGAAAACACTATTCTAAAATCTCCAAGATTTAATTCAGTAGGTACGTAATACCAACTGCAAAGAGAACGGTACGTAACATGCCGCTCGCCTTAAAAGAATTAATTTCTTTTAACCTTAAATTAAAAGACCAAAAAAAAAGAAAATAACATTCGAAAGAAGAATGAAAAATGCTACGAAAGCATGAAGCCTTAAATTTTTAAACTAAAGTTATTCTAACTTAAGATTACTTAACTAAGATTCGCAACAATATTAACTAAAACTTACAGAATGATTATTCTAAGGGCAAAGGACATATTTTGACTACTGAGCGTTTCACGAAAGTTTTGCCCATCTGTAAAGTTACGACACGAGTAATATTATCGGAACCTGGGTGGAGAGTATGGACACGAGCCAGTCTCCATTGTAATGGTGGCAAATTATCATCTCGTACAATGACAATAATACCTTCACGGAGTTGTGAGCCGCGATCTCGAAACCACTTGTTACGTTGTTGAATTTCGTGTAAATATTCACGACTCCAACGTTTCCAAAAGTGTTGCACACATTGTTGTATTCTACGCCATCTAGTGAGTCGATTTGAAATATTATCGGTTAATGAAATGTCTGGTAAGGACGTCAACGGACCTCCTATTAAAAAATGAGCTGGTGTCAAAGGTAACGGATCTAATGGGTCAGCACTTAATACACAAAGTGGACGTGAATTAAGTACCGCTTCAATTTGACAAAGAAGGGTATGCATCTCATCATAAGTTTGAGTTTGCGTACCGAGGACTCGATGTAAATGATGTTTAAAACTTTTAACACCGGATTCAAAAATGCCACCAAAATGAGAGGCGTAAGGAGGCTGAAAATGCCAAGTAATGCCTTGTTCTAAAATTTTACTATTAAGAGTGGCTTGAACAGAATCATTACGTAAAAAATTATACAAGTCTTGTAGATAATTATTACAACCAACAAAGTTCCTTCCACAATCAGAGTAAATGTCGGTGCATAAACCTCTACGGGACGTGAAGCGTCGCAATGTTGCCAAAAATGCATCAGTTGACAACTCGGATACGAGTTCGAGGTGTATGGCCTTGACAGACATACACACAAAAACAGATACATAGCATTTAATAATTTTCGCATTTCGAACTTTATTTGCTCGAACGTAAAACGGACCCGCGAAATCAACAGATGTTTTAAGAAATGGCCGCTCGGGGCGCACTCTGACGGCCGGTAACGGACCCATGCATGGCTGCGGATTCACGGGGCGCGCACGAAAACAACGAACACAGCGATGTATGCGTGTACGTATCCCGCGCAACGCCAACGCATCCGCGGGGCGGGGGTTTCAGCGCCCCCGCCATTTTGGATGCGCGCGCGCGCGCTGCCGCTGCAGCTTTAAAAATCTTTTATGCTAAATATTTATATGGACTGATACTAATCTGATGACTGTTTCTTAAAGTGGATAGACCAGGCTACCTAACGCAATTTGTTTTAGAACTATATCTGCCTTAGTTTTTTTTTAATAAGCAAATTAAATATAAAACTCGTATTATTTCACGATCTAAAGCGATGACCCTATGTTTTTTTTTAACTAAAATGTAGCCCCATTCATTAAGTATACAATGACATCATAATATGTACCACCATTCCTCAGAAGTTTTTAGATACAAAGCATAATATCACCGCGCGCACGGGCCTCGCGCGAGGGGGCCCCAACGGTCATTTTTTGAATTTATACAGTACCATTCATAGTATATCCCTGAATATTACCTATTATATTTGTTTTGTTTACCAGATTGCCAATAATGGCGTTGTGTTAATGTTAAATTTAAATCTCACTTACTGAAATGTCTCTGGGCGGGGTGCTGCCACCGAAACGCCCGACGGAAACGCCCGTGGACGAAAGTGTCCACGCCCGACGGAAGTGTCCACCTCGAATAAACGCCACACGCCCCGCGTCCACCTCGTTCGCACCATTTTCCCCGCTTAAATTTAAATCTCACTTACTGAAATGTCTCTGGGCGGGGTGCTGGTATTGCTGGTACCCTGAAAAATAAAAATAATTGTGTTAAAAAAATAATTAATAGTATTAATTACCTCTGCCTCCCACAACTTCCACTATATATAGCTATCTCCAAACATGCGTTAAGGTAGGTAGGTAACATATATATACATACATACATACATACATACACACACACACATATGCTTTATACATACATACTATAATTCTCCGGGATGAATATTTGTGATCTCAGGATGGGAAGGGGTTGTGTTCTGTGAATATAAATCTTACTTACTGAAATGTCTCTGGGCCGGGTGCCCTGCTGCACCCGCTACTGCTGCTGCGGTTGCTGGTACCCTGAAAAATAAAAATAATTGTGTTAAAAAAATAATTAATAGTATTAATTTACTCTGCCTCCCACAACTTCCGCTATATATAGCTATATCCAAACATGCGTTAAGGTAGGTAGGTAACATATATATACATACATACATACATACATACACACACACACACACACACATACGCTTTATACATACATACTATCATTCTCCGGGATGAATATTTGTGATCTCAGGATGGGAAGGGGTTGTGTTCTGTGAATATAAATCTTACTTACTGAAATGTCTCTGGGCCGGGTGCTGCTCTGGGCCGGGTGCTGGCTCTTGCTGGTACCCTGAAAAATAAAAATAATTGTGTTAAAAAAATAATTAATAGTATTAATTACCTCTACCTCTCACAACTTCCGCTATATATAGCTATATCCAAACAGGCAGTACCTAAGGTAAATAGGTAGGTAATACATACATAATAAACATACACTTTATACATACTCTGGTTCTTTGTCCGGGAAACTATTTCTTCCGAGATGAATATTTCTGATCTCACGATGGGAGACGGGGTGGTTGTACTATGTACCTCAGGCAGTACCTAAGGTAAGTAGGTAGGTAACACATACATAATAAACATACATTTTATACATTCTCTGGTTCTTTGTCCGGGAAACTATTTCTTCCGAGATGAATATTTCTGATCTCACGATGGGAGACGGGGTGGTTGTACTATGTACCTCAGGCAGTACCTAAGGTAAGTAGGTAGGTAACACATACATAATAAACATACATTTTATACATTCTCTGGTTCTTTGTCCGGGAAACTATTTCTTCCGAGATGAATATTTCTGATCTGACGGGGTGGTTGTACTATGTACCTATCTCCTAACAGGCAGTACCTAAGGTAAGTAGGTAGGTAACACATGTATAGGTACACATACACACAGTACACATTGGTAAGGTAGATAAATTATACTATACCTTCAAACAGGCGAGGCGCTCTCGGGCGCTCGGGCGCCCGCGTCGCCCAGCGGAGCCTCCCTACCGACGATGGGGCTCCATCACAATCACATCACAGTAACTGCACTTCACCATCACTTCACAATCACTTCACAATCATAGCACAATGAATTTTTTTTTTGTTAAGCAACACTTTACCATGGTCGATCCGAGGATGGGTGACCATCCATTTCTAGAAGACCAGCTAAGCCTCCCTACCGACGATGGGGCTCCTGGTTTTCACAATATTTCACAATGCTGAAACAAAAAAATTACAAAAAAATTTTTTTTTTTGTTAAGCAATATTCGTCGTGGTCAATTCGTGGATGGGTGGGCGTCCATTCTAGAGGAGGAGCTTGTTTTTAGGGTGAATGAGATGCTTTATGCCTGGTCACGGCCAGAAAAACGTGGTTGGAGTTTTGCATTTTAAATTACCCTACTTCGAAATCACAATTATATGTTAAGGTATTGGTACCAAATTGTTCGTAATTAATCATGCTATGTGATTAATACATATTTACTTATGTACAAATTAGCAATACATTAGTTTTTAACATCTATTTCTAGAGTTATGGATTTTTCAGACGACAATGAAACACATTTGTAATTAGTTCATCGATTTTAAGATTAGCAATTTACTTGCACTATGTATAATTCGAAAGAGCGTTAAACCACGAACAAAATGGTATATAATGTTGAATATAATCATTACTTACCACTTCACTACTTATAAAATAATAACACAACAAAACGGCTTCGTCATACTGACGCGCTCGCGATGACTGGACTGAGTTTCAATCACAGATAACAAACGAATGCATTCGGATACGTTCATGCGGCTTTCGGTAGAGTTGTAGCAAAAACGCCACAGAAAATAATAAGACCGTAACGAGCCGTGTGCAGCCACGCGCTAAATTTAAAAAAACAAGAACAGTAGCGAAAAAATGGCGCGAAATGAAGTGGTCACGTGCGGAAGAGGGGCGTGTGGCGTTTATTCGAGGTGGTCACTGTCGGACGAGTGGCGCGTGGCGGGGTATAGCGTCACGACTAGACATTATCCAATATTTTTGGAATAAAATGTATTGCACGGATTGCGGACCAGCATGTAGATGCGTGATATGTGCATGGTCAATGATTATATCTGTAAGATGATGTTTCTTAGGCAAAATCAATTGATGTTTGGAAACAAACGGTAAAAGTGATTTATGAATTCGCCCACCTACCCGAAGATTATTTTTGTTATCCATGAACGGGTTGAGTCGACGTAATTTAATTGATGGATACTTTCCATGTGAAATATTATTAATGTCTTCGGAAAAACAAGAATGTTGAACTAAATGGATAAGTCGATTTAAACAACAATTAAACTCGGATACAGTTATGTATTTTGGATAGGAATTTTGAACTTTCTTACATTTATTATAGAATCGAAATAACAGTGCTGTTATCCTAACAAGTTTACCTAGAGTAGAAAATCTAGTAATATACTCGACCACATCAGGTAGTGCTGAGGTGGAAGAGTTTGACACCATAGACATAGGTAGATTGCGTTTGTCTTCAGTGACTTCTAGTATTTTCTTGGGACTTGGCCAAGAACTAGAATCACGCGCGAGCCACCAGGGCCCATGGAGCCACATCTCATTTTGGACAAAACTTGTAGGAAGCATTCCTCGAGAAGGTGCGTCAGCTGGATTGTCAGCTGACGGGACATGTCTCCAAGTTTTGGCCGGAAGCCTGGATAAGATTTCACTAGTGCGATTAGAAACGAATGTTTTCCACTCGTGTGGTGGAGAACGAAGCCACGCTAACACGATGGATGAATCAGTCCACGCACAAACATGTTCACAGTTTAAGTGGTTATCATACACACTTCTCACTTTATCAATCAACTTTGATAACAAAACAGCAGCGCACAACTCTAGGCGCGGAATAGTAAGAACCGGTTTTATAGGTGCTACACGCGTTTTAGCGAGAAGAAGAAATGTTTTAACGTTATCATTATTATCGGATATACGGGCGTAAACACACGCGGCATAAGCCCGCTCGGAAGCGTCGGAAAACCCGTGAATTTGAATTGCATTCACGTTTGCAAAAACGAAACGTGGAATTTGAAAATTTGATAATAATGGTAACTCGTTAAGAAAACTAGACCAAGCGTTTATAATATCTAAAGGAGGTGACTCATCCCAGTCGACCGCTGAAATCCATAACAACTGAATGAGATGTTTCGCATAAATAGTTACAGGAGATAACCATCCCATAGGGTCATAAATTTTCGCTATTTGTGATAGTATGGATCGCTTTGTAATTTTATCATTAGTTGACTGAACGCTTAAAATGAAAGTATCAGATTCAGGATTCCACTGAAGTCCTAAAACCTTTATTTGTTTGTCATTCTCCATCAGAGCGAAAGAAACGTTATCAGACCGCTCGCCCTGAACGACTGACGTTTGTAAAGCAGCGAGTAACGCTGGCGAATTGCTCTGCCACTTACGTAGCTCGAAGCCAGCTGACGAACAAATACCTACTAACTCACGTTGTAAAACCAGGGCCTGCTTTACGTCGCCTGCTCCGGTGACGATGTCATCAACAAAAACCTGGTTCTGGAGAACCTTAGAACCTAACGAGAAGTTAGCAGCTTCATCATGAGCCAACTGTTGAATAGTACGAAGGGCTAAGTATGGTGATGAGCTGACACCAAAGGTGACGGTGCGCAATCGATAATCACGCAACGGTTCAGTGGGTGATTTACGCCACACAATGCGTTGAAAATCCCAATCGGATTGTTGTAATTTTATGTTTCTGTACATCTGCTTTATGTCGGCAGTGACAGCAATAGCATGGATACGAAAACCCAATAAAACGTCTACTATATCCTGGTGCAGCTTCGGACCAGTCAGTAGAACATCATTAAGTGATATTCCATTCGAAGTTTTACAACCCGCGTCAAAGACGACACGAGTACGAGGAGGACCAAGGAGTTACACGCTGACGGAATCGCGGGCACAGCTATTAATAATAATATTCTGCGGTTCCTTATTGCGATATTTTTCAACAGTATTGTGGATTGAAGTATTATATTTCCCTACTAAAATACGAAAGTTAATCTGTCTGTTACATCAAAACCACTGAACCGTGAGGAAGGACATATGGTACTTTTTTACGAAAAACGACGGAAACGCGGACGAAGTCGCGGGCAAAAGCTAGTTATTAATATAATTATAAAATTGGCAATCAAATTAATTAAATTTTATCATAATTTTAAATAGATACAGCGATGTCAAAGTCTAAATCAATTAAATATTTCCAAATAATAATGTGAATTAGGAAAACTTAAAATATAAACACAAGAATGTCAGAACAGGTAATCTGAAGGAGGAATTACAGAATTGTCATCAAAATAGTCCTTTAACGAGTATTAAAGAGGTGTTGCAACCAGGATAGCACACTAGAATACTCTTGGTAAAATAATAGCAGATATGTCGTGTTTGGATTCGTTTTGATCAGTATTTGATTCTACATACAATGCAATGGTGGCTACACGATGAGCTGATGCTGCAGTCAGGATATCCAGCACACTAGTACACTCTTGAAAAAGAAAAGCGAACATTTAAAAAGTCAAAAATAATACCTATCGTTGAGCCATCAAATTCGATTGAGTAATACCTATATATATTTTAATTACAGAAATTGATGGATGTCATGATAAGGTTTGTTCATTGAAATGGCGCTATAATGTCACGGCGGGGTAACGCATAAGTAAGTCAGACCCTTCACTTGATTGACTATCTACATAATATGCGGTACCCCGCCGCGACATTATAGCGCCATTTCAATGAGCAAACCTTATCGTGCCATCCATCAATTTCTGTAATTAAAATATATATAGGTATTACTCAATCGAATTTGATGGCTCAACGATAGGTATTATTTTTGACTTTTTAAATGTTCGCTTTTCTTTTTTGCGTTGGGGGTTTTTTTTTTTTTAACTTACACAGAGACAGCGGAGGCTAATAGTGTTCCGTTGGGCACCCTTCGGTTACGGAACCCTAAAAAGCTGCTTATTCCGTAATATTCACTAGAAGCAATCCATCATCGTAAGTTAATTAAGTACGCTGTGAGCTTTGTACTGTATTCGGGATTAAAAGTCAATCGGCTTTAATTACGTAAATAATGCTATTTCGCTGCTTAAGTGGAATATTAATCATATTTTATCATATATCACTACATAATTTAGTGTCCCCCTGCCACGTCTGTCTGTCTGTCCTAACGCGATATACTTTAAACTTCCAAAGGATTTTCATAAAGGTTTAAGTGTTATTCATTAAAGTTTTGTGTAAATTGGATGAAATATAACGATGATTGTTGAAGATGTCAGAAAATATAATTACTGGCGTGTGCTGCGTAAACCAATAGAGATAAAAACAATGTACTACGGAATTAATATATTGTTTACCTAGATTAACAGATACGGTACTTTTAATCCCGGTTTTCCAACACCCATGCGTGCAAGGCCGCGGGCAAGATATAATTATTTATAAATAAACTTTGTAAAGGAGACGGTAAGTCTGACAATTAGTCTTACCAGGGGTATCGTGTTACCCAGTATCTGGGTTACGAAGGTCAGATAGGCAGTCGCTCCATGTAAAACACTGCTATTTCTATTCATCTGCATCCGGTTATAGTCCGTTAGACTGTAAGCGGACTTGGCTTGAATTGTGTTGGGTCATTTAGCTAATCCATGCGTCAGGTTCGTGAAGGTGAACGGGAGCTGTCAGTGGAGGCTGGTCATACCTTTGCTGCCAGGGCTTAATTTAATTTAAATTTAATTTAAATTTTGAATTATCGTTCATCGTTCTCACATGTATAATTTCAACATGAATGATGTAACCAATATTTTGTAACCATATTTTGATTTAAAAGAGTGTCCGCGGAGTTTCTTACCCGTTCTTCTCCACAGATCTACGTTTTGGAATGGGCAACTATCTTCAACTTTCTGACTTACCTACTGACCGACTCTTTGACAATTCAAAAGTGCCTGTAATTGGTTTAATTGAAATAAATGCTTTGAGTTTGAGTTTGGCAGGTGATTATGATACTTGTACAGAAGTAAATTCCACGTCCCTAAACCTTTTCCGGTTATGGATAAGGTGACCAAAGAATTGAAACAACAGCGTGGATAGATGGATGGTTGTATAGAATTTTTTTTTTACAAAAAAATACAACCGACTTCCAATAACACTACAAAGTGAGAAATAACTGTAATTTCGGAAGTCGGTGTCTGATTCAATGTAATTTTCGTTTTTTGCCACAGACTTCCGAAATTAAAGTTATTTTTAGTTAGTCGGTTGTACTTTTTTGTAAAAAAGTTTTAATTTTTCACTTTTTAGTTGTGGTACCTACCCCACACAAATTCTAATACCACAACGTATAAAAGAAATTAGAACATCATCCACATAAAAAGTGGGGAAAAAATACGTATTATTGAAGCTAACTCAAAATCTATCCAAGCAATGTTAATAAGTTTTACATGAGACCAACTTTGAGATATACCCTCTCGAATGAAACCATTTTTTTCAAATCAAACTATTCTGTAAAAAGTTATACGTGGTCATACATAAAAAAAATAGCAACGTTTTCCACCCCAAAGGGAAGAAAACGATTATTTCAGGTCTTGCCGAGGCTTGACCTTTCGGAGATTACCTACCTTACCTAGAGTACGCACATACCTGATACTTACTACCTTTCGTCTTCGTGTGAGCTGTGGGCGTCGACCTCGAGGCGGCCGTGCGGGGGTGAGCGGCGGCAGCAGGCGCGCGCGAGTGTAGCTCGGTCGCGCTCTCGCCAGTACCTATCTTCGAAAGCCGGCAAGAGCTTGCTCAGGTCAAGCCTCGGCAAGACCTGAAATAATCGTTTTCTTCCCTTTGGGGTGGAAAACGTTGCTATTTCAGTTCTGTGCCTTCGGCTTGACCTTTCGGAGAAGTGTTTAAACCTCTGCTGGCGCCCTTAAGCGTACTGTGATAGTGATAAGTTTACCATTTTCATAAATTAAACACTTTGTTTTAGTAGTAAAAAACAAATTGTTTTATTGAACTTGACCATTACTCTAAAAGGCACAAACATAATTGTTATTGGATAACAACAGCCATATTTTAAAACTTAAAACCTTATTTTTAAAACGTTACAGGTTTATATAATACTGAGATCAATAATGAGATCAAAATAATCATCCTATGGCATTAAAATCAGACTTAGGCTACATTAAAGGAATCATTAAGGACATTAACATTTGAACCCCGTGGCTGCTCCACTGACTTACAATAATGTTTAAAAAAGTTAGATGCCCCTCTCCAATTTCCTCGTTTAAGGATATTATCTAACGGCACATTGTACCGAAAGTCGTTAGAAGCGACAGCCGATCTTATCGAGCCTGGGCTGCAGCTTATACCTATTTCCTTAAATGGTATCTTAAACCAGCCTGCTATAATAGCTCTCGAAGCTGCTTTTACTTTACCTCGCGTTGTAATAAATAGATTATGTAAGTCACCTTGCGCTTTTCTCCTGTTTCTTGATACTTCAATCAGACAGTCTACCCATTTGACCAAACTCAAGGCCGGGTCGCCTGAGCATGATAAGTGCCATCCAGATTGGCGGACCCTGTCATTGTCCGTTTTTGAACCAAATCTAGGCCAAAAGGTTATTGTAGAATCTGATTTCTCACAATGCTGATCATCTATCATAAGAAGCGTGAGGTCATGAATACGCCGACCCGACGCTAGCAACAGAAGTAGAGCTACATGTCGAGAGACTTGGAAAATGCTCTCCTTCACAGGCAAGTTTGATTTTAGCCACTGCAACAGATCTTGGACATTCCAAATTTGCGCTTTTGGAATAACTGACTTACATTTTTTAATCTTAATAGCCTTGAGCATGGCAGTTACTATCGGGTGATTGCCTAGCTGTTTTTCTCGAGTGGGGTCCGCAAAAGTAAGAATTACCGACTTGTGGACTAAGATCGTGGAAGGAGCTAATCTTCTTACGCGCGAGAGGAAGCCTAGATAGGCGGCCACATCAAGAGGCCGAGGGCTACTAGGTTTGACCCCCTTTTGTTTACACCATGCGATCCATTGCTTCCACGCGGACTCGTAGGTACGCCAAGTCGAATCACGCCATGCTGACTGTATCAAGTTAATATCATCCCGCTCTAGCCCTGTCACTAACTCATTCCACCCCGTACCCTCCAGACCTCCAAAAATAGGGTTTCCACCCTCGGTGGCGGTAGGTTCGTGGATAGGTCGATCAAGTTCTTCCTCAGGTTGGGTATTGGGAATGGCGCACATATCCCTCTGTGTTTGAGATCGCTCCTCCAAAACACTGCTTCCCAACGAGGTACCACGATCAGAAACGTCCCGGATGAATTGTTTAAATGTTGAAGGACCCGGGGTATTAGTGGTGGAGGAGGAAAAATCCAGGCCAACTTGAAATTCCAAACTCTGCTGAACGCGTTGATGAAGAGGGCTTGGGGGTCCCTCGCATCTATTGAAACATATCCCGGCACTACCTTTGAATGATTCGTGGCGAACAGGTCTATCTGAGGGACTCCCCACTTCTCGAAAATCACGCGTGTGATCTCGTCTTTGAGATGCCAATCGGGTAGGGCTTTGCCCCTGGACAGGCAGTCGGCGATTGAGTTGTACCGACCCGGTAGGTAAAATGAGTGGAGAGTCGCATTTAGATTGTGGGCTAACGCTAGGACCTCTCGCGTAATTTCTAGGAGTGCCACCGACCTTGTTCCTCCCTGATTCCTTAGGTATGCCACCACCGTCCTGTTGTCTGACTGTATCATAACTGATTGGTTCAAAATTACATCTCGGAAGTTCTGTAAAGCTATCAGGACAGTGAAGAGCTCCTTTTTGTTGATGTGCCATTCCAATTGATCTTCCGTCCATGAACCTGACAGGAGGTGGTCGCCCAGCTGAATGCCCCAGCCTTCGTCGGAAGCGTCTGTGGTGACAAATATCGTCGGCTCTGGTGCATAAATCTCCCCTGGTGTTCTGACATTCCGAATCCACCAGCGACAGTCTTGAAGAGCCTGTGAAGTTAGAGCGACTTTCATTCTGGGATGGTCTTGTGAAAGTTTTCTGCCCGCTCTCTGCATGTGTCTGGTGTGTAGCCGTCCTAGGGGGGTCACGAGCGAGGCGAAACCCAGCCTCCCTATTAGCGCTGTGCCCAATTGCCATGACCACTGGCCTGTGTTCAAAATATTGTTTAAGTCTTTTGACACTCGATCTATTTTTGGTTTCGGGAGTCTTTTCTGATTCGTAGCCATGTCCCAAATAATCCCCAAAAATTCTATTTCCTTTGTTGCCTTCAATACGGATTTTTCCAAATTGATGCACCAGCCCAGGCTTTGCAATACGTCTACCGCATAACGCATATGGTTTTCTAGCACGTTTGGGTCCTGGTGCGCAACCAAAAAATCGTCCAAGTAGACTAGAACCCGAAGACCCTTCTCTCTCAGGAAATTTGCTACCCACTTGCTGATCCTGGAAAAAACTGCCGGTGCACTGGACAGGCCAAAGGGTAGAGATGTCATCTGATAAACCTTGTTTTCGTAGGCAAAAGCGAGATATCTTCGATGGCTCTTCTTTATTGAAATATGAAAATAGGCCTGACTGATATGCAGTTTTCCGAAGAAGTCCCCTTCCTGTATTAAATTGGGGATCTGGCTTTGATTTATCAAACGAAACTTTGGAGGTTTTAGATACTGGTTTAGGCGCCGTAGATCGAAGATTTGTCGAACCTTTCCGTTTGCTTTCGGTATCAGAAACATACGTGATAGGAAACCGTTCGTTACTTCGCAACTCTCTACTACTCCTGATTTGATAAGTGCCCTTAACTCTCTGGACATGACTTGAGACGGTTTCGTTGAAAACCTTACTAGATTCTCGCAGAGGGGAACGGAAGGCGGCTTTGTTACAAAAGGTATTGTGTAACCTGAGATAATTTTTAAGATATGTTTTGGAGCCCCAAGTTCCAGCCACCGGGACAGGAAATTTTGCAACTGCCCCCCTCGAAAACTGTCAATATTTACGACTTCTTTGTGACTTCCTGTCCTTCCCGGATTGGGCGTGCTGTCTAGCCGAGGATTTGAAGTTTCCTGGCGGGCAATACTTTGATGTCCGGGTTGATGACGCGTGTGTCGGCGCTGAAGGACGAGTGCGCCAGGCTGGTTGTCTGCCTTTGGAGGCTTGAGTAGGAATTGTCGGCTTGCGAAATGTATTCCTTGTTAATTTTCTTTCCGAGAATTTGCTTGAGTTAAATATTTGCGCCGAACCTCCGTTATCCTTCACGAAGTTCCCTAGTAACTTTTCATCGAAAAGATGGGTTGACGAAGGGGGTATGGCTTGTACAATTCCAGCCAACGCCTCACTTTTGCATTTGAATGCCTTGCGTCTAATATCAATAGCTTCCGCCCGGTGAGCACATACATACTGCAGAAGTTGGTCCGACAGAATCCTAAACGGAGACTCTTCTGCAAGTGTCTTCCTCAAATCCTCTCCAGCTTCGGGACACTTCTTCCTTATGGCGTTTAGCTCCTCTGCGAGTGCCTTTCGTTGCAGAAGAAGGCCATGGCAGATGGTGCCCAACATACCCTCCTGTTTGGAGAGCCAGGGGGATGGTTGCGTAGCGAGGCCTCCCAACTCAGCATTCACCTTTAGTGCACTAAACACCGGTGCTGCATGGAGATGCTTCTCCACATCTTTATAGCGTATCCGATTCCAACCCTCGGATCCGAATCTCTGGCATTCAATCCCCTCCTTTTTAATCTGTGTAGATGGCTCTGGTATCAGGGGTTCGGCTTCCTTTATCTTCGGTCTGAACTCTATATCCCCCTGGTCCTCACACCGAGGATCATCCATATAGGGTTCCAGGATCGGAGCCTTCCATGATGCAGCACCCAACGATTCTGAGAGCGAATCAGCATCCGACTCCGAAATAAGATCTTCTTGGTCCGGTTCTGAGTCTGTAACAGGCCGCTGCCCGGTCTCTATTTTTTCAAGGAGGAGGGAGAACATGGCCTCCATTTTCCCTTCTAATAATTCGAAGCGCTTATCCTGAGACGTGGAGCGGGACCGCGAAGACCTCCGGAGTTTCTTACCCTTATTGGATGCTCTGGACGTGCTGCGACGCTTACGTTTAGTCTCTTCGACTTCTGAGAGAACGCCAGTTAAGATCTTGTCGGCCTCGGCTCGAGTATGCAATAATGGGTTTATTGCTTTCACTGATTCTTTGAACAGTTCCGTCCGCGCAGCAGAACCTCTTATCCTATTGGCGATAGCCGGTGGTCCAAGGATAAGTGCCCGAGCAAAAGCCCAATCTAAGAGCTTGCATCGCATTTCACGGTAACCCTTCTCTGAAAGATGGTCAGCATCTGGGATGAAAGCGCGTGCTAAGCCTACCGTCGGCAAGGCAAACACAAGCTTGTTAAGAACACTTGCCTCAATTCGTTCTCCAAAAATATCTTCTCTGGAGGTTCGGCAAACTTGCCAACGCGTCCAGCCTTCGGGTAGATGCTCCTGAGCTAGGACCTTGATTCGGCCTAGGATTTCTTCATCCTGCTCTGTCTCGCCGCGTTCGTCCAACAGGTCTGCCAACGTGATGAAGTCCTGTCTCAACGCCATCTGGAGACGAATGTAAACCGTTACCACCCAAAGCCGAGCTAGCAAAAGTATATTTATGTACATGCGGCTAAGAGTTCGGTGCAGCTCAGCAAATATCTAATATGCCAAGTAGATCTGAAGTTTGTGTCTAACTTCTTTGAACCAAATCACGAGCAAACTAGAGCCGCGCCGAACGCAAACCGCGCCGCCCACTAATTTGAGCCGCACGGCTCGCAGATTCGAGCCGCGCCGCTCAACAAATTGAGCCGTGCCGCTCATAAACCATGAGCCGCGCCGCTCAAGTATTGAGACGCGCCGCTCAAGTATTTGAGACATGCCACTCAACTATCGAGCCGCGCCGCTCAACAGATTGAGCCGTGCCGCTCGTAAACCATGAGCCGCGCCGCTCAAGTATTGAGGCGCGCCGCTCAAGCATTGAGTCGCGCTGCTCGAGTATCGAGCCGCGCAGGTCAAAAATTTAAGAGTACATTTGACCCTATCAGCAATGGCTGACTGACCAACGCGTCGCGTGATACACACGACTAAGTTTGTGGATGGTATGTCCGACAAACATGATTGTCACTAGTTGCGGTAGCGAACTGAGCGATATCATTCTGCGTTTTACTCCAACACAGCTCCGCACCTTAAAACACACAACTCACACAAAAACCAAATACAAATAGAAATAACTTACCCCAGCATTCAGTTTTTCACCACACTTAGGGTATACACTTATTATAACGTTACAACAACGTTAACACTGTTATTTACAATAACACGTACTCCTATTATGTATCTAATGTAGCCAATATCAGACGTGCGCACGCTAGCGTAATAATAGCGTACTGGCGAGAGCGCGACCGAGCTACACTCGCGCGCGCCTGCTGCCGCCGCTCACCCCCGCACGGCCGCCTCGAGGTCGACGCCCACAGCTCACACGAAGACGAAAGGTAGTAAGTATCAGGTATGTGCGTACTCTAGGTAAGGTAGGTAATCTCCGAAAGGTCAAGCCGAAGGCACAGAACTGAAATATATCGCACACCTAAATCTAAACTGAGACAACTCAAAAAAGGTAATTTTTCAGGAGACGATAAAAACGTAGGTATATCTGCATTTTTTGTTAGGGAAGTTATAAAATTTAATTTGATTCTAGATAATAAATAGCTTGTAAAATGTCACTGTTTACAAACTGGGGCTAAAATTCAATCATTCTATCGATAATCACTGTTTTTTAAATATAACTCAAAATTAACAATTTTTGAGTTGTCTCAGTTTAGATCTAGGTGTGCGATATGTATACGTATAGACTTGAGAACATCCTCCTTTTTTTCGCCGGTTAAAAATAAGGATGGGTCTATATGTATATGACTAGTAGAGGTCAACAAAGTTACTACCTTCTTGAATATTGATCGATATTAACTTTACTGCTACAGTATCCACGTATGAACATAATTTTTATACCCATGCCATAAAAGCTGGATAAGTTATGCGTTTCAGTAAAGAGAGGTATATTGGTAGTACCTTGTGGAGATTAATAGTATGTAGATAGTGTAATATATTTGAATATACAGTGGTGTCGTTTGGTTTATTATCTTTGGGAAATACAGGAAAAGTTTTGCCTTGTCTTTGCTTGCTGGCAGTAGATTCTGTGGTGGATTATTATTTATTTATTTGCTCCTGAAAGCTTGTAGTTTAATTAAATACACAAGGTTCTTGGTAAAACACAAGCACCCTCTTACGGGGTCATTGTACTCATCAATATGAACAATTTTTACTATGGGACATGGGACCAAACTTGAAACCGCGAAAAAAAACCAGCTGCTTCCTATTTTTGACGAGTTTGATGTAGATAAGTACGGAACAGCTGAGTTTTGGAACCCCCCTATCCTATATTATAGAAGAGCTCGTGGCTAAGTAATAACGGCCGCACGGGTCGATTCAATAGGTTGACCATCTTTACATAACGAGACTCCTCCGTGCCTCGGAAAGCATGTTAAGCATGTTGGTCCCGGCTGCCATTCGTGGATCTTTGACAGTCGTTACGGGTCGTCAGCAGCTCGAAAGTCTGACAACCAGTCTTACCGAGGGATATCGTATTTCCCAATTAATGGGCTGTGGAGGTCAGATAGGCAGTCGCTCCATGTAAAATACTGGTATCCAGCTGCATCTAGTTAAGACTGGAAGCCGACCCCAATAAAGTTGGGAAAAGGCTAGGCAGATTGATTTTGATTATGGACCCTATACGTCTGAAGAACTTAACCCATCAGGCATCCTGTGGCTTATTAACTTAAAACTAATGTTATTCAGGTTTATCTATATAATTATATGAAATTTCAAATACTTATATTCGTTGACAGTATAGTATCATTTTCTTATAAAAATTGTGTACTTACCAAAATTGTTTGAGTTGTGAATCTAACAAAAAATATAATAAGGAGCCTTAAACTTGCCTTAAACCCTTATATACTAAAATCTGATTTAGATACCAACAATCTGCCTAGCCTTTTCCCAACTATGTTGGGGTGGGCTTCCAGTCCAACCGGATGCAGCTGAATACCAGTATTTCACATGGAGCGACTGCCTATCTGACCTCCACAACCCATTAACTGTGTAATACGATGCCCCTTGGTAGGACTGGTTGTCATACTTTCAGGCTTCTGACGACCCGTAACGACTGTCAAAGATCCACGAATGAAAGCCGGGAGTCTCGGTATGTAAAGATCACCCATCCACGGACCAACCCCGGCAAGCGTAGCTTAACCTGATGGATCGACCCGTGCGGCTGTTATTATTTAGCCACGAGCTCCTCTCTCTCCTATCTGATTTAGATACAATGGTATTTTAATTAACACCTATCTACTAATTACAAAGCAAACAAAAACCTCAACAACCGTAATTTAACCAAACACGTACTAATTCACCAATTAATCATTCATCTATTCAAATGGAGTAGTTGTTGATATATCGCAATCAAAGTAAGGTACTAGTATAAATGCAAATGGATTTTAAGCCTTATAATAAATTAACGTACGGCTTACATACACATCCACAAACAACACATACACAAAGACTGTGGGAGACACAGACACTCTTTGAGCTGCTTCCTCTATTATCTTAGTCATTTTTTTTTTTGTTTCTCTTTTTCTTTATTTATCTATTTATTTATTGATTTTTAATTTTTAATTTAATTTGGTTTCCATTTTGTTTGTTTGTTTTTTTTTGTTTGTTTTTTTTTTTTATTTTGTTTTCTTTTGTTTTCATTTTGCACTATGTACAGTCTCAACATTGTTACTAGTGAATTACGTAATGGGAAGAAGGGAGACAGCCCCAATACAAGTATTGTTTAGTTACTTACAGGGGCTGCCTTAATTTTATTAAGTTGATGTAATAATTTGAGACACAATAAACATTTATTTATTTATTTATTTATTTAATGAAAACGTACGCCTGAATAGATATTTGAGCTGCATCTGTTAAATAAACAACAACAGTTACATATCATACAGCAAAAAACCGGACAAGAGCGAGTCGGACTCGCGCACCGAGGGTTCCGTTCCGATTACTGAAAAAGTGTGCTATTTCGAGACACCGTTTTATTTTTCCTGTAATCTATACATAAACTTATATCACATAGAATAATTTCTGATTTTTTTCTGTGCAAACTTCGGAGATAAGGGGAACGGTATTTTTTTTTTACATTTTTCATCAAAAGTCGAAACAATGCGGCTTAAAAAAAAATGTTTTTAGAATGTGCAAGCAGCGCTCTTTCCTATGATACCCCAAATGCTCTAGTAGCCCCACTACGAATTTTTAAGACCCCTTTCATTACCTGTTCCAAAAAAAAAAAATCTTTCTTATTTGTAAAATAGGTGGGCAAACGTCATCTAAAACTGTTCTAAACAAGCATTTGTAGTTCTTGAGATATCCAGCTGTGACAGATGGACAGACAGACTGAGTCGCACCATATGGGTTCCTTTTTACCATTTTGGTACGGAACCCGAAAAGAAACCAACGACATGTCGGATTTGAGGATTTTGACCGGATAAAAATCTGAATGTCTGAATAGTTTGTACAAATTCTGTTTAAAATGTATAATATGATTGTACGACTTTGCAGAAAAACCGCAGAAAATTAAAGTGACTAAAATTTAATAATTACTGAATTGAAAAATAAAACATTTGTAAAATAAATGGTTTGACATGCTAATGGTAAGCCAATTTATACTTGATTGTGTAATTATATTTGGGATAATAAGACTTAACTTTGTTTTTCCTAACTCTGTCTGTCTGTCTGTCGGTCTGTCTGTCTGTCTATCTGTCTGTCTGTCTGTCTGTCTGTCTGTCTGTTTGTCTGTTACCTTTTCACGCCTAAACCATTGAACAGATTTCGATAAAATTTGGCAAGGCTATAGATGGTATCCTGGGGACGGACATAGGCTACTTTTTTTTTCAAAAATAATCCTACAGGGGGTGATATAGGGGATGAAAGTTTGTATGGAAAACTCAGTATTTCTTAAGTTAGGGATGTGAAAATTAAAATATATGCTTTTGATACGAAATAAAGAAATATGCGGTTCAGCGTTTTTGAAAAATCATCCCCTAAGGGGGTAGAATAGGGGTTGATTTTAAAACTTACAAAACTGGACAAATTTCAACAAAATTTGGCAAGGCTTCATATAGCATCCTGGGGAAGGAGATAGGATACTATTTTTTTCAAAAATAATACTACGGGGGGTGATATAGGGGATGAAAGTTTGGAAGGGAAACCCAGTATTTCTTAAGTTAGGGATAACAAATTTATGCTATTCGTAGGAAATTAAGAAATATGCGTTTAGAGGCATGAGGAACAGGGTGTAAAGTTCACTCATCCTCTACTGAAAAGGGAGGATCCTCCGACCAGACGGGTGTTGTGTCTGGTGGGCAACTGCCCGACGGTTGATGTCGGGACGTTGTATATATGCTAATCGCGTGGTAAACTCTAATTGCGCGATGCAGGTTTGGGTGACGTCATGTCATTGATTCGTAGTTCATATGTGGCGATGTAGATGCCGCCACATCACTCTCCTCCGGAGACTGGAGGTCGATAGTGGGCTGAGTCGTGTATCTTGCGATGCTTGCCAGTGCCAGTGTGGTTCCAGTGAGTCGGAACCGGGTGCCGCATAGTTCACAGTGAGTCGGAACTGTCTGCGGTGATACCCCAGTGAGTCGGGGTGGCGCTGCGTTATGCTCCAGTAAGTCGGAGTGTACAGCGCTGGGTTGAGGCTGAAGGTGATGACCAGGAATGCGCGTCCGCTGCATGCTGGTGGTCAGGATACCTGTTGAAGCCGTGGATGCTGGCTGGCTGTATGACTCGCCGCTCGAAAGGTTCAGGAAGTTATGCTGATGACGTCACGCTGATGTAGTTACACGAAGGCTGCGCTGACGTTCATGCTCGAGGTCACCAGTATAGAGGCATGAGGAATAGGGTGTAAAGTTCACTCATCCTCCATAGAAAAGGGAGGATCCTCCGACCAGACGGGTGTTGTGTCTGGTGGGCTACTGCCCGACGGTTGATGTCGGGACGTTGTATATATGCTAATCGCGTGGTAAACTCTAATTGCGCGATGCAGGTTTGGGTGACGTCATGTCATTGATGCGTAGTTCATATGTGGCGATGTAGATGCCGCCACATGCGGTTCAGCGTTTTTGAAAAATCATACCCTAAGGGGGTAAAATAGGGGTCGATTTTAAAATTTACAAAACTGCACGGATTTCGATAAAATTTGGCAAGGCTTTATATAGCATCCTGGGGAAGGACATAGGATACTTTCAAAAACAATACTACAGGGGGTGATATAGGGGATGAAAGTTTGTAAGGGAAACCCAGTATTTCTTAAGTTAGGGATAATAAATTTATGCTATTGGTAGGAAATTAAGAAATATGCGGTTCAGCGTTTTTGAAAAATCATCCCCTAAGGGTGTAAAATAGGGGTTGATTTTAAAAATTACAAAACTGCACGGATTTCTAAAAATTTGGCAAGGCTTTATATAGCATCCTGGGGAAGGACATAGGCTACTTTTTGTCTTAAAACATAATCCTACAGGGGGTGATATAAGGTATGAAAGTTTGTATGGGAAACCCAGCATTTCTTAAGTTAGGGATATGAAAATTCAAATTTATGCTTTTGGTAGGAAATAAAGAAATATTATGGTACAGCGTTTTTTAAAAATCGTCCCATAGGGGGTACAATAGGGGTTGACAAATGTTTGTGTACCTACCTCTTTTTAAGAGATTTAATGGATTCAAAATGTAGTTATAGTTCGAATCTTGAGGTAACATTTAGTCTTTATTTCATTTGACGTTTTTACGAGGAAATTATTTGAACGAGTGGACACTCGGACAAAAGTTATTTGTTATTAGAGGGTGACTGGCATAATAAATTTTAAGTAATTAATAAAGTCCCCCCGCCGCGTAAGTCTGTCTGTTTGAATGCGATAATGTCAAAAAGTACCGAACGGATTTTCATACGGTTTTCTCCAATGAACGGAGTGATTCAGTGTAATTCATTATGGTTTTGTGTAAATTGGCTGAAATATGACGACGACTGTTGAAGATGTCGGAAAAAATCATGCCGACTGGTAGCTAAAGCTAAAAAATAAAAAAATGCCTACTATACACGGTAACGATATATCGTAGCGATTTGAGTTTGCACAGTTATATCGGACGGCCCTATGTTTTCCACATGAACGTTCCCATGGGATATTTTCCGACATCCACGCGGGCGAAGCCGCGGGCAAAAGCTAGTATATCATAATACGAATGTAATGTTCATGAACTTTCATTTGCAAGCGTCTTTGGCACAAGACAATTTATTTATCTGTTTCTTTTTGTATCAAAAGAAATAATGTAATACTTAGTTTCAAAATAATTATTGCCAGTATCATTTTTATTGTTCGATGTTATTTGAACACTCTTTTGCTGATCTAGCGAATCAATAAGGCCGCGTTTAGCGCGCTCCGACAACAGTGCATGTACGCATATTCGGACAGCAACCGGGTGCATTTGCCTGCAGTGTCATCAGCCATCATTTTAGCGTAGCCTTTTAATCGTTATAAAAAAAATTGCTTTTAGCAAGTTAAACTCAGTATTTTAGTAGCCATCCCAATAGTCAATACCACGTAGGTCGCGACCCGAACAATTGTCATATCCACTGATTGTATAGCATAGACTAATATATATTTATAATCTATACTAATATTTATAAAGAGGTAAATTTGTTTGTAAGTTTGTATACAGGGTGTAAGGGACAGCCCTCCGCAAACTGATAGGGTGAATTCAGAATTCATACTAAGATGAAATTACATGAAATTTTTTCAGGAACGTTAAGGGAATCCAATAAACCTGATTTGTTTGTGTTTTTGTGCATAAATTGGATCGTCTATTACTGTTTGGGAGGGGTAGGTAATAGGTATGCGGTGAGTTCGATGAATTCTGTAGCTAGACAGAAAGTGAACAGCTGATTTCACGCGTCGTTGGTTAGAGTATTTCAACATCCATTGCTGGTTGCAGTTTTTTTACATAAATGGAGTGCTGCGAACACACAATGCAATTTTACATTGAAATAATGAAAATGTAACTGAATTTTTTTTTTTAAAAATGAAAATTTTCCTGAGAAAATTTCCAGTGGAATATGATTCAAAATGAGGAGCTGAATGCACCCTGTGAGTTTGCGGAGGGCTGTCCCTTACACCCTGTATAGAGGGTAATCTCTGGAACTACCAGACGGATTTGAAAAAAACATTTTTGTATTTGATAGCCCAATTCTTGAGAAAGGTAGGCTATTTAACATCACGCTACGACACTTCGGAGGCGAGAAAAAAGAAAAAAAGTCGAAAAGAACGCTAAGCGAAAACGAAGTAATAGCGCGGGCGATGCGATGTGACGGGGTGAGACAGGAAACAAGAAATTACACGCGGATGAAGTCGCGGGGAGAAGCTAGTATTGTATACTTGAGGTCAATATTCAGAACTTAGATCAGCCTGCAAATTAAGTAATAGAATATGCCCATATCATAATAGAACCTCGTGATTAGTGCATAAATAAACCGTTTATTCAAACAGATTGACTTGCCAAATACAATTACAAGCACTGGTGATGCTTAGTATTGATTGTAATGAGCTTATTAGAGCTTGAGACACTTAGACTGATGATAAGGCTTATTCCCATCAGATCCCACAATCCGATCCCACTATGTAGGATCCATTAGGAACGCGGATAAAATAAATATTTTGTACCAATCCGATCCCACTTTGTGGGATTCGTTAAGAATGTGGATAAAATTAATATTCGAACGTAATGATCCCCTGCCTGTATCGATACATGAAAACAAAAAGTAAGTACCTACACAATATCGAGATAAATAGTAAAGTCGGTAACAGTTATGGTCATATGTACATTTATTTTAATTTTAATTTTAATTCGTTCGTTCGTTTTCATTTTGTTCCGAAAATGTAAATTTTATTCACATTCCTAACAGACCTCACAACGTAGGATCGGATTGGAACAACATATTTATTTTATCCGCATTCCTAATTTTTTAATTCAATTGTGGGATCTGATGGGAATAAGCCGATGATAATTACTACACTTACGAGTATCAGGCCAAGTATAAGGGGATAATAACAGCCGCACAGGTCAATTTTCAAGTTCCAGTACCGCTTGCCAAGGTCAATCCGTGAATGGGTGACCATCTATATATTGAAACCCCTCCGTGCCTCGGAAATAATGTTAAACAGTAGGTCCCGGCTGTCACTCGTAAGCATAGTTTATAATAAGTGCAAGCAAATATGGAGCTTATGGCGCTTGACCAATTATTTGACTGTTCATACACATAATAATTATTATAAGAATGATAGTCCGGTTGTGTAGTTTTATATACAGTGTCTGGTCACCGATGACTGACCCGTTAAGACAAAGAAATATTTCATCGACAAATCCAGCATAATAAGGTATTTTAGTAAGTTTTGGAATGGCGGCCATTTTAATGTTTTTTGGGTGGGTACATTTATTTTGCAATATCTACCGATGTAGAGGTCCTACAAGCATAAAAGTAAAAAAAAAGGTTTATCAAAAACTGCCATTAAAACCTTGAAAAAACACTTGAAACGTAAAAAGTGTGGAAACCCGTAGGTACTCAGTAAAAAAAAAAATTAAAACAGTAGTATAATGCCCTATTATGTTGGATTTGTCGATAAAATTGATCATATTGCTCGCAGATCAGACACCGGTGACCAGAAACACTGTAAAAGTTGAAGCTCATCCTCCTAAGATAATGTTGTCGTAACCTTTATCAATATCCACGGGTTAGTAATACATGTAGCTCAAACCTTTTTGAACTTTTCCGGGAACAATTTGGAATAAGGGATCTCGCCGCGTAAACTGTTGCCCTAGCACCATGTGTTAAGAGGAAATGGGGGCGAAAAATTAGGTATTTTAAGAAGGTATTGCTGTCGCTCTGCGAGCGCTCCACCCTCGAATTCGTGCGATAAGGACAACTGCAGATTCGACTAAATAGCCCGTGTAAAAAGTCAATCTAGGACTCCAATATAGGACCAATTTAAAAGATATTTCATAAACTGAATAAGAAGGATATATACTAGGCCCCTATGTTTTTATTTTTAACCGACTTCCAAAAAAGGAGGAGGTTCTCAATTCGGTTGTATGTTTTTTTTTATTTTTTTTTTTTATTTTTTTTTTTGTATGTTTGTTACCTCAGTACTCCGTCATTTATGAACCGATTCGGAAAATTCTTTTTTTATTTGAAAGGGTATACTTCCAGATTGGTCCCATTTTTATCAAAACTCAGTTCTGATGATGGGATCCATGAGGAATCGAGGGAACTCCTCAAATATTATAGGCATACATATAGCGATTATGGTATTTTCATCAACAAATCAAGCGTTAGCATTCAGAAAGTATCATCTCGTGAAGTGGAACTGATGAAGAAGACCACAGATGGCCACGGAAACTCCTCAACGATGATAAGTATTTCACGGATAGCGATAAGATTAAAATAGTTAAGCGACTATGACGAAGCTTTAAAGAAATAGTTCTGATGAAAATGGTACCATCGAACCGATCTGATGAAGAAGCCGGAAGGTAGGCATCGGAACTCAGTAATAAAACAATGTATCCTAGCCGTGTTTGGGCTTATTGGAATTGTCATGAGGTGCACTCTGGCTATAGATGCTTTAATGGTAATTATATGCCGCTTCAAATTGCGCTACTTGAGTTGTATGTTGTGTGTGGCGTTGATTGTCAGAAGGCAGATTTCGTAGCCTCGTCAACTAAAACTACGCCTACCAAGCTTCTGACACGACTTAACGTATTTTTTCCATTTAGTCTATGTGGATGATGCTCCAATTTATTTTGCAGAGTAGTATTCAGATTTGTGTGGGGTAGGTAGGCACCACTAAAAAGTGAAAAATAAAAACTTTTTACAAAAAAAAAACAACCGACTCCCAAAAAAACACTACAAAGTGAAAAATAATTTTAATTTCGGAAGTCGGTGGCAAAACAAAACGAAAGTAAATAAAAAACCAAAGACACCGACTTCCGAAATTAAAATTATTTTTCACTTTGTAGTGTTTTTTTGGGAGTCGGTTGTTTTTTTTTTTGTAAAAAGTTTTTTTCGTTAATAGTTGTCAAATTGGTACACTAGGCGTCTGATGACAGCGGTCTGAATAGGCAATTTTGAGCATTTTTTGAGGGTTCTAGTTCTTATAAAAATAATATATCATTAAGAAGGAAAACATAGGGGCATACAAGTAACTGATATTTATATTTCTGTAAAAAATCATTGCTTTATGGTAGTGTTGCCCAAATTCAGTCTTGGTCTTGCAGTCTTGGTCTTGTTCTTGCGTTTTTGCAAGACCAAGACCAAGAACAAGACCGCGTATTTTTAGCAAGACCAAGACCAAGACTGACCGTGCAAGACTTGAGCAAGAACAAGACATAGCCTGCAAGACTCTTGCGTCTTGCAGCTAGGACTTAGCGCTATTTCACTGAGTAGTTAGGTGTAACAGTTCGGTGTATAGGTAGGTACGCTTAGGAATTCTATTAGACGCAAAAACTGTATCAAAGAATATGAAAAACTGGACCTATGCGCATTACGACTAATACCATAAACATAGCGAATAAAAAAATATCTATTAAAATCAAACTGAGTGCATGCATAGTTATGTTTTAACCATCGGCACTTTGATAATGCGGCATCAAAGGTTTTGTACTTACTTCTCAAAGAAATTTGCCGCTTTTCGGAAGTACATGGTTATGATACACGCGCCGGCGGCTTCTTTTGAAATCTAAAACAATCGTTGCCGCCGCGCCGAAATCATAACATTTGTGACACTATTTGATTGCCGCCATAGGGCGTAGGTATACTCATGCAAAATAATTTCGAATTTTTTTAAGAGTACCTACAGGTGTTCCAAAGAATAAATAAGTTTCAGAGTGCTTAGAATGAAAATGAATACATTATACTGATCACGCAAGTAGTATTATGATTAGGATAAAATGGTAAGGATAGGTAGTAGATGTCATATTAATTCATTCTAGTAAGTATATATTATAATATTGATTACTTATATGGTTTTAAACTAATTACTTAGGTACTATTATTGTACATTTAGTCATTATATTTCTTAAGTTTTTACAAGAAAAAATAGCAAAAAAGTGTTCAAATATCACCCGTTTAATAAATATTGTAGCCACTTTTAAATATACTTGAAACGTGTAAAAAAATTCTACAAAACTAATAAAATAATATAAAAAGCGTAGGTACTTACCTACTAATAAAATAAAAAGCCTGCGATAAGAGTTTTGTATTACTTACCAGCCCGAATATCTCTGAGAGAGATGATGAGAGTAAGTATTTACTAGCTGTGCCCGCGACTTCGTCCACGAGGAATAGTAACTTTGGAGGTATAGTGACGTTCAGGACTTATTTATTTATTTTAAAACTTCTGTCATCAAACATACAAACGAACTCTTCAGCTTTATAATATTAGTATAGATGTACGCCAAAACATTCACTTATATGTAAAGAATAGTGATTGGCACTAATTCTATTTTATTCACGCGTCGCGTCTGTACAAGTAGGCAATATTTAGTGTGTGTTTGTACGCCGCACGCGGCATTGTTTGATTTGCGGCGGCATCCTTTTCATAGAGCCGGCACGTGGCGAGGCGGCGCGGTAGAAAGCAAGGAAACATACTATAAATAAAGGAATTATTTTAATTCCAGTCATTTCCAATTGAGCTGTGCTTCGAGTCTAACTTAATAATTGTTTTTACTAATTCTCGTTGTTTTCTAAAAACGTATCACGTGTACAATTTAATATGAGTGACGAAGATTCAAATTATTCTAGTCCGAGTAACGAGAGTTTGAGTCACAGATCTAAAAGACCCAAAAGCAAATTTGAGGAGTTTTTCGAAATAATTCATGCATCCCAAACTGCCTTCTGTAAATTGTGCCAACATAAAAAGATTGAAATAAAAATGAAAAACAGAAACACTTCAGGCTTAAGGAAACATCTAATATCTTTCCACAAAAAGGAATCAGAAATATTTCTTCCTGTTAAACCAAAATTAAGTGGAGATATCACAAGCTTTTTAGTAACCGCTGGAAGAAGTGGACAGGTAAGAATATTTTTTTAACAGTTAAAAGAATTTTAACTCCGCGTAGCTATTCATGCGATACTTCCAAAAACGCCATTAACTTACGTAAGTATTTTTGAGTTAGTGGTGTTTTCATCTAGGGGTGCGACATATTAAGTATGTAATTATCGTCTTAAATATTTTTTATAAACACCCATATTTTCATTTAATCGGCCAGTAACAACTAAGTACTTTATTTTGCTAAATTACAGTACAGTGCAACCTTAATATAACAAATATCAATTTAACGATTTTCTCGATTTAACAACAACAAACCTCCTCCTCTTATACGCTCAAACCTAGTATGTTTTAAATAATAACACAAGATTTATTGTTTTGTTTCAGTCGGAAAACAGCAGTGACAACATCACGACAGCTACAGTTGATTGGGTGGTGAAAAAATATCTTCCCTTCTCATTTTTCGATGACGAAGCTACACAAGTATATTTTCGACGTATTTGCCCTAATATGGTGTTTCCTAAAAGGTCTACACTTAGAAGGAAAGTCAAAGAGCGATTTGAAGAGCACCAATTGAATCTCAAGGAACGACTTCAACAATTATCATCTAAAATGTCTTTTACCATTGATGGGTGGACGTCAATTGCTGGTAGGAGTTACTACGGGGTTACTATTCATTATATAGACAACGAATGGAAGTATCAATCTGTAGTTCTTGATTTTATACCATCACGCGGTCGACATACTGGGGAAGATATTGCAACGATTTTCCATGAATGTTTATTGGAATATGGCATAATTGATAAAATACAAGGTATCACGGTCGACAACGCAACTGCAAATACCAAATTTATGTATGAACTGGGCAAACAGCTGCCGCCACACTTTGATTCAGACAATCAACATTTCCGGTGCTTTGCTCACATTTTAAACCTTGGTGTACAAGATTTATTAAAGACCTTAGCATTACACTGTGAGTCTGACACTAACGCGCAAGATCAGCAGTACGAAGACTATGCAGACGAAACTGAGGATGAGGAAGATGAAGAATCTGCACCAAATATTGCTGACTCGCGTACATCTGTAACAAAGTTACGCAGTATTTCCAGTAAAATAAAAAGAAGTGAGATAGTGAAGAAGAAGTTTCAGTCTGCTTGTGAAGCAGCTGGCGTGCCATCAAATCTAAATGCCATTCTTGACTGTCCAACGAGATGGAATTCCACACATGATATGATTGGATTTGGTTTAAAAGTGAGAGCGGGCATTGACATATTGTGCAGTTCTGTCACCGAATCAAATGATTTTCAAATCACAGCTAATGAATGGCAGGTACTCGAAAAATTACATAAATTTCTAATAAACTTTAAACTTTTAAGTACAAAACTTGGTGGAGACAAATATGTTACATTACCACTAGTCATTGTATCATTCAATCTCTTGCTAGATAAAATTGAATCCATGGTAAAACAGTTAGATGAGAAACCTAATCGATCTGAAGTGGATGAAAGGCTCATTCTAGCTTTCCAAGCAGCTCGAGACAAAATGCTTAAACATTACAAGAAGAGCAACTGGATTTCTTGTACTTCTTTAATTTTAGACCCAAGGCATAAGGCTCAGACTTTTGACCTGACAATGTGGGGGAAGCAACTTAAAACAAGTCTGCGCAAGTTCAATGAACTTTATGAAGAATATAAAAGTCTACACTCACTGAACAAATCTCTGGAATTACCAGAAAAAGAAAATAAAGTATATGATGAAGATGAAGACGTAATAGACTTTGATAAACTCTATGAATGTCCCTCGACGTCATCTGGATCTTGTCTTCAAGGCTTAGTGATAGACGAGTTGGAGGAGTACCTGAGAAAACCAAGAACTGCCAGCTCGGAAGACATTTTAGATTGGTGGAGGACGCATGAGACAGAGTATCCGATTTTATCGAAAATGGCCCGTGATTTTCTCTCAATACCTGCAACTTCAGTACCTGCTGAGAGGTTATTTTCTAAAGCATCATTAGTAATTAGAAAACATAGAAATAGGTTAAGTGATGAGTCAGCCAGATGGTTACTTTGTATTAATTCTTGGTCAAAAAAATTGATATAAAGTATCATAACCTAATGATAAAGCTGTTGATTTATGTTGTATTTTATTTTTTATTCAAATAAATGATAAATCGTAAAACTCTTTTATTAAATTTCTTATAAGTTGAGGGTTCAATCTCTTTCTAGACAGATAAGTATTGTTCTTTAAAATACAGTCAAGTTATTGTAATTAATTTGTTTTTTTACATGTTTTAGCAAATGTAAGCTTATAAATCATAAATGTTTATTAAGAAACAGTTACTTCCATGGAAAACGACATATAGGTCAGTTGATTTTTCGAATTTCTTATCAAATCTTCAGTTATTTATTAATCTGCTTGATCTTTACTATGGCTATGTTAATTCAAGCTCACAATGTTCCAATTCTAATACGTTTTTCTAAGATTTAAAGTAAACTTTAATAAATAGTAATAGACTAATAGGTAATTGCAAGACTTGCAAGACTCTTGCTGCAAGACCAAGACCAAGACCAAGACTGGGAGCGCAAGACCAAGACCAAGACCAAGACCAGGTGTATTGGCGCAAGACCAAGACCAAGACTGGCTAAGTCTCGTCTTGTTCTTGCATTTGGGCAACACTACTTTATGGTCATGAACCAGAAAGAAAACAGGCGAGAGCGTTTGTATCTTTTTGTATGGAGAAAAGAGCACCCACGTTTCCTCTTAAGGTTAGGTAGGCATGACCAAAAATAAATTAGATGAGCCTTTATCGAAATATCAACAAGTTCAAATGAAGTTTAATGAAAGCTGGCTAGAGCTACAATGAGGTACGTCGGGTCGCAGATGCCGCTATCGATCATCCATTCGTCGCGTGGCGTGACGCTCTCATCAATCACGGCCTCTAATCACGGGACGAGTTTCGTTTGAGATGGGAAGACTGCCGGCTGAATTAAGATTTTAGATGCATGATTTTATTGAGTTTTTTTTTTGGTATTTGGCTCCTGATGGTACAATGTCGACTGTTACTGGGTTGTGGAGGTCAGATAAGCAGTCGCTCCTTGTATAATACTAGTTGCATCTGGTTAGACTGGAAGCCAACCCCAAGATAGGAAAAGGCTAGGCATCTGATGATGGCGTCATTGTCTTTTGTACTTCCTACTAAGACTATTTTTATTATGCCTAGGCCGCACACATCGCGATAACCCGAAGATTCGCGTAATCGCGATGTATGTAGCCAAGTATTCGCGTATACTTCGGAGCTTCGTGCGTAGTCGCAACGACTTCGCTCCGCTGTCGGTAAACTCTCGCAGATCAAAGCGTTTTATCGCGATGAACTTCGCTTGCGCGGCCACACTTCAGTCGGCCCCCACCCTTCGTGCGTAGTGGACGTGTTAAGTTAAACTACAGTGCATAATATAGCTAATATACTCGTAGTTCTTGATTTGTGAATAGTTATCATCCACTTCCTCCTTTTTCTTGCTTTTAATTTGTTTTTTACTATGACATAATTGTAAAAAATAATTATTTGCTGCCATAAAATACAGAGCAACCGCGGCGTCCATTTTGTTTTATTCGTTTGTACATCGCTCGTACATCGCGATAAACTTGACAACACGCACTATGTGGCCGCGCAGCTTCGCTGTAGACCGAAGACGAAGTTTATCGCCCGAATGTCATCGCGATGTGTGCGGCCCAGGCATTAGGCAACTATAGAATGCTGATTAAATTAGTACTACATTGCTATTGTAGGTCACCAGTTGTCCCAGGGTAGATTTTAGCCCATTTTAATTTAAGAAAGCAATCAGGAGCAGGCAGTGGTCTCGAACGTCATAGAGCGAGATCGGTACAGTTGCCGGTAAAATCGGTATATTTGTACCAAAAATCGGTATTTGAGAAAAAAATACAATATTCAATCAAATTCGTTTATTTATTGAAAAAAATATTTCGGTATAACAGAGCCCATGTAGGCAGAAATACCGAAAAATCGGTAGGTTCGAGACCCGAGCAGGTTACCCTATGGCACGATTTTATGGGTATTTTACGGAACAAAGTTAAGCATAATCAGCCTATAATGTTCCCACTGCTGGGACACAGGCCTCCTCTCAGTGAGAGGGAGGGGGCCGTAATGCACCACGCGGGCCCAGTGCGGGTTGGTAGATGTCACATGTCTTAGAATTTTTGGTTCTAGGACATGCCGATTTCCTCACGATGTTTTCCTTTGAGAGCAGTGGTGATGAAAAATTTACAAAAAGTAAAGCGCCTGTTTTGGTTCGAACCTACAACTCGTATGTCGCCGCCATTATTACCACTGGGCCACAACTGCTCTGTTTACTAAACTTAATTACATTTTAGGGTTCCGTACCAAAATGGCAAAAAAGGAACCATTATGGTGTCACTCAGTCTGTCTGTCTGTCTCAGCTGGATATCTCAAGAACTACTAATGCCAATCAATCTGCCAATCTGCCTAGCCTTTTCCCAACTATGTTGGGGTCGGCTTCCAGTCTAATCGGATGCAGCTGAATACCAGTATTTTACATGGAGCGACTGCCTATCTGACCTCCACAACCCAGTTACTGGGTAATACGATACCCCTTGGTAAGACTGGTTGTCAGACTTTCGGGCTTCTGACGACCCGTAACGACTGTCAAAGATCCACGAATAACAGCCGGGACCAACGGCTTAACGTGCTTTCCGAGGCACGGAGGAATCTCGATATGTAAAGATGGTCACCCATCCACTGATCAACCCCGGCAAGCGTAGCTTAACCTGACAGATCGACCCGTGCGGCTGTTATTACTTAGCCACGAGCTCCTCAAGAACTACTAATGCCATCAACATGAAATTTGGAACAGTTTTAGATGGCGTTTACCCAACTATTTTGCAAATAAGAAAGCAATAAAAATATTTATATTTTTTTTTCTAACAGGTGCTGAATGGGGGTCTTAAAAATTCAAAGTGGGGCTACTAGGGCATGTGGGGTATCTTATGAAAGAACGCTGTTTGCAGATTCTTATACATTTTTTATTTTTTTTTAGGTCGCATAGTTTTCGACTTTTGATGAAAAATGTAAAAAAAATACTGTTCCCCCCACCCCATAACTCCGAAGTTTGCAAAGAGAAAAATCTGAAATTATTCTATGTGATAGAAGTTTATGTAAAAATTACAGGAAAAATAAAACGATGTCTCTAAATAGCATACTTTTTTAGAAATCGGAACGGAACCCTCAGTGCGCGAGTCCGACTCGCTATTGACCGGTTTTTTTTTTGTGGTCATACAGATGTCCATTATTTATGTACGCTAACATTGCTAACCATGCAATACCTACTACCAACTGCTAAGTCGACGACGATCGACCTTAAAAAGGTGGCTGGGACAACGTTTGCTACTAATTCATAACAACTGAAGAAAATAATAAATAAATGTTATTATAATTTAAACGACTACCTAAATGATACTTTGACATCCTAATTGAATTCTAATCTTTTAAACTTTGACATCTTACTCTTCGATACTTTGACATCCTAAATAAAATGTGTGTTTTATGTGTTTGTGACATTATTTCTGTCTGATATACCTCAAATTTTAATTTTAATGTCTAATATGCAATCAATAATGTTAATATAATCAAATAAATTAATAATAATAAATAAACAATATATTATGTCCTGTAATAAATGTATGTACCTACCTAATATTTGCACGCCACACTTGGCAGAATATGACGATACCTGTTACTAACCTTAAGACCATTTAATGTACCATGTTCTGACAAATAAATAAATGATTATGATTATGATTATGATTATGAAAATCTTCATGACGTCTCATTTACCCACAACACAAAGACAAACTCGTTAATCAGCTACTTACAGTACCCAAACACCATATAAATAACGATGGCTTATCTACGAAACTTCTAACATCTTGTAATGGGGGTGGGACATCGCGTATCGATGCGGCGATCTCGACAGGCGAACATTTGTCTTGTTTGGTTGGCCATAGGGCGTACAGTTAAATATGTAGTTCATATAGATAGAGGCAGAAGCAGGCCTCTTGCACTGGTACATTCCGCTCGAGATAAGTACCTACAGCTCGCGGCAACTCTGGGTTACAAGTCAGTCAAGGTGTATTACGCGCTCAGCGAGCGAGACACGTACGGCCGCCCATAAAAAAATTAAATCTTAGATTTTAAATTTAAGTATACTATTCATATTATCACTATACTATATATAAATTAGTGATATAGTTACTTTTTTAATGACGAAAATCCATTATGAAATGTCGAGGTTTGTTGCTACCTTTTTTTTACCTACCTACCTACCTACTATAGTTGCCGACATTTAACTTGAGATCTCGGCGGAGTGGTGGGGGTTTGTGTGCGCGTCGTATTGTTTCAGGAGTAAGGTCCAAAATCGCTTAAAGTAATTAAGGATTCACTTAGGATTAACAAGCAACTGTACCTACCCGCGATCGTACGATCGCACAAACTTAGCCACTGGTGCGTTGAGGCATCTTTAGTTGTTTTATGACCATGTTCAGGCGACTAAAGTGGCCCAAATGTTACTTTCAATTTAAGACGCGTTTGTACCTTGTTTACTTTAGAACACTTCTAAATATTATACGAGATGATGGTGTATTAAAAATAATTGATGATTGAATGATGATCATGATTTAATAATGGTTGTTTGATTGATTAATAAAAAATAACGTTTGAAAATTATAAGACACTACCTGCGCCCCGCGGTTTCACCCGCGTAGACCGGGATAAAAAGTATCCTATGTGTTAATCCAGGGTATAAGCTATTTACATACCAAATTTCATCCAAATCGGTCCAGCCGCTGGAGCGTGAAGAAGTAACAGACATACACACACACACACGCACACACTCACAAACTTTCGCATTTGTAATATTAGTGTGATTACATTATTATTATTTTTTATTTTTTTATTTTGTGATTACATTAAAGTGAAACAACTCTAGATAGACTACTCATAAATACAATAAAAGTATAAAAAGGTACCATATACCCCACCACCACCACCACCATGCCATATGGTATGTATGGTATGGTATATGGTGCTATGGTACCATATTTTATTTTTCTTTGCGGACAGCCCTAGTACTCGGCTAAGCGGCGTAGGTATGTTACGGACGAGTAACGACACAAAGTAATAACAACTCTCAAGCGCGGCGATTAAGAGCAATTTAGGTTGCGCATGGAGAGGAAAAGATTTTGTAGGCTATTATAAAAGCGGCTTTCTTCAAGATCAAAGGAGTGCAACTTCTGTACGTTAGTACTATTATTTATTCTGTGGCAGAAGGTACACTGATATCGTCGCTAATCTAACTGACGTATCTGACATTTGGACTAAGCCGATAGCCGACCTAACTATAGTAATTCGATACATTTTCCAAGTCCATCCATCCATCCATCCATCCATCCATCTGTCTGTGTGTGTGTGTGTCTGTGTGTGTGTGTGTCTGTGTGTGTCTGTGTGTGTCTGTGTGTGTCTGTGTGTGTGTGTCTGTTCCATCTGTCTAATTGACGTATCTGTACCTATGCCTCACGGTCCCCACGATAATCAGATCGCATTCGATTCGCAACTACGGTTTACAAAAAAAAAAGAAAAATAGGTTGCCCTGTAAAATGTGCTTCGAGACAGTTACGTCACTTAGATAAATTAGCGATGATATGAGAGTAACCGAATGATTATTGTTTTCAATGAAGCAGCCATGTTGTCTTGTGAAAGTTGCAGTAGGTACAGAAACTATACAGGGTGAATTTTCCAAGTGGACGTGCATGGCCAAATTTGAAACTATGATGAATAGTGAAAAGTACCTACTGATAGGAGTCTCGGACTCGATTTTGATGAAAACTAAATCTGCATCAAGCATTTTTGTACTCGTTTCGATCCTTTTAAGAATTTGACGGACCCTTGTATGTAAAGCAATAAATACGGGCTATAGATAAACGAAAAATCAATCAATCTGCCTAGCCTTTTCCCAACTAAGTTGGGGTCGGCTTCCAGTCTAACCGGATGCAACTGAATACCAGTATTTTACATGGAGCGACTGCCTGTCTGACCTCCACAACCCAGTAACTGGGTAATACGATACCCCTTGGTAAGACTGGTTGTCAGACTTTCGGGCCTCTGACGACCCGTAACGACTGTCAAAGATCCACGGATGACAGCCGGGACCAACGGCTTAACGTGCTTTCCGAGGCACGGAGGAGTCTCGGTGTGTAAAGATGGTCACCCATCCACTGACCAACCCCGGCAAGCGTAGCTTAACCTAATGGATCGTCCCGTGCGGCAGTTATTACTTAGCCACGAGCTCCTCCCATAGAGACGATAAACAAAAAGGGAATTATTTGTTTGAAGAGGAACTTTTGTACTTTCTTATTCTATGTGTAAACTAAGTCAAGGCTGATGGCTGATTGTAAACGGACATTGTAAGACTTTTTGCGGGCATAATAAAGGTTTTTGTTTATTGATATCCTGAGGGATTAATCTTGTTTGATTGATGATATTCTAGATTTGCTAGTGAAAGGGAACTGTACGACAGATGCTCACTGTCGTTAGAAACGTCTTGTTAGAGATTGTGGGTAGACTACTAATCTATCATTAGGTTCCATAAATTAGTTTTTTTGTCACATCAGGAATTTAAATACAGTCCGCGCGGCCTAAGTTGAGCTTTGCATTTGTGTGAGTGATCGCAAGTGAGCAAGCGCGAGGGGCGCCCCGCGCCTCAGGCCGATGCCAAAAAGCAGTATAAACTGGATTTAAACCAAACAAAGGACGCGTCGCACTCTAGGCCAGAAGTCACACCTACACTATGTGCACTCACATAAATGCAAAGCTCAGCTTAGGCCTCGCGGACTTTACCACTGTCAGAGATGGCTTTAATGCTTGTTTTGGGTGTGTTTCAAAAATGTATTCATGTTGAGATTCCATTTTGTCTGTCTGTTTAGCTAAAATAAGTACGTGCTCATAACATTGATTGTTGTAACAACAATCATACGTCAATTATACCGACTTTAGCATTCACTTGTTCTATAATATAACTAGGCCGTGTTCACACCAAATGTAGAGTCAGCTATCGAATATACATTTTGGTGTGAATGCGGCCTTAAAGTACCTTAAAGTACTTACTGCCTTTAGTTGTTTTTATGTTTCTGTTATTTTAATATAATGAAAACTGCAAACCAATATTTTAAGTCAGGGTATATTTTTTCTCCACTTTATATCATATGGGCTTCAGTTTTTTGTATTTTTAAATCGTATCATTTCTAAAAGCATATACATTGATCTCAACATTCTCAACGTAAAAGGCTTTAAAGTGCGAGTGGGAAAGTTACAAGGATTCACGATAACATTTATGTAGAAAGCACTTAAATGTTGAGATAAGGTTGAGCACATACTGATGGAAGAGACAACTTAAGGCTTGTCCGCCGTAAAAAGTGCGGTCACTGGCGGACTGCATAGAAAAGAAAGAGAAGCGCGATGACACAACGCTTGCAAAATATGAAGTAATTACCGATTTACAAAAAATCTAGGGATTGGACTAAGAAAGTAATCACATGAAATCATTCCTTATTATTTTGTAAAGAACTGTATAAGTTTATGAACACTTTTAATGAAAACTGTAGGAGTAATATGGTTAAAACTCGAAAAAATAGACAGAAATAGACCTGGGTTTAGCCTCTTTTTTCTTTAGTTCTACAAACTAAAATAGATTTCAGGACACATGAAATCACTTCTTATGTATTCTAGATTATTGTGTATTTTTTCTATCAAAAAGGTGCTATAGTTACTGTAAAAAATGGAAACAAAGTTAAAAAAACCTAAATCCAGGTCTATTTCGGTCTATTTTTTCGAGTTGTTACCATATTACTCCTACAGTTTTTATTAAAAGTGTTAATTTTATACAGTTCTTTACAAACTAATAAGGAATGATTTCTTGTCATTACTTTTTTAGTTTAATCAACATATTTTTTGTAAATCGATAATTACTTCATATTTTGCAAGCGTTGTGTCATCGCGCTTCTCTTTCTTTTCTATGCAGTCCGACAGTGACCGGGCTTTTTGCGACGGACAAGCCTTAAAGAAAAATATTAACCGAATGGAATAGTAAAAAATTGTTTGTTCTTCCCAATAAAAAAATTGGAAGTTGCTCCAAAACTAAACTTTGGCGTCGAACATCTCTGTATTTCAAGCGATAACGACATTCTTTTTATAATTTAATAGAATCTTTTTATAATTAAGAATTTAATAGAATTAGCATGTTTTTAGAACTTTAATCGGACAATTATTTAATTTATTGTGTATATTCTGAATAATCTAAAGAAAACCTGGAAAATAACTGCACATTCGCAGCTTAGTCACATCTCGGCAACACAAATATTATTTTCAATCTTCAACCTTATTTCAAGCCAGCTAATGGTGACAATTGATTACGTGGTTGTGTGCCGGTTAAAATCATAGTCAGTCCACGTTTTAACTAAAAAAATATTGTAGGTAGTTGAAGAGACGCTTCTTAAAACACTTGTGGCGGCATCTACATCGTCATAAGCGAACTACGCATCACACTGACGTCACTCAAAATCCTGCATCGCGCAATCAGATCTATTCCTCATGTATACATGTGTATATGTCAATATGTACTTATTATGTTGATTTTGACGAGGGATAATTATTACCATAATTAAAACTTTTGAAAAGGAGCATTCATGTACAAAATCACCATTGGTTCATTTGTGTTCTCACTTTAATTTAATTTTATTGCTTTATTTGCTAATAACTCAATACAAATATATAAATATTTTATTAAACAATATACAAATTAACACTATACTAGTACTAAAGTAAATGACTAACTAAATATACAAATAAATACAAAAACAAAAGGACACTTAGGCGTCGAAGTACTCGTCCGCATCGATGTCATCCGGCAACGTGCCCAGAAGACTGGCAGCATTGCCACGATGAATGGCAATGCTAATTCTTTGGACAAAGAACGAGCCAGCCCTCTGGTCACGTGATGTCTCGACCAGTCGCCGAGAAATTTCCTTAAAAAGAAAACGCGCACTTGGGCCCCATGACATACTATACATATACCATACTCAATACATATTAATAAAATATTGGAGATTACTGTCAATTTAAGTATTTCAGCTATTTATCTATTTAATTCTGAAATATCACCCAAAGAGCATTTATTGCAATCTACTCCATACAAATCGATCTAATTTTACTGTACTAATGCCTCTATACACTTACTTTGTGAAATCTTGCAGTTGCCTTTTACCACAGTCATGAAAGTTAAAGTTCTAACAGGACACACAATAAACGTTACTTTACACGACCATAATCACCAAATTCTCTACACAAAATTCCGACCTCTCCCGAAAGTTCCGACCCCTCCCAACCCACACATTTCCTCGCTGCAGTTTTCTAACAACATGAACTTAACTTCAATTTGCAACGTCAAGTTTATTGTAAACCGATAAAACTGTTTCCTACCAATTTACAAAGAACTTCTCAACATACCACCTTACTATAAACTGCAATAATATTAAATTAAACGTCAATTTTGTAATGAGAAAAAGAATTTACTGTAGAACGCTCTCGAGTTAAGATTTTTCTATTTTAAAATTTAAGGTACAAGCTTATGCTTGGGAAATAAAGATTGCACGTGCTACCGTTAGTGGGGATTTTTTCGCGAAATATACTTTACCGAGGTGAGAATGAAAATATAATGCATATCGTGGTATCTACGGAGAATAGACTGCACCATATTTTTCCGTGAGAGTCTTTGCACTTCTCGGATTAGATATTTTATGAGATAGGAAGATTAGCTACATAGATAGTGCTATCCACATCAGGACAGCATGACACCTTTTTAACCGACGAAAAAAAAGGAGGAGGTTCTCAAGTCAATTTCAACTTCAATTTCTTTATTGCGTACCATAATGTATACAGTTGGTAGGGAAATTATTATATTAGTCACAATTACAAGTCGACACGTTTTCACGCATAACTTTTTACAGAGAAGTCCGATTTGAAAAATTATTAATTTTTTCGAGAACCTATACCTCAAAGTTGGTCCTATATAAAATTTATAAACATTACTTTTGTAGTTTTTGAGTTTTTTTTTTTTTTTCTTTTTTAAGGTACTGGAAAATTTTAATTTCAATGTAATATAAACATAACCTATAAACAACAAAATTATATCCTAACTAAACTATTAAAAAACTAAAATATGGCGTCGAAAAATTCCTCCGCATCGCTGTCGACTGGTAAAGTACCCAAGAGACTGGCGGCATTGCCACGTTGTATGGCAATGCTAAGCCTCTGGCCAAAGTAAAAGCCAGCCCTCGGGTCACTTTAATAATACGTATTTTTCCCCACTTTTTATATGGATGATGTTCTAATTTCTTTTGCAGGTAGTGGTATTACAATTGGTGTGGGGTAGGTACAACAGATAAAAAGGAAAAATAAAAACTTCCAATTTCCAAAAACAACACTACAAAGTGAAAAATAACTTTAATTTCGGAACTCGGTGGCAAAAAACGAAAATATGGTTGTATTTTTTTGTAAAAAAGTTTTTATAACTTCGTCCTACAGTCAGCTACGCAACGGGATTCCCGATTGATCGACAGACTATCTAATGAAACATAATTCATGGGCATCTTGAACACTCAGGAAATTGCAGGTGCAATGTCTGTCTCACTTCACCAGCACCAAATCCCTTCAAAACAAAATACAACACAATACAAAAAAAATATACCTACCTAAGTACAACTATTTTCTTAATGACCCTCGGTAATCAAAACTAACCGTCAGTTTTAGCAGCTTTCCTCACATTTTTAAATAAATAAATTATGTTAAAAGAGTACTAACAACTCTATATACTTCCAAGTCGATTGAGAGCATCCGGTCTGCACCATGTGCAAAAGGCAGCTGCTAGAAATCCGCCGACTGCCGAAACACGAAATTCGCCGAGGGACATTAAGAAAATAGTTGTACTGTACTTCCCAGTACGAATTACTGGACAAAATTGCGATGTATTGAATTCAGGTCACATCCCAGAAACAAAGTAGACCCAATAGACCAAGAAAACGCTAAACCGGCAGCAATAACTTAGTCTAAATTCCAAAGCTTGCAAGGGAGCCTCCTCATAACTCGTATATTTATGATGTTTGTGCATTCCGTATGCATTACCTCCGTCCGCACACATTTTGTTGGCAACGCATCGGTCTCGGTAATTTATATCGATGTGCCAGCAATCGAGTAGAAAATTATACGTCGCATGTAATCTGGGGGATGGAGTCACAATTTTGATCGTGTATGTAGATACGCAAACAGATATAAAAAAAATAGAATATATTCTCGTATTAAAATAGCAAAATTTTTAAATTCATATTAAAATACGTCTACCGTTTAGTATTAGCTGCTGGAACTTATAAGATTACTAGGTAGGTTTCACCCACGTTGACCAGTATAAAAAGTAGCCTATGTGTTAATCCAGCGTATAAGCTATCTACATACCAAATTTCATCCAAATCGGTCCAGGCGCTTGAGCGTGAAGAAGTAACAAACATACAACATACACACACACACTCACAAACTTTCGCCTTTATAATGTTAGTGTGATTATTTACCTACATTTAAGTTTATTCTAGGTTGGCATACTGAATATCTCGTTCACCTAGAAAAACACAAAGCTGGTTTAACAGAGCTGACAGCCAACACGTATTGGATCGAAGTGTCATCAAAAGATGTAGAAAATCAATCATAATCTAAAGTTATATAATCAAACTAGGCTGATTATCAGCACTTTTCGAACGTCAAAATTACAAAAGACAGTCCCCCAAAAACGTCTTCCCTTCACTACTTCCTAGTGCTGTAGCTGAGAAGAAGAAGTGGCGCATACAAACTCCCCAGAAGAAGTAACACAAGAAAGGTTGGCTAATTGACTTACGAAGGCCTATCTGACTGAAAGTGTTTGCCGCCATTGAAGGTTACCAGCAAACATACAAAGGATACGATCTCGTTCTTAGGGACAAGCAAAATCCCCGCCACCGCCGCCGCCGCCAGGGTCGCGGATTGTTCGAAAGAGATACCGTGGCCCTGGCACAGGTAACTGAAGGAACACGGGTGGGTTTTAGTCAGTAAAAGTCTGACACGCCCTCCCGCTTCGCCCAGAGCGTGAGAAGTCATTTGATGATTTACCATCCACAAAAAAAAACAAGCAAAATGTCTCATGCACATGCAATTTCTCAAGAAGATATGAGTATGGTCGCTATCGTGTTCGCCAAACCAGCTCAAAAATAACAAATGCAATACTAAAACCCCATAAAACAACCCATAGTCTTGCAAGTTATCTATCAAAAGTACTAGGAACACATGTTGTACAAGTAGTTTGATCAATAGCGCGTCATCGTGAGATATGGCGATCGACACGGACCGAACAAATAGCGTTGGTGAGCCAATGCATACAGATCTAGACGCAACTGTGATGAGAAGTTGCTGGATGTGACACTTTGTAACACATGACCGTGGTAAGTTCTACAAAAGCAAATTAAGTAAATGAAGAAAAACTGTTTTTTTTTTAAGATTATTGTTGTACTTAGTTTAAATTTTAATATTTATATCCTTACAGAACAATAACAAAAAAAAAAACATTTTTTTGTCATTGCCTTAAGAAAAGTATTGTGGGAGACTGGTGCCTAAGCTAAGCCGAAGCCTGTATTTCAGGCCACCACGTCTACGCCCCAAGTACAAAGTATGGTTTAACGTAAACTAAAAGTAGACAATAATTTCTATTTTACCTATAGGAAGGAGTGTTTGTGTGGAGTGTATGGGAGTGTGAGTGTGTGACAGTGTGAGTGTGTAATATAAAAGTTGGTGCGTGTATGTTGATGCGTTGTAAAGTTGGTGTGAGTGTGCGTGTTTGCTGAATGCCATAGTAGTATGTGCTTGTGGCAGAGATAACATAGACGAAAGCGGTAACTATTTTGGGATGGTAAGTAGATTTTCAGTTGCGTCATAAGCCATCCATTAATTTTCTTCTTACACAGCACAATTTTCTTCTTACACTTGCTGCAACACTATTTGTGTCTAGAAAGCAATCGGATGCGAGCTCTTAGTAATCATGCATATTGATCAATCTACGAAAGTCCACTTGAGTACACTACTGTTGACATTATAAAAAGTCGTTAGGTGTCGAGCGATACCCGGTTGGAAAGAAGATCTTTTTGATGTATGTTATTTATTAAAACTTTTTTACAAAAAAAAAACCGACTTCCAAAAAAAACACTACAAAGTGAAAAATAACTTTAATTTCGGAAGTCGGTGTCTTTGGATCTGTATTTTAGTTTTTTGCCACCGACTTCCGAAATTAAAGTTATTTTTCACTTTGTAGTGTTTTTTTTGGAAGTCGGTTTTTTTTTTGTAAAAAAGTTTTTATTTTTCACTTTTTAGTGGTTCATTTTGTAATTTATCTAAGTTACAATAACCCAATATCAACTGCTCATCACGTTTTACAAAATATTGCTTTTCCCGATGCAAGGACGTTAATTGTTGAGGAGTTCTCCTAGTAAGAACCAGGAGAACTGGAGCTCATGGTGAAGTCAGCATTACCATTATGCATTTTGACGAGCATAAACCATATTAAAGTAATCGAATCGCAACCTGTGATATACTTAGATATAATTGAGTATTTCCGATAGCCCTCTGTGGTCTTCATCATCAGTTCCAGTTCACCGAATGGTACTTTCCGAGAGCAAATGCACGAGTTACTATAAAAAATACCAAAATCGATATAGGTGTGCCAATAAAATTTGAGGGTTTCCCTCGATTTCCATGGGATTCCATCATCAGATCCTGACTTGATGATCATGGGACCACTTGGGAAGTATACCCTTTCGAACAAAAAAAGAAAAATCGAAATCGGTCCAGCCATTTTCGAGTAATCGGGGAACATACATAAAAAAAAAAAAAAAAAAAAAAAAAAAAAAGCTTCCGACGAATTGAGAACCTCCTCCTTTTGGAAGTCGGTTAAAAATAGAGCCATCTAGTATGGTCTCAAGTTTCATGTGTCAAAAGTGTTGGTTTTTGTTTACTAAAAACTATACTAGATGGCTCTATCCCTGGTTAGTAGGGTGCGGGGCAGCACCAACAGCATCCTGTCTATGGTAGCCAGTAGGCTAGATTGTGCGTTTGTGAACCACTGCTGCAAGGTATCGGCTGGGCCTGTCACCTTGCAGCAGTGATGTCACAAGTTGTTTATGTGTTAATGTGTTAATGTTTTACTAACATAGTTTGTAAGTATATTGTAACTAACACTGAGAGTCTTGTTACTTGATAATTAAATTATATTAAAAACCAAAACTTTAGACAGTTAAAACTGACGACGAAAAAACGTTATTTTTCGTTACGTCACAATTTCTGCCAGTTTACTCCTACCTACCACAACTTTTCACTTATATTATGGAACTAAAAAATTAATTATTGAACTCAAATTGAGTTGGACAGGACACCTGTCATGGCGCAATGATGACAGGTGGAGTAATTCATCAACTCGTCCCACATGTTTACGGCCCATTTGGGACGACTTGACGAAAATCAAAATAAATAATATTTTCATTCTGCAAGTCGTCCCACGTTTCTTTTTGTGTGGAAATTTAAACTTTATCAACGTTTGGTACAGTTATTAAGAAAAGATATAACAATATTTTTTTAAGAATTTTTAGTATATACCTTACTTTTTTTTTTTTTTTTAATTATTGTACCGTGTTTTTTTTTCTGAACTGAATGAAGTTTTTTTTTTTTTTTTTTCATTTTTTTTTACTTTCGTTTTGTTCATAGATTATTTAATAGGTATTAAAAAAGTCAGTACCAAGTAAAACATTTTTTTCTAGATATGTTTAATTTTACACGCAAACGCACAAGTTCAAGTGTTATATGCGAATGGTAGACATGTTAAGTTTCGGTTATTATCAGGTTATTAAACAATGTCGCACGCGTGCGATTTTTTATTTTCCCGCACGTGTGCGGGAATGCCACAGATAATTTATACCTATACTTAGTCCAAATTGGTTCAATGCCTCTATTCACAACTCTCTATTCGGAGGTGAATGTTTTTTTTTAATCTCGGCAAAGAGATATGCGTCTTTAAGGGCGAGCGCGCATTGCGGTGAGCTTTTCTCCCGCATAATCTGTGAAGTATGGAATATCTTTGAAGTGCGCGCACTGCGGTCATGCGTTTTGTTACTGTAGGCCCCGCCCCATGCGGCAGAACTAACGGAAACGCACCGCAGTGCGCGCTCGCTCTAAGGCGTTAATATTTTTTGAATATTTAAATAATGTTTCTATATAGAATATTATCAAAAACCATGATTATTACAATAAAAAAAACGTTTATGAACAAATTAACATTTATTTGTGTTCTAAACTCAAAAATATTTGAATTTTCTATTTTTCATATTAAGCTGTTTATCGGCTTTATACCTTTGCTTCTCTTTCAACCTGGCGAAAGCAAAGCGCGGAAAAAAAAGAAAATTTAAATCATAGTTCCCTATTCATGACAAAATTATTTTCCGTTATTTTATGTGTTTTTAGGGTTCCGTACCAAAATGGTAAAAAAGGAACCCTTATGGTGTGACACTGTCTGTCTGTCTGTCTGTCACAGCTTCATATCTCAGGAACTACTAATGCTATCAACTTGAAATTTGGAATTGTTTTACATGATGTTTACCCAACTATTTTGCAAATAAGAAATAAATAAAAATATTTATATTTTTTTTGCAACAGGGACTGAAAGGGGGTCTTAAAAATTTAAAGTGGGGCTACTAGGGCATGTGGGATATCATATGAAAGAACGCTGTTTGCACATTCTCAAACTATTTTTAATTTTTTTTTAGGCCGCATAGTTTTTGACTTTTGATGAAAAATGTAAAAAAAAATACCGTTCCCCCCCCCCCTTATCTTCGAAGTTTGCAAAGAGAAAAATCTGAAATTATTCTATGTGATAGAAGTTTATGTAAAAATTACAGGAAAAATAAAACGATGTATCTAAGTAGCACACTTTTTCAGAAATCGGAACGGAACCCTCGGTGCGCGAGTCCGACTCGCTCTTGACCGGTTTTTTTTATTTTATTTCTTCAAAAGTTTATTGAAAAACGTCGTTTGATACTCGTGGACATTTGTACGTTCTTCACTTGTATCAAAATGTACTATTGTTTCAATATCAATGAAGCACACGAGCGTGACTTGGAGTATTTAACAAACATTATTTTTTGGTTCTCAATGAAAAAAAAAAACACATTTTTAAATATGGTTTTATTTTATTTACAAAATTATTTAATACAAAGAAAAGTTGCAAGATAAATTTTCAGTAGGTAATTTTAATATTTGTCAGCAAAAAAATTGTTTTAATACAGCTGGTATTGATTTTAATTATGAATACAATTCTTGGCATTTTTTTTAAATATTCACCTTAGTAATAATTGTCAACATCGCCCTAAGGAGCGGAACCTGTAACTGTGTTTTTTCAGACGTTCACAATTTATTAATTAAAGAAAAGACTGTTTCTATTGGTGAAACTATGTTATAGGCAGACAAAATATATTCAATTAAAATACAAAAGTTTTAATGGTTAACGGTGTTGTTGATTTAATCTTTTCTGTATGTGACAATGTTGTGATGATTAAATATTTTATAACAAATTCTTTTTTTTTTATTTCCACACTAACACTTTTGCTACTGATTGTACCTTTTCTCCTTTTTACAGCAACGTGGGACGACTTGCAGAATGAAAATATTATTTATTTTGATTTTCGTCAAGTCGTCCCAAATGGGCCGTAGGCATGTGGGACGAGCTGATGAATTACTCGACAGGTGGAGTAAAGCAGTGATCGAATGGCATCGAAGGACTGGAAGACAGAAGTGTCGGTCGTCCAGCGGCGAGATGGGCGGATGACTTGTTGCCATCGCAGATAGAACCTGGATGAGGCTGGCACAGGAGCGTGGGGATTACACATGAAAAGATAGGCCTATGCCCTAGCAGTGGGTGAAGTCGGCCTGTGGATGATGACATTATAAAAGCACTACCTGTCTCTGTGTCAGAGAGTCCATGAACTTTTCAATTCTGCTTGTCATGTAACTTAATGGCAGTGTTTTTCTTAACTGTAAGGACAAAATCCCAAGATTATTAGAAGGAATTCGAGATAGTGTTGATAATACTGCCGCACATACATAAATACATAAACTCATGCCTTGTCCCATGGGGGTAGGCTGACATTAGGGTACGCCACCTGCTTGGATCCTTACATACACAATCAATCTGCCTCGCCTTTTCCCAACTATGTTGGAGTGTTGGGGTCGGCTTTAAGTCTAACGGGAGCAGCTGAATACCAGTATTTTAAATGGAGCGACTGCCTATCTGACCTCCACAACCCAGTAACTGGGTAATACGACACCCCTTGGTAAGACTGGTTGTCAGACTATCGTTTTCTGACGACCCGTAACGACTGTCAAATATCCACGAATGACAGCCGGACCGACGGCTTAACGTGCTTTCCGAGGCACGGAGGAGTCTGGGTATGTAAAGACGGTCACTGACCAACCCCGGCAAGCGTAGCTCAACCTGACGGATTCGACGCGTGCGGCTGTAATTACTTAGCCACGAGCTCCTCACGGCTCCTCAGGATCCTTACATGCACGTCAGTGCCTATTCCATTTGCTCTTAATCTTTGTGTCCGACTGTCCCAAAACTGTAATATATTATAACAACCAATAGCGTAATCAATCTTCAAGGCATTCAGTCTCCTTCAAGTTTATTTAACTTGTATATAAGGACAATGGAGGATCAATTGACTACGTGACCATTCATGACTTTCAAATGAGATAGAGATAATGTATTGAAAGAAAAAAAAAACCGGCCAAGTGCGTGTCGGACCACGCACAATGAAGGGTTCCGTAGTTGAAAAGAATTTATCCCAAAAACAAACTTAACATTATATAGCAAAGAAAATTTCTTCATGTCATAAAATTACAAATTCGCAATTTTCGGACCTTTTCCTTTACTTCTGCTGTAATACCTTGCTTCTTACCAATTTTCATTATTCTAGGTCAACGGGAAGTAGGTTTTGATTTACTTGCGACAGTTGCGAGTATCAAAATGTGTCGCAAAATGGCCGTATTTTTATTGCGTTGACTTAGAAGCTTGATCTTTTTAGAGCTTTAAGGGACTATAGACCTACGTATTTGATATTAATTTCTCTACGCGTCCTTGAGAAAAAGGGTCTTGATAGACTGACAGACTTAAACATTTTTTTATGCGATAGACATACAAATTAATAATTTTCGGGTTTTTTTCCTTTATTTGTGCTGCAAGACCTTGCTTCTTGCCAAATTTCATGATTCTAGAACAACGGGAAGTACCCTATAGGTTTTGATTTACTTGCGAGTACCAAAATATGTCGCATAAATGGCTGTATGTTTTTATTGCATTGACTTAGAAGCTTGAGTTTTTTAGGACTTCAAGAGATCATAGACTACGTATTTGATATTAATTTCAACTTGATACCTCCACGCGTTCCTGAGAAAAAGGGTCTTGACAGACTGACAGACAGACAGACAGACAAACGGACAACGAAGTGAGAATAAAGGTTCCGTTTTTTTCTTTTGAGGTACGGAACCCTCAAAAGCCTCACGGCTGCGCCAAATAGGCTCAGTTCAGCAAAAATGCTAGACAACCTAGTGCCTGATAGTGCCTAATAAATGCCCTTTGACAACTACTATTACCTATATTTAAAAAAAAAATTCAATTGTAATTCAGGTTTTCAAAGCTTTGTGTGTGGTTTTGTAATATCTAGTAGTCTATAAAAAACTATAAATGTAACAAAAACTATTAGTGTAATATCTTTTATTTAAAAAAAAAACTTGGAAATGCAAATAAATTTTCTTAGAAAACCAAGTATAATTTGCAGAATTCACAAAACTTTAACAATGTTTTTTTCGGTTAGTCCCGCTATGCTCTAGTCCCGCTATGCTCGACTCGTAAAATACCTACTAAAAAGTTTCGCTATGCACGAAATTCTTCGATTCTACGTAAACAATGGAAGGTACAGTTGGAAAGAAAAGTGTTTGAATTAAGTTAAATTTTTTATAGCGCTATTCGTATAAGTGTAAGCGTCTGTAAGTTAAAATTTGTTTTGTCTCGTTCTGACAATCAATGACAGATGATTTTCAGAGCGAAATGTTTATGAATAGAGCTGTAAGTCAATACTGGACCCACAAAATTTAACGAACACACTAACAGTTTTCTTCATCACTGCCCGCGAATGTGATTTCGTGCATAGCGAAACTTTTTAGTAGGTATTTTACGAGTCGAGCATAGCGGGACTAGAGCATAGCGGGACTAACCGGTTTTTTTGCAATAAGAACGAACCTGGGTAAAATTTATTTCATTTAAAAAAAAAAGTAAAAAGTTATTACACAGTTAGTAGTAGCTAGTTAGTAGTTAGTACTTAGTTTTATCCCCAAATACTAAACAGTTTTTTTTAATAGTTATAGTGTGGTAGTGACCTTTCTCTACGTACTGGAGGAAATATCAAGTCTAGATTTGTGGCCGATTGTTGGCAACAGCCAACTCGCACACATTTAGGTAAAATCTGATTAATTAGCAAAATGGAAGTTTGCTGTTCACCTCTGACTTCTTTATCCAGGACTAGCTTATGCTCGCGACTTCGTCCGCGTGAAATTTTTTGTCCCACCTCCCGTTTGCCCTCCAACCCCGTCGCATCGGATCGCATCGCTTGCCCGCGCTAGTACTTCGTTTGTGCTTAGCGCCCTTTTTGACATTTTTTTCTTTTTGCTCGGCTCTTTAAGGCCCTAGTGTGTAACAATTATCCTTCCGCATCGCCTGCCCGCGCTATTAGGTACTTCGTTTGCGCTTAGTGTTCTTTCAGCGTTATGAATGAAACTTATTTCGCGTTTTAGTAATTTTATTTATTTATTAGGCAGAGCATGCAAATAATCCCGTTTTAAAAGGTATTTCTTTCCGACTTGCTAGACAAAAATTGTGATAGCTCCGCTAATATGCATGATAGAAATATTATTTATAGCCTACTAGCTTTTGCCCGCGGCTTCGCCCGCGTGGATGTCGGAAAATATCCCATGGGAACGTTCATGTGGAAAACATAGGGCATATCCCTAACTTAAGAAACGCTGGGTTTACCATACAAACTTTCATCCCTTTTATCACCCCTTGTAGGATTATGTTTTAAGACAAAAAGTAGCCCATGTCCTTTCCCAGGATGCTATCTATAGCCTTGCTAAATTTAATCGAAATCCGTGCAGTTTTGTAAATTTTAAAATCAACCCCTATTTTACCCACTTAGGGGATGATTTTTAAAAAACGCTGACCCGCATATTTCTTAACTTCTTACCAATAGCATAAATTTGTTATCCCTAACTTGAGAAATACTGGGTTTCCCTTACAAACTTTCATCCCCTATATCACCCCCTGTAGTATTATTTTTGAAAAAAATAGTATCCTATGTCCTTTCCCAGGATGCTATATAAAGCCTTGCCAAATTTTGTCGAAATCCTTGCAGTTTTGTAAATTTTAAAATCAACCCCTATTTTACCCCCTTAGGGGATGATTTTTCAAAAACGCTGAACCACATATTTCTTTATTTCCTATCAAAAGCATACATTTTAATTTTCACATCCCTAACTTAAGAAATACTGAGTTTCCCATACAAACTTTCATCCCCTATATCACCCCTGTAAGATTATTTTTTAAGACCAAAAGTAGCCTGTGTCCTTCCCCAGGATGTTATATAAAGCCTTGCCAAATTTTATCAAAATCCGTGCAGTTTTGTAAATTTTAAAATCAACCCCTATTTTACCCACTTAGGGGATGATTTTAAAAAAATGCTGAATCGCATATTTCTTAATTTCCTACCAATAGCATAATTTTTTTATCCCTAACTTAAGAAATACTGGGTTTCCTTACAAACTTTCATCCCCTATATGACCCCCGTAGTATTGTTTTTGAAAGTATCCTATGTCCTTTCCCAGAATGCTATATAAAGCCTTGCCAAATTTTGTCGAAACCCATGCAGTTTTGTAAATTTTAAAATCAACCCCGATTTTACCCCCTTAGGGGATGATTTTTCAAAAACGCTGAACCGCATATTTCTTTATTTCCTATCAAAAGCATACATTTTAATTTTCACATCCCTAACTTAAGAAATACTGAGTTTCCCATACAAACTTTCATCCCCTATATCACCCCCTGTAAGATTATTTTTTAAGACCAAAAGTAGCCTGTGTCCTTCCCCAGGATGCTATATAAAGCCTTGCCAAATTTTATCGAAATCCATGCAGTTTTGTAAATTTTAAAATCAACCCCTATTTTACCCCCTTAGGGGATGATTTTTCAAAAACGCTGAACCGCATATTTCTTAATTTAATACCAATAGCATAAATTTTTTATCCCTAACTTAAGAAATACTGGGTTTCCCTTACAAACTTTCATCCCCTATATCACCCCCTGTAGTATTATTTTTGAAAAAAAAATAGTATCCTATGGCCTTCCCCTGGATGCTTTATAAAGCCTTGCCAAATTTTGTCGAAATCCATGCAGTTTTGTAAATTTTAAAATCAACCCCTATTTTACCCCCTTAGGGGATGATTTTTCAAAAACGCTGAATCGCATATTTCTTTATTTCCTATCAAAAGCATACATTTTAATTTTCACATCCCTAACTTAAGAAATACTGAGTTTCCCATACAAACTTTCATCCCCTATATCACCCCCTGTAGGATTATTTTTGAAAAAAAAGTAGCCTATATCCGTCCCCAGGATACCATCTATAGCCTTGCCAAATTTTATCGAAATCCGTTCAGTGGTTTAGGCGTGAAAAGGTAACAGACAGACAGACAGACAGACAGAGTTACTTTCGAATTTATAATATTAGTATGGATAGCACTCAGGAATAATATAGCTTTCTACCAAGCAAAAATTTTTAATATTGGATCATTAGTTCCGGAGATTACACCCTACATACAAACTTACAAACAAATTTTACCTCTTTATAATATTAGTATAGAAGTAGGTATAGATTACAAGCATGATGTTATAGTATTACTAAACTAAATATGAAAATCTAGGCTGTAAAATCTTTACACCAGTCGAGGTTCACCACAGAACACGTACCTAGTAGAACATTCCCCAAAATCCCCATCTCGCTAAATTCACGATCGTACTTTATTGTTTCTAGGAATAAGCCAGGAATTTGCAGGTGAATAGAGTTCGACGAAGGTATTACCTCTTCCATGGTCTGAAAATTAATTATACCTACGAACTTCAATTGAACCCGTATTTCGATCGTTAGGTCGTAAATTAGATTCTATTTTATCCGATATTTTACCCAGCAGGAAAGTCTATGGTCTATGGTCATGAAGAAAAATTATAATCTTGAGCAATATTTTCGGTAGGACAAAATATATCTCAAAATATATCTTTCTATCTTTATAAATAAAAAGGGAAGTCCTGACTGACTGATTGACTGACCCATCAACGCCCAGCCCTAACCCTTGGACCTAGAAAGCTGAAATTTTGCACAGAGGTTCCCTTTATAATGCAGATGAAGGAATAATTATACCCGGTAGCACGTTCCCGTGGAATTTTTCCGACAACCACGCAGGCAAAGCCGCGCGGTAAATGCTAGTCTATCTAAACTCCTTTGCAAAAAAAACTGGCACCTTACAATTATCGGCTTTTCTATGGATAATATTAATATTTTTAGTATGTCATTAGCATAAATGACTAGAAATTTCTTATTATCATTGAGAATACAGTTTTTAACCCTTAAATCCTGGAATCGGTGTTTTAGTCAATGTAAATAGAGAGTCGTGTTAAAATGGAAATTTTTAGGGTATAATTAAATTAAGACTACAATATTTTTATGGTATTTAAATAAAAAAAAGACATTAAAAAACAAAAATTAACAACGAGCATGACCTCCCCTTGCAGCGATTACGGCATGTAATCGTCTTGGCATGCTTTCCACCAGGCTTTTTATGGTGTCCTGTGGAATGTGTTCTCACTCAGCCGAAATCACACGTTTAAGCTCCCTGATGTTTTGTGGAAGGGGTTGGACAGATCTTACTCGCCTTTTTAGGAGGTCCCAGACGTGCTCAATGGGGTTAAGGTCAGGGCTCCGCTCTAGCCAATCCAGACGACGAATACCGACCTCTTGCATATAAGCATCTACGTCGCCAGAACGGTGGTCCCGAGCATTATCGTCCATGTAAATGGCATCTTCACCAATTACAGTCAGTGCGGGCTGTGTATGTTGACAAATTATTCCTGTTATGTACCTTTGCGCATTTATTGAGCCATTTTCAATGAACACTATCTCGGTACGATAGCTGGAAGTTACGCCCGCCCAAAACATAACGGACCTTCCACCATAAGGGGTGATTTCTTCAAAACACACGTCGTCATAGCGTTCCCCTGGTCTTCGCAACACTCGCCGACGGCGGTCCTCACCATTCAGACAAATTCGCGCCTCATCGGAGAAGAGTACGCTACTCCAGTTACCCAATGTCCAAGATAGACAATTTCTAGTGAACCTCAGTCGAGCAATCCGGTGCTCACGGAGGAACTTGGGGGCCCGCGCTGATCGTCGACTGCGTATATCAACCGCTAAAAGCCTCCTCCTCACTGTCCATTAGGCTAACTTGTGCTCCTCGTACCTCTTTAAGGTTTCTTTTGAGGTCTATGTAACTGCATTTCCGGTTCCTCAGCGCCTGAGTCACTAAAAAGCGGTCGTCTCGTGGTTGTGTGCAACGTTTTCTCCCAGAACCTTGCCTTCTTTGAACAGAACCTGTCTCTTGGTATCGAGTTCAGGTTCTTTGGGCGTTGGAACGACTCACGTTTAACTGCTGTGAGCCGTAACATTGGCTACACCTCACTTACAGCAACGCTATAATTTTACTTGCTCTTATTGCTTTTTCTGCCATTACAATCGACACAAAGATTTCTGTTTTAAGTCACAATAAGGCAGGATTATGCGACAAACATAAATTATTCTAATAAAAATAACGAGAAGTTAGTTTTAGTTGCCTGATAACCTTTTAACCGCAAACCCGCGAATAGTAAGTAAAAAGTCATAAACTGAAAAAGGGATTATTATTTTAAAAACAACAGTTTCGAATTTAAAATTAACTTTTTTTTTTTCATACACAGACTATTTATTAAGTGCCAGTAACATAGTTTGGCTATTAAAACCTCTTTAGAACTAAATGATTACCAATAATGTAGAAAAATCCAAACCGCCCGTTTTTTTTGCAAAGGAGTGTAGCTTGTGTTTGTCATAATTAAGCATAAGTTTAGCATACTAATTTCTCCCGAACGCTATTAGCATCTTCTACGAGTAGGTAAAATAGCAATAGACAATTATTTATCCTAATTGAATTACTAGCAAAAGAAACGTATTGTCGGAACCGTTTATTAACAGAAACGTAACGAAACAATTCAAAAGAAGAAAAAACAATTGCTTAAAAAAATAAAGGTACCATTCTCACATTCGCCGCTCTACCTTACAGTACAAACACAGAAAGACAAACATACACAATGCCAGCCAATCTCCGTAATACATGCTTTTGAACAAAGCTAAACACTATCTAGTAAACAATTCTAAAAGATAATTAACTGCTGAACAAGACAACAGAGCGCCAATAAGAGTAGTGAATTTGCATTCCTAGTCTGTTGTATGCACGTTGATAAGAAGGACCCCTACTGTGGGTTGCAATGACTGTTTTTACGTGAGAGAAACTCAAGCGATGCAAGCAAGATTCTATTTAAAAATCCGACTTAAAAAAAAGTCTGGAGGAGTTGTGGAACACCCGCTTGGAACGAAGTTCATGATCAGACAGAGCCATCTAATATGATCTCAAATTTTAAGAGTCAAAAGTTTTTGTTTTTTTAATACAGAGCGTTTTTAGGGTTCCGTACCTCAAAAGGAAAAAATGGAACTCTTATAGGATCACTCGTGTGTCTGTCTATCGGTCTGTCCGTCTGTCACAGCCAATTTGCTCCGAATCCAATAGACCGATTAAGTTGAAATTTGGTACACATATGGATTTCTGTGACCCAAACACGTACGGCTAAAGTAAAAAAAAAAACCGGTCAAGAGCGAGTCGGACTCGCGCACCGAGGGTTCCGTTCCGATTTCTGAAAAAGTGTGCTATTTAGAGACATCGTTTTATTTTTCCTGTAATCTTTACATAAACTTCTATCACATAGAATAATTTCAGATTTTTCTCTTTGCAAACTTCGGAGATAAGGGGGGGGGGAACGGTATTTTTTTTTACATTTTTCATCAGATTTCGAAAACTATGTGGCCTAAAAAAAAGAAAAAAAATGTTTGAGAATGTACAAACAGCTTTCTTTCATATGATACCCCACATGACCTAGTATATAAAGGGGGTCTTAAAAAATCAAAGTGGGGCTCACTTTGATTTTTTAAGACCCCCTTTCAGTCCCTGTTGCAAAAAAAATATAAATATTTTAATTTCTTTCTTATTTGTAAAATAGTTGGGTAAACGTAATCTAAAACTATTCTAAATTTCAAGTTGATAGCATTAGTAGTTCTTGAGATATCCAGCTGTGACAGACAGACAGACAGACAGACTGAGTCACACCATAAGGGTTCCTTTTTTACCATTTTGGTACGGAACCGTAAAAAGAAGAAAGAAAAAGAGAAGAGAAGAAAGAAAGAGAGAAGTAAGTAAATGAATTTTGATTATGGTCACTTTTAGGGGGCAAATAAGAAAATTCAAAAAAAAGTTTTGCAAACTGAACCGTGTGACATATCAAATGAAAGGGCTTCAGTACAAACTAACATTTACTGTTGGATTGTATGGGTGAACATGTTTTTAACTATAATATTAAGTTTGTTCTTGGGATAATTTCATCCCAACTACGGAAGCGGAACCCTTCATTGTGCGGAGTCCCACACGTACTGGGCCGGTTTTTTTAATAGAGAGCGTTCTAGATGGCTCTGTATTAAAAAACAAATAAAAATCTCGATAAGTCCAATTTCAAGGAAAATTATAAAAATTTCGAGTTATTCAGTTTTCAACACAAAAACAATTTAGAGATACATAGAATATAATTGCTAAAACGACTTAAACGGGCGATGATGGAGTTATCAGGATTTCCAGCTGCCAGAGGATGTTAACCAAAAAAAAAATTTTTTTTTAATTTTTTGCTTTATCATGTTTGATTCGATATCCAGCACGTCTGCGGAGTTCGCTATCCAATTTTATTTGAAACTTTATATGACACCTTACGCAAACTTTGGTGGTCGCCATCTTCAAATTCAATTTCGTCAATCAATCTGCCTAGCCTTTTCCCAACTATGTTGGGGTCGGCTTCCAGTCTAACCGGATGCAGCTGAATACCAGTATTTTACATGGAGCGACTGCCTATCTGACCTCCACAACCCAGTAACTGGGTAATACGATACCCCTTGGTAAGACTGGTTGTCAGATTTTCGGGCTTCTGACGACCCGTAACGACTGTCAAAGATCCACGAATAACAGCCGGGACCAACGGCTTAACGTGCTTTCCGAGGCACGGAGGAGTCTCGGTATGTAAAGATGGTCACCCATCCACTGACCAACCCCGGCAAGCGTAGCTTAACCTGATGGATCGACCCGTGCGGCTGTTATTACTTAGCCACGAGCTCCTCTTTTCAATTTCGTCAATATGTCGGCTTTAGCAATCCCAAAAACTATGAAAATGACACGATAAAAATGTCGACAGTAAAAAGCTCAGAGGGCTCAGAGCTAGCAGGGCAGAATTTGAACGTTTCCCCAACCATACAACACCCCAAGTACCAACCTGTTTGTGGAATATGTGTTAAAGCTTACCGCTTGTGGACATGAGTTTCCAAGCAATCACAAAGTAGATACCACGCCAGGATGACTCAATTCCCCGCATAGTTTGTTGCACTTTGACAACCGTTACGAGTGGTCAACCTCTCTGACACTGTTCAACAAGTATGCCAATATCCTGATCGAATAACTAGAAACTCTTACACCTAGCTCCTGTTTTACTGAGCGTAAGTTTTAATAAAAATATGCGGAGAAGATTGTTCCCGTCGCGCGCCAAGTAGTATGGCGTACCATAATGTGTATAGTTGGTAGGGAAATTATTATATTAGTCACAATTATGAACCCTGTAGGGCACAGCACAGATCAAGGAGGAGAGAGGAGGAGTCGATACACACAACCTATATTTCAGAACAAATGGTTCCTAGCAAAGACATTAAATATTACTTAACAATAGACGGAACATGCGAACAAAATCGTGATCCGATACTTATGTCCTAGTGGTCAAAAGTCGCTCAGTCTTGTGTGGTACGTCTGCATGTCACGTCACATTCGTGTCCACCAAATGAAAATTATTTTCGTAGAAAATAATTATGCTGTATTGTAAATCTCGTAGTGATAAAATTACCCGATTCAACTATGGTTTATTTTCGTTACTATTTTATAATTTAACGAGTTTTGAGATAAATTAAATAATTTTCTTAGATATGTCAAACTATCTGACGGTTGCTAAATCAAAGGTTGGTGTCGGTAAAAGTGTATCGGGTATTCATGTCATACTTGGCTATTATATAATTTTGTTATATTATGCTATATGGCGTCACTGAGACATGGGATAACAGTTTTTGTATGACATGTCTTCTGATAGCCTATACAGGATGGAATTTTGTAATGCCACCTGAAGGGAAAGTACTATTAATACTGTCTCAAAAATTCGATTGAAAAAGATTAAAAAAATTAAAATTTAAGATTTCATGGTTTTCCTATCATTTGATTTTCAAGTTTGTTAGAGAGATTTCATCCTTAGAATTGATCCTAACGATCAATGCAATAAAAGTACAGGGTGTATTTTTTACAGATTTTAGTCGGTTCGATTCCTGGGTGTGGCAAGCGAATTTAAGAAAATCTTTGAATGCAGTTTTCTTTCTATTCAAAAATTAAGGAATGTTTTCTTTGAGTAACATTTTCTATCTACAGTATTATGAGTACTTTCCCTTCAGGTGGCATTACAAAATTCCACCCTGTATATAGTATCTTAAATCTCTTTGGTTCCTAGTCATTTAACCGACATCCATTTAAGCCCAGGCCCAGACGGAGATAGCGGGATGAGCTGGACTTCTTTAATAAAAATTTATCGTTGGTAGCTCTGGACAGGGAGAGGTGGAAAAGGCCTAAAACTCACCGATCACCTGCACATCACTTCATCGAACTTACCATTCAAAACTGTACCAAACACTTACCAAGTATGCCAATATCCCGATCGAACTAGCTCGGTACATTGCTACGGTGACTTCGTTTCGAGTTCGACAAAGCTAAGGCAGTAGTTATGCGAACACTCTCTGTTATGCAGATTCTATTAGACAGCTCTGCAGACATGTGTGCTGGCACTGGTTGTTTACACGCTTGTATGGGAAATTGTGGCGTGACGTCAATTGTTTAAGACGAGAATTGCGTGAAGAGGTTTTTATTTTTCAGGGTGTAGGTTGGGGGCTTTTGGCTAAGTAAAAACAGCCTCAAGGGACGATCGATCAGGTGACGCTTGCCACAGTAGGTTTGTGGATGGGTGACATATAATCAAGACCCTCCTTGCCTCGGTCCCGGCTGTCATTCATGGATCTTTGACAGTCGTTACGGGTCGTCAGAAGCCCGAAAGTCTAACAACCAGTCTTACCAAGGGGTATCGTAATCACTCCATGTAAAATACTGGTATTCAGATACATCCGGTTAGACTGGAAGATGAGGTAGGGGATTTTGAACATCATGTTGGTTTTGTAGTCATAAACACTATATTAACTGCCAGAAAGATATTCAAAGAATAAGCCAGTCTAGAAAATACTTAGACGCTAATTTATTATCCTCTACCTAGCCTTTTTCAACTATGCTGGGGTCAGCTCCCGGTCTAACCGGATGCAGCTAAATGTCAGTATTTTATATACATATATGGAACGCCACTTGTGGGTAAAAAAAAACCGGTCAGTAGCGAGTCGGACTCGCGCACCGATCCGTTCCGATTTCTGAAAGAGATTTCCGAGATCCGTTCGGATTTATGAAAAACTGTGCCATTTACAGACGTCGTTTTATTTTTTACGTAATTTTTACATAAACTTCTATCGCATATAATAATTTCAGATTTTTTCTATGCAAACTTCGGAGATAACAGCCCCCCCTTAAACATTAACTAAATTAGGGAACGGTATTTTTTTTTACATTTTTCATCAAAAGTCGAAAACTATGCGGCCTCAAAAAAACGAAAAAAAAAAATTTGAGAATGTGCAAACAGCGCTCTTTCATTATGATACCCCAAATGACCTAGTAGCCTAACTTTGAATTTTTAAGTCCCCCTTTCAGTCCATAATGCAAAAAAAAAAAAAAATTGCAAAACAGTTGCGCAAACGTCATCTAAAACTGTTCCAAATTTCAAGGTAATAGCGTTAGTAGTTCTTAAGATATCCAGCTGTGACAGACGGATAGACAGACTGAGTCGCACCATAAGGGTTCCTTTTTACCATTTTGGTAAGGAACCCTAAAAATACATGATTGTAAAAACTAATGCCCACCTACCCATGAAATTGTGTAAACTTATGTAATGTAATTGTGAAAATAAATAGAACATGTTATACTATTTTGATTTATTTTATTAAAAGAAAGAAAAATACTACCTATCTTCTGTATTCCTCCACATTATATTGTGCTCTCTTTTCTCTTACTCATCACTCCAACTCAATTCTACTAATTGCAGTGTTTAAAAAGTAAACAACTTGTGTTGACAGCGAAAAAGTTATCGAATCTTTTTCAGAACTTCGAAAGTTAGACTCTGCGAAATACACTTAGTAACGTAAAATATTCTACTCTACTGAATATGAAAATTTTGTAGGCACCCATATCTTTAAAAGTTGGGCCACGAAAGAAGAAGGAATTCTGAGGATTTACTTACTTAAGTAAGTAAGCTGTTACTTATCTGATTAGTACGGTTTTGCTGGGCATAGTTCTTAGCTTAAGGTTTGGTTTGTAAAATGTTTTAAATAAATAATAAGAGCCAATTCTTTTATTTGTTTTTTTTTTTTTTTGGCTTATGATTCTTCTGTTAATGTCTTTTTAGACTACTACTATACTTATTATACTTTATATTAAACTTCTACCTACTAATATAAACCACACGGTACCACATACCAGCATATTCTATAATAATTTAGATTTTTTTCTTTTCAGAATAGATGCTATCCTCATATTGTAAAATCCGCTGCATAGAAATTGATGTGACGTCCTCAATTCCTATTTATGCAGAGGACACTGAACTTCATCATGGGAAACACCAGGGCCCTGTTTCATAAACATTACAATCCGACAATTTTGTAAATAAGAGACATATTTGTAAAGTTGTATGACAAGTCCTGTTTAATAAACCCAACTTATGTAAGAAGTATACAAGTAAAAACATTACAAATATTACCATTACAAATGCTGTTTGATAAACGTTTACAAGTGCAGAAAATCACGATTCTGTCTCTAATATATGAGAATAAAGATGTTTTATTCGGTCGGTTTAGTGAAAAACTAACTCAGAAATTTTTCGTTGAACGTAAAATCTGTCACATCAAAATAAAGTTTATTCATTTACGAAAAACTCGACGTAGCCGTTCACTCATATATTCATCATCACTACTGTCACTACTTCCACTACTAGTTGTTAGAACCATTTTTTAATGTATAACAATAATATTTCTGCACTTATTAAATTGAGGTACAAAATTGTAAAGTCTGACACAAGGTGAGTCCACTTGTCAGAATTGTTCTACAATTTACAAAATATGTAAATTTGTTATTACAATTATGCGTTCAATAAAACAGTTTTCCTTACGCATATGTGAATGTAAAGAGAAAATGCTTATTAAACAGAAATATATAAAATTGTAGGTACAAAAATTTTACAATTTTCTCAGTTTTCCAGCATGGTGAATTTTTAAGTTGTATTCTTTATTAAACAGAAACTTGTAGATATGTAACTTGTAAAATACAATTACGATTTATAATTTGTAACGTTTATTAAACAGGGCCCAGGTATAACCAACACGCCGCTGGGGTCGCGGGTTGTCTGAAGGGGTTACCGCGGCCCTGGCATAGGCAACTGAAGGAACACGGGTGGGTTTTAGTCAGTAAAAGTCTGACACGCCCTTCCGCTCCACCCAGAGCGGGAGAAGTTATTTGATGATTTCCCACCCTCAAAAAGTATAACCAACACGAATCACGGATCTTTTCTGAGGGCTCGGCAGACATGTAAATGTCATTCTTTGAATACATATTCGGACAACTTAAGTTGGTAGTAAATTTGCCTATTAATTAATTTCCCTGCCTTCTACAATAGTCTTTGTTCTATGGCCCTAACTTACGAGTAAGAGACAAAATGTAGGGCAAGTGAGCAGCCCAAGTTAGCAGCAAGGAAAGTTTCGCAACAGTCCGGACTGTTCATGTAACGGATACTAGCAAATGTCTGCTCTGCATCGTGTACAGTGACTTAAACGAAGAGTTTTGATTCAAGTTAAAAGCATAATAGTTTGGATTAATATGAATTGGGAAAACCTAATAAAATAACATTCAAATTAAGTGCTACAATAATTTGGCTTACAGCAAATATGTGTTCTTTAGACGTCCAAAAAGAAAATCAAGAACATAGGCAGCAGCAAAAATTAAAGCAATTCAAAATGAAATTAACATGTTTCTTGAGCTCATGAAAATTACGTCAGAGTTTTGTAATCTTCTTACAATTATTTGACATTTGTCCCTAGGTTATCATAGATTGCCATATCAATAAAGTGAACAGCTCCACTGTACCACAGATCAATACAGATGGGACTCTCCGCAAAATCATTTAAATAAAAAGCGACTATTGCTACGACACAATAAAGTGTAATTCAGGTCGCACAACGCTTATTACCTACAGTAATATTCAACTACAAGTTGCCTCTCTTTCTAACGCGTAACTCTTATACCTTCCAACCTACTGAATTAGCCCCGCGGAAGGGGTCCGCCGCATACTTGTAGCTTCATACCTAAACTGCGCAGTGTCCCATCTGTTTTAATCTGTGACTGTGCTTTAACAACCGCGCGGCCGAAAATTCACATTGGTCAATGATTTGAGTTAGGTTAGAATAGTGACCATTACCTCTATTGCTGGTGAATCATTTGGGTTAGGTCAGGTTAGAACAGTGACCATTAACGTGCGAAGGCGAGCGAGCGAAGCGAGCGTGCCGCGGCAGCGGCCGCCGAGCGCCTGATCCCCTCTATTGTTGGGGAATCATTTGGGTTAGATGAGGCGGTAAATGTCTCGTATGTTAGACGATGAAAGCTTGACCTGTCTTTGATCTTGAGGTCAAGGTCAATGGTACTGGTACTGTAAAAAGGCGACTTTTTTTTTTCTCGGCGTCTATTATTTTGCGCACCTTGGGGTTTCCAAAAATACACTATAAAGGGTATATTCTAAAAATTGTTACTATATAAAAGCGCTGGGTGCGATTGTACAGTGGTTCAAGTGAATTGTACAAAACAATCGCTTTATCTATCACCATTTCAACAACACACTATTTTATTTGAATGAGTGAACGGGAATTCCATTCATTCAAAAACACATTAATACAGGCGGGTTCAAAACCGCGACATCAATTCTGCGTTTCGCTCTACACCACGCGGATGATTATTATCACCGATTTTATACCGCAATAGCAACACCCTATATATGTGAATATTTTTTGGGTTAATACCTTTTACATGAATATTTTATTTGACCTTGTTTATCGTCTGTATTATAATAAAAAAACCGGCCAAGTGCGTGTGGGACTACGCACAATGAAGGGTTCCGTAGTTGGGATGAAATTATCCCAAGAACAAACTTAACATCATAGTTGAAAAACATGTTCTCCCATACATTCCAACAGTAAATGTAAGTTTGTACTCACAATATGGGTCACAGAAATCTATATGTGTACCAAATTTCAACTTGATCGGTTCATTAGATTCAGAGCAAATTGGCTGTGACAGACGGACAGACAGACAGACAGACACACGAGTGATCCTATAAGGGTTCCGTTTTTTCCTTTTGAGGTACGGAACCCTAAAAATAATAATAACCTAATGCTAGGATATTACGATAGAGATACGTTCGTTGATTGAACGTGACTGAATATGGTCATAAATTGTGGTTTAGGTATAAAATCGGATGACATAATGCATCATAAAAAATACTGGAAGGTAAAGTTAACTTTGGAAGATTAAAGAAAACTTGAAACACGACAGTTACCAACCTGGCAGATTTTACTAACCCAGCAATTACACCATACGTACATACCTAGATTGTTAGGTTAAACGAGGGACATACTTTGACGGAGTAAGTATACTCATGAAAATGAACAACTTTTATCTTGGAACTAACACTGAAATATGAAAAAGAAAATCAGCTGTTCTCTACTAAGTGCAAAACTTACGCGATCAAAATGTACGAGACAGCTGACTTTTTTTTTTCATATTTCGGGGTTAGTTCCAAGTTAAAAGTTGTTCATTTTCATGAGTACTACACTCCTTTAAAGTATATCTCTCCTTTAACCTAACACCCTGTATATTTCACCTCGAAATTTGAAACATCCATAAAGTTTCAGTTCATAAAACGTCCCACAAAATCAACGAAAAATATTCCTTTGAAATTTACACCAAGAAGAAAACATACGATATAATTTCCAGTCCTTAATGAAACCCACCGGGTGTCATAAACGGTATTCCGCTGAGCATTGTGCATCATAACCTACTCTTTAACTCAAAAGGCGCCTGAAAAATCCAATAAAGCTCTTTGTGAGCCCATCCGGTATAGAAGTAAATTAAACTGGCGCCCTGGGTGGCCAGGAGACGAGAATTTTCGATTTCAAACTTAATTGCAGATTTTTTTGAGGGGGAAACTTTTTTGTTTGAAATAATCGGTGTAAGTGAAAGAACAACCCAAAAAAATAACATTTCGGATTTGTTAAAAATTAACCTTCCAAATACGCAACATCAATATTATCTATCAGTCAAACTATTCTATTCCAAAAATCTCTTGGTGAAAACTTGGGTGAAGTGAGGTTGCAGTGAGATGTCATACCTCTTGATGCTAGGGCTTGACACTAATGACAGCTCACTTCACCAGCCAGCCAGTCATCAGTCAGTCTGGGTCTCTTTCTGGTCTGGGTGTTTTTCTATCTATAATATGTATGTATTTACAAAAAAAAAATGTATATAAGTAGTTTATCAGCCATCTCGTTACCATAACACAAGCATTAGGTTGCTTAGCTTGGGACTAGATGGCGTTGTGTGAAATGTCCAAGGATATTATTATATTATTATATTCTCTTGGGTACGTACTCTACCAGTCGACAGCGATGCGGAGGAATTTTCCGACTCCATATTTTAGTTTTTTAATAGTTTTAGTTAGGATATAATTTTGTTATTTTTAGGTTTAGTTTCCAGAATAGTTTGGCTGATAATTGATATTGCGTTTATGTGGAAATATATTCCACCATATTTGGGTGGAAGGTAAATTTTTTACAAATCCGAAATGCATTTTTTTTTTTACCTAAATAAGGTTACTGGTTATTGACCAATATCCTCTTAAGGGGTCACTGTACTCATCATTATGAACAACTTTTACTATCAGACTAAACCTGAAATCGCGAAAAAAAATCAGCGTCTCCCTACATTTGGACGAGTTGGATGCTGTTGGATGTAGATAAATGTACTGAACAGCTGATTTTTTTTTCGCGATTTCAGGTTTAGTCCCGTAGTAAAAGTTTTTCATAATGATGATTACAGTGACCCCTTAACCCCTCAAGTGTCGAATGCACCCCATTTGTGCATAAGAAAAACCCTTTTTTTGTTAGGTATATAAGCTTATATCACATATATATAAATGTAAAAAAACATCATCCGATGGAAAACCAATCATCATCATTAGTTGTGAACCTATGGAGTTCGTAGCTAGCCCCCCTCTCCCCCGTGTGTCAAATGCACCCAAAGTGTGCAAAAGGACAAAACTTTACATAATAGGTATATAAGCTTATATCACATATATATAAACGTAAAAAAACATCATCCGATGGAAAAAATATCATTATCAGTAGTTGTGACCCTATGGGGTTCGCAACTAACCCCCAACCCTCCCCACTCGCTGGTATTTTGGCTCTAAAATTAGCCAAACTCAGACACTTGAGGGGTTGACCCCTTTTCTCAGGAACGCGTGAAGGTATCAAGTTGAAATTAATATCAAATACGTAGGTCTATGGTCCCTTGGATTCCTAAAAAAATTAAGCTTCTAAGTCAACGGAATAAAAAAATACAGCGTTTTATGCGACATATTTTGATACTCGCAAGTAAATCAAAACCTATGGGGTACTTCCCGTTGACCTAGCTAGAATCATGAAATTTGGCAAGAAGCAAGATCTCACAGCACAAATAGGGGAAAAAGTCCGAAAATTGTTAATTTGTAATTTTATCACAAAAATTTTTTTTTGGGATGATAAGTTGATTTTGGGATAAATTCTTTTCAACTACGGAACCCTTCATTGTGCGTGTTCTGACTGGCATTTGACCGGTTTTTTTTAAACGCTGGGAACATCGAATTTCTCTTTCCGAAAGGACCGTCAACAGTTTTAATTAGGTACCTAAATAAATAACTACATACTTCAAAATAACCAAAGACACCGGACTTATTTTCAATATATTTTCTTGTAATCCGGTGAAATTTGTCCGCTTGGCAACACTATTGATACCCTCAACCTCCTCAATTAAAGTGTCGTTGAATAATGCAATTTGATAGTGGAACGATTTTTGATGTGAATGAAAAATTTAAATTACTCTTTGTAAATTAATTTCTTTATAAGATAATATTGAAGTTAAACATATATAATACAACACACACACACATTAGACATTTTTGTGACCACAAAGAAAATTTCAAATTTTATTGATATTGGAAGTTTCGAGAAAATGAGGAGTGTAAGTACTAAAAAAAAATGTTACCTAGGTAATAAATTCTTTTAAATTCTTCTGTAAAGTTAATTAAAAGCTTAGCTTTCTGGTCAACCTTAATGTTTCTTAGAAAATGTCCCCCGTGGAATGAAGACTGTCAAATGCAGTCATAATTATTTCTTGCTAGGTAAGTAGTTTTAATATTTCCCTTTTCATTGCTTATCATTGATATCAACCATCCTATTTTATAATTGGCTTATAATCGTACAGAAACTAATAATTTCATAAACTAAATTATGAGCTTTCACTAGGGGGATACAATCGATAATTTTGTGTTTTTAAAATTCCTATAAAACCAAATGTGTATGATTAAATCATTTGGATTTTCAATATAAATGTGTTATTTCACTATAATTGTCTACTGCTGTACTTAAACCGAAATATGATTAGGTAAGTACCTACTTGAAATTTTTTTGATAGAAAAAAATCTAAAGTAGTAATATACGATTATACATAAACAATTCCTTATTGTGCAGTAAAATTTGCTTTAAATCGAAGATATCTAAACATGTTACGAACTTACTAAGCTACAAATTGATTTAAGTATAGCATTTTGTCATAAATCTACATTTATACGAAGCGCGTTTGAATCCCGGTGCGCGTGACAGTCTTTCTATATCGCACGTCAAACTAGACAGCCATAACGCCATTTTACTAACAAACCGAGCTAAACCATGCTTCGATATATACCCACTTAACGAACATTATTGTTCAATTTATTCGAAAACACTACGAGAAAATGAACTACCAGCGGGCTGGTGGGCGCGTAATAATTAATGGGAAGCAAAATTCCTCCTGTGGTTTAACCAATAAACCAGATGGACGCAGCCTATGAATAAAAATGTGCCTTTACACGTTGAACTCACCTTGACTCCCCTGGGACAGGAGATCTAGATCTAGCGAAGGTCTAAACGGAGTTTAAATTATTATAGTTTAGCTTCCACACCTAGTATATTATGTTGGGTTAAAAAAAGTGTTTTAGTACTTAAGTCTAACTCGAATATTTAAGTGCCATTGTACAGCTATAAAACTCCAAAATTGTATTAGTAAACCACACATTGACAAAATGTTAAAAATCGATACGACAAAATTTTCTGCTTGTAATTATTGTATGTACAGACGCCAGCAGGTCAAGGCACCCGAAACTGTCAAATTATCCCAATCAACCTTGAACCTAATACTTCAGCGATAAAGATGAAAATGTATTAAATAAATTTGACGACGAATAGATTTTTCGACTCGACCTTATCTAACCGCTCCCGCCACAATCCGCTCGTCCAATAAGGTCGAGTCGAAGCTTCTAGAAGGTTCTAGAAGCTTCGAAACAAATGACGCGCAGTCTTGTCATTGACTTTTAGTGAGACGTATGTCAACAGTCAACTAGGCTGCGCACATTTTTTAGATACTTCTATTAGATTTTACAAAATTAGGTCTTCGCCCCCGACTATTTATGTTAAAACAGATTGTAGTAGCTTGATGTGCTGGCGTCTGTACCAATGAGGGAGAGATTTCAGCAGTGCAGTTATTTTCAGTGACCAAGTACATAACTAGAGCATAATCAGCCTATAACGTTCCCACTGTTGAGACACAGGCCTCCTCTCTTCGCAAAGGAGTGGGCTGTAATCTACCATGCGGGCCCAGTGGGGGTTGATAGATGTTACATGTCTTCGAATTTTTGGTTCTAGGTCATGACCAAGTAGGTCCTCGCGCACGTGTGGGAGTGGCGCGAGGAGGCGAAACGCCGGGGCGTAACTCCGCTGCCGCGAGAAATCACGGTACAGCGGACAGAGCTCCGGCGGGATCTCATGGCGGCATGGAGAGCGCGACTGTCGCAACCCAGCGCTGAGCACGCCACAATAGCGGCGATAAGTCCCCTCTTTGAGGAGTGGCTAGAGAGGCGCCACGGCGTCCTCACCTTCCGCCTGACGCAGGTCCTCACCGGACACGGTTGTTTCGGGAGGTTCCTGTTTCGCATAAGGCGGGAGGAAACGCCCGGGTGTTTCCATTGTGTAGATCGCCCGGAGGACACGGTGGAGCATACAGTGGAGGTCTGCCCGGCTTGGGCAGAGCACCGCCGTGTTCTCATGGAGGCGATCGGCGGCGGCGATCTCTCGCGTCCGAGCCTGGTCCAGGCCATGGTGCGGAGCGAGAGTGCATGGGAGGCCGTCACCTCCTTCTGCGAAGCAGTGATGCTCGCGAAGGAGGAGGCGGAACGCGTGAGGGAGAGGCAGCCTCACGCGCTCAGTCGCCGCAGGAGACGCCCTGGGCGGCGGGAATCGCGGGGCGATTTCCGGCCACCGTAGGCGCGGGCCTGCGGACGGTGAGCAGCGGGTAGCTCGCCGTCCGGTAAGGACCAGGCCCGAGTCGACGGCGCGTTGTGTTCCACGCGCGCCTCAAAGAGATGTCAGCAAGTGACGGGGCCCAATAGGGCCGACGCCGCTGGGGTCGCGGGTTGTCTGAAAGGGTTACCGCGGCCCTGGCATAGGCAACTGAAGGAACACGGGTGGGTTTTAGTCAGTAAAAGTCTGACACGCCCTACCGCTCCACCCAGAGCGGGAGAAGTTATTTGATGATTTCCCACCCTCAAAAAAAAAAAAAAAAAAAAAAAGGTCATGACCAAGTAGAACTTTAGCAAACCAGAGAGTGGCAAACCTGTTCCACCGGATAGTTAGTAGTTATTGTTGCCTATGGATTTCTGCAAAACCATAGGCATCGGAAGTGCGTTACCATTCCAAAGATTGAAATGTTTTACATGCACCTGTACCCACATCGTTCGATACGGACCATAGCAACCCTGATTGGCTGGAAATAGCTCATGGAACCACAGCCCATTCGTCAGCCAATCGTAAAACACATAGGTATCTAAACTAACTTTCAGTAGATTCTAGCATCTAAAATTACCCCACCACGTATCGATAATCTTGTTTGTTCTTTTATTAAACGATGTCCGTTGTAAGCGTTGGTCTGTGCAAATAAGAGCAGCTTAGTTACCGACTCAGCCTAAAGCTTAGTTTGTTTGACTTGGCCCATGCATAACTAGGATGCGGCAGATTCTCTATAATTTATAGCGGTGGTGTAATGTACTTCGTGTGTGCTGGTTGGTGAGTTTGTAAATGTAGTTTGAGTCTGTTCTTCTAGTGAGTAGGGGTGTGTGGTGTCTTGGTTTAGGTTAGGTTTTGTGTATAACAAATGAAACACAATTTGCAATATCACTGCGTTAGGCGAGCTGTCACAACGACCGATCGGATAAGACTGAGTGCGGCGCACCGTTCCACAACCCCTCTACCGCGCAACCCCTACCACAGCACGCATAACTTGTTTATTAAACGTCACAGGGTGAACCTGCTTTACTTTCTAAGTTTCAAACTCTCGAAACGGAGCCTATAATCATGAGCTCTTCACGTGTAGAAACTGTGCCAGCTATAGTGCTACGTTTACATCATACCATCATAGAGAGTATGGATTCAACGCCTGTGCTTTTCGCTTGTCGTATTCGACGTATCAGTGGGGCCACAGGGGTCAGGTTGTCGGTCATCCTCGCTCATGTCCTCATCATGGTTCCAGTGTCAGAGAGAGACGGAGCTTTAGACGACCACACTCGTCGTATTAGCCAAAAACAAGACGAAAAAAGTTGTAACTTTTTGTGAAACTTGCCCAACAAACCATTTCTTTGTTTTGATTGTTTATAACCGACTTTTCAAAAAAAAAGAGGAGGTTATCAATTCATCACGTATATTTTTTACGTACCTCAAAAGGAAAAAACGGAACCCTTATAGGAGTGATCCTATAAGGGTTCCGTTTTTTCCTTTTTCTCAGGAACGCGTGGAGGTATCAAGTTGAAATTAATATCACATACGTAGGTCTGTGGCCCCTTCGAGTTCTAAAAAACTCAAGCCTCTAAGTCAATGCAATAAAAACATACGGCCATTTATGTGACATATTTTGATACTCGCAAGTTAATCAAAACCTATAGGATACTTCCCGTTGTTCTAGAATTATGAAATTTGGCATGAAGCAAGGTCGTACAACACAAATAAAGGAAAATGTCCGAAAATTGTTAATTTGTAATTCTATCATATAAAAAAATGTTCAAGTCTGTCAGTCTGTCAAGACCCTTTTTCTCAAGGACGCGTGGAGATATCAAGTTGAAATTTATATAAAGTTTAATACTTAATAAAAATACAGGTAATTTTATTAAACAATATACAAATTAACACTATACTAGTACTAAAGTAAATGACTAACTAAATATACAAATAAATACAAAAACAAAAGGACACTTAGGCGTCGAAGTACTCGTCCGCATCGATGTCAAAATTTATATTGAATAGGTAAATCTATAGTCCCTTAAAAAGTCATAAAAATAATTCCACTTTTTCATATTTAGTTTGCTAAGTTTTTATTAAATTTAATACCAGTCAACTTGCTAAAAACCAATGTTTAAATTAGGTGCAACTTCCTGCTGCAAAACTAATTACGAAGTTTCCGTTACGTTTTTCTTGCTCGTTTCATAGTTTCCTCGACTAAGTGTTAGGTAATAATCGAGATATTCAGAAATCTTTTACTTTTTAGTTTTTAGGGTTCCGCGTACCCAAAGGTTAAAACGGGACCATATTACTAAGACTCCCCCGTCCGTCCGTGTGTCACCAGGCTGTATCTCATGAACCGTGATAGTTAGACAGTTGAAATTTTCACAGATGATGTAGGTATTTCTGTTGCCGCTATAAAAATATACTAAAAAACAGAATAAAATAAATATTTAAGGGGGCTCCCATACAATAAACGTGATTTTCGTGTTTTTTTGCTCGTTTTTAACGGCAACAGGTAGACGCTTGAAACATTCACAGAATATTTAGTTATATATTCACTTTAGAAATAAATAATTAAATTAAAATAAAACAAATATTTAAGGGGGCTCCCGTACAACAAACGTGTTTTTTTTGCCGTTTTTATAGATAATGGTACGGATCCCTTCGTGCGCGAATCCGACTCGCACTTGGCCGGTATGAATGAATAAAATTATTAAAGTACTATGAAGTTTAGGAACTTTTATTTCTAGCCTTTTCCAGTTAATGGGTTCCTATCTTAAAAGATTTCTGCATCTTTGTAGTTTGGTAAGCAAGTCAAATGCTTCTCTGGGTCTGTGACAGTCTCAGAACGAATTCTGAAGATTCTTCTCATAATGCGTTCCAAGACTTTCACATGTTCAACTAACCCGTGAGGTGTTGATAACATACGACAGTTCTAACGTCGTAAGTACTTATATACTAAAGAAAATTGGAATGAATGAGAAAAAATTACTATGAATAGTCAAAAATAAATTTATTGCTTCTCAAATTATTCTCCGTTAGCTTAAATGCACTTTTTCATACGATAAACCAATTTTGAAAACATTTATGCCACTCCTCCGTAGTGAGGTTTTTAGGGTTCCGTACCAAAATGGTAAAAAAGGAACCCTTATGGTGTGATTCAGTCTGTCTGTTCGTCTGTCTGTCTGTCTGTCTGTCACAGCTGAATATCTCAAGAACTACTAATGCTATCAACTTGAAATTTGGGACAGTTTTAGATGACGTTTACCCAACTATTTTGCAAATAAGAAAGAAATAAAAATATATCAATTTTTTTTACAACAAGGACTGAAAGGGGGTCTTAAAAATTCAAAACGGGGCTACTAGGGTATGTGTGGTATCATATGAAAGAACGCTGTTTGCACATTCTCAAACATTTTTTATTATTTTTTAGGCCGCACAGTTTTCGACTTTTGATGAAAAATGTTTAAAAAAATACCGTTCCCCCCAAACTTTGTGTGGGATCCACAGCGAGCATAGCTTTTTTATAACCAAATGTTTGTGTAGGATTTATTGTATTTGACTCATGCCTAATGTCCAATGATGCCCAAATCTCATGGTAGGTCACATGCCTGTCTGTTTCGAGCATATGCCGCACAGCATCGATGTTTTTGTTGTTCACAGCGGCGGGCGACCATCATGAAATTCGTCACTAGGATTGACACGACCGCGCTTGAATTCTGCAAACCAGCTATAAATAGTCATCTTGCATGGTGCTTCATCGCCAAAAGCAGTTCGAAGCCGAGCGAGACTCTGCTGAGCTGTCAAATTGCACTTAATTAGAATCGTCGAAAATCATACTACGAAAATGTTCACGCGTTAAATTAGTTTTGACGCGTTACACGCACTTTTCAAATTGCCGCCAATTTATAGAATTAAGGCGGGACTATACGCCAATGACCTTGAGTCATTGCTTGGCTTGCGCGTTCTGTGCTGAGCTCACGCAACGCGTCGTACGTTCAGCCAGTAATAGGACTCGCCCATCAAGGAGCGCTGTCCCAAATTAGACGCATTATTAATTTATTATACATAAAACAAAAGGCATTTTAATAAAACACGTATACTAATAGATAAATAATTAAATTACCTTTAAAATAATGAAGGTTTCATAAAAATAAGCTTGATAGTTTTTGCATGATTCTCAGTTTTTTATCTGCATTAGACATAACTTTACAAATTAATTACATTATTTAATATAAACATAATCTAAAATATTCACATATTAAGTTATTAAGAAAATGCTCTAATTTAACATATATTTTCTCCAAATCATGAACACTACTCGTTTAGACGTGATCTTCAGTTTAAAATCATCAAAAGTCAGATAGCGTCGCCTTAAATAACAGATGAATTCAATATACTTCATCAGGTTACGAAAAAGTTCTAAATTCGAAATTTAAATAAATTTTTCATTGAATTAGTTTCTAACCAGCCAGTTCTAAAAACTTTCAGTGTTAACCTTGTATCCATCCTCAAGACGTCCTCATAAAAGTCATCGGAATAAATTAAAAGAAACAAATTAATGGTACTTCGAAGAGCGGCTTCTGTTTAATAGACTTTGACAAACAAATTGAGCCATAACACAAAACTGTATCAAATCAATATCACATGACTGTAACTTGGAGCAAAGTTAAGGCTAGTGTACACGAACTGCATGATACGTTGCAAATGTATGTAGATGTCACGCAAAAGTAGTCATAAACTGTTATTGCTGCTTTGGTTTTTAGATCAGAGGGGCAATTCTCGTAATTTTAAGAACGTGGGCCTTCAGAATTCCAGACACCTTATGTAATGCGATCATCTGCACCCTAGTTAATCTCTTTATGATATTTATGGCAACATTCCTCGAACATCTAACCAGAATTATGTGCTTTGCTTTCCCACTCATTAATGTGACGTGTATTAAACTTCAATTAAAAATGCAGTGATGCAGTCACGGTATAAACAGTGCCGTCTATTCCGAGTCTAACCTCAGACAGTTATAAATCCTCAAGAAATTAAGTATTTGACATGTGTAAGAGTTTCGTTTCGGAGTTCACTGCAAAAAATGCACAAAAAACTTGTAAAAAACATAAACGGAACATGTGGTTACGGCTAAGATGTTACTTTTGTGTAGGGATACCAAACTTTTAATTTCTGACAGGGACCGATTTTTTCTGCTTTTTACTAAAGTAGATTATACTTTTATAATAATTATCTTCTAAAACTAAATCTACGTGTAGGTAATACTAAAACGTTAGTGCAAAAATAAAGCGTTTAATATTACAACACAAAAACTTGTTTTGAATATGCTCCCTCACAGGAGCATTCGCCTGTAATGTAACAATCCAAGATTTGAGTCTGAGAATTATGTTGCAATACTGCCCCTCTGACTGACGAGCATTCGCCTGTAATGTAACAATCCAAGATTTGAGTCTGAGAATTATGTTGCAATACTGCCCCTCTGACTGACGAGCATTCGCCTGTAATGTAACAATCCAAGATTTGATTCTGAGCATTATGTTACAATACTGCTCCTCTGACTGACGAGCATTCGCCTGTAATGTGACAATCCAAGATTTGAGTCTGAGAATTATGTTGCAACACTGCCCCTCTGACTGACGAGCATTCGCCTGTAATGTAAAAATCCAAGATTTGATTCTGAGAATTATGTTACAATACTGCTCCTCTGACTGACGAGCATTTGCCTGTAATGTAACAATTCAAGATTTGATTCTGAGCATTATGTTACAATACTGCTCCTCTGACTGACGAGCATTCGCCTGTAATGTAACAATCCAAGATTTGATTCTGAGAATTATGTTACAATACTGCTCCTCTGACTGACGAGCATTTGCCTGTAATGTAACAATTCAAGATTTGATTCTGAGCATTATGTTGCAATACTGCCCCCCTGACCGACGAGCATTCGCCTGTAATGTAACAATCCAAGATTCGATAACATTTGCATTCATGTTACAAATTGTATTACTTAAGCTCCCACTCACACACTTATATTACAGACGAATGGTCCCGGAGAATCTAATGTCAGAAATTGTATAATTATAGGTTGCACACTATAATGCTCGGTTCTCCTCACTCACTGATGTAATGCTCGAATCTGAACTGTTAAAGAAAATTATAAGCGAATACTCCCGGTGAGGGAGCATCTTTACATTCTACGAATAGGTACGAGTATAACATAATGCATAAACTAGAGATGCAAAGCGTTAGTTGGAAATATTAACATGAGCCAAAAAACTTACTATCTAGGATGCACAACACTGGACAGTGTTCTCAGATTGATGGCGAATCCTGGCAACCAGCCGCAATACGTCATATACCGGCAATAGCCCAACGGTGGAGGCATGGAGTTGCGATGAAAGAGTCGAGTACTCAAATCCCAATCCCATTATTGACGTAAACGCACTTCTGGTGCAAGCTTTATTTATATTTTGACGAAAATGAAAAAAAATCTAGAAATCCTGATTAAAATTCATAAAAAAGAATGCTCACTTTTTTATTACAACATACGTAAATTTAAAAGCATTTTTTTTAAATAGATTTATTTGATGTAGATTTTCGAAATAGCTTAAATAAAGGTACTTCAAAAATGGTCACCCTACATTAAAGTGAAGTCGGATTCAATATATTTTGAAACCAAACATATCGTTAGTGAGAACAGCTAAATATTTGGATTTGGATTTTTATTTTTTTTATTTTGATTATTCAACCTCTGCCACTGGTATTATATAAATGTTATTACATGGTAAATTCTAAATCATGAAGAAGTTAAATGTTTAATTACTTATTTATATGTTTTTAAATAAATAAAATAAAAATAAATAAATAAATAAATATCCTTGGACATTTCACACAACGCCATCTAGTCCCAAGCTAAGCAACCTAATGCTTGTGTTATGGTAACGAGATGGCTTATAAACTAAATGGAATCAAATGTACACTATTTGGTTGGAAAACTGTAATTTACTTCTTCGAACACATTATTATCATATTACAGTGCATTAAAGTCAATAACCAAATCCATTTTGGCCAAATAGACAATATTCAGTGAATCTTGTACAACTTAAGTTGTACTACTTACAAATGAAGGGATTAGCAAAAAAGCTATTGACAACCATTGAGTTATAATGTACTACATTATAACTCAATGTTGACAACTCGTTTTTTTTTAATTAGAAAATTATAATAACAACTAGCTAACTCGTCAAACGGTTGTTCTGTAGTTTTTTTTTCCAATTTTTTTCTTTTAAACCCAGTAAAGAAGAGAACAAAACAAAAGAAAACAAGTCGGTCTAGCCGTTTTTGAATTTTAGGGAGAGTAACTGACAGTAATTTATTTTTATGAAGATAATTAATCAACAATTTAGAAATACCACCCATAACATTCAAATTTTCATAAACATATGGAATTGCCAACAAAATTAACATTAACATTAAAAAATTTTCCCCGCGTATATTGAAGTCATATACAATAATATCAGCAACTCGTATCCGGTCCATAAAGCTGCTAATGTATTCGTTTGTGGACGCACCATTTACTGTTATGAACGCGGTTTCCTTGCCTTACGCCGTATTTATCCTGAACTGCGTTGCACATACGGGAAAACAAAGTTATAGATAGATAGAATACTCTTTATTATGCACACTATAAAAACAGATATAAATGTTGAAATTTTACATGGGGTGACACAATGGGCGGTCTTAAGTTATGATGCTGGCCTTAAAATATACATTTACTTAGTGAAGAACTTTTTGTAAAGTACCAAAATGAAGAAAGAATTAGGGATGATGTATTGAATTTGGAAGGAGTAGAATTGAGTCTTAGCATCATCTGTCTACCGTTTTTTTGGTCAACTACCAGCCGTATGCAGCAGTATATTGAATTAGAATTTTAAATGGAGCAACTGCCTATCTGGGCCCAACAACCCAATTACTGGGTAAGAGGATAACCCTTGGTAAGTCCGGTTGTTTGTTCACTGTTCTTCATCTGTTCCGAGAGTTTCTGTTCATGTTCTTTTTGTCTTTCTGCTACTGAGAAATAACTAATTAATTGCCGAGTAATTGTGAATTCAGTCTTAAGAAACTACTACAACACGACGGCTATAATTATTAACTACACAAATTTCCATAACCGCAAACGTAACTTGGTGATACGGCCAAGAAATCATAGCGAAGTTGAAATGCCCAGCGGTACGGTAACGGAATGGTAGTTTTTGGCACAAAAGCAAATGAGAGCAGTTAAATTTAAAATACGTTGTAAATTTTTGTAAATGCACTTCCCAGTCTTGATATTGGGATGATCTTTATTGCTGTTCTGAAGGGTAAGATTTGTGGTATTATTGATGTTCATGTAGTTTATTTGAGTGCTTTTGTTCTGTAAAAGCTTTCAGCTTGTTTCAACTATGTGTTGGCCTTGACTGTTTTTTTTGCTGCACAAGTTTGAAATCGGTGCCAGTTTTTCATTTCGGCGTGACTACCGACAACTGCCCGAAGCATTTTGATAAACCAATTGATGGGACAGATCTCTCTGTTTGGCATTTTTACACCAAAAATTTTGCAGAGCAATAAACGAGGTGCCACAAGTGTTGATATCCATATAGGTCGCTGGTTCATATCCGGCTCGAAGTACCATATTGGGGCGTAATTCCCAACAGTGAAAATGTTATGTTGATGTTTTTATTCTGAATGAGCAGACAACTGATTGGTGTAAAGGTTTTATTGCTAAGTCCTGAATATACACAAGTACTACACTTAAATGCTATTTTAGAGAGATGCACAGCTAAACAATATTGATGTGCCGCATGCTGTTTCCCTGACGTCATCATGCGAGTCAGTTTTGCGGCGGAGGTGTGCTAAGTGCCTAAAGAAAGCGTTCTTTTAAACTACTAGCTGTTTTCAAACTAATTCCGGACAGTACTTCATAATACTTCCAAAGGATATTAATAATGCTCACACCAGTGATATAGTTTCCCTAATATTAAGGTTTTGGGACTCATAAAGGACAATTGCTATGTTCGGATCGTGCACATTGTTAGAATTCGGGCAAAGGTTTCGGGTGTTCATGTTCGATGGGGTATCTCGTCGTTTATTGTCTGTCGTGGTGTTTAATGTTATTATGGTACGTGGGATCAGGTGGCGGTTATGATTTTTGTATAAGCACTTTTTATGCTGATACAGATTTGTCCGATCCGGTCTAGTAGTGTTGTTGCTGTTACCAAATTTTAATCTGGCGTAATCTCCGTCTACTAACATTATAGAAAAAAAAAATAGCTTTTTAAAACGTAACATAAACCGCATAAATAATTCATTAATAGCTGCTGAGCATTAGGTCCTGCACCCTAATTGCATAACACGTTATCAATCGGAATTTGAATCATTTTGATACAAATCGCTAATCCATTGCTTCATATGTTCGAAAAATTTGTCTGCTCGACAACTTAAATGAAGCAATGAATGATGATGGACTGTCAAAATGAAACCAACTCCGATTAATAACGTGTTACGCAATTAGGGTACTGGTTTCGATTCTCGGGTTATGCAAAGTATTATCGGGTTTATCCATCTGGAATTTCTCAGTTGATGCCAGCAGTTGATGGCAATAGGGTCACCCCCTATTACAAAGCTCGCGCATCCATGACCCCACGTGCTCGCGTGGCACAGACGTTGGCGACCTAAATCACATTTTCTTCTCCTGTCCCTTATACGACCGTTCTTCTTTTCTCAGTAACCTCTTGTCCCTCAGAACTCCTTTTCCTACCTCAATACTTTCTTTACTTTGTACAAATAGCTTTCCTATTTATAAATGTATAGTCTCATTCATTACTGTAAATAATATTAAGTTGTAAATTTTCGTCATTGTAATTTGCTCATTAATTATTACATCATATACTGATCCTATACACCGTCCTATACTAAATCCCGTTTTAATTAATTATTCAAAATAATATCTTCGTTTCCCTACCTTTGTTCCTACGAAACTAAACGTGACATTGGCTAAATGCACAAACCGTGCGAAGCAAAAAAAAAAAATGCGTATTATAGGTACACCTCTAACCTTGCGGGGAATATAGGCGTTATGTTATTTTAGACAAGGTTATTATGAGCAAGAGGCAGTAAATTAAACCACAAATACTTTGTATCATTTTCAGCTTCCACATCACAAATCAGATAAATAGAAGTAATAGTTTAGTCACAGGATTATTTTTTAGTTTTTCTTTGTTGAAACACGATGTATCTGCCCTAATAGCTGACTAAGTACCTATGCATAGTTATCTAGGGTCATACACCTTAAAACGACAGACTTTTTGACGCGACGTTGCCGTTTTGTTACGCAGGTCAGTGAAAATCTCTACAAAGGATGTTTACATTTTAATTCGATTACTAAGCTATTTTATTTGTTCGAAAAAATATTTTTCTTATTATTCTCCTAAACTTTTTTTAATAGTTCTGAGTTAACACTATGCACCTATAGTATGTATGGTTTAATTTAATGCCTCTCGCTCATATCAACTTTGTATAACAACAATATCAATCTGCCTAGCCTTTTCCCAACTATGTTGGGGTCGGCTTCCAGTCTAACCGGATGCAGCTGAATACCAGTATTTTACATGGAGCGACTGCCTGTCTGACCTCCACAACCCAGTAACTGGGTAATACGATACCCCTTGGTAAGACTGGTTGTCAGACTTTCGGGCTTCTGACGACCCGTAACGACTGTCAAAGATCCACGAATAACAGCCGGGACCAACGGCTTAACGTGCTTTCCGAGGCACGGAGGAATCTCGATATGTAAAGATGGTCACCCATCCACTGACCAACCCCGGCAAGCGTAGCTTAACCTGACGGATCGACCCGTGCGGCTGTTATTACTTAGCCACGAGCTCCTCTTTTGTATAACAACTTTGTATAACAACAATCCAATAATAATTAATTAGGTATTATTGTTTGTTTTATGAATTATAGTAAGTTTCCGATTTGAGATCCATTCCATTATGATATCGTAACCCCATGCTCTTAGCAAACAAACAAAATAGTACATTACCAGCTGTAATATCAACAAAACCAATACCATTTTCCAAAAATCAGTAACTGCACGATTGAATAAGTGTTGAGCTGAAAAGTTTATAACAGTTCCGCGTTTAGCTGATATTGCAATTTTACCGTGGTGCTCCAAATTCATACAATGTTACATGGACGGATTCCAACTGTTAGCGCCGTGTATATTGTTTTCGTTTATTGGAATGAGCAGTAGAACTTTTATGATAAAAATATATTAGGTACTACGTTTGTCAGCTTCCAAAAATAAAAAGCCAAAAAAAAATAAAGCTGTGTTTTCAGTAAGTTCAGTCAAAAATGTTTATTGATGCCTTTAACAAATTCTTTGTTTTATCAAAAGTTTATGTATGTAGAATAGATCAATATTAACATCTTTTGAAGTCTAAGCTCTCGCGTATATTTCTATGATTATGCTAACATCAAACTTCAACATTAACAAATAATCTTCTAAAATACAATCCTTTACTATCTTTATGTTCTATTATATCTGGGATTGCAACCGATCAAATTTTAACAGCAAATTCTTATGTAAAATAAAACATTAAGTACATATATCTCCATACATCTGAACCATATTAAAGAACAATCAGAATTTAAGAATCGTAAAAATATCTCGATTTATTCTCACTTTATTTCATGGTTTGACAGATAGTGTTGGGTACATTGTGCAAATCCACCCTCATCATCTTCACATGCTACTGCACTATTCTGTTCAAAATTGAGCCTTAAGTCTTCAAAGATAAGGTTCTTAGGATTCAACTCTGCAGTTTTAAGACAGCAATATAAAGTTTGCATAGCAATAGTTGGTATTCCAACCACGTACTGTTAGCATAGCCCCTGAATAGATATCTACTAAAATGATACGGCCCTCTCGATGCCAATAAAGCCTGATTTATATAAAATACTTGCAAATCCAGTTGGAATTTTCTAAAATTTTCCCCTTTATCTCATAGGACGATCGGTTTTGTCGTTCATCTTGTTTGTGACGAATATATTCGATATTCAAGATTGAAAGATTTTATTTTAGCGATAGCAGAGCGCACCGAATCACTGGCGAACAAAACTTATTTAACTTTTACATCAGTTTTTCTTGTGAAACTGAAGTCGAGTAGAATTTATTGGAAATGTTTTAATATCCAGTACCCACTGTCTTATTTTCTATCATTCAGATTTTCCTAGTGTTTTATATTTGTGACCACAATAAGTGTTTTTGAGATAATCGGTGGAGCTCACATAACTTGATGTACAGTCACCTATAACATTAGCTGACCCACCCTTGCATAAATGGTTGAGATTTTTTAGAATACGAGTCGTTAGAATTTTATAATTCTTTTATATTTTATTTATTATAGGTATTTAAATAAAATATAAAAGAATTATAAAATTCTAACGACTCGTATTCTAAAAAATCTAAAAATCTTAACCATTTATGCAAGGATGGGTCAGCTAATGTTATAGGTGACTGTACTATCGAAGAAACGTACATCTATACACCGTAAGGACTATTCTTGCTTGCAGCGTTCGGCCGTTATAATAACGCTTGCTAACAGATGTGGTAATTGTGTGCACGGAATTTTGTTTTCAAATTGGTCTTATGTAATTTTCCTCGATATTACTTCTTTCATAATTATATAATTTACTAGCTTTTGCCCACGGCTTCGCCCGCGTTTATTATACATAAAAACCCTACTCTTGAATCACTCTATCTATTAAAAAAACCGCATCAAAATCCGTTGCGTAGTTTTAAAGATCTAAGCATACATAGAGACAGACAGACAGCGGGAAGCGACTTTTATTTTATACAGGGCTATTTTTAAATGACTAGCTAAATTTTCACAGGGTGTTCTACCCATGAATATGAACAACTTTCACTAAGGGACCAACTTTGAAATCGCAAAAAAAAAATCAGCTGTTTCATACATTTTGATCGAGTAGGTATTGAACTTTTGTAGGAAACGGCTGATTTTTTTTTCGTGATTTCAAAGTTGGTCTCATAGTGAAAGTTGTTCATATTCATGGGTAGAACACCCTGTGAAAATTTAGCTAGTCATTTAAAAATAGCCCTGTATACTATGTATAGGTGATGAGACATCAAAATACGAATACCAAAAATATTCAAATTAATATCCTTCCAAGTCGCGGTAAGCCAAAACCTTGAATTTCTGGCACAATAACCAGAGGATCACAACTTGTCATACAATATCCTACCTTCCTACCTACATACCTTCCTTCCTTATCCTACCTTTGTGACAAATATGTGACCGGGCGGCGAAAGCTACTTCCAAAGGCTAGGCTGTTAATTGAAAAGCTAATGCCTGCGACATACTGGGTGAAATTTGAATGGTTGTTTTCCTCTTAAAGGGTCATTGTACTCATGACCAAACCTGCAATCGCGAAAAAATGTAGGGTGCTGTTGATTTATTTTTCGCGAGTGCAGGTTTGGTCCCATTCATCATGATGAGTACAATGACACTTTAAGAGGAAAACAACCATTAAAATTTCACCCCTGTACGAGTATACATATTTAATAGGTACATAATAAAATAGTAATGAAGTCAAAACTGTACATTGAATATTTTTGAAAAAAACTAATTGCTATGAGGTGCGGGAACGAGTCTGGTGCCGAAAATATAGTTTTCAGAATTTTTGTCCATTGTCTGTTCCCGATTGGATTTGGATGTAATTTAGCACACAGATAGTTTATAACCAGGGCATTAACACATAGGGCATTTTTAACTCCGGTAGTACGTTCTGGTGGGATATTTTCCGATGTTCACGCAGGCGAAGCCGCGGGTAAAAGCTAGTTATACCTACGTCGTAGTTGTACGTAAATATATTTTCGAGGAAAATGTTAATATGGCGATGTCAATTTTATGGTAATTTCTCAGAATATGGGGAATAACATTTCCATTAAGTGGCACGTGGGTTTTCACTTTATCGAGTAAAGGTCAAAGTTCTTCCTTCACGTGTTTGATGTTTAATAAGGAAAACTGAAATTAAAATATACAGGGTGTAAGTGGCAAAACCCCTCAAGTGTCTGAGTTTGGCTAATTTTAGACCCAAAAAACCAGCGAGTGGGGAGGGTTGGGGGTTAGTTGCGAACCCCATAGGTTCACAACTACTGATAATGATATTTTTTCCATCGGATGATGTTTTTTTACGTTGATATATATGTGATCTAAGCTTATATACCTATTATGTAAAGTTTTGTCCTTTTGCACACTTTGGGTGCATTTAACACGCGGTGGGGCAGGGGGGTTAGCTACGAACTCCATAGGTTCACAACTAATGATGATGATTGGTTTTCCGTCGGATGATGTTTTTTTACATTTATATATGTAATATAAGCTTATATACCTAACAAAAAAAGAGTTTTTCTTATGCACACATGGGGTGCATTCGACACTTGAGGGGTTAAGTGGTCATTGTACTCATCTTTATGTAAAATACTGGTATTCAGCTGCATGAGAAGAGGAGCTCGTGGCTAAGTAATAACAGCCGCACGGGTCGATCCGTCAGGTTAAGCTACGCTTGCCGGGGTTGGTCAGTGGATGGGTGACCATCTTTACATAACGAGATTCCTTCGTGCCTCGGAAAGCACGTTAAATCGTTGGTCCCGGCTGTTATTCGTGAATCTTTGACAGTCGTTACGGGTCGTCAGAAACCCGAAAGTCTGACAACCAGTCTTACCAAGGGGTATCGTATTACCCAATAACTGGGTTGTGGAGGTCAGATAGGCAGTCGCTTCATGTAAAATACTGGTATTCAGCTGCATCCGGTTAGACTGGAAGCCGACCCCAACATAGTTGGGAAAAGGCTAGGCAGATTGATTGTACTCATCTTTATGAACAACTGTTACTATGGGACCAAACCTGAAATCGCGAAAAAAAAATCTGCTGTTCAGTACATTTATGTTCGCATAATTCGTGAAAATGTAGGGAAAAGATGATTTTTTTTTCGCGATTTCAGGTTTGATCCCATAGTAAAAGTTGTTCAAAATGATGATTACAATGACCCCCTTGTGAGGTTCGACTCGTCATAGTACCCACCAAACAATCTCTTTTTCAATCATCAATCTGCCTAGCCTTTTCCCAACTATGTTGGGGTCGGCTTCCAGTCTAACCGGATGCAGCTGAATACCAGTATTTTACATGGAGCGACTGCCTATCTGACCTCCACAACCCAGTTACTGGGTAATACGATACCCCTTGGTAAGACTGGTTGTCAGACTTTCGGGCTTCTGACGACCCGTAACGACTGTCAAAGATCCATGAATAACAGCCGGGACCAACGGCTTAACGTGCTTTCCGAGGCACGGAGGAATCTCGGCATGTAAAGATGGTCACCCATCCACTGACCAACCCCAGCAAGCGTAGCTTAACCTGACGGATCGACCCGTGCGGCTGTTATTATTTAGCCACGAGCTCCTCTCTCCTCTCTTTTTCAATCATACAAGGCGTAATTTAACTAACTGAAAACCTCTAAGGGGTATTCATCACTATAAACAACTTTAATAAAGGACCAAATCCGGAAATGTGATAAAAATCTACTGCTCCATACATGTTTATCTTCTCATCTTGTATGTCAGGAAATCTAAACCAAAAAAAAAATTAAACATTTGTGTTTCAAACTTGTCAATTTATTTGACTTATACCCGACTATTATTTTTTTGTGCTCGTGTTTATATAATTATGTAAGTAGATCTATTTTGTTTTATATTTCTATCAATTTATTATTAAAATAATTTTAAAATATATATAATTTTTATTTCGGATAAGCAACATCCATAGGTAAACAAAAAGATAACTTATATATATGTCAGTAAAGTTATAATCTATTTAGCGACAAGGTTAATTGTGCGAAATGCATCTTCGAACAACACCACCTATCAGAGGAGAATCATACCTCCCGCTATGGTCTTCAATTGGAGCTCTGCCGCACCTAACAGAGCAAAGAAGCAGATTTACCGACTTAATTATCTTTTTGTATGGCTAACACGGGAACTTGACATAGGTTATCGATTTGCTTAGTAATTAATTTCCTTGACAGTGCAAACGCCTTCATATCCCTCGTCAATATCTGAGTAACCTTATTCAGGCGTCCTTACAAAACCAGTACCCTAATTGCGTAACACAATGGTGCCGATTCTGTTGTACACCGAACTAAACTAACTAAACTATCACTAAAATTCCTTACTTTTTTCTATGAGAATCTTAGAGCTATTCTGCAAAAAAAAACCTCTAAATTTAGAAAAAAAATTGACACAACTAAAATTGAGTTTGACAATCGTGACTCCGCGTGGTATAGTGCTTGTAGTATATTTGACCCGGTGGCTTTAATTGGAACTAACGAAATCACTATGAAAAGTGAGAAGGCTTGTCATATTTTGTTTACAGACAATCCGACATCGCCGCCGTTACCGTGTCAGATATTTTTTAGATCTGGGAGCGGCAGGGAGGGGGCAGCTTCAACGTGTTTTTGTGGATTTTTTTTTGGTACCTACGTGTTGAGGGTTACGGGTTTAAGGGTTTTATAAAGGGGGGCCAAATTTTCATTATTTTTGCGATAGGACACACCGTTTACGAGATATATGGAAAACAAAAAAAAATACAGTACTGTTTTTGCACTTGAAGTCAAGGTGTTTGTGTGAATTTTAGCTCATGACAACTAATCTTATTCCACACCTTTTTAATCGCGATTAAAAATAGTCTAATTTAGTTTGACAATCAAAATTTTAGGTGAAAAAACGTCAAATTCAGAATAGCAAAATTGCCATTTTCACTAAATTATAATCTCAGTACAATCTTAGTGCTGTCAAACTAAAATTTAGTTAAGTTGTGTCACTTTAATCAATTTCAGAATGGGAAATCGTCGTTTGACAGGAATAAACTAAATTTTAGTGATTTTTAGTCTAGTTTAGAGGCATTTGTGACAAGAGAATCGGCACCATTATCAATCGGAGTTTGAATCATTTTGAAAAAAATTGCTGATCCATTGCTTCATCATGTTCGAAATATTTGTCTGCTCTACAACGGAAATAACGCAATGAATGTTGTTGAACTGTCAAAATGAAGCCAACTCCGATTGGTAATGTGTTACGCAATTAGGGTGCTGGTTTACACAAAAACATTCTGCAGTGCAATAGCTCGTAAGCCGAGTTACATACTAAACTCTCAGTCATACAGTAGCAAACTTAGAACAATGCATTTCAGGAGCTAGGTACGCACGGCTACAGATCAAGCTATACATTTCCAGTATAAACTGATCTCGCATGGTATAGGATTTCCTTACAATGACAGATCAGTGTAAACTGGAAATACATAGCTTGATGTGTAGCCGTGCGTACAACTTAGTTGAAAGAGTTTAACAGGAATATTAATAAAGTTTCACACATTGTAAATCGCTCCTGTAACTTTTTAGGTTTCCGTACCAAAATGGTAAAAAAGGAACCCTTATGGTGTGACTCAGTCTGTCTGTCTGTCTGTCTGTCACAGCTGGATATCTCAAGAACTACCAACCTGCTATCAACTTGAAATTTAGAATAGTTTTAGATGACGTTGACCCAACTATTTTGCAAATAAGAAAGAAATAAAAATAATTATATTTTTTTTGAAACTGGGACTGAAAGGGGGTCTTAAAAATTTAAAGTGGGGCTACTAGGGCATGTGGGGTATCATATGAAAGAGCGCTGTTTGCAAATTTTCAAACTATTTTTTATTTTTTTTTAGGCCGCATAGTTTTCGACTTTTGATGTAAAATGTAAAAAAAATACCATTCCCCCCCCCCTTATCTCCGAAGTTTGCAAAGATAAAAACCTGAAATTATTCTATGCGATAGAAGTTTATGTAAAGATTACAGGAAAAATAAAACGATGTCTCTAAGTAGCACACTTTTTCAGAAATCGGAACGGAACCCTCGGTGCGCGAGTCCGACTCGCTCTTGCCCGGGTTTTGTATTGTACTGTAGGGAAAGAGTTATTATCTTCTCCCACGTCTGCAAGGGTTTCTCTTTTCCTCAAAGTAGCCCATTTAATCGCGAATCCATATACTAATATTATAAATTCGAAAGTAACTCTGTCTGTCTGTCTGTCTGTCTGTCTGTCTGTCTGTCTGTCTGTCTGTCTGTTACCTTTTCACGCCTAAACCACTGCACGGATTTCGATAAAATTTGGCAAGGCTATAGATGGTATCCTGGGGACGGACATAGGCTACTTTTTTTTTCAAAAATAATCCTACAGGGGGTGATATAGGGGATGAAAGTTTGTATGGGAAACTCAGTATTTCTTAAGTTAGGGATGTGAAAATTAAAATGTATGCTTTTGATAGGAAATAAAGAAATATGCGATTCAGCGTTTTTGAAAAATCATCCCCTAAGGGGGTAAAATAGGGGTTGATTTTAAAATTTACAAAACTGCATGGATTTCGACAAAATTTGGCAAGACTTTATATAGCATCCTGGGGAAGGCCATAGGATACTATTTTTTTTCAAAAATAATATTACAGGGGGTGATATAGGGGATGAAAGTTTGTAAGGGGAACCCAGTATTTCTTAAGTTTATTGGTAGGAAATTAAGAAATATGCGGTTTAGCGTTTTTGAAAAATCATCCCCTAAGGGGGTAAAATAGGGGTTGATTTTAAAATTCACAAAACTGCACGGATTTCAATAAAATTTGGCAAGGCTTTATATAGCATCCTGGGGAAGGACACAGGCTACTTTCAAAAACAATACTACAGGGGGTGATATAGGGGATGAAAGTTTGTAAGGGAAACCCAGTATTTCTTAAGTTAGGGATGTGAAAATTAAAATGTATGCTTTTGATAGGAAATAAAGAAATATGCGGTTCACCGTTTTTGAAAAATCATCCCCTAAGGGTGTAAAATAGGGGTTGATTTTAAAATTTACAAAATTGCACGGATTTCGACAAAATTTGGCAAGGCTTTATATAACATCCTGGGAAAGGACATAGGATACTTTCAAAAACAATACTACAGGGGGTGATATAGGGGATGAAAGTTTGTAAGGGAAACCCAGTATTTCTTAAGTTAGGGATAACAAATTTATGCTATTGGTAGGAAATTAAGAAATATGCGGTTCAGCATTTTTGAAAAATCATCCCCTAAGGGGGTTAAATAGGGGTTGATTTTAAAATTTACAAAACTGCATGGATTTCGATAAAATTTGGCAAGGCTTTATAGCATCCTGGGGAAGGACACAGGCTACTTTTGGTCTTAAAAAATAATCCTACAGGGGGTGATATAGGGCATGAAAGTTTGTATGGGAAACTCAGTATTTCTTAAGTTAGGGATGTAAAAATTAAAATGTATGCTTTTGATAGGAAATAAAGAAATATGCGGTTCAGCGTTTTTGAAAAATCATCCCCTAAGGGGGTAAAATAGGGGTTGATTTTAAAATTTACAAAACTGCACGGATTTCGACAAAATTTGGCAAGGCTTTATATAGCATCCTGGGAAAGGACATAGGATACAAGTTTTTTCAAAAATAATACTACAGGGGGTGATATAGGGGATGAAAGTTTGTAAGGGAAACCCAGTATTTCTTAAGTTAGGGATAACAAATTTATGCTATTGGTAAGAAGTTAAGAAATATGCGGGTCAGCGTTTTTTAAAAATCATCCCCTAAGTGGGTAAAATAGGTGTTGATTTTAAAATTTACAAAACTGCACGGATTTCGATAAAATTTGGCAAAGTTATAGATAGCATCCTGGGAAAGAATATGGGCTACTTTTTGTCTTAAAACATAATCCTACAAGGGGTGATAAAAGGGATGAAAGTTTGTATCGGAAACCCAGCATTTCTTAAGTTAGGGATATGCTCTATGTTTTTCACATGAACGTTCCCATGGGATATTTTCCGACATCCACGCGGGCGAAGCCGCGGGCAAAAGCTAGTCGAAAATAAATCGTGCTTTGGTAGAAAAAATTGTTAGTCAGCAGGGATGTGGGGTACACCAGACATAAATCATTGCCACAAGGATTAATTTTTCGTTAATTCCATGCCCACACCTTAGCAACAACCATCTTTTTAGGGTTCTGTACCAAAATGGTAAAAAGGAAAGATTGCGACTCAGTCTGTCTGTCTGTTTGTTTGTCTGTCTGTCTGTCACAGCGGGGAATCTCAAGAACTACTAATGCTATTAACTTGAAATTTGGAACTGTTTTAGATGAGGTTTGCCCAACTATTTTGCAAATAAGAAAGAAATTAAAATATATATGTTTTTTTTTTGCAACAGACTGAAAGGAAAAAATTCGAAGTGGGGCTACTAGGGCATGTGGGGTATCATATGAAAGCTGCTTGCGCATTCTCAAACATCTATTATTTCTTTTTAGACCGCATAGTTTTCGACTTTTTCGAAAAATGTAAAAAAAAATACCGTTTCCCCCTTTACCTCCGAAGTTGAAGCCGAAAAAAAAACTGCAAAGTGAAAAATAACTTTAATTTCGGAAGTCGGTGTCTTTGGATCTGTATTTTAGTTTTTTGCTACCGACTTCCGAAATTAAAGATATTTTACACTTTACAGTTTTTTTTTTGGAATTAGGTTGTTTTTTTTTTGTAAAAAAGTTTTTATTTTTCACTTCTTAGTGGGTCAGTTTGTAAGCTATCTAAGTTACAATAGGCTAATGTCAACTGCTCATCATCTTTTACAAAATATTGCTTTTCCCGATGCTGGGACGTTAATTGTTGAGGAGTTCTCCTAGTAAGAACCAGGAGAACTGGAGTTAATGATGAAGTCACAATCAGCTCCACTTCACCATAATGCATTGTGACGGACGAGCATAAATTGGTAATGGAATCGCAACCGGTAAATTATTGAGTAGTTCCGATGGCCATATGTGGTCTTCATCATCAGTTCCACTTCACCAAATGGTGCTTTTCGAGAGAAAATGCACAAGTTACTATAAAAAATACCCAAATTACTATAGGTGTGCCTATAAAATTTGAGGGTTTCCCTCGATTTCCATGGGATGCCCTCATCAGATTCTGACTTGGTGACAATGTGACAACCTCGAAAGCATACCCTATCAAACAAAAAAATAATTTTCAAAATCGGTCTACAATTGACGGAGAAATCGGTGTATAAACATAAAAAAATATATACACGACGAATTGATAACCTTCTCTTTTTTTTGAAAAGTCGGTTAAAAATAAAATGATGTCTCTACGTAATATAGCACACTTTTTCAGAAATCGGAACGGAACCCTCGGTGCGCGAGGCCGACTCGCTCTTGACCGGTTTTTTTGACATAAACACATCGATACTTTCACTATCACAAAAATAAAACATTATATTACTTATGCCCAAAATGTTACAAACTCAACATTATCCAATCGCCAACAAACTTTCAAAGTTGTCAAAATCCATAGCGATTGCCAATAGCAACAGTTGCTTTTGTCATGGCATCTGAGATACCTCTCGCACTTCACAATACAACACAAAGCTAAACACTTTCTGATCCGTTGACGGGCTTACGTTTTCTATTTTATGAACATCCCCATTGATGTGGATTTTGCGAAAAGCAATCTTCTGTGTTGACTTGTAGGGTTCCAATTCAATTCCAGTTGTGTGTGGGTTGAAATGCGTTACAAAGCTTTTAGGGTGTGGGGTTATTGTTGCACGGGAGCGATTTTAAGTGAAGAAATTACATGAATGAACATCATGTTAGCTGAGTGATTCTTAGGGTTCCATACCGTGAGGATAAAAACGTAACGCTTATAGGATCACTCGTACGTCCGTCTGTCACAGACAATTTTCTACGAATGTAACTGATTGATTTAGTTGAAATTTGGTACATATATGAATTTCTGTGACACAAACACGGACGTGAAACGTAAATAATGAATATTTAATATGGGGCCCACTTTTGTGGGAAAATAAGAAAAAAAAATATAAAGAAAGTGTTGCAAACTGTACCGTGTGACATATCCAATAAAAGGGCTTATTGTGAAGGTCTCAAATAGATATTACTTACTTATTTTTTTATAATAAATTGTTTTAAAGTTATTAAAGAAAATAGATGAAAATTTCCATCCCTGTATCCCCGAAAAACTAAGACTAAAATTTTGAATAAAAAATATGTACGTGTCGAATTGAGAACCTCCTCCTTTTTTTCATCGGTTAAAAAAATACAGAAAATAGTTCTGTACGGAAATTTATAAGAAGTCTGTGGTTATAAATTAACTGTATGGTAAATCTCTCAAAAGTGTGCTTACAAACTTACATTTGCAGTTGGAATGTATTGGAGAACATGTATTTCAACTAAGTACAATGTCAGGGTTTGTTCTTGATATAAATTAATCCCAACTACGGAACTCTTCATTGTGCGTGGTCCGACACACACTTGGCCGATTTTTTTTTCAATTAGGTAACAATCTTCTAAGTTTTGCGTTTTATAGTCTAACAGAAGATTCAATTTTTTCATTTATTCCATTTTGTCCATCTGACAGAGGTTATCCTGATCAAAACCATTTGGGAAAAAACAAAAAAGAATTTGTCCCGGGAAGTACAATACCACCAAACCAATTTCTGGCAACAAACTCTTTCTAGTCTCAAGAAAACGCAAATTAAATTATTTAATTCAATTTTGAGGCTTTCCAATTTCTGCCCATCAGAAGAGCTATGCAATAGCGTGGTCACAAGAAGGAGATTCGCCTTATAATCTGCCACTTTCGACCCCAATTCAACAAACAAACACTCACCCAGCCATCCCCTTTACACTATAATTTGTCCCTCAATCTAAAAATGACCCCTCTCCGCTCCGCTTGCCACGCGTCGCAGCCACATAACAGTGACAGTTTGAGATCAAGTATGATAGCAATTTCCTGGACGCATCGAGTTTTAATATAAACGTTGTATCGAAAAGGGATGTAGCTGGGACAAAGAGTTTAGGCGCAGATGTGACTCGGTGTTGGAGCCGCTGGAGGTCGTGACATAGTTTTAATTTTGAGCGATTGTAAGGCGTTCTACTGCAGTATTTGTACTCTTCACATTGTTCATAATGATCAATGAACAAAATTACATTCAGAATAAGGCTGATAATAAACACAAAATTGAGTAAAGTCGATTTGAATATATTTGCGTCTGATAGCCAGAAGTTTTACAGAAAAGGAAGAACAATAATTTTCTAATTGTTGTAGATAAGAAGCCCGAAAATCTGGTAACCAGTCAAGGCAAGGGCTATCATATTACTCAGTTACTGGGGTTGTGGAGGTCATATAGGCAGTTGCTCCATGTAAATTACTGGTATTCAGCTGCACCCGGGGTCGGCTTCCAGTCTAAACTGGAAGCCGACCCCAACATAGTTGGGAAAAGGTAGATCATGTTTTAGATAGAGAATAAGAAAGAGAAAAAAGTAGTATTTATCTCTACCGACTCGATGTAGGATGAAATCTACTTAAGGCTTCTTAGTTCGATTGATTTAATAGCATGTGAAGTAACCATTCACGGGATAAAAAGCTTATAATCTGCTTTGTTCCCGTGAGAACTCGTGAGTAAATAGTGCGTGGCAAGCACAAATTCTTACGATGTGCGGTACCAACGCGATAAAAACGTAGATAACAAAATACTGTCTCATCTGAATGCAACAGTTAGTTGATCTTTTCCGTGCGGTTAACAATAGGAGTTCGTTGAATAGATGTGTGCACATGCAGTGTTGATACTTTCGTACATTGTAGGTTGTATTATTTTATTATCACTTTGGTAGTAAAGCAAAAGTATGTTTGTTATATTAAATCCTACATTTATGGGTTTTGTATGTTCGAGAATAAACATAATACTATAATTAGATAAAAGCATAGTCTAACTGAAAAGTTACGATTATACAATGTTGTGTTTAACTTTAAATAGTTTTCTAACTCACTGCCATATGCCTGTATGCATAAAAAAACATTAATTGGGTTAGCTTTATATTATAAATAAGGATTAAATTATTTTAGATTAGTCACAAAACATCGAAATGTGCATCCTGCCCGTTCTAACCTATGGTGCACAAAGTTGGTCACTTACTGAACAACAAAAGTCCAAAATCAAGATTTGCCAACGGGCAATGAAGCGCAGCATAAAAGGCGTCAAACATACAGACTGAGTTAGAAACACCACCCTTGGCTCCATAACTCAAGTAGCAAATGTTGGAGAAAAAACAGCCAGGCTGAAGTGGGCCGGACACGTCGCACGAATGCACCCGGGCAAAGATCGTCACTCACTGGACGCTCCGTCAAGGCAGGCCACGGGGAAGGTGGTGTGACAATCTGATAAGGTTTGCAGGGCCAACATGGCCAGAGATCGTACAAGACATAGGTTTGTAAGAAAAAAGGGAATTACTGAAGAAAAGTATCAAGACCGTTTCACCCGTCCTCAGTAGATATATCGCGTCGCCGCGTCGCTCGCCATACTACCAATAACGTATTGAGATAGAGAAGCTTTAAAGTGAGCATATGACGATACTTTCTGTTGAGGAGCTGAATCTGAGGAGCTCGTGGCTAAGTAATAACTGCCGCACGGGTCGATCCATAAGGTTAAGCTTCGCTTGCCGGGGTTGGTCAGTGGATGGGTGACCATCTTTACACACCGAGACTCCTCCGTGCCTCGGAAAACACGTTAAGCCGTTGGTCCCGGCTGTCATTCGTGGATCTTTGACAGTCGTTACGGGTCGTCAGAAGCCCGAAATTCTGACAACCAGTCTTACGAACGGATATCGTATTACACAGTTACTGGGTTGTGGAGGTCAGACAGGTAGTCGCTCCATGTAAAATACTGGTATTCAGCTGCATCCGGTTAGACTGGAAGCCGACCCCAACATTGTTGGGAAAAGGCTAGGCAGATTGATGACGATACTTTCTGTTACTAAGTTACATTTATAGTAATTAAAGGTAAGATATGGACTTCAATGGGGGTCATAAACTTCAATTATTAAACTTTGTAGGGGATGATGGCACTTAGTAAAACTTATCTACAAAGTACAGTAAACAGACCACAGTAAAAGTCATAATGATGAGTACAATGTCCCCTTAAATTATTGCCACTGTTTACACTTACACCCTGTATTTAACCACTAAATAACTAAATTGGTGGCAGGTTTTCGAATTCGTAAACAAAATTACGGGTCCAGTAACTTAGTTTTGAATTAACGTCCAAGTTTAAAATTCAGTATATTATTTCGTACGGACGGATTTGAAAGTTTTTATTTAACCTTGTTATATACTTTGCTGGTGGATAGGTGTTTGGGTAAATACTAAATAGGTTTCTGGTAACAGATTTTGGTATAAGAATGAAGTAGACTAAAATGGATGAAAATAGTTGCACTGCTGTCAGCCATTTTAGTCTACAGATATACGTAAAAATCAGTTAGTTGCGTTCTGTTCACAGCACCGGAAAGTTATCCGCAAAAATCATAGAACCTTTAGGTTGACTCTAAAGTACCGTGTTTAATCGATGAACACCTGGAAGGTGGTTTCACCAGATACTGCTCAACTCGAGAACCCGTCTTCCCAGAGACAGTGGCATGGGTTGGTAAGGAATAACCTCATTCGAAGGTTGGTAAGGAATAACCTCATTAATACTTTCACCAATACTGCTGAGCGTGCCCGCCTGCTGGCTGTGAGAGAATGGGAGTCGGGCCTCTGGCTTCAGGCGCTACCGTCACCCAACATAGGCAATATGCTGGGTGACACTACATTCCAGCTCGCTACAAGTCTCAGTCTGGGCGCTCCTTGTGGAGCTTGTCAACACTGTCAGTGCGGTGAAGAATTCGACCATCTCGGACACCATGGGCTTTCCTACAGCAAGAGCACTGGTCAGTTGGCACGGCACGCCAGCAATAATGATCCATCGGGCTCTTGTCACACAGGTGTCAGCTAGTTAAGAACCCAATGGCTTGGCATGCAACGGTGGCAAGAGGCCAGACGGAATTACCATAATGCCTTGGAAAAGGGCCTTTGGTGTGGGATACAACCTGTATCGACACTCTCGCACCATTCTATCTTCCTACAACGTGGGGCAGCTGCTGCAGGTGCAAAAAACCTCAAACGGCGCAAATATAACAACTTTATTGGTAGCTATCTGTTTGAGCCGTTTGGGGTTGAAACGCTAGGGTCGTGGGGTCCGAGTGTTCATCGAGTATTTCGGGACATCGCCAAGCGGTTGGTCGACTCTTCAGATGAGTAAATTGCTGGCCAATTTTTAGGTCAAAGATCATTACTATCCAACGTGGCAACGCTGTCAACTTTTTAGGCACTTTCTGACAGCGTTGCGCACATATTTTTTGATCCCCAATGAGCTCTCCCCTTTTTTTCCTTTAACTTGTACATAATATATTTATGTAGGTATATATTTTAGTGTTTTATGGTATTTAAGTCATAAGTCATAAGTCATTTAATCATTTGTTAACATAGGTACAATAATAGTTGTTAAAAAAATATACAAGCGCGCTATGCTATACCAGAAGGCGTACAAATATTTATGGATGCCATTTAAACCTAATGTATTAATAAGTTACATAATTAAAATAATTTAATCTCAAAAATAAAAAATAAAATAAGAAAATATTAATGTCAAAAGGAAAAAATATTTAAAAAAATAAGTTTACTACATCAATAATCAATAATCAAAAAGTGAGAAAAAAAAAAAAATAATTTATAACAATTCAATAATACAAAATGTTACGTGTCAAAAAGAAAAAGACATAATCACAGTCAACGAGTACCAAGTTATTAAAGTAAAAAAAACAGTCATTGCAATTTGTCTGCCAAAAACTCTGAAATGTCGTAATACGCTTTATTCAACAGTAAACATTTAAGCCTTTTTTTTTTCTTTAAGATTTGTGGATTTTAAAATAGTTGGACGTTAGATGTATTTTATAACTATTATGGGAAAAAGTCGCTCCATGTAAAATACTGGTATTCAGCTGCATGCAGCTAGACTGGAAGCCGACCCCAAGTTGACCCCATAATTGGGAAAAGGCTAAGCAGATTCATTTTATGAAAAAAATCGAATTTTTAAATGTATGGTGTCTTTAATTTAACATTGTTGGATTTGGTCATACAAAAACATTGAATTCAAAAACGTTTGAAGTATAGTGCGCGCGGAACTAGTTGGCCGCGCCTTAGGTAATGAGAATGAATATAACAAAGATGATGATAATTAGGTATTGTGGTGCACACATAGGAGAGGAGCTCGTGGCTAAGTAATAACAGCCGCACGGGTCGATCCGTCAGGTTAAGCTACGCTTGCCGGGGTTGGTCAGTGGATGGGTGACCATCTTTACATAACGAGATTCCTCCGTGCCTCGGAAAGCACGTTAAGCCGTTGGTCCCGGCTGTTATTCGTGAATCATTGACAGTCGTTACGGGTCGTCAGAAGCCCGAAAGTCTGACAACCAGTCTTACCAAGGGGTATCGTATTACCCAGTAACTGGGTTGTGGAGGTCAGATAGGCAGTCGCTCCATTTAAAATACTGGTATTCAGCTGTATCCGGTTAGACTGGAAGCCGACCCCAACATAGTTGGGAAAAGGCTAGGCAGATTGATTGATTTTTGTGGTGCACAAATACATGGTGGTGCATGTGCATGCACCACCATGTATTTGTGCACCACAAAATTAATAATTAATGAAAAAACCATTAAATAAATGCGTGTTTAATGGTTTTTTCATTAATTATTAATTATCATTATCATTATCATTATTATCACCCTTGTCGCCACCTAAGGAGCGGCCAACTAGTTCCGCGAGCACTATAACTAGGTAGCGCTATGACTACCCACGTTTTCATACGAGTAACAGATGCATTAGTCATAGTTGTTTCAACCAATTATGGAGTCTCACCAGCTGCAACTAGTAATTAAAAAAATAATGATAAAACACCAGTACATAACCAACATGAATTTAGGTAGGTACCTTTAAACTAAATTAGAGTCAGTATATCTACCCTTCCACATAACTACAAGCAAATATGTTAAAGCCGTTACGCGCTGAGGTGATTATAAATTATTCATATTACATGTTTTACAAGTCAAATTGTAATTAATTAATTATTCACGATTATTGTAAATGTAAACATGCTATATTCAGTGGGACGTGTTTCTATGTTGGTGATGATGAATTTATATGTACTCGGTTTAAATGATATTTTCAAATAGATCGACAAAAAATTAACCGAAGATCATGTACGTAGTAGGGAATACGCACGTAATTCAAAACTTATTCATTATTTACCATTCATTATTATTTTTTTTTAATTTTTTTTTTAAATTTACTTATTCATTTTTTTAATATACTTATGAGTAAAAAAAAATTCCTATGAAGTAAGTGCGATTTCTGCTTGAATAAATCACAATATAATAATTTAATTTATATGATTTGGGCGATTTGGGGCTAAAAATCCTTAAAAAAACAAATGTAAACAAAGCAGTATCGTGATAAATGACGTTACATCGGACACATCATGTCCGCGACAGGGGCCCTACTCCCTAAGCACGAAGTCCGTAGTTTCGGCCCTCGTTACGGGCGTTTCCTACTCTGTATCACCTCCGGACGGATAATTGATCCTAATATGTTTTTGCCCTGACTTATTTACAGTTATCTGTGTTTTTGCCAATACGAAAAATTGAACTTAACAATTGTTTTGACGAATCGTTTTGTTAGTCGGATGGACGGACGGACTTAGAGAGTAGACACCCTGAAACGGACGTTAGAACTGTAGTCGAAAATTTTTGGAATTTCATAATTTTTTTGAGCAACAAGCTAGCAAGTATTTGGGTTTATGTTACTGTATTTTGTTGATTTTATAAAATAGAAAAAACTACATACTTATTCCCTATTGACGTCTAGACTTAGTCTGGATATTAAGAGGAAACGTGGGTGCTCTTTTCTCCGTACAAAGAGATACAAACGCTCTCGCCTGTTTTCTTTCTGGTTAGTGACCATAAAGAAATGATTTTTTACAGAAATATAAATATCAGCTACTTGTATGCCCCTATGTTTTCCTTTTTGATGATATATTATTGTTATAAGAACTAGAACCCTAAAAAAATGCTCAAAATTGCCTATTCAGACCGCTGTCAACAGACGCCTAGTGTACCAATTTGACAACTTTTAACGAAAAAAGAAAAACATAGGGGCATAGTATATATCCTTCTTATTCAGTTTATGAAATATCTTTTAAATTGGTTCAATATTGGAGGAGGAAATAGGCGAGAGCCAAACTTCGAAATGTGACTTTTTACACAGGCTATTTAGTTGAATTTGCAGTTGTCCTTATTGCACGAATTCGAGGGTGGAGCGCTCGCAGAGCGACAGCAATACCTTCTTAAAATACGTAATTTTTCGCCCCCATTTCCTCTTAAGGACAAAAAAAAATGCCTTAATTATTGAAATCGGTTCAGTAATTCGGGCTATAAATGTACACTCACTAACTACTCTATACAGACTTAAATAAGCCTAAGTTACTTAAGTCTAGACCAAAATTGCTGTTGTCAAGTTCCACTGTGTCAAGCTGGAAGTTAAATTTATTTTTTTAATAAAAAAAAATAATAAAAGTAAAGTTTGTTAGGATCAATTTTAGGTATTAAACATAACAAAAGACACGAAGATAGCTGCAAAAGTAAAATACTGTGGCGTAGCTATCAACGCTCCACACAAAATACAAGGAAGTCTAAAAAATTAAAAAAGAGAAATTCATTGTAATTACAATTAAAGTATTACAATTATCATTCCTAAAACTATTCTTTTTATTATTATAACGAGTTTCTTGTGTACCTCACTTCAGGTCAAAGGCCTCCTTTCCGTCTTTCCATTTTTCTCTCTCTTTTGAAATTAGAGCCCAATCCTTTAGTTAGATTATTTAGTAGTCTTCTTATTCTTAGACCATCAATAAACTTCTTGTTCCACCTTCTTTCATCCACCTTAATAAAACTTCAGAAACTTGTCTAATAACACGAAACAGTCAGAAATAAAATAAAAACTAGAGTTTAAGTGACATCAGTAGCATCTGGTTCAGCAAGTCGGACGGTATAATTTTTACAATCTTCCCTTTTATATTTTTATATTAGTCGCACTTGGGAAAAGCTTAATATTGTAACGAAGTTACTCTTCTGTTAGTGTTCGGTCAACATAATTGGTAGTAAAAATTGTTTGATTACAAGACCCCCCCCCCATACTTTATACAAAAATTCCATGGAAAAAAAGACGTTCAGTTTTTGCCGAATTTGAAAATTTTCGGGGAAACTTTCCCAATTTGTATTTCCGTTGTAACCTAAATCAGACTATTACAAATATTTTAATTAAAAAAAACCGGTCAAGAGCGAGTCGGACTCGCGCACCGAGGGTTCCGTTCCGATTTCTGAAAAAGTGTGCTATTTAGAGACATCGTTTTATTTTTCCTGTAATCTTTACATAAACTTCTATCACATAGAATAATTTCAGATTTTTCTCTTTGCAAACTTCGGAGATAAGGGGGGGGGAACGGTTTTTTTTTACATTTTTCATCAAAAGTCGAACACTGTGCGGCCTAAAAAAAAAAAAATAATTTTGAGAATGTGCAAACAGCGTTCTTTCATATGATACCCCACATGACCTAGTAGCTCTACTTTGATTTTTTAAGACCCCCTTTCACCCCATGTTGCAAAAAAAATACATATATTTTTATTTCTTTCTTATTTGCAAAATAGTTGGGTAAACGTCATCTAAAACTGTTCCAAATTTCAAGTTGATAGCACTAGTAGTTCTTGAGATATCCAGCTGTGACAGACAGACAGACTGAGTCACACAATAAGGGTTCCTTTTTTACCATTTTGGTACGGAACCCTGAAAATAGCCAAATCAGTCCAGCTTTTCTCAGCTTACCAACGAACAGCATGGTCAGTTTTAGTATACTTAAAGGGTGACTGGTAATTAGTGACCGATACTTATACACATGATTGTACTCATGATAACAAACAACTTTTACTATATTATTTTAATATTTAAATCGCGGAAAAACAGTTGTTCCCTATATTTTGATGAGTTATGCGAACAGCTGATTTTTTTTTCGGGGTTTTTAGGTTTGGTCCCATAGTAAAAGTTGTGCTTTACTGGTTGTAAGGGACAGCCCTCCGCAAACTAACAGGGTGCATTCAGCTCCTTATTCTGAAGTATATTCCACCGGAAATTTTCTCAGGAAAATTTTCATTTTTTTTATCGTTTTTCAGTTACTTTTCCTTTATTTCAATGTAATAATACATTGTGTGTACGCACCACTCTATTTATGTAAAAAAAAAACAGCAAAAAAAAAACCAGCAATGGATGTGGAAATACTCTAACGACCGACGCGTGAAATCAGCTGTCCACCTTCTACCTAGGTTAAAGAGTTCATCGAACTCACCGCATACCTATTACCTACCCCTCCCAACCAATAACAGACGCTCCGATTTGTGCACAAAAACAAACAAATCAGGTTTATTGGATTTCCTTAACGTTCCTGAAATAATTTCATGTACCGGTCATCTTAGTATGATATACTGAATTCACCCTATCAGTCTGCGGAGGGCTGTCCCTTACACCGTGTATATCATGAGTACAATCACGTGTTTAAGTATCAGTCATTATTTACGAGTTTTACGAGTCACCATTTATAGACCCTTGTTTAAAGTCAGTAAATATTAACTCCGTAGTAAATTTTCATGTTGTTGGTTGTGGTCGATCAAAATAGCAACAGCTAATCCTATTAAGTTGAGAATGAACGACAAATCTTGATACACAAAGACTCATCATTGGGGTATTCCTTTTTTTTTTCAGGTGGGAAATCATCAAATGACTTTTCCGGCTCTGCGAGGCGTGTCAGACTTTTACTGACTAAAACCCACCCGTGTTCCTTCAGTTGCCTACACCAGGCCCACGGTATCTCTTTCAAACAATCCGCGACCCTGGCATGATTGGGGTACTCCTAACGATTACTTCATATTTTCTCTTTCTTAATTACATTGAGGAAAAATCGAACAATTATGTTTCATAAATGTTTTCCCTAATGATACATGCACTTTGATAAAAATCACCAATTTGTCAATATTTCCCAAGTTAGTTTCATCTTGTTGCATCGTTATTTGTCGGAAAATATAGAAAGAAGAATGTTTACACGAGAAACGTAAAGAAAAAGCTCTCTTGTCAAATAATGACATGTGAAATTAGTTGTAGACTTTAAAGTGAGAAGCTCGTGGCTAAGTAATAACAGCCACACGGGTCGATCCAACAGGTTAAGCTATGCTTGCCGGGATTGGTCCATGGAAGGGTGACCATCTTTAACATACCGAGACTCCTCCATGCCTCGGAGATCTCGTTAAGCCCAGGTGCGGGCCAGGGGGGTGGCTCACGGGGGTCATGACCCTTATCTCAAGATATAAATTGAAGCTTGTCGAAATCCCGAAGGCGAATCTACCCAAACCAAACTTAAAACCCATTTCTTTGTTGCTCTGTAAATATGTAGAACTTTCAAAAGTTGTATTACAGCCTAAAAGATTCCTTTCAATGGGTACCGTCAGATTCTGATGGTGAATGCGATAGTGGTGCCGATTCTCTTGTTCAATAACTAAACCAAAATTAGAGAATCGCTATCTTTTACTAACAGGCAGCACGAGAAAAGGACGGCTATAGCTATGAACTGTTAGATATGTCAAATTTACCATGTATGTTTTATAATCTAGATTCTTAGTAATGTCAGCTACACACAAATACACCCGCCAAGCTGACGTCACTATTGCAATAACTTGCGATCCCACGAGGTACTAATTATTTAACAAGTGGTACAATTTGGTACTAATTAGGTACTAAATATTGATATATATTTCAACCATTTCTAAGAAATACACCCGCGAACCTAAAATTTACCATTTTTACGCCTTGCGCTTCACCGTGTTTTTAGTCGACATGTTTTTACTTGTCGTCTAATTCTATAAGGAAATATTAGTTCAACTTTTGACAGCTCTAATTTACGTCCATCTCTTTCTTGTTTTATTAGAAAGAAAAAGTTAGCAATATCCAAAATTTAGTTTAGTTTTAAACTGTCATGGTCACTAACATTATTATTAACACAAACGGGATATTTACTATGTTTACTGTTATGTTCGAGTTCCCGATATTTCGGCACTGTTGCAAGCACCATGATCACGGATAAACCCGATTTATCCGGGATCATGGTGCTTACAATAGTAAACATGGTAAATATTTCGTTTGTGTTAATAATAAGTTTAGTTTGTGCACAACAGAATCAGCACCATTGTTGAACTAAGTATCTGCTGGGTAACTTAGTGACTGGAGCTTTGAAACTGTGAAGTCATTAACTGGCCTCAAAATGTCAGTCCCAGAGAGTTGTTATCGGTCTAATGAAGACTGGATGTCGGTTTGAGATTTTTATTGTTCATAAAGTGGCATTATCAGAAGCTCGTGGCTAAGTAATAACAGCAGCACGGGTTAAGCTACGCTTGCCGGGGTTGGTCCGTGGAAGGGTGACAATCTCCCGAGATTCCTCCGTGCCTCGGAAAGTACGTTAAGTCGTTGGTCCCGGCTGTCATTCGTGGATCTTTGACAGTCGTTACGGGTCGTCAGAAACCCGAAAGTCTGACAACCAGTCTTACCAAGGGGTATCGTATTACCCCTTACTGGGTTGTGGAGGTCAGATAGGCAGTCGCTCCATGTAAAATACTGATATTCAGCTGCATGCGGTTAGACTGGAAGCCGACGTCAACATAGTTGGGAAAAGGCTAGGCAGATTGTTTGAGAGTGGCATTATCACCTGAACTGAAGCACAGATTAATACAGATGGGACACTCCGCAGTTTAGGTATGAAGCTACAAGTACACGGCGGGCCCCGTCCACGGGGCTAATTCAGTAGAAATGCCGCGCGCCGAAGGTATAATAGTTACGTGATAGAAAGAGAGGCAATGTGTAGGTGAATATAACTGCAGGTAATAAGCGTTCTGCGAACTAAATTACTGTGCCTCACCACACAATCCTCATATTTGAAAACTTCAAGAAAATCAATTTTGAGAACGCCAAAAAATAGTACTGAAATAGTCATAAATAGTACCATTGGTCAAATAAATAGTACCATTATGCTTCCGGAGTTATAGCTATCAGTTGGTGAGGATTGTGTGGAGAGGTTCACCACACAACCTCACCTCTAGTGCAAGCAAACGGCTGGGAGTATCGACTTGGTTTCAATTCCAAAAAATACTACTGAAATACTACTGACGCTATGCCAAATCTCGAAAATAGTCATTAAGTGATTCCAGAGATATAAAGGTATCTTGGTGAGGATTGTGTGGGGAGCTTTTATGATTACCTGATTACTGCGGAACGCTTACGTTTTTGAATTTGAATTTAGTGTCAAAAAATAGTCAAGAAATACTACTCTCCAACCATGATAATTTCGACCTGGTTTACTATGTAGAAGTATGTTAAACTTCCACGTAAACTTCTACATACATTTTGTTTTGGTACAGTCGCGAACACTAAAATTACAAATCAATTTTTATATTGTTATATATTAATTTAAAACATTAATAAAATATTGCAGTTACTTAATATATTTTTTTCTGTCAAAGTTTAGGTAATATTTCTAATGTTTACTGCGTTTTCAGTTCTAGACATTTCCTTCCGGTTGGCTTTATGAGTTAACTGATAATTTGATATAATATAAAAGACTAACCGTATTATTCATAAAAAAAAACTCAAACGCCTAGATATAAACCTGTTTTAGTTAAAAACTGTCTTGTCAAAAGACAAAACACTTTTTAACTATAGGTTGATTATGCGTTTTAGTTTTTTTATGAATAAGGGAGTAGGTAAGTCTTTATTTCAAATATTTTTTTCGTAGTATGAGTAATATTAAGACTATCTGCCTGCTTACCTATTACTAAAATACCTACTTACTGTACTTACGGTGCCGACAATTTTGTTTACATTATTAGTAACCGAATAGTTTTGTAAGGAAAATTCAACATTATAATGTAGGTTATGATATTCTGTAAATTCAAACCAATCGCAACCCGTATTCGCACAGGAAGCATATTTCTATACTTACACTTATATCACTCCGTCAAATTGGTGAAAACCGTATGAAAATCCGTTCGGTAGTTTTTGAGTTTATTGCGTTCAGACAGTTCGCGTTAAACACATACTCGTACTTGAAATACCTACTTAAAATAGCTACATAACTAACAATGCAACCAAAAAATACCCTTTTTAATACAACCAAAAAATAAGGTGACCACTAAAAATACGTACTTAATCACTTTTTGCTCGACTGTACTCGACTCGAAAAATGTATGTAGAAGTTTACGTGGAAGTTTAACATACTTCTACATAGTAAACCAGGTCGAAATTAGCATGGTTGGAGAGTAGTATTTCTTGACTATTTTTTGACACTAAATTCCAATTCAAAAACGTAAGCATTCCGCAGTAATCAGGTAATCATAAAAGCTCCCCACACAATCCTCACCAAGACAACACTACTACTACTACTACTACTTATGCTTAGTATACTACTGTTTGTTTTCCCAAATGTAATAAATAAATAAATAAATAAATAAATAAGACACCTTTATATCTCTGGAATCACTTAATGACTATTTTCGAGATTTGGCATAGCGTCAGTAGTATTTCAGTAGTATTTTTTGGAATTGAAACCAAGTCGATACTCCCAGCCGTTTGCTTGCACTAGAGGTGAGGCTTGTGTGGTGAACCTCTCCACACAATCCTCACCAACTGATAGCTATAACTCCGGAAGCATAATGGTACTATTTATTTGACCAATGGTACTATTTATGACTACTTCAGTACTATTTTTTGGCGTTCTCAAATTTGATTTTCTTGAAGTTTTCAAATATGAGGATTGTGTGGTGAGGCACACCTAAATTACACTATATTGTGTCGTAGCAAGAGTCGCTTTTTATTCAAATGATTTTGCGGAGTCTCCAATGTGTAATAATCTGTGCCTGAAGTCAATCAATCTGCCTAGCCTTTTCCCAACTATGTTGGGGTCAGCACCCTAATTGCGTAACACACTATCAATCGGAGTTGGTTTCATTTTGACAGTTCAACAGCATTCATTGCGTTATTTACGTTGTCGAGCAAACAAATTTTTCGAACATAATGAAGCAATGGATTAGCAATTTGTATCAAAATGATTGAAACTCCGATTGATAATGGGTTACGCAATTAGGGTACAGTTTCTAGTCTAACCAGATGCAGCCGAATACCAGCATTTTACACGTTACGTTTAACATAATACACTTACAGCAAAAATCAAGGATAAATAAATAAATAAATATAAATATCCTTGGACATTTCACACAACGCCATCTAGTCCCAAGCTAAGCAACCTAATGCTTGTATTATGGTAATGAGATGGCTGATAAACTACCTTTATACATTTTTTTTTGTAAATACATACATATTATAGATAGAAAAACACCAAAGATAGTTACATTACCTACATACAACATGCTATCAACACACACGACAACAATACTTACCTGCAAAAGCTCATAGATTATACTTAAAACCAACAAGTTCCTACACTTCATTAATTTTGCCTTACATAGCTTCAAGCCTGGCCGCTTTGTGTTAGTACGGGGCTATTGCATTAATTTAGTTCTGTATGACTTCTTGCGGTAACACCGAACTTCCTCTCTAACGGTTGGAACTACGTGTGTTTATTAAACATTGCAGGCCGGTTGGTTAGAGATGGATTGATTTGCAGAAGGACTTTGGTATATGACAGAATGCTTTTGTTACGATGTATATGTTAGATCGTCCTTTTTTTTTAGGGTTCCGTAGCTCAAAAGGAAAAAAAAAACAATCAAGAGCGAGTCGGACTCGCGCACCAAGGGTTCCGTTCCGATTTCTGGAAAAGTGTGCTATTTAGAGACATCGTTTTATTTTTCCTGTAAACTTTACATAAACTTCTATCACATAGAATAATTTCAGATTTTTATCTTTGCAAACTTCGGAGATAAGGGGGGAACCGTATTTTTTTAAACATTTTTCATCAAAAGTCGAAAACTATGCGGCCTAAAAAAAATAAAAAAAAATATTTAGAATGTGCGAACAGCGCTCTTTCATATGATACCCCACATGCCCTAGAAGCCCCACTTAGAATTTTAAGACCTCCTTCAGTCCCTGTTACAAAAAAAAAAACATATAGGTATATTTTTAATTATTTCAAGTTGATAGCATTAGTAGTTCTTGAGATAACCAGCTGTGACAGACAGACAGACATGCAGACAGACAGACAGACATACAGACAGACAGACTGAGTCACACCATAAGGGTTCCTTTTATACCATTTTGGTACGGAACCCTAAAAACGGAAGCCTTACAGGATCACTCGTGTAGTCGTGTGTCTGTCTATCCGTCTGTCATTGCCAATTTGCTCCGAATCTAATGAACCAATTAAGTTGAAATTTGGTACACATATGAATTTATGTAACCCAAATACGGAAGTGTAACGTAAATAAATTGATTTTTAATATGGGCGTCACTTTTGGGGCAAATAAGAAAATTAAAAAAAAAAGTTTTGCTAACTCTACCGTGTGTCCTATCAAATGGTATCAAATAGATTTTTTTTATACTTTTGAAATTATTAGTTTTAAAGTTATTTAAGATAAAAACTTCTTTACAAAAACAAAAACCGACTTCCAAAAAAAAACACTACTTACAAAGTGAAAAATAACTTTAATTTCGGAAGTCGGTGTCTTTGGATCTGTATTTTAGTTTTTTGCCACCGACTTCCGAAATTAAAGTTATTTTTCACTTTGTAGTGTTTTTTTTTGGAAGTCGGTTTTTGTTTTTGTAAAAAACTTTTTATTTTTCACTTTTTAGTGGTTCAGTTATAATTTATCTAAGTTACAATAACCCAATGTCAGCTGCTCATCACGTTTTACAAAATGTTGCTTTTCCCGATGCAGGGCCGTTAATTTTTGTTAAGAACCAGGAGAAATGGAGCTCATGGTGAAGTCACCATTACCATTATTTTGACGAGCATAAACCATATTAAAGTAATCGAATCGCAACCTGTTATATTATACTTAGATATAATTGAGTATTTCCGATGGCCCTCTGTGGTCTTCATCATCAGTTCCAGCTCACCGAATGGTACTTTCCGAGAGCAAATGCACGAGTTACTATAAAAAATACTGAAATCGATATAGGTGTGCCCATAAAATTTGAGGGTTTCCCTCGATTTCCATGGGATCCCATCATCAGATCCTGACTTCATGATCATGGGACCACTTGGGACGTATACCCTTTCGAACAAACAAAGAAAAATCCAAATCGGTCTAGCCATTTTCGAGTAATCGGGGAACATACATAAAAAAAAAACAAAGGTTCCGACGAATTGAGAACCTCCTCCTTTTGGAAGTCGGTTAAAAATAGACGAAATTGGGAATGATAATTTTTCATCTCAGAAACTACTGAGCCTAAAATTGAGTCGTACCATAAATAAGGGTTTCTTTTTACCATTTTGGTACGGAACCCTAAAAAACCGAAACCTAAAGAAAATCGAAAACCCGAAACCTGTAGTGTATTTTAGACAGTACCTATCTGTTTTTCTTTATTTATTGACAGTGTTAATCACGATTGATCCATGATCCCACAGGGGCCTGATCAATAACTGTTAATTTTCAATAAGACCCTCTGTCGGTCTTGGGAATTACGAAAATAATTTATTTGAAACTTAAGCCGTCAATATCCGTAGGCTGTTGCTACTTCATCAATTATGTGGCTCACTTTATTAGGTTATGTTAAAGGTCATTACAGTCTAAAAACTCAAATAAAACATCAAAAATCATCCCGAACAGCTAAACTTCGACAGTTTAAAAACTTTGCTGAACATAACTTGTTTTTTCTTATCATAAGTTTGCATCAGGGAACGCTTCGCGTAATGTAGTGAGCTTATAAGTTGTTTACCTAAATCGTAAGCGCGTTATATAGCGGTTATGCACCGTGAAGAATATCATTAGGGTTCCGTACCAAAATGGTAAAAAATTAAACCCTTATGGTGTGATTCAGTCTGTCTGTCTGTCTGTCTGTCACAGCTGGATATCTTAAGAACTACTGATGCTATAAACTTGAATTTTAGAATAGTTTTAGATGACGTTTACCCAACTATTTTGCAAATAAGAAAGAAATAAAAATATATTTTTTTTTTTTTGCAACAGGGACTGAAAGGGGGTCTTAAAAAATCAAAGTGGGGCTACTAGGGCATGTGGGATATCATATGAAAGAGCGCTGTTTGCACATTCTCAAACATTTTTTTTCTTTTTTTTAGGCCGCATAGTTTTCGACTTCTGATGAAAAATGTAAAAAAAAATACCGTTCCCCCAATTATCTCCGAAGTTTGCAAAGAGAAAAATCTGAAATTATTCAATGTGATAGAAGTTTATGTAAAGATTACAGGAAAAATAAAACGATGTCTCTAAATACCACAGTTTTTCAGAAATCAGCAACAAAAATTACATATATGTCGTCACGAACGATAGTTTAGCGATAGTACGTCACTCAGTTGATTTCTTAGTAAAAGTCAAGCTTAGCTCTGATTGGTTGTTCGTTTAGTACGTACGGTGAACGCTGTGTGGCGCCAGTATCGTTTGGTCGCCGCATATGGACGGGGTCGTTGGGGGTGTGCGAGCATACTCTGTGGAGAGACTGGATCGAGAGCTCGAAAGAGGCACACGCTACCATCGAACCTATCAAGTTCACAGTACCTATACCTAGTCAATTACTTCTGTATACTCTTCAGTAATAGTCCTGCCACAGCATCATATTGGTTTGCCTGAGTAACCCACGCAATGGAACCCTTACCACAGGGTCGGAGAGATGAACCACCTATCTCTATGCCCACGTTCGCGCCGTCATATAAATGATGGTACGGAACCCTCGGTGCGCGAGTCCGACTCGCTCTTGACCGGTTTTTTTCTTATCATAAGTTTGCATCAGGGAACGCTTCGCGTAATGTAGTGAGCATAAAAGTTGTTTACTTAAATCGTAAGCGCGTTATATAGCGGTTATGCACCGTGAAGAATATCATTTTGAGAGTAACATTGTTATTACACTTTGGCGCGAATTGTCGCGTGCCATTTTTGTTGTAAAAATGAGCAGGGTTGGAAGAGGGCTGGAGTTATGATATAATTGTATTTTTCAGGATGCTGTATTGCAGTTGTGAACTTTGTAAACTAGGTGGAGAAGATACGAATACAGGGTGTAAGGGACAGCCCTCCGCAAACTAACAGGGTGCATTCAGCTCCTCATTTTGAATCATATTCCACCGGAAATTTTCTCAGGAAAATTTTCATTTGTTCAAAAAAAAAATCAGTTACATTTTCATTTTTTCAACGTAAAATTGCATTGTGTGTTCGCAGCACTCCATTTATGTAAAAAAAACTGCAAAAAAAAAACAGCAAAAAAAAAACCAGCAATGGATGTTGAAATACTCTAACCAACGACGCGTGAAATCAGCTGTTCACTTTCTGTCTAGCTACAGAGTTCATCGAAGTCACCGCATACCTATTACCTTCCCCTCGCAACCAGTAATAGACGCTCCGATTTGTGCACAAAAACACAAACAAATCAGGTTTATTGGATTCCCTTAACGTTCCTGAAAAAATTTCATGTACCGGTCATCTTAGTATGACATACTGAATTCACCCTATCAGTTTGCGGAGGGCTGTCCCTTACACCCTGTATATTAAGTAGGTTTAGATGTAGGACTTGTACAACATTCTGCCGGGGTCGTGGGTTGTTCCAAAGAGTTACCGTAGCCCTAGCACGCTCAGAGGGGGAGAAGTCATCTGATGATTTCTCACCACAAAAAAAAAGGACTTATAAGCAACACGAAATCACATTCGCGGGCAGTGATGAAGAAAACTGTTAGTGTATTCGTTAAATTTTGTGGGTCCAGTATTGACTTACACCTCTATTCATAAACATTTCGCTCTGAAATTCATCTTTCATTGATTGTCAGAACGAGACAAAACAAATTATAACTTACAGACGCTTATACTTATACGAATAGCGCTATAAAAAATTTAACTTGAATTCCAACACTTTTCTTTCCAACTGTACCTTCCATTGTTTACGTAGAATCGAAGAATTTCGTGCATAGCTAAACTTTTTAGTAGGTATTTTACGAGTCGAGCATGCGGGACTAGAGCATAGCGGGACTAACCGACATTGCCACAGAATTCATAAATAGTACCTACAAGTATTCTCAAGCCATCGTGCATCGTATGTACAGCATTTATCAGAAAGGAGTGGTCATATATGTATAAGGGTGTGGTACAGACCACCAAACTGAACAACCTTCTCCATGGGAGCAACATCGTAATCCCGAAAAAAATATCATCTGTCCCATAAAAAGTTGCTTAGTTAAATGGTCTATACCACACCCTTAAATATGACCAAAATGATACGTGTTCTCATCTCTTTTATCTCGACCGGCGTGGCGCACGGGTGCATTCACTTGGCACTACGGAGCAGCAATGCCACAGATTAAGTAGTATTAGCAATGCTATTCTGTAATCATCTCACCGTGAAAACTTAAGTGAAGTGAGCGTGGAGTGAGCTGTCAGTGTGATTCTACCTGATGCTAGGGATGGACCGAGCACATTTTTACAATAGTAATCGAGTTTTTAATAATATTTTTTTGCTATTCTAGTGATCATTTTATATTATTTCAAAGCTAGTAAACATAACTATTTAGGGGGTTTTTAATTAAATTGCAAAACAGAAATTCAGTCACAAACTCAATAGGTATTGTTTTTTTATTTTATTTTTTTGCAAGACTGGTCCGTATGTACTTATACTGAGGTGTGAGCGCGTCACGCACGAACAATAAATAAAACAAGAATTTCTGTTTGACTATTTTATTTTAAAACCTCTTACATAGACAGTGCTACTAGCTTACAAATAATATAAAATGATTATTTTATAAAATTAGCATAAAAAATATAATTAAAATCTCGACTATGATTGTAAATGTAATTTGGTCAATCCCTAGCATCCGTGGGATGACACTGACAGCTCACTCCACTCAAGTTTTCACGGTGAGATTTTTACAGAATCGACGTACAGCAGAGTGACCGTGACTAGACGGCATATAATGTACCACACCATTAAGGCTCTTACAGACAGAGGCGATATCGCGTCGCGACGCGATATTTTTCTACGGATATAATATCGAAATATCGCGTCGCGACCGCGATATCGCCTCTGTCTGTAAGAGCCTTTACTATTGCTTGCAACGAATAAAATTATAAATATAAAAAGTAAATACCTATACAGGGTGTAAGGGACAGCCCTCCGCAAACTGATAGGGTGAATTCAGTATGTCTTACTGTCCGGTACATGAAACTTTTTCAGGAACGTTTAGGAAATCCAATAAACCTGATTTGTTTGTGTTTTTGTGCACAAATCGCAACGTCTATTACTGGTTGGGAGGGCTAGGTAATAGGTATGCGGCGAGTTCGATGAACTCTGTAGCTAGACAGAAAGTGAACAGCTGATTACACGCGTCGTTGGTTAGAGTATTTCAACATCCATTGCTGGTTTTTTTTTTGCTGTTTTTTTTGCAGTTTTTTCACATAAATGGAATGCTGCGAACACACAATGCAATTTTACATTGAAATAATGAAAATGTAACTGAAAAAAGAAAATTTTTCTGAGAAAATTTCCGGTAGAATATGATTCAAAATGAGGAGCTGAATGCACCCTGTTAGTTTGCGGAGGGCTGTCCCTTACACCCTGTACACATCTTATGTGTCTAAATTCAGTGTAACCCCAAATCGGGGTTCTTCCGTACCGGAATAAACTTGTTACCATCGCTTCGAGGGCTGTGGCTGGACAACCCTGCGAGCTATCCTAGCTGCCGTTGGAAGACCGACTTCCTACCTGGCTGCCATCTATCATCTACATACCTACGGGAACATCCAGGATAGTGGTTTTCTCTAGGCGGCCTAGAAATTTACACGCGCTCGATATTGAGAACTCACGCTGGAGTCTAATTTTATATAATTATATTTTTTTATAAAATAAATTATTGTAACCTACCTCTTCTAAGTTTTAATTTTCCTGCTCTAGCAGGGACGTCTCTCTAGCTGCCATCTTCAGACATTGATTTTCCTCGTTAATTTCAATGATCAGCGTCTTAGAAAGCACTAATAATGTGAAATTGTTCTATCTGTATGTTATGCCTAAATCGCTGAACTGATTTTGATGAGTTACCCGCTAAAGGGGTGAAATCCATGGAGTAGATTTTCCACGCGGATAACATCGTAGATAAAGCGCTAGTTGTATATTATGTAGGATTAGCCCAAACATCAGAAATAGAACTCAGATATGGCAATACACAAATTAATTCAATCGAACAATCAGTTATCAATTTAGAAAATGTAGAAATATAGAAATGATATAAAATTAATTAAATAACTAATAATGGTAGTGAAGGCGGTCACATAGGACAGGACTGACTGTCAGAGACAGTGGTCCACGCACCCACCGCAATAAGGACAGTACTAACTGTCAGAGACAGTGTTCCACATCCAATAACCGGGCAGTACTCGCTGTCGAGAGACAGTGGTCCGTGCTCCAAGACGCATCCGTACGAAATGCCCCTCGACTCGTGGATATCGCTACGCCCCGCAAGGGGCGTGGCGTGCGGCTCCAGGGCTAAGCCCCCGACCGCGGAAGCTTTACGGTGGTCCGTAAATACGGACCCCTCTTTCTGTGGGCCTAACACGGCCTAGGATAATGGGGCGCCTCGCGCCCCTGTGTGCCCCTCGACTCCACAGCGCAGCTCCTTATAAAGGCAATCGCTACTGGTGGGAAAACGTCACAATATTTTACTGACTGACGTCAAGTCCTTTAAGCAAAATGCGTCTGGTGCAAGTTCCACTAGCGCCATCTAGTCGCCGTCTCTCGTAGCTGCTAAACAATATGGCTGCCGTCATATATTATACTGAAATGAAATGAAATTGTTTATTCTGTAAATAGGTTACCGGAATCACTTTACACGTCATTAAAAAAAATGTTTAAAAAATAAACTAGATGAAGTCGACATTTCCTAACTGACTACTGAATATCAAGAAAGCTGATTGCTCTGAGCTTGATTTTTCGCTGAATCAAAATGACCGAATTCAATTTCGATCAAATAAAGCGAAGTTTTTTATCTCGTCGCTAACAATCTGTCGGGTGCTTCTATAACTGATTAATAGAGGCGCGAGGACCTCTGCACCCTGGACCCATTTGTTCGCTTCTTGTTCAGAACATCATTTATTATAGGATTCCATTATTCAACTAAGTAATTTAGTATTTTCTTTTCTTATTTTTGTGGTGATGAGTTCGTCGGTTCAGTTTTCTTGAAGATCTTTGAGGTTTAAAGAAGATCATAATATGTTATAGTTTACTCTGCTCAAATTCCTACTACCTCACTTTCTATTTTAGATAGGTAATACATTATTTAATTAATTTTGCGCCACGAAGATGAATCTGCCAAGTTTGACCTTATATTATATCATTCTAACATTAGAGATCTCTTACGATATTCAGTAAGTATTAATAAAAAACCGGTCAAGAGCGAGTCGGACTCGCGCACCGAGGGTTCCGTTCCGATTTCTGAAAAAGTGTACTATTTAGAGACATCGTTTTATTTTTCCTGTAATCTTTACATAAACTTCTATCACATAGAATAATTTCAGATTTTTCTCTTTGCAAACTTCGGAGATAAGGGGTGGGGGACGGTATTTTTTTTACAATTTTCATCAAAAAGAAAAAAAATGTTTGAGAATGTGCAAACAGCGCTCTTTCATATGATACCCCACATGCCATAGTAGCTCCACTTTGAATTTTTAAGACCCCTTTCAGTCCCTGTTGCAAAAAAAATATAAATATTTTTATTTCTTTCTTATTTGCAAAATAGTTGGGTAAATGTCATATAAAACTGTTTCAAATTTCAAGTTAATAGCATTAGTAGTTCTCGAGATATCCAGCTGTGACAGACAGACAGACAGACTTAGTCACACCATAAGGGTTCCTTTTTTACCATTTTGGTACGGAACCCTAAAAACAACAATTTAGGTTTTACTAGATGATCTAAGCGTTATTTAAAAAGGTTATAGATTACTCTTTAACCTTTTTAAATAACACTTGGATGCATAAATCGTTATAAACTTACCAAAACCCTAAAACATTTAAGCGCCTACTGAAAAATAACAGTAGCACATTTAAAACTAATTGCTAATGATTTTATCGTAGGCGCAATTTATATTTGCGTTACAAAGCCGACTTAGAGCCAGGGATGGGCAATATTGCGCTGTAAATTGCAAATATATTAAAACAAATTGCCAGAATTAATATTTGCTGCATTATTTTAGTGAAATATAATCTGGAGTTTTGATAAAGAGGCTGTTTATGCAAAGTGTGGCGGTCTGTCAGGGATTTTATTTCGAAAACTGTTTTCATTTTCAGTCGAAGTTGTGTTGGAAACGTAATGGTATCTTAGGGCTATGGCCAAACATTTTGGAACAGAGTTTCAAGGTTTTGAATCATCCATCATCTTATCATTAGGTGTTTTTAAAAACGACGTGTTTTTAAAAATATCGCCTTCAAGTATTTTATTAAACTATCTACTATTTTTTAGAGTAATCTTGTCCAGTTGCATTTGAACAAATTGAAAGATAACTGAAGAACGGAATGAGTAACACAGTACAATACGCGCCACGAAGGATGACATGACGAGCATTCCCGTCTCATAGCTCATACCGCCAAAGAGTCTACTGCGCAAGTCAAACCACGTGATGTGTCAAGTCTCATCTTTAGTGGCACGTTTTGTAATAATAAAATAAATGTGTAAAACATAACCCTTAGTATCACGTAAAAAAAAACAAGTTTACAAACAAAGTAAACTGTAGCTTATCCCTGGATAGCTAATCATGTGAAACAAACTTTGGTCAGTCTTCTTCTTCTTCGCGTCGATGGCACAGCAGTGTTTTAAAATTTTGTTGGCCCAAAACTTCGCCACTTCCACGGCATCTTTGGTGGCAGCAAAGACGTCGCTATGGCTGCATTTTTTGGGGCACATAGGGCAGGATAGGAGGAGGGACATAGTTAGCTCCACATCCATACTATCGGAATAGCCTCAGAAGTGTAGCAGAAATAAAATCCAGTAATATCTCCACAGTACTATAATCACAAAAATTCACCTTTGCTTGTACAACGATTGCGCGATGTCTGCCGATCACAACCACTGTCGGCCATGACACCAACTTCGATTATAAAATGCACTATCTTAAATTATTATAATGGCTAATAACAAACGATTACACATCTACAATTAGTTGGATAATTAAATTACATTTAATTATTATCATTTATATTCACAATGTAATATTTCACCATAAATCAAAAATGTTTAAACTTTAACATCCGCCATCTGTTGCTACTTAATAAAATCAATACAACAATTTAAAATATTATTAATCAGAAGTACATTAATACTAATTAGGCTTACAATACCCTTTTTTTTTTTTTTTTTTTTTTTTTTTTTTTTTTTTTTTTTTTTTTTTTTTTTTTTTTGAGGGTGGGAAATCATCAAATAACTTCTCCCGCTCTGGGTGGAGCGGGAGGGCGTGTCAGACTTTTACTGACTAAAACCCACCCGTGTTCCTTCAGTTGCCTATGCCAGGGCCGCGGTAACCCCTTCGGACAACCCGCGACCCCAGCGGCGCTTACAATACCCTGCTGTCGTACCATCGAGACAGCCCCATTTTGCGAGTTTGTCGTTGCATCTTCCCACTTGAGTTTGGAGGCGGTTCAGAGGCTTCCAAGTGGACCACGGAAGGTTGTATTCTGCGGGTAGATGCTTTTGAGTAGTTGCGTTGGTACGAATGTTATGGGCCAATAAGTGGATGTCTTGTTTCGGTCTCCTGTTTGTGTTTTTCCACTCCGCTTGCAACTTCTCTTCGGAGATGTATAGTCAGCGTCAAATATCGGGACGAACACACTGTTCAAAATGATCTCAACAACTAAGAAAATTAAACATTATCTCAATTGGATAAAGTTTTTTTCAGAATGACAGTTGTCGTGTACCTTCATTCTGAAACATTCCTTGTGCTAATGAGTTATTTCATTTTCACAGTTGTTTAGATCATTTTGAATAACAGTTTGTTCGTCCCGATACTATTGACGCTGACTGTACAGGTGGGATGTAGTGCGCTGGCCGTAGTCGGACTTGGGTCAGTATATAAATAGTAGCCTGAGCTGCTGAAGCGCTGATTTTTAGCCGCTTTTTTGTCAAATCGCGGTTACAATCGTCTTAAAGTCCCATGTGTTTCCTCTTTAAGTTAATTTCGTTCGTCTAATGGGCTTCGGCAGGGGTTGTTTCGCGAATAAAAACTTTTACCACAAAGTTAGCACTCCAACAGTTTCCTATTTAGTTGAAATTTACAAATTAAGTGTTTCTGTTATTCCGGAATAAGTTGGTCGGATGAGTTCGCGAACTTATTTGTCATAAGCCTATCAGTCTGGTGATATTCGGTGATTTGTTTTGTTTATGGTAGACGAACTTTCTAGCGATAAGTTTTTGACTTTAAATTGTATGTAGTTTCTGCTTATCCCCAAGGGAAGAAGGCGTGAGTACGTATGTATGTATAGGTTCTGCGTCTAAAAAAATAATACTAAGGAGTATGCTTATTGACAACGCAATTATAGTAGACAAAGAAGGAAGAGAATTAATACTATAATCAGACTTGACTATATTAGCTGCAATAAAGTGATACTTCTAACTGTCATTTTGTTAAAAAATGTTCCCAATTTTTAACTAAATGACAGTATGAAGTGTCATGCAGTTAATTATTTTCAAATATAGGTAAATACAGTCAACGTCAAAAATATCGAAACGAACAGAATGTTCAAAATGATCTCAACAACTAAGAAAATTAAACTTTATCTCAATTGGATAAAGTTCTTGTCAAATGGCAGTTGTCGTGTACTGTCTTCATTCTGAAACATTCATTGTGTCATTGAGTTATTATTTCATTTTTATAGTTGTTTAGTTATTTTGGACAGTCTGTTCGTCCTGATATTATTGACGCTGACTGTACCTTGTACAATTTTTTTATACAATAGGCTATTTATTATGTAGGGTTATTGGTAAAACAGCAGCAACCTTTTAAGGGGTCATTGTACTCATCACTATGAACAACTGTTACTATGGGATTTCTCCCATTTTTTTTTCTGATTTTTTTCTGAAGCTGATTTTTTTTCGTCATTTCAGGACCTCAAATCACGAAAAAAAATCAGCTGCTCCCTACATTTTGACGAGTTTGATGTAGGTAATTGTACTGGACAGCAGCTTTCGCGATTTCAGGTTTGGTCCCATAGTAAAAGTTGTTCATAATGATGAGTACAATGATCCTTTAAGAGGGTGTTGATGTTTTACCAATAACCCTGTATATTATGTAAATTTTACAACACGATTTCTTATCTTCTTCTTTAATTTGCTGAATGTGGTGATACAACCTACTATCCTGTCTACACTGTCCCGTTTCGTAATTTTGATGATGTACAATGTATTTCAACGACATCTACACGATATTAGGTATACTAGAAACGTACTAAACCCACTTACTGCCGAAGAACCAACAAACTCGGTTACTTGCACATAGAGGGCGCTTAACACAATAGGTTACGGTTTTCATTATAGATGGCGCTACGTTAACTGAACGTACCAAGATGCATCTAATTTTCATAGACTTAGAAAAAGGAGGACTCCACGCCACGCATATCGAAAGTGAAGCACAGTAACCGTTTGTACAAACACGCCTCACGGACACATTTTACATCATAGTATGCCGACCGGCCGCCATTACGTGACACGAGCGAGTTGTAGTGAGTACCTGCAAAGACTACTACAACTTGTAGTAGTCTTTGCAGGTACTCAAATCACGCACACATAGATCGGTACGGTGCTTCACTTTCGATATGCGTGGCGCGGAGTCCTCCTTTTTTATACTTGTATGCTAATTTGTAAGGAAAACGAATTTCAATGGATGAACCTGCCTTAGGGTTCCCATGTAATTCTGAACAAAAAGTTGGATTTGAAAAAATATTTTTGCATTTGGTAGCCTAATTCTCGTGGATGGTTATAGACTATTTAACATCACGCTACGACCCTTAGGAGTCGAGCAAAAATAAAAAAAGTCTGAAAGAACGCTAAGCGAAAACGAAGTAGGTAAGTGCCGAGCAAAAAGAAAAAAAACCGGTCAAGTGCGTGTGTGACCACGCACAATGAAGGGTTCCGTAGTTGAAAAGAATTTATCCCAAAAACAAACACAAGAGGCCGTTCACGAAATTTTGCCGATTTCGCTGATTTTACAGTTAGGTATCTTTAAAATCCAGTAGTGATTTACTTGCGAGTATCAAAATATGTCGCATAAATGGCCGTTTTTAGTGTTCCGTACCTAAAAAGGAAAAAACGGAAACCTAATAAGATCACTTCGTTGTCTGTCTGTCTGTCTGTCTATCTGTCATTCTGTCAAGACCAAATCAATAAGCTTTTAAGTCGACGTAATAAAAAAATACGGCCATTTATGTGCCATAGTTTGATACTCGCAATTAAATCAAAACCTATAGTGTACTCTCCGTTGTCCTAGAAACATTAAATTTGGCAAAAAGTAAGGTCTCATAGCACAAGTAAAGGAAAAAGTCCGACAATTTTTTTTTATTGCGTTGACTTAGAAGCTTGATTTTTTTAGAACTCCTTCGGGAAATTAATATCAAATACGTAGGTCTATACGTAGGTCGTTTTTAGGGTTCCATACCTCAAAAGGAAAATACGGAACCCTTATAGGATCACTCGTGTGTCCGTCTGTCTGTCTGTCCGTCTGTCCGTCTGTCACAGCCAATTTGCTCCGAATCTAATGAACCGATTAAGTTAAAATTTGGTACACATAGGGATGTCTGTGACCCAAACACGTAAAGCTAAAGTAAATATATGAATTTTGAATATGAGAGTCACTTTTAGGGGGAAAATAAGAAAATTAAAAAAAAAAGTTTTGTAAACTATACCGTGTGACATATCAAATGAAAGGACTTAATATGAGGGTCTCAAATATATTTTTTTTATAATTTTAAAATAAATTGTTTTAAAGTTATTTAAGAAAATTGACGAAAATTGACCATTCCCCCCCCCTTATCTCCGAAAATACTGAGCCTAAAATTTTGAAAAAAAATATAAAAAATAGTTCTATGCCTGTAGATTACAGGAAAATCTATAAAAAGTCTGTGGTCTTAAAATAACATGGTAAATCTATATATATAAAAAAATCAAAGTCCTGCCTGAGTCACTGACTAATACAGGGTGGCCGGAACATTGACGTCCAAAAATAAAATTTCGGTCCCTCGTATCGTGGGGTATTCGAATCACCCCCATGTATGTTCCGCGACTTTTCATAGTTTTCGAGTTATGAATTTTTTTCTGAATGTTTGAAAATTTTCGACCTGACCAACCTAAAAAAATTCTAAAAAAAAAAGTAGAGGGTTTTATCGAGTTTCTTTTTTTGCAACTGAATTTTCATAAGTAGTACTTTTATGCGTAAAATAATCAGCTTCGTAACTGTGATGAAAGTTATGAAAATGTTGATCTAAAGTGAAAAATTTACGTTCGGTAAATTATGACTCAAATTTTCAACTTTAAATTAAAAATCTTAACAGGTGACTTCATAATTCCTAAGTAGGCTTCAAGAATGCGCCAGACTCTCAGCTTTCATAATCATAAAAAAAATGAAGTACTTAATAGGGCTACTTTGTTTAAAATCGGCCTTCAAAGACAGCGAGGTGGAAAAATTCTTAAAATTACCCATCTGAGTAATTATTTTTTTTTGGCTATTTTCTCGTTCCTAAGGTTAATTAATGATAAGAATACTGAAAACTTACCACATTATATTCAATATTCATAATTACCACACGTGGGCGAATGAAAATCCACTCGAAGTGAGAGCTTCGACATTTCAACATTGCTTCAGCGTTAACTTGTGGTCTGGTATCCTCAATGGCGAACTAATTGGTCCGTTTGAACTGCCGTCCAGACTTGATGGAGAAACATACAAAAACTTTTTGGAAAATGAACTTCCATTGTTGCTGGCAGATGTGAATCTCGAACTCAGACGAACCATGGTGTTGCAAAATGACGGCGCCCCGTGTCACTATGCAACCCAGGTCCGAAATTACTTAGATGAAACATACCCCAACAGATGGATCGGACGCAGCGGACCAATTAGGTGGCCTCCACGCTCACCTGATCTCAACCCCATCGATTTCTTTATTTGGGGCTATTACAAGGAAATAGCATACGCCCGAGACTGTTCAACTGAACAAGAGCTGAGGCAGTTGATTGCAGAAGCTGAACGTGTTGTGAGAGAGAACAGAGACGCTTTTAGACGATTGCCAGACAATTTCTTACGTAGGTGTAGAATGTGTATTGCTGCTGGTGGTGGCCACTTTGAAAACCTTTTGTAAATGTTAAAAATAAATTAAGTACTTTTTTCACATTATCATCTGTGTTTTATTCAAAACCACTTTTTACGTAAAACTTTTCTTACCCAACTCTGAAACTATTTGTTGGTTAGTTTTCAGTATTCTTATCATTAATTAACCTTAGGAACGAGAAAATAGCCAAAAAAAAATAATTACTCAGATGGGTAATTTTAAGAATTTTTCCACCTCGCTGTCTTTGAAGGCCGATTTTAAACAAAGTAGCCCTATTAAGTACTTCATTTTTTTTATGATTATGAAAGCTGAGAGTCTGGCGCATTCTTGAAGCCTACTTAGGAATTATGAAGTCACCTGTTAAGATTTTTAATTTAAAGTTGAAAATTTGAGTCATAATTTACCGAACGTAAATTTTTCACTTTAGATCAACATTTTCATAACTTTCATCACAGTTACGAAGCTGATTATTTTATGCATAAAAGTACTACTTATGAAAATTCAGTTGCAAAAAAAGAAACTCGATAAAACCCTCTACTTTTTTTTTTTTGAATTTTTTTAGGTTGGTCAGGTCGAAAATTTTCAAACATTCAGAAAAAAATTCATAACTCAAAAACTATGAAAAGTCGCGGAACATACATGGGGGTGATTCGAATACCCCACGATACGAGGGACCGAAATTTTATTTTTGGACGTCAATGTTCCGGCCACCCTGTATATCAACGCACAGCCTAAACCAATGGACCTAGAGACTTGAAATTTTGCACATAGATACCTTATATAGTGTAAACATCCACTAAGGAAGGATTTTTGAAAATTCCATCCCTAAGGGGGTAAAATAGGGGATGAAAGTTTGTATGAAAAATCCTATCCCTTGAGTTAATAGACTTGAAACTTAGCACGAATATTCATCTAAGTAAATTATAAAGTTTATCATTTTTAGTTTTCCTAAACTACCCCCTAAGGAGGGATTGGGGGTGTCAAAGTTTGTTTGGAAGAACTTTAACACGCGGTCCGATTAACTCAAAACTCAGTTTTTATACTTGAGACCAAAAATTATGACTAACGTGTATCAGGGTTTTCCAGAAATCTACCCCTAAGGGGTGAAAAGTTGATTTTATAGCGGAGGATTTTATTGGGGGCTTGATTAACTCTAAAATTGGTGTAAATAATGTTTGAGTCAAGTTATGGAAACATACCAGACGATTTTTGAAATTCTTTATTTGTGTTCGTGAAAATAGAGATAGGTACCTACAGTTTATATGAAAAATTTTATTAATTTGGTTAATGAACTTGAAACTTAGCACAAATACTTGCATAAGTAATTAATAATGTTTGCCATTATTCGTTTTTCAAAACTACGCCTCAAATGAGGTTAGGGATGTTAAAGTTTGTATAGAAGTATTTTAAAGCGCAGTCCGATTAAAAAAATGGTACTTTGAGGAAAGTTAGGAAACTTGCCAAACGAATTTTCATCGATTTTGACGACATATGGGAGTAACTTAGGCTATTTTTATTTTAGAAAAATAATTAGGGTTCCGCGCAAGAAAATTAAAATCCATGAAATCAGACAACCACGTACAGTCCAGTACAAACTTACTAAGCCTCCGCTGTCTATTACGGCTATAACAACAAATAATAAAAATAAAGCAAAGTTAAAAATGTAAGGGGTCGATCCCCATACAATAAACTTTTCATTTTGAAAAAAAAAATAAAAATTTTAATCTAGCATGTATGTCATCGTCTAAAACTCATTGGGTAGTGTACAAACATATATTTTTTTAATCTTTTAAAATTAAGAAATAGGGGGCCGCAAAAGTTGTAAATTTTAGACCATTTTTGTACGAGCTCTAGCGCAACAATTCAACAAATTAGGAATTTGAAACTTCTTTATACCATGTAGGTACCATGAATACTGTATTTAATCAACAATAGTGAAAACGGCGATTGATAAGGTATTTTGTTAAAACATGGGTGATTTTCTGCAACTGCAAAAAATTGTTGCTTAAACACAGTATTTATGGTACCTACATGGTATAAAGAAGTTTCAAATTCCTAATTTGTTGAATTGTTGCGCTAGAGTTCGTAATAAAATGGTCTAAAATTTCTTAATTTTAGAAGATAAAAAAAAATGTGTTTGTACTCTACTCAATGAGTTCTAGACGATGACACCCCACATGCTAGATTATTATTATTTTTTTTTCAAAATGAAAAGTTTATTGTTTGGGGACTGACCCTGTGGTGGACTGTATTAGGTTGGAGTAATAAAAGACTTCTTGCTGCTGTCTTCTAGTTTATTCTTCTTGTAGAGCTGTAGGCCGACTGACTTCCTTTGGTTTTACAAGTAAGGCTTTTTATATGCCCCAGTGGCGTTAGTTCTATCCCTACTATTTCCCACGCTTTGGGTGGTCTAACAAAGTACTGGCTACGTTATTTAAAACTATTGTAAACACATAAAAACAAACTTTCTTAGAATTATTACAAATGGCTAAAGAAATGCATATCAATAGACACCGACAACAAATAATTCGTTTCCTAAAACTAAGAAAGATATTTTGTGCGGATTACAATTTACGCAGAACTGTTACCTATTCAACAAAAGGTCTCGACAATAATGAGTTCCTTTAACAGTGCCGCTAGTAAACATTTTAGAATATAAAACAATGCATTTTACTGCGAAAACGCCCGGCGATAAGCAAAACAAAACATTTCGGGCGCCGTGGGAATCTCTAGCATCTGTTGGACTTAAAGCTGCATGCTAATTTTCCACAAACTAAAAATACCACATGCCTAAAGACTATGATATTACCACGCTAACTAATGAAGCAGCTATCCTGCACAACTTTCATAGTCTTTTAATTTATACTATGCTCGGCGTCCGTAACAGCTCTCCCCCCGGCGCAGCTCGCGTAGCCTCCTCGATCTTCAATACGACGACGAGCTTGCTCACGGGGCGTCGGAAGACGCCGGCTCTGGTGCGCACCTCGACGACCCTGATGCCGCCGTCCGGTCCACGATGCGTGCGCTCGACGACTCCCATCGGCCAGGTGTTCCGGGGCAGCGTGTTGTCGACCACGAGGACCACGTCGCCAGCTTGCATTGGACGCACATCGTTCTGCGGCTCGCCGCGAGGTACCAGAGTGGGTAGGTACTCGCGCAGCCAGCGTCGCCAGAAGTGGTCAGCGAGTGCTTGACTAACTCGCCATGTTCTTCTGTCAGCCTCGTCGCAGGGTCCCGTCGTTGGCAGCCCTTCCGATGACCCCAACAGGAAGTGGTTGGGTGTAAGGGCCTCTGGATCGCTGGGGTTCACGCTAACGTGGGTCAGTGGTCTTGCGTTGATGGAGAACTCGGCTTCGGTGAGTAGAGTTCTCAAGACTTCTTCTGCTGGCGCCTTCTCTCGCAGAGTGATGCTGAGAGCAGTCTTCACGGAGCGCACCATTCGCTCCCACGCGCCACCTTGGTTGGGCGCGCCAGGAGGTATGAAGCGCCACTCCATTCGATGCAGTAGCCCCTCGTCTCGCAGGGCAGGCATCCACTCGGCGTAGGCGTTGCGTAGCTCTTGGTCAGCTCCGCGGAAGTTGGTTGCGTTGTCGGAGTACATCACTCGGGGCCACCCTCTGCGTGCGGCCATACGTCTCAGCGCCATGATTGCTGAGTCAGTGGAGAGTGATGCGACGAGCTCGATGTGCACGGCGCGGGAGGTGAGGCACGTGAAGAGTGCGCCCCACCTCTTTTCTCGGCGTCGCCCGACCTTGACCATCATTGGTCCGAAGTAGTCCACCCCGCAATTAGTGAACGGGCGGTGGAAGGGGTCAAGGCGGGCGTGTGGCAGGTCTCCCGTAGCTGGCGTTTGCGGCGTTGCTCGCCGTCTCTTGCAGAAGGCGCAGTTTTTCTCGACAGCGCGTACTGTGGGCCGTAAGTGGATGACCCAGTACCGCTGTCGCAGGTCGTTCGTCACGCGCTCTCTGTTGGCGTGACCCGCAGCGCAGTGCTCCCGGAGTACAAGGAGCTTGGTCAGCTGATGACGGCCATCCAGTATGATTGGCCGCTTCGTCTCGGTCGGCGCGGAAGAGGCCTCGATCCGGCCCCGCACCTTCAGGACATCGTCTTCTAGTACTGGATCCAGCCGGTACAGCCGGCTCGCTTTTGTCAGCGGGCGTGCAGACCGGATCCTCTTCAGTTCCTCGCCGAAACTGTCTTCTTGCGCCTGTCGTATCAGCTCGGCCTCGGCGCGCTGGATGTGGCGATGTTCCATCGCTGTTGCTCGTCGACGGCAGATGTCGGTGAAGGCGATTGCTCGAGCGGTGGCCCTCACCAAGACTTCATACTTCGAGAAACGGGCGGGGTTCGGTAGCCAGCTGTCTCGTTCTGTCTTCTCGCTGATGTGGAGGACCTCTTCGTCCTCTTGCTCGGACGTCGTTGTTCTAGGCCATTGCTCCTCTGGTAGGAACAGGAAGTCGGGCCCCTGGAACCAGCGATCCGTTGCACTGATGGGTGTGTCGACGAGTCGCGTGGCGTCGTCGGCTACGTTGCTTGCGGTGGGTAGCCAACGCCACTCTTCTTTCTGGGTTAGCTCGGCGATTTCCCCTAGTCGGTGCGCGACGAATGGCGTGTAGCGTCGCATGTCGTGGTGAATCCAATGTACCACGGTGGATGAGTCGGTCCAGTAGGTCGTCTGGCTGATGTTGATTCGATGCTCCTTCTTCACAGTGTCGGCGAGTCTTGCTCCGATGACCGCAGCTTGCAGTTCCAGGCGTGGTATGGTCTGCGCTCGTCGAGGCGCCACCTTAGCTTTGGCGGCGACCAACACGACGTTCAGGCTCCCGTCGACATTCTTCACTCTCCAGTAGGCCACGGTCGCGTAGGCTTGCTCACTGGCGTCGCACAGGATGTGTAAGTCGATGCGCTCGTACTTCTGTGTCACGTAGCATCTTGGTAGTCGAAGCTGGGCGAGCTCGGGAAGACGCGCGAGCCATGATGCAAAGAGTTCGTTCTCTTCTTCCGGAATCTGCTCATCCCACGTCGTCTGGAGGCGCCACAAGTTCTGCAGTATGATCTTCGATCGTATGGTGTAGTGGCTCAGCAGTCCTAGTGGGTCGTAGATGGACATCACGGCGCTGAGGGCTTCACGTTTGGTCGGCGCGCGAGTTCTTGTCCTTACTTCAGCTGGAACTCGGCTCATCGACGTGTTGAATCCCAGCTCATCTCGTTCTGCGTTCCAGAATAGTCCCAAGATCTTGCTCTCGGGCTGATCTCCCCCCAGTGTTGTGGGAGCGGTGGCGTGCAGTTCTGGTGGCACGTCGCGTAGTACCGACTTGTTGCTGGAGCTCCATCCTCGTAGCGTGAATCCCGCATGCGCGTGTACTGCTCTCGTTTCTTCGACCGCCTTCCAAGCTTCCTTCGTGTCTTCGTAGCTGGCTACCAGGTCGTCCATGTAGTGACTCTTCTTGATGGCTTCCAGCGCTCGTGGATACTCCTGCCCGTGTACATCCGCGTTATGGTTGCGGACATAGTGGGCCATGTACGGGGAGCTCGCTGCGCCGAAGATCATGCTGGCCATCTTGTACTTCTTTGGAGGCTCTACTCGTTCGTCGCCTCGCCACAGGAACTGCTGCGCTGGTTGATCTTGCTGTCTTATTCGGATCCTCAGGAACATTTCTTGCACGTCCGCTGTGATCGCCACTGTCTTCTCTCGGAATCTGAATAAGATCCCTGGCAGTGATAATAGTAGATCGGGCCCCTCCAGCAGCTCGTCGTTCAGGCACACGCCGTTGCTTTTAGCCGCTGCGTCGAATACCAGCCTATGCTTGCCGGGTTTGTTCGGGTTCTGCACGGCGAAGTGTGGCAGGTACCAGCAGATGGCGCTCGCTTCTTCCGATCCATCGCACGGCGTTGCGTACCCCTTATCCAAGAGGTTGTTGATCTGCTTCGTGTATTCAGCTGCGAACTCAGGATCGGCGTCCATCTTTTGTTCTATCTTCTTTAGTCGGCGGAGCGCCTGCCCGTAGCTTGGTGGCATGATGACGTCATCTCGTCGCCACGGCAGTCCAACTTCGTACCCGGTGTCGATCTTCTTGGTCGTTTTCCTGACGATGTCGATAGCTCGCTGATCGGTTTCCTTGACTCGAGGCTTCCCCTGGATGCCGAGTGCGTCGATCTTGAAGTGGGCTTCGACTAAGTCGTGGAGTTCTTGCTCGCTTGTCCTCGGCGTTCGTTCAGGCTCGAAGACGTGCAGCACGTTTCGCTCTTGATAGATGGTCTTGCGTGGCGCGGTTCCGTGCACCACCCATCCTAGTTGTGTTCTTGATGCGGCCGGTTGATCAGGGCCGCCGACTCGTAGCTCGCGGGACACGATGCATTCCCAGTGGTCTGTCCCCATCAGGATTCCAGGACGGGCCACATCGTAGCACACCTCTTCTGGTGTCAGGTCCCTCAGATGCTCGTAGTCCAGTAGGGTGTCAGGAACGGATTGACGATGGAGGCGGAGATTCTTCATAGTCCTCGCTCTGACCTTGTAGTTCTCGTCGCTCTTCAATCCTCTGACTTGAATATCCACCAGCTGACTCTTCATCTCTTGCTGTGACATGTTGACCCCGTTCAGGTGGAGAGGTTGCGCTGGTCCCTCAGCTCCGATGCTCGCTGCTAGTTCTTCATCGATGAGGGTGATTGTAGCTCCTTCATCCATTAGAGCATACGTCTTCACCTCCCCCCGTGGTCCGGCTATGACGACAGGGCACATCTTCAGCAAGACTGCTCGTGGTCCGGCAGCTGGTCGGGTTGCTAGGGACAGGACCGCTTCCTCCTTGGGTGCATCTGTCTTCTTTTCTTCAGTCTTTGCTTCTCGTACTTGATGAAGAGTCGCATGATGCGGGCGGCGACACTCGTCCACGCCGCACGCCTTTGCTTTGCAGTGTGTGCGCCTGTGTTGCTTCTGGGCGCATTTGAAGCATATCTTCTTCTCCTTTACCAAGCTCCATCGCTCGTCCACAGTAAGTGCCTTGTACTTCGGGCACTGTGTCAGGACGTGAGCTTGCTCGCATTTGGGGCACTTGACCTTTTCTTCTGCGCTCTCGACCGTAGTGAAGACGCTCGCTTTCTTCTTGAGTGTCACGATGGGTCGAGTATCCTTCTTCTGGCTTGTGCTACTCGTAGACGGGGTGTATGTATACCGCAGTGCTCTGTCCGCTTCTCTCATCAGGAAACGGGATAAAATGACGATCTCCGGGTCAGTCATTCCTTCGTGGTCGTAGGCGTAGTCGCACCAGCGGGATCGAAGATGCGGGCTGAGCTTGTCCAATACTTCTCGCGTCATCAGGGGGTTGAACAGGTAGCCTCTTCGGTCGATTGTCTTCAGCACGCAGATGATGTTCTGCAACTTGATGGCGAAGCTGTTGAGTTCGGCTGCTGATGATCCAGGTTTCGGAAGTTTCTTGAGGTCTTCTAGTGCTCGGTCGATGATGACTTCAGGTCTTCCAAAGCATTGCTCGAGGGTCTTCATGATGACGTCCGGATCTGTAGCTGTATGCAGAAGGGCGGCCACGGCGTCTCTTGCTTCCCCTTTGAGGCAGCTCCTTAGCCTCTGGATGTTTTCCGCTGCTGACACTTGGTACATCTCGGTCGTATCTCGAACTGCTGCTTTGAATGGCAACCATTCGTTGGCTGCTCCGGAGAAGGTCGGCAGGTCAGTGTGTCGAGGCCTGGGTCTGGCCATCTTCTCCAATATGGCGGCCAAGTGCTTGATGCTGTTCTTCGTTGTTGGAGTTGGCGATCTTCCTCGCGGTGCTTCGAAGCGTATTTGCTTTGGCTCTTCCCTGGCTTCCCTGGTTCCTTCTTCTTCCCGAGAGTTGAGGGGGTTCGTCCTCAACCAGTTGTCCACTTTCTGATGTGGTTCTTCACGGGGAGGAGTGGCTTCTTCGTGCACGCTGTATTCATCGTTGATCGCGGATACTTCGGCTGCTAGTCTCTTTTTGACTAGGTCGGCCTCCAACTCCAACTCCTTTCTTCGGATCGTCGCTAGCTTCTCTGCTGCCTCCAGTTCCGCCATCCGTAGTCGTGTTGTCACGCTGGTTGTTGACCTGACGGATCTAGTCGGTGATGGCTTTCGTTGCTCCGCAGTAGCCCGAAGTCCGGATGGTCCCGCTGTACTGGCGTCCGCTGATTTCCAAAATGGTGATGCCGGCGGGTCCAGTGAGATTCTTCTCAATCGTTCTTGCTGTATTCGTTCAGCTTCTCTGCGGCGCGCCTCCTGTTCTTGGCTGTGACGCTGCTGCTCCTCGATTTCTGCTAATTCCCCTTGGCTTCTGGTGACCACCATCTTGAAGTTTTTTCGACTTGGCCCTCTTCTTTCTTGACCCGGCCCTCGTTTTCTTTACGCGTCCCTCTTCTTTCTTGACCCGGCCCTCGTTTTCTTCACGCGGCCCTCTTCAACGTGGCCTCTCTTCAGCGCGGCCCCTCTTCAACGCGGCCCCTATTCAACGTGGCCCCTCTTCAACGTAGCCCCTCTTCGACCCGGCGACGATCGGGTACGTCGGGTCGGTATGGCGGCGCGTCTTCAACGTGGCCCCTCTTCAACGTAGCCCCTTTTTAACGTAGCCCCTCTTCGACCCGGCGACGATCGGGTACGTCGGGTCGGTATGGCGGCGCGTCGTAGGTACGTCGATTCTTCGGGACCGGTCGGTCGATGCAGTCGGCCTCGTAGATTCTTGCTCTTGCCGCAGATTTCTTCGTTTTTCTGCCGCTTGGTTGGCGCTGGTTCTTCGTTCTTCAGAATTATCCGCTGCTCGATGGACCAGACTGTGGTGGACTGTATTAGGTTGGAGTAATAAAAGACTTCTTGCTGCTGTCTTCTAGTTTATTCTTCTTGTAGAGCTGTAGGCCGACTGACTTCCTTTGGTTTTACAAGTAAGGCTTTTTATATGCCCCAGTGGCGTTAGTTCTATCCCTACTATTTCCCACGCTTTGGGTGGTCTAACAAAGTACTGGCTACGTTATTTAAAACTATTGTAAACACATAAAAACAAACTTTCTTAGAATTATTACAAATGGCTAAAGAAATGCATATCAATAGACACCGACAACAAATAATTCGTTTCCTAAAACTAAGAAAGATATTTTGTGCGGATTACAATTTACGCAGAACTGTTACCTATTCAACAAAAGGTCTCGACAATAATGAGTTCCTTTAACAGTGCCGCTAGTAAACATTTTAGAATATAAAACAATGCATTTTACTGCGAAAACGCCCGGCGATAAGCAAAACAAAACATTTCGGGCGCCGTGGGAATCTCTAGCATCTGTTGGACTTAAAGCTGCATGCTAATTTTCCACAAACTAAAAATACCACATGCCTAAAGACTATGATATTACCACGCTAACTAATGAAGCAGCTATCCTGCACAACTTTCATAGTCTTTTAATTTATACTATGCTCGGCGTCCGTAACAGACCCCTTAAACTTTTAACTTTGCTTTATTTTTATTATTTGTTGTTATAGCCGTAATAGACAGCGGAGGCTTAGCAAGTTTGTACTGGACTGTACGTGGTTGTCTGATATCATGGATTTTAATTTTCTTGCGCGGAATCCTAATTATTTTTCTAAAATAAAAATAGCCTTAGTTACTCCTTAAAACATCAGCTGTATGCCGTCAAAATTGGTGAAAATTCGTTTGGGAAGTACCATTTTTTTAATCGGACAGCGATTTAAAATTCTTCTATACAAACTTTAACATCCCTAAACCTCATTTGAGGCGTAGGTAGTTTCGAAAAACTAATAATGACAAACATTATTACTTACTTATGCAAGTATTTGTGCTAAGTTTCAAGTTCATTAACCAAATGAATAAGATTTTTCATATAAACTGTATCTCTGTTTTCACGAACACACATAAAGAATTTCAAAAATCGTCTGGTATGTTTCCATAACTTGACTCAAACATTATTTACACCAATTTCAGAGTTAATCAAGCCCCCAATAAAATCCTCCGCTATAAAATTAACTTTTCACCCCTTAGGGGTAGATTTTTGGAAAACCCTGATACACGTTGTAGGTGACTACATTATAATTATTACTTACACAAAATAGCACAATCGATTGTAGTCTTCATTTTTGGTCTCAAGTATAAAAACTGAGTTTTGAGTTAATCGGACCGCGTGTTAAAATTCCTCCATACAAACTTTGACACGCCCAATCCCTCTTTAGGGGGTAGTTTAGGAAAACTCAAAATGATAAACTTTATAATTTACTTAGATGAATATTCGTGCTAAGTTTCAAGTCTATTAACTCAAGGGATAGGATTTTTCATACAAACCTTCATCCCCTATTTTACACCCTTAGGGATAGAATTTCCAAAAATCCTTCCTTAGTGGATGTTTACACTATATAAGGTATCTATGTGCAAAATTGCAACTCTCTAGGTCCATTGGTTTGGGCCGTGCGTTGATATATTAGTCAGTGACTCAGTCAGGACTTTGATTTTTTTATATATATAGATTTACCATGTTATTTTAAGACCACAGACTTCTTATAGGTTTTCCTGTAATCTACAAGTATAGAACTATTTTCTATATTTTTTTCAAAATTTTAGGCTCAGTAGTTTCGGAGATAAGGGGGGGGGAATGGTCAATTTTCGTCTATTTTCTTAAATAACTTTAAAACAATATATTTTAAAATTATAAAAAAAATATATTTGAAATCCTCATAGTAAGCCCTTTCATTTGATATGTCACACGGTACAGTTTACAAAACTTTTTTTTTACATTTTCTTATTTTCCCCCTAAAAGTGACTCTCATATTCAAAATTCATATATTTACTTTAGCTGTACGTGTTTGGGTCACAGAAATTCATATGTGTACCAAATTTTAACTTAATCGGTCCATTAGATTCGGAGCAAATTGGCTGTGACAGACGGACAGACGGACAGACAGACAGACACACGAGTGATCCTATCAGGGTTCCGTTTTTTCCTTTTGAGGTACGGAACCCTAATAACTCGAATTTTCGAAGTATCCATCTTTCTTGTCTAAGCTGAATAAAATAAACAACTGAAAGTCGATAATCGAATGTTGCACATTTTTAAAAAGAAGAACTTCATAGGTACCATGTGAAAAAAGTTTCACTCAGAAATCTCAAACCATGAAGGTTCTATGTCAATATTCGAATTACCTAATACAATAAAACGGCAATTTCATACTTTAACCCCTATTATTTCAATTTCAATATTTCAAAACAATACGAACAAAATAAATGACATGAAATGTGTTGTCGACATGATCAAAACAAAACTAAAAAAACCGGCCAAGTTTTTGACCTAAACGATGCCTGGGATTTGAATGCGAAAATACGTAACAGTTTGACTTCCTGATCATAATTTTAGCCAAAAGAGTCCATTGTTCACCCAAAACCATCAAAATTTTAAGATAGTCAGTTCTTTTTATCTTTTTGGAAGACAAAAAGCGGTTCATTCAGCTTGTTCCACAAGCAATTTTGTATTTAAAATGAAGTCATCTTTTGAAACCACAACGGAATCATGTCAGCCCACAAAATTAATAGTTGGAAGGCTTTGTTTAAAGCCTGTAGCAACATCGTTTAGTGTGTCAAGTATGAATGACCACCTGCTTATAATTGCTCGTCTAACCACAACTTTTAACTGCCTAAGAATAAGCACAGACTCTGCAACGGCTTGTAGGTAGAAATTTTTTTTTTAATTTCACATACCCTACATGGCCACTTATAAAATAAATAAATAATAAAATAAAAATTCTTTATTGTCGCCAGCTAATACATTCATCTTAGAGTAATCTAAAATATGTAACGTATTATTCACAAAAAGGTACTGTTGCTGATTCCCAAACTAAGCTTAAGCTTGTGTTTTGGGAAACAGTGTTCAGCCGCAGGAAGTATCACATACTAAAATACGAAGACATTGTTGTCCCTGCAGTACACTTACAATCCCAAGATAACTTTAAGTAATTGTTACATTATAGTCTAATCTAATTTTTATTTTATTTAGGTTTAATAGATGTGTGTGATCTGTGTGTGTGTGTTAGGGTGTGTGTGTTTGTGTGAATGGTGTGAGTGTATGTGAGAGTTTGTATAGAAGTATTATTATTGATGTATGCTACACAATATATGCTAGTAGATCTTCCGTCTTTTGATAATCTAGTAGTTGAAGCCATTCAGAAGCTTTACCTTTAAGTTCGTGTCTGCTAAGCGAAGTAATATTGAGCTGTTTGTTTATAGTGTTGTACAACTTACAACTTATGACGTTGTACTGTCTCCTTGCAAAGGAGGTCTTGCATGGAACACCAGGGCACACAGGCATTTTGCTGCGTCTATTGGGGTTGGGTAGTGGTACGCTTTGATGTTTCCTGAGAATAGTTCTGAGCACAAAGAGTTGGCGAACTGTTAGGACCTTACATTCCGAGTACAGTTGAGAGGTTGGATGTCTGTAGGGCTTTCTTGTCATCACTTTCAGCACCGCTCTTTGTGCTCTTTCTAAGCTCAGTAGATGCGTCTTTGCGGCCCCTCCCCATACAGTGATGCAATATTGTACTATGGATTGACATAAGGCCAAGTATACAAGTCTGAGTTGTTCCATAGTTGCACTATCTCGAAGCGTTTTAAATACGTGAATGATTCGTCTTACTCTGGAATTTACTATACCAATGTGTTTATCCCACCTCAAGCCACTATCCATGTGTACTCCTAAATATTTCACACATTCCGCGCGAGTGATTTCTTGACAATCGCAGTTGCCCTGTGAAATGCAAGTGTGTGCTTGTAAGGAAAATCCTCGTGGTGGAGTTGTAGTTTTGTTGATGGAGAATCGGGAACATATTGCGTTTTGGTTAGGTTTAGGGTTAGTAGGTTGTGAGTCAGCCAATTTTTCACATTGGATAGTGCGAATTCTGCTCTCTCCTTAACTGTGTGCCAGTTTGGACCCCAGACAAATATGGCGGTGTCATCTGCATACGTGAAAATGCGAGAATAAGGAAGGGACATTGTGCAGAGGTCGTTAATATAAAGCTGGAAGAGGGTGGGACCCAAGACACTCCCTTGTGGAACTTATGAAACGTCAGAAGCTAGGTGTATGGTTCCAATTGATCGTTTCCTATGGAGAGAGCCGGCAAGAAACTAGCGACGGTTACTCTTTTAAAAATAATTGGCTTTAACAAAAGCTTTTCAACAAGTACCTAACAAAATAGAAAATGGTCAACAAATGTACAGTCTACTAGGCCTACAACATTCACACATTCACAAAATAGAAAAGAATAATGAATATTAAATGATGAGTAAATATAACAAACCTATGAAATGACACCAATTGACATGATTGCCATTACAACAGACAACAGTAACAAATCTGAATAAATATCAGGTCCACTCACTCCACTAGAAAGAGTTGACATTTGACAGACAGGTATATAATGTCATATAAATAAAAAAAATAAAAAAATATAAATAAAAAAAAATATAAATAAATAAAAAATAAAAAAAAATAAAAGAAAATATATATATCATATCATATAAATTGAATACAATTGAAAAAAAAAAGAAAAATTGATTATGTCAAGGACGAATGTAAAACAAATTTTATTTTTACACGTATTGTATTCAGGGGTGATGTATGTTTGTATGTATGTATGTATGTGAGTTTCTTTATTCTACCATATCTTTAGAATCCTTACATCATCCTGAGTGACACTGGCTATATTTTTTTTGAAAAAAAAAAAACCAACATGGCGGCAGTATGGCTCCTTTTTGAAATGTGAAAAAAAAAAATTCTTCAATTATAATTGAAGAATTTTTTTTGTCTTGAACAGCACATTCCAAAAAAAAAAAAATTTATTGGCAGCAACCACGTTTTAAATATTTTTGGTCCAAATGTGAAAGTGCCGGCCAAAAATTGTGCTATATTCTATTAGAATTTGTCAGACTGAGCATTTAATCAGACTTTAGTAAGACTGCGAAAGTCTACATTGTCACTAAAATGTATAAAATAAAAATAATCCCTGCCAAAACCAACTAAAAAGTAACTAAATAAAAAAAAAACAAGTTATATTCTCTGACTAAACAGATAAATAAAATTGTCATTGCAGTCGGGGGCCCATTCTGTGGAACACTTTATATTCTAAGAGGTCCCCCGACTGCAATGACAATTTTATTTATCTGTTTATTCAGAGAATATAACTTGTTTTTTATTTACTTTTTAGTTCGTTTTTTGGCAGGGCAGTCGTGTTTTTTAATTTTTAAATTATTTATTCTTATTTTTCGTTGAATTTTTTTAGGCATTATGCTGTTTGAGGTAGGTACTAGGGAAGCGACATGTGCAGAAGGAATTATTGCCAAAAATCCTTGCCTTCAACGTAGTCTTATACTTACTTACAACGTAGTCTTTATAATAAAACTTATTATAGACACGTTTGATGTGGGTTTTAATGTTGCCAGTGCTAAGTTCTGTAACTTTTTATAATAGCGGATACTGTTTATAAGAAATGATTTGCTTGTATTATTATTTATTTTTATTTATTTATTTCGGGATAAAAAACAGGAGTAATATTAAATATTATAAAATTAACTACTAATTAAACAAAGTTCTCATCATACTACCAACAACATTATCCACCTATTACTAATATGTTGATGCTAAATGAGAAAAAAAATAAAATAAAAACAGAAAAAATTATCTGCGTCATAACTTAGCAATACTTTGTCAAGTGAAAGGCCTGTCCTTGCTATGTTTACAGCCACTTTTTTACACCATAAATCATGGCATCATATAGTGGTAATACACGCTTTGTCTCTTTGTGTACAGTTATGGCAGTTGTACTTGCGAAACAGAGAAATGTGTGACTATCTATTGTCGAGATATAAAAGGGGTGTGTAATCAAGTAATTAAAAGAATGGAAGAAGTGAAAAAGATACAATTGGGTTGTGAAGAGCCGTGAGGTTGATATTGAAGAGAAAGGCTAGTGTTTTCATTGAATAGATAAAAGGTTACTAGTATATCAGACAATAATGTTTTGAGACTAAAGTCGTGCGTTGGTTATTTATTAGTCGTTAAATTATGGGGCAAACTTTTTCGAAGCCAATTTTCTGACATTAAGACGCTATGACCCGACAGAGACCGCGCTTACTAGTTTTTTAAACGAACGGAAAAAATAAAAAGTTTTATAAAATTATGAAAAAAAAGATATACATGGTGTCCGGTAAAGAATGGATAACCTTGGAATAGCATATAACAGACATGATGGCCGTTCTTAAAAAAATACAAAAAAAAAAAAAAAAATATCTCCTCCAAAAAATCATAATTTACGCACGACAACAGATCAAATTTTCAGTATAAGCTGATCTCGCATTGTATAGGATTTCCTTACAATGAGAGGTCAGTCTAAACTAGAAATGTAAGCTTGATGTGTAGCCGTGTGTACCTACTAGTGGGGATATTTTTTTTGTATTTTTTTAAGAACAGCCATCATGTCTGTAATATGCTATTCCAAGGTTATTCATTCTTTACCGGACACCCTGTATATCTTATTTAAGGATCTTGAGGAATTTGAGAAAACAAAAGCTAGAGTAGCGTACAACATAAAAATACATATTACTATAAATATTTTAAGGACAATATGACAAAACCTCGGAAAATATGGAAGTTAATAAACGATCTATCGAAAACCAAAATTAAAGAAAGGACTGGACCAGAAAAACTTGAGACTGACAATGGCACTATTACTGTTTAAAGGAAATATGTGAAAGGTTTAACTCTTACTTTTCAACTATTGGGTCATCACTAGAAAATCTCATCACTGATAATAACTTATCAGTGATGAGATTTTCTAGTGACTCCTCAAGTGTCGAATGCACCCCATGTGTGCACAAGGAAAAACATTTACACAGTGGTATATAAGCTTATATCGCATATATATAAACGTAAAAAAACATCATCCGATGGAAAACCAATCATCATCAGTAGTTGTGCACCTATGGAGTTCGCAACTAACCCCCGACCTCATCAATCGTTTCATCATCCTCATCATTTCATCGACCTCAAAAAAGCTTTTGATACAATTAGTCCCGATCTGTTATTACAAAAACTGTCTCACATTGGTATCACAGGCAAAGCACTACAGATTTTTGAGTCATACCTGCAAAATCGTAAGCAAATTGTCAAAATAGGTCAATATCAAAGTAGTTCACATTCTGTCACTTTCGGTGTACCTCAAGGATCAATTCTGGGACCACTGTTGTTCCTAATTTATATTAATAACATTTTCCAGATTGGCCTTAAAGGGGACATCTTGCTTTACGCAGATGATACAAGTATTTTCTACTTTGGGCTTTCAATCGAAGCTATGATACCTTATATCCAAAACGATTTAAATTTACTCAATGACTGGTTTCAATCTAACCCCCTCACAATTAATACTACAAAAATAAATTATGTTGTGATTGCCCCCAAAAATAAAACTACTACTTATATAAATGATCAATTAATCCAAAAGAAAACTAAACAGAAACTATTTAGGTTTAATTTTAGATAACTACTTGAGTTGGAAGCCTCAGATAGAGAAAATTAGAAGTAAACTCTTATCACTTACAGGAGCTCTTGACAATATAAAAAAATGCCTTCCTCGGAAAGTTCGATACATAATTAATAATTCCTTAGCTAGACCATATATAGACTACCTAATAGAAATCTGGGGGACCGCAGCTAAATCTAATCTAGAAATATTACAAACAGCACAAAATATTATTTAATTTCAAATTACGAACGTCAACTCAGAAAATATATCAAGATACAAAAATAATGAACATTTCCCAAACATATATGTACTATACAAGTATACTAATACGCAAAATAATACACAAAAATATTCATACAACACTAAATTTAACAAAAAAACATCAAGTACAAAAAAATTAACTACGAAACTCCAATTACTTAGAGTAACACGTCTTCCCAGAACAGTTAATTACGGGAGCAGAAATATAGAATTTGAAGGTTAACATGTACAAACCCATGGAAATAAAAAAACCAACCAACAGTAACCCATGGAAATAAAAAAAGCTAAAAGTATGTCTTGTTTTAAAAACCAACTTAAATCGTATATAATGTGTCAATAACAATTTATATATTAAAAAGAGAAGTCCTGACTGACTGACTCATCAACGCCCAGCCCAAACCCTTCAACCTGGAAGGCTGAAGTTTAGCACAGAGGTTCTCTATATAATGTAGACAAGGAATAAGGAACGATTTCCCGGTAGTACATTCCCGTAGGATATTTTCCGACATCCACGCGGGTGAAGCCGCGGGCAAAAGCTAGTAATAATATAAAAATACTAACATGCAAACTAACAAAACAAAAATAAAAGAGTAGTGAGTACCTACGTTGCCATGTATGCAACATCTAGTAACACATCTACTTTTACTTTTAGATCCGTGTTTACTTGGTTGGTGATTAGTACATATTTTTTTATCACTACCGTCCTATCTATTGTATCTACCCTAAAAAGTCTAATTTTACCAATTTGGCCATTGCTGGGAGACGTGAAAATTGGGCTCGTGAAACCTTCCTAAATGCTCTAATTTATCGCCACATTTCAGTCCTTTAACACCCAGGCCCGAGTTTCTATGGAGTTTGGGTTTCTCCTTTACTTTTAACGTCATTTTTGTACGCTCGTAAATATTTTAATGTAAACATTAGTTTCTCAGTAAGTGAATTATTGTTTATTCTTAATGAGGAATAATAAAGTTCTTAAACCATTAGGATCTGGCGGATAGTCAAACACTTTTAACAACACGATTAGATATATTTTTTTTAGAAAAAATTCCCCAAGTTACCCTTTTCGTAATGTTTAATTAATCTCATAACAATAAAACAGACGTTTTTTCTATTCTTTTTTATAAATGAAAAGATATTAAGATCATTTAGCACAATTCCCTGAGTTTGTCGTGATAAAATAATTACTATGTTTTAATACCTACCAAATGCGCGAGACAACCACTCGCGAACCTACTTCAGTTCAGTGCACGGCCCGAGCGCCGGATCATACTTAAGCGCCGTTTACACGGGGCAAGTTTCTGGAACGTTCAAGAGCAATAATTGCATGCCATAAAGCACGTTCAAGTTTTTTGACATTCAAGAACTGCATGAAGTGTTTAGACGCGTGCGATTCCATAAAATGGCATGTGCAATAATTGAATGCAAGTTTTGCCATTCAATAAAATTGCATGCGACTTACACCAGGCAATAAAATTGACAGGCGATTATTGCATACAAGTTTTGCCTAGACATGATATTTCATTAAATTTTAATGAACGCTTCTCAAGATATTTTTCAAGTTGTTCTTGATTTGATTTCTTGCCTCAAAATAGCAACAACGATTAGGTACCACACCCTCACTCACCGCACTCATATTTCAATGACAGCACGAATGTCAGATCATGCCAGAATTGAATGCGATTTTATTGTACGAGCAATTATTGTATGTACTGTGCGATTTTCTTGTACAAGCTTATACCAGTTTTCAAAGTTGCCCGTATCGTGCAACAATATTGTACGTGTTGTTTAGACGGTGCCAGATTTTTGCCTTTCAATTTTATGGTATGCCACAGGCAATAAACTGGCGCCGTGTAAATGGAGCTTTAGGGCCTTAAGATTGCAGTATTTAATAAACAGGAACCTAAATTAAGAAGTTTTCTAATTTTCAATAATATTTTTTTTATGGCCGTTGGGCTATCTTCAACTAGCCAATATCATGATTTACGCCAATTAACGTTTCATTGCACGTTTTGTTTACTATAATTAAGAAAAAACTGCAGTTTGCAATGCATAATCATTTGCTGATCACCAGTTATTTACCTTGAAATTATTGCTATGACAAGAATCCTCACTACCGCTAATTAATTGCATACACACCTTTTTTATCAATATTATTCACCAAAATCTCTGAAGATTAAGTTTCACCTTCATAAAACTTGTGCAAAAAATAGTTCTGTACCATCCCGAAGGTAAAGCACTGTCTATAAGGCCCTGCGCGCACTGCCGTGCGGTGGAATGCGTTGCGTTGGTTCTGCCGCACCGGCGATGCCTACGGTGACTAAAACGCATGCGTTTTTGTCACCGCAGTGCGTGCACTTCAAAGACATTCCATACTTCACAGATTACGCGTTAGAAAAACACACGGCAGTGCGAGCAGAGCCTTATACTACATTTCATCATACTGCTGTCAACAGATTGTATGTAAGTGGCTTGTTCTCTCGCGAACAGCTCATTCCGTACTAGAAAATTGAATCCTATATTATTAAATGAGTAATATTTGTTTATAAATTTATATATTTGTAATCACGTTCTCGAAAACCGCAAACTAAGAATTTCGATGAAAGTGGCCTTATATTGCACCTTTACGGGGTTAACGGGGTGAAAAATCGATCTAGCTAGGTCGCATTTCCGGGAAAATTTGTTTTCTCTATTTTCGCGCGAGCAGAGCTTGGCAGAGCAGAGTTCTTAGGTCTGATTACCCAGACTTCACTGGATGGGATCAATGTATCGTTTCTCCTGGAGCGATACATTGATCCCGTCCAGTGAAGACTGGGTTCCCCGGGAGGCTTTATTATATTCCTCTATTAGCTCATGCATCATTTATTTAGGGTCCCGTACCTCGAAAAGAAAAACGTTGCCCTTATAGGACCACTCCGTTGTCCGTCTGTCAGTCTGTTAAGACACGTGGAGGTATCATATTCAAATTAATATCAAATAAGTAAGTCCATTGTGGCGGCATCTACATCGCCACATACGAACTACGCATCACAATGTCATGACGTCACGTAACCTGCATCGCGCAATCAGAGTTTACCGCGCAACTAGCATATATACAACGTCCCGACATCAGCCGTCGGGCAGTAGCCTACCAGACACGATAACCGTTTGTTCGGAGGATTTTCCCTTTTCTATGGCGGATGAGTGAACTTTACACCCTGTTCCTCATGCCTCTAAACCTAAGTCCCTTAGAGTTCTAAAAAAATCAAGCCTCTAAGTCAACCGAACAAAAAAATACGACCGTTTATGCGACATATTTTGATACTCGCAAGTAAATCAAAACCTATAGGGTACTTCCCGTTGACCTAGAATCATGTTTGGCAAGAAGCAACGTCTTGCAGCACAAGTAAAGAAAAAAGTCTAAAATTTATTTATTTGTAACATTATCACATAAAAAAAACTGATGGGATTACAATGTTAAGTTCGCTTTTGGGATAAATTATTTGAAACTGCGGAACCCATCATTGTGCGTGGTCCGATACGCACTTGGCCGATTTTTTATATGCAGGTCGAGCGCTTTTAAGAATCTTGCAACCACTCGTATGTTGGGGCTACGTTGGGGCACCATTGGTAGCAGGTATCCCACAAGGTGAACCGATGACCGAAGGGTGCGGGAATGCGCTGGATATGCTATAAACACAGGAACGGTCGAAGTGGCGACACTTGGGGTTGGGCATCAGTGAAATTTACGTCTTTGGGCTGAAAAAAAAAATTAACTAGCTTTTGCTAGCAGCTTCACCCGCATGGATGTCGGAAAATATCCCACGGGCACGTAGTAACAGGAATTCTTTTCTTATTCCTTGTCTACATTATAAAGGGAACTTCTGTGCAAAATTTCAGCTTTCTAGGTTCAAGGGCGTTGATGAGTCAGTCATTCAGTCAGGACTTCTCTTTTTATTTAAAGAGATAACCATACTTATATTTAGGTACATTTATGATATTGACTAGCTTTTGCCCGCGGCTTCGCCCGCGTGGATGTCGTAAAATATCCCATGGGAACGAAAACCCTTCCTTATTCCTTGTCTACATTATAAAGGGAACCTCTGCCCACCTCACCTCACCTCACCCCACCTTCCCTCTAAACCCCCTCTCACCCCTCCCTTACTCCCTCTAACCCCGTCTCACCCCTCCCCCTCTCTCAGTAACCCTCACCCTCCACCTCTCCATGCCCAACCCTCTACCACCCCTCTTACCCCCTCACCGCACCCCCTTCCCGCTAATATCCCCCTCCAACTATCACTCCCCCTTCACTGCTTTCCCCCTCCCCCTCACCTCCTCTCCAATTACCCCCTCCCTCTCTCCACACCCTCCCCCTCGCCACACACTTCTTTCTCACTACACCCTCCTATCCCTTTTCCCCCTCGACAAACCCTCCCCTTCCCCTCCTTCCATTAACCTCCCCCTCTCCCTCCTCATCACCCCTACCCTCCTTCACCCCCTCACCTACCTCCTCACCGCACCCTCTACTTCCCCTTTCCCTTCTTACCACCCCGTCCCGTTTCCCCCTCCCTCTCTACCCTTCCAACCGGAGTAGTTTTGAAAAACTTTTAATCAGAAACTTTACTAATTACTTACTTATTTAGGCAAGTATATGTGCCAAGTTTCACGTTAATTAACTAAATGAATAAGATTTTTCATATAAACTATATTCCCTGTTTTCACCCCCACAGGGGTGGAATTTTAAAAAATCAGAAAAGATTATTTACACCAACTTTCGAGTTAATCAAGCCCCGCAGTAAAATCATGCCCTGTAAAATTGGCTACCCCTTTTCACCCCTTTAGTTATAGATACTCGAAAAACCGTGATACACGTTATTCGTCATTTTTGGTCTCAAGTATAAATGCTGAGTTTCGAGTTAATCGAACCGCGCGTTAAAATTCCTCCATAGAAACTTTGATACCCCCCAATTCCTCCTTAGGGTGTAGTTTAGAAAAACTAAAAATTACAAACTTTATAATTTACTTAGATAAGCATTAATGCCAAGTTTCAAGTCTATTAACCTAAGGAATAAGATGTTTCATACAAACTTTCATCTCCTATTTGACGCCCTTAGGGATGGAATTTCCAATAATTCTTCCTTATTCCTTGTCTACATTATAAAGGAAACCTCAGTGCAAAATTTCAGCTTCCTAAGGGTTTGGGTTGGGCGTTGATGAGTCAGTCAGTCAGTCAGGACTTCTCTTTTTATTTATATTATAAGATAGATAGATAGTTAGAAGATAGCTGATGCCTAAGATATTTATTAAAAACAATATACTCATGAATACTTAAGACGCCTATTCCTTTCAAAGTTCAAAATAAACAAATTACTATTTACACAACATCGACCATGAATGAATGCTGATTAATTATTCTTTTCACGCATAAATATTACAATGAGGCTATTTGGAAGTCTAACGAGATTTGCAACTCCTCATGGCAAACGAGTAGGTAATCATCTAATTGAATTAATTTTAAAGTTACGTCGATTTTTTTAGGGCGATCATAGATATATCGTTACCTATGTGTGGTGGCGTTATACAAATTGAATACTTACTCTTTTTCGAACAATGTCAATCTGCGTAGATATTTAGCAGTCGTTACGGGTAGTCAGATCCCCGAAAGTCTGATAACCAATCTTACCAAGGGGTATCGTGTTGCTGTGGATGTTAGATAGGCAGTTGCTCCATGTAAAATACTGGTATTCAGCTGCATCCGGTTAGACTGGAAGCCGACTCAAATAGTTGTGAAAAAGCTAGAATCAAGTTCCATTGCAAGATTGCAGATGCAACTGAATGTCAGTATTATAGATAAATCAACTGCAAACATTGGAAAAAGGAAAAAAGATAAAGAAACTGGAATGACGAACTGGAATGGACTTTATTAAAAGATAATCATTTCCCAGGCGACTAACAACTTTAAGGGCGACTAACTATTTGCTTTTACTAAAAAAATAACTTGGCAGCGATTAAATAGTTTAGCAATAATTATATATGACCTTCAAAAGCTTTTTTGTATTTAGTTTTATAATTCCTTTAGACAATAACTTCGGATGTAAGAGCGAGCGAAGCGAGCTCGTGACTTTGAGTAACCCGACTTGGACAGGTTAGATTAGAAGGGTGTTATTTATTTTAAGCCCTACCTCTACCTCGACTGGGGCTCCGTCGACTGCGAACAAAGCTAACAACTGATTATTAAGGCCCTGGTTCCAAGCTTTGTGTAAGTGAAATGGCGTTATGGCTGTCTAGTTTGATGCACGAGATAGAAGATTCTCACGCGCACCGGAATTATGTCGTAAAAGTGCAAATAAAATCGTATAAAATTAGAAATTTTAACTATTTAATAAAAAGTAATCCATCACTGGATGCAGTTTGGAATTTGACATTTCATGGTATATTTTTAATTATAATTATAATTGTTAATGAAGGGATAAACAGCTTTTAAAGATTATTAGGAGGTATGTTTAAAGATTTTTTTGGTTCATTAATATATGTATAATTATGTCTTGGCTTCCATCACTGTATGCGAAAAGGACTTGAAAATATCATATTTTTTTTAAATGTCAAAATTATTTACGGTTTATGAGATACACAGCTTTAAAAAACCACCTTTTTGATCGTTTTCAGGAAATCTGTGCCTTAAGCTGCTACTTTCTACCTACTTAAAATTATCCTTCGCTGTAGCTACCAACCTACTATTTATACTAACTATACTAACTGGTGCTTATAGCACAGGAATCCTCCTAGTTTAAGCCCAGTTACACAAGTGTTGTATCTTGCTTGTATCTTAGTTTAATTACACAGTAAATGTAATATTGTAAACCTTCTTACTAATAAAACACGTACCTATCAGGAATAACAAAGGAATAACCCATAGACTTATAAAAAAAGATCTTTTTTTATAAGTCTATGGAATAACCATACATTTTCATAGGTTTAAACTTGGAATAACTTTATTCTGTATTTATTAGTAAGAGGTTAGAGGTTTAATTCTTGAACAAATAAATATTATTATTTGATTTTTTTGTTTTGTTTTAGTTATTTTTTAATCCAAAATTAAAGAGTTCACTGTATCAATGACCGTCATTCGTCCTTCTCCCGCCTGGGATAACCCAGGAGAATAATGCGAAGGACGAAGACACAAGAACCATCATTAATCGTAATTGACGTTTGGTACCTAAAGTTTTTGTTCATTAGTTATACAAACATGTTTATTAAGGGACCGGTAATAGGTTCTTAACTAGTTTCAAGGGTGGTTAGTTGTTAGGTAAGTACCTACTTATAATTCCCTGGGTATGCAATTTATAATTTTGCTGTATCAGGGTGATAGGTTTAATTGAAGCGTAGGTAATTTTTGTCGCGCACCGAGAGTTCCATCATTGAAGTAAATTTAATTTTTGTTGATGATTTCTGAAAAAGTGTGCTATTTAGAGACATTGTTTTATTTTTCCTGTAATCTTTACATAAACTTCTATCACATAAAATATTTTCAGATTTTGCTCTGTGCAAACTTCAGTGATTAGGGGGGGAACGGTATTTTTTTTCACATTTTTCATCAAAAGTCGAAAACTATGCGGCCTAAAAAAAAAGAAAAAAAAATGTTTGAGAATGTGTAAACAGCGCTCTTTCATATGATACCCTACATGCCCTAGTAGCCGTACTTCGAAATTATAAGAATTTTCAAACCCTGTTGCAAAAAAAAGAAAAAAATAATCATTTTTATTTGCAAAATAGTTGAGCAAACGTCATCTAAAACTGTTCCTTTCAAGTTGATAGCATTAGTAGTTCTTGAAATATCCAGCTGTGACAGACGGACAGGCAGACTGAGTCGCACCATAAGGGTTCGTTTTTACCATTTTGGTACGGAACCCTAATAACTGTGATAGTAAAAGGTATCGACATAATAGTGCATTGTCTTCATTTACAAATACTTCGCTCGCGACTTCGTCCGCGTTGGAATTCGTATTTTCTCCTACAAAATTCCACACTCCCTCTACCCCCTTTTAAAGGTAGTTTTTGAAAAGTAATAATGACACTCTTTATTAATTTGCATAAGTATTCGGTCATGGCTAAGTAATATTAGCCGTACCGGTTGATCCATCAAGTTAAGCTACGCTTGCCGGGGTTGGTCAGTGGATGGGTGACCATCTTACCGAGACTCCTCCATGCCTCGGTAAGCACGTTAAGCCATTGGTTCCGGCTGTCATTCGTGGATCTTTGACAGTCGTTACGGGTCGTCAGAAGCCCGAAAGTCTGACAACCAGTCTTACCAAGAGGTATCGTATTATCCAGTAACTGGGTTGTGGAGGTCAGATAGATAGGTATTCAGCTGAATCCGGTTAGACTGTAAGCCGACCCCAACATAGTTGGGAAAAGGCTAGGCAGATTGAAGTATTCGGGTATAAATACCTATACCTACATAATAGTGGTTAATTCGTCGTTATTTTCATAAAAAAGTTAATTTGTGTTGTCTGCTTATTAACAATTTTTATTAACAAATATTATTATTGTCCATAAAGGCTACTCAAACAGATCCAGTTTTAATTATAATAAACCGTACTATAGGCTGTATAACCGGTCAACCTCAGCGAATACTCTTTGTTTCCTCAAGCTTGACTTTGGCACTGGCAGAATCATCGATAAAACGATGGAGCCACTAATATAAAATTGGAATTGAAAGTATACTTAATCGAGTCAATTTCAAGTTTATTGATCACAATTTTACTTCCCTAGTTTCAGTAATTTGGGCTATGCGCTGATAATTATGTCAGTCAGTTTCTCCTATTTTCTTTATTTAGATTATGTTTTTATCGGTAACTAAAACTTTTTTTTTTGTGGATGGATTTCCCATCCACAAAAAAAAAAGTCAAGTGATCATCAAATGACTTCTCTCGCTCTGGGTGAAGCGGAAGGGCGTGTCAGACTTTTACTGACTGAAACCCACCCGTGTTCCTTCAGTTGCCTATGCCAGGGCCACGGTATCACGGTATCTCTTTCGAACAACCCGCGACCCCGGCGGCATAGGTCCTATGGGACCACATCATTTCTGACATACACTTGTCAACTAATTTCTGCACACTTCTTCCGTCCGCTATGTATTAGTTGTGCAACCACACTCGTCACAGATCCCGCGATGCGTGGGCGCACGTCGCAGCAGGACGAAGGTCAAGGTCAATGATCATCACGTACGTTGTAACAATTAAAAGTGTTAATTAATATCATAGATGATAGATTAACTTTCATTTATAGAACGTTAATTGCTTTCGGTTAGGTGAAGTTTGATAATCAGGGTTGAGGTCAATGGAACCCAGTACTTCGCGATTAGTAAACGAACTTGAAACTTGTTTTTGGAACTTGTTTGTTTATAAATTATTATGTACCTATTTAAAAATCTCAATGCATAACAATAAAATAAAATTATCAATCACAATGACTTAATGATATAACATAAATAAAAAAATAGTTGGTACTTGGCTAAAAAGGATCAATCAAACAAAAGAAGTTCTAATAATACGATTCTAACAAAAACTTGCTCTCGAATTGAGTTCATTTACCTTTATGGACTTTGCGACCAAGTTTAAAGTTCAGATATTTTTTCGGCAACTTCCAAAGTTATTCAAGAAATTAGTCATCGATTAACGCCTTGTGGAAAAATCATATTGTTTTGGAGTGTTGTGACTAAAATCCGGTTCTCCTTTTTTCACTTTAGACTGTGAGCATGCGTAATTAAATTATGGACGTTTGTCATATTATTTATCCTCAATTTTGGAAAACATGGGCCTTAGGACTTGTTTTTGGGGGAGTAGGTAGGTATACTATATTATTGGGTGCATTGAATACCTTGTATTAAAATTTAAGCTGATTCTTCAGTAAGGAATTCCTTGTGCACAAATCAAAGAGCTCGTACCTGACCGGACTTTAAATTCGCATATTAATACTTGATGCATAATTATTTTAAGTTTATGATCTAGGAAAATAATATAGCGTGAAATATTGCACATTGTAAAGTTCATCATAAGATTGATGGATAACACCGTCTGCCAGAATGAACATAAAATATTATTGAAACATGTTCCAAGTGTTTTTCTACCTACCTATACGTGCTACTTAGTTTATAAAGTAATGAAGTATCATTTTTAGGGTTCCGTACCAAAATGGTAAAAAAGGAACCCTTATGGTGTGACTCAGTCTGTCTGTCTGTCTGTCTGTCACAGCTGGATATCTCAAGAACTGCTGATGCTATCAACTTGAAATTTGGAATAGTTTTGGATGATGTTTACTCAACTATTTTGCAAACAAGAAAGTAATAAAAATATTTAGATTTTTTTTTTGCAACAGGGACTGAAAGTTAGGGAAAAAAATTAAAGTGGGGCTACTAGGGCATGTGGGGTATCATATGAAAGAACGCTGTTTACACATCCTCAAACTATTTTTTATTTTTTTTTAGGCCACATAGTTTTCGACTTTTGATGAAAAATGTAAAAAAAAATACCGTTCCCCCCCCCCCCCCTTATCTCCGAAGTTTGCAATGAGAAAAATCTGAAATAATTCTATGTGATATAAGTTTATGTAAAGATTACAGGAAAAATAAATCGATGTCTCTAAGGAGCACACTTTTTCAGAAATCGGAACGGAACCCTCGGTGCGCGAGTCTGACTCGCTCTTGACCGGTTTTTTTTTTTTTTCTTTTGGCTTCGAAGTATCATTTTATTATTTTCTTGATAAGACATGGCCGTCTATGTCATATATATTTACCACAGACATAAAAAGTATGTCTATGATATTTACCGATATTTATCACACAGTGGCCCTAAAAACTCCACTGACTGGGATCTTCAGTGAAGGCTGGTCATGATGAGACATGCCCAGAGTAGGCTAGCCACTCACTGTGAGCCCTCACTACTGTGAGGCCTCGAAAACACAGTAGTGCTATATTAATAATCAGAAAAAATTATAATTCACACACAGCCTACGCGGAGCCCTAGCTAAAATCTATCTGTCACTCCTTATAGAAAAGCGAGCATCGCTTTTCTTTAAGAATATTTCGATATTTGAATGATAAAAATGTCAGCCAGAATCATTGCTAAGGATTGACCAAAGCATGAAACCTTTACAGTACCTACAATTTAGCCTCTGATGATGATGGTCAGAAAATGTTAAAAGATTTGAAATACTATTAAAGAAAATGTCTTAGAAAAAAACCAGCCAAGTGCGTGTCTGACCACGCACAATGAAGAGTTCCGTAGTTCAAAAGAATTTATCCAAAAAACAATCTTAACATTGTAATCCCAAAAAAAAAATATTTGTATGTGATATGATAATATTACAAATTAACAATTTTTGAACTTTTGCCTTTATTTGTGGTGTGAGACTTTGCTTCTTGCTAAATTTCTTGATTCTAGGTCAACGGGAAGTCTTCCATAGGTTTTAATTTACTTGCGAGTATCAAAATAATACTTGCATAAAAGGCCGTATTTTTTTATTGCGTTGACCTAGAAGCTTGATTTTTTTAGATTTCTAAGGGACCATAAACTTGCGTATTTGATTTGAATCTCAACTTAATACCCCCACGCATTCCTGAGAAAAAGGGTCTTGACAGACTGATATACTTGAAAATGTTTTTTATGTGATAAAATTACAAAATATCAATTTTCGGACTTTTTCCATTATTTTTGCTGTAAGACCTTGGTCCTTACCAAATTTCTTGATCCTAGGTCAACGGGAAGTATTCCATAGGTTTTGATTTACTTGCGAGTATCAAAAGATGTCGCATAAAAGGCCGTATTTTTTTTATTGCGTTGACTTAGAAGCTTAATTTTTTTAGGACTCTAAGGGATCATAGACTTACGTATTTGATATTAATCTCAACTTGATACCTCTACGCGATCCTGAAAAAAAGTGTCTTGACAGACTGACATACTTGAAAATATTTTTTTTCTAGGTCAACGGGAAGTACCGTATAGGTTTTGATTTACTTGCAAGTATCAAAATATATCGCTTTTAAATGGCCGTATTTTTTTATTACGTTGACTTAGAAACTTGATTTTTTTAGAACTCCAAGGGACCATAAACTTACGTATTTGATATTAATTTCAACTTCATGCCTCCACCCGTTCCTGAGAAAAAGGGTCTTGACAGACTGACAGACAGACATACAGACAGACAGACAGACGGATAACGAAGTGATCCTATAAGGGTTCCGTTTTTTCCTTTTGAGGTACGAAACCCTAAAAAGAACCTTTATAGAAACAATTATTTGAATTGATAAAAAAGAGAAGGTTTACAGTTCATTATGAATGATTCCAATATTTTTAGGGTTCGGTACCTCAAAAGGAAAAAATGGAACCCTTATAGGATCACTTGTTTGTCCGTCTGTCTGTCTGTCTGTCAGTCTGTCAAGACCCTTTTTCTCAGGAACGCGTAGAGGTATAAAGTTGAAATTAATATCACATACGTAAGTCTGTAGTCCCTTGAAGTCCTAAAAAACTCAAGCTTCTAAGTCAATGCAATAAAAACGTACGGCCATTTATGCGACATATTTTGATAATCGCAAGATCAAAACCTATAGGGTACTTCCCGTTGCCCTAGAATAATGAAATTTGGCAAAAAGCAAGGTCTCCCAGCACAGGTAAAGGAAAAAGTCCGAAAATTGTGAATTTGTAATTTTATGGCAACATTTTTTTTTTGGATCCAATGTGAAGTTTGTTTTTGGGATAAATTCTTTTCAACTACGGAACCCTTCATTGTGGGTGGTCCGACACGCACTTGGCCGTTTTTTTTTTACTTTGCTCACTCATTCCTCTATCTGTCGTGCATAATGAAAAAATTTTTTGCATGATAATTATTTGCCAGATTTTACCAGGAAGTGCGAAATGTGAAACTTTATGTAAATAAAGCAAAGAGGAAGCGTATTGAAACCTATTTGAATATCTTTATGGTTCTAATTGGTATTTTGGTGGTAGCCTAGGTTATTCAGCATAAATTCATCATAAATTGCGTCATAAATCTTCTACAAAAAAAACCGGCAAAGTGCGTGTCGGATCACGCACAATGAAGAGTTCCGTAGTTGAAAAGAATTTATCCCAAAAACAAACTTAACATTAAAATCCCAAAAATATATTTTTTTGTGTAATCAAATTACAAATTACCAATTTTCGGACTTTTTCCTTTACTTATCCTGCAAGACCTCCCTTCTTACCAAATTTCATTACTGTAGGTCAACGGGAAGTACCCCATAGGTTTTGATTTACTTGCGAGTATCAAACAATGTCGCTTAAATGACCGTATTTTTTTATTGCATTGACATAGAAGCTTGATAGGCCTCCAAGAGACCATAGACCTACGTATTTGATATTAATTTCAACTTAATACCTTTACGCGTTCTTGAGAAAAAGGGTCTTGACAGACTGACAGATTTAAAAGTATTTTTTATGTGATAGAATGACAAATTAACCATTTTCGGACTTTTTTCTTTATTTTTGCTGTGAGACCTTGCTTCTTTACTTGCCAAATTTCAAGACTCTAGGTTAACGGGAAGTACCCCATAGGTTTTGATTTACTTGCGAGTATCAAACTATGTCGCATAGATGGCCGTATTTTTTTATTGAATTGGCAAAGAAGCTTGATTTTTTTAGGTCTCCAAGAAACCATAGACCTACGTATTTGATATTAATTTCAACTTGACACCTTTACGCGTTCCTGAGAAAAGGGTCTTGACAGACTGACAGACTCGAAAATATTTTTTTATGTGATAGAATGACAAATTAACAATTTTCGGACTTTTTCCTTTATTCCTGCTGTGAGACCTTACTTCTTGCCAAATTTCATGATTCTAGGACAACGGGAAGTACCCTATAGGTTTTGATTTACTTGCGAGTATGAAAATATATCGCATAATTGGCCGTATCTTTTTAGTGCGTTGACTTAGAAGCTTGAGTTTTTTTCTTGACTACAAGGGACTACATACTTATATATTTGATATTAATTTCAAATTGATACCTCCACGCGTTCCTGAGAAAAAGGGTCTCGACAGACTGACAGACAGACAAACAAACAGACAGACAGACAGACAGACAGACGGACAACAAAGTAATCCTATAAGGGTTCCGTTTTTTCCTTTTGAGGTACGGAACCCTAAAAACGAGCTGGACGACATACGTCTGAGCAGAAAAATAAGTTTCGTTTTTTTTTTAAGGAAATGTAGTCCTGCTAGATGTTCTGCTAGATCTCAAACCTTCGATCAATTGAAAATTCCGATACTCTACGTATAGTATGAGCTAGGCAGGCATTTAGTCTAGGCGTTTTGAGTGCACAACTGGTATATACTTTTAGGGATCGTCCTCTGCAGAACGAGTCACCTACGAGTACAAAACTGTTTGTAGGTGACCCGTCAAGGTGACCAAAATCTATTGTTTAGATTTAGGTGAACACCCACGATATTGCAAAATTCCTTGTATAATTAATTCTTAATTTTAATGTAGCTGCGTTTTTTTTATGAAAAACTTTTTACAAAAAAAAAAAAACACTACAAAGTGAAAAATAACTGTAGTTTTGGAAGTCGGTGTCTTTGTTTTTTATTTACTTTCGTTTTTTTTGCCACCGACTTCCGAAATTAAAGTTATTTTTCACTTTGTAGTGTTTTTTTTTTTTTGTAAAAAGTTTTTATTTTTTACTTTTTAGTAGTGACACTACAACTCAAGTAGCGCAATTTGAAGCGGCATATAGTTAGCATTCAATCATGTATAGCCAGAGTGCACCTCATGACAATTCCAATAAGCCCAAACACGGCTACGATACACTATTTTATTACCGAGTTCCGATGCCTACCTTCCGGCTTCTTCATCAGATCGGTTCGATGGTACCATTTTCATCAGAACCATTTATTTAAAGCTTCGTCATAGTCGCTTAACTATTTTAATGGAGATATCTTATCGCCACCCGTGAAATACTTATCATCGTTGAGGAGTCCCAGTGGCTTTCTGTGGTCTTCTTCATCAGTTCCACTTCACCAGATGATACTTTCTGAATGCAAACGCTTGATTTGTTGATGAAAATACCAAAATAGCTATAGAGGGTGTAAGGGACAGCCCTCCGCAAACTCACAGGGTGCATTCAGCTCCTGATTTTGAATCATATTCCACCGGAAATTTTCTCAGGAAAATTTTCATTTTTTCAATTTTTTTTTCAGTTACATTTTCATTATTTCAATGTAAAATTGCATTGTGTGTTCGCAGCACTCCATTTATTTAACAAAAACTGCAAAAAGAACAGCATAAAAAAAAACCAGCAATAGATGTTGAAATACTCTAACCAACGACGCGTGAAATCAGCTGTTTACTTTCTGTCTAGCTACATAGTTCATCGAACTCACCGCATACCTATTACATACCCCTCCCAACTAGTAATAGACGCTCCAATTTGTACACAAAAACACAAACAAATCTGGTTTATTGGATTCCCTTAACGTTCCTGAAAAAAATTCATGTACCGGTCATCTTAGTATGACATACTGAATTCACCCTATCAGTTTGCGGAGGGCTGTTCCTTACACCCTGTATGTATGCCTATAATATTTGAGGAGTTCCCTCGATTCCTCATGGATCCCATCATCAAAACTGAATTTTGACAAAAATGGGACCAATAAAAAAAAAAAAAAGAATTTTCCGAATCGGTTCGTAAATGACGGAGTACTGAGTCGGTTAAAAAAAGATTGCACGGTTTTAGAACTATATTTTTGTTGCTGTACTTAGTGCTACACGCAATTACTGATGCAATGACAGACTGTTTAGAACCAAACCCATTCTTCATAATTTCGCTACAGAACTGACAGTATATTCACTTAATTGTATAGAACGACTATGTATCTTGACAATCATGACGAGAGTGTTATAATAGCCTTCACACAGTCAGCTAAGTGTCTTCAAGTATTTAGCAAGTAATAAGTAAGAGTTAGGATGACACGACAGTTGTTTTTGTGAACTTTTATAAGAGTTCAAGGCTAATCTTTATGAGCACCTGTGTAATGGATTATCCGCTAGTGGTTTCCGAAGGTTTTTTATACATATCAAGTTTTAGTACCGTTAGTTTTTGATACCGATATATAATGTTATTACAACTTGATTGTCAAGTTGTAATAACATTATTTATATAATACATATAATAAGTATTTCTTTGTTATCGTTTTACTACACTATCGTATTAGGTAAGCCTGTGATGATAGTTGTATGTGTGTTTAAATAAATAAATAAATAAATAAATGAGTTGTTGTTTTTCTTGCGACCTTTGATTATTTTAGGGTTCCGTACCAAAATGGTAAAAAAGGAACCCTTATGGTGTCACTCAGTCTGTCAGTCTGTCTGTCTATCACAGCTGGATATCTAAAGAACTACTAATGCTATCAACTTGAAATTTGGAACAGTTTTAGATGACGTGTACCCAACTATTTTGCAAATAAGAAAAAAATAAAAATATTTATACTGTTTTTGTAACAGGTGCTGAAAGGGTGTCTTAAAATTTGAAAGTGGGGCTACTAGGGCATGTGGGGTATCATATGAAAGAGCGCTGTGTGCACATTCTCAAACATTTTCAAATTTTTTTAGGTCGCATAGTTTTCGACTTTTGATGAAAAATGTAAAAAAAATACCGCTTCCCCCTTAACTCCGAAGTTTGCAAAGAGAAAAATCTGAAATTATTCTATGTGATAGAAGTTTATATAAAGATTACAGAAAAAATAAAACTATGTCTCTAAATAGCATACTTTTTTAGAAATCGGAACGGAACCCTCGGTGCGCGAGTCCGACTCGCCCTTGACCGGTTTTTTTTTCTTTGCTTCGATCAGTAGATTATCTGGCCGATACCATTAGAAGATTAAACGTATTACCCAGTAACTGGGTTGTGGAGGTCAGATAGGCAGTCGCTCTTTGTAAAATACTGGTATTCAGGTAGACTGGAAGACGATACCAACATAGTTGGGAAAAGGATAGACAGATGATGATGACCATTAGAAGATTAAACACGCTTTAAGTCATCATCAGCTCCGTTATCAACATTGTTCACTTATACTTTTGCTTGCTTGTCTTTTTACCCGACTGCGGTGAAGCCCAAAAGGAGGGTTATGTGTTTGACCTGTATGTATGTATGTGTGTATGTCTGTTTCTTTGTTTCCTCGTAACTTCTAAATGAATTAACAGATTTGGATAAATTATACGTCTTTAGATTTGTCTTGGTAGTGCGAGTGTTACTGGCTACATTCAAATCAAAATCAAAGTAAAATGGCGGATTGGGGAGTTCGATTTTTTTTTCTTCTAATACCATCGAGCGGGGTGTCAAAATAAAGGGTTTTAAAAGGTATTTACAAAAATATTTACAACATGTACCTATTGTTAAAAGTAATTCGAAGTGACAAATCGTAAAAAACACGAACAAGTAACAAGAATATTGATAACAAATAAAAGCACAAAATGGGTCCTGTCCAAATACCTGTACCTACTTATATTAAACTAAAAAGCTTGAAATAAAATAAATTATTGAAGAAAATAAAAAAACCCGCCTGCAAAACCACTTTTTAACTAAAAAGAGGAAAATAAGCATTAAATTTTTGGTATGCAGGCGGGGGACAAACCAATAACCTGAGATATGGTGTAACTTTTGTTTGTCCCCGCCTCCATACCAAAATTTTATGGATTTTAATGCTTGATAGGGTTCCGTACCAAAATGGTAAAAAAGGAGCCCTTATGGTGTGACTCAGTCTGTCTGTCTGTCTGTCACAGCTAGATATCTTAAGAACTACTAATGCTATCAACTTGAAATTTGGAACAGTTATAGATGACGTTTACCCAACTAATTTGCAAATAAGAAAAACATATTTTTTTTTGCAACGGACTGAACAGGTGTCTTAAAAATTTAAAGTGGGGCTACTAGGGCATGTAGGGTATCATATGAAAGAGCGCTGTTAACACATTCACAAAAAAAAAAAAAAAAATTTTTTTTAGGCCGCATAGATTTCGAGTTTTGATGAAAAATGTAAAAAAAAACTTTTTTACAAAAAAAACAACCGACTTTCAAAAAAAATACTACAAAGTAAAAAATAACTTTAATTTCGGAAGTCGTTGTCTTTGGATTTGTATTTTAGTTTTTTGCCGCCGACTTCCGAAATTAAAGTTATTTTTCACTTTGTAGTAATTTTTTTGAAAGTCGGTTATTTTTTTTGTAAAAAGTTTTTTATTTTTCACTTTTTAGTGGGTCAGTCTGTAATTTATCTAAGTTACAATAGCCTAATGTCAACTGCTCATCACCTTTTACAAAATATTGTTTTTCCCGATACAAGGACGTTAATTGTTGAGGAGTTCTCCTAGTAAGGTACCAGGAGAACTCAAACTGATGGTGAAGTCACCATCAACTCCACTTCACCATATGCATTGTGACGAGCATAAATTGCAATAGTAAAGTAATCGAATCGCAACCTACGTGAAATACGTATTATTGAGTAGTTCCGATAGCCATCTGTGGTCTTCCTCATCAGTTCCACTTCACCAAATGGTGCTTTCCAGGAGCAAATGCACGAGTTACTATAAAAAAAAAAATACCCAAATCGCTGTAGGTGTGCCTATAGATATTTGAGGGTTTCCCTCGATTTCCATGAGATCCCCTCATCAGATTCTGACTTGGTAACAATGGGACAACCTCTAGAGCACATCCTTTCAAACAAAAAAACAATTTTCAAAATCGGTCCACAATTGACGGAGAAATCGGTGTACATACATAAAAAAAAATATATATACGCGACGAATTGATAACCTCCTCCTTTTTGTTTTTGAAAAGTCGGTTAAAAAGTACCGTTACTCCTTATCTACGAATTTTGCAAAGCGAAAAATCTGAAATTATTCTATCTGATAGAAGTTTATGTAAAGATTCCAGGAAAAATAAAACGATGTCTCTAAATAGCACAGGTTTTCAGAAATCATCAACAAAAATTACATATAAATTATGGTACGGAACCCTCGATGCGCGAGTCCGACTCGCTCTTGACCGGTTTTTTTTTTAAAGGCGAGATAACTGACACTGTTCTTCTCAGCAGGTTCACTGAACTCCATATGTTGCGAGACCAGTGAACCATGTGCGTATGGACTGAGGGCCCGTTTTTTGAACCGTTGCGAAACGAAATAAGACTTATAGGGGATTTAGTTAAAAATAATAAAAACTTAAAGCAAAGGTCCATAAATTTCTTAAACGTGAATTAAAACTTTTACGATTAAATAACTTGGGCCCTCAGTCCAGACGCTTGCATAAAGTGGCATAGTCTGAATCTCAGTAAGTACTATATCTGAGTTAATAATTTTTATTTAGGAATTTAGTTAAGAATTTCTTAAATATTTTAAGAAATTCCCAAGTCTGTAGAATATGACATTACAGATTTATGGCGATATATCTAGGGCCCTCAATTCATTATTGTTTGAACTGAGGAATCTGCAAAACATGAATTTATCTGAAGAAATACATAAATACGACTTTAACATATTTTACTTAGACATACAGGTGAATTAGTTAAAAAGAAATAATGACACAAAAGTTAATTGTTATGAAGTAAATGAAAATTGAATTTTACTAAAATGTCTGAACTGAGAGCCCAATATTTTCGGCTTTATTGACTAGGCTCGACCTCATAGATGAACACAAATTAGAATAATACTTTTAACTATTTCTTAACTAAATTGTAACATATCGTCCGTCCTTCTAAATATTATACTTTAAAAGAAAATTGATTTTTAACTTTTTATATGAGAAAAATTAGTAGGGTGACCATAATGTTCATAGTAAGTACCTGTACATTTTGTAAAGCGCGGTAGGAAAGTCATAAGATAAATAAAACACGGTCGGTATAATTATAAAAAACCATTTACTTCACACAAATGTAACCTTAAAATAGTCTTATATCCTAAAAATACAAAATTGCGAGTGAGCGAAGTTATTTTTACCCGACTACGGCAAAGCCAAAAGGAAGGGTTATGATTTTAGCAGTCTATGTATGTATGTATGTAAGTATGTATTTTTACCCGACTACGGCAAACCAAAAAGGAAGGCTTATTATTTTAGCGGTCTATTTAAATATGTAAGTATGTATATAAGTATGTATTTACGTGTGTTAAAATCCGTTCAGTAATTTAGGCGCAACGGTGGACGTAGCGCCTAAATTACTGAACGGATTTTGATGAATGAGGTATCGATAGATTTGTAATAATAGTCCGTGTGACATAGGCTACATAAATTCTTCCTATATTTAATATGGTGGACTTTACACGTAAATTTCTGACCTCGAAAAAATTAAATTGAGATAATCATGACATGTTTGGTATCAAAAGAAAGGTCTTGACGAGCACATTACAAATATGTATATACCTATGTCATTATTGTTTAAGTAAAAAATAATTTGAACTTTTTAGATCAATTTCATTTTTCCGTAGTCGGGTTACTGTTTTTTAAACTTTATTCTTGTTGCTGCTACATAAATACCCTTGATGATAAAACTATTTATTAGTTAGGAGTGCTACTATATGGCTCCATTTTCAAAGATGATAACAAATGGTTTCGTTAATTCATAGACTTATAAAAAAGGAGGACTCCGCGCCACGTATATCAAAAGTGAAGCACAGTAAGTAAGACCGTTTGTACAAACACGCTTCACGCACACATTAACATCATAGTATGCCACCGGCCCTAGTTGCCTAAAGTAAATAAATTCAAAGTATAGATATATTTAAAAAAAAATGTAAATGTAGGTATACAACGTGTTCCCGCAATTACAACATTGACTAAAGACACAAGTAGTGCTGGTGGCCAGTAATCATAAAAATTATAATACGATAAAATAATTACTTAATTAAAAAAAAAATTCAAACAAACTAAATAATAAAATAATAACCAAAATTAGGATCACTCTAGGCAAAAGACTCATTCATGAAGCTATTGTTTTATGTCAGCTGGTAAGGTCTTTGACTTTGACCCTTTTTTTGGTTCATCGTGTGTCTATAATGTTCTGACCCAGCTGTGAGTAGCATCATGAATGATTTCTTTTGCACAACCCCCCCTGGGAAAAATTCGAGTGGCGTGACCTTTTCTTTCCCGTTCGTTTTAATTTCAATATCTATGAAATGCTTCAAGATGCTATTTTAGAAAATTGTAAATAAATCAATAAATAATAAAGTTTAATTAAATTAAAATATCTTTACAAAACGAAGACGCGAAACCGTATACGTCAAATTAATGTCGTCAAAGCAGCGGCACGTTGTATAATACTTTTAGCTGCAAATATTATGACTTTCCGACCGCGCTTTACAAAATGTACAGGTACTTACTATGAACATTATTGTCACCCTACTAATTTTTCTCATATAAAAAGTTAAAAATCAATTTTCTTTTAAAGTATAATATTTAGAAGGACGGACGATATGTTACAATTTAGTTAAGAAATAGTTAAAAATCTTATTCTAATTTGTGTTCATCTATGAGGTCGCGCCTAGTCAATAAAGCCGGAAACATTGGGCTCTCAGTTCAGACATTTTAGTAAAATTCAATTTTCATTTACTTCATAACAATTAACTTTTGTGTCATTATTTCTTTTTAACTAATTCACCTATATGTCTAAGTAAAATATGTTAAAGTCGTATTTATGTATTTCTTCAGATAAATTCATGTTTTACAGATTCCTCAGTTCAAACAATAATGAATTGAGGGCCCTAGATATATCGCCATAAATCTGTAATGTCATATTCTACAGACTTGGGAATTTCTTAAAATTTTTAAGAAATTCTTAACTAAATTCCTAAATAAAAATTATGGAGAAACGTGTAAATAGCTTCACCAATAGCGTGGTTTTAAGACCAAGAAAATTAATGGCGGAACAAAAAAAAATATGGCGGGACCTCAAGAACAAAAGTGATTTCTAAATGTTGAATCGACCACATTAAACCGACATCACATGGGATGAAATACGCAGCAATTTAAGCCCACATACCTTTTCAATCCAGAGACCTCACTCAGACCCAGGAAGGCAGGCTCGATGACCATCGATGCACGCGTGTCTCTTCGAATAGCTGCCGGCCGGCAAACTCAATCTCTGAATATTCCTTGATTTATTCGTCGAAACTTCAAATCCAACACAGCACTTAATGTTCTTGCAGAAGCACAGAGTCACGCCTATTTATTTCTTGAGAAACTCTAAGATTTCACTATAAAAGTATTTTTCAAAAGCGGAGCGAGCGACACATAACATATTTTTTCGATTCACCGAGGCGGAAGTGCCGGAAATCAGGACCCAATCACACAGATAATACGCTATTATACTCGAGTCCTTTATTTTCGTTAACTCCATCTATGGGCCATGTTGCGAGTAACTCGAGAAAGTGTCAGTGATGCGGGCCGCTGCTTCCATAGATAGCGGTGCGACGATTCAACAAATTAGAACTCAGAAATTACATTATTTAATTATTTTTATAATATTGAAAAAGCCATTGACGCTTTACCATGCTCCCGGCTTTGGAAGGACGCAAGTGCTTTCAAAAATAAAAGTAAAAATTATAAAGATTTACTGACCTAAATCATGACCAGAAAAAATTGCGGACGAATGTCTAAGTTTATGACTGAATGAGAGAGGAAAAAATACAAGTTATTTAAGATTAATTAATATACCTTAAAACTATGCGTATCATTTAAAAGTTAATTTTATTGCGTTGGAATCGGATATAATTTAATGACAGCACGTTTAAAGTTACCCGACCCTGTCATAACCATTACAACGCGAGCGATATTATCCCTGACAAAGACTGACCAGCGGTGCGGAGAAGTATGCTTCCAAAATAAGGCGGAAGCAGAAAAAGCGAAAATTCCTGCAATAGGAACACGTAAAGCGTAAGTACCGCGAACAGTTTTACCAATTTTGATATGAGCACGGCGGCATTGGTAGGTGAAACTTTTGATTTTGCACGAAATAAGCAAACTACGACACTGGACGGCCCAGTAGAATGTGTATAAATAACACACCCGTACCCACCCATACAGGCATCGGCAAACGTGACTAAGTGAACGAAGAAATCATTGGTAACACCCACATGGCGTGGTATCCTTAAGATATCTAGCAAGGGAAACTCTTGCATGAGAACGGAGAAACGCCTAAAGAGATCGTCAGGAGCGGGATAATCCCAACCGATATCATTCAACCATAACCTGTCGATAAGCAATTTGGCATGCAATATCACGGGGGCAACCAAATCGAGAACATCAAATAGGCATGTGACTATCGAGAGTATATTTCTCTTAACATATTTCTCGGCTACTTGAGTGGAAGTGAAGAAGAAATTATCCTGAGAAGGTTCCCACGAAAGCCTCATAACCTTGGACACATAATTCTCCGCATGAACATCGAGGAACTTACGATGCGAGTCGGGAAGACTGTTTAAAAGCGCGGGTGAATTTTCACACCATTTTACAAGGTCAAAATCGCCCGATATAAACATATTTATGAGATCATGCGATAGCTGCTTGGCGGTGTCTGTATTATTATCAGAATACACCAGATCGTCCTTAAAGTGACTGGTCTCTGCTACTTTAGCAACTTCGGGATAATGCGGACTGTCAGAGGCCGGCTGTCGCACAGTGCGCATAGCTATGTAAGGTCTCGACAGAGGTCCAGAAGTTAAGCGTTTAAAAAAAGAAGGCGGACTGTCTGAGGCCAGCTGTCGCACAGTGCGCATAGCTATATAAGGACTCGACATAATTCCGAAGGAAAAGCGATTAAAAGAATGAGGACTGTCGGAGGCCAGCTGTCGCACAATGCGCATAGCTATGTGTGGACTCGACATAAGTCCGAAAGGAAAGCGATTAAAAGACGGCGGACTGTCGGAGGCCAGCTGTCGCACAGTGCGCATAGCTATGTGTGGACTCGACATAAGTCCGAAAGGAAAGCGATTAAAAGAAGGCGGACTGTCGGAGGCCAGCTGTCGCACAGTGCGCATAGCTATGTGAGGATTCGACATAAGTCCAGAAGGTAAACGTTTCAAAGAAGAATGTGGACTGTCGGAGGCCAGCTGTCGCACAGTGCGCATAGCTATGTAAGGACTCGACATACGTCCGGAAGGTAAGCGGTTAAAAACAAGGGTCATCACAGGTTCGTTCACATTGCATCGAAACCAAATGCGGAGGTATTTATTCTGGTCAACGGATACACCAATGTGTAAATACATTTGTTTAATATCTGCGTTATAATTTTCCCGTAACGTCGGCGATTGGCGAAGTTTTGTCTCAAGCGCAATCAACCGACGGTACGTGGCGGTGTGGGAGTTACCTAATTCTGCGGGATCCTTACTAAAAGGTAACGCGACTGTATAACGCCCCACATCGACACGTGACCCGGTCGAGGGAAAAATATTCTTATATTCAGTTTCCTCAGGAGAGAGAAAGCGTTTATCACCAACTTCTTCCAATTTCGAGAATGTTTGTAATAAATCATTAAGAGCCAAGGCCCTGAAAGAAGAGCTAGGTAAATTTAAATTATTACTATTATGCGGAAAATCACCCATAAGGACAAACCCAAATGTGGTCAATAACCCAGGTGGGGCTCCAGGACCAAAGTCAACCCTATTCCCCAAATAAATGTAAGGAAACAGTTGAGCGCCCAACACTAAGTCAATATCCCCTGGAATATTCCAGCTTAAATCAGCAAGCGGGAGCGCGTGGAAGTCTACATGACTACACATAACTTGGTGAGATGGCAGCTGGTCTGTGATATACTCAACGACTAACGCATGAATGGTATATTTTTGATCTGGGTATACGTGAGACTCGATATCTAAATGTACGTAACCTATTATCGATCGCGATATAGAACCAACTCCTTTGACAAAAGAATTACTCAAAGGAATTATTACTAAATTAAGTTTTCTACAACATGCTGTAGTTATTAAGTTACTCTGCGAACCATTGTCAATTAAGCACCTCACAATTTTTTTATGACCCGCACTGTTACTTTTAGCTCGCGCATAAACTTGAGCGGTCGATAACAGCACTGTCGCCTTAGTCTTCGTATCAGCTGCTAATAACATAGCCGTATTATGAGCTGAAGACGCTGGCGTCACATCACAAGATTCATACTCAGCCACCCACCCGTCCGGAGATATCGACCTTATCGCAAGGGACGTAAGAGCGCGGCACTGCGGCGAGAGCCGAGGCAGGCGAAGACGCAACGGGGAACGAGAGGAGTGCGGGAGGCGCCAAGACGGCTACATTGCAATTCGTAACTTCAACACCAGCTGTGTGCGTGATTTCACTATCCTTATCGAAATGCAATAAACTGTGATGGCGTTGTTTACATACGTCACAGACTGATGTCGACTTACAGCTACTCAAACCGTGCAACATACTCAGACAATTCGCGCATCCACGTTTGGATTTAATAAACTCAAACCTAGTTCTAGGAGTCAACGCGGATTTAAACTTCGCGCAGTTATACAAATGAACATGAGCGCCATCATTACAGTACGCGCAACACGAAGTCGCATTCGCGGGAGAAGAACAGGACGAGTCAGCTGACTCGCTCACAACAAACGCATTTGTCTGTTTATGCGACTCACGATGTGCGGAAGCGGGGGGTCTACTATAGTTTCTCGCGTTCGAGTGAGATAAATTTGAGCGTGCTAATATTTTTGCCTGATCTTGAACAAAGTTAATTAATAATTTCGTTGTGGGAATTTCAACATCTCGAATAGAAAGTTCAAATGACTGAGTAGTCTGCGAGTCCATTTTTCTCATTGCACAATGCAAGAGAATAAAATCCGCAAGATCCGTAATCCCAAGTTGTTTCAAGGCAGAAATAGATGCACTAAATGTTTCTATGAAAGAATCGAGACTATTAGCGTTAAATGAGCAACCTTTTAAATCAAATATGTTATTTAAATAATGTGTTCCTAGTGTCCGTTTATCCTGATATTTTTTAATTAAACTATCCCATAAAATCTTGTATGTATCACCAGTTGGCACAATTCCAGCGGTAACCCTCAATGCGTTCTGAGTAAGCCTACCCACTAAGTACTGCACACGCTGCGAGTCAGTCAGCTGATCATTATCATGAATATTTGACTTGAATGACTCATAGAAAACAGGCCAATTCTCAGTTTTTCCGTCGAAAGACGGCAACGCTATAGGAGGCAACTCTATTTTAAGCGGTTCAAAAAAAGACTTTGGGTTATCACCGGGTGTTGAAGGATACTGTCTACTGTTTATTTTATTCCTAACACGTTTGATATGAATATACAAATCTTCAAAGGATTCTAAACAGGCATAGTCGAGACTAGTACCAGGTTTTAAACTAAGATTTATTTGATTAATTTGATCGACAAACGATTCAAATTTATCTCGAATGTCATCAATTGTCTCTGACTCAGTCATAAAATTCTCATCCGCCCTAGAATCGAACGACGATATACTTTTCGACAAATTATATAATCGATTTATGCGTTTAAATAACAATCCCTTCTTTTCACGAAGAATAGTCAGCATATCTTCCGGCTCAGTTTGATTAAGCGACATTTTTTTTTTAAATAAAAACAATCACAACAGAGAAAAAATACCTACTAGGCGGTTTACAATAGCCGCGTACCTACGATCCTATGAACGATAAGTAGGTACCTATCTATTGTACACAAAGCCGAGAAGCGGCGATTAACTACCTACAAAGCGAGATTATAAATGCGAAATACCTACACAGAACGAAGAACGTTACCAAATAAATACGTAACGTGTTCCGTTCTATGTAATAATTGAACAGATTTAACTCAAGTCTATTGTCAATTATGTTTATGCGTTTTATAAGTAATAATTATTTACCAAAAGTTTACGTAAAATTATACCTATTGTGCGATATGTATGAATAATGAACTGTGAACCTATATGATTTTTACCAAATAATTACGTAAGAATCTAGGTATAAGGTCATTTATCCGGTAAATGAAGGACCAAAAATATGGAGAAACGTGTAAATAGCTTCACCAATAGCGTGGTTTTAAGACCAAGAAAATTAATGGCGGAACAAAAAAAAATATGGCGGGACCTCAAGAACAAAAGTGATTTCTAAATGTTGAATCGACCACATTAAACCGACATCACATGGGATGAAATACGCAGCAATTTAAGCCCACATACCTTTTCAATCCAGAGACCTCACTCAGACCCAGGAAGGCAGGCTCGATGACCATCGATGCACGCGTGTCTCTTCGAATAGCTGCCGGCCGGCAAACTCAATCTCTGAATATTCCTTGATTTATTCGTCGAAACTTCAAATCCAACACAGCACTTAATGTTCTTGCAGAAGCACAGAGTCACGCCTATTTATTTCTTGAGAAACTCTAAGATTTCACTATAAAAGTATTTTTCAAAAGCGGAGCGAGCGACACATAACATATTTTTTCGATTCACTGAGGCGGAAGTGCCGGAAATCAGGACCCAATCACACAGATAATACGCTATTTATACTCGAGTCCTTTATTTTCGTTAACTCCATCTATGGGCCATGTTGCGAGTAACTCGAGAAAGTGTCAGTGATGCGGGCCGCTGCTTCCATAGATAGCGGTGCGACGATTCAACAAATTAGAACTCAGAAATTACATTATTTAATTATTTTTATAATATTGAAAAAGCCATTGACGCTTCACCAAATTATTAACCCAGATATAGTACTTACTGAGATTCAGACTATGCCACTTTATGCAAGCGTCTGGACTGAGGGCCCAAGTTATTTAATCGTAAAAGTTTTAATTCACGTTTAAGAAATTTATGGACCTTTGCTTTAAGTTTTTACTATTTTTAACTAAATCCCCTATAAGTCTTATTTCGTTTCGCAACGGTTCAAAAAACGGGCCCTCAGTCCATACGCACATCAGTGAACCTGCTGTGCAGGGTAGACGGTGTGTTTAGTTTATTTTTGTTCTTTTTCATTTTAATTATTAACAGTACTCATAAGCAAAATTCTTGATACTAACAACCTTGCCTTAATGGCCTTTTTGCCTAAAATATTTTTTTTCATCTCCTTTCATCTTCATTGCGTTACCACAAGAGTGAAAGAAAGTGAAATGCATACAAAACCATTTTTTTCAGTTGGAATTCTACTAGGAACAAAACTTATAATATTAGGTTATATGTGTCTACCTCATGCTTTATTTTCTATCCATAATGTTTCCTCAAGATAGGAACTATGACTACATTTCCAATACCTTAAATGACTTAAAAAGAGGTAGGTACACAAACTAAATTTTAAATTCAACCCCTATTGTACCCGTAAATACCGTTACACACCCCCTTATCTCCGAAGTTTGCAAAGAGAAAAATCTGAAATTATTCTATGTGATAGAAGTTTATGTAAAGATTACAGGAAAAATAAAACGATGTCTCTAAATAGCACACTTTTTCAGAAATCGGAACGGAACCCTCGGTGCGCGAGTCCGACTCGCTCTTGACCAGTTTTTTAAGACAAAATGTAGCCTATGTCCTTCCCCAGGATGCCATGTATAGCTTTGCCAAATTTTGTCGTAATCCGTGCAGTTTTGTAAATTTTAAAATCAACCCCTATTTTACCCCCTTAGGGGATGATTTTTCAAAAACGCTGAACCGCATATTTCTTTATTTCCTACCAAAAGCATACATTTGTATTTTCATATCCCTAACTTAAGAAATTGAGTTATTGAGTATTGAGTTTCCCATACAAACTTTCATCACCTATGTCGTCACCTTCTGTAGGATTATTTTTGAAAAAAAAAGTAGCCTATGTCCGTCCCCACGATACCATCTATAGCCTTGCCAAATTTTATCGAAATCCATTCAGTGGTTTAGGCGTGAAAAGGTAACAGACAGACAGACAGACAGAGTTACTTTCGAATGTATATAGTATATTATAGTTTATAGTATATATAGTATATAGTATATATAGATTATAGTATATAGTATAGTATGGATGGATGGATAGGTAAGTACTTAAAAACTCAGTACAGTTCAGTACACTCACAATAATAGTCAAGTCTGCCTAAGCTCGTTGAAGAATATAATTGATTAAGCTTTTGAACTACTAAAGTTTAAAAGCGCAATTATTTTCTAATATACATAGTTCGGGTAATGACATCGTGACTCGACTAATGTGAAGATGACCTTAACCCAATCAATTTGATTGTTGAAATCAAAGATGACTTGACAATTATTTTGGCCTTCCGTTTTCTTTGTAATAAATGTTGAAAGTATTTGATCATTGACTCTTATATGAGTCATCAGTCTATCCTTTAATAATGAAAATAATAATATGTAGTTTTTCCTAAAGCGAAGCCTTCATTTTTATGAGTGTTTTCGTTATATGAAAAAATAATCAATAAGTATCTAAGTATAAGAAAAGCATCTTCATAATTCGTCGACCGTAGGTTCAATTGAGGTAAGGGACAAAATACGATTTTTCAGGAGAGGCCGACAAAGTTTTTTTTCGGACTAAATCGCCTATAACTTTTTTTCTTATGAACCTTTTTCGGGTCTGATTTCACACATAATCTTGTATTTTAGTGCTCTATCTACAAGTGTAACATTTATTTAAATAAATGAGCTATTTAAGAAAATAGATGTCCCTTACAACAACGTATTTTGTTAGTAATGTCCCTTACCGACCAAGTATCTTGTAGTCTCGTCCCTTACATTAAATTGACCTCTGCGTTGGATTTAATTTTAATGGTAATTCGTTGATTGGGAAGACCCTTACCTTATTTCAAGTGGATTGGCGGCAATAATTACATCATTTCAAGTTCCTATATTGCATAGTTTTTCAGATACATTGTTATTATGGGGCTGATTCGAAATTTGGATCCAAAAATCATTAGGGTAAGGGACATTTTTCTTAAGCTAGAATTTTTTCATATACACCATTCGATAGAGCGAAAAATTCTGAACAAAACTGTATACTTTACTCATTTTGGGTATTTTGTCCCTTACCTCAATTGAACCTACGGTCGACGATATGCAAAAAAAGCAATCTGCTTAGCCTTTTCCCTACTATGTACGACTTCCAGTCTAACCGGATGCAGCTGAATACCAGTATTTTACATGAAGCGACTGCCTATCTGACCTCCACAGCTCAGTTACTGGGAATCACGCTACCTCTTGGTAAGACTTGGTGGTTGTCAGGCTTTTTAGGCTTCTAGACCACCCGTAACGACTGTCAAAATCAACGAAAAATAGCCGAGACCATCAGCTTAACGTGCTTTTCAAGGCATGGAGGAGCTTCGATATAATGGATCACATCCACCAACCGACCGCAGCAAGAGTCACTTAACCTTCAATCGACCCGTGTGGCTACGATCTTCATTATCCATTTCATGATCAATACAAGTTCCGTTATGTCGCAATGCTTTATTTAACATTCAAAGATTTTTTAACATTTCATTTGGGTGCCTAATATTTAAAATAACAAATACACGGCCACCCTGTGGTAACGCTTAGTTTACTCGAGAAATGTTCTAGGAAAACTCGGTGGTAAAAACCGTGACAACACCTACTCGTATTTGTTTTAAAATTAGCTGCTTCGAGCGAATTTCACCAATGAAACTGAACGCGTTCAGTACGTAGACCACGTCCAGCTGTCAGTGTCGTTATTCTCTTTGGGATATTGACACTGACAGCTCTAGAACTCGGTTTAAATGAGCTGATCGCGTTCAGTTTCATTGGTGAAATTCGTACTTAAGGCGGAGATTTTTTGAAAACGGTCAAAAAGGTGGTTTTTTAAAGCAGTGTATCTCATAAACCGTAAATAATTTTGACAAACCAAAAAATATGATTTTTTCAAGTCCTTTTCGCATACAATGATGGAACTCAAAACATAATTAAACACACTTTAATGCACCAAAAAAATCTTGAAACATACCCCTTAATCTTTATAAGCAGTTTACCCCTTCTTTAACAATTATAATTATAATTTAATATATACCATCAAATTTTAAATGCCAAACCGCATCCAGCAATGGATTATTTATTATTAAATACCTAGTTAATTTCTAATTTTGCACTTGTACGACATAATTCCGATGCGCGTGAGTCTTCTATCTCGCGCGTCAAACTAGACAGACATAACGCCATTTCACTTACACACCGAGCTAAACCACTCTTAGATGTAGGGCCTTAACCCCTATAGTGTTTTCTGCACCCCATGTGTGCATAAGGAAAAACCCTTTATATAATAGGTATATAAGCTTATATCGTATACATATAAACGTAACAAAACATCATCCGATGGTAAAAAAATCAGGGGTTTTCGGTTTATAAATTAGTACATAAAAAACACTTAAGGCTTGTCCTCCTTAAAATACTCCGAAAATAAGTAACTTTGTTTCCATTTTTTATAGTAACTATTGCACCTTTTTGATAGAAAAAAATACACAATAATCTAGAATACTTATGAAGTTATTTAATGTATCCTGAAATCTATTTTAGTTTGTAGAACTAAAGAAAAAAAAAGGCTATACCCAGGTCTATTTCTGTCTATTTTTTCGAGTTTTTACCATATTACTCCTACAGTTTTAACTTAAAGAATTCATAAATTTATACAGTTCATTACAAAATAATAAGGAATGATTTCATGTGATTACTTTTAGTCCAATCCCTAGATTTTTTGTAAATCGGTAATTACTTCATATTTTGTAAGCGTTGTATCATCGCGCTTCTCTTTCTTTTCTATGCAGTCCTACAGTGACCGCGCTTTTTACGGCGGACAAGTCTTAAGTACCATAAATAACTTTCGATTTCTGACGTTACATTTCCGTTTACTTCTCAGGAGCAGACCGGAGTCTGTGCTCGGTTGATGCCCCCACAGGCCACAGGCCACAGGCCACAGGCTCGCCCCCTATTACATGGAACTTAAACATAATTGGTGTAAGGTATACCTCTGCCTAATTCTTGGGAGGAAACAGGCGTGATGTTATAATAGGTTGTTTATTAAAAAACCGATCAAGAGCGAGTCGGACTCGCGCACCGAGGGTTCCGTTCCGATTTCTGAAAAGTGTGCTATTTAGAGATATCGTTTTATTTTTCCTACTAGCTTCTGCCCGCGACTTCGTCCGCGTAAAATTTCTTGTCCCCCCCCCCACCCACTAATCCCCACGCATCGCATCGCAACGACTGCCCGCGCTATTACTTCGTTTGCGCTTAGCATCCTTTCTGACATTTTTTATTTTTGCTCAACTCCTAAGGGCCCTAGCGTGATGTTAAATTGCCTTTATCCTTTCGCATCGCCTGCCCGCGCTATTACTCCGCGCTCGACTTCTAGGGGCCCTAGCGTGATGTTAAATAGGCTATATCCTTCCGCATCGCCTGCCCGCGCTATTACTTCGCGCTCGGCTGCTAGCGGCCCTAGCGTGATGTTAAATATCCTATATCCTTCCGCATCGCTTGCCCGCGCTATTACTTCGCGCTCGGCTTCTAAGGGCCCTAGCGTGATGTTAAATATCCTATATCCCTCCGCATCGCCAGCCCGCGCTATTACTTCGCGCTCGGCTTCTAAGGGCCCTAGCGTGATGTTAAATAGCCTATATCCTTCTGCATCGCCTGCCCGCGCTATTACTTCGCGCTCGGCTCCTAAGGGCTCTAGCATGATGTTAAATAGCCTATAGCCCTCCTCAAGAACTTGGTTATAAAATTCAAAAAGATTTTTTTCAAATCCGACTGGGGTACTTCCAGAGATAGCGCGTTCAAACAAACTAACAAAAAAACAAACTCTTTCGTTGTATTCCACCGACATTATTGAAATAATAAATCTCGCAATTCAGAAAAATTACTTATTTGCACAACGCCGTCTATAGTTAAAATTGATAAAACGTCCGCACTAAACATGTTTGCTCAAGAGCGAGCGGTATGAATTAAAGTTATTTAGCGTTTTAGTAATTTTATATTATTTCCGAAACTGTACGACCAATTGCCATACTGTAAAGGCCAAATCCTATCTCCATGATGTCCTTGTGATCATAAAATAACTTATTTTGATAAGGATTAATGTGTTATTGTTTAAATAATCATCCAAACGTAAGTATGTCTAAAAAATACTTTTTTAAAACAATAAAAGATGTATAAAAGGTAAAATATAAAAGATAGAAATATGGTGTCGCGGACTTTTTTGTAGAATTATTTAAGACGGACCAGACTGCCAAACATTGTTTTCAATTTTAAACAACCGTTTAGGCAGCGCATGCAAAAAAGTCTGTTTAAAGACGTATTTCTTTCCGACTTGTTAGACAAAAATTGTGATAGCTCGGCTAATATGCATGATATAAATATAATTTATAGCCTATAGCACTCAGGAAAAATGTAGCTTTCTACCAGTGAAAAAATTTTTAGAATTGGATCATTAGTTTCGGAGATTACCCCCTACATACAAACTTACAAACATACAAACTTACAAACTTACAAACAAATTTTACCTCTTTATAATATTAGTATAGATAATCTTTACATAAACTTCTATCACATAGAATAATTTCAGATTTTTATATCTTTGCAAACTTCGAAGATAAGCCCCCCCCCCCTTATCTCCGAACGGATACATTTTTCATCAAAAGTCGAAAATTATGCGGCCTAAATAAAAATAAAAAATTGTTTAAGAATGTGCAAGCAGCGTTCTTTCATATGACTTCCCACATGCCCTAGTAGCCACACTTTGATTTTTAAGACCCCCTTTCAGTTCCTTTTTTTTTTAAATATTCTTACTTCTTTCTTATTTGCAAAATAGTTGGGTAAACGTCATCTAAAATTGTTTCAAATTTCAAGTTGATAGCATTAGTAGTTCTTGAGATATCCAGCTGTGACAGACAGACAGACAGACAGACTGAGTCACACCATAAGGGTTCCTTTTTTACCATTTTAGTACGGAACCCTAAAAAATATAGTCACAAGATTGTCGATAAAACAGTCAGACAGGCTTGACGATTCACGCGGCGCGACTCCGGTAGAAAAATTGAACGAAGTTTTCTTATAGAAATTGTTCCAATAGAGTCGCCTTTGCTCCTATAGGAGCCTTAAAACGGACTACTAACCATAGGTAGAGCCAGCTACTGCCTGTCCTTGTGAGGCATCCTACCTTAGTAGCCTATTCAGTGCCGCCGGGGTCGCGGGTTGTTCGAAAGATACCGTGGCCTTGGCACAGGCAACTGAAGGGACACGGGTGGGTTTTAGTCAGTAAAGGTGAACGTCCACTGGTCCGCGCTGGCCGCACCGAACGCACGGCACGGAACGGATTTCGGTTCGCTTTGTATGAATTCATATAGAACTGCGTCGACTACCGATATCGCCCGCATTTTTATTTCTTCATACAAACAAAGCAAAATCCTTTGCGTGCCTTGTGTGCGTTGCGGCCGGCGCAGACCAATGGGCGCTCAGCAGATTTCCTGAAAACGATCAAAAATGTGGTTTTTTAAAGCTGTGTATCTCATAAACCGTAAATAATTTTGTCCTTTTCGCATACAGTGATGGAAGCCGAAACATAATTAAACATACTTTAATGCACCAAAAAAATCTTTAAACATACCTCCTAATAATCTTTAAAAGCTGTTTATCCCTTCATTAGCAATTATAATTATAATTAAAAATATACCATGAAATGTCAAATTTCAAACTGCATCCAGTGATGGATTACTTTTTATTAAATAGTTCATTTCTAATTTTATACGATTTTATTTGCACTTTTACGACATAATTCTACAGAATCTTCTATCTCGTGCGTCAAACTAGACCGCCATAACGCCATTTCACTTACACACTGAGTTAAACCAAGCTTGGAACCAGGGCCTTAAAAGTCTGACACGCCCTCAGCTCCGCCCAGAGCGAGAGAAGTCATTTGATGATTTCCCATCCACAAAAAAAAAGAAAACAAAAAGACTAGGTATTCAGTCATTCATACACAAGTGGTGAAGGTGTAGCCAATTCAATGCCGGAAACCCCATGAAAATACCCATGAAATGCATGATTAAACAATTACTAGAAAATCACGATTTCTTGATTTAACCGCGACCTAACAATTTATAAGTAAGTACCTAACTATTTATAATTTTACTAGTATTTTTACTTCTGTACTATACCACAGATTAATACAGATGGGACACTCCGCAGTTTAGGCAGGCCTCTTGCACAGGTACATTCCGCTCGAGATAAGTACCTACAGCTCGTGGCAACTCTTAGTTTCAAGTCAGTCAGGGTGTATTACGCCGTACGCGCTCAGCGAGCGAGACACGTACGGCCGCCCATGAAAAAATTAAATCTTAGATTTTAAATTTAAGTATACTATTCATATTATCACTATACTATATATAAATTAGTGATATACTTACTTTTTTAATGACGAAAATCCATTACGAAATGTCGAGTCTTGTTGCTACCTTTTTTTTACCTACCTACCTACTTACTATAGTTGCCGACATTTAACTTGAGCTATCGGCGGAGTGGTGGGGGTTTGTGTGCGCGTCGTATTGTTTCAGGAGTAAGGTCCAAAATCGCTTAAAGTAATTAAGGATTAACTTAGGATTAACAAGCAACTGTACCTACCCGCGATCGTACGATCGCACAAACTTAGCCACTGATGCGTTAAGGCATCTTTAGTGGTTTTATGACCATGTTCAGGCGACTAAAGTGCCCCAAATGTCACTTTCAATTTAAGACGTGTTTGTACCTTGTTTACTTTAGAACACTTCTAAATATAATACAAGATGATGGTGTGTTAAAAATAATTGATGATTGAATGATGATCTTGATTATAATGATTGTTTAATTGAGTAATAAAAAATAACGTCTGAAAATTATAAGACATTACATTAAAGTCAAATAACTCTAAATAGACTACTCTTACATACAATAAAAGTTTAAAAAGCTACCATATACCCCACCACCACCACCACCATACCATATGGTATGTATTCTATGTATGGTATGGTATATGGTGCTATGGTACCATATTTTATTTTTCTTTGAGGACAGCCCTAGTACTCGGCTAAGCGTAGGTATGTTACGGACGAGTAACGACACAGTAATAACAACTCTCAAGCGCGGCGATTAAGAGCAATTTAGCTTGCGCATGGGGAGGAAAAGATTTTGTAGGCTATTATAAAAGCGGCTTTCTTCAAGATCAAAGGAGTGCAACTTCTGTACGTTAGTACTATTATTTATTCTGTGGTTTAGGTATGAAGCTACAATTACGCGGCGAGCCCCGTCCGCGGGGCTAATTCAGTAGGTCAGAAGGACAGGTATAAGAGTTACGCGATAGAAAGAGAGGCAACTTGTAGTTGAATATAACTGTAGGTAATCAGCGTTGTGCGACCTGAATTGCACTTTATTGTATCGTAGCAAGAGTCGCTTTTTATTTAAATGATTTTGCGGAGTGTCCCATCTGTATTAATCTGTGACTATACTCCATTTATAATAAGATAATACATTTTTTACACTTCGTTCAACCGATTTTGACTTCTATTGCGTTGATGGCATGACAAAAGGCAGCTGCAGTAAGCATTTGGTATTGTAACCACTTTTTTGCCTTTAATGTCATCCTTTTCCTTTTGTTTTCTTTTCTTTGCTCATCCTGCCTAAGGCATAAAAGGCAAAACCTGAAATCTCGAAAAAAAAAGAAAAACAGCTGCTCCCTTCATTTTAACGAGTAAATAAGACAAGAATACGACATAAATTAATGTACAAACTTGAAATAGCGAAAAAAAAAATCAGCTTTTCAACAGCTGATTTTTTTTTCGCTATTTCAAGTTCGGTCCCATAGTAAAAGTTGTTCATAATGATGAGTACAATGACCGCTTATGAGTTTGTCGGTGTTTTAAGGTCATAGCACATTATATCAACTCGGAAAGGGATCGTCACCATAGCGCCTTTCGCCTCCACCGTGTCCCGAGGCGAGGCGATTACGTTATGATTAAGATTAGTGTGCGTTGCAGTAGAGTTTCATGCAAAGAAACACGACTCGAGTTGATACTGTGGCGATTCCTTTCCGAATTGATATGACAATGGGTTCCGTACCAAAATGGTAAAAAGGAACCCTGATGGTGTGACTCAGTCTGTCTGTCTGTCTGTCCGTCTGTCACAGCTGGATATCTCAAGCACTACTAATGCTATCTACTTCAAATTTGGAACAATTTTAAATGACGCATGACGTTTGCCCAACTATTTTGCAAGTAGGAAATAAAAATATATATATTTTTTTTTTGCAACACAGATTGAATGGATGTCTTAAAAATTCGAAGTGAGGCTACTAGGGCATGTGGTGAATCACATGAAATAGTGCTATTTGCACATTCTCAAACATTTTTTGTTCTTATTTTTAGGCCACATAGTTTTCGACTTTTAATGAAAAATGTAAAAAAATACTGTTTCCCCCCCTTATCACCGAAGTTTGCAAAGAGAAAAATCTGAAATTATTGTATGTGATACAAGTTTATGTAAAGATTACAGGAAAAATAAAACTATGTCTCTAAATAGCACACTTTTTCAGAAATCAGAACGAAACCCACGGTGCGCGAGTCCGACTGGCTCTTAAGCGGTTTTTTTATACATCTGTGCATAGTTTGTGGTGGATGCACATGTATGAAAAACTGGCTCAACTATGCGAGCTACACTAAACTAATTTAGTTTAGATGGCGGTGAACGATCAGCTTTAACGTTGCTTCAACATGTCTAAGGCAAATAAAGGCTCGCCTACAAATATGTAAAACTTAAATCGCGCCGTGTAAATCCAGCTTGTACCTTTTTTTTTGTGGATGGGAAATCATCAAATGACTTCTCCCGCTCTGGGTGGAGCGGAAGGGCGTGTCAGACTTTTACTGACTAAAACCCACCCGTGTTCCTTCAGTTGCCTATGCTAGAGCCACGGTATCTCTTTGGAACAACCCGCGCCCCTGGCGGCATCGGCCCTATCGGACCCCCATCATTGCTGACATCTCTTTGAGGCGCGCGTGGAACAACACAACGCGCTGTCGACCCGGCCGGGCGGCCTGGTCCTTGCTTGTACACTGCGGAATTCCTTATGATTTAAAAAATGAAACAGTTTTCAAATAGAAATACAATTTACGGAATAAGTTAACCGGAACTTACACCTAAGCAGATTGAAAAATATTTATTTCTACCCTTAAATAGGTCAGAAAGATCGTAAATTACATCAAAAAAACATCATCAAATTGATATAAGTGTGCATATTACATTTTTAAAGCTAACAAGCAATAATGATCCTTATTTACTCACGCGAACATTTTCAAAGAAGATGACATTATCAACGGAATTAAAGATAATAACTGTATTATTAGCACTGCATCTTTACAGTTTCACACATGATGATAATTTTATGGTAATGACGAACAAATTGGGTGTTTAACATACCATGGATTTGACACGGATGTGAAATTATTTTTAGGGTTTCGTGAAAAGCATCTGCGCTTTTTCTTTGTTTTAGCAATCAACACAGCCTACCGCAGTCCACTGTTGGACATGGCCTCGCCCAGACTGCACTAAACCACCATGTCCTCCGCCTTCCGCATCCAGTCTGTCCCAATCACCTTTTTAAGGACGTCAGTTCATCTTGACGGCACGGTTGGCGCAGTGGTTGAGCGATTGACTGCTGCGCAGCATGTCGCGGGTTCGATTCCCGCACGGAACAAATATTTGTACGACCTACAAGTATTTGTTCCGAGTCTGGGTGTTTTTCTATCTATAATATGTATGTATTTACAAAAAAAAATGTATATAAGTAGTTTATCAGCCATCTCGTTACCATAACACAAGCATTAGGTTGCTTAGCTTGGGACTAGATGGCGTTGTGTGAATTGTCCAAGGATATTTATTTATTTTATTTATTTATTTATTTATCTAGCTGTGTTCTTTAATCTGCTTTGTTCTTTAATTTAGGAACTAGGTATGAAGAATAAAGTGAGTCGTGTTGATATGGCATTGATATCCAGGATTCTCCATTTTGTGCCCGTTTCAAGGTGAGTAGTGCCACCAACTAGAGAGAAACTACCATTGACAAAAAAAACATAAATCTGGAGATATGGAACATTTTAGTGCCCCCGCCAAGACGAGCCAAGCGAAGCGCAAGGGCACTACCTAACTTTTCTCGAAGCACTTCGTCGTATTTTTGAACCTTCTTAACTTGGGTTTGGATTATACCAGATAAACAAAATTTTCGGGAAATGATGTCAGTGATTGACTTATTAAACCTATAAAGTTTCAATTGCATAGCTCTTATACTTTAGATTTTATTGATATCTAAAATACCTCGATTTCGTCACTGACTCACTGACACACTGACTCACTGACTCACTGATGATCATAAAAATTCTTAGGGTACTTCCTGAAGTCCTAGAAAGCTGAAATTCGGTATGTAAGCTAGTATTAATCCCATACACAAACAACAAAAAAATTCTAAAACTTGGAACTTTTACCCCCCAGCCCCTTAAACTAGGGGATGGAAATTTGTATGAGACTTCCGCAAATAATAAGTACTTATACTTACGAATAATATTAATACACTTGTATATACTTCGATAAGTGTTTATTAATCTCCTACCTATCAACCTGTACATATCATAAGCAACTTACAAAAAGAAATGAAATCCCACCAAAAACATTTTCATGTAAAATGTTGCCAAGACGTTTTTGAAGATGTTGTTGTTGTGGCTTGGCCGTTTCGCTACCGTCACATGGGCGCAAGGTGAAAAATGTATTCACTGTTCATTACTTTTCTGTTATACAATAGTTCTTGTAGTAACGAAACGGCCAAGCCTCATATTTTGACTAAGGTGTAGAGTTTGTGAAGTTAGGGCTTGGAGAGTTAGGGCGTGTAGAGTTAGAAGCTTGGCTCTTCATGAGATCTGATAGCTTTTTGTCAGTGCGAGCTATATGTGGTTTCGTCTTGGCAACATTTTACATGAAAATGTTTTTGGTGGGATTGAAATTTCCTATGCTCACATTTTTAGTCAGCTCAGGTAGAATTGTTTGTGCTGTTTTTGGCTTCGAACCTAGGAGCTTTAGTGTTGATTTTTTTGACCTCACCTGACCTACCTCATCTGACTAAAAATGTGAGCATAGGAATTTTCAAAATGTTCCATATCTCCAGACTTATGATTTTTTTCTCAATGGCAGCACTACTCGCCTTAATGATTACCGCGTAAAAGGAACCATCCCTGTTTAAGTATCACGTATCACGCTGAACCAGTTTTAAGTTCTGGAAGTCCCGTTTTCAAATTATTTGTTCATTAACAATTGGTTCTTCTTAAATAATTTAAGATGAATTTTACTATACTTTCCACAAAAGTATACTTCTAGTGTATGCCAGTTGTTTAATCACAAATGTTTCATTTTTAGGGTTCCGTACATCGAAAGGAAAAATCGTTAATTTTGTAGTTTTATAATATTTTTTTTTGTGATTAGAAACTTACATTTGCAGTTGGAGAATTGACTGTGACGTAATAGGATGTCGATGTAGGAGAACATGTTTTTCAACTTCAATGTTAAGTTTCTTTTTGGGATAAATTCATCCCAACTACGGAACCCTTCATTGTGCGTAGTCCGTCACGCACTTGACCGGTTTTTAGGGTTCCGTACCAAAATGGTAAAAAAGGAACCGTTATGGTGTGGCTCAGTCTGTCTGTCTGTATGTCTGTCTGTCACAGCTGGATATCTCAAGAACTACGAATGATATCAACTTGAAATTTAGAATAGTTTTAGATGACGTTTACCCAACTATTTTGCATATAAGAAAGAAATAAAAATATTTATGTTTTTCTTGCAACAGGTGCTGAAAGGGGGTCTTCAAAGTTCAAAGTGGGGCTACTAGGGCATGTGGGGTATCATATGAAAGAACGCTGTTTGCACATTCTCACACATTTTTTATTTTTTTTAGTTCGTATAGTTTTTGACTTTTGATGAAAAATGTAAAAAAAATACCGTTCCCCCCCTTATCTCCGAAGTTTGCAAAGAGAAAAATCTGAAATAATTCTATGTGATAGAAGTTTATGTAAAGATTACAGGAAAAATAAAACGATGTCTCTAAATAGCACACTTTTTCAGTAATCGGGACGGAACCCTCGGTGCGCGAGTTCTACTCGCTCTTGACCGGTTTTTTTTACTGTATGACACTGTGAGGAAGACGGATGAAAAAGATTGCATGCAGCAGAGAGGAGAATGTTGAGATGGATGTGTGGAGTGACGAAAATGGATAAATTAAGAAATGAGGGGAAGTTTGAAAGTGGCGCCAGTGACAGAAAAGTTGAAAGAAAATCGTTTGGAGCAGGGAGGAAATGCATGTGACTAAAAGAGAATATAAATGTTGATGGATGGAGAGAGAGAGGAAGGCCAAAGAAAAGATCGTGTGAGGAATGATATGAAAGAGAAGGGAGTGAATGATAGCGTGACGGTTGACAGGGGAGAATGGAAGAAGAAAACGTGTTGCGCCGACCCCAAGTATCAAGGGCAGGGATATGATGATTTTACTCACTCTCTGGACTGAAAAATGTAAAATATAATATCCCGCTCAGTGTTTACTTTATCTACCTACCCTTCGATCATTTGATAGGATATACACACTTGAACACACATACACTTGAAAAGCGTGAAATTATTCAAATACCTACTGGTTTTCTTAGATATCTACTTTGTATATAAAAAATAAACAATTGCGCGTCCATTGAAGATGCTCAAAATTATTTAACAAATGATTAGGTTTTTGTATTAAACTATGATCTTCTGTGTCATTCTCAGTACATCAAATATAATAATCTGGTTGGTAGACTTTCTCTAAGTCATTAAAATCTCTAACATAGTCCTGAATAATACATACTAAATTATAATATAAATTACACTTTATAATTTTTTTTTGTGTAATTTATAAATAAATTATAATTAAGTTTAATTATGGGGTAATTTTAAAATTTTCGATTGACGTCAATCGGCATCAATGGAAATTTTTACGCTATTATAAGTAGGTAGGTATGTTGTAATCTAAACTGTTTTAATCATTAGTATCGGTATTTGGAATTTCTGAAGCTAATAGGTTCCTATACCAAATACATTTACGTTTTTCCATCTATTATACCTTCACTTACATCCGTATACCAGAAAATAGAGGTAGTTAATTTTGAACACATTCAATAAAAAAATACATTTTCAATGCCATTAGTATTGATTTCTTCCATTGTAATTGTCCTCTATAAGAAAACATAATGCATGATAATTTTCTGACTTTTTATAAATTTAGCGTGACATTACTAATTTACTTCTCTCTTTCTTGGAGTTTGGAGTCAAGTACTATCAAAGAGAGATAAGTAGTTTGAATTAAAAATACAACACAATAATGACCTAAAAATAACGTCTTTTGAACACGTAGTATTCGAAAGTTACCATACGTAGGCTTGAAACCGCTATTTTATTTCAATCTGCCTAGCCTTTTCCCAACTATGTTGGGGTCGGCTTCCAGTCTAACCGGATGCAGCTGAATACCAGTATTTTACATGGAGCGACTGCCTATCTGACCTCCACAACCCAGTAACTGGGTAATACGATACCTCTTGGTAAGACTGGTTGTCAGACTTTCGGGCTTCTGACGACCCGTAACGACTGTCCGACTGGAATGACAGCCGGGACCAACGGCTTAACGTGCTTTCCGATGCACGGAGGAGTCTCGGTATGTAAAGATGGTCACCCATCCACTGACCAACCCCGGAAAGCGTAGCTTAACCTGATGGATCGACCCGTGCGGCTGTTATTACTTAGCCACGAGCTAAACCGCTATTTTATTTATTTTATTTTATTATATTCGGGAAACTTACAGCTAAAGTAGACAATATCCTTATACAATATGAATCTGAAGGCCATTTACAAGTTTCCACTGATAAAAATCTAAAATTTAAATTGAAAAAAAATATATATATGGTATATCTGCCGCAGTAAGATGGTTGTAGCCGTGATATAGTTATATAGCTATCGATTATATAGACTTATAAAAAAAGGAGGACTCGGCGCCACGCATATCGAAAGTGAAGTACAGTAAGTTTGTACAAACACGCCTCACGCACACATTTACATCATGGTATGCCGACCGCTTGCCATTACGTGACACGAGCGACGCGACGGCGTCTTTGCAGGTACTCAAATCACGCACAAATCGGTCCGGTACGGTGCTTCACTTTCGATATGCGTGGCGCGGAGGCCTCCTGTTTTTATACGTTTATGACCGAGATATAGTTATATGAAATCGTCTCATAACTATTTTACTAGGAACATAAGAACTAGGATACTCCGATCAAATAGGATCGGTTCAAATAGGGTCGGACCAACTACGGGCGAGCCGAGCGAGCGAAGCAAGCGGTACCGCGGCAGTGGCTGGCGAGCGCTTCGTCGAAATTGGTCGCAGTAGCAAAATTAGGGCACTCCAACAGTTTTTATATAACTATATCCCGGTAGATAGATAAATACCTAGGGATATAATTATTTCCCGGTCTTACTGTGACATATCTACTTACATTAGGTATGTAGGTACTCGAGATCAATGTGCAAGAGCTTATCATTTTACATACATAGATAATTAAGGCATTATACCTAAAGGTATGCTTTTGTACAATTGATCCTTCCTCTTTCAGTACATTTACCTACAAGTGAATGTGCTATTAGATTTTATTTTAATCTTGAGAAAAGTTGAATGCTTGAGCTTCTTACAGGTTGAAGTACATTGTCCTCTCAATATGATTTAAAATTAAATATCGAGTGTAATTTCCGTTGGTATCCGTTTCAATAACTACATTAGTTGACCGGTCGTTCAAACCGCATCGTTTGTGCAACCGATTAGTGTCGTAACTAACAAGGTCTTCGATAAGGTAAACTTTGTAATACCGTAATAATAATACCGTGCTATAAAATAAAAGTAAGCGATGATGACTAAACATTTTTTTGCCTGTCATTTAGATTATTAAAAAATATTGAACTCGCATTTTTTTCTTTTTTTAAGGCATGACGTTTGGTTATGGTCATAACGTAAGGTTTGCAGGGCCAACATGGCCAGAGATCGCACAAGGGTTTGGAAGGAAAAAGGGGTGGGCCTTTGACCAGCAGTGGGACATAGTGTAGGATAACAAAACAAAAAAAAAAACCGGGCAAGAGCGAGTCGGACTAGCGCACCGAGGGTTCCGTACCATCATTTATATGTAATTTTTGTTGACGATTTCTGAAAAACTGTGCTATTTGGAGACATCGTTTTATTTTTCTCTAATCTATACCTATACTTCTATCACATAGAATAATTTCAGATTTTTCTCCATGCAAACTTCGGAGATAAGGGCGGGGAACGGTATTTTTTTTTACATTTTTCATCAAAAGTCGACAACTAAACATGACATGACATCACTCCTTGCTAGATTTTATACGTAGTTTGATACAGGGGGTCTACTCCCTAAGCACGAAGTCCGTAGTTTCGGCCTTCGTTACGGGCGTTTCCTACTCCGTATCACCTACGGACGTATGATTGCTTCGGGGCCCGAACGAAGTATGAATGGCAACACGATACGACAGTGGTCCCTACTCCCGATGTGTTTTAGCCCATCCGAAAAATTTAACTTTTACACTTGTTTTGATGGATCGTTAACTCAGACGGACGGATAAACAGACGGACGGATGAACGGACGGACTTAGGGAGTAGGCCCCCTGTTGTGACGTAGCGAGCCCTCACTTCCTAACATTAATGCGTTTTATCTAAGTACCAAAATGGTGAAAATAACGGGTGAAATGTGGCTGTAGTACAGTCAGCCACAGCATTAGCTGACCCACCTTGCATAAATGGTTGAGATTTTTTAGAAAACGAATCGATAGAATTTCATAATTCTTTTATATTTTATTTATTATAGGTATTTTAATAAAATCTAAAAGAATTATAAAAATCTATCGATTCGTTTTCTAAAAAATCTCAACCATTTATGCACGGTGGGTCAGCTAATGCTGTGGCTGTAGTACCTACACCACTATCTACACCTTCGGGGAAAAGGAACAAGCGTGATGTTATTTGTGTAGCTACCTGCCCAAAAACTTAATCTAAACTGTGTGAAGGGTAAGGGGGAGGAGGGGGGGGGGATTAAAAAATCAAATATTTTTATTTTTATTTACCTTTCCTGTACCTTTAGTCCTAAGATAAGTTAAGTGATGTATATTTGTCTTCTTATTTGCGCTACTGTAATTTTAAATACTGTATCTATAACTTAGTAATAGGTGGAAACGTCGTGGATTGTACATTAGCTTCTAATACGTTGTAAGTTGTAACACTTAGTGTAACTTTTATTGTACAATTGTTTGTTTTCCCTAAATAAAATAAAATAAAATAAATCAAGACATAGCGCTATCAACAGTAACGTGAGGCCGCACGTTCGGGTTTCCTAAACATGTGTGCACGTAATGAGCTGTAGTTCAATAATTAAACTACACCTCATTACGTACGTTTGTGTGTGTTTTACGTAATGAGGTGTCTCATTACGTAAAACACACACAAACGCACACATTTACACCGAACTACAATTATTGTAGTTCGGTTTAAATGTGTGCGTTTAACGTGTATGCACAGAGCGAGGTGTAGTTTTGCACATGCTTCACTGTATTGTTCGCAGCGCTGTCTGGGTTTTTTATTTAGTCTTTGTTCGAAGGTAGTGAATAAGTGGTCTGCACAATACAGAACAAAATTCCAGTATCCAAGAGTGGTGGATGTATCTATCAACTTCAAAGTCGGCGGATATAAGTATTGCAGAACGTGTAACGTTGTATACCTATGTTATGGACCAAGTGATTATAAGGACATTATAAAAAATGCCCGGGCAGTTTGAAATATGCTCAATATGAGAGGGCGGTGTGATAACAACTATTGAAATAATCAAATTGACCGGGCATTTATTATAACACTAGTCACATAAGGGGCAGAACAATTAAAACCAGGTTATAATACTGTTATTTTAATTTTAAACTTAGACTCAATATTTAAAAACAAATAAAATATTTCCATTCATGGATTGTGTTGTCTTCTTTGACCGGGACAATTAATTTCTCTGCCTCTCCAATAGTCATGACATCGAATCTCCGCAAACGCTGATAATCTTCTGTTTTGCAATGTACCTACCTATGTATTATGAGATTTCCCAAAGACCACACGGCAATATTTATAATGTCGAGGCAATGTAATAAATAAGGAAGTTCAAATTCAAATTATTTATTTCGCCCTAAGTAGCTTGTCATTATTCATAATGCACGGGCATTGTGAATAATGCCCCTATTTATTACTTGGTCCATAGCATATTATATTATTATCTTGCAACTTACACTTGACATTGGATTGTGGTGCTTATGTAAGGTACTTTGTGAGCGAATCGGTTTTAAATGCCAGCTGTTTTGGCTATTGACGATCGATCACTCGTACGTCTTATCTGATTTCCGAATCGTTTTTTTTAACATTCTATCTTTTCTTTTAATACACAGGGTCAAATTAAATTAGGTAGCAAAACTGCGCAGACGTGTTGAAATATCAGTTTAAAAATTAGGTAGCAAAACTGCGCAGACGTGTTGAAATATCAGTTTAAAAATTAGGTAGCAAAACTGCGCAGACGTGCTGAAATATCAGTTTAAAAATTAGGTAGCAAAACTGCGCAGACGTGTTGAAACATCAGTTTAAAAATTAGGTAGCAAAACTGCGCAGACGTGTTGAAATATCAGTTTAAAAATTAGGTAGCAAACTGCGCAGACGTGTTGAAATATCAGTTTAAAAATTAGGTAGCAAAACTGCGCAGACGTGCTGAAATATCAGTTTAAAAATTAGGTAGCAAAACTGCGCAGACGTGCTGAAATATCAGTTTAAAAATTAGGTAGCAAAACTGCGCAGACGTGTTGAAATATCAGTTTAAAAATTAGGTAGCAAAACTGCGCAGACGTGTTGAAATATCAGTTTAAAAATTAGGTAGCAAACTGCGCAGACGTGTTGAAATATCAGTTTAAAAATTAGGTAGCAAACTGCGCAGACGTGTTGAAATATCAGTTTAAAAAGAACCGGTCAAGAGCGAGTCGGACTCGCGCACCGAGGGTTCCGCACCATCATTCATCATATTTAATTTTTGTTGATGATTTCTGAAAAAGTGTGCTATTTAGAGACATCGTTATATTTCCTGTAATATTTACAAAAACTTCTATCACATAGAATAATTTCAGATTTTTCTCTAGGTATAAAAACTTCGGAGATAAGGGGCGAAACGGTACTTTTTTTAACATTTTTCAACAAAAGTCGAAAGTTATGCGACTTAAAAAAAAAAAAAAAAGTTTGAAAATGCGCAAACAACGTTTTTTCATAATATGATAACTACCCCACATGCCCTAGTAGCCCCACTTCGAATTTTTATGATCCTTTTCAGTCCCTGTTGCAAAATAGTTGGTCAAACATCTAAAACTGTTCCAAATTTCAAGTTGATAGCATTAAGGGTGCGTTTCCACTGACGCGGAGCTGGGCGGAGCGGAGCGGAGACGTGCAGGAATCGACCAATCATAATGGTTGAAATCCTCATCGCGTCTCTTGTCTCGTCTGTAATTGGACGATTCCTGCACGTCTCCGCTCCGCTCCGCCCAGCTCCGCGTCAGTGGAAACGCGGCCTAATAGTTGTTGAGATATCCAGCTCTGACAGACATACAGACAGACAGACAGACTGAGTCACACCATAAGGGTTCCTTTTTTAACATTTTGGTACGGAACCCTAAAAATAGATTTCTCAACTCACACTTCAAGTAACTTCAAGTAGCGGTCGTTGACCCCAAAAAATCATCAAATTTTTTATTTTGTCGTGTTTTTAAATCAATACCATCATGTCTGCGGAATTTCGCTATTTAATTTAATTTACTCCGTAGAACTTTGCTGTATTATTTACCTAAGCCGTAATAAACAAACAGAAGCTATAATTTTTGATCAAATATTAGGTAAACCCATATAATGTGTTTTATGTATACTATGAATTAAGTATATTTACTTTATTTGTAAAACAAGTTGCTGGATAGTATATACAGGGTGAATTATTCAAGTGGGCGTGGATGGCCTAATCAGAAACTATGAGGAATAGCGAAAAGTACTCAAAGGAGCAGGCTCGATTTTGATGAAAACTAAAACTGCATCAGTTTTAGTTTTCATCAAAATCAAGCCACTCCCGCGCCCGGCTTCTTGCATGACGTCATTAGCATTATCCTTGAGACTTTTTGTCGGCGCGCAAAAGGGCGCCTAGCCACTTATACACGGCTTGTACACAAAATTTTTATATGAGCGGATAGGAAACTAATGACTGTTTCTTAAAGTGGATAGACTAGGCTAGATTACGAATTTTGTTTTAGAACAATACATGACTTAGTTTTTTTTCAATACCTAACCAAAAAAAAAACAATTTATTTATATTACCGCCAGTAAAAAACAATTACAAAATTATTTCAAAATCTAAAGCGATAACCCCATTTTTTTTTGCCTAAAATATTGCTTATGTGTCAAATAATCAAATGATAACCCGTTGATTTTGCCAAAAAAATAAACAATATATTGTTACACCGTTCGATTCGATAGTGTCGCTAATAAGGATCGAATTCTGGGAAGTAATAACATACGGCAAACTATAGGAAAGAGCTCATTTTAAACAAAAAACTTTTTCCAATTTTTCTTATGTTACCTTAATTCTTCAAAATGATGCAGTTTTTGTTTTCATCAAAATCAAGGCTGAAACTCCTTTGCTATTCCTCATAGTTTCGAATTTGGCCATCCACGCCTAATTGAATAATTCAACCTGTATACACGGACCTAAAGTAGATTGTGTTGATATAAAAGATTTATGTATGACCGAAATGAGATGAGTGTTAACATAACATCGCGCCTGTTTTCCACAGTGGGTTAGGCAGAGGCGTACCTATATTACACTAGCATTTCGCTAGAACGAGCCTGTTGCCATTGCTGGAGGTTGTATACCTACACGACAGTGTTTAAGATTCGAGTTTAGAATCTGTCACTAAATAACTGTTCCGTCGAGGAGAAAGTCGTTATGTAAATATATTATTTGTGCTCTTAATAAATGTGTTCGATCCAAGTAGCCTCTTTATTTCAATAGCCACAAACCGGGCACAAATCCAAGCTCCGTCCCGCTACTGAGAAATTCCTGACTAAAAAGCCCAATAACACTTTGCCCGACCTGGAAATCGAATTCAGACGCTCAGCAGTCGCGCTTGCTCCACTACACCAACGAAGCATTTATAAGAATAATAATAATAAAGCTTCTTTATTTCCCATCACCAAAGTATTACATGTATGTTTTAACATAATATATGAATACAATTTTGCACTATATACACTTTTACTTTTAAACTATTTCATCGTGATTTTCTTTATCGTTGTTTTGTTTTCTCTTTCTTTAACCCCTATTTGGGTATAAGCCTCCTCCAGTTTCATCCAGTTTTCCCTGTCTTTAGCTCCTTCAATCCAGTTTGTTCACCAAAATAAAACTGTAGTATATCCCATTTGTAGAAATAGAAAGTTAAGGAAACATTATTATTTTTATGATCGTTGGACAAAATTAGACCGTAGTGAATTGACCGTTCATTGGCCCATACTAGCAAGAAACATCACACCGTATGTGGTATCGTGGTATTAGTCTGTTGGTTACAGTTGAGAATGTTAAACAGCTTTATATCTGCATCGAATAGAATTTAAAAGAAAATTATTAATCGCACACCAGAAAAATATTCTTACATCAAATACAATGACATGTAGACAAAATCAATGATTGCACTACTACTTATTTAACTAATTGAATATCACTACTAATTAACTAATTGAACTTGTAAAATAATAATCATTATTTGTACATCAATTTTTGTCCAAGGTCACAACAGAAATATTAATTAAACTAAGTAACTTGAAAACTACAAAAAATCGTAGAACATACATGGGGTTAAATCTATAGGTTTGGTACTCTGCTATCAGCTCGCACTGGCTTAATACCATAAAATAAACACCCTTTTTTTTTTTTTTTTTGAGGGTGGGAAATCATCAAATAACTTCTCCCGCTCTGGGTGGAGCGGGAGGGCGTGTCAGACTTTTACTGACTAAAACCCACCCGTGTTCCTTCAGTTGCCTATGCCAGGGCCGCGGTAACCCTTTCAGACAACCCGCGACCCCAGCGGCGTCGGCCCTATTGGGCCCCGTCACTTGCTGACATCTCTTTGCGCGTGGAACACGACGCGCCGTCGACTCGGGCCTGGTCCTTACCGGACGGCGAGCTACCCGCTGCTCACCGTCCGCAGGCCCGCGCCTACGGTGGCCGGAAATCGCCCCGCGATTCCCGCCGCCCAGGGCGTCTCCTGCGGCGACTGAGCGCGTGAGGCTGCCTCTCCCTCACGCGTTCCGCCTCCTCCTTCGCTAGCATCACTGCTTCGCAGAAGGAGGTGACGGCCTCCCATGCACTCTCGCTCCGCACCATGGCCTGGACCAGGCTCGGACGCGAGTAAACACCCTGTATATAAAAAATACATACTAACTGTTCATCAAAAATAACAAATGCGCATCGAATAAACTAATTATTGCACTATTAGTTTACTAATTGAATATCAAAACTTGTACAAAGTATAATAAATAAAATATGTACTTACAAGTTTTGAAATTCTAAAAACTATTATTGGGTACCCTGAGGTTCGGTTTGGTTAGGTTCCTTTAAACCCTGCAGACAGAAATAGGAGTCCCGGTTAGCGGGGCTCCATCGGACGTTAAGTTTAATTTATTTAGACATGCAAATGTTGATGCGCAAACAGTATTTTTGATGTACGTGTTCTGTTGGGAAAAATTGGTAAGTTTTGATGTGCGTTTAAATACTACCCGAATAAATTAATTGTATTTAAAAAAAAAAAACTTAATAATTGTGTTAAAAGAGACAAAATGAGAGAGACAAGTGAAAGTCTTGTTACAAACAAAGATAACTTGACACCTGACTCATCTACATTGCAAGATGATTTCAAGAAAGATTTTCATGATACATGCAGCATTACATAAAACTTGGCTAATCATATACCTATCTATTATTTCCCGAAACAGAATTTTATACATACCTATCAAAGATAAAGACTGTTCCCGTGACCCAAGGGCTGGCTTTTACCTTGGCCAGAGTCTAAGCGTTGCCATACAACGTGGCAATGCCGGCAGTCTCTGGACACATTACCAGTCGACAGCGATGCGGAGGAATTTTTCGACACCATACTTTAGATTTTTAATAGTTAGTTAGGTTAGAATAATTATATTCTTAACTTAATCTATATAAATAAAAGAGAAGTCCTGATTGATTGACTCATCAACGCCCAAACCCTAGGACCCAGAAAGCTGAAATTTTGCACAGAGGTTCCCATTATAATGTAGACATTATAAATAAGGAAGGAATTCCCGGTAGTACATTCCCGTGGGATATTTTCTGACATCCACGCGGTAGAAGCCGCGCGGGAAGTGCTAGTAGTAAATATGCACCTAAGAATGTCAGTTTACCTTTTCCTCCCACAGCAATCTCAATTTCCTAACCTTTGATCAAAAATTGTATACAAAATCTATAAAAGCTTACGCAACGCAAAGATCGAATGATTTAACAGCCTTCGCCACCCATATTTGAATCATAACTTGTTGCTAGACTTTGCTCGCTGTTATTTTTAAAGTTTAAACACTATAGTACTGTATTATATGCATACCTATTGTCGGAGACAAAACGCAACACCGCCCGCCACTACGGCCACGGGACAGCAGCGAGCGGGGAACGGGGGACGAGGCGCCGGTAGCCGCGGACCTGAGGGGCTACTCCCTAAATCCATCCGTCCGTCCATCCATTCGTTCGTCTGTCCGTCTGATATAATGATCCATCAAAACAAGTGTAAAAGTTAAATTTTTCGGACGCGCAAAAACACATCGGGAGTAGGGGCAATTGTCGTATCGTGTTGCCATTCATGCTTCGTTAGGGCCGCGAACCAATCATCTGTCCGTAGGTGATACGGAGTAGGAAACGCCCGTAACGCAGGCCGAAACTACGGGATTCGTGCTTAGGGAGTAGACCCCCTGCACCGGCATTCACTTTTGAAAAACACGGACCCAGAGGCGCGCGTTCTTACGTTCAATATAGCACCATACCTATTTTTACAGTCCGCTATTTTATTTAAAACTCCTCTGAGTATCACCAACACCTATACTCTAATTGATGGAGAATACTTAAGCCGTGACATATGATTTATTTAACACTAGCGACCCGTCCCTGGGGGCCACTAAGTCCGTCCGTCTTTCCGTCCGTCCGTTCATCCGTCCGTCTGACATTACGATCCATCAAAACAAGTGTATCGGACGGGCGAAAACACATCGGGAGTAGGGGCAATTGTCGTATCGTGTTGCCATTCATGCTTCGTTAGGGCCGCGAACCAATCATCTGTCCGTAGGTGATACGGAGTAGGAAACGCCCGTAACGAAGGCCGAAACTACGGCCTTCGTGCTAAGGGAGTAGGCCCCCTGCTTCGCATGGTTTGTTACGACATGACAAAACATTGAGATTACTTTATCTAATTATGTGAGTTTAATAACAATGTATTATATACATAAACCTTCCGGAACAAATTCTATATACAGGATGTCAGTGTAAACAGTGGCAATATTTTAAGGGGTCATTGTACTCATCATTATGAACAACTTTTCCTATGGGACCAAACCTGAAATCGCCAAAAAAAATCTGCTGTTCCCTACATTTTGACAAATTATGCGAACATAAATGTACTGAACAGCTAATTTTTTTTTCGCGATTTCAGGTTTGGTCCCATAGTTAAAGTTGTTTATAATTATGAGTATAATGCCCCCTTAAAACATTGCCACTGTTTACACTTACACCCTGTATAATGGTGAAAATCGCATCAAAATCCGTTGCGCAGTTGAAAAGAACAAAACGGTCACACAGACAGACACACAGGCTGAGTGGTCACACAGCCAGACTGTATGTAGATAAAGATGACTAGTAACAATTTTAAAATTGGAATGTTTCCGCATTCGGAAGCATTATAATATAATTTGTTGGGAATAAACGGTACTAGTAGGCTCATGACTAGGTTAGGTTTATCTAAAAAACGCATTATGTGATGTTTTGACTTAGGATTTTCGGCAGATTATTTATGAAAGAAAGAAAGAAAGAAAGAAAAACTATTTATTCCCGCGAAAAAAGACGCAAAAATGAAAAATGAAAATGATGGCAGTTTATTATGGAACTAACAGCGATATGGGCAAAACTAGAGTTGCGTTTCTTTTTAATACGTTCACTATGGAAAAATTTAATCAATACCATTATTTAACCGGACTGAGAACCAGAAATTTTTTGAAGATCAAAAGCATCAAAAACAGCCCTCGAACACAAATAATCTTCCCTTTACCACCCTGTGTTAGATAGAGCTGGACCAAAATAGTGAAAAAAATAAGATGTGTGTAAAAATTTAAAGCAATCCCAATCTAACTTTTAAAACGGTTTAAATCCATAATAACCATAGAAATATAAAAAACAGGAGTCTATGGGTTTAACACACATTTCATCATTATTTGGTTTTGCAGTCATTCTATAAAACTGTTATATTTAATAGCACGGTTCAGTTTGCAAAATAACAAATCTGAATTAATTGATTTCTTTATGCTATTATTGTCATTCACACTTCAAAGACTTCTTGTTGGGTAGTTATTACGAGTGCATTCATAATGTCAAATAGCAATTAAAATGAAGGAACGTCCTATTGGTGTATGAGATAACATTTCAACACGAGTGTTGCTAAACTGTCTTATACCTAGACTTTCGAATATGACCTGTGCAAAGACACAGTAACAAAAAAAAAACCGGTCAAGAGCGAGTCGGACTCGCGCACCGAGGGTTTCGTACCATCATTTACATTTAATTTTTGTTGATGATTGCTGAAAAAGTGTGCTATTTAGAGACATCGTTTTATTTTTCCTGTAATCTTTACATAAATTTCTATCACATAGAATAATTTCAGATTTTTCTCTATGCAAACTTCAGAAATAAGGCGGGAACGGTTTTTTTTAAACATTTTTCATCAAAAGTCGAAAACTGTGCGGACTAAAAATAAGAAAAAATGTTTGAGAATGTGCAAACAGCGTTCTTTCATATCATAGCCCACACATCCTGCTAGACCCACTTCGAATTTTTAAGAACACCTTTCAGTCCCTGTTGCAAAAAAAAATAGATATTTATATTTCATTCTTATTTGCAAAATAGTTGGACAAAGGTCATCGAATCAAATTTCAAGTTGAGAGAGAGATATATCAAGAGATATCCAGCTGTGACAGACAGACAGACAGACAGACTGAGTCGCACCAAAAGGGTTCCTTTTCACCATTGGTACGAAACCCTAAAAACATGATAATTTCCGCACTCTTTTCAATATGTTTTCTGAAAGACAATGTGTCGTCCAGAGATATTTTACGTTGCTCGTTTTGAGGATACAAGGACAATAATATTACACATGTTGACTGTACTGTTTCCCATTGATAATGTTGGCGTATACATGAGAGTTAGTAATATTATGTTGAGGCTTGCTCATGGAGAAGTGAACATATTTATTTTGTACTGTCAGCATTTAATGTTAATCATAGTCCTTAAGAGGAAATGTGGGTGCTCTTTTCTCCATACAAAAAGATACAAACGCTCTCGCCTGTTTTCTTTCTGGTTAATGACCATAAAGCAATGATTTTTTACAGAAATATAAAAATCAGTTACTTGTATGCCCCTATGTTTTCCTTTTTGATGATATATTTGTCGTCACGAACGATAGTTTAGCGATAGTACGTCACTCAGTTGATTTCTTAGTACAAGTCAAGCTTAGCTCTGATTGGTTGTTCGTGTAGTACGTACGGTGAACGCTGTGTGGCGCCAGTATCGTTTTGGTTGCCGCATGTAGACGGGGTCGTTGGGAGCTGTGCGAGCATACTCTGTGTGAGAGACTGGATGGAGAGCTCGAAAGAGGCACACGCTACCATCGAACCTATCAAGTTCACAGTACCTATACCTAGTCATTACTTCTGTATACTCTTCAGTAATAGTCTTGCCACAGCATCATATTGGTTTGCCTGAGTAACCCACACAATGGAACCCTTACCACAAGGTCGGAGAGATGAACCACGTATTTCTGTGCCCACGTTCCCGCCGTCAGTGACGTACTATCGCTAAACTATCGTTCGTGACGACATATTATTTTTATTAGAACTAGAACCCTCCAAAAATGCTCAAAATTACCTATTCAGACCGCTGTCAACAGACGCCTAGTGTACCAATTTGACAACTATTAACGAAAAAATAAAAACATAGGGGCATAGTATATATCCTTCTTATTCAGTTTATGAAATATCTTTTAAATTGGTCTAATATTGGAGGAGGAAATAGCTGAGAGCCAAACCTCGAAATGTGACTTTTTACATAGGCTATTTAGGCGGATCTGCAGTTGTCCTTATCGCACGAATTCGAGGGTGGGGCGCTCGCAGAGCGACAGCAATACCTTCTTAAAATACCTAATTTTCAAATGTCTGGCCACCCGCCTTTCCTCTGCCCTGAGTCACCGCAGGCGCAGGCGGCGGGAGTCGAGAGCCGATTCCGGCCACCGTAGGCGCGGGCTTGCGGACGGCGAGTAGTTAGAGGACCATGGCGTGTATAAAACTCTGCAATACCCAAACGATAAAAAAATCGGTAAAAAAAGTTTATCATCATCAAACAATGATTCAATCTGCCTAGCCTTTTCCCAACTATGTTGGGGTCGGCTTCCAGTCTAACCGGATGCAGCTGAATACCAGTATTTTACATGGAGCGACTGCCTGTCTGACCTCCACAACCCAGTAACTGGGTAATACGATACCCCTTGGTAAGACTGGTTGTCAGACTTTCGGGCTTCTGACGACCCATAACGACTATCAAAGATCCACGAATGACAACCGGGACCAACAGCTTAACGTGCTTTCCGAGGCACGGAGGAGTCTCGGTATGTAAAGATGGTCACCCATCCACTGACCAACCCCGGCAAGAGTAGCTTAACCTGATGGATCGACCCGTGCGGCTGTTATTACTTAGCCACGAGCTCCTCCAAAAAAGGTTATCATCATCATTTTAATAAATTTTAATTTATTCAATAGTTTTAAATATAGGTAATTTAATTTAATTTACTTTTTTATTTCTAACTGACTTCTGAAAAAATGAGGTACAAATAGGAGGTAGGAGGTCACTACAAAGTGAAAAATAACTTTAATTTTGGAAGTCGGTGCCAAAAAACTAAAATACAGATCCAAAGACACTGACTTCCAAAATTAAAGTTATTTTTCTCTTTGTAGTGTTTTTTTTGGGAGTCGGTTGTTTTTTTTTTTTGTTAAAAAGTTTTTTTGCATAGCAAATGAATGTCAGTAAAATGAACCAAAAATTAACACACAACGACATTATTTATGATACCGGTCATAATTTCGTAGTTTCTGGTCTCTTAGTTCCTACATCCATGTTTGGATGAGACTGCTTAGTGCGCAGCTATAGATTTTTAAACCTTGACACCCACCAAAATTAGCTTTTCCTGTATGTCATCATAGCAGTTTTCGAACTACCGTTTTATATTTTACGCCTTTAACCATTGATTTTTTAAATGCCTTTAACATAAATACCACAAGAACACCTTTTTCAGGTAATCATGACGCGATCGCTAAAATATCCTCTTTGCTTTCAGCGCAAACTTGGTGAAATACGAGCAATACTTGTATCAATTGTAATATACGTGGAACTCTGTGTTTAAACGAGGCAAAATTTGCATGCAACAATCGCCTTTTTTTTTTTCTTTTTTTTTTTGAGGGTGGGAAATCATCAAATAACTTCTCCCGCTCTGGGTGGAGCGGAAGGGCGTGTCAGACTTTTACTGACTAAAACCCACCCGTGTTCCTTCAGTTGCCTATGCCAGGGCCGCGGTAACCCCTTCGGACAATCCGCGACATGCAACAATCGCCTTGTAATAAAATTGCCTTTGTGCAAGTCGCATGCAATTTTATTGAACAGCAAAACTTGCATTCAATTATTCTATGCGATTTTATGGAAATCACACGCGTTTAAACACTTGTTTGTAATTCTTGAATGGCAGTAATTGAACGTGATTTTTTTGGCATACGTCACGTACAGTTTGATCTACCTACAGAATCTTTATCGCCGCGCGCGCACTGAATGTTTATTACAACGACGCTTGCGCTACTCCACTGCATTTTGTTCCGATCTAACGACTCGCGCGCTTGCCCGCACGCAGCCTCCAGTGCCGCAACATTTCGAAAAAAGAACTCGAAAAAAAAAAATTATACAATCGAAAAATAATTATAAAATATTTTAGAGAAAATAATTATTAATTAAGAAAAATTGTACATGTGTAATTTTAAAGTGTAGTGTTTTGTCGACTGCATTTATTGCAGTTTATTAGTAATTAGTGTAATTTAGGCTGTGGTTTTGGACAGTACCTAATTAGTGTTGGAATTGACAAATATGAATGGTAAGTTATTTTCTTATTATCATTGTCATAAGACTTTGGGAATTTCTTTGTGAAACTATGCAATTAATTGATTGCAATTTATAACGTGTTCTCATTATGAGAGACACATTACAAGTTTTTCTTTGATGTCCATACCTTTTGTTAAAGTCGGTAACTAATTAACATTTGTCTTGATACAAATTATTTCTTAATGATATTCAAACCTTAGCATTGTTTGTTTTGTATACCTAATTTACAATTTACGGGAACATACTACCGGGATAAAAAGTATACTTTGTCCTAATATAGGTCATGGTCTATCCATATACCAAATTTTATTCAAATCCGTTCAGCCGTTTTAGCATGAAAGCGTAACAAACAAACAAATAAATGAAACGAACAATAAACAATCTAAAAAAATACGGTTTGGTATTCTTTTTTTTAGTTTTCCTTCAAATCTGTTTTACATCAAAAAACGTACAAATTGATTAATAATATTTAACGTGAACATATATCTAGATAGGTGTCAAAATGTAATTTAATTATTTGTTTACACTTAAAACCCATTTATGTACAAAACACGTTTCTATCAAGCTGTTTTCCTTCCCTATTAGCATAATCGCTGCGTATTATTTCGCATTGATACGAGCAATAATAGACATTATATATTTTGCATAGAGTTTAAAGTTTCGTGAAGATTTTCAAGATAAAATTATCCTGAAAATGCTTCTTGCTTATTCGGACTAGTCGCGGAAAAACTTAGTAATATCAATCAATGGATAAAACATTACAAATGTAAAAGTATATCTGATCAGTACAATTACTTAACTGTCAATGGAATAATGTAACATTTAGGTATATGAAATATTCTGGAAAGATCATTTTGTAACATAAAAATTAATGATATTTCTTCATAACTATTTAATCATTATTATGATGCAGAAACTTTATAATTATGTGCATCATTTATTTTAACAACCTTGTATTTTGATGCAAATATTTCATCAATCCTTTGAAAAGATATTTTGAAGACTAAAAATATCCTTGTGATTTCAAAGAAACCATTGATGAACTGTATATGACGACTAATAGAGAAGTATAAGTATGGAAGAAGAGACATGTTGCGCCAAATAAATTGGCATCAGAGCAAGAGATTGATGACCCTATAAATTAGATTAAAATTCAGCCTATCCCAACAATAGGTGTCTTAAGCCTTGATCCAGCCTTATTTAAATTCAAAGTAAGTTGCACTGATCACTCCATGACCTGTAAAACACAATAGGTTAAAAGAACTGTGTCTATTGTTTAAAACCATGAAGAAATAATAGTATATTTACTAGATTTATAGTAGAAGCAGAGTCTATTTGCATACAGTGAGTTATTAATCTAGATGAAGATGTCAAAATGGCAGTTAAATAAGTCAGCGGTTGATTAGTGCTTGACAGGTGATTTTATAGCTTGAACCAGTTTGTTATTATTGTGTCATTGCAAGCAATAGCCTCTCATCTCTAACTATATATTTATTAAAAAAACTTTTTTACAAAAAACAAAACCGACTTCCAAAAAAAACACTACAAAGTGAAAAATAACTTTAATTTCGGAAGTCGGTGTCTTTGGATCTGTATTTTAGGTTTTTGACCCCGACTTCCGAAATTAAAGTTATTTTTCACTTTGTAGTGTTTTTTTTGGAAGTCGGTTTTGTTTTTTGCAAAAAAGTTTTTATTTTTCACTTTTTAGTGGGTCAGTTTGTAATTTATCTAAGTTACAATAACCCATTGTCAACTGCTCATCACGTTTTACAAAATATTGCTTTTCCCGATGCAGGGACGTTAATTGTTGAGGAGTTCTCTTAGTAAGAACCAGGAGAACTGGAGCTCATGGTGAAGTCACCATCACCATTATGCATTTTGACGAGCATAAACCATATTAAAGTAAACGAATCGCAACCTGTGATATACTTAGATATAATTGAGCATTTCCGATGGCCATCTGTGGTCTTCATCATCAGTTCCAGTTCACCAAATGGTACTTTCCGAGAGCAAATGCACGAGTTACTCTAAAAAATACCGAAATCGATATAAGTGTGCCCATAAAATTTGAGGGTTTCCCTCGATTTCCATGGGATCCCATCATCGGACCCTGACTTGATGATCATGGGACCACTTGGGAAGTATACCCTTTCGAACAAAAAAAGAAAAATCCAAATCGGTCCAGCCATTTTCGAGTAATCGGGGAACATACATAAAAAAAAAAATAAAAAAAAAAAAAAAAAACGGTTCCGACGAATTGAAAACCTCCTCCTTTTTGAAGTCGGTTAATAAAAATAAAGTCGCATTTCGTGGCTGTCTGTGTGGCCGCGCTGTTCTTCTAAACTATCGATATTGATATTTAACTTATATATAACTAGCTGCGCCCCGCGGTTTCACCCGCGTAAATAGTAAATCCAACTGTGCTTATTATTATAGGCATTTCGGTCTCGCACAGTTTAAGTAAAAACAGGTATTTGACAAATACCTCAAGAGGCGAACCCCAAAAGTCTGATAACCAGTCTTACCAAGGATGCGTTCCCCACTAACTGGGTTGTGGAATCAGAGTGGCAGTCTCTACAAGTAAAATACTGGTATTCAGCTGCGTCCGTTAGACTGGAAGCTGACCCCAACATAGTTGAGAAAAAGCTAGGCAGATGGATTGAGGCGTAACAGTTGGTACATGCAAATTCAGGAATATGCAAGTTATTGAAAACTATAGTACTGCCCCGAATTACAAGCAACGCTACTCTTGACACAAATAATATTATAATGAAATGCAAAAATAGTAAAGTAAAAACTGGTCGTAACATGGACGCACGCTCATTCTCCTGTTAGACCCGGTTCGTAATGTCAGACCACTATTTTATTTTTAAACTGCAAAAATAGTAAAATGTAAAAACTGGTCGCAAAATGAACGCACGCACATTCTCCTGTTAGACCCGGTTCGTAATGTCAAACCACTATTTTATTTTTAAACTGCAAAAATAGTAAAATGTAAAAACTGGTCGCAAAATGGACGCACGCACATTCTCCTGTTAGACCCGGTTCGTAATGTCAAACCACTATTTTATTTTTAAACTGCAAAAATAGTAAAATGTAAAACTGGTCGCAAAATGATCGCACGCACATTCTCCTGTTAGACCCGGTTCGTAATGTCAAACCACTATTTTATTTTTAAACTGAAAAAATAGTAAAATGTAAAAACTGGTCGCAAAATGGACGCCTGCACATTCTCTTGTTAGACCCGGTTCGTAATGTCAGACAACTATTTTATTTTTAAACTGCAAAAATAGTAAAATGTAAAAACTGGTCGTAAAAAGGCTTTATTTTTAAACTGCAAAAATAGTAAAATATAAAAACTGGTCGTTAAAGGGCACGACTGGTGCACGCACATTCTTCGATTAGATGCAGTTCGAAATGTCAGACAACTATTCTATTTGTAATTTTTCATCTTACACTACAAAATAATAAATACTCTACATAATTATCTATTTATAGGCATTGGTACCTTTTTTTTTTTTTTTTCCGTGGGGAAATCCTCATGGATACCCTCCGTCTGGGAACAACGGAGGGTTATGTCGGACTTCTACCGACTAAAACCCCACTGTTCCTTCTAGTATCATAAGTCGGGGGCCCGGTAGATACTTGTACATTCGCCGCACCCCCGACTGGAGGCATTGGTACCTACTGTATCCAGTACTAATTCTCCAGTGTGTGAATATTGGTTATTGAAATGTCTTAAAAATTGTTAGCCATTTGCCCTGCTTGCCATATTTGGGCTCACAAATTCTATGGTCTGTCCCAAAAGTATCTGATGGAAATGTAAACATTTGGATCAGAAAATGCACCTGTGGATACCACTTACTTGAAGTTTTTCTATACTGAAATCCTTATTTTAAACTAGCCGTTGCCCGCGGTTTCGCCCGCGTGGATGTCGGAAATTATTCCACGGCAACATACTACCGGGATTAAAAGCATCCTATGTGTTAATCCAGGTTATAAACTATCTGTGTGCCAAATTTCAACCAAATCCGTTAAGCCGTTTTTGCGTTATTGGGTAACAAACATCTTCACAAACTTTCACATAAAAACCTTCATGTTTTGCCAAGTCGTAAAACCCGCGCTAAGTAGGGCCGGCTGTTGAGCTTTGTTGATTAATGATGTAAATAATATGTTGTATGTATAACAATATAGATAAATGGATTTCGTGGCTAAGTAATAACAGCCGAACGTGTCGATCTATCAGGTTAAGCTAGGCTTGTCGGTGTTGGTCCGTGACCATCTTTACTTATCGAGACTCCTCCGTGCCTCGGAAAGCACGCTAAGCAGTTGGTCGCGGCTATCATTCGTGGATCTTTGACAGTCGTTACGGGGTATCAGTCTTACCAAGGGCTATCGTACGCGTATTACCCAGTTACTGGGTTGTGGAGGACAGATAAACAGTCGCTCCATGTAAAATACTGGTATTCAGCTGCATCTGGTAAAACTGGAAGCCGACCTCAACACAGTTGGGAAAAGGCTAGGCAGATTGGTATATGTATAACAATATCGAGAGAATCCATGGAGTTACTTGCTACTTTCTTTCCATAGGAACCTACTACGCTTTCAAATGGGCAACTATAGCTTCATTTTTAGGGTTTCGTACCAAAATGGTAAAAAAGGAACCCTTATGGTGTGACTCAGTCTGTCTGTCTGTCTGTCACAGCTGGATATCTCAAGAACTACTAATGCTATCAACTTGAAATTTGGAACTGTTTTAGATGACGTGTACTCAACTATTTTTCAAATAAGAAAGAAATAAATATATTTATATATTTTTTGCAACATGGACTGAAAGGGGGTCTAAAATTCAAAGTTTTTTTAGGCCCCATAGTTTTCGACTTTTGATGAAAAATGTAAAAAAAAATACCGTTCGGGGGAACGGTATTTTTTTTTACATTTTATATAAATAATAAGATAAGGGGGGCCTTATCTCCAAAGTTTGCAAAGCGAAAAATCTGAAATTATTCTATGTGATAGAAGTTTATGTAAAGATTACAGGAAAAATAAAACAATGTCTCTAAATAGGACACTTTTTCAGCAATCGGAAGAGCGAGTCGGACACGCGCACCGAGGGTTCCGCTCGGTGCTCGTGTCCGACTCGCTCTTGACCGGTTTTTTAAATGGGCAACTAGCTCCATCTTTCTGAATTACCGACTTCTGTGACAGTTCAATAGTTCCTAAATAGTTTAATCTAAATAAATACTTTGAGTTTGATCCAGAGCGGTGATATTATCAATTGCAACCTTCAGAAAAATACCAGTCTCAATTAAAAAACCGTCAAACCGCCTCCACCACATGTTGCATGCTTGTTTACCATAAAAAACCCGTGGGGTTTTTAAACCCATGACACTTTACTGGTACTACTATAGTACCATAGCACCTATTCATGACTATTATAGTAACCGATCATTATGGAGGCGCCAAGGCCCCACTAATTGAAGTTATCAATGAAATGGCCGCAATCATTGCATGTTACTCGGCCTTGGAATTTGAATTAAGTTATGATTTTTCTTGCCCTTGTTCGCTTCACGATCGAAATGTTTTAAGCTTGATTAATCATTTAAGATACATACACGAAGCAAAAGGAGAGGCCTATGTAGATTTTGTGACCCCCCATGGGGGGTCATTCTCATGAGAAGAATGATGCGCAGTGGTAGCCCGCGAAATATTTTTTTTTTTTTGAGTTTTTTGCAATTTGCAGGTCCTTGTCAGGTTGTATCTTGATCGAAGTATGATACGCGGCAATAAAACATATATGTATTTATATAATTTTAACCATAAAAATCATCAAAACATCTCTCTAAGTTACATTTCGTGCTGATTCGTCGAACGAACGAAATCTAACGAATCTGCACGAAATCTAACTTAGAGAGATGTTTTGATGATTTTTATGGTTAAAATTATTGCAAAAAACTAAAAAAAAAAATGATTTTGGCGGGCTACACAGCGCAATTACCTTAAATAAGTAAAAATATTTAACATAAACAGTTTCGTTAAACCCATTGGCACAGATTAATACAGATGGGACACTCCACAAAATCATTTAAGTAGGTAAATAAAAAGCAACTCTTGCTAAGACACAATAAAGTGCAATTCAGGTCGCACAACGCTTATTACCTACAGTTATATTCAACTACAAGTTGCCTCTCTTTCTATCGCGTAACTCTTTTACGCGGCAGTTCTACTGAATTAGCCCCGTGGACGGGGCCCGCCGTGTACTTGTAGCTTCATACGTTAACTGCGGAGTGTCCCATACTCCCATCTATATTAATCTGTGCTGTAGGTTGAAATCATCGATGGAATGAAGCGCAACTTTATAGAACCAAAGTTACCAACACATCTTATATTATCATTCAATCACCGATGTAGCTTGTCGATTGAAGGACACCAGTAAAGTGCAACCTACATTACTTACACGCAATAAAAAAGAAACAATTAAAAACAAAACGATTTGTAACGTATAAACATGGATTTCTCACACTGGTTTCTCACGGGGTCAGAAATGCGAGGACGTTGCGAGTTCAAATTGCATAATGTAAACAAATACGCGCAGATTGATTGTTGTTTTAGCAGGTGGGTTGTACTTAGGTACCTACTAATTGCATTATTTATCACAATGTACTGTTTACTGTCCAAATAATGTGGAATATTTTTTTCTTTTTTTCTGCATTTTTAAATCGAACCTCAAATAATTCCCATTTTACACTCTTAAAAATATTATTGAACACACTAATATACTGAAAGCGCCTTTTTGCCCATTGTGTCACCCTATGTAAAATATCAACATTTATATCTGTAATTTTTATGGTGTGCATAATAAAGAGAATTCTATTCTATTCTTTTGTGAACCTCAAGTAATTCCTATTTTGGGGTCATAAAAAGACTAAACAGCCGAGTATCTACTTAATTATCATAGACTAGCCGACCCGACAGACGTTGTCCTGTCCCAATTCTTCAATAATTCAAAATTCCCATAGAAAATCCACTTTCAGTTTTCCCGAATTTTCCAATTTTACCGGCAACTTCTCCAATTTTTCTCTACGCAAGAACCTTCTCCTGAGAATAATAAACACAACAAAAAAAGAATTAGCGAAATTGTTCCATCCGTTCACGCGTGATGCGATGACCAAGGGAAATAGGAATTCATTTTTATATTATATTTATATAGATGATTCTAGTCCATTGTAGGTATTTTTGACATATCTCGTTACCCTGGGGTCCCGGTCCTTTGGAAGGCGTACGAGGAGCCGAAGCCAACTCGCAGAGGCCCCTTAGACAATTTTAAATGAAGAGAAGGCACCAGCCGACGGTTATCCCTGTATGCACTATGCAATTGCACCCAAGAACAACCACCGGTTGGTGCAGCACTATTGCAGAACATGGAAACAAAACATATCGGACTATGGGTTTGGTTGGCTTTAGAGGATTGGGTAGTAGGTATTTATTATTATATTATGTATTCAACAGTATGTAAAATTTGTTTTTGGTTTTATTAAATAACTATAGTTAAATATATTCAAAAATTATACCAACCATAACCTTTCATTACTAAATTCATAGACTAGTATAATTCATGCAAAATGCATATATTATGGAAGTCTCATTGTTTGAACTTACAGAATAATTAAAATAAAATAAAAACTAAATGAATTTTTATTTTATTTTAATTCAATGAAAAATCTTTATTTATTAGATAATTTGAATGTAATTTATGCGTAGAATACCTTCGTTAATAAATAAAATATCGACGTATCATTGCCAGCATCTAACCGATATGGGAGCACGGAAGTGCACCCCGCCCGACATATCGAGCAAAACAAAGGCTGTACCATCCCTTTCTCGAAGCCATTCGGACCATTTTCGACCTTCGAACTCCGAACGAACCTTTGTTTTTTCAAACAAGAAGCCTTAATTTTCAGTGACCAAGAGGGCATTATATCTATAAATATATTTCCAAATTACATTTGGAAATAATGAAATCAGGGCCGCATTAGAGCAAAAATTAGAGAAGTTGGAATTCTAATTTTTAGACTCTTCGGTACCTAAAGAGTATCTTCAGGCATCTACAATATTTTATAAGCCTATGATAAAAATATAATGTTCTATGTATTTTAAAAAATGTGATAAGTATATAAATCTACTCCCGACAATGTATTCTCAACATTGGAAAATGTTTTGAACCCTCTAAATGAACACTTTTTTTGTATAAATTAATCTATGGACCTTGCCTTGATTCTTTGAACCGGTAGTTTAAGAATTACTGCAAGTCACAATTAATTTAAGTGTCAATTATTCCTTAATTTTAGCGATTATAGTAAATAGAATTTGTTTTGTGTACAATCTATTTATTAAAGAAATAAAGAAATGTATTATAACTAAATCACCTCGTTAGGAAAAGTATGAATAAATAATCAATTATTGTAGTTAACATGCCAATGAATGACAATCCATTTTATTCATCAACTATTTTATGTAAAATTCGACGCAGTATGCATTAAGGCTTTCGCAGACAGGTGCGAAGCTACTCTAGTAGAACAATTTCTATGAAAACTTCTTGGAAATTGTTCTATCAGAATTGCGTCTAGATTTATGACAGCCCAAGCTATAGTTAAGGCAAATATATCTAGATAGCTGTTGCCCACTACTTCGTCTGCGATCCAGGTTGAAAAGTGACCTGTGTCCTTGTCCAGGTCAAGACGCGTACCGCAAGGGTTGGATCGAGGTGGCTCTGGAAAAAGCTACCTGGAATTATTTAGAAGAAGCCTTTGCTTAGCGGGGGCAAAGTGCAGATAACTTAAGGACGCTGTTACAAATGGGTAGTCAAATCATTACTTTTTTACACAAAAGTGTTTTGCATTCTTAAAATGTTTTTTGTACAAATTGTTGATAAATGTGCAGAGGAGCTCGTGGCTAAGTAATAACAGCCGCATGGGTCGATCCGTCAGGCTAAGCTACGCTTGCCGGGGTTGGTCAGTGGATGGGTGACCATCTTTACATAACGAGATTCCTCCGTGCCTCGGGAAGCACGTTAAGCCGTTGGTCCCGGCTGTTATTCGTGAATCTTTGACAGTCGTTACGGGTCGTCAGAAACCAGAAAGTCTGATAACCAGTCTTACCAAGGGGTATCGTATTACCCAGTAACTGGGTTGTGGAGGTCAGATAGGCAGTCGCTCCATGTAAAATACTGGTATTCAGCTGCATCCGGTTAGACTGGAAGTCGACCCCAACATAGTTGGGAAAAGGCTAGGCAGATTGATTTTTTTGTTGATAAATGTGCATGGTACGATTTTGTACTATAAATGTAATTTTAGATATGTACAGTTTCTCAATAACGGTACCGAAGTGAAAAATTTTACTTCGGTACATTTACTGAGAAAATTTACGTATCTAAAATTATATTTATAGTTCTGAATCGTACCATGCACATCTATCAACAATTCTAGCAAAAACATTTTAAGAATGCAAAACATTTTATTTAATAAACACACTTTTGTGTAAAAAAGTAATGATTGGACTACCCATTTCTAACAGCGTCCTTAAAAAAAAAATCCGGACAAGTGCGTGTCGGACCACGCACAATTGAATTCAATTCAATTCAGTTTCTTTATTTCAGACTAATGTGTCCATATAGTGTTAGTAAATACATATTGTAGAAGAACTTAAAAATAAATGTTAGTACATACAGGGTGTAAGGGACAGCCCTCCGCAAACTAACAGGGTGCATTCAGCTCCTCATTCTGAATCATATTCCACCGGAAATTTTCTCCGGAAAATTTTCATTTAAAAAAAAAAATTCAGTTACATTTTCATTATTTCAACGTAAACTTGCATTGTGTTTTCGCAGCACTCCATTTATGTAAAAAAAACTGCAAAAAAAAACAGCAAAAAAAAAAAAAACCAGCAATGGATGTTGAAATACTCTAACCAACGATGCGTGAAATCAGCTGTTCACTTTCTGTCTAGCTACAGAGTTCATCGAACTCACCGCATACCTATTACCTTCCCCTCCCAACCAGTAAAGGCTCTTACAGACAGAGGCGATATCGCGTCGGCGACGCGATATTGCGATATTATATCCGTAGAACAATATCGCGTCGCGACGCGATATCGCCTCTGTCTGTAAGAGCCTTAATAGACGCTCCGATTTGTGCACAAAAACACAAACAAATCAGGTTTATTGGATTCCCATAACGTTCCTGAAAAAATTTCATGTACCAGTCATCTTAGTAAGACATACTGAATTCACCCTTTCAGTTTGCGGAGGGCTGTCCCTTACACCCTGTATACAAGAGGAACTATTTAACGTGGATGTGTATCCACTGCCTCCATAGAGGACGTTCTCTTCTCTCAGCAATGACCCTCAGGTAGCTGTTGGAGCTGTCCCTCACCCTGCGCACCAGCGATGCCGCTTGCTTACGGGTTATGGCATGGAAGCCATCCACTTGTGCGTCAGCAAACATTGCTAATGCGCTGCAACAACAATGAGTACAATGAAGGGTTCCGACAGTTAGTCGTCCCAATAGGGGTAACAATAGTTTTAAAAGAATTTAACCCAAAAACAAACTTAACATTATAGTAAAACATTGTAGAAAAAACCGGTCAAGAGCGAGTCGGACTCGCGCACCGAGGGTTCCGTTCCGATTTCTGAAAAAGTGTGCTACTTAGAGACATCGTTTTATTTTTCCTGTAATCTTTACATAAACTACTATCACATAGAATAATTTCAGATTTTTCGCTTTGCAAACTTCGGAGATAAGGGGGGGGGGGGAACGGTATTTTTTTACATTTTACATCAAAAGTCGAAAACTATGCGGCCTAAAAAAAATAAAAAATAGTTTGAGAATGTGCAAACAACGCTCTTTCATATGATACCCCACATGCCCTAGTAGCCCCACTTTAAATTTTTAAGACCCCCTTTCAGTCCCAGTTGCACAAAAAATATAATTATTTTTATTTCTTTTTTATTTGCAAAATAGTTGGGTAAACGTCATCTAAAACTATTCTAAATTTCAAGTTGATAGCATTAGTAGTTCTTGAGGTATCCAGCTGTGACAGACAGACAGACAGACTGAGTCACACCATAAGGGTTCCTTTTTTACCATTTTGGTACGGAACCCTAAAAACATGCTCTTTTCACGTCACTGTATTCTTTTATAATCGCAAAAATCTATTTTTTTTATTTGAAAAATCTACAAATTCCGATTTTCGGACTTTTTCCTTTACTTGTGCTGTGAGACCTTGCATCTTGCCAAATTTCATGATTCTAGGTCAACGGTAAGTACCCTATTTGCTGTAGGTTTTGATTTTTTTGCGGGTATCAAAATATGTCGCATAAATGGCCGTATTTTTTTACTGCGTTGACTTATAAGCTTGATTTTTATATAGCTTCAAGGGTCCATAGACTTCGTATTTGATATTAATTTCAACTTGATACCTTCTTGCGTTTCTGAGAAAAAGGGTCTTGAAAGACTGACAGACAGACAGACAACGAAGTGATCCTATAAGGGTTCCGTTTTTAGGTTCCTGTATCTCAAAAGGAAAAAACGGAACCCTAATGAAACTTGGGAAGAAACAAGGTCTCGCAGCACAATTAAAGGAAAAAGTCCCAAAATTGTTCATTTGTAATTTTATCACATAATTTTTTTTTCTGGGATTACAGTATTAAGTTTTTGGGATAAATTCTTTTCAACTACGCAAACCTTCATTGTGCGTGAAACCCTAAAATTTTATTTTTGCCTTACACCTTTATGCCTGTGCATAAAACATTGCATGATTACCAAGCCAGCAATATTATACGTAGTGTTGAGGCATAATAATTGTCAAATCACATACGTTCTATAAACAGTCTTCTACATAAATCGTGACTCATACAATCGATTCGTATAGGAATGTGGTAATACATCTATCTCGATTCTCATGTATATAAAAGTACTTATTTCGATATGTTACGAAATCGAAAAACGTTTATCATTTTCTGTCAATCATTTTGTAATACATGTGTAACGGAGCATTTGAAGAGGGCTATTGGTAAATGAAAAGATACTTTTTTGTGTGCATCGAATAAATGTTCTATCTCTACCGTAACGCGACGCAGTATAGCTGGCATCAAAGTCCCATTTCGTGTGTTTTTTCCGACATCATCAAAAATCATCGTCATATTTCAGCCAATTTACACAAAACCTGTGTAAGTACACTCAAACCTTCCTCATGAATCACTCCGTCTATTGCTGAAAATCGTATTAAAATCTGTTGGGTAGTTTTTCGATGTTATCGCGTTCGGACAGACAGACAAACGCGGTGGGGAGACTTGTTTTTATAGTTATGTAGTAATCTAGCTTACCAAGCAATGTATTTAGGTAGGTATTGTTGTTACATCTCATTATAAAGAAAAACTATTAATAAACGCATTTCAATCATACAAAACAAGTTTGTAAGACTCGAAGTATGCCAGTTACGTCAAATGTTAATGACATTGCTGCATTTATGTAATACAAACAACCACTATTAAGGCCCGTACACAAGAAATGTTGTTTTTATTTTTTTTGTGGTATAAAAATGTTTGTTGCACATTTTAATGAAACAAATTAGTATTTCGATGTTTCTTTTTTTCGCCAATTATTGTCTTTTTGTTTTCTATCACCTTTTAAATAGTGAAACACTACCGAAATACAATTCACAAAAAAACTTTTGATCTCTTTGTACATTATATTCATACTGACGTCTCGCCCTTGCACGATTTTTACGACTTACTCGTAATTAAATGATTGTGGACATCGGTTGCGTAGTTTAGAAGAACAACGCGGTCATACAGACAGACACGAAAAGCGACTTTAATTGATAATAATCATTTAACTAAAGATGATTTTAAAAAAAGTGCAACTTACATAAATACAGACTTGAATTTACCTTAGTGGTTACTAAGGTAAAATTCTGCTAAGTAAGGGAATAATACGCTATAAATATCAATTATTCGATTTATTATGTTACATTAAATGACCGTGGGAAAAATTGATCAGCATTGTTTTGCAATTTTATTGACTATGGAAAATGAATAACAATATAAGAAAATTATAACAACTTATAGGCATGAGGAACAGGGTGTAAAGTTCACTCATCCTCCATAGAAAAGGGAGGATCGTTCGACCAGAGGGGTGTTGTGTCTTGGGGGGCAACGTTTGATGTCGGGACGTTATTACTTAGTAATAATGCTAGTCGCATGGTTGTCTAACTAATCCGATTGCGCGATGCAGGATTTTGCGTGACGTCAGTGTGATGCGTAGTTCACATGTGGCGATGTAGATGTCGCCACAAAGTCATGCAATATTGGAGGAAAAAATTAGATTCCACTTTTTCCTTCCTTCATTCTTCACCCTATTCTATTTTATATTTTGTAAAAATAATAATGTCGAGTGATTTGATATCAGCCGCACTAAATAGTAACAGCCGCATGTGTCGATCAAAGGTTAAGCTACGGTTACCGCGGTCAGTCCGTGGATGATGTGCCTCGGAAAGCACGTTTGAAACTGTTGTTGGCGGTCAGAAATCCGAAATTCTGACCATCACTTTTATGAAGGGGTATCGTATTACCCAGTAACTGGGTTGTGGAGGTCAGAGAGGCAGTTGTTCCATGTAAAATACTTGTATTCAGCTTAGCTTAGTAGGTTAGACTGGAAGCCGACCACAGCATAGTTGGGGAAAGGCAGGCAGATGTTGATGATTTGATTGGCTGCTGTTATTTCAACTAATATCAACCTCCTCTTAAAGATGTTACGAGTTTTTTTATTTATGTGATCGTAGGTTTTATCATAATTTTCAAATCGGGAGTTGGTAGCTATCTATGTAGGTAGCTAAAAATTATAACTAGTCTATGAGCCAAAATGATTTTTCAATACACAATACACAAACTGGTTCATATCGCACTACGATTAGGTTCACAATGCAATGTATGTCGCACGCGTGCGATTTTTCATTTTTCCACCCGTGTGCGGGATTAAAACCACAGATAACTTATACTTAGTTCAGGCTTAGCCAAATTGGTTCAATGCCTCTATTCACAACTGTCTATTCGGAGGTGAATGTTTTTTTTTAATCTCGGCAAAGAGTTAAGCGTCTTTAAAGCGTTAATATTTTTTGAATATTTAAATAATGTTTCTTTATAGAATATTATCAAAAACCATGACTATTACAATAAAAAAACGATTATGAACAAATTAACATTTATTTGTGTTCTAAACTCAAAAATATTTGAATTTTCTATTTTTCATATTAGGCTGTTTATCGGCTTTTTACCGTTGCTTCTCTATCGACCTGGCGAAAGCAAAGCGCGGAAAAAAAAGAAAATTTAAATCATAGTTTCCTAATAATTCATGACAAAAATATTTTCCGGTATTTTATTTTATTTCTTCAAAAGTGTATTGAAAAACGTCGTTTGATACACGTGGACATTTGTTATTGCAGTTCTCGGCTCAAAAACAACATCGCCTATGGCTCGGGTGTTTTAATTCCGCCTCGAATACAATAACAAACGTTCTCCACTTGTATCAAAATGTACTATATCCCACTGATCATAGGTATATTGATTAAAGAAAAATATATTGAAAATACAACTATAGTCTTTATTTACAACCAACGTTAAAGGATCAACGTTTAAATTAATGATAATGTGAGCGTTAAGAACATAATATTATCATACACAATAATTATATAATTTATTAAAGAGGTTGCACAGTTGCGTCAAAGAAATAATTGTATTTGTTGTCCTTGTTTACGAGTGCAATCTCATCTCAGTAATTATCTACAACACACAAATGATTTTTGAAGTGATAGGCCTAAAGCAAAGGTCGTAAGGTGGTACCCAACTAATAAGGCGCGTCGTGAATCTTCGTTCGCACAGAAAAGAAAGTATGGCCCCGAAGATTAACGAGAATGCTTAAAACATACAATAAACCTTAGATCACTTCTATAAGGTTCATAATACACTGCAGCTGTTAGTTCCGTCTTACTCGCAAGTATGGCGGCCGCTGCCGACCAATGGCGGTACAGGAAAAAGAAGCGCGGTGCGTGGAGCGTGCCGATTGGTCAATAGCATTTCCCGCGCTTTGAAAATTCATCTTCTGCGCAGGTACATCGGTAAGCCATATTAGTTGGGTACTACTTTATCCTTGTAATAAAAACCGGATGTTATGTTTATGTGTATTTCTTTATATTTAACAGGTGCGTTTCGCTACCAATAAAATGGATTAATGGCGACTAAGGCACATAATGGCGGATCGCAACGCAGAACATTTTTCACTGTCAAACTATTTACAACGTTGTGCCCCTAAAAATAAAGTTGAGAATAAATAACCTGCGACGCGCGCATCTTTCTGTTTAGACGCGCTCTCGGGCTAATGGAAGTTTATTTATTTTCAACTTCAATTCAACTGATGCAAGTTCGATATTTGTTTGGCAGTGAAAAATGCTCTGCACTGCGCTCCGCCATATGTGCACCCTAAGTGCACGATGTGCATATTTCTATGATCTAAGGCTCTTACTCACTTAACTTGCGCAATATAGTGACGTGTGAACCAACGTATGGGTTGATTCCATGTGATGGTAGATAGGTACCTTAAATAATAGAATAAAGCCTTTATTTCCCAAAATACAGTAACTATAGCTACATTATTCCATAATATTTCCATGCACATTACAATACTAATTTACATTAAATCCTAATTACATTCTACGAGTAGGTATATTCGATATTTCGACGACACGGTTGGCGCAGTGGTTGAGCGATTGACTGTCGCGCAGCATGTCGCGGGTTCGATTCCCGCACGGAACAAATATTTGTACGACCTACAAGTATTTGTTCCGAGTCTGGGTGTTTTTCTATCTATAATATGTATGTATTTACAAAAAAAATGTATATAAGTAGTTTATCAGACATCTCGTTACCATAACACAAGCATTAGCATTTACCAAAATCTTTGTCGTATCGTTTTACGTAAGACAAAATCTTCAAGTTTTACGTTTTACAACGATGCGATATGGTTTTGTGTGAACTGTCCAAGGATATTTATATTTATATTTATATTAGGTTGCTTAGCTTGGGACTAGATGGCGTTGTGTGAAATGTCCAAGGATATTTATATTTTAAATTAATTTTGATTAATTTTATAATTTCATAGGTACTTATTATTTATTTTTGTATGATTATTCAGATATTTTATTTTTAAATTCATGCTTTCATTTAATAATTATAGGTACTTATGCTTGATAAACTATATTTTTAATCATATTACAATAACACATTAATTTGTAAACATTAACATTTCTAAATATTCAGGTATTCATTCTAATAATTTTAATTCGGTTTTTCGGAATACTGTGTCACATTATTGACATAGGCTCTTAAGCCTACATCGACTCGCCAAGCACAAGACAGACAGCACTGGAAGGAGCTTGAGGAGGCCTACACCCAGATATCGGTATCCCAATATTGTATCAATAATGTGACACAGTATTCCGAAAAACCGAATTAAAATTAATATAATGAATACCTGAATACAGTCCGCGAGCCCTAAGCTGAGCTTTGAATTTGTGTGAGTGATCACCAAAATGGTACGAGAGCCCATGACCAAAATCTTTGTCGTATCGTTTTACGTAAGACAAAATCTTCAAGTTTTACGTTTTACAACGATGCGATATGGTTTTGGTCATGACCTCTCGTACTAAAAGAACAATAGCCGATTGCCAAAGGACGAATCGCGCTCAATGCCGGACGTCACACCTACAATATCTTTGTGCACTCACACAAATGCAAAGGTCAGCTTAAGGCCGAACTATACGCCAATGACCTTGAGTGGTTAGCTTGCGCATTCTGGCCTGAGCTCACGCAACGCGTCGTACGTCCAGCCAGTAATAGGACTCGCCCATCAAGGAGCGCTGTCCCAAATTAGACGCATTTTTAATTTATTATAATAAAAAATATACATGTTTTTAAAAAGTAACAAATCCAAATCATTTTCGTTTGTATTGCAAAGTAGTAGATATTTTTTTTATATTCTTTTGATAAAAAATGAAGGAGTAAAATGGTTTCATCTTAACGATTTGGAGGTGATTTGGGGTTTTTTTTTCTTATTATGTGATACCGATAGAAAAATTATGGCTAAACCAAATTACGATTCATATCATGTAGATTACTAACAATTTTTTTCAGATGTAATTTCTCTGTAGGTTCCGGCGAAAAACTGCTTCATCTGCACGCTGTTTTTAAGATTTTTTCGAAAGAGTAGCCTTGAACCTCTCGGACTGTACTAACTTAACCTGCGCAATATAATGACGTGTGAACCAAAGTGAGGGAAGTTTCCATGTGATGATAGATAAGTAGGTAGGTACCTACATTACATTGTCATAATTGTTGTCTTCCCCTCAATTTGCTTATAAAATGAGTGGAAGATGTTGACGGTAATTAAATTATACATATTATTGTTTTTCATTTCTAGTATTTTCCATTACCGTTGGAAAACTTAGTGTAAAGACGTTTGCATACTCATACTCAGTCTCAGGTAAATCAAAACCTATAGGTAGGGTATTTCCCGTTGACCTAGAATCATGAAATTTGGCAAGAAGCAAGGTCTTACAGCACAAGTAAAGGAAAAATCCAAAAATTGTTAATTTGTAATTTTATGACATCACAATTTTTTTTTTGGGATTACAATCTTAAGTTGGTTTTTGGCATAGGTAAATTCTTTTCAACTACGGAACCCTTCATTGTGCGTGATCCGACACGCACTTGGCCGGTTTTTATTTTGTTATCTGACTGTACATAATTATCCTAATTTTACCGAAATTAAAAGTAAGCACCTTAACTCAGGTAGACTTTTTGGATCACAAAAATCAATCTGATTTCTAAGGATTCGTAAGTACGAATGAAAAAACGGAATCCTTACAGGATCACTCGTGTGTCTGTCTGTCTGTCACAGCCGATTTGCTTCTTTTGTTTTCATCTAATAAATCTGCCTAGCCTTTTCCCAACTATGTTGGGGTCGGCTTCCAGTCTAACCGAATGCAGCTGAATACCAGTATTTTACATGGAACGACTGCCCATGTGACCTCCACAACCCAGTAACTGAGTAATACGATACCCCTTGATATGACTGGTTGTCAGACTTTGGGGCTTCTGACGACCCGTAACGACTGTCAAAGATCCATGAATGACAGCCGGGACCAACGACTTAACGTGCTTTCCGAGGCACGGAGGAGTCTCCGTATGTAAAGATGGTCACAGATCTACGGACCAACCCCGGCAGCGTAGCTTATCCTGAGGGATCGTCCCGTGAGACTGTTATTACTTAGCCACGAGCTCCTCTTTGCTATTTGCTCCCAATCTACTGGACCGATTATGTTAAGTATACAGGGTGTATGTGTGCAGTACAGTAGCAATCTTTTAAGAATCATTGTACTCATCATTATGAACAACTTTTAATAACGGACCAAACCTGAAATCGCAAGAAAAAAAATCAGCTGTTCAGTTCATTTATGTTCACATAATTTGTCAAAATGTAGGGAACAGCTGATTTTTTTTTCTAATTTTATTTACCTACTTACCTTTTGTAGGTAGGGAAGCCTGTTCACTAATCTCACGGAACTTTTTCACTTCCAATCAAAATAATGAGAAATTAATGGTGACATTAATATATATTCAGGTCAGACGCGTAGTACTCGCGAGTATGACCAGATGTCAATCAATCTGCCTAGCCTTTTCCCAACTATGTTGGGGTCGGCTTCCAGTCTAACCGGATGCAGCTGAATACCAGTATTGTACATAGAGTGACTACATATTTGACCTTCACAACCCAGTAAATGGGTAATACAAATACTCCTTGGTAAGACTGGTTGTCAGATTTTCAGGCTTCTGACTACCCGTAACGACTATCAAAGATCCAGGATTGACAGCCAGGACCAACGGCTTAACATGCTTGCCGAGGCACGCGGTCTCGGTATTTAGTGACGGTCACCCATCCACTGACCGACCGCGGCAAGCGTAGCTAATCGATCGACCCATGCGGGTGTTACTAAAGCCAATGAACTACTATACAGGATTTTATGGGCAACCTTTTAAAGGGTCATTGTACTCGTCTTTATGAACATTTTTTACGATGGGACCAAACCTGTTATTGCGAAAAAAAACCGGCCAAGTGCGTGTCGGACCACGCACAATGATGGGTTCCATAGTTGAAAAGAATTTATACCAAAAACAAAAATATTGTTATCGAAAAAAAACATTTTTTTATGTGTTAAAACTACAAATTAATAATTTTCGAACTTTTTCCTTTACTTGTGCTGTGAGACCTTGCGTCTTGCCTAATTTCATAATTCTAGGTCAACGGGAAGTACCCTGTAGGTTTTGATTTATTTGCGAGTATCAAAATATGTCGTACCTATTTATGGCCGTATTTTTTTTATCGCGTTAACTTAGAAGCTTGATTTTTTTAGAGCTGCAGGGGCCTATAGATTTACGTAAGTATTTGATATTTATTTAAATTTGATACCTCCACGCGTTCCTGATAAAAAGGGTCTTGACAGACAGACGGACAGACAGACAGACAGACAGACGGACAACGAATTGATCCTATAAGGGTTCCGTTTTTTCCTTTTGCGGTACGGAACCCTAAAAATCAGCTGTTCCTTAGGTTCAAGTCTGGTCATAGTCCCATAGTAAAAGTTGTTCATAGTCCCCTGAAAAGGATGCGCATGAATTCAATCTTACCATGTAGAAGCAAAACAGTAGAAATACCTGTCACTGTACGAAGCATTTTTGTTAAGGTCTGTTCATAATAGTCCCCTGAAAATGGTCCCATGAATTCAATCTTAGCCCGTAGAAGCAAAACAGTAAAAATACCTGTCACTGTACGAAGCATTTTTGTGAAGGTCTGTTCATAATAGTCCCCTGAAAATGGTCCCATGAATTCAATCTTACCCCGTAGAAGCAAAACAGTAGAAATACCTGTCACTGTACAAAGCATTTTTGTTAAAGTCTGTTCATAATAATCCCTTGAAAATGGTCCCATGAATTCAGTCTTACCCCGTAGAAGCAAAACAGTAGAAATACCTGTCACTGTACGAAGCATTTTTGTGAAGGTCTGTTCATAATAGTCCCCTGAAAATGGTCCCATGAATTCAATCTTACCCCGTAGAAACAAAACAGTAGAAATACCTGTCACTGTATGAAGTATTTTTTTAAGGTCATTATCAGTTTCGTAATATTCGTTTTGTAAGCGTTGCTATTAAATACTGGTGGAATTTCATTGATTTTAATGTATGTATCGGAACATAATAATAATATTGATTATGCTTGCGGTTTTGATGATGAATAATAATGATGCCTAATCTATATATCTATAGGTACTAATAATAAAACTGAAGAGTTTGTTTTTTTGTTTGTTTGAACGCGATAATCTCTGGAACCACTAGTCGGATTTGAAGAAGAAGAAGAGAATAAGAAGAATAAGAATAATGTATTTGTTAAACATAGGTAATACATAAAAAGATCTTAAAAAATTAATTAGTGCGCTATGCTTTGCCAATATTGACATACAAATGATTAAAAACGATTACATGACTGCATGGGTACTATTAAATTACAACGATAAATTTATTACAATATAATTATTATTTGAGTACGTAATTGTATAAATGCATGAATGCGAATTAAATTTTATAACAATTTTATAGTCAATTTCAGTTCATGTCAAAAAAAAAATAATAATAATAATTTAAAAGTCAATTAATTTTAAAAATAAATGTCATAATGTAGGTAAAGTATTTAGAAAAAATCTTAGTTGTGGATTGTGGTACCTGCAAAAGAAATTAGAACATCATCCACATAAAAAGTGGGGAAAAAATACGTATTATTTATGCTAGCGCAAACACTCCCAAAGCAATGACACAACAAAAAAAAAAGATGGTCAACCCCCCCCCCCCCCCCCCCCCCGGGAACGATCTTTACATAGCGAGACTCCTCCGTGCCTCGGGAAGCACGCTAAGCCTTTGGTCCCGGCTGTCATTCGTGGATCTTTGACAGTCGTTACGGGTCGTTAGAAGTCCGAAAGTCTGACAACCAGTCTTACCCAGGGGTATCGTATTATCCAGTTACTGTGTTGTGGAGGTGAGATAGGCAGTCGCTCCATGTAAAATACTGGTATTCAGCTGCATCCGGATAGACTGGAAGCCAACCCCAACATAGTTGGAAAAAGGCTAGGCAGTTGATGTTGTTGATGTTGGCTTAGTTCGGCCGCCTACGCTGTCAAAAAAATTCGACAGATAACTGATGTGGATACAGCCAGAATTGTTTATTTTAGTTATTTTCATAGCCTTATGTCTTATGGGATTCTTCTCTGGGGAACCTGTGCGGGCATTAATACTATCTTTGTTTTACAGAAAAGGGCTGTTCGAGCCATTTACAATCTAGGTCCAAGGGATTCTCTTCGAGAGAAGTTCAAGGAAATAAATATTCTGACTGTAGCCTCTCAATATATATTTGATAATCTATTGTATGTACACAAAAATATATCCAATTTTAAGAAGATGTCCGATATTCATAGTTTAAATACTAGGAATAAACACAATCTTGCTGTCCATCGCACTCGTCTCCACAGAGTAGGCAACTCGTTCATGGGTCAATGTATATGCTTTTACAACAAACTTCCCGTTGAAATTCGAAACTTGCCCATTAAACGATTTAAAAGCTGTATTAAAACCAAACTTTGTAAAAAGGGATACTATAAAATTTCCGATTATTTAGAAGACAAAAAAGCTTGGGTTTGAGCTATTCGCTCAACCTTGTATTACCTATATGTAATACCAAAATCATTATATTATGCAAAATGACAAACCTTTGTTTAAAATAATAATATATTTTTTTCTTTAATTATTGTAAATGTGAGCACTATGTGGATCTTTTTTTTTTTTTTTTCTTTTTTAGTTTTATTGATGGTCTGACATTTTTTGAGTAAGTACTTTATGCGACCTCCCCAAATGTCCTTTCTTTGGTATTGTTCGTCGAGTTATTGAGCTCCTTAAATCCTTGAGTTGAGCTACACGATTGTTGACAAATGCTTGCACTGACTGGACAGGTCCACTCAAATTTTTATGGTTCTTTCCTCAAAAGACCATTTCAGACATTGATCTACATGGTCCTCACATGATCTGACCAAGATTATGTCTGGACTTTAAAAGAGACTTTGACCCCTGAGTTTGTTTCGCCATTTCTTCTCAGGGTAGTCAGATAGGAAATGTCGACTTCATCTAGCTTATTAAAAAAAATATGACGTGTAAAAGTGATTTCGATATCCTATTTACAGAATAAACAATTTCATTTCATTTCATTTCATTTCATTTCATTTCATTGACTTGAGAACCTCCTCCTTTTTTACGGTTAAAAACAATTATAAATACAAGCTACTCGCGTCACGTTCACATAAACTGTCAAGCGTAATGGATATTATGTAAATGTTTATAATTCAATATTGACCGATTGTATTGATATTCAATACAAGTAAGAACGCATGGAACTGCTATGGTTTAAAAAACATTTTTCCTTGTCTCAGCCGACGAAAATCTGCTTATTGGCGCCCTTATTCAATTCAAAAGCCATACAGATCTTATGTAATCAGAGCGAGCAATGTTATGGTCATAGAGCTGCTTAAATATGAAAAAGTACCTCAGCTCATAGAAATAGAACTTTTAAATATATTAGCTTGTCTTGAATACGTGGGCTTTTCCCAATAAATTTTAAATTAGTGAGGGGTGGTACTAGTCAATCCTTATTCCGTCGGTAAGCCAACATTCGCACGAACGGATAAAAATATCGCGGCGATTTTTTTTCGCGCAATGGATTTTTAACGCTCTGCTTAGCGCCAAGAGTTGAAAATCCAACAATGTGTTTTTTCAACGCGCTGGGATGCACTCTGTTGTTGTTGGGTTGGATTCTCGAAGCTCGGCTCTACACTGAGAGTTTTAAATCCAGTGCGCGATAAAATCGCGCCGCGATATTTTTACGCCTGTGCAAACGTCAGCTTATAGTTTTCATAAAGCTTAAGATTTGAAGAGATGAAGATGATTGATTGATGAAGATATTTGAGAACTGGCTTGACATTATCGCTCCATGACTGATACAAATTAGTAAAATTTTATTAGTAACTAGCTGTTGCCTGCGACTTCGTCTGTGATCTAGGATGAAAAGTAGCCTATGACCTTCTCTAGGTCATGGTCTACTCATGTGCCAAATATCATCCAAATCCGTTGAGCCGTTTAACACACTCAGTGCCAAGGGCAGTGACCTTTGAGGCAAAAGTAGCGGACTTTTAATTTTTTAGATTTTGTTTCTTCTTTAAAATGTTCATACAAAATGTTCGCAGTTTATATCAATATAATTATTATACTGGCCTGTGAAATTGTGTTCTAGCCGGAAATCACCAGTTATACACTGGCCTAGAACAAAAAAATTAGGGTGTCATCATCGTCTGCCCAGCCTTTTCCCAACTATGTTGGGGTCAGCATCCAGTCTAACCGGATTCAGCTGAATACCAGTATTTTACATGGAGCGACTGCCTATCTGACCTCCACAACCCAGTAACTGGGTAATACGATAACCCTTAGTAAAAACATTAGGGGGTGTATATCAGGATATTTACCTGACGCTCAGCGTGAAAGCGTATAATAAACTAACAAACAAATGCACTTTCGCAATTTTATAAACTTAGGACGAAATAAATTCTTGGCTTACCATAAATCTTAATAAATAAAGATTTTTTCTTCAAGGGCAACCTAAAAAAGATTATCGTGAGCCTATTAGTTTAATTCCATTGAATTCATTGATCAAGGTTTCAAAATAGATTTAAGTTATTGTATAATTATTTTGCAATAGGCATCGTGAAATATGATTTATTAAGAGGATGCTCGTTTCGACAGAATATACGATTTAAATTAAATTATACGTTATTACGTACGTTTCAATATTTGTACGACCTACAAGTATTTGTTCCGAGTCTGGGTGTTTTTCTATCTATAATATGTATGTATTTACAAAAAAAAAAGTATATAAGTAGTTTATCAGCCATCTCGTTACCATAACACAAGCATTAGGTTGCTTAGCTTGGGACTAGATGGCGTTGTGTGAAATGTCCGAGGATATTATTTATTTATTTATTTATTTATTTATTTATTTATTTATTTATTTATATTGAGACGGATTATTAGACTAATTTTCTTGTATGTAGTTACTGAAGAAAATACGTGTTGCTTGCAGACTATTATTAAATAAAAAAACCGGACAGGTGCGTGTCGGACCACGCACAATGAAGGGTTCCGTAGTTGGAATGAATTTATCCCAAGAACAAACTTAACATTGTAGTTGGAAAACATGTTCTCCGATACATCGATACACGTCACGATTAATTCTTCAACTGCAAATGTAAATTTGTAATCGAAAAAAAATAACGATTTTCTGACTTTTTCATTTACTTGTGCTGTTTGACCTTGCTTCTTGTCTTGAATTTCATGATTCTAGGTCAACGAGAAGTAGGTACTCTTAAAACGGAACTTTATTTCAATATACTTCAAAATAAGCTAAATTAAGTTAAAAATATAATATCTTAAACTAAAACTAATAAAAAATCTTATAGGTTTTGATTTATTTGTGAGTATCAAAATATGTCGTCATAATGTCACAGAGCACGGAATCGACGCAAAATCTAGAGATGGCAGTACCAATACAATTCGTGGCGTTGAAAGTGCGTTGAACCCAAAGACATTGAACCTCTAAACGTTGCCATGATTACAGTGTGAAGTGTGGAAGTGAGACACATATAAACGGAATTAATAGGAAAATTGAGACAAAGCATCGTATCTTCTGTCTCTTACGGCGTGCCGTATTTTTGCTTGGCGAACTTTTGAATGTTAGCCAAACAAAATACTCTCACTGTTACAAAATTTATCTTGCGTCGATTAATTTAACTTTCTTTCACATTTTTTGCATTGTGTTGTATTGTATTGTATGTATTGACATGGGTTTCAGTCCAAAATACGGAAGATTTCTTACGTTAAACTTCATTTCTCATACCATATAACCTAGAAAAAGTATTATATTGCTGTCTCATGACGGGCCACGCGGTGGCTCCATCTAGATGTATATTATCTAAGGTTGAACCATTGAACGCACAACTTTTGTCATGGACGGCCTTCAAAACTGCCAGTTTCTACACGTCATTAATTAGTGTCGTAGTGAGAAACGTTGACACGCTTGATTTATAAGGAAAGTGTTGACAATGCCGTCTCTAAGCCGACGTTCGCACGGACGTAAAAATATCGCGGCGATTTTTTTTCGCGCACCGAATTTTCAACTCTCATTGTTGAGCCGAGCATTGAGAATCCAACTTAACAACAACAGAGTGCATTCTAGCGCGTCGAAAAAACACACTGTTGGATTTTCAACTCTCGGCGCTAAGCAGAGCGTTGAAAATAAAGTGTGCGAAATAAAATCGCCGCGATTTTATTACGTCTGTGTGAACTTTGGCTTACAGCGGCCCCCCAGGCTCCGTGCTCTGGGTGTCAAACGCTCTATTGTGAATTTACTGAAAGAATAAACTAAATTATCTTGCTTCAAGCAGTATAATAACATAATAATATATATTATGCATGGTTAAATTAATTAACTAGAGAAAATCTGCAGACTTGATAGGTATCAATGCCTAAACATGATATACCAAAAAGTAAAATTAATTGAATGATTTTTTTTGGTGTTATCAAAAGCAGTGTTGTTGAAATAGGTATCAGTTTTAAAAATCGGTTTTTTTTTGTGAACTTCATCGAAATTATTAGTATCGTTAACTAAATACGATAAATAAAAATAAAAAAACTGATTTCTCAGCTCCAAATTGAAGTAGAACAACACCAGAGGTCGTCGACCCAAAAAAAAAACTTTTTTTTTTAATTTTTATTTTGTCGTGTTTAGATATCGATACGTCCGCAGAGTTTCTCTAGCTATCATGTTTAAGTATAGGATATTACTGTCATAGCTTTTCCTGTTCCATACTAAATTCAATGATAATCAAAAACCTTTCATGTTTTCGATAGTGTTACCAATGTGAACTATGTATACCTCCCGTAGAGATTGCCATTTAATTTTTGTGTATTGTTACACTGTCATTGTGGAAACAAAATTGAATACTGCACCTTGCGTATAATATAAAACACTTTCAGATTGCAAAAAAGTATTTAAGAGGCATATCACAAAATTGCCGTTTTGACAGATTAGATTATAAATAAATAAATAAAATAAATATAAATATACTTGGACATTTCACAGAACGCCATCTAGTCCCAATCTAGGCAACCTTATGCTTGTGTTATGGTAACGAGATAGCTGATAAACTACTTATATACCTTTTTTTTTTTTTGTATATACATACATAATAAAGATAGAAAAACACCCAGACTCGGAACAAATACTTGTAGGTCGTACAAATATTTGTTCCGTGTGGGAATGGAACCCGCGACATGCTGCGCAGCAGTCAATCGCTCAACCACTGCGCCAACCGTGTCGTCAAAAATATAATAATATAATATAATTATATTGAAACACGGCGACGCATCGCATTGGGTAGGCAATTTGGCAGTTGTAATTACGTTTAATGCTCTAAGTGTAATTATTATTTTGTCGCTGCGATGTGATTTAATTGTAGTACGTGTGAACGAACCCTAATTTGCATCTTTTGTATTTCCCGGTGCAGCGAAATACGACAACATTACGTGTTTAATTGTGGTTTTTTATAAATATTTTGTAAGATAGTCTGTAAGGTATTTATGTAATGGGTCATTGTTATCCGTAATAAATGATTTCAGTCTCTTCTTGACCTACGAATACGAAAATACTCTATGCAAAATAAATGTCATTTGAAATTAAAAATTATAAACTTGTCAATGACTTACTGAAGAGAAAGTCACTCGCGGTCGCTTTGTATTATTTCTGGACAAAGTGCACCCGATAGGATTTTTTATCGACAAAAATGACGAACTTTTACAAACAAACTTTCATCCCCTAGTGAACCCCTTCAGGGTATGATTTTTTTTTATCCTTCCTTAGTGCTCAGCTGCGTTATAGAAGGAAAATTTCACGTTTCTGGACATTTACATTAAACCTCAATGTTCTGGAGCCAGGGGTTTGGACTGTGCGTGGTCTGCGAGTGAGTGAATTTAAGATTTTTATTAAGAGCGTTGGCTCCGTACGGCATTTCATACAAACTTTCAAGTCCTTTTTATCGAAATGAATGAACCGATTTCAATGAAACTTCCGCCCGCCTGCTTCCAACTTTTATTAAATTTAAAATGGGCTTGTTTTTAGCTTTTCAGTTTTAGTTTCTTACTGCAGTCGGGTTTTTTAGTTTTTTTAATTACTTTTTTTATTGGAGGAAATACACTTCCAATCTAAAAACCCCCGGCGAAAAAAAAACTGTAAAGTCTTAAATCCTGTATACCAAGTTTAGTCCAGGGGGGCTAAAATGGCCACTTTGGCAGAATCATAAAAGGATAATATAGGTATTATGAATCATATTTGAAATCGTAAAACGGCCACAAACTGACAATTCATAATTTATCTGCGTACAATATTCATAGCACGCAATGCATCTGTTTGACAGTTTTTTTAAGGAGATTCGTAAAATGAACCACAAATTATGAATTGCTTTATTGAAGTTTATTGTCAAATAAGCACATGAATAATAAATTGCTGGGACTTTAGGAAATGAATCGCTTTTATAGGAATTGCTTAATGTAGCCGTTTTATGCTCCCTGATCGGTTGTAGTATTGTAGAATACGACCTGTAGACTTCTTTCTACCAACAAAACTGACAGAGGAAAGCAAATTTTGCCCGACTTGAAGCAGAAACGCTTCGCTCGCTTTGCTGGCTCGATCAGTAAATAAAATAATAACTGGTGTTAGTTTGAGTGAAGGGATATTAAATAGATGAAGGTAAATTACTGTAGCAGTTAAGAAATGTTTTAACAATGAGCACGATATTTTGTTGCATGCACGAACCGTATCTATGGTATTTTTCCCCAACATGTAGGTACTTGTACACAGTTAGGGTTCCTTTCGCAAAGGAAATAACTATTGGAATCATTGCAATCTAGAGAATAATGGTTGTTTATAATAATTGAATAGCACGAAATAAGTGGCTGAGTCTGACTTTGCAATAATAATTATTTTCAATTTTGTGTTAAAATTTTGCTGTAAGATAAACAACATTAGTTTTTGTTTACACTAAACCCGAAAAAAAAATGTTCAAAATGATGAGTACATTGACCCCCATTGTACCAACACATTTTGATTTTTTTTTTCAAATCAGCTGTTCCATACATTTGTGTTCACTTAAATCGACAAAATGTATCGACACGTAATCGACAAATCGCGAAAAAAGATCAGCTGTTCCATAACAGCTGATTTTTTTTTCGCGATTTCAAGGTTGGGACCATAGAAAAAAATGTATAATGACCCCTTTCGGGTTTAGTGTAACAAAAACAAATGTTGTAGAGTGAATTTTTCAGACGAAGTTAATAATAAGCCAAAAACTCAAGGACAGTAGAACATTTTCTAGTAGCTGCCTTGGTTAAAGTACCATGAGTACCATGAGAGAAACGAAATTCTGAACACAGTAAAAAATCCCGTGCACACGATGACCACATCTCTTAGCAAGCGTTACTATAGCGGCCGAGCGCTGCAAGCAAGAATAGTCCTTACTGTGTACAGATGTTCGTTTCTCCGATAGCACTGCCCCGTGTCAGTATTATTATTTCAAATGCATGCCTACGGAACCATTGTGATTCATATTCGAAGTGCACTTGACATGTTTTTTTTTGTTGTTCCAACATTACATGCTGTCTTTGTTGGGACTTGCGCAAAATCTCACTTGAAGGCAAATTAGGTAATTTGTAGTACTTCGTTATTTCATTACATTTTGAAGGCTTTATAATTTGTGTTGTTCCGCCCTGTGGACTTACAATTACAATGTTATTTTTATGGTTCAGTACCCCAAGGGTACCATACGGAACCCTATTACTAGGCCTCGTAGACTTCATTTGATGATGTGCAAGGACCGCTATCGATAGCGTTAAAAGCCTCCTCCAGCCGTATCCAAACTATTCGGTCTTTAGCGATTCTGATTCATACACTTTGCTAAATTGTCGCTCTATCTTTTAAGTGGTATCCCCATTAATTGTTTTAGCAAGCCAATTAATTGCAATTAATTGTGTTAGCTTTTGCCAGCGGCTCCGCCCGCGTGGATGTTGGAAAATATCCCACGGGAACGTACAGCCAGCCACAGCATTAGCTGACCCATCCTTGCATAAATGGTTGAGATTTTTTAAAATACGAATCGATAGAATTTTATAATTCTTTTATATTTTATTTAAATACCTATAATAAATAAGATATAAAAGAATTATAAAATTCAATTGATTCGTATTCTAAAAAATCTCAACCATTTATGCAAGGGTGGGTTAATGCTGTGGCTGACTGTACTACCGAGAAATCCTTACTTATTCCTTGTATACATTATAAAGGGACACTCTGTGCAAAAAAAAATCAGCTTTCTAGGTTCAAGGGTTTGGGCTGGGCGTTGATGAGTTAGTCAGTCCGTCAGTCAGGACTTCTCCTTTTATTTATATAGCCTCTTAGTTGCGAGTGGGACCACGGAGGTCCGATGTCAAAAATTGTCCTTGTCTGTGAATCGGACCCCAGTGGTCCTATCGGCTCCCGACGTTATTTCGACTGTTTTTGTGTTCCTAAACTGTATCTTTACTGCTCTAACTAGCACAAATTGTAGGGAAAAAACCAAGGATGGCATACCGTCCATGTCAAGTATCTAAAACAGACCAGCAACGATAACACCCAGAAATATGCGAGCCAAAGCGAGACCACCCCAAAATACTCTCACATAAAAAGCTCCCAAAAAAACAAAATGGCCGTCACAGTTGAAAGGATAGATAGATAGCGCATGAACATTATTAGTTCTGTTATTCTTGTTTTATTTGTCCTGGCATATTCCTGTAGCTGGTCCAAAGCTATGCTAGTAACTGGCATGCCATTGTGGCATTCACCAATCAGAAGTGTTAGGGCCTGTCCACATGTCCACGACACGACGTCGTCAACGTGGACGGGTGCTGTCGCGACACGGTGCGTTGACATAACGTGCAAAACTTCACCGTATCGTAAAAATGCACGTCACGAATGAATTCTGTAAATATTTTAATAACGCTATTGGAGCACTTAGGAGCACTTAGTTGGCAATGTACTTAACACTTTCAGCTGAGCATCTGCGTATTCAAATGTTTGTTGCGCGGCACACTATTTTCTCATACAAAATATATGACGATTAGTGACGTTCTGGTTTTTCATACAAGCAAAGATAATATGAAATGTGACACAACCGTTACTACACGTCGACGTTGCGAATGTACGCGTAATTATAATGTATGTGTGTGAGTAGCCTTAAAAAGTGTACAACAAAACTAACGTGGAGTGGCTAGCAGTCCGAAAATTTGAAGTGATACGGCGCGATGACGTAGCTTGAAGGAATTGGTATAGGCCGCAGCCGTTTTATACACGTTCTTTAAAGAACGACATATTTTTTGCTGACGTGATTAAACGTTGTGTCAAATAGCGTTTATCAAATTTTACGTATTATAACGTCGCTCCGCTCAAAGTGTTAAATATAAATAACCGACTTCATTCGTGGTTCGTTTTTTTTTTTTCAAACAAATATTTGAATTTTTTTTATAGCCACTAATAGTTTATTTATATTGAAACTAGCTTTTGCCCGCGGCTTCGCCCGCGTGGATGTCGGAAAATATCCCATGGGAACGTTCATGTGGAAAACATTGGGCCGTCCGATCTAACTGTGCAAACTCAAATCGCTACGATATATCGTTACCGTGTATAGTAGGTATAAAGCTACCAGTCGGCATGATTTTTTCCGACATCTTCAACAGTCGTCGTCATATTTCAGCCAATTTACACAAAACCATAATGAATAACACTGAATCACTCCGTTCATTGGAGAAAACCGTATGAAAATCCGTTTGGTACTTTTTGACATTATCGCATTCAAACAGACAGACATACACGGCGGGGGGACTTTGTTAATTACTTAAAATTTATTATGCCAGTCACGCTCTAATAACAAATAACTTTTGTCCGAGTGTCCACTCGTTCAAATAATTTCCTCGTAAAAACGTCGAATGAAATAAAGACTAACGCTCTTAGTAATAAAACACGGAATAAAGTTATATCAGGAATAACAAAGGAATAACCATACATTTTCATAGGTTTAAACTTGTAATAACTTTATTCTGTGTTTATTTGTAAGACGGTAAATGTTACCTCAAGATTCGAACTATGACTACATTTCCAATCCCTTTAATCTCTTAAAAAGAGGTAGGTACACGAACATTTGTCAACCCCTATTGTACCCCTTAGGGGACGATTTTTCAAAAACGCTGTACCATATATTTCTTTATTTCCTACCAAAAGCATAAATTTGAATTTTCATATCCCTAACTTAAGACATGCTGGGTTTCCCATACAAACTTTCATCCCTTGTTATCACCCCTTGTAGGATTATGTTTTAAGACAAAAAGTAGCTCATGTCCTTTCCCAGGATGCTATCTATAGCATAGCCAAATTTTATCGAAATCCGTGCAGTTTTGTAAATTTTAAAATAAACGCCTATTTTACCCACTTAGGGGATGATTTTTAAAAAAACGCTGAACCGCATATTTCTTAATTTCGTACCAAAAGCATAAATTTGCTATCCCTAACATAAGAAATACTGGGTTTCCCTTACAAACTTTCATCCCCTATATCACCCCCTGTAGTATTATTTTTGAAAAAAATAGTATCCTATGTCCTTTGATCCTTTCCCAGGATGCTATATTAAAGCCTTGCCAAATTTTGTCGAAATCTGTGCAGTTTTGTAAATTTTAAAATCAACCCCAATTTTAACTCCTTAGGGGATGATTTTTCAAAAACACTGAACCGCATATTTCTTTATTTCCTATCAAAAGCATACATTTTAATTTTCACATCCCTAACTTAAGAAATACTGAGTTTCCCATACAAACTTTCATCCCCTATATCACCCCCTGTACGATTATTTTTTAAGACAAAAAGTAGCCTATGTCCTTCCCAAGGATGCTATATAAAGCCTTGCCAAATTTTATCGAAATCCGTGCAGTTTTGTAAATTTTAAAATCAACCCCTATTTTACCCCCTTAGGGGATGATTTTTCAAAGACGCTGAACCGCATATTTCTTAATTTCCCTCCAATAGCATAAATTTGTTATCACTAACTTAAGAAATACTGGGTTTCCTTACAAACTTTCATCCCCTATATCACCCCCTGTAGTATTATTTTTGAAAAAAATTGTATCCTATGTCCTTCCCCAGGATGCTATATAAAGCCTTGCCAAATTTTATCGAAATCCGTGCAGTTTTGTAAATTTTAAAATCAACCCCTATTTTACACCCTTAGGGGATGATTTTTCAAAAACGCCGAACCGCATATTTCTTTATTTCCTATCAAAAGCATACATTTTAATTTTCACATCCCTAACTTAAGAAATACTGAGTTGCCCATACAAACTTTCATCCCCTATATCACCCCCTGTAGCATTATTTTTGAAAAAAAAAGTAGCCTATGTCCGTTCCCAGGATACCAACTATAGCCTTGCCAGATTTTATCGAAATCCGTTCAGTGGTTTAGGCGTGAAAAGGTAACAGACAGACAGACAGACAGACAGACAGACAGACAGACAGACAGACAGACAGACAGACAGACAGAGTTACTTTCGAATTTATAATATTAGTATGGATTTATCTGCTAAACGCGCGGCGGCGACGTTGTCGTACCGTGCACTAGCACGACGCGGCAACGCACCGTGCCGCGGTACCGCACCGTTCCACGTTGACGACGACGTCGTGACGTAGAGTTGTGGACAAGCCCCTATGACACACAGCATGCAAGTTACTTGCATACATTTGTGCAAATAGTATGTAAAGGGACAGACTCCAGTACTTCACAAGTAAGGTGGTCGTTAAAGCAAAGTAAAGCCAATTTGTTCGTGCCACGCCCAGCGAACGTAACTCATTGTTTGAGTCCGTACTCTTTAATTTTTATTAAGAAATTTTCCTTTGTTTGTCTTAATTTTATGTGGTTAGTCGTGAATTGTGGACTTTAATAATTGTTGATTCGGTTTATTGTTAGGCAAGGACTTGAAATATTTAGTAGACTCGAATCATAAAAATAAACATTTTAAGAAGAATAGAAACAGTGGGAGGAAAGCTACAGCTCGAAACCAAAAATTAATTGTGATCAAGAAAATAATCGGTACATTGTTATATCCGGAATTGTCCTTATAACATACATCACGTTATTAATTAGGATTAAAATAATCGGTACATTGTTATATCCGGAATTGTCCTTATAACATACATCACGTTATTAATTAGGATTAAAATAATCGGTACATTGTTATATCCGGAATTGTCCTAGTAACATACATCACGTTATTAATTAGGATTAAAATAATCGGTACATTGTTATATCCGGAATTGTCCTAGTAACATACATCACGTTATTAATTAGGATTAAAATAATCGGTACATTGTTATATCCGGAATTGTCCTTATAACATACATCACGTTATTAATTAGGATTAAAATCACACTAATATTATAAAGGCGAAAGTTTGTGTATGTGTTTGTATGTTTGTTACTTTTTCACGCTCAAACGGCTAGACCGATTTGGATGAAATTTGGTATGTAGATAGCTTATACCCTGGATTAACACATAGGCTACGTTTTATCCCGATCTTCGCGGGTGAAACTGCGGGGCGCAGCTAGTTAAATTACTATATATATGTTTAAACCCGACTACTGAAAAATCACGCTCTAAAAATCTAATCACGCGCTGAAAACATCGCAGTATTAAGGGTTTCAGCTCATAATATAGTATTTTAAACCGAAGTAGAGTTTGTTATGTTTTTAGTTTGTTTTAATTTTGTTTTCTATTGTTTCGGTCTTTTTAGTGTTGACTTTTTTGCAGTCAGGTTTTTGATTTTTTTAATTATTTATTTTTTAAACTTCCTCATCTTGTAATACTTTTACGCTACGCTTAAAAATAGAACTTTGGAGAAACAGGATGTAAAAATTTACAAATAATATCATATTTTTACTACAAACCACAAACTATTACAATAGCCTAATATACAAACAAGTCTATAGTTCAAGGTTTGGTGATTAGGCGATGGAAACAGTTGTAATTTAGATGTACTTAAAATTCTATTATTGAAATGTAAACTGGTTTTTTAATAGCTGTCAATTAGTTTAGTGATCACTTCTAATCAAAAATATAGGAGGCACGTGTGCATTAATACCTATTTTACTATACAGGGTGTAAAGGACAGCCCTCCGAAAACTAACAGGGTGCATTCAGCTCCTTTTATTAAATCATAATCCACCGGAAATTTTCTCAGGAATTTTTTTATTTTTTTATCGTTTTTTCAGTTACAATTCCATTATTTCAATGTAAAATTAAATTCTCTGTACGTATCACTCCATTTGTGTAAATAAAACAGCAAAAAAAAAAAACTACTCTAACGAACGACGCGTGAAATCAGCTGTTCACGTTCTGCCTAGCTACAGAGTTCATCGAACTCACCACATAGCTATTACCTACAACTCTCAACCAGTAACAGACGCTCCGATTTGTGCACAAAACACAAACAAATCAGGTTTATTTGATTCCCATAACGTTCCTGAAATAATTTCATGTACCGGTCACCGGTCTTAGTATGATATACTGAATTCTCTCTATCAGTCTGCGGAGGGCTATCCCTTACACCCTGTGGAGAATAATGGAGTATTGCAGCAGTATACATAACTACATTCAGTTGAAGTTATGTAATACTAGAAACGTTTAAGAGGGCTCTCGCATTATGTCAACTCTCTCGTGTACACGGGACCAAATTTTTAAGAATGCTAAATGAAAAGATGATTTTTTGAAAAATGTAATCAATTAGCGAACTAGTAAATAATATTAATTTAATAGGTAATTACTAAAACACATTTTTTTGCGGCATTTATTTAACTCATCTCAAAAACAGATCATACTTTTTGAACTGAGTTTAGATAACACAATAGAAATGTGTTTTAATAATTAGGTACCTATTAAATTAACATTATGTAATAGTCCTGTAATTGATTACATTTTTCAGAAAGGCATCTTTTCATTTAACAGTCTTAAAAAATTGGTCCCGTGTAAGCGAGAGAGGTGATAAAATACGACAGCCCTCTTAACTTAACTAGGTAACATTTCCATTCAAATAACCCAAGTTAAAGATAAAACTTTCTATAAAGTCATATCAAATCCTTCTGAGCTGCAAAAACAAGAGACATTGTTTTTTCCACACAAATATGTCGCGTATTAATACTATTCCAAAAGAGGCAAAAGACTAGTTTGGAGTAATAAAAATAATGAAAACATAAAAAAAACCGATGAAGTGCGAACCGGACTCGCATACAAAGGGTACCACCGTACAATGTTTTTAACACTACATATTTTTTTTTAATACTTCAGTTTAAAAAAACACGTTTCTGGTATGGGGACCTCCTTAAATTTTTTACTTTATTTTATTTTTATTATCAATAGAAATACGTAATCTGTGAAAATTTCAACTGTGTATCTATTACGGTTCATGATATACGGCCCGCTGATAGACATACAGATGGATGGGCAGCGCAGGCTTGTAATAGGGTTCAGTTTGGCACCCTCAGATACGGAAACCTAAAAAGTAAAAAAACTAAAGTTATTTTTCCGCCCCCTTCACTTTCTTCAGGTAACTTTTATTCCCGTCCACGTGGCCTATTCCACAGTTTAATATCTAGTAGGCATCCACTCATTTAAATCAAAGTAAACAAAACCGTTTGCTAATTTACAACCTGTATCTAAATTTGTGTCACGATTCCGTTTGTTTGAACACCGTATATAGCTCTGTGGGTTTTCCAATTGTAAAACCGAATGTCAATATGTAAACGTTAAATACTCATGAAGTAATCATTATTATAACTGCGAATATCTTTGTCGTGATCATCATCATTATTGTCGTCCACTTACGGAGTGACGTAACGTCTTTCTTTTTCGTGATCTGCTTTACTGCGTGTGTAGCCGAAACAAGCCCGAAGAACATCAATAACCTACAATAATAGTTGTGGCAGACTGTACAGAATGTTCGAGCGTTCGTTATGTACAATCGCGTTACTTCCCGGTGATACACTTTTCAACATTATTGCGTTAGTAATAATGTCGAAAAGTGTATTACCGGGAAGTAACATAGTTCATAAAAAACCGGCCAAGTGCGAGTTGGAATCGCACACGAAGGGTTCCATAACAAATGTTTAAAATCGCAAAGATAATTTTGTATTTCATATTGATACTGTGAATTACAATGTTATTTTTTGCAGTTGCAGAAAATCGTCCATATTTAAACAAAATACTTTATGAATCGGCGTTTTTAGTATTTGTTGATTAGATACAGTAGGTATATGGTACATGATATACAGAAGTTTCAAATTCCTTAATTGTTTAATTATTGCGCTATCGCAATATTAAACTGACCCCTAGCGACTGTCCACGAATGACAACTGAGACCAACGGTTTTCCGAGGCATAGAGGAGTCTCGGTATGTAAAGATGGTCACCCATCCACGGACCAACCCCGGCAAGCGTAGCTGAACCTGATGGATCGACCCGTACGGCTGTTATTACTTAGCCACAAGCTCCTGCCCAGCTATATAGACCCATGACCTTCAAAAGGTGACTGGGACAGACTGGATACGGAAGGAGGAGGACAGAGAGTAGGCTGAATTGATTTGAGGCACGGATGAATACAGATGGGACACTCCGCAAAATCATTTAAATAAAAAGCGACTATTGCTACGACACAATAAAGTGCAATTCAGGTCGCAAAATGCTTACTACCTATAATTAAATTCACCTACAAGTTTCCTCTCTTTCTATTGCGTAACTCTTATACCTTCTGACCTACTGAATCGGCCCCGTGGAAGGGGCCCGCCGCGTACTTGTAGCTTCATACCTAAACTGCGGAGTGTCCCATCTGTATTAATCTGTGTTTGAGGAAGGTTTACTACTTTCCTTTAGATTAGCCGTTGGAGTATTTGACACATGATTATTTTTATCGAAGTTGAAGTTAACAAAACCAATTTTTATAATCACCATGACAGACTTTCCTTCAACGTTTTCCACAAAGCAATTTCATCTCGATACACACTATTAATAATGACACAGGGGGTCAATCGCCTCGAGGGGAGCCAGTATTCGTCAATCTGGTACTAAATTGACGATCAATTAAATGTACAGTGGGCTGCATCAATTGGGTACCCCAGTTGTATTAAAATTTTAACACAACTGGGGTACCAAAATGTTGCAGCGCACTGTACCTACCCCGTAAGGGCGGTAAATCAATGATATGCTACATGAAGATGTGATGTGACGCATATTTTCCCCCATATTGTATTTAAATAGTTATTTTATTTTATTGTAATTTGTGTCATGTTTACCGCAAATAAACGTTTTTTCTTTCTTCTTCTTGTTTCTTCTATGAAAATTCAATGATATATACCACAAACACAACTGTCATATAATACGGAACCCAGCTGTCAAATCGAGGCCAAACCTTCTCAGACCACCATTACGTTCCGTTTTAGTAATCTTTAATTATTTGAATGTCACTGGCACGCACTGGCAGCCGGCCCGTGTTATTAGTCTGTTGCAATATCTTAGATAGATTTTAATAAGTTGTAATGTGAAGGTTGAGAGAAAATTTGTGAAGGATTGATACGCTACAAAATATACCAGCCAAGTGCTTGTCGGACCACGCATAGTACCTACCTGATTTATTTGCGAGAATCAAAATATGTCGCATAAATTTTAATGACCGTATTATTTTTTGCGTTGACTTAGAAGCTTGATTTTAGAGCTCAAAGAGACCGTAAACCTACGTATTTGATTTGTATAATTATTAACCATATACCTCGACGCGTTCCTGAGAAAAAGGGTCGTCACAGATTGACAGACAGACGGATAACGAAGTGATCCTATAAGGGTTCCTTTTTTTCTTTTTGAGGAAAATATTATTTTATATTGGCTTAGGGATAATAGGATAGTTTTAATAGAAATCAAAGCCTTCAAAATCTTATTTTCATATTATTTTTTTAAATACCTAGCAGTGTTTTTTTTACAATTCTATAGTATATATTAAGTACTAACCTAATAAAATTAATTATTTTAACCTTATACGTCAATACTCAATACTATTTAAAACTTGACCTAGGACATTTTTAGGGTTCCGTACCTCAAAAGGAAAAAACGGAACCCTTATAGGATCACTCGTGTGTCTGTCTGTCTGTCCGTCTGTCACAGCCAATTTGCTCCGAATCTAATAGACCGATTAAGTTAAAATTTGGTACACATATGGATTTCTGTGACCCAAACACGTACAGCTAAAGTAAATATATGAATTTTGAATATGAGAGTCACTTTTAGGGCGAAAATAAGAAAATTTAAAAAAAAAGTTTTGTAAACTGTACCGTGTGACATATCAAATGAAAGGGCTTACTATGAGGGTCTCAAATATATTTTTTTTATAATTTTAAAATATATTGTTTTAAAGTTATTTAAGAAAATTGACGAAAATTGACCATTCCCCCCCCTTTATCTCCGAAACTACTGAGCCTAAAATTTTGAAAAAAATATAGAAAATAGTTCTATACCTGTAGATTACAGGAAAACCTATAAGAAGTCTGTGGTCTTAAAATAACATAGTAAATCTATATATATAAAAAAAATCAAAGTCCTGACTGAGTCACTGACTAATATATCAACGCACAGCCCAAACCATTGGACCTAGAGACTTGAAATTTTGCACATAGATACCTTATATAGTGTAAACATCCACTAAGGAAGGATTTTTGGAAATTCCATCCCTAAGGGCGTAAAACAGGGGATGAAAGTTTGTATGATAAATCCTATCCCTTGAGTTAATAGACTTGAAACTTAGCACGAATATTCATCTAAGTAAATTATAAAGTTTATCATTTTTAGTTTTCCTTAACTACCCCCTAAGGAGGGATTGGGGGTGTCGAAGTTTGTATTGTATGGAAGAACTTTAACACGCGGTCCGATTAACTCAAAACTCAGTTTTTTATACTTGAGACCAAAAATTAAGACTAACGTGTATCAGGGTTTTCCAAAAATCTACCCCTAAGGGGTGAAAAGTTAATCTTATAGCGGAGGATTTTATTAGGGGCTTGATTAACTCTAAAATTGGTGTAAATAATGTTTTAGTCAAGTTATGGAAACATACCAGGCCATTTTTGAAATTCTTTATTTGTGTTCGTGAAAACAGAGATACAGTTTATATGAAAAATCTTATTAATTTGGTTAATGAACCACTTCTTCCCCACTGCTCAACTAGATTGCTCAGCTGGTTGAGCAGTTGAGCTGTAGGACATAGTTTGTACTACCGAACATTTTATGCTCTATAGCTCAACTATTTTTTGCTCAACTTAGTTGATCAGTAGGTCATCCTGTTATAAAATCGAACATATGACCTATTGCTCAACTGCTCTTGAGGCACTGGCCACTAATTATTACTACCTAGTGATAATACCCATATACCTATTTAATACACTTATTTGTAATTGACATTGATAATGTCACTCGTGTCACTCATTGTAAATGTTAAGCCTCCACTACAGTACTCGCGAAGTTGCTTCGACGAAGTACTCGTCGAAGTTGACCGAAGTCAGAAGTACGTGACTACACACTCGTGCAAATTCGCGAGGAGGTCAGTTGCCCGATGGCACCCGCGCGCTTTGCACCACAGACTAAGTAGTATTCTTTGCACCATGGATAATGTTGAAGTGGCAGCTGCCGTTGCAATGTGCACTCTCGCTTATTATAATTACGTGCGAATTTATCACGCGACAATTTGAAGTGAGTCGAGTAGTGTAGTCAGACGCTTCGTCGGTGCACTTCGGGCCTTTTGACTCGGTCGCAAAAACCGACAACGATCGGAAGTCGCGCGAGGCGAGCCAAGGTTGCACGAAGCGAAGCGAAGTGGCCGTCCACACTACCGTATTCGCCTAACTTCGACCAACTTCGCGAGTAGTGTAGAGGAGGCTTTATGTTATTGGTGTAATCAGAGTTTTATTGTTTAGTTTATTTCTGCTTTGTTAGATAATTTTACTCGTGCACTCATTTTTTCATTTCACGTATATTAAGGGTATCTACTTAATTAAAGCGTTTTCTAAGTTCGTTAACTAAATGTTTAAAAAAAATATATTTTAAGATTAAATTTCTTAGTAGTTGCTGAAGTATATTATTAATTATGAGATTTGGAGTTTTTTTCTAGTCTATAAAATATAGTTGTGCAGTTTTAGTTGATCAGCGGGCATTACCCACTGCTCAACTATTCACAGTTGAGCAATTACCAGTTGAGCCGTTGGGATTACCCACTGCTCAACTTTATGCAGTTGAGCAATCAGTTGAGCAGTGGGGAAGTAGTGTAATGAACTTGAAAATTAGCACAAATACTTGCATAAGTAATTAATAATGTTTGTCATTATTAGTTTTTCAAAACTACGCCTCAAATGAGGTTAGGGATGTTAAAGTTTGTATAGAAGAATTTTAAAGCGCAGTCTGATTAAAAAAATGGTACTTTGAGTCAAGTTAGGAAACTTGCCAAACGAATTTTCACCGATTTTGACGACATATAGCTGATGTTTTAAGGAGTAACTTAGGCTATTTTTATTTTAGAAAAATAATTAGGGTTCCGCGCAAGAAAATTAAAATCCATTAAATCAGACAACCACGTACAGTCCAGTACAAACTTACTAAGCCTCCGCTGTCTATTACTACTATAACAACAAATAATAAAAATAAAGCAAAGTTAAAAATGTAAGGGGTCGATCCCCATACAATAAACTTTTCATTTTGTAAAAAAAAAAAAAATTAATCTAGCATGTGGGGTGTCTATTTTATTTTTTTATTTTTATTTTTATTTTACTTTAATGGGACATAAAACAGTTACACATTACAATTTAAGTGTGACAGAATTAATTAAAAACTAGGTAAACGTGTAACCCACAACAATGTCCGCGAAATAATAGTAAATAAACATATAGTTTAAAGCGTGCATTGATTCTACAGAAAAAGTAAGAAGCAGTCATACATATTTTTAGAATAATAGGTATAAGATGGCTATTTTAAAGATTCAATAGCCATCTTTTTGAACTTAAAGTGTGTAAGCGCGAAGATATCCAAATCGATGAAGTGGGTGTTATACGTATCTACAATGCGTCGGAGAGGCGCCCGTGCGCCAGCGTGAGTTCTGCACCTTGCGGTGTGGAACAGCCGGGGCACGCGCGCCTCCCGACGCATCACAGTTCTAGGTACAATGTAACATAGGTTGTTGGTAATATCTGGACAATCGAACCTGTTATTACACAGACCATGAAGCATCATGGCCATCAGTAGGCTGCGTCTTGACTCCAAGCTCTGTAGTTTATAACGCAGTAATAATTGAGTGTACGGTAATTTGGACTTAGTGCATCTGTAGTGCATAGCACGTACAAATTTTTTTTGAACCATTTCAATTCTTTTTATATAAAGATCAAAAATGGGACTCCAAATAGGTGCTGCGAATTCCAATTGAGAACGGACCAAAGCTTTGTATAGAAGTAAATAAGTAGACGGTCTTATAAAGTCATGTGAAGAACGCATGACAAAACCAAACATGCGATACGCCCTATTAACGATGTTATCAATATGAAGATTGAAGTGCAATTTCGCGTCCATTGCAATTAGTCCAGTAGAGATATAATATTTTTTCCATTTACCCTTCGATAATTCTAAAGTTTTTTATTTTCACTGAGTGGATAACTATAGTGAATTCATTGCTATGTACAAAAATGCTAACAGTTTAGAGTTATGCATTAGGAATTAAGTAGGTATTTCCTATTATTTCGTGTTATAACAATGATATAAAATTTAAATTAAAATACTACACTGTTTCTTAATTAGTACTATCTAAAGTATATATTACTGAAAATTCTAACAGATAGGTACTGTGGAACAATGGAAATCTGAAAATGTCCTTTAACTCATTCAATAAAAAATTTAAGTTTTTCAAATCATTTCCTATACACTTAAAGGGATTAGTTATACCTTACAACAAAAGTTCTAACAGCTAAGTAATATGGCTTCACAAGTAATTGTATTTTTACTTTGAAATTAGCGAAATATTGAATTTAAGTTTATAAATTTGCGCCCACATATTCGTGATAATAAGCTCTGCTACCATACAAAAGTTTCAACTTATACGTGCTATGCCTTTTTTTTAAATAAATAAAATACAATTTGGATATTGTGGCGCGCGGTGTAGGTACGACAATTCGTGCAGCGCGACGCGGTGACATACAATCAGACCCGCACTCACTGCAAACGTGCACGCGGCTACACATCAAGCTATGCATGTCCAGTTTACACTGAGCTCTCATTGTAAGGTAATCTTATACAATGCGAGATCAGCTTATACTGGATATGTATAGCTTGATCTGTAGCCGTGCGTACCTACCTCTATTGAATGAGGCGCAAAATCATTTCATTACAGTCACATCTCACAAATGACTAATACGAGTACAGTCAGCGTCAAAAATATCAGAACGAACAGACTGTTCAAAATGATCTCAAAAACTAAGAAAATTAAACTACTCAATTGGGTAAAGCTCTTGTCAGAATTACAGTATAATATTATCGTGTACTGTCTTCATTCTGAAAACAGTCTGTTCGTCCCGATATTATTGACGCTGATCCAATCCAATCAGTTATTTTTTCTATTCCATTCCGTGACCGTGACTTCGCCCGCGCGTAATTATCAACAATTGTCAAAAATAGTCAAAATCCCGGATTCTGGGATTCACAAATTTAGAGTTCTGATTATAGGATCGAATGTATATTTATGTATTGATCGTCAAAATGTCGTGATTCCGGAATTGATAAATTAAGTATTTTTTTTACCATTACTGGGTAACTTGTTTATCACTAAATTTTCACAGGGAATCATCTACTCTGAACAACTTTCACTATGGCATCAACACGTAAATCACGAAAAATAAATCAGCTGGTCGAGTAGGTATTGAGATTTTGTATCAAACATCGTAATTTTTTTCGTGATTTCAGAGTTGGTCCCATAATGAAAGCTACTGAAACTGTAATTCCAAGATGGCGGCTGCGAATGTTTTCAAATGTTTCGTCATGGGTGTCGTTTTCATTGGTTTCGAGGGTGTTAAGGCCGATAGTGACACTAAAATGTAAATCCAAGATGGCGGCTGCGAATATTTTCTAATTTTTCGACATGGGTGTCGTTTTTTTGGTTTTCGAAAGTGTTAAAGCCGATAGTGACACTAAAATGTAAATCCAAGATGGTGGATGCGAACATTTTCTAATTTTTCGTTATGGGTGTCGATTTCTTTGTTTTCGGTGGTGTTAAAGCTGATAGTAACATTAAAATGTAAATCCAAGATGGCGGCTGCGAACATTATTAAATTTTTCGTCATGGGTGTCGTTTTCATGCTTTTCGAGGGTGTTAAAGCCAATAGTGACATTAAAATATAAATCCAAGATGGCCGGTGCGAACATTTTCAAATTTTTCGTCATAGGTGTCGTTTTCATGCTTTTCGAAAGTGTTAAAGCCGATGGGGTCGCGGGTTGTTTGAAGGAGATACCGCGGCCGTGGCATAGGCAACTGAAGGAACACGGGTGGGTTTTAGTCAGTAAAAGTCTGACACGCCCTTCCGCTCCACCCAGAGCGGGAGAAGTTATTTGATGATTACCCACCTTCAAAAAAAAAAAAAAAGGTGTCGTTTTCATGGTTTTGGGGGCTGTTAAAGCCGATAGTGATGTTAAAATTTAAATACATAATGGCGCTGCGAACATTTTTTAAATTTTCGTCACGGGTGTCGTTTTCATGCTTTTCGAGGGTGTTAAAGCCGATAGTGACACTAAAATGTAAATGCAAGATAGCGCCTGCTTTAAAAATGTTGATGGTTTTTTAATTACTATCACACGTGTTTTCAGGTTGTAACGCGATACGCTGCACTGCCGCAGGGTTAGTTAAGTATTCATCAGCCAAGCGTCACGCATTTTGACTCCTCTATCGGCTTTAGCACACTCTAAAACCATGAAAACGATAACCATGACGGAAAATTTTCGCAGCCGCCATCTTGGATTTACATTTTAACGTCATTATCGGCTTTAACACCCTCGAAAACCATTAAAATGACACCCATGACAAAAAGCTTGAAAATTTTTGCAGCCGCCATCTTGGATTTACATTTTAACGTCACTATCGGCTATAACACCCTCAAAAACCATGAAAACGACACCCATGACGAAAAGTTTGAAAATTTTGCAGGCACCGTCTTGGATTTACATTTTATTTATTTATTTATTTATTTATTTATTGCATTCATGTTGTCTACAAGATGTTAGGTAGGTACATAGTTTCTGTTTCAAACATGAACCCTGCTAGGGCACAGCAAACATATCCTACAGCTAGATTTAATATTGCATGCATGACATTAAATTATCCTACATTATTAATTACATACTACACTAAATTATTATGAAATGGAAATTTTACATTAAGTCCATATATTATATTTTACCTATTATTAAATGAGTTTATTACATTATATTATTATTAAATCAGTACATTATAATTATTATAACATTTTTATAACCATCATACATTATTATTATTTTAATGTCATTTTTGTAATTTTATTATACATATTTAATTGATCAACATTAATATAAGTATTTGCACAATTTAGTAGGAAGTAACATTTTTAAGTAAAGAATTCTTTGAGGCTTTAACGCCACTATCGCCTTTAAAACCCTCGAAAACCATGAAAACGACACCCATGACGAAAAGTTTAAAAATTTTGCAGCCGCCATCTTGGATTTACACTTGAACGCCAATATCAGCTTTAAAACTCTCGTAAACCATGAAAACGACACCCATGACAAAAAGCTTGAAAATTTCCCAGCCGCCATATTGGATTTACATTTTAGTGTCACTATCGGCTTTAACACCCTCGAAAACGTGAAAACGACACCCATGATGAAAAATTTAATAATGTTCGCAGCCGCCATCTTGGATTTACATTTTAATGTTACTATCAGCTTTAACACCACCGAAAACCATGAAAACGACACTCATTGAGAAAATATTCGCATCCACCATCTTGGATTTACATTTTAGCGTCACTATCGGCTTTAACAATCTCGAAAACCAAGAAAACGACACCCATGACGAAAAATTAGAAAAGATAGAAAATATTCGCAGCTGCCATCTTGGATTTACATTTTATTGTCACTATCGGCCTTAACACCCTCGAAAGCCATAAAAACGACACCCATGATAAAACATTTGAAAATATTCACAGCCGCCATCTTGGATTTACAGTTTCAGCAGCTTTCAATATGGGACCAACTCTGAAATCACAAAAAAAATTACGATGTTTGATACAAAAGTTCAATACCTACTCGACCAGCTGATTTATTTTTCGTGATTTACGTGTTGATGCCATAGTGAAAGTTGTTCATGAGTAGAAGATTCCCTGTGAAAATTTAGTGATAAAAAAGTTATCCTCTAATACTCGTAGTAAAAAAATACTTAATTTATCAATTCCGGCATCCCGACATTTTGACGATCAATACAAAAGTAGGTACATTCCATATTAGCCAAAGCCTAAACGTAAGTAAATATACATTCGATTCTATAATCAGAACTTAAAAATTGTCGTTCCGGAATCCTAGAAAATTAACCTAGTTTAGTTGCAAAACCTTCATTTCCCCTTTTGCGTTGTTCTTGATTGATATCTATAATAAAAACAGAAAAATATTCTATCGTAGACATGATCCCAAAACTTGATTTAAAGTTTTAATTAATGTTGAAGCAAAACATTCCTTTGTTTAGTTGAATTCTGGTATCGGCAAATTTTAACTTCTAATTAATAGAATCGAATGTTTGTAAGTACTTAAATTCAGATGTTAGTTAGTATGGATTGCACTTATACATCGAGAAAATCCCGAGATTCCGGAACGACACTTTTTAAGTTCTGATTTTGGAATCGAATGTTTAGTTAGGTACTTGCGTTCAGGTGTTGGCTAATATGGATTGCACTTTTGTATCAAAAATATTCCGGGATTCACAAATTTTTACTTCTGATTATAGAATCGAATGTATAATTTACTTCAGATGTTAGTTAATATGGATTGCACTTATGTATCGAAAAAATTCGGGATTCCGGAACGACAATTTTTAAGTTCTGAATATGAATCGAATGAAAAATACCAACATGTGCTATCTTTATGGATATGAGTAAGGCCTTTGACCGAGTTGACCATAAGATTCTAATGCAAAAATTAAGCATGTATGGCATAAGAGGTAAAGCGCTAGATCTCATCTTTTCATACCTGAATAATAGAAAACAAATAGTAGAAATAACACAAATATGTCAGAAAACACGAAATGAGATTAAACATAGGTCACACTCGAAAACTATAAAATTTGGAGTTCCACAAGGTAGTGTCTTAGGCCCTTTACTGTTCTTAATATATATCAATGATCTTCCTAAACATATCAATCAACAAATGGTACTATTTGCAGATGACAGCACAGTTATAATTAAAAGCGACAAAGAAAATGATTACGAGCACGTAGTCAACCAAACATTAAATACAATAATACAATGGTTGACCGAAAATAATCTTAAAATAAATATGGACAAAACGAAAATTATACACTTTCACCAGAGAACTCAACTCACAAAGGGGATTGCCAACTCTCCTTAGTGTCCTAGGCCCAAGACGGACAGCAAATATTACTATAAACATGGAGTGTTTTAAAATCTTAATAGTATTGGATATCTAAAAAATATATTCAAATTGCGGCCACTATTTTAGAAATATTAAAAAAAAATATAACGTTTTGAGGTTAATTTTCTATATGAAAAAGTTTGGGACTGTGAGATAATTCAAGAACTTTTCTTTTCTCAATGCTTGATTATTGATTATGATAGGAGGGGTGTTCCCAATAAATATTTTTATTCAATTGTAGTTATTAAGGTACAAAAAAAACACATTTGTTATTTTAAATATCTATATTCTCTTCATTGTCATATACAATTAGCAATCATCTAAAAATGTCACCGCAGGCCATATATTTGATTCATATTTTGCCCAACCTATATACCAAAGCACAGTCATGGTGTGTGCACAACAACCTAATTGCCTACCATGCATTTTCCTATTATGCAATTGCAATAGTATCCATCAATTGCCGCTCTGCCAGAATAATAATTATTTATTTTAATGTACTTATGTAGGTACACAAAATATATCTTATAGCTGCTTAGTATTCTGGCATGCAAAACCAGCAGTTTTCATTTGTTAATTCGCTTGGTAGGTTTGTATTTTCTTCTCTATATATTTCAATACCTATTATACATACCGTTAGCTCTATTACATTCTCTATAGTATGATCAAGCTTGCTTTATTTGATAGGTACCACATGGAAATAATATTAAATCATTCATTGTTAATTGTGGGAAGTCATAAAGACAAACAAAAAAATACAAAATACTGAAAGAACTTTGTAAAGGTTACTTTGTAAATAAGCTATGTTATCATATATCTATAACATATATTTACCATTATGAAGTTCTTTCAGTACCTATTTTGTTTTTATTGTTTGTCATTCATAAGTAGTAAAAAAGCGCTTTGATGAGTTATTGAACACATTTAGGTACCACATTCTCAAAGATTGAACATTTTGCCCCCGGATGGTGCCGTAGACCAAGAACAAAATCTTGAGCAAGATATTCTCTCGCATTATTCATTAGTCTTTCCAAAGTATTTCTAGGCATCTTGAATAACGTAGAAAGTCTTTGATCTGAATCACCAGTTCATAGTTTTTTTAAATAAGCTGCCAGTCCAGTAGTTCCTCTGTGGCTGTTATTTAGCCAAGGAACTTCTTCCAATATCCGACTAAATTGATGTTTAGACATACCAAGCCAATAATAAACTAAGTGATCATCGCTGTCTTCAATATTTTCAAAATCAATATTATGACCTATCTGATTTTTTAGCAATGATAGCAAATCTTCAATTAATGTTGCGGTGAAGGTATGGTTTCCATTTTCTACAGTTAAATTATCCCATATACAGTTTCTAAGGTGGAAGTTACAGATGCAGCAGTTTTGAGGAACATAAAAAGATAAATCACATACTTAACAATCTCACAAAAATTGATTTAAGAATGTGCATTGTTCAGTTCCGTGGCAGTCTGGAAAAATACAACATCTTTCTGTATTTGCAGCCCTTGGGTAATTTGGTAGAATTATTTCTGATTCATTAGTAGCAGCTGAAGATGTTGATATTGATTCTTGTACAAAATGATCAGCGGCCCTGTTAGCTCTCTGCCAGCAAAGATGACAGATGCGACTTAATGATGAAACCTAAAAAGTATATTATATTATTATAACTAAATAATAACAGTAATAAATATATTTAACATAACTATATTTTATCATATATTTTGGTAAAGTATTTTAAAAACTTGCCTCTCGATGTAATCCATTCCGTAATTACATTTCTAATGAGACTTTCTCTATCTGTACCTATCTGTTCTTAATAAGTGACTTCTTATCCGTCTAACAGACCATCCACAATTAATGCAGCTGTTTTGACATACAGATCCTTCCAGCTCTTGTTGACGAGCAAGGCCAGCAGTTACTACCAACCAGCAGTTGTGGCAAACCAAATCATCTCTTGACACCTAAAACAATATTATTATCGGTAAATAATTGGATGATGATGTAGGCTATAAAAAATTCATTTTGTGGTTTGTTATTTATTTTTTTATTTACCTACTGTGGTGCAACCCACTGCTGCATCACGCTTATTTCTTCGTATTCCAAGGTATGATTTTGAATCTCGGTCAGGTTAAAAGTACAATTCACACAATGTTCTTCAGTCATTGTATAAAACGTTACTAATCGGTATCCAAAATCGAATGCAGCCGTGATCCTTGATCCCAGAGCTAAAGTTGTTGTTGAAGGTGAGAACAAAATCCGTAAAACAAAGCCAAAGTCGTTGGTAAAAATCCGAATCAAGTCCTTAAAACAAATCCAGGTCGCAGTAAAAGAAATCGAAGAAAAATCAAAACACAAGCAACATTCCACAGTACTTTTTTATCAACAATCGAAGTGTCAGATTTAATCCAGTGTTGTCACTATCACGAAAAAAAATATATATCGATTACTTTTTTTAAATAACCGATAATCGATTTATTTTCCATATTTTTTTTTTTACGAGTAGACATTAGTTTTTATTTTCATAGATGTTTTCTTTTAGTTGGTTTTTGATTACAATACCAGAATAGTTCCGTGGGTATGCCGTTGAGGTTATTGTATTTGTTTATAAATCAATTCAAATCGATTGATTTATGATAATACTTTATGATTTTGATGCTGGCAATATTTTACCAGCGTCAAAATCACAAAACTTCTTGTTTTTTCAATAGAGTTACTTTTTTTAACGAATTGTTGTAGATTGTAGTGGCGCTCATTTGGATAATAGTAAATACATCTTTTTTTATAGCAAAATTAATGCACAAAGTATTTTTTCTCTAGTCTCCTGTCCGCTGTGGGCCTCAAATGGGCATTTCTCTTTAAACGTTAGTTACCAAGGCGAAATAGTATATCCTGTAACTGATACAAAGTTTCTAGGAATTAATATTGACAATAAATTGTCATGGAAAGCACATTTAGAATATGTTTGCAAAAGAATCAATAAATCCTCATTTGCTCTATACAAACTTTCAAAAATTGTTAATAAAGAAGCCATATTAGCTGCTTATCACGGACTCGTTGCACCTGTCCTGAGATATGGTATTATATCTTGGGGCAACTCAGTCAATAAGGAATCTGTATTTAAAGCTCAAAAGAAATGTATCAGAGCAATGTGTAACGTAGACACCACTACCAGCTGTCAACCCTACTTTAAAAGCCTAAAGATTCTTACACTGCCTTCGTTATACATATATGAACTAAATGTTTTTGTGAAACTGAATCCTAATTATTATAAGACTGCTTTTAAAAGCTACTACAGACAACTACGTGACAAAAAAAGACTAGAAATTCATGTTCCTTATGGGAAAACAGCATTATTCAATAAAAGTATTCTTTGTATGGCATCATTGATTTACAACAAGTTGCCTGATGATGTCAAAAAATTACCTATTCAACAATTCAAGTCGAAGCTGCACAAACTGCTAGTGAATAAATGTTACTATACTGTCACGGAGTACTTACAGGATAAAAATATAGATAAATACTTATAGTAAGAGTAATTTATTGACATTGAATAATATGAGAATACATCAATACAAATAATGTGACCTGTTTTAATAATTTAATTTGGCATGTGTATAATTTAATTTTAATTTGGACCAATGTTTTAATTTAATTTATTTAATTGTTAAGTCTATGACATGTGTTATATTTCATTTGACAACTTTATTTTATTTTTAAATCTTTGACATTTGTATTACATAATCTGAATTTATTTTATTTTATTTTTCTTTTTGTTTGAGTAGTTATAATAATTTTATAATGTTATTTTAATAGATATTAGCGCATGATTACAATAACAATAAACCTTTGCACACCTTATTAGGTAATGATACAGAGTACTTTCTATTTATTTGTAACATCTGTGTATAACTACCTGTATTATGCGAATAAATAATTTGATTTGATTTGATTTGATTTGAATGTATATTTACTTACGTTTAGGCTTTGGCTAATATGGATGGCGGCTGCGAATATTTTCAAATGTTTTATCATGGGTGTCGTTTTTATGGCTTTCGAGGGTGTTAAGGCCGATAGTGACAATAAAATGTAAATCCAAGATGGCGGCTGCGAATATTTTCTCTTTTCTAATTTTTCGTCATGGGTGTCGTTTTCTTGGTTTTCGAGATTGTTAAAGCCGATAGTGACGCTAAAATGTAAATCCAAGATGGTGGATGCGAATATTTTCTAATTTTTCTCAATGAGTGTCCTTTTCATGGTTTTCGGTGGTGTTAAAGCTGATAGTAACATTAAAATGTAAATCCAAGATGGCGGCTGCGAACATTATTAAATTTTTCGTCATGGGTGTCGTTTTCATGCTTTTCGAGGGTGTTAAAGCCGATAGTGACACTAAAATGTAAATCCAAGATGGCGGCTGGGAAATTTTCAAGCTTTTTGTCATGGGTGTCGTTTTCATGGTTTCCGAGAGTTTTAAAGCTGATATTGGCGTTCAAGTGTAAATCCAAGATGGCGGCTGCAAAATTTTTAAAGTTTTCGTCATGGGTGTCGTTTTCATGGTTTACTTTAAACTTTTCGTCATGGGTGTCGTTTTCATGGTTTACGAGAGTTTTTAAGCCGATAGTGGCGTTCAATTGTAAATCCAAGATGGCGGCTGCAAAATTTTTAAACTTTGCGTCATATGTGACGTTTTCATGGTTTTTGAGGGTATTAAAGCCGATAGTAACGTTAAAATGTAAATCCAAGATGGCAACTGCCAATATTTTAAATTTTTTGTCATGGGTGTCGTTTTCATGGTTTTCGAGGGTTTCAAAGGCGATAGTGGCGTTAAAATGTAAATCCAAGACGGTGGCTGCAAAATTTTCAAACTTTTCGTCATGGGTGTCGTTTTCATGGTTTTTGAGGGTGTTATAGCCGATAGTGACGTTAAAATGTAAATCCAAGATGGCGGCTGCAAAAATTTTCAAGCTTTTTGTCATGGGTGTCATTTCAAAAACCCCCGAAAACCATGAAAACGACACCTTTGACGAAAAATTAGAATATATTCGCATCCACCATCTTGGCTTTACATTTTAGTGTCACTATCGGCTTTAACACTCTCGAAAAGCATGAAAACGACACCTATGACGAAAAATTTGAAAATGTTCGCACCGGCCATCTTGGATTTATATTTTAATGTCACTATTGGCTTTAACACCCTCGAAAAGCATGAAAACGACACCCATGACGAAAAATTTAATAATGTTCGCAGCCGCCATCTTGGATTTTGTTACTATTAGCTTTAACACCACCGAAAACAATGAAAACGACACCCATAACGAAAAATTAGAAAATATTCGCATCCACCATCTTGGATTTACATTTTAGTGTCACTATCGGCTTTAACACTATCGAAAACCAAAAAAACGACACCCATGACGAAAAATTAGAAAATATTCGCAGCCGCCATCTTGGATTTACATTTTAGTGTCACTATCGGCCTTAACACCCTCGAAACCAATGAAAACGACACCCATGACGAAACATTTGAAAATATTCGCAGCCGCCATCTTGGATTTACAGTTTCAGCAGCTTTCATTATGGGACCAACTCTGAAATCACGAAAAAAATTACGACGTTTGATACAAAAGCTCAATACCTACTCGACCAGCTGATTTATTTTTCGTGATTTACGTGTTGATGCCATAGTGAAAGTTGTTCATAGTAGATGATCCCCTTTGAAAATTTAGTGATAAACAAGTTACCCAGTAATGGTAAAAAAAATACTTAATTTATCAATTCCGGAATCACGACATTTTGACGATCAATACATAAATATACATTCGATCCTATAATCAGAACTCTAAATTTGTGAATCTTGGAATCCGGGATTTTGACTATTTTTGACAATTGTTGATAATTACGCGCGGGCGAAGTCACGGTCACGGAATGGAACAGAAAAAATAACTGACTGGATTGGATCAGCGTCAATAATATCGGGACGAACAGACTGTTTTCAGAATGAAGACAGTACACGATAATATTACACTGTAATTCTGACAAGAGCTTTACCCAATTGAGTAGTTTAATTTTCTTAGTTTTTGAGATCATTTTGAACAGTCTGTTCGTTCCGATATTTTTGACGCTGACTGTACTCGTATTAGTCATTTGTGAGATGTGACTGTAATGAAATGATTTTGCGCCTCATTCAATAGAGGTAGGTACGCACGGCTACAGATCAAGCTATACATATCCAGTATAAGCTGATCTCGCATTGTTTAAGATTACCTTACAATGAGAGGTCAGTGTAAACTGGATATGCATAGCTTGATGTGTAGCCGCGCGCACGTTTGCAGTGAGTGCGGGTCTGATTGTCACCGCGTCGCACTGCACGAGTTGTCGTACTTACACCGCGCGCCACAATATCCAAATTGTATTTTATTTATTTAAAAAAAAGGCATAGCACGTACAAGTTGAAACTTTTGTATGGTAGCAGAGCTTATTACCACGAATATGTGGGCGCAAATTTATAAACTTAAATTCAATATTTCGCTAATTGCAAAGTAAAAATACAATTACTTGTGAAGCCATATTACTTAGCTGTTAGAACTTTTGTTGTAAGGTATAACTAATCCCTTTAAGTGTATAGGAAATGATTTGAAAAACTTAAATTTTTTATTGAATGAGTTAAAGGACATTTTCAGATTTCCATTGTTCCACAGTACCTATCTGTTAGCATTTTCAGTAATATATACTTTAGATAGTACAAATTAAGAAACAGTGTAGTATTTTAATTTAAATTTTATATCATTGTTATAACACGAAATAATAGGAAATACCTACTTAATACCTATAGCATAACTCTAAACTGTTAGCATTTTTGTACATAGCAATGAATTCACGAAAGTAATCCACTCCGCGAAAATAAAAAACTTTGGAATTATCGAAGGGCATATTCTTTTGTCTACTGGACTAAATACCTAGATCACGTATATGGTCAACTCTTTGCAGAAGGTTTCCATGCAGACTATAGTCAAATTTTATTATGTTTTTGTTTTTTGTGAAAGTTATTACATTACATTTTGGTAAACTTAGCTGAAGTTTGTTATAAGAACAATATCGAGAAAGTCTATCAAGGTCCTCCTGCAAAAGCAGGCAATCTTGTATGGTTTTGACCGATTTGTAAATTTTGATGTCATCAGCATACATTAGAAATCGAGAATTAATGAAGCATTTCTTAATGTCATTGATAAACAAAATAAAGAGTAAGGGCCCAATAATTGAGCCCTGGGGCACTCCAGAAGAAACAATGATTGAACTAGATTGGAATCCGTTAATGACAATCTTTTGCGACCTATTATATATGTATGCCATGAACCATCGTAACAGATTGCCACGAATTCCGTTGTAAGCAATTTTATCTAAAAGCAGTTTGTGGTCCACCTTGTCAAAAGCCTTCCGAAAATCCGTGTACACAGCATCGACTTGAACTTGTTCATCCATGCTTTTGAATAAAAAGTCTGCGAACAACATGAGATTGGTATTCGTCGAACGCCGTTTAACAAACCCATGCTGCTCACTAATAATGAGGTTGTGAATGTGTGAATATACTTCACTATGTACAAGACTCTCGAAAAGCTTCGACAAGGTGGGCAGTATAGAGATAGGGCGATAATTTTGTATATTGGTTTTATCGCCACTCTTGAACACTGGTGTGATATGTGCTCGTTTCCAAATATCGGGAAAGGTGCCTTCTCGTAAACACTTATTAAATATAATGTGAAGCGGAAGTACAATAGTTTCTGCTGTCTTCTTTATGAAAACTGGTGGCAAGTTATCGGGACCAGGACCTTTATTTAAGTCTATTTGCGTAATCGCTTTGTATATAACATCTACTGGCAAATAAATGTCAGAAATACAGGACGAATTATCTGCATATGTATTAGGTGGTTGCCACGTCGCGGGGTTAAAATTCGAGGGTTCATAAACAGAGGTGAAAAAAGTGGAGAACATGTTACATATATCGGTTGGATTATTTGAGCTGAGATTTTCATAAAACATATTTGCTGGAATCTCCGCCCTGCCCTTCCTGCTAGAAACGTAAGACCAGAAATGTTTAATGCTAAGCGGAATACTGTCTTCAACCGATTTCATGTATTTTTCAAAACATTTGTCACATTCAGATTTAAAACGTTTACGATGAGTAGAAAAACTTTCATAGTCCGATGCATTACAGTATGTTTTCCATTTTAACCAAGCTCTTTCTTTGTTCTTGAAAATACGTATGAGCGAAGGAGAAAACCACAAAGGAAAACGTGAATTTCTAAGACGCGATAGCGGAATATGCGCTTTAATTATACTATAGATTTGATTGTAAAATGCATTAACGGTTTGTTCAGCAGAAAGGTCGTAGAACAGTTGATTCCAGTCCAATTTACTCAACTCTTTATTTATAAGCTCATAGTTAGCTTTAAAGAAATTATGTCTCATAGATAAGTGACGTTTCATTGGCACATATTTCGTAATAAGTGATGTTAATATCGAGAAAGGCGGATGGTGAACATCAAGCGGCAGCAATGGTGTACATATTTTAAACTCACAATCAACGTTGGACAAAAATAAGTCAAGTATACGCCCTAAATTATTCCTGAGAGTGTTATATTGAAAAATATTAGTTAAAGAAATAAAGTTGCATAGATGACGGCTCAAATTATCAGTCGGTTGTGGAACAACATAGTTACATCCACTACGATCCAGCCAGTTAATGCCTGGTAAATTGTAATCGCCTGTTATATAGAATGTGTCAGTACTAGTGTCATTAATTAAATCCAGCAATTTATCTAAGTGTGATGTGTACAAGTAATCCGGAGAACACGGCGGTATGTAGGCTGCACTTATGATATGGCGTTTTGTAGGACACGTCCCCGGCAGCTGCACCAAGACGTGTTCGATATCAGCGTGTGAGGAGCGAGTCAAAATGCTAGTTGGTCGTAATGTACGTAGAACGGCTATCAGTACCCCGCCACCGTCACGTTTCCCCGTGGTGCAGCGGTCGCGGTCGCATCTGAACGCTAAATATCGGTCATCAATAAACTCACTATCGGCTATGTCCGGTATAAGCCAAGTCTCTGTAAGAATGATTACGTCATAGGAAAAAGACAAGATATTCATAAATAATGTATGCAGCTTGGTACGCAGTCCTCGACAGTTTTGGTAATAAACTGATAAATTGTATTTATCCATTGAAATTTAAAAAAATGTAAAAAACGCTACCAAAACAAAGCCAGGAGTCAAGTTCAGTTACAATTTCAGACCTAAACAAGTTATAATATAAAACACAGAAATGGTAAGCACAAAAAATAATAAATGTAATCAACAATTGCAAACACAATAGGTTATAATGTAGGCAGGATGATAATATTATGGTTCTACTATCAATTTTATAGTAAACGTAAATATGCAAGTCAAAAGAAAACATAAATGTTAAATTTACAATCATTACAAGAATGAAGCAATGTTTACAAATAATCAACACAAAATGATTTAGATATTTATTAAATTCTAAGTTAAAGGTACAATTAGTTAATTTAAGTTTATACCTAATTAGTTGTATATTGTATTTCCTGTATGTATTTTTACGGAGCGTTATTAGTTTTAAAACCAGATATATAACATTTAGTGCAAAACCAAGCACACAAATTATAATGACGGTGGATGTAAAAAAAATAAACAAAAGATGAGTTACGTTAAGTTTATACCTAATTAGTTGTTTATTGCATTTCCTGGATGTATTGTTACAGAGCGTTATTAAATTTAAAACCAGATATTTAACATTTAGTGCAAAACCAAACACACAAATTATAATGACGGTGGATGTAAAAAAAATAAACAAAAGATGAACAGTCGCATACCTAGTCAGTCCACAGAGTAACGCAAGATCCAGAGACTGCACGCGGAACATTTTATGTATTACACAGAACATATAAAGATATGCGTTTCTAACAATAACTTCACTTACACTTATTGCAAACAACAAACACACACTAAATAATACGTAATTAGTTTCCCGAAACATAGGGTGTAAGTTTAAAGATATCCTCTTCCGAGCGAATGGCAATGGCAGCGGTGGGGATGTCAGCCCTAACAAGTATAACGCCATGCTTGATCCAGACAAACTTGTATCCGATTTCTTTGGCTTTTTCTTTGGCTTGACGAAATAATTTCTTGTTCTGCAATGTCAAGTGTTCATTTATATAGATTGTCCGTGGTGATCCCTGCATATTTATCTGCTCCGACGTGATACCCTTGTTGAGGCGCACAGCTGATACGAAGTTGTCCCTAATAATTTGGGTAGCAAATTTGACTATTACATTCTTCGGTCGCGAATTGTTAGGGTTCCTTTGTGGCACACGATGGATTGAAATCACATCACGAGCAGAAATAGGCTGTTTTATAACATTTGCGATATTTTCAACAATTGACATTAGGTTCTCCCCACGTCTCTCAGGCAGGTTGCTTATTTCAAGATTACAACTACGTGCTCTTTGTTCCATATTTTCAATTTTCGCTTCCAACTCAGTGAGGCGTGGTTCATGTGTTTGGATGTTTTTTTCGACCACTTGAACGCGACCATTGACTTCCTGCGTAATTTTTTCGAGATCATCATATTTATTGCTTATGTACTCAATAGATTTTTGCACTCCTGCAAACTCGTCCAATAATTTACAGAACTTGGTGTCTTGCTTTGTGAGCCACTTCTCCAGCATGGTCTGCATACTGTCTTGAAATAATTTAAATTCTTGCCGGAATTCGGATGCGTGACCCTTCCGGAACGTGATGCTAGGAGGTGGCGATTCTTCATCAATAAGCGATCCGTCAACACTCATTTCGCCAAGCCGAGGTACACCATCAGCATCGTGATCGAGTGTGCTATTTAATGTAGCCATCCTGACGACTGCAGTCTCTGGCTCGTAATCTACTCTATGGCAACGGACGAGGACCCGCGAAGTTGCGATAACACGTACAGTTCACGCACACACGCGTATTCTTCTAATTAACGGAGTGTAGGATATGTTAACAACCGGCTAGCACGAGCGCTTGCGCTGGAATCAAACTCATTGAGTAGAGTACAAACATATATTTTTTTAATCTTTTAAAATTAAGAAATACGGGGCCGCAAAAGTTGTAAATTTTAGACCATTTTTGTACGAGCTCTAGCGCAACAATTCAACAAATTAGGAATTTGAAACTTATTTATACCATGTAGGTACCATGAATACTGTATTTAATCAACAATACTGAAAACGGCGATTCATAAGGTATTTTGTTTAAACATGGGTGATTTTCTGCAACTGCAAAAAATAACCTTGTTATTCACAGTATCATTAAAAAATAAGTAATAAGTTATCTTTGCGATTGTTAAACATATAATATGGTACGGAACCCTTCGTGCGCGAGTCCGACTCGCACTTGACCGGTTTTTTTTCATTACTATTATTAATATGGAATGTGCTGAACAGTGCTCTACACTGAACTCTAGATTATTCAATTAACATAATTTAAATAATAACACAATACTAATATTGACTGGTTTACTAAATTACAATTATGCAAATTTTAATGTTTTTTTTTTTGTGCACAGCATCAAACATACTAAACTGCTTTCGTAAATTTTATTTTAACTAAATGGTCATTTATAAATTTTCATAAATCAATCTGCCTAGCCTTTTCCCAACTATGTTGGGTCGGCTTCCAGTCTAACCGGATGCAGCTGAATACCAGTATTTTACATGGAGCGACTGCCTATCTGACCTCCACAACCCAGTTACTGGGTAATACGATACCCCATGGTAAGACTGGTTGTCAGACTTTCGGGCTTCTGACGACCCGTAACGACTGTCAAAGATCCACGAATAACAGCCGGGACCAACGGTTTAACGTGCTTACCGAGGCACGGAGGAGTCTCGGTAAGATGGTCACCCTGTTATTACTTAGCCACGAGCTCCTCATTTATAAATTTTCATAATAGAAATTAAATAATTTTGTTATACATCTAGCCAACTTTACTGCTTCGTTTTATCACCAATGCTGGGCGAAAAGGCTTCTCTTTCCACCTCTCTCTGTCCAGAGCTACCAAGGATCAATCTTTATTAAAGGATCGCGCTCATCCCGCCATCTCCGTCTAGGCCTGCCGCGATGTCATTTGCCATTAAGCGGGACCCACTGGGTCGTAAGTTTGGACCATTGATCGTCTGACATGTGGCAGATGTGTCCAGCCCAATTCCATTAAAGCGGCGTAGCTTTCCGAGTGATATCAGTTAATTTAGTGATGGAACGGATTGTTGTATACTTAACCCGGTCCAAAAGTTTAATACCCAGAATAATCTTGAGCAGATTTTGTCAAAGGCACACATAATAAAATTTACATTTATTCCAAACAACTTTTAAAAACCTCTTACTTAGTTATTTTGCTTTCCCACCTAGTAAATATTACAGATGCACATTTTGACCTTGACCTCGAGTACGATGATTTATGAGCAGAACATAAATTATTAATAAAATTGTGACTGATAAAATGAAGGTAGGTAAATCTTTACATAATCTAAACTAATAAAGAGAAAACATTTGATTTTTTTATGTTTGTTTTTAATGGATAAATTCAAAAAATACTTAACCGATTTTAAAAAATCACTTGTAGCGCTAGCTCGGGCAGGCGATACGACGCGATGGGGTGGCTCGAGGGACAAGAAATATTACGCGGACGAAATCGTGGGCAGAAGTTACTATAAAATAAAGTAAATTTTACGCGGACGAAATCGTGGGCAGAAGTTACTATAAAATAAAGTAAATTTTCGCGTTTTGATGCGGTTTTACCATCATATAAAGAATTTATTATTTTAAGGTTAAATGTGTAATATACTAACGTCATCATCATCATCATCATCATCATTTTAGCCCGGAATCACCCATTGCTGGGTATAGGTATATAAATATACTAATATTATCGAGTCAAGTATATATTTTCGAATCGTTAAAAACGTGGGAAGCAGGGGCGGCTCGCTAGTCCTAATTATAATGGGTGTAAAAAACTTTTTTACAAAAAAAAAGCCAATCGACTTCCAAAAAAAAAATGCTACAAAGTGAAAAATAAGTAACTTTAATTTCGGAAGTCTGTCTGACTTCCGAAATTAAAGTTATTTATCACTTTGTAGAATTTTTTTTGGAAATCGGTTGTTTTTTTTTTTTTTGTAAAAATACTTATTATTTTTTGTTTTTCACTTTTAGTGGGTCAGTTTGTAATTTATCTTAGTTACAATAACCTAATGTCAACGGTTCATCACCTGTTAAAAATATTGCTTTTCCCGATGCAGGGACGTTAATTGTTGAGGAGTTCTCCTAGTAACAACCAGGAGAACTAGAACTGTTGGTGAAGTCACCATCACTATATGCATTGTGACGAGCATAAATTACTTAGCAATCATAATATTAAAGTAATCGAATCGCACCCCGTCAAATACTTAGGTATAATTGAGTAGTTCCGATGGCCATCTGTGGTCTTCATTATCAGTTCCATTTTACCAAATGAGCTTTCCGAGAGCAAATGTACGAGTTACTATAAAAAATACCCAAATCACAATAGGTGTGCCTATAAACTTTGAGGGTTTCCCTTGATTTCCATGAGATCCCTTCATCAGATTCTGACTTGGTGACAATGGGACCACCTCGAGAGTATACCCTTTCCAACAAAAAAGAATTTTCAAAATCGGTCCACAATTAACGGAGAAATCGCGTAACAACTTCGCGCGTTTTTTTTTTTTTCGCAGTGCGGGCTAGGCCCTATATGTATTATTATAATGTTTACCAGTTTAAGCATATTCCAATACATATCTTGTACTTTGTACTCACGAGCGACAAGGTTCACACGTTTACTTTATTTACCAAATATGTATAAGTTTACTAGATTTTAGAGTTCAATGGCCGGCTGTACTTTGACATTGTACATGTACATAATAACAAAGCCTTTCACTGCTACCACTAATTGCGCGATTTTTATTTATGCGATTTATATTCAGTGTACGGCATGGCAACGAGTGCGAATTTTAAATCGTCAGTAAGTGTAGAGGTGTAGATATTTACGATAGATTGCATTTTTCACATAAAGAATTGCGATAAAAATTTCGCGCGATTTTTAATTGCAGTGCGGGATAGGCCTATATTTGTGATTATATTATTATAATCTTTCAACCAGTTGAAGCATATTCCATTACATATCTTGTACTTTGTACTCACGAGCGACAAGGTTCACACATTTACTATAATTACTTACCAAATATGTTTATGTTTACTGAATATTATAGTTCAATGGCCGACTGTACCTTGACATTGTACACATACATATCGACAACGCCTTTCACTGCAAGGTAGTGGTAGCAGTGAAATGAATGAATGAATGAATGAAATGCACCGATCCCAGCGTGGTTTAACCAGACTCGATTACTCGAATGAACCCAAAGATTCACACTAGCCCCTGTCGCCTCATGTTACATGGGGCAACAGAGACCATTGCATATCAAGGAGTAGACCGGGGGGCGCGGTAATGGTAGAGAAGACGTGCCATTACACATTATATATCATAAAACATTTTCTTCCGAATCTTTTTCTGATCTTGCGGAAAGGAAAGAAAAAAATAAAGTTATATTTTTATTTCCACTTCTTACCCCCCATTCCGCGCGAACTTAAAAACGCCCCCTCATACCATGTAATGCTGATAGTATTAGGCTCATTCTCTATTACATCAATCAATCTGCCTAGCCTTTTCCCAACTATGTTGGGGTCGGCTTCCAGTCTAACCGGATGCAGCTGAATACCAGTATTTTACATGGAGCGACTGCCTATCTGACCTCCACAACCCAGTAACTGGGTAATACGATACCCCTTGGTAAGACTGGTTGTCAGACTTTCGGGCTTCTGACGACCCGTAACGACTGTCAAAGATCCACGAATAACAGCCGGTACCAACGGCTTAACGTGCTTTCCGAGGCACGGAGGAATCTCGATATGTAAAGATGGTCACCCATCCACTGACCAACCCCGGCAAGCGTAGCTTAACCTGACGGATCGACCCGTGCGGCTGTTATTACTTAGCCATGAGCTCCTCTCTCATTCTCTCATTCTCTATTACATACGGGGCACAAATCCAGACCGCACGGACTGATGGAAGAACCCAATAGTACTTTGCTAGACCTGGGAATCGAACTCTCATGCTCAGCAGTAGCAATTACCCTTGATGATTATTTCCGATTTCATAGGAAAAAGGACGACATTGTTAATGTAGATGACTTAATATACATAAAGAACTAAACAATGCTACAACACCGATAACCTTAGCCAGATTCTCACGACTACAATCCTGTACTCACGACAGACAGTCCTATCTCACGTGGTAATACACACTTCAAAATTAACCCTATTTCTACATCGAATAGGTTTAATATCAAATGTTAAGTGTTGTATTGAAATAGTGCGATAGTGTGAAGAAATAACCGGTGGAAAAGCATTGTCGTTCTCTTTTTATTTCTTCACAATTATAGTGCTGTTGTAACTTTGACTTTTTGTGGATGAAATTAATATTTGTGAGGTCACCTTTATTGATTAGCCTTTAAATTAATGGTTTATCCTAATAGCCTGTTATACTGAAGATTAAAATGATCATTTGTGGTCAATATCTATTATTTAATTACAGAGCACCTATAATTTTAGATACATAAAATTTACTGTTAAAAACGTTAAAATCAAATCAAAAACACACAAACATATTCTATAGTTCTATAGTAATCAAATTCTATTTAATTAGTTCTTTATTGGTTACACGATATTTTTTTCTGTGAACTGACTTGTAATTTAGTTATTCTGCGTATAACATACATTGCAAATTTGAACGTGATGGTCACATACTTGCCAAATATGTAATACAGTAAAAGATAATTACAAAACGAGTTTCGCAATGTTCAAATACATTAAATTCATCACATTAGTATGATTTCGCAGAAGCAATTCTTTCAATATTTTATATTTGTTAAGTACTTGTTAATGATGCAATGATTACATTTTAATTTTAAACAGGTTCGATGTTTTCTTCGATATATATTTTCCTGTGAACTTAATTTTGAAATAGAACACAATTTTTGTGGAAATCGTTTCGAATTTTTAATGCTTTTTATGCCAAAACATAAGGCAGAAACATTTTCTAAAATAATTCAAAGTTCAACATGACTTTTACCAAAACATACATGACATACAGGTACTTACGTTGTCCTAGACAATTATCTATTTCACTTAATGTATGCATGTGTTAATTCAAATGAATTTAGAACGTATTGAATTATGTACGGTGGCCCGTATCAATTGGGTACCCCAGCTGTATTAAAATTTTAAAATAACTGCGGTACCCAATTGATGCAGCCCACTGTACAATCGTCAAGGAAATAAACTTTAACCGTCTTACTAATAAACACAGAATAAAGTTATTCCAAGTTTAAACCTATGAAAATGTATGGTTATTCCTTTGTTATTCCTGATATAACTTTATTCCGTGTTTTATTTGTAAGAGGGTAAGTATATAATTTGGTATTATATGTTTCATCACATCACAAAATCATTAGGTACCGAATCACATCGTAAAAATAATAATAAATAAATAAATCTATCTATACATTCAGAGATTATCATCATTCGCAACAATATAAAATGGCGTCATTGACATTTTTAAAACGCATATTTCTTAAAATAATATTTATTAAGTATTGATCACTTGAAAACGGCCGGGCCGATTTGGTAATTTTTGGTTATTTAATGTTCGTGGTTTTTATGAAAAAAAAAAAAAAAAAATTAAGTTTCCCGGAAAAATTTCAAATTCGAGAATTTAACGTTCTTTTTTTGTACGAACTATTGAAATTTGGACAGGACATAAGGAAATTTGGACAGGACAAATTTAGTCGGGTCAGCTAGTAATTTTATTATTAAAAATAAAGAAGTCAGCATTGTAGAGTATTGTGTTTCATAAAATTAAAAGTAATAATACAGGGTGTAGGTAATTACTTAAGGAACCAAATCTAAAATCGCGAAAAAAAAATCAGCTGTACTCAGCTGTGTGTGTGCTGTGCTGTGTGTGTGTGTGTGTGTGCTGCTGTGTGTGTATACTCGTCAAATTGTAGGGACCAGCGATTTTGATGTTGGGGACATAGTAAAAGTTGTTCATAATGCACATAATAATAAGCACAATGGCTCTTTAAGAGGTTAACCGCAATTAAAATTAAACATTGTATGTTGTTAGAATTATTATTGCCATCATTGATATAATCAAAAAATCGATGAGTAATATTTCTAACGGAATATTCCTTATGAGAAAGTTCAATCTGTGTGGTCTTAAAATTTTCAGTTGTTAGATTAATTAATATTTGTACTACAGAAGAAGTCTATTAAAATAGGCAATAATCCACCGTATACAAATCACCTGAAAATATTTCCTCACAAATTATAATCGTCAAGATTACCTTTTTAAGGATTGGCTTCGTGTCAAATATAAATTCTTATATAGAATATTTGACTACTTTTATATGTATTGTGGAAAAATAAAATAAAAGTCAACCTCAGCAGTAACCTGAGGTATGAAATGGGTGACACTCAACACCAAGAAAAAAGCTACAAACATTCATAGTTTGTGTAAAAACATGATAAAGAAGCGTAACAACTATACATAATCAGCCTATAATGTTACCAGTGCTGGGACACAGGCCTCTCAGAGAGAGGAAGCGGGCCGTAATCCGCCACGCGGGCCCAGTGCGGGTTGGTAGATGTCACATGTCTTCGAATTTTTGGTTCTAGGACATGCCGGTTTCCTCACGATGTTTTCCTTCACCGTTTTGAGAGCAGTGGTGATGAAATAATTTACATAAAGTAAAACGCCTGTCGGGGTTCGAACCTACGACCTACAACTCGTAAGTTGCGGCTGCTCTAACAACTATACAAATCATAAACTACACCACGAATTGTGAGAATTATGTCTGTATTACATAATTATTATATTTACGACACGGTTGGCGCAGTGGTTGAGCGATTGACTGCTGCGCAGCATGTCGCGGGTTCGATTCCCGCACGGAACAAATATTTGTACGACCTACAAGTATTTGTTCCGAGTCTGGGTGTTTTTCTATCTATAATATGTATGTATTTACAAAAAAAAAAATGTAGTTTATCAGCCATCTCGTTACCATAACACAAGCATTAGGTTGCTTAGCTTGGAACTAGATGGCGTTGTGTGAAATGTCAAAGCATATTTATTTATATAATTACATTTATATTAAATAAATCTTTATGACTTATCAAGTCGTAAAATCCGTGAGAAATATAGGCGGGTCACGTATTGTTATTTGAGTCACAAAAATATTACCTAATATTTAAAAATACTAATAATTCAAATAAAAATTGTTTTGAACAAATACGCTGATGAACATGAATTTACTTTCTACAGTGTGAGTGTAAAATCAACAGAAAAAAAAATCATTAAAACCAATAATAAAGGGGCCTGTTTCAGCACCCACGATTAAGTTCCTAATAATTTTACTTGGCAAATAATTTCATACAAATTCTATTCTTGCTGACCCGACAGACGCTGCCCTGTCCAAAGAAGAAGGGTCATCTGTGACCCAAGCCCGGCGCAAACCAAACATATCTCACTTTTTTTGTTATTTTATGTATTTAAATATATAGATTTTTTTTTTCGATTTTAGTGGCTAACCTATTTAAATTGCCTTCGTAAGGCAAAATATTATTTTTTAACTAAAACCGCTTAAAATCTTTTTCAAAAATGTAAAATCAATGAGACGAGTTATTACCTACCAATAACTACAGAATTCAATATAAGTAGTTATACCTATACATTATACCTATAGCTAAGTTTTGGTTACAATAACAATGGAAAAAACCATTTTAGCGAGATATGGTCGTAAAATGATCGGCGATTCGACTTATCTCGCTAGTGTGACACACAAAAGAACTCGCACATGCTATTATTACTTAGGGTGGGCTAGACATCGAGATGACTTCCAGCATCCCGCACTGGGTATGGACACTATACTTATAGTAATCATGATTTGATTTAAATATGTTAGTATTTATGATTTACAGATTTATGTACAATCGCGTTACTTTCCGGTGATACACTTTTAAAACAAAATGCTTTGAATGACTCTACGCTGCATAATTGCGCGTGTGTGCGTGTGGCTCTGCCCACATTTAGAGCAAGAAAAAATATGCTATTTCAATCAAAACACAAATCAGTTTGAAAAAAACTTCCAAATTCAAAAATTACATAAGTTGCTTCTTTTTTGACATGTATTCCCAAGTATAAACACATAGAAATATAGTTATTTACTTTTCAATAGCACTGCACAAGTAAAAGGTCCCATCTCATGCCGATTAAACACAAAAAATGTCAATATAAACATTTTGTGTATTTATACACATTACCTACTCACATACTAAGATATAGATAAACAAAAAAAGATGTGAGGCGCTCAAAACAGCATGAATTATAAAAAATATTAATGTTAAGATATATTTTCTTGAGAACACTACGCGTGCACACTGATTCTCAAGCAGAAATAGAAAATAACTCGTAATAGCTTAGGTACCAAGATTTCAACTAACGCGCATTATGTTTTACGTAAAAACCAGTCTCAAAGGGGCGGGGCGCGGTCTGCGTACGGACGCCACCTGCGCTGGCCATGCAAGCGATTTTAACCTTATGTAAACCGGTGGTCGACCGGAAACTAACGCCACTGTACTTACATGATTATATAGTTTAAATATTACATAATTTCAACATCATGGACTCATGGTGGACCATCGTCAAGTTGTACCATCACTTTTCAACCTTATTACTATAGGAATAAGGTTCATTATGATTTCATTGAAAATAAAAATATCTATAGAAAAAGCCTTTGTTTAATTTCCAGAAAAACATTATGTTTTGTCTTACACAGGCAATTTAACTAATCTAACTTAGTAAAAAACCCCAATATATAATTATATAATATAATATAAAATATATAATATAATATATAATTATATAATATAATATAAAATATATAATATAATATAATAATCGCTCTTTTAGGGAGTGCTGGAGTGATATAGCATGTGCGAGTTCTTTTGTATCTCACACTAGCGAGATAAGCCGAAATGCCGATCATTTTACAACCATTATCTCGCTACAATGGTACCTAACTTGGTTTTTTCCATTGTAATTGTCTTTACTAAAACATAGCTATATAATGTAAAGCTTCTTATTTTGAATTCTGTCGTTATTGGTTGGTTTGATAAAAATAATACTTTGCCTTGTGAAGGCAATTTAAATAGGTTAGCCACTGAAATCGAAAAAGGAAATACCTGAGGGGCAATTCTCGTATTTTTAACAACGTTCGCAATCTCATCTCAGTCTTAATCTGTCAAAAATTGTATAGCGTTTACCTACATTTTTGACATTTGATTGACGCTGGCATGAGATTGTGAACGTTTTTAGGTACGAGAATTGGCCACCTGATAATTGATGTACTTAAAATAATGAAAAAACTAAAATATCTTCCGTTTGCGCCGGGCCTCGGTAAATTTTGTATGGACCGTGACCCTTCTTCTTTCAATTCAATTTGGGATATTCGGGAAAACTGAAAGTGCATTTTCTATGGGAATATTGTAATTCATACAATATTCCCATGAATAAAATGCACTTTCAGTTTTCCCGAAAATCCATTTTTGAATATACTTGGTAAGTAGTCGTTATTCGGACATCGTAAAATAGGCCCTAATAATATAATATCCATTTATATCATGATTCCAAGTCGTATAATAAGATGGCTAGTGTCATCTCAAGGCTAGATAGGTATTTTCGCAATACACTAATTTACTTTTAATGCAAAATTTGTTATGAATGTTAGTTTCCGATCGCTCTCTGACTGAGAAGTGCGCTGTCTCGGCAATTTCGAATTTTATTTTTACTTTTTTTTTTTCATTGTGGAGTGCTGTGTTTTATTTTTACTTTGGATTTTAATACGAGTACAAGGTGTGTTGTCATAGGAATTTTCGTTATTAAAATTTTATAAATAAATAATACAAACGTAGAACTGGGGTTAATTTAAAACTTGTGTTTTTAGGCCTTCTTTATAAATTGGTTTATAAATTTATTTTTTCATTAATTAGAAACTTTAAAAAAAAGTTTCGACACAATTACTTTTTACTCTATTTTTTTTTTTTTCAATCTTTACTTTTCATCATCATCTGTCTAGCCTTTTCCTAACTATTTGGTCGGCTTCCAGTGTAACCAGATGCAGCTGAATAACAGTATTTCTATTATTAATCTTTACTTTTGTGTTTTTTAATTAACTTGCTGCCCCGACAGACGCTGCCCTGTCCAAATTTCAATTCAATTTGGGATATTCGGGAAAACTGAAAGTCCAGTTTTTATGGGAATATTGTAATTCATACAATATTCCCATAGAAAATGCACTTTCAGTTTTCCCGAATATCCCGAAAATCCCAATTTTCCCGGCAACTTTATTTTTTTTTCTTTCCGTAACCCCCCGGACCGAGAATTAGGAATTAGGATTCGGACTATTACGAACATTTTTTTTAAAAATAAAAGCGAAATCACTCCAGCTGTTCTGAAGTGATGCGCTTACCAACGAATAGCATTTAATTTTTAATCGATTTCCAAAAAGGAGTAGGTTATATGTTCCACTTTATTATTGTATAGATAAACTAGCTTCTGCCCGCGACTTAGTCTGCGTGAAATTTCTTGTTCCCCCAACCCACTTCATCGCATCGCATCGCCTGCCTGCGCTATTAGGTACTTAACCCAATTTAGTTTTCGATAGACGTTCTTTCTTACTTTTTTTGTTTTTGCTCGGTTCCTAAGAGTTCTAGCGTGATGTTAAAAAGCTTATAGCCTTCCTCAAGAATTGGGCTATCAAATTTGAATGTAAAAATATCCCAGAGTTCAAATAAACAAACAAAAAAACAAACTCGTATAGCTTTATCATTAGTCTATAGATTAATTAGTTTCCTTTAGTCATCGAGAATTTGTTTTAATTTTATTTTCTGACTTTTTTCAGGTCCAAACGCAACCATGTCATTCGTGGACTCATACCGAAAATTCATGGAACGCAACAGCGGTAAGTTCGTTATTTAAAAATATACCAAAAAAACAAAAAAAAATTGTGAGCTGGACTCCTTTAATAAAGATTGGTCATTGGCAGCTCTGGACAGAGAGAGGTGGAAAGAGAGTAGGGACGCCTTTGCCCAGCTGTGGGACAATAATGACTAGTAAAAAAAAAATAAAAAAATAAACCTTTTGACAAAAAAAAACCGGCCAAGTGCGTGTCGGACCACGCACAATGAAGGGTTCCGTAGTTTAAAAGAATTTATCCCAGAAACAAACAAACAAAACATTGGATAGCAAAAAAAAAATTGTTTATATCATAAAATTACAAAATCACAATTTTCAGACTTTTTCCTTTACTTGTGCTGGAAGACTGTCATTATTCTAGGTCAACGGGAAGTACCTAATAGGTTTTGATTTACTTGGGAGTATCAAAAAATGACGCTTAAATGGCCGTATCTTTATATTTCGTTGACTTAGAAGTTTGATCTTTTTAGAACTCCAAGAGACCATAGACCTACGTATTTGATATTAATTTCAGCTTGATACCTTCACGTGTTTCTGAGAAAAACGGTCTTGACAGACTGACAGACAGACAGACAGACAGACGGACAAACAAGTGATCCTATAAGGGTTCCGTTTTTTCTTTTTGAGGTACGGAACCCTAAAAACAACCGACTTCCAAAAAAAAAAACATTACAAAGTGAAAAATAACTTTAATTTTGGAAGTCGGTGTCTTTGGATCTGTATTTTAGTTTTTTGACACCGACTTCCGAAATTAAAGTTATTTTTCACTTTTGAAAAAAGTCGGGCAGTTCGTAATTTGTCTAAGTTACAATACCCTAATGTCAACTGCTTGTCACTTTTGACAAAATATTGCTTTTCCCGATGTAGGGATGTTAATTGTTGCGGAGTTCTCAGCTCCACTTCACCATATTCATTAAGACGAGAATAAATTGCTTAGCAACCATATTAAAGTAATCGAATCGCAAACAGTGAAATACTTATTATTGAGTAGTTCCGGTGGCCGTCTGTGATCTTCATCATCAGTCCCACTTCACCAAATGGTGCTTTGCACGAGTTACTATAATATAATAATAATAATATCCTTGGACATTTCACATAACGCCATCTAGTCCCAAGCTAAGCAACCTATTGCTTGTTTTATGGTAACGAGATGGCTGATATACTACTTATATACTTTTTTTTTGTAAATACATAGATATTATAGATAGAAAAACACCCACACCCGGAACAAATACTTGTAGGTCGTACAAATATTTGTTTCGTGCGGGAATCGAACCCGCGACATGCTGCGCAGCAGTCAATCGCTCAACCACTGCGCCAACCGTGTCGTCGAAAAAACTAAAAACTATAAAAATACCATCGCTTTATGTGTGCCAATAAAATTTGAGAATTTCCCTCGATTTTCATGGGATTCCCTCATCAGATTCTAACTTAGTGACAATGGGACCACCTCGAGACCATACCCTTTGAAACAAAAAAATAATTTTCAAAATCGGTCCACAATTGACGGAGAAATCGGTGAACATACATAGGAGTACCTACATATTATGAACATATTTCAAATAATTCAGAGGCTACCAACCTTTTACCATTTAAACAGGTACCTATAAAACAAAAATATTTATAGGTTCTTCCACATCGTAAAATTTTATAGTAATTCTCAGGGTCTTTGGGTCAAGGTTACAAATGTTACTCTTATAAATAATATCGAGTATATATTAATAATATCAAGGTCAGTCGAGTCTATGCTGTTACCGTTACGTTTTGAATCAATTAACTGCATGATATAGTAAGGTCAAATATATGTTGTTTTGTCAACAGAGATATTTTAGAGAGGAAAAAGTGAGTTTGTATGAAGAAGTTAATCTTCGGAACTACTGATCCGATTCCAAAAATTCTTTCACTATTGGGAAGCTAATGTATTGTCGAGTATTATACGGTATATCATGCGGACAAATTCGTGGGCAGAAGCTTGTTTTTAATATTTTAGGCGAGCGGTTGCTTGTGCCCGATGCCCATTTTTGGGCTCAATATCTGGCTAATGCGCAGGTTTTACTTAAAACTCTCAATAGCAATTGATTCGACAGTATTATCTTTTCCGTCCTCAGATAAAACCTCGATAGTAATCCACTCAACTTTTAAGCTAAATTCTTGTGTTCAGAAATACGATATCGAACCAATAACCATTAAAGAATGGAAAAACTCCTTTAAAAACCCCAGAAACTGGGCGTTAGTTATTTAAATAGCGTAGGTAATTCTTACATTTACAATTTTAATTAAAAAGCTATGAATAAAATCAATACTGTAATGCTTATACCCAAAAGTAAATAAAGTTGGCGTGCGTGTACCTATGACCAGCACGCGTATCATGACCACGATACAAAGGGATTTTGTCGACGGAAGAATAGACAAAAATTACGTTTCCTTGTAGAGTAAGCAACAAAGTAGAAAGAGTCAACTACACTTTTTACGAATTACATAATTTGACTTAGAATTATTTATTTTATCATAGGTTTTTTTTTTCTATTTGGTTCCCAATTTTTTTATAATAAATATTATGTCACGTATATAATAATTATAAAGACAACTACACCATTTTTTCACAAAGTTACGAACAACCGTATTTTGGGAAAGAAAAATATATTGCAGTAAAGTTGGCCTTAACCATTTCCTTGATAATGCCCTATTAAATAAATGATGTAAAATAGAAGAAGATAGTTTGTACCACAGTTTTGCATTCAAAACGCTCTCATGTAAAATCATGATTTTGTAGATAATTTTCTACTGTCTTTAGCATGGCGATTACAAAGTCAAATTGTCTTCACTACCCTAAATAAATAATGTAAAATAGAAGAAGATAGCTTGTACCACAGTTTTGCATTCAAAACGCTCTCATGTAAAATCATGATTTTGTAGATAATTTTCTACTGTCTTTAGCATGGCGATTATAAAGTCAAATTGTCTTCACTACCCTAAATATATGATGTAAAATAGAAGAAGATAGTTTGTACCACAGTTTTGCATTCAAAACGCTCTCATGTAAAATCATGATTTTGTAGATAATTGTCTACTGTCTTTAGCATGGCGATAAAGTCAAATTGTCTTCACTACCCTAAATAAATGATGTAAAATAGAAGAAGATAGTTTGTACCACAGTTTTGCATTCAAAACGCTCTCATGTAAAATCATGATTTTGTAGATAATTTTCTACTGTCTTTAGCATGGCGATTACAAAGTCAAATTGTCTTCACTACCCTAAATAAATGATGTAAAATAGAAGAAGATAGTTTGTACCACAGTTTTGCATTCAAAACGCTCTCATGTAAAATCATGATTTTGTAGATAATTTTCTACTGTCTTTAGCATGGCGATTATAAAGTCAAATTGTCTTCACTACCCTAAATAAATGATGTAAAATAGAAGAAGATAGTTTGTACCACAGTTTTGCATTCAAAACGCTCTCATGTAAAATCATGATTTTGTAGATAATTGTCTACTGTCTTTAGCATGGCGATAAAGTCAAATTGTCTTCACTACCCTAAATAAATGATGTAAAATAGAAGAAGATAGTTTGTACCACAGTTTTGCATTCAAAACGCTCTCATGTAAAATCATGATTTTGTAGATCATTTATTTTGTAAAAACATAGGTATGATTGCAGATAGTGTATAAAAATAAGTGCGCTATGTTTTGCCAATATATGGCGTACAAAATTAACACAAATAAGTATTAAATAAGGTGGCATGTCAATAGTACATTTAAAAAATAATACAAATAATAATTTAATTCAATAATTCGTTGTGTGAAATGTCCAAGGATATTTAGTTATTTATTTTTTAATTCAAAATATGTCAAAAACCAATCATTACAATTTTTTTAAAAACACATTCATAATAAAGCAATAACTAAAATCATAAGCGTTTAATTAGCAAGTCGGAATCGTCATACCTCTGTTTGTCAGCAGTAAACTCAGTGATGGAGTAGTAACATCTATCTAAAAGTAATTTAAACAAACACCTCTTAAAGGATCCCAGACACTCTTTATTTCGAATAGCTGCTGGTACTGTTATATATTTTTGGGGCCATACCTAGCACACTTTTGCCGAAAAATGCGGTCAAATTCAAATTCAAATTGTCAAATTGTCGATTTGAATTTGAATTCAAAAATAGTCAAAATAGTCAAATAGTCTTCACTACCCTAGGTAATAGTCAGTGTGATTTTGACAGTTTGAATAGAAAACTTTCTTCCAAAATAGTCTACATAAAAAAGGACCTAGACAAAGATCGTTAGAAACGAAAGACAAAATGACTGAGATTGTGGAAAGATTTCTACAGTGCGATATCAAAAATGTAGAAGGAGATGTGCCTATTCTTCGTAAAGATAGAAGTGGTCATGCTACGCATGCAGATGTACTTGTATGAACCTAAACGAAGTAAAGATGCGTAAACGAAGCAGTAGGAGTATGTAACGATCGTATCAGGTGGTACCAGGGCGTCTACTCCCTAAGCACGAAGCCCGTAGTTTCGGCCTCCGTTACGGGCGTTTCCTACTCCGTATCACCTACGAATGGATGATTAGTTCGGGGCCCGAACGAAGTATCAATGACAACACGATTTGACAGTTTGTTCCTACCCCCGATGTGTTTTTGCTCTACCAAAAAAATTAACTTTTACACTTGTTTTGATGGATCGTTATGTCAGACGGACGGACTGACGGACGGACGGACTTAGGGAGTAGAACCCCTGGGGAAGAAGTCGTGAATTTATGTTTACGTATTTAAATAAAGATAAAATAACAAACGGATCTCTTACAAAACTCCATAATAGAATAATGACATTTACGAAATAATGCGATAAAATTTGTAATCGACGTGCATTGTTAGAAATCGAATTAGCTAAAGATATTTAAAATATTAATTGCTACAACACGTTTATTACACACATTATCATGAGTGCAATTTCTTAAATTAGACATAAGTTATTTTTATACGGTAGCTTAATAATAATTATAAATAATAATTGTTATAAACAAGAAATAAGCTACGCTCCTCACTTGGGTATCTATAGCGTGTATAAAAAAAAAAAAAATGTTTATTTCAATTACAAAGTGCTTTGTCATAAATGTTTTGGAGATCTCCTTTTAAGCAAGAGTTGCTTCTGTGTTGAAAACAATTATGGTTAACTTAAAAAAATAAAAAAAAATAAAAAGGAAACTAAATGAATAAACGTTGTAAAAGAAAAAGGCAACAATGCGCGTGTGTGTGTGGTGTAAACAAGTATGTGTGAGTGTATGTGAGTGTGAGGATGTATGTAGAGTGTTTGAAATTAAAAATTCAAATATTTAGTTCGACTTTATAGATATAAGTTAAATGTAAGTGTAATTGTAAGTATAAGTTAGCCCTACGACAGCGTTTTGGGATCGGAAGAAGTCTTACAACTCCTTCCACTAACAAATGTACACTGTAACACACTTAAATTAATAAGCTATTTAAGAGTAAATACAATAGACTCATTATCGTCATGTTAGTCTTATGCCATTTGGTTAATACTTTTTTACAGTCTCGGAGCTTCAGGGGGTCATGAGTAGTGTGGTCATATTTAAAGGTAGTACATACTACCTTTTAAGGTACGTAACGCTAAAAACAATAAAGCCCTGTTGCTATTGCTGATAAGACCCACACAGTTTTAAAAACTATAATAATAAACATAAATACTGTTCAATTCGCTTTTCTTTACAACGTTCGCTTTCAACTTTTCAGACCAGAGATAAGGGTATAGTTTTTTTTGGATTTTCACACGATAAAACTCATTTTAGGGTTCCGTACCTCAAAAGGAAAAAACGGAACCCTTATAGGATCACTTAGTTGTCCGTCTATCTGTCTGTCTCTCCGTCAGTCTGCCTGTCTATCCGTCTGTCTGTCTGTCTGACAAGACCCTTTTTCTCAGGAACGCGTGGAGGTATCAAGTTGAAATTGATATCAAATACGTGTAAGGCTATGGTCCCTTGGAGTTGTATAAAAATCAAGCTTATAACTCTTATAAGTCAACGGAATAAAAAATACGGGCATTTATGCGACATGTTTTGATACTCGCAAGTAAATCAAAACCTACAGGGTACTTGCCGTTGACCTAGAATCATGAAATTTGGCAAGAAGTAAGGTCTTACAGCACAAGTAAAGGAAAAAGTCCGAAAATTGTTATTTTATAATTTCATCACAAAAAAACATATTTTCAAGTATGTCATCTGTCAGGCCCCTTTTTCTCAGGAACGCGTAGAGGTATCAAGCTGAAATTAATACCAAATACATAAATTTATAGTCCCTTAGAGCTCTACAAAAATCAAGCTTCTATATCAACGCAATAAAAAATACGGCCATTTATGCGACACATTTTGATACTCGAAAGTAGTTAAATCAAAACCTATAATAGGGTACTTCCCGTTGACATAGAATCATGAAATTTGGTAAGAAGCAAGGTCTCACAGCACAAGTAAGGGAAAAAGTCCGAAAATTGATTGTTTGTAGTTTTATCACATAAAAAAATAGTTTTGTTTTTTTTTTTTCTGGCAAAACGTGGGTGTATACCTATACACCTCTGCACAACCCTTCGGGGAAACAAGGCGTGATCTTATGTTTAAGAATAGTTTTTTGCGAATACAAACTTAAATACGCAGTTGGAGAATTGTCCGTGACGTAGGTAAACAATACGTCACGGACAACGACACGGAGAACATGTTTTTCAACACAATGTTAAGTTTATCTTTGGAATAAATTCTTTTCAACTACGGAACCTTCATTGTGCGTAGTCCAACACGCACTTTGCTTTTTCCTATAAACAAATAATTTGACTTTACCGCGACAAAAATCGATATTTACATATATGAATGTTTTTCAGAAATAAAAATATAATCGATAATACTAACTTATTATAGTTTTATTTCTGTATAACATTGATAATTTTGTTTGTGTAGTGATAGCGTCTCTTTTGTTCTACTACTTGACCATAGATATTTATGCTGGTCCGCAGATTCTCCCGTTGCTCTGAACAAGTCAAGATTACGCTATTTAAGGCATATTGTCAGAGCTTTTATACGGGAAGTCTGTGGGTTCGGCACACCAAAAGATCGCTGGATGCCCTGCGCATCCAGTATAATAATATCTTCAGGATGATGTTGGGGCTGCCACGTTTCTGTAGTGCATCGGGGATGTTTGCGCTGTTTCGCACTGATGGCTTTCATGCCATCATTCGCAAGAAGACGGTGTCCCTGATCTGCAGGTTGCGTGGCGGCCGCAACAAAATCCTGAACACTTTAGCTGACAGGGTCTCATCCCCGCTCTGGAGGTCCTTTGTTAAGTTAGTAATTTAAATTTAATTTCCATTCCAATTTGTAATATTTGTTTATTTAATTTTTAATAATATTTAATTTTTAAGATTGACATTAATTGGAATGAACTTTAATATTCTTTAAATTTAGTTTACAATTTTAATTTATTTATTTAATTATGTACTTTTATTGATTTATTTAATTTATAATAACATTGAATTAATTTTTAATAATTTTTAATTTAGTTTTTACAATTTGATTTTAGATAAGTACAGGACCCCTACTTCAATATTTTTGTTTAAGTGTTTGTGGCCTTTTGTATGTTTGTCACAGTACTATCGTTGGTTACTAACATAGTTGTCTAAGTATACCTACTAACATAAATATGGATCTCTGTGTCTGAACTAAATAAATAAATAAATAAAAAAAAATAAATAGATGGCGTTAAATTAAGACCAGTAAATTTGGAATTATTTAAACTTTTGAGGTAAGTAATAAATTTTGAAGTTCTGATTTTGAAGAACTGAACAATTTTTTTCTTCGGCTTCCCTCTAATGGAAGTTGTAGCTTCGCTACTGCTGTCTATTTATGTCAATAGTTTAACAACTAGTTATTACGCAACGGTTTGCTCATTAATCAGTACATTATACATAAAAGGTATGTTGATCTAATAAGGTTTACATTGTCATCACACGTGTAAGTGTAAATGTGACTGCTCCGCTGGTCTCAAGGTCACAGGTTCGATTCACAGATTGGGCAAAGTGGTATTGGGTTTTTCCGAATTTCTCAGTTACAGCCCCAAGTTTGGAAGTTGGTGGCGTGCTTCGGAAAGCACGTGTTGACGTTGGTCTTGCACCTGGGGGTCCACTCCCTAAGCACGAAGCCAGTAGTTTCGGCCTTCGTTACGGGCGTCTCCTACTCCCTAAATCCGTCCGTTAACCCGTCCGTCTGACTTAACGATCCATCAAAACAAGTGTAAAAGATAAATTTTTTGGACGGGCAAAAACACATCGGGAGTAGAGGGACAACTGTCGTATCGTGTTGCCATTCATACTTCGGTCGGCTCCCGAACCAATCATCCATCCGTAGGTGATACGGAGTAGGAAACGCCCGTAACGAAGGCCGAAACTATGGACTTCGTACTTAGGGAGTAGACCCCCACATACGAATGGACGATTGGTTCGGGACCCGAACGAAGTATGAATGACAACACGGTTCGACAGTTGTAACTACTCCCGATGTGTTTTTGCCCGTCCGAAAAATTTTACCTTTACACTTGTTTTGATGGATCGATATTTCAGACGGACGGACGAACGGACGGACTTAGGGATTAGGTATGCCCCCTGGCTAGTCGCTCTCCTCAGCCAGTGCGCTCTCTGTCGAGAGGAAATACTATTGAAAACTTATGCAATAAGATTAACAACTAAAAATAATAAGACTAAACTAATACTAAATACTAAAACTAGGTTTGAAAAAGCCTGTAGTGGTGATTGTGTGTGTGTGTGTATGTATGTGTTTGGGCTCTGCATTTCGTCGTTTGTGTCATCATCAGGTTTAAAAGGAAGCGTTTAGTTACTTGTTGTGTACAAATCATAACGAGAAAGGCTTTATGTGGGTAACACAAGCATTAGGTTGCTTAGCTTGGGACTAGATGGCGTTGTGTGAAATGTCCAAGGATATTTATTTATTTTTATTTATTTACCTACGGGTAGTTCCTAAATATTTTCACACGTTTCTTTGCTATTGCTAGGCGGATCTATTAATATTATTACATATTTACTTACACCAAAATGTTGGTTCTCCGACTATTGTTTATTCGGATTACCATATAACTATTGATTTTAGGCAACATATTTGGGCAGTAGAATCACTAACAAACAGTACGTAGGTACGTTAGTTTAACTATGTATTTAGATACAGAAAAATAATTGCATGCAGTTAAAATTCGAAAATGTTAATATAAACCTATATCATAATTATGGTTTAAGAACTTTATTATTCCTCATTAAGAATTAACAATAATTCACTTATTGAGAAACTATGTTTACATAAAAATATTTACGAGCGTACAAAAACGACGTCAAAAGTAAATTTATACAATTAATAGGAAGGTAGTGATAAAAAATATCTACTAATCACCAACCAAGTAAACACGGATCTAAAGTAATGTGTTACTAGATGTGGCATGCATGGCAGCGTAGGCACTCACTAATCTTTTAGTTTTTTTGGGTTAGAAGCGTTATGACTACCTCTCGATAAGACTAAATAGCAGGTATGACTAGTTCGCTTAGGACTTAATCTCGATATTACTAGATCGCTGTAAAACTAATTAGCTGTTTGACTACATATGCATAAGTCCTGTTATCAAAATGACTCATTATCGATATGACGTACAATCGTATCTAAAAGTGGCATTAGTATAGGAACTTCATGGAGTACCTACTTAGCTTTACTAAAGTGTGAATACACTATTAAGTTCCACTTTATCTATGATTCCACTATTAAAATTAAATTGAAACAATAGTTGTCATTGTCACTTCGAATTTTTATCTTGCATGGCATATTTTATTGTTATTAAAAATGCAGGATAATGAAAAGGAAGCACTTCTTCATGATGGCTACCGATACAATTTTGTGTCCAACAATTCAAGCGGAACATCGTTCTGGCGTTGCTACAAGAGACAAGAGTGTAGTGCTTCTATCACACTAAATCAAGAAAATACCATTATAATCAGAAAGAGTCTGCACGAGTGTGAGCAAGACCATGACAAAATGCAAGAAGACCAAAAGATCTTCTTGCATCCAGTAAAAACTGGATACGGCAAAACAGAATGTATGCAAGGATGTCTTCAGTAAAAAAGGTTTACGAACAACCTCCAACAACTACCCTCTTCTTCAACCTTTAATGGCAGACCTTGGCAGTGAAGGATGTCCTGTACAGACATCGTAAAAGGTTCCTTCAAGTGCAAAAAACAGAGTTTTCTAAATCCAGTGAAGTGACAGTACCAAATATGATTAAGAAAGACTTTATGATTGTCGAGTTTGAATTACCAACAGATGATAAAATGCTTGTATTCTCATCACGATTTTCCAAAAGGAATATGAAAATTTATGCAGATCAAGAAAAGGGTTTTTTTTTGGTGACGGAACCTTTAAAAGTGCACCCAGGCCTTTCTATCAATTGTTCTCCATTCACGTAGACATTGATAGCACGGAAGAAACGACAAATATATTTCCCGTCTTGTATGCTCTCTTACCAAATAAACGCGAAACAACTTATTTCGCTTTATTTACAATAATACGTGATGTGCTTAAAATACATAATTATTAATCATTTTAAATGTGATTACGAATTGGGACTCATCAATGCATTTAGGACTGTGTATCCGAATGCTAAAGTTACAGGATGTTTTTACCATTAAATAAATAAATATAAATAAATATCCTTGGACATTTCACACAACGCCATCTAGTCCCAAGCTAAGCAACCTAATGCTTGTGTTATGGTAACGAGATGGCTGATAAACTACTTATATATATTTTTTTTTTTTTTTGTAAATACATACATACTATAGATAGAAAAACACCCAGACTCGGAACAAATACTTGTAGGTCGTACAAATATTTGTTCCGTGCGGGAATCGAATAAATAAATTACATAAATTATTATGTAAATTATAATAAATAAATACATAATTATAAATTACAATAAATCGGAGTGGAAAAAGGCGAACGATATTGGTTTGACGAAATCTCAAGAAGGACGATCCATCACTAGAATTACTGCTAATTTACCGCTCTTGCCTTCATCTTATATACAAGACGGATGGTCTGCTATTGTGGAATGTTAAACGCAATCACCTGAAATGAATGCATTCGCAAGCTACTTTTGCAGGCAATGGCTAAAGAATCCTTTGCTTATTTCCTGTGCAAAACAAAAGCACAGAACCGATAATAGATTAGAGGCATGGCATCGCCGCCTTAATGTGCGCATGCAGCACAAACCAACATTGTTACAATTTTTACTTTATTTAAAAAAAGAGGCACATTTTCAAGATAAAAAAAACAAAATTCTCTGTTTGTAGTCCGGTCAATTTAGACCAAAAAATGAGAGTGAAGTTACATAAAGTCCCAACAAGCTGAATTTCAGTGAAATTGTTCAAAATATAATTATAAACAATGTCTAGAAGTTCCCCATCATTCCCCTGTAAGGAAAAAAAAATATTCAAGGTCAAAGGTCAAAAAAATTTGTTTTTCGCGATTTTTAGCAAAACGGTAAGTTTTATCATAAAAGTACCTCAGACAAAAATTGTAGATCATAAAATTATCTATAAAAAATGTATCAATACTTTTTTTCTTACGAGCCACCGTTTCTGAGGTATAACGATTCAAAAAGTTATAAAAGTTGTTATCGTCATAATATACATGAGTACGCCGCGTATATACATCTAGAGTTGTTATATTTAAAAAAAAAAAAAAAAAAAAAGAAGCTGAAGTTTTAAAAAGAGTAATTCAACTCAACAAGAAGTTATTACCAACGGCATCCGCTTTCTTCTTTCTATGTACGGAGCTCCTAAAAAAAACTACCTGTTTAGATAAGCATCGATATGCATGTTTCGTTAAAAAAGGGATGCAGTGCTAAATGTGGTTGCAAAAAAGTCGGACTGTCTTGTTCTTTGGCATGCACAAATTGTCAAGGCCGGTCGTGCTCTAATATTGAATCACAAACAATGGAGGATTCGTTTGACTCCAACGAAGTATCATGCGATACATCTCTATTGACGCAATTTACTTGCATCCAAAATGAAGATGAAGAAGAAGCAGGAGAAGAAGAACAAGAAGAAGATCAAGAAGAAGAACAAGAATTTGAAACTTACGAATAAGACGAATAAACTTCAACACTTTTTTTTAATTTACATCGCTTTTATCTTTCCCAATCTTTGAAAATTTCCGTTATTATGCAATAGTTTTACATTAAACAGGATCACAACTGACCCGTGGAGTAGGCCTACTGGGGAAACCACGTTAAAAAAATGCGCTAAGTACACTACCTCATAGGTTGCGTGGAAACGTGTGCATATTATGACGATAACAACTTTTATAACTTTTTGAATCGTTATATCTCAGAAACGGTGGCTCGTAAGAAAAAAAGTACTAATACATGATTTATAGATAATTTTATGATCTACAATTTTTGTCTGAGGTACTTTTATGATAAAACTTACCGTTTTGCTGAAAATCGCGAAAAACTCATTTTTTTTACCTTTGACCTTGAATAAAATTTTTTCCTTACAGGGGAATGATGGGGAACTTCTAGACATTGTTTATAATTATGTTTTGAACAATTTCACAGAAATTCAGCTTGTTGGGACTTTATGTAACTTCGAATGTCTAAATTGACCGGACTATTGAACCGAACAACAAAAGAAGAAACACCATATTATTCAATCGCAAGTATCAAAGAGAATTAAATAAACTTGAGACGAAGGAGATTACGCTCCTATCTTTTTTAGCGTAAGTTTAAATAAATAAATAATTATGTAACATATTTATTTTAGTATATGTATCAAGGAAAAAAACTTAATGCTATAACTCGATAACTGTACTCCAAAAAACAGAAGAAAATATTTATAGTCGTTATGCTATCTGGCCTTATTGGGATCTAGTCCAAACACGATATAGTAACAAGATCTAGTCTTATCGAGAGGTAGTCATAACGCTTCTAACCCGTGTTGTTTTGTTACTTTGCATGTTAGTATTTTTATATTATTACTAGCTTTTGCCCACGGCTTGGCCCGCGTGGATATTGGAAAATATCCCACGGGAATGTACTACCTACCGAGAAATCGTTCCTTATTCCTTGTCTACATTATAAAGAGAACCTCTGTGCTAAACTTCAGATATAAATTGTTATTGACACATTAAATATATGTATACGATTTAAGTTGGTTTTTAAAACAAGACATACTTACTAAACTAATTACTTAACATAATTTTACTTAACGTAATTATATTAACATTTTCGATTTTTTTTTTTTATTATACATCTGTCACGCACGTGTAATCGCGTACAAAAGAGTTGTTAGATTTTTTGTTACGTAGGTAACCAAGTGTGTACCGTTTTATATTATTTTGTCGGTCTAGATTATATAAAACACACAAGAAAAAAAAAAAGAATTATAATGATTATAAAAACGTATACACGTCTTTGGTAAAATGTTTCATGGTTTACGCACCGTTGAGTTAAGGCACTTAATCTAGCAGTGCGCAAACGCAAACATTTCAGAAGAGAATACAATATCATTTGCCTAGCCTTTCCCAACTATGTTGGAGGCAGCTTCCAGTCTAACCGGATCCAGCTGAATACCAGTATTTTTTTAGAAGGGACAAAACCTGAATAAGCGTAATAAAATCAGAGCTGTTGCCTACTTTTTGACGAGTTATGCGAACGTAAGTACAGTACAGCTGTTTTTTAGGGTTCCGTACCAAAATGGTAAAAAAGGAACCCTTATGGTGTGACTCAGTCTGTCTGTCTGTCTGTCCGTCTGTCTGTCTGTCTGTCTGTCACAGCTGGATATCTGAAGAACTACTGATGCTATCAACTTGAAATTTGGAACAGTTTTAGATGACGTTTACCCAACTATTTTGCATATAAGAAAGAAATGAAAATATTTACATTTTTTTTGCAACAAGGACTGAAAGGGGGTCTTAAAAATTCAAAGTGGGGCTACTAGGGCATGTGGGGTATCATATGAAAGAGCGCTGTTTGCACATTCTCAAACATTTTTTTTTCTTTTTTTTAAACCGCATAGTTTTCGACTTTTGATGAAAAATGTAAAAAAAAATACCGTTCCCCTCCCCCTTATCTCCGAAGTTTGCAAAGAGAAAAATCTGAAATTATTCCATGTGATAATAGGAGTTTATGTAAAGATTACAGGAAAAATAAAAAATGTCTCTAAATAGCACACTTTTTCAGAAATCGGAACGGAACCCTCGGTGCGCGAGTGCGACTCGCTCTTGACCGGCTTTTTTTTTGCGATTACGGGTTTGGTCATATAGTAAAAGTTGTTCATAGTGATAAGTACAAAGTTTGTGCGTTAATTCCGGGACATGTTATGTATTCCTTATTCTTCCTTCTCCCCATAACCCATCCAAAGGTTGTCTGTAAAAGATCGCTTTTAGCGATAAGACCGCCCATTGTGTCACCCCATGTAAAATTTCAACATTTATATCTGTAATTTTTATGGTGTGCATAATAAAGAGTACTCTATCTATATCTATCCTATAATTGACAAAAACACAGAAATGGCCTTAAGACATACCTACCTACTTATTAACTTTTGGCAACTATTTTATTATTTTTACTTACTTATTAATGGTCGTAGTTTTTTGGCGATGAATAAAAAAATACCTCGAGATATCTTACTTTAATTATGAATTAATTAAGTTATCTTAACAAAAAAGTAAGGTTATTATAAAAACTACACTCAATCTTTGACTTATAATTTTTGAACACGTCAAGTGGCACCTAGTACCGAACATACTAATCCTAAAACCCCTAAAGTCGGATAACATAAAAAAGTGCGTGTCGGTCTACGCACAATGAAGGGTTCCGTACTTGAAAATAATTTATCCCAAAAACAAACTTAACAACGTAATCCCAAAAAAAAAAAAAAAATTGTATGTAATAAAATTACAATTTTTCTGTAACAAATAAATCTATTTCTTTCTGTTTCTGGGCACCAATCTTGTGTTCTACAGACATACTATATCTCCCGGCCAAGACTGTCTTGTTTTGTACGGGTATAGCTAGCAATGAATAACTAAACTAAAAACTTTTAAGGGCACCCAGAATAAACTCGATTCCGTAATTGTTATTAAATTTTAATTCGCCTCTTTGCGAGAAAAACGTGACCCTTCGGAAAAGGTGTTTTTTTATTATTGTCCGATAATTTAATATTCGATTGTAGATCTTTTTGTGTATTTTTTAAATGTTAGTTATAAAGTTCATTTAACGTAAACACACATTAATTTACATAAATGATCTTCATAAAGGTTACATTCCGCTTCCTGTAAAACTACATTTTTCGAGATAGCACGTTTTTGTCGCAAATATGCCAATTGTTGTATAAAATAATTGTTTCATTCCAATGCATAAACTGTTCATGTGACGTGATTGGAATTATTAGACTTTAATGTCCTGGGGCCCTAAAACATTAAGCAATTCCTCGAAAAGCGATTAATTTCCTGAGTTCCCAGTAATTTATCATGATTTGACATATTTGACATTAAACTTCACTAAAGCAATTCATAATTTTTGAACCATTTTACGAATCTCCATACAAAACTGCCAAACAGATGAATTGCGTGCTATGAATTGTACGCAGATAAAATATGAATTGTCAGTTTGTGACCGTTTTACGATTTCAAATGCGATTCATAATATCTATAATCCTATTATGATTCTGCCGATTTCTGCCAAAGTAGCCGTTTTAGCCCCACTGTTTCACAACCTATGATTAAGTTCCTAATAAGTGACTTGGCAGATAATTTCATACAAAATCTGTTCCATTTTTTTTTCCAGGTAAGTAGTGGCTACTCAGACGTCGTGAAATAGGCCCTATGTCTTTCAGTATGCCAATACCTATGTGTCAATACATAGCCATAGAAATCTAATGTTCTTAGTCATTAGACGAGCCTCTTCATTTTTTACCGTAAAAAGCGACCAATGTGGATATGTAGGTGCATTTTCTAGCTGTTATGTCATATACCTACCTGTACCTGTGTTACCTTATTTAGTCTGGACTGGTATGAAACAGTGATGGAGCTCGTGGCTAAGTAATAATAGCCGCAAGGGTCGATCCATCAGGTTAAGCTACGCTTGCCTAAATCGTTATAACTTTGCATCCAGGAGACGCATTTTGAAGCTGTTTTCAGCCATTTTGAACTTTTATAGGCTCCCTCCTAATTTGAGACAAATAAAAATAGACAAAAGAGAAAATTAATTTTCTCCCTTCATCGACTTAGAAAAATTATCAATATTTTTCATAGAACACGTCATAATTTTGCATCTAGGTGACGCATCCTTAGGGTGCGTTTCCAGTGACGCGGAGCTGGGCGAAGCGGAGCGGAGACGTGCAGGAATCGACCAATCATAATGGTTGAAATCCTCATCGCGTCTCTTGTCTCGTCTGTAATTGGAAGATTCCTGCACGTCTCCGCTCCGCTCCGCCCCGCTCCGCAACAGTGGAAACGCACCCTTAAGCTGTTTTCAGCTGTTTTCATCATAGATAGGCTCCCTGCAAATTATTGACTAGTTAAAATAAGTAGGAACGCGAAAAATTTTTTCCCTTCATCGACATAGACAAAATTTTTAATTTTTACAAAAAGTTATTTTCAAAAATTATTATCTCAAAATTTCACTGTAAACCGACATTTTTTATAAATTAAATAAATACTTACCTGCCTTACCTGTATCCTGGCGCGCGCTTCGCGAGCTCGGGTCCCGTTTGGTAGTCGTTATTTAATATTTTTGGGTATTTTTCGGTTCAAAAACACGTTTTTTGACCGAAAATCAAAATTTTTGTTTTAAATAATTCCAAAAACTGCAGAGGTCGCTAGCCCGCGCGGAGACGCGTCTCTGGACACCTCGCGCGTGCGCCTAGCGCAAATAAAACTTCAACCCTCCCTGTTCTCACTGGGTAGGTAAACTTTTCAGTTTTGTTAGAAAATTATTTTGTCACATCTGTTTTCTTTTTCTGTTTTGTTATTGTTATTATAATAGCGTGACCTACATGACGTAAATTAACCGTAGAGTGTTAACTCTATATAGAGTAGAGAACACATCTAAAGACTTTACGCAATTTTATTTTAATTGCTTGCTTTACTTTTATTATTATTTTATAAATAGACTGACTAAAACTATATTTTCATACTGACCTGACGGCCCTGCGGCTGCAGGATAAGGTTGTTGCTTTTATTACTTTTGGTCTCTGAAATACTTTTGCGTACACATACATCCCCCCTATACAGGGATACGGAGTTTCACCTTAAATTTTTATGAACCTAACCTTCAGAAAAGCTATGTTCCATACACCGGCAAAGAAGGACGCGAGTTCGTCGCTCCCTAAGGGCCCGCTGCACTCTACGGAGAAAGCTGGACCCTCCCTTCCTAGTGTAAGACGAAGCATCGGGGAATGGGGGGCTGGGAAAGCTGAGTCCCAGACTAAGACCCCAGCAAACCCAGAACGCGACGCCACACCAGGTACCTCTCAGCAAAGCATCAGTGCTGTGGAGATGAGCCGCGGCCCAGCTTATACTGAAATACCTAAAAAGAGATCTGAGACCGCTTACCCCAACATCACGGCGGAGGCAAGAGCATGCCTTAATAAGGCAAAGCTCCACCTCAACAATTCTAGAAATTTAAAGGCCGAAATTAAAAAGGAAGTTACAGCGGCAATAGACAGATTATACCAACTGGTAAAAGAGGCCGTGAAGGAAAAGGGAAGCGGAACAGAAGAAGAAAAGCACGTGGGGAAAGACTCCCGGGAAGTGAAGGAGCAAGACATAAACAGAGATGACAGCCGCTTGATTGCGAAGATAGACGCGAATACAAGACTGCTTATAGAGAATAGTGAGAAGCTCGATAGACTGAAAGAGGCACTTAAAACTAGCGAAGAGCATATGGAGAAATTCTCCTATGCTAGCGTAGCGGCAAGTCGGCCATCAATAAGGAACAATATGCACTCAATCATAGTGTCCTCATCACACGTAGGCAACACATCAGAAAATGTAGTCGATAAAATACGTGCGACTGTTGATGCTAAGAGTACAGGCATAAGGATTGACCACCTGCGCAGATCAAAAAACCAGTCCGTGGTGATAAGCTGCTCCGAAAAAGAAGAGATAAGTAAGGTATCGGCTAAACTCAGAAACTCCAAGGGGGATCTGAAAGTAGAGGAAGCTGTAAATAAGAACCCGCTAGTGGTCGTCAGGGACTTAATGAATTACGTAACTGACGACGACTTGGTGACGGCAATCGGATCCCAGAACGGACACCTCCTGGAAGGAGCCGAAATTGGAGAGGGTGATATCAAGGTCACGTATAGGCGAAGGGCGAGAAACCCGCTGACGAGTCACGTGATGTTGCACGTAAAGCCAATGATCTGGCAGCGGTTGACCTTGGCGGGCCGAATCCATGTGGACCTGCAGAGGGTGGTTGTTAGAGATCAGAGCCCGCTGATTCAATGCACAAAGTGCCTAGGATTCGGCCACAGCAAAAAATACTGCAAAGAACCAGCAGTCCTCTGCAGCCACTGTGGCGAACCGCACACTAGGGCAGAATGTCCCGGGTTCACCCTCAACGAGGAGCCAAAGTGCAGAAATTGCAGCCTAAGTAAGAAAGACGCAGCACATAATGCCTTTGATAACGAGTGTCCCACACGGAAAAAGTGGGATGCACTGGCCAGATCGTCGGTAGCATATTGCTAAGGTGGTGACGGAGACTGGTGCAAAAATAACGTATCAAGTCGTGCAGGCAAACCTCCAGAAGAAAAAATTAGCAACTGAGGAACTCATACTCGAAGGCGGGCGCAGAAATATAAGGTACGCTCTGGTACAAGAACCCTATGTTGGAGCGAAAGGGGAAATGAAGATCTACCCCGGGACAAGAGTGTTTCAAGCAACAAAAACAGCCGACAAAGACATCAAAGCTGCAATAGTCATATTTGATAGTAGAGTGGACGCAGTGGCGTGCCCAACGCTGACAACCGAAAACATAGCGGTAGCGAGGTTGACAGTGGAGGACACCACCGCCGTAGTAGCGTCCGTCTACTTTGAGGACTACCTCGACATAGAACCATACCTCGACCAGCTGAGGAAAATAGTGTCAAAGACAGAAGGTGCAAAATTACTGGTGGGAGGCGATGTGAACGCATGGAGCACATGGTGGGGAAGTGAGAGAGAGGATGAAAGAGGAAGAATTCTGTCTGGAACCCTAGATGAACTCAACCTCCATTTGCTCAATTGCGGGAACATACCAACATTTGACACCATTCGAGGGGGAAAGCGGTTCAAGAGTACAGTAGACATCACTGCTTGTTCAGATGACATGCTTCGACACGTGGAGGAATGGAGAGTGGAGACGGATATGACGAGCTCGGACCACAATGCAATTGCACTTAAAATCACAACAAGGAAAGGAATTGGAAATAAAATTAACTACAGTAATACAAGAGTATATAATACCAAAAAAGCAGACTGGGGAAGTTTTCGGGAAGAACTGACAAAATTATTGCGGGAAAGTAAAATTGATAAAACATACATAGATAATATAAATAGTTTGGAAGGCTTAGAAAAATGTACAGAGGCATTAACAGAACTTATTACAGAAACTTGTGACAAGACAGTGCCTAGAATAAAGAAAATAGATAAAATATACTTGCCATGGTGGAACAAAGAACTCGATCAGCTAAAAAATTCTATGTTTACGAAAAAGCGAAGAATCCGTTGTGCAGCTCCGCGCCGTCGGGAATGGGTTGTACAGGAATATTTGAAAGCCAAGGAGGAGTATGAACTACGAGCATGCAAGGCACAAACTGAAAGCTGGAAGGGCTTTTGCGGAAAGCAGGACAGGGAGAGCGTTTGGGATGGCATATATAGAGTTATCCTAAAGACAAAGAAGAGACAAGAAGATCTGCCAATGGTTCATAATGGTGAGGCATTAAATCCAGATGAATCCGCCAGGGTCCTGGCGGAAACTTTCTTCCCCGATGATGATGAGAAAGAGGACAACTTCGAGCACGCTAAGATAAGAGAAGCAGCTAAACGCTCGGAGGAAGGCAAATCAGAGGACAAAATAGATCCACCCTTCACTCTTGCCGAGCTTAGATATGCATCAAGGAGTTTTAACCCGAAGAAGGCGCCAGGCCCTGACGGGTTCACTGCTGATATCTGCGAGGCCGCCATTAGTAATAATGAACAAGTGTTTTTAGCCCTTACGAACAAATGCCTCGAGTTGTCCTGCTTCCCGGAAAAGTGGAAGGAAGCGACGGTTGTCGTATTGAGAAAACCTGGAAAGGATAATTATACCCATCCAAAATCTTACCGACCGATTGGACTCCTGCCTGTCCTCGGGAAAATATTAGAAAAGATGTTGGTTCGGAGATTAAGGTGGCACACGCTTCCTCGAATGAACCCACGACAATACAGATCTATCGTATGGGCCAGAGCGGTGGATAAGATATACATCCAAAACCAGCTAAACTCTGTTATGAGAGGCTTCGCCCAAAAAATTAGCAAGTCGTACAAAACAGTGTCACTGAACTCGGCTTTAATCCTAACAGGATTGCTGCCACTTGACCTGAGAGTCAAGGAAGCAGCATCCCTGTACGAGGCAAAGAGAGGAAAACCTCAGCCAGTTCTTAGAGATCGACCTGTTGAGAGGAAAGTGAGCTTCCTGGCGAGGCCTCATCCAGCTTACGAAGAAGACTTCAGCTTCCAACGCTCGGAGAGCGGCGCGGAGGTACGGGGAGAAATGACTGATGTGATCGATGATCCCCATCCCGTAGCACACAACATCCTACAGTTTGACAGCCTGGTAAACCAAGAGCAACTGAACAACTGTAACTTTGACGTCCGTATCTTTACGGACGGGAGCAAGCTTGCGGGAGGGGTTGGCGCTCACTCTCCGTATGGAATAGTGAAGCTGAGACCAGGGCCCGCAAGTTTGCTCTAGCAAACTACTGTACGGTTTACCAGGCTGAACTCCTTGCGATAGCAAAGGCAACTGAACTTATAAATCAGCTGAAGGCATCCTCCTTTGGAGTTTTCAGCGATTCAATGGCGGCTCTCCAAACAATAACAAACCCCGATTCGTGCCACCCACTTGCTATAGAAGCTAAGGATAACATAAGATCTGCATCCCGCCAGAACAAGCTGGTAAACTTGTTCTGGATCAAAGCTCACGTGGGACTACTGGGTAACGAGAGAGCCGACCAATTAGCCAAGAAAGCCGCTGAGAACTCCAAAAGAAAAGCAGACTACGATCAATGTCCGGTCTCATTCATCAAGCGAAGCATACGTTTGGCGACGCTTGATGAATGGAATCGCAGATATGAAACCAGTAACACCGCGTCCATCACTAAGCTGTTCTTCCCTAATGTGCGGGCATCTTATGGTGTTATCCGTAGGTTACGGACAAATAGCTTGAACACGCAAATCACATACCTGCTCACACAACTCTTCACGGGACACGGGGGCTTCTCCCAATACCTAAATCGCTTTAAGAAAAAAGACTCACCTGCATGCATCTGCGATCCACTTGTGGAAGAAACAATTCTGCACTTGATAGCTAAGTGTCCGGTATATGGGCTCGCAAGGTTTAACCTGGAAAATAAAATAGGTATAGAAATATGTAAAGAAAATATAAGTATAATAATGGCAAACAAAGACATTAGTAATATATTCGTAGACTTTTGTGTAAAAGTAATAAAGAAAGTAATAGATAGAAATAAAACGTAGTTTAAGAAAATTAACACAGTAAATATACTGCGCTATATTGTACTGCGTGTTAAAATATGTAAAACCAGCCAGAAAAAAAAAAAAAAAAAAAGTTAGTACACTACACTAAAAGAAAACAAAAGAGAAATATGTGATGAAATCAGCATATTTTATTAGTCTAACCTACTTATAAGTATACTTGATTTAAGAGATAATGTAACACGTTCCCCGGAGTCAGTCTTACTTGTAATAAAAATATACTGACAATACCAAAGTTACGGACCTTATGTCTGTGAAATGAACTGTAAGGCAGGAGTGTGGTTTTAGCCGGTAAGAGTCCGGCACTGCCCAAACTAATTCGTCTGTGAAATAGTCTGGGTGTCCATGAGGATTTTCCACACCCGCCAAAACAAAAAAAAAAAAAAAAAAAAAGCTACGCTTGCCGGGATTGGTCTATTGATGGCTGGCCATTTTTACATACCGAGACTCCTCTGTGCCTCGGAAAGCACGTGAAGCAGTTGGTCCCGGCTGTCATTCGTGGATCTTTGACAATCGTTACGAGTTGTCACGACCGAAAGTCTGACAATCAGTCTTACCAAGGGGTATTACCTAGTTACTGGGTTGTGGAGGTCAGATACGCAGTCGCTCCATGTAAAATACTGGTATTCAGCTGCATCCGGTTAGACTAGAAGCCGACCGCAACATAGTTGGGAAAAGGCTAGGCAGATTGATTTTGGTATGAAACAGGAAACAGTAGAAGTTATCGAGTGAGTAATGAGTACGTAAAAGTCTTGATAAAGCCTGTATCATATTTTATAACAAACAGACTTACTGCTGGGGAGTTCTTCGCTCTGTCTCCTCTTTCCAGCTTAAGCATTTGAAAGCACATGAGCTCTTTAAGATCCAAAGCTAATTTTCAAAATAAATATATCTACAGGGTGTAAGGGACAGCCCTCCGCAAACTGATACGGTGAATTCAGTATGTCATTCTAAGATGACCGGTACATGAATTTTTTTCAGGAACGTTAAGGGAATCCAATAAACCTGATTTGTTTGTGTTTTTGTGCACAAATCGGAGCGTCTATTACTGGTTGGGAAGGGTAGGTAATACGTATGCGGCGAGTTCGATGAACTCTGTAGCTAGAGAGAAAGTGAACAGCTGATTTCACGGATCGTTGGTTAGAGTATTTCAACATCCATTGCTGGTTTTTTTTTTTTTTGCAGTTTTTTTTACATAAATGGAGTGCTGCGAACACACAATGCAATTTTACATTGAAATAATGAAAATGTAACTGAACAAAAAATTGAAAAAATGAAAATTTTCCTAAGAAAATTTCCGGTGTTCACCCTGTTAGTTTGCGGAGGGCTGTCCCTTACACCCTGTATAGCTAATTAATTTAATTTAGGAACTTCATTTCCGTCGTATTTCATTATCGATATAATAGCCAACTAAGGTTCACGGCTGTGTACAAAAACGATGTTAACATCATAGTAAATATGTATATTTGTACATTTAAATCCAATACTATATTTAAGGTGGTTTAACAGTTGGCGTTGCCCACATATTAATCGATACGTGATAGGATTTCTAAGCACATTCTTAGCGGTAGGTCTACGTTTGTCATTATTTTGGCACAGTCTTCAATCTACGTGTGATTTGAGATCCGTTACTAAAAATCCTTGGATGGCAATAGACGGTGTCATAAAAAATCAAGACGTCGAGCTGTCTCTTTGCATAAATCCTTGGGTTACCTGGAATGTGAGGTATTAATAATAAGACATACTAAGGAGGCTCTCTTTGGGCAGCTGGCTTGATTTAGAAAGCGGTACTTCTGGACACGACCCGCATTGTTAGGAGGTTCCTCTCTCTGGAGCCCTGACCGCCGCTAGCTTGGACCCTGTTCCCGATACCGTTGGGCTACTATTTTTATATTTTTAAATGTTTTTATATTCTTTTTATGCTAATATTTAAAAATGTATCAAATACATATGTGTAAAATGAAATAAAAATAAATATACTAATCTTAGATTAGTATATTTATTTTTATTTTTACCAGTCCAAAGCCACCCAAACAAATAGTCTAATATGTGTTTTGATTCCATGTTCTGCAATAGTCCTGCACCAACCGGGGGTTGTCCTTGGGTGCACTTGCAAAGTGCATACACGGATAATCGTCGGTGGGTGCCTCCTCATAATTTAAGATTGTCTAAGGGGCCTCTGCGAGTTGGCTTCGGCCCCTCGTACGCCTTCCAAAGGTCCGAGACCCCAGGGTCCCGAGATATGTCAAAGAAAAAATAACTAATAGTAAAGGTGAAGAGTTTGGTTTTTTGTTTGAATGTTTGAACGCTCTAATTTCTGGACTACCAGTCCAGCCCAGCCCAATTCTTGAGGAAAGCTATAGGCTATTTATCATCACGCTAGGAGCCGAGCAAAAAGAAAAAAAAGTCAGAAAGAATGCTAAGCAAAAACGAAGATATAGCGCGGGCAGGCGATGTAATGCGACGGGATTAGTCGGGGGAACAAGAAATTTCATGCGGACGAAGTCGCAGGCAAAAGCTATATAGTGTTTTAATGTAGGTAATAGTTCCGATGCCTAAGTAATGTAGGAAACTAAAAATATTGTCTTGTAATTTAGTTACATTAAATTTTACAAGGCGCGTAGGGTATGCTATCGTATCTTCGAATTTTACTAACGCAAAGATTGTTTTCACAGGAGACAAACCCGATCAGCTTTTTCAATTATTAATCGCAGACAAGAAAAATATTCTAGCATCAAATACTTTACATCTAATATTCTACATGTACACCAAATCAATGATTGCACTTCTAATTATTATTAACTAATTGAAAAACAAAACTTGCATACATAATTGTAATCATTATTTATACATTATTTATAACAAACATTAATTATATATCAAATATACTAACTGTTCATCAAAGATAACAAATGTGCATCTAATAAACTTATTATTGCACCTGGTTAACTTATTGAATATCAAAACATAGACAAATTATAATTACTCCTTGGGCACCCCGTGGTTTGGTTTGGTTAGGTTCCTTTAAACCCTGCAGACAAAAATAGGCTCCGTTGATCTGACGTTACATTTTATTAGGGTTCCGTACCAAAATGGTAAAAAAGGAACCCTTATGGTATCACTCAGTCTGTCTGTCTGTCTGTCACAGCTGGATATCTCAAGAACTACTAATGCTATCAACTTGAAATTTAGAATAGTTTTAGATGACGTTTACCCAACTATTTTGCAAATAGGAAAGAAATTTCAATATTTATATTTTTTTTGCAACAGGGACTGAAAGGGGGTCTTAAAAAAATAAAAGTGGGACTACTAGGGCATGTGGGGTATCATATGAAAGAACGCTGTTTGCACATTCTCAAACATTTTTTTATTTTTTTTTAGGCCGCATAGTTTTCGACTTCTGATCAAAAATGTAAAAAAATACCGCTACCCCGCCCCTATCTCCGAAGTTTGCAAAGAGGAAAATCTGAAAGTATTCTATGTGATAGAAGTTTATGTAAAGATTACAGGAAAAATAAAATGATGTCTCTAAATAGCACACTTTTTCAGAAATCAGGACGGAACCCTCGGTGCGCGAGTCCGACTCGCTCTTGACCGGTTTTTTTTATTTAGATGTACGTATTCTGTTGGGAAAAATTGGTAAATTTTAATGTGCGTTTAAATACTGGATTCCAAACTACATTATGGTCGACTAAAATGCAATTAAATAATCATTATTTTACATTGAGCTACTGCCATTATGATCTAGGTAGACACATTCTACGCGGAAAAATTCTGAGGTTTGGCTTTTAGTCTTTAACAATTTTTTGAGGAGTCGGATCGTAGAGGTCTTCGACAAAATAAATTTCGGTTTCATCCAGTTCAATCAATTTTAGATAACGTCTAAAGAAGGCGGAAATAACACCTGCTGATTACAATAATACTTATATTTGTGTGCGTGGCGACGCGCAGGCGCATGCTTGATCGTATTGTTATGGTCATTAGTAGTGATGCCATATTGAGTCATAATTGATTGTGTCATAAGCAGATGTTGGTTATTGGTTTGTACTTGATAATAACAACAAAATTACTACGTTTTGATCACTACAATATTACTGGCCATCTATATTGTTAGTAACTACCATAATAGAAATATAAAAAAACTTTTTTACAAAAACAAAAACCGACTTCCAAAAAAAAACACTACAAAGTGAAAAATAACTTTAATTTCGGAAGTCGGTGTCTTTGGATCTGTATTTTAGTTTTTTGCCACCGACTTCCGAAATTAAAGTTATTTTTCACTTTGTAGTGTTTTTTTTTGGAAGTCGGTTTTTGTTTTTGTAAAAAAGTTTTTATTTTTCACTTTTTAGTGGTTCAGTTTGTAATTTATCTAAGTTACAATAACCCAATGTCAACTGCTCATCACGTTTTACAAAATGTTGCTTTTCCCGATGCAGGGACGTTAATTGTTGAGGAGTTCTCCTAGTAAGAACCAGGAGAAATGGAGCTCATGGTGAAGTCACCATTACCATTATTTTGACGAGCATAAACCATATTAAAGTAATCGAATCGCAACCTGTTATATACTTAGATATAATTGAGTATTTCCGAGGGCCCTCTGTGGTCTTCATCATCAGTTCCAGTTCACCGAATGGTACTTTCCGAGATTAAATGCACGAGTTACTATAAAAAATACCGAAATCGATATAGGTGTGCCCATAAAATTTGAGGGTTTCCCTCGATTTCCATAGGATCCCATCATCAGATCCTGATTTGATGATCATGGGACCACTTGGGAAGTATACCCTTTCGAACAAAAAAAGAAAAATCCAAATCGGTCTAGCCATTTTCGAGTAATCGGGGAACATACATAAAAAAAAAAAAAAAAAAAAAAAAAAAAAAATATTCCGACGAATTGAGAACCTCCTCCTTTTGGAAGTCGGTTAAAAAACTGGAGAAGTGGCAAGCGGGCGAATCTGTGTCCGCGCGACATGCTCATTATGAGCCGTTCATAGTACACATTCCGTGTCCGCGAACTAGTGTGGTTTCGACTGTGACCGTGACAATTTATAAGAATGCCGTGTTGTTCAGTGGTTTCTTGTAAAAACGGAAGCAATGTTAATCATGGAATCACTTTCCATATGTAAGTACAAGTATTTTACCGTATTTGTCTTTAAAATCATGAAAGTGACAAAGGGAAAAAGTGGAGACACAGGGTTCCGATACATTTTAACATACTGGGCACATCTCCTTCTTTCTTATTACTAAGGCTACCTACCAACCTGGTATTTTGCTTGGCCTATCTACAACGCCACATGTGAATTGCGCATCAAAGGCCTGACGTCACACAAATCCTGCATCGCGCAAGCAGAGTTTACCGCGCGACTGGCATATTTAAGACATCGTCCGTCGTAGCCCACCACACACAATACCCGACTGGTCGGAGGACCCTTCCTTTTATATGAAATATGAGTGAACTTTACACCCTGTTCCTTATAGGACTTAAATATAACTGCTGAAATGTGGGAATAGGAAGGAATGGTCAGCAACAGAAGAAGCTTAACATTATTAATTTTACATGTGTGATAATAGACCCTTTTTTTTTTTTTTTTTTTTTTGAGGGTGGGAAATCATCAAATAACTTCTCCCGCTCTGGGTGGAGCGGAAGGGCGTGTCAGACTTTTACTGACTAAAACCCACCCGTGTTCCTTCAGTTGCCTATGCCAGGGCCGCGGTAACCCCTTCAGACAACCCGCGACCCCAGCGGCGTCGGCCCTATTGGACCCCGTCACTTGCTGACATCTCTTTGAGGCGCGCGTGGAACACAACGCGCCGTCGACTCGGGCCTGGTCCTTACCGGACGGCGAGCTACCCGCTGCTCACCGTCCGCAGGCCCGCGCCTACGGTGGCCGGAAATCGCCCCGCGATTCCCGCCGCCCAGGGCGTCTCCTGCGGCGACTGAGGGCGTGAGGCTGCCTCTCCCTCACGCGTTCCGCCTCCTCCTTCGCGAGCATCACTGCTTCGCAGAAGGAGGTGACGGCCTCCCATGCAGGTGTAATAATAGACCCTTAATTATTAATACACTGTTTTACAGTATTGTAATAGCTCAGAGTTTATATCATCGGAATTTAACAACAGCTGTCTATATTTTTAATTCGCTTGTACGCACGGCTACAGATCAAGCTATAAATTTCCAGTATAAGCTGATCTCGCATTGTATAGGATTTCCTTACAGTGAGAGGTCAGTGTAAGCTGGATGTGTAGTCTGAAAACTGAAGTGTTAATCGACTTTTGCTGCTGACTGTACTATAGGTACCTACATCTCTGCCTAACCCTACGGGAATTACAGGCGTAATATGATGTTATGCTATTTTAATTGGAGTGCAGGAAAACCACTCTAATAGCGCCAGGTACTTATCGCTAGACTGATTGGTTTTTACTTTTAATAATACAGGGTATAAGGGACAGCCCTTCGCAAACTAACAGGGTAAGGTGCATTCAGCTCCTCACTTTGACACTTCAAACTGACGGCATAACGATTTTTTTTTGTTACGTGAGGATTTCTGACAGTTTAATTCTATCGCAAGACGTTAGGTACGCGAACTTCGTTCCAAATCGAGTTGTTGAATTTTAAACGCTCAGATCAGTGCCAAAAGTTAAAAATCCATCTGTGCTTATTATAGGTAAAAGCCATCTCCACACAGTTTAATTAAAAACAGGTATTTGACTAATACCTCAAGAGGCGAACCCCAAATGTCTGATAACTAATCTTACCAAGGGTGTGTTCCCCAGTAACTGGGTTGTGGAAATCAGATAGGCAGTCGCTACAAGTAAAATACTGGTATTCAGATGCGTCCGGTTAGACTGGAAGCTGACCCCAACATAGTTGGGAAAAAGCTAGGCAGATTGATTGAGGCGTATAATAAATGCAAGTTCAGGAATATGCAAGTTATTCAAAACTCTAATACGAGTACTGCCCCGGATTATAACCAACGCTACTCCTGACACAAAGAATATTATCATAATGAACTGCAAAAAAGTAAAGAACTGCAAAAAACTGCAGTAAAGTAAAAACTGGTCTCAAAATGGACGCACGCACATTCACCTGTTAGACCCGGTTCGTAATGTCAGACCACTGTTTTATTTTAAAACTGCAAAAATAGTAAAATGTAAAAACTGGTCGTTAAAAGGCACGACTGGTGCACGCACATTCTTCGATTAGATCCAGTTCTAAATGTCAGACAACTATTTTATTTTTTATATTTTTCATCTTACACTACTAAATAATAAATACTCTACATAATTATCTATTTATAGGCATTGGTACCTACTGTATAATTATCATCTGTAGTGTGTGAATATTGGAATGGAATGTCTTAAAATAAATTATAGTATAAAAAAAACTAAAAAACACGCTATAATACAACTAAACAGAACTAAAAAAGAGAGAGAAAATTAATGTCATGGTAAAAAAAAGCGTGGAGTGCTTTGTACGACATTCTTACACTGACTCTTTTTACCAACTTCAAAAAAAAGGGAGGTTATCAAGTCGGATGTTTATATATTTAGTATAGTTTATATATAAATTTTTTTTTATGTATGTTCGGGCATAACTTCGTCATACTATATGGATTAGCAAAATTATTATTTTGTGTGAAAGGATATATGTACTTTCGAGGTGGTCCCATTGTCACCATGTCAGAATCTGATTTTGGGATCCCATGGTAATCGTGGGAAACCCTCAAATTTTATAGGCACACCTATAGCGATTTGGGTAGTTTTGTAGTAACTTGTGTATTTGCTCTCGGAAAGCACATTTGGTGAAGTGGAACTGATGATGTAGACCACAGATGGCCATGAACTACTCAATTATACCTAAGTATTTTACGGGTTGCGATTCGATTACTTTAATATGGTTGCTGAGAAATTTGTAGTCGTCACAATGTATATTATGGTAATGGTGACTTTACCATGAGCTCCATTTCTCCTGGTTCTTACTAGGAGAACTCCTTAACAATTAACGTCCCTGCATCGGGAAAAGCAATATTTTGTAAAAGGTGATGCGCAGTTACTATACAGGGTGGTGGGTGGGTGGGTGGAGCCCAAGGAGACACTTTATCCCCGCTACTATTTAATTTAATTACATATAAAGTATGTCAACAACATCTTAATACAGTAGTAGTGTCGCAATATGCAGATGATTTCGTTCTATATATGTTAAAGATAGAGACATTATGAAATGTGAAATGTATATTCAAAATGCTTTAGACCATATTGTTATGTCTTTAGCCGAACTTGGTCTCGAATTATCTTCCAATAAGTCTACATATTGTGTATTTAGTAGAGGCAGACGCAGAATACTACCTTCTCTCGAAATAAATAAACAGTCGTTAACATTTTCACCATGTACTAAATATTTAGGGATGTGGTTAGACCAAAGTTTACGTTGGAGTAAACACATAAATGAAACAATCGCGAAAAGCTCAAAATATTTAAATATATTAAAACTATTTACGGGGAGCTCTTGGGCCATACATACTAAACATATTCGTAAATTGTACATTTCCTTGATCAGAAGTCGATTGGATTATGGTTCGTTTCTCTATGACTGTAGTGCTAATAAAACACATTTATCGAAACTAGACAAGCTGCAAAATCAGGCCCTACGAATAATAGGGGGTTACATTAAAAGCTCCCCTATTCACGTTATGGAATCAGATTTATGTATCCCACCTTTATATTTAAGAAGAGAATATTTAACATGCAAATATTGTCTAAAAATTCGATCGTGGTCAAATAATATCACAATTAATCTTATATCCCAGTTATGCGACTATTGTCATACATCTTATTGGCAAAATAAAAAAAATCCATTACTAGTGAAAGTATACAATGACGTAAGGCACTTAGAAATTACATCATCAGAATATCTTAAAATGTTTACTTTAGAAATCTGGACATCCTATATTCAAAATAATTTCATTAAAATTGAACTCCAAAGTTTAAGCACCGCTAAACGTAATTATAACCCAAGTGTGTTACTGAGTGATATTGTAGCAGAACTGAACATAATATATTTCGGGTGGCATAAAATTTACACTGATGCATCGAAAAGTGCTCAGGGACAAGGAGCAGGGTTATTTGACCAGAGTTTAGGGAACAGGTTTGGATATAAGATTGATTGTGATATATCAATTATGTCGCTGGAACTCATAGCAATTTACAAAGCAGTAAACTATGTCTTGAATCAAAATTTAAATAAAGCAGTAATCTTTTCAGATAGCAAAAGCGCACTTCAACATATCGCTCGATGCGCCTCTGGCTCCAGCAGAGGTACATCGATAGCGTACGATATTTTAAAACTTATAATAATACTTAAAACCAATAATATAGAATGTAGATTGCAATGGGTTCCAGCACATATTGGGCTAAGTGGTAATGAGGAGGCTGACCGTATATCCAAATTAGCGGTAGTCGATGGATGTATAATTAACTATATACCTGATTATTGGGAATTTATAACTAAATTTAAATCGGCATGTTTTATTTCCTGGAAACAACATTTTTTCAAAATTTCTCTGGATAAAGGCATTTGGTACAAAAGCATTCAAGGTCAGCCATCTCGTGTTCCCTGGTTCGAGAATACAAAATTTGATCGAAATTATGTTAAATTGATATTAAGACTCCGTTCTGGGCACTACCCATCGGCAAAGTTTGCATTTCTTATGAAAAAGGCTGATTCTCCTAATTGCACAGTTTGCAATCAAATCGAGTATGTGCAACATTTGCTGATGGAGTGTGCTCGGAACGGAGTAGAACGCGAGTTATTCGTGAAGGAGTTTAAAATAAATAAATTTGATGTAGGCATAATCCAATCCATCTTATCTGTACCATCTTCGAAGATTATTAAAAAGCTGTGCCATTTAATTACGTTCCTCCAAGAATAAATCAAATCATTATTAATATTGTAACCTAATACTGTTTATGTAAGCTAATTAATGTAATAGGCTACGATGGGGCTGACATATCTTTGATAAAAGCCCCTAAATAAAAATAGATTTAAAAAAAAAATAAGTACTTTATCTAGCTAGACCCACGCTATAAATTCTCTTTAAAAGTTTCTGAAACAGTTAGCTTATTGCCAACATTAAAACAGCCAGTGTCATAGTAACCATGGTAACCATAATAGCATCCAAACGGGTGCTTTAATGTTGTACTGAATTTCATAATGCAACTCGGTTTCAAAAAAATAACATTGTAATGCACGCGCGTTTCACTACAACAGCGCCGTAATTAAAAAAAATAACTTATTCGAATTCACGTCGTATACTATGACGCGGGCCGCCATGTTCGATACGAGTATTAGTATTGCAAAAAACTGTTTCAAAACCTTTTACAGAGGATTTATAACATGGATAGAGATAAAGTCTTGTATGCAACTGTACATAATTAGATATTAAAACACTCATGTGATAATATTATCACACTCGGGTTCGCCTCGTGTGATAAACCCACATTCGTGTTTTAATACCCCTTATTATACGTCAGTTGCATAAATAACTATAACTTACTTACGTACTTACTTACTTAACTATACTTTACTTGAATAATTAACAATAAAATTTGGAACACAATAACAACATTTTGTGCATCTATTTTACTGACACACCGCGTAGGCTCCGAGTCCCATTGACACACTTTGTGTACAAAAACCTAAAAAATTTAAACGTTTACCTGACAAAAAAAAAAGATTAAGGCTGCTCCTTCCTAAAATACGGCGAAACTAAGTAACTTTGTCACCATCTTTTACAGTAACTACAGCATCTTTCTGATAGGAAAAATACACAGCAATCTACAATACATAAGAAATGATTTCATGTGTTCTGAAATCTATTTTAGTTTGTAGAACTAAGGGAAAAAAATCCTAAATCCAGGTTTATTTCGCTCTATTTTTTAGAGTTGTTACCATATTACTCCTACAGTTTTCATTAAAAGTGTTCATAAATTTATACAGTTCTTTACAAACTAATAAGGAATGATTTCTTGTCATTACTTTTTTAGTTTAATCAACAGATTTTTTGTAAATCGATAATCCATACTAATATTATAAATTCGAAAGTAACTCTGTCTGTCTGTCCGTCTGTCTGTCTGTCTGTCTGTCTGTCTGTCTGTCTGTCTGTCTGTTACCTTTTCACGCCTAAACCACTGAACGGATTTCTATAAAATTTGGCAAGGCTATATATAGATGGTATCCTGGGGACGGACATAGGCTACTTTTTTTTTCAAAAATAATCCTACAGGGGGTGCTATAGGGTATGAAAGTTTGTATGGGAAACTCAGTATTTCTTAAGTTAGGGATGTGAAAATTAAAATGTATGCTTTTGATAGGAAATAAAGAAATATGCGGTTCAGCGTTTTTGAAAAATCATCCCCTAAGGGGATAAAATAGGGGTTGATTTTAAAATTTACAAAACTGCATGGATTTCGACAAAATTTAGCAAGGCTTTATAAAGCATCCTGGGGAAGGACATAGGATACTATTTTTTTTTCCAAATAATACCACAGGGGGTGATATAGGGGATGAAAGTTTGCAAGGGAAACCCAGTATTTCTTAAGTTAGGTATAACAAATTTATGCTATTGGTAGGAAATTAAGAAATATGCGGTTCAGCATTTTTGAAAAATTATCCCATAAGGGGGTAAATAGGGGTTGATTTTGAAATTTACAAAACTGCACGGATTTGGATAACATTTGGCAAGGCTTTATATAGCATCCTGGGGAAGGACACAGGCTACTTTCGGTTTTAAAAACAATCCAACAGGGGGTGATATAGGGGATGAAAGTTTGTATGGGAAACTCAGTATTTCTTAAGTTAGGGATGTGAAAATTAAAATGTATGCTTCTGATAGGAAATAAAGAAATATGCGGTTCAGCGTTTTTGAAAAATCATCCACTAAGGGCGTAAAATACGGGTTGATTTTGAAATTTACAAAACTGCACGGATTTCGATAAAATTTGGCAAGGCTTTATATAGCATCCTGGGGAGGGACATAGGCTACTTTTTGTCTTAAAAAATAATCCTACAGGGGGTGATATAGGGGATGAAAGTTTGTATGGGAAACCCAGCATTTCTTAAGTTAGGGACATGCCCTATGTTTTCCACATGAACGTTCCCATGGGATATTCCATCCACGCGGGCGAAGCCGCGGGCAAAAGCCAGTTACTTCATATTTTGCAAGCGTTATGTCATCGCGCTTCTCTTTCTTTTTTATGCAGTCCGACAGTGACCGCGCTTTTTGCGACGGACAAGCCTTAACCAAAAATCTAAATCTTATTTTCAGATCCTCGGACAGAGAACTGGTGGCTGATGTCAGGACCAGGCCCTCTGCTGACCATACTCGCGACGTACCTGTACTTCTGCAACTCAGTCGGGCCCAAGTATATGAGGGACAGGAAACCCTATGATTTGAAGAACGTCATGATCCTGTACAATGTTTCACAGATATTGATGAGCATTTACTTGGTGTATGAGGTAAGTTTTCTGTGTACACAGGCCAAAGGAGTTAAGTAACCAGACACGCACACTACAAAACTATATCCTACTGTACGTACTGCTCACAATGACAGCCTCGCACACATCCCATTCATAGAGTGAGTGCGCTGACGTCTTTTAAATGATAGTGTAACATAATTTCGCAATGTAGGATAGTTGCTCTCGTGGCGCAACAGGGAAGCATTCAACCTACAGTGACAGAATGATCTGAGTTCGAGCCGCGAGTTTACTAAAATATTATTTTTGAGATTTTGTAATTTAAAATGAATATACTAACTGAATAAAGCGATATTCTGACCAGTTTGAGAATCTACCACAAGTTTCTCGCCTACTTAAAATTATTTCCCAGTTTAGAAGCTAACTACCCGCTTTAAAAATATATTCCTGCCTTTAATTGTGAACTTATGTAGTCAGTCTGCATTAGCAACTACACATTATACTCTTTCTTTTGCACTTGAAGTTTGTGATTGTGATATATTGATTAATTTAGACCATGCATCATTTAACAAGATTTCAAAAAGCTCAGATTATTGTTTTGCATGAGACAAAAAATATTTCTATTAGTGAAATCGCAAGGCGCCCAATGCTATCGGTGAGTGAAATTATTATTAGAATGTATTAATTTATTATGTCACCGTGATCCCACCCAGTAGTTTTATTATGATTGTCTGTTGTATCTCATTTAACGAATTGTGGATATGAATAGTTGAATCTAATAGGAAATGACACCGGAATAGTTGAATTTAGTATAATGAGTGGCTATGCAGTTAACAAATAAATACATTTTTGTTAACTGCATAGCCACTCATTATATCGATAATTATTTAATCATTTCCATTATTGGTTTACACAGTATTATAGTAATAGTTTTTTATCTGTGTTTTGTAATAAAATATTCAAAAATAATGAATATGTTTGTAAATGATTAGATAATAATAATAAAATACAATTTTAAAAGATTTCATTTTTTTTTCTAAAATATTTAAAAATGTAAATTGCATGTATGGTAATTAAACAAAGGATTTATATTCTAAATAAAGTATAATAATATTGTTTAATACTTTTTAGAAAAAATAAAAAAATTACATTCTATATGTGCACTAATGAATAAAGTAAATAATAAGTGTCATTATTATATTATATTATTTTTTATTTTTTATAAGTATGATATTATGTATTTCCTAGGTCACTCGCCCTGCCTTTTTATTTCTATTTTATCGTATTATCATTTTTATTATTACTGACCACTAGCCTTATATATCAATTGTATTTAAGTATATAAATATATATTCTCTGCATTGTATTTATATTGTGTAACTTTTATTTCTTAATTTATAATTTGGGAGGTGTATGTTTAGACCTAATATTTTCACTTTTTTTTTTTGTAGAGAAAAACCGTTTGACTGTGGGTGCATTGTCACTGAGACAAGCGAAATAAACCGTCGCCTGCCTGGACCGACACCATTGGCTTACACAAATGTTTCGCCTCGGCATCGTGCGTGAGATTGTTGCCACCCATACATCAGATCCATTCGCTTAGACCAGCATAACAGCAGCAGCACACAACGTCATTATGCAAACTGTACGGAACCACCTGCAAGCAGACGGTTTCACATGTTGCAAACCGACGCGTAAAATTTTGTTATATACCGTGCACCGTCAAAATCGCGGAATATCGGCACTTCGATTGACAAAACAATGTCGTCATAATTACTGATGAAAAATGTCTTCGTCGAAAATCACCACCGACTTATCGTAACATACATATTATATACTACCTTTAAATTTCAGACATTTTAACGTTTTTAAATCTATTATTTTCCTAGAAATAATTAATAATGGTTGGTAATAATTATAATACCTACTGTTCCCGATACAGGTGGTAAATGTTTTTATTTTAATTTTAATTTTCAAAAATGTAGGTAATTCATATCTGTATATAACTGAACTAGCGACCCGGCCCTGGGGGCCTACTCCCTAAGTCCGTCCGTCTTTTCGTCCGTCCGTTCATCCGTCCGTCTGATATTACGGTCCATCGAAACAAGTGTGAAAGTTAAATTTTTCGGACGGGCAAAAACACATCGGGAGTAGGGACAACTGGCAAATCATGTTGTCATTCATACTTCGTTCGGGGCCCGAACCATTCATCCATCCGTAGGTGATACGGAGTAAGAAACGCCCGTAACCAAGGCCGAAACTACGGGTTTCGTGCTTAGGGAGTAGGCCCCCTGATTCGCACGGTTTTTACGACTTGTTAAAACATGAAGGTTTCTATAATATATAAGTTAAATATTTATCATGATAGTGAAAACCGCATCAAAATCTGTGGCGTTAGAAGAACAACGCGGCTACACAGACAGACATGAAAAGCGACTTTATTTTATAATAGATACCTAAACGAAATACTTAATACTTTCACAGCATATTTAGCCATAATAAATTAAGTCGGCGGTACTGTTTAGGTAGGAGTGTGTGAGTGATGTTATTGTTACTGGATCAGATTATATTTGTTATCTATGTGACATGTTTATTCACTCCGCCCATTGTTGTATACATATTATATAATGGTATAAAAAGATGTAATAGCATGTTCTAAACATATTGTTGTATTTATAATAAAACATGTTCACTTTTGATGTTCTTTTTTTTAAATAAAGATATTTATTAAAAATGGTTTTATTTATTTAAGCAATTTTAAATAAATAAAACATTTTCTTAACAAAAATTGTTCTAATTGCTTTAGCTTAAAATAATAAATCGCAAAAAGAATCATCACTTCAGAGATTTGAACTCACACAGTAGTACTCAGAAGTATGATGCCTTATTCGTTGGGCTACGAACGCTTAAGTTTTCAACGCGAAATTATGTTATACTATAATTGAGAAGACATTAGCGCACTCACTCGCACATGAACGCGATGTGTGCGTGAGGGCATTGTGTGCTGTACGTAATGAATCGTTTTAACAGTAGCGATAGTTTTGTAGTGTCACGCACACTACAACACTGGTTACTTATCTCTGTTGCAGAGTGTACATGGTGTAAGTGTAAACAATGGCAATATTTTAAGGGATCATTTTACTCATCATTATGAACAACAGTCTGTCTCAGCTGGATATCTCAAGAACTACTAATGCTATCAACTTGAAATTTGGAACAGATTTACCCAACAATTTTGCAAGTAAAAAAGAAATAAAAATATTTATGTATTTTTTTGGGACTAAAAGGGGGTCTTAAAAATTCAAAGTCGGGCTACTAGGGCATGTGGGGTATCATATGAAAGAGCACTGTTTGCACATTCTCAAACATTTTTTTATTTATTTATTAATTTATTTTACAATTTATGTACACACAGAAAAATGCAAAGAGATACATAATACTTAAAATTAGGGGTACAAAGGTACTGCTTATTTCTTCAGAAATTTCTTCCAGCAGACCTGCGAAAGAAGAAATGAAAAAGAAATTATTTTTATTTTTTTAAGTCTGCATAGTTTTCGACTTTTGATAAAAATTGTAAAAAAAAATACCGTTCGCCCCCTCCCCCCATATCTCCGAAGTTTGCACTGAGAAAAATCTAAAATTATTCAGTTATAGAAGTCTATGTAAAGATTACAGGAAAAATAAAACGATGTCTCTAAATAGCACACTTTTTCAGAAATCGGAACGGAACCCTCGGTGCGCGAGTCCGACTCGCTCTTGACCGGTTTTTTTTAAACCCTCAAGTGTCGAATGCACCCCATGTGTGCATAAGAAAAACCCTTTTTTTGTTAGGTATATAAGCTTATATCACATATATATAAATGTAAAAAAACATCATCCGATGGAAAACCAATAATCATCATTAGTTGTGAACCTATGGAGTTCGTAGCTAACTCCCCCTCCCGCCGCGTGTCAAATGCACCCCAAGTGTGCAAAAGGACAAAACTTTACATAATAGGTATATAAGCTTAGATCACATATATATAAACGTAAAAAAACATCATCCGATGGAAAACATATCATCATCAGTAGTTGTGAACCTATGGGGTTCGCAACTAACCCCCAACCCTCCCCACTCGCTGGGGTTTTGGGTCTAAAATTAGCCAAACTCAGACACTTGAGGGGTTAACTAGTGTAAAATGACTTGTGCTGAAGTGCTGGGTGCTGCACTTTTATATATAAAACTTTGACAACTTTACTACGCTTACCATAACATCTTTTAGTTAACTTTGTAGCTTATTATCACCTGCGTATACTAGCACTGGCTATATAGAAAACTGTCTATATAAAAGTGACATGTAAATTTGTACTTCATTCTTTTTCCACGTTGTTCTCAGATAAAACATTCTTTATAAAAAAAAAAAAAAACGTTTATTTCAGACTATTAATGTCCATAATTTTGTAAGTAAAAAAATATCATAAAAACTATGTTAGTAAAGAGGAGCTCAATAATCAATCAATCAATATTAATATAGGTAATAACCATACATATCCGTATTAACATTAAAATTGAAAATTAATTTATTTAAAAAATAATATAATTGAATATAAATTATAATTAAATATAATATTAATAATAATTTAATGTAAGAAATTGAAAGTAAACTAAAACTAAAATGAAATTACAATTGAAATAAATTATACTCTATACTATCATACTCTATTATTTTATACTCTTTATACCTTCCTAATATATAGGGTGACTGGTAATTAGTGACTGATACTTAATTAAACACATGATTATACTCATAATAACAAAAAAACTTTTAATATGGGACCAAACCAGAAATCGCCAAAAAAAAAATCAGTTAAATACATTCATGTTTGCATAGCTCGTGAAAATGTAGGGAGCAGTTGGGGAGCAGCTGATTTTTTTTTCGCGATTTCAGGTTTGGTCCCATAGTAAAAGTTGTTTGTTATCATGAGCACGATCATGTGTTTAGGTATCGGTCACTAATTACCAGTCACCTTATATACATATCAGTATTTCATGTAGTTTCGCTCCGCAGACCTAATTATCAATTTTCCTTTACTTTTACAGGGCTTAGTCGCCGGATGGTGGAATGACTACAACCTATCATGCCAACCTGTAGATTACTCAAACAGTCCCAAAGCTCACAGAGTAAGTACAAGTATCTCTTATGAGGACTTATGTTTCATAAACATTGTGAATACTGAATAAACATCATCTGCCTAGCCTTTTTCCAACTATGTTAGGGTCCGGATGCAGCTGACTACCAGTATTTTACATGGAGCTACTGCCTATCTGACCTCCACAACCCAGTAACTGGGCAATACGATACCCTTACCAAGGGGTATGGGACTGGTTCTCAGACTCGGGTTTCTGACGACCCATAACGACTGTCAAATATCCACGAATGACAGCCGGGATCAACGTCTTAACGTGCTTTCCGAAGCACGGAGGAGTCTTGGTATGTAAAGATGGTCACCCATCCACGAACCAACCGCGGCAAGCGTAGCTTAGCCGGATCAATCAACCCGTGCGGCTGTTATTACTTAGCCACAAGTCCCAAGAATACTGAATAAGCAATGTTTACAAAATATTGGAGCGTTAAAAACATTGTCTTCCATGATTTTTAACACTAGCCCATGGATTCAGGATTTATGAAGGTTTGGATGTCGTACATTTGTTAATAGGTTTTTTAACACTTTTTGCAGATGGCAGCAGCGGTATGGTGGTACTTCGCAGCCAAGATTATTGAGCTTCTGGACACAATCTTCTTCGTGTTGAGAAAGAAGAACAGACAGATAACATTCCTTCACCTTTACCATCACTTCATGATGCCCATCTGCGCTTGGATCGGCGTCAAATTCTTGCCAGGTACGTTAAAATCTTTTTTGCACATCTGCTAGTGATTTAGATGATAAATAATATTTGAGACGAAATTCAAAATAGAGAGAGAGGATTATGTCCAACAGCGGACAGAGAAATGCTGAAGATTGAGTGATTGTTGATAATGCTGAGATCTGGGTTTTAAACCATGGTGATACACGTAAAAAATATTATGTCAATCAATCTGCCTAGCCTTTTCCCAATTATGTTGGGGTCGGCTTCCAGTCTAACTGGATGCAGCTAAATACCAGTATTTTATATGGAGCGACTGCCTATCTGACCTCCACAACCCAATTACTTAGTAATACGATACCCCTTGGTAAGACTGGTTGTCAGACTTTCGGCCTTCTGACGACCTGTAACGACTGTCAAAGATCCACGAATGACAGCCGGGACCAACGGCTTAACGTGCTTTCCGAGGCACGGAGTAGTCTCGATATGTAAAGATGGTCACTCATCCACGCACCAACCCCAGCAAGCGTAGCTTAACCTGATGGATTGATCAATACGGCTGTTATTACTTAGACACGAGCTCCAAAATATTATGTATAGAAACAGCACAAAAATATTATATATAGAACTAAAAATCTATTGACATTCTTTTAATAGATCGTTGTGTATAATTCCAGGTGGACACGGAACTCTCCTTGGCGTGATCAACTCCTTCATCCACATCATCATGTACACTTACTACCTGATCTCCGGTCTCGGACCTCAGTACCAGAAGTACTTGTGGTGGAAGAAGCACCTCACCACCATGCAGCTGGTAAGTTGATGAATTTCACAATCTAGTAATACTTATGGTCCCAACGAAATACAAATTCGACAGAAAAATAATTCTATCAAATCATAATATTAATTATGCTGATCAACGCTCAGCTTAAACCCTAAGATATGAAAAGCTGAAATTTAGCAAAGAGGTTCCGTTTATGATATTTCAAATTCGCTAGCAAAGTACTATTCCGCATATTGGCACACACAATTGTCTAGAGAAGTTATATAAACAACACTGCTAAACGATACATCACCCACTGGATTAAACAAAAACGACTTACACGATGGCATGCTTAGAACCGAACCTTTGCTTCAATAAAAATACATACTTGCAAGAATTTGAACATTTCAATGAAACTGAATTAAAACAAAGCAAATAAGTATGAATTATGTTAATCTGAATCATTTGCAAAGTATACAATGTGGAGTAAAAGTAAATAGTAATTTGTATTAGCAAATAGTTTTAGAATAATGTTTGCAAAATTAAAAAATGTGAATGTTAATAAACTTCCGAAAACTTAACTGAGACATAGTGATGCATCCATGAATGACATAATCTACGATGCTCCAAAATTATGAATGAGATATGCAAACTCCCAACCTGTTTTTAAATTATACAACACCAAACTTATATCCAGCTATTTTATTCTTACGTCACCTGTTTTATCTAAAGATTTTTTTAGATGAATATCATTCTCATCTTTGTCCTTTTCGTTTTTCAGATCCAGTTCTGCATCATCTTCTACCACAACTTCACGGTCATGTTCAGTGACTGCAACTACCCTAAGGGTATCAACTTCTTACTCACCCTCAATGCTAGTCTCTTCCTTTATATGTTCGGTACCTTTTACTATAATAGCTATGTCAAAAATAGGAATGCTGCTCAAAATGCCCAGGTTACTGCAAATGGAAAAGCGAAAGAGTGTTAGTACAAAGAATTGATTATTGTGATTAATAGAGTAGTTTGTTGAAGCTAGCTTCTGATTGGCTTTTATTGTGTAATATATCTATGTGTTTCAGATTTTGTAGAATGTGTGTGTAAATGGTTTTCTTTTATAGAGTATCTTTTTTGGTTAGAAAGTTTTAACAAAACCATAAAGTACAATATTATTGTGGGTTACTTGATAAACTTTTACCTTACGCTTATGAAACCTATTTTTATCGAGTCTTACTATCATGAATTTTTATTCATTGGCTTTCCTTATCCTGAAAAGTACGAAACTTCTTAGTAAGCACACACAATTTTCAGAATCTTTAACATATAAAATAAGTATCTTAGTAGACATTCATATAGACTTCCACCATTTCTTTTAAGCTAATGACTGTATATTTGTACAAATAGTTTTAATTGTTGGTTAAGGTATAATATATTATTATATCAATGAAAACTATTTGACATTTGCCCTATTTTGGACTGTTAAAACGTATAATTACTATTTGTGTATGCTGTGAAAATTATAAGTATGTGTGTAACTTTGCATTACTCGAATTTTCAAGGTTAAGTTAAGAAATAAAGTTTACGGTACTTAAATTCTTGGTATAGTTAGCGTCAATAATATCGGGACGAACAGACTGTTCAAAATGATCTGACCAACTATGAAAATGAAATATTAACCTAATGATACAAGGAGTGTTTCAAAATGAAGACAGCACACGACAACTGTCATTCTGACAAGAATTTTATCCCATTGAGATAAAGTTTAATTTTCTTAGTTATTGAGATCAACATTTTTGACGCTGACTGTATACCAATCTTGATTGATTAAGGGTGGTCGCACATCTGACGGAAGATGCATCCGGTGCAACTTGGTTATCTTCCAGTTAGTACGCACGATGCACTAACGCATCTTCAACGAGAACGAGATGACGGCGCTGAAGTAGCGATAGAGTCTGTGCGTAAGGAGAAGTGGCATAAGATTTGGGGGCGCAGTTGAGCTCAATTACCGTATTTGTGATGTAATCTACACTATTACGTCATTATAGTGCGACTGTAACATCTTGATTGTTTTGAGGCTGTGTTAGAATATTGTAATGTTTACAGATTCTGTCTTAATAATTGTTTTGATGAAATTTATAATAATCATAGCCTTAGTTCCATTTTACGCCACGCTGCTTCTCTTTCCGCACAGACTCTACATACATTTCCTATCACCGCGTGTCTACCGCACGGCGTCACTGGCACCGCACGTTCGGTTCGAATAATCTCGTTCGTCGTTTACGTCCGTTGAAACTGTGCGGTGGACAAGCAGGGCAAGGCTACAGCGTATTTCAATGGTAACACTGTTCTGCTATCTCTATAGAGTAGTGATTGTTTATTTCGACTTTCACATTAAGATCTGCGATGATATTCATATGTCTTTTTTTATCGTTTTTTGTCATGTTTTGCTCTTACGTTCGATATCTTTATATTAACTTTGACACGGTGTGTGATAATGATTATTATAATATTATTAACATTAAATACAGCATACACTACGTTTATTTAAAAAAATTATTTTAGAATTATTGATAATCTGACAAATCTGTTTATAAGTAAGTTTCTTTTGAATCCGATTTGACTGTAAATAGTCTGTAGTGATGTTCTGTAAAAAATGTCACGTTGAAAACTTAGGTGAAGTGAGTTTGAAGTCACCTGTGATTCCACCTTATGCTTGGCATTGACACTACTGACAGCTCATGTCAAGCTCACTTCATTTAAGTTTTCACCGTGAGATTTTTACAGAATAGCATTATTGGTCTTTTTAAATGTATGTAAACTGAAATATTTTATTTATGTTCAATACGTTTCGTTTTTAAATCGATGTTTTCTTTTAAATAATATCACACATCAATATCTTTAAGATTTTTACAAACAATTTTGGTTTAACCCGTCGCATGTCGTCGTCAAAAGTTATTTATAATTATAATATTATTTTGTACCAAATATAAAATCAAAATACAAATTATGAACCATTATGTCGAGGTTTATATTGAAATATAGCATTTTTGTAATGATTTTAAATCTTTTACATTAAGAAAGTATTTTTAAATTATTGAACATTTATAATTAAATAAATTTGAAAATGGATTTCAAACAGAAACGCACTGAAGACTTGTTATTTTAAGAGGATCTGAAATATATGGGTAATTTTATATAAATATGTTGTTTCTTTTTACAATTAATTTACAACACTGCAGTCTCATCGATGTCTACGGAAATCCTGAGAGATCAAAACTAAGGGGAAATGTTGCTCCAATACTCACTACATTATCTGGAACCCTTGAAAGTAAATACTGACAAAAAAATTGTCAAAACTTGTTCTATTTCACCAACCATCCAAACCCAAAGGAAGATCTTCTGGTCTGTGAAGTTTGGACGTTGTTAAGCAACCTTAGAGATCTCTGGGTCGTGGACGTCTTATAGGCAGTCACTCTATGTAAAAGAATGGTATTCAGCTGCATCCGTTTAGACTGTAAGCTGACACCAACATAGTTGGGAAAAGGTTAGGCAGATTGATTGGCATAGGTGTTTATACTCGTATCTATATTTAAACTGTGTAGAAAAAGGGAAAGGGAGACCTTTCCCCAGCTGTGGGACATTACGGGCTGTAGTGTTTGTATCTATGTAATAGATATAATACATTGTCTCATGTACACCAGCAGAGGAGGTAGCTGTCAATCTGACAACTGGCGTTAGACGCGGTGCAGGTTGGACGTGAGCCTGCGCTCGGAGCTGGTTGTAGCGGTGAGCCAGTGTAACACTAATACTATACATATAGTTAGTTAGTGTTGTGATAGTGATCACTACACGGGCTAAATAGATAGATAGGTATATCTATCTATTTAGCCCGTGTAGTGATACATACCTAAGCTAAATGCTTAGGTTATGCAAACCTCTCTTCTCAATCTTAATTAATAAGTTACAAAATTAGTATTTCTTATAAAATAAAAGGCGTGTGACCGACCGACTTCTCGACAATTCAAAAGTACCTGTAATTGGTTTATTTGTATTGGCTTCACCCGCGTGGATGTCGGAAAACCACGTCCCACGGGAACGTACTAGCGGGAAATCCTTCCTTTTTCCTTGTCTACATTATAAAGGGAATCACTACGCAAAATTTCAGCATTCTAGATTCCCTTTTAAAAATAATATTAGCAAATATTAACAAAAACCGTTTGACCACAGGTCTATTTTTTGACTTATGTAAAGCTTTTGACTATGTATCTCATGACTTATTATTTCAAAAACTAGAGGCAATTGGTATAAGAGGACCCGAACTAGATTGGCTGTCGTCTTATTTATCTCAAAAACCGACAGCAATGTGTTGTAATCACAAAACTAGACGAACATGACAATAATAATGTAATTGTTTACTATTCTTCTTTTTTTTTCAATCGTTTATCACTCCCCTTGGTTTGTATACTAATAATATATATTGCACTAAGTTACCTATATGTGTGGACTTGTAATTAGCTAAATATGTAGTTACCTATATTGTAATTATTTTAATTATTTGTCTGTAAGTCCTCCTAAAAGATAAAAATAAATAAATAAATAAATGTGACGTCGTACTTTTCCGAATATCGATACAACAAGTTTGGAGTCCCACAAGGTAGCATATTAGGACCAATTTTGTTTCTATTATACATTAATGACATAGATAGATAGAATACTATTTATTATGCACACCATAAAAATTACAGATATAAATGTTGAAATTTTACATAGGGTGACACAATGGGCGGTCTTATCGCTAAAAGCGATCGTTTACAGACAACCTTTAACATAACCAAACTAACAAATCATAAATGTATTTTATTTGCTGATGACATCTCTATATTGGTAACATCTGATAAAAAAATGACGGAATAAAAATGATGAAATTTACATTAATAATACAATTGACATACTTATAAAATGGCTAAATATTAATAATTAAATAATTAATTTAAGTAAATCTAAATACGTACAATTTAACCAATCCCATATCACTAAATACAATTTTAAACTTAAAATATTGGAAATGAAAGAAGTGAATCAAACAATTTTTTTAAGAGTTAATATAGACCATCACTTGAATTGGAAAGCATAATTATGTAGAAAATATATGTAATACGATAAATAGGTTTGTATAAGCCCTAAGACAAATTAAAAATAAAACTGACAGAAAAACAGCCATAATATGCGTATGTAGAATCGATTCTAAGATACGGGCTTATGTGGGGAAATAGTAGTGAACGAAATAGAGCGTTTCTTGCGCAAAAACAATGCATCAGAGCAATTTATGGGCTAGCGCCTGACGAGTCCTGCGAGCCCATATTCAAAAAACTTGATTTATTACCGCTACCATCTCTTTATAAATATGAAATTTGCATGTTGGTGGGTGAATCTTGAGAGGCTCAATTTATGATTTCCGGAGGTATAAAGTACCGGCAATATTGAAATAAAGACCCAAAGTATTTTTTTATGTCGCATCACTATGGTATACAACGTGTAACGTTAAATGCGCAAAACATCTTAAGGGGTCATTGTACTCATCAATATGAACAACTTTTATTATGGTACCAAACATGAAATCGCGAAAATGAAATCAGCCGTTCAGTACATTTTGACAATTTATGCGAACATAAATGTACTGAACAGCTGATTTTTTTTCGCGATTTAAGGTTTGGTCCCATAGTAAAAGTTGTTCATAATGATGAGTACAATGACCCCTTAAGAGATTTTGCGCATTTAACGTTACACGTTGTATAGTTGATGCACAATAGTTACTCTTTTTAATTTGGGTGTAATTATCTAAAAAAAAAACAAAACGTCACAAAAATTGATAACGTTCGTTCAAAAATGACCCCTATTTTTGATAAATGTGTTAATAATTCTGCTAAAAAAATGCGCCACGAGAATCAAGTGAATATTCTCAATTTCAAGATTTACCCTTGTATGGAAATATAAAGAATATTTTGTAAAAGTGTCTGACGTAAGCTCTAGAAATCGCAGAGACCAACTCCCAGATTGTCCAAATAGGTACAGCAAAAGTCGTCTAACTATGTGTGTAAGAATTTATAGTAAAATACCTATAGAACTTAAAACTCAAAATAATAGATTGTTTAAGAATAAATTGTTGCAATGGCTGAAAGCCCACAACTTCTATTCCCTTAAAACATTCTTTGAAAATAAATTATGACTCTTAAGCTATGACTCGATTTTGCATGCTACAGTTCCAATAGCTAAACATGTTTGTACTCCTGTTTAAATTCTAAGACCAATAAACACCATGTTTTAAGCAAATAAAGAATTTGAATTTGAAATGTTTGGGCTGGGCGTTGATGAGTCAGTCAGTCAGTCAAAACTTTTCTTTTTATTTATATAGATACCTGGATAAATGCTTTGAGTTTAAGTTTGATTTTGACGTAGATTCAATTTCATTTTACAAAACAGAGCAATCAGCGTCATCTATACAATGCATCCTCGTGAGTTCCTTAGAAACAAATCCAAAGAAATTTATATAATAACTGTGCCTTCTCTTGATATCTTGGAAAGTATTTCAGAAGTTCGCTAAAACTTTGACTGTGTGACTGCTTCCATGAGGGGGAAAAACGTAGCCAATAATGTAAAACTAGCTTTCGCCAGTGGCTTCGCCCGCTTGCATTTCGGAAACTATCCCGCGGGAACATACTATCCCATGTCTCATGTCTTATTCCAGGTCATGATCTACCCGTGCACCTTTCATCCAAATCCGTTTAGCCGTTTTAGCGTGAAAGCGTAACTAACAAACAAACAAACTCACTTTCACATTTATAATATTAGGTAGGATTTGGGCCAAAACTACAGTATCTAATCAGGATAGATAAAAACCCCAAACTAAATAAAGAGAAAAAAAAAAAAAAAAAAATCTAATCAGGGTGGATGCCAAACGTAAATTAATTTTGGAGTGATTTTTTCGTCGATGAAAGGAGAAAAGCTAGCTTCTAAAATTGGGGAACCTAGGAGGTGCAGTGAACTTTGATTTTTTGGTTATTGCATTAAACTCTAGGGTCAATTGTCCCTCGTGGCATTGCATAAATTGGAAGCCATTTGTTTCCACGGGCCCCAGAAAGCACCACCTTCGGGATCCAACATCATAGTAGGAGATGTCCACACCGGTATCAAGTCGACAATGAAATATCTGGGACCCGTCCTTGATAGCCGGTGGAACTTTGGGCCTCATTTTCAGCGGTTGGCTACCCGATTGATAGGCACCGCGAATGCACTTTCACGTTTGCTGCGTAATCTGGGGGTCCAAGTACTTCCTGTCGGGATCGTACGGTCCATGGCGCTCTATGAAGCGCCTGTATGGGCGGACGACCTGACGGCCCGCAACATTGCAATTCTGAAAAGACCACAGAGAGCAATGGCCGTCAGGGTGATAAGAGGATACCGTAATGTCTCCTTCGAGGCGGCGAGCCTCTTAGCCGGATCACCACCCTGGTATCTTGATGCAAAAATCCTAGCGTCACTATATCGGTGGCGTCGGGACGTGCTGGAGCGGGGCGAGCACCTGATGCCTCGTCATGTTGAGGTGTACAGGGCTGGAGCTCAGCCCTAGTGGTGGCTTGGGAGCAGCGACTTGCGCAACCCAGCGCAGGGCACGCTAATAAAGCGGCGGTAAGACCCGTTGCGAGGGAGTGGCTGGAGAGACGGCATGAAGCCCTTACTTTCCGGCTGACACAGGTACTGTCCGGACATGGGTGCTTCGGAAAGTACCTGTGCCGCAACACTATACTTTGAAAACATTGTAAAAGCCGATTATTTTTATTTTATAAGAGTAAACGTGGAGTTTCTTGCCGAACTTCTCTAGAGAAGAACCGGCAAGAAAGTCCAAGAGCAGTCTTCACGTAGGTATTTTTATAACATGAAAAAAAAAAGAAATCAGGAGACATACTTTATATCCACGTGTCGTGAATGACGCTATTGAATAATAATATGTAATTTAGAGGCTGATTATAAAATTTGTATTTTTTCATTACCTACTTAACTTACTTTTACAAACGCTTTAGCAAGTCATGGTTATGGATCCAAGGAATTAATTTAGGGAATTTAACTTGGTAATAAAATTAATGGGCGAATATTTTTTTGTTTAGTACTGGTTTAGTGGTGTAACGTGAGGTTTGGTTAATTATTACTCTTGAACGGGAATTAGAAATTGTGTGACCAATCACAGAAATAGTTAGAAATATTTTTAAGTCGAGATGGCGGCATTTTTAGGCATGGTGGAGGACACTTACCAATATATTTTTTATGATTTGTGCGGTAAGATTTATTAATTTTTTTTTAGTTTTTCTAGTAAACTCTTTATTAGCATACAATGTAGTATGTCGTTATAGAAGAAATACAGTATCATACTGCAATGTGATCTCGTAGTCTTGTTACGAAACCATAATTATTTATAAAATCTCGTCAAAATACTTTACAAAAATGCATAGACTGACGTAATTCTTAATGGGACTTAATTTCATGTTCGCGACTTCGTCCGCGTGGAAGTCAACTTTAAGTAGACGTACCATAAATCATTTATCCTTTTTCGCTCGGCAATAGTGTAACGTCTTGCATCCGAAGTTCACATTGTCTTTCAAGTCGAAGCTTAATTTAGCAAAACAGATTTTGACCTATACTTACATTATATAGCTTTTTGCATAGTTTCTTTTCAAAAAATAAATAAAATTCGCGTCCACTATTAAAACATTATTAAAACTCCCTAAAATAGCAACACCTTCTGCCAACATTACATCAAAAGCAATAAAATAGAGCAAAAGTTGGGGTTATTTTATCAAAGTTTGATATTTTTTGTTTCCGAAAGTATTTATTTCTTATATTTGAAACTTAGTTAGCTCAAGGTAAGAAGAGTTTTGCACAAAAAAAATTAGAGACTACTATATAAAAGTCGAACCGTGAAAAGCTTTCGTCGTCCATTTCCAATGACGCCGAAAGTGTTTTTTATACTTACTCGATCGCGTTTACGTTAATTTACGTAATTTGTTATGGAATAAAATTGTTTCCCGTTATAGTCACCAGATGGCGGGCGCTTATTCAGTTTCAGTACAAATTGAAGTTCAATTCACGCGGTAAACTCTGATTGCGCAATGCAGGTTGCGTGACGTCATATCATTTGTGATGCGTAATTCGTATGTGGCAATGTAGATGCCGCCACACTCTTAAGGGTAACCTGGCACTAAGAACAAAGTCCGATTTGATCTTCTGCAGAAGCATCGTACAATAGGTACCTCCATCATCACACCACATTCGTGTTCATAATTGTTTCTTCCTCCTGTTTACAGATCCCAGAACAGTTGACTGGTGGCCATCTCCGTTAGTTATGTTCACTGTTATACCATTCTACTTATATTTCTCCAAGAGTTTGGGGCCGAGGTTAATGAAAGATGAAAAACCATTCAAGTTGAAAATGATTATATTTTATTATAATATATTTCAAATACTTATCAGCGGCTACATATTTTATGAGGTAAGTTAACAGTCTTTTTTAAGGTTCCGTACCTAAAAAGTGAAAACGGAACCCTTTTAGGATCACTCGTGTGTCTGTCTGTCTGTCCGTCTGTCACAGCCAATTTGCTCCGAATTTAACGGACAGACTTAGTTGAACTTTGGTACACATTATATGAATTTCTGTGACCCAAACACGGACGTGTAACGTTAATAAATAAATTTTGAATATGGGGCTCACTTTTGGGGGACAAATAAGAAAATTAAAAAAAGTTTTGCAAAATGTGTGACATATCAAATGAAAGGGCTGTGAGGGTCTTCAATAGATTTATTTTATAATTTTAAAATATTTTTTTTAAAGTTAAGAAAATAGACGAAAATTCCACCCCACTTATCTCCAAAACTAGATACAGTCTAAAATTTTGAAAAAAAAATACTGAAAACAGTTCTATACATATATTACAGGTTTGATAAGAAGTCTGTTGTCTTAAAATAACATGGTAAACCTCTCAATATTGTGCGCACAAACCAGAAACATTTGATTTGCAGACAAAAACAAATACAACACACGACCAACACACTTAACCATAACACACACAAACACACACACATGAACACACCCCGACACACACACACCATGTTTCTCACAGAAACAAACTACGGACGGAACTCTTCATAGTGCGTAGTCCGGACACGCACGTCTGTTTTTTCTATAGGTACTGAATGAGGACATTAGAAGTGTTTTATATCCCTTTGTTTATGATTTTTTTCAATTACAGGGTATGCTTGCCGGTTGGTGGCCAAGTAGTAGCAATGCATACAATTGGACTTGTCAACCAGTGGACATGGCCGATAACCCAAATACACAAAGAGTATGTCAACTTCTTTATAAATTATTTTAAGAGCCCGTTAGCCTTTTGACTATCAAGACCTTTCTGTTCTTTTTCCACATGCCAGAAGCGCTTAAGGGTGCTCCTTCCTAAAATACGGTGAAACTAAGTTACTTTGTAACCATTTTTTACATTAACTATAGCATCTTTCTGATAGGAAAAAATACACAGTAATCTACAATACATAAGAAGTGATTTCATGTCTCCTGAAATCTATTTTAGTTTGTAGAACTAAGGAAAAAAGAACCTAAATCCAGGTTTATTTCGGTCTATTTTTTCGAGTTGTTACCATATTACTCCTACAGTTTTCATTAAAAGTGTTCATAAATTTATACAGTTCTTTACAAACTAATAAGGAATGATTTCTTGTCATTACTTTTTTAGTTTAATCAACAGATTTTGTGTAAATCGATAATTACTTCATATTTTGCAAGCGTTGTGTCATCGCTCATCGCGCTTCTCTTTCTTTTCTATGCAGTCTGACAGTGACCGCGGTTTTTGCGACGGACAAGCCTTAATGTGGACCCCCTTTCTTTCTCTATGAAGCAAGCTCTTCCCGCCATCTTTGCCTTGGTCCGCAATATACAATAAAAAGAGACGCACTTTTGTCTAGCACTTATTCCTATCTCACTTTTCATCGCATCTACATTTTCGATGATTCACCTTATTTATATTTCAGATGCACAATGCTGTCTGGTGGTACACAGTTGTAAAATTCATAGATTTGTTGGATACAGTCTTCTTCGTCTTGAGGAAGAAGGACAGACAGATCTCTTTCTTGCACGTGTTCCATCATTCTATGATGCCCGTCGTGACTTTTTTTGGAATTAAATACTTTCCAAGTAAGGATTTGTTTTTATGTTTACTAAATTCAGTATCAAATTTATTAACTGGGTTTATTAAAAGTTGATTGGTTATGGAGTACTCAAAAAACCCTTCACATGTCATGATACTTAACTTTATATAACATTGAGCCAGTGAGGTTTATAAAATACTGCGCCTAAGTAATGAGTAACCTATATCGATTTCCAGGTCATGGTCTACCCGTGTGCCACATTTCATCCAAATCCGTTCAGACGTTTTAGCGTAAAAGCGTAACTAACAAACAAACAAACAAACTCACTTTCGCATCTAAAATATTAAGTAAGGATAGCTATAAAATACTGGCAAGGTGCTCATTGAGGAAGAATATTCTCGTGAAAAGCGGTTTGGTTTGCTCCGTTTTTAGGGTTCCGTACCAAAATGGTAAAAAGGAACCCTTATGGTGTGACTCAGTCTGTCTGTCTGTCTGTGTGTGTGTCTCAAGAACTACTAATGCTATCAATTTGAAATTTCGAACAGTTTTAGATGACGTTTAGCCAACTATTTTACAAATAAGAAAAAAATAAAAATATTTATAATTTTTTTGCTACAGGGACTGAAGGGGGTCTTAAAAATTCAAAGTGGGGCTACTAGAGCATGTGGGGTATCATATAAAAGATCGCTATTTGCACATTCTCAAACATTTTTATTTTTTTTTAGGCCGCATAGTTTTCGACTTTTGATGAAAAATGTAAAAAAAAATACCGTTCCCCCCCCTTTTCTCCAAAGTTTGCAAAGAGAAAAATCTGAAATTATTCTATGTGATAGAAGTTTATGTAAAGATTACAGGAAAAATAAAACGATGTCTGTAAATAGCACACTTTATCAGAAATCAGAACAGGAACCCTCGGCTAGCGAGTCCAACTTGCTCTCGACCGGTTCTTTCATATCGTGTAGAAATCCTAATGCATGTCGTTCACTACTAAGGTATCAATAAATAAATAAATAAATAAATATCCTTGGACATTTCACACAACGCCATCTAGTCCCAAGCTAAGCAACCTAATGCTTGTGTTATGGTAACGAGATGGCTGATAAACTACTTATATACATATTTTTTTTTGTAAATACATACATAGGAAAACACCTCGAACACTCGGAACAAATACTTGTAGGTCGTACAAATATTTGTTCCGTGCGGGAATCGAACCCGCGACATGCTGCGCAGCAGTCAATCGCTCAACCACTGCGCCAAACTTGTCGTCAATGAATATAACATAGATCTAAGAAAATATTAAAATTGTTTTAATAATTTTCCAGATGGTCATGGAACTCTCTTCGGCCTCATCAACTGTCTCGTACATGTCGTGATGTACACCTATTACCTGATCTCAGGTCTCGGACCTAAGTACCAGAAGTATCTCTGGTGGAAGAGGCATCTTACTACTATGCAGTTGGTAAGTCAAAACTTTCTAGTACAGTTCGACTGGATATTCGCGAGTCTTTATATTATTCGCGATGAACCCTGGACAATACGACATGAATATTTACTTTGTAAAGTATTACTTATACTTTTAATTATTGTGAATGTGAAGACTACGTGGATCATTGTTTTTCATTTATTTTATTTTATCCTTTTCTCAGTTTTAGTCATAGTCTGGCAGTTTGAGTAATTTATGCGGCCTACCCAAATGTCTTTTCATTGGTATTGTTCGTCGAATCGTTGAGCTCCTTATGTTTTGAGTTGAGCTGCACGATTACTGACAAATGCGTGCACTGACTGGACAGGTCCACTCAATCTGTGTGGTTCTTTCCTCAAAAGACCATTTCAGACAGCAATCTACATGGTCTTCACATGATCTAACCAAGATTATGTCTGGACTTTAAAAGGAACTGTGACCTCTGAGTTTGTTTCGGCCTTTCTTCTCAGAGATGTGACTACACATAGGAAACGCCGATCTCATCTAGTTCTAAAAAACATGATTGACGTGTAAAAGTGTTTGTACAAACCTATTTACAGAAAATAAATCATTTATCAATAAACTCCATACGGTTTTGCTAACTAGATAACTCCGTCATTAATTATTTTCTTAAAATATATAATGTTCGTATTCGTGATTGAGAGAAGAAGAATTGCAGTCATGGATTCGAATCGTTCGATTCATTCTGACTAGTAACTTTGACTACATAGACATATAAAAAAGGAGGACTCCGCGCCACGCATATCGAAAGTGAAGCACCGTACCGATCTATGTGTGCGTGATTTGAGTACCTGCAAAGACGTCGCTCGCGTGTCACGTAATGGCGGCCGGTTGGCATACTATGATGTAAATGTGTGCGTGAGGAGTGTTTGTACAAACGGCATACTTACTGTGCTTCACTTTCGATATGCGTGGCGCGGAGTCCTCCTTTTTTTATAAGTCTATGTTTGACTATTAGTTAGTTGGTGGGGGTTGCGAGATACCACTAAGGGATATGGCGGGAGAAATTAATTGGATTCCTTCAAAATTGGGAAAATAATGTAGAGACCTTTGCCAATTGAAGACTCCGGGAAAAAGATGAACTTGTCACTTTTTTTTCTAAACTAATCTGTTAATGCTATTTTTTAGGGAATTTCCGGTATCATACGATAGTAAACCGAACACGGTAAAACACAAATTAGTCTTACTGTTCTTGTCGTTTAAAAATCGCATACATTGAAAAAGTACATAAGACCTTCGTCTTTAAAAATGCGATATCTCAAAATCTTTGTTGCTTAACAAGTTCGCCTCTTTCCCTGGGGTCTTCAACTTTGGGGCACATTTACAATAAAAAATCATTGTGTTATTTCTCTGTTTCAGGTTCAGTTCAGCATAATACTCCTGCACAGCTTGTCAGCCATTTACCAAAACTGCGGCTATCCGAGGTGGCTTTCTGGCATACTTTGCGTCCACAGTCTACACTTTCTTTATATGTTTGGGAACTTCTACTATGTGAACTATATCAAGAACGCGAAGCGGGACGGTACAAATGGAAGTATCAAATCGGGAACCGGCAAGAGCAAAGTGAACTGAGCTTTAACTGTGGTATTGGAGACTGCTTTTCCAAGGAGTTATGTTAGTCGTAAGATTCAACTGAAGATGGTTAGGCTGCGACCAGATATGATTCATCATTTGAGATTTTTTTAACTAAAATCAATGAAAATGTGGAGATGTGGTGCTGTTCCACAAAAAATGGGATACTAAATATCGTGTCCTGCGTGTCTTATTGTCTGCACGTTACAGAAACTGATGGACTGTACTGAAGGTGTCAAACTCGTAGCCAAATTTTAGGCTGAATCAACTTAGATAGCCATCGACGCATTTAGAAGAAGAATAAGGAAGTTAAACAGTTAATTTAGAAAATGCCAGAACGCTGATGAGTAGATAGATATATAGAAATACTCCTTATTATGCACACCATCAAAATTACAGATACAAATGACAATATGACGTCGTACTTGTCCGAATATCGATACAACAAGTTTGGAGGGTGTCGGCGATGCTTTCCGAGGTCTAAATTGTCCGATTTCTTATTCCTTCATATTCTTATTTTTCCGAATTCTGATTTTTTGATATTCCGAATTTTTCATATTCTTTTATTTACACTTTCTCATTAATACATGTTCCATTTTAGTCCACTTTCTGGATTTCCCCTAAATAAGTACAATCACACTAAAAAGTTTGTAACAGATTTTGTTCCACACACATGATTCAACTTGTAATACATAATATACTATTTGGAGGAAATTATGTGTCATTTACATAAGTATTCTTATCTCGGATAAAATCCTCTGATTTGTTATATCAAATAGGTGCATGGATAAATTAAAAAAATACTTAACCGATTTTAAAAATTCTTTCACATATAAAAAGCTACATTATCAGCGAGTAACATAGGCTATATTTTTTTTTTAATAATTGATATCCCTACGAAAATTGCAATAATGTAACTCAAGGTATCAAAAGTATGCCTTTTTAGGGTTCCGTACCTCAAAAGGAAAAAACGGAACCCTTATAGGATCACTCGTGTGTCTGTCTGTCTGTCTGTCTGTCTGTCCGTCTGTCCGTCTGTCACAGCCCATTTGCTCCGAATCTAATGGACCGATTAAGTTAAAATTTGGTACACATATGGATTTCTGTGACCCAAACACGTACAGCTAAAGTAAATATATGAATTTTGAATATGAGAGTCACTTTTAGGGGGAAAATAAGAAAATTAAAAAAAAAAGTTTTGTAAACTGTACCGAGTGACATATCAAATGAAAGGGCTTACTATGGGGGTCTCAAATATATTTTTTTTATAATTTTCTAATTTATTGTTTTAAAGTTATTTAAGAAAATAGACGAAAATTGACCATTCCCCCCCCCTTATCTCCGAAACTACTGAGCCTAAAATTTTGGAAAAAATATAGAAAATAGTTCTATATCTGTAGATTACAGGAAAACCTATAAGAAGTCTGTGGTCTTAAAATAACATGGTAAATCTATATATATAAAAAAATCAAAGTCCTGACTGAGTCACTGACTAATATACCAACGCACAGCCCAAACCAATGGACCTAGAGACTTGAAATTTTGCACATAGATACCTTATATAGTGTAAACATCCACTAAGGAAGGATTTTTGGAAATTCCATCCCTAAGGGGGTAAAACAGGGGATGAAAGTTTGTATGAAAAATCCTATCCCTTGAGTTAATAGACTTGAAACTTAGCACGAATATTCATCTAAGTAAATTATAAAGTTTAACATTTTTAGTTTTCCTAAACTACCCCCTAAGGAGGGATTGGGGGTGTCAAAGTTTGTATGGAGGAGCTTTAACACGCGGTCCGATTAACTCAAAACTCAGTTTGTATACTTGAGTTGACACCAAAAATTAAGACTAACGTGTATTAGGGTTTTCCAAAAATCTACCCCTAAGGGGTGAAAAGTTAATTTTATAGCGGAGGATTTTATTGTGGGCTTGATTAACTCTAAAATTGGTGTAAATAATGTTTGAGTCAAGTTATGGAAACATACCAGACGATTTTTGAAATTCTTTAGGTATCTATGTTCGTGAAAACAGAGATACAGTTTATATGAAAAATCTTATTAATTTGGTTAATGAACTTGAAACTTAGCACAAATACTTGCATAAGTAAGTAATAATGTTTGTCATTATTAGTTTTTCAAAACTACGCCTCAAATGAGGTTTAGGGATGTTAAAGTTTGTATAGAAGAATTTTAAAGCGCAGTCCGATTAAAAAAATGGTACTTTGAGTCAAGTTAGGAAACTTGCCAAACGAATTTTCACCGATTTTGACGGCATATAGCTGATGTTTTAAGGAGTAACTTAGGCTATTTTTATTTTAGAAAAATAATTAGGGTACCGCGCAAGAAAATTAAAATCCATGAAATCAGACAACCACGTACAGCCCAGTACAAACTTACTAAGCCTCCGCTGTCTATTACGGCTATGACCGACCCCTTGAAAATTTAAGGGGTCGGTCCCCATACAACAAACTTTTCATTTTGAAAAAAAAAAAAAAAATTAATCTAGCATGTGGGGTGTCATGACATTATTTCATCACCGCTGCTCTCAAAACGGTGAAGGAAAACATCGTGAGGAAACCGGCATGTCGTAGAACCAAAAATTCGAAGACATGTGACATCTACCAAACCGTACTGAGCCCGCGTGGTGGATTACGGCCCACTCTCTCACCGAGAGGAGGCCTGTGTCCCAGCAGTGGGAACATTATAGGCTGATTATGTGATATGTGGGGTGTCATCGCCTAGAACTCATTGAGTAGAGTACAAACATATTTTTTTTTCTCTTTTAAAATTAAGAAATAGGGGGCCGTAAAAGTTGTAAATTTTAGACCATTTTTGTACGAGCTCTAGCGCAACAATTCAACAAATTAGGAATTTGAAACTTCTTTATACCATGTAAGTACCATGAATACTGTATTTAATCAACAATACTGAAAACGGCGATTCATAAGGTATTTTGTTTAAACATGGGTGATTTTCTGCAACTGCAAAAAATAACCTTGTAATTCACAGTATCACAGTAAAAAGTTATCTTTGCGATTGTTAAACATATAATATGGTACGGAACCCTTCGTGCGCGAGTCCGACTCGCACTTGACCGGTTTTTTTTCTCTCTTTATTTATTTAGATGCTTTTACCTTACAAAGGTACGTCAGCCTCATCATAACCTAATCTAACTAATTATTACCCGTAATTATAATATTGCTACTAATAATGTATTATTGCGTAAGCGAGGGACATAGTGATACAGCAATGCCTTTAAAGTCCAAGTTTAGATTTAGGACAATACCAGGCTAAAAAGAAAAAAGTAAATACCATGCCATGTAAAAAACATGTCATAACATATAACATGACAATAAAATCAAGAGGGTAGGCTAACAGACTATCTTACAAAAAGTACTAGCTGAAATAAATGGTTTTGATTTAAAGTTTATGTTTCATTAGCTGATAAAAAAATATATTAAGGCAATCCATTTATTTTCCATTTTGTATCGAACTGTACACATTCGGAAAATGTTGGTGTTAGGACAATAAATAATTAAGAAACCTAAGAATTCGGAAATATAAGAATTTGAAAAAATTATAATTATGAAAAATAATGTTGCGTATTTTAAAGAATTCGTAAAATAAATAATATGGAAAATCGCGAATTTGGATTTTGTCGCTGACATCAGAATACTATTTATTATGCACACCATAAAAATTACAGATATAAATGTTGAAATTTTACATGGGGTGACACAATGGGCGGTTTTATCGCTAAAAGCGATCTTTTACAGACAACCTTTGGATGAGTAAAGGGTAGTGAAACGCCATTAAATTGGAAAAAAAATTATGTCGTCATTCCTCTAGGGTTCCATCCCCAGCTAGGGCAAAGTGAAATAAGTATAAATAACGTTATCTGTGAGTCATACCTGGTCGCGGAAAATATTTGTAGCTTATAGTGTAGTTTTATGAAATTATTAGTCAGTAGAAAATGTTAACCTCATGTTACCCTAGCTTTCTACTGGTTTAAATTATTGTTACCCATTACTAAAAACAATAGTATGAGAAAAACAAAGGAAAGCTGCAGTGAAAATAAATGATATGTGAAAATAATGTGTTTAATTTAATTTTATACAAAGTGGCCTATTTAGCTATACATACAACGTGACGTTTTGTATCCTCGTCATAGAGTGTGATACAGAACATCAAACCGAACAACTTTCTCCATGGGACCAACACCGTAATCGCGAAAAAATTTTCTACTGTCCCATAGAAAACTTCAATACCTACTCGATACAAATGTATGGGACGACTGATTATTTTTTGGCAATTACGATATTGGTGCCATGGAAAAAGTTGTTCGGGTTGATGGTATACACCAGGGGTCTACAACTACGGCCCGCGGGCCAACTCCGGTCCGCCAGTTCCATCAATCCGAACCGCGACAGCTTAAGACTAGTGTCAATAATCTGGGCCAATTAATTGTTGTTACTATTGCCGTGATAAGTTGAAGAAGAAAACACAGAATGATAATTAAAGATAAACTACGATAACATGGCGCGCCCCTCCAAAATTCAAAACGTTTGAAAGTATTTGTGAAAGTATTTACAATGCACCACCAAGATTCACAACGCATGTGTGCGTAATGAGACGGCCGTCAAACAAAAACAAATCCACGGATTTGTTGCTCGACTAGCACGTCACTACACACATTGAAACAGTAATTTGGAGGGGCGCGCCATGTTATCGTAGTTTATCTTTATTACTCGGTTATAATTACTTGCAATTCCTAAATATTTAATTACAACTAATGCCACCTGTTAGTGAGTAGCTGAAATAGACAGTACATAGTGTCACTACTCGCCATAGAGTCGTAAGTGTCACAATACACAATAGCAATTGAAATGCAAAAAACCGGTCAAGAGCGAGTCGGACTCGCGCACCGAGGGTTCCGTTCTGATTTCTGAAAAAGTGTGCTATTTAGAGACATCGTTTAATTTTTCCTGTAATCTTTACATAAACTTCTATCACATAGAATTATTTCAGATTTTTCTCTTTGCAAACTTCGGAGATAAGGGGGGGGGGGACGGTATTTTTTTTACATTTTGCACCAAAAGTCGAAAACTATGCGGCCTAAAAAAAAAATAAAAAATAGTTTGAGAATGTGCAAACAGCGCTCTTTCATATGATACCCCACATGCCCTAGTAGCCCCACTTTAAATTTTTATGAACCCCTTTCAGTCCCTGTTGCAAAAAAAAATGTAAATATTTTTATTTCTTTATTATTTGCAAAATAGTTGGGTAAACGTCCTCTAAAACTATTCCAAATTTTAAGTTGATAGCATCAGTAGTTCTTGAGATATCCAGCTGTGACAGACATACAGAGAGAGACAGACAGACAGACTGAGTCACACCATAAGGGTTCCTTTTTTACCATTTTGGTACGGAACCCTAAAAAGCGACTGTTTGCTTAGGTCGCGCACTTTGCGACTTGTCTAGAAATATAGTTAAGGGAAGAAAAATTAAAACTGTTTTGGTCCTGACCATATCACGCACAATGGTCCACATGAAGGACTAAGTGCGGAAACTAAATCCTTAACATAGGTCCTGACCATAATTGTGTTTGTCGTAAGGCTTCAAAGTTTGGAGACCCCTGGTCTATACCACATCCTTAAGTTTGACGAAACGTTGAAAAGTTCTATGTAAAACATCAGAGCATTGTTGTACATAATTATGTCGCAGCCAAGTTAGCTATATTTGGAAGTAGCGCACCGCTACTGATTAAGTATTAGCCGTTTGGTCAACCTCCTAGCCAATTTACTAAACGCCGCCATTCAATCAACGGCCTGAATGATATTCAGCTCAGACATTCAATCAAACGGCTACGCAAATTACTTGGATCGATAGCGTTTAACTACTTGCCTAGTCCAGACATTTCAATTTAAATTTAGTTGCATTTTCTGCCACCCGGCGCTGAAATCCACACTGTCAAAATGGCGTCGACAACCCACAATATTTCTGGTGGCGTTTACGCAAAATTGAATCGGGGCACCCCACCTCCACGTAGTCTTTTGGCTGCTACCTCTAGAGTCACCATCTGCCTAGCCTTTTCCCAACTATGTAAGGATTGGCTTCCAGTCTAACCGGATGCAGCTGAATAGCGGCTACTCAATAAAATAGTGCATATAAAAATACGGAGGCGCGGAGGGAGAACAGCCCCCGCCCGCTTTGAAAAAGCATAGTCAACCGTGCCAGCCGTAGCGGCTGAGGCTGGTCGCCCTTCTGCGGAGGTAAGCATGGGTGCCTATCCTTTGTTACGCAATCGTAACGGCGGCATAATTTGCCGCCGTTACGATTACGTAACAAAGGAGTGTTTTGAGGTTATCTATATAAATAAAAAGAGAAGTCCTGACTGACTGACTCATCAACGCCCAGCCTTAACCCTTGAATCTAGAAAGCTGAAATTTGCAGGTTCCCTTTATAATGTAGGCAAGGAATAAGGAAGGAATTCACAGTAGTACGTTCCCGTGGGATAGTTTCCGACATCCATGCGGGCGAAGCCGCGCGGGAAATGCTAGTGTTACAATAATTTGTTATTTTCAATAACGGTGCGTTACCTTTACACTATATGTAACTGAATGAAATAATATCTAAATGACCTACCTACGTAATTGGCGCAAGCAGCGGAAGGTCTGCTATGATATAACATACAATACGATTGATTAACGACGATGTTTTAGTGTAATCAATTATATTTTTAATATAATGACGAAAGGTTTTTCTTTCAGCTGTAAGTAACTAGGCACACACTCATCGCTCTGTTATTTTATTACCTATTGTTATACCTATTATGGTTTGTGCCTTTTAGTCTGTGCTAAATAAATCTATTTTCTTTCTTTCTTTCTTTTCTAACTTTTTCCCACAATGAATTGAGGGTGACTGCCATAGTAATATCTGGTGACAGTTATGAAAAGAGATAGGCAACAATATAATTATGTCTGGTTATTATTGGTCGCTCGGGACGCGTCCCATATATATTTTTGCCCATCCTCCTTTAATTAAATTAATTTTTAAAATTAATTTACTATGACAACAATGATCCATATGTTAGTTAGTTGGAAAAAAAACACTATTTTAGTGTGTGTGTAACTAGTTACTAAGCTCACCGAAAAAACAATACATACATCATACATACATATAATATGTAATGTGAATGTGTCACATTGCACCGGATGTAATGAATCACTCCTGCATAACCAACACCTGCATGAAGTGTTCATTACCGGTGAATATTTGTCCATTAACATCAGCTCGGAATGCTATTAGGGCTTGACCGCGTTCTCTCTAATAGCTACGCCATTTTTCTTCTCACCATTGCGTGGAAGTCGTGAATTCACACGCGCCTGCCGGTGTATTCTGTAATAATCTCACCGTGAAAACTTGGGTGAAGTGAGCTTAAAGTGATCTGATGCTAGGGACTGCCACTAATGACAGCTCATTTTAAGCTCACTTCACCTAAGTTTTCACGGTGAGTTATTTACAGAATAGCACTGCTGAGCGGAGCCTAAAAGATCATGAAAAGGCTCTTCTTACAATTATAAACTAGACCGTGACGGCCGTTGGACCCAGCAGCACCATATAATCCGCGTAGCTGAGGTTATTACCGCAAACGTTGTCAATCCAACATACAATCCGTTTACTGCAGACTAAAGGTCAAAAAGCTTGGGCGAGATCAGCCACCCCTGCCTCACCCAACAATCCAACCCATACGCAGCAGAGAGTGAATTATTCCACTTAACATAGTTCACTTGATTACCCTACCGGTACTGGAAATTAGATGTAATTTCAGCGGGTTCGCATGGCTCCCCGAGCTTTTTCCATAATATTTCATAGAAGACGAGGTCGAAAGCTGTAGAGAGGTCGATAAAACACGCGTACACAGGCGTGCTCCTGTCAGTGTACTATTGGACAGTCTGTTTAAGACCCAATATTGCGCGTCTGCGTCGTTAAATTTCAACCATTTGTTGAGAGCTTTATTTATCAAACTCGCCACTTAGATACATAAATATACTTGTCGATTTCATGATATTTAAGTCGCCTCGAAGACATGTTTTATTTATTTTAACGAGCTGTCCACACTGTAGAAGACCACATAATTTGGAGACGCGTCGTATGTGGTTGCGATCCTCAGCACTTAGGGAGCGACAAAGAAGTAGAAACATATTTAACCAAAATAAAACAAAGCCGCCAATGTCTTGCGAAATTACGTCTTACATAGTAATTTGAAAGTAGACAATTACTTTTCAGTTAATTTTATTTTATACCACGAATAACATTTGAATAAATAATACAATCCGAATATTATCTTTTTCATGATGGTTTTGTACGTTTGTATATTTTCCAATATATCGCACTGAAATTGCTTCAAACCCGAATTAACCTAATCTTTCACATCATGGTACTCCATCCACCAGGTACACCATGTACACCATCGAAGTTTAGAAGTATTATAACTGAATCGCACAGTGAATGTTATGGGTTTAAATCTGGTAAATGCACGATTTATGCAATGGTTATGCAACTAGTAACTACCTATCGACCACCGACCAGGTGCATGCACATCATATTAATTTAGACTTCTATGCCCGGAGCAGAATTACGAAAGGCACCAAATTTATAAATACTACTACTACTTTAAAACTGTAGTAAGAGTTCAAGACAATTGCCTCAGCTTAGTGTCTAGTGTGCTAAAATAATTATAAGAAAACTAGCTTTTGCCCGCGGCTTCGCCCGCGTGGAGGTCGGATATTATCCCACGGGAACGTACAACCGGGATAAAAACTATTATATGTCCTAATGCATGTCACGGTCTACCTGTGTGCTAAGTTTCATCCAAATTTGTTAAGCCGTTTTAGCGTAAAAGCGTAAAAAAACCAGCCAAGTGCTTGTCGGACCACGTACAATGAAGGGTTCCGTAGTTGAAAAGAATTTATCCCAAAAACAAACTTAACATTGGATATCAAAAAAAATAAAAATAAAATTATGTCATAAAATTACAAATTCTCAATTTTCGGACATTTTCCCTTACTTGTGCTAGGAAACCTTGCTTCTTGCCAAATTTCATTATTGTAGGTCAACGGGAAGTACCCTATTAGGTTTTGATTTACTTGCGACAGTTGCGAGTATCAAAATGTGTCGCAAAATGGCCGTATTTTTTTATTGCGTTGACTTAGAAGCTTGAGTTTTTTAAGACTTTAAGAAACCATAAACCTACGTATTTAATATTAATTTCAACTGGATACCTCTATGCGTTCCTCAGAAAAAGGGTCTTGACACACTGACAACTTTGAAGATATTTTTTTATGTGATATAATTACAAATTAACAATTTTCGGACTTTTTCCTATATTTGTGTTGTAAGACCTTGCTTCTTGCCAAATTTCATGATTCTAGAACGACAGGAAGTACCCTATAGGTTTTGATTTTTTTGCGAGTATCAAAAAATTTCGCATAAATGGCCGTATTTTTTTATTGCGTTGACTTAGAAGTGTGATCTTTTCAGAACTCCAAGGGAACATAGACCTGCGTATATGATATTAATTTCAGCTGGATACTTTCACGCGTTCCTGAGAAAAACGGTCTTGACAGACTGACAGACAGACAGACGGACAAACAAGTGATCCTATAAGGGTTCCGTTTTTTCCTTTTGAGGTACGGAACCCTAAAAACTACAAACAAACTCACTTTCGCATTAATAATATTAGTTAGGACATTAGTTAGGATTAGGATTAAAATTAACACCTAGGACTCAAAAGTAGATTTAGCATTCAGATGTTCACAAATTGATAAGTAAATAGACTAGGTTTGCGATATGAGAAAGGCGAGCAATTTAACAAGACCTGAAATGGCTACAGGTTAGACGCAGATACTAGTAATTCCTCCTTAAATACATTGCACTGATTGTCTTCACAGTAAGATCTTTTCAGTATGGCCAGTTAGCGAGCTAACATTTTTATCATCAACGAAGCCAACAAAGTGAGAACGTCTAAGGCCAGAGCTTTGCAATGCTTATAAGTCTGTAGGCCAAAAAACTTTCGAAATGTACATAGTTAGTTCTCACGGAGGCGATCGGCGGCGGCGATCTCTCGCGTCCGAGCCTGCCAGGCCATGGTGCGGAGCGAGAGTGCATGGGAGGCCGTCACCTCCTTCTGCGAAGCAGTGATGCTCGCGAAGGAGGAGGCGGAACGCGTGAGGGAGAGGCAGCCTCACGCCCTCAGTCGCCCTGGGCGGCGGGAATCGCGGGGCGATTTCCGGCCACCGTAGGCGCGGGCCTGCGGACGGTGAGCAGCGGGTAGCTCGCCGTCCGGTAAGGACCCGCAATGCTATTCTTTATTCATCTCACCGTGAAAACTTAAGTGAAGTGAGCGAGGAGTGAGCTGTCAGTATCATCCCACCTGATGCTAGGGATGGACCAAGCACATTTTTACAGTCATAATAGAGATTTTAATAATATTTTTTTATGCTGTTCTAATCATCATTTTATATTATTTCAAAGCTAATATTTAAGTGTCTAAACATTACTATTTAGGGAGTTAAAATTGCAAAACAGAAATTCAGTCATAAACTCAATTTTGTTTTTTTATAAGACTACTCCGTATGTAATTATGATTGTAAATGTAATTGGTCAATCCCTAGCATCCGTGGGATGACACTGACAGCTCACTCCACGCAAGTTTTCACGGTGAAATTTTTACAGAATCGACATACAGGCCCGAGTCGACGGCGCGTTGTGTTCCACGCGCGCCTCAAAGAGATGTCAGCAAGTGACGGGGTCCAATAGGGCCGACGCCGCTGGGGTCGCGGGTTGTCTGAAGGGGTTACCGCGGCCCTGGCATAGGCAACTGAAGGAACACGGGTGGGTTTTAGTCAGTAAAAGTCTGACACGCCCTTCCGCTCCACCCAGAGCGGGAGAAGTTATTTGATGATTTCCCACCCTCAAAAAAAAAAAAAAAAAAAAAAAAAAAAAAAAAAAAAAAAAAAAAAAAAAAAAAAAAACTTTCGAAATGTACATAGTTATTTATAAGGGGTATCGTGTAATCCAGTAACTGTGTTGTGGAGGTAGCTATTATTAAAACAACGTGTTCCGTTCAAACCACAAAGAGTGAGTACATTTTATTTGAAAAATTAACAGGTGGCAGCACTATATATAGTCACAGATAATGAAACATTGTAGATATTTACAACACCCCCACTATATCTAACAATGTACATAGTTACACATTAGGTACATTTCAAATATGCTGAACACCCAACTTGTTCAAAAAATAATAATGCTTATTAGTACATAAGCTCTTGGTAAATAAATCAGCAGGCATTTCAGCTGTCGGCAAATATTGAAAGTTCACAATTCTATTGGTTACACAATCTCTACAAAAATGATACCTTATATCAATGTGTTTGGTTCTCTTGTGAAAAACTGGATTTGCAGTCAACTTTAATGCACTCTGATTATCATTATAAATATCAATAGTATACATTTTCTTTGTAATCTCAAACTGTAGATTCCTTAAATAAACAGATTCTTTGCATGCTTCAGTCAAAGCCATGTACTCTGCTTCGCTGCTCGACAAGGCAACAGTTTTTTGTTTTTTAGCTTCCCAAGAAATTACACAGCCAGATAATGTAAAACAGAAACCTGTGTATGACCTTCTATCTATACTATTACTTCCCCAATCAGCATCAACAAACCCTTCTAAAATTGAGTTCCCATTAGCAGTAAACTTTAAGCCATGTTTTTTGGTATGTTTTAAATATCTTAATATACGTTTAACATATGAACAATGTTCTTTACTAAAGCAATTATTAAATTGACTCAAAAAACCAACTGAAAATGCTATGTCAGGTCTGGTAAGTACTGCTAGATACATGAGACAACCTATTATTTGTTGATAAGGAAATTCATCTACATAATTCTCATCTTTAGATACATTTAACTTGGTCTCCATTGGAGTTTGAACACTTTTACACTGACTCATATTAAATTTATGCAATAATTGGTCAATGTAATCTTCCTGACTTAATGATATTGTTTTTTCAGATTTATTTACTGTTACATTTACACCAAGACACTTCTTGATTTCACCTAAGTCTTTAATTTTAAAATGACTAGCTAAAACATCTTTTAAGTATTTAGTCTCTTTACTGTCATTGGAAAAAATAAAGAAATCGTCCACATAAAGCGTGACAATAGTTTTCAAGTTATCCTGTATCTTCAAATACATACATGGTTCTATCTTAGATTTAGTATAACCAATTTTTAGTAAACATTCATCTACTCTCTTATACCATGCTCTTGAAGATTGTTTAAGGCCATATATTGCCTTTTTTAATTTTAGAACTTGACCACTCTGTATCGTTTCAGAAAAACCCTCAGGTACTTGCATATAAATATTCTCTTCAAGAGTACCGTTTAAGAAAGCAGTTGTCACATCAAGATGCGTTATATCAAGACCTAGTTGAACAGACAGAGCAAATAATAATCTCAAAGTGGTGTGTCTCACTACGGGAGAAAAAGTGTCTGTATAGTCTAAGCCTTCGATTTGCGAAAAACCTTTGGCTACTAAACGCGCTCGAAAACGAATATTATTTTCGCTATCATATTTCTTACGTAGCACCCACTTGCACTGCACAACTCTACTGTCTTGTGGAGCATTACTCAGCTCCCAAGCATCATTGTTTTTGAAACACTGTAACTCTTCAGCCATGGCCATCTTCCACTGCTCCTTTTCAGGTCCATTTAAAGCTTCTTTTAGAGACAAACCTGCCGCATCATCATAGATATCTTCACGTATACAAATATTTGAATAATGATACCTGTCTGGCTTCTTCCTCTCACGTATAGATCTATGTGGTTTAGGTGAAATATATTCTTCATTATCACTGGGTTCATACGTGTCGTCATTCACATCTAGAAATGTGTCATCCGAGCTGTCTGTGTTCTCTTGGCTTGTATTTGATTCTGATGTTTCCGGGTCGAGTTCTTTCATCTTCTGTTCTTCTTCCCCCACTGAATCAAAACTCTGATCTTGAACTTGTATGAGACATTCTGATTTTGATTCCTGCTCAACTATAATCACATCTCTACTAGTCAACACAGTTTTTGTTTCTGGATTATACAGTCTATATCCCTTTATGTTTTCTGGATATCCAATGAGAATACATTTCTCCGACTTCTTGTCCCACTTCTTACGTTTTTGTTTAGCTATATGAACCATCGCAGTACTTCCGAAGATTCTGATATGACTAACGTCTGGTTTACAGCCATTCCATATCTCATATGGTGTTTTATTTCCCAATGCTGCAGATACACTTCGATTCTGCAGATACACCGCTGTGTTGGTGGCCTCACCCCAGAACGCTTTACCTAGGTCGGCATCAAAGAGTAGGCATCTTGCCTTTTCAACGATTGTGCGATTAAATCGCTCACACACTCCATTTTGTTGTGGTGTATACGGATTGGTCTTTTGATGAATCACACCAGCACTACTCAAGTAGTTATCAAATTCCTTGTTACAATATTCTAGCCCGTTGTCGCTTCTTAATACTTTGATTGTCTTCTTTGTCTGATTTTCCACTTGAGCTTTGAATTCTTTAAAATACTTCAATGCCTCATTCTTGTTTTTCAGGAAATAAACAAATGCCATACGGCTATGATCGTCGACAAACAACAAGAAGTATCTCGAGCCGCCCAAGGATACTTTTTCCATTGGCCCACAGATATCACTGTGTACTAAATCTAGCAAGTCACTACTCTGACTAGTACTCTTGCTCTTGAATGGTAAGCGACACTGCTTACCTTCACAACATGTAGTACATGAAGACTTGCTTATATCCACTTTGTCATCAATGGACATACCCTGTACAGCATTCTTCATCTGATTTAAATAGTCTTTATTGATATGTCCTAATCTGCGATGCCATGTAATTCCAGACACGACTGATGCTGCTAAATGTTCTTGGTTTGACAAGTTTACTTTGTACACTCCATTGACTAATGATGCTGTTGCTACTAACTCATTCTTCATGTTGTGTATAGAACAACCGTTGTCCGAAAAAGATACTTTATTTCCTTTTCTTATGAGTTCACTGACTGACAGCAAGTTTGTTGTCATACTTGGTACACAAAACACGTCTTTTACCACAATATCGTATTCTATATTATTAGCTGTAGTCGTAATCTTCACATCGCCAGAACATAGAACTGACAGCTTTTCACTGTTTGCAACAACAATTTCCTTCTTCTGTTCACTAGATGCATTCATAACCCAACTTTCATTAGTTGTTAGGTGTACACTGGCTCCTGAATCAATGTACCATTCATTTTTGTTGAAATTTCCACTCATGAATACTGCGCTGAATGCATTTGACTGCATTCGATTTTTATTCTTGTTTGATGAGTTATTTTCACTATTTGTACATTGATTTTTATAATGTCCTTGTTGTTTACATCGATAACATTTCACCACCTTGACGTTTGTTTTTGTCGGATCCGTGGTACCAACATTGACATTATTTTTTGCCATAGACGAATTTGTATTACTTTTTTTGTTGAACTTTGAACGAGTAGCGAATGCGCCGCTAACTTCATCTTGTTCGGTCACCGACTCCATGTCCAACAATTTTGATTTGATGGAATCTGCCGATATACTAATCCCAGAATGCTCGATGGCCATGATCATTGGGGAAAAACGATCAGGCAATCCCGCTAACAGCAACGATCCTGTCCACTGGTCATTTATTTCGAATCCCGTTCCACTTAATTTTTGCGCTGTATCGATAATTTGAGTCACATATGACGTCATTGAGCTGGAACTTTCTAGACGTATCGAAATTAAATTCCTCAGGAGACTTATTCTTCGCGAGAAACCGTTATCATCAAACAATTGTTGCAGTTTATCCCATAGTTCTTTCGCCGTTTTTACACTTTTCACGTGTACGTATAAAGCCGGATCGATTGTCATAATTAATTTTGCTCTGGTTTTTCTATCATCTGCAGCTCCTATGTCCACCCCTACTTCTGGCTTTACACAATGGTTCATGCCTTCAAGGATTAGGAAATTCTCTGCCGCGAAACACCATTCATTATAATTTTCTCGACCCTTTAACTTGGGTACATTTATCAGATAGTTAGTAGCCATTGTTTGATTCCAATCACTAACTCCGCAAAATTTACAATCGTCCTTCACTCCTGAACAAACACTCGTTTCGTAATAAAAAGTCTCTTTTTAACACTCGTTTTCCGAAATTCTTGCTAAAATACTGCACTTTTTATTTTTAATGGCCCATAACCTATTATTAAAACAACGTGTTCCGTTCAAACCACAAAGAGTGAGTACATTTTATTTGAAAAATTAACAGGTGGCAGCACTATATATAGTCACAGATAATGAAACATTGTAGATATTTACAACAGTAGCTCCATGTAAAATACTGGTATTCAGCTGCATCCGTTTAGACTGAAAGCCGACACCAACATAGTTGGGAAAATGCTAGGCAGATTGATTGACATAGGTACCTATTTATAATCGTACCTATGTAAACTGAATGCGGAAAAAGGGAAAGGATGAATTACCCAGCAGTGGGACATTATGGGGTAAATAGATACATATATACAGGGTGTAAGGGACAGCCCTCCGCAAACTAACAGGGTGCATTCAGCTCCTCATGTTAAATCATATTCCACCGGAAATTTTCTCAGGAAAGTTTTCATTTTTTCAATTTTTTTTTCAGTTACATTTTCATTATTTCGCAGTGTGTTCGCAGCACTCCATTTATGTAAAAAAACTGCAAAAAAAACAGCAAAAAAAAACCAGCAATGGATGTTGAAATACTCTAACCAAGGACGCGTGAAATCAGCTGTTCACTTTCTGTCTAGCTACAGAGTTCATCGAACTCACCGCATACCTACCCCTCCCAACCAGTAATAGACGCTCCGATTTGTGCACAAAAACACAAACAAATCAGGTTTATTGGATTCCCTTAACGTTCCTGAAAAAATTTCATGTACCGGTCATCTTAGTATGACATACTGAATTCACCCTATCAGTTTGCGGAGGGCTGTCCCTTATACCCTGTATAACTATAGATTATAAAACACTATCGAAAACGGGTCTTATCGCGATATTCTTTTTAACGAGGTAAACAGGTACCTACTTGTGTTTTATAATGTGTACAAATCGCGAAAGTTTAAAAAGTTTAATATACCTATTGCAAACCGAAGCAGAGTAGTCTTCATGTATTACTAGCATAAAAATAAATTAGTAAGACATCAGGAGGACATACTTTGTGTCCTCGTGTCATGAATGACGCTATTGAATACAATTACATAATTTGTTCAGTACCTACATAACTTACTTTCACAGACGCTTTAGCAAGTCATGGTTATATTTAATTAGATTCAAGGAATTTGTTTAATGAATTTAACTTGGTAATAAAATGAATGAGCGATGATATGTTGATTTAGTTCTAGTTTAGTGGTGTAACGTGAGGTTTGGTTAATTTCTCTTGAACGGGAATTAGAAATTGTGTGACCAATCACAAAAATATTTCTAACTATAAAGTTAGAAATATTTTTCAGTCGAGATGGCGGCGCTTTTAGGGAAGATGAAGGACACTTACCAATATATTTTTTATGATTTGTGCGGTAAGATTTATTTATATTTATATTTTTTCTAGTAAACTCATTAATAGCATACAATATAAAAGAAAAACAATACAGTAAAAAATCCAAAGTCCTTATAAAAGAAATACAGTATCATATTGCAATGCGATCAACTGCGCGTTGCTATGACGCATACAATATTATTACATAAATAAATGGCGCCACCTCGCTCTTGTCCTCAATCTTGTTTGCTGGAATGCAATGGATGAGGTCTATAAGACGAAACGAATGTCCCCAAAATATCTATTCAATCTTTCTTTAACGTTTTGACGGATTTTGAAACAAGCGGCAGTTGTTTCCATGATGAAACAAAACCCTTAATACCCTTCATAAAATGGCGTTTTTCCAATGAGGTATCTACCTTCAAACAGACCATGCATAATAGAGTTGCCCAGCAGAGAAACAGGCACGTTGTAAAAATATGTTTTCCTGTGTAGAGAGTAATCTTGTTACTTCATTATCATCATAATTAACAGCCTTGTTTCACCCATTGATGTGTACTCGTATAGCCACTGAAACGTCCGCGGTCAAAAAGTCTCTCGGAACGACAAGCGCAGAATGTTCGAACGTCAAAAAGTTAACCGGAACGAACGGGTGACCGCGTCCGGAACGCGGTCACCCGTTCGTTCCGGTTAACTCATACTTTTTATTTTTTGAAATTTTTTGAACGCAGCTTCAGCCGTCGTATGAACAGAAAACCATTGAAATTCATGATATTTTGGTTAGATGGCGTTGGTTGCAGTAGACATGACAAATTATTGAGTTGCATAATACAACCGCAGCGCAGCGTCAGGGTATTCTTGAAAACAATGTGTTTGTGTGAGTTAAGCATAACTAACACATACTTAAATGCATGTTTCAACTGACGGTACTTTTGACTTATCAAAGACTAGACTTTGCCCGCGACTATACCTTAAAACATATCCATATCTTAAGCACTCGGCAATAGTGTAACTGTATATCATTGAAATAATTTTTGTAATTAGATCAGTACTTCCAAAGATTATAATAAATAATAAATATCCTTGGACATTTCACACAACGCCATCTAGTCCCAAGCTAAGCAACCTAATGCTTGTGTTATGGTAACGAGATGGCTGATAAACTACTTAAATACATTTTTTTTTTTGTAAATGCATACATATTATAGATAGGAAAACACCCAGACTCGGAACAAATACTTGTAGGTCGTACAAATATTTGTTCCGTGCGGGAATCGAACCCACGACATGCTGCGCAGCAGTCAAACGCTCAACCACTGCGCCAACCGTGTCGTCAGATTAATCTCTTACAAAGCTTAGATAAACAAAAAAAAGGAAGATGGCGCCGCGAACATCAACAGTGAAGCCATCTTTATAACTATGTGTGTTTCAAAGGGTTGCCATTTGTTAAATTATTTTTTGTTTATATTTAGGGAATAATATTGCATAGGTAAGATGTCATGATTAATCGAATGGGGAAATTTTAAATCGTATTATGGCAAACCTCGTGCTTTATGTCACTGCGTTCGTTCGTTGGCGTTTTTTGTTGCAATTTGTTATTTTAATAAAAAAAAGCGATGTTATCTCAAGTACTTACAAGTGAAAAGTGATTCCATGAGACTTTTTTTTTGTGATTTGCTATTGTTTTTACAAGTTTTCACTACACACGAAGGCGTAATTCTATTTCTTTTAACTATTTAGAGCACTGTTTTAGTTATATAGGTGTGCGTGAGCGTGTATTTACTTGCAGGAGCTTGGTTTAGTGGCTTCACTTCTGATGTTCGCGGCGCTCCATCTTTCTTTTTTTGTTGATCTGAGTTACAAACAAACAACCCTTTCGCGTGTATAAATTAGTTAAGATTTAGATTGTGGGTGTGGTTGTAGGATTGTGGGTAGATTTGTTGACCATTTTCTATTTTGTTCAGGGCCTGGTACTTGTTCTTCTCCATAGGAAACGACCAATTGGAACCGTGCACCTAGCTTCTGACGTATCATAAGTGCCCATGTAGGCTTATATGGAATTTTACTTTGATTTAGATTTTGATGTTTATATTAGTTTCGTCAGTGTGTTTTTTTATAAGTACCTTGTTATTCATTATGTCTGAATTAGTTTCGTCCGTGTGCGTTTTTTTTTTTATAGCTTGTTATTCATTATGTCTGAGTTTATTGGATGTGCTGACTCAACTCAAAAGAAGTTTGGATGATCTACTTTCGGGCCTTTAATTATTAATTATAATTATTTGAGTGAAATTATTTGAATTCTATCCATTGTAACATGTACCTACAGTCAACAGCACATTAGTGATAATACTTGTACTACACGAATATGACCCGCATGCTGCGGCCACATTGACGCGACACACTTCACACGCTCTCTGTTTTACAGCGAGACGTCCCTCGCCGCCAATCGGTGTGCGAGCGAGAGCGTGCGAACAGTAGATCACTTTATCGCGACAATGTAGCCGTAGCATTACTGTTACGATGCTGTAAATGTCAAATTATTACCAATAACAAGCAGCCGATTGTACAAGTGATTGTTTCGTTCAGTCAGTTATGTAGTTTTTCTTTGGAACAACTTTTTAAGTAGGTACCTTGCATGGATGCAAGGTACTTAAAAAGTTGTTACAACAGGCAAACGGCTAAATTTTCAATCATTGTGGATATGTCGTGTCCAATATTGTCTATCACTGATAGAAAGTGTAAACAAAATACTTATTCAGCATTTATAATTTAAAGATCAGCACAATGAATAACAACAATAGTATTTAGATCTAAAGGTGTTAAGGTCAATACGAAACTATTTATTACGTCTAAAACCTTGAAGGTTAATTTATTCAAAAAGTGTAATGACAGATTGCAACAGGAATGGGGTGACCAGTTAAAAATCGTAGTCACAGATCGTTACTGATCATCATCATCAATCTCCTGCACTTATCCCAATCTATTTGGGGTCGGCGCAACATGTCCTTTTTTCCATACTTCTCTATTAGTCGTCATCTCGGTAGTCACCCCCTTTCTAGCCATGTCATCTTTCACACAGTCCATCCATCGTTTCTTTGGTCTTCCCCTACTCTTATAGCCATCGACATCGTTACTGATATGTTTATCGTTACTGATATATTATGTGCGCTAAATCGAAAAATATTAATAATTAAGGAAAAATAGATATGAGATATAACAGTGAATTAATTAGCTACTAAGGGTACCAAATTTCAACTACGTATCTTAATTAATTTAAAAGTTATCACGTTTTTCCCTTTATGAGCCTCTACTGTAAAGTACACTTTTATGACTTAGGTTAGTATAAATTGCTGGTGTCCATTGATGGTGGTGTCTTATGGGTTTTATAACCTGCCAGGGTCGCGGGTTGTTCGAAAGAGATACCGTGGCCCTGGCACAGGCAACTGAAGGAACACGGATGGGTTTGAGTCAGCAAAAGTCTGACAAGCTCTCCCGGGATTTAATAATCTTCTGGGTTATGTTCAGACCAGCACCCTAATTGCTTAATACACTATCAATCAGAATTTGAATAATTCTGAAACTTATGCTATCCGTTGCTTCATTTATTATGTTAAAAAAAATTGTCTGCTCAACAACGTAAATAACGCAATGATTGTTACAATTGTGTTTAAAATGTAAAAAAAAATGTCTGTTCAACAACGTAAATAACGCAATGATTGTTACAATTGTGTTTACAATGTAAAAAAAAAATCGTCTGCTCAACAACGTAAATAATGCAATGATTGTTACAATTGTGTTTACAATGTAAAAAAAAATTGTCTGCTCAACAACGTAAATAACGCAATGATTGTTGCAATTGTGTTTACAATGTAAAAAAAATATATAAAAACAAAAATAAGCCCTGACAGTTAAGTGATGGTCCCGAATACTGTAGTAGTCTCGCTGATTTTATAAAAACTACGTTAAAAAAAATATTAGGTAGGTCAATCATAAACCTATTATGATTGATTAATGAATAAAAAAAAATACCTTCTGGAGGGGCTAGTAGCTAAGTAATAAAAGACGCACGGGTCGATCGGTCAGGCTTACCGCTTTCGGTCCGTAGATGGGTAGATGGGATCTTTACATACCGAGACCCCTCCGTGCCTCGGAAAGCACGTTAAGCCGTTGGTCCCGGCCGTCATTCTTGGATCTTTGACAGTCGTTATGGGTCGTCAGAAGTCAGAAAGTCTGACAACCAGTCTTACCAAGGGGTTCGTGTTAAACCCAGTAACTGGCTTGTGGAGGTGAGAAGGCAGTCGCTCCATGTAAAATACTGGTATTCAGCTGCATACGGTTACACTGGAAGCTAACGCCAACATAGTTGGAAAAAGGCTAGGCGGATTAATTGATTTTGTTTGATTAATACGAAATAAATTTAAAAAACTTTCTGCAGCAAACATTCGAGTGGGATGACCAGTCTTAACTGACGGTACGCCCGTTCTCGAACATGACGCGTTTATCAGCACCATCCAGCTCAACCATTCACCTCCTTCTGAAAAGCAGTAATGCTCGTGAAGTAAGACGCTGAACGCGTGAGGGAGAGGCAACCTCACGCCCTTAGTCGCCGCAGGAGACGGGCAGGCGGGAGTCGATTAGCGATAGCCGATTCCCGGCCACCCACGGGCTTGCGGACGGCGAGTAGTGGGTAGCTCGCCGTCCGGTAAGGACCTGGGGGCCTACTCCCTAAGTCCGTCCGTCTTCCCGTCCGTCCGTTCATCCGTCCATCTGACATTACGATCCATCAAAACAAGTGTAAAAGTTAAATTTCCAGACGGGCAAAAACACATCGGGAGTAGGGACAACTGGCAAATCATGTTGTCATTCATACTTCGTTCGGGCCCCGAACCAATCATCCATCCGTCGGTGATACGGAGCAAGAAACGCCCGTAACGAAGACCGAAACTACGGGCTTCGTGCTTAGGGAGTAGGCCCCCCGGTCTGGGTCGACGACACATTGTGTTCCACACGCGCCTCAAAGAGATGTCAGCAATGATGGGGTCCGATAGGACCGATGCCGCTGGGGTCGCGGGTTGTTCGAAAGATATATGGTGGCCCTGGCACAGGCAACTAAAGGAACACGGGTGGGTCAGTAAAAGTCTGACACGCCCTTCCGCTCCACTCCACCCAGAGCGGGAGAAGTCATTTGATGATTTCCCATGCACAAAAATAAAAAAAAAAAGCTCAACCATTTTGTAGGGAACTGAATGATCACACCACAACCAGGGTCATAATTGTTTCTTCCTCCTGTTTACAGATCCCAGAACAGTTGACTGGTGGCCATCTCCGTTAGTTATGTTCACTGTTATACCATTCTACTTATACTTCTCCAAGAGTTTGGGACCGAGGTTAATGAAAGACGAAAAACCATTCAAGTTGAAAAGGATTATATTTTATTACAATATATTTCAAATACTTATCAGTGGCTACATAGTTTATGAGGTAAGTTTACAGTCTATTTTTAGGGTTCCGTACCAATATAGTAAAAAGGAAGCCTTTTGGGGCGACTCAGTCTGTCTATCTGTCTGTCACAGCTGGATATCTCAAGAAATACTCATGCCATTAAATGTTACAAATTTCAGAACAGTTTTAGATGACGTTTGCCCAACTATTTTGCAATAAAAAAAGAAATTATTTTTTGTTTGTAACAGGGACTGAAAGGGGGTTTCAAAATTTCAAAGTGAGGATACTAGGGCATATGTATCATATGAAAGAGCGCTGTTTACATATTCTCAAGCATTTCGTTCCCCTCCCTCCCCTTATCTCCGAAGTTTGCATGGAGAAAAAACTGAAATTATTTTATGTGATAGAAGTTTATGTAGAGACTACAGGAAAGATAAAACGATGTCTCTAAACAGCACAATTTTTCAGAAATCAAAACGGAACTCGTCTCGCTCTGGACCGGATTTTTTTTCTACATAATTATTATATTGGACGATGAAAAAATGTTTTATATCCTTTGTTTACGATTTTTTTTTCTGTTACAGGGTGTACCTGCCGGTTGGTGGCCAACTGGTAGCAATGCATACAATTGGACATGCCAGCCAGTGGACATGACCGATAACCCAACTTCACGAAAAGTATTTTAACTTTTTTATATTATTATGAGAGCCAGTTAGCTTTTTGACTATCAAGACCTTTCTCTTCTTTTTCCATACGCTTTTATTCGCTACTAATGTAGACAAGGCCATCCTTTCTGTAGGAGTCAAGCTCGACCCGCCATCTTTGCCTTAGTCTGCCGCGCTGTCGAATACGCGAAATTTTATTTTGCGAAGAGGCGGGGAAAATTCTGTCTCAGCCAAATGGTGAAGATGCGAAGAGTCTGTTCAGGTTCATGAACCAAATGTAAGCTGTAGCAGTGCGTATTTAGCGTACGATGGGACTGTCATACGCATTGCGATTATAAAAGTCCCTATTAAACAAAGAATAAAAAAAAAAGAGGCAGGGTTATCTCTGGCACTCATTCCTATCTCGCTTACAATCGCTTCTCCTTTTAAAAAGACCTACCGAACAGGTAATAATGTTGTAATTTTGTTTCAGATGCACAATGCTTTTTGGTGGTACACAGTAGTAAAATTCATAGATTTGTTGGATACAGTCTTCTTCGTCTTGAGGAAGAAGGACAGACAGATCTCTTTCTTGCACGTGTTCCATCATTTTATGATGCCCATAGCATCTTATGTTGGAGTCAAATATTTTCCAAGTAAGAATTGTTTTTTTTTTTATTGAACCCAGTACCAAAACACACACGGTATTTACAAGCCAGATGTATGTGGAAACGCCGGGAGGGGACGCTCTAGAAGAACATAAATACTGGCCTTATTGGTGATGTTCTTCAGAAAGGTCAGGTGCGTACACGTAGCAAATACAAAGAAGAGATGGCCTAAGCAACTGTGCACTGTGATTCTCAACTAGGCCCTGACGTGGCCTTAGTCAGTCATGCACAACATTGTAAACGTTCCTATTTTCCAAAACACAATTTTATTCTACCTTACATTAGATGGCGACACTTGGTGCCATGGGAACTAAAAATATTTAAGCACGTAGAGCTCAGTACTAACATATGTTAGTACTGAGCTCTGCGTGCCTAAATATTTTTATAGTACTCGCGACCGGCGCGCGTGTCTGACCACCAGATGTATGAACGTAAACAAAGCAAAAAGAGTACTTATGTAATCGATCGAGGGAGTACTGTAGTTTCTGCTTACTCCCATGGAAAAGGCGTGACTTTATATATGTATTTACCGAAATTGGGAAAACAGATATTGTTTATTGCAAGCGTTGATTGCAAGCTAACAGATTTAAGGAAAGTGTACCTGGTCTATTTAAAAAAAACTCCTCAAGTCATGATACTTAGCACGCTATAATATGAGCCAGTAAACTTTGTTTATATTTGCTGACAAGATCTAAGAAAAACAAATACAAGAAGTCTGCCAAGGCGCTCGATACCAACCGCCTGAACGTTGCTTTTGAGCAACGATATTCTTGCATAAAGCAGTTTTGCTCCAATTTTATATGAACATTTTTCTTATCCTGTGGAAGTCTCAATGCATGTCATCCACTCAATATCAATGGAGGTTGAAGGTTCAGGTTCAGGTTTCAGGTTTATTCTTGAATAAACCGAAATACGTGAATATCAAAAAGATAAGTTAGCTTGCTAACTTATCTTTTTGATATACACGTATTTCTGTGACAATAAACCAATTTTTCTTTTTTTCTTAAAAAAATAACAGGTCGACCGATCTCTGCTCTGGTGAAAATATAGAAAGCGAATTTTCCCAGATGAGACCTAGCTAGATCGATTTTTCGCCTCCGTAGACCCCTATAATGCAAATTACATCGAAATCATTAGAGTCGTTAGAACGTGATTACAAATATTTATAATTATACTAGCGGACCCGACAGACGTTGTCCTGTCTGAACGATCCTGAAGAACCCGACTGCAGCGCCACCTATCGGGTCCAATTGTATTTTTATAAATTAGCCCATGAGTCGCAGCGTACGACTCGCACACATTGAGTAACTTTCGAAGAACACCGATTGAGGGAGTCAATAGCACCATATCGTCTGCATAGCTAATGTGGTTTAAGCAAACTCCATTCACGTAGCAGCCGACACGCATGCTTGTGAGTCGCTCAATCAGTGCATTAACAAACAGACCTAAGAGCAAAGGCGAGGACAGGCGCCCCTGCCTCACCCCGCACTCCGGCCAACATGGCTCCGATAGCTCTCCTGCCCACCGCACCGGAGTCTCTTGGTTCAGGTACCAGTGCCTGAGAAGTAATACGAACTCAGCGGCAGCGCCGGCGCCGTTTCTTCTAGTTTTTGGCAAAGAAGATCACATGGGACAAGTTCAAAGGCCCTGTACAAGTCAATGAAAACCGCATAAACCGGTGTATTTCTATCCATGTAATACTTAATAAAAAGCTAAATTTCATTATTTTCCAGATGGTCACGCAACTCTTCTCGGCGTCATCAACTGTCTCGTACATGTCGTGATGTACACATATTACCTGATCTCAGGTCTCGGACCTAAGTACCAGAAGTACCTCTGGTGGAAGAAGCATCTTACTACTATGCAGTTGGTAAGTCAACAAACTAAATACAGTCTGGCTAAATATGAATTTACAAGTACATCGGTATCTATTTGGTTTCGTATTTGCAAACTTGACTCATTTTCTCACACCATATTGTGCGTGAAGAAGAAAATAATAATTATTAATGAATTAAATTATCGCATATAAAATAACAAACCAGGGAAGAATGCCGCAAAATTGAGGAGACCAATACTCAATAGTGGGTGGACAAGGCTACCAATGAGGATCTTGATGAATATATTTAAAAGTCCCACGCTTTATGTTTCTTGACGATAAAAGAATTTGAAATGATGCTGTTGATATTGTTTCACTCTTCACCATACTTTTGTATTTATGCTGCACTTTGGGCAGTCACTTATTGTACCAATCTTGGTAAATTAGAGTGAATTACGCACAACATGGCTAAATTAGTATTTTCTATTTTGTTGATTAATTTTATTAATTGAAAATAATCATACTCTAGAGCAAGAGCTATATAATTTACCGTCATTTGTTTTTTTCTTTCTCAGGTCCAGTTTGGCATAATCTTCCTGCACAACTTGTCAGCAGTTTACCAAGACTGCGGTTATCCGAGGTGGATTTCTGCCTTGCTTTGCGTCCACAGTCTACAGTTCCTTTATATGTTCGGAAGCTTCTACTATGTGAACTATATCAAGAACGCGAAGCAAGACGGTACAAATGGAAGTATCAAATCGGGAACCGGCAAGAGCAAAGTTAACTGAGCTTTAACTGTGGTATTGGAGACTGCTTTTCCAAGGAGTTATGCTAGTCGTAGGTTCAACTGAAGATTGTTAGGCTGCGACCAGATGTGATTCATAGTTACCGATTAGACCATTTTTAGGGTTCCGTACCTCAAAAGGAAAAAACGGAACCCTTATAGGATCACTTGTTTGTCCGTCTGTCTGTCTGTCTGTCTGTCAAGACCGTTTTGCTCAGGAACGCGTAAAGGTATCAAGCTAAAATTAATATCAAATACATAGGTCTATGGTCCCTTTAAGTCCTAAAAAGATCAAACTTCTAAGTCAACGCAATAAAAAATACGGCCATTTATGCGACATTTTTTAATACTCGCAAAGTAAATCAAAACTTATAGGGCACTTTCCGCCGTCGTAGAATCATGAAATTTGGCAAGAAGCAAGGTCTCACAACACAAGTAAAGGAAAAAGTCCGAAAATTGTTAATTTGTTATTCTATCACATAAAAAAATATTTTCAAAGTTGTCAGTCTATCAAGACCCTTTTTCTCAGGAACGCGTAAAGGTGTCAAGTTGAAATTAATATCAAATACGTAGACGTTCTCTCTTGAAGTCCTAAAAAACTCCAGCTTCTAAGTCAACGCAATAAAAAAATACGGCCATTTGGTGACACATTTTGATACTCGCAACTGTCGCAAGTAAATCAAAACCTATAGGGTACTTCCCGTTGACCTAGAATAATGAAATTTGTCAAGAAGCAAGGTCTTCCAGCCCAAATAAAGGAAAAAGTCCGAAAATTGTGAATTTGTAATTTTATGACATACATTTTTTTTTTTTTTTGATATCCAATGTTAAGTTTGTTTTTGGTATAAATTCTTTTCAACTACGGAACCCTTTACTAAAATTAGTGTGAATGTGGAGAGTAAATGTGGGGCTATTCCACTAATAATGGGACACTTAATATACGTGTCCTTCGTGTCCTGTTGACTGCACGTTATAGGAACTGATGGACGCCACTGAAGGTGCTAAACGCGTAACCAAATTGTGGGCTGACTCAATTTAGATGGCCGTCGACAAGCTAAGAAGTAGAAGAAGAAGAACTAATATCAGTTAATTACAAAAACGCTAAAACGCTGATGAGTATTTTATAAGGCTGATGAAATGCCATTAATTAGCAGACAACTTGTCTATTAAAAATGTATTGACCTCATTCCTCTAGGGTTCCATCCCCAGGTAGGGAAAGTAATATAAGCATAATGTTCTCTGTGAGTCATACCTGGTCGCGGAAAATGATTGTTAGCTTGTAGTGTAGTTTTATGAAATTATTAGTCTTAACTAATAATTAGGAACTGTTAACATAATGTTATCTTTTAAGTGTTACTGTTACCCGAGCCTCCTACTAGTTTCAAATCTAGTTACACTGTTCGTCCACTGTACATCGTCAACGGGACATCAATGAGAAACGAGATTATTCGAACCGAACGTGATATCCCGGTTTTGGTGTGCGGTGGACACGCGGCCTTAATACTAATAAATATATGTATCGCTACTTCGGCGCCATCACCTCGGGGCCTATTCCCTAAGTCCGTCCGTTCAACCGTCCGTCCGTTTATCCGTCCGTCTGACTTAACGATCCATCAAAACAAGTGTAAAAGTTAAATTTTTCGGACGGGCAAAAACACATCGGGAGTAGTGACAACTGTCGTATCGTGTTGCCATTCATACTTCGTTCGGGCCCCGAAGCAATCATCTGTCCGTAGGTGATATAGAGTAGGAAACGCCCGTAACGAAGGCCGAAACTACGGACTTCGTGCTTAGGGAGTAGACCCCTTGTTCGCCTTGACGTCCTGTTGTCGTGGCGGTTGACAAACGGCCTTACTCCTTACTAAAAACAATATTATGAGAAAAACAAATGAACGCTGCAAAGAAAATAAATGATTTAGGAAATGTGTTTCATTTTATTTTTGTACCTAGTGACCTATTCAGCCATACATAATAGTGTGTAGTGAAACATCAGAGCAGCGCCATCGTTATGTTATAGAACAATTCCTTGACTACCCTTGACTAATGTCTCAGGCATAGACTTATAAAAAAAGATGGACTCCGCGCCACGCATATCGAAAGTGAAGCACAGTAAGTATGCCGGACCGATTGTACAAACACGCCTCGCGCACACATTTACATCATAGTATGCCGACCGGCCGCGATTACGTGACACGAGCGACGGCGTCTTTGCAGGTACTCAAATCATGCACACATAGATCGGTACGATGCTTCACTTTCGATATGCGTGGCGCGGAGTCCATCTTTCTTTATAAGTCTATGGTCTCTGGTTGGTTTTTTTTTGTTCAACATTTACAGTACCACTTTCGTGTAAAGGTCTACCTCATAGCTTCCCATTGCTCTTTTTGCACTGCCTTCGCCGAATAATCTTCCGTTAACGCATCTAGGTCATCACGCCAGCTTCCTAGACCTCCCTCGGCGAAGACAGTCCCACTGCGTGACGACTCTGGCCTACCTGTCCCTATGCATCTTGTATAGGTACACATGGCCCGCTCAATCCCCCTTCAGTCTAGCATACTTATTGCCTCACCTCGGATTTCTGTTTTGGAGCTGGTTGATATTTATGTTTAGTACACCAGACTTATAAAAAAAGATGGACTCCGCGCCGCGCATATCGAAAGTGAAGCACCGTACCGATCTATGTGTGAATGATTTGAGTACCTGCAAAGTCGGCTCGTGTCACGTAATGGCGGCCGGTCGGCATACTATGATGTAAATGTGTGCGCGAGGCGTGTTTGTACAAACAGTCCGGCTACATACTGTGCTTCACTTTCGATATGCGAGGCTTTAGAACATATACTGCCGAATTGAATGTGCTGACCCGAACAATATTTTGCAGCACAGGGGAAATAGTGAAATTTCAAGCATACATTAGATTCCTCCTAATTCTGGTATTCAGCTGCATCTGGTTAGACTGGAAGCAGACCCCAACATAGTTGGGAAAATGCTAGGCAGATGATGACATTAGATTCCTCAACTAATCATCCTAACCTTTACACAAGTACCTATGGTGATTTGGAAACCGATACAATAATCTCAAGCTATAATTTTTTATTTATTCATTTACTTCAGACTAAATTAATGTCCATATGTTATGTTAGTTACAGAAAGTCTTAAAAACTATGTTAGTATTGCATCATTCAAATAAAATAAAATAAAAATAAATAATTCATGTCAAAAATACACTCATTCACAATATCATCTCGTCACATGAAGCTGGATGAATCTCCCCAGCACTGCAGACTCCGGCCTCACAGCAATCATCCTCATGATTCCGTTGGCGCTCCCCCGAATCCGGCGCATCAGAGAAGCTGTTTTCTTACGCATAATAGCATAAAAATCATCGACTCTTGCGTCAGCAAACATGCCCGACGCGCTGCAGAATCGAGTAATACAGTAATCTATATATTACAAATAAAATGTATATTATGCAAAAAATAAATCTGCGGTGGGGATAAAGATGTTTCCAGAGGTAAACATTTTTAATATTTTTAAATTACAAAGGTTGTGAAAGTAATCAAAGCACTGAGATTAGGGATGAAGCCTGGGTAAAAAAAAAAAAATTTTTTTTGCTTTATCATAATAATAAAAAATTCCTACTTAGATAAAACACATTAAAGTTGGGGAGTGACTACGTCACAGCTATAATCTAGCAAGGAGTGACGTCATGCCACATTTTAATTCAATGTATCGCCATAATCTTTTGATTACTTAGAAAAAGAAAAAATACGTATCCAATATTTTTACTTATCTACATGACGGACACAAAGTCTTTGACAGTTGCATGACATGGATATACTTACGCTATACGCATTTACGAGTGGGTAGTCAAATCATTACCTTTTAAACAAAAGTATGTTTATGAAATAAAATGCTTTGTATTTTTAAAATGTTTTTGCGACGAATTGTAGGTGGATGTGCAAGGTACGATTCTGAACTACAAATATATCTGTACATAATTCCGGGTTCTCAATAAATGTACCGAAGTAAAAATTTCACTTCTTCTTATTTATAGTTAAGTTATATATTAGTAGTTAGTTATATATTAGTTTATAGTTAAGTTAGTTAGTACCTTGCACATCTACCTACAATTCGTCGCAAAAACATTTTAAAAATACAAAGCATTTTATTTAATAAACATACTTTTGTTGAAAAAAGTAATTATTTGCAGCATTTACCTCAAACCTCATGATTTCATGAAATCGCTAGATTTGAAGTAAATGCTAACTTATGGAGTTGTATTGCTGATTCTAATGATTATAATTCTGTAAAGCCATATTAGCTACGGCCGGGAATCATATTTTAATCAACATACAAGCTCACACTGACCTACAAATTGCAAAAAACGTAAGAAATTTTGAATTTCGCGGGCTGCCCTGGCGCATCATCCTTAACTATAAGTTGTCTCTTGCCATCATGTTGGCATTGCTAAAACAATGCTAAACCAAACCAAAAGCAATGGTGCCAACATGACGACAAAGGAGAAGTTATAGTGAACGGTTTGTAGTTCGATTCTCCCGTATAAGGCTGCCTGTCCACCGAAGCGGAGCGAGGCTGAGGAGCAGCGAAACGGAGAAATTTTAACCAATAGAAGCGCGAGCGGACGGCGGAGTGGAGCGGATTTAAGATTCTATTGGTTAATATTGCTTCATTTCTCCGCTCCGCAGCCTGGATGGACAGGCAGCCTTATTATTATATTCTTTGGCCCGGCGCACACCGCTGGAAGCGCGGCAGAGCGCAGTTGAAGACAACAATTTAATATAAACCTTAAGTACCTTGACATACGGTCGCGCGCATGCTCTTGTAGTAGCTTGAGGGGTGTGCGTTACCGCAGCCAGAAAATGTCGAAAATCGTCATTTGAATTTTATAGATAATTAGTGCCTCGGCTTCTGTAATTGTACCATCAATTTTTAAATTTGTACCTCTAATAGTTTTTTAGTTATTTGACAAAAACAGTTCTGGCTGGCGTAACGTTACCGTAGCCAGAAGTTTTGTTTATTAATGGGTATATTGAAATAAATTGTAGCCAAATATTTAGTGCCTCAGACGAGGTAAATGTACCAACTTAATTTGTATTTGTATCTGTTATGGTTGTGAAGATATTCAAGATCCTGCTGCGGTAACGTTTACATGTTTGCTGGATCTCTGAAACGGATAAGCCCCCTTTTATAGTATTTTGCACACGACTTCTTATGAGTTAGCTTGAATTTGTTCCTCATTAATAAAACAAAAAAATTGCACCGTTAAGGAGTTATTTAGGTAAATAGAAATATTCTTTAATCGATCCTAGCACTTCGAATAGAAGCTCTAAAGACTTACTTGCAACGTTATGTTATAGCTTATAACTGCCTTCAAATGTACCTGAAGTTTAATTTATTATCCTGTAAGCAATTAATAAATTATGATGAAATTTAAATTTACTTCGGGACATGATGCGCAGCGGTTTTTTAAACCACCGTTTAACCGAGATTCTTTAGGATTTATGAAATGAAAGTTATATCAATAATCAGTGCTTTTATTCAATTTTATGCCTGTACATTTGCAACGTAATCCACTCAATAATTAACGAGATAATCGAAAAATAGTCACTATGATTTGTGTGACCACGGTAACCCGGCCAAGTTTAGATGGTTACAGAAAAGCGGACCTTTAATACATTACGCTAACCTTCTGAAAATTACAGTATAATAGTCTTATAATTTTGGTACAGACGCGTACATTATGTTTTGAGTGAAAAATATAACCTTCTATTCTAGTTACCTAATAAATAATAATGAACTTTTAAATTCAATAGTTTTATTTACTTATGTAGGTACCTATATAAGCACGTAAGTACAGACTAGTCTTTATGAATCTATACTATAATATTATAAATTCGAAAGTAACTCTTATCTGTCTGTTACCTTTTCACGCCTAAACCACTGAACGGATCTTGAAAAAATTTGGCAAGGCTGACATGGCATCCTGGTGAAGGCTACTTTTTGCCTCAAAAATAATCCTACGGGGGGTGACATAGGGGATGAAAGTTTCAAAATCAAAAATCAAAATCAAAAGTCCTTTATTCAAATTAGGCTGAGAATCAGCACTTTTTGAACGTCAAAATTACAGTAAGACAGTCCCCACAAAACGCCCGCCCTTCACCACTTCCTAGTGCTTTAGCTGGGAAGAAGAAGTAGCGGAACAAACTCCCCAGCAGCACAGCTGTCTGTTCAGTTAGAAGAACTAGATTCTATACAATAGTTTCTATGCAAAATAATTTACGCAACACAATACATTAAATTATATTTTTGTCAAATGTTTGTATGGGAAACCCAGCATTATTAGTGATACCTAAGTATGAAAATTGAAATTTATGCTTTTGGTAGGAAATAAAATTAGAAAAATAGGGGTTGATTTTAAAATACACAAAAATGCACGGATTTCGTTAGAAATTATTAATTTATTACCTACAAGAAATAACTTTTGAACAAGTGGATACTCGGTCTAAAGTTTTTTTTTTATTAGAACGTGACTGGCATAGTAAATATCTAAACAAAGTCCCCCCCACGCCGCGTCTGTCTGTCTGTTTGAATGAGATAAACTCAAAAACTATTGAACGTGTTTTTATACGGTTTTCACGTTTTCAGCAATGGATAGAGTGATTCAGTGTATATTCATTAAGTTTTTGTCTAAATTGGCTGAAATATGACGATGATTGTTGAAGAGTCGTGAAAAATCATGCCGACTGGAAGCTTTAAGGCCACCATATACTACGTTCCCATGGAATACTTTCCATCATCCACGCGGGCGAAGCGACGGGCAAAAGCTAGTACTTACAATAAGCCTCTTATCTTACCCGTAGTGAGGTACCTAGGTACATATAAACCCATTTTTAGACTACTGGCGTAAAATTACGTCGTGCAGGCAAAGAATATATGAACCGTCGCTGGTAAAAACCCGTATTAAGAGCGAGCGCGCTCTGCGGTGCGTTTCCAGTAGTTCTGCCGCACTGGGCGGGGCCTACGGTAATAAAACGCATAACCGCAGTGCGCGCACTTCAAAGACATTCCTTACTTCACAGATTATGCGGTAGAAAAACGCACCGCAATGCGCGCTCGCCCTAAAAGCGAGCGCGCACTGCGGTGCGTTTCCGGTAGTTCTACCGCACTGGGCGGGGCCTACAGTAACAAAACGCATGACCGCAGTGCGCGCACTTCAAAGACATTCCATACTTCACAGATTATGCGGTAGAAAAACGCACCGCAATGCGCGCTCGTACGGCGCCCGCCCTAAGGGCGAGCGTTTTTCTACCGCATATGTCTTTTAAGTGCGCGCACTGCGGTCATGCGTTTTGTTACTGTAGGCCCCGCCCAGTGCGGCAGAACTACCGGAAACGCACCGCAGTGCGCGCTCGCTCTTCATACGGGTTTTTACCAGCGACAGTTCATATATTCTTTGCTTGCACGACGTAATTTTACGCCAGTAGTCTGAAAATGGGTTTATATGTACCTAGGTACCTCACTACGGGTAAGATAAGAGGCTTATTGTAAGTACTAGCTTTTGCCCGTGGCTTCGCCCGCGTGGATGATGGAAAGTATTCCATGGGAACGTAGTACGTTCGGACGGCCCTATGCTCTCTACTCTACATGTATACGTTCAGCGTACTTACATGTGGAGAACATAAAGCCGTCCGATATAACTGTGCAAACTCAAATCCTTACGATATATCGTTGCCGTGTATGGTGGCCTTAAAGCTTCCAGTCGGCATGATTTTTCACGACTCTTCAACAATCATCGTCATATTTCAGCCAATTTAGACAAAAACTTAATGAATATACACTGAATCACTCTATCCATTGCTGAAAACGTGAAAACCGTATAAAAACACGTTCAATAGTTTTTGAGTTTATCTCATTCAAACAGACAGACAGACGCGGCGTGGGGGGGACTTTGTTTAGATATTTACTATGCCAGTCACGTTCTAATAAAAAAAAAACTTTAGACCGAGTATCCACTTGTTCAAAAGTTATTTCTCGTAGGTAATAAATTAATAATTTCTAACGAAATCCGTGTATTTTAAAATCAACCCCTATTTTTCTAATTTTATTTCCTACCAAGAGCATAAATTTCAATTTTCATACTTAGGTATCACTAATAATGCTGGGTTTCCCATACAAACTTTCATCCCCTATGTCACCCCCCGTAGGATTATTTTTGAGGCAAAAAGTAGCCTTCGCCAGGATGCCATGTCAGCCTTGCCAAATTTTTTCAAGATCCGTTCAGTGGTTTAGGCGTGAAAAGGTAACAGACAGACAGACAGATAAGAGTTACTGTCGAATTTATAATATTATAGTATAGATTCATAAAGACTAGTCTGTACTTACGTGCTTATATAGGTACCTACATAAGTAAATAAAACTATTGCATTTAAAAGTTCATTATTATTTATTAGGTAGAAGGTTATATTTTTCACTCAAAACATAATGTACGCGTCTGTACCAAAAATATAAGACTATTATACTGTAATTTTCAGAAGGTTAGCGTAATGTATTAAAGGTCCGCTTTTCTGTAACCATCTAAACTTGGCCGGGTTACCGTGGTCACACACACCATAATGACTATTTTTCGATTATCTCGTTAATTATTGAGTGGATTACGTTGCAAATGTACAGGCATAAAATTGAATAAAAGCACTAATTATTGATATAACTTTCACTTCATAAATCCTAAAGAATCTCGGTTAAACGGTGGTTTAAAAAACCGCTGCGCATCATGTCTCACTGATCATCACTGATCACACAATTAGCGACTAATTTTTCATGTTGTCAAAATTAAAATCCCCGATGGTGGCCATGCCAGTGTCAGTCACACAATTAGCGACAAGTTTTTCATGTTGTAAAAATTAAAATCCCTGATGGTGGTCATGCCAGTGTCAGTCACACAATTAGCGACCTAATTTTTCATGTTGTCAAAATTAAAATCCGTGATGGTGGTCATACCAGTGTCAGTCACACAATTAGCGACTAATTTTTCATGTTGTCAAAATTAAAATCCCTGATGGTGGCCATGCCAGTGTCAGTCACACCATTCTCAAAGATTGGACATTTTGGGAGTTGGACATTTTGGGAACTGGACATTTTGGGAATTGGACATTTTGACACCGTTGGACATTTTTAGAATTGTATATTTTGACCTTGAATGATAATTTATTATGTTGAGTAAAGGTTGATCTGCGAACCTATATACCTTATTATCTTAAACAAACCTACGCATTTTTTAAATGATTATTTTACTTATAAATAAAAATACTCAAATAAACATATTTTTATTTAACACTTGTGTACGCGTATGTACCAAACCATACCACACTATCCTATAAATTTCAGAAGGTTAGCATAATGTATGAAACGGCCGCTTTTCTGTAACCATCGAAACTTGGCCGGGTTACCGCGGTCACACACACCATAGTGACTATTTTTCGATTATCTCGTTAATTATTTAGTGGATTACGTTGCAAATGTACAGGCATAAAATTGAATAAAAGCACTGATTATTGATATAACTTTCATTTCATAAATCCTAAAGAATCTCGGTTAAACGGTGGTTTAAAAAACCGCTGCGCATCATGTCCCGAAGTAAATTTAAATTTCATCATAATTTATTAATTGCTTACAGGATAATAAATTAAACTTCAGGTAAGTACATTTGAAGGCAGTTATAAGCTATAACATAACGTTGCAAGTAAGTCTTTAGAGCTTCTATTCGAAGTGCTACGATCGATTAAAGCATATTTCTATTTACCTAAATAACTCCTTAACGGTGCAATTTTTTTGTTTTATTAATGAGGAACAAATTCAAGCTAACTCATAAGAAGTCGTGTGCAAAATACTATAAAAGGGGGCTTATCCGTTTCTGAGATCCAGCAAACATGTAAACGTTACCGCAGCAGGATCTTGAATATCTTCGCAACCATAACAGATACAAATACAAATTAAGTTGGTACATTTACCTCGTCTGAGGCACTAAATATTTGGCTACAATTTATTTCAATATACCCATTAATAAACAAAACTTCTGGCTACGGTAACGTTACGCCAGCCAGAACGGTTTTTGTCAAATAACTAAAAAACTATTAGAGGTACAAATTTAAAAATCGATGGTACAATTACAGAAGCCGAGGCACTAATTATCTATAAAATTCAAATGACGATTTTCGACATTTTCTGGCTGCGGTAACGCACACGCTTGAGGGCGCTCCGAGGAATTTATTCTTCTTATATTGACCGTATGTCAAGGTAGTTAAGGTTTATATTAAATTGTTGTCTTCAACTGCGCTCCGCCGCGCTTCCAGCGGTGTGCACCGGGCCTGTTTGCCATGCAGTTACTGTCAAGTCGACAATAATTTTGGCTCCATTTAGTTAAGCTCGATCACAGACTTACAGTTCCTTTTAAGGTTTTGGATTGACGACCAATGCCAGTTAATGCGATCCCAGAGTGTGTGGCCTATTGCCAGCGCAGGCCTACGTCGACCGGGCCGGACAGTCCATAATCTCAAGGTCAAATCGAGCAAGCAGGCAGTCGGCCAGCGGCACTGTTGCCAAGTTAGCGACTTTTCCAATGAAAAATACAATATAATTTCTACGATGCTATAGCTAGAGAAAATAAAAAATAGCACATCGTTTTTTACGTAACATAGGTACGCGGGAAAACCTGTTGACCAACTCTGCGCAGCTCCGGTATGAACGAAATGGCGACTGTCTCTTGCAAGTGTGTTGACGCCGAGCCGACGGCGGGCGATATTGCTGTGTGAAACTGCTAACTCTGCCGCCTGATAGTGCATGACCCAGAGCCAGTATCAACCGTTGCCATCAGGCAATAATCACTGAAGTGTGTGGTCTATGCAGACTTGGACGGCAAACCGCCTGTTGAGACCAGAGACTGCGGGCCAACTGACTAATATGTGAGGCCCTTTAAGGCTTGTCCGTCGCAAAAAGCGCGGTCACTGTCGGACTGCATAGAAAAGAAAGAGAAGCGCGATGACACAACGCTTGCAAAATATGAAGTAATTATCGATTTACAAAAAATCTGTTGATTAAACTAAAAAAGTAATGACAAGAAATCATTCCTTATTAGTTTGTAAAGAGCTGTATAAATTGATGAACACTTTTAATGAAAACTGTAGGAGTAATATGGTTACAACTCGAAAAAATATACCGAAATAGACCTGGATTTAGGTTTTTTTCCTTAGTAAAAACTAAAATACATTTCAGGACACATGAAATCACTTCTTATGTATTGTAGATTACTGTGTATTTTTTCCTATCAGAAAGATGCTACAGTTACTGTAAAAGATGGTTACAAAGTTACTTAGTTTCGCCGTATTTTAGGAAGGAGCATCCTTAAACTAGTTATATTAAGTTGACAAGTATTTTGTTCTAACCACTATGGATTTAATTTCTGGAATAAAAGATTAAAGAAGGACGGCCAAATCGTACCTGACTACGAGGCGGTGGTGTACAGATATGCCATATATATGTAAAAATGTAGTATTTTTTAAGGTCTTAAAAAACATAAGAAATAGATATTTAAGTCGCCAGAAAAAAAAAAGCACAAACACATTTTTTTTTAATAGCATAATTTGCAAATTATTTAGAATAACATGTTCAGAACGCACCTTTGACGATTCATTTTGCTTAAGAAATGATTTAGTACTCAAAGAATATAATTATTCACGTTTTTCTGAATAGTTATTAGATGTAATTCAATTATATACTTGTGTACCAAACCAACTAGTGCTGTTTTTATTATGTATTGGATTCTTGACATAAAAATAATTATGTGGGTTCATAGTAAGTATCAGCATTTTGTTCAATTGTGTACAACGGAACGTCATAATAAAAGTAGTTGAAAACCAGCGTCAGGCACTAGTTGTCTGGCATTTTTGCTGAACTGGGCCTTTTTGGCGCAGCCGTCGGACACACACTCATCGCTCTGTTATTTTGTTTTATTTTTATTTTTATTTTTTTTTATTAAGTAGGTACCTATTGTTATACCTATTATGGTGTGTGCCTTTTAGTCTGTGCTAAATAAATCTATTTTCTTTCTTTCTTTCTTTCTTTTATAATATGTCATCGACGCGCGCCATGGATTGACAGTGTCAATACTGTCAATTACAACGGGTGTCAATTTGACACTAATATACTGTAGTGTGTAGTCTTTGCACCCGGCGATCTCGCATTGTTGTTGTGTTGTTGTTGTTAGTGTGAATATTGTGATACGTACTGTACTGTTTTGGATTTCTTTCTGTTGTTTGACCTTGGCATTGTTTTACAGACTGATAACTAGGTACCGTTTGTGACGATTATTCTGTGCTTTTGATTTCCGGACACCTCAAAAGTATTTTTTTCATTATTGAAATATCTTGGCTATTTAGATATTATTTTCGAAAGGTATGGTGTTTACTACATAAAACAATCAAATCTCACTATAGTTTGCTTCTGTACACTGAAAATAAAACTCAGGTCCAGCTTCTATAGAAATTTGACCGATGTTCTTTATTTATTTGGATTTAAAATTGAGTTGCACGCTCTCAAACTACGCGAAACCTACGTGTTCTTGTGACATTCTTCAGTACACAACAGTCACGTTTTAGTTTTAAATTATCACGCTTAGCAGAGAGATAAGTGACCATCATGGTTTGTCAGTTTTTAGAAGCAGCACGACTGTTGCGTTGTGTTAAAATTTGTGTGCCGTTCATAAGTTTGTGTGCCTAAAAAACGTTGAGTTACTGCCATGTTTTTTATGAATTTATGCGTATCTTTGTAAAATTTTACAAGGCGATGTGTGGTTAAGTGGATCAGGATCTTCGAATAGTGTACCGGATGACTTTTTTTACCGTCTCGAAAAAAATTGGGTATATTAGGTGAACGGAGTAGAAGCCTATGGCATACCTAACTTTTTTTTTCTGTAAAAAAAAAAAAAATCTAAAATTCAAATCATAGGCAGGCTGCATATGATTTGAATTTCGATATTTTAAAACGATTTATTATTTTTTTTCAAAATTTCTGTTTTTATGGTTCAAATATGCAAAGTTTACATCGAATTTGTAGTATTTATTAATACTTAGATATTTTTTTCTGTCTATACTATTAAAAAAAAACTAAGTATGCCATAGGCTTTTACTCCGTTTACCTAATATACCCAATTTTTTTCGAGACGGTAAAAAAAGTCATCCGGTATAGTGCTATGTGTCAAGATTCATTGGATTACTTACTTAGGAGAGCAAGATTTTGATCTTCTCGACCACGCACCACCGCGGCATACATCTTCATGCTGCCTTTAATCTATTGTGGTGGATAAACAATATAAATGTTTTGCATCCTTGGTTGTCATAGTTGCGTAGCAGTCAATAAGGTGTAGTACGCAAGGATATATTTATATGTTTTGCTGTTAGTTTCGGTGTTATAAGGCCGGGGTTGAAAAGAGTGAAGGCCCGTGACTCGCTTAGATTCTGATCGAAAGCTAAAAGTCAGAAAAGTATGAAAGAAGAAAAACCCGGCCGAGTGCGTCTCGAACCATGCACAATGAAGGGTTCCGTAGTTGAAAAGAATTTATCCTAAAAATAAACTTAACATTGTATTCCCAAAAAATATTTATTTTATGTCATAAAATCACAAATTAACAATTTTCGGACTTTCTCCTTTACTTGTGCTGTGAGACCTTGCTTCTTGCCAAATTTCATGATTCTAGGACAACGAGAAGTAAGTAACCGGTTTTGATTTACTTGCGAGTATCAAAATATGTATCGCATAAATGGCATGTTTTTTTATTGCGTCGACATAAAAGCTTGATTTTTTTGGAGCTCCAAGGGAACTTAGATCTACGTATTCGATTTTAATTTCAACTTGATACCTCCACGCGTTCCTGAGAAAAAGGGTCTTGACAGACAGACAGACGGACAACGAAGTGATTCTATAAGGGTTCCGTTTTTAGCCTAGTGCCTAGTACTAGCACAAGTTACCCGTCTTACCTATACACTACGTCACTGGTATAATAAGTATCATCATAACCTGGATCAGAGCTTCCTTGAGCATGTCGTCTATAAACCACAATGGTACGAGTATATGACTGCAATTTTAATTATTTAGGTTCTTTTATACAACGTGTTGTTTTGCATCTTCGTCAAATTTAAAGCTGAGACCATCAAACCGAACGACTTTCTCCATGTCACCAACCTCGTAATCGCGAAAAAATAATTTGCGTCGAGTAGGTATTGAAGTTTTCTATGGGACAGTTGAAAATATTTTCACGATTACGATGTTGGTCCCGTGGAGAAAGTTGCTCGGTTTGATGTTCTGTATCATACGTTGAAATTTGAAGAGAATGCAAAACTACACGTCGTAAGTATATCAAAAAGTGACAGTCATTGTGTTTCATCAAATTGTACATTAGTAAATGGAATGTCATTGCTAATTATACATTTGGCGGTGCCCCATTCCCCCCCCCGGCCCACATTTGATTTAATTGGCGGTGCCTTCCCCCCCCCTAACCCGACCCTTGCTCGGTGAAGAACTGCCAGCTGATGGCGTAGCTGAACCTGTAGCTTTAAATTCCCCAGTTAATAATAATTGTCCAGATATGATCCAGCCTGTCCCTTCTTACTGTCCTTCCCCCAGGGACGCCAAAAGCCGAGGTTCGTACCCCACAGGGGGTGCCCTTAGCGTGCAGTCGATTAGTTTATAACTTTTATACCCTGGCTGGAGGCTTCCTCGCTTAAGACGAGTAGTGCTGCCAACTGGCACCACCATTGATGAAAAAATTATAAGTTTGGAGATATGGAACATTTTGAAATTACCTAGGGTCCCATTTTTAGTCAGATGAAGTAGGATTTTTTGTATTAAAAAAATCATAAATCTCCTACTTTTTCTCAAGGGTGGCAGTTGGTGCTAGTTGGCAGCTTGTCGCCTTAAGGCAGCCACAGGATTGACTGTTTAAGTAGTCACGGTCTCTCAAGGTCAACTACGAGAAGCCCTACAAAAAAAGATGCATCAGCCAAGTAATAAAAAGTTTAATTTTTCGGGGGTTGTTTGCATAGCTTCTAATTTCATATTTTATTGATTACTCTTTCAGGAATGTTATTGTAACGCCGCCGTCCCTACAATCTCTTTTGAATAATTTGATTTTTAGACTTCAAAATATCCACTGTGTATTAGTTTTGCACAAACTTTCTTATCTAATGTTAGAGAATGGCAATGAGAATTTTAAACGAACACAAAAAAAGAATAAAGTGATGTGTATTAATAATGACGACGAAAAGAGATGTTCGGAAGATAAAGAAGACAAGCTGTCTCTCAAAATCAATTGGGATTAGGTCAGAAAGATGATGATGAAGTTGATGAAGTTGATCATGTTGATGAAGTTGATGAAGTTGATGAAGTTGATGATGTTGGGAAAATCTATCAAAGTCTCTACTTTTTGTAAACGAAATATCAGTACCAAGTTGAAGATCTCGATTATAAAGATAGTGCAGATAAAGCACGTTTTCTGTCCAGTATATTAAAACGTGTTTCATCTGCAGTATCTTTAGTTTTGAGTTACTCAACAGAAAACCAGGAATTCACTTACGATTTAAATTAACAAGTAATTAATTAAATTACCCTCATTAACGAATGGTAGGGTAATTAAAATACAGTTAGATAAACATTAAAGAGCCTTGATATATGGTTATTGCAAATACAGTTTGACTATTTGAATTTTAGATTCACTATGTCAAACTTCATTTCAACCTCTTCATAATTTTTTGCAAATCACTATCGTGTGTTAGTTTTTATAGTAATTTATACGGAAATGTACATGAGCTTATAGAAAATAGAATCGTGATTACGTACAAAGAATTTGATTTAATTTTTGTTTTCTTATAAGTAGTATGTATGTGAGTTGGCAGTTTACTTACAAGTGTCATAAGTAGTAGCAGTGAGTTGGCTGTGGCTTCATTGTTTTTGCAAAATGGCGGGAATACTGGAAAGTATAGCCGAAAAATATAATTATGTGATACATGATTTGGCTGGTGAGTTATTCATATTTATAAATTTTATTATTTACGTAGAAGTTATTAAAACATTAAATTATTGTAAATAATATTTTTGCATTTTTTCTCCAACAATGTTACAACGGGTTGACAGATAAGTTAGGTTAAATATAGACCTCACACACAGAAATACTCATGAACTTATAAAACAAAACTTTGATCTTGGATAATATTATAAGAAAGTTTTCATTGTTAAGGGGACTACAGGATCTAAACGCAACTAAAAGAAAGTTGTATAATGCCTAAAAGTCCTACTGTAATCAAAATCATAAAAATATAGGATATTCTTCAGGATATATTCAAGATAAATAGTGTGTTGAAAACCATAATACAACTTATTTGATATGATAGAAAACCGGCCAAGTGCGTGTCGGATCACGCACAATGAAGGGTTCCGTAGTTGAAATAAATTTATCCCAAAAACAAACTTAACATTGTAATCTCTAAAAAAAGAAATATGTAATAAAATTACAAATTTACGATTTTCGGACTTTCCTTTACTTGTGTTGTGAGACCTTGCTCCTTGCCATATTTCATGATTCTAGGTCAACGGGAAGTACCTACCCCATAGGTTTTGATTTACTTGCGAGTATCAAAAAATGTCGCATAAATGGCTGTATTTTTTTATTGCGTTGACTTAGAAGCTTGTTTTTTTAGGGCTCCAAGGGACCATAGACTTACGTATTTGATAGTAATTTCAACTTGATACAATGACGCGTTCCTGACAAAAAAGGTCTTCACATACAGAAAGAGAGACAGACGGATAACGCAGTGATCCTATAAGGGTTCGGTTTTTTCCTTTTGAGGTACGGAACCCTAAAAATCACGAAAATAAGTACCTCTAAAAATTTATTTTAACGATAAAACCATACTAATATTTATGTTGCAATTTTTTGTCAGATTATTCTACAAGCAACATATTAACGTAATAGTGTTTTAATTTTTCTGTCCAGTCTTTTTGGAACTTTTTATAAATAAATAATTGCTTCATATTTTGCAATAAGTCACTAACGTTGTGTCAGCCTCCACATTTTATATGCAGTCTGGCAGTGCTCCTGTAGTCCCCTTAACCAAAAACAGGAATAAAGATAATAATTATAGTTTTAAGTTTTGGACCAACAATTTTTGAAATATTGTCGCGCTATCGACACGAAAAATTAGAACAAGAAGGATCTACAAACAATCATTCATTTCGTTTCCTTACACCCTAATTGTATTCAATTCTTTTTAATAATTTCCAGATCCCAGGACGGCAGAATGGTGGGGCGTGTCGAACCCCATGGTGGTCATGTCCATCGCGTCAGCTTACCTGTACTTCTGCAAGTCCCTTGGTCCGCGACTGATGAGCAATAGACCGGCTTTCGAGCTGAAGACCGCCCTTAAGCTATACAACATCTTCCAAATTCTATTCAGCTTGTTCTTAGTGTATGAGGTAAGGTTTTTTTTAATTATCATGTTCACAAAGTACGTGATAGGTATGACTGGTACTTTCATTTAAAAAACCTTTAGTAGTTATCGTGAAGTTTGTATCATCGGCGTCGTCGCGACGCCGTCGTTTGGAATCGTTTTTTCCCCAGTAATTTCACGTGAAACCATTTTTAGGGTTCCGTAGTCCCTTATAGTTTCGCTATGTCCGTCCGTCTGTCCGTCCGCACCTTAGCTCAGAGACTCTTAGTACTAGAAAGCTATAATTTGGCATGGATATACTCGTACAATATATTCATCACGCCGCGCCGACAAAGTGGTAAAAAAGATTTTTTGGGGTACCTTCTGTACACGTAAAGTGGGGATGTTTTTTTGTCTCGTCTAGCCCATAGTGCGAGGTATCATTAGATGGGTCTTTCAAAAATATGGCGGGTTTGTGAAAACAATTTACCAATTTACGGATCCGTTTCAGAAATATTAAGCTATAAAGTACTAACTTTTGTTAGAGCCAAGTATCCCTCCCCCTGCCAGCTAAACGGTTAGTTTTGGATGGGTGAAAAAATTCACGGCAGTAATTTGTATAACGAAGTTAAAAGGAAAACTATCACAGCTAAGTAGGCTTTTCAAGTTTACGAGTAATAGTCAAATATTTATCTAGTCCGCATTATTGTGCAACTACGGAACCCTACAACTGCGTGTGACCCAACACGCACTTGGCCGGTTTTATTTTTATAAATTGATTGTTTATTATTAATACTTTCTGCTAGTAAACTTTTCTGACCGTCATGTTTGGACCGTCACAATTTCAGTTTGTAAACGATCACTGCTTTTTCCGAGAGATCTCTTGACAATTATGGTTTCATTGTTTATGCACCAGTTATTTATTTATAATCTATCTATCTTCTTTATTATAAATAAAAATAGAAGTCCTGACTGACTGATTGACTGACACATCCACGCCCAGCCCAAACCCTTGGACCTAGAAAGCTGAAATTTTGCACAGAGGTTCCCTTTATAATGTAGACAAGGACTAAGGAAGGAATTACCGTTAGTAGGATATTTTCCGACATTCACGCGGGCGAAGCCGCTGCCAAAAGCTAGTATTAAATAATATTTGATCCGTAGTCACTGCTCACATGGGCGTTAGTATTGACAAGCGCATACAGATTTATTGTAAACGCACGTACGTGGACCATGCAAAGGAATTTCTTAGTACAAGATATCTGATATTAATTTATCAATAAAATTAAAATAATAAACTCAATCAGAAACAATGATTCATTATGACACAGCAATTTGCTGTAATTAATTTGCATTGTTTATAAAGTATGTAAATACGAGCTAACCTATATACCACACAATGTAAGTTCCAGGTGCAATCGGACAACACTGGGGGGCTTACTTTAGTAAAAGTTTGTTGATGTTCCTAATGATTAAGGACTGCTTATACATTTTGAATAGATACGTCGCCTCATAAAAAAAAAACCGGTCAAGAGCGAGTCGAACTCGCGCACCGAGGGTTCCGTTCCGATTTCTGAAAAAGTGTGCTACTTAGAGACATCGTTTTATTTTTCCTGTAATCTTTACATAAACTTCTATCACATAGAATAATTTCAGCGTTTCCTCTTTGCAAAATTCGGAGAAAAGGGGGGGGAACGGTATTTTTTTTTACATTTTTCATAAAAAGTTGAAAACTATGCGGTCTAAAAAAAAATTAAAAAATGTATGAGGATTTGCAAACAGCGCTCTTTCATATGATACCCCACATGCCCTAGTAGCCCCACTTTGAATTTTTAAGAACCCCTTTCAGTCCCTGTTGCAAAAAAAAAAAAAAAATTATAATTTCTTTCTTATTTGCAAAATAGTTGGGTAAACGTCATCGACCATCGATCATCGTCGTGGGTCATCGACGTCGTCGTCATCGTCGTCTTCTTGTTCCAAATTTCAAGTTGATAGCATTAGTAGTTCTTGAGATATCCATCTGTGACAGACAGACAGACAAACTGAGTCACACCATAAGGGTTCCTTTTTTACCATTTTGGTACGGAACCCTAAAAATCGTCGTTTCGTCGTCGTTCATGTCATAAATTACTTACTTACGTCTTAAAGGCGGATGTCGTTAACCTGAATTCGGGTACCTACTCAAAAGACATCACCTGCATTAGGACAATTACCGTATTTTTAAAGGTCGATTTAGACCAAACGAGCATCAAATACTTTTTGTGTAAACAGACAGAACATTCCCCCTCGTTGTCTCTTCCTACTAAAATGTCAATAATATCAACAAACAAATGGAATGCACTAGCTTTTGTTTTGGTTCTATGTTCGTATAGCATAAACTAATGACAGATGTATATTATCTAAGGGGCATAAACCCACCCATTCTGATTCCAGTCTCAATCTGTCAAAATAATATCTCTAACTTTCCAACTTTTTAGACATGTTTTTGACATTGGTTGTCGGGAAAAGAAAATGTTATTAGTTTTTGAACGTTTTTAACAGGAACTAAAGTGCACTACCAGTGTTTAAATGTAGCAAGTAAAATTGTCTTGTCACAAAAAAAAGTATGACAAACTCAATCTGCCTAGCCTTTTCCCAACTATGTTGGGGTCGGCTTCCAGTCTAACCGGATGCAGCTGAATACCAGTATTTTACATGGAGCGACTGCCTGTCTGACCTCCACAACCCAGTAACTGGGTAATACGATACCCCTTGGTAAGACTGGTTGTCAGACTTTCGGGCTTCTGACGACCCGTAACGACTGTCAAAGATCCACAAATGACAACCGGGACCAACGGCTTAACGTGCTTTCCGAGGCACGAAGGAGTCTCGGTATGTAAAGATGGTCACCCATCCACTGACCAACCCCGGCAAGCGTAGCTTAACCTGATGGATCAACCCGAGCGGCTGCAATTACTTAGCCATGAGCTCCTCGACAATGTATTACAAACTATTATTCCAAATTCACTTTCTAGATACAATGCATACTGTTCAATGTTTTGCATTAACTAATTTACTAGTGACATTTAACTTGACCTTATTTATAGACATTCATTTGAATAAACGTTTAAAATACTTGATAATATTACGACCAACAATTTCCTGCATGTTCATATTGTACAGTAAAGTCGGCATTCTATTTTATAGTTCTAGTGAAAAAGTTTTAAATTGAAAACTTTGCATGTGAATTATTTTGATACTAGCGAGCCCGCAATGGCAACATGTCGAAACATCGAGATTTCTGTGTTATATTGTACTCGTATAATATGTCGTAGTAAGATAGTTGTAGAAGTGATATAGTTTATATCCCTAGGGAGCTATCTACCGTAATATAGTTATATGAAAACTGTCGGAGCCCCCTCATTTTGCTCCTGCGACCAATTTCGATGCCGGCCGCTGCCGCGGTACCGCTCGCTTTGCTCGCTCGGCTCGCGCGTAATTGGTCACAGTTCTAACCAAACCATCTTCTAGCTGTTTGGTCGGAGTGCCCTAATACTTATATTCTTAGTAAGATAGATAATGAACCGCTTTCGTATAACTATCTCACGGCTACAACCAACTTACTGCGACATATTATTATACATAAATTAAATATTAATTAACTATTACGAGTATACAACGTGTTCCCGCAATTACGACATTAAATAAAGATACAGGCAGAGCTATTGGCCAGTAATCATAAAAAATATAATACGATAAAATAATTAATAAATTGAAAAAAAAAATGAATGTCACACAATCTAAATAACCAAAATTAAGATCACTCTATGCAAAGGACTCATTCATGAAGCTATTGTTCTATGTCAGCTGGTAAGGTCTTTGACTTTGAACCTTTTTTTTGGTTCATCGTGTGTCTATTGTTCTGACCCAGCTTTGAGTAGCTTCATGAATGATTTTTTTTGCACAACCCCCAGAAAAAAACTCGAGTGACCTGACCATTTTTTTCTCGTTCGTTTTAATTTCATCTCTGCACTACAGGTTGCTCTAAGATGCTATTTTGGAATATCGTAAATAAATCAATAAATAATAAAGTTTAATGAAATTAAAATATCTTTACAAAACGAAGACGCGGAACCAAATACGCGTGTCAAGTTAATGTCGTCAAAGCAGCGGCACGTTGTATTACACAATTACTCATAAACCTTCCGGAATTAATGCTCGCATAACTTGGTTTTTATTCATCTGACATAAGTAATCATGACTTACCTACTGTTATTTTGTGCCTTTTTCAGGGAACAGCCTACGTTTTTTCCAAGGAGTACAACTTTGCCTGTGAACCAATTGATTACTCCAACAATCCTAGAGCATTGAGGGTAAGTTTCCATTCGAATTTTCATATATTTTTTTAATCCATACTAATATTATAAATTCGAAAGTAACTCTGTCTGTCTGTCTGTCTGTCTGTCTGTCTGTCTGTCTGTCTGTTACCTTTTCACGCCTAAACCACTGAACGGATTTCGATAAAATTTGGCAAGGCTATAGATGGTATCCTGGGGACGGACATAGGCTACTTTTTTTTTCAAAAATAATCCCACAGGGGGTGATATAGGGGATGAAAGTTTGTATGGGAAACTCGGTATTTCTTAAGTTAGGGATGTGAAAATTAAAATGTATGCTTTTGATAGGAAATAAAGAAATATGCGGTTCAGCGTTTTTGAAAAATCATCCCCTAAGGGTGTAAAAAATAGGGGTTGATTTTAAAATTTACAAAACTGCACGGATTTCGACAAAATTTGGCAAGGCTGTAAATAGTATCCTGGGGAAGGACATAGCATTCTATTTTTTTCAAAAATAATACTACAGGGGGTGATATAGGGGATGAAAGTTTATATGGGAAACTCAGTATTTCTTCAGTTAGGGATGTGAAAATTAAAATGTATGCTTTTGGTAGGAAATAAAGAAATATGCGGTTCAGCGTTTTTGAAAAATCATCCCCTAAGGGGTTAAAATAGGGGTTGATTTTAAAATTTACAAAACTGCACGTATTTCGATAAAATTTGGCAAGGCTTTATATAGCATCTCGGGGAAGGACACAGGCTACTTTTTGCCTTAAAAAATAATCCTACAGGGGGTGATATAGGGGATGAAAGTTTATATGGGAAAATCAGTATGTCTTAAGTTAGGGATGTGAAAATTAAAATGTATGCTTTTGATAGGAATTAAAGAAATATGCGGTTCAGCGTTTTTGAAAAATCATCCACTAAGGGCGTAAAATAGGGGTTGATTTTAAAATTTACAAAACTGCACGGATTTCGACAAAATTTGGCAAGGCTTTATATAGCATCCTGGGAAAGGAAATAGGATACTTTCAAAAACAATACTACAAGGGGTGATATATAAGGGATGAAAGATGGGTAACCCAGCATTTCTTAAGTTAGGGATATGAAAATTCAAATTTATGCTTTTGGTAGGAAATAAAGAAATATGTGGTACAGCGTTTTTGAGGGGGTACAATAGGGGTTGACAAATGTTTGTGTAACTACCTCTTTTTAAGAGATTTAAGGGATTGGAAATGTAGTCATAGTTCGAATCTTGAGGTAACATTTAGTCTTTATTTCATTCGAAGTTTTTACGAGGAAATTATTTGAACGAGTGGACACTCGGACAAAAGTTATTTGTTATTAGAGCGTGACTGGCATAATAAATTTTAAGTAATTAACAAAGTCCCCCCGCCGCGTAAGTGTGTCTGTTTGAATGCGATAATGTCAAAAAGTACCGAACGGATTTTTATACGGTTTTCTCCAATGAACGGAGTGATTCAGTGTAATTCATTATGGTTTTGTGTAAATTGGCTGAAATATGACGACTACTGTTGAAGATGTCGAAAAAAGTCATGCCGACTGGTAGCTTTATGCCTACTATACACGGTAACGATATATCGTAGCGATTTGAGTTTGTACAGTTATATCGGACGGCCCTATGTTTTCCATATGTACGTTCCCATGGGATATTTTCCGACATCCACGCGGGCGAAGCCGCGGGCAAAAGCTAGTTTTTTTATATTCGTGGGTCTTGTCGATGATGTCTTTGAGAGCAGTGGGTGGCCCAAATGTAACGGCTGCGATTTACGAATTCTAACTCGTAGGTTCGAACCCCGACATTCGCTTTACTTTGTGTAAATTATTTAATCACAAATGCTCTCGAAACGATGAAGGAAAACATCGTCAGGAAACCGGCATGGCCTAGAACCGAAAATGAAATGAAAGACATGTGACATCTACCAACCCGCACTGGGCCCCCACTCCCTCTCATCAAGCGAAGGAGTGTGTCTAAGCAGTGGGAACATTATAACCTGAAACATGCGTGTAATGTGTCTTAAATATGATGAATCGAAAAGGCATCGGTTTATCGAACAAAGAAAAATATTAATTCTCTTTGTCTTGTGAAGCTAAAGGCGTGTTTTGTTTGTATTTTAATTTTGAAGTAACATACGGCAAGTTTAAATATTTTATGGAAAACAGAGTGTTGGAGTTCAATGACAAAAATAACCATCACAAACAATAAAATAATACAACTGAGAAGAATTTTCATTTCGGTTTGAGAATGGGTAGGTAAATGGAGATTTTCATATTGAAAATACAATCATAGTTCTGAGCACGTAAGATCCAGATACTTGTCAATAATATTGGACCGCGGAGGTACGATTGTTTTCGGAGATACGCTGCTACAGACCGTGAGGTTTCAGCTGAGCTTTGCATTTGTGTGAGTGCACATAGATAGTGTAGGTGTGAAGTCCGGCCTAGAGCGCGATTCGCCCATTGCTTGATTTAAAACCGGTTTATACTGCTTTATCGGCTTTTGTTCTTTTACTACGAGAGGCCATGACCAAAACCATGTCGCATCCTTAGAGTAATTAGACTTAGAGTGATAGTTTCATTCAAAATTCCGTTCAAAATTGAAGCTACAACACAATGAATGTGTGCTTATGCGGCACGTACTTACATTCGCCGACACGCACACAAGCAAACGAGTAATGTTGCAAGTAAATGACATTTTCCCAAAAAAGTGGGGAAAATGGAACTGTTCGGTAGGCATAGGCATATAATTATTATTTAAATTGCGTTTAGAAATTATTTACGTTATTATTTTATATATTTATTCATTGCACAATGTAGGTACACATAGTAATTAGTGGAGTCCGGCAAAAACGTCTAAAAACGGAACTCAATTTTTTATACTTGTCAGTGTTGTCTCAGTCCATGTTTTATCAGGCAATAAAAATGCATAAAAACGATTAGATTAATTTAAAATTACTAAGACTATCTATAGTTCTGTAAGAAAATGGTTTTTAAAGTTTGAATTTCATAATGTATGGCTAGTGGCGCCCCCATTTTTTGTACTCTTTTGTGTCGCTTGTTATGTTGTTATTAAATAATTAATATTACTAATGTAATATTAATTATTTAGATACGTATCTTGTATTTTATTATATTTATAAGTTATAACTTAATATATAATATTCACAAATGTATGTAATTACATTATTATGTTAGAAGTTTTATATTTATTCTTTATATATCTATTATTTATCTTCCATAAAATCTTATATAATACAGATGTTTTACTTATCCACGTAATTATTATTATAGGAGAAAATTAAATGGCTCTATTTCTTTCACTTTTTACAATCCAACGCCACTTCCACGTGAATAGTTGTCAGATATTTTTTCATTAATTATTCATTACTAGCTGTGGCCCGCGGCTTCAACCACGTTAATCAGGATAAAAGCCTATACTGTACACTAATTGCGTAGTACTCTATCAATCCGAATCGGTTAAATTTTCACAGTTCACCAACGTTCATTGCGTTATTTACGTTGTCGAGGAGACAAATTTTTCGAACATATGAAGCAATGTATTAACAATTTGCTACAAAATGATTACGCAATTAGGGTGCTGATTTCGCCAGTCTAAAGAATCTACGTGCGAAATTTCATTTCAATCGGTTTCGACTTGAAGTTATACACGGCTACATATGAAGCTATACATTTCCAATATAAGCTGACCTCTCACTGTACGAAAATTAACATATACAATGCGAGATCAGCTTATACTCGAATATATAGCTTGATATGTAGCCATGTATACACAAATACAACTTTTCAGTTTTATTTAATTAAGACTATACAGGGCTAGTTTTAAATGACCAGTCTAATTTTCATAGGGTGTTCTACCCCGTGAAAATTTGTCTAGTCATTGAAAACTAACCTTGTACATGAAAAGGTATATTATTTTTACTATGAGCGTTCAGATTAAACCAGACTTTTGCATTCAAACGAAATAGGATTCTTAAGTAGAAAAACTATTCAAATAAAAACATGAAATTATTTTTTTTATTAAAATATTTATTAAATACGTAGATACCCAACCAAGTACTTAACCCCTCAAGTGTCAATTGCACCCCATGTGTGCATAAGGAAAAACCTTTACATTATAGGTATATAAGCTTATATCACATATGTACAAACGTAAAAAAACATCATCCGATGGAAAACCAATCATCATCAGTAGTTGTGAACTTATGGAGTTCGCAAAATAAAGACGTCGCCGCGTCGTGACGGAATTTCAAGATGGAATTTCATGGCGGAAAAATCTTAATTTTTTTTCACTTAGCCCCCCCCATCCGCCAAGTTCGAAAAGTCAGTTATGGAACTTCGTTCGAAAAACCACGTGACGTCGTTAACCGACTAAACCTAATACCCGTCACTTCAGTTATAATGCTACGTCACAGTTGTACTCTTCAATTTAGCAACGTTTTAATTCGTTGTACTTATCTTTTTGGGTTCTTCACAATTTTTGTTTACCTTAATTAATTAATTAATTCGTTAATTACCCAACCCGATGAAGTCTATGTGAGTTGAGATTATACAGTACATAATTATAATAACAAAAAATGGGGTAAAATATTTTCCTATGCCTAGCAACATTTTCATTGTAATGGCGTCTGTCAAATTTACGATTTATTATTATTGTTTTGGTGCATGTTTTATACAAAAATATAATATGCTAGGCAGTACCTACAAGTGGAATGGAATCTTTAAATGTTTTCCATGATTATGTGATGAGTTGTGACACCCTTTCACTGCACAGTACGTAATTTTTTTGCAAAATTGCGCGAGCTCTTTACAGTAATACTTGGTCTTGAGTACTGACGCCCCGAAAGCCGTACGTAGCCTTTAAAGGCTAACTTGAAATGGCTTCACTTTGCGTGCGACTACTGCGGTTCTAAGCCTATTAATTCTATGGTCGCATCGTTGTAAAACGTAAAACGATAAGACAAAAATTTTGGTCATGGGCTCTCGTACCATTTTCGTGATCACTCACACAAATGCAAAGCTCAGGTAAGGCCTCGCGGACTGTACCCTATCTAAACTCTGATTTAAATTTGCTGGACCACAGCTGATGCGATCGACAAAATCAGAGTACAGTCAGCGTCACGATGTGGTTACCCCCTTTGGAAGCACCGGTTGCAAGGGGGTAACCACATCGTGACGCTGACGGTACCTATAATATAGTAGTTTACATAGTTAGGTGGATACTTATATCTATCTCTGTAAACCGACTGTAAATTATATACTAAATACATTTCTATAACATTTCCAGATTGCAGCCGCATCATGGTTCTATTACTTTGCGAAGATCACAGAACTTCTGGACACAGTCTTCTTTGTGTTACGGAAGAAGTACAATCAAGTGACGTTCCTCCATGTCTACCATCACACTATGATGTCTCTTTTCGTTTGGATTGGAGTGAAGTACTTCCCAGGTATGCGATCTATCTTGTGCTTTCGAATCAATAATCCGTCAGTTACCGTCAGTCCGTCATACCGTCAGTTGGGACTGGTCGTCTCTTAGCTGCCACGGCTTATTTTTAATTTAGTTGTTTTTAGTTTTTATCTTTTTCATTACGGACGCTTTTAACGTGCACGTCTTTCTACATTGTTCTCACATCTATATTTTCAATATGAACGATGTAACCAATATTATGTAAAATATTTGATTTAAAAGAGTGTCCGTGGAGTTTCTTGCCCGTTCTTCTCCAGGATCTACGCTTTGGAATGGGCAACTAGCTTCATTTTTCTGACTGACCGACCCAAGACCGACCCTTTGATAATTCAAAAGTGCCTGTAATTGGTTTATTTGAAATAAATGCTTTGATTTGAGTTTGAGTTTGAAATAATGGGCAACCTGCATCAATCGGAATCGATTTCATTTTGACAGTTCAACAACATTCATTGCGTTATTTACGCTGTCAAGCAGACAAATTTTTCGAACTTGTGAAGCAATAGATTAGCAATTTGTTTCAAAATGATTCAAACTCCGATTGATAGTGTGTTACGCGATTAGGGTGCTGGGGGCCTAAAACGGCCACATTAAGCAATTCCTCTAAAAGCGATTCATTTCCTGAATTCCCAGCAATTTATGAAGATTGTGCTATTTCACATTAAACTTAACAAAGCAATTCATAATATTATGTGGACCATTTTACGGATCCCCATACAAAACTGTCAAACAGATGAATTGCGTGCTATAAAAATGATAATTCATCATTTATCTGCGTACAATTCACGCAGATAAATGATGAATTATCAGTTTGTGACAGTTTCACGATTTCAAATATGATTCATAAATACCTATTATCCTATTATGTTTCTGCCAAAGTGACCGTTTTAGCCCCCCTGGTTGATTTCTTTTTGATATGACTTATACAGATGACATGCGAAAAGCTAAAAGTTACAATGTCTACCAGAAGTTTTTATATTAGTTTCAAGTTTTTGTGTAGTAAAACACCGGTCAAGAGCGAGTCGGACTCGCGTACCGAAGGTACCTTATAAAATACGTAATTTTTGTTGATGATTTCTGAAAAAGTTTGCTATTTACGATACATCCTAGAGACATCGTTTTATTTTCCTTGTAATTTTTACATAAACTTCTATCACCTAAAATAATTTCAGATTTTCTTTATGCTTTCGGAGATAAAAGGGGGAATCGGTATTTTTTTTTTACATTTTTCATCAAAAGTTGACAACTATGCGACCTAAAAAAAAAGAAAAAAATGTTTGAGAATGTGCAAACAACGCTCTTTCTTATGATACCCCACATGTCCTAGTAACCCCACTTCGAATTTTTAAGACCACCTTTCACAGGGACTCCTGTTGCAAAAAAAAACATATATATATATATTTTTGTTTCTTTATTATATGCAAAACAGTGAGGCAAACGTCATCTAAAAGTGTTCCAAATTTCAAGTTGATAGAATTAGTAGTTCTTGAGATATCTAGCTGTGACAGACAGACAGACAGACTGAGTCACACCATAAGGGTTCCTTTTTTACTATCTTGGTACGGAACCCTAAAAATAGAAAGTTAAAAACTGAAACCCAACTACTAACAAGACATCATTCGTAACAAAATAACATTGGTTTTCGTCTAACCGAGAGCCACACGTGCCCCTAAATCGTACAGATTACGTGTTTACATAGTTGGAATTTTTGTCATACTTTGTATGGATTTGGGAGGGGCTCGTGGCTAATTAAAAACAGCCGTACGGGTCGATCCATCAGATTAAGATACGCTTGGTCCGTGGATGGGTGACCATCTTTACATACCGAGACTCCTCCGTGCTTCAGAAAGCACGTTAAGCCGTTGGTCCCGGCTATCAATCGTGGATCTTTGACAGTCGTTACTGGCATCAGAAAGTCTGACAGCCAGTCTTACCAAGGGCTGGTAAGACTGGTTGTCAGAAAGTCTCTCGTCAGAAAGTCTGACAACCAGTTTTACCAAAGGGTATCATATTACCTATTTACTGGGTTGTGGAGGTCAGAGGCTGTCACTCCTTATAAAATACTGGTACTCAGCTGCATCTGGTTAGACTGGAAGCCGATCGTAACATATAGTTGGGAAAAGGCTAGGCAGATTGATTTTTAAATTAATAAAATGTTTATAATATATTTTTTGCAGGAGGACACACAATCTTCATGGGATACCTGAACTCCATCGTGCACGTCATCATGTACACATACTACTTCATCTCAGGACTTGGACCTGAGTACCAGAAGTACGTGTGGTGGAAGAAGCACGTCACGATGATACAACTGGTGGGTTTTATTAGGCTCCTCCCCCCTAAAATACGGCGAAACTAAGTAACTTTGTGACCATCTTTTACAGTAACTAAAACATATTTTTGATAGGAAAAAATACACAGCAATCTACAATACATAAGAAGTGATTTCATGTGTCCTGAAATCTATTTTAGTTTGTAGAACTAAGGAAAAAAAGAACTAAACCCAGGTCTATTTCTGTCTATTTTTTTTTTAGTTTTTACCTTAGTACTCCTACAATTTTTATTAAAACTGTTCATAAAATTATACAGTTCTTTACAAAATAATAAGGAATGATTTCATGTCATTACTTTTTTGGTTTAAGCAATAGATTTTTTAGAAATCGATAATTACTTCATATTTTGCAAGCGTTGTGTCATCGCGCTTCTCTTTCTTTTCTATTGTCGTTTTTTTAACGTTATAATATTAATAATGTTTTTAATATAATAACGCTAGAATCATAAGTACTGTACTAACATTCTATGGATTCTATGGAGTCCGAATTAAAAGGTTTTTATTTTATTTTAATTATTTAAATTATTATTTTAATTGCGCCCGGCAGAAGAAGATGCATTATTATTGTATACTTATCTCCTAATGTGGGTATTAACTCAGTGCTGCACGTAACGTATGACCAGTCTATCTGCAATAACAGCCCCATCATGCTGGCGCGCCGCGGTGGCGCATCGCTGGCGGAGCACGGCCAGCAAACCGTCAACGTGTGCGTCCGCGAACTTCCCAGCGCGGCAGCCCCAACAGCGTGTTAACCCTGTTATATTATTTTTCTTTTAATGTTTTTAATCTCTTTCCTTTCAGATCCAATTCTCCATCATATTCGTCCACAACGGAGCCGTCTTCTTCTACCCGTGTAGTTTCCCGAAGCTACTGAACACTTTGTGCTTGATCAACTCTACAGCTTTTCTGTACATGTTCGGGAAATTCTATATCAACAGTTATAAAAAGAACAATGAGAGTAAAACTGTTTTGGAAAGCAAAAAAGTAACTCCAATTGCCAGTACAGTCAACAACAGCTACGGAAGAAGAAAAGTTGCGGAAAAATCACGATAACTAACGTATATTTATGATGGTAGATATAAGCTAAAGAACTTGAAATAATAGATATATTTTCTAATAAAAATCTGTGTGGTCCTACACATTCACTATGCACAGGGTGAAATAAATTCTATTGTATCAATGAACTGGTTTTTTTAGGCAATCCACTGCTGCTACTAATTGATACCAAAGATTACAAAAAACTCCAACATGGCACAGCATACTCGTAGTTTAACCAAAGATGCCAATACTTGCCTATAGTTCGCGACACGTAAGTTTTCCGCTCTGATGGCCTAGACAAAGTAATATTCGATTAGCGATGACGCTAGTGGAAAAGCCAAAAAATGTTTTTGTGCCAAAAAGTGTGTTTTACATAAGCTATCGAAATGTCACGTGATCATGTCAATGTCACTTTGAAGCTGTAGCGCGAAGACAGTGAATTCTATAGACTCATGGAATCCGTGCCGTCGAAAGGGACAGAAAAAAAGTACATCTTTTGTTTAGGGTTACCAAGTGATGTACATTTTACCATCTTCATTCTTCATAAAATAAGATGTTTTAAATGAGGTTTGTATTTCATGTTTCCATGATGAGAAATAAAAATATGATTAATGATGCGACTGCAATGTTTTATTCAAACTCAAACTTAAAGCATTTATTTCAAATAAACCAATTACAGGCACTTTTGAATTGTCAAGGGGTCGGTCGGTCAGAAAGATGAAGCTAGTTGCCCATAAAAGCGTAGTAGGTCCCTATGGAGATGAATGGGCAAGAAACTCCACGGACACTCTTTTAAATCAAAATATTTTACAAAATATTGGCTATAGGTACCTATCGTTCATTTTGAAAATATACATGTGAAAACAATGTAGACAGACGTGCACGTTAAAAGCGTCCGTAATAAAAATATAAAAACTAAAAACAACTAAATTAAAAATAAGCCGTGGCAGCTAAGAAGCCAGTCCCAACTGACGGCGCCCATTCACGAACATGATGAATGGATCAGCACCAATTAGCTCAACCATTTTGATGATCCGACACTTACGCCACCACCAGCGAGACATTTTAGTGACCTACTCTCAACCGCCAGGGCACATTCAAGTCATTGAGAGACGTACCCAGCAAAAGAAGTTTTATAGTAGGTAGCTACATAGTGCTCACACCTCAATCTTGGAACTCCTAGTAGCAGCAATCCACATGTTTTTTACTTCGAGTTTATTTGGAAATCTGCAAGTTTAATAAGATTTTTTTCAGTACCTTTAATTTTTACCACTGATCTTTCAAGATTTTTAAGTGATTTATATATTTATAGTACCTATAGTAGTAGCTATATAGTATGCAATATGTTGGCCGCAGGTTTGCACGTTGTACACCAGAAGTAAAAATAACTCGATATTGCCAATCTTTGTACATGTGCACTCTGTGGGTACGATAGACGCAGACGGCATACGACGTCTTCAGAGTTCACTAAAACAATACTTTCAGGATGTTGTTGAGGCTTCCACGTTACTGCAGTGCATCAGGTATGTTTGCCGAAGTACATACTGATGGTTTCAATACCATATTGCGTAAAAAGAATGCTTCTATGATGCGCAGAGTACGTGGGAGCGTCAACGACATTCAGAAGATCATCAGTGAACAGCCGTGCTGCACCATTATGACGCATTATACATGCACAACATGTACCCAATGAGGGGCATAATGGTGAGTGCAGATGAATTAAAAACTTTTATTACGTTTGTTACTAACATAGCTTATAAGAATGTGTAGTAGGTACTAATATCAATGGATCAAGGTCTGAAATAAGATTTTTTTATAGACATTGCTTTCAAAATTAATTTTACCCATATTTAAGGGTAAATTCCCCATCAAAAAGTGGCAGCACTGAATTTCGAGGTAAGAAAATAAAAATATTGCGCAAATCACGATTTTATGAGATTTAACACAATATACAAATTAGTTTGTAGTGTTTGTTCATTACTGCGACTATTTGATTAGAAATAGCAGAACACAAAGCGATCGAATACATAAAAAGATTGAATACTTACGAGTGAAAGGAAAATCCGGAAATCTTCATCAAACTATCACTTTTAGAGTTTATTGCACTGCACTTTACCATTTTGCACATTTGCACAAATGTAATAATACTGAATTGTGCACGAAAAGGTAATATTTTGTGTATAATCTCGATGTATTCAATATTAAACAATTGTATTTCAATCTGCAGCCGCCATAAACGTCAAACTTGTTGCGCACATCGATGGTCATAGCCGGCACGCGATAAAGGACAGAAATATTTTTACTCTGTCTCTTTACTAAGTATGCTAGTGACGTTAATATGTTCTTCTTTTTCTTGTGTGAATGCAAAGGAAGATATCCAGCGGTCTATAGAATTCTCTGTCTACGCTGTAGCGATTGTAGAAATAGAATCGCTCCGAAGCGAATGCCATTTGTCTATACCCTCTGAAACCAAGCTTTCCGATGCCCATGGCATAGCGCGCTGTTGTTTTATTTAGTATAGATATTGACTACTGCACAATCATTTGTAACCTACTTCAGAGAGGCAACATAACATGACGCGAACTGTACTTACCAATCTTTCACCGTTTGTACAATCATCTGATTTGATATTTAAGTGAACTACTAAGGGAATATTTCACGATGTCCGAATAGCTACTATACTAGAAAGGTTTAGGTAGTTACATAAAGGTAAACAAATCTTGATGTGTCTTTTTATCTTTTTTATTTAAAATCTCAGGTAAAATGCAACTAAAAATCAATGTAAATACAACAATAACAATTACTAAATCAATGGAATCATTAGGTAGTTTAAGCAGTAGTTTATTTGTTCAATATGTGTTTGTGTAAAAAGTCACATGAAGATTGTATACCTTTACCTTTTACCTTTCAAGTATACTTACCAAATACACTCAAAAATGGAACAGAATTTGTATGAAATTATCTGCCACGTAAGTTAATAGGAACTTAATAGTAGGTAGTGAAACAGGCCCTATGACAAAAGAAAATAAAGTTGAATTATGTAAGCGAAATCTTTGTTTCCTTTTCACTTCATAAGGTTCATAATTACCATATTACCTTAAGTTGTAACCAGTCTGTACATGAGGCAAAGTCTTACCAAAGATGTCAATACTTGCCTGAATAAAAATCTCTTTTCTCACGGTTTGTACAATCACATGATTTTGATGTAAACCTTAATGACAAAAGAAATTAAAGTTGAAAAATCTTTTCTGGTTTTTTTTTGCTTGATCTGTTTCCTAGTTACCATAATTTACCTAAAGTTTTAACCAGTCTGAGGTCAATCGATGACGTCATCAGATTAGGCCGATCCAGTGTGGGTCATAGCAGCCCTGTTACCTTCAAACAGTTTTGTTTTTCAAACAGGAAAAAAGAACTAAAATTAGATTGTTATGATGATGTGATGCTTTTACAATTACAAAAAAATGCTTTGAGTTTGAGTTTAATGATCATTATAACATCAAACTCAAACTCAAAGCATTTTGTTCATGCACTTTGAGTTGTCAAGGAGTCGATTAATCAGAAGGATATCTAGCTGCCCTGTCCGAGTGGCCACTTGGCTTTTCGAGACATCATCAAGCGTTTGGTTAATTTTTCACATTACCTATTTTTTGGTCCAACAAGCAACATTGTTGTACAACGTGGCAATGGCTTCTTGCTAAATTTCATGATTCTAGGTCAACGGTGAGTATCCTATAGGTTTTGATTAATTTGCGAATGTCAAAAAATTCTTCCGCATCGCTGTCAACTGGAAAAATGCAAAAAAAGCTGGCAGCAATGGCAATGTTGATTCTTTGACCAAAAAATAGGCCAGCTCTGGTCGCGTGAAAAATCAACCAACCGCTGGATGATGTCTCCAAAAATCAAGTAGGCACTCGGACACCAAAGTGGTTCAACCCCAAACGACTGGAATATTTATTTATTTCGCACGAATGCACCCGGAGAGATGGGCAAAGATCGTCACTCACTGGACGCCTGAGGAAGGACATCGCCGTCGAGGCAGGCCACGGCGAAGGTGGTGTGACGATCTGTAAGGTTTGCAGGGCCAACATGGCCGGAGATCGCACGAGACAGGCAGGTTTGGAAGGAAAAGGGGTGGCCTTTGACCAGCAGTGGGACACAGTGTAGGCTAATCAAAAAAAATATATATATATTCGCCGTTTGAGGTTTTCCGCACTGGCAGCAACCACGCCAGCACAGTCTGCCGTGCTAGGAAGATAGGATGGCTCAAGGGTGTCGATATAAGTTGCATCCTACATCAAAGGCCTGCCTAACTTCCAAGGCAATATAGTTATTTCGTCTGGTCTCTTTCCATAGTCGCGTGCCAAGCCGTTGGGTTCTAAAGTTCATAGCACACATATCAACTCGGAAAGGGATCGTCACCGTATCGCCTTTCGCCACACCGTCCAACATGCGTCAACCTAACGTAAGCACGTAACCAAAGCGGACCAGCAGCTCCGATACGTCGACTCGGCTACAGCTAGGCGACGCGGACGCCGCGCTTACGTCAAAAACAGATATTGAAAATTTTAAAAATTAAGAGTAAAAAGTTTGTGACCAATTATACGAACTAGAAAAAATAGATGGATTAAAGTTACAACAGCAAAAAATGTACACTGTGAGAATAGTGTGCTGCAGGCAGGCCGCGGGACGGGTGAGGGGCAAAGGGTGGATGAAGAGACGCAAGCGAGGCGACGGAGAGCCGTAAGCGCGGGGACCGCTGGTTGACCACGCGCAACACCGCGGTTCGTGAGCTTGTCGAGCTTGTCCCGAGGCGAATCGTTTACTTTACGATTCCAATTAGTGTGCTTTTCTGTAGGGAGTTTCATACAAAGAATACTAAACGGCTCGAGTTGATACGGTTACGTTCCGTGTCCGAGTTGATATGTGTGCTATGACCTTTATGCAGCTGTCCTGGCGCGCGGCGGTGACAAGAGCATGGCAGATAATGCTATTCATAGTGGCATGCCATCGTGCCATTCTTATCCGGCCTGCGCTCTTATACACTATACGTCACTATACGTCGGGCTACACTATACGTCAACGTCAATGCCAAATGAAAATTGTTCGGTTGTTCAACGCGATGTATTGAGTGGCCACACTTGAACGGTCAATGTCAATGCTCATTGAATTCACACCCCTCGTCCATCGGTCACACATCAGCAATGTGAATGCCGTTGTCAAATTATCGCCGTAGTGGTGGCTACATCTACGGTTGTCGCCCTTCGAAATGCTCTAAGCCTTCAACGTAATGATCAACGGCGATGTCCGTATAGTGTAGTCCCGGCATTACTGAAGATAGGCCTTTGTATCCGAGGTAGTCGACAGCTTCACCGCACTGGCCATTCCTACTTGTACCGAACCAATAAAAAAACTTTGTTATATTTATCTAGACATCTTTGTAATTTGGAAGTAACAAACATGATGACAAGATTGTTGGATCTTTGGTACCGCTGTCATTTTTTTTTTGTTGTCTATGGCAATATAGAGAGATTTTTATTGCATAAATAAAAGATCTGATTGTGTGAGAAGAAGGGTCTTAAATTAAACTGAGTGGTTAAAATGAACAAGTTTCTCTATAGAACCAACATCGAGAAATTTGTTCAGTTTGATGGTCGGTCGGATACCACATGCTTAAATATGACCACACATTTTTGTTCAGTTTGATGGTCGGTCGGATACCACATGCTTAAATATGACCACACATTTTTGTTCAGTTTCATGGTCGGTCGGATACCACATGCTTTAATATGACCACACATTTTTGTTCAGTTTGATGGTCGGTCGGATACCACATGCTTTAACATGACCACACATTTTTGTTCAGTTTGATGGTCGGTCGGATACCACATGCTTAAATATGACCACACATTTTTTAAACACGCTGTAATTGTCATCAGGTTTTTTTTTAGGTCAGTACCTTTAAACGATGAAACAGCACAAAAGTGTTTACCAAATTCGGTATAATGGCCATATTCATTATTATTCATTATGAAAAACTCCACATCAGGAAAAAGTGCTCATTATGAAAACACGGAAATCAATAATGAAGTGTTTTACATTAATTTAGAACAGGGTTCCCTATTTTTATTATTATGTGAAAAACGAAACTGATTACTTATAGCTAGACCATTTTTGAAATAATTCTGAGTGAACTTTTGTAGCCTACCGACAAAGTTATGACAAAAATTGGAGCAGCCTGTCCTGCGAGGTCGTATTTAGTTAGGGTTTTATCTAAGCTCACAACGGCGAGTTCTGGAATGGAGAGCGCTTATCGGCAAGCGTAGTGTGGGATCGCGCCGCCCAGCTAGATGGATCGACGACCTTAAAAAATAAATTTACTTTAAAAACCGACTTCAAAACCTTAAACGAATAAAAGCGACTTCAGAAGCTGTTAAGTTTTTTATGAAAGTTACATAAAAAACTTAACAGCTTCTGAAGTCGGTGCCAAGCTAAGGTGCTTTGAAGAAATATTGAAGACACCGACTTCAGAAGCTGTTAAGTTTTTTTATGAAAGTTATTTTATTCGTTGTAGGTTTTTGAAATTTGTTTTTACTTTTTTTTTAAAGAAAAGTTATTTTAAAATTTTTAGTTGAATGTACAATTGCGTCAATAACATGCCCGAGACGAACGAAAATAAGAATCATCAAAATCTGTTTAGAAATGCCGGAGATGCAGTACATTTATGCATATAACTTCGTACATAAGAATAATTACCTAATTTATTATACAGGGTGTAAGGGACAGCCCTCCGTGAACTGATAGGGTGAATTCAGTATATCTTACTAAGATGACTGGTACTTGAAATTTTTTCAGGAACGTTAAGGGAATCCAATAAACCTGATTTTTTTGTGTTTTTGTGCACAAATCGGAACGTCTATTACTGGTTGGGAGGGGTAGGTAATAGGTATGCGGTGAGTTCGATGAACTCTGTAGCTAGACAGAAAGTGAACAGCTGATTACACGCGTCGTTGGTTAGAGTATTTCTATATCCATTGCTGGTTTTTTTTTTCTTGGTTTTTTTTGCTGTTTTTTTTTACATAAATGGAATGCTGCGAACACACAATTCAATTTTACATTGAAATAATAAAAATGTAACTGAAAAAAAATTGAATAAATGAAAATTTTCCTGAGAAAAATTCCGGTAGAATATGATTCAAAATGAGGAGCTGAATGCACCCTGTTAGTTTGCAGAGGGCTGTCCCTTACACCCTGTATACTAAAACCTTTCTAAAACTATGAAGATCACTTTAGTAAAAGAATCATCAAAATTGGTTTATTAGTTTTTGAGAAAATAGCGGACATACATACATAAATACATACCTCTCGAATACAGAATCTCCTATTTTGAAGTCGGTTAAAGAGGTGGCTGGGATAGACTGGACGTGATTAGTACGAGTATACTCGTATGGCAGCCAACGTAGTAACCGCCCTAAGAAAGTCATCGAATGCAGGCGCTGTGTCCAAAACCAATTAGCTGGCATCAAGATCACCATCATCATCATCATTTTTTTGACGACACGGTAGGCCCAGTGGTTGAGCGATTGACTGCTGCGCAGCATGTCGCGGGTTCGATTCCCGCACGGAACAAATATTTGTACGACCTACAAGTATTTGTTCCGAGTCTGGGTGTTTTTCTATCTATAATATGTATGTATTTACAAAAAAAAATGTATATAAGTAATTTATCAGCCATCTCGTTACCATAACACAAGCATTAGGTTGCTTAGCTTGGGATTAGATGGCGTTGTGTGAAATGTCCAAGGATATTTATTATTATTATTTATTATTATGTAAGGTAGGTACGGAACACTTATCACAAAAATAGAACCATAGCCGATTAGAATTTTGCAAACTTTAAGTATTAACATTTACCTACGTAATTTACATGTCAGTAATGAATTAAGAACTACGTATTGTTTTCGATTTCATTGTAGTTATTTGCTTATAGAGGGTTCTCGAAACCCCAAGTAGTAGTTATTATATATAATTATTTATTTTAAATCTTGGTGTTGATAAAGTTTCTGTCGAAAATGGATGGAATTATAAACAGTATAGCTGGTACATATAATTATGTAATTGATGATTTGGCAGGTAAGCATTACTTTTTATATACATTTTTTTTATCTATATAAATAAAAAGAGAAGTCCTGACTGACTGACTGATTGACTGACTCATCAACGCCCAAACCCTTGGACCTAGAGGACCTAGAAAGCAGAAATTTTGCACAGAGATTCCCTTTATAATGTAGACAAGGAATAAGGAATTCCCGGTAGCACGTTCCCGTGGGATATTTTCCGACATCCACGCGGGCGAAGCCGCGGGCAAAAGCTAGTTTTATATAAAATGGGACGGGCACAGCTCTTTAGCGAATTTTTTCAATAAGGTCAAATTTACTGCCTATTGACCCAAATAAAGGAACCAATTATAGAAATCAGGGTTCAGTATGTACATTTTAACCTAGCTGCTAATTATTGTAGGTAAAATTGGACCAGGGTAATGGGACCCTGGTCCAATTTTACCTACAATAATTAACAGCTAGGTTAAAATGTATACATAGGTACTTCATAACTCTGTATTAGTTGTCTTCAACATTCTTTACTATTTGTTTGGATTTTCGTTTCATTGTCTGATTTACTAATGAATAAATGACATTACTGGGAAATCACACCTACACTAATATTTTAAAGGCGAAAGTTTGTGAGTGTGTGTGTGTATGTTTGTTACTTCTTTACGCTCAAACGGCTGGACCGATTTGGATGAAATTTGATGTAGATAGCTTATACCCTGGATTAACACATAGGCTACTTTTGATCCTGGTCTATGCAGGTGAAACCGCGAGTCGCAGCTAGTCTTTTTATAACACTTTTGACGACACGGTTGGCGCAGTGGTTGAGCGATTGACTGATGCGCAGCATGTCGCGGGTTCGATTCCCGCACGGAACAAATATTTGTACGACCTACAAGTATTTGTTCCGAGTCTGGGTGTTTTTCTATCTATAATATGTATGTATTTACAAAAAAAAAAAAATATATAAGTAGTTTATCAGCCATCTCGTTACCATAACACAAGCATTAGGTTGCTTAGCTTGGGACTAGATGGCGTTGTGTGAAATGTCCAAGGATATTTATTTATTATTTATTTTATTTATTTATAAAACGATCTAGGTATTTACAAACACATCTCCTTACTTATCCACAGATGCCAGAACGAAACATCTACCGTTAATGTCAAGTCCAATAACAGTTATTGTGACCGTAGTAATATACCTGAAATTCTGCACCGACTATGGACCCCGTTTTATGAAAAACCGGAAACCGTTTGAACTAAAATATCCGATTATGCTATATAATATATTTCAAATATTATTTAGTGCATTTTTAGTATATGAGGTGAGTTGCAGTGTATATCTCGCAGCCAATGGTTTAACTAACCGTTTCAATAACCGCCTAGCCTTTTAACTAAACGGCGGCCGTACAATTAACGGCCTGAACTGTGACCATCTGCGTGCGAGCAGAGCGACGAGTGAAGCGAGCGGTGCCGTAGCGAGCACTATAACCAATGCGTAGGCGGCTAACTAAACGGCTAATTTAATCAGTTGGCTGCGACACACGTAATGTCAGGCTTAAGGACCGAAAACGCTCATTGAGCGAAAAAACCAGTCAGAACGTGTCATGGCTCATGAGTTATGACCTTCTAAAGCAGGCTATTTGTAATGGAATAAATATCAATAATTATTGTCAGAGGCCGTGGCGAAAATGATTATGGATAAACCACAATAATTTTGTATAAGGAAACAACAAAAAATCATCTTCATCTTCCTGCCACAGACTGCCTGCTTGGTACAGACGCCAGCACATCAAGCTACTACAATCTGTCAAATTTCTTTAATAGATTTTCATCTTTATCGCTAAAGTATTAGGTTCAAAGTTGATTAGTAAAATTTGACAGTTTGAGGGTAGCTTGACCTGCTTGCGTCTGTACGTGGGGTTGGCGCAACACGTTTTCTTCTTGCATTCTCCCCTGTCAACCATCACGCTATCATTCACTTCCTTCTCTTTCATTATCATTTATCACACAATCCATCCATCTTTTCTTTGGCCTTCCTCTCCCTCTCCACCCATCAACATGTATAAGCCAACAACGAATATACTAGTAAATATCAAGCAATCACTATCAACCAATTTTCATATCCATAATAATATAATTTTGTCCATAAATATTTTATGAACATGTAAATTGCAAATAATCACAACACTGCCTGCGTTGCCTGTATACCTTTTATTTCACGTAGTGTACAAAACTCAGATGTGAGAATTTACTATTATTTTTGGTAAGGCGCTCCGTGTAGTTTTCAGTAAGATATTTTGACCGCTATTAATACCATTTCCAGGGACTTCACTACCTTTTGGCTAAGGAATACAATTTTATTTGCGATCCAATTGTAGAGACAGAAGATCCTCGTATATCTAGGGTAAGTAATATCTGCTTTGTTATTTTTTGTAACGGCATGATTGTCGTTATTTTTCGTATTTTGATTGTCATATGGAATTGCCGCTTAGACGATGTGTCTATTGATGATTTTACCTACTACAACTCCACATCTTACTTTCATGTGTAGACATAAACATGATGCTTGTTATCCCCGAAGAGTTAAGCAGAGGCGTGACTGTATTATATTACCATAGTTCGCCTGTTTTGTTTTAAGGCGCGTCTCCGGCCAAACGACCTTGAGCGTTCGGTCCTTTTATGTCCCGCCACTCAGTTTCGCTCTATCTCGTTCCCTGTGCGCGCCTTTTTATTATGAAATTCAGTTTTTTTTTTGAATTTTTGAATTATAAAATCTAACAATCTAATCTAATATGACGTTTTGCAGACAGCAGTTTCCTCCTGGTGGTACTTCTTCGGCAAGCTAACAGAACTCCTGGACACCGTATTCTTTGTGTTCAGAAAGAAGAGTAGACAGATCTCAACCCTTCATTTGTATCATCACTCGTTGGTCGTTATCAGCTCTTGGGCGGCCACAAAATACTTCCCAGGTAAGCTAGGTTCTAGGCAAGATTCTAAGCTCGGTTCTAGCTAAGTTCTAGGATAGAAAGGACAATGCCAGACGCTCTATAGAGCTTTGACCCATCAAATAAAAGTTGGTTTACAAGCATACCGAATGTAGCATTCTATTGCTCCTTTATTAGTGGTAGCTAAAAATATGTTTTAATGCCTTTAGAACTTGCGGTTTCTGTTCAGATATAAGAACAATTATTGAATTTAGGTTAGGTACCTTAAGTTTAGGTTAATTGCATTGTTACAATGCTATCCTAGAATATTTGGCTATGAAAGGAAGGAATAACATAACACCGATAACAAACTTAGTAATTAATACTTTTGACTTAGGACGGGATAAAAACTGTCCTGACTGTTGTTGTAATAAAATAAAAAAACTTATAAAAGAGATTACAGATTACAACCCAAGCGAAACCGCACTTGGTAGTTACAATAATTTTAGGATTTTTCGCTACGGTCCAATCTCAGAATACAGAAAGAACGAATATCACATACCTGTTGCAAGGATTTCCATGTTGCGAGAAGAGTTTGTAGTGCAAATTATAATGAAGACACATCATGTCTTAGCATCCTGTCGACACACAAATGACAATGTATGCACCTCAACATCGTAACATCGTTAAACAAGTCGGAAGAAATTATCAGAATCCGTGGCAAGTAGCACAAAGTCGGCGAGTACGCGAAATCGAGTTCGTGTACAAAAGCAAAAAATATTCGTGAATATAACAGTAATAAATGGAGAGATTAGGGAGTAGGGAGCGTAAAAAAATAAACAACAATGCAAACAGAATACAGTACATGTCAATGAATGACTTTTTGACATTGCTATTAGCGCGTCATTGACGTTTCATTACACCTCATGACCTGCTATAATGTTCAAATGTGAAAGATTTATTAGAATGTACATTGATAATATTATTTCGTAGGTATTAACAAACATTATTTTCATTAACTGTGTGGATTTCAACTCAATACATATTATTTATATAATACATTAATAGATGTCATTTTTAAATTAAATAACTCGTTTTGTTTCGCGTGTATGCATACTAAGTAACGCAGATATTCAACATAAACACAGAAAGTAGGCCTTGGGTTTTTAAATTCCTTTTTTCTCTAACTTTTTATCCGCAAGTTTAACAGAATAACAGTTAATTATCAAAGGGTCTTATTTTCATGCGATAATTTTGATTATTTTACATTTCCTGTAAATATTAATGAAAAGGTGGGGCAGGATCTGGCATTCTCCTTTACATGAAAAATAATAGGATATAGTTATACAACGAGTCGTTTTGCATCCTCGTCAAATTTCAGGATGTGATACAGAACATAAACTGAATAACTTTCTCCATGGGACCAACATCGTATTCACAAAAAAAAAAATTAACTGTCCCATAGAAAACTTCAATTCCTGCTCGACGCAAATGTCCCATACATTTGCGTCGAGCAGGAATTGAAGTTTAATTGAAGGTTAACGGCGGATTATTTTTTCGCGAATACGATGTTGGTACCATGGAAAAAGTTGTTCAGTTCAGTTGATCTTGAAGTGTTCTGTCAACAGTGTCAATCCCTAGCTGATGCTAAGGATTGACACTGTTGACAACATACCGGCTTATCTCTGGTCAGTTCTACAAAAATATCACCGTGAAAACATAGGTGAAGTGATCTTGAAATGTTCTATCAACAGTGTCAATCCCTAGCTGATGCTAAGGATTGACACTGTTGACAACATACCGGCTGATCTCTGGTCAGTTCTACAAAAATATCACCGTGAAAACATAGGTGAAGTGATCTTGAAATGTTCTATCAACAGTGTCAATCCCTAGCTAATGCTAAGAATTGACACTGTTGACAACATACCACCTGATCTCTGGTCAGTTCTGCAAAAATATCACCGTGAAAACATAGGTGAAGTGATCTTGAAATGTTCTATCAACAGTGTCAATCCCTAGCTAATGCTAAGAATTGACACTGTTGACAACATACCGGCTGATCTCTGGTCAGTTCTACAAAAATATCACCGTGAAAACATAGGTGAAGTGATCTTGAAGTGTTCTGTCAACAGTGTCAATCCCTAGCTAATGCCAAAGATTGACACTGTTGACAACACACCGGATGATCTCTGGTCAGTTCTACAAAAATATCACCGTGAAAACATAGGTGAAGTGATCTTGAAGTGTTCTGTCAACAGTGTCAATCCCTAGCTAATGCTAAGGATTGACACTGTTGACAACATACCGGCTGATCTCTGGTCAGTTCTACAAAAATATCACCGTGATAACATAGGTGAAGTGATCTTGAAGTGTGCTATCAACAGTGTCACACTGTTGATAGCACACCGGCTGATCTCTGGTCTGTTTTACAAAAATATCACTGTGAAAACATAGGTGAAGTGATCTTGATGTGTGTTATCAACAGTGTCAACCCCTAGCTGATGCTAGAGATTGACACTGATGCTAGGGATTGACCGGTGTTCTATCAACAGTGTCACAGTGTTGATAACACACCGGATGATCTCTGGTCTGTTCTACAAAAATATCACCGTGGAAACATAGGTGAAGTGATCTTGAAGTGTGCTGTCATTCTACCTGATGCTAGCACTGACATCAGATGGAATGACAATCTATCTTAGTTGTTGATGACTTACAACTGATGTCCTCGCGATATTTAACGTGTTATTTTTATTTACAGTTGGTCCTATAGTCCTGGTCGGTACAATGAACTCCTTCGTCCATGTACTGATGTACACGTATTACTTCTTAGCTGGTCTGGGTCCACAGTACCAGAAGTACTTGTGGTGGAAGAAACATGTCACTCTGATTCAATTGGTAAGATCTTACTTTATTATCTAATCCTACTAGTAATAAACGCGAAAGCTTGTGAGGATGGATGGATAGATATTTGTTACTCTTTCACGCAAAAAATACTGAACGGATTTTGATGAAATTTAGCACATAGATATTATATAACCTGGATCATCCTGATACTCAAGCTAGTTCGAGACTTACGAGGGAAACTGCGGGGCGCTTTTAGCATTATAAATGCGGAAGTAACTCTGCCTGTCTGTCGGTCTATCTGTATGTTACCTTTTCACGCCTAAACAGCTTAACGGATTTAGATGAAAGGCACGCAGATAAGCAATGACCTGGGACCTCTTTTTATGTGTGTGGGGTAGTTTCAGGTCTCCAAGCGGGCAAAGCTAGTTCAAAATATTTTAGTATGGATAGAGCCAGCATAATGCAGTTCTGTACCTAATTATCACACTAAACACGGGTTTCCCAAAACTATTTTTCACGATATGTATTTCTTATCGCAGTTTGAATTTTAGGGTTCCGAACCTCATAAGGAAAAAACGGAACCCTTATAGTATCACTTCGTTATTCGCTTGTCAGTCGGTCAAGACCACAGATTTAAAGGTCAAGACCCTTTTTATCAAGAACGCGTGGAGGTATCAAGTTTTTTTAGAGCTCTAAGGGACCGTAGGTCTACGGGCGTTAACGTAACGTTGACCGCAGCGTTGACCGCAAAAAAAGCGGCTATTTACGCGACGTATAATATAAATACTCGAAAATAAATCATAACCAGGGTACTTTCCGTTAAAGTTACACACACACCACAAGTAAAGGAAAAATTCATAAAATCGTAAATTTTTAGTTTTATCACATAAAAGAAAAATGGATTAAATGATAAATGATAAATGATAAATGATTTATTTTCTGTAAGTAGGTTTGTACAAACACTTTTACACGTCAAACATATTTTTTTTTAAACTAGATGAGTTCGACGTTTCCTATCTGACTACTCTGAGAAGAAACGCCGAAACAAACTCAGAGGTCACAGTCTCTTTTAAAGTCCAGACATAATCTTGGTCAGATCATGTGAAGACCATGTAGATTGCAGTCTGAAATGGTCTTTTGATGAAAGAACCACACAGATTGAGTGGACCTGTCCAGTCAGTGCACGCATTTGTCAGTAATCGTGCAGCTCAACTCAAAACTTAAGGAGCTTAACGATTCGACGAACAATACCAAAGAAAAGACATTTGGGTAGGCCGCATAAATTACTCAAACTGTCAGACTATAACTAAAACTGAGAAAAGGATAAAATAAATAAAAAACAATGATCCACGTAGTCTTCACATTCACAATAATTAAAAATAGTATAAGTAATACTTTACAAAGTAAATATTCATGTCATTGTATAGAATATGTAAAAAGGTATTTAAATCAACATTAATAGTGTAAATTTATTGGAGCAGCTCAATCCCAAGCCTTTTTGTCCTCAATATAGTCTTTGACAGTATAAAAGGCTTTCTGACAAAGTTTCCGCTTTATACAATTTTTGAATTTATTAAGGCTTAGTTCTTGAATGTGGCTAGGTAGTTTATTATAAAACCGTATACATTGGCAACTAAACGAACCACTTATTTTCTTAAGCCTGGTTGTAGGAACAACAAATTTGTGTTTGTTTCTAGTATTCACATTATGGACGTCACTGTATTTTTTAAACAAATTGATATTTTTATGAGCATACAAAAGATTTTCATAGATATACTGAGAAGGCACAGTCATTATATTAATTTCTGTCTGGGACTTAATTTGTAAATTGAACGAATAGCCCTTTTTTGTAAAACAAAAATTGTCTGAATATCGGCGGCATTTCCCCACAACAGAATACCGTACGACATCACACTATGAAAATAACTAAAGTAAACTAAACGGGCTGTCTCTAAACAAGTTAAATCACGAATTTTCCTAACGGCGTATGCTGCAGCGCTAAGCTTTTTCGACAATTTATCTATATGGGGGCCCCATTGAAGTTTGGCGTCCAAAGTTATGCCCAAGAACACTGTGGTATCTTCGGGAATCAACTCTTCACCCTTTATGAGAACACTAGTTTTTACTTGTCTAACATGAGGTATAGTGAACTTAATACACTTAGTTTTTTTCTCGTTAAGAAGTAGGTTATTAACATTAAACCAGTTAACTACTTTTGCGAGGGCGCTATTTACATTGTCAGTAACCAGCTGCTGACGTTTGAGTTTAAATAAAAGTGAAGTGTCATCTGCAAACAACACTATATCATGATTATCCTTTATGAGGTAAGGCAAGTCATTAATATAAATAAGAAACAAAAACGGGCCAAGAATTGATCCTTGGGGGACCCCCATTGTTACTACGGATCCGGGTGATCTTTTCCCGTTAACATCAACTCTTTGAATCCTATCACTTAAGTAAGAAGTGAGAAGATCCAGAGAGGCGTTCCGGATTCCGTAGTGATGCAGTTTCCTGATTAATGTTTCATGAAGAACGCAGTCGAATGCCTTGGACAAATCACAAAAAATGCCCAAAACATCGCATTTATCCTCCCATGCATTATAAACATGACCTAAAAGTTCAATCAGTAGTCGAACGACCCCTTGTAAAACCAAACTGTTTGTTATGTAATAATTTATGTTTATTAAAAAATCTTTGCAGTTGATCTAAAATAACTTTTTCAAAAATTTTACTAAAGGTAGGTAGCACTGAAATAGGTCTATAATTAGTAGGGTCAGATGTACTACCCGATTTAAACAACGGTATTATTTTACTATATTTCATAAGATCAGGAAACTCACCACGGTCAATACAATTGTTAAAAATAACTGCTAAAGTAGGTGCTACAATGTTTATAATTGATTTAGCAACGTCCACAGAATTACCCCATAGATCAGCAGTCTTTTTAATATTTAATGTGTGAAAGGTTTTAATTATGTCTCTACAGGTAACATATTGGAAATTAAACTCAGAATCACAAACTGAAACGTTTTCTTTAAGTAAAGACTCTGCAGCAGTGGGTGATGACCTTAGAGATTTAGTAGTTGATACGGGAATCTCAGCGAAGAACTTTTCAAAGGCCGCGGCGACTTGGGAATCTGATTTAATTATGTTGTCATCAATAGCAAGGCTGTAGTCACTACTTCGGTTGCTTGACCTTCCTGTTTCGCTATTAATGATATTCCATGTCATTTTTATTACATTACTACTATTTTTTATTTTTGTACTCAAGTAACGTGACTTGGCCATACAACAAACTTTTTTAAATAATTTAGAATAGTTCTTAACATATAAATTAAATTCAGCAGTGTTAATACAAGTCCGTTCATCATACAACTCATAAAGTCGTTTTCTACTTTTATGTATACCAATGGTGGCCCAGTCACTGAAGCAAGTGTTATTATTAACCGAGAATGCCTTTGGAATGAAAGTGTTATCAAATTGTGTGCAATACATATTAAAAAAATCATTATATTGTTCATTAGGGTCATCATTAGTTGACAAAAGTGGTAATTTACTCAAAAGTTTAGTTTTAAATGATTCCAAACGATCAGCTGTTTTTGGATTAACAGTGATATCCTTTTTAGTATTTTTTTTTATTAGATTTGGAATGGTAATCAATTGTCCGCAATGATCTGAGTCTAATAAATTAATAATTTCTTTGTGGGTTGGTGTAATATTTGTATAAATGTTATCTAGGCATGTGGCACTAGTGGGAGTTATTCTAGTGGGCTCTAAAAATTGGTTAGCAAGATTGTATGACTGAAACAAACTTATAATTTTAGTACTTGACCCAGAATTTTCTAACAAATTAACATTAAAATCACCACAAGTGATGATAGACTTGTTAGAATTATAGATTTTGTGCAATACTTCATCCATAACCTTTTCAAAACAGTCATACAATCCTGATGGAGGCCTGTACACACTTAATATAATGAACTGCTCCAATTCTATACAGGCTAATTCAATTGTCCGCTCAACAGATAGGCTCACAATATCCTTACGATCTTTCAATTTAAGCTGTTTATTTACTAAAATTAATGAGCCACCGTGTATAGCATTTACTCTGCTGAACGAACTACCAACCTGGTGATTACTAAAATTGAACATGAACTGGTGGCTTTTAAGCCAATGTTCTGTCAAACAAAGAATGTCTATATCGTTACAATTCAAGAATAATTCTACTTCTAAATCTTTGTTCAAAAAACCTTGAATATTTTGATGCACCAGGTTGATACTATTTAAATTTTTTACACTTTTATTTGATTTTACCTTCCTTACATTTTTGCAAGAGGTTGCCTCTTTTGTCCTAATTTCTAATTTAAATGAAAATCAATGTCATTAATAATTGTGGCCAAATTATTGGCAGAATTGTTTAAAATGTCATTGCATTGCTCAAAAGAAGCAAGTTGTTTAGCCAAATTTTTGGCTGAAATAGAAAAAAAATATGATAGCGACACAGCTATCTGTCTTTTGTGATAATTAGAAAGATAGTACATAACAATATTATGTCTATCTTTTGTCAAATACAAATTACTACCAACATAATTGTTAGTATCAATTAAATGGAATAGACTATCATTATATGTCAAATTGTGCAAAGTTATGTTAATGTCAAATCTTATGTTATTTTCTTCCTGTGGCAAACTGTTACTATAAGGGAATGTAAACAACACAATTTTTTTCAATCTAAGGTTGCACAATGTTTTATGATATTTGAGCAATTCCCCTTTGTTCACATTTCCCCTATTTCCCATAAAAATTAATAATGTTGTTTCCTGACTAAAGTTACATTTAATAATTTCTTTCATAATATAAAGTAAGGAACAACCAGGCATACAGTAATTAATTATTGAGTGTCCCGGATAATTATGTGTTAACAAGTGACCTAAATCCTTTCCAATCTCATCACAAAATAATACAATCTCATTATTTACAATTGGTTTACAATGTTTTTTATTGGAACTATTAATAACAGGAATTGTCAAATCAACACAAGGCTGCGGAAAGGTGGTATTGCATGTTGACGATGAATGGTCTGGTGTAGGTACATTGGACGCTGTTTGACAACACTCACAGTTGTTGGTTTGTGAGTTAACCAGCTCATTCATAGCCAACACAGATTCCCTTATCAGATCCTCGGAGGTATTATACTTGTCGGTCATTAAACTAAGTTTCTCCTTTAGATGGTCAAGTTGAGATTGCAAGGCCTGTGTGTCAATGTTGTATTTCCTATTGCTTTGCTCCAAATTAAAAGAATAGTTATCTAATTGTTTAACTAAATTTAATCTATCTCTATGAAGTTTAACATTTTTGGTGAAGAATTTTTGTTTTTTTACCATTTTTTGAGTTTTTACAATGTATTTATTAATTTTAATGTATTTTTTTAGCTTGTTTTTACTGGTGACTACCCTTACTGAATTACATGATTCTGATTCATCATTACCTGTCAAATCAATATTGCATGTGGAGTTTATGGCAGAAACCATTGACGGGGCAATAGACACCAATTCGCTGAACAGACTTTGATTCAGCGAGGCAGTGATGTTAAGATTTGTGGTCTCAAGTTCTGTAATCTGACTTTGAGCCTCATGCAGCTGCTGTTGAAGTAAATGCTTGTGACTAAGAGCTTGTTCATACTCTATGCTACATTGGCTGAACCCGTCCACAACAATTTGGAGTCTATCCCGGGCTTCTATGGCATCATTGTATTGAATATGTATCTGAGCCATTTCATTTTTTAACTTCCTATTCAATTCATGGGCATCAAAGAGCACTCTTTCATTGTCAAATTGACTGTGTGAAAGATGATTATTAGATAGATATAATAGCTAGAAAGGGAGTGTCTACCAAGATGACGACTAATAGAGAAGTATGGAAGAAAAAGACATGTTGCGTCGCCCCCAAATAGATTGGGGTTAGGGCAGGAGAATGATGATGATCTCATAAAAGAAACATTTTTCTACGATTAAAAACTTAGGGCCCTCGCCCACGGCGACTTTTTGTAGCGATGCTGTCGCGCGTCCGCATCGATACAGTCGCGAAGCGGTCGCTAGCTGTGTGCCCTCGCCCACGGGCCCAGATTCAGTCGCGATGCAAACGCGATTCAGTAACGGCACAAAAATACCTGCGATCGCTACAGTTGCAAGATGGACTCCGTTGAGGCAACATTCGTCACGTTGTCTTTGGTGCTGCTTTTACGTAAGCAGCCGAAGCGTAGGCAACGAAAGCTCGGTTCTCCAGTCACGCGCCACCCTCCCTCTGTTCTCTCCCCGATGTCGTCCGACACGGTCGCGCGTTTGCATCGATACAGTCGCGATACTGTAGCGCGTTAGTAGCGCGTTGGCATCGCTTCTGTAGCGCGTTGCAAATGCGACTAACGTGCGTTAGTGCGCATTTGGTAAACGCGCGACAGCATCGCTACAAAAAGTCGCCGTGGGCGAGGGGCCTTACATTTTTGCAGTTAAAGGATTGACCGTTGAATATCGATGTATTGGAGAACATTTTTCCCACTACCATGTTAAGTTTGGTTTTGGGATAAATTTATTCCAACTACATCATTGTGCGTGTTTTTTTTTGCATAAAAAAGACGCTTTTGCCAATAATTATTTACTACCTAAAACCACCACCATGTATTTTAATGATCAAATAAAAATTAATATAACCTAATTACCTAAATTTTCTTTTCAGATCCAATTCGTCATTGTGATCTCACACAACACGATTGCTTTATTCCACAATTGTAACTACCCTAAATTGATCCACATATTTCTGATAGTCAACACAAGTTTAATATTCTATATGTTCAGCAATTTCTACTATAACAGCTATATCAAAGTTCATCCCAAGAAGACTGAAGACGTACCTATAACTAAGATACAGGAAATAAATGGTCGTCGTGGAAAGAGGCTAAGCGTTGGACGATAGATATCAAATAGTTTTATTTTAATGGAAATAAAAGAAAAAAGATATTACATTTTTTTATCCATCCTCCACCAAAGAGAAATGTTGAATAAATTACTGAACCAGTAAAAAATATACTTGTATTCCTTTATTTAAGACACTATTACATCGATTGCAGTTTGTAGATTACAGAGAAAAAGTAAGTTATAATTTGGCCAATGCAGATCACTCTTTTTGTTATTATTCCTATAAGGTACAATGAAAGGTAGCAGAGAAAATTAAAAAGGGTGATCATACATTTATGTCAAAAATCGAATTAGGTATGTTACTACCAGAAAGCGGAAAAATGCAGCTGGTGACTTTAGAGAGCTATGAGGAACAGGGTGTAAAGTTCATTTATCCTCTATTGAAAAGGGAGGATCGGAGGATCCTCCCTTCTCCAGACGGGACCGGGGGGACCAGATGGGTGTCGTGTCTGGTAAGCTGCTGTCCGACGGTTGATGTTGGGACGTTGTATTTATGCTAGTCGCGCGGTAAACTCTGATTGCGCGTTCAGGATTTTGCGTGACGTCATGTCATTGTGATACGTAGTTCGTATATGGCGATGTAGATGCCGCCTCATCACTCCAACATGCAGATACAAAAAAAAGTTATAATGCGTTAATAATGGGTGTATAAACGCCTTGACTAGAGACGATATATAAATGTTCGTCCGGTACGTCTTGGATAGTCGGCAACCCTACTAACCAATTTTGTGTGAAAAATATTTAATATGCTTGTAGAACTAACTTATAAACTACAAACTGAAACAGGCTAAAAGATTAACAACTTATTCGTCTCCATAAGAGAAGACAGCACCAACCACGGCACTGGCACATGCTATATGACCGCAGTTCACGGAGTCACCTCGCCTGCAGAGCCTAGAGATGGCGGCAGTACTAAAATTCGAGGCGTCAACGTGATCGCGGATCTTCAGCCACGAAACGCCTTCAAAGGCATCGGTGTCCATACGTCATCAGTGCGAGTTAACAGTAATACGCTTGGTTTATATGGAAAGTGTTGATAGTGCCATCTCTAGCAGCGGCCAAAAGGCGTCCCCGTTCTCTGTCATCATCATCATGTTCCTGCACTGGTCCCATGTCACTTCCTCACACAAGCTATCCGTATTTTCTTTGACCTTCCTCTCCCTCTCCATCCATCAACATTCATCACTCAGTCACATGCATTTCCTCCCTCCTCATCACATGCCCATACTAAGCCAAACGATTTCCTTTCAACTTTTCTATCACTGGCGCCACTTTCAAACTTTTACATAAATTCTATTTCTCCGTTTTCTGTGCATATTACAAAAGATCGTTGTAAGAAAAAATGCAATGAACAGCTTATAGTGCGTCCGTCGGACGACGGCGACGGGGCGAGTACTGTAAGATACCAATGGAGGATCTTTATTACCGATCGAGCACGGGTTGCGAGGCAGCCTCGCGAGCCAATTATTATTATTCCTTTATTTCAGGCAGTTGTGGCCCATACAAAATACAATACACAAATACAAAAAATTACAACATAAAAAAAATATAATACAAAATATACAGTGTGTTTCTTTTAAGGTGTCAAGCCAGTGCGAGCTGATAGCAGAAAACCATACCTATCGATTTAACCCCCATGTATGTTCTACGATTTTTTGTAGTTTTCGAGTTATAATTTTTTTTCGATATTTTTCGGCTTTAAAAAATTATATCTTTTTTTTGGATCAACTTTGAACAATAATGTACCGAAGAATGCCCGAGCCACGTTCACACCGGCCAGTGGCCGAGGCATTGGCTCGTGAGGCTGCCTCGCGAGCCGTGTTCGGTCTGTCTGGACGGTACTATTTTGAATGCAAACCAATAGGATGATTTTCGCAATCCAAATTCAATATGGAACGTAATCTCACAATAACCTAATTACAACGTGATGCAATGCATTTACATTCAAATGAAGAATTGAAGATCAAACTTGTATATAAATGAAGATCAAACTTGTATATAAATGAAGATCAAACTTGTATATAAATGAAGATCAAACTTGTATATAAATGAAGTTTCAAAATGTTTAATAAAAGTGTGTTATTTTAACTGTCTCATCAACTACTAAGGATTTTAGTTAAGCTAGAATTGCCTTCTAGTCTAGCTAGTCATTGGCCTATCATCTGCCCCGGCTTATTATAATACCGACAAGCGACAGGCGACAATCCGACAATTTTACAAGTTTTTATCAGACACTAGCGGACCAGACAGACGTTGTCCTGTGTCAACGATCCTAGAACCAAACTGCAGCGCCACCTACCGGGTACTATTGTGGTTTTCAAACCATCCAGGAACCCATTCAAATATACACACAAAATTTCATCTGAATCGGTCCAGCCGTTGTTATACCACGTTTTATACATTTTTTTCTAAAGTATGCTATGTCCCTGGTTCTAAGCTACCTCCCCACTAATTTTCAGCCATTCTTGAGTTATAAATAGTGTAACTAACACGACTTTCTTTTATATATAATATAGATTTTCTGCTTCATACAGCACGTATTAAATAGGTCCCTAACATTTCTGAATTAAACTTCGGACTGTCAACAACAATTGGAGTAAGTATTCGTATAACAATTGGACCAATAAATAAAAGTGCTCATCAGCCATATGTGAAAAATGCGGTCACAGCGACTGAACGTGGCACGAATCGATTGATTAACGTGCTAGTGAACTCAAGACCCTGAATTTTGTTTAACTGATTTGCTAAAAGGCCTATCTCCAGCAATGAAGATCTTTCTAGTGAAATGTTGTTTATAAACATAACATGACATCACGACATTCCGCCGATTATATTTGAGTCCCATATAATGGAACGGTTCTTATTAACATTTCATCTTTTTAGGGTTCCGTAGCAAAATGGTAAAAAAAGGAACCCTTATGGTGTGACTCAGTCTGTCTGACTGTCTGTCTGTCTGTCACAGCTGGATATCTCAATAACTACTAATGCTATCAACTTGAAATTTAGAACAGTTGTAGATGACGTTTACCCAACTATTTTGCAAATAAGAAAGAAGTAAAAATATTTTTTTACTTCTTTCTTATTTGCAAAATAAGAATAATTTAAATATATTTTTTTTGTAACAGGGACTGAAAGGGGGTCTTAAAAATTCAAAGTGAGGTTACTATGGCATGTGGGGTATCATATGAAAGAACGCCGTTTGCACATTCTCAAACATTTTTTTTCTTTTTTTTAGGCCGCATAGTTTTCGACTTTTGATGAAAAATGTAAAAAAAATACCGTTCCCCCCACCCCTTTTCTCCGAAGTTTGCAAAGATAAAAATCTGAAATTATTCTATGTGATAGAAGTTTATGTGGTGTTTGTGTTGTTGTTGTTATTGTTTATGTTTTGTTTTTAGTTTTTTTACAGGAAAAATAAAACGATGTCTCTAAATAGCACACTTTTTCAGAAATCGGAACGGAACCCTCGGTGCGTGAAATCGACTCGCTCTTGACCGGTTTTTATTCGGTTGGAGTTCCGACTCAATATATTGAGATCGTCCTCAAGGACGAGTTTTGGCCGAAGGGTGTCGTGTATCGGCGATTCCGCGGAAGGTTACGCGACACCACGCAGCGCAATACGACGCCGTCACTTCGTATGCAATAGTTTTTTTGTGGTTTTTATAAATATGTATGATAGTCTGTAAGGTATTTATGTTATGGGTCATAGTTACCCGCAATAACTGATATATTATATTATTATATTATTAACAGGAACTGGGCGTTCATAATAGCTGGAATTAAATTCTTATAACCTCTGTTCTGCTTTGATGAGCTATCTATACAACATGTCGCTTTGCAACCTCGTCAAAAAGGGTGTGGTAAAAACCATCAAAACGAACAACTTTCTCCATGGCACCAACATCGTAAACGCGAAAAAATAATCAGCCGTCCCATACATTTGCGTCGAGTAGGTATTGAAGTTTACTATGGGACAGTTTAAAATTTTTTCGCGATTACGATGTTGGTCCCATGGATAAAGTTGTTCGATTTGATGTTCTGTATGACGCCTTGAAATTTGATTAGGATGTAAAACGACACGGTGTATAATATATTTTTCTGACGTTGCAATGACCTTGACCTCCATAATGCATTGAAGCAAGTTAAAAATTTTCCATGGTTGTCCTGCAATACAATAAAGGTCTCTATTATTAGCTCAGTAAGCATTAATAGTCACATATTGTGTTATATCCACATGACAAACTACGTGTTTACATTCATTTCCTACAAGTTGTGTGCATTTTGCAAATAATTACCTACTATAGTGTGATTGTGGCTCGTTTGTTTTTCACGTAAACTGTCAATTCTAATCTAATCTATATCTATAAAAGGAAAGCGTTACTGACTGACTGACTGACTGATCTATCAACACACAGCTGAAACCACTGAACGGATTGGGCTGAAATTTGGAACACAGGTAGCTATTATGACCTAGGCATCCGCTAAGAAAGGGTTTTTGGAAATTCGACCTTCAAGGGGGTAAAAAGGGGGGATATTGTTTGTATGAAAAATCTTATTCCTTGAGTTAATAAACTTGAAACTTGGCACGAATATTTATCTAAGTAAATTATGATTTTTGTGATTTTTTGTTTTTCTAAACTACCCCCTAAAGGGGAATTGGGGGTCTCAAAGTTTGTATAGAAAAATTTTAACGATTAACTCAAAACTCAGTATTTATACTAAAAACCAAAAATAAAGAATAATGTGTATCAGGGTTTTTCGAAAATCTACCTCTAACGGGGTGAAAAGGGGTAGTCAATTTCACAGGGGAGGATTTTACTGCGTGGCTTGATTAACTCAAAAATTTGGTGTAAATAATCTTTCAGTCAAGTTGTGGAAATATCTCAAACTATTTTTTTTAATTCCACCTCTGTAGGCGTGAAAACAGGGATACAATTTACATGAAAAATGTTATTCATTTGGTTTTAATTGACTTGAAACTTGGCACAAATATTTGCCTAAGTTTGTCATTATTAGTTTTTTAAAACTACCCCGGAGGGAGGGTTAGAGGGGGAGAGGGAAGGGGAGGAGTGGTGAGGGGGAGGATGATGGACGCAGGGAGAAAGGGGCAGGACTTGGTGAGGAGAGGAGGAAGACGTGGTGAAGGCTGAGGGGGAGGGTAGGGGTTCGTGAGCCGGAGGTGGAGGATATGGGGAGAGGGAGGGGACGGCGTGGTGAGGGAGAGAGAGGGAAGGGGAAGTGGCGAAGGGGGTGTGAGAGTGAGTGAGAGGGGAAGGGAGAGGTAACGGAAGGGGATATGGTGAAGGAACGACCTAATCTCTGGAACTACCCTACCAGTCGGACTTTAAAAAATCTTTTTGCATTAATGATAGCCCAAATCTTATAGAAGGCATATTTAACATACCCCCTAGGACCCTTAGGTGCCGAGCAAAAAGAAAAAAAGTCTGAAAGAACGCTAAGTGAAAACGAAGTAATAGCGCGGGTAGGCAATGCGATGCGACGGGGTGGTCGCGGGCAGAAGCTAGTCTAATATAACTAGCCTATATTGTCACACGGCAGGGCACACCCCATTTCCATATAATTCTGTCTTCTGTTAATAAACGTCTATTGCAGATAAATTAAATGATAATTAAGCATTAGCATAAATATACCGGATGACTTTTTTGAACGTCTTGAAAAAATAGGGTATATTAGGTGAACGGATTAGAAGCCTATGGCATAACCAGTTTTTTTTTTTAAATAGCTTATCCAGAAAAACAATTCTAAGTATCAATAAATACTACAAATTCTCTGTAAACTTTTCATTTTAGAACAATAAAAACAGAAATTTTGAAAAAAATAATAAATCGTATAACAATGTCGAAATTCAAATCATAAGCGACCTGCATTTATGATTTGAATTTTGATTTAATCCCTCAAGTGTCGAATGCACATGAAATGAAATGAAATGAATGAATGAATGAAAAAAAAAAAAATTAATGAAAAAATGAAAAAAATGAATGAATGAATGATGATGAATGTCATGATGTGTTGAGTGTCCCATGTGTGCATAAGAAAAACTCTTTTTTTGTTAGGTATATAAGCTTATATCACATATATATAAATGTAAAAAAACGTCATCCGATGGAAAACCAATCATCATCATTAGTTGTGAACCTATGGAGTTCGTAGCTGACCCCCCCTTTCCCCCCGCGTGTCAAATGCACCCAAAGTGTGCAAAAGGACAAAACTTTACAAAATAGGTATATAAGCTTAGATCACATATATATAAACGTAAAAAAACATCATCCGATGGAAAAAATATCATTATCAGTAGTTGTGAACCTATGGGGTTCGCAACTAACCCCCAACCCTCCCCACTCGCTGGGGTTTTGGGTCTAAAATTAGCCAAACTCAGACACTAAAAGTTAGGTATGCCACAGACTCCGTTCACGTCTATTATTATACTTAGCCTATTTTTTTCAAGATGGTAAAAAAGTCATTCAGTATAATTATGTAATGAGAATCAAGAACAATGCCGCAACAAATAAAATTATTTGGAAGCGAAAGAGGTCACTGTCGTATATTTTTAATGAAAAAATGTTTGAATGTGCAAACAGCGTTCTTTCATTATGATACACATGCCCTAGTAACCCCACTTCGAATTCATGAGACTCCCTTTCTGTCCCTGTTGCAAAAAAAAAAAATATTTCTTCTTATTTGTAAAATAGTTTAGTTGGGCAAACATTATCTAAAACTGTTCCCAAGTTGATAGCATTAGTAGTTCTTGAGATATCCAGCTGTGACAGATGGACAGACAGTCAGACAGACAGAGTAGTACTATAAGAGTTCCTTTTTACAATTTTGGTAAGTATGGAACCCTAAAAATGACTACTTTAGCCACAGAAGTGTATTGTACACATTTGTCCGTGTAGTGATTCGGGACATATCTAAAACTATTCCCAAGGGTTCCTTTTTACAAAGTTGGTAAGTATGGAACCCTAAAAATGACTATTTTAGCCACAGAAGTGTATTGTACACATTTGTCCGTGTAGTGATACGGGACAAAGTGTGACAATACACGGAATAAACCGTGGTTTATCCCGTGTATTGCACTTATGTGGCTAAAGTGACATAGTTGAAAAGCATTATTGATAAACCGATTATTACCAACACTATTAGTTAATTGATAATAATTATTATTTAATCCGTATAGACATTAAGGTTCCCTTTGTACACACACGTTTTGCCGTGAAAAACTGTGGTTGATTCACTGTGTGGGTGTAGGCACTGTCGTCAGTGTTGTAGGGATCACTATGGATGCCGCTGGGGTCGCGGTTAGTTTAAAAAAGATACCGTGGCCCTGGCATAGGCAACTGAAGGAACACGGGTGGGTTTTAGTCAGTAAAAGTCTGACACGCCCTTCCGCTCCACCCAGAGCGGGAGAAGTTATTTGATGATTTCCCATCCTCAAAAAAAAAAAACCGGACAAGAGCTAGTCGGACTCGCGCACCGAGGGTTCCGTTCCGATTTCTGAAAAAGTGTGCTATTTAGAGACATCGTTTTATTATTCCCTAATCTTTACATAAACTTCTATCACATAGAATAATTTCAGATTTTTCCTTTTCCAAACTTCGGAGATAAGGGGGGGACGGTATTCTTTTTTACATTTTTCAACAAAAGTCGAAAACTATGCGGCCTAAAAAAAATTAAAAAATGTTTCAAAATCTGCAAACAGCGCCCTTTCATATGATACCCCACATGCCCTAGTAGCCCCACTTTTAATTTTTAAGACCCACTTTCAGCACCTGTTACAAAAAAAAATATAAATATTTTTATTTCTTTCTTATTTGCAAAATAGTTGGGTAAACGTAATAGTTTTATATGATAAAACTATTCCAAATTTCAAGTTGATAGCATAAGTAGTTCTTGAGATATCAAGCTGTGACAGACAGACAGACAGATTGAGTGAAAGGGTTCCTTTTTTACCTTTTGGGTACGGAACCCTAAAAAAAGGGATCACTATGGATGGAAGCATGTTGACAGACACTATTGCGGCGACGGTGGCACTACGGCACGGCTTCGTCGCCGCGGTATACGTCGTCCGGTGGTTTGCCGTGTCATAATATAAGTTCACACGATTTTTAACCGACTTTTAAAAAAGGAGGAGGTTCTCAATTCGGATGTCTGCATTTTTTTTTTTTTTTATGTTCGCGCATAACTCCGTCGCTTGCCAACCGATTTGAAAAAATATTTTTTTGTTGGAAAGCGTATACTTTCCAAATGGTCCCATTTTTGTCAAAATCCAGTTCTGATGATGGGATCCTGGAGAAATCGAAGGAACTCTTCAAATATTATAGGCACACCTATAGCGATTTGGGTATTTTTTATAGTAGCTCGTGCATTTGCTCTCGGAAAGTACCACTTGGTGAAGTGGAACTGATGATGAAGACCACAGATGGCTACCGGAACTACTCAATGATAAATATTTCACGGGTTGCGATTCGATTACTTTAATATGGTTGCTAAGCAATTTCCGCTCGTCACACAATGCGTGTGGTGAGTGGTTGTTGAGGAGTTCTCCTGATTCTTACCAGCAAAACTCCTGAACAATGAACGTCCCAGCATCGGGAAAAGCAATATTTTGTAACATGTGATGAGCAATTGACATTAGACTATTGTAACTTATACAAATTACAAACAGACCCACTAAAAAGCGAGAAATAAAAAAAAATTAACAAAAAAAAAACCGACTTCCAAAAATCACTACAAAGTGAAAAATAACTTTGATTTCGGAAGTCGGTGGCAAAAAAAAAAGAAAGTAAATAAAAACGAAAGACACCGACTTCCGATGTAGTGATTTTTGGAAGTCGGTTTTTTTTTTGTTAAAAAGTTTTCATTCTTGCCGTGTACAACGGGGCCGGCCAGGCCGCAAGAACAAAATTACAAAACCGTTTCATCCCAAGTTTACGCATATGCCCTAGCTTGAAGATCCACGAGCCTTTTGGTGTTGAAACACTGGAAAGAAAGAAAGATAAATATTTTATTTGGAACACGCACAGGAAGGACAGTTTAGAAGCTACACTACTACTACTATAGTATAGTTAAAATCTCGCTGCAGACTCGGTCATAAATCATTCGAGTGTTTCGCTCTCTTTCCCACTCACGGGCCTTATGGGCAGGCCACGCCCACACGTAGTCCTGTACATTACTGCAGTCGATGAGTGATATCGATAGTTTTATATATTTATAAATGGGTGATAGAAATAAAAACACATTTTTTTAAATTTTATTACCAAATTTACTACAAAGCATATTTAATATATATTTACAAAAGAACGTATATATGAAACTAAAAATAGAAAATTAAAATTCTTCGTCTGAGTCATCGTCATCATCTGTTATCGATAATGGCCTTGAGCGCGCGCAACTAGCGCACATCCCTACTCCGATTATGATTTATGACCAAGTCTGCAGCGAGATTTTAACTATACTATACTACTAGGTACACAAGTACTAGGGCCACAAGGTCCGAGTGCCTACTTTTTTTTTTAAATCCTCGCCAAGTGGTGGGTCGACTCTTCACGTGACAAGACAGCTGGCCTATTTTTTGGTCAAAGAATCAGCATCGCCATCCAACGCAATGCTGCCAGCCTTTTGACAGCCATGCAGACGAATTTTTTGATGTCCTATGATTCTTTCACCTCCTTTTCAGCACGACGGATGATGTCATTAATGCTGTATTATATTATTATACAGGGTGGAATTTTGTAATGCCACCTGAAGGGAAAGTACTCTTAATACTGTAGATAGAAAATTTTACTCAAAGAAAACATTCCTTTATTTTTTAATATAAAGAAAACTAACTACATTCAAAGATTTTCGAAAATTCGTTTCCCACAAGCGGGAATCGAACCGACTAAAATCTGTAAAAATTACATTTTATTGCATTTATCGTTAGGATCAAATAAGGATGAAATCTCTCTAACAAACTTGATAAATTAAATGATAGGAAAACCAAGAAATCTTCAATTTTAATTTTTGAATATTTTTTAAATCGTAAATTTCAAGCGAATTTTTGAAAATCTTTGAATGCAGTTTTCTTTCTATTCAAAAATAAAGGAATGCTTTCTTTGAGTAAAATTTTCTATCTACAGTATTAAGAGTACTTTCCCTTCAGGTGGCATTACAAAATTCCACCCTGTATATTTCAAGTAGTTAATAAGTGTAAACGAAATCGCGGCAGGCCCAGACGGAGATGGCGGGATGAGCTGGACTCCTTTGATAAAGAGTGGTCTTTAGCAGCTCTGGACAGAGAGAGGTGGAAAGAGAGTAGGTATGGCTTTGCCCAGCCGTGGGACAATTATGGCTAGTAAAAAAAAAAAAAACAAGTAGTCCAGTAACTGTCATTCGTAGATCTTTGACAAGTAGTCAGAAGACCAAAAGTCTGACAGCCAGTCTTACCAAGGTTTGTCCAGTAACTGGGTTGTGGAGGTCAGGTAGTCACTCCATGTACAATACTGGCATTCAGCTGCATCCGGTTAGACTATTGGGATGGTTGGGGATAGGCCAGGGAGATTGATTTATCTGAAGTAATTTCTCGAGGACACAGACAAAAGATTTACTATGTTAAGGCGTGTCCTCCCTAAAATACTGCGAAAATAAGTAACTTTGTTTCCATTTTTTACAGTAACTTTAGCACCTTTTTGATAGAAAAAAATACACAATATCCAGAATATTGTGTATTTTAATACATAAGAAGTGATTTCCTGAAATCTATTTTAGTTTGTAGAACTAATGAAAAAAAAATGCTAAACTCAGGTCTATTTCTGTCTATTTTATGGAGTTTTTACCATAATTACTCCTACAGTTTTCATTAAAAGTGTTCATAAATTTATACAGTTCTTTACAAAATAATAAGAAATGATTTCATGTGTTTATTTTTTAGTCCAAGTCCTAGATTTTTTGTAAATCGGTAATTACTTCATATTTTGCAAGCGCTGTGTCATCGCGCTTCTCTTTCTTTTCTATGCAGTCCGACAGTGACCGCGCTTTTTACGGCGGACAAGCCTTAATAATTTTTCTCGACTCCGTCAGTACGAACATCGATAACATTAATTATCAGGTAGTTTTCTTGGTGATTAAAACAACTTTAATTGAGCATAAGCATTACCTACACGATGATGATCACTATATTTCATAGAAGATTGTGTTTTTATGGACCATGATCCGTCATTTTTCTTAATTGCCACACAAATTCTTCATGATGACACTAGCACCGTTTACACGGTGCAAGTTTCTGGAACGTGCAAGAGCAATAATTGCATGCCATAAAGCACGTTCAAGTTTTTTGACATTCAAGAATTGCATGAAGTGTTTACACGCATGCGATTCCATAAAATGGCATGTACAATAATTGAATGCAAGTTTTTCCATTCAATAAAATCGCATGCGACTTACACCAGGCAATAAAATTGACAGGCGATTATTGCATGCAAGTTTTGCCTAGAAATTATATTTCATTTAATATTATTGAACGTCTTCTCAAAATATTTTTCAAGTTGTTCTTGATTTGATTTCTCGCCTCAGAATAGCAACAACGATTACCACACCCTCACTTATCGCACTCATATTTCAATGACAGCATAAATGTCAGATCATGCCAGAATTGAATGCGATTTTATTGTACGAGCAATTATTGTATGTGTTGTGCGATTTTATTGTACATGCTTATACCAGTTTTTAAAGTTGCCCGTATCGTGCAACAATATTGTACGGGTTGTTTAGACGGTGCCAGATATTTGCCCATCAATTTTATGGTATGCCACAGGCAATAAACTTGCTCCGTGTAAATGAAGCTTAACCTAGGTTTTTTATCAACATATTTTTTATACGACCAATCTATACCAAACTATGTAAAGAAAGAAAGAAAATACATTTATTTAGCACGGACTAAAGGCACACAAAATAATATAACAATACTTAGTAAAAAAATAGAAAGAGTTTTTTTGTTTGTTTGAATGCGCTAATCTCTGGAAGTACCAGTCAAATTTGAAAAATTGTTTGTGCATTTTTGATAACCCAATTCTTGAGGAAGGCTTCAGGCTATTTACGCTAGAACCCTTAGGAGTCGAGCAAAAAGTAAGCAGAACGCTAAGTGAAAACGAAGTAATAGCACGGGCAGGCGATGTGATGCGACAAAGCGCTTCGGGGAACAAGAAATTTCACGCAGACAAAGTCACAGGCAGAAGCTAGTGATTATATAAAACGCAGTAGGTACCTAAGATATAATATTACATTTACCGAAGATGTGCATGACGGATCAACTGAAAATAAACACGGAAACTGTATGCTGGCCGGTTTGCTTGTGTCTCGTTGTATGTAAATACCACTGAAGTGAAAACAACACTGACTGGCCACTCTTACAAAAAAAACCGGTCAAGAGCTAGTCGGACTCGCGCACCGAGGGTTCCGTTCCGATTTCTGAAAAAGTGTGCTATTTAGAGACATGGTTTTATTTTTCCTGTAATCTTTACATAAACTTCTATCACATAGAATAATTTCAGATTTTTCCCTTTGCAAACTTCCGAGATAAGGGGGGGGGAACGGTATTTTTTTTTACATTTTTCATCAAAAGTCGAAAACTATGCGGCCTAAAAAAAAATAAAAAATGTTTAAGAATGTGCAAACAACGCTCTTTCATAAAATATGATACCCCACATGCCCTAGTAGCCCCACTTTGAATTTTTAAGACCCCCTTTCAGTCCCTGCTGCAAAAAAAACATTAATATTTTTATTTATTTCTTATTTGCAAAATAGTTGGGTAATCGTCATCTAAAACTGTTCCAAATTTCAAGTTGATAGCATTAGTAGTTTTGAGATATCCAGCTGTGACAGACAGACAGACAGACAGACTGAGTGACACCATAAGGGTTCCTTTTTTACCATTTTGGTACGGAACCCTAAAAACCGGTCAAGAGCAGTCGGACTAGCGCACCGAGGGTTCCGTACCATCATTTATAAGTATTTAACTTTTGTTGATGATTACTGAAAAAGTGTGTTACTTAGAGATATAGTTTTATTTTTCCTGTAATCTTTACTAAACTTCTATCACATAGAACAATTTCAGATTTTTCTCGTTGGAAACTTCGGAGATAATTGGCGGTGTTTTTTTACATTTTTCATCCTAAGTCGAAAACTATGCGGGTTAAAAAAATATTTTAGTATTATACTATTAAAACCACTGTATTTTTTCTAAAATAAATAAGTAAATGTTTCAAATATTAACATAAAAATAAATAAATAAGTATAAATGTTCGTACTACAGTAAGTGTGTATTAAAACGTTTTGAAAAATAAAAATAAACGTTCCTACTTGTTTGTTTTCTTTTTTTATTACCGAAGTTCATTTCCAATGCTATTTGAAGGTCATGTGGTGCATGAGATCTGTGTTTTTTTTTCCTTTTCATGAGCTTGCTTCGTCTCCTTGTGTCCACCTCTTTTTAGGGTTCCGTACCAAAATGGTAAAAAGGAACATTATGGTGTGACTCAGTCTGCCTGTCTGTGTGTCATAGCTGGACATCTCAAGAACTACTAATGCTATCAACTTAAAATTTGGGAAAGTTTTAGATGACGTTTGCCCAACTATTTTACAAATAAGAAAGAAATAAAAATAATGTACTTATTTTTTTTTGCAACAGGTACTGAAAAGGGGTCTTAAAAGTTCAAAAGGGGTCTTCTTAAGAAGTAGGGCTACTAGGGCATGTGGGGTATTATATAAAATAACGCTGTTTGCACATTCTCAAACATTTTTAATTTTTTTTAGGCCGCATAGTTTTCGATTTTTGATTGAAAAATGTTTAAAAATACCGTTGAAACACTTATCTCCGAAGTTTGCATAGAGAAAAATCTGAAATTATTCTATGTGATAGAAGTTTATGTAAAGATTACAGGAAAAATAAAATTATGCTACTAAATAGCACACTTTTTCAGAAATAATTAACAAAAATTACATGGTACGGAACCCTAGGTGAGCGAGTCCGACTCGCTCTTGACCGGTTTTTTTAGATTAGCATTCGCAAAAAAACAATGATAAGTTAGTTCGCAATATTTATTTGAGGCTCCCGTAGACCAGCCGGCGTGGTGCGAGGCGACATTGCGATGCGATTCTGGTAACACAATTTCCATGGAGTTTTCATAGAAATTGTTCTACCCAAATCACTTCTTCCCCACTGCTCAACTAGAAATCGTGTCGCGCCTGACTTCGGGAGCCTTTATTCGCATGGTCATAAAAAACCTCGTCATTCATTTTATTAACACTAAGCCGACGTTTACACGGACGTATACACATCACGGCGATTTTTTTTGGCGCATGGATTTTCAACGCTCTGCTTAGCGCCGAGAGTTGAAAATCCAGTGCGTGATAAAATTCCGCCGTATTTTTACGTCCGTGCGAACGTCGGCTTACACATTATCTATCAAAACAATGATAAGTGTGATTAGAGAAAACAATAGCCAAAATTATGCAATTACATATATTTATTTTTTTACGTATGTTTAATATGACGCAGATATCGTCGCTAATCTAACTAAGTGACGTAACTAATTTGAAGAAAATTTTACAGGGCAGGCTATTTTTCTTCTTTTTTTTTTGTAAACTGTAGATATATCGGTCTCGATTTTTGCATTATCATGGGGACCGTAAGGCATAGCTGATTCGCCGATTAGACAGATCGATTCGACTTGGAAAATCGATCAAATTACTATAGTTAGGCTTAGTCCAAAATGGCAGATACGTCACTTAGTTAAATTAGCGACGATATATGCCATGGCCTTCAGTGGTTAGTTTGCGTGTTCTGGTCGGAGTTCACGCAACGCGTCATACGTCCACCCAGTACCTACTTATAGGACCCGATCACCATCAAGGTGCGCTGTCCCAAATTATACGCATTATTAATTTATTAGGTTCGATTCCCGCACGGAACAAATATTTGTACGACCTACAAGTATTTGTTCCGAGTCTGGGTGTTTTCTATCTATAATATGTATGTATTTACAAAAAAAAAAAAAAGTATATAAGTAGTTTATCAGCCATCTCGTTACCATAACACAAGCATTAGGTTGCTTAGCTTGGGATTAGATGGCGTTGTGTGAAATGTCCAAGGATATCATATCATATCATTACACATATAACAAAAGGTATTTTGATAAAACACGTATATCATCGATCCATCAGGTTAAGCTACGCTTGCCGGGGTTGTCCGTGGATGGGTGACCATCTTTACGTAACCAGATTACTCTGCGCCTCGGAAAGCACGTTAAGCCGTTGGTCCCGGCTGTCATTCGTGGATCTTTGACAGTCGTTACGGGTCGTCAGTATCCCGAAAGTCTGACACCTAATCTTACCAAGCGGTATCGTATTAAGGCTCTTACAGACAGAGGCGATATCGCGTCGCGACGCGATATTTTTCTACGGATATAATATCGAAATATCGCGTCGCGACCGCGATATCGCCTCTGTCTGTAAGAGCCTTTACCCAGTAACTGGGTTGTGGAGGTCAGCTAAGCAGTCGCTCCATGTAAAATATTGGTATGCAGCTGCATCCGGTTAGACTGGAAGCCGACCCCAACACAGTTGGGAAAAGGCTAGGCAGGTTTGAAGGTTTCATTAAAAATACGCTTGATAGTTTTTGCATGATTCTCAGTTTTTTATCATATATACAACGTGTAACGTTAAATGCGCAAAACCTCTTAAGGGGTCATTGTACTCATCATTATGAACAACTTTTACTATGGGACCAAACCTAAAATTGCGAAAAAAAATCAGCTGTTCAGTACATTTATGTTCGCATAATTCGTCAAAATGTACTGAACAGCTGATTTTTTTTTCGCGATTTCAGGTTTGGTCCCATAGTAAAAGTTGTTCATAATGATGAGTACAATGACCCCTTAAGAGGTTTTGCGCATTTAACGTTACACGTTGTATACATATCATATCATATTTTACATAACTTTACAAATAGCTTTGAGCTCGTCCTCTTTTTATTTTTTACTATACAACGTGTAACGTTAAATGGGCAAAACCTCTTAAGTTGTCATTGTACTCATCGTTATGAACAACTTTTACTATGAGACCAATTAAGAAATCGCGAACAAAAAAATCTGCTGTTAGTACATTTTGACGAATTATGCGAACATAAATTTACTGAACAGCTAATGTTTTTTCGCGATTTCGCGTTTTGGTCCCTTAATAAAAGTTTTTCAAAATGATGAGTACAATGACCCCTTAAGAGGTTTTGCGCATTTAACGTTACTTACACGTTGCATACTTGTACATAATTTATTCAATCAATCAATCAAATAATTTATTTGCAACGAATGTAAGTATACAATTATATTTTAGTGTTAGGTAGCTTGTTTATTGTAATAAATTGTGGCACCGAAAAAAAAACTTTACAGTATGTTATATAAACATAACCTAAAATATTCACATATTATACTATTATATATTCCAAATCGTTTAGACTTGATATTCAGTTTAAAATCTTTAAAAAATATATTTTAAAAGATTTTAAACTAAATATAGTTATGGTCGCCTTAAACATCTGACGTCACTTTTGGTTAAATATTTAGGAATAACATGTGTTGCACGGTCAACCGACCCTTGCTTGCTTGAAATAATGACGTAGTTAAAGCAAACTTAGCAGTTTACCATAGTACCATTACCATACCACCGTACCATTTCCCAATGAACTTGAATATAAAAGCAAACTTAGCAGTTTACCATCGTAAGTACCATTACCATACCACCGTACCATTTCCCAATGAACTTGAATATAAAAGCAAACTTAGCAGTTTACCATCGTAAGTACCATTACCATACCACCGTACCATTTCCCAATGAACTTGAATATAAAAGCAAAATTAGCAGTTTACCATCGTAAGTACCATTACCATACCACCGTACCATTTCCCAATGAACTTGAATATAAAAGCAAACTTAGCAGTTTACCATCGTAAGTACCATTACCATACCACCGTACCATTTCCCAATGAACTTGAATATAAAAGCAAACTTAGCAGTTTACCATCGTAAGTACCATTACCATACCACCGTACCATTTCCCAATGAACTTGAATATAAAAGCAAAATTAGCAGTTTACCATCGTAAGTACCATTACCATACCACCGTACCATTTCCCAATGAACTTGAATATAAAAGCAAACTTAGCAGTTTACCATCGTAAGTACCATTACCATACCACCGTACCATTTCCCAATGAACTTGAATATAAAAGCAAACTTAGCAGTTTACCATCGTAAGTACCATTACCATACCACCGTACCATTTCCCAATGAACTTGAATATAAAATCGTGAATGACGTGTTAACTTCCAAATTGTTTTTTGTTCGACAATTTAAATCAGCCGATCTATTCTGTAAAAATTTCATCGTGTAAATTAAGGAGAATTGAGCTGTCTTCCACTATTGACACCTTTTCATGGTGAAATACACACATCAACACTGTCTAGGAATATTTCATGTTTATTAGCATAACTATAAAAGTATCAACCGTTTTTAATAATAGATATAAACGTCAATTTGTTCCTGGCACATTTATTTTCTATACTTATTCTAAATTCAAATTTAAAAAAATATGACGGAGGCGGGAAAATTTAAGTAAAATTTAAATTATTTATCTTCCCTGTGACTGTGAGTTAAAGGTTTAGGTAGGTACTTAACTGTTTTTGAACCACAATTTAAATTTTTCGCACTTTGTTAATATTTGTGGTTTTCTATACAACTTGTTTACGACACTAACTAAAGACACATGTAATGCTGGTGGCCAGTAATCATAAAAAATATAATAAGATAAAATAATTAATACCTAAATCGAAAAAAAAAAATTAAACAAACTAAATAATAAAATAATAACCAAAATTAGGATCACTCTATGCAAAGGACTCATTCATGAAGCTATTGTTCTATGTCAGCTGATAAGGTCTTTGACTTTGAACCTTTGTTTTTTGGTTCATTATGTGTCTATTGTTCTGACCCAGCTGTGAGTAGCTTCATGAATGATTTTTTTTGCACAACCCCCAGAAAAAAACTCGAGTGTCGTGACCATTTCTTTCCCGTTCGTTTTCATTTCATCTCTGCGCTACAGGTTGCTCCAAGATGCAATTTAAGAAAATTGTAAATAATACAATAAATAATAAAGTTTAATGAAATTAAAATATCTTTACACAACGAAGACGCGGAACCGTATACGCGTCAAGTTACCAGTATACTGCGCAAGTCAAACCACGTGGTGTGTCAAGTCTCATCTTTCGTGGCGCGGATTGTACGTACATTTTACAGTTGGTTTACTGTTATCTACTTACTTATTGACAGGGAGTGAACTTTTAGAACTGATGACGTCAAGCAGCTGCAAAGTATGATTCAAACTAACCATTTTGTTATCATTTGGATCTTATCAAACTCTTCAGTTTACTAATATGACACTTGAGACGAGTTGCAAACAACATTATCCAACACTGGATTGTTGACTCATATAATATTGTTGGAATTATTGATTTTTATCCATAATATCATTTTTATGTTGGAATAATGGTTGGAAGTTTCCATTTTTGGTAGTAGATAGATACGCAGTACAAAACATTAATGCAGTTGTGAGCTAACAAAAGCAAGAGACATCAAAAAGTTAGAGCGGCATTCACATTGCCGATTGACGTGGTGATAACTCGGTGGCGGCGGTCAAATGTGGCCACTCAATTTATCGCGATAGTTATCGGAATAATTACCGCGATATCTATGGCGATGATGCGCATTGACGTTGACGTTGGTGTGGCCCCCAAACGCTTACTTGAAATGACGTTTAGGCATAACGCGACTTAGGCACACTGTGTTATAGGTATACAGCGAGCAAAGGGACAAAACAATCAAGCAAACTGAATGAGAGATTTATAATAAGTCATTGAATGAGAGCATTTTCAACACCTACCTACATGACATTATTTTCTAGTTATTTCAAATTAATCCAATACCTACCTACATTTTAGTAAAGTCATATTGTGGTTGCAAAGGCACAAAACAATCAAGCAAACTGAATGAGAGATTTATAATAAGTCATTGAATGAGAGCATTTTCAACACCTACCTACATGACATTATTTTCTAGTTATTTCAAATTAATCCAATACCTACCTACATTTTAGTAAAGTCATATTGTGGTTGCAAAGGCACAAAACAATCAAGCAAACTGAATGAGAGATTTATAATAAGTCATTGAATGAGAGCATTTTCAACACCTACCTACATGACATTATTTTCAAGTTATTTCAAGCTACTTTAAAATATTAATCCAATACCTACCTACATTTTAGTAAAGTCATATTGTGGTTGCAAAGGGACAAAACAATAAAGCAAACTGAATCTTATTTACCGATGGAGAAAGTAAGAGTAATTTTAGTAACGCTTTGAAGGACACTAACGAGACGAGACATAATATTAATAGCAGTTTTATTGTTATGACTGCTATAGCCGTATCATCATCATTTCAGTCGAAAGACGTCCACTGCTGGACATAAGCCTCGCCCAAGCAACGCCACTTCGTCTAATTCTGTGCTTGCCGCATCCAGCGGATTTCTATTATTCTTAAAGTGTCCTTCAAAGAGTTAATGCCCAATTTGTGTAATGAAACTAAATTTAGTATCTTTTGCCATTTATGAGAGGATAATTATTACAGTTACTAATGAGGATTAGTTAACCTTTAACTTATTGACTGCCGGAAACTTGGATCTACTCAAGACACAATGGCTTTTTAATGGTTTCTGCAATTAAGGAATACGAAAGGATAAGTTACTATTAGACAACTATGGCAACTAATTAACTTTTACAATCATTAAAATAGATTAAACGACTAAATATCGAACAAAACAATTCGGTTATTTCGTTGGTAATTTAATTACATAATTACCTACATGACATAAAATAAATACTGGTAAGTACCTTTATCCAGTTAGACTGGAATCCAAGCTCAAAAGATTTGGAAAGGCTAGGCAGATTGTTTTACATCATCATCATCATTTCAGCTCGTAATCATCCACCACTATATCAGAAAGGTTTACGTGGTGTAATAAAGGTAAACAATCTTGATGCGACTTTTACACAAATGCATATTAAACAAATAAACTACTGCTTAAATTAATGGTTCAATTGATTTAGTAATCTTTATTGTTGTATTTACATTGGTTTTAAGTTGCATTGTATTTTTAAACCGAGGTTTTAAAATAAAATAAGATAAAAGACACATCAAGATTGTTTACCTTTTTTTCACTACGTAAACCTTTCTAGTATAGGTACCTATATTCCTCCACATTTTTCTGCTATACTTTCCGTTTCCGTGCGTCAGATTATTTTACATAAAATAAATAAATATTTAAAAAAAAACAATAATATTTTTTATATGTACCTATTTCAAAAAAGAGGTTGAAAATAAATATGTAGTGTCTAGCACTTAAAAAAAATATGACAGCAATGTCAACTGTTTGTCAACGTGATTTATAAAGTGTTCACGTGAAAAACAGTGGTGAAAAAATTGTGAAAATATCAATAAACTCTTTAATTATTGTGTGGCTTCCACACTTAGAATAATAACGCACTTCTACAGTACGATTATAACTTTACACCAATCAACGCTGACCTTACAGGAAAACTGTTGTATCCTTAATTCATAAATTTTACCATAACAGTTATTGACACATTTTTAGTCTAATGTAAAACAACCATGAAACAAGCATTGCAGTTGTTCTTAATATTTTTGAGCAATTAGTCTATGGAATAGTGTCTTTTATACTGGAATTGCTGGGATATGTATAAGGCTACCTACGGAGCTACGTACTCTTCTACTTACTTACTTACCAATTAATACTACTTGAGATTACTGATGTAAAGTTATCAAACGCAGGCAGTATAATCGGATAGTTGTTCATTCTACCGATTTAAGTGATTCAAATATTAGGTATCTACTAGAGTGCCCGAAGTAAACACTGCCAAACGTTTAAATCACTGTCCAAAATAATATTATCAAAAGTATACTATGACGATAAATATATTTTTCACACCACCTGCTCGAAAATGTCAAATTATATGTCAAGCAACCTTAACCTAAAGTGAGTCATTAGTGGCCGGGGGCACAGGCGGTCAATAATGTTGTACTGGATTTCATTATGACCCGCTGGTCAATAATGTGACTTGAATTTGGAATCTCACATGCTCAGCTAAATTGGCAGTATAGTACTAACAAACACCCTTTGGTGCCAGAAAGAGGAAAGCTATTCTCGAAATCCTTACTACGCGTGGATGATATTCTCGATTTCCTACAAAATTATAACGACTGCTTCTTCATATCGTTGCCATGTTTTCGAAGACATAATATTGTAAGAATAATTAGATAACTACGAACCATTTTTTTTTTTATTTTTTTTTTAAATTCCACATCAACATCTATAAACGTACCAAATAAAAACTTAACTTTATCTTTGCACAACTGGACTAATGTCTCAAATGTTACCGTTAACTTCAATTAATATGTAAGTGCATATAACTAACTAGTTCTAAATATGTTATTCTTACTGTTTGTTTATTTAATAAATACTTTGTTTTTCGTACTATGGCTATTATTTTCTCACAGTAGGTGTAAAAAGTAGAGTATCCTCCTCTGGGCTAAGGGTGTCTTTGCCTTGGGCTAGCTTGAATCCCTCGCTGCATTCAGGATTCTTGTATTAACTCCCTCACTTCGCTCGTGAGTTAAACTCTTAACTCCCTCACTACGCTCGGGAGTTAAATCCCGAATCCTTCAGTGTACTCGAGATTCAATATGACGCCCGTGACATAAGACACAACTTTAGCCCCTCGGTGCATAATCTACTATTATAAATACCCTAAATAAAGCGCAGACAGCAAATCTTTGCAAAAAAAGCGACCCGTGCGATCTCGTAAGCAAGTAACGAAATATAAAACTTAAAATATCTTAATTAGTGTTAGTCTGTAAGTGACGCTTGCGCAGGTAGGGTCGATTGGCTTGCGAAGTGGATAATATTTTCGGTTATATATACAAATAAAATTAATTAATTAATGCAATAACAATTAGATAAGTGCATAAAATAGTGATAGTAATATAAGTGAGTTTTTGGGAAAATTAAAAAAAAATATTTTTGTAAAACATGGCGGTTGTTCAGCAAGCAGTGCAAGGATATCATTATGTATTTGAAGAATTGTCGGGTAAGTTCCATAAACTACTTTTATAAGACCACTTTTATAAGGATAAGTATGTGTTTTTTAGTTATGAATAACCATTTAATGATTAGCTAGCCTTTAACATCGTCACAATGAATATTTATTTGCTTATAAGGGTATTTATAAAAAAAAATAAGGCAAATACTTGCCAATATATTTTTATCCTTGTAAAATATTATGTGTTGCATATTTTTTTATGCAAGTGAGTAGGAACTTTAAAATTTGACCTACATTTTTGTTATTTCCGGCTAAATCAACATAATATTAATATTAGATTTGCCATAAATTGTGTTTCTAGTTAACTATGATTATCTGTTATTATCATGACTGTAGGCCCCTTATCACAATAATAAACACATCACGCCTATATTCCCGAAAGACGTAGGTAGGCAGAGATGAAAAATTCTTCCAGATTTAGCCAGTAACTTTATAAATTATAAAACATCCAATATACAGTAAGCCTTTAATCTTCAGAAAAAACTAAAAAAAAAAACTACTGACTTGCAAAAGTTAAGTACAAGTACCTACAAAGTGAAAAATAACTATAATTTCGGAAGTCCGTGTCTTGAATCTGTATAGTTTTTTGCCATCGACTTCCGAAATTAAAGTTATTTTTCACTTTGTAGTGTTTTTTTTTTGGAAGTCGGTTGTTTTTTTTTTTTGTAAAAAGTTTATTATTTTTTGTTTCGGTGGGTCAGTTTGTAATTTTTTATCTAAGTTACTATAGATAGCCTAACGTCAAGTGCTATTGCTTTTCCCGATGCAGGGACGTTAATTATTGAGGAGTTCTCCTAGTAAGAACCAGGAGAACTGGAGCTGATAGTGAAGTCACCATCACCACATGCATTGTGACGAGTATAAATTGCATAGCAACCGTATTAAAGTGATCAAATCGCAACCCATGAAATACTTAGGTATAATTGACTACTTCTGATGGCCATCTGTGGTGTTCATCATCAGTTCAACTTCACTTTCCAAAAGCAAATGTACGATTTACTATAAAAAATACCTAAATCGCTATACTTTTTATTTATTTGTATAGATGTGCATTGTGCATTAAACAATCTATTTGCTGCAAAAAGCTAGGTTTTTTTTTCATATCATGATAAATATTTTGATTGCGACTGTTCCAAATCCGATATATGTATTGAGAATCTGGTATTCTGAGATTGAGCCGGTGCACCTATAAAATTTGAGGGTTTCCCTCGATTTCCATGAGATCCCATCATCAGATTCTGATTTGGTGACAATGGGACCACCTGGAGAGCGTACCCTTTCAAACAAAAAAAGAATTTTGTAAATCCGTCTATATGACGGAGTTATGACCGAACCTACATAAAAAAAAAATATAAACCTCAGAATTGAAAATGAAGTCGGTTAAAAACCAAACTTTGCCTAATTAATTGTGACTTGTTCATTTAAGGGAGTGACGAAATTAGTGCGTCAATCTATAATAATTAGGTGGGAATATTAATAAATTTCTATTGGTCGGTAGTTACATTTTATTCGCTTTATTTCGGTTTTTCCGAGAATAAACGATACTAATAATACGAACGATACGAATATTGTCGTACTGTGCCTAATAGCAAGCATAAATATAGGGCATAAATATAGGTCCCAGGCCATTGAGAATTTTCTATACTTACATCTAAAGGAAGGAAAATCTAATGACACTTTGCCCAACCTAAATCTACGAGTAGAATCCTGTGCACTCTTTTATCTATTGATTTATCAAGCTAGTCTAAGGGAACTGTTATTCTATTACCTTTTTACTATTATATCTATTTTATTGTTTTTTATTTTATTTTATTTCTGCCCGTGCTCACAGTGGGCCTTATCAGAATACCAGCGCTGCGACACTTATTTTTCAATGTCGCAGCATCATGCTGAGAAAGGAGCCTTTTGGCCTCGTACAGGACTTTGTTTTTTCTTTTACTTTCTTTTTAATATTTTTTTTAAATATTTTTATGATTGTGTTTAGTTTAGTTGGTGATTTTCCTGTGCGAATCACAATAAATACTTTTTCTTTTATTTCTTTCTTTCACGCCTTGATGGCTTGATGGATTTCGATGAAACTTGGCACATAGGTATACCATGACCTGGATTAGGACATGATACTCTTTTTATCCCTGTAGTACGTTCCACGCGGGCGAAGCAGCGGGCAAAAGCTAGTAAATAAATAAATAATTTAATGAATATCTTATTCCTTTTCTAGACCCACGAACAAAAGACTGGTGGTTAGTGTCAGGGCCTGGTCCTCTCCTGACAATACTGGCGACATATCTTTACTTCTGTACCAAGGCCGGTCCAAGGTATATGAAGGACAAGAAGCCATACAACCTGAAACATTTGGTGATGGTCTACAACGTGTTCCAGATCGTCATGAGTCTATTTATGGCTTTTGTGGTAAGTACTATCTATATATACATATTATTATAAATCAAATTCGCTTTTCCTTATACGTACCTACTACATTCATTATTTAACTTAGATAATTATAGATAGCACAGAAATCTCGATGTTTTGATGTCACCATTGCGACTGGCTCCATCATGGTTCCGTTCAGAAAAAAGGATGATGCTAAGGGTCGTATATAGCTCCGTCTCTCTCTCACACTGGAACCATGAAGGATCTATGATCTTTTTTCACGTCATAATACAGCCCCTGTGCGGTAACGGTTGACCATCGGTTGACAAGCTTTTTTATTATTGACCGAGAAAACGAAGTAGAGATGCTTCGTTTTCTGGCAAAATTTGCTTACGTCTGTCAGTTGTTGCTACTCCTATTTTTTTTGGATGGGAAATCATCAAATGACTTCTCCCGCTCTGGGTGGAGCGAAAGGGCGTGTCAGACTTTTACTGACTAAAACCTACCCGTGTTCTTTCAGTTGCCTATGCCAATGCAAGGGCCACGGTATCTTTTTCAAACAACCCGCGACCCCAGCGACATCTGTTGCTACTCCTCTACAGGTCGTATTCTAAAACCGATCTGGACGAAACTTGGTATACAGGTTTTAAGACTTTATGGATTTTTTTGGAGTCGGAGTATTTTTAATTGGAGGGATATTTCCTCCAAAAACGGGTAAAAAGGGGGCCACTGGATAGCTCCGCCTTCACAGAGATCCGATTTCGATGGGTTTTTTTTTATTTAGGTAGGTAATTTAAGTTGGTCTCATAAAATTTTGGTGAAGATCTGATCAGGGTTTTCGGCGTGATGAGCAGAATAGCTCCACAAAATGTAGTAAATTGCTCACTTTTAGATTTCTACTAGAGGAATCGGGCCTTTAACTACTAGGTAGGGTTTGATGGAGCATCTGGGACCACCTTCTCATCACAAAACTAAAGTATTGTGAAAATTGTTATCAGAATTCTCTAAAACGACGCTTTAAACCAATATTAATGTTAGTTTTACAATAAGACCACTAGATTAGATGGCGCTACTGTACACCGCTAGATCACGCTGTCGTTTTCGCTTGTCAAATGGTTAGCTCCCGTCTAACATTTTGTGTGACTATTGCAAAAAAGTTTGAGCCCGCGAGGTCTACTGTTCGCAGAGCCACTAGACGACAGAATTCTCAAACGCAACCTAATTGGATGTCGTAACTGTAACACAACGTTACGGCTTAGATAGTCATCCAGTTTCGTGTGATGAGAGAGAAGAAATGAGACCAATGAGGAGTTAAGTAAGATGTATCAACGACCTCATTGATTGGGGACAGACACAGCCTCGACCTTTATATCCGACCGTCTTTAAGGCACCTGTTCCACTGCGGGCGATTAAGGCGCAGATTTCCTGAAAACGATCAAAAAGGTGGTTTTTTAAAGCTGTATCTCATAAACTGTAAATAATTTTGACATGTAAAAAAAATATGATATTTTCAAGTCCTTTTCGCATACAGTGATGGAAGCCAAAACATAATTAAACATACTTTAATGCACCAAAAAAATCTTTAAACATACCTCCTAATAATCTTTAAAAGCTGTTTATCCCTTCATTAGTAATTATACTTAATTGTAATTAAAAATATACCATGAAATGTCAAATTCCAAACTGCGTCCAGTGATGGATTACTTTTTATTAAATAGTTAATTTCTAATTTTATACGATTTTATTTGCACTTTTACGATATAATTCCGGTGCGCGTGAGAATCTTCTATCTCGTACGTCAAACTAGACAGCCATAAAGCCATTTCACTTACACACCGAGCTAAACCAAGCTTGGAACCAGCAGTGCGATTCTGTAACCATTTCACCGTGAAAACTTAGGTGAAGTGAGCGTGGAGTGAGCTGTCAATAGTGTCAATTACTAGCAAAAACAAACTCACTTCACCTAAGTTTTCACGGTGAGATTTTTACAGAATCGACCGGCAGGGCCTTAATGGAAAGCGGGTAGAGCTAGCAACTAAAAACGAGTTTGCGAACAACGAAAAGCGAGTGCGTGATGGTGATGAGCGATTACTCGCTAGTATACATACCTAGTATGTATGACCATGCTAGATGGACCGACGACCTGAAGAAGGTGGCTGGGACAGATTGGATGCGGAAGGCGGAGGACAGGGTGTTGTGGCGCAAACTGGGAGAGGCATAGGCCTCTCCCAGTGCAGTGGACTGCGATAGGCTGAGTTGATTGATACATAGTATGCACATGTACAAGGGGATTTAAGGGGAGAAAAAAAATAAATGCTCACCAAAATGGATAAATGCTCACCAAAATGGATAAATGCTCACCAAATCTGCGTCGACGTGCTGACGAAATCCTTAACCCTAGACGGTCGACGTCAGGTGTACCTCGAGGTTTGGTTGGTTAGGTTCCTATAAACCGCCGGGGGCCGTGTTGCTCTATGGCTCACGCGAACAAAGCGCGCGCCTGCCGCTCGGGAAAAACCCGTAGAACTTCGCACCCCATGACGTCATCTGGCCGCGCGCCACATGTTTGTAAAGAAAGACGATTGCGGCGACATGGCGATTACAAAATCAATTTGTCTTCACTACCCTCGACAATATTGTCAGCGGTCAGTGTGATTTTGACAGTTGGTATAGAAAACTTTCTTCCGAAATAGTCTACATGAAAGAACCTATACTTACTAGACATGTTTATGTAGTTAATTAAATAAATAAAAGTAAACAATCTTGATCTGACTTTTTACACAAACACACATAAAACAAATAAACTACTGCTTCAATTGATTTAGTAATCATTATTGTTGTATTTACATTGGTTTTTAGTTGCATTTTATTTTTAAACTGAGGTTTTAAAATATAAAAAAAAAGGACACATCAAGATTGTTTACCTTTATTTAGCTATCTTAACCTTTCTAGGAAAGACAGAGATCGTTGGAAACGAAAGACAAAATGACAGATTGTTCAAGGGTTTCTACCGTAGACAGAGAATCACTGTCTTCGGTTTCTACGGTGCGATGTCAAAAATAGAGAAACGAAATGTCACTTTGTATAGAAAAAGATGTATCTATTCTTCGTTGAGATAGAAGTGTTCATGCTACGCGTGCAGGATAACAAACAATTGCGTAATAATAATCTACATAATTATCATAATTATATAAAAATGAAACTCTATTTCCCTTGTCATCACATCACGCGTGAACGGATGGAACAATTTCGCTAATAGTTTATTATTGTCAGGAGAAGGTTCTTATGTAGAAAAAAACTGGAAAAGTTGCCGGGAATATTGGAAAATTCGGAAAAACTGAAAGTGGATGTTCTATGGGAATTTTTGATTATTCTAAGTTAGATTTCGTGCATATTCGTCGAACGAATGAAATCTAACGAATGTGCTCGAAATCTAACCTAAAGAGATGTATTGATGATTTTTATGCATCATATTTTGATCAAGATACAACCTGACACGGACCTGCAAATTGCAAAAAAAAAACAAAAAAAAAATAATTTCGCGGCCTACCACTGCGTATCCCCCTTAACAAAGATTTTATTTAAAATTCGATTTAGTTTGCAAAGTAATAGGGCCGTTTAAAGTAAAAAAAAATATTAATTAACACATTGGCGCGTGAAAAAAATTATCGTTGTTCGTCATTGATTCTGGAATTTATAATTAATTAATTTGATTTTCCGCGCAGTAATGCCATCCTGTATAATTTGTTTGAAATACTTCTTATTTTTGAAAAAGTACTATACAAAGATACAAGCCTTGGCCGCAACCAGTCTTTGATGGATTCACGTATGTGTGTCTCGGCTTCGCCTCGGCCTACATTTTGACGTTCGTCCATCAACGCCCCTTTTGCAGCCCGCGGCAGTAACGAATTATTACTATACCTGAACTATATCATCATCTGCCTAGCCTTTTCCCAACTATGTTGGGGTCGGCTTCCAGTCTAATCGCATGCAGCTGAATACCAGTATTTTACATGGAGCGACTACCTATCTGACCTCTACAATCCAGTAACTGGGTAATACGATACCGCTTTGGTAAGATTGGTTGTCAGACTTTCGAGCTTCTGACGAACCGTAACGACTGTCAAAGATCCACGAATGACAGCCGGGACCAACGGCTTATTATAGTGCATAGACTTATAAAAAAAGATGGACTCCGCGCCGCGCATATCGAAAGTGAAGCACCGTACCGATCTAAGTGTGCATGATTTGAGTACCCGCAAAGACGCCGTCGCTCGTGTAACGTAATGGCGGCCGGTCGGCATACTATGATGTAATTGTAAATGTGTGCGCGAGGCGTGTTTGTACAAACGGTACAATACTTACTGTGCTTTGCTTTGCTTTGCTATGCGCGGCGCGGAGTCCATCTTTTTTTATAAGTCTATGTTATAGTGCTTTCCGAGGCACGGAGGAGTCTCGGTAATAGTCCCAACCGCAGCAAATGTAGCTTAACCTGATGCATCGACCCGTGCGGCTGTTATGTATGTATGTCCCTATGTATAAGAAGTATTATTTCCCTCCTATGTCCTCCCTCTTCCCCAAACCTAGGAATAGGAACTTTCTAAAAAGATCTCATCTCATGATCTTAATTTATTTTATTTCTATTTCAGGGACTCAGCTACTTCGTAACGGAAACCTACGAAAACAAATGTTATTCAGTGGATTATTCGGAGAATCCAAGAGCAATGAGGGTAAGTAACCATAAACGAACTGCTTCATCTGCCTAGCCTTTCTCTTCCTTTTTCTTGCCTTTCTTTTTCTCTTTCTTTCTTTCTTTTCTTTTTTTTTCTTTCTTTTTTTTAGTTAGGGTCGGCTTCCTTGGAAGCCGTCTAACCGGCGGATACAGGTGAATATCAGTATTTTACATGGGACGACTATTTATGACCTCCACAACCCAGTTACTGGGTAACACGATACCCCCTTGCCAAAACTCGTTGTTAGATTTTTGGGCTCCTGACTGGGTAACGACTGTCAAACATCTACAAAATGACAGCCGGGACCAACAGCTTAACGTACTTTTCGAGACACGGAGATCTGTCTCGGTATTTAATGGATGGTAAGGACCCATGGACCGACCTCGGCAAGCATTGCTTAACCTTGAAGATCGACCCGTGTGGCTTTTATTATTTATCCACGAGCCCTTCATAATGCTTACAATAAAAATATCTAAGAAATTGTCAGTGTTTTAACTCAGGACTGGCACAGTGACCCAATTATTTAACGAAACTGTTTTAATTTCCATAACGACTATAAAGCAATCATCCAAAGTCCAAACCCACAATTTCCGTAACGACTATAAAGCAATCCATCCAAAGTCCAAACCCACAATTTCCATAACGACTATAAAGCAATCCAAAGTCCAAACCCACAATTTCCATAACGACTATAAAGCAATCCATCCAAAGTCCAAACCCACAATTTCCATAACGACTATAAAGCAATCCATCCAAAGTCCAAACCCACAATTTCCATAACGACTATAAAGCAATCCAAAGTCCAAACCCACAATTTCCATAACGACTATAAAGCAATCCAAAGTCCAAACCCACAATTTCCATAACGACTATAAAGCAATCCATCCAAAGTCCAAACCCACAATTTCCATAACGACTATAAAGCAATCCATCCAAAGTCGAAACCCACAATTTCCATAACGGCTATAAAGCAATCCAAAGTCCAAACCCACAATTTCCATAACGACTATAAAGCAATCCAAAGTCCAAACCCACAATTTCCATAACGACTATAAAGCAATCCATCCAAAGTCCAACCCCACAATTTCCATAACGACTATAAAGCAATCCATCCAAAGTCGAAACCCACAATTTCCATAACGGCTATAAAGCAATCCATCCAAAGTCCAAACCCACAATTACGTTTCTTCAAAATTATTTTTTGAGTCGCCAATTTTACTGAATTATCAGAAAGTTATGGTGAATTTTACTTTAAACATGTTTTTAGGGTTCCTTACCTCAAAAGAATGAAACGGAACCATTATTAGGATCACTTTGTCGTCCGTCTGTCTGTCTGTATGTCAGTTTGTCTAGACACTTTTTCTAAGGAACGCTTGAGCTGAAATTATTTATCAGTGTATGGGTGAACATGTTTTTCAACTACAATGTAGTTTGTTTTTGGGCTAAATTCTTTTCAACGACGGAACCCTTTATTGTACGTGGTCCGACAGCACACTTACTCGGCTGGTTTTTTTTTACTCTTGTGACGTATCTATAATGACCAGTGATCGGAGTAGGTAGATTGATTTTTGGTACTTGTATCATAAATGCCCACAGAAAGAATAACATGGATAAGCCATTTTCCCGGAAAGTAATCGCGATAATTCCGGTATTTCCGAATCCAATTAAATATTGTTAGTGTTGGTAGTGATATTATTATTACTACTCAATTCAAAATTTAAAGGAAGGTATCAAAACTAAATATGTTTTTATTTATCTGTTGAATAATGAAACAATTGAATTCCGATCCAAGCATGAACACATTGTTAATATTTTATTTTTAGCCTTTAATTATGTCCACAATTTTTTATAAATTGTTTTCTTATTGGTCATGGTCATTGACATTAAGGATTGAATAAATAACAATAAGGATAAAAAATCAACATTGTTTATTGTTAAATATGTAAATTTTACATCGAATATTTATCAAAAATAAAATTAATACAATTTCTACATACATTCCGGTTTTTTTTACAATCAACCATAATTCCGAAATTCCGGAGGAAGTCCATATTAATATATACGTTTCGGATCAATGACCCCAATTCAATCTACCTACTCCGATCATTGATAATGATCTTTAAATTCTACCATTAGCTTTCTGGATTTATTTATTTTTTCTTTTCCCTTGAAGTTGTCCCCGATAGCTATTTGTGTTAGCGACATCTCTACGAACAAAGCTGAAACTATAGTTACCCCACATAGTAAAGCAACCCCTCAGTAGATGTCGCTGTCTTGTTTGAATTCACGCTATGGTCGGATTGTTTGATGATGTGAATTTGCCAATTTGGCATTAAAGATAATTATACTTTTTTTTTCAAGTAATGTTAACATACACGCCTATCTCGAAGGGTAAGGAAGAGGTGCACTTAGTACAGTCAGCAACATATAAGTCCATTAACACTGCTACTTTTATACATCATGTAAAATAGTACAAAATGATTTGATTATCTCCTTTTTTGCATAAAATACCTAAGAGTCTAGTAGATCTTTAAATTATTTCTCTTCTATTCCGATTTTAATTAAATGTCTTGCTCAATAATTAAGATTTACAAAACTGAAGTGTTAATCGACTTCTGTTGCTGACTGTACACCATTTAACCAGTTATGTCTAAATATCAATCTACCTAGCCTTTTCCCAACTATGTTGGGGTCGGATGCAGTTGAATACCAGTATTTTACATGGAGCGACTGCCTATCTGACCTCCACAACCCAGTAACTGGGTAATACGATACCCCTTGGTAAGACTGGTTGTCAGACTTTCGGGTTTCTGACGACCCGTAACGACTGTCAAAGATCCACGAATGACAGCCGGTACCAACGGCTTAACGTGCTTTCCGAGGCACGGAGGAGTCTCGGTATGTTAAGATGGTCACCCATCCACAGACCAACCCCGGCAAGCGTAGCTTAACCTGATGGGTTGACCCGTGCGGCTGTTATTACTTAGCCACGAGCTCTTAGTTAACCAGTTATGTTTAAGTCTCATGTAATAGGGGGGCGAGCCTATTGCCATCAACAGGGCACAAATCCAGACTCCAGGCTGTTCCCGATGGTCAATAACACTTTGGCCGACCCGGGTATCGAACCCAGGATCTCATGCTCCAAACACTAGACCAACGAGGCAAATAGAGAGGCTGAGAGAGGCAGCTAACTATCTACATACTAATAATAAAGCTGAAGAGTTTGTTTGTATGTTTGAACGCGCTATTGTTATTGTGTTGTTTGTTTGAACTGGGTACAGTCGGCAACAAAAGTCGATTAGCACTTGTGTTTTCTAAATCTTAATTACTGAGAAAAATACTACATTAAAATTGAAACTGATGTCAATTTTAAAGAAAATTAACTCTTATCTAATAAATTAAATGCTAAAAAGCAGGTCATCGTACTATCATGTTGTTTTAATTTCGATGATGTAAAAAAGTAGCAGTGTTATCCGACTTCTGTTGCTAACCGTATCAGTCGGATTTAAAAAATTGTTTTTGCATTTGATAGCACAATTCTTGAGGAAATTTACAGGCTATTTAACATCACGCTACGAACCTTAGGAGCCGAGCAAAAAGAAAAAAGTCAGGAAGAACGCTAAGCGAAAACAAAGTAATACCGCGGGTGGGCGATACGATGCGACGGGGTGGGTCGGGGGTCAAGAAATTTATAAGTTAAAGATAATGTTGATGTATATACAGGGTGTTCGGCGCATGGACCGACACAATTTTTTGGGGGGTCATTTGCTAGGTTTCACCTAAAGACCTCCATGTCCTAAGTGTGACGGTAATTGAGATGTTTTTTTTGTTCTTTCTTTGAATTACCCAAAATCTCGCCTTAGAATCGATATATTTTTTTTGTTTATGGTTGCAATAGAACAAAATAAATTTTATAAGCAATGTATTTTTATTCTAAATAAATTATTATTTGATGTAATTGATCAGTAGAAAATGACTTATGTGCTTCCAAAGTCTTAAAAATGTTTAAATGTATAAAAATGACTACTCTTAAATTCATTTTTTTTTAAATATAGCCATTTTGACCTTATTTTTATCTCAAAAAGTTCTTTAGCTTGTACCCTTTCTAAGGGTATGCTACACGCTCTAAAAAACAATTCAAAAGTAGTCAAAATACTAGTTAGAGAGTCAGTTATGGAGTGTTTCAAGAAAAGGCTTATTACGGTAATTATATTTTTTTATTTTATTTCGAATAAGAATACATTGTAGATTATAATAAAAATTATTTTGTTCTTTAACAACCATAAACAAAAAAAAAATACCGATTCAAACGCGACATTTTGGGTAATTCAAAGAAAGAACAAAAAAAAAACATATCTCAATTACCGTCACACTTAGGACATGGAGGTCTTTTAGGTGAAACCTAGCAAATGACCCTCCCAATCCCCCAAAAAATTGTGTCGGTCCATGCGCCGAACACCGCGCCGAACACCCTGTATAGAACTAGCTTCTGCCCGCGGCTTCGCCCGCGTGGATGTCAAAAATTATCCCACAGGAATTTATAATAGGTATTAGTATTTTTCATATCCCTAACTTAAAAAATGCTCACATAGAAACTTTCATCCCCTATATCACCCTCGTAGGATTATTTTTGACAAAAAGTCCTTCTCCAGGATGACATCTATCGCCTTGCCAAACTTTATCAAAATGCATTGTGTGGTTTAAGCGTGAAAAGGTAACAGACAGACAGACAGACCGGCAAACAGAGTTACTTTGGAATTTATAATATTAATATGGATGTGGAAAACATTTTTACGTAATAACATTCTGAAATAACAAAAACCGCTCAAGAGCGAGTCGGACTCGCGCACCGAGGGTTCCGTACCATCATTTATATGTAATTTTTGTTTCATGATTTCTGAAAAACTGTGCTATTTAGAGACATCGTTTTATTTTTCCTGTAATCTATACATAAACTTCTATCACATAGAATAATTTCAGATTTTTCTCTGTTCAAACTTCAGAGATAAGGGGGGGAACGGTATTTTTTTAACATTTTTCATCAAAAGTCGAAAACTATGCGGCCGAAAAAAAAGAAAAAAATGTTTGAGAATGTGCAAATGGTGTTCTTTCATATGATACCCCACATGCCCTAGTTACCCCACTTCGAATTTTTTAGACCCCTTTCAGTCCCTAGCTGTTGCAAAAAAAGTACCTATATGTATTTTTGTTTCTTTCTTATTTGCAAAATAGTTGGGCAAACGTCATCTAAAACTTTTCCAAATTTCAAGTTGATAGCATTAGTAGTTCTTGAGATATCCAGTTGTGACAGACAGACAGACAGACAGACAGACAGACAGACTTGGTCACACCATAAGGGTTCCTTTTTTACCATTTCAAGAATCGACATGTAATAGTAGGTACACTCACTTTTTACTTTTACCCACAACACTGTAAAAATTGCTCGTCTACTATCTAACTTATTTATTTTACGTACCTTCTTCATAAGTAATTCTCATATTTAGTTTTAAGATTATCTTGTATTTCTCATATTAAGTGAATTGTATTCTTTTTGAGAAATAAATGTCTTAAACCGTATTTTGGTACGGAACCCTACCTACTGGCCAGTATTAATAAAATTAACATATATGAAAAAGTAAGACTTTGATCCCAGTCTATTTATCCATTATTCATATTTTAGTAACGTTTATCCTTATTTAATTAACAGCAGTGTAATGTCAGTTGCGGATAAAGTTTATACATACAAATAAGGAAAATAATATTATTGTATAATATAAGCACCACTTTACAAATATAGCAGTGTTTCATATTTAAAGAAACGTACCTATTCAATATTTAATTATATTATTTATAGGATACACATAATCAGCCACCAGTTCCCACTGCTGGGACACAGGCCTCCTCATGGTGAGAGGGAATGGGCCGTAATCCATCACGCGGTCCCAAAATGTAGCAGTGTTTCATATTTAAAGTAACGTATTCAATATTTAATTATATTATTATATAGGATACACATAATCAGCCACCACATACACATAGTCAGTTCCCACTGCTGGGACACAGGCCGCCTCTCTTGGAGAGGGAGTGGGCCGTAATCCATCACGCGGTCCCAGTGCGAGTTGGTATAGATGTCGCATGTGTTCGAATTTTTGGTTCTAGGACATGCCGGTTTCCTCACGATGTTTTTCTTCACCGTTTTGAGAGCAGTGGTGATGAAATTATTTACACAAAGTAAAGCGTCTGCCTGGGTTCAAAACCACCACCTACAACTCCTAAGTCGGGGCCGTTACCACGGCCCCCCACCCCCCACTGCTCACATTATTATATAGGGTGACGGGTACTAAAACACATGATTGTACTCATGTTAACAAATAACTTATTAAGGGACCAAAACTGAAATCGCGAAAAAAAATCAGCTGCTCCCTACATTTTGAAGAGTAAAGGCCTTACAGACAGAGGCGATATCGCGTCGCGACGTGTCACGTAGCGGTGTTGCGACGCGATAATATCGCAATATCGCTCGCGATATGTCCACTGTCTGTAAGGCCTCTGCCTCGAATTTCGTGGGTGGCGGCGGCGCATCTCGCATTGTCCCGCCTTGCTTCCGCGCCGCTGTTTTCGAGAACCGGTCCATTTAAATGTACTACGCATAAGATCCTGCCGCTCCCGCGCCGCCGCCGCCGCCGCTCCGCTGCCCGCGGGATTCGAGGCAGAGGTCTTAGAGCCTTACGCGGTAACAGCTGATTTTTTTTCTTGATCCCATTTTTTTAAATGTATGACCACGCCACGCCTAACAATCTGTTTACAGAGTAGTCCAATTTGAACGATTCTTGTTTTATTCGGGAAGGTATACCTACCTCGAAATTGGTCTCATGGAAAATTGATTACTATGCTTGAGTAGTTTTTGAAGTCCTCGTATCACTGGTCAGTTTCCCTCAGTCGTCAGTCTAGTTTTAGAATAGAATATAATAGAATAGAAGTTTTGTTGATTAGTCAGTTTTGCCGATTGCAATAACTCGACAGTTGTTGTTTGCCAGTTTTTGTCAATTTGTCAGTTCGATACACTCAAAGGTACTTTTTAAGTGTTGAATAAACACATGTGGATATATTAGTACCGGTCAAAATCTCCCTCCTTTTTGCTTCGCCGTAGTAAAAATAAATCTTTTTTCCAAAAAAAAAAAATTATCAGACTTCCAAAAAAAAACAGTAACTACAATTTGAAAAAAAAAAAAAACTCTAATTTTGGAAATCGGTGGCAAAAACGAAAATACAAAACCAAATACATGTTATTTTTCACTTTGTAGTTTGTTTGGAATACAGTTGTTTTTGTTTTTTTTGTAAAAAAGTTTTGATTTGCTACGCCACTGGATATTAGTCCGTACGCCACTGATAACCAGTCTAAGCATGTTTTCGTGCCCAGTCTTTCGTATCCAATTACTGAAAAATATAATACGGTAGGTAAGTAACATAATTATAATAAGTTACCGACCCGTAAGTAATATTATTATAATAAGTTAATAAGTTGTTTTTTAACCATATCTAAGATTAAAATAAGATAAAAGTTTCCGCAGAATTTATGTGAAACGTCTATTTATATACACAAAGTAAATGTAAATCAAAATTTAAAAATAATGTCAGTTTTCATATAGTGTGTAATTTTAATCACCGTTATCCTCTTAAGGGGTCATTGTACTCATCATTATGAACAACTTTTACTATGGGACCAAACCTGAAATCGCGAAAAAAAAATCAGCTGTTCAGTACATTTATGTTCACATAATTCGTCAAAATGTACTGAACAGCTGATTTTTTTTTCCGCGATTTCAGGTTTGGTCCAATAGTAAAAGTTGTTTATAATGATGAGTACAATGACCCCTTAAGAGGATAACGGTGATTAAAATTACACCCAGTATAATTTAGCGTTTTTATTTGCAAGAATACTAAGATACCACTATCTCAATTTAGGAAAATACATACATAATGGTGTTTGTCTTAATAAGGACATTGTTGGCTCATAATTGATAGGTAATAACAATGTGTATAAACTGATGAATATTTTACCGTAAGCCGTGGGAGAGACCTTTTTAACTATGTAAGAAAACAATAGAAAGGGTTCAAGGTCTCATCGATCTGTAAATACAATAATGTTAAGGCCGAACTATACGCCAATGACCTTGAGTGGTTAGCTTGCGCATTCTGGCCTGAGCTCACGCAACGCGTCGTACGTCCAGCCAGTAATAGGACTCGCCCATCAAGGAGCGCTGTCCCAAATTAGACGCATTTTTAATTTATTATAATAAAAAATATACATGTTTTTAAAAAGTAACAAAACCAAATCATTTTCGTTTGTATTGCAAAGTAGTAGATATTTTTTTTATATTCTTTTGATAAAAAATGAAGGAGTAAAATGGTTTCATCTTAACGATTTGGAGGTGATTTGAGGTTTTTTTTTCTTATTATGTGATACCGATAGAAAAATTATGGCTAAACCAAATTACGATTCATATCATTTAGATTACTAACAATTTTTATCAGATGTAATTTCTCTGTAGGTTCCGGCGAAAAACTGCTTCATCTGCACGCTGTTTTTAAGCTTTTTTCGAAAGAGTAGCCTTAATAATGTAGCTATATTTTTCGTCTATAAGTGTCTAAACATACTTGTTTGCCGAAGTTACGCGACCGAAGTTCCGCGGCTGATTCAATTCAATAACAACGTAATTTGGGAAAGTAATTTCGGTCGTAATGTATCGTGTCAGTAATTCAAATAGCATTGCAGGCGTAATCATGCCGATTTTCCGTCGCGGATCTTCTGCATAGTGTGTTTAGACACTTAGGGGCCGCCTCCACGAGCGTGAAAATTGCGGCGATAATCTCGTCGTGCCACCAAATTCAATAGGAACTATGAATCAATCTCCACACGACGCGGCGATATCATCGCGGCGATAATTTGTAGGCACAGCGTGACTATCGCCGCGATTCTCTCGCTCGTGGAGGCGGCTCCTAAACCTACCAGTCACAACCAATATACCTAGTACCGTAGTTCAAAGTCATGGTAAATACCTTGAATGTCAGTTTTAAGATAAATATTTACTGTCAAAACTGCTTTTGCTTACAAAATGAAGCAAACTTCGTGAACATTTTTTAAATTTTATTTTTCTTCTAAAAATGCAAATTCACATAATTTATTTTCTCTTCACAAACAATGACATGATAAATTATTTATAACAAGCTTAAAAACATCGTGAGAAAGTTTTTGAGAGACTGGTGTCTGCACTAGGATTACCTGACTACACGGAATCCTAACTAAATTATAAATCCGAAAGTAACTTTATTTGTTTGTTACCTTTTCACGCCTAAACCTCGGAACCGATCATCCTGTTGCATATACATTGTCAGGTGTACAGAAACGGACGTAGGGTACCTTTCATGCCGAAAAAATGTAGGTACTGTTCCCGAGGAAAACAACAATAACATTCTTATGATAATAGACGGCGCCACGTGTCTTTCGAATCAATTATTACCAGCAGAGTACCAGCCGAATCGATTGTCAAATTCTAAATTAAGGTTGATGCGCCAGGGTAGCCCGCGAAATTCAAAATTTTTTACGTTTTTTGCAATTTTTAGGTCAGTGTGAGCTTGTATGTTGATTAAAATATGATTAATACAGCTTTACAGAATTATAATCATTACAATCAGCAATATAACTCCATAAGTTAGCATTTATCTCAAATCTAGCGATTTCATGAAATCATGAGGTTTGAGGTAAATGCTAACTGATGGAGTTGTATTGCTGATTCTAATGATTATAATTCTGTAAAGCCATATTAGCTACGGCCGCGAATCATATTTTAATCAACATACAAACTCACACTGACCTACAAATTGCAAAAAACGTAAGAAATTTTGAATTTCGCGGGCTAGCCTGGCGCTTTCGCCTTAACGCGATCGCAGCCGCGGGAAAAGCTAGTATTAACATAATTAGATTTGGCCCAACATAATCAATAAATTGAAGTTGTTTTAATCTGTAGTAAAAGGTTTGTTTCATAATTACGAGGCGTATTTAGTGTCAATTGAAATCTGGCGATGTTGCAAGTCTTGCAAACTACTGTTGTTCCAAATTGTAGCTTCGCTTTGTGTTGTATTTGGGAGGCCCTGAATATTACGCGTAATCAGTCTTACAAAATTTCGTATTATTGTCTATCGAAACCAGAAACCTTCAAATTATAACAATTCATCAATTCTTTTGACAAAGAATAAAGTTGAGAAATCACTAGCATTGTTGGATGATTATCAGAGAATTAATTAAGGATACCTATTATATATAGTGGACCTCGTAATTGCTTGTCACTTTTGACAAAAAATCCCAGGAAATTTAAACTTCTTTAAGGGCCTATAAATACTACATAAAATGGCTTAGCATGATCCCCCGTTATGTCGAAAATACTGCAGCATTAATTTTGAAATAAATGTATGGTAAAGTTGAGGATTAATGTTAGGTACTATGTTAGACGAAAACGCGATTCCATATTTTCTCTATAAAAAAAAAATCCAAAGTTACCTCCAAACCAAACAATAAACCGCTGGTATTCAAAAAGTACTTGAAATTAGATCATGAAACTTTGCATACTAACTGAACTAACTATAAAGCAGGTCTTATGTTTTTATTTTTTTCAAATTACTATTATTTTCACCGTAAAAAGCGATTACCTAAACTATGGGCGCCCAGCACCGCACTCAGACACTTGGTCTGTGAGCAGTATCGGGCGAGTGAGATAAAAGCCTGAGGTATTATAGGCTCTTAAGGGCGAGAATTTATATGCCTGTAGCTTGGACAAAACTGTGCAATTAGCTGGCATGCCATTGTGACATTGACCAATCAGAAGCTGTTATGGCACAAGGCATGCTAGCTACTTGCGTAGTTTTTTAAAGTTACAGGCATGTGTATTCTCGCCCTTTAGGTAGACATTACCTAAATGTCGCAAAGACAAATATACCTTGTTATCGTTTTATGATGTACAAGTGACATTCAACCTTAGGGTGATAAAGTAATTACGAGGTCGACTGTACAGACCATTCACTATGACTTGTCCCTTGCCGTCATGTTGGTACCATTGCTCAACCTGACAACAACAGATTTAAGCCAATGGTGCCAACATGACGGCAAGAGATGTGTTATAGCAAGTTATCCCGGCTGCCAATTCGTGGATCATTGACAGTCGTTAAACCCCGAAAGTCTGATAACCAGTCTTACCTAGGGGTATCGTATTACCCAGTAACTGGGTTGTGGAGGCCAGATGGAGGCCATGTAATATACTGATATTCAGCTTCATCCGGTAAGACTGGAAGCCGACCCCCACATAGTTGGGAAAAGGCTAGGCAGATGATGATGAAAGACGAAAGTACTGTTGTGGTTGTTTTGGTGCTTAAGATCTCACTAAGACCACAGTATAATAAAGTAAGCAGTATTACATCTTCATAGAAAACGGCCGAAACGACGCGCTTCGACATTTCAGTATACAGGGTGGAATCTTTCAGCGGGGCAGTAAGGGGAAGTACTTTATACGTTGCAGCAACACGAAAATGGTTTTAGGAGACTATCCATAATTTTTTAATGGAATTTTGATCCCCATTCACAGATTTTCAAAACAAATTACAGTTAGCAAGAAAATAGCCAAATTTACACAAAAACATTTTTTGATGCCAATCGATCCTGTTTCTAATACTGATCAAAAACGTCTATGGGACGAACCATCGTTGGAGTACTCAAAAAGTCACAAATTGCAAAAAACTTTTTTAAAAAAATTTTACGCAAAAGCTTTTTTAGTGACGGTTGAGATCTTTTTGTTGACTGAATAAAAAGATAAGTTCAAATTTCGAACTCGAATAAATTGTCAGCAGCCACTAGGTCGGTACAGAAACGAATCAATTTATGTATTCGACAAAATGGCGGTCACTTCGAGCACTTCGTCGCTAATCTAACTAACTGACGTATCTGACATTTTGGACTAAGCCGATAGCCGACCTTAATATTACTCTATTTAGGTCGGCTATCGGCTAAGTCAAAAATGTCAGATACGTCAGTTAGTTAAATTAGCGACGACTTGATTTCGTAGGGCAAGAAACAGCAAGATTTTAAATAAGAATAACATCATCAAGATAAGTTAGTTAATAAAAAAAGAAAATGAATATGCCTTCTTTTTGATATGTGTAAAATTCTACGTGATCATTTGTCTTTTATTTTATTTTTGTATTTCAGTTACCTACACAAATTCTTTACAAAATGTAAGGGAATTGTTTTTTGCAATTTGTGACTTTTTGAGTACTCCAACGATGGTTGGTCGCATAGAAGTTTTTGATCAGTATTAGAAACAGGATCGATTGCCATCAAAAAATGTTTTTGTGTAAAATGTCTATTTTCTTGCTAACTATATTTTTGTTTTGAAAATCTGTGAATGGGTATCAAAATTCCATAAAAAATTATGGATAGTCTCCTAAGACCATTTTCACGTAGCTACAACGGATAAGGTACTTCCCCTTACTGCCCCGCTGAAACGGATAAGGTACTTCCCCTTACTGCCCCGCTGAAAGATTCCACCCTGTATACCAGTAGGCAACAGTTCGTGCGTGCGGAAGTTACGCACGGATGGATGCGTATTTACCTACCAAGCCGCCCGCCATAGGTAATTAACACCTCACATGTCTGAGTTTGGGCTATTTTGAGACCCAAAACCCCAGCGGTGGGGGGGTTGGGGGTTAGTTGCGAACTCCATAGGTGCACAACTACTGATGATGATTGGTTTTCCATCGCATGATGTTTTTATACGTTTATATATATGTGATCTAACCTTATATACCTACTATGTAAAGTTGTGTCCTTATGCACACAGGGAGTGCATTTGACACGCGAGGGGTAGGGGGGGTTAGTTAAGAACTCCATAGGTGCACAACTACTGATTATGATTGGTTTTCCATCGTATGATGTTTTTATACGTTTATAATATGCGATATAAGCTTATATACCACTATGGAAAGGTTTTTCCTTATGCACACATGGGGTGCATTCGACACTTTGAGGGGTTAATTCATGGTCACTGCCCAGATAAACTACTGTAGCTTTATTATTCTGTGGTAAGACTTTCAATTTTGACAGTTGATGTGCTTTGAGTCTCAAGAATCTTGTTTTTTTTTTTTTAATTCTCTAACTAAGCCTTTATCCGCTACCGTGATTTTATATTGTTTACAGATTTGTTACTACTTAACCGGTTATATGCCGTAATTACAGAAACTATTATAAAGCCATTGTGTGTCGCGTAGATCTGCGTTTCCGACAGTCGAGAGATTAAACGATAGACTGCCTCGCTGTTCTAGAGGTTGCAAGCGCTACTGCTGAGCATGAGGTTCGTGGGTTCGATTCTTAGGTCAGGCAAAGTGATACTGGGTTTTCCTCAGTAGTAGCCCGGAGTCCCGGAGGCCCGGAGTTTGTACCCGGTTGATGACAAAATATTCGCCCCCCTATCACATGGGACTTATGAATCTGGCGAACTGTGGGTTTTATTAATGTGCTTTTCTACCCAATCCTTCGGTATGTGTTTAGCTCGCTGTGTAAGTGAATGGCTGTCTAGTTTGATGCGCGAGATAGAAGACTGTCACGCGCACCGGAATTTAAACGCACTTCGTTTAAATGACACTTCGAATAATTTATGACTAAATGCTATGCCTAAATTAATTTTTAGCTTAGTTTATTTTTAACGTATTTAAATTTTAACGGATCTTCAATTTCAAGGAAATTTTTACTGCACAATAAGACATTGTTTACGTAGAATCATATAAAACAGAAAATAGACGGTGCCATTTTGGATTTTTTTTCTATAGAAATTTCTGGTAATCATGTTTCGGTTTTAATACAGCAACAGACAATAATATAGTCAATTAACACATATCGAAAATCCAAATGATTTAACCATAAATACATTTGGATTTATGGGAATTTTAAAAACACAAAATTATTGATGTATCCATAAGTGATCATTTTGATTGTAATCATTGAACTTGGTATTCGGCTACCGCACCGGCCAAAGAAAATTACTAAAAGTTGTGACTAGCTATAGTTTTTTTATACAGATATGAAAGTTACGAAAAGCCAGTTTTAACTTGATAAGAAATTAGGGATTCCTTTAATTGCCATTAAAAAATATATATATAAAAATTTTCTACTTTATGCAGCTAAAGTAGGCAATATTTTATATTTTTTTTTTCTTCCCTAGTTTCTCGAACATAATAAAATTAAATAACTAAATAAAATACGTAGGAACAAAAATATTTTCCGTTATCGTATGTATTTATGACCTCGAAAGAAATTTCAGGTTTAATAGAATTAATTACTAACCATAATTATCATTACACGCAATTACTTTATTGACTCGTCGAATAGCTTTTGCCAATTATGCTGTGGTAATTTGATGATTTATACAGATAATCCAACATCAAATACTTATTAAAGAATAATAGCCCTGTTTAAATTAATTTAAAACAAAATCCACGAGCTCGTTGGCAAACAAAAATGTTAGGTATCTTTGACAAATCTTTGCAAAACAATATAGCTGACGTTTGAAAAGACCTTGACGTACTCAATGAATGTTTAAAATACAACTGATTTTCTCCGCGAAAAATAAACTGTTACCGGAGTTCTCATGATTGCACCTCTAACGATCACCAGAGAAATAATCGAACGATCTAGTCACGAAAAATATCTCTGACTGTGGGTAGACGACAAACTTACTTGGAAGCTGTACATCGGACATGTCAAAACAAAATTAAAGTCATTATGGAGCGTTACGAAAAGTTATATACTATATCCCGAAAAAAGTCCTACGACTAATTATAACTCCCTAGTAAAATCAAACCTTGAATATCTAGTTGAAACACGGATCAAACGCTTAAACTAAACTCACTATCTTACACAACTTTAGATATATTATTTAAGGCGCTATGACCCGACAGAGACCGCGACAAAACTTAAACACAACCTGTTAATTAAGTTTTGTAGGATAATATGTATTATAATTACTTAGATGTAGCACTCTGTATCTCATTTTAAAAGTTCTTAGGAGAAATAAAAATTCTTTAAACCTACATCGGAAAGGATTTTCAACAATCCTACCTATTTTGATCCATATTACGAATATTTTGTAGAGGAGCTCGTGGCTAAGTCATAACAGCCGCACGGGTCGATCCATCAGGTTAAACTACGCTTGCCGGGGTTGGTCCGTGGATGGGTGACCATCTTTACATACCGAGACTCCTCCGTGCCTCGGAAAGCACGTTAAGCCGTTGGTCCCGGCTGTCATTCGTGGATCTTTGAGAGTCGTTACGGGTCGTCAGAAGCCCGAAAGTCTGACAACCAGTCTTACCAAGGGGTATCGTATTACCCAGTTACTGGGTTGTGGAGGTCTGATAGGCAGTCGCTCCATGTAAAATACTGGTATTCAGCTGAATCCGGTTAGACTGGAAGCCGACCCCGACATAGTTGGGAAAAGGCTAGGCAGATTAATTACGAATATTTTGTAGTAAAAATTTTCAATTAATCTACCTACAAGACAGTATCTACAACGCCGCACAAATTCTTTGATGGCAAACAAACTCAAATTCCGTAGAAAAATCACGTAGGTAGTAGCAATATTTGCTTCGTCAACACTGATCTCGCTGATCGTTCGGAATCTCATTATACGTCACCTTACTGACCGATATTGACCTTAATAATCATTATGTACTAACGAGTAACAGCGGAAATATAAAAGCGGCATTATAATTTGTTTATCTTTGCAATTTGTTGCCAAAATCTGGGGTTTTTGATCGTATCTGTAACATTCTGAAGTTATTCTATGACTCAAACGTTGGGGATTTACACTGTATGGATACTATGATGCTAAGGTTTATCCCCAGAAATGGTGACTGATTTCCAGCAATAACTAGGAAAAAAACTAGCACTTGGGCTCTGAGCCCAAGTTAATAAAACAGCCTTTCTTTGTTTTTTTTTTTTTAGAAGAAGCAGCAAACGAAAGAAAACTGCTTCTGTTTCTGCTGTTGCTGTAGAAGCAGAAACAGTTTGGTTTTTGCTTTTTGTTTTCTACATCTTTTTATGTCTTGATGAAATTATGCGAAATTTACATTTTGACCGCTCTTCCTTAGGCTCGCTTGCTGCTAATCATTTAAAAGGTTTATTTTTTGTTGTTGATTCTAACAACCAGTCTTAGTAAGGTGTATCGTTTTACCTAGTTAACCCCTCAAGTATCTGAGCTGTTTTGCTAATTTTAGACCCAAAACCCCAGCGAGTGGGGAGGGTTAGGGGTTAGTTGCGTACCCCATAGGTTCACAACTACTGATGATGATATTTTTTCCATCGGATGATGTTTTTTTACGTTTATATATATGTGATCTAAGCTTATATACCTATTATGTAAAGTTTTGTCCTTTTGCACACTTGGGGTGCATTTAACACGCGGGGAGGGAGGGGGGGTTAGCTGCGAACTCCATAGGTTCACTACTAATGATAATGATTGGTTTTCCATCGGATGATGTTTTTTTACGTTTATATATATGTGATATGAGTACCTAGTATTTTAATGGTTTTTCTTATGCACACATGGGGTGCATTCGACACTTGAGGGGTCAACTGAGTATCAAAAGGTCATCGGCAGTCGCTTCGTACTAGTATTCATCTGGTAAGACTGTAACTAACCATCTATGAAAGTAATCATAGTTGGGGAAAACCAAGGCAGATGTGTTGAATTTTTTTTTTTTTTTTTGTAATGAAACCTATTTTGTTTAATTTTCAGTGGGCTTCCGGAGTCTGGTGGTTCTTCTTCGCGAAGATCACAGAACTTCTTGATACCGTCTTCTTCGTGCTGCGAAAAAAGGACAGACAGATCTCATTCCTGCATTTATACCATCACACCATAATGCCTATTGTTGGATGGATCGGAGTCAAATATGCTGCGGGTTGGTATCAAATATTTAATAAAATTTCGTATCATTCACTTACTTGTTTTTAATAAAAATAAAAACCCATATTTTTAATGCAATGTGAGCAGTGGTAACCCAGTGATAACGGTTAGGTATATCGTAGGTTCAAACCCAGAGCAGGCGCTTTACTTTATGTACATTATTTCATCACCACTGCTCTCAAAACGGCGAAGGTAAACATCGTGAGAAAACCGGCATTTCCTAGAACCAAAAATTCTAAAAAATAATGACTTGCCCGTGTCGATAAGGCGTGCACAATCTTTGTCAACTTTTAAAATTTTGGTGAAAAAACATTTCCTCTCTCTTTAAACATCGTCATTACGTGTATAGTTCCTTGCTCTTTTTCAAGTAGGATATATAAGTATATATTTATATAAGTATCTGTATTTATGTATGTATAAATTGTATGTATATATGGTACACCACAGACTACCTACAGTATTCTCTCCTTTCTCCCCATAATCCATCCAAAGGTTGTCTGTAAAGGATCGCTTTTAGCGATAAGACCGCCCATTGTGTCACCCTATGTAAAATTTCAACATTTATATCTGTAATTTTTATGGTGTGCATAATAAAGAGTATTCTATCTATCTATCTCTATCTATAAAGTCCAGACATAATCTTGGTCAGATCATGTGAGGACCATGTAAATCCCTGTCTGAAATGGTCTTTTCAGGAAAGAATCATACCAAGGGTGGATCTGCCCAGCCAGTTGCATTTGTCAACAACCACGTGGTTGTTGCTCCACTAGTTAGCGTAATAAAACTAATACAATTTTAATTGTTGTGTTTTCAGGAGGTCAAGCAGTGCCAGAGGGCTCGATCAACGCGTTCATTCACGTCGTCATGTACACTTACTACCTGATCTCCGGTCTCGGACCTCAGTACCAGAAGTACTTGTGGTGGAAGAAGCACCTCACCACCATGCAGCTGGTAAATAACCTCGTTTAATTTTGAGCTCCTTTTAGGGTTCCATTCCATACCTCAAAAGGAAAAAACGGAACGCTTATAGAATCACTTCGTTATTCGTCTGTCTGTCAATCTGTCAAGGCTCTTTTTCTCAGGAACGCGTGAAGGTATCAAGTTAAAATTAAGAAATAAGTAGGTCTATGGTCCCTTGGAGCTTTAAAAAATCAAGCTTCTAAGTCAGCGCAGTAAAAAAATGCGGCCATATAATAATGCAACATATTTTGATACTCGCAAGAAAATCTAAGCCTAAAGGATACTTACCGTTGACCTAGAATCATGAAAGGCAAGAAGTAAGGTCTCACAGCATAAGTAAAGGAAAAATTCCGAAAATCGTTAATAGGAATTTTAACACTTACAATTTTTTTCTGGAAACTATGAACTTAAATTTGCAATTGGTTGGCAATTGGAGAATTGACAGTCACGTATATTAGTCGCTTTTATGACCACGAGAACATGTATCAGAGAATATACAGATTGTACCAGGATTTGCGAAAATAACTATAATTCAATCAAGGAGTTCTTTTAATCATAACAATCCTAACAAATATTATAAATGCGAACGTAAGTTTATTGTTTGTTTGTTACCTTTTCACGCCTAAGCCACTGAACCAATCATCCTGAAATTTTGCATATACGTTGTCAGGTGTACAGAAACAGAGATAGGGTACCTTTTATCTCGAAAAAAAGTACCTACTGTTCCCGAGGAAAACAACAATAACGTTCTTATATGGCTCGATAATAGATGGTGCCACGTGTCTTTCGAATCATGATTGAATTCTAAACAAGCAGAGTGAAACACGAATTGATTATCAAATAAAAGCGAAGCCGCGGGCAAAAGCTAGTTTCTAATAAGGAACATTTTCCTGGTTCTGAGCTTCTCCTACGAAAAATATGTCTTCACTCAGCCGTTTTTTTTTTTCTAGATCCAGTTCTGCATAGTGGTATACCTGAATGTGAACAGTCTAGCCTCAAGCAGTTGCAACTACCCCAAGTATTTGAGCGGCCTGGTCATGATCAACTGTCTCGCTTTCTTCTACATGTTTGGAAAGTTTTACTATAATAGCTATGTGCAAGGAAGCAAGAAACGATCTATACCGGTTTGCGAAAAAGAAGATTAAGCTACAGTGCAAGGAAGCAAGAAACGATCTATACCGGTTTGCGAAAAAGAAGATTAAGCTATATTGCACGGAAGCAAGAAACGATCTATACCGGTTTGCGAAAAAGAAGATTAAGTTACTCCATAAGGAATGTTTAACTAATAAAATTAAACACAGTCAAATAAAATTTTGTAGTGAATCTACACAGATGAGAGCGGTAATCTAACTAATAATATTAAAACAAATGGTGTAAGTTTAAACAGTGGCAATATTTTAAGGGGTCATTGTACTCATCATTATGAACAACTTTTAGTAAGGGACCAAACGTGACATTGCGAAAAAAAAATCAGCCTACATTTTGACGAATTTATTATGCTAACATAAATGTATTGAACAGCTGATTTTTTATGTTAGTATAATTCGTCAAAATGTAGGGAATAGCAGATTTTTTTTCGCGATTTCAGGTGTGGTTCCATAGTAAAAGTTGTTCATAATGACAAGTACAATGACCCCTTAAAAAACTACCACTGTTTACACTTCTATAAGCTCCAGCGACCGCTGACTCCTCAATTAACTGTAGTTACCTGAAATTTTGAATTTAGAAAATCATAAGATGGAAAAGTTTCACCTGTTAATTTAATTTTACCTTGTTTAAGCTGAGCATTAGTAGAGGCAGGCAGTCATGGCCTAATTTTGTATCAGATATTTTTGCTTTGTGAAGTATGTAATTCCAAAAGGCAAAGCGAAGCGTTTAATTAAACATGTTTGGAGTTACTGGTCTATGCAATGTAACACGACTTTCTCATGATCTTATGAACGGTTTCTGAGGTATTTGAGGTATCCATTCGATAGTGATTGCTCCTATATCGTGTTTCTGAACTATACGCTAAGGAAAAATTTAGCTTATAAGTCGAGTGAATAACTATGGAGGATTATCTGAGGACCTCAAAAATCGACCTTATGGAAAGAATTCTCTTAGATAGATGATAATTTTGTCAAATCAATGGCTACTGCTAATCGACTTAAGAGTTGTAGGTCGTAGGTTTGAACCCCGACAGTCGCTTTACTTTAAGTAAAATAATTCATCACCACTGCTCTCAAAACGGTGAAGGAAAACATCGTGAGGAAACCGGCATGTCCTAGATCCAAAAATTAGAAGACATTATGACATCTGCCAACCCGCGCTGGGCCCGCGTGGTCGATTACGGCACGCTCCCACTCACCAAGAGGAGGCCTGTGTCCCAGCAGTGAGAACATTATAGGCTGATTATGAAATAGCTATTGAGAGTTTAAACTCCGTTTAAGAATTCTTCAGAAACCGCGCATGAGTGAACTAAATTATCTTAAAGAAATTTTATGTATAAGATAGTCTTCGATGCAGCTAAACATTTTAAGTTGTAAATGTTGAAATATTTTCTTGAGCTTATTGCAATCTTGTTTGTAACATGATTATTATTATAACACTTTTTACAGATCCTGATGACATAGAAAAACAATGATTGTGTTGTGTATTTTTAAATCATATTCCTTAGGTGCCTGTGAATAAATGTCTACTAAGTGCTGTTATGTGGTTGCTATTCCATAATGGTTAGGCGTTGCAAAGACTGTTTCACTTCAGTAATTTTAAACAAAAATAAAATTATTATGATTATGTATGTTTAAGGATTTTTTTTTTGTGTGTCGGTATTCATTCCTGCTCTTTTTATGAGTGTGAACAGGTGTGAACGTAGTAGGTACTGTTTATAAAGGTTATGCTACTATTTGTAGATAGATGTCATTTTTCACGAAGACAGTAAGTAATGTAATTCAATTTTAACCTTATGAAAACGACGTGAAAGTCGTTTAGTGCGTCATAGTGGAATGTACTAATTATTACCGGATTTAATTAGGTGCTAAAGTGCGTTAGTATTTTGTTTTGTCGTCACGCATATGCAAATTGACTGTAGTTATAGCAATCTTGTGGGGGATGAAAATAACCAGGAACATAAACATCTAGGCTTAGCATTTAAAGGATCGATCAAGTCTTAGGCCCACTTTCACCAGCAATCATTTAGCACTAAACGTATTTAAATCATCATTCTGTCACTGTCATCTTCAAACTGTTGAGAGAAACAGATCATTCTGTCTCTGCCATCTTCAAACGGTTGACAGAAACAGATCATTCTGTCTCTGCCATCTTCAAACGGTTGACAGAAACAGATCATTCTGTATCTGCCATCTTCAAACGGTTGACAGAAACAGATCATTCTGTCTCTGCCATCTTCAAACGGTTGACAGAAACAGATCATTCTGTCTCTGCCATCTTCAAATGGTTGACAGAAACAGATCATTCTGTCTCTGCCATCTTCAAACGGTTGACAGAAACAGATCATTCTGTCTCTGCCATCTTCAAACGGTTGACAGAAACAGATCATTCTGTATTTGCCATCTTCAAACGGTTGACAGAACAGAATGATGTGTTAAATAGGTACGTTTAGCGCTAAATGTATTTTGCAAGCGGGCCTTAGTATCCGTTTTGAAACAACGAAAAAAGCAACCATTTTTAATATTTTTAGTGACTAAGGTTCAATGGTCAATCATTTAAAGATTTAGTCCCACTGTAAAAATTGTTGTATGTTCAATTACCAACCCCCTGCAAGATTGCCAATGAACTTACAACCAGCCTGTATAGATTCATTTCAGTTTTAATATTTATGTAAGGTATTTACAATCTATTTATATTCAGGGAGATTTAATTTATGTAATTGGTATATTTACCTTCTTTTTTAAGTAAAAGAAAATACATTTAATTTATTCATTATACGCGCATTGCAGGCTTTTGTTGCATTTGTTTTTGTAAATAGCCCGTTAGTTACGTTTTTTTTAAATAAAATGTTCATAACACTATCATTATGTTTCATTATTATCCCTTTTTTAATTACTACATAATTATATATGTATACCTTATAGTAAAATCGCAGCGAAGTCAAAACTGTACTGCATTAAATATTTTTGAAAAAAAGTAATTGCTACGAGGTCTGGAAACGATTCTAATGCCGAAAATAGAGTTTTTAGAATTTTGGTCGGAATGTATATTCTAGCATCACGCAAATATACCTACTATCGGATAGATTTTGTTAAAATTTTGCATAGATATTCCCCTTATGTCTGGTCAGTCTATTTTCTATCTATCTATGTATATATACACAGATGTATGTATTAGACTGAACTCCAAAACTTTTTAACAAAAAAAAAAACCGACTTCCAAAAAGCACTACAAAGTGAAAAATAACTTTGATTTCGGAAGTCGGTGTCTTTCGTTTTTTTATTTACTTTCTTTTTTTTTTGCCACCGACTTCCGAAATCAAAGTTATTTTTCACTTTGTAGTGCTTTTTGGAAGTCGGTTTTTTTTTTGTTAAAAAGTTTTTATTTCTCGCTTTTTAGTGGGTCTGTTTATAATTTGTATAAGTTACAATAGTCTAATGTCAATTGCTCATCACATGTTACAAAATATTGCTTTTCCCGATGCTGGGACGTTAATTGTTGAGGAGTTCTGCTGGTGAGAACCAGGAGAACTCCTCAACAACCACTCACCACACGCATTGTGTGACGAGCGGAAATTGCTTAGCAACCATATTAAAGTAATCGAATCGCAACCCGTGAAATATTTATCATTGAGTAGTTCCGGTAGCCATCTGTGATCTTCATCATCAGTTCCACTTCACCAAGTGGTGCTTTCCGAGAGCAAATGCACGAGCACATGCACGAGCATAAAAAATACCCAAATCGCTATAGGTGTGCCTATAATATTTGAAGAGTTCCTTCGATTTCTCCAGGATCCCATCATCAGAACTGGATTTTGACAAAAATGGGACCATTTGGGAAGTATACCCTTTCCAACAAAAAAATATTTTTTCAAATCGGTGGGCAAGCGACGGAGTTATGCGCGAACAAACATAAAAAAAAAAAAAAAAAAAATACAAACATCCGAATTGAGAACCTCCTCCTTTTTTAGAAGTCGGTTAAAAACAGTTGGACCTGGATTAACACATATGAAACTTTTATCCCGGTAATAGGTTCCCGTGGGATAATATTCGACATCCACGCGGGCGATATATTACATAGATAAAAGTTTCGATAACTCAACGGCTGAACGGATTTGGATAACATTTGGTAGGTAGATAGATTAGGACCTGACTTTCCGTGTCGGTCCCGGAGAAAGAATAGGACCACCCCATTTCATCCCGTGGGTGTCGTAAGAGGCGACTAAGGGAGCTCATGACCCATTGCATACCATATAGCACTATGGGTCACCCGCGCGATGGCGGGCAAACCATCAACAATCGCATTCCCAAGGAGGGTTGGTGTCAGGCTGGCGGCCGACTGTAAAATTTTGCCAAAACTTTCAGCAACAAATAATGATTAAAGATATGATGCGCGATAGGGCTAGGGCGTACCCCACAGGCGACGCGCAGGGGCAGCACCCGGCTCCTGCGGGAAGTGGACAAGGGTTGTTGCACCACCCCGGGCGGGGGCAACGTAAGAAGCGAGCTCGGGAAGTGAGATTGAGGTATGCAAGTTGGAATGTTGGGACGATGACTGGAAGAGCCAGAGAGTTAGCGGATGTATTAAAAAAAAGGCGAATAAATGTGGCGTGTTTGCAAGAAACAAAATGGAAAGGAATGAAAGCGAGAGAAATCGGTGAAGGATACAAGTTTTTCTACTGTGGAAGTGACGGGAAAAGAAATGGAGTGGGAATAGTGTTAGACAGTAATTTGAAAGAAGGCGTGATGGAGGTAAAAAGAATTAATGATAGATTAATCGTTGTAAAAGTTATGTTAGAACATGTAATGCTGAATGTAATTAGTGTGTATGCACCGCAGGTAGGATGTGATGAAAGGGTGAAAGAGAAGTTTTGGGAGGACTTTGATACAGTTTTGATGAACATTCCGGTGCATGAAGAATTGATAGTTGGAGGGGATTTTAATGGACATGTGGGAAGAATAAGAGGGGTTTATGAAAGAGTGCATGGAGGATGGGGATTTGGTACCCTAAATAACGAGGGAGAGACATTGCTGCAATCCGCTACCGCATTTGACCTGGCAGTAGCCAACACTTGGTTCCAGAAGAACGACGGACACCTAATTACGTACAAAAGTGGCAATCACAAGACGCAAATTGATTACTTTCTAGTACGACGCAAGAACTTAAAATACGTCAAAGACTGCAAAGTGCTACCGGGAGAAGACCTCGTGGCACAGCACAGACTCCTAGTTATGGAAATGGTCGTAGAAATAAAGCCCAATAAAAACAAAGAGCGACCTCCACCCAAAATAAAATGGCATATGCTGGAGAAGAATGATTGTGCGAAGAAATTTAAAGAGCGAGTGGTGGATAAAATAATAGATATGGGGGACATGAATGATCGAAGTGTAAATGAATGTTGGAATGAAATGGCGGGGTATATTAGGAGTGCAGCGAAAGATATTTTGGGAGAGACGAAAGGAAAGGGTACAATAGATAGGGATACATGGTGGTGGTCGACAGAAATACAGAATGTGTTGCAGAATAAGAAGAGAAAGTTCAAGGAATGGCAGAGTGTTGAAGATGAGAATGTTAGTTTGAAAGCAGAAAAAAAGAGTGAGTATGATGCTCTAAAGAAAAAAGCCAAGAAAGCTGTGGCCATAGCGAGAGCAAAAGCCCAAGACAAGCTTTATGACACACTGGATAATCCAGCAGGCCAAAAACATCTATACCGGCTTGCTAGAGCTAGAGAGAGGAAGACGAGGGATGTCTGTCAGATAAAGTGTATAAGGGATGAAACTGGAACAGTTCTTTCGGATGATGAGAAAATTAAGGATAGGTGGAAGGGCTATTTTGAAAAACTGATGAATGAGGAGAATGACTGGAGTGGTGTGCTTGGGAATAAACCAGTAAATGAGGGGTTAGTGAGAATGATTAGTATGGATGAAGTGAGAATAGCAGTTAATGGGATGAAGAATGGTAAAGCAATAGGTCCGGACGGAATACCAGTAGAAGTATGGAAGTTATTACGGGTAGATGGATGGACGTGGTTAGCTTTATTCTTCAATAAGTTGTTGCTAGAAGAAGCCATACCTGACGAATGGTGTAACAGTTCGCTGGTGCCCATCTTTAAAAACAAAGGTGATGTGCTGGAGTGTAACAACTATAGAGGAATAAAGCTAATGTCACATAGTATGAAGGCTTGGGAGAAAGTTATTGAAAGGCGACTGAGAGAAGAGAGTGAAATTTCGCAAAACCAATTCGGTTTTATGCCTGGTCGAGGAACAGCAGATGCCATTTTTGCTATTCGCCAGCTGTGCGAGAAATACAGAGGTGCTCATAAAAACTTGCACATGGTATTTGTTGACCTCGAAAAGGCATACGACCGAGTGCCTCGTGAAGTTTTGTGGTGGGCACTTAAGGAGAAATGTGTGCCTGGGAAGTATGTGCAGTTGATTCGTGCGATGTACAGTCGATGCAGTACCCAAGTCCGGTCTACAGTGGGCACTACTGGCAGCTTCGATGTGGCTGTCGGTTTACACCAGGGGTCTGCACTCAGCCCTTACCTCTTCGTGCTGATAATGGATGCTCTTTCTTCGGACATCCAGGAAGAGGCTCCCTGGTGTATGCTGTTCGCCGATGACATTGTGCTGGTTGCCGAGAGCGGCCTAGAGGTCCAGAGTAGATTGGAGGTGTGGTGGAAAAGACTGGAGACCGTTGGCCTGAGAGTAAGTCGGACCAAAACGGAGTATCTGTTTTGTGATTTTGGCGGCCTCTCGGGTCCGGTGCCCATGTCTCTTGCCGGAACGCCCTTACCGATCTGCTCCGATTTTCGGTACCTCGGGTCGCTTGTCCAAGGGGATGGCGAAGTAGACCGAGACGTAACACACCGGATCAACTCAGGATGGATGAAATGGCGACAGGTTACAGGAACAACTTGCGACCCACGGATGCCCCTCAAGTTAAAGGGGAAAATTTACAAGTCCGTGATAAGGCCTGTCGTACTGTATGGATCGGAATGCTGGGCAGTGAAGAAGACGGATGAAAAAAGATTGCATGCAGCGGAGATGAGAATGTTGAGATGGATGTGTGGAGTGACGAGAATGGATAAAGTAAGAAATGAGTATATAAGAGGAAGTTTGAAAGTGGCGCCAGTGACAGAAAAGTTGAAAGGAAATCGTTTGAGTTGGCATGGGCATGTGATGAGGAGAGACGAAACGCATGTGACTAAAAGAGTGATGAATATACAAGTTGATGGACGGAGAGGCAGAGGAAGGCCAAAGAAAAGATGGATGGACTGTGTGAGGAATGATATGAAAGAGAAGGGAGTGAATGAGAGCGTGACGGTTGACAGAGGAGAATGGAAGAAGAAAACGTGTTGCGCCGACCCCAAGTAACATGGGATAAGGGCAGGAAGATGATGATAGATTAGGACCTGGACTAGCAGTTATATGCTACTTTTTATCCCGAAATAACGCGAACGACGAACAGGCAACGGCTAGTGTTTGATAAAAGTCGTTTTTTCGACAATTTTCACTTTTCCGGAACGTGTAGTTCGAAAAAGTTTATAGGATAAAAGTTGTAAACAATTTATGAGCTTTCATTACATAGCAGATATTTTTTCTCTACGATGCACCGTTTTAAAGATATTATTGAAAAACTCAAAAGTGAGAACTTCTATCGCCCCACTCCGGCGCACCCCCTAGACGCGGGGACTTTTAGTATGTTTACTCCCTAAGCACCCTCAACAACTTTCTGTAAAAATCGCTTACGTCCCAGCTCACGCACTCGACACCCTCTTTTTGGTCATTTTGTTGAGTGGACTAAATAATTAGCAAGTTTAAAAAGTCGGACTCGCGCACCGAGGGTTCCGTTCGGATTTCTGAAAAATCAGCCAAGTGCGTGTCGGACCACGCACTATGAAGGGTTGGTATGAATAATTTATCCCAAGAACAAACTGAATATTGTAGTTGAAATGCATGTTCTCCCATACATTCCAACTGTAAATGTAAGTTTGTAGTCACAATATTGAGAGATTTACCATTTAATTTTGAGACCACAGTTTCTTATAGGTTTCCTGTAATTCACAGGTAAAGAACTATTTTCTGTATTTTTTTTCAAAATTTTAGACTCTGTAGTTTCGGAGGTTAGGGGGGGGAATAGAACTTCAAAACGATTTATTTTAAAATTTATTCTAAACACTAGTCTTTTGCGAATTCACACCAGTGACATGTATAACTACGACTGTAGTTTTGGTCTCAGCAGCAAAATTATAAAAAGAGTCAGGACTGGTGACTAGTAAGCGACGTTTATTAGTCCGTGTGAGAAGCAGCTCGTGCCGAGGTCAACAGCCGCAGGCTTCAGTAGCAATTTCCCATTGGTTGCGAAGTTTTTCGTTTTTTAGTGAATTAATAAACGCCTGCGTTCCGGCTTATTCTACCTAGTTGCATAACACTGATACACTGATTATTGCATTCTTACAGATTATTCCTGATGAAAGCAGCTATCAATAAAATAATATAGGTATAGTTGCCGGCACGAGTCGTGAGCATAAACTGTAGTCATAAACATAACGAATCTTATTTCTTATCACGGATGGTTGTACAAGGGTGGGAGATTGCTCCCACCCTGCTTAGATAATATACATCTAGATGGAGCCACGGCGTGGTCGGTCATGAGACAGCAATATCGTCGGCTAAGAGTGTAAACCTGCTAACTCCATTTTTGGTCAAAATTACATTTTTATGCCTTATAGAAGAGAAAATTTTTCTCTTCTATATGGCATAAAAATGTAATTACTGATATAATACTTGTACCTGAACTACCTGTGTGCCAAATTACATCTAAATCCGTTTAGCTGTTTTTGCGTGATTGAATAACAAACATCCAAAAATCTTCACAAACTTTCACATTTATAATAGTACCATTTAAGTCTTCATCCGTTTAGGCCATGAAAAAGTCTGAAAACCAGCCCCTTCAGCATGAACCCTCCACTGAGACCCCCTTTTTTTTTTGAAAAAACCCTTGTCAGGACCTTCACGACCAAAACTGATGAAGACTTGAATGGTATAATGCTACTAATATTAAAATGTGAAAGTTTGTGAAGATGTTATACCATTATACCATTTTGGTCCGTTTTGGTCGTGAAGGTCCTGAAAAACGTTCTTTTTCAAGGCACTATCATTCTCAGAGGAGAGTTCATGCTGAAGGGGCTGGTTTTCAGACTTTTTCACGGCCTAAACGGATGAAGACGTCAAGCCAGTGCGAGCTGATAGCAGAGTACCATACCTATCAATTTAACCCCCATGTATGTTCTACGATTTTTTGTAGATTTCGAGTTATTTTGGATCCCTCATTTCATATCAATGGTAGTGGTTAAGGATAAAATAAGGCATCAAATTTATGTTTTTATTATCAGCTGAGCTCTGCCTAAACGTAGAGGAATAGTAAATATCAGGATTGACAAAAATATGCAAAGATAATAAATAATAATAAAATTATGAAAATCACAAGGTTTCAGATACACCACTTTCAACGACCGATTTCAGCAAATAATGACCTATTTAGTACATTCTTGTTCAAAGTTGACCCAAAAAAAAGATATAATTTTTTAAAGCCATCAGTTGAATCGTTGAATCAGGAAAAATATCGAAAAAAAAATATAACTCGAAAACTACAAAAAATCGTAAAACATACATGGGGGTTAAATCAATAGGTATGGTACTCTGCTATCAGCTCGCACTGGCTTGACACCGTAAAAGAAACACCCTGTCGATTAATTTAAGCTGAACAGTTAGAGCGAGCGCGCACTGCGGTGCGTTTCCGTTAGTTCTGCCGCACTGGGCGGGGCCTACAGTAACAAAACGCATGACCGCAGTGCGCGCACTTCGAAGACATTCCATACTTCACAGATTATGCGGTGGAAAAACGCACCGCAATGCGCGCTCGCCCTTAAAGATTTAAGTATGTTAGTTTTTTTTATTAGTAGGTTAGTTTCATTTATTCATGTTGCTAATATAAGTTTAAGAACCACTAGCCGGTGCATCTTCCACAAAAAATGACTTGGCTAAGATAAAATCATCAAATTTTTATGCAATTACTCACTAGCTTTTGCCCACGTTGATGTCGGAGAATATCCCACGGGAACATCCTACCGGGAATTCCTTCCTTATTCCTTGTCTACATTATAAAGGGAACCTCTGTGCAAAATTTCAGCTTTCTAGGTCCTAGGGTTTGGTCTGGGCGTTGATGAGTCAGTCAATCAGTCAGTCAGTCAGTCAGGACTTCTCTTTTTATTTATATAGATTAGCATATTTTTAAGTACATACTTACAAATTGAAATCACTTGAAAATTAGAGGTAACTTCTTGATGTTTTTTTATCTAAAATATTTTATCATTTTGTGTTTATCAAAAAGTTTGAAAATATCATGCAATTACTCATATTTTTTTTTTTAAACCTAAGTTTTATCAATTACATGGAAAATCAAATTGAAGATAGGTTACCTCCCCTTCTTATTCTATCTTTCAATCTTTAATATGTATGTATTTATAAAAAAAAAATGTATATAAGTAGTATAACAGACATCTCGTTACCATAACACAAGCATTAGGTTGCTTAGCTTGGGACTAGATAATAATAATAATATAAATATCCTTTGACATTTCACACAACGCCATCTAGTCCCAAGCTAAGCAACCTAATGCTTGTGTTATGGTAACGAGATGGCTGAAAAACTACTTATATACATTTTTTTTTTTTTGTAAATACATACATATTATAGATAGAAAAACACCCAGACTCGGAACAAATACTTGTAGGTCATACAAATATTTGTTTCGTGCGGGAATCGAACCCGCGACATGCCGCGCAGTAGTCAATCGCTCAACCACTGCGCCAACCGTGTCGTCAAAAAAAAAGATGAGATGGCGTTGTGTGAAATGTCCAAGGATATTTATTTATTTATTAACTAAGCCTAAGCCCGGCTTCCACCGCCTTCTAAAGTCCGTTCACCGCAGCCTAGCTAATGTAACTTTACCTATAATGAGGTCGAAAGGGAAACGTCGCATGTTCCTAGCTTGATTTCACGAAATAAAACACACTAGAAACTAATTTCTAACTTTATACCACTAAGTTAAGGTTCAAAATGCAAATTAATCATCCACAATGTCAATGACATAAACTAATTGACTTGCAAAATACAATGACTTTTAATTATGTAAATGATTTTTATTTAAAATATAATCACAGAGGCCTGACTATAGTCGAAATATATTAGAATTGAATTTTTGTCTCATTTGATTTGAACACTCAGTTCATTAGGGTTCCGTACCAAAATGGTAAAAAAGGAACCCTTATGGTGTGACTCAGTCTGTCTGTCTGTGTGTCTGTCTGTCTGTCTGTCACAGCTGGATATCTCAGTAACTACTGATGATATCAACTTGAAATTTGGAATAGTTTTAGATGAGGTTTACCCAACAATTTTACAAATAAGAAATAAATAAAAATATTTACATTTTTTTTGCAACAGGGACTCAAAGGGGGTCTTAAAAATTTAAAGTTGGGCTACTAGGGCATGTGGGGTATCATATGAAAGAGCGCTGTTTGCACATTCTCAAACTATTTTTAATTTTTTTTTTGGCCGCATAGTTTTCGACTTTTGATGAAAAATGTAAAATATACCGTTCCCCCCCCCCTTATCTCCGAAGTTTGCAAAGAGAAAAATCTGAAATTATTCTATGTGATAGAAGTTTATGTAAAGATTACAGGAAAAATAAAACGATGTATCTAAGTAGCACACTAGGAATCGGAACGAAACCCTCGGTGCGCGAGTCCGACTCGCCCTTGACCGGTTTTTTTTTTCATAGTCTGAAAAATATACAACATTTTCCGTTAGAAAAAATAGTTAAGTAGTCCACTCAGCAAATGAACAACAAGGGGGTGTAGAGTCCGTGAGTTGGGACGTAAGAAATTTCTTCAGAAAGTGTTTCAGGGTGCTTAGACAGTAAACATCCTAAAATTCCCCGCGTCTAGGGGGTGCGCCGGAGCGGGCGGGGATAGAAGTTCCCACTTTTGAGTTTTTCGCTAATATCTTTAAAACGGTGCATCGTAGAGAAAAAATATCTGTTATGTAATAAAAGCTTATAAAATTTGTTACAACTGTTACCTTGTGTACTTTTTCGAATTCCTACCCATTTTCGAACTACACGTTCCGGAAAAGTGAAAATTGTCGAAAAAACGACTTTTATCAAACACTAGCCGTTGCATGTTCTTCGTTCGCGTTATTTCGGGATAAAAAGTAGCATATAATTGTTAATAGGGATGATGCCTGGGTAAAAAAAAAGAAATTCTATTTAGTCCGTCAGTCAGATAATAAAAAGTAGCATATAATTGTTAATAGGGATGATGCCTGGGTAAAAAAAAAGAAATTCTATTTAGTCCGTCAGTCAGATAATAAAAAAATATTAGACACGTATTTTTTGCTTTATCATATTAATAAAAAAATACTTAGCTAGCTTAAGAGTTGGGTCGCTAAACCTAGCTACGCGTGACGTCATGCCATATTTTAACTTAATGTATCGCCGTAATTTTTTGATTACGTAAAAAAAGAAAAAAATACTTGTCCAATATTTTTTAATAATCTCTATGACAGACAAAAAATAAATTTTTGGTCATCATCCCTATTCAGGTCCTAATCTATCTACCTACCAAATTTTATCCAAATCCATTCAGCCGTTGAGTTATCGAAACTTTTATCTATGTAATATATCGCCCGCGTGGATGTCGAATATTCTTCCACGGGAATCTACAACCGGAATAAAAAGTTTTCTATGTCTTAATCCAGGTTATAAACTATCTGTGTGCCAAATTTCATCCAAATCCGTTCAGCCGTTTTTGCGTGATTGAATAACGAACATCCAAACATCTTCACAAACTTTCACACATTTATAATATTAGTAGGATTATACCATTTAAGTCTTCATCCGTTTAGGCCGTGAAAAAGTCTGAAAACCAGCCCCTTCAGCATGAACTCTCCTCTGAAAATGATAGTGCCTTGAAAAAGAACCTTTTTCAGGACCTTCACGACCAAAACGGACTAAAATGGTATGATGCTACTAATATTAAAATATGAAAGTTTGTGAAGATGCTTGTTATTCAATCACGCAAAAACGGTTGCACGGATTTGGATGAAATTCGGCACACAGATAGTTTATAGCCTGGATTAACACAAAAAACAAAATTACATTTTTATGCCATATAGAAGAGAAAAAATTTCTCTTCTATATGGCATAAAAATATAATTTTGACCAAAAATGGAGTTAGCAGGTTTACACTCTTAGCCGACGAAATGCAAAATAGAATTTCAAAGAAAAACTCTTTGTAACGTCTTAACCCAGACTGAAAAATAATAGTGCTACTGACAAAAAAAAAGTATGAAAAGAAGGTAGGTGATCAACCAATGATTTGCCTTGGACCAGAAAATCCAAAATTGGTACCAAAACGAATCCTCCCCACAAATTTTGGGTTTTGTGCTTAGCATATATCATCATCAGCCTACAGTCGTCCATAACTACTGGACATAAATATGTTGGGTGGGATCACAGAAGTTAATCAATACTTATGATTAGAATATTAAATATTACAAATCTATAACTAAAAATGAATCTCTATTTCCCTAGGTCATACCATATTTTGAGAACGGCTTGACCGATTTGAATATTTTCTTTTTTTGTTAAGGTTCCGTACCTAAAAAGGAAAAAACGGAACCCTTATAGGATCACTCGTGTGTCTGTCTGTCTGTCCGTCTGTTCGTCTGTCACAGCCAATTTGCTCCGAATATAATGGACCGATTAAGTTGAAATTTGGTACACATATGGATTTCTATGACCCAAACACGTACGGCTAAAGTAGATAAATGAATTTCGAATATGGGCGTCACTTTTAGGGCGCAAATAAGAAAAAAAAAAGTTTTGCAAACTGTACTGTGTGTCATATCAAATGAAGGGCTCTATGAGGGTCTCAAATATAATTTTTTTATAATTTTAAAATAAATCGTTTTAAAGTTATTTAAGAAAATAGACGAAAATTGACCATTCCCCCACTTATCTCCGAAACTACTGAGCCTAAAATTTTGGAAAAAATACTAGAAAATAGTTCTATACCTGTAGCTTACAGGAAAACCTATAAGTAGTTTGTGGTCTTAAAATAACATGGTAAATCTCTCAATATTGTGTCTACAAACTTACATTTACTGTTGGAATGTATGGGAAAACATGTTTTTCAACTGCAATGTTAAGTTTGTTCTTGGAATAATTTCATACCAACTACGGAACCCTTCATAGTGCGTGGTCCGATACGCACTTGGCTGGTTTTTTTGTTTATTCTCATCTTTATTACTCGGGTGGTTTAAAAGACGAAAAAAACAGGAAAAAAAAATTGAAATTTTAACAGGACAACGTCAGGTAGATCAAACATCTATAATACTGCAGCAGTGCTATTCTGTACAAATCTCAAAAAAAAATAAAAATAAAATAATAATTAAATCAAAAAAAAAAACCAAATCTCTCATATCTCAGTGTTGTTCTGTAAATAGTGTCAATCCCTAGCATCAGCCGGTCGATTCTGTAAAAATCTCACCGTGAAAACTTAGGTGAAGTGAGTTTGTTTTTGCTAGGAATTGACACTATTGACAGCTCACTCCACGCTCACTTCACCTAAGTTTTCACGGTGAGATGGTTACAGAATAGCACTGCAGTTGTGCTGGAGGATGTTCTGCCAAGATAGACCTTGTGACAAAAAAAACGTTTATCTTTTTTGGAGTACAAACTAAATTAAAAAATCCGCACACTTTTTCGCGCAATCTTTTTACAAGTTATACCTACTTTATTTCTCACATTTTTGGTCTTCACAAAATCTATAGCCCTTCTACAGGGTGTAAGTGTAAACAGTGGCAATTTTTAAGGGGTTATTGTACTCCTCATTATGAACAACTTTTATTAAGGGACCAAACCTGAAATCGCGAAAAAAAATCAGTTGTTCAGTACATGTATGTTCGCATAATTCGTCAAAATGTAGGGAATACCTGATTTTTTTAGCAATTTCAGTTTTGCTCCCATAATAAAAGTTGTTCATAATGATGAGTACAATGACCCCTTAAAAGATTGACACTGTTTACACTTACACCCTGTATTAAGACAAAACTAACTTGCCCTTTTGTAATATATTTTTCCCAACAAAAACTGTTGGTATTAATAATTAAAATGCAAATATATTGATACCCCTTAACACTGAATTAATTATCGCAGCAATTGTAAAAGAATCGTATTAGTCGTACGACAGTTATCAGTGTAGTAGCGCCGTAAAAAATGTAAACGATAAAATAGTAAAAACAAAACAGCATAAATCAAACAATGAGGATAAGATTGATTTTGGAGATAAATTAAGTAAACTAACAGAAATTAAGAACTTTAGAGTCACAAAAGAAGTATATAAAGTTACTGATTCGGAGTTCAATTGTTAAAATGGCGGTAGTTCTGGGCATAGTTGGTCAAGGATATGAATTGTTGTTCGAGAAATTACCTGGTAAGCAAGGATTTGTCTTCCAACTAAGTTCAATCTTTATGAATTTGAGGTTCATAATTGCTTTGTTTTCAAGTTAAAATGTACGTCAGCTTTTATAACTAAATTACCAATCGAATTGTTTTCTCGATCTAATTTAAATCAAATTAATGCTAGTTTATACTGTAACAAAGGTGAAATTAGAGTAGGTACTTTTAAAACGAATTGGAGCGGCTGCTGCAGGTGCAGAAAACCTCAAACGGCGCAAATATAACAACCTTATTGGAAGCTATTTGTTTGAGCCGTTTGGGGTTGAAACACTAGGGCCTTGGGGTCCGAGTGCTCATCGAGTATTTCGGGACATCGCCAAGCGGTTGGTCGACTCCACACGGGACCAGAGAGCTGGCCTATTTTTAGCCCAAAGAATTAGCATTGCCATCCAGCGTGGCAATGCCGCCAGTCTTTTGGGCACTTTTCCCACTGACAGCGATGCGGACGAATTTTTTGATGCCCTATGAGCTCTTTTTTATTTTTTTATACCTACTTGTACATAGTATAAATAATTTAATTTTACCATTGATTGTGTAAAATAATAAAGTTTACAAAGAAAAAAAAAAAAAAACTAATTTGCATGAAATGGTAATATAGTAAAAGTGATCGAGTATGTCCTTATTCGGCTGGAGATGTTGTCTCATCACACTTATATTATAGAATTTAAAGTTTGTGAGTGTGTGTGTCCATATGTTAGTAACTTCTTCACGCTCAAACGGCTGGACTGATTTGGATGATATTTGGTATGTAGATATCATAAGATATCTACATATCAAATATCATCCAAATCCGATCCAGGGTATAAACCCTGGATCAGATTAACACATACACTACTTTTTATTCCGGTCTACGCGAGTGAAACCGCGGAGCGCAGCTGGATATTATAAATATTAGTCTATGTATATTGTTGTGCTAACTTACCAATATCATCAGCAGCATTGGGCAGCCCGTAAAAAATTAGTAACCTTTTTTTATTTCAATTTCAGATCCCAGAACAAAAGAATGGTTATTTGTTGCTAAGCCTTTCCAAACTCTATTTTTACTTGGTCTATATTTAATGTTTGTATTAAAATGGGGACCAAACCATATGAAAAATCGTCAACCTTATAATTTAGATAAACTTCTTGTGGTGTATAATGCATTTCAAGTAGTGGCTTGCCTCTATCTTTTTGTCAATGTAAGTATTAAGTTTAAAACATTTGGAAATTTATTTTGGTTTTCGTTTCATCAATCATCATTATTTTGTACAACATCTTTATAAGTGTCTATTAATCTGTTTACAGGCTATAACTTTAGCATGGGGCTGGGACTACAAATGGTTTTGTGAACCAGTTGACTTCTCAAATGAACCTAAATCCTTGGAAGTTGCAAGAATGGTTTATTTATATTTTCTACTTAAGCTCCTTGATCTTCTAGATACAGTAAGTATTATTTTATTCAAACCATGGAATAATTTTGAAGTAAGGATCGAATATGCGTGGAAAGCAGTATTAATTTGGAAACAACATGCGCTTTTATATATTTAGCAATCGTGTTATGTAAATTGTTGGTAGCATCTTTTGGCATAATTTTTTTGAATCTCATTACTTTCTTTTGGATAATCGGCTTTAAGAAATCTAATTGTGGTACTGATAATACCACTGACAAAGTACAACAATAGAAGTCCTTACCAGTTTGGATTTTAATACCGCATTATCTGGGTTACTTTTAGTAGGTTTGCGAATGTTCAATATTGGTAAATAATTGCTAATTTAATGACACTTATCCTCATCATGAACAATGACCCGGAAACAAAGTTATCATTGCTCTTATCAAAATATTTGTATTTATTATTTATTTATCAATTCATGTACACACAAATAGACAGACAAACAGAATGGAATAGAAAAATACGTACAAAGGTAATGCTTATTTCAAAAGAAATCTCTTCCAGCATACCTGCGATAGGACAGAGGATAAAAAGAGATGTAGACAAAGTGTGTAAGAGTAGCAGAGAAAATAAAATACATAAAATCCAAAATAAAACATATAATATATACTTACATGCTTCTAAAATAAATATTACTAAAATAACTAATAACTATGACGAAGTGGAAAGATAGTGTTCTTTCACTCTTCTTTTAAATACTGCAATAGTTTGGCAGTCCCTAATGTCAGGTGGAAGTGAATTCCACAGCCGAACCGCGTGTACAGTGACGGAGTAGAAGTCGGTGGAATGGGGAGGTGATTTAAGGAGGTTTCTAAGATGCGACCTGCAAGGTACATCAAAAGGACGGGCGTAGGAAAAGCGTTCCCGCCGATAAGAAGGTGTTTTAGGGTTGTGAAGGATGTTAAATAGTAAACATAATATCCGAGAGTTCCTGCGAAGTCGAATAGGGAGCCACTTGAGTATCTTGCGAAAGTTAGAAACGTGATCATACTTTTTAAGGTTAAAAACAAAACGAATACAAATATTTTGCAAATTAATTCAAAAGCTCCTCAGTGGCATCCAGATAACAGACATCAGCGTAGTCAATAATGGGCTGAATGAGAGTTTGAGCAAGGGAAATTTTGGTGTTCAAGGGCAAGAAGCTCTGGAGGCATTTCAAGGAATGGAACGTGTAGTGCACTTTACGACTGACTTGAGCAACATGGGCAGTCCACGATAAGTAGGAGTCAACCCCAGCTTTTTAACGGTATTTGCGTATTCAATCTGAACTCCATTCAGACAGAGTGGAGACAGTGACGCAACATCGAGCCTATTTCGCATATACCTGCCGCCAATAATTATAGCCTGGGATTTCCTAGGGTTGATTTGCAGTCCAAAGGACGGCGACCACTCGCTAATCAAATCCAGGTCTCTGTTCATGGCACACACGGCAGCTTCCGCATTTTCCCTCAAGAAATGGTTGTAAAGCTGCAGATCGTCGGCATAGAGATGGAAGTAGGAAGAGATGACCCTCGTGACACAGTTAATGAAAATGCAAAAGAGAAGAGGAGAGAGAACGCCACCCTGAGGCACCCCCTCAGTAAGAAAGCACCAGTCAGAAGAAGAGTCGTCGAGACGAACCCGCTGCGACCGGCCTTTGAGATAGGAGTCGAACCAACTAATGGTACTGGAAGAGAAATTGAGAAATTTAAGGAGTCCTACAAGAATGTCGAAATCAACAGAGTTAAAGGCACTACTAAAGTCCAAAAGTACAAGTAAGGTAAGAGATTTGTGGTCCATAGCCCTGCGGATGTCATCAGTAACCTTCAAAAGAGCTGTGACTGTGCTATGACCAGGTCGAAAACTAGATTGAAAAGCACTAAGAAGGCCATTCGCAGCTAAAAAGGCAGAAAGTTGCTGGTGTACAATGTGCTCAAGAACTTTAGAGAGATAAGGGAGAATATAAATGGGTCGGAAATCAGATGGTGAGACAGGGCTGGGAATTTTGGGCAAGGGGATAATATGAGCTTGTTTCCAAGCCTCAGGAACAGTACAAGAAAACAAGGAGAAATTGAAAATGTGGGTCAAGATGGGAAGTAATGTGGGGAGAATAGGAGAAATCATTACCAACTGCAGAGGAAGAGATCCTCAACCTCATTTTCACTCAAAGGACTAAATTCAAAAGAAGAACACTGCGGCACTGGCAAACAGGAAAGTTGATATAAAGAAGCTGATTCGCGGACTGTACTATGCTGTGGCTGACAGTTGTGACCATAATTTTAAGCCAACTGTTTCTACCAACAATATGGAATGAAATAAAGAATTGAGATTTGAGAAAATAATTATTAAGTAGATTGATTTAAATACCAATGTACCTAATGGATGACAGTCATAAATTCTTGTATTGAGTCCATCATTGTCAGAACCAAATCGTATATTTCAATTAAACCACCAAAAGGCACTTTACGATGATAATTTTGAAATTAAGAGAATGGAGGCATTCTCTAGCAATAATGTTCAGAATTGCAAAATTAAATCAAATAAAAGTTTAAAATTAGTTAATGGTATTAACTTGGTGCATCAAAATATTTAAGGATTTATGAATAAAGATTTAGAAGTAGAATTTTATTATTTATGAATTTTAATAGTAATGATATTCTTTTTAGGGCTCCGTACCAAAATTGTAAAAAGTAACCCTTAAGGTGCGACTCAGTCTGTCTGTCTGTCACAGTTTGATATCTCAAGAACGACTACTCCTATCAACTTGAAATTTGGAACAGTTTTAGATGACGTTTACCCAACTATTTTGCAAATAAGAAAGAAATAAAAATATACATATATTTTTTTGCAACAGGGACTGAAAGGGGGTATTAAAAAATCAAAGTGGGGCTACTAGGGCATGTGGGGTATGATATGAAAGAGCGCTGTTTACACATTATTAATATTTTTTTTGTTTTTTTTAGACCGCATGGTTTAATTTAATTTAAAAAAAAATACTGGTCCTCCGAAGTTTGCATAGAGAAAAATCTGAAATCATTGTATGTGATAGAAGTTTATGTAAAGATTACAGGAAATATAAAACGATTTTTTAGCACAATTTTTCAGCAATCGGAACGGAACCCTCGGTGCGCGAGTCCGACTCGCACTTGACTAGTTTTTTTTAGCAGTACATTGGCCTATAAGACCCAAATAAGACCCCAGTTTATATTCAATTTTAATATTCACCATGTTGGTAGTTCGTTCAGCAGAGTAAATGCTATATATGGTCGCTCATTAATTTTAGTAAGTAACCAGATTAAATATAAAGATCGTAAGGATATTGTGAGCCTATCTGTTGAGCGGACCGGACAGTTGAAATACCCTGTATAGAATTGGAACAGTTTATTGTACCTATTAAGTGTGTACAGACCCTCAGGATTGTTTAGCTACTTTGAAAAGTTAATGAAATGAAGTGTTACATAAGATTTGTAACTTAAAACAAATCCATTAGCTGTGATTTTAATGTTAATAAATTTATTGGAAAACTCAGTTTCTTGTAGTAAAATAATGAGTCTATTTCAGTCATACAATCTTGTAAACCTATTTTTGGAGCCCACAAGAATAATCCCTACTACACATGCCTAGATAATATTTATACAGATATCATTCCAAGCCACAAAGAAATTATAAAACCAGATTCTGATCATTGCGCGCAAAGGATTACTATCTAAAATCAAAACAACAAAGTGGTTAAAAAAGATATCACTATTAACGCCAAAACTACAAGTCGCTTGGAATAACATACTGTAAATAATTTAATTCCACCTTTATTCCCAAAATTATGTCGGTTAATAAAATGCATCTTTCATTTTTCATTATTGGTATTCATAAAAGTAGAACACGGCTTTATGAACTGTATAAAATATGTGAAATTTTATTATTTTTTATTTATTTATGTATTTATAATGAAAGGACTTATGTAAACACTGCTGAATTTAATTTATATGTGATAAGTTATTCAAAATTATTTATAAAAATTTGTTGTATGGCCAAGTCGCGTTATTTGAGTTCAAAGATGAAAAACAGTAGTAGTACTGTTCTGTGGGAAGGTCCAGTAACCGAAATACTGACAACAGTCTGTCTATTAATGACAACATAATACATATATCAGACTCGCAAGTCACCGCGGCCTCTGAAAATTACTATTATTATTTTTTATTACTGAATAGTAGGAAAAGGAATATCTGAAAATAATCCTAAACTCATCACCTTCTGTTGCTGAGTCTTTGCAAGTCTTTTTCTTTCTTGTTTCTTTGGAAAACGTTAATGTTTGCAATTCAGAATTTCATTTTGAACATATTACCTGTAGAGTAATAATAAAAACCTTACACAAATTAAATGTAAAAAGGGTCTTGACAGACAGACAGACGGACATCGAAGTGATTCTATAAGGGTTCCGTGTTTTTCCTTTTGAGGTACCCTAAAAAGACAGCAGATCTGTGGGGTAGTTCTGTTGAAGTTGCTAAGTCTATTATCTTTAACTGCATCATTGTGGGGAGTTTCCTGAACTTATGAAAAATAACATAATAATACCTTTTTATACATCATATAGTACATCAGAACCCTCAAACTTTAGACTTACGAGTATTTCAGTACTACCTTTAGTAAAATTTCTGAGAAATTAATTTTAGACCAATTGCAAAGATTTTTTAGTAAACATAAATTATAACATAATAATCAGTTCGGTTTTACAACCGAACCGGTCGGTTTTCCGGTTCAGTTTTCGGTTTTTGTTCGTTCAACTACTGTGTTGAACTTATATAACATATTTATATTGCATGCGAAGATTAATGCGATGCTTTGGGCATCTTTTGTGATTTGTCTAAGTCTAAGGCATTCGATTGCGTTCTTCATGAAACGTTAATCAGGAAACTCCACCTGGAACTACACACACAAAAACACACACACATGCAAAGATTTTACAGGCCGCCCGGTGGATTTATAGTCCAATACTAAACTTAGTTTTTAAAATATAGTATTTTCCACATTTAGTCTAAACCTTGCGTGGTTGATATCAATCGCGTGTAAAAGTGTTACTTTTAGACCCGGTCAAGTACCTACCCGAGTTACTGACCAACATTTGTTTATTCATAGGAACCACGAGTCAACGAGTGCAAAATTAAAACATGTAGGTATGTCATTGTTAATCAGAGTTTTAACTTGATCATGTTTATTATTAAAATATAGCAACTCATCATTCAGTCTGCCCATAAGCCAATTTATTTGGAGGCCGACGCAGCATGTCTTCCTTTCCATACATCTCTATTACTCGTCATCTCAGTCACCTCCTTTCCAGCCATATCGTCTTACACACAGTCCATCCATCGTTTTTTTTGGTCTTTCCCTACTAGCCACCCACATTCATACTCAAAACTTTCCTGAAGATAAGTATTTATTTATTTAATACTTTAAGCACATAAATGAATAGAGATGGACTTATTGGCTAGGCATTTTCTACCAGTCAGAACTTTTGAGTGTCAATGCAGAGACAAACATATGATTAAACAATCTTGTTTAAACTTATTTTTTAACTGACTTTTCAAAAAAAAAAAAGTGGAGGTTATCAATTCGTCGCGTATATATATTTTTTTTATTTATGTTTGTACACCGATTTCTCCGTCAATTGTGGCTGATTTTAAAAATTCTTTTTTTATTTGATAGGGTATGCTCTCGAGATGGTCCCATTGTCACCAAGTCAGAATCTGATGAGGGGATCCCATGAAAATCGAGGGAAATCCTCAAATTTTATAGGCTCACGTATAGTGATTTGGGTATTTTTTATAGTAACTTGTGCATTTGCTCTCGAAAAGCACCATTTAGTGAAGTGGAACTGATGATGAAGACCACATATGGCCATCGGAACTACTCAATAATAAGTATTCACGGGTTGCGATTCGATTACCAATTTATGCTCCGTCACAATGCATATGGTGAAGTGGAGCTGATGGTGACTTCACAATGCATATTATGGTGAAGTGGAGCTGATGGTGACTTCATCATCAGCTTCAGTTCTCCTGGTTCTTACTAGGAGAACTCCTCAACAATTAACGTCCCAGGATTGGGAAAAGCAAGAAGATGCGCCGTTGACATTAGGATATTGTTACTCAGATAAAATTACAAACTGACCCACTAAAAAGTGAAAATAAAAACTTTTATACAAAAATAAAAAAATAACCGACTTCCAAAAAAAACAGCAAAGTGAAAAATAACTTTAATTTCGGAAGTCGGTGGCAAAAAAACTAAAATACAGATCCAAAGACACCGACTTCCGAAATTAAAGTTATTTTTCACTTTGCAGTTTTTTTTTGGAAGTCGGTTATTTTTTTTGTAATGATTTTTAATGATTCGAGCGCAATGTCACTGAATTGATAGTGTAAGGCACTATCAATTTTGTACTTTGGGGTTAAATTTAAATTATTAAATAATAATTATAAAGTTCTGTCGGGCACAATTTAATACATAGGTACAATACCATGTTTTAAAATCATCATTAAATTCCTATTTACGTAAAAGATACGACGACGAACGACGACAACGACGACGACGATGATGACTTTAATGATGTACGTCATAATAGGGTTATCATCAAAAATAAATAAAATAAATATCCTTGGACATTTCACACAACGCCATCTAGTCCCAAGCTAAGCAACCTAATGCTTGTGTTATGGTAACGAGATGGCTGATAAACTACTTACATACAATTTTTTTTTTTTGTAAATACATACATATTATAGATAGAAAAACACCCAGACTCGGAACAAATACAAAAAAAAAATAATAATAATAATATTTATAAATTTATAAATTACTTTATAAATTACTAGCTTTTTTCAGCAGCATCGCCCGCGTGGATGTCGAAAAATATCCCACGGGAATGTACTACCAGGAAATCATTCCTTATTATTTGTCTATATTGTAAAGGGAACCTCTGTGCAAAGTTTCAGCTTTCTAGGTTCAATGATATGGGCTGGCGTTGTTAAGGCTGCTCCTTCCTAAAATACGGCGAAACTAAGTAACTTTGTAACCATCTTTTACAGTAACTATAGCATCTTTCTGATAGGAAAAAATACACAGTAATCTACAATACATAAGAAGTGATTTCATGTGTCCCGAAATCTATTTTAGTTTGTAGAACTAAGGAAAAAAAAAACCTAAATCCAGGTCTATTTCGGTCTATTTTTTCGAGTTGTTACCATATTACTCCTACAGTTTTCATTAAAAGTGTTCATAAATTTATACAGTTCTTTACAAACTAATAAGGAATGATTTCTTGGCATTACTTTTTTAGTTTAATCAACAGATTTTTTGTAAATCGATAATTACTTCATATTTTGCAAGCGTTGTGTCATCGCGCTTCTCTTTCTTTTCTATGCAGTCCGACAGTGACCGCGCTTTTTGCAACGGACAAGCCTTAAAACTAGATTTAACATTCTTCATAGAAATTAAATAAAGTAATATATTCCAGCCTTGCGTACGAACCACAGCAGTGACCTATGAACCTGAACATTATCAAACAATGATTGTTTAGTAATAAACTTAACGATTTACTTGTGTTGAAAGAAACATGTCTTATTTTGATGATTGAATGGAAATTGTTATATTACCTCAACGACAATCAATCTGCCTTATTCCCGACTATCTTGGAGTCAGCTTCCAATCTAACTGGATGCAGCTGAATACCAGTATTTTACATGGAGCGACTGCTTATCTGACCTCCACCAGTCTTGCCAACGGGTGTCCTGTAACCCAGTGTGGGTTACAGGACACCCCTTGGCAAGACTGGTTGTCAGACTTTCGGGCCTCTGACCATCTGTGACAACTGATCTACGAATGACAGCCGGTACAGTAATAAGGCGCGTCGTGAATCTTCGTTCGCACAGAAAAGAAAGTGTGGCCCCGAAGATTAACGAGAATACTTAAAACTTACAATCAACCTTAGATCACTACTATAAGGTTCATAATACACTGCAGCTGTTAGTTCAATCTCACTCGCAAGTATGGCGGCTGTCAAGCGGCGCGCGCTAACATGGCGGCAGCTACCGACCAATAGCGGTACAGGAAAAAGCGTAAAGCGTGCCGATTGGTCAATAGCATTTCCCGCGCTTTGAAAATTCATCTTCTGCGCAGGTACATCGATAAGCCATATTAGTTGAGTACTACTGTACCAACTGCTTAACAGCACGGAGGAGTTTCGATGTAATTGGATGGTCATCCATCCACGAATCTACCGTGGCAAGCATAGCTTAACCTTCAATCGACCCGTGCGGCTGTCATTAAATTATTTAGTCACGAGTCCTTCTAGTTAAATTACCTCAATGAATGTCCCAAAAATGTGTTGCGTGTACACATGCCTACAATTTCAGTTGTAACTGAATTTTCTAAGCATGTGCCATCTAAGGAGTTTTGCACTTATTTAATAGTCACTAATTATGTTATACAGGTTTATTGGTAAAACACCAGCAACCTCTTTAGGGGGTCATTGTACTCAGCATGATGAACAACTTTTACTATGGGACCAAACCTGAAATCGCAAAAAAAAATCAACTGCTCCCTACATTTTGACGAGTTTGATGTAGTTAAATGTATTGACTTTTTTTTCGCGATATCAGGTTTGTTCCCATAGTAAGAGATGTTAATAATGACGAGCACAATGACCTCTTAAGAGGTTGCTGGTATTTTACCAATAATCCTGTATATGTATAAAAAAAATATATATTACCTACCTGTTTGTTGTAATATTCCTTTCGTTCAATTTGCAATTTTCCAACATTTATTTGCTATGTTCGTAAAAAAACGCAAATAAATTATCTCTCTTCGTATATTTGATATTAGAATGTATTTTTCAGGTATTCTTCGTGCTACGAAAGAAGTTCAACCAAGTAACCTTCCTGCATATCTACCATCACACTGGGATGTGTTTGTTGATATGGGGCGCAATAACTTATTTACCAGGTAATGAACCTACAACAATCTATCTTTACTTCTTCATAAAATAATGTGCTTGTAGAATCCACATGATGAACGTATCTACACGCTTTTATTGGTAAAGGTACAAAAAGCGTTCCTTAAGTTTCTATATAAGCGAAAGCATGGTTATTATCCTTCTTCAGATCTTTGGATATAATTCACTAGAGGTAAGGTGAGCATAAGATCAGCTCACCATAGGCTTTAGACGCTCCCGCGCCTGATCTGCATGCTGTGCTGGCTCGCTTCTTCGTCCCAGACAATTGCTGCCGCGGCAGAAAGCAAGGGCTCTTTGCTGAGCCCCCATGTGGCACCGTTGCGCGTGCTAAGTCTCCAGTACTCGTACTGAGGATTCTAATCCAACAAACGATCAGTTTGCGCATGAATGGACGAAGATTTTACTGTCATCTGAGAAGTAGGTTGTGAAAGGTATTCATGGAATTGGTTGTGAATTTGGAGGTTTTAACCTGAACTTTATATTTGTTTATTTTCTTAGATGTTTAGGTGCTCTTTAGTTAATGTAAGTAATTGGTTTTTAACCACGTTAATTATAGTTTTAAATAAATAAATAATCTTATCGCCCATTTGCTTTTGCTGTCCTGAATTTCTGAGCAGTTCAGAACTCAACTCTGATCCTCTACTATGAGTTTATGCAGCCAAAAGTCGCTAGCGTCTCCGTAAATGATTTCTATGAAACATTGTACAGCGCGCCCCTAGCGGTCACGGAAATAATTAAAAATGTCATAATACAGGGTGTTTGGTGCATCGTTTGCCAAATTGAATTGGCCGAAAGAAGAGGTCATTTGCTATCGCTTCAGGCTCAAGTACTCATTTTTGGCCACACCGGTTTTTTTATTACAACTTTCTAATTTTTATTTTGAAAAAATCCAAAACTCAGCATTAAAGCTTAAATTAAAAAAAAAGTTTTAAGTGTAGTCGTCAAATTTCATTTTTATTTACATATGTACTGTTGTATGGCTCTATCAAATTTAAAATTACTTGCCAGTTACATCTAGTTTTTTTTTAATAAATCACAAAGTTTTTGGAAAAATAAAAAATGAACTTAAAACTCAACTTTAAATAGCTATAAAAAAAAAACTAAAAGCGATCGGGATCTTCGAATTATTTTAAAAAGTTCTCTAGTCTATCCCCTTTCCAACGGTATGCAATGTGTTTAAAAAATGTTTCAGTAAGTTCACTAATACGCTAAGTTTGTGTATCGGGACGCACCATCAAACTATTGCATATTCGGGATAAATAAGTGTTTTCGCGTAAACAATACATACGAAGCAGGTAAAGCCTGCTATCTCCCTCCTACACAGTAGAATTCATTATCTGTCTCTTTTTGTTATTGGGTTGGCCGCAAATTGGTTAAGTTTGTTAGTCGTTATTTGACTGTCTCTGAAAACTAACCCCTTGTTGTTGTTGTGTTATTTTCTGTTACTGTTATTTTCTGTTACTGTTAATTTCTGTTACTGTTATCTTTTCATTGAGTTTTGTGGGTGTTTGTGTTAACTTTCGTGATTTTTTTTGTGTTACAATATGGCTACATTCTCTAATGAAGAATACGCTGATATTTTGATGGCTTATGGAAGAGCCGATGGTGTTGCTCGCGAAGCACAAAGAATTTATCAGGAACGCTTTCCCAATAGACGATTGCCTTCCCGCCATACTTTCCAGAACACTTATCGACGCTTACGTGAGACTGGTAATTTGACTGCTAGTGAACCAAGAGGGATTGTAGTGCGTCATAATGTTGACGTAGATGAACAGATTCTGGCACTGTTTGAAGAAGATCCCACTAGAAGCATAAGAAATGTAGCTGCATTACTGGGAATTTCGATCTGGAAAGTATGGCGAGTACTTCGCCAAAATAACAAACATGCTTTCCATTACACTCCGGTGCAAGGTACGTAATTTTTAAATTAATAGACTCACAACCGTAGGCGCTAACGTAGATTGCGAACCCTTTCTAGCTTTACCGCGTACCCGACGCAGCAGCAGGTAGCGGCTTTGACGTCACTCTGCCAGATGTCATAAACCTTCAGCGGTCAGGCCATTGTCTTTTACATTGTACTGCCCGTACTTTTTACAAACAATAAAAAAAAATCTTGCGAGAAAGTAATGCATTCTTACGCGTATTTTATTTGTTGTAGGTCTCGAGAATCAAGACTTTGATAACCGTGTCCAGTTTTGTCGTTTTTTACTGCATTCAGACGTGGATAATCCGGTCTTTTTAAAAAGAATTCTGTGGACGGATGAGTCCAAATTTACTAAAGAGGGAATCCTCAATTTACATAACTTACACCACTGGACAGCAAAAGATCAAAACCCACGCGTAAAACGACAAAGGTCATTCCAGAGACGATTTAGTGTGAACGTTTGGGCAGGAGTCATTGCAAATCATGTAATTGGACCACACTACTTACCTGACAACCTGAACGGGGATAATTACTTAGAATTTCTGCAAACAGAGTTGCCCTTATTATTAGCTGATTTGCCAATTTTCAGTGAAGACAGGTCTTTTGTTTTCCAACATGACGGTTGTCCCGCTCATTGGAGAATAACCGTCAGGGAGTACTTGAATGATGCATTCCCGGACTCATGGATTGGGAGGGATGGCCCTATTCCTTGGCCTCCACGTTCTCCAGACTTAACTCCGTTGGATTTTTACGTCTGGGGACGGGCCAAAGAACTCGTCTACGCCACGGAAGTTGAGACAAGAGATGATTTAGTCCAACGCATTGAGGCGGCTTTCATGACGATCAAAGCAGAAATGCGTTTACGCACCACTACAGTTGAGATAAGACGAAGATGTCGCGCGTGCATACGCAATAGTGGTAGACAGTTTGAACAAGACTTGTAAGATTAGTATGTAATTAAATTACTTATTAATAAATGATTATTTTTGTAATAATGTATTTTTTTTTCAATTTCGAGGAAAGTTCCCTATGTAAGAACGAGATAAGAGACTACGTAAGACGTGAGATAACAGTATCTATCTACTAATAGCATGTAATTTATGCGAAAACTAGTGTTTTAAACGTAATATCCAATATCAGCCTGATGTGTCTCGACTACACATTTAGCTAATTATTAAAGATATTAAAAGAGTTTTTTAACACATTACATACCGTTGGAAAGGGGACAGACTAGAGAACTTTTTAAAATAATTCGAAGATCCTGATCGCTTTTATTTTTTTTTTTATAGCTATTTAAAGTTGAGTTTTAAGTTCATTTTTTATTTTTCCAAAAACTTTGTGATTTATTAAAAAAAAACTAGATGTTACTTGCAAGTAATTTTAAATTTGATAGAGCCATACAACAGTACATATGTAAATAAAAATGAAATTTGAAGACTACACTTAAAACTTTTTTTTAAATTTAAGCTTTAATGCTGAGTTTTGGATTTTTTCAAAATAAAAATTAGAAAGTTGTAATAAAAAAACCGGTGTGGCCAAAAATGAGTACTTGAGCCTGAAGCGATAGCAAATGACCTCTTCTTTCGGCCAATTCAATTTGGCAAACGATGCACCAAACACCCTGTATATAGATCATTTACGGAGACGCTAGCGACTTTTGGCTGCGTAAACTCATGGTAGAGGCACAGATAGGCAATTGTTTTAGTATAGTAAAATGCTTTTTTTTTCTTTTTACTATAAAATTTATTGGTGTCGAAAAAAAAACTAAAATTATGAAGTCCATCAGCGCCATCTAGCAAATATTTCCGTAAACTGTTCAATACATAGAGGAAAAAAAAGAACAAAGCCAACGAACGATGTAACATACTAAGTAATTGTCAAAGGTCAATGAAAAGGTGACTAGCCTTTTATTAGATTAGTAAAATGAACCAACACTTGAACAATAAATAAATGTTTCTCTATACTCTTTTCACATTTCGTTCTCATTATCATTTTGTTATGATCTTTTTGATTCTGCATAATAATGTCATGATATACTCACCAACCATGCCATCTACCGGAATGTTAGTGAACAAATAATTTTTATTTAATTATGATCTACTCATAGAGCAAGATCCTAGGTCATGATCTACTCATAGAGCAAGATCCTAGGTCATGATCTACTAATAGAGCAAGATCCTAGGTCATGATCTACTCATAGAGCAAGATCCTAGGTCATGATCTACTCATAGAGCAAGATCCTAGGTCATGATCTACTCATAGAGCAAGATCCTAGGTCATGATCTACTCATAGAGCAAGATCCTAGGTCATGATCTACTCATAGAGCAAGATCCTAGGTCATGATCTACTCATAGAGCAAGATCCTAGGTCATGATCTACTCATAGAGCAAGATCCTAGGTCATGATCTACTCATAGAGCAAGATCCTAGGTCATGATCTACTCATAGAGCAAGATCCTAGATCCGCCAAACCTTACTTATTTTCTGATTAACAAAATGTATGGTATAGAGTAGTGTTAGTATGTACTACATTGAACGTACCCGAACCTGCTAGCTTGCTCCGAGATGGCCAATTTTCAGGTATCAAATACTAAAGTTACGTAAAAATATTACTCATTTTTCTTCTGTCTGACTGCTGATTCAAGTCTGACTGCTCATTTTTATGTACCTATGTTTTACAGATTATTGTTAACCCCTCAAGTGTCGAATGCACCCCATGTGTGCATAAGAAAAACCCTTTTTTTGTTAGGTATATAAGCTTATATCACATATATATAAATGTAAAAAAACATCATCCGATGGAAAACCAATAATCATCATTAGTTGTGAACCTATGGGGTTCGCAACTAACCCCCAACCCTCCCCACTCGCTGGGGTTTTGGGTCTAAAATTAGCCAAACTCAGACACTTGAGGGGTTAATTATTAATAATTATAATCAATACTGTCAGATACTTCCCGTCGGTGGTTTTTTCCGCCAGATGCTTTAAAGGTTGCAAAAATTACGTCATCTTACTTATAATCTGAGTCTTAATTTTTATGATACTCGGGGAACAATTTCAATACTATTTGTAAGGAGCCAGACCAATCGTGGCTGTCAAACATCCCCCAGATACAAAACCATCGAATTAATCAATCTGGCGCTCATACTAACAGCGCTCTTTTAATTGCGTCTGTTAATTGTGGGAGCACTGGTGGCCCAGTTGTAACAGCCCTGACTTACAAGTCATAGGTCTTGGGTTCAAACCCGCAAAGGCACTTTACTATATTATGTATATTATTTAATCACCACTGCTCTCAAAAACGGTGAAGTAAAACATCGTGAGGAAACCGGCATGTTCTAGAGCCAAAAATTCGAAGACATGTGACATCTACCAACCCGCACTGGGCCCACGTGGTGGATTACGGCCTACTCCCTCTTACAGAGAGGAGGCCTGTGTCGCAGCAGTGGAAACGTTATAGGCTGATTATGCTAAACGTTTGTACATTTTCGATCGAATTGAATAAGAATGTAATCAAAATTAAGACACATACGTACACACATGCGCTCCATAGCTCGTTGGCAGACCTTGAGTTTGTACTTCTGAATGTTAGACCAAGTCTGTAAATTATAGGTTAAGATGGGAAGAATACACATCATGTGTGTGAGCTTGCACTTGAGTGCCATTGGCAACTCTCGCTTTAAAAGTCCCTTAATGGACCAGTAGCACTTAAGAATAACAATCAAAATATTTCCTATAATTTTACTTCATCCCTACAGCCTAATTTACTAAAATTAAAAATCTCAATTTCCAGGTGGACACGGTACACTGATTGGAGTGATCAATTCATTTGTCCACGTCGTGATGTACTCGTATTATCTATTGACGGTAGCCGTGCCGAGTGTCAAGAACGCGATTTGGATAAAGAAACATGTGACTCAGTTGCAAATTGTAAGTATTTGAAGTGTTTTTGAATAGTTTTTACCTACAGCTGATTTAAAGATACTCAAACTTAAAGCATTTATTTCAAATATACCAATTACAGGCACTTTTGAATTGTCAAGGGGTCGGTCAGTCAGAAAGATGAAGCTAATTAGCTTCATCTTTCTGACTGACCGACCCATTCCAAAGCGTAGTAGGTTCCTATGGAGATTAACAGGCAAGAAACTCCACGGACACTCCTTTAGATAAAAATATTATTACGACATATTGGTTAAATCATTCATGTTGAAATATATGTACATGCATGTGTTAACAATGTAGAAAAACGTGCACGTTAAAAGCGTCCCTAATAAAGAAATAAGAACTAAAAACAACTAAATTAAAATAAGCCGTGGCAGCTAAGAGATGACCAGTACCTTCTGACGGCGCCATTTCGCAAACATGACGCATAGATCAGCATCATTCAGCTCAATCATTTTAAAGGGAACTTAATAATCCAACACATTTAAGCTTTCTATAGACTTATTTCATTGATGTTTTTAAAAATTGGTGATAACAATCCCGCAATTGTCATTATTGTTAAATTTTCAGATTTTGCAAGGACAAGAAGAAAATATTCGAAGTTGCCCAACTTTCAGTTGAATTTAACATGAATCATCCAATTTTCTTTCAATCACTTTACGAACTTTAAACCGGATGTTTTAATTATTTTTTTAATTACAATTTTCAGCTGCAATTCTTCTGGTGTGTAGTTCACATGGGTGTTATAGTGTTCAAGACTGACTGCGAATACCCTCGTTGGACGAGTGCCGTGTTCATACCACAAGACTTGTTCATGCTGGTACTCTTCGTCGATTTCTACATCAAAACTTACATTAAAAAGCCGAGGGAACAGCTGAAAGCACAAATGAATATGAAGAAAGTTAGCAACCAAAATAATGGTAAAAGGAACAATGATGTTCCAAACAATGGTATTGCAAAAGCTAAAATTGAAAATGGTGTCAATAAATTAAAGGATATGGAAATAAATGATGGTAAACATTATCTTAAAAATGATTTAAGTAAACTTGTTAATGGTAGTGATGTTTCATATACAAACAGTAGTAATGAATTCAGTGAAAATGTTAACTATTTTGAAAATGGCAAGGAAAAATCTACTTGTGGGTCTGGCAAATGTAAAATTAATTGTCATAAACATTACAAGAATGAATAATTTTTTAGTGTCTATGTATTACGTAGTTATTAAATAATAAGGTAGAATAAGTGATTTTAGTTTAAATAGAGCAAATACTTGTTATTAACTTTATTGTTGTTTTTGTTTCCCATGTATACCTGATATCTTTTTTGTGAAGTTTCTTTCGATGCATTTTTTTTTTTAAAAAAGGCTCTGTAAAATTTTCTTATGAAAATTCAGGCTAAAAGTTTCCTACCTTACTGTGTCCCTCTGCTGTTCAAAGATCCCCTTTTTCCTTCCAAGTCTGAAAGTTAAACTTACTTAACTAGTCGAATTACAGACACATCTAAAAATCCGTTGTGTCTTGTGTGGATCCACGTTCGACAGACGAAGGGTTAAACTTATCTCAGAATATTTCCTGTATTCGGAAGAGAACATTAGAAAAAAGAATACTTAAACTATATAGCTTCACGCCTGTATTCCCCGAAGGGTTGGGCAGGGATGCACCCACATTTCGCCAGTTATGTTTTAGTCCCATGTAATAGGGGGAAGCCTATTACCATCAAATACAGACAACAAATCCAGACTCCGGGAAAAAAAGAAAAAGGTTCTTCCGATTCAAACAAAATAAATTTAAAACGTGATTGTGATTATATTTACAACCCCCCTGATTGCTATAGCGTGCCAACAATACAAATCCAACTTGCATAACAAGTAACAAAACGTCTGATTTTAATGAATTACTTAACAATATTTAAATTGTGTGAGTCACGCAATATTATGTACTATGCAAGTGGGGTGTCTGAGGGTAGAGATAAACTACGATAACATGGCGCGCCCCTCCAAATTACTGTTTCAATGTGTGTAGTGACGTGACTAGTCGAGCAACAAATCCGTGGATTTGTTTTTGTTTGACGGCCGTCTCATTACGCACACATGCGTTGTGAATCTTGGTGGTGCATTGTAAATACTTTCACAAATACTTTCAAACGTTTTGAATTTTGGAGGGGCGCGCCATGTTATCGTAGTTTATCTTCTACGATGTCCGAGTTAGGCCTCGTGTAGGGGGAGCTTGCTAAGGTGGTGGGAATACCTAACATATGAAACCGCCGGGCCATTTGCGTCCATAATTCAGCTGTATAGAGCTGTGGCCACGGGTGCCAAGCGCGACGGTCATGAACGACCTACAGATGCTTTGACAGTAATTATTTAACCCGTGACAATAGCACTGTGATTTTGATAGTGATGCAAAAGCAGAAGTAAAATTTCTGTGAAAGGACCTTAAGTAACGGGCAACTGTCTATTGTCGGCCAATTTTCAGGTATCAGGTACAAAAAAAACATATAATACCAAAGTTACGTAAAAACATTACTCACTTTTCTTAAAGTCTGACTGCTGATTTTTGTTTATGTTTCGCAGAATACTGTTAATAATTAATAATCAATACTGTAACGGTTTTTTCCGCCAGCCGCTTTAAAGCTCGCAAAAAATACTTATAGTTTGAGTCCTAATTTTTATGTAATGATACTCGCGAAACTATTTCAACACTATTTGTAAGCAACCAGACCATCGTAGCGGTCAAACATCCCCCAGACACAGTTAATTGTGTCTGTAGACAAGGCATTAGGAAGGATTTTCTGGTAGTAAGTTCTCGTGGGATATTTTACGACGTCCACGAGGGCGAAGCCGCTGGCAAAAGCTAGTTATAAATATTAGTAATTATTGTTAGAAGAAAACCTTTATTAGTAGGCACTAATAATATGCAAGATACAAGTTATGATCTGCAGTCAACCTAATCCAACACATACTCCAGTCTGTTTCAACATCAGCTGTGGATCTCATGGAAAAACGAATGAAGTAATTAAGGAAGTCTAAATAGTCGGTATTTTGATGTAGCAGTCATAGTGGTACAGTCCGTGAGCAGCCGGTCGATTCTGTAAAAATCTCACCGTGAAAACTTAGGTGAAGTGAGTTTGTTTTTGCTAGGAATTGACACTATTGACAGCTCACTCCACGCTCACTTCACCTAAGTTTTCACGGTGAGATGGTTACAGAATCGCACTGCTGGTCCTTACCGGACCTACCGGTTTCGGTACCGGTAAGACCTTACGGTTTTGATATACCTACGAGTAGCTTAACGTTTACGAGAAAAATCCAAAAAACCTTAAATTTTGATATTTGACTGCCAATAACTTTTTAGCACACATGGCATCGATGGGGACTTTTGACACTTTATTTCTAATATTATACCCAAGGTCTCCACCGAAATTTAGCTCCGTCGGAATTTTTGTTATTTAATAATAATAATAATAATAATAATAACCGCGGTATCTCTACGTTGACGTCGTGGTGGGGCTTGCGTGCTCCGATCTCTGGGTCTGTGCCGGTAGAGTTCACTTTGCCGAAACAGGTCTAGGGTGAGGAGCCAGACCAAGAGAGATACAGAAACCCGCAGGGCAGCATGTGGCGAGCTGTTGGGCAGTAGCGACCCCACGGACCCTATCTCCCGGGAGTAGTCTTGTTCCTCATCTCTGGCTTGCCTTTATTGGCCGGCTGGAGTGAACACTGACGGGAACAGAGCTCTCACTTCATTCTTGCCTTTATTGGCTGGCTTGAGTGGAGATTCGCAAGAGCAAAAGTGCTCGGAGGAAGGAAGTATTCCAGTAAGTGTTTGTAGGGATCTTGACCATCTTCCGGGCTCTGGGATTGTTCTGAGAACCGTGGGATACCTCTCCACTCCTCACAAGCACCTCAGGACATGTTGCCCCCTTGCCGTTACGACACTGTGTGCTAGCGACCGTTTTCGGGGGCCCATTATTGAGTGTGCAAGTCACCCCCTGCCATTTTATCTGTGTATTGTATACAAAACATTAGTGAGGCAGGGGCCATAGCGTTTCCATAGCTCTAGGTAACCAGTCCACAACCACGCAAACCCATAGTCTAATATGTTTTGTTTCCCTGTTCTGCAATAGTCCTGCACCAACCGGGGGTTGTCCTTGGGTGCAATTTTATAGTGCATACAGGGATAATCGTCGGCTGGTGCCTTCTCTTCATTTAAAATTGTCTAAGGGGCCTCTGCGAGTTGGCTTCGGCTCCTCGTACGCCTTCCAAAGGACCGGGACCCCAGGGTCCCGAGATATGTCAAAGACAACAAAATAATAATAATAATAATAACTTTATTAGCAACTCAAATTACAACTTACAAAAATAACAGTGAAACCACACTAGGCAGAGCCTGAATCGTGGCTGTCAAACAAAAACGATTACTCTAATAATAGTAAAATAAATTAAATCTGCATATCATTCTCATGAAGTTTAAGTGCGAGTGTGTTGTATGTATATGAGTGTGAAATGTGTAAATAAGTGTTTGAGAGAGTATTATGTGTGAAGTTTGTTATGTGTGTCGTGTGTGATAAAATTTAGTGAGAGTGTGCAGCTTAGTCTTTAGACAACTGTACGTAGCAATTGTTCCATCTGATAGTAGTTCATTTGACCACTACTTTGATGTTTTGACCGGACTATATTTAAATCCTCAGCTATTATAGTTCCTATTAAAATACAATATTCTATATAACTGAATGAAGTTTATTATTTCCTGACGTCATGTCAATCAGTGTGAATTATTTAGGCACTCTGCTATTATTAAACTCATCAAATATTTCAGTGATTGGTGATATTTTGTACCTACTGATCTTGACGGAAATGTCAAGAAGGCGCCAGAAGCCTAATTTGATAAGGGTGAGGACTTCCAATGCTGAGGTTTTGTTCGGCATAATTTTAATAGACCAAAATTTAAGGGTAGTATTTAAACATACATCAGAAATTACCAATTTTGCCTAACATAATACGTACATCAAAAATACTGTTTGTGCATCAAAATTTGTATGTCTAAATAAATTAAACTTAAAGTCAGGTCGACGGAGCCCCGCTATGCAGGGCTCCTATTTCTGTCTGCAGGGTTTAAAGGAACCAAACCAAACCGAACCTCGGGGTGCCCAATAATTTTAATTTGTACAAGTTTTGATATTCAATTAGTTAACTAATAGTGCAATAATAAGTTTATTAGATGCGCATTTGTTATTTTTGATGAACAATTAGTATTTCTGATATATAATTAATTTTTTTTTTGTGATTTTGCACAAAAATTTATGTTTAAATTTTAATAATGGTTATTATTTATTCAAGTTTTGATATTCAATTAATTAATTAGTAGTTCAATCACTGATTTAGTGTAAAATAGATTATTAGATGTAAAGTATTTGATGTAAAAATATTTTTCTGGTGTGCGATTAATAATTTCCCATTTAATAGCAAGAGAGCTAGCTTAGTCAAGAAGATGCAATGGACATCCATGAAACAAAAATATTTCTGCCTTTCAGTGGTACAGTTACAAACTGATATGACTGCCAGTAGTCACAAAATTGATTGATCAGCATGAAGGACCTTTTTTTTTTTTTTCATCATCATCAAATTACTTCTCCCGCTCTGGGTGGAGCGGAAGGGCGTGTCAGACTTTTACTGACTAAAACCCACCCGTGTTCCTTCAGTTGCCTATGCCAGGGCCGCGGTATCTTCTTCAAACAACCCGCGACCCCAGCGGCGTCGGCCCTATTGGACCCCATCACTTGCTGACATCTCTTTGAGGCGCGCGTGGAACACAACGCGCCGTCGACTCGGGCCTGGTCCTTACCGGGCGTGAGGCTGCCTCTCCCTCACGCGTTCCGCCTCCTCCTTCGCGAGCATCACTGCTTCGCAGAAGGAGGTGACGGCCTCCCATGCACTCTCGCTCCGCACCATGGCCTGGACCAGGCTCGGACGCGAGAGATCGCCGCCGCCGATCGCCTCCGTGAGAACACGGCGGTGCTCTGCCCAAGCCGGGCAGACCTCCACTGTATGCTCCACCGTGTCCTCCGGGCGATCCACACAATGGTAGGTAACACCCGGGCGTTTCCTCCCGGCTTATGCGAAACAGCAACCTCCCGAAACAACCGTGTCCGGTAAGGACCTGCGTCAAGTGGAAGATATGGACGCCGTGGCGCCTCTCTAACCACTCCTCAAAGAGGGGACTTATCGCCGTAATTGTGGCGTGCCCAGCGCTGGGTTGCGACAGTCGCGCTCTCCATGCCGCCATGAGAGCATGAAGGACCTGGGTTCAACTCCCCAGTCTAGCAGTATTATTGGGTTTTTCTTTTAGAAAATGCTCAGTAGCAGCCAGGGACTCTGGATTTGTGCCAGTCAATGGTACCAGATCTATCCCCTATTCCACGACACTCTGAGATTTAGATGTACCTACTCATTCACCTGGTGTTTTTTTCTTCAGGATATACAGCAGTTAGGAGACGCGATGTTTAAACCAACTAAGCGTATACATATTACACATGAGTAGATATCAACCTATACATTTCCAGTATAAGCTGATCTCGAATTGTATAGGATTTCCGTACAGTGAGAGGTCAGTAAATACTGAAGATGTATAGCTTGGTATGTAGCCTAGAGTACCAGCTAAATAAATCATGGAAACTATGGACATACGCCAAAACAGCACGGCATCTGACCTCAAGATGTTATAAATCATTTGCCATCTGCCCCATTATTCACCTATTAACCTCTTAGTTTAACTTGTGATGGCAGACTTGTTGGCAGACTAACCACCACCAGATACATAGGTCGACGGCATTACAAAAAAAAAACCGGCCAAGTGCGTGTGTTGGACTTCGCATATTTAGGGTTCCGTACCAAATCTTATTTAGCAATTATATTAGTATTTGTCAGTAAAATATACGTATAAACATTTCCATCAAATTTCAAGTTCATTTCAAGTTCAATGGGAAGATAAAAAATTCCTCGGAACAAAATTTTGTAAAAAAAAAAGCTGAATTTGTCGGCTTCTCATTTCTTTGTTTTTCAATATTTTTTAGAATAAAAAATACAGTATCTATCTACTCAACGATCTCTAAGCAATGATACCCCACTCGATGAGGTAGGTCACGCGACCCCCTTTAACTGTATGGGAGACCCCATTAAAAACATTTAAAAATATTTTTTGAGTTTGTTGGCTTTGGGTCAACAAGATGCTTATACTGTGAAAATTTGAAGACAACGGCGCCAAATGGTTTACGGACAGACGGACACGTGAGTGACAGACAGCAGTAGGGCTCCGTTTGGACCCTTTGGGTACGGAACCCTAAAAAGAAAGATCTGAATACTACTAGTGCAGATCAGGGCAGATTCAGCGGCTGAAGACAGAAAGATACACCACTAATTCTTAATTAGTACAAATACTTAAAGGGCTTACTAGAGAAGGTCTTGTTATTATATATGTAAAGTCTCAATAGATAATATTCATAAACAGCAAAGTTATTAGCGTTTGTTTATATCCCAAAATGTCACTCAATGTATGGAAATATTGTACATAGAAGTATTCATTATTCCAATGACATTAAACATCTAGACGTTGCCATGATTACAGTGTGAAGTGTGGAAGTGAGACACATATATACGAAATAATTAGGAAAATTGAGACAAAGCATCGTATCTTCTGTCCCTTACGGCCTGCGGTATTTTTGCATGGCAAAATTTAAAAATGTTGGACAGTTTTTGCATTGTGCGAATGTATTGACATGGGTTTCAGTCCAAAATATGGAATATTTCTTACGTTAAACCTCATTTCTCATACTACATAAACTAGAAAAAGTATAATATTGCTGTCTCATGACCGGCCACGCGTCGCGTGGCTCGATCTAGATGTATATTATCTAAGCATTATTCATATCCTCTCGCTCACGCGTTCGCGTGCTCTCGCTCGAACTTGCCCCGCCTACAACAGCTGTTATCGTATCATAATCATGAATTTACCAATTATGAGAAATTTTCGTGGACAATTTTGGTATTTTGTTTTTCAAAAGCAAAATCAATCAAAAAAAAAATTAAAGTTTTCGCAGCCGCCATCTTGGAAAGAAGAAAGTCGCATGGGGGGAGGGGGCATGTACCTACAAAGTTAACCATAGCCTACTTGATATACGAGTACGACTCGACGGTGCTGGGGGCCTGCTCCCTAAGTCCTTCCGTCCATCCGTTTATCCGTCCGTCTGACATTACGATCCATTAAAACAAGTGTAAAAGTTAAATTTTTCGAAGGGGCAACAACACATCGGAAGTAGGGACAACTGGCAAATCATGTTGTCATTCATACTTCGTTCGGGCCCCGAACCAATAATCCATCCGTAGGTGATACGGAGTAAGAAACGCCCGTAACGAAGGCCGAAACTACGGGCTTCGTGCTTAGGAGTAGGCCCCCTGTTCTCAAGCTGTATGTATGAAGTATGAACGCTTTTTCGCGTGACGATTTCTACCAGAAGTGAGCTGGTATAAATCTGACCTACCGCAAGCCGCATTAAACAACTTATAAATATTTCAATGTAAACGGGATCACGCACTGAGAACCGCGGCCATGACGCCATGGATTGGCTAGCAAACAAATGAACCGCGCAGCTAACCTGAGTTACCTCGTCCTGCACATCACATGTACCAGTGGACAATAGACTTTTTATAGGTACTGAAATAAAACAATATCTAATGCATTTATAGTAGCACCTACCATGTTTTTATTATAAGCAGAATATGAAGTTTCACTGTGCAAAGCCACGGACGGTCTTAGAAATTAATAAATTTTTATACGACTTTGGTCTGAAAGGCGAGGAATCCCGAGATTGGTATTAATAATTATTGACGCTATATAAGTAATGAACGAAGAGACCAACACGACTGATTTGTAGGGTTCCGTACCTCAAAAGCAAAAAACGGAACCCTTATAGGATCACTCGTGTGTCTGTCTGTCTGTCTGTCCGTCTGTCACAGACAATTTGCTCCGAATCTAATGGACCGATTAAGTTGAAATTTAGTACACATATGGATTTCTGTGACCCAAACACGTACGGCTAAAGTAAATAAATGAATTTTGAATATGGGGGTCACTTTTAGGGGGCAAATAAGAAAATTTAAAAAAAAAGTTTTGCAAACTGTACCGTGTGATATATCAAATGAAAGGGCTTACCAGTCGTGTTGGTCTCGTCAAAGAACAGACAATGCTCTCTTACTTTGTAATAATTATGATGCTTCGTTTATGACCCTTTCATATGTTTCATAAAGGGTCATACAGTCCTTAAAAATAAATGGGCAAATCGAGGTAAAAATATACCTAGACTCATTAGATTAATATATAATATCTATTTTATCTGCATCTACATTACAAGCAAGTAAATGATTTCTATTTCTAGATCATTGCGTAATTCAATTATTTTTAGTGTTCTGTACCTCAAAAGAAAAAAAAACAACCGACTCCCAAAAAAACACTACAAAGTGAAAAATAACTTTAATTTCGGAAGTCGGTGTCTTTGGTTTTTTATTTAAATTCGTTTTTTTTTGCCACCGACTTCCGAAATTTAAGTTATTTTTCACTTTGTGGTGTTTTTTTGGGAGTTGGTTGTTTTTTTTTTTTGTAAAAAGTTTTTATTTTCTTCATCAGTTCCACTTCACCAGATGATACTTTCTGAATGCAAACGCTTGATTTGTTGATGAAAATACCAAAATCGCTATATGTATGCCTATAATATTTGAGGAGTTCCCTCGATTCCTCATGGATCCTATCATCAGAACTGGATTTTGATAATAATGGGACAAATCTGGAAGTATACCCTTTCAAATAAAAAACTAATTTTCCGAATCGGTTCATAAATGAGTACCTACTGAACTGTACCTGAAGTACTGAGGTAACAAACATTAAAAAAAAAACCGGTCAAGAGCGAGTCGGACTCGCGCACCGAGGGTTCCGTTCCGATTTCTGAAAAAGCGTGCTATTTAGAGACATCGTTTTATTTTTCCTGTAATATTTACACAAACTTCTATTACATAGAACAATTTCAGATTTTTCTCTTTGCAAACTTCGGAGATAAGGGGGGGGCGGGAACGGTATTTTTTTACATTTTTCATCAAAAGTCGAAAACTGTGCGGTCTAAAAAAAAAATAAAAAAACATTTGAGAATGTGCAAACAGCGCTCTTTCATATAATACCCCACATGCCCTAGTAGTTTGAGTTTTTAAGACCCTGTTGCAAAAAAAAAATATAAATATTTTTATTTCTTTCTTATTTGCAAAATAGTTGGGTATACGTCATCTAAAACTGTTCCAAATTTCAAGATGATAGCATTAGTCGTTCTTGAGATATCCAGCTGTGACAGACAGACAGACAGACAGACAGACAGACAGACAGACAGACAGACATACAGACACACAACCGCGTAATCTATTGTCGCCATTAACTGGCTCGCTTTTCTTTAGATTTTTTAGAATATACACAATAAATTAAATAATTGTCCGGTTAGAGTTTAAAAAAAAATGCTAATTCTGTTAAATTCTTAAAAAAAACAATGTCATTATTGCTGAAAATACAAAGATCTTCGACGCCAAAGTTAATTTTTGTGGAGAAACTTCCAACTTTTTTATTGGGAATATTAAACTATTTTACTATTCTATTCGGTTAAAGTTTTTCTTTAAACGCTTCTGTGTCCACTTTTTTGAGCCGGATAGTTTCATTGCGTTACGGCCTACTCGACAATCCAAGAAACCAATATTTGTGAATGTTGAGCTAACACCGCGCCTAAAGCTCCATTTACACGGCGCAAGTTTATTGCCTGTGGCATACCATAAAATTGAAGGGAAAATATCTGGCACCGTCTAAACAACACGTACAATATTGTTGCACGATACGGGCAGCTTTCAAAACTGGTATAAGCATGTTCAATAAAATCGCACAGCACATACAATAATTGCTCGTACAATAAAATCGCATTCAATTCTGGCATGATCTGACATTTGTGCTGTCATTGATGCGGTGAGTGAGGGTGTCGTGTGGTAATCGTTGTTGCTATTTGAGGCAAGAAATTAAATCAAGAACAACTTGAAAAATATCTTGAGAAGACGTTCAATAAAATTAAATGAAATATCATTTCTAGGCAAAACTTGCATGCAATAATCGCCTGTCAATTTTATTGCCTGGTTTAAGTCGCATGCAATTTTATTGAATGGAAAAACTTGCATTCAATTATTGTACATGCCATTTTATGGAATCGCACGCGTGTAAACACTTCATGCAATTCTTAAATGTCAAAAAACTTGAACGTGCTTTATGGCATGCACTTGCACCGTGTAAACGGCGCTTCAAATTCAAAATCTAATGAGAAAAATTTACAGTTTGTAGTAACTTGACCTGTTGCTATGTGTAGGTAAAAAAAAAAAAAAAAAAAAATAGCAGGCCTTTTTCATAAACAAACAATGCCTGAGCGAAGCAAGCGAAGCATGTGGCCTCAACAGTGGCCAGGGTAAGTTGGTCACATGATCCAATGCTATAAACAGTAAGGAAGTTGAAATGGAAGTCCAGCTCGTTACGCACACGGTCAGACAAATACGTGTCTGTAACGTCACTATCGGCTTTACCACCCTCGAAAACCATGAAAATGACACCCATGAACAAAAAAATTTGAAAATTTTCACAGCCGCCATCTTGGAAAGAAGAAAGTCGCATGGAGGAGCCATAACGTGTCTGTCAGTCTGTCTGTCAAACGGACAGACAGACACGTATCTGTTTGTTTGTCCGCCTGACAGACACGTGTCTCTCTCTCTGTCCGTCTGTCAACTCACAGCCAATTTGCTCCGAATTCAAAGGACCGATTAAGTTGAAACATGGATCACATAACACACACACACGTTAAGCAGTCGACATGTCGGTTACCATGTTGATGGTGTTTGCATCAACAACCTAAGTTATGCTGATGACATGGTGCTGCTGAGCGCGTCGGTCTGTGGTTTGAGGATGTTGATACAGGTCTGTGAGGAGTACGCAGGGAGACATGGGCTAAAATAGAATGTTATCAAGAGTCAATGCATGGTCTTTGGAGCCAGGTGGTGCAAAATGCTAAGAAAATGCCATCAGTTTGTCTTAATAGTGTTCCTCTAGACAAAGTGGACCATCTATATATCTATTATAATTAAAAAGAGAAGTCCTGACTGACTGACTGACTGACTCATCAACGCCCAGCCCAAATAATTGGACCTAGAAAGCTGAAATTTTGCACAGAGGTTCCCTTTACAATGTAAAATCCTTCCTTACTCCTTGTAAGGAAGGATCTTCGTTCCCGTAGGATATTTTCCGAAATCCACGCGGGCGAAGCCGCGAGCAAAAGCTACTTTCAAATATTTAGGGCATATAGTCACAGCTGACTTCAACGATCATGCTGACATCGAACGGGAGCAGAGGGCTTTGTCGAAAAGAGCGAATATGCTGGCCCGCAGGTTTGCACGTTGTTCCAACCACTTTAAGATCACCCTTTTTAAGGCATATTGCACCTCACTGTACTCAATACAGCACAAGCGAGCTATAGCGCCCTCCGCGTCCAGTCCAACACGTTCAGGGCAGTGTTGGGGCAGCCCCGCTTCTGCAGCGCCTCTGGCATGTTTGCGGAAGCGCGCATCGACTGTTTTCACCGCCACCATCCGCAAGCGGTGCGCGTCCTTAGTGCGCAGGGTGCAGGCCAGCTCCAATACTTTTCTGGTGATGATCGCAGAGCGATTTAATTGCCCATACATTAAACAATGTTGTAACAGACATTATAACCAGGGCACTTAAATTTGATTAACCTTGACATATATTTATAATTACTTGTTTTGTATTGTATTATTTTTATATGAAATTTTTAATTTTAATTTAATTTTGAATTCTGTGACGCTGACAATTTATATTTTTAATCTTCGTTTATTTTAATTGCATTGACTTTTTATTTTAAATCTCTGACCTTTTTCAATTTGTATTCATTCGTTTATTTTAATTGTACTTACATAATTATATTAACATTTCATTCTGATGCGTGGCAGTATTGTGAAATTTTATTTTGTTTTATCTTATGTAATATGGGTTTTGCCTGAATTAAATTAATTTTGAATGGGGTCACTTTTTGGCGACAAATACGGAAATTTAAAAATTAGTTTTGTACACCGTGTGTGACTAAATAATATTAAATAAAAGGCTTAATGTGAGTATCACAAGTTTTTTTTTATATTTTTAAAATAAACTGTTTTAAAGTTATTAAAGAAAATAGATGAAAATTTACCATTCCCCATAACTCCGAAACTGCTGATCTTAAAATTTTGAAAAAAATATCGAGAATAGTTCTACACTTTTAAAGTACAGTAAAATTGATAAAAAGTCTATGGTCTTAAAATAAACCTACATGGGCAATGGGCATTTATAAAAAGTCAGAAGCTAGGTGTTCGTTTCAATTGGTCGTTTCCTGAGAAGAGCCAGCAAGAAATTCCACGGCAGCTCTTTTAAAAACAATTGGCAATTACAATGATAACCAAATACATTGCAACCAATTGGTTTTATCCATAATAGGTCAACGAGCTGGACTTCCATTTCAACTTCCTTACTGTATAGAATTGGATCATGTGCCCAACTTACCCTGGTCACTGCTGAGGCCACATGCTTCACTCACGCATCGTTTAATCATGAAAAAGGCAAATAAACCTGCCATCATTATTTGTGGATGAATAAGGTGACGTTTATAAAAAGTTTTACATATAAAAAATAATTGTAATCATAAATACAAACAATTGCTCGTTTGTCTCAGCCTCAGAGCGCGTCTTTATACATCAAGCGAATTCTTATAACATAAGAAAGGTAAGATCGGTAGGTCCCTGCTTACTCTGAAACGATTTCAGTATCTTGCGTAACAAATCCCTATTATACAACTTCAAAGGAGGAAAAAGTGCGGCTTCTGAAATAAAGGCCTCTGAATGCCAACCCAACTGTGTAGTGATACATGAAATATAGTCATTGTTCTGCAAATATATTTAATTAGCCCAGGTAACAATGAAAGCGCAAGCGAAGTAGGACGGCACAATATCTTAGGGACTACTGGCTACTACTTACGTCTCTTACATCGCGTGCTATGCGCTTATTTTATTTGTTGGTTCGGTCGATACGCCGCAGTGCTGTGTAAAGCGCCGACCTAAACGCACGGACTGAGTTTGACTTTGGTTTAGGTTGACGGGAGTTCGTGCCAACTGCTGTTGCGTATGTAATATCGTGGTGAGTTCCTTTTTCAAATATTTCATAATGCTTTTCGCTTGTTTTTTTTTTTGAAAATAGAAGAAAACTGCCAGTATTTTTCCGACTGAAAATCAAGAATATTCATGCGTTAGAAAATTAAGGAAATTCGATTATAAGTCTGTCCCTAATTTAATTTTGTTTCGTGACTAATAAGTAAAGATTATTAATACTAAGCTATATTTCCACAACAGTGAAAATTGTAACGGTTTTTTTGGTGTACATAACAATCTGTGTACCAATTACTTTGAAAGCGTTTTGTAAATAATGTTACTTGTCTGTTGTTACATTCTGGAAGCAATTTATGAGTTTTCTCCTTATATACGCAAGGAAAAGTTTCTGCTAAGAAATATTTTATACAAAACAATGTTTCAGTATATATTCTACAGACAGTGGAAGTTAAAACTTTCAGGAATACTCAATGTTATTTTCTATTTTACGAAATCGTTTTGAAAAATTATTTAATGAAAACCAATTTAGTTTTTATGTGCATTGTATTTACATAGTTTAAGTACATAGTTTACAACTTTCAATATAATTCAGCACGATAGCTATGTACATATAATGTTACTAAGCATAAATTTGTAGCTTACTGTGTTATTTTATGCATGCAGACTGCATTTCCTGAAACATATGGATTATCTACGTGTATTAGGTATTTGTAGACATTTTATAAAATTAAATTACCTTAAAAAAAACGATCTATTTCGATCTTATTAATAAATAAATAAACAAACATGTAATTTTCAAACTGTATTTTGGCGTTTTTTCTCTCGAAACTTTCATACTTACCAAGTTTCTTTTGGATTTTGTAACGTAGAGAAATTAAAGTTAATACAACACACGGTGAAAGGGATTTGTGACACAAAGTTATAACATGGATTCGATTTTTTTTGACAGTTATTTAAAAAAAAAACATTTTTGCACGGAACAGCTGTTTTATTAAAAAACTTTTTTACAAAAACAAAAACCGACTTCCAAAAAAAACACTACAAAGTGAAAAATAACTTTAATTTCGGAAGTCGGTGTCTTTGGATCTGTATTTTAGTTTTTTGCCACCGACTTCCGAAATTAAAGTTATTTTTCACTTTGTAGTGTTTTTTTTGGAAGTCGGTTTTTGTTTTTGTAAAAAAGTTTTTATTTTTCACTTTTTAGTGGTTCAGTTTGTAATTTATCTAAGTTACAATAACCCAATGTCAGCTGCTCATCACGTTTTACAAAATGTTGCTTTTCCCGATGCAGGGCCGTTAATTTTTGAGTAGGTCTCCTAGTAAGAACCAAGAGAAATGGAGCTCATGGTGAAGTCACCATTACCATTATTTTGACGAGCATAAACCATATTAAAGTAATCGAATCGCAACCTGTTATATAGTTAGATATAATTGAGTATTTCCGATGGCCCTCTGTGGTCTTCATCATCAGTTCCAGCTCACCGAATGGTACTTTCCGAGAGCAAATGCACGAGTTACTATAAAAAATACCGAAATTGATATAGGTGTGCCCATAAAATTTGAGGGTTTCCCTCGATTTCCATGGGATCCCATCATCAGATCCTGACTTGATAATCATGGGACTACTTGGGACGTATACCCTTTCGAACAAAAAAAGAAAAATCCAAATCGGTCTAGCCATTTTCGAGTAATCCGGGAACATACATAAAGAAAAAAAAAAAAATAATTAAAAAAAAAAACGTTCCGACGAATTGAGAACCTCCTCCTTTTGGAAGTCGGTTAAAAAAAGAAAAATGTCAACTCTGGTATGTCCAGAAACATGAACTGAATCCATGGTAAAAGTTGAGTTAAAGTGAAGTGAAATCAATCAATCTGCCTAGCCTTTTCCCAACTATATTGGGGCCGCCTTCCAGTCTAGCCGCAGCAGCTGAATACAATGGTATTCAGCTGCATTTGACGGCCTATCTGACCTCCACAACCCAGTGTCTGCGTAATAATACCCTTGGTTAAACTGGTTGTCAGACTTTCGGGCTTCTGACGACCCGTAACGACTGTCAAAGATCCACGAATGACAGTCGGTACAAACGGCTTAACGTGCTTTCCGAGGCACGAAGGAGTTTCGTTAAGTAAAGATGGTCACCCATCCACGGGTCAACCCCAGCAAGCGTAGCTTAACCTGATGGATCGACCCTTGCGGATGTTAATACTTAGCCACGAGCTCCTCCTCATTAAAGAAATCAATAGCAGAATAAAACGATAAAATATGTAAATAAAATAATACAATAAAACATTGCAGGATACAGCAATTCCCTAGTCTTTTTACATGTATTTCTATAATTTCGTAGTAAAGTATTATGATGAACTATGTCATCATCATCCCAATCTATTTGGCGTTGGCGCAACTTGTCCTTTTTTTCCATACTTCTCTATTTGTCGTCACCTCGGTAGTCACCCCCTTTCTAGCCATGTCATCTTTCACACAGTCCATCCATCGTTTCTTTGGTATTCCCCTACTCTTATAGCCATCGACATCCATACTCAAAACTTTCCTCACGACATTTTCCTCATTCCTCCACATCACATGCCCATGACAACCGATTTCCGCACAATTAATTTTCATTAGTTATGTTTTGTAAACAGTGACAATCTTTTAAGGGATCATTGTACTCATCATTATGAACAACTTTTACTATGGGACTAAACCTGAAATCACAAAAAAAAAATCAGGTATTCCCTACATTTTGACGAATTTTGCGAACATAAATGTACTGAACAGCTGATATTTTTTTCGCTATTTCAGGTCGATTTCAGGGTCCCAGTAAAAGTTGTTTGTAATGGTGAGTACAGAAGGTTGCTACTGTTTACCCTTACACGCAGTATTTGCATTTTTGAAGTAAGATGGCTCACCTGATGTTAACGGTAAACTATGACTTTACCACTGTAGTAACGTAGGTCTTAGACTTACCTAGTTCATGGCCTAGGTCCTAAGACATTATATCCTGAGTAGTTGTCTTTACAAAAGATATTATTTAAGAATCTACGCTATAAAAGAACTAAAAAATATCAGGACATAAAAATGGCTATGAATTATCAGGCCGATAAACTCGCAGAACTCTTGTTAGGTTCTAATGTGCCAGTAACTAATCTCACATTAAATACTTTTATCTACACCCATGCTATAAATCCTCTATAAAAGTTTCTGAAACAGTTAGCTTATTGCCAACATTAAAACAGTGTCATAGTAACCATGGTAACCATAATAGCATCCAAACGGGTGTTTTAATGTTGTACTGAATTTCATAATGCAACTCGTTTTCAAAAAAAGAACAATGTAATGCACGTGCGTTTCACTACAACAGCGCCGTAATTTAAAAAAAGAACTTATTCGAATTCAGGTCGTAGGTATACTATGACGCCGGCCGCCATGTTCGATACGAGTATTAGTATTGCTAAAAACTGTTTCAGAACCTTTTATAGAGGATTGATAACATGGATGTAGATAAAGTCTTGTATGCAACTGTACATAATACCCCTTATTATACGTCAGTTGCATAAATAACTATTATCTGCAACTTTGGACAGAATCATCGGGTCCTCCCGTCTACTACTCTAGTGAAACTTCAAACCCTTGCACTTTTCAAATCTTTTCAACTTTGTGAATTTGATCCTTATTACAACTAGAAGTTGTCCATTTGACAGGTGTCAGTAACGCATTATCTCGATGGCCGGACTGTCTACCCGTTTATTATTTAATTTTACGAGCATTCATTTTCATACTAATTTATTAATACCTTTTCTTACCCTTGATATATTAGGACCAGTTCAACGACACCTCACATAATAATGTGTTAGCAGAACGTATATTTATAGAAAATTCTCATTAATATCAGCTTTGAACCAGCTGATCAGACATGTTCCTTGGCCGTTCAGTCTTACATTGTCCTACATACGTTTGTATCTAATATTAGTAGTATGATGTTATAGTGTGTAATCACTTCTAATTGTGGCTAAATTTAATCTCTAATGGGCTTGATTCCAATATTAAATATGTGTTACCGGTGGCTAGACAATGAATTATTAAAAAAGACCTGCCAAGAGCGAGTCGGACTCGCGCACCGAGGGTTCCGTACCATCTTTTATATGTAATTTATATTTCAAGATTTCTCGAAAACGGTGCTATTTAGAGACATCGTTTAATTTTTCCTGTAATTTAGACTTATACTTCTATCACATAGAATCATTTCAGATTTTTCCCTATGCAAACTTCGGAGATAAAGGGGGGGGGGGGGGGGGGGGAACGGTGTTTTTTTAACATTTTTCATCAAAAGTCGAAAACCATGCGGCCTAAAAAAAGGAAAAAAAAATGTTTGAAAATGTGCAAACAGCGTATTTCCATAATTATGATACCCCACATGCCCTAGTAGCCCCACTTCGATTTTAAGACCCCCTTTCAGTCCCAGTTACAAAAAAAGCACATGTATTTTTGTTTCTTTCTTATTTCCAAAATAGTTGGGCAAACGTTATCTAAAACTGTTCTAAATTTCAAGTTGATAGCATTAGTAGTTCTTGAGATATCCAGCTGTGATAGACAGACAGACAGACAGACTGACAGACAGATAGACTGAGTGCCACCATAAGGGTTCCTTTTTTACCATTTTGGTACGGACAAAGGCCACTGCTGGCCAAAGGTCTCCCCCAAGAACCGCCACTTTGGCCGGTTCTGTGCTATCCGCAAATATGGTTCTGTATGTCCATGACAAATCGATTAATTATGATAATAACCACTCTTTTACAAATCTCATTTTAAAAGCTTCAGACATGATTGTGTTTTATTCCCTACATTTAAGACCAGTTGCATGTTTAGTCGTGTTAAATTAATAAAGGTAGAGTTTGTTAACTCCGAGTTATGTTTAACATGATTAAGAGGAAACGTGGGTGCTCTTTTCTCCATACAAAAAGATACAAACGCTCTCGCCTGTTTTCTTTCTGGTTAATGACCATAAAGCAATGATTTTTACAGAAATATAAATATCAGTTAATTTTATGCCCCTATGTTTTCCTTTTTGATGATATTTTATTTTTATAGGAACTAGAACCCTCCAAAAATGTGCTCAAAATTGCCTATTCAGACCGCTGTCAACAGACGCCTAGTGTACCAATTTGACAACTATTAACGAAAAAAGAAAAACATAGGGGCATAGTATATATCCTTCTTATTCAGTTTATGAAATATCTTTTAAATTGGTCCAATATTGGAGGAGGAAATAGGCGAGAGCCAAACCTCGAAATGTGACTTTTTACATAGGCTATTTATTCGGATCTGCAGTTGTCCTTATCGCACGAATTCGAGGGCGAAGCGCTCGCAGAGCGACAGCAATACCTTCTTAAAATACCTAATTTTCAAAAGTCTGGCCACCCGCCTTTCCTCTTAACATTTTAACTCATATTACGCGTTGCGCCACTAAAAAGTAACACCGGGTTAGTTAATCTGGCATTAGTGTTTTTTGAGTTGGAAACATTGCTGTTCAATAGACGAGATATAAAATAGAATTGCAATTTCAGAAATGAATGAACGGAAATTGCTTGGATATTGTGTACCCATCTCTTTACTCTACATTACGATAAGTTGTCGATAAGTAATATATTATCTTTCTTGTCTTTGAATTTTATAACATGACGTTTCATCGTATTGTACTAAATTTCTATGGAAACCACATACAATACGTATGTAGTTTCCATGGAGATTTAGTTTATTGATTGACGAAAACATCAGATGGAAAAATATGTACCTATAGCCTATAGGTTTTCTAAAATTTGTATTTATTTCTAGATGAGTTTATGAATATGAATTAAAAAAATACCCGGTGAATTTTCACTTACGTCGAACAATATAAAATACAAAATAAGTTCCTGTAACGTCTATTTATTTTGACAGTACTCACCTACACTAACCCAGACTTTAACAACTTAACTCTATCACATCGGTGGGTTTTACTCTAGGTACACATTTAGAAGTTTTACTCTAGGTTTACCTCTCTCTTGCCAGCGCAAGATGAATTATTTGATTAACCCTGAATTAGCTGGTAACTCCGAGTTATCTAACCCGTCCCATGAACCCCATAAACGCACAATTGCAGTCGAATTTTTAGTTTAAGGTTCCTTACAAGTTGTCATAAGTACAATGTAGGGTGCAGGAGTCAGGACTGCAGGAGGCAGGTTTATTATTATTAATTACAATTAGAATGTAAAATGTGTGCGTAAAATATAAACAGTTATTTATAGGTTTTATGTTTTCCTGTGGCTATCAGTCGTGGATCTTTGACAGTCGTTACGGGTCGTCAGAAGCCCAAATGTCTGACAACCAGTCTTACCAAGAGGTATCGTATTACCCAGTAACTGGGGTTGTGGAGGTCAGATAGGCAGTCGCTCCATGTAAAATATTGGTATTCAGCTGCATCCGGTTTGACTGGAAGCCGACTCCAACATAGTTGGGAAAAGGCTAGGCAGATGATGCTTTATGTTTTCGTATTTTCTATTCAAACGCAAAACATCTTGTTTGTCAAACAAATGTATCAACCATCAGAAACATTTGTAAGGCCTATATGAACCCACCTTGGTGGTAACTTTTTTTGGCATTATTTGCTTACCAAACACTCTCGAATACATTTTCTACTGCACTATTTACCATGTTTCTCTACTTCAAAGAAAACGCAAAGACAAAAAATGCGGTACATAGGTACCTGCGCTAAGTAGCTTGCGGTAGACGACCTATGACCTACAATATTGCTACCCCTTTCTACCGCCTTGTAACTCCTTTACAAAGTGGGTTTATGTACGGTAATGAGGTTCATTAAGGTAGGTACAGTTCTACAGCTTAGAATTACATTCCCCAGTGGTCGAACCGTCTTGGTAAAGAACATCCCTTTAAGTGTTCTTTTATTAGTTAGCCAAATATTCAGTATTCAATATCCTACCAACTTTTCATAGATGAAAAACTGCCTTGAACTTAAACTATATCGCCAATAACAGGTTAACCAGTGATAAAATAGAAAAAAATAGTGGCTCCAGAATTTAGGTAAGCAAAATACTTCTTAAAACTTAACAATTAGAAACAAGCGATTGCAAATATGCTTAGAAACAAAAAAAAAACAGAAACATGATAAATTGTAGTAAAAATGAGATAATATTAGGTCTTTACCTATGAAATTGCCGTTCTGCAGTACTGGTCATTTCAAATCAAAATAATTTTTGTTTGGCTAAGAATTCTAATTTCAAATTAATTTTATTTTAAAAACATGGATTTTTTTTTCCAAAAGTAGTCATTTGTTTATTGATTAGTGTTACATTTTCATCGCATTTCAATCTTTTTCGTCATCATGGATACGTTAAAAATTCGAGTAATTATGGAATATGAGTACCGTCGTGGCAGCAACGCGGCACAAGCGGCACGCAACATCAACGACGTTTACGGAGCTAACACTACAAACCAACGCACCACCTGTTATTGGTTTGCTCGCTTCCGTTCTGGAAATTTCGAATTAAAGGCGATTGTGGCCAAGCTGATGATACACAATCTACGGCTGAATTAGCAGCAGCTTTCGACGTTAGCTTCAAAACAATATTGGTCCATTTGCGTCAAATTGGCAAGGTAAAAAAGCTTGACAAATGGGTGCCCCACGAACTCAATGATCGCCAGCGCGAAGTACGCGTCGAGACGTGCCTTGCGCAGTGCATTTTTGCCAACGTAGTGGCAGTTTATTGATGCCTTTCTTAAAGAAATCAGCTGGCCGGGAGGCAACAAATTCTTCAAAGGCATTTTGTACTGCCTCTCGGGTATTGATTTTTTTTCCCGCCAAGAAGTTATCCAAATTCTGGAAAAAGTAGTAGTCTGTAGGCGCAAGGTCTGGTGAGTAGGGCGGATGACGGAGAGCTTCCAACCCCAGTTCTTGCAACTTGGAGACCGTCTGCTGTGCAGTATGAGGTCGCGCGCTGTCGTGCAGGAGCAGCGGAGACGAGCGATTGACCAATGCTGGTTGGAGATGTGCCAGCTTCTCCATCATTGTGTTCAGTTCTTCACAGTACACATCTGCAGTAATGCTCACCCCGTTTGGTAAGAAGCTGTGATGAATCACACCGGCGCTAGACCACCAAACAGTGACCATCACTTTTCTAGGGGTAAGTTTTCGTTTAGGGCATTGTTTAGGTGCTGAACCAGGATCCAACCAACTTGCTGAGTGCTTGCGGTTATCAAACAGAATCCATTTTTCATCGCAGGTAACAATGCGGTTCAAAATTCCTTGATTTGTGTGTCTGTTGAGCAGTGCAAGGCACGTCTCGACGAGTACTTCGCGCTGGCGATCATTGAGTTCGTGGGGCACCCATTTGTCAAGCTTTTTTACCTTGCCAATTTGACGCAAATGGACCAATATTGTTTTGACGCTAACGTCGAAAGCTGTTGCTAATTCAGCCGTAGATTGTGTATCATCAGCTTCCACAATCGCCTTTAATTCATAATTGTCGACCAAAGTCTTCGGACGACCGCGAGGTTCATTTTTCAGGTCGAAATTTCCAGAACGGAAGCGAGCAAACCTAACAGGTGGTGCGTTGGTTTGTAGTGTTAGCTCCGTAAACGTCGTTGATGTTGCGTGCCGCTTGTGCCGCGTTGCTGCCACGACGGTACTCATATTCCATAATTACTCGAATTTTTAACGTATCCATGATGACGAAAAAGATTGAAATGCGATGAAAATGTAACACTAATCAATAAACAAATGACTACTTTTGGAAAAAGAAATCCATGTTTTTAAAATAAAATTAATTTGAAATTAGAATTCTATTGCAGTGTACATTTTGATTGCTTTCCATTACTGTATTGTTTGGTCTTGGTCATAAGACTGCAAAAATCTGCTGCTCCATACATTTATGTCTGCAACAAAATGTATAGAACAGCTGTTTTTTATTCAGCCTTGGTCTCATGTTACAAGTTCATAATAATGATAAGTTGGTTTATTGTCACTATTCAGTTATTTCAAATAAGAACACCTTGCATATATTTAAGATATCTAGATACAGAACATTTTTGCCTACGAATAACAGTAGTTCCCATTGACATAAGCCAGCAGTATATTCGATCGTCGTGTCGTCGGTTCGAGCCCTTAATCGCATGGACATTTGCATCAATTTATCGTTTCTGGGATCTAAAAGTGATACACCTAACTGCTATATAATGGCTAATGTGGATACTTTTGGAGTTACAATGTCATTATCATTATATCGAATCTGCGTATATCATATTCATAAATGTACTTTTTAAACTATTTCGCTGTGTCCGTTCGGTCAGTCAGAAACATTTAAATGTTTGTATTGCTGACTTTCAGGGTACACGGATTGCTTAATCTTACTTTGTTTAGGAAACATCAATTATTATAATTTAATGAGGTAGGTTAAGTTCGATGCATTTTTATTTTTGGAATAGTTATGTCAGTATCACTGTTTTACAACGTTTGCGCACTGCATTCCATCCAAATCCGAATTCGTAATTTGAATTTCAAATTTTAAATTTATTTATTTATAATCAGGCAAACAAGAACAGATTGGACGGTGACATATGGCTGTATCTTGGGGGTCGGAATTGCGACATTTTCTGAGTTAAGAGTTACTTACATGATTATTGCATTACAGGCGAATATAAACTATAATGCAATTATATTTATGAAGGTTCGGCCCCTTCTAAAGCGTGTTCCAGTGGGAAATTTGTTCAGACATAAACGGGCTTCATTTTAAAATTAACTCAAAATATCGATAACTTTAAAAAACAACCGACTTCCAGTAAAAATATTAGTTACAAAGTAAAAATAACTTAAAATCAGTGTCTTTGGTTTTGTATTTTACTTTTTTGCCCACCGGATTCCGAAATTAAAGTTATTTTTTCACTTCTTTTAGAAGTCGGTTGTTTTTTTTCGTATAAAAGTTTTTTTTTTCACTTTTTAATTGTAGAACCTACCCCACACAAATTCGACCTGCTATGTAAATAACAGTGACAGGAAGTTATTAGAACATCATCCACTTATGCATTAATAGCGCGCGGGCTGGCATCGTCGCATTTCTAAAGGTTTTTCGTGATTATTTCATTACATTTAAATCAAACGACAATTTCCCCGGACAAATTCTTAGATCGTTGGTATTTAAAAGTATTTATGTTTCTTGACAGTTATTTTGGAAGTTCTTTTGGCTGCTGAGACCAAAACTAAAAACATAGTTATAACAAAGGTTTTTTTTTTTTAAATGTGTTTGTTATTTTAGTATATATTATGTTGTCTACGTTTTCCACGTGAATGAAGTCGCAGGCTAGTAAATAATGGAATTGAATTAATAACAAACAATATACTTGTAACCTTTAACCCAACAACATCATTCTTCCCAAATGTTATAAATATAAATGAAATACAACGCAAAAAACCCAAAAAGTCTAAGTATAGCCGAACATGTGCGTTGCCATAAACCGTTATAATTTACGATGGATCCTCGGGGGAAAACGCAACGTTTTATGTAAAGCGATGTATTACCCTTGAGACCAGATTTTCTCCGTGAGGTGGATTGGGTAGCTAGGAAAATATAAAACCAATGACACTTCCGAAATTAAAGTTATTTTTCACGTTATAGTGTTTTTTGGAAGTCCAGTAGGAACAAGGAACGGCCCCTACCCAAAACCAGATGGCGAATGATAGAAAAAGAGGAATGTGCCAGTATGTTTAAGAGTCAAGTGGTAGATAAAATGATTGAAATGAAGGATATGGAAGGAAAATCTGTGAATGAATGTTGGAAAGAGATGGCGGATTGTATAAGGAGAGTAGCAAAAGATGTGTTTGGAGAATCGAAAGGGAAAGGTATGATAGAAAAGGATACATGGTGGTGGAATGAAGACGTGCAAAAGATGCTCAAAGAAAAAAAAACTGCGTTCAAAGAATGGCAGGGTGTAGAAAATGGGAATGATAGTTTGAAAGATGATAAGAAGAACATTTATAAAGAGTGGAAAAGAAAGGCAAAAAAGGCGGTAGCAGTTTCCAGGGCTAAGGCGCAGGAGAAGTTGTATGACTCACTGGACAGCCCTAGAGGCCAGAAGGAGCTCTACCGCATTACAAAAGCAAGAGAAAGGAGAACGAGAGATATTATTCACATTAAATGTATGAAAGACGACGTCGGTAAGGTTCTGTCAAAAGATGAGGAAATAAAAGAACGATGGAAGACTTATTTTGAAAAACTAATGAACGAAGAGAATGAATGGAATGGTCTGCTCAAAGAGGTACAAGTAAATATGGGTTTGGTCAGGGAAATTAGCATGGATGAAGTCAGAAAGGCAGTTCAAAGTATGAAAAATGGAAAGGCTCTGGGCCCAGATGATATACCAGCAGAAGTATGGAAGTGCTTAAAAGAAGATGGATGTATGTGGCTGACTTTATTCTTCAATAAGTTGTTGCATGAAGGAGGGATTCCACAAGAATGGTGCAATAGTTCGCTAGTGCCCATTTACAAGAACAAAGGTGATGTACAGGACTGCAACAACTATCGAGGAATAAAGCTCATGTCACATAGTATGAAGGTATGGGAGAAAGTAATAGAGAAAAGACTGCGAGAGGAGAGTGAAATTACCCCGAACCAGTTTGGGTTTATGCCAGGTCGAGGAACAATGGACGCCACTTTTGCACTCCGCCAATTGTGCGAGAAGTACAGACGTGCACACAAGAACTTGCTCATGGTGTTCATTGATCTGGAGAAAGCGTATGATAGGGTACCTCGGGATGTGTTGTGGTGGGCCCTGAAAGAGAAAGGTTTGCCCGGGAAGTACGTAGAGTTAATTCGTGCTATGTACAGTCAATCTCGTACCTACGTCCGGTCGGCTGCTGGCAATACCGACGAGTTCAATGTGGCTGTTGGCTTGCACCAAGGGTCTGCTTTAAGTCCTTACCTCTTCCTGTTGATTATGGATGCTCTGACGTCGACTCTACAGGAAGAGGCACCCTGGTGCATGCTGTTTGCCGATGACATTGTTCTTGTCGGTGAAGATGTACCTGAGATTCGGAGCAGATTGGAGAAATGGCAACAGAAGCTGGAGAATGTTGGCTTGAAAATCAGCAGAACCAAAACCGAATACATGTTCTGCGATTTCGGCGGTATCTCCAGTGCTGGAGCCATAGCGCTTGATGGCGCGCTTCTCCCAGTCTGCTCCGACTTTCGGTATCTCGGTTCACTCGTCCAAAGCGATGGCGAAGTAGATCGGACGGTTAAGCACAGAATTAACACTGGATGGATGAAATGGCGGCAGGTCACGGGAACAATCTGCGACTCCCGTATTCCCCTTAAACTTAAGGGGAAGATATATAAAACAATGGTTAGACCTGCTGTCTTGTATGGATCAGAATGTTGGGCCACAAAAGGGATGAATGAAAAGCAACTGCATGCAACTGAGATGAGAATGCTAAGAGGAATGTGTGGTGTTACACGAATGGATAGAATAAGAAATGAGTACATAAGAGGAAGTTTGAAAGTGGCACCGGTGACTGAAAAGTTGTGCGGAAATCGGTTGTCATGGTATGGGCATGTGATGCGGAGGAATGAGGAAAATGTGGTGAGGAAAGTTTTGAGTATGAATGTCGATGGCTATAAGAGTAGGGGAAGACCAAAGAAACGATGGATGGACTGTGTGAAAGATGACATGGCTAGAAAGGGTGTGACTACCGAGATGACGACTAATAGAGAAGTATGGAAAAAAAGGACATGTTGCGCCGACCTCAAATAAATTGGGATAAGGGCAGGAGAATGATGATGATGATGAGTGTTTTTTGGAAGTCGGTTTGTTTTTAGGGTTCCATACCTCAAAAGGAAAAAACTGAATCTTTATAGGATTTACTTCGTTGTTCATCTGTCTGTCTGTCAAGACTCTTTTTCTCAGGAACGCGTGGAGGTATGAAGTTGTAATGAATATCAAATTCGTAGGTCTATGGTCCCTTGGAGCTATAAAAAAAGTGTCTACGCTTGGGCAGCGGCTATATCAACACAATAAAAAATACGGCCATTCATGCGACATATTTTGATACCCCAAATAAATCCGAACCTGTAGGGTATTTCCCGTTGACCTAGTAATTAATTTCATGAAAGTCACATAATTTTTTTTGTGCAATTACAAACTTGCATGAGGAGCACGTGGCTAAATAATAACAGCCGCACGGGTCGATCCGTCAGGTTAAGCTATGCTTGCCGGGGTTGGTCCGTGGATGGGTGACCATCTTTACACATCGAGACTCCTCCGTGCCTCGGAAAGCACGTTAAGCCGTTGGTCCTGGCTGTCATTCGTGGATCTTTGACAGTCGTTACGGGTCGTCAGAAGCCCGAAAGTCTGACAACCAGTCTTACCAAGGGGTATCGTATTACCCAGTTACTGGGTTGTGGAGGTCAGATAGGCAGTCGCTCCATGTAAAATATTGGTATTCAGCTGCATCCGGTTAGACTGGAATCCGACCCCAACATAGTTGGGAAAAGGCTAGGCAAATTGACAAACTTGCATTTACAGTGGGAGTTGCGGTCCGATTTTAAGCGAACAATAGTTAGTTAGTTATGTTGTCTAAAGGTGAGGGTGTTGTATCGGTATTGAATAATAATGTTCCGTCTATTCTAAACGTGTTAAAAATGAAATATTATTAACAATGGTCAAAAAGTTTGTTGCTTATAATATTATTATTGTTTTTCATTAGTGAACCGATCCTACAATTATGAATTTCGGGACTCGGCCATCTTTCACTCGCCTGTATCGAAAAATGAAATAAAACGAGCAAACGAATGCTCATTCATATTTGTAATTTAGTCGGTGTCATAAATATGGAATGAAACACAACACAAATTGTGCATTTATTCCAATTAAGGCGCTTTTCCGACTGAACGAACTTGAGCGTACGGTCCTTCTCTGTCTCGCCCGCCGCGCCGCTTAGTCTCGCTCTGTCCCGCTCCTTGCGCACGCCCCTCTAGCAAGGAAGTCACTATTTTTTAAAATTATTGTAATAAAAAAGGAATAGCGATCTTTTGAATTAAAATAAAACGTGAATTATATAGATTTTAAAATTACCTATCTATTAGTGTAATCATCAAATCATTAGAATGTTACCTTTAGCAAAAGATGCATGGGATCAATAATTGTCGTCACTAATACATTTAAAATCTTCTTGTAAAAAAGTGACGACAATTATTGATCCCATGCATCTTTTGAAAAATGTGAAATGTCCAAGGATATTAGTATTAGTATTAGACTTTTCCCAACTATGTTGGGGTCGGCTTCCAGTCTAACCGGATGCAGCTGAATACCAGTATTTTACATGGAGCGACTGCCTATCTGACCTCCACAACCCAGTAACTGGGTAATACAATACCCCTTGGTAAGACTGATTGTCAGACTTTCGGGCTTCTGAGGACCCCTAACGACTGTCAAATATCCACGAATGACAGCCGGGACCAACAGCTTAAAGTGCTTTCCGAGGCACGGAGGAATCTCGGTGTGTAAAGATGGTCACCCATCTACGGACCAACTCCGGCAAGCGTAGCGGAACACGGCCCAAAGTTTGTAAACACAATCGAAGTGTACATTTAAATTTAAACAATTAACATTATTAACACTTACACGTGTGAAAGAATTAAAAAGTGAAGAATTACAGGATAATTTTTATACATACATACATAAACTCACGCTTTGTTTCCATGGGGGTAGGCAGAAACCACGCCACGTGCTACGATCCTCACATACTCCTTTTGCCTCGTTTACGTTTACTACGCACCTGACCTTTCTGAAAACACACAGGTAATTTAGTGGTTAAAAAAATTATATATTGGTTATGGTAGGGTCCTGATGTGTAGCGCAGGCGTGAAGGATGGTACCACTCAGTCAGAGGAAGTACGTAATGCGAGGGAAGTAGACGTGTCTCTCTTTGATCTCCTCTATCACACTTCTGATGTGACCGTGGGGTCACCCCAAAATTCTGGCCTGTTACTCTCAACTTGCAAGACGAAACCAACCAAACTTACCCCTGGTCGTAAGAATGGGTTAAGATTCTGATAGCCGCGATGTAGGTTAAGGCGAGTATGTCTGCTAACGCCACTATTGAGAAATAATCTACAGGTAAAGAACTATTTTCTGTATTTCTTTCAAAATTTTAGGCTCAGTAGTTTCGGAGATAAAGGGGGAATGGTCAATTTTCTTAAATAACTTTAAAACAGTTTATTTTACAATTATAATAAAAATATATCTGAGACCCTCATAGTCATCCCTTTGTGGCGGCATCTACATCGCCACATACGCATCAATGACATAATGTCACGCAATCCTGCATCCCGCAATTAGAGTTTACTACGCAACTAGCATATATAGAACGTCCCGACATCAACGTCATGTCAGAACGTTACGGTACGGAACGGTACGTTGATTTTAGATGACGTTTACCCAACTATTTTGCAAATAAGAAAGAACTAAAAATATTTATATTTTTTTTGTAACAGGGTCTTAAAAATTCAAAGTGAGGCTACTAGGGCATGTGGGGTATCATATGAAAGAACGCTGCTTGCACATTCTCAAACATTTTTTAATTTTTTTTAGGCCACATAGTTTTCGACTTTTGATGAAAAATGTAAAAAATAATACCCTTATCTCCGAAGTTTGCAAAGATAAAAATCTGAAATTATTCTATGTGATAGAAGTTTACATAAAGATTACAGGAAAAATAAAACGATGTCTCTAAATAGCACACTTTTTCAGGAATCGGAACGAAACCCTCGGTGCGCGAGTCCGACTCGCTCTTGACCGGTTTTTTTCTTTTTGTGTAACAATTTTATTTAATTATGCTTGAAAAGCTGCCAAAGAAACGGAAAAGGCTCCAATTAATTTGCAAGTTTAACAGTTTTAATATTTTTGACCGATTACCAAAGTGGAGTTGGTATGAAATAATTAACATAAGATTAAGTAAGAATGGAGTTATATACTGAAAGCTGTTTCTTTTCTGCAATTTTTTAAACTTATCAAGAAGATGTTATCAAGAAGATACTTACGTCTTGAGTGCTTCAAGCTATTGGATTTCAATTGTTAATTTGGAGTTATTGAATTGACGTAAACAGACGCATGTGTCGATCGAAGGTTAAGGCTTGTCTGCCGTAAAAAGCGCGGTCACTGTCGGACTACATAGAAAAGAAAGAGAAGCGCGATGACACAACGCTTGCAAAATATGAAGTAAATACCGATTTACAAAAAATCTATTGATTGGACTAAAAAAGTAATGACATGAAATCATTCCTTATTATTTTGTAAAGAACTGTATAAATTTATGAACACTTTTAATGAAAACTATAGGAGTAATATGGTAAAAACTCGAAAAAATAGACAGAAATAGACCTGGATTTAGTTATTTCTTTCCTTAGTTCTACAAACTAAAATAGATTTCAGGACAATGAAATCACTTTTTATGTATAGTAGATTACTGTGTATTTTTTTCTATCAAAAATATGCTATAGTTACTGTAAAAGATGGTTACAAAGTTATTTAGTTTCGCCGTATTTTGGGAGGACAAGCCTTAAGCTACACTTGCCACGGTAGGTTCGTGGATGGGTGACCGTGTCTCGGAAAGCACGTTAAGCTGTTGGTCCCGACTGTCAATCGTAGATCTTTGATAGTCGTTAAGGGTGGTCAGCCCAATGGTATCACAACCAGTTTGTTACTCAGTAACTGGGTTATAGAGGTCGGATAAGCAGTCGTTCCATGTATAATAATAGTATTTTGCTGCATCTTGTTAGACTGGGATGATGATGAAATGATTTTACAGATTCAAAGTGTTTAAGTTTATCAAAAAATGTGGTCATTTATAAAAAAAAAAAATTCAGATGTAGCAGGATCTAGCTAGCTAAATAAACTTTTACTTTTAAATTAAATAAAATATCCATTGTTTTACTATAAAGGCCTTTCAGTCTTGAATAACTATTATTGAGGAAATTGACTTGATCGATTTACTAACAACTGTAGAATTACCATTCTATTAGGTCGGGGAAAAAGTTCCTTCGTATTTTATATACAAATTCAAGACTTTTTTTTTTTCATAGTTTATTATTTAGTTATGTGTCATTTGCCAAATGGGTCAAAACTGTTTTGTGGTCAACCCCTAACTCTTCAACTATGTCTTACCTACTAATATGCCAATCTTGCTCCACTTTTCCAAAAATGGCATCGGCCATATATATCCGTAACGGGGCAACCAGAGGCGACTAGAGCGAGCTGCATCATTGACATCAAAATTCCCGGACTGAAAACGCTTGAACCAACTTTGTGCTACTCTTACTGACAATGCGTTAAGTCCATAAACGTCACAATTTTTTTTCGTGGTTTGTGTTGCATTTTCCCATTTTTGTTATAAGACTTCAAAATGTATCTAATTTGTTCGTTAGATGCACTCATTTTGGCGGGCAGAAAAACAATTGAAAAATGGCGGGAAATCGTTTTTACTTTTTATTTTTCTTTTCTAAAATGTCATCTATTTAATGGCATCAAAACCAGCCAGATACAAACAGTAGAGCCAAAGAGATTTTATTACAACTTTACACCTATAAAATACGAAACAACTTTTTCCCCGACCTACATATTATACAGGGTGTAAGGGACAGCCCTCCGCAAACTCACAGGGTGCATTCAGCTCCTCATTTTGAATCATATTCCACCGGAAATTTTCTTAGGAAAATTTTCATTTTTTCAATTTTTTTGCAGTTAAGTACATTATCATTATTTCAATGTAAAATTGCATTGTGTGTTCGCAGCATTCCATTTATGTAAAAAAAACTGCAAAAAAAAACCAGCAATGGATGTTGAAATACTCTAACCAACGTGAAATCAGCTGTTCACTTTCTGTCTAGCTACAGAGTTCATCGAACTCACCGCATACCTATTACCTACCCCTCCCAACCAGTAATAGACGCTCCGATTTGTGCACAAAAACACAAACAAATCAGGTTTATTGGATTCCCTTAACGTTCCTGAAAAAATTTCATGTACCGGTCATCTTAGTATGACATACTGAATTCAACCTATCAGTTTGCGGAGGGCTGTCCCTTTTTTTTTTTTTTTTTTTTTGAGGGTGGGAAATCATCAAATAACTTCTCCCGCTCTGGGTGGAGCGGAAGGGCGTGTCAGACTTTTACTGACTAAAACCCACCCGTGTTCCTTCAGTTGCCTATGCCAGGGCCGCGGTAACCTCTTCAGACAACCCCCTTCAGACAGTCCCTTACACGCTGTATTAGTCGTTTTGAAATGTTTTATAACAATACTCTTTCAACCTTATGTTGAAAATCTCACGTTGTTGGTGTTTATGGCTAGTACTTGAGATTAATAAATAGTTGTAATGTTGACATTATAATCAAAATGCTGCTTTTTCAACTATGTTGGGGTCGGCTTCCAGTCTAACCGGATGCAGCTGAATACAAGTATTTTACATGGAGCGACTGCCTATCTGACAGCCACAACCCAGTTACTGGTAAGACTGGTTGTCAGACTATCGGGCTTCTGACGACCCGTAAGACTATTAAAGATCCAAGAATAAGAGCCGCTACCAACGGCTTAACGTGTTTGCTGAGGCAATGAGGGTTCTCAGTATGTAAAGATGGTCACCCATCGACGGACCGACCGTGGCAAGGGTAGCTTAACCTGATTGATTGACCCGTGCGCCTTTTTACGGTTCCGTACCTCAAAAGGAAAAAACGGATCACTTCGTTGTCCGTCTATCTGTCTGTCTGTCTGTTTGTCAAGACCCTATTTTTCAGGAACGCGTGACGGTATCAAGTTGAAATTAATATCAAATACGTAAGTCTATGGTCCCTTGGAGATCTAAAAAAACCGGTCAAAAGCGAGTCGGACTCGCGCACCGAGGGTTCCGTTCCGATTTCTGAAAAAGTGTGCTACTTAGAGACATTGTTTTATTTTTCCTGTAATCTTTACATAAACTTCTATCACATAGAATAATTTCAGATTTTTCGCTTTGCAAACTTCGGAGATAAGGAGGGGGGGACGGTATTTTTTTTTACATTTTACATCAAAAGTCGAAAACTATGCGGCCTGAAAAAAAAAAAAAATAGTTTAAGGATGTGCAAACAGTGTTCTTTTATATGATACCCCACATGCCCTTGAAAAATTTATAGTGGGGCTACCACTATAAATTTTTCAGTCCCAGTTGCAAAAAAAATATAATTATTTTTATTTCTTTCTTATTTGCAAAATAGTTGGGTCAATGTCATCTAAAACTATTCTAAATTTCAAGTTTATAGCATTAGTAGTTCTTGAGATATCCAGCTGTGACAGACAGACAGACAGACAGACTGAGTCACACCATGAGGGTTCCTTTTTTACCATTTTGGTACGGAACCCTAAAAATTCTAACTCAACGCAATAAAAAAATACCGCCATTTATGCGACACACAAGTAAATCAAATCCTAAAGGGTACTTCCCGTTGACCTAGAATAATGAAATTTTGCAAGAAGTAAGGTCACACAGCACAAGTAAAGGAAAAAGTCCGAAAATTATTGATTTGTAATTTTATGTCATAAAAAAATTTTTTTTGGCATTACAATGTAAAGTTTGTTTTTGGGATAAATTCTTTTCAACTACGGAACCCTACATTGTGCGTGGTCCGACACGCACTTGGCTGGTTTTTTTACTTAGCCACGAGCCCTTCAATCTAAATGTATACTATTCGACATAAAGAATATTGTAAATGTGAAACTAGCTTTAGATAGTTTGAAAATTTAAAGTTTTTGAATTTGTAAAGGTCAGATGGCAATTAGCCGCATTTGCGCGACACCAAGGGCGATCGCAATATTGCTGGGAAAACACATTCAGTATAATTTTCTCTTTATGAAACGCCAAAATATACAATCCTGTGCTACAGTTAATTTGCATTACAAATCAGCCCAAAAGCGACCACTGAGTAAATGAGACTTTCACGAAATAAGCTTATTCTTATGACCTTGATAGAATAATCCTACAATTTCTTTTCATGATGTCAGTTAGGTGTACAATATTATCATCACCATCTACGCAAAGAATGATGGTCATCCTTACGTATTCGCAACGGAACTCGGTCTATTTATCCGTTTGTGCGCTTATAACTCGAGAACCACTTATCTGATTTATTTTTAAGTGATAAATTATGTTCTTTAGCTAGTTTTAGTACTTATAGTAATCCCACGCGAGCGAAGTCTTAGGCACAGATAGCAGCTAAAATGATACGTTAGAGATTAAAGAATTTTGGGCAAATATTTTTTTACTGCCGAAACATAACATATCTATCACCAGTTTTGGCATACTGGAGATAGAAAAAACTGGTCAAGTGCATGTTGGACCACGCACAATGAAGGGTTCCGTAGTTGGGATGAATTTATCCCAAGAACAAACTTAACATTGTAGTTGAAAAACGTGGTCTCCCATACATTCCAACTGTAAATATAAGTTTGTACTCACAATATTAAGAGATTTACCATGTTATTTGTTTGGGTCACAGAAATTCATATTAATCGGTTTAGTTGATTCGGAGCAAATTGGCTGTGACAGACGGACAGACAGACACGAGTGATCCCACAAGGGTTCCGTTTTTTTCTTTTGAGGTATGGAACCCTAAAAACTTATGTATTTATGGTTTTAACGTCCCAATAATCTCAGATAAAACAAAAGAAATCGAACAAAAGGGACGTAAGGACAGATAGCATTATATTGTCTATCATCAGTATCGATCTGTCTTTTATTGACAGTAGGTTATTGGGTCCAGCCGTTAGTATCCAGGTTGTGTAGCTAACCAGCTATAAATTTTCTTACAAACTGGTAAGTTCACATTTTCCATCGTTTCCATGTTTTTTCGTTTCGTTCGTTTATCCTTTTTCTTCGTTTCCATTGTTATTCTGTCAATTTGTTTTTGTTCCAAAATAAAAAACTTTGACATTTTTTAGGGTTCCGCACCTCACAAGGAAACAACGGGTCAGTGGATACGAAACGGGGTACTATGAAAAATCAGCAGGACGACGGAGCCCCGCTTCGCGGGCCTCCTATTTCTGTCTGCAGGGTTTAAAGGAACCTAACCAACCAAACCTCGGGGTGCCCAAATTTGACCTTGATCTCAAGGTCGATGACCCTGAGGTCAAGGTTAGTGACCTTAGGGGAATCACAGATCTTGACTTTCAGAATGTTGACCTTGAACCCAAGGTCAATGACCCTGAGGTCGTCGAAATTAATATCAAATACGTCGGTCGTCACAGCTGGATATCTCAAAAACTACTATGCTATCATTTTGAATTTTGAAACAGTTTTAGATCACGTTTGCTATTTTGCAAATAAGAATGTTTTTTTTTTTGCAACAGGGACTGAAAGAGGTTATTCGAAATTAGAGGTAGGACTACTAGGGCATATGAAAGAACGCTGTTAGCAAATTATCAAACATTTTTTTTCTTTTTTTTAGGCCAAATAGTTTTCAACTTTTGATGAAAAATGTAAAAAAAATACCGTTCCCCCTTATCTCCGAAGTTTGCAAAGAGAAAAATCTGAAATTATTACATGTGATAGAAGTAGTAAAAATTACAGGAAAAATGAAACGATGTCTCTAAATAGCACATTTTTTCAGAAATAATCAACAAAAAAGTTACATAAATACAACATTAGTTTTTTTTATACTAAACCTCTTAAGGGGTCGTTGTACTCATCATTTTGAACAACTTTTACTATGGGACCAAACCTGAAATCGCGATCAGGTTTGGTCCCTTAGTAAAAGTTGTTCAAAATGATGAGTACAATGACCCCTTAAGAGATTTAGTATAAACAAAAACTAATGTTGTATACCTATGATGGTACGGAACCCTCGGTGCGCGAGTCCGACTCGCTCTTGACCTGTTTTTTTAAATGTATACAGTCATTGCAAGATCTACTTGAACACAACTTCAGCATTATAATTATGTCCGTAGGTATAAACAAATGAAAGGTCTGCTCTTCATTTGTTTAAGTAAACAATAGATTTGTGTTATCAGGCCATTTGTTACTTCGACGCTTGATTCAATGCAGATTGGATTATGAAATGTTTATAAAATTAAATTGTATAGTTTCCAGGTTACTGACATTGGTTTGAATTAGTTTCAACGTAGTTTCGTTGTAATTTATTGTAATTATAAATTTATATCGTGTGTTTTCAAACATTAGATTAGGATTTACAGGAAACTACGAGAACGTATCGCCTGCATAGTTTTTACTTTTCATAGCATCGTTCACCATTTTCAGTTTTTTTATACTTTTAAGGTTGATGCGCCAGGGTAGCCCGCCTAATTCAAAATTTCTTAGGTTTTTTGCAATTTGTAGGTCAGTGTGAGCTTGTATGTTGATTAAAATATGATTTGCGGCCGTAGCTAATATGGCTTTACAGAATTATAATCATTAGAATCAGCAATACAACTCCATAAGTTAGCATTTATCTCAAATCTAGCGATTTCATGAAATCATGAGGTTTGAGGTAAATGCTAACTTATGAAGTTGTATTGCTGATTCTAATGAATATAATTCTGTAAAGCCATATTAGCTACGGCCGCGAATCATATTTTAATCAGCATACAAGCTCACATTGACCTACAAATTGCAAAAAACGTAAGAAATTTTGAATTTCGCGGGCTAGCCTGGCGCTTTCGCCTTAAAGACGCTTCTGTAAGGTATAATAGAACTTTTATCCATTAAACAACTCAACCGCTGAAAATTAAAATGAATGAATGAATGAATGAATGAATTGAATGAATGAATGAATGAATGAATGAATGAATTGCACCGACCCCAGCGTGGTTTAACCAGACTCGATTACTCGAATGAACCCATAGATTCACACTAGCCCCTGTTGCCTCATGTTACATGGTGCAACAGAGACCATTGTATATCTGTGAGTAGACCGGGGGGCGCGGTAATGGTAGGGAAGACATGCCCTTAGGATATGGAGGGGATAAAGAGCCTACCCAGTATGCACCGTAAAGCAAGCCTTGGAATAGTGGAGAGACGGGTGATATAATATGGATGGGCTTTTTTACGACAAAAAAATAAAAATCAAATAATAAATACATACAAAAATCTTTGACATTGCTTAAGATTAGGATACGTAACTTAAACAAAGGTCATACGGATAAGGTAAACCCTGACTCCTAAACTAGGTGATCCTGTGACTTTAGGAGTCTGAAAACACAAATAAAAACATAAATGCCTTTCCCAAGTTTGAAACTGTCCGCAAGACGTAGGTACCTCATTATCAATCTGCCTAGCCTTTTCCCAACTATGTTGGGGTCGGCTTCCAGTCTAACCGGATGCAGCTGAATACCAGTATTTCACATGGAGCGACTGCCTATCTGACCTCCACAATCCAGTAACTGGGTAATACGATACCCCTTGGTAAGACTGGTTGTCAGACTTTCAGGCTTCTGACGACCCGTAACGACTGTCAAAGATCCACGAATGACAGCCGGGATCAACGGCTTAACGTGCTTTCCGAGGCACGGAGAAGTCTCGGTATGTAAAGATCCATCCACTGACCAACCCCGGCAAACGTAGCTTAACCTGATGTATCGACCAGTGTGGCTGTTATTACTTAGCGACCAGCTCCTCAAGGCGTACTTCTCCACGCAAGGCATACCTAATTAACAAACTTATTTAATAACCTGTGTTTGCTGCAAGTCAAGCAACTATTTTGGAACAAACATATCTAAAACGCCTTGATCGTTAATGAATACTACGATAATTTTTTGTTTTTAAAATTCCTATAAAACCAAATATTGCTTAAATCATTTGTATTCTACATGTTAGCCATCGTTATTATTTTGTGAATGTTGATATAATTGATTTACTTACTTACAAAAATCAATCTTTAGTCGATTCTGCAATAATCGATATATCGTAGGTACTTATTATATAAATACTACCCACCATTATTATTACCTCACTTCTCGTTTGCGCCTTAAGAAAGACGGACGTATAAACTTCCTAGTGACTTTCAATTGGCTACTAATAATCTATACATTTTAAAAAGCCCATAACTCGTTTTATTAAAGTGTTAGAACCTAGATTTCCTACAGGTTATGGGCCCAGGTTACGTTTTTACTGCAATATAAGTGGTTAAAATTTAAATAAAAAATATGGGCATTGTCAAGTGAAATGGACGTGATAAAAGGTGCAAAAAAAAAAAAAAGTTCATCATCGAATTGTTAGCCGGCACCAAAGACTACAGTATATTATAGGGTACGGCAAGACGCCACGCCGCCGCCGCCACGCCACGCCACGCATTTGTTGCTCAACCTACCCTCAATTTATGATGGCGTTATAACTGCGATCGAAACTTTATCGGAAGATAATTTAATGCTAGCATTCGTTAAACCAAGGCTTTTGGATCATGAAGTCAAGTTTAAAAATGAGTCCAGTGATACCAGTGTCAAAAGTTTTGCAATTTGAGGGAAAAATGGACAGGAATTTCGAAAAACAAAATTCGATAATTCTCAAAATAATAAAGGGAATAATAGCTTCAACTAGGAAGTTAACAAGCAGAAGAATAAGTCTCAGTTCATGAAGTGTTATCACTGTGTCCGCAAGAAGCATGTGAAAAACAACTGCTTCTACTTCAACAGAGCTCAAACATTACAGCAGCAGCAGAAAATACGGAGAGGACAAGGACGGTCCAGGCAGTTGGAATCAGTGAACCATCCACGTCGAGCTATTTTTCTGGCTTTGATTTTATGATGGCAGACTATCAAGCGGATCATGATGGAAGATACTTTCCTGTTGGTTTCTGGAACATCGGACCATATTATAAACAGGGAAGATCTTTTCATTAGTCACACCGTCTTGCAAACGCCATTAAAATTTCTATTGCTTAAAATGGTGAATTTATTTCAGGGAACGATGTATGTGACCAGCAACATGGGCGTTCAAGAAGTTTTGGAGAACGTGTTCTTCTGTGCTGCGGTACCACCTGTTGTTCTTCACGAAAATGCAAGGAGCAGGGTTGACAGTCATTTTCGACCAGCAAGGAGCACAATACGTAAGGTTAATAAAACTATCATGCAAGGTATGTTAAAAAAAAAATAATTTAATTGCTGTAGATTTAATGGCATGTGTAAATAAGTGTCAATCTGTTTCTCGAGTATGCAGTAATAAAAATATGTACAAACTATGGCAGTGTTATGGCTGTATAACTATGTAAAAAAAAAAAAAAAAAAAATAATTCATCGAAATTAAAAAAAAAATAATAATAAAATGGTCGATGACACCAGCCAAATCGAAACTGTTATGCGAGCCTGGATGATAAATTGTGTGAGGCCCACGGAGGTGAGGCCTGTATAAATAGGAAACAAAGGCGATTTCCGTCCATATCAGGTCAAAAATAAAAGTCATGTTAAACAGCTATTATTATTGTGCACTCAGATATTTGTGGACTATTGTTACTGTTTATACCCCCAACTAACGACAAATAAAAAAAAAACTACTTTGTACTTTTTGTTAATGAGTATACGCATTAGGTATACTTTGTTACGTACCTATTTAACTTATAAAAAATCAGATATGTTTGCTGTTTTTAAAGATTTCGTGGCTAAAAGCGAGGCTAAGTTTAATTTAAAATTAGTCAACTTGTACTGCGATAATAGTGGCAAACATTTATCGACTGAAATGAAAGGTTATTTATTGTGTAGAGGGATATCAAAAAAAAAAATATAATATCATTTAATAGTTCCGAGAACACCACAGTTGAATGGCGTTTCTGAATGTATGGTCAGAATCATTACTGAAAAAGCTCGCTCAATATTAAACAAAGTGTTTTGGGGCTATACTGACTGCTGATTATTTAATTAATTTGACCCCAACTAAAACTTTGAAACTTTCAAAAACATCATTCGAAATGTGGCATGATACAAAACCTCAAATTAAAAAAAAAAATTTTGAAGGTTGGTTCAACTGTTTACGTTCATAATAAAAGCAGTAAGACCAAGTTTGATGAAAAATCATGGAACGGGATACTTGTGGGTTATGAACCAAACGCTATAAAGTTTGAAACCCAGAGTGCGAAAAATTACATAGTAGTCAGGGATGTTATTGTTGATGAGACTGGTTTTCTTCAATCCAGGCCAGACCTCAAGTCTGAAGGGAATATTAAAAAATTCTCACGGCAAAGCTGATTATGTAATATCCAAGTCAGTGCCGGTCAAGTCTCATAACTCTGACAGTTCTATATCAGATACGTATACGGTCTAAATCTGATGAGCACGAGTGTCCTAGTAAAGTTCGCAAATTAAACCATGATAATATAAAATTGAATCGGAGCAAATAAATGATATACTTTTTGATACCCCATCTTCACCAAACGAAAACACAAATAAAATCCTGACGTTAGATGATACAATAGGTTCAAAAGTCGTCTACCTATGTCGTTTAGTGAAGACGATGATGATGATCGCAATTTTGTGTGCTCAGTCTATTCTATGTAAAATACCAAATTCATTAGAAGAGATCAAAACAGATCTCAGTGGGAAAGTGCAGTAGGGACGAACTAAATTCTCTAAAGCTAAATAATACTTAGACTTTAATACCAACACCTGAAAATAAAAACATTGTCAATTTATTGTAAATGGATGTTTTCTGTAAAACATGATGAATTTAGAAAACCTTCAAGATAAAAAAAAAAAAAAAAACAACTTGTGCAAGGGGTTTCGGTCAAGAATACCTCACGGACTATAATGAAACTTTCGTACCAGTATTAGCATGAATAGCTTTAGATGTATCTTACTTTTGCGAATCAATTTAGTTTGCTAGTTCGTCATAAGGATGTCAAAACTGCCTTCCTAAATGACGAATTAAAGGAAGATATTATATGAAAGGCCCTGAGGGTATCTTAGATAATTATGTGTTAAATTAAATAAACTTTACGGGCTGAAAAATGCAGGCAGCTAAATGTTGGTTTGAAGTTTTCGATCTATCTCATAAAGAAGAAGGTTTTCAAAATTTTTCAGTCGAATAGGTGTCAATATATGCTAGACAATGGAGATGTACATAATAATATTTGTCGTTTTATATATAGGTAGGTGATTTAGTTGTAGTATGCGCTGATATTGAAATAATTAAAAAAAAAAGGTATTTAATGAGTAAATTTAAAATGACGATGAATGAAATGAATGATGATGATGAAATAATTTTAATTTTATGAAATAGCATTAAATCAAAGTGCATAAATATAAACGGTATTAAATAAATTTAATATGCACGATTGTAAACCTGTCAATACACCAATGGAAAATAAACTTAATTATGACGCATTAAACTCTGAAGAAAAATATAATGATCCATGTTGAAACGTTATAGAATGTTTAATGTATGTCATGTTATGCACTCGTCCAGATTTAATTACTTACAAGCGTTAATATACTGAGTAGTTATACGAACAAAAATAGTAAAGAACTCTGGCAGTGTCTAAAGAGAGTGCTTCGGTACTTGAAAGGTACTGTTGATTTAAAATTAAGTTATAGGTAAACGATGTGCCTACACTAACATTATATGTGGCTACGTAGATTCAGATTGGGGTGGCAGTGATTCAAATGACAGGAAAAGTACAACTGGGTATTTCAAGCTGCAAGCAAACCTGGAGTACAAAGAAACAAATGTCAGTTGCTGCCTCTTCAACTGAGGCAGATTGTATAGCATTGTATGAAACTGTCATGGGAGGCTTTAGGGCTTAAATCACTAGCAGTTAGTATTAAGATAGATATAATTAAATCAATCATATTCTATGAGGATAAAAATGGCTGCATAAGCATTGCAAATAATCCAACCAATCACAAACGTACAAAACACATAGATATAAAGTATCATTTTTCTAAGGAACAGATTGAGAAAAATGTAATAAAATAAAATTACATTCCAACAGTTCAGCAGTTGGCAGATGTTCTGACCAAGGCATTACCCGCTATCACTTTTCAAGCGATGAGAAGTAAAATGGGCTTCGACTAAGATACTCATTGAATGTTTAGTGATTCTACATAATAATATGATTTATGATTAATTTAATTATTATTAAGAATAATTTAATGAAATGGTTTGATTAAGGTTTTCTGGGTTTCCCTTAATCCTTGGCAGCTAATGTTGGACCACATGTATTTCCCAGCAAACACTAGGAAGTGAATATGTTCCGGTCAATTAGGTAGTATGTACTATGACTTATTTTGTTTGTATAATTGGTAGATTAATTTTTGAGGGGGCGTGTTGATATAATTGATTTACTTACTTACAAAAATCAATCTTTAGTCGATTCTGCAATAATCGATATATCGTAGGTACTTATTATATAAATACTACCCACCATTATTATTACCTCACTTCTCGTTTGCGCCTTAAGAAAGACGGACGTATAAACTTCCTAGTGACTTTCAATTGGCTACTAATAATCTATACATTTTAAAAAGCCCATAACTCGTTTTATTAAAGTGTTAGAACCTAGATTTCCTAAAGTGAATAAATGTTAAACAATACTGTAAATGTTATTTATTTGCCTATTCAGGTATTTGGAGTTTTAATATTTTATTTTGTAAAGTTGTAGCCATGTGCCCAAGTGATGTTTTGTTGTCTGTGGCGGTTTGGCGCCCACGGGCTGTAAAACATAAAAAAAAAACCATCTTAACCTCACTTGGAAGCATGGCGATCAAGCGGGAATATTAGAAAAGTGCAGATTATTTGGTTGATTTATATACATATGTGTTATTTCACTATATTGTCTACTGCTGCACTAAAATCGAAACATGATAACTTGAAATTTTTTTCTATAGACAAAAAAATCCAAAGTAGCACCGTCTATTTTCTGTTTTATACGTTTATACGTAAACAGTTAATTATTTTGCAATAAAATGTACTTTAAATTGAAGGTTAAGAACTTACTCAGCTAAAAATTGATTTAAATATAGTATTTGATCATAAATCTATATTTAAAAGAAGCGCGTTTAGTTTCGGTGCGCGTGAGAGTCTTCTATCTCTCTCTCTAGACAACCATAACGCCATTTCACATACGCACCAAGCAATATATCCTCATAACCATGAATTGCACAAATAAATATATTTTCAGAAAGGAAAGATGAAGACAAAATAACTTACTTTTTTTTGCATTTGCACGCCAAATGCAAATGTCATTATCACGAAATTAAATTATTTCGATCAAATATTACTATTTTTAGAGTGAAATAATTATAATTTAGTCATTACTTTATCGTGAAACTACACCGCAATTTAAAAAAAAACGTAAGAAATTTTAAATTTTGCAAGTACCCCACTTGGCCGGATTCCCTTGAACATTGAACTTAAATGGAAAAAATATAAAACAAATAGAATGAGGTATTACACAAATGATAAAGAATGATAAGCACGATGTGCACATGTGATTAAAAATTTTGCACTTTCTCGTGTAAATTATACGAGTTAATATCACGCTTCAAATGCACTTTGAGTCACGTATATAATTATTTATTTAGATATCTATTATACCTATATATACAGGGTGTAAGGGACAGCCCTCCGCAAAATAACAGGGTGCATTCAGCTCCTCATTTTGAATCATATTCCACCGGAAATTTTCTCAGGAAAATTTTCATTTTTGAAATAATTTTTTCAGTTACTTTTTCTTTATTTCAATGTAAAATTACATTGTGTGTTCGCAGCACTTCATTTATGTAAAAAAAACAGCAAAAAACAAAACTGAAAACAAAAAAACCAGCAATGGATGTAGAAATCATGTAACGAACGACGCGCGAAATCAGCTGTTCACTTTCTGTCTAGCTACAGAGTTCATTGAACTCACCGCATACCTATTACCTTCCCCTCCCAACCAGTAATAGACGCTCCGGTTTGTGCACAAAAACACAAACAAATCAGGTTTATTGTATTCCCTTACCGTTCCTGAAAAAATTTCATGTACCGGTCATCTTAGTATGACATACTGAATTCACCCTATCAGTTTGCGGAGGGCTGTCCCTTACACCCTGTAGGTAATCTAGGTTGTAAGATTGATTTTTGTAAATAATTAAATCAACACTATATTTAAGTATACATACAGTAGGCATGTACTGTCTTAAAAAAAACAAAAAGTAACATATTACAAAAAAAATCAACATCATTGCAACTAGGAAAAAACATTATAATTAATTATTATAATACATTATTATTCTGATAGACGTATTTTATATGCACTGAGGTCACTGGGTCACTGAGGCTTGCGAAGTTGCTACAAATACGAGTTGTAACTTAAATATCGCACAATGTCTTGTATTTTCGAGTTCATTAATATATTGGCCCTTTCAGACTTCAAAAATACATATTATATGAACGTCAAAAAAGTTCTTAATATTGTGACAACTATAAAGCATCATTAAATTGTGGTCAAGATTTAGATTCGTTATTATGTGACTGCTTTTTCGACTTTTCCTTTGGCTGTATACATGTTACTGAGAAAAAACAGTCACATAATAGGTCCGGGAAAAAGTTTTTTCGTATTATAGTATGTATGAACTTGTAATAAAATCTCTTTGGCTATACTATTTGTATCTGGCTGGTTTTGGTATCATTGAAAGTTTAAATTTTAAAGAACATAATTCCAAATTCAGATTAGGAAAATGTGTGATTTTCATTTGTTTTTCGTACTGTCAAGATGAGTGAATCTAATGAAGAAATTCGATACATTTTGAAATTTCACTACAAAAAAAGTGAAATGCAACGCAAGCCGCGAAAAAAAATTGCGATGTTTATGGACCTAGTGCAGTGTCTGTGAGAGTAGCACAAATTTGGTTTAAGCGTTTTCAATCCGGAAATTTTGATGTCAAAGATGCACGTCGCTGTGGTCGCCCTATTACGGATAAAATGGATGCCATTTTTGAAAAAGTTGAGCAAAATCGGCATATCAGTAGTTACGACGTAGCTGAAGAACTGGGAATTAACCACAAAACAGTTTTGACCCATTTGGCAAATGACACATAACTAAATAATAAACTATGAAAAAAAAATGTCTAGAATTTGTATACAAAATACGAAGGAACTTTTTCCCCGACCTAATATGAATGAATCTAAATCTTGACCACAATTTAGTGATGCTTATAGTTGTCACAAAATAATGAACTTTTTTAATGTTCATAATATATTTTGAAGCCTGAAAGGGCCGACATATATAATGAACTCGACTGTACTCTCATCATCATAACAACTTCTACTATGAGGCCAAACCTGAAATCGCGAAAAAAAAGTCAGCTGTTCTATAAATTTTGACGAGTTATCTGTTATGCGAAAATAAATGTAGGGAACAGCCGATTTTCGTTTCGCGATTTCGGGTTTGGTCCCATAGTATATGTTATTCATAATGATATGTAAAATTACCCCCTAAGAGGCTGTGCATTATTTAAGTTACACCTTTGGTTTGGGCTTAGGTATATTAGGAGAAGGTCTTAAAACCTTACGTTACCATCTTTATTGATATAGTTGAGGTCTTATGGATTTTTATCATCATTGTGAACTATAAAAGTCCATTTTAGGGTTCCGTAACAAAATGGTAAAAAAGGAACCCTTATGGTGGGACTCAGTCTGTCTGTCTGTCTGTCACAGCTGGATATCTCAAGAACTACTAATGCTATCAACTTAAAATTTGGAATAGTTTTAGATGACGTTTACCCAACTATTTTGCAAATAAGAAAGAAATAAAAATATTTGTTTTTTTTTTTGCAACAGGGACTGAAAGGGGGTCTTCAAAATTTAAAGTGGGGCTACTAGGGCATGTGGGATATCATATGAAAGAGCGCTGTTTGCACATTCTCAATCAATTTTTTATTTTTTTTAGGCTGCATAGTTTTCGACTTTTGATGAAAAATGTAAAAAAAAATACTGTTCCCCCCCTTATCTCCGAAGTTTGCAAAGAGAAAAATCTGAAATTATTCTATGTGATAGAAGTTTATGTAAAGTTTACAGGAAAAATAAAACGATGTCTCTAAGTAGCACACTTTTTCAGAAATCGGAACGGAACCCTCGGTCCGCGAGTCCGACTCGCTCTTGACCGGTTTTTTATTGTAGAGGTTTGATAAATGCAGTGACAGTTTTATAAACTAGCTCAGAACACTTCTTTCAATCATCTAAAACACCAATAAACCCACCTTAGTTTTGTAGACTCGAGTGACAAATCTGTTCCATCTAGCATGAACAGTTCAAAAGTATCAATGCTCGTTTAGTGCGACCAACAACCAAAACCAACTTTTCTTTCAAAATCAAAATCAAAATCAAAAGTCCTTTATTCAAATTAGGCTGAGAATCAGCACTTTTTGAACGTCGAAATTACAGTAAGACAGTCCCCACAAAACGCCCGCCCTTCACCACTTCCTAGTGCTTTAGCTGGGAAGAAGAAGTAGCGGAACAAACTCCCCAGCAGCACAGCTGTCTGTTCAGTTAGAAGAACTAGATTCCCTAAGCGATATAAGTCACACGTTGTACCAACCTCGCGTCCATCTGAACTTCGCCTAAGTCTATTGAATTAAACAAGTACCGCAATGCGGCATTGCTCGGACATGCAGAATACCGTCTGATATTTTATTTAGACATAATTGCATTGAAGCTTGAACTTTAGCGAGGTTAGGCGGCTTGGCGTGTTAGGCAGACAGCTGGTTCATTAATAAGTTTTAAAAAAATATTTATATATCTTTTATATTATATTATTATATACGCGACGAATTGAGAATTATAACGCGAACCCTTATCTAACCGCTCCCGCCACAATCCGCTCGTCCAATAAGGTCGAGTCGAAGCTTCTAGAAGGTTCTAGAAGCTTCGAAATAAATGACACGCAGCCTTGTCGTTGACTTTTAGTAAGACGTATGTCAACAGTCAACTAAGCTGCGCACATTTTTTAGATACTTCTATTAGATTTATAAAATTAGGTCTTCGCCCCCGACTATTTATGTTAAAGAATCTTTTTTTGAAGTCGGTTAAAAAGCCATCAAATATGCATTTTCAAATTAGGTATTTTTCAAGTTACAGAGAGAATGCAATAGAGAACCAAGACGGGTGAAAAAGTTCGTAAAAACTAATGCTGAAACAATAAAATAACACGTAAATTGGCCCAGAATCGGTTAAAAAGTCACCAAAATTCTTATAATTTCAGTTGAAAGTTAAAACGTGCATTGAAAAAATTTTTTTTCAGCTAGCTTCCTTTATACAGATAAATAACCGTACTTACTTGGGTTAACTTTCTTGTATGGACTACTTTACCAACAACAAGCATTCCTAGCATACTTAAATTAGTGTGAAGTTTTAATTTATTTATTAATAGTCAACTGCTGACAGTATAGTGCACGGGGCAAGCACGCGAGGTCATGATGTCTCCAAAACAACCCTGGACATGCTAGAGTTTCCCAACGAAAGTTAAAACTGTTTTTTTTAAACCACTTTTTAAGCCATAGCTTTAGGTAACAAGTACTCAGTTTCAGATTATCATAACCATGATTAATTTAGAAGATATTATTTAGAAGACTTTCTGAAGCAAAAGAGAGCAGAATGAACAAAATAACCAACCTTAAACAGAACTCGGGGTCATTTGTTCACAAAATACTAAAAAATACATAAGTTGACTTATGTAATGCCAACATACTTTATTTTGTATACAATTGTTTAAATATTATAAAGCAATATTTCAGCGCAAATAATCTTACTTGCCTTATATTCTATGAATTATTTAATTTTTAAATTTTTTTATTTATTTTTTTATGAAAATAATTAATTGTAAATTATACGTTATATGAACAAAATATGAATTTATGACAGTTTAGAAACAAACGAATTTTATTCCTTCGGCATTTTGTAAAATGTAAACAGTTTACAATATTGCTTAAAGTATCCCAAGTTCAGCATTATCTTTTAGTGTAAGTGCATTGATCTGCTAAACTTCACCGCTGAAGGTGGGGGGGACTTGGCGAGACAACTGGTCGCCACCATACTCGTATGTTACGTACCTATTTTAGTTCTAGAGACTAGCTGACAAAAATAGGTAGCAGAAAAGGTGGAAAATTGATTTTTACGCGTTTAAACAAGTTTATATTTATATGTTTATTTTTATTTATATAGTGTATACAATTAAAACAACTAAAAACGTAAAAAAGCCAGCTGTTACATAAATTTATATGTTCGCATAACTCGACAAAATGTTGGCAAAAACTGTTTTTTTCGTGATTTCATAGTTTTCGAAATTAAAGTTATTTTTCACTTTGTAGTGGGTCAGTTTGTAATTCATCTAAGTTACGATAGCCTAATGTCAACTGCTCATCACCTTTTACAAAATATAAGAACCAGGAGAACCCACCATTATGCATTTTGACGAGCATACATTACTTAGCAACCATATTAAAGTAATCGGATCGCAAACCGTGAAATGCTTATCTAAGGTATAATTGAGTAGTGTAGTGGTCTTCATCATCAGTTCCACTTCACCATATGGTGCTTTCCGAGAGCAAATGCACGAGTTACTATAATTACCATTTTATATGTATAATATATTAATAATGCGACTAATTTGGGACAGTGCTCCTGATGAGCGAGTCCCATTACTGGCTGGACGTACGACGCGTTGCACAGAACACGCAAGCTAACCACTCGAGGTCATTGGCATATATCTGCGCCTTAACCCCTCAAGTGTCGAATGCACCCCATGTGTGCATAAGAAAAACCATTAAAATAGGTAGGTATATAAGCTTATATCACATATAATTAAACGTAAAAAAACATCATCCGATGGAAAACCAATCATCATCATTATTAGTGAACCTATGGAGTTCGCAGCTAACACCCCTACCCCCCCGCGTGTCAAATGCACCCCAAGTGTGCAAAAGGACAAAACTTTAAATAATAGGTATATAAGCTTAGATCACATATAAAAAAACATCATCCGATGGAAAAAATATCATCATCAGTAGTTGTGAACCTATGGGGTACGCAACTAACCCCCAACCCTCCCCACTCGCTGGGGTTTTGGGTCTAAAATTAGCAAAACTCAGACACTTGAGGGGGCCTAGTATCAGTCTTTTTTTTTTTTGTGGATGGGAAATCATCAAAAGGCTTTGGGTGGAGCGGAAGGGCGTGTCAGACTTTTACTGACTAAAACCCACCCGTGTTCCTTCAGTTGTCTATGCCAGGGCCACGGTATCTCTTTCGAACAACCCGCGACCCCGGCGGCCTTAGCCTGCGGATCAAGAGTAAGTTTACTATACACAATTGGCAAATCGTTATCTTTACCGATCGCAGTTATCGGCAACGTCTGACTGGTCAGAAGAATTTGAAGAACTTTGAGCTCTTCCAAAGAATAAAGTGGTCTCTCTAAGCTTTGCCTTGATATTTCAGACATAAAACTAGATTACAAAAACATTTTCGCCAACTTCAAACTAAATTAGAACAATTTCGAATCAAATCGCATGGTTCTATACACTTTCCTCCATTTTCGCAGCGTTCAAGTTTGAGTACATTCTTATGGATGATAAACACGCGAATGTCGTATACTAAACATGTTATAAGATCAAGTATTTTGTTATGTTCTTACTGTATAATACATTATTTGATTTAAATGAAACTTTATAAATTTTTCACCTAAAAATAATTAAATCATTTCAATTTGTGTTCTCATCATTCAAAATTCTGCCGTTCCCTAAGATTTTTTTCAGTAGAAAATGGCATGTTGGATTATAACAAAGAAAATCCACAGATTACTACAGATGGGACACTCTGCAGTTAAGGTATGAAGCTACAAGTACGCGGCGGGCTCATCACTACTGGGTCAATTGAGTGGGCTGCCGCGCACCGGCCGGCTCGTAAGTTAGTTCGATACTCACTCACTCACCGCGTCATAAAAAAAGACAACCGTAACGAGTCAGAACGTATAGTTACGCATTAAAGAGAGGCAACTTGTAGATAAATATAACTGTAGGTAATAAGCGTTGTGCGACCTGGGGCCGTACTATGACGTAAAAAACATCATAGATCCACCATCATCTTGACGACACGGTTGGCGCAGTGGTTGAGCGATTGACTGCTGCGCAGCATGTCGCGGGTTCGATTCCCGCACGGAACAAATATTTGTACGACCTACAAGTATTTGTTCCGAGTCTGGGTGTTTTTCTATGTATAATATGTATGTATTTACAAAAAAAAATGTATATAAGTAGTTTATCAGCCATCTCGTTACCATAACACAAGCATTAGATTGCTTAGCTTGGGACTAGATGGCGTTGTGTGAAATGTCCGAGGATATTATTATTATTATTTATTATTATCATGGATTCGTTGAGAAAAAAGGATGGTGTTATATGTCGTATATAGCTCTCTTTCTCTCTCACGTTGGAACCGTTCAACTTCTGCCCTGCTATAAGAGCTCATAGTAAGTCACCTGTATTGCACTTCATTGTGTCGTAGCAAGAGTCGCTTTTTATTTAAATGATTTTGCTGAGTGTCCCATCTGTATTAATCGGTGGTAAAACTTTGAAAAAGTGGGAGACTTTTATGATATTGAAGACCAAAAACAAAATAAAATAAGAACCAATAACTTAGAAGTAGAGACAATTCTTTAGTAGGTATACTCATCAAATTAAATCAATTAAAATAAAACATAGAAATAACTAACAATACTTACAATTAAAAATGTACATAAAATCAAATTTAAATACGTTGTAACAATCATTAATTCAATTGATAACCAACATGAATTTGACGACGTCGCGTAATGGACATAGTAATTTGTACGTAGTCATTCGTGACTTGTAGTATATAAATACTACGAATTAATTGAAGGGGAGAATTTGTCGATTTGTTAGTGGGGAGTTTCGATTTTTAATCAATAAACATGACACAACACAATAACACGCCTTTATTTTACCTAGGGGTAAGCAGAGGGTAGGGAGGGCAGGTACCTATATCCACATTTCGACAATTGTTTGTTTGGCGTTGAAACGCTTGGACCGAGTGCTCATGGTTTGTTCAACGAAATCTCCGAACGGCTGGTTGACACTTCCCCTCCTTCCTTTTACGTTGGCCAGAGGCTTAGCATTGCCATACAGCGTGGCAATGCCGCCAGTCTCGTGGGTACTTTACCAGTCGACAGCGATGCGGAGGAATTTTTCGACGCCTTTTTTTAATAGTTTTAGTTAGTTTAGGATATTATATTTTTACCTTACTCTTTTCGTCAGTTATGTCAAACGGAGCAAGCCTATTCATATTACACGGGCACATATTCAGGGCTATTACTGAGAATTCCTGAATGAAAAACTCAATAAAGCTTGAAATAAAACCAATAATGATAATCTAGTATCTTTACGATCGCTCTACAATTTTTTTTATATATCAAGAATTTATTTAAAGAATTTATTATATTTCTAGCTTGTTTCACAAAAAGTTTACCAATTAAATATAGGCAAAACCTGTATTTCGGCTATCAGCGCCAATCCCCACGGAAAATTTTACAATTATCATAGCCATTAACATTAATTTTTAAAAGATATTTACCAATAGTGTTATTATACACATCTTATTAAATTTTATATTATAATATGTAGAGTATGAATGCGTGACCTCTCACTGTGTGGAATGAAGTGTGAGTGTGTGAATTGAGAGAAGGTGTGCGTGAGTGTGTGTGTAGGTAATCCTTGTAAAAGTTAAACATTTGGAAATTAATGCGTTTGTTCTGTGTGAATTTTGGAAGTATCAATCAAACAAGTTAACGCTAACGTATACCGTTATCATTGTACTAATATGCAGTAGAAGTTCAGTCTCTTCATAGTTTAGTTTTTGTAAATATTCAGACACCTTTTTTTTGCATTGAATTTTTGTTAGTGGGTATATATTTATAGCCCTGTTTAATCTATTGTAAAGAAAGGGTCAAATGAAGCTCGCGAAGCGTTGGCTAAACTTACTCTTAAAGAGAGTCACTCTGCCACATACCAAATCTGCTCTTCGTTTTTGGAGGATTCGTGGGTCATATACCTGTTTACTATGCTGTAGCAGAGTGACACTCATTACAAATAACTGTCTAACGGTCAAGACTCCACAGAGCTGATACAGTGTAGGAGTAGGAAAATATAGTGGTTTAAAATGTCTCACCTTAAGAATTGCACGTTGAGCGATCTCTAATGGCTTTAACGCCATATTGAACTAATAAGAAATATAGTAGCATAGACTTATAAATAAAGATGGACTCCGCGCCGCGCATATCGAAAGTGAAGCACCGTGCCGATCTATGTGTGCATGATTTGAGTACCTGCAAAGACGCCGTCGCTCGTGTCACGTAATGGCGGCCGGTCGGCATACTATGATGTAAATGTGTGCGCGAGGCGTGTTTGTATTTGTACAAACGATACTTACCATCTTTTTTTATAAGTCTATGTATAGTAGGTATATTTCAATGAATGTCGATAAACTGGATTTCCCTAAAGGGTGTAAGCAATTAGATTTAGGTACCTCCGAGGAAAACCTTCCCAATTTCTTATTAGATATCTGTCGATTTGTGTGAAACTGTTCCAATATTTTTTATATAAACGCGAGCGAATTTTTTTATAGGGAGAATAAGAATAAATTTTCAAGAAACATTTGCGGCAGTTTTCACTGAATCAATGCACATTATGAAACTAGTTTGTTCAGAATCGATTTATTAATTTTTAAATAATTAATAAATAATAAAATAATTAAAGGGTTGGTATCAGAATGACTGGATCGCAAATTGACCACGTCGCTCTTAGTCCAAATCTCAAAATGTCTAAATCTCAAAATGCCTAACTCGCAAAATGACTACATCGCAAAAAGTCCGAACATTTGTGTAGGCACCTATACATTAATCTCTTTGGTTCTTATTGTGACTTTTTTTCTTACTTTCCCTAGACTATGTGCTTCCCCAAAATTCACTCTTTACACCAAACTTGAACCAAATCGATCCATTTTGATGCTTGAACAAACAGACCAACCTACAAACACACAAAAATGTTATAAAATCACCTATTTTGGGTAATGTATTATACTTACTTTAAAAAAAAAATTAAAGGGCTTGTGGCTAAGTAACAGCCGGACGGTTCAATGGATCAGGTTAAGCTACGCTTGCCGCGGTTAGTCCGTGGATGGGTGGTCCGGATCTTTAAATACCAACACCCCTCCGTGCTTCGGAAAGCACGTTAAGCCGTTGGTCCCGGCTATCATTCGTGGATCTTTGACAGTCGTTACGGGTCGTCAGAAGCCCGCAGGTAGGTCTGACAACCAGTCTTACCAAGGGGTATCGTGTTACCCAGTTACTGGGTTCTGGAGGTTAGATAGGCAGTCGCTCCATGTACTGGTATTCAGCTGAATCCGGTTAGACTGGAAGCCGACCCCAACATAGCTGGGAAAAGGCAGGGCAGATGATGATGATGAATTATGATGTATCCAGTCATTCTGATATCAACCCTGTGTATAGGTGCCTACACAACTGTTCGGACTTTTTGCGATGTAGTCATTTTGCGACGTAGGTATTTTGAGATTTAGACATTTTGAGATTTGGACTAAGAGCGACGTGGTCAATTTGCGATCCAGTCATTCTGATACCAACCCGGTAGCTATCAAAATGAAATATTAACAGTACACGACAACTGAACGTTATTCTGACAAGAACTTTATCCAATTGAGATAATGTTAAATTTTCAGAGTTGTTGAGATCATTTCGAGCACTCTGTTCGTCCAGATATTATTGACACTGACTGTACCTACTAGGCTAGACCCTTATACGTGTGCGACTGTGTGCGGGCGTACATTTATAATGTGACCACAATTTTCTCTTACAATCAGTGCAACAAATTCAATAAATAAACAATGTTTTATACATTTTTAATACTATTATGTTATAATCATAATATTATAATTGGTGTGTTTGGTGGTATGTGTTAATTACGGCACAATGTTTTATAATATTTTATCTACACCCATGCTATAAATTCTCTATAAAAGTATCTGAAACAGTTAGCTTATTGCCAACATTAAAACAGCCAGTGTCATAGTAACCATGGTAACCATAATAGCATCCAAATGGGTGCTTTAATGTTGTACTGAATTTCATAATGCAACTCGTTTTCAAAAAAAGAACATGGTAATGCACGCGCGTTTCACTACAACAGCGCCGTAATTTAAAAAAAGAACTTATTCGAATTCACGTCGTATACTATGACGCTGGCCGCCATGTTCGATACGAGTATTAGAATTGCAAAAAACTGTTTCAGAACCTTTTATAGAGGATTGATAACATGGATGTAGATACAGTCTTGTATGCAACTGTACATAATTAGGTATTAAAACACTCATGTGATACTATTATCACACTCGGATTATAGCCCTTATTATACGTCAGTTGCATAAATAACTATAAGGCCGGTGCAGCAAGACTTCTTTTTCATGCACTTCTATTTGCCTTTATCATTTCCATAATTCCCTGTTAGCTATATCTTTCATTAAGCCCGTCCATAGTCTCTTTATATACGTATAGTCTTCCTTCTACTAGGCTAACTCAGGTCCGTATTACAGAACGTCACTCAATACTCAAGCATTACTCAAAACTAGATTCAAGCCATTTGATTGGTTGAAACTAGTTTTAAACTAAATTTAAACAAATATCAGTGCTTGAGTTTCCTTCTGTAATACGGACTTCAATCTGCCTAGCCTTTTCCCAACTACGTTGGGGTCGGCTTCCATTCTAACCAGATGCAGCTGAATACGTATTTTACATGGAGCGACTGCCTATCTGACCTCCACAACCCAATAACTAGGTACTAGGATACCCCTTGGTAAGACTGGTTGTCAGACTTTCGGGCTTCTGACGACCCGTAACGACTATCAAAGATCCACGAATGACAGCCGGGACCAACGGCTTAACGTGCTTTTCGAGGCACGGAGGAGTCTCGAGGAGTCTCGCTATGTAAAGATGGTCACACATCCACTGACCAACCGCGCCAAGCGAAGCTTAACCGTGATGTATTTACCCAAGTGGTTGTTATTACTTAGCCACGAGCTCCTGGAGCTCCACGAGCTTCTACTAGACTAACTACGGGTAAATACGGTATGGGGCTCACATATGTGGTGCAATAAATTCTACCAGATACTTGATATCGCCTTTGCTGACGATAGACAAAAAATAAACGAAATCGGTGCAGTAATTAGGTCAAAAAGTAGAGTTTTAATTTGGAGTAAATTTAAACAATCTGTAGAATTGGGCCACTAGGTCAATGAGTGAATGAACTTGAATCCTTGAAACAAAAAAAAACCATGTTCGGCGAACAATGGATTGGGTCCTATGGTGCACCGCAGGTGGCCAGCTCGGTTGTCTAAACAGAGTGATTTCTTTTACTGAATTTATTTTGATATTTATTTTGTTTGAAAAATTTACTTTTTTTATTTTAGGTTTTTAATTTAATATTTAATTTTGCTACTCCCGTGGACTAGTAATAATTATAGTTTGATTTATTGCACATGTTCCAGTCCTATACTGTATAAATCTTGACCTTTCCCTAGCAGAGCATACAACAAAGTACCTATGACGTACACGTACGTGACGTACTATTAATAGAAGTTCATGGTAAAATCAAGAAATCGATATACATGGGGCATAGACAATGGTCAGGGGGTTCCGCGTAGGTCATAGGGGAGGTAATTGATATTAATTGTAACCTATTAATGTGGTGGAGAGTTTTGAACTTTGCTTTTATTTTTAACTCTGTACATAATTGATACTTGCTTTAATGTTAGACTTCAAGGTTCAATCCCCTTTTAACCCCCGACGCAAAAAGAGGGGTGTTATAAGTTTGACCACTATGTGTGTGTGTGTGTGTGTGTGTGTCTGTGTGTCTGTCTGTGGCACCGTAGCGCTTAAACGGGTGGACTGATTTGGATGCGGTTTTTTTTATTTGAAAGCAGGTTTTCCAGCGATGGTTCTTAGACATGTTTTATCAAAATCGGTTCAGCCGTTTCAAAGTTATCCGCTCTTTTGTTAGCTGCGGTAGGGATCTTAGACGCGTAATGGGTATTTACTTTACTTTCAAACCTTAGTGTGACCTAAAATTTGAAACATCCATGTATGCTATCTATCTTTGCAAGATTATGGACTTCTTGGTCTGATGCTGCAGCCAGGATATCCAGCATACTAGACACTCTTGAAAAAATAATAGCAGAAATGTCGTGTTTGGATTCATTTACATCAGTATTTCATTCTACATACAATGCAATGGTTGCAACACAATGAGCTGATGCTGCAGCCAGGATGTCCAGCACACTAGAACACTCTTGAAAAAGTAATAGCAGATATGTCGTGTTTGGATTCGTTTTGATCAGTATTTTATTCTACATACAATGCAATGGTGGCTACACGATGAGCTGATGCTGCAGCCAGGATATCCAGCGCACTATAATACTCTTGGTAAAATGATATAGCAGATATGTCGTGTTTGGATTCGTTTTGATCAGTATTTGATTCTACATACAATGCAATGGTGGCTACACGATGAGCTGATGGTGCAGTCAGGATATCCAGCACACTAGTACAATCTTCAAAAAAAAAAATTGCATATAGTAGTGTTTGTATTCGTTTTTTTATCAGTATTTAATTCTATTTGCAGTACGACTGTGGCATCAGGATAAGTTAATGTTATGTGCAGAGAAACTTAACTTCTGCAGTAATAACAATGCATTTTTATGTTGTTAAATTGTTTAAAAAGTTTAAAAATGTTAAAATAAAAATTAAATTTAAAATTTAAAAAACCCCCAACGCAAAAAAGAAAAGCGAACATTTAAAAAGTCAAAAATAATACCTATCGTTGAGCCATCAAATTCGATTGAGTAATACCTATATATATTTAAGTTACAGAAATTGATGGTTGGCACGATAAGGTTTGCTCATTGAAATGGCGCTATAATATCACGGCGGGGTACCGCATAAGTAAGTCAGACCCTTCACTTGATTGACTATCTACATATGCGGTTCCCCGCCGTGACATTATAGCGCCATTTCAATGAGCAAACCTTATCGTGCCAACCATCAATTTCTGTAACTTAAATATATATAGGTATTACTCAATCGAATTTGATGGCTCAACGATAGGTATTATTTTTGACTTTTTAAATGTTCGCTTTTCTTTTTTGCGTTGGGGGTTTTTTAAATTTTAAATTTTAAGTTACAGCAATTAACGAAAGTTTATCACTTAGTTTATCCTTTACTATTAAATGAGCAATACTTGTACCTATACAGGGTTACAGTAATACTCAACTAATAAGGCGCGTCGTGAATCTTCGTTCGCACAGAAAAGAAAGTATGGCCCCGAAGATTAACGAGAATACTTAAAACTTACAATCAACCTTAGATCACTACTATAAGGTTCATAATACACTGCAGCTGTTAGTTTCGTCTCAATCGCAAGTATGGCGGCTGTCAAGCGGCGCGCGCTAACATGGCGGCAGCTACCGACCAATAGCGGTACAGGAAAAAGCGTGGAGCGTGCCGATTGGTCAATAGCATTTCCCGCGCTTTGAAAATTCATCTTCATCATTCGACGTATTCCTTGCAGCACGTCATAGTAGGATTAAAATACAACAAATTAAGCCACCAAATGTTCTACCGAAATTCAGTTTTTTTTTTTGTAATTTTTGTCTAAGAAAAATATAAATTACGAAAAATAAATGTTTAATTAGTGATCTTTGCTAAAGTTATAATAATATGCATTTTCAACTATTAATTGTTACCAAAGATCTGCTACGGCATCAGGCTATGATAACAACTTAAATTCAAAACTAAAAATCTAAATCAATCTGCCCAGCCTTTTCCCAACTATATTGGGGTCGGCTTCCAGTCTAACCGGATGAAGCTGAATACCAGTATTTTACATGGAGCGACTGCCTATCTGACCTCCACAACCCAGTTACTGGGTAATACGATACCCCTTGGTAAGACTGGTTGTCAGACTTTTGGGCTTCTGACGACCCGTAAAGACTGTCAAAGATTCACGAATAACAGCCGGGACCAACGGCTTAACGTGCTTTCCGAGGCACGGAGGAACCCGACCCGTGCGGCTGTTATTACTTAGCCACGAGCTCCTCAAAACTAAAAATCTAACTAACTCAAAAACTACTGAATTTCGGTAGAACATTTGGTGGCTTAATTTGTTGCATTTTAACTCTAATATGACCTCCTGCAAGGAATACGTCGAATTACAAGTAACCATGTATATAAGGTGACTGGTAATTAGTGACCGATACCTAAACACATGATTGTGCTCATGATAACAAACAACTTTTACTATGGGACCAAACCTGTAATCCCGAAAAAAAAATCAGCTGCCCCATACATTCATGTCCGCATAACTCGTCAAAATGTAGGGAGCAGCTGATTTTTTTTTCGCGATTTCAGGTTTGGTCCCATAGTAAAAGTTGTTTGTAATTATGAGCACAATCATGGGTTTAGGTATCGGTCACTAATTACCAGTCACCCTATATATTTGTAATCACGTTCTCGAAAACAGCTCTAAAGATTTCGATGAAAGTTGCAATACGTAGTAGTACGTAGTGGTAGTGTTAGTTTATGGGGGCGAAAAATCGATCTAGTTAAAGCCGCTGATAAACTTATTGAGCACTCACTTATAAATAATGAGCATTCCAGCGAATGTTAAAATAAATAGCAGCATTCTAGCGAAACAACAGTAAAGCTTTTGAAAAGTTTGCTCGTGAAAATGTTCGTAACAACTTTTGGCTCTATGCTTGGCTCTGTTTAAAATGGCAAATGTTTGATGTTCTATTACAAGTGAACGCTTAATTCTATCAGCGGCTTTGTTCTCATTTCTGGGAAAATAATTTTCTCTATTTTCGCTCGCCCAGGTACTTATGTATAGTCAACAGCCAGAAGTCCGCTTACACCGCAATGACCACTATCGGCTGCGCTATAAGGGCTGCGGCGCCGAAGAATGTCATAAGTAAACTAATATTGCTATGCCATTGTTTTATGAGATTGTTAGTCTACTTCTGGCTGTTACTGTACATTATCAAAAGAACCAGTCAGCTGTTTGAGCTTCTATTTCATTATGAAAATATTATTAGCCCTTGAAGAAACCATCGGTAGACACAAGATCCTAATCACCTTGTTATGACTGCTCTTCTATTAGATATAGTGTTTTGCGTTTTATGAGTCAGTCCATCATTTTTATTTGGACATTTATTTTCATAGTATCGCTAGGGACGTATCTTGGTGAACAAATTTTCATAAAAAGTTTGTCACAAAAGTTTTCTTTTTATACAGGGTGTAAGTGTAAACAGTGGCAACCTTCATTGTACTCATCATTATGAACAACTTTTACTATAGGACCAAACCTGAAAAACAAATTTTCATAAAAAGTTTGTCACAAAAGTTTTCTTTGTACTCATCATTATGAACAACTTTTACTATAGGACCAAACCTGAAAAACAAATTTTCATAAAAAGTTTGTCACAAAAGTTTTCTTTGTACTCATCATTATGAACAACTTTTACTATAGGACCAAACCTGAAAAACAAATGTTCTTAAAAAGTTTGTCACAAAAGTTTTCTTTGTACTCATCATTATGAACAACTTTTACTAGGTATAGGACCAAACCTGATAAAAATTTTCATAAAAAGTTTTTTTTCTTTTTATACAGGGTGTAAATGTAAACAGTGAGAGTCATTGTACTCATCATTATGAACAACTTTTACTATAGGATCAAACCTGAAATCGTGAAAAAAAATCAGCTGTTCCCTTCATTTTGACGAATTAAGGCTCTTACAGACAGAGGCGATATCGCGTCGCGACGCGATATTTTGCTACGGATATAATATTGAAATATCGCGTCGCGACCGCGATATCGCCTCTGTCTGTAAGAGCCATTATGCGAATATAAATGTACTGAGAAGCTGATATTTCTTTCGCGATTTCATGTTTGGTCCTATAGTAAAAATTGTTTATAATGATGAGTACAATGACCCATTAAAAGGTTTCCACTGTTCACACTTACACCCTGTAGATCCAAGATATCTTAACCCACAGCCTTTGTGCATTTTATCTTATGAACGATATCAACTTAAAAAAATATAGTGATACGTCCTAACCAAAAGACCGTTCGCGAGAATACGTAATCGTCGCGTTTCGGCTTGTTTCCCCGAAGAGTTAGGCAGAGGTGATAATACACCCATAATTCGCCAGTTATGTTTAAGTCCCATGTACAATCAGCATCACTATGTGGTTACCCCCCTTGGAAGCAACGGTATCCACATCGTGAAGCTGACTGTACCTTATAGTTAGCGAGTCTATTGCCATCGACCGGGCGGGCACAAATCTAGACTCCGGGTTGCTACTGAGAAATTCCAGATGGAAAAATCTAATAACACTTGGCTGACCTGGGAATCGAATCCAGGACCTCATGCTCAGCAGTAATACTTGCAACCACTAGACCAAGAGCCAGTAAAAAATCATGACAATTTTTAGTATCCGTTAAGGCGCTATGACCCGACAGAGACCGCGCTTTTTTGAATCCATAGGAAACATAAAAAAAGTGTTATAAAATTTTGAAAAAAAGATATAATTATCTTATTTAATCGCTTTTAATAACACGATAAGATTTACTTTGCTAGATAGAAAAAAAATCCCAAAGTTACCCATTTTCGTAATGTTTAATCAATGTCACAGCTACACAACACAAGTTTTTTTCTTATTTTTCATAAGATTATTTAGAAAAATTCGCTGAGTTTGTCGTGATAAAAACAAATTATTTATATAAACAAAAAACACGCCTGCAAAAACGCGGAAGCCATATTTAAATATTATATATCCTATAGCACTCCAACAATTAAGACGAATCTAAAGACACCATAAAGTATGTTAAAATCCGTCAAGCCGTTTAGGCTGCAGAGCGACACAAAGAAATATACATACATACCCATATACATACATACGCTCGAAAAACATAACCCTCCATCGGCAGTCGGGTAATAATGATTAAAATAATTACTATGTTTAAATACCTACCAAATGCGCGAGGCAACCACTCGCGAGCCTACTTCAGTTCAGTACGCGGCTCGAGCAATCGATCTTAGGACCTATTTAATCTCATTTGCTAGTAGACTTACTAATGTGCAAAATATATTAGACAAGATTAAGTCAGCCGTAGCCAGCAAAATTGCACTGAACACGAAGTAATATAAAGACTCCCCATTTCTTTTCAAACTTAGCTGGCACCTTGCCATATTTTTGAACATAAAAATGTAAAGTATTCAGGAAGCTTAAGTCTAGATTCAAGTAATCTAAACATTAGCTTATATTCTTCTTTTCAGGAAAATGGCTGAACGAGCTTGGCAGCTTTGTTCGAAGGATCAGCTCGACTTTGTTTTGTGTCATGTTTGATTCAAATGCGTTAAAACGGCGTCTATCCTCCTAGGGAAACTATCACTAGTTGCCCTAGGAGGATAGACGACCCCGTAGTTCAAACTGTGACTTACGAACACGACCTACCCTTTAGTACCACCCTTATCTGCGATGATAGTACCTACGTTCACAAGTTCAATTATTGGAATTATAGTCGTCTATCCTCCTAGGGAAACTATCACTAGTTGCCCTAGGAGGATAGACGACCCCGTAGTTCAAACTGTGACTTACGAACACGACCTACCCTTTAGTACCACCCTTATCTGCGATGATAGTACCTACGTTCACAAGTCCAATTATTGGAATTATACGTCTATCCTCCTAGGGCAACTATCCCAGTTTTACCCTTGTCTGTCGTTTGTGCTGCTTCGAACTCATCTTTGTGGAAATAATGGTAAACATGAATCGATTAGAAGCTTGTCGAAGAAAAGTGACTATTTCTGCTGTTACAATCGCTTCCTCGATAAATTGTTCCCATTTGGTTCTTTCTTAAAAAGAATGGAAGTATCAAGAGGAATGGGAGAGCACCCTGAACTGAAAACGATCCATAAAGCCTATAAAGAATCCATTCTGCCAAAACACTACTATAGATCCGTAAAAAACAAGACGGATAACTCAACACACATTACAAACGATCCAGTTAATTCTAACAACACTAGCTATAAAGCAACAACAATACAGCTTGGTTGATGCACTTGAAATATAGAAATCAGGAGTGGATCGACGAGTACATAGTCAGTGCAATGAAGATTGCATGCTGACATTGAAGTGGTATGAAAAGGCATAACGAGTAGCATTTGATGCGTCCGATGTTCGAGGATTGACATTTATAGATAGACTTTCATATATTTCTCTATTATTATCATTACTATCATATTTCGAGCCTGTTTCAACACCTATGATTATGTTCCTATCTTACTAGGCAGATAATTTCATACAAAATCTGTTCCATTTTTGAATTTATTCGGTAAGTGTAAGCTCCTCGGACATCGTGCTTAAAAATAATAAAGTAGGCTGAAGGTGTTCTTAATTTGAAAGTTATACTTTAATCCAGTAGCACTTTGACCGAACGTGGCGAATACAGTGCAAGTTGAATGTTCAAATCGTCAAACGGATAGCTTTCCGTCAAACGTCTAAAATGTCATTATATATTATTTATATTATTCTCTATTATTCTCTTCTGACTCCTGACACACAGGTATACACCTAGTTCAGGCTTCAAACAAGTTTCTGTAACCTATTATGTAATTATAGAATTATGAATTAACTAGCTTTTGCCCGCGGCTTCGCCCGCGCAGATGTCTGAAAATATCCCATGGGAACGGTCAAGTGGAGAACATAGTGCCGTCCAATAATGCAAACTCAAGTTGCTACGATATATCGTTGCCGTGTATGGTGGGCTTAAAGCTCCGAGTCAGCATGATTTTTTCCGACATCTTCAACAATCGTCGTCATATTTCAGCCAATTTATACAAAAAACCATGATGAATTATACACTGAATTACTCTGTCTATTTGTGAAAACCGTATGAAAATCCATTCGCCGTAAAAAGTGTAAAAACGTTGAATAAAATAAAGACTAAATGAGACTCAAGATACGAACTATGATTACATTTCCAATCCCTTAAATCTCTTAAAAAGATGTAGGTACACAAACATTTTAATACTACTTGTGAATTTTAATACTACTTGTGAACCTTCCCCAGGATGCCATCTATAGCTTTGCCAAATTTTATCGAAATCCGTTCAGTAGTTTAGGCGTGAAAAGGTAACAGACAGACAGACAGACAGACAGATAGACAGACCGACAGACAGACAGAGTTACTTTCGAATTTATAATATTATATAGTAATATAGTATATATAGTATATATAGTATATAGTATAGTATGGATGGATGGATAAAATCATCATCCATTTTTTTTCTTGTCTTTTCTTTTTTTTTCCTTTTTTAGGGTTCCGTGCCTCAAAAGGAAGAAACGGAACCCTTATAGGATCACTTGTTTGTCCGTCTGTCTGTCTGTCTGTCAGTCTGTCAAGACCGTTTTTCTCAGGAACGCGTGGAGGCATCAAGTTGAAATTAATGTAAAATACGTAGGTCTGTGGTCTCTTGAAGTCCTAAAAAACTCAAGCTTCTAAGTCAATGCAATAAAAACATACGGCCATTTATGCGATATATTTTGATACTCACAAGTAAATCAAAACATGTGCGTATGGACTGAGGGCCCGTTTTTTGAACCGTTGCGAAACGAAATAAGACTTATAGGGGATTTAGTTAAAAATAGTAAAAACTTAAAGCAAAGGTCCATAAATTTCTTAAACGTGAATTAAAACTTTTACGATTAAATAACTTGGGCTCTCAGTCCAGACGCTTGCATAAAGTGGCATAGTCTGAATCTCAGTAAGTACTTTATCTGGGTTAATAATTTTTATTTAGGAATTTAGTTAAGAATTTCTTAAATATTTTAAGAAATTCCCAAGTCTGTAGAATATGACATTACAGATTTATGGCGATATATCTAGGGCCCTCAATTCATTATTGTTTGAACTGAGGAATCTGCAAAACATGAATTTATCTGAAGAAATACATAAATACGACTTTAACATATTTTACTTAGACATATAGGTGAATTAGTTAAAAAGAAATAATGACACAAAAGTTAATTGTTATGAAGTAAATGAAAATCTAATTTTACTAAAACGTCTGAACTGAGAGCCCAATATTTTCGGCTTTATTGACTAGGCTCGACCTCATAGATGAAAACAAATTAGAATAAGATTTTTAACTATTTCTTAACTAAATTGTAACATAATATAGTCCGTCCTTCTAAATATTATACTTTAAAAGAAAATTGATTTTTAACTTTTTATATGAGAAAAATTAGTAGGGTGACCATAATGTTCATAGTAAGTACCTGTACATTTTGTAAAGCGCGGTAGGAAAGTCATAAGATAAATAAAACACGGTCGGTATAATTATAAAAAACCATTTACTTCACACAAATGTAACCTTAAAATAGTCTTATATCCTAAAAATACAAAATTGCGAGTGTGCGAAGTTATTTTTACCCGACTACGGCAAAGCCAAAAGGAAGGGTTATGATTTTAGCAGTCTATGTATGTATGTATGTAAGTATGTATTTTTACCCGACTACGGCAAACCAAAAAGGAAGGGTTATTATTTTAGCGGTCTATTTAAGTATGTAAGTATGTATATAAGTATGTATTTACGTGTGTTCCACCGTAGCGCCTAAATTACTGAACGGATTTTGATGAGTGAGGTATCGATAGATTTGTAATAATGGTCCGTGTGACATAGGCTACATAAATTCTTCCTATATTTAATATGGTGGACTTTACACGTAAATTTCTGACCTCGAAAAAATTAAATTGAGATAATCATGACTTGTTTGGTATCAAAAGAAAGGTCTTGACGAGCACATTACAAATATGTATATACCTATGTCATTATTGTTTAAGTAAAAAATATTTTGAACTTTTTAGATCAATTAAATTTTTCCGTAGTCGGGTTACTGTTTTTTAAACTTTATTCTTGTTACTACTACATAAATACCCTTGATGATAAAACTATTTATTAGTTAGGAGTGCTACTATATGGCTCCATTTCCAAAGATGATAGCAAATGGTTTCGTTAATTCATAGACTTATAAAAAAGGAGGACTCCGCGCCACGTATATCAAAAGTGAAGCACAGTAAGTAAGACCGTTTGTACAAACACGCTTCACGCACACATTAAAATCATAGTATGCCACCGGCCCTAGTTGCCTAAAGTAAATAAATTCAAAGTATAGATATATTTCAAAAAAATGTAAATGTAGGTATACAACGTGTTCCCGCAATTACAACATTGACTAAAGACACAAGTAGTGCTGGTGGCCAGTAATCATAAAAATTATAATACGATAAAATAATTAATTAATTGAAAAAAAAATTCAAACAAACTAAATAATAAAATAATAACCAAAATTAGGATCACTCTAGGCAAAAGACTCATTCATGAAGCTATTGTTTTATGTCAGCTGGTAAGGTCTTTGACTTTGACCCTTTTTTTGGCTCACTGTGTGCATATAATGTTCTGACCCAGCTGTGAGTAGCTTCATGAATGATTTCTTTTGCACAACCCCCATAGAAAAATTCGAGTGGCGTGACCTTTTCTTTCCCGTTCGTTTTGATTTCATCTCTGCGCTACAGGTTGCTCCAAGATGCTATTTTAGAAAATTGTAAATAAATCAATAAATAATAAAGTTGAATTAAATTAAAATATCTTTACAAAACGAAGACGCGAAACCGTATACGTCAAATTAATGTCGTCAAAGCAGCGGCACGTTGTATAATACTTTTAGCTGCAAATATTATGACTTTCCGACCGCGCTTTACAAAATGTACAGGTACTTACTATGAACATTATGGTCACCCTACTAATTTTTCTCATATAAAAAGTTAAAAATCAATTTTCTTTTAAAGTATAATATTTAGAAGGACGGACGATATGTTACAATTTAGTTAAGAAATAGTTAAAAATCTTATTCTAATTTGTGTTCATCTATGAGGTCGCGCCTAGTCAATAAAGCCGAAAACATTGGGCTCTCAGTTCAGACATTTTAGTAAAATTCAATTTTCATTTACTTCATAACAATTAACTTTTGTGTCATTATTTCTTTTTAACTAATTCACCTATATGTTTAAGTAAAATATGTTAAAGTCGTATTTATGTATTTCTTCAGATAAATTCATGTTTTGCAGATTCCTCCGTTCAAACAATAATGAATTGAGGGCCCTAGATATATCGCCATAAATCTGTAATGTCATATTCTACAGACTTGGGAATTTCTTAAAATATTTAAGAAATTCTTAACTAAATTCCTAAATAAAAATTATTAACCCAGATATAGTACTTACTGAGATTCAGACTATGCCACTTTATGCAAGCGTCTGGACTGAGAGCCCAAGTTATTTAATCGTAAAAGTTTTAATTCACGTTTAAGAAATTTATGGACCTTTGCTTTAAGTTTTTACTATTTTTAACTAAATCCCCTATAAGTCTTATTTCGTTTCGCAACGGTTCAAAAAACGGGCCCTCAATCCATACGCACATAATCAAAACGTATAGGGTACTTCCCGCTGTTCTATAATCATGAAGTTTGATAAAAAGTAAAAGGTCATACAACACAAATAAAGGAAAAAGTCCGAAAATCGTTAATTTGTAATTCGATCACATAAAAAAAATGTTCAAGTCTGTCAGTCTGTCAAGACCCCTTTTCTCAAGGACGCGGGGAGATATCAAGTTGAAATTAATGTTAAATACGTAAGTCTATTGTCCCATAAAGTTCTAAAAAAATCAAGTGTCTAAGTCAACGCAATAAAAAAATACGGTCATTTTGCGACAACTGTCGCAAGTAAATCAAAACCTATAGGGTGCTTCCCGTTGGCCTAGAATTATGAAATTTGGCAATAAGCAAGGTCTCCCAGCACAAGTAAAGGAAAAAGACCGAAAATTGTGAATTTGTAATTTTTTGACATAAAAAAAAAATGTTGGGATCTAATGTTAAGTTTGTTTTTGGAATGAATTCTTTTCAACTACGGAACCCTTCATTGTGCATGGTCCGACACGCACTTGGCCGGTTTTTTTTTATTTTGTACAAACTTAAGAACCCCATAGGTTCAAATCAATGTGTGCTCAAATGCCAACATAATCCGACTGCGACGTACTTAACGTTGTCAACTTATTGCTTGCACTTCCGCAAAGGTTATGAGTACAACTGTACAATTAATGCGCCGGGTACTACCTCGTTAATTATATTTCCCACTTTCCATCAGTCTTCAGAGGATTGCCAGGAACAGACCGATGTTTTAAGATCGTTTAGGGCTAAACGTATTTACTGATTTGTGGTGAAAGTGGGCCTTAGGTTTTAAATGTTATAAGAATATTAATAAGAGAATATAATTTACTAGCTTTTGCCCGCAGCTTCGCCCGCGTGGATATCGTAAAATATCCCACGGGAACGTACCACCGGGAAATCTTACCTTATTCCTTGTATAAAGGGAACCTTTTGCAATATTTCACGTTTCTAGGTTCAGGAGTTTGGGTTTGGGTTGGGCGTTGATGAGTGAATCAGTCAGTCAGTACTTCTTTTTTATTTATTACCCGACTGCGCCACAAGGAGGGTTATGTTTTTCGAGAGTATGTATGTATATATGTATGTATGTATAATTGTTTGGCACACTCTGCGGCCTGAACGGCTCGATGGATTTTAGCTTGAGAGGTGTCGTTAGATTCGTATTTACTGTGAGAGTGACACTATATCAAAATAAAAAAAAAACAAAATGGCGGATTTTTGGCGCCAAATTATGTCTTAATTTTTTTTTATGGTTTTAAAATGTGATTACAAAAATATAAACAACTTATATGGTTAAAAGTAATTCGAAGTGACAAATCGTAAAAAAAAGGCTTGGCTATTTGTGCATTTGATCCAAAAAAGCTTTTGAATAACTCTCACGACCAAAACTCCTTGCAAGAACCAAATTGGCTGCGTAATCTTTCACATTTGTAAACTAAAAAGCTGGAAATAAAAAAGAGTAATATAAAAAACTAAAAACTTGACTGCGGTAGAAATTTTTTTATATATTCAAACTCAGATGGGTCCCGCCTGCTTCCAACTTTTATTTAATTTATAATGGGCTTGTTTTTAGCTTTTCAGTTTTCTACCGCAGTCGGGTTTTTTAGTTTTTTAAATTAGGTACTCTTTTTTTATATATAGATCGATTTGCAAAGTAGTCACCATAAGTTGATAAATATACGTAGTTTCCTGTCTTATTCTACCACTTTTCTGGTGTGCAAATCTTAAATAGCCTCATCCAAAGGGTACAAAACGCCTGTGCTCGGTTTTGTTACAATATTCCTCGCAGAAGCCATGTAACACCATTTCTGAACAGGCACTTTACCCTAAAAATGAAGTCCAGACGCAAACTGCACTTGGCTTGCCTTCTGTTCGGTGTGATTAAATATCAGAAACCGGACTATCTATACAACAAGCTAAGTTGGGTGGCGAGTAGACGGGAATGCGGGAGAAGGCATTGCTCGCAACAACTCACGACTCGGTCTCAGGGTACAGCCGCTTTTAGGGGCAGTTTTCGTTATGCGGCTTCCAAAATATGGAATAACCTGCCACCACCGATTAGAGAAATGAACACGATAGGTGCTTTTAGACGACGCTTACGGCAGTACCTCATAGAAGAGCAACAGAAGCTGGATATGGTCACACTAAATGTGTCAATTATATAATGTATGTATGTATCAGTGTTTCTGTCGGTGAATGTTGCACGGAAATGTAAATAGCTGCTGTTTCTGGGAATTGCTCTCGCTCATGTTAACGCTCGGCTTGGCTCGCTGGCTCATGTGACATGAGCCAGCGAGCCAGTCATGTCTCATAAGGCTCAGCCCGAAGATTGTTGTTGCGATATCCGCGGCATCGCTTGGTCCCATTTGCGTATGTGAGACCTGTTAATTTTTTTACTCAAAATCACACTACTATATTATGTACGTACACGATATTATTTATTATTATCTGACACAAACTTATTATTATTTTTTATTACACACGTTGCAGTATATTTATTTATTTATTTATTAAAACTGATTTACATCCGTTACCTCACACTTGGTCCAGTTGAAAACCAGCGTCAGGCACTAGTTGTCTGGCATTTTTGCTGAACTGGGCCTTTTTGGCGCAGCCGTCGGGCACACACTCATCGCTGTGTTATTTTGTGTTATTTTTATTTTTTTATTTTTTTATTAAGTAGGTACCTATTGTTATACCTATTATGGTGTGTGCCTTTTAGTCTGTGCTAAATAAATCTATTTTCTTTCTTCTTTCTTTCAAATACCTACCTAAATGTAGGTACTACAAACACTAAAACACAGTCATAAAAATTTATAAAACAATAAATAAAAATAAAGCTACTAAGTAAATGTTTTCATACCCAATATTACTTTACCCGCTATCTCGGCGTATTCCATAAGCCAGTTTATTTGAAAGAACCATCGATACTACATAGATATTGTCAGCATTCGTGTTATTATAATGGAGCCCCAACTAACCTACAAATTTTCCTCGTTCCTACCCTACAGATCGGTTCTGATGATAAGGTGTGAAATTAGGACGTCCCCTAAAAGGGATGTAACCATTAATTATTCACCTTGAGGAAACAGATTATCTTAATATTAAAACTTCATATAATTATGCACATTATTATTTAAAATATTATACTTTGGTAGAATTTTTAGAAAACAGCAACATTAATTGCCCCCTAATTTTAGGTTGGCAGTACTTAAAATTAACCCCAACATCGTTGGGAAAAGACTAAGCAGATTATGACTGTTACTGTGGGTCAATCCATTTTTAAGATTAATATATTTCATGTAACTGAATTATAATTTCATATGGGACATAAAATATATCGCAAATATCATTATAAAAAACCGGCCAAATGCGTGTCGGACTATGCACAATTTAGGGTTCCGTAGTTGGTATGAAATTATCCCAAGAACAAACTTAACATTATACCTACATATTTAGTTGAAAAACATGTTCTCATTGTTCTCCTATACCTACATTCCAACAGTATATTATGTAAATTTGTACTCACAATATTGAGAGATTTACCATGTTATGTTAAGACAACAAACTTCATATAGGTTTTCCTGTAATCTACATGTATAGAATAATATTTTTAGAATTTTTTTAAAAATTTTAGGCTCCTTAGCTTCGATCGCTGATACATCTTGACACGGTGCTTCCGTGACATCGATTTCCTTTGATGCATAAATTCAATCGTATTACCATTCCATATACAACTGCATGTCTTCAGAAATACAGTTGTAATTTATGTTGTGTGTATTCTATTGTTGCTATAAAGTAATTCTGAAGTGTTTTTGTTGGAGAAAGGAGGGGGGGGAATGGTCAATTTTCGTCTATTTTCTTAAATAACTATGAAATGATTTATTTTAAAATTATAGAAAACATATATTTGAGACCCTCATAGTAAGAAGCCCTTTCATTTGATATGTCTTGTATTTCTTTGGTATGTTTGCAAAACTTTTTTCTTTAATTTTCTTATTTGCCCCCTAAAAGTGACCCCCATATTTAAAATTAATTTATTTACTTTAGCCGTACGTGTTTGGGTCACAGAAATCCATATGTGTACCTTTCAACTTAATCCGTCCGTTAAATTCGGAGCAAATTGGCTGTGACAGACGGACAGACAGACAGACAGACAGACACACATACACAAAAGTGATCCTATAAAGGTACCGTTTTTTCCTTTTGAAGTACGGAACCCTAAAAAAAAATATGACGCTATAATTATTATGAAAAATCAAGCAATAGCTTGCTTTACAGTAGAATTAGATAATTAAGATGTCTGGAAAATATCTTACCTACTTATTATTAAAAGTAAAACAGCTGGACACGGCGCTAAATCACAATACAGTGGCTTCAGACATTTTGTCAACTTTCTAAGATTAGGCTCAATTCGTGACATGAGTCTTGTAGACATGACACTTTTGGGTTAACCTCTAACAATGATTTGTCTTCATAATAATAACAGTACTCCTTAACAAACAAACCGTAAATAATGTGCTCCATATATGTATACGCATCAATCAACAAAGTTTCTTGTCTCAATACTTTTATGAAGAGACTATAAGAAGAGACAAAACGTTCTCTTGAATATCCGTGCAGTCACGACAGAGAAATGGCGGCGCGGGTAGGTAAGATACAAATGAATAACAGTTAGTAGGTACTTAATGTTGTACTTAAAATAAAAATCCGGTCAAGAGCGAGTCAGACTCGGTTTCTTTCCGATTTCTGAAAAAGTGTGCTATTTAGAGACATCGTTTAATTTTTCCTGTAATCTTTACAAAAACTTCTATCACATAGAATTATTTCTGATTTTTCTCTTTGCAAACTTTGGAGATAAGGGGGAACGGTATTTTTTTTTTACATTTTTCATCAAAAGTCGAAAACTAAGCGACCTAAAAAAAAATGTTTAAGAATGTGCAAATAGTGCTCTTTCATAAATGATACGACACATGCCCTAGTAGCCCCACTTTGAATTTTTAAGACCCTTTTTCTCAGCACCTGTTGCTAAAAAAATATAAATATTTTTATTTATTTTTTATTTGCAAAATAGTTGGGTGAACGTCATCTAAAACTGTTCCAAATTTCAAGTTGATAGCGTTAGTACTTCTTGAGATATCCAGCTGTGAGTGACAGACAGACTCAGTCGCACCATAAGGGTTCCTTTTTTACCATTTTGGTACGGAAACCTAATAAAGGGTCGCTCTGCCTCGTTGGTCTAGTGGCCGCAAGCACTACTGCTAAGCATGAGGTCCTAAGTTCAATTCCCAGGTTGGGCAAAGTATTATTGGGTTTTTCCATCTGGAATTTCTTAGTAGCATACCGGAGTCTGGAGTCTGGATTTGTGTGCTTACATGGATGGGTGTGCTTAACCCTTCGGAATGCATTGTAATTTGCTAATCTAACCCTCTAATCACATCATAATAAAGCTCAAACGGAATCGTATCTCAGAATTCGTTTTCCAACTACTGACACAGTTCCACACAGTGCGATAAGTTGTTCACGATCGCTGATACATCTTGACACGGTGCTTCCGTGACATCGATTTCCTTTGATGCATAAAGTCAATCGTATTACCATTCCATTTACAACTGTATGTCTTCAGAAATACAGTTGTAATTTATGTTGTGTGTATTCTATTGTTGCTATAAAGTAATTCTGAAGTGTTTTTGTTGCAATGTGAACTATTGTAGGTTAATTCCCTTAGGTCTCTCTTATCGTCCTACATATTATGTGTGTCAATGTTCTCGTTAGTAAGTGTATTCAGGCATATCCAATAGAGACAGGTGACGAATCAAGTTGCCTTAGAATTGTTCGCTATAAAATAGCGAAGAGCCATTTTATGGGTAGACTCTAACTGTAGTTTGTTGTATTAGAATAATGTATGGGAACGTCTTCTTTGGATTGGAAAAGGTGAAACAAATCAGATGGAGTAAATAAATTGTATCAAGAAGGTTTTGAAACTGAAGCACCTAACTATTGTTAAGTAATATTTAATGTCTTTGCACCTACATGTGATTGAAACACGTTCACAAAACACACACACGTTGACAGTAAGAAAAATACCTTAAGATTTTTTTTTATGGTTGTGAGCTAAAAGTATCAAAATTCAACGTAGTTTTGTAAATGATTTTATATTAATTAATATTTTTTTAAATATAGCAATTGATTGAACGCGAATCAGAGCGCGGCACGTTAAATCTTCAGTCATGTCACTTTGACAAAATAATATTGTTCCAGGGTTGCTTCCGCAAGCGCGATTCTCTAAGGGAACTGTTTAAAGATATTAACATCTTGACGGTACCTTGTCAATATATCTACGAAAACATCATGTACGTAAGGAAAAATCTAAATCTTTTCGGTAAAAGAGGTGAAAGACACAATTATAGGAGTAGAAATAGGGACCATTTAGTTCAACCAGGTTTCAGACTAGCTAAAGTAGACTCATCCTTCATGGGGTACTGTTTAAAATGTTATAATAAAATACCTCCCACATACTACAGTTATATGAAACGAAATTTAAATCATGTATAAAACGCACACTATGCAGACAGGCATATTATAAGTTGGGAGATTACATTGCTGACAAAAATGCTTGGCTAAATGCTGGCCCTGCTCCACAAGGACGCTTAAACTAATTGATTAGCATTCGGAAATATTGTTGGAGCTGCTGAAGATTAAGAATTTTCTTTGCACTGTGTAAATTCAATCTTAGTATTGTATAATTGCATAGCACATGTGTGAGCACCATGTAGCTAATATAAAGCTACCTTTTACTGGGTTCGTCTTTCACTGACTTGAATGTGCCCTGGCGGTTGAGAGTATGTCATGCTCACTCAAATGTCTCGCTGGTGGTGGCGTGTGTGTTGGATCATTAAGTTCCCTTCAAAATGGTTGAGCTAATTGGTGCTGATCCATGCGTCATGTTCGTGAACGGGCGCCGTCAGTTGGGACTGGTCGTCTCTTAGCTGCCATGGCTTATTTTTAATTTAGTTGTTTTTAGTTTTTATCTTTTTCATTACGGACGCTTTTAACGTGCACGTCTTTCTACATTGTTCTCAGATCTATATTTTCAATATGAACGATGTAACCAATATTATGTAAAATATTTGATTTAAAAGAGTGTCCGTGGAGTTTCTTGCCCGTTCTTCTCCAGGATCTACGCTTTGGAATGGGCAACTAGCTTCATTTTTCTGACTGACCGAACCAAGACCGACCCTTTGACAATTCAAAAGTGCCTGTAATTGGTTTATTTGAAATAAATGCTTTGATTTTTTGAGTTTTGGGTACAGGGTAGGGTCCTCAGGATATTTTCCCCTAAATTTAGGGATTTTTTTAGAAAAAGTAAATAGCACTCGCATATTTATTCAGAAAAAAAGAAAAAACCAGCTATTGAGTGTCCGATCCGCTTGCGTTTTAGATATTTAGAGCACTGTCATCACTTCTTTCTTTTGAAATCGCAATGACTCCATTTGATTCGACACACAAAAACATACACATTGTTTTAAAAAAAAACACACAGACAAACATATACATACCTACACACTCACAAACTTTCGCCGTTACAATGTTAGTGTGATGTGATTAAGTAGGCACATAGAGCTTGAAAAAGGAGGAGCTCGTGGCTAAGTAATTACAGCCACACGGGTCGATCCATTGGGTTAAGCTACGCTTGCCGGGGTTGGTCAGTGGATGGGTGACCATCTTTACATACCGAGACTCCTCCGTGCCTCGGAAAGCTCGTTAAGCCGTTGGTCCCGGCTGTCATTCGTGGATCTTTGACAGTCGTTACGGGGTCGACAGTCTGACAACCAGTCTTACCAAGAAGTATCGTATTACCCAGTTACTGGGTTGTGGAGGTCAGATAGGCAGTCGCTCCATGTAAAATACTGGTATTTAGCTGCATCCGGTTAGACTGGAAGCCGACCCCAACAGGCTAAAAAACTAGCAAAAGGCTAGGCAGATTTGATAGAGCTTGAAAAAGTACTGTACTTGTCAAACACTTGGATGCGATAATGCTTATTAGTGGATCGAATGCAGTCCGTCAGCGATGTTACACGTTTATTCGCCTAATATCTACGTCATTGTAAAACCGGATCATCCACTACTTACAACGCCTAACACCTTTTGACGCATTATGACAAAAAACGTGATACAATCTAGAAAATTCCATTACTTTCGATCAAGGATAGCGAAATGTAATTTAGGTCAAATGGTGTGATGTAACTAGGAATTATCGCTGGCTAGACTGAAGCCGTGCAAGGCTGGGACAGGTGACCTGACGCATGGCGGCTACATGTGTGAATGACATCGTGAGTTATTACTGTAAGTTTTAACGGTATGTTTTAAACAGGATGTTTGGTATGAAGGCCGAAAAATTTTTTTGAGAGATTTGAGGTGTCATTTGCTAGCTTTTTTACGGTACCTAATTGCTTTTTACGGTAAAAATTAATCATCTGTGGCAATTTTTATTCCCGAAAAACCGCACGCGTGTGAAATGCATTGCATTGTGAACCCAATTGTAGTACGATATGAAGCAGTTTTCGAGGAAGTGTATTGAAAAATTATTATTATGACAATATCAATACAATACAATACAACACAACAATACAATACAATAATACAATATTGTTTTTTTTTTTGTTATTATTTTGTAAGGATATTGTAGGTAGTGAGAAAAATAAATAAATAAAATATTATATTATTATATCTGGCGATTGCACTTTACACCTCTGGCTAACCCTTATGGAATAAATGGAATAAAAGTGTCGTTTGTATTTAAAAGTATAATTATTCGATTTACAACATTTCAAAAAAGTCTTTTTTATCACTTCGTTTATGAAAAAAAAAAAAATGGAAGTTTCATCGGTGACAGGTATTTCTTCGTGATAGTAATAATATATCCAGCAATACGCGATGAGGCTGGCAAAGCCACGCATAATTTATTTACTTAAAACGGGTAAAAACCATGACAATAATAAAAGACAGTTTATATGCACACAGTTACCTAATCAAAAAAAGAAGAAAATAGAAAAACGAAGTTGACGAATTTTTATGCCTACGTCATCATCATTTGCCTAGCCTTTTCCTAATTTTATTGGGGTCAGCTTTCAGTCTAACCGAATGCAGCTGTATACCAGTATTTTACATGGAGCGACTGCCTATCTGACCTCCACATAACCCAATTGCTGAGTAATACTAGCATACCCCTTTGGACTGGTTGTTATTGTTATACCTACATGCCAGAGAAAAAAACCACAAAGTTTTTTCTGTCCATAAATCAAAAGCAATTCAAAGAGACATGTCCAAAGACTTGACATATAAAATCAGCGTTCTATTCCCCGAATAAAGTTTCAAAGATTAACTTCGTTCTATCCCTCTAAAATCGTTAGGTACTTCTCTGAAAATTTAATACAACATATTCTACATTATAAGGATGTATCCGTATGGAAATACGGTGCTTCTTATAATGTCTGAAGGAGAAATTGCAAACAAAATATGAATAGGTATATAAAACTTATTATTTTTCAAAACACTTCCTCGAAAACTGGTTCATACCTATCGCACTACGATTAGGTTCACAATGCAATGTATTTCACACGCGTGCGATTTTTCATTTTCCAGCACGTGTGCGGGAATAAAAATTGCCACAGATAACTTATACCTATACTTAGTCCAAATTGGTTCAATGCCTGTATTCACAACTCTCTATTCGGAGGTGAATGTTTTTTTTAATCTAGGCAAAGAGATATGCGTCTTTACGGCGTTAATATTTTTTGAATATTTAAATAATGTTTATTAATAGAATATCATCAAAAACTATGATTATAAAAAAAAACGTTTATGAACAAATTAACATTTATTTGTGTTCTAAACTCAAAAATATGTGAATTTTCTATTTTTCATATTAGGCTGTTTATCGGCTTTATACCTTTGATTCTCTTTCAACCTGGCGAAAGCAAAGCGCGGAAAAAAAGAGCAAGAGCGAGTCGGGCTCGCGCACCGAGGGTTCCGTTCTGATTTCTGAAAAAGTGTGGTATTTAGAGACATCGTTTTATTTTTCCTGTAATCTTTACATAAACTTCTATCACATAGAATAATTTCAGATTTTTTTCTTTGCAAACTTCGGAGATAAGGAGGGGGACGGTATTTTTTTTAACATTTTTCCTCAAAAGTCGAAAACTATGCGGCGTAAAAAAAAGAAAAAAATTTCTGAGAATGTGCAAACAGCGTTCTTTCATATGATACCCCAGATGCCCTAGTAGCCTCACTTTGAATTTTTAAGACCCCTTTCAGTCCCTGTTGCAAAAAAAATATAAATAGACAGACAGACAGACAGCCAGACAGACTGAGTCACACCATAAGGGTTCCTTTTTTACCATTTTGGTACGGAACCCTAAAAAGAAAATTTAAATCATAGTTTCCTAATAATTCATGACAAAAATATTTTCCGTTATTTTATTTTATTTCTTCAAAAGTGTATTGAAATACGTCGTATGATACACGTGGACATTTGTTATTGTAGTTCTCGGCTCAAAAACAACCTCGCCTATGGCTCGGGTGTTAATTCCGCCTCGAATGCAATAACAAACGTTCTCCACTTGTATCAAAATGTACTATTACACACCATGATTTCCAAAATCATGACATTTTAGAACAAATCGGTCATGGTCGCGAATCATATTCTGATCAACTCACAATCTGACACTGACCTGCAAATTGAAAAAAACGTAAGATTTGAATTTCGCCGGCTACCTTTGCGTATTCACCATAACCTTAGAACTGGTGTTTTCCATCATCTCTATAAGGAAGGACCTAGTCATAGCTGAGAGTTCTGCCGAATCATATTTTGATCAACACACAACTTGACCTTCAAATTGTAAAAAACGTAAGATTTGAATTTCGCGGGCTACCTTTGCGTATTCACCATAACCTTAGAACTGGTGTTTTCCATCATCTCTATAAGGAAGGACTTAGCCTTATCAGAGAGTTCTGCCTACCCCAGCTTAACTCTACTTTTAGAATTGTACGTAGAAATGTTACCATGACCCGTGAATTAAGTAAAAATCAATAGTTTTGTCCGCTGAATTTTATGCGAAGGTCATGCGAACTGATTTAGGGAAGTGGGGTGAACGTGAAATGTTTCGTAGACAGACATTCTGTTTTGTTTGACACATTTCATGTTATACGTGTGGTTTCTATTTCGTGTTTTTTGTACCTACATACCTACCTAGAAATTAAGTCTAGATACCTATCAAATAATTCAGGTAATCTGTTGTTAGATACAAAATTAAAATAAATCTTTGGAAACGTACACACCATAAAATGTACGATTATCTTTATTTTCATTGAAATGCTTTTCAAATTAATGTTCCAAACCCCCGGATTCTATGTACTAAAATTATTTAATAGTTATTTATGCAACTGACGTATAATAAGGGGTATTAAAACACGAATGTGGGTTTATCACACGAGGCTAAGCCGAATGTGATAATAGTATCACATGAGTGTTTTAATACCTAATTATGTACAGTTGCATACAAGACTTTATCTACACCCATGCTATAAATCCTCTATAAAAGTTTCTGAAACAGTTAGCTTATTGCCAACATTAAAACAGCCAGTGTCATAGTAACCATGGTAACCATAATAGCATCCAAACGGGTGTTTTAATGTTGTACTGAATTTCATAATGCAACTCCTTTTTTAAAAAAAGAGCATAGTAATGCACGCGCGTTTCACTACAACAGCGCCGTAATTTAAAAAAAGAACTTATTCGAATTCACGTCGTATACTATGACGCCTACGATACGAGTATTATTATTGCAAAAAACTGTTTCAGAACCTTTTATAGAGGACTAGCTTTTGCCCGCGGCTTCGCTCGCGAGGATGTCGGAAAATATCCCATGGGAACTTTGTGGAAAACATAGGGCCGTCCGATATAACTGTGCAAACTCAAATCGCTACGATATATCGTTACCGTGTATAGTAGGCATAAAGCTACCAGTCGGCATGATTTTTTCCGACATCTTCAACAGTCGTCGTCATATTATTTCAGCCAATTTACACAAAACCATAATGAATTACACTGAATCACTCCGTTCATTGGAGAAAACCGTATGAAAATCCGTTCGGTACTTTTTGACATTATCGCATTCAAACAGACAGACTTACGCGGCGGGGGGACTTTGTTAATTACTTAAAATTTATTATGCCCGTCACGCTCTAATATCAAATAACTTTTGTGCGAGTGTCCACTCGTTCAAATAGTTTCCTCGTAAAAACTTCGAATGAAATAAAGACTAAATGTTACCTCAAGATTCGAACTATGACTACATTTCCAATCCCTTAAATCTCTTAAAAAGAGGTAGGTACACAAACATTTGTCAACGCCTATTGTACCCCTTAGGGGACGATTTTTAAAAAACGCTGTACCATATATTTCTTTATTTCCTACCAAAAGCATAAATTTGAATTTTCATATCCCTAACTTAAGAAATGCTGGGTTTCCCATACAAACTTTCATCCCTTATATCACCCCTTGTAGGATTATGTTTTAAGACAAAAAGTAGCCCATGTCTTTTCCCAGGATGCTATCTATGCCTTGCCAAATTTTATCGAAATCCGTGCAGTTTTGTAAATTTTAAAATCAACCCCTATTTTACCCCCATAGGGGATGATTTTTAAAAAACGCTGAACCGCATATTTCTTAATTTCCTACCAATAGCATAAATTTGTTATCCCTAACTTAAGAAATATTGGGTTCCCTTACAAACTTTCATCCCCTATATCACCCCCCGTAGTATTGTTTTTGAAAAAAATAGTATCCTATGTCCTTCCCTAGGATGCCATATGAAGCCTTGCCAAATTTTGTAGAAATCCGTCCAGTTTTGTAAGTTTTAAAATCAACCCCTATTTTACCCCCTTAGGGGATGATTTTTCAAAAAATGCTGAACCGCATATTTCTTAATTTCCTACCAATACCATAAATTTGTTATCCCTAACTTAAAAAGTACTGGGTTTCTCTTACAAACTTTCATCCCCTATATCACCTCCTGTAGTATTATTTTTGAAAAAAATAGTATCCTATGTCCTTCCCTAGGATGCCATATGAAGCCTTGCCAAATTTTGTAGAAATCCGTCCAGTTTTGTAAGTTTTAAAATCAACCCCTATTTTACCCCCTTAGGGGATGATTTTTCAAAAACGCTGAATCGCATATTTCTTTATTTCCTATCAAAAGCATACATTTTAATTTTCACATCCCTAACTTAAGAAATACTGAGTTTCCTATACAAACTTTCATCCCCTATATCACCCCCTGTAGGATTATTTTTTAAGAGAAAAAGTAGCCTTTGTCCTTCCCCAGGATGCTATATCAAGCCTTGCCAAATTTTATCGAAATCCGTGCAGTTTTGTAAATTTTAAAATCAACCCCTATTTTACCCCCTTAGGGTATGATTTTTCAAAAACGCTAAACCGCATATTTCTTAATTTCCTACCAATAGCACAAATTTGTTATCCCTAACTTAAGAAATACTGGGTTTCCCTTACAAACTTTCATCCTCTATATCACCCCCCCCCCCCGTAGTATTATTTTTGAAAAAAATCAAAAGCATACATTTTAATTTTCACATCCCTAACTTAAGAAATACTGAGTTTCCTATACAAACTTTCATCCCCTATATCACCCCCTGTAGGATTATTTTTTAAGAGAAAAAGTAGCCTTTGTCCTTCCCCAGGATGCTATATCAAGCCTTGCCAAATTTTATCGAAATCCGTGCAGTTTTGTAAATTTTAAAATTAACCCCTATTTTACCCCCTTAGGGTATGATTTTTCAAAAACACTAAACCGCATATTTCTTAATTTCCTACCAATAGCACAAATTTGTTATCCCTAACTTAAGAAATACTGGGTTTCCCTTACAAACTTTCATCCCCTATATCACCACCCCGTAGTATTATTTTTGAAAAAAATAGTATCCTATGTCCTTCCCCAGGATGTCATATGATGCCTTGCCAAATTTTGTAGAAATCCGTCCAGTTTTGTAAATTTTAAAATCAACCCCTATTTTACCCCCATAGGGGATGATTTTTCAAAAACGCTGAACCGCATATTTCTTTATTTCCTATCAAAAGCATACATTTTAATTTTCACATCTCTAACTTAAGAAATACTGAGCTTCCCATACAAACTTTCATCCCCTATATCACCCCCTGTAGGATTATTTTTGAAAAAAAAAGTAGCCTATGTCCGTCCCCAGGATACCATCTATAGCCTTGCCAAATTTTATCGAAATCCGTTCAGTGGTTTAGGCGTGAAAAGGTAACAGACAGACAGACAGACAGACAGACAGACAGACAGATAGACAGAGTTACTTTCGAATTTATAATATTAGTATGGATATGGATTGATAACATAGATGTAGATAAAGTCTTGTATGCAACTGTACATAATTAGGTAGTATTAGGTAGTATTGTAAGACTCATGTGATAATTATAAAAACATTCGTGTTTTAATACCCCTTATTATACGTCAGTTGCATAAATAACATGATGATATTACATCATGATTTATAGCATGGGTGTAGATAAAATATAATAAAAGATTATATACCTAATGCAAAAACTTTTTGTGTTTTAAACTTTTTCATTTGACACATTGTGGTAAAAATACTGGCACAAAATAAAACAGTTTTAAAAATAAGCCTAAAAATGGCTGTCGCAAGAGAAATTTTCTCATTGACTTTATTTTTAACCGCTTATTTGTATTATTATTTAATTACAGAATACGGCCCAAAAATGAGCTACTTGGAGAAAGTCGACCGATACCTGGACTCCCTGAAAGTAGGGAAGAGTAAGTGATGTTTCTTTTAGTTTTTCTTTATGACATGGGTTCTGTTAGAATTAGGTTACTAAGAATAATAAATACTCATGTAACTTGCAGTGGTTATATTTGAGAAAGTAAAAGTATATTATAAAGTAAAACACAAAATACGTTTTTCTTCCATTGACAACTCTAAAGACAGTAACTAATAAATAATCAGTTGCCAGGGAACAATAGAGAAGACTCTACTGTTAAACCATAGTGGATTACAACCTTCATGGTTCAACACCCCCACTTAATCCACTATGTTGTGTGCAGAACACATGTTTCTGCTTACCAACTCCCTTTGTCATCATATCAGCAGGCATAAGGGCAGTCTCACAATATTCAACACTAATTACCCTTTGCTCTGCTAACTCCCTAACGATCAGGATCATCGGACACATGGAAATTAAATACCATGTCTTTCTCCCGCCTCGGAACCCTATTCCGAGCAGGGTAACGTCTCGAATTTTGCAAATCTTCTGCCACAGGACGCTCTAAGTCGACAGAAGCTGAACTTTGCAAATCCTCAGAGTCGTAAAAATTATCTCCAGAATCCGATCTCATCAGTGAACTAGCCCTCACTGTACTAGATGCACTTCCAGTTTCTTCTTCGTTTACATTCGAACTAGCCACCGGAACCCCCACTGCAACAGGACCAGCAATCCTTGGAACCTCTGGTTGAGTAGTGGAACGACTAATTCCAGGAATGTCATACGGTAGTAAATCTACGATCACAGCATCCTTCTTAGAAACAGGAACAGCGATTTCATGTTTCTTTTTAATACTCACGAAAAAAAAATTCCATAAATGTAGCATCTCGAGCGATGATAATCCTCCTTGGATTATCCTCCAAATTGATAAATCGGTACGCCTTCGAATTGGTCGAATACCCAGTCATTATCATTTGAACAGTCTTTGGATCAAACTTCTTGCGACTATGATCCTTTACCAGAACCTGAGCTCTACATCCGAATATTTTCAGATTCGATAGATCGACTCTCTCTCCTGTAAAAACCTCCTCTGGAACTTTATCCTTGATGGCCATTGTAGGAGATCGGTTCTTCAGGTACACGGCACAACCAACAGCTTCTCCCCAGAATCTCTTGTCCAAACCAGCCTCATGCACCATACATCTAGCCTTTTCAGTTATTGTGCTTATTGTTCGTTCCGCCACTCCATTCTGGTGAGGAGTGTAAGGAACTGATCTCTGGTGTTGGATCCCATGTTTCTTCAGGTAACCTTGAAACTCTCCGTTGGTATACTCAGTGCCATTATCGCTACGAAATTTCTTTATTTTCTCATACTTTCTTTTAGTAACGCTGCCATCACAGTTTCTGTCGAAATCTGTATGTTCGAATGCTCTAATGTCATCACCAGAGAATTGAAGGCATCTGTCAAACAAGCCAGCATTACAATCCCGACGAACTCGTCATCAAGACCAGCTTTTATGCTTATTAACGACTGACTCGTAGTCTGAATGTCATTCAAGTACTCCTCCATAGTGCTGAACATTGATAGTTTGACGTTGAACAGCTTCCGCAACAGATATAGCCGCCGCAGTAGTCCACCGTCAGCATACGCTCGCTTTAGTACTAACCAAGTATCTCTCGCTGTTTTGACATGCATTATCATGGGATATATCTTCTCCGTGCACATAAGGCAAATTTTGCTTCTAGCTTTAGCATCTCTCTTTTTTGCTTCCACTGAATCTATCTTAAAATCATCACTAATGCACTCCCATAAGTCCACGTCAGTCAGAAACATTTCCATGGCAAAGGCCCATGTAGTTGGCCTGCCCCCCCGAAAGTTTCTCAAAACTCCTAACAGCTTCCATATTTGAAATTGAGATCAGATACTCAGATTATCATTCCAGATCTAGTCTGGGCCCATAACCTGTTAGAATTAGGTTACTAAGAATAATAAATACTCATGTAACTTGCAGTGGTTATATTTGAGAAAGTAAAAGTATATTATAAAGTAAAACACAAAATACGTTTTTCTTCCATTGACAACTCTAAAGACAGTAACTAATAAATAATCAGTTGCCAGGGAACAATAGAGAAGACTCTACTGTTAAACCATAGTGGATTACAACCTTCATGGTTCAACAGGTTCGTTTAAATGTCTAATCTTAAATGGAGAATAGTGCCTGATTGAAATAGTATTTAAAAATCCCATTCTGTAATTACAGGTGCCATGGTAGATTCCTGGTTCATGATGTCGAGTCCCACGCCGATATTATCGGTGGTGGTAGCCTACCTGATTCTAATACGCATCGGCCCAAGAATTATGAAGAACCGGCAGCCACTGCAGATGAACAGGCTCATCGCTTATTATAACGCGTCACAAGTCTTCTTGGCGACTATGCTTTGTTTTAAGGTGAGACAAACTGTTTTTTAAACCGTTAGGAAATCCGTTCTTTTTCTGAGTGGGACAGCGAATTGGGTGACGTGCAATTCATCGGAATTATAGCACTTAAGGCCATCTATTTGGGCCATTTTATACAATGATATTATATAAATAAAGAGTTAGATATAGTAGCGCGCGCAAATTGTTGCAGACAAATTCAGACAATTGTTGTAATTTGATTTAGTCGGCTAATAGCAGCGAGTGAGCTACATATTATGAAGCTATACATTTTCTTTCTTCTTTCAAATTGCATACCTTTAATTCTCAAGGCATCTTCGTTTCATAATGTCTTCAATAGTTAAAATCTGTTTATTATTGAGTTAAATTATAGTATCTTTTTTGTCCCGTTTCAGGTTTTCAAGTTGAATCTCTTCAGAGATGGCATCATTTATGCAGGGTGCCGTTATCCGTCCAATACGCAAAATGCTATGGTAAGAATTTTGAATGGGGGGAATTATGGGGGTCACTTTTAGGGGGCAAATTAGAATATTAAAAAAAAAAGTTTTGCAAACTGTACCGTGTGACATATCAAATGAAAGGGCTTACTATGAGGGTTTCAAATATATATTTTTTATACTGTTAAAATAAATCGTTTTAAAGTTATTTACGAAAATAGACGAAAATTTACTATCTATCTATACAGGTAAATCTCTCAATATTGTGAGTACAAACTTACATTTACTGTCGGAATGTATGGGAAGACATGTTTTTCAACTATATTGTTAAGTTTGTTCTTGGGATAATTTCATCCCAACTACGGAACCCTTCATTGTGCGTAGTCCGACACGCACTTGGTAGGTTTTTACTTTGTACGCCATCGCCTATGGCAAAATATGTAGACCATTATCAGCTTACCTTACCAACTCCATTTTGTACTGTATATGTACAATTCGCGTCATGTAAGTTTGCCATTCTGAAATCAATCAATATCTACAGGGTGTCCCGTAAATAATGGATAATCTCTTAAGGGGTCGTTGTACTCATCATTATGAACAACTTTTACTATGGGACCAAACCTGAAATCGCGAAAAAAAATTAGCTGACCAGTACATTTATCTACATCAAACTCGTCAAAATGTAGGGAGCAGCTGATTTTTTTTTCGCGATTCCAGGTTTGGTCCCATAGTAAAAGTTGTTCATAATGATGAGTACGATGACCCCTTAAGAGATTATCCATTATTTACGGGACACCCTGTATAGTAAAACAGCAGCGCCTAGTTTCAGAGCGGCAAACTTTAGTGAAGCGAACTATACTTACTTATCTATAAAAATAAAAAAAGTCCTGACTGACTGACTGACTCATAAACGCCCAGCCCAAACCCTTGGACCTAGAAAGCTGAAATTTTGCACAGAGGTTCCCTTTATAATGTAGACAAGAAATGATGAAGGAATTCCCGGTAGTACGTTCCCATCGGATATTCTCCGCCACGCCGGCGAAGCCGCTGACTAGTGTTTTTAGGGTTCCGTACCTCAAAAGAAAAAACGGAACCCTTATAGGATCACTTGTTTGTCCGTCTGTCTGTCTATCTGTCAGTCTGTCCAGACCGTTTTTCTCAGGGACGCGTGAAGGTATCCAGCTGAAATTAATATTAAATACGTACGTATACGTATGGTCCTTGCAGTTCTAAAAAGATCAAACTTCTAAGTCAACGCAATAAAAAAATACGGCCATTTATGCGACATTTTTTGATACTCGCAAGTAAATCAAAACCTATAGGGTACTTCCCGTCGTTCTAGAATCATGAAATTTGACAAGAAGCAAGGTCTCCTAGCACAAGTTAAGCAAAAAGTCCGAAAATTGTGAATTTGTAATTTTTTGATATAATTTTTTTTTTGCTATCCAATGTTAAGTTTGTTTTTGGGATAAATTCTTTTCAACTACGGAACCCTGTTAGCGTCAGAATGGCTGGTTGCCTATGGCAAACGCCTCTGAAAGTATATTCAAGAATTGCTTCATAATTGCTTATATTTGCTACATTTCTTCAATAATTGCTACATACGATGGATTCAGAGAAAAATGAATATTTTTTTGACCAGCCATTCTGACGTCAGGATGGCTGGTCGCCTCCGTGTTCAGCATGAAGGACGCAGAATTTCTAAAAGTTTGTTATGTCAATAATTGCTACCTAATTGCTTCATTCACGAATTTAAGTTTGAGCTTCATACATACATTAGGTAAAAAGATATAGCTTTTATTAATTTTTTTACGAAGAAGTGCCTAATAATTTGGAAAGGCAACAGATTTTTTTACTACAACGCAGCGCGCGTCTTGTTTAAATCTTGCAGGCGTTCGCTTAGAGTGATGTTGTTTAATGAATAGCTTTTAAAACGTACCTACCCTCAATAACACAATACATTTAGGTACTAGTATCAGTATGTAAAATAGCTGGGTCAGATAATACGTTGAAAACTTTTAACTTATTTGATAAGTACATCAAAAGAAAAATATTGCAATAAGTAGTGAAAGAACAAAGGCGAAATCGTAGCTGAATTTAATTTGAGCGACTAAAAGTGACTTATATACGAAGGCAGCTCTATTATTTTTCTACGTTTTTTCAAAATATCACCTTAACTAGTTAAAAATACTAGTTTAAATGAAAAGTTATTTGTGTGAAAAGTGTTTAGTGTTGCCATTTTGTATTTATTCTTCCAAGTGACAGTAAGTACAGCATTATTGTATTATAATCCAAATTTTTCGTCATGGGTGTCATTTTAGTGTTATTTTAGGTCGCTGAAAACGATAGTGGGGTCAAAATGAAAATCCAAGATGGCGGCTGCGAAAATTTCCTAATTTTCGGTCATGGGTGTCATTTTCGTGATATTTGAGGTCGCTGAAAACGATAGTGGGGTCAAAATGAAAATCCAAGATGGCGGCTGCGAAAATTTCCTAACTTTTCGTCATAGGTGTCATTTTCGTGATATTTTAGGTCGCTGAAAACGATAGTTATTCATTTTGAACCCACTATCGCTTTCAGTGACCTAAAATATCATGAAAATGACACCCATGACGAAAAATTAGGAAATTTTCGCAGCCGCCATCTTGGATTTTCATTTTGACCCCACTATCGTTTTCAGCGACCTAAAATAACACGAAAATGGTGCCGATTCTCTTGTTCAATAACTAAACCAAAATTAGAGAATCGCTATCTTTTACTAACAGGCAGCGCGATAAAAGGACGGCTACAGCTATGAACTAAGTTAGAAATGTCAAACTAGTTTACGCCTTGCGCTTCACCGTGTTTTTAGTCGACATGTTTTTACGTGTCGTCTAAATCTCTATGGAAATAGTAGTTCAACTAAAGAAGGACGGCCAAATCGTACCTGACTACGAGGCGGTGGTGTACAGATATGCCATATATATGTAAAAATCTAGTATTTTTTAAGGTCTTAAAAAACATAAGAAATAGATATTTAAGTCGCCAGAAAAAAAAGCACAAACACATTTTTTTTTAATAGCATTATTTGCAAATTATTTAGAATAACATGTTCAGAATGCACCTTTGACGATTCATTTTGCTTAAGAAATGATTTAGTACTCAAAGATTATAATTATTCACGTTTTTCTGAATAGTTATTAGATGTAATTCAATTATATACTTGTGTACCAAATAACCAAACCAACTAGTGCTGTTTTTATTATGTATTGGATTCTTGTCATAAAAATAATTATGTGGGTTCATAGTAAGTATCAGCATTTTGTTCAATTGTGTACAACGGAACGTCATAATATGTCATCGACGCGCGCCATGGATTGACAGTGTCAATACTGTCAATTACAACGGGTGTCAATTTGACACTAATATACTGTAGTGTGTAGTCTTTGCACCCGGCGATCTCGCATTGTTGTTGTGTTGTTGTTGTTAGTGTGAATATTGTGATACGTACTGTACTGTTTTGGATTTCCTTCTGTTGTTTGACCTTGGCATTGTTTTACAGACTGATAACTAGGTACCGCTTGTGACGATTATTCTGTGCTTTTGATTTCCGGACACCGATAACCTCAAAAGTATTTTTTGCATTATTGAAATGTCTTGGCTATTTAGATATTATTTTCGAAAGGGATGGTGTTTACTACATAAAACCATCAAATCTCACTATAATTTGCTTCTGTACACTGAAAATAAAACTCAGGTCCAGCTTCTATAGAAATTTGACCGATGTTCTTTGACAGCTCTAATTTACGTCCGTCTCTTTCTTGTTTTAATAGAAAGAAAAAGTTAGCAATAGCCTAAATTAAGTTTAGTTTGTGCAAAACAGAATCGGCACCATTGACACCCATGACGAAAAATTTGGATTATAATACAATAATGCTGTACTTACTGTCACTTGGAAGAATAAATACAAAATGGCAACAATAAACACTTTTCACACAAATAACTTTTCATTTAAACTAGTATTTTTAACTAGTTAAGGTGATATTTTAAAAAAACGTAGAAAAATAATAGAGCTGCCTTCGTATATAAGTCACTTTTAGTCGCTCAAATTAAATTCAGCTACGATGCCTTTGTTCTTTCACTACTTAGTGCAATATTTTGTTGAAACAGTTTTCAAAGTATTATCTGTCCCAGCTATTTTACATACTGATACTAGTAAATGTATTGTGTTTTTGAGGGTAGGTACGTTTTAAAAGCTATTCATTATACAACATCACTCTAAGCGCACGCCTGCAAGATTTAAACAAGACGCGCGCTGTAGTAAAAAAATCTGTTGCCTTTCCAAATTAGTAGGCACTTCTTCGTAAAAAAATTAATAAAAGCTATATCTTTTTACCTAATGTATGTATGAAGCTCAAACTTAAATTCGTGAATGAAGCAATTAGGTAGCAATTATTGACATAACAAAATTTTAGAAATTGTGCGTCCTTCATGCTGAACACGGAGGCGACCAGCCATCCTGACGTCAGAATGGCTGGTCAAAAAAATATTCATTTTTCTCTGAATCCATCGTATGTAGCAATTATTGAAGAAATGTAGCAAATATAAGCAATTATGTAGCAATTCTTGAATATACTTTCAGAGGCGTTTGCCATAGGCAACCAGCCATTCTGACGCTAATGGAACCCTTCATTGTGCGTGGTCTGACACGCACTTGGCCGGTTTTTGTAAATAGATTGGTACTTTTATCTGGCAGGCAGAAAAAAGAAAATTTCTTCCCGCACAGTTCCCAGCACACTTTTTGTGACTTATGAGTTATGACATTTTAATTTATGAATAGGTTATAGAAAAAAAGTTACCTATGTTTTGGAGAAATCGGAGACACAGTTTGTGTTAATGTAAATGTGACTTTTGTTACGATAAATCAAATATTTATGAGTAAATTTATTGTTTTCAGCTACTAGACTTGGGTTGGTGGTATTTCTTCGCGAAATTCACTGAACTTCTAGACACAGTATTCTTCGTTCTACGAAAGAAAGATAAACAGGTAAGATTATAATTTGTATTAATAAGGAAAGTGTACACGAAACTGCTTCATCATCATGATTCTCCTGCCCTTATCCCAATCTATTTGGGGTCAGCGCAACATGTCTTTTACTTCCATACTTCTCTATTTGTAGAGGAGCTCGTGGCTAAGTAATTACAGCCGCACGGGTCGATCCATCAGGTTAAGGTACGCTTGCCGGGGTTGGTCCGTGGATGAGTGACCATGTTTACATATCGAGATTCCTCCGTGCCTCGGAAAGCACGTTAAGCCGTTGGTCCCGGCTGTTATTCGTGGATCTTTGACAGTCGTTACGTGACGTCAGAAGCCCGAAAGTCTGACAACCAGTCTTACCAAGGGGTATCGTATTACCCAGTTACTGGGTTGTGGAGGTCAGATAGGCAGTCGCTCCATGTAAAATACTGGTATTCAGCTGCATCCGGTTAGACTGGAAGCCGACCCCAACATAGTTGGGAAAAGGTTAGGCAGATTGATTGACTTCTCTATTAGTCGTCATCTCGGTAGTCACTCCTTTTCTAACCATATCATCTTTCACACGGTCCATCCACCGTTTCTTTGGTCTTTCCCTGCTCTTATGGCACACTGTACTACCTTTCTTGAACGGATTCTTGACCTTGTTGCTACCATGAAGTTCTATCGATCCTATCGCCGTCCATCCCTTGGATGTTGAACCACTTTTGCCTAAACTGACAGTTTGTACATATAAGGTAGACTTTACCGGTCTTATTACAAAATGAGGTTTTTTCTTCTGTCATGGTTTAAACCATCGAACCAGTTTTTGTAATAAGAACCTAGCTATGATAAAAATACAGTTCTTTATACAAAACTGACAACTTAGTCAGGTACTAAGTTGTCAGTTTTGTAAAACTGACATCTTAATGTGTCGGAATAAAGTTCGAAATTCATAAAAGGGTCCATGATTTAAACCTGGGTTTGATGATGAACCTTGTTTTGTGATAAGGCGGTTTGGGTTTTTTTTTTGTTCTCTAAACTGGAACAAGAAAGAAACGTCAGAAAGTCATATTGGTTCAGTATACATAAGGCTTTTTAGAGACATGAGGAACAGAGTGTAGAGTTCACTCATCTTCCATAGAAAAGGGAGGATCCTCCGACCAGACGGTTGATGTCGGGACGTTGTATCCAGGGTGTAAGGGACAGCCCTCCGCAAACTAACAGGGTGCATTCAGCTCCTCATTTTGAATCATATTCTACCAGAAATTTTCTCCGGAAAATTTTCATTTTTTCAATTTTTTTTTCAGTTACCTACATTTTCATTATTTCAATGTAAAATTGCATTGTGTGTTCGCAGCATTCCATTTATGTAAAAAAAACTGCAAAAAAAAAAAACAGCAAAAAAAAAACCAGCAATGGATGCTGAAATACTCTAACCAACGACGCGAGTAATCAGCTGTTCACTTTCTGTCTAGCTACAGAGTTCATCGAACTCACCGCATACCTATTACCTACCCCTCCCAACCAGTAATAGACGTTCCGATGTGTGCACAAAAACACAAACAAATCAGGTTTATTGGATTCCCTTAACGTTCCTGAAAAAATTTCATATACCAGTCATCTTAGTAAGACATACTGAATTCACCATATTAGTTTGCGGAGGGCTCTCCCTTACACCCTGTATATGCTAGTCGCGTGGTAAACTCTAATTGCGCGATGCAGGTTTGCCTGGCGTCATGTCATTGTGATGCGTAGTTCATACATGGCGATGTAGATGCCGCCACAGCTTCATCAGACAAACAAGAAAGTGACTTAATAAAATCATGGTAACATGTTAAAAAACGTTATCATCTCACAACAGCAGCAAAATATTTCTTTTCTAACATCATCTCCATCTCATTCCAGGTGACCTTCCTCCACGTATACCATCACGTTATCATGGCTCTCTATTCCTGGAGCTACCTGAAGTTCGCAGCAGGCGGAGAGGGCGCGGTCCTAGCGCTTTTGAACTCTGTCGTCCATGTCGTCATGTACTCTTACTACCTTCTGTCAGGGCTGGGGCCGAGGTTCCAGAAGTATTTATGGTGGAAGAAGTATGTTACTAAGCTGCAACTGGTGAGTTTTAAATTAAATAAAATCTTGAATAATTAAGTTTCTCCAAATCAAAGACAGTTGACGTGACGCTCAAATAACACAGAGCTGGTGTCAAGCCATGAAGGAGATCCCTCCATTTACACGGTACAAGTTTATTGCCACTGGCATACCATAAAATTGCAGGGCAATTAACTGGCACCGCCTAAATAACATGTACAATTAAGTCGCAAGGGGTTTTATTGATAGGCAATAAAATTGATCGTGCTTTATGGCATGCAGTTATTGCTCTTGAACGTTCTAGAAATTTGCACCGTGTAAACGGAGCTTTAAAGAATGGAATAAATTGCGTAAGAACTAGTAGGAGGAAGCACAACATCGCGACATAAGGAGACACTGGATGAAAAAAGATTGTCATCCATTGTCTCCACGCAGAAGTGGAATAGAACAGCTAACTACAGCTATTTATTACTATTGTAAACTTAAATAACTATATTTGAGCTTTAGGATTTAAAGTAAAGCGGTAATATAAACACTTTTTAACAAAAAAAAAAAAAAAAACAAGTGAAAAATTACTTTAATTTCGGAAAGTAGGTGTCATTGGTTTTGTGTTTTCGTTTTTTGCCACCGACTACCGAAATTACAGTAATTTATCACTTTGTACTGTCTTTTTGATGAAGTTAGTAGGTTGTTTTGTTTAAAAAAGTTTTTATTTTTCACCGTTTAGATGTGACATACTTACATAAAAAAAATATTCCATTTGACTTGAGGACCTCCTCCTTATTTTTCGTCAGTTAAAAATAAAAATTAATAAGTTTTGATTCTACAGACTTCCATAAAAATTAAATTATCAAATCAAATAAAGTAAAATGTTAATAGTACAAATAACCTATTCTCTAAGCTTATTCTCAATTGGCCTCACAACTTCTAATTTATTTGGTTTGCCTTACAGATCCAGTTCATCCTGATGCTCACGTACTGCGCCTGGACGCACTTCTCCCCGCGCTGTCAGTACGCCTCCGGCTTCACCTACTTCATCTGCTCCAACATCACCATCTTCCTCTTTCTATTTCTCAACTTCTATACTAAGAGCTACAAAAAAAGAAACCTCGCAAAGAAGAATATTGAAAAGGAAATCAAGGAAGAATACGATAAGGCTCACAATGGAGTCAAAACAAACGGAGTCTGCAAAAACGGAGTCAATAATAAAAAAGAAAACGGGGTGCATGGGAGTGATTGCAAGAGTGTGTCCAATATAGAAGAGATCCCTTGCGAAGTTAATAAGGCTTGCGGTGATTATGTTAAAGATGGCAAGTTTTTCCTCTCGAGGCGGACGGCAAAAACAGCGTGTAGTGCCGAATACGACTTCGATAGTATAATAAAGAAATGATTCATCATGGTCAAAGACTACAGCTAGCGGTTCTATTGAGACTGATGTATGTGATGACATTGGTATTGTTAAAGCCTAAGATTTTTGTGGAGTTTGAAAGTTAGATAAGTACGCTTAAGTATTCGCTTCACTAGGACTCTCTCAAATTGAAGAAAGGACCATGATTGGTGCTATCATTTGTTAGAGCCGTTAATTTTCAAGTGGGGTCTAAAATTACAGCATATCGTAGTTCGTATTGCAAAATTAATGAATTTAAAAAAATTATCGTACCAGTGAGAAGACGCTTTAAATTTACAATAAATTGCCAACCGCACAATTGTTAATGTAGATTTTAAGGTTAAGCATTTGCTGTAAATATAATACGTGAAGTATAATCGTGCACATATTCGATGCATCCAGATTTTAGTTTATAATTGAGACCTTTCATACATTGAGATTGATTTGATATCTCTAATTGTGATGTGAGAAGTGTAATAATTGTAAATTATTGAACATTTTAAAAGTACTTGTTAAGGACTACACCGCTTTAAGCAATGCAATGTATTGTGTGCACAGCACTTCAGAATCAATGATTTCTTGCTTACCATACAATACTAATATGTATCCTACTTTCTCTGAGTTGTATTGCAATACGCAGCCGTCCACTCGGATTATAAGATTTGCCAGTGACTGTTAAATTTTGAAGTACTATGAAACGTTGTCATTAGTAGCCGTAGCATCATTCAAAATGTTTTCATCCTAGAGTGTCTTCATTATAAAAACTACGTATTTAACAGGCTTGTCAACATTCCCTTCATCTAAACTAAAGATTGGATCTGTAGTTGCAATATCTTTGCTTTTTAAGTCGCTTTAGGTTAAAAATTGTAAAGAATACAATTTCGTATGTTCTTATTTCCAATATTTTTTTGGCTGCTTCTTCGGAATCTTTACTTTAAGCTGATTATATTGTTTAACATGAAATAAAAACAAACGAGTGGTAATTAAATAGAGGTTCGGCAGGTAATATTTAAAGTGAAATTGAGTTTATAAATAATAGTAGTTTATGAAACTGTTGCATAATACATAGTATGAGACGAGTATTTAATACGTATATTGTGTACAGTTTCATACACTGCTTTATCTACTCTCATACATTGGGATTGAACTTATATAACATTTTTCCATGTCTCTGTACCTAGCGATTGACCATGCCCCGCGTTTTAACGAATACATTAAGGACGCTGTTACAAATGGGTAGTCAAATCATTACTTTTTTACACAAAAGTGTGTTTTTTAAATAAAATGCTTTGCTTTCTTAAAATGTTTTTTGGTTAAATTGTTGATAAATGTGCATGGTACGATTCTGAACCATAAATATAATTTTAGATAGGTACAGTTTCACAATAATGGTACCGAAGTGATTTTTTTTACTTCGGTACCGTTATTGAGAAGCTGTACATATCTAAAATTACGTTTATAGTACAGAATCGTATCATGCACACTTATCAACAATTTAACCAAAAAACATTTTAAGAAAGCAAAGCATTTTATTTAATAAACACATTTTTATGTAAAAAAGTAATGATTTGACTACCCATTTGTAACAGCGTCCTTAAATAATTAGATCTATATTTGTTTTATCGAAATATGCATAGTACGCTATTTGTTCCGTTTTAGTTTTTATAAAAAATGACTTCTTCTATAACAGTTAGCCGGCGATGTACTTTTAAATTACGCACTTTAAAAAAACAAAATCTAGATAGGCGATTAGTTCTACATTAAGAGGCCGTAGACGAAATTTTGCGGAATTCGCTGATTTACATGATTTTACAGACGAGAATTTTACAGTTATAATAAAGTATTTGTATAAGTTTTAATGCAAAACATGAAAGATCATTTCAATTATGATCTAATGTATGAGCTACTTTTCTATTTTTATCGTTTAATTTTGATTAATCGACTTAAACCGGCGACTGTTTTGTGAATTTTTGCTCTAAGAGGTTTAGAATATCTCATAATTACGAATCATTTTGACGTCTAAAGCGTATGCAAAAATTACAATGTATTCTTGTGAAAGTTGTATATACAATATATGAATCACATTTTACGACTTTCTAAAATTTTTGAGTAAAAAAATATTCAACTTAGTCAAATTTTTGAGAAAATTGGCAAAGAATTGCTTTTGATTACGGCTACTAAGAACTCTCGTTCATAAAATGAAAACAACAGAAATAAACTTCAATTCAAAGTCAATCAATTTCCTGAAAAAAAAAGCAAAATATTAAAAATATTTCCTATTAAAAATCTTTTAAAACAACCTAATTCTCGCATAATAAACTCGACGCAAAATAAAAATGTAGCTCATTCATAAGATTATCATCGAAATGGTATTTTATGTTGTGCATTAGAACTTATAGAAATACAGTATTTTGACTGTAAAATTACGACTTTAAAATCACGCAAATTAGAGAAATCGGCAAAATTTCGTATACGGCCCCTTAACTCTAATTACCTAACTACTTTTTACTTATAAAATTCATTACTTTAAGTTAAAAAAGACAATACAACGAAGTAAACCTAGCGATGTATTGTAAAATAAATTATTATTATGATAATGTTAATGATCAAAATTGTCTCTACACACACCTTACCCGCCACCTACCCCCCTACCTACCCCCCACCTACGGCACCCTTATGGTGTCACTCAGTCTGTCTGTCTGTCTGTCACAGCTGGATATCTCAAGAACTACTAATGCTATCAACTTGAAATTTAGAATAGTTTTGAGATGACGTTTACCCAACTATTTTACAAATAAGAAAGAAATTAAAATATTTGTTTTTTTTGCAACAGAGACTGAACCCGTCTTAAAAAATCAAAGTGGGGCTACTAGGAAATGTGGGGTATCATATGAAAGAGTGCTCTTTGAAAATTCTCAACATTTTTTTTCTTTTTTTAGGCCGCATATTTTTCGACTTCTGATGAAAAATGTAAAAAAAAATACCGTTCGTAACCCCCCTTATCTCCGAAGTTTGCAAAGAGAAAAATCTGAAATTATTCTATGTGATAGAAGTTTATGTAAAGATTACAGGAAAAGTAAAAAGATGTCTCTAAATAGCACACTTTTTCAGAAATCGGAACGGAACCCTCGGTGCGCGAGTCCGACTCGCTCTTGACCGGTTTTTTAACTTAAAGTAATGAATTTTATAAGTTAAAAGAAGATAATTAGAGTAAATGTAGAACTAATCGCCTATTTAGATTTTTTTAACTGCGTATTTTAAACTTAACTTTTTAACTGTTATAGAAGAAGTAATTTTTTTATAAAAACTAAAACGGAACAAATAGCGTATTATGCATATTTCGATAAAACAAATATAGATCTAATTATTTCATGTATTCGTTAAAACGCAGGGCATGGTCAATCGTCATCATTCAGTCATCAATACACAGATTTACTCGGTTTTTAGTTTAGAAGATATCTTAACTAAAAACCGACTAATCTGTGACTTGATGAAAAATTGCGACTAATTAGCGACAAATCGCGCTATATCGCTTGTCGCAAATCCTTAATGGTGGCCATGCCAGTGTCAGTCACACGTCTGATAGTGGGAGCTTGTCCACATTTCAGAGTGGACAAACTGTAACTCTATTTGATTACCACCTCTTTGCAAAGTAAGCAGTACTCAGCTTCAAGTAGTGCGGGACCACTTTATTTACTAACGATGATAGAATCGAACGTAGCATAATATGTATGAAAAGCCTCATAAACTATCAATTTAAGTACAATAAGTTTTAAGAAAAGCTAGAATATATGTCTCGTATTCAAGGACCTGTAATTTTGTTAACAGATTAAGTACCTACGATTAGTTAAATTAATAATTAATTTTTCAATTAGCATAGTTTTGATTTTGTACTTTTAATGCAATTAACAATAGTACAAAATAATGTTAATTTTAAGAAACTAATAAAGTTTAAATAATATTGTTGTATTTCTTAAATAACAGACTTCCTCTTTTTTGGATTCCTATCTTTGCTGCTCAGGGGATGTGATATCCCCGAAACAGTGAGCACTATGTGGATCTTTTTTTTTTTTTTTCTTTTTAGTTTTATTGATGGTCTGATATTTCTGAGTACTTTATGCGACCTACCCCCAAATGTCCTTTCTTTGGTATTGTTCGTCGAGTTATTGAGCTCCTGAAATCCTGAGTTGAGCTATACGATTGTTGACAAATGCTTGCACTGACTGGACAGGTCCACTCAAATTTTTATGGTTGAGAAAAACCATTTCAGACTGGATCTACATGGTCCTCACATGATCTGACCAAGATTATGTCTGGACTTTAAAAGAGACTTTGACCCCTGAGTTTGTTTCGCCATTTCTTCTCAGGGTAGTCAGATAGGAAATGTCGACTTCATCTAGCTTATTTAAAAAAAAAAAATTATGACGTGTAAAAGTGATTTCGATGTCCTATTTACCGAATAAACAATTTCATTTCATTTCATTTCATTTCAATTTCATTTCATTTCATTTCATTTCACAGCCGGTCGATTCTGTAAAAGTCTCACCGTGAAAACTTAGGTGAAGTGAGTTTGTTTTTGAATTGACACTATTGACAGCTCACTCCACGCTCACTTCACCTAAGTTTTCACGGTGAGATGGTTACAGAATCGCACTGCTGTTCACCAATGCGTTGGAGGACGTTTTTTTAAGACGCTAAACTGGACTGGACAGGGTACGCCTTGCTGATTCCAAACCACATCGAAGGGTAAGTACTTTTTCTAAGTAAAAGAGACACACAAAAATACACGATATCCTAGTCGATGTTTACGAGCGCGCGTCTGTCGGCAAAAAGGGACGTGCACCACCAGTTTCCGCTGGCTTATATAGAGCAGGGGGCCTAAAACGGCCACATTAAGCATTTCCTCTAAAAGCCATTCATTTCCTGAATTCCCAGCAATTTATTATGATTGAACTTCAATTAAGAGCGTTGTTGCATTTTTCATACGTAAATCGAGAACTTGGGAGATTTTGAAGTGATTTTGGTCACATAATTTATTTTTTTAGCTTCTTTTGACTTCAATCATCGTAATTATCATATATTTTTATTTAAAGTCTATTAAAAAAAACTTGTTCAAATTGAATTATTGACTACGAAAACAGTCGATTTCGAAGGCGCGATTTCCAGATGACGCGCGAAGGCTCAACTTTGAACTAATCTTACACCAATTATTACTACTAATTAAGAAGGTAAAGTGGTATTCATTCGAAGAGGCATATCCTGAAATTAAAAATGCATTGAGAAAAGTTTGATTTTTAATTCATTAACTTGTATTTTAATCACGTCTAAGATAATCAAAAATCGAGAAATCGACTACAAAAAAACACGTCATTTCTCAGAATCTAAAAGTCATTTGGCAACACAAATCATTTTATACGTAAGAAGAAAGATTGTACTATATATGTGTAAAAAATAAAACATATCTGTCTTCAATCATTTACGAAAATAATTTTTTAAAGTGAGTATAAAATCGGGTGCATCGAACGGCCTAAGTCAGTCGCGCTCTGGCGCTCTTCGACGCAGGACCTATGTCGGTTGACCTCCCGCCGCCGCGCATGCGCCTCGCGTGATATATAGTCAATTGTAGTGCGACTAAATATTTTTAATCCTTTCATTTAAGTAATATTTTAAGAAGCTAATGTGGTAGGCACACTTACTTTAGGAGAATTATGTTACAATTCTTGAATTATGTTGTATTACTTGTAATATTGATATTGTAATTACAATATCAATAATACAATATAATTTGGTCAAAATGTAAATCCAAGATGGTGGCTGCGAAATTTTTTAAATTTTTCGTCATGGGGATCGTTCCCATTGTTCTCGAGAATGCTAAAGCCGATAGTGACGTTAAAATGTAAATCCAAGATGGCGGCTGCGAACATTTTCAAATTTTTCATCATGGGTATCGTTTTCATGGTTCTTGTGGGTGCTAACGTCGATAGTGTAGTCAAAATGTAAATCCAAGATGGCTACAAGAATTTTGGAGGATGAATATGGAGAAAAAATTTATATCAGATTTTTATTTGAAATCTCTACTGCCACAATCTCTATTGTGGATCCGTGACAAAGGAGACGGAAACCATGTCATATAAACTTGGGCCTGGGCCTGGGTTGTAAAAAGATGAAATTGGTGTCAATTTATAGCTACTATATTATCAAACCATCACTCAACATTTTGCGGATTTTCGCGGTCTGAGTTCCGAGTTAAAAGAGATGTAATAAAAGTGAGGTTACATAACGATCTACATATAGGTACTTAACAGCTGATTTTTGAAGTTCTTCAGCTCGACGACCACGTAAACTACAGCCTCTAGTCACTTTGCCACAATTTACACAACGATCCATGGTGCCAATATGAAATCAGTAGGCTGGTAGTAATATACAAAATAACAAGTTCAAGTCCAACGTTTATGCGGGGTTCTCCGTACCGTGTCCGGTGTGGTAGCAAGGTTCGTACAAGAAGCAAGATCAGAAGTCCGCAGAAAGAAAACATTGGTCGAGGAAAACATCAATAAAACTGTGGGAAATATACTCAAATCGCGACCGCACTAAACGATACGAAACGAGTGAGGCATAGATAAAGGCACTATATAAAGGTGTGTTCAAATATAGAGCGGCATTTGAGCGCGGCTGCCACGCGCGGCTAGCCGCGCTCTGATCGGACAAGGGCCGCGCGCGGCGGTGTTGAGCGTAATATATCTTCTCGTCTCACATCAGTGATGACCTCTGGCACTGAAACGTGCTCGCTCACAACATAATGGGTCTCAATCATAATCAGCCTATAATATTCCCACTGCTGGGACACAGGGCTCCTCTCGGTGAGAGGGAGTGGGCCGTAATACACCACGAGGACCCAGTGCGGGTTGGTAGATGTCACATGTCTTCGAATTTTTGGTTCTAGGCGGTTTCCTCACGATATTTTCCTTCACTGATTTGAGAGTAGTGGTGATGAAATTATTTACACAAAGTGCCTGCCTAAGTTCGAAACCATGACCTACTCGTATGTCGGGATCGTTACCATTGGGCCACCATTGCATTGCTCTCTTGGGCCGCATAGTGCAGTCAATCATCCCTTCTAGGATGATTGACTTCACTATCGGCTTCATCCTCGAGAACTATGAAAACGACATCCATGACGAAAAATTTTAAAATTTTCGCAGCCGCCATCTTGGATTTTAATTTTGACTTCACTATTGGCTATAGTCGAAATCGAAAACTATGAAAACGATACCTATACAAATCCTTATCACTTACCACTGACGTGCGACGTGTGGTCGACTGTATAGTCATTAGGTCGACTGGGCACGTACAATACCTGCCTAGGCTAATAAACATTATAAAACCAACCCCACACGAACGCAGCAGTACTATTATTTATTCTGTGGCAGCGGGGTGACCTACCTATTTGAAATTTGAAAACAGTAAACCAAACATTTGCGCATGAGGCGGCTTTATGTATTTATGTATTATTGTTGGTTCAAATTCAACTGTTTTATGAACTTGATGCGGTTGCTAAACCTATAATGCCGCAAGAAAAATAAATAATTATAGCTAGCGCGTGGCGTCTTTATCTATATTGAAATTGGGCTTAAATTGAACTGTTTTACACAAAAAAACGATGATTTTGGACAAAAGATGGCTCCGCTGTTAACAAAATTTTATTCTGATTGTGTTCTCCCAGAAATTATAGATCCAAGGAAAAGTCGATCAATCCCCTTAGACAAATAAATAAAATAAATAATAAATAAACATCCTTGGACATTTCACACAACGCCATCTAGTCCCAAGCTAAGCAACCTAATGCTTGTGTTATGGTAACGAGATGGCTGATAAACTTCTTATATACATTTTTTTTTGTAAATACATACATATTATAGATAGAAAAACACCCAGACTCGGAAACAAATACTTGTAGGTCGTACAAATATTTGTTCCGTGCGGGAATCGAACCCACAACATGCTGCGCAGCAGTCAATTGCTCAGCCACTGCGCCAACCGTGTCGTCAAATACAAATACTTTTATAAAACTTCAATTACTTCAATCAATCAATCTGCCTAGCCTTTTCCCAACTATGTTGGGGTCGGCTTCCAGTCTAACCGGATGCAGCTGAATACCAGTATTTTACATGGAGCGACTGCCTATCTGACCTCCACAACCCAGTAACTGGGTAATACGATACCCCTTGGTAAGACTGGTTGTCAGACTTTCGGGCTTCTGACGACCCGTAACGACTGTCAAAGATCCACGAATAACAGCCGGGACCAACGGCTTAACGTGCTTTCCGAGGCACCCATCCACTGACCAAACCCGGCAAGCGTAGCTTAACCTGACGGATCGACCCGTGCGGCTGTTATTACTTAGCCACGAGCTCCTCTCCCTTCAATTAACTTCAATTACTTATAAGTATACAAATACTTAAGCAAATAAGTAAAATGAGTTTAGTTTTTATAAGTACCTACATAATATTATTTTCTTCATCCATATTTGTATAAATTTAATTAAAATACACTAATAATGTTTTGTGGACAGTCTTTTTATTTTCTCCGTAAACCTCTAGCTTTTACTTTAAAAAAATATAGGTACGCCATAGCTACAGATCAAGATCGTTTAGTCGTCGCAGCATCGCAACTGTGTGCCGTATATGAGGAAAAACGCACACACGCGCACTCGCTACGCGGCGTCGAGCGTCAGATGTTTAAAATCCGAGCGCGAAAATAGGCGACCACAGTCTTAAGCAATACATAATTTGTGGACCATTTTACGATTCCCCATACGAAACTGTCAAATAGATGAAATGCGTGTTATGAATTGTACGCAGATAAATTATGAATTGTTAGTTTGTGACCGTTTTACGATTTCAAAATATGACGCACGCAATTCATCTGTTTGACAGTTTTGTATGTAGATTCGTAAAATTATCCACAAATTATGAATTGCTTTATTGAAGTTTAATGTCAAATAGCACAATCATAATAAATTGCTGGAAATTCAGAAAATGATTCGCTTTTAGCGGAATTGCTTAATGTGGCCTTAGTAACCCGTAGCTCCCTCTAGTCTGACGTTGCAGCTAACAATACATAATATGCCTTTTATTGCGGGTCATCCGATTTTGAATCAATCCCATTAGTATGTTCCGTGCTTGTTCCGTGATTATTAGTAGTTGAGGAGATAGTTTTTTTCCCCTGTTCCTTATGTCCCTACTGTTAAATCTCCACTGGTAGGGATACTTGGAATACTTGGAATTTTTTTCCAACTATCGTTACCGGTACGGATATAAGGAACCTGTGGGGCTAAAACGGCCACTTTGGCAGTATCATTATAGGATAATATTATGAATAATATTTGAAATCGTAAAACGGTCACAAACTGACAATATATTATGAATTGTCAGTCACACAAACTGACAAGTTTCACAAACTGACAATTCATAATATATTGTCAGTTTGTGACCGTTTTACGATTTCAAATATTATTCATAATATTATCCTATTATGATCCTGCTAAAGTGGCCGTTTTAGCCCCCTGATCCGCACTGGTTGGGATAGTTGGATTTTTTTTCCGTTTATCGCTACCAGTAGGGATAACCAGTTTTTAAGAGGGATAAATTGGCAGTGTACCTCCCCAGTACTTGTGATATTGAATCGTTTTACAAATTTCGGGTAATTTTTTTTTTTAGGTATTTTTATCTTTTTATAAATGTCAGATTTTTTTTTTAATGTTTCAATGACTCAAAAAAAATGTAAGTAATTTGTTTTAGGGATAAAAAGTTTTTCAAGGGTTTCTTTATGATTGTCATAAAGAATGTTAGAAAGGTGTTCCTGAATTACTAAAACAAAAACTTATAAAAACAATTTTCTTAATGTTTCTCAAATTTCTTTTGACTTACTTTGACTGTGAGAAATCCTATACAATTTGTTTTTTTTGTAGTAGCGCACTTCCAATTGTTTTTGTTTTAGGTCAATGAAACATTAAAATTACCTCACATTTATAAAAAGACTAGCTTTTGCCCGCGGCTTCGCCCGCGTAGATGTCGAAAAATGTCCCATGGGAACGTTCATGTGGATAACATAGGGCCGTTCGATATAACTGTGCAAACTCAAATCGCTACGATATATCGTTGCCGTGTATGGTGGGCTTAAAGCTCCCCACTAAGCATGATTTTTTCCGATATCTTCAACAATCACCGTCATATTTCAGCCAATTTCCAAAAAAAACATAATGAATTATACACTGAATCACTCCGTTTGGTGAAAACCGTATGAAAATCCATTCGTCGTCAAAACGTCGAATGAAATAAAGACTAAATGTTACCTCAAGAAGTCAAGATACGAACTATGACTACATTTCCAATACCTTAAATCTCTTAAAAAGAGGTAGGTACACAAACATTTTAATATTATTTGTGAATTTTAAAATCGACCCATATTGTAACCCCTAATGGGATGATTTTTCAAAAACGCTGTACCACATATTTCTTTACTTCCTACCAAAAGCATAAATTTGAATTTTCATATCCCTAACTTAAGAAATGCTGGGTTTCCCATACAAACTTTCATCCCCTATATCACCCCTTGTAGGATTATTTTTTAAAACAACAATTAGCCTATGTACTTTTTCAGGATACTATCTGTAGCCTTGCCAAATTTTATCGAAATCCGTGCAGTTTTGTGAATTTTAAAATCAACCCCTATTTGACCCTCTTAGGGTATGATTTTTGTGTGTTTTGGTTTGTGGCCCTGGCATAGGCAAATGAAGGAACGCGGGTGGGTTTTAGTCAGTTAAAGTCTGACATGCCCTTCCGCTCCACCCAGAGCGGGAGAAGTCATTTGATGATTTCCCATCCACAATACAAAAAAAAAAAAAAAAACCAGACAAGAGCGAGTTGGACTCGCGCACCGAGGGTTCCGTTCCGTTCCGATTTCTGAAAAAGTGTGTTATTTAGAGACATCGTTTTATTTTTCCTGTTATCTTTACATAAACTTTTATCACATTAAATAATTTCAAATTTTTCGCTTTGCAAACTTCGGAGATAAGGGGGGTTACGAACGTTCCCCCCCTGGAACGGTATTTTTTTTTACATTTTTCATCAAAAGTCGAAAACTTTCGTTTTTTTTTCGTTCTTTCATATGATACCCAACATGCTTCCTTATCTCTACTTTCAATTTTTAAGACCCCCTTTCAGTCCCCGTTGCAAAAAAAACATAAATATTTTTATTTCTTTCTTACTTGCAAAATAGTTGGGTAAACGTCATCTAAAACTGTTTCAAACAAGTTGATAGCAGTAGTAGTTCTTGAGATATCCAGCTGTGACAGACAGACAGACAGACTAAGTCACACCATAAGGGTTCCTTTTTTACCATTTTGGTACGGAACCCTAAAAAGGGTATGATTTTTCAAAAACCCTGAACCGATCATTTACTTGAATTTTCATTTATCACTAAGTTAAGAAATGCTGGGTTCCCCATAAAAAATTTCATACGCTATATCACCCCCTGTTAGATTATTTTTTAAGACGAAAAGTAACCTATGTTCTACCCCAGGATGCTATCTATAGCGTTGCCAAATTTTATCAAAATCTGTGCAGTTTTGTGAATTTTAAAATCAGCCCCTATTTTATCCCCTTAGGGGATGATTTTTCAAAAACGCTTAATCGCATATTTTTTTATTTCCTACCAAAAGCATAAATATGAATTTTCATATTCCTACCATAAGAAATGCTGGGTTTCCCATACAAACTTTCGTCCCCTATATCACCCCCTGTAGGATTATTTTTGAGAAAAAAAGTAGCCTATGTCCTTCCCCAGGATGCCATATATAGCCATGCCAAATTTTATTGAAATCCGTTCAGTGGTTTAGGCGTGAAAAGGTAACAGACAGACAGACAGACAGAGTTACTTTCGAATTTATAATATTAGTATGGAAGTATGGATTCAATATCACAAGTAATGGGTAGGTACACTGCCAATTTATCCCGCTTAAAAACGGGTTATCCCTACTGGTAGCGATAGTTGGAAAAAAATTCCAAGTATAGTCCCTACCAGTGGAGATATATCAGTAGGGACATAAGGAACAGTGGGTTTTTTTTTCTTAATTTTAACCTGACATCTGTTTTGATTTTTTTTCTATTTGTATTGGACGTTTGTGGATGTTTTTTTTTTGATGCTTCATCACTATATTGTCGAATACCATTTTAAAATTGTGGTTTACCTGGGTCATATTTAACATTAGCACTTCCCGCGCAGATTCGTCAGCGTGGATGTCGGAAAATATCCCACGGGAATAAAAACCCTTCCTTATTACTTGTATAGAGGCATGAGGAACGGGGTGTAAAGTTCACTCCTCCTCCATAGAAAAGGGAGGATCCTCCGACCAGACGGGTGTTGTGTCTGGTGGGCTACTGCCCAACGGTTGATGTCGGGACGTTGTATATATGCTAGTGGCGTGGTAAACTCTAATTGCGCGATGCAGGATTGCGTGACGTCATGTCATTGTGATGTGTAGTTCGTATGTGGCGATGTAGATACCGCCACACCGTGTCTACATTATAAAGGGAACCTCTGTACAAAATTTCAGCTTTCTAGGTGCAAGGGTTTGGGCTGGAGGTTGATGAGTCAGTCAGTCAGTCAGGACTTCTCTTTTTATTTATATATATATAGATAAATGCTAAGGATAAATGACTGAAATTGAGGAGAGAGTTCAAAATTAAAGCTCAAGCTTATTAACCACAAAAGTTCGACTCATGATATTCAGAATTTGAATTCGGAATGCGCTCACTGTTCAAAATTATTTTAATTCATTTGACAATTATTAATTGTGGCATTTAATTTTGATACACTACTTTCTGATAGTTTAGTTTTTCTGCTACAGAATGCCCCGTAAACACTGCTGCACATCAAGCTAGAGTCTGGCAAACGAAAGCGCGACCTGAGAAAAGGCGGCAAATTCAAAAATCTTTATGTGGTATTACTAGCTATAACTATAGTAAAATGTTTTGATACTTGAGAATTTTTAGTATGTAATATTATTTATTTTTTGTGTTTAATGGCTCCGTTTGGTGTGACGGAGCATTAAGACCGGTTTCGCACTACGATCCGAATCCGAATTCAAGATCCGAGTTCAATCCGAATTGGGAATGCTCTAAATTCGGACGGACAGAGTTCGGATCTAGTGCGCAACCCTTCATACAAATAGTACTGCGGCTACTTCGGACCGACATTTCTCGGATTCGAATCGGACGTAGTTGCAAAACCGCTCTAAGGCTCGTATTTATAATCAAAGTAATTACTTGAGTAATTAGTTGCTACTAAGTAATTTTATACTTGAGGGTAGAATTCTTAAGTAAAGAAAATGGTGACTATTACTTGGCTAAGAATTCTAAGCTTTGACAGTTCTAACTTCAAGCAATTACTAAACTATAGAAAGAAAATCATTGCTTGAGCAATTACTTTTACTGAAGTAATTACTTTGACTTGACTATAAATACAAGTGTTAATGTCATGGATGTGAAGAAGAAAACGAGTGTGTAGATTTATTTATCAGCATGTGGGTCGCACTGAATGTTTTTAGAAAATAAAAAACCGAACGATATAGAAGCCTGTTAACATTTTTATTGCTTTTCGAAGTAGTCCCCGTTCCTTTCTAAGTACTGTGCACCGTGGCATGCGATGGAACCATTGACTGAAGCAGTGGGCCCACTCTTCTTTAAGGATTTCTTCCACGGCATCTTCAGTGTTCATAAAACGAATACCTGTAAGTTTATCTTTCATTTTTGGAAATAAATATAAGTCACAGGGTGCCAGGTCAGAACTGTAAGGAGGATGACTCACTATCTACACACTTTCGATAGACAAAATATTCGATAGTCCATCTGGCGGACTGAGCTGGAGCGTTGTCGTGGTGGAGGACGATCCTGCTTCTTGGGAGCTGCTGTCTAAAATTAATTGATTTTGTTTCTTATTTCATCAATAACGAAGCTGTCTAAATTCGACACTGTCCTTTTGAGGGTGCGTTTTTTTCCTGGAGTACTCTACATCCTTTCACTAAAAATTCCTTCCATTTTAATTTTCACCAACCTCTGTGAGACAAAGTATAGGTACCTACCCAAACAGTTTGATGACATGAAATAACACAGCTTTGTGAAATGGAAAAAACATAAAAAACAGTCAAAATCGATCCAGGTACATACATAACAATTAGTGAAGATAATATTTCTTCTAAGACCTTAGTCAGAATATAAAAAAAGGTGTCATCATATCGTAAATATATCAAATCAACAACCAACAAGGATCAAGATTACAAAGTCATACTACAATACATACTGACAATTGCAATCACAGAGTTTGACAGCTTAACAATGCCATATTAAAACTTACAAAAAACTCCAGGTCACGCTTTCGTTTGCCAGACTCTATAAATTTCCAGTTTACACTGACCTCTCACTGTAAGGAAATCCTATACAATGCGAGATCAGCTTATACTGGAAACGTATAGCTTGATCAGGGGTCCTAAAACGGCCACATTAAGCAATTCCTCTACAATAAATTCATTAATTCATTATTTGACATTAAACTTCAATAAAGCAATTCATTAATTTGTGGACCATTTTACGAATCTCCATAAAAAACTGTCAAACAGATAAATTGCGTGCTATGAAATGTACGCAGATAAATTATGAATTGTCAGTTTGTGACCGTTTTACGATTTTAAATATGATTCATAAATACATATTATCCTATTATGATTCTGCCAAAGTGGCCGTTTTAGCCCCACTGTAGTACCTAAAAATTTTTTGTTAGGCTTAGAATGTTTGGGAATGAAGCTGGCATATCAACCCGCCGCCATTTTCTTTTTTTTTCAAAGTGTCCGCGCACGATGAATGTTGTACATAATATAATATGCGTAGAGGAGATTTATACAAAAAATGTCAAGTAATATGGTACCCTAAAGTGTCGGGAACAATAAAATTACAATAAATGAAAATGCAGTAGCTAGTTAAGTGCGCATTCCATTGTATTCAAATAATAAGGTCCCAGGTTGATTTGACTATTTATTAGAAATCAGTATAAATATTTGCACAAAAGGCCACTTTAATTGTTGTACTTAATAAAAATAGGCCGGGTACTGGAATACGGAATACAGAACTATTAGTAACCAAAAACCGGTCAAGAGCGAGTCAGACTCGCGCACCGTGGGTCACACTTTTTCAGAAATCGGAACGGATTCCGATTTCGGAAAAAGTGTGCTATTTAGAGACATCGTTTTGTTTTTCCTGTAATCTTAACATAAACTTCTATCACATAGAATAATTTCAGATTTTTCTCTTTTTAAACTTCGGAGATGGGGGGGACGGTATTTTTTTTTACAATTTTCAACAAAAGTCGAAAACTATGCGCCCTAAAAAAAAATGTTTGAGAATTTGCAAACAGCGCTCTTTCATATGGTACCCCACATGCCCTAGTAGCTCCACTTTTAATTTTTAAGACCCCTTTAAGTCTCTGTTGCAAAAAAAAATATAAATATTTTTAGTTCTTTCTTATTTGCACAATAGTTGAGTAAATGTCATCTAAAACTGTTTCAAATTTCAAGTTGATAGCGTTAGTAGTTCTTGAGATATCCAGCTGTGACAGACAGACAGACAGACAGTCTGCGTCACACCATAAGGGTTCCTTTTTTATCATTTTGGTAAGGAACCCTAAAAATGGCAATGTTTTGCCGACGAAGTGTATGTCGATCAGTGCTGATGCTGCCATCACTAAAAATTGTAAGTAGGGTTCTGTACCAAAATGGTAAAAAGGAACCCTTATGGTGCGACCCAGTCTGTCTGTCTGTCTGTCACAGCTGGATATCTCAAGAACTACTAAAAATTCAAAGTGGGGCTACTAGGGCATGTGGGGTATCATAATATATGAAATAGCGCTGTTTGCAATTTTTTTTAGGCCGCATTGTTTTCGACTTTTGATGAAAAATGTAAAAAAAAACGTATCTCCGAAGTTTGCAAAGAGAAAAATCTGAAATTATTCCATGTGATAGAAGTTTATGTAAAGATTACAGGAAAAATAAACGAATCGTTTTTTTCAGAAATCGGAACGGAACTCTGACCGCCTGCCGGCGGACTGTGTAATATATGTGTGGCCCTTAAGTGTTTTTCAGTACTGTCAATGACTTCTGATGTCTAAAAAGATTTTAGTTAAAAATATAATTAGGTGCGCTATAGAAAAAATATTTATTAGCATTAATTCACGAACTCGCTGAAGACCAGGGGCAGGGGGGCTAAAACGGCCACTTTGGCAGAATCATAATAGTATAATAGGTATTATGAATCATAATTTGAAATCGTAAAATGGTCACAAACTGTCAATTCATAATCTATCTGCGTACAGTTTATAACACGCAATTCATCTGTGACAGTTTTTTCATGGATATTCGTAAAACGTCAATCATAACTAATTGTTAGGAATTCAGGAAATGAATCGCTTTTAGAGGAATTGATTAATGTGGCCGTTTTAGGCCCCCAGAATAGCAGATACTGTGTAAGGAAATACGACATGTATGCAAACGTAATACTGTTAACGTTATTATAAATTCTCTTTTGGAGTCCTAGTAAAAGCGATAATTGTGAAATTAGTCAAACAATCGGTTTCAGTATAATTATTTTTAGACTCGTAAAATGGTCCACAAATTATGAATTGCTTTAGTTTAATGTAAAATACGTCAAATACGTCAATAGTAATAAATTGCTGGGTATTCTGGAAATGAATCGCTTTTAATGTGGCCGTTTTAGGCACCCGTCTGCACACGATCTCGTCTCGAGTCTTGACCACCCATAGATATAAAGACGAAGACTGACTGTATCGTTTGTTTGTAATGTAACGTTGGTTATAAAACGGCGATACACAAAACGCGGTGATCGCTCGCATCGAGCACATGGCTCAAGTGCGCTCCATTTCTTGTAACAAAACAGTGATACATTAAGAGGAAATGAGGGCGAAAAATTAGGTATTTTAAGAAGGTATTGCTGTCGCTCTGCGAGCGCTCCACCCTCGAATTCGTGCGATAAGGACAACTGCAGATTCGACTAAATAGCCTATGTAAAAAGTCACATTTCGAGGTTTGGCTCTCGCCTATTTCCTCCTCCAATATTGGACCAATTTAAAAGATATTTTATAAACAGAATAAGAAGGATGGATATATACTATGCCCCTATGTTTTTCTTTTTTCAATTCAATTCAATTCTCAATTCTTTATTGCGTTCCATAATGTTATAATAACAGTTGGTAAGCTTAAAAATAATGTCACATATGGACCCTGTCGGGCACAGCATAGTAGGAGAGAGGAGGAAGAGCGCTTATTTTGGGCGCTTATTATTTATTTACTTATAAATGTATTTTGATTTCATGAAATAATATTTTTCCTTTTATTGTTTAATTTATTTAAGCAGTTAATTCAGTAAATATATATAATATTATTTCCTTAATTAGTTATATATTCCAGTTGTTCAATATTTGTATAAACTAAATATATTTGGTTACTGCAGGTACTCAGTCTATTGCACGATTATTTATTTGTTAAATGACTAGAATTTATTATTATATTTGGTTACTGTAGGTAGGTACTCAGTCTATTGCACGAATTATTATTGTAAATGACTAGAAATTATTATTAATTATATTTAGGTGATTAAGTATCGTAGTAGTGGGGTAGTTAGTTGGGTTTTCGTTAATAGTTGTCAAATTGGTACACTAGGCGACTGTTGACAGCGGTCTGAATAGGCAATTTTGAGCATTTTTGGAGGGTTCTAGTTCCTATAAAAAGAATATATCATCAAAAAGGAAAACATAGGGGCATACAAGTAACTGATATTTATATTTCTGTAAAAAATCATTGCTTTATGGTCATTAACCAGAAAGAAAACAGGCGAGAGCGTTTGTATCTTTTTGTATGGAGAAAAGAGCACCCACGTTTCCTCTTAAACCTGGCAAACGCGCGCTTCGAGCGTGATTCAAACGTGTAGCAATGCTATTCTGTAATCATCTCACCGTGAAAACTTAAGTGAAGCGAGCGTGGAGTGAGCTGTCAGTGTCATTCGACCTGATGCTAGGTATGGACCAAGCACATTTTTACAGTCATAATCGAGATTTTAATAACATTTTTATGCTATTCTAGTGATCATTTTATATTATTTCAAAGCTAGTATTTAAGTGTCTAAATAATACTATTTAGGGGGTTTTTAAATAAAATTGCAAAACAGAAATTGAGTTTTGTCTGAATTTCTATTTGACTATTTTATTTTAAAACCCCCTAAATAGTAATTTTTAGACACCCTCTAGCTTACAAATAATATAAAACGATTACGTTAAAAAATTAGCATAAAAATATACCTAGATAAAATCTCGATTATGATTGTAAATTTTATTTAATTTGGTCAATCCCTAGCATCTGTGGGTTGACACTGACAGCTCACTCCACGTAGTAATTTTGGCTTACCTGTGGCCAGGTTCAGTTTATGTGTTTATTTGATAGCTTTTACTATTTTGGAGGCTTATCAAACACAATGACAATTTTTTTTTGAGTAGTTTTGGCTACATAGCTATTATCGAGAAAACCCCATAGAAACCATAGAAATGCAATATCTTTTTTCAGGTACATCAGTAACGAATAAATTAAATATCTTCTCATTAAGAAAATACAAAACTATTATATTGCCAAAAACTAGATTCGAAACGCGGATAATAAAGACGTTATTCAATGTTTTTAGCAAAAACATAAATATTTTTTTGCCGGTTTCTTTTTAAATTACCGCATTTTCTTTTTAATGGAAAATATGTACGACATAATAATACATTTGAATAAAAAATATCAGCTCAAAAGAATAAAGGGGTGATGACATATATTTTTTTTTAATTTTTGTTTAGGGTTGTCAGAATGTAATGTAATGTTGTCAGTTGTAGAATCTAAGAAGTTTCAGGAGTTTTGTAATGATGTCACAACAAAATATGTACAAAAATATAGTTGGTACAACATGTCTGTCACCATGCACAAAATTTTAATGCATGGTGCACAAATTATTGATTGTATTCCTATACCTATAGGAATGCTCTCAGAGCAAGCCGGTGAATCACGCAACAAATTTTGGCGCTACGATCGTGAGCATCACACTCGTAAGTTCAGTCCTAAAGCGATCGTCCTTGACTTGATTCACCGAACTTTAGAGTCTTCTGACCCGCTTTTGTCGAGTATATATGTCAATTGACAAGAGACAAAAAAACAATAAAATGTCTAAAATTCCCGAAAAAGTTCTAAAACTTTTAAAGCCGACTCAGGATAACGTACTCATACACGGCGACCAGCACCCTAATTGCGTAACACGTTATCAATCGGAGTTGGTTTCATTTTGACAGTTCAACAACATTCATTGCGTTATTTACGTTGCCGAGCAGACACATTTTTCGAACATACGAAGCAATAGATTAGCAATTTGTTTCAAAATTAAACCAACTCCGATCGCTAATGTGTTACGCAATTAGGGTGCAGTTCTTGCAAAAAACTGTCGATGTATTCGAATGTGATTCCGACGATATCAACATCGTGTTATCGTCAGACGAAGTATTTATCGATTGCGATAATGACGACATCGACAAAATGTAACTTTTTTATTTGTTTTTATTTATCGTTTGGACAACCCTATTTCCATAGAAATTTCTAAAATATTTAGAAACGCTTTTTCTCACCACCCCTTTGAGTTACGTATGTAATTTTTTAGGACGTGATAAACAACAATTATGTACATATTTATAGCAAAGAAAAAAATGCGGTAATGATAGGGGTAAAAAAAAAATTAATAAAAAGTGAAATTCAAAAATGTTCATGTATCTCATTAACAATCAAAGCTGCAGCTTTGCAGCTTTGATTGTTAATCAGCTCACAGCTCCTTAATTTTTTATATGGATAAATATTTTGAAATTACGTCGTTTGTGGTATTGGAAAAAACGATGCCATTAATACTTTTGGAGAAAAAAAAACAAAAACTTTTCTTTGAGGTCGTTGAACTTTCACAAAAAAATTTTTTTCTCTGAAATTATAGACAATTTTACCGTGGGAATTTTTACCAATTATTAAGTATCACAAGTTCTTTCGAATTAATACATAAAATATATCTGGCCACATCTAAGTCAAAATTACACACTGTGGCAAGCTTTCACGGTGAGATTTTTAAACAATCGACCAGCAGTGCTGCCAGATTCCCAAATTCAGAATTCCCTCTCCACTCTACTCTTAGTTTACTCTTACCCACTCTACTCTCTCTCTCTCTCTCTCTCTCTCTCTGGTACTCTTAGTTTTTTGCGTGTAGGGGCCGTCTTAATTACTTTTATAACTTCATACCCTGTCAGCATCTTTTTGAATGTATACTTAATAGCAGGAATTTTTTCCGAGTCCATTCGATCAACCCTTTTGTCATAAACAACTGTTACAATCACAGAAAATTGAGCGCGGAACGCGGCAGTTCGTCGTCTGTAGCCAGCTACTGCTAGAAGCTTAGTTAATTAAGGCGGAACTATACGCCAATGACCTTGAGTGGTTAGCTTGCGCGTTCTGTGCTGAGCTCACGCAACGCATCGTAGTAATAGGACTCGCCCATCAAGGAGCGCTGTCCGAAATTAGATGCATTATTAATTTATTATACATATAACAAAAGGCATTTCAATAAAACACGTATACTAAAAGACAAATAATTAAATTACCTTTAAAATGGTGAAGGTTTCATAAAAATACGCTTGACAGTTTTTGCGTGATTCTCAGTTTTTTATCAGCGTTAGACATAACTTTACAAATTAATTACACTATTTAATATAAACATAATCTAAAATATTTACATATTAAGTTATTAAGAAAATGCTCTAATTTAACATATATTTTTTCCAAATCATTAACACTACTCGTTTAGACGTGATCTTCAGTTTAAAATCATCAAAAGTCAGATAGCGTCGCCTTAATAATAACACCTACGAGTGTGCGGTTATATCCATTCCTACGTACTTTTTCCTCAGCAAAATAAAACGATGTCTCTAGATAGCACACTTTTTCAGAAATCAGAACGGAACCCTCGGTGCGCGAGTCCGACTCGCTCTTGACCGGTTTTTTTTTTATAAATTCATGAAAAAATCAGTGCAATTGAATGCATTTTATTGCAAATCTCTAAGTTTACGATTGGCGAAAATACGGTCCTTAGTTACGGTTTTTTTTTTAAATATCTTTTTTATTTTGTTTATTTAAAAATCTGAATTTTTGAGAGATCAAAGACACTGTTAGTACCTACCGATTCCAGTAAAGCAAGTTGCGATAAGTTTCGATGGACCACCTGTACAGATAATCGAAATTTCAACTTAACAACTTTGCTATAGGCCGCCATTTTGAAATATCGTTATCGGACGTAGCGCACATTGTTAAACATACAAAAATATTTAACCTACCCAATTTTTATCAAATTTAAAGCACTTTAAGTATTACTTTTCATTGTTTTAATTTTTTTGGCTTTTCCGTCTTTTTTGCTTATTTCAACAATGAAAACGATTTTTTATTTTTTTTTAAATAATGAATCCTAATGACAAAATCATCACCTGCACAACTTTTACTCAGCACATTTTTCTCTAGGAACAATACTTTTCGTTATACTTAACAAAATCCGAAAAAAAAGGCTATTTTTTTTTTTTCATTTTACAGTAAAAAACGAGTTTCCCGACCTCGCTCAATGTAGAAACTTTAGGATGTTGTTCTTTGTATTTTGTATTGTTCTTGTAATTTTAAGCCCAAATCCGCTCCGTTGGAAAACACTTCCACGCATGGCACCTCTGGCGCCCTGACTATGAGGCATGAAAGTCCTTCTTACACTTAAAGATAAGCCTTAAACTATTAAAAAAGTAAAAGTTCTATGTTTACGTACGTAAGTTAAAGCTAGTACTTTGTATAGTTCAATAAAAGCTGGTTTTTAAGTTTTTCTATAAACGGTTCCGCCCTTTATTGTGCGGGATCCGACATGCACTTGCTGCTTATTTATTTTTATTATTTTTTTTAAATCAAATTTTGACATCGTTTTTGGCATTTATAAAGCTTTATTTATGCAACATAACAATTTTCGTGGGTTTTGTATCCACTGTGATTAATTTTAAACCCTTTCTAAAATTAATTGGTTTGTCACAACCCGTCTTACAAAATGTTTTTTCGGTTTCCCTTCGCCCCTGGTGAAACCTGGGGCTAACTGACGCCTATCACAAGTAAAAATGATGCCGAAAAAATTACATCAGCATTCTTCACAATATTTTTTATTTATTTATTTATTTATTTATTTATTTATTCATTTATTTATTTATTCATTTATTTATTTATTTACTTCAGACACAGAGATCCATATTTATGTTAGTGGGTATACTTAGAAAACTATGTTAGTAACCAAAGATAGTACTATTCTAACTGTCTTTTTGTATGATAAACATACAAAAAGACACAAACACTTAAACAAAAATATTGAAGTAGGGGTCCTGTAGTTATATTTATTTATTTATTTATTTATAATTTTATTTCAGAATATTGCAATCGATTCCATATAAATAGTTAGTAAAGCTTAAAACTATGTTAGTAACTTAAACCTACTTGATTCAAATTTTAATAATTTATTTAACAATTATCTTACATTAGAAAGGACACCACCAGAACTGTGTACCTTATTCCAGTGTCCCACAATAGGACACTCAACCCTTTCTGTTATGGTGTTTAGGAGCCCATTGGAGCTGCCCCGCACACGACGCATCAAGGAGGCCACTCTCTTGCGCAATATTGCTCTAAAGCAGTCAGTGTTGGCCTCCGCAAACATCCCCGATGCACTACAGTATCGCGGCAACCCCATCAGCATCCTAAACCCATTATTGTAAAGGACCCGTAGTCCATTGAAAGCCTTCTGCGTATAGCGGACCCACAGGCTGCATGTGTACAATGTCTGGCAGTACGCCTTAAACAGAGTAATTTTAACATTTCTTGTGCACCTTGCAAACCTGCGCGACAGCATATTGCATCTCACTGCCAATGCCCTACGTTCCCTCTCAATATCCAAAACATCGGAGAGGTCCTCAGTGACCCAGTGCCCCAGGTACTTGAATTTGGTGACCCTACTGAGCGGATAACAAACAAACATCAAATAACATCAAATTGTAAAAAACTAAATTATTAAAATTAATTCAAGTTAATGTCGAAAGTAAAATAGTTAATAAAATTACATAATTCAATAAATTATTTAAAATTGTAAACTAAATTTAAAGAATATTAAAGTTCATTCCAATTAACGTCAATATTAAAAATTAAATATTATTAAAAATTAAATAAACAAATATTGCAAATTGGAATGGAAATTAAATTTAAATTACTAACTTAATAAAGGACCTCCAGACCTATTACATACTGGAAAAATGTAACGCTGTAGTGCTGCCGTAAGTGGAACCATACCCTAAGTACATTGATATACAAAAAATCCTAACCTACGTAACATTAGGAACAACACGTAAAATTAGTTTGCTATTACTTCATGTGAGCTCTTTACTGTCAGTAGGCTCACTTTAATATATTTTTCAGAATGATTTCTGTAAATTGTACAGAAACAGAAAATGGATCATTTTGGGATTTCAAAGGAAAATGTAAGTACCGTTTACAGTTCATTTTACGGGTTGAACGACATTTGTCAAGTCTGTTATTCGTCAAATCGGCAATTCGTCAAATTTGATATTGGTCAAAGCTGTAGTTCGTCAAATCGTATTTTTGTCCAATTACGAAATTTACCAAATACCCTATTGGTCAAGTAATTTAAGTACAATCAACTGTAAAAATAAAAGTAGGTACCTCATGATACCTATTTATTTATTAACTCATTTATTCAATTCATATTTATTTACATTGAATTCATACCCAACTATTTTAAACACTTTAACGTATCTAATTTTCCACTCAATAATTTTTCTATTATTTTTTCTATTTTGACATCTTTTATGATGTCGGATGTTTTCCTCTGCTTCTTATCTTCTCTTTTAACTTTATTCAAATAATATTTCGCTTCTTTTTTTTAAATACTGATGTACATGAAAATATTGTGTTTTTCTTCTACTTTAATTCCTAATCTCCGATGCCAAGCCTCGACTGCGTTGGTGGTACGATGGCCTTCATTTGCATAACACCATATGTCCTGAGAAACCCTTTTTTGCCATTGCTCAGTAAAATATTTTTATATTAAAATAGGCGCATATACAGCAGGCGGCTTTTCCTTTTATAAGTTCCTACAAGCAAGTTATGTGAATTCAAAACGCTTGTTTTCATCGACTGTACATGGACTTGACCAATAGCGTATTTGGCTAATTTCGTAATTGGACAAAAAGACGATTTGACGAACTACAGCTTTGACCAATATCAAATTTGACGAATTGCCGATTTGACGAATAACAGACTTGACCAATGTCGTTCAACCCCATTTTACTTATAATTACACTTTCCACTATAACGTGAATAGCTGGACCATTTCTTTCTGGTCTTTCGTCATGTCTTTAAGTTACTCTGTTGACCACCCTGGCCCTCAAGAAAGTTGTAGCATAGATTTAAATTTAGGAAACATCATTAATTTTATTGAATAGTCTGGATATCTAGCACAAAACTGAATTGTGGCAAAAAAACCCTCGATGATAACAAAATACTCTATTATTCCATTTACAAGGAAAAGAATGAAGGTCACTGGAAGGGAAATCTAAACAATATTCAGTTATGTAGTACCCAACTTATATGGCTTATCGATGTACCTGCGCAGAAGATGAATTTTCAAAGCGCGGGAAATGCTATTGACCAATCGGCACGCTCCACGCACCGTGATCCTTTTTCCTGTACCGCTATTGGTTGCCAGCTGCCGCCATATTATTAGCGCACGCCGCGTATGGCATGTTAGTCAGCCGCCATACTTGCGAGTAAGACGGAACTAACAGCTGCAGTGTATTATGAACCTTATAGTAGTGAGCTAAGGTTGATTGTAAGTTTTAGCATTCTTTCGTTAATCTCCGGGGTCATACTTTATTTTCTGTGCGAACGAAGATTCACGACGCGCCTTATCAGCTGACCAGTACGTTATCTACATCAAACTCGTCAAAATGTGTTTTTTTTCGCGATTTCAGATTCGGTCCCATAGTAAAAGTTGTTCATAATGGTGAGTACTATGACCCCTTAAGAGGTTGTGCGTTATTTATGTTACACCTTGTGTAAATGTCATAGTATGTATTCCTTATGAAGAATGGCACGAAAAAGACGAGGTAATTTAGGGTTCATGTAAAATTAACCTCACGCATTTGATTAGTATTAATTGATGTCTATTACATCATCAAAGAACACGTTTACTATTTCGTTTGTATGAAAACACTCTTCCTCTTCGGTTCGTGACCCATGTTTATTCATACAATTTTAAGCAAGACGTTGTACCCTCTCAAACTTCACATATTCACTTCCCTTTCATTCACATCATCTTTTACTCAGTCCATCTATCTTTACATCATCATTCATATTCATCATTCTCTTTAACTCTTCATCATAAATTAAAATGAAATCTTTTAATTTTTCAGTGGACTTTGTTGACCAATGGTTCCTGATGAGTTCCCCTATGCCAATGGTGGCCATAACTTTAACCTATATTCTATTTGTGCTGAAAATAGGACCTGACTATATGAAAATGCGCCAGCCGTACATCTTGAAAAATGTTATGATCCTATACAATATTATACAAGTGCTTATATCAACTTATATGTTTTATTTGGTAAGCATTTTTTGGTTTTAACTTTGTTAGAAAATACATAGCCGTTTATAGTGTTGCGTACCCACAGCCTGGCTTACCACCGTCATTTCTAATCACGACGCGACACCTTACCTACTTGTTGGTCTGCTTAGCATCCCGCTTCCACCATGTTGGATGCTTCAGTTTTGAGCTCTATTCACACAGTTCCGGGTCACGACATTTTGTGACATCATTGTACGTGTAAGTACGTCAGAACATGCTTCGCAATACTGAAGCCCAGACCCGGATCCCGAACATGTGGAAACAATTTCATACGAAATGCTTGCAAGATGCAAGGAATCTTTTTCCTGTCCCTGATGAAACACTGAACCCGGACTCCGAAGGCCCCGACCCTAATATGCGTAGATAAAGCCGCAATAAAACAAAACCCTCTTTCTTTCACTTTCAGGGTAGCCGATTGATGCTGCCTAATGGTTTTGTGAGCAAGACTTGCCTTTTGGAAAAGGAGGAAACGAGATTAAGTGTATTAATTTTATTTTGTTGACCATTAGGCATTTAAAGTTATAAACTTCCTATGCCATGGAAGTGAGTGAAGTGTTAAACCTGCCAATGCGTTGCATGAATGAACTTAACATGTTCGTGTTAACCTATTTCCAGATGTCAACCATGATGTACTACTACCACCTGGCAAAATTGACTGAACTCTTGGACACCGTATTCTTCATCCTAAGGAAGAAAGACAATCAGATCACTTTCCTTCATGTCTATCACCATGCGATGATGGTGTGCACCAGCTGGTCCATCTTGAAGTACGAACCGACGTACCCAACGATATTCATCCGGACTATCAATTCGTTTGTTCACGTTATCATGTACGCTTACTACGGAATGTCTGCAATCCCAAGTTTGAACAAGTATTTGTGGTGGAAGAAGTATATTACTAGCATGCAATTGGTGAGTTGGTTTCTTATATTTCTAGGTTACTGTTTACTTTACTGAATTGATATTTGTAGTAATATAAAAAGTTTGGAAGTTTTAGTAGTTGATCGAGTTTAAACGGTCCCAGGACCGGTCGAAGTGGCGATGCATGGGGGAGGCCTATGGACAGCAGTGAATGTTTTTCGGTCGAATAATGATGATATGACACAGTGGAGTTATGAACCCATCTTGTCCCCTTCAACAGTGACCAAGTCTTAGTTCACCAAAAGTATAGCGCCTGATACTTTATCTTTAACTTCAATATAGTCATAAAAGCTAAACATTTTCTTTTTTTCAGGGACAATTTACGCTGATCCTGATACATTTCGTGATGACGTACACAACATCAGAGTGTACTCCGTCATACCCCTTATGTTTAACAATCATAATCAATACGAGCCTATTTATATTCCTATTTGGAAAATTTTACATGGAATCATATTCTAAGAAAGAAAACATAAAAACACCAAATGTAAAAGGCAACCAAACTGTAATAAAATCCGGTATTGATAAAGTAAAAAATAAAGATAAAACAGGCTTTGGTTCTAGTAAAAGTACTACAACAAGTTTTAAGAATAACTGTGATTTTATTAATAAAGAGAAATTAATTTAGGGAAACAAATAAATTATTTTACACCGAAAAAGGATTTTTTACTTTAAATTTTAATTCAATCATAAAATTTTACCATTCCTATTACTAAAAACAACTTAAACTCACGCCTTATTCCCATAGGGGTAAGTAGAAACGCCACCTTCTACGATCCTTACATACTCCTTTTGCTTCCTTAGGCTCATACATCAGGACCTTTCTGAAGAACATCATCAAGAAGAACTGTCAAAAAACCAAAAAAATATTTTTACAGTATCTTGTGAGATTAGATCCCGAAAACGCAAAAAAATAAATCCAACTACATTCCTTGTGAAGTTGAGTGTCCCAGATTAACGATTATACAATATTTGACTGACTGTGTAAAAATAATGAATATGAAGATGCCAACTGATATCGAGCAAGAAAATATACTGATACCAAATCAAATAGGCTAAAACAATGATGACGATTGGAATTACTCGTACCTACTAAGATTATTAACAACCAGTGTTCTTTGCCTGAAGTAGAAACACAGGGATATTATAACACAATTTTTGAAAACATGCACAAACCAATCATTGCTCATAACAAAGACGAAGGCGTTTCTCAAAGTTTACCAATATACATACGGTTTGTGATGTAATGAGACAGAAGTAAAAACAATGATGAATCCATAATAATGTAGGTATTACTAATGATTTACGAAAAACTACAAAAGACTACTAGGTCAAAGTCAAGCCGCCCACATTGAATTAACAATTACAACAAAGCAGGATGACGTGTATGTAATTTACTCGTATTATATTTATGATTGCACAAAATTATGAATAGTGGAAAAAAAAAATATTTTAGTAACGCAACCTGAATTATGTACTTCCTGAATAATAATAATAAAGTTTATTATTAATTCAAATACATATTTACTAATAAAATAAACGAAGTGATGATAATAATAATTAGTTATTATGCAAGAAGGAGGTGACAAATTGTGTGAAGTCATTGACTCTTGTGCTGGGTTATTAGCCTGTGTTACAAGAGCCAGTGCCACTCCCGGTAGAATAAAAATATTAAAAAGACCATAGTAATAACAAAAAAAATAATAAAAAAGATTAGAAAAAACCTGTAATGGAGATTGTGTGGGGGTGTGTATGTGTGTGTGTGAACATGTGATGGGAGCGTGTGCATGTAGTGTATGTGTGGTGTGAATGAAATTTTCAGGAAATGTTCTCAGGAAAATAAACTTTATTCCCATTTCAGGAATAAATAAAAACTAAATAAATAATGGTAGGTAAGTATACATTTTTGAAATATTAAAATGCCCAAGTATATGTTTGTCCCTTGACATTTATAAGCATCAGTAAAAATTCAAAATGTAAATAATAAAAAATAAAAAACAATTTAAATTTGATAATCCTTGTGTGTATATTAAATCACGAATTCATGACTTAGTAAACTAGGTACGGTTTCAGTGCAAGGGGTTATAAACACTTGTCAAAATCATACATATACTAGTAGAAATCTCGTAGAATGCAGTCGCTGTGGGCGAAATCGGCAAAAAGGCATCATTATCATTTTACTTTGCATCATGTTTTTTTTTATTATGATGATAATAATAATATCATTATGTATGATTTTCTAAACCTCAAATCAAGATTTTGATTTAAAAAATACTAGAAACCCGGCCCTGGTTTGCACGGTTTTTACGTCTTGACAATCAAAATAATTATAATTTAGTTTGTTGTTGTGTAATAATTGTAATTGTAATAATAATTGTCTTGAATAAGTTAACTGCTAATTTATTACGAGTATAGGTACCTACAATTAAACCTTTTGAAATAATTTCTCTAAATGATGGTGAAGACCGCATTAAAATCCGTTACTCTGTTTAGAAGAACAATGCGGTAACACAGACGAACACCAAGAACGACATCAATTTACAATATGTATAGTAGTATACCTAGGGTCTTTTGCTCAACTCAAAAATTCATTAATGAAATTCCTCGTCAAACTCTTTGAAACGGCTACCGCTTATACTGTCACCACACCCTGCCCTAAACTCTAAATTAAAACACTGCTGTAAAGCTTATGACCATTGCGGGTTTATAATCGATCTGATAAGACGTGTCTTGGTCTACTCTAAGTTAAGCAAAATGGAAGTAAATAATGGAATTTCGATGGATGAAAAAAATGGAACCCAAGAGTTACTAGCATCGTTATACGAAAACAGTGAGTAATTTATTTTCTTTTTATTTTATTTTATTTATTATGAATCCTTTAATTTAAAATTAAGTTAAATAGTACGAGTAATTATTTTGTTCTTATAGGAATTTTATAAACTTTTAAAGGAAATACATATGCAACTTTCTAATTATATTTCTAATCATCTTTATTCGTACTTATAAATGAAGGAGCGCTTTCATAGTTTATCGGGATAGGCTGAGGTGAACGTCCTTTAGTGTCATTATAAGGGGACAAAGATGCGATGCTACTGTCTTCACTGTGAAAGTCCACTGGGTACTAACTTTTTGCAAAATATGTCGCTTTCTTTCTTTTTATTGCATCGATGATTTCTTCTTTTTCGTCGTATCAATGATTTCCTTTTATTAATTTTAAATAAGCTTCGACCAGAATTCTGCCACCTCGACAGCACAGCGTTACCGTTGGCTTCGCAAAGGTCTTCCATAGTGCCGGTGTTTTTGCACAGAGAGCACGACAAGAGGTGAGCCATCGTTTATGATTTGGCCAAATCGAGTGTGTTCTCGGTGTGCCTTATGCACCCTAGGAAACGCCTCCACCACGATTTTATATTGACGGTTACGCTGGCAAAAGTATGAAGATTAGGACAATCTCGTAGAGTACCTACCTATTCTAAAGGTCGAAGGTGAACTTTATTTGCTTTTCTCGCAAACATTACAAAAGCATTACCCGGAGGCCTCAAAACGTGACAAATATTAATAATTAATAGGTAATAAAATCAAGAACTTAAGGCATTGAACTTACATCGCTATCATTACCAATTCATCTCAACCTTTGAAGTATTTTTTAACATGTAATGTATCTTGTTAAAATTCCATTCATAAATATTTATTTATAACCGTTCAGAACTTTTTCTTTTAGTGAAATTATACGCTAATAATATGCAATGGTAATGTTTAATTATGTTTTTAAATAAATAGATTTATCGTGTAAAGGCTCTTACAGACAGAGGCGATATCGCGGTCGCGACGCGATATTTCTATATTATATCCGTAGAAAAATATCGCGTCGCGACGCGATATCGCCTCTGTCTGTAAGAGCCTTAATACATTCAACTTCAATGATAAATAAAGTATCCTGTAACTTTTACTAAGATACACATTGTATACAATTCATATTTGATAACTTTTCTCTAGGACCATTAGTTTAGTCGCTAATTATTTTTATTTTTTTTAAGTGCATCTTTGCAACCAATAGACCTTGAGTGATTGAGTTGGGTTCAAATTACACCAAATTTAGTTGGCTTCATCAAAATATGAACAAAAAAAAAATTAAAAACACTACAGCCATGCCAAAAACGAACTAAAAAGTAAAAAAAAAATAAGATGTATTCCTGACTAAATAGATAAATAAAATTATCATTGCTGTCGGGGGACCGTTTTGTGGAACACTTTTAAATCTAAGAGGTCCCCCGACTGCAATGATAATTTTATTTATCTGTTTAGTCAGGAATACAACTTATTTTTACTTTTTAGTTCGTTTTTGGCATGGCTGTCGTGTTTTTAATTTTTAAATTTTTTATTTTTTATTTTATACATTTTTGTGGCAATTCAAACATTCGCAGCCTTACTAAAGTCTGATAAAATCGTTTGCAACCGGTATATATATCTGCGCCATAACGAAGCCAAGACTGAGAGTCACTTGTTCATCCCGTTATCATGATCTTTTTAGGGTTCCGTACCAAAATGGTAAAAAGGAACCCTTATGGTGCGACTCAGTCTGTCTGTCTATCACAGTTTGATATCTCAAGAACTACTAATGCTATCAACTTGAAATTTGGAACAGTTTTAGATGACGTTTACCCAACTATTTTGCAAATACAAGGACTGAAAGGGGGTCTTAAAAATTCAAAGTGGGGCTACTAGGATATGTGGAGTGTCATATGAAAAAGCACTATTTACACATTCTCAAACATTTTTTTATTTTTTTTTATCAGCATAGTTTTTGACTTTTGATAAAAAAAATGTAAAAAAAAAAATACTGTACCCCACCCCTATCTCCGAAGTTTGCAAAGAGAAATATCTGAATTTTTTATATATAAAGATTACAGGAACAATAAAAAGATGTCTCTAAATAGCACACTTTTTCAGAAATCGGAACGGAACCCTCGGTGCGCGAGTCCGACTCGCTCTTGACCGGTTTTTTTAATTTGATTACATTTCAGTGCAACTAAAATGCAAATTTTGTTTTTAATCAAAACCTATTTTTGATATTTATTGTTTATCGATACATAAATATTATACTGGAATTATATTTTTTTTTATACTGGAAACTTTCTGATTACGGAGATATTGATGATCAAAGTTTCAAGTTTTTTGACGTTTTTTTTTATGAAAACAGGTTTTAACTTGCACTTGACTTTGCAGGCTTCTGAATGATTGTGATGAAGGAATTGATATTTGTTGCACTTCTCTTCAAAAATTCAAGCGCCAAGTCCAAAGTAGTTAACCATTATTTAAAATGTAACGCACGATTGCCATTCCATTGTCAAATATTACTGTTAAAATTGTGAAAAAAAAAATTGTGTCATTTCTGTACTTTCTTATTGTTAAGTATATTTTTTGTTTTTTAATTTTAATATTGTTTTTGCATGCGGTGTCTATCGATTGATATTGTGCACTTGGATTGTATTATGGCTTGTGTTAGTTGGTTGAACAGTGTAACAATTGTAGATAGACCAATAAATAAATAAATAAAATTAATGTTATTACTGTGATAATCTACAACTCCTGTACCGTTGCATGCACCCATAATCACAACGTTGTGCGTACGTTACATTGCGCACTACCGTATACAGCGAACTGTCACACCAAAGAAAGAAAAGAAAGAAGGAAGAAAAACGTTTATTTGGACACAGTCGTTTATACAGGGTGTCCCGTAAATAATGGATAATCTCTTAAGGGGTCATCGTACTCATCATTATGAACAACTTTTACTATGGGACCAAACCTGGAATCGCGAAAAAAAAATCAGCTGCTCCCTACATTTTGACGAGTTTGATGTAGATAAATGTACTGGTCAGCTGATTTTTTTTCGCGATTTCAGGTTTGGTCCCATAGTAAAAGTTGTTCATAATGATGAGTACAATGACCCCTTAAGAGATTATCCATTATTTACGGGACACCCTGTATAAAAGTCGTTTCCCACCATTAATTTTGCAGAAAGTTTTTTATTTTGATGTACAGAATGAGAGGAGCTCGTGGCTAAGTAATTACAGCCGCAAGGTTAAGCTACGCTTGCCGGGGTTGGTCAGTGGATGGGTGACCATCTTTACATACCGAGACTCCTCCGTGCCTCGGAAAGCACGTTAGGCCGTTGCTCCCGGCTGTCATTCGTGGATCTTTGACAGTCGTTACGGGTCGTCAGAAGCCCGAAAGTCTGACAACCAGTCTTACCAAGGGGTATCGCATTACCTAGTTACTGGGTTGTGGAGGTCAGACAGGCAGTCGCTCCATGTAAAATACTGGTATTCAGCTGCATCCGGTTAGACTGCAAGCCGACCACAACATAGTTGGGATGAGGCTAGGCAGATTGATTGAGATTGTACAGAATGCGCAGATGACGACTTCGTGAAGGATTAATACCAAGACCCCTCCGTGCCTCGTGATCCCGGCTGTCATTAGACAGTCGTTACGGGTCGTCAGAAGCCCGAAAGTCTGACAACTAGTCTTACCAAGGGGTATTGTATTACTCAGTAAATATGTTGTAGAGGTCAGATAGGCAGTCGCTCTATGTAAAATACTGGTATTCAGCTGCATCCATTTAGACTGGAAGCTGACCCTAACATACTTGAGAAAAGAATGGGAGATTTTGATTCCTTGAAGACTTGGTTTCCTTTTTTTGCGTTAGATATAATGTAGGTATAGAAGCCAGGTGCAATAATGAACAAGCACAGACGGATATTAACTAATGAATTAGCAAACAAGAGATTGTATGTCTTGTTGACTGACACACAAGTATTGTGTACTCAGCAAAGTACAAAGTTACTATGTACTCTCTTGTTGACATATGTAGAAAAAAAACCGGCCAAGTGCGCGTCGGACCACACACAATGAAAGGTTCCGTAGTTGAAAAGAATTTACCGATCCCAAAAAGAAGCTAATCATTGAATCCCAAAAGTATTTTTTTTATGCCAAAAAATTACCAATTCCCAATTTTCGGACTTTTTCCTTTACTTGTGCTGGGACACCTTGCTTCTTGCCAAATTTCATTATTCTAGGTCAACAGGAAGTACCTTAGAGGTTTTGATTTACTTGCGACAGTTGCGAGTATCAAAGTGTGTCGCGAAATTGCCATATTTTTTTATTGCGTTAACAAAGAAGCTTGATTTTTTTAGAGCTTTAAGGGACTATAGATTTACATATTTTACATAAATTTCAACTTGATATCTATACGCGTCCTTGAGAAAAAGGGTCTTGACAGACTGACAGACTTGAACATTTTTTTTATGTGATCGAATTACAAATTAACAATTTTCGGACTTTTTCCTTTATTTGTGTTGTACGACCTTGCTTCATGCCAAATTTAATGATTCTAGAACAACGGGAAGTACCCTCTAGGTTTTGATTTACTTGCGAGTATCAAAATATGTCGCATAAATGGCCGTATGTTTTTATTGCATTGACTTAGAAGCTTTAGTTTTTTAGGACTCCAAGCGGCCACAGACCTACGTATGTGATATTAGTTTCAACTTGATACCTCCACGCGTTCCTGAGAAAAAGGGTCTTGACAGACTGACAGACGGACAAACAAGTGATCCTATAATTTTCTTTTGAGGTACGAAACCCTAAAAAAGAGCGAATCTTCTATTGAGAGACAAACCGACAAACAATTCTAAAAGTCGTTTACCACTGAAGTGCCTTTGGTAACTCCTCAGAGTAGGTAATTACTATTTTTTTTTTGGTGAATAATGAATTTTTAATATAACATTATTATACTCCGAGGTTAACTCAGCCGTAAATCAGATTATAATATGTATACTAATGCAAACGCGTGGCGGACAACCGATGGCTGCTCCTTCCTAAAATACGCCGAAACTAAGTAACTTTGTAACCATCTTTTACAGTAACTATAGCATCTTTCTGATAGGAAAAAATACACAGTAATCTACAATACATAAGAAGTGATTTCATGTGTCCCGAAATCTATTTTAGTTTGTAGAAATAAGGAAATAGAACCTAAATCCAGGTCTATTTCTGTCTATTTTTTAGAGTTGTTACCATATTACTCCTACAGTTTTCATTAAAACTGTTCATAAATTTATACAGCTCTTTACAAACTAATAAGGAATGATTTCTTGTCATTACTTTTTTAGTTTAATCAACATATTTTTTGTAAATAGATAATTACTTCATATTTTGCAAGCGTTGTGTCATAGCGCTTCTCTTTCTTTTCTATGCAGTCCGACAGTGACCGCGCTTTTTGCCACGGACAAGCCACGCACTTTTTAAGGTTCCGTACCAAAATGTTAAAAAGGAACCCTTATGGTGCGACTCAGTCTGTCTGTCTGTCTGTCTCATGAACTACTTACTAATGCTAATGTTGGTCTTAAAAAATCGAAGTGGGGCTACTAGAGCATGTGGGGTATCACATAAAAGAGCGCTGTTTGTACATTCTCAAACATTTTTTTTAAGCCACATAGTTTTCGACTTTTGATGAAAAATGTAAAAAAAAATACTGTTCGCCCCCTTATCTGCGAAGTTTTCATAGAGAAAAATCTGAAATTATTATAATTGTGATATTACAGAAAAAGTAAAACGGTGTCTCTAAATAGCACACTTTTTCAGAAATTGGAATGGAACCCTCGGTGCGCGAGTCCGACTCGCTCTTGACCGGTTTTTTGTGATGATTTAGGAAAGGTATTACTGATAACATATAGGTACGCAAATTATATTGGTTTACATAACATTTAAAGAAAAAGAAAGACATTGGACAGAAGCTGCATATAAACTAAAAGTAAGAAAAAGTTATTTAAATTCAATAAAATAAAATACAACAGAATACCATTAGGAAGGCATGAAGGGCGTGAACATAACATATTATCAAATATTATAACTATTCAGACACCTAATACCTTCCGCCGGATAACCGTGCAATAAAAGTCATTGACGTCCTCTACCAATGTATTTCAATATTTCAAAACGATACGAACAATCGCTGCTGACACGATCAAAACAAAACTAGAAAAAAAAATGCAAATAAAGAATATTTTTTTTTGTATCGCGGTACACATTATTATTTTAAACACAATACATAAAGTAGTTTAGTTAAAAAAAAAAAAAAATAAAAAAAAAAAATGTATTTGTAACCCTAGCGATGATTATTATTTTCACTGTTTGTATTCCTGTAGTTAATCTGTGAACAGCGTTGTGGGCTGCAATATTGTCTATATGTTTTGTGTATTTCCTTTTCTATGTTTTATATTGTAGCTGTTAGTTGTTCCTTATAAATAAAATAAAATAAAATAAAAGGCCTCTGCCTCGAATTTCGCGGGCAGTGGGGCGGAGGCGGCGGCGGCGCGCTTCGAGGCAGAGAGGCGTCCTTGACGCATGCACGTGGCATGTTTCTTTCTTTTGTAAGTATCGAGACGGTAATAATAGCCGCACGGGTCGAAGCGTGATGTGTGTCCGTACATGTCGCCGATTTATGATAAAATCAGGTTTTTGATCAAGAAACGGTTGACGGAGCCTCGCTGCGCGGGGCTCCTATTTCTATCTGCAATGTTTAAAGGAACGTAATACTTAACCGAACCTCGGGGTGCCCCTGACGTCGACCATTATCTTCCGGTTCTTGATCAAAAGCCTAGGTTTTTGATCAAAAACTTGATATTGTCATAAACCTGCGACATTTAGGTACATAGCGAGAACACTCCTTGCCTCGTAAACATCGATCACTAATAAAAAAAAATATTAGTGATCGATGCTCGTAAAGCACATTAACACGCGGACTGACTATGATTATAAACGGCACGCAACCGCGTAATATATTGTCACCATTAGCTGTCTTGACATAAGGTTGAAAATTGAAAATAATATTTATGTTGCCGAGATGTGACTAAGCTGCGAATGTACATTTATTTTCCGAGTTTTCTTTAGATTATTCAGAATATACACAATAAATTAAATAATTGTCCGGTTAAAGTTTAAAAAAAATGCTAATACTAAATTCTTAAAAAAAATAATGTTGTTATCGCTGAAAATATAGAGATGTTCGACGTCAAAGTTTACTTTTGTGGAGCAACTTCCAAATTATTTGTTGGGAATGTCAAATTATTTTTTATTATTATTAAACCCTTTTCTGTCCACTGTATTTTTTGCGTACGTCATACTCGACAATCCAAGAAACCAATTTTTGTGAATATTGAGCTAATACCGCGCCTAAAGCCGTTGGTCACGGCTGTTATTCTTGGATCTTTAATAGTCGATATAGTCCACTGGCGCTAACCTATTTTGAGGTCTATTGTGAGGTAACATCTTTATCATTGATTTTCAGCAATTCGTTGATTTGTGGATGATTTTTAGGGTTCCGTACCTCATTAGGAAAAAAATGGAACCCTTACAGCATCACTTGTTTGTCCGTCTGTCTGTGAAGACCCTTTTTCTGAGAAACGCGTGAAGGTATCAAGTTGAAATTAATATCAAACACGTAGGTCTATGGTCTCATAGAGTTCTAAAAAGATCAAGCTTCTAAGTCAACGCATTAAACAAGAATAAAGTTTAAAAAACTGTAACCCGACTACGGAAAAATAAAATTGATCTAAAAAGATTTACAAATCCAATTTTTAAAAATTCAACTTATTACTTTGGGTAAATCACAGATTAATAATTTTGTAGAATATAGCTAATGAAACAACTCAAAAAATATAGAATGTTAGAAATAAGTAAATATTTAACTCTAAGTCTTAGCTATAATCTACAAAATTATTAATCTGTGATTTACCCACAGTAATAAGTTGAATTATTAAATATTGGATTTGTTCGATTACATTCTTTATTTTATTGATTACCGTTAAGTTGAATTTTTCTATAACTAACCGCTTTGCGTATAACAATGCTCTGAAATACAACGACTAAGAGCCTGCAGACCAACTGGTTTCACCTGTGGAAACACCATACTTTGAACAGGAACTAAAACTGACCATTTCTCTTATTGACACCTCTTGACACCTCTAGCTTTTTCCCTATTCCTTTACGGGGGGGCCGGTCGCGCAGCGGGTGTTGCTCGGCGCAGGTGTAGGGTAGGGGTTCGACACCGGCCGGCGTGTACTTGAAAAATTCGCCTATTGTCCCCTTTTTCGATGTATTTTTTAGGCTTTCTCCACAAATAAGCGTCTTGCATACACAACGATTGCTCTGAAATACAACCACTGAGAGCCGGCAGACCAACTTGTTTCACCTGTGGAGACACCATACTTCGAATGGGTACTAAAACTGACCATTTCTCTTATCGTTTTTTTTTTCCAACAATGTTGCGCGCATCATAGCTCTGAAATGCAACCACTCAGAGCCGGCAGACCAACTTGTTTCATCTGCGGAGACGCCATACTTTCAATGTGTACCAAAACTGACCATTTCTCTGATCGTTTTTTTTTCGCAACAATGACGCCTCTTGTAAGTTGCAACCACTCAGAGCAGGCAGACCGACGTCATTTGCATTAGGGGACTACTCTACAACCCATCGAAGTAAATCTAACCGTATCCATGATCGTTATGAAAAATCCTGTCACCTCTCGGTCTACACACGTCTGTAAAATTACGTAAATCAGCGAAATCGGCAAAATTTCGTGAATACCCTCTTATGTTTGTTTTTGGGATAAATTTTTTACGGAACCCTTCATTGTGCATGGCCCGACACGCACTGGGCCAGTTTTTTTTTGTTATTTTATAGAGGTAAACCATGAGCTGAGCTGAGAAAAAATGATTGAGAGAAATAGGAACAGGTCAAATCAGTTAGCTGATTACGTCGACGAACATCTTTTGAACCCTCAAATAATTGTTTTTACCAGAATGGATGTAACCCTGACTTATTGGATTTTCGCAATAGGCACCTAACACGTAAACATTGCAAGGTCATACTGTAGCGAACACATTAGAGGAACTGGAGTTTTTTCAATCAAAGTTTTTAGGCACCACGAAAGAATAATTCTTAATAACGATGATGAAGAAAGTACGCTATTATGATGTCGAATCCATTCCAGGCACGTCGGGACAAGAACGTATTACTGTTATGTTCTATATAACGCCAACAGGGTTTTAGCATACAGCTGCAGCTGTATTCATGGTCGCCGTACTGTGCTCATGTAATCAGCATTATATATTACCTGGCCTGGGCCAGTTACGAAGAAAATCTTATCCAGCCTACTGGCTTTTTAGATTATACGATAGCAGATATTGAAAACAATTGAAATAAATATTTTTCGATTTTTTTTTAAAGTGATTGGAGTGATAATCAGACAACAAACGGTTGATAGGAATCAACACTACAGTAATCCTGTCATTATTATCGCTAATATCAATGATATTATAAGTAAAAAGGTGTAGATAGGTTACATATTATACAACATTCGATATTCAGAATCGGCACACTAATGCACACATAAATAACTTAATATTGCAATAGCACACTAAATTACGTTTATACGTCAAATTTGGATGGCACGATTCAGTTATCGCGGGCGAAAAAGAGACAAATATAATTTGCGACAGTGCGTCGTCTCGTGTACTAGAAACTATATAGAATAATAATCAGATATGACATTTTACCGCAAAACCGTGATTTTTGCCTAAAAATTTGATTCACTCATGAGTTCATGTAGTAAAAGTAATAAAGTAGGAAAATTGCATTGAAAGTAGGTAGTAAACAATTAATGTTTTGATTTGAATATAATAGTGTTACATACACTATATGTATGTATTTAATTTATCCTACCTCATCATAACAAAAATAAAAATTACATTTAAGTCTAAACAATGTGCCACCATTTATACCTACCTACTGTCAGGCTGACTTGTCTGTTCTTAGGCATAATTTTACTCTATGATCAGTAATGACGTCTATCTCTATTTGACGTCTATTCTTTTCTGACGCCATATTTTACGAATATAATGTTTGATTTTTTGAAAATATTAAGATAAGTATATAGTATACTAACGAATGATATGTGATTACTTGAGTTTTAGAAATTTTTCTTGTAAGTATAATATCATTGGCTAATATATTATTGTTCTTGAAAGCGTTGTTGGTAAACATTTGTGAAACTGTCACAGAAGTTGTATTGAAAAAACAAGATGGCGGCAATCGTTCCGATTTTGGCCACGCGACAAAAGATCCTCGTACCGTTGTATTTGCCTAGCTTTCTCATACATTCGCCATCGGGTATCTGGTGCCGACTACAGTACGCGCCCAAGTTCTAGTACCTAATCACCTGACCAGGGAGCCTAAGGCCGCGTTTCCACTGACGCGGAGCTGGGCGGAGCGGAGCGGAGACGTGCAGGAATCGTCCAATTACATACGAGGCAAGAGACGCGATGAGGATTTCAACCATTATGATTGGCCGATTCCTGCACGTCTCCGCTCCGCTCCGCCCAGCTCCGCGTCAGTGGAAACGCACCCTAAAGCGGCTACATTAAGCAATTCCTCTAAAAGCGATTCATTTACTGAATTCCCAGCAATTTAATAAGATTGTGCTATTTGACGTATTTAAACTTCATTATAGCAATTCATAATTTGTGCACTATTTTACGAATCTCCATACAAAACTGTCAAACAGATGAATTGCGTGCTATGAATTGTGCGCAGATAAATTATGAATTGCCAGTTTGTGACCGTTTTACGATTTTAAATATGATTCATAATATCTATTATCCTATTATGAATCTGCCAAAGTGACCGTTTTAGCCCCCCCCACCTGAGTTTAGCTTGACCTTTGTCTACCTCCCCCGTCTCACCGCTACCCACCCGCTAACATACCTCAGGTCGCCACCTGCACTAGCTTGTGACACTTTTCCTAACATGTGACAGCTTGTATGCCAGCCAGTATAAATATTTGATCGAAAATACATACAACAGAGTTCTAATAGCCCATTTTGTTCTAAGTAAATGACTTTGAAAAATTCACATTACTCAGTTAATATTTGTACATGTGCGACTTTGAACTTGCATCTTAGTTGCCTGTCCGCCGTAAAAAGCGCGGTCACTGTCGGACTGCATAGAAAAGAAAGAGAAGCGCGATGACACAACGGTTGCAAAATATGAAGTAATTACCGATTTACAAAAAATCTTTAAAAATAATCACATGAAATCATTCCTTATTATTTTGTAAAGAACTGTATAAAAGGAACACTTAGGGTTTTCACTTTTGTGTGAAAACTATAGGAGTAATATGGTAAAAACTCGAAAAAATAGACAGAAATAGACCTGGGTTTAGCCTTTTTAGGGTTCCGTACCAAATTGGTAAAAAAGGAACCCTTATGGTGTGACTCAGTCTGTCTGTATGTCTGTCTGTCCGTCTGTCTCTCTGTCTGTCTGTCTGTCTGTCTGTCCGTCTGTCTGTCTGTCTGTCTGTCTGTCTGTCCGTCTGTCTGTCTATCTATCTGTCACAGCTGGATATCTCAAGAACTACTAATGCTATCAACTTGAAATTTAGAACAGTTTTGATGACGTTTACCCAACTATTTTGCAAATAAGAAAGAAATAAAAATATATGTATTTTTTTTGCAACAGGGACTGAAAAGCGGTCTTAAAAATTCAAAGTGGGGCTACTAGAGCATGTGGGGTATCATATGAAAGAACACTGTTTGTACAATATCAAACATTTTTTTATTTTTTTTATAGTAGACCGCAAAGTTTTCGACTTTTGATGAAAAATGTTAAAAAAAATACCGTTCCCCCCCCCCTTATCTCCGAAGTTTGCAAAGAGAAAAATCTGAAATTATTCTATGTGATAGAAGTTTATGTAAACATTATCGTTACCATTACCGTTATTATTACGGCGAAACTAAGTAACTTTTTTTCCATCTTTTACAGTAACTATAGCATATTTTTGATAGAAAAAAATACACAGTAATTTACAATACATAAGAAGTGACTTAATTTGTCCTGAAATCTATTTTAGTTTGTAGAACTAAGGAAAAAAAAACTAACTCCAGGTCTGTTTCTGTCTATTTTTTCGAGTTTTTACCATATTACTTCTACAGTTTTCATTAAGTAGAGCGCGGCCCGCACTAAATTCAAGCATAGGGCGTTCTATAAGAGTGTTTATGGAAAAGCGTTTAAGATTTCTTACAATTGACGGCCCGCAGCCCGCACCGCGCTCCCGGCGTCTCCGTAAATGAGGCCTTCGACTTTGTGTCTTGCCAAATTGACATTGCCCCTAACAATAGATGTAGGTATATTATATACGTATAAGATAGAAGTTACGACCATGAATTAATTCGACACTCTCAGGGGCAAATTAACGCAATCAATTATTTTTTAATCACACCAATATTATAAAGGCGGAAGTTTGTGAGTGTGTGTGTGTGTATGTTTGTTACTTCTTCACGTCCAAACGGCTGGACCGATTTGGATGAAATTTGGTATGTAGATAACGTACACCCTGGATTAGCGGTGACACCGCGGAGCGCAGCTAGTAAAACTATATATCCTATCTATCTGCCTAGCCTTTTCCCAACTATGTTGGGGCTGGCTTCCAGTTAACCGGATGCAGCTGAATACCAGTATTTTACGTGGAGCGACTGCCTATCAGACCTCCACAACCCAGTTACTGGGTAATACGATACCCCTTGGTAAGACTGGTTGTCAGACTTTCGGGCTTCTGATGACCCGTAACGACTGTCAAAGATCCACGAATGACAGCCGGGACCAACGGCTTGACGTGCTTTCCGAGGCACGGAGGAATCTCGCTATGTAATGATGGTCACCCATCCACTGACCAACCCCGGCAAGCGTAGCTTAACCTGACGGATCGACCCGTGCGGTTGTTATTACTTAGCCACGAGCTCCTAAAACTATAAAACTAATAACATTAAAATTATAAAAATTTGAGACCCTCACAGTAAGAGTCCTTTCATTTGATATATCACACGGTTTACAAAACTTTTGTTTTTAATTTTATTGCCTCCCAAAAGTGACGTTTTGGGTCACAATAATTTCATAATTATGTGCACCCAGTCTATTAGATTCTGAGCAAATAGGCTGTGACAGACGGACAAACAGACTTCTCCGAATCTGCTCCGACATTCGATAACTCGGTTCACTCGTGCAAAGCGATGGCGAAGTAGAATCGGACAATTAACACGGGGTAGATGAAATGGCGACAAGTCACGGTAACAATCTGCGACTCCGCCATTCCCCTTAAGAGGCTACCGAGCGCACAGTGTCGCCCTCATCGTTTGTTTGGTTATTTATTTTATTTTAGAATGAAAATGCAGAAAATAAGCACGTTAAGTTGTGCTCCACAACACTATACGTTATTATTATTACAAATAGTAGTTTTACATTGTTAAGTTTTATTACAATCGTTAAAACGGAAAATAATGGCCACTAAGCTTCGTTGTAACGATTGTAATAAAACTTAACAATGTAAAACTACTATTTGTAATAATAATAACGTATAGTCTTGTGGAGCACAACTTAACGTGCTTATTTTCTGCATTTTCATTCTAAAATAAAATAAATAACCAAACAAACGATGAGGGCGACACTGTGCGCTCGTATAATTTTTAAACAATGGTTAGACCATTAATATGAATTTCGAATTTATCGAAAATTCAGTAATTAATCTGACTTATATGACGAATAATGGTCGAATAATGACGAATAATGGTCTTATGCTTTTCCTGAAACTAGTCAATAGTTTCAGGAAAAGCCTCTAAGGTCTTATGACCATTATTTAAACTGTAAACTTAAGAAACCATAGTCCATAACAACTTCCTAATTATAAATCTTGTCTTGCTCTGAGGAATAAAATCTTGTAATCTTGTCTTCCTTGCTGATCCTTTTTCCCATGTCTTTTTAGGGTTCCGTACCAAAATGGTAAAAAAGGAACCCTTATGGTGTGACCCAGTCTGTCTGTCTGTCTGTCTGTCACAGCGGGATATCTCAAGAACTACTAATGCTATCAACTTGTTGGAATAGTTTTAGATGACGCTTACAAATGGTGCTTGTAAGCTTCTTTGCTTACAATTCTTTCTTATTTTGCAAATAAGAAAGAATTAAAAATATTTATATTTTTTTTTTGTAACAGGGACTGAAATAATACCGTTCCCCTTATCTCCAAAGTTTGCAAAGATAAAAATCTGAAATCATTCTATGTGATAGAAGTTTATGTAAAGACTAGCTTCTGCCCGCGACTTCGTCCGCGTGAAATTTCTTTTTTGCTCGACCCACCCCGTCGCATCGCATTGCCTACCCGCGCTATTACTTCGTTTTCACTTAGCGTTCTTTCAGACTTTTTTTCTTTTTGCTCGGCACCCAAGGGTCCTAGAGTAATGTTAAAAATGCCTTCTATAAGATTTGGGCTATCATTAATGCAGCAAGATTTTTTAAAGTCCGACTGGTAGGGTAGTTCCAGAGATTAGGTCGTTCCTTCACCATATCCCCTGCCGCTACCTCTCCCTCCCCCTCTCACTCACTCTCACACCCCCTTCACCACTTCCCCTTCCCTCTCTCTTCCTAAACCACGCCGTCCCCTTCCCCTCCCCCTATCCTCCACCTCCGGCTCACCAACCCCTACCCTCCCCCTCAGCCTTCACCACGTCTTCCTCCTCTCCTCACCAAGTCCTAACCCTTTCTCCCTGCGTCCATCATCCTCCTCCTCACCACTCCTCCCCTTCCCTCTCCCCCTCTAACCCTCCCGCCGGGGTAGTTTTAAAAAACTAATAATGACAAACTTAGGCAAATATTTGTGCCAAGTTTCAAGTCAATTAAAACCAAATGAATAACATTTTTCATGTAAATTGTATCCCTGTTTTCACCCCCACAGGGGTGGAATTAAAAAAAATGGTTTAAGATATTTCCACAACTTGACTGAAAGATTATTTACACCAATTTTTGAGTTAATCAAGCCACGCAGTAAAATCCTCCCCTGTGAAATTGACTACCCCTTTTCACCCCGTTAGAGGTAGATTTTCGAAAAACCCTGATACACATTATTCTTTATTTTTGGTTTTTAGTATAAATACTGAGTTTTGAATTAATCGGATTGCGCGTTAAAATTTTTCCATACAAACTTTGAGACCTCCCAATTCCCCTTTAGGGGGTTAGTTTAGAAAAACAAAAAATCACAAAAATCATAATTTACTTAGATAAATATTCGTGCCAAGTTTCAAGTTTATTAACTCAAGGAATAAGATTTTTCATACAAACAATATCCCCCCTTTTTACCCCCTTGAAGGTCGAATTTCCAAAAACCCTTTCTTAGCGGATGCCTAGGTCATAATAGCTACCTGTGTTCCAAATTTCAGCCCAATCCGTTCAGTGATTTCAGCTGTGTGTTGATAGATCAGTCAGTCAGTCAGTAACGCTTTCCTTTTATATCTGATATAGATTACAGGAAAAATTAAACGATGTTTCTAAATAGCACACTTTTTCAGAAATCGGAACGGAACCCTCGGTGTGCGAGTCTGACTCGCTCTTGACCGGTTTTTTTTCTTTTTTTCTTTTCCATGTCTTTTCCATGTCATGACCCGTTTTACAGAAGCTCAATCAAGACAAAACGAAACCCTTAAAACTAGTTTCTACCAATCAAATGGCTTATGTTTTTAAGTAGGTAAACTCGAGTTTTGAGTGAGGTTCGACGGGTTAATTTATTTATTTATTATTTATTTAACACAGAAATCCATATTTATGTTACCTAGTAGGTATACTTAAAAAAACTGTGTAACCAGTGTAAGTAACCAAAGATAGTTATGACTAAAATACAAAAACACAAACTCTTGAACAAAAATACTGAAGAATGTCCAGGCCCCAAGTCTGCTATTACAATAATTGTCAGAATGGTCTATATTGATTTCATAATTGTTGAATTTGACAAGTTTGGTAATCTACTAATATAATGGCGTCATTATGACATTCCAATGGTCAACCACTGACACTCCATTAAAAGAAATGGCATAGAATGGTAATCTCGGTAATCTCGTACATAATGACAAATGAATGACTGACGTTTACAGTAATCTGCTAATCTTACTAGGTATTTCAGATTACTTAAAACACTAATAAATAATATGTAAAAATATATATAATTGAAATCTGGCATGACTAAAATAATGTTCTTTAGTAGTAGTTTTTCGAAAATCATTTCTACTAACGGGTTTTATAATAATGGCAATACGACAATGTCATTCTACCACGATTCTATTACGAGACCACTGACCGACCAATGCTCGACCATTATGAATTTAGCAAATTACGAACTTTTAGCAAAATGACATAGGATCGTGTTGGAATGACGAATTTCTAAAAAATAGCAGACTTGGGGCCCTGTATAAAAATTCAAATTGTAAACTAAATAATAATTGATTATTTTTTTTGTTAATATACGGGCCTTAATATTTAATGTTACGAACATATTAATGAGATGTTCCCTTTTTTACAGCGGACTTTGTAAACACATGGTTCATAATGGGTTCTCCGCTGCCAATGATATTAATATTAGCTTCATACCTGCTGTTTGTGTTGAAGATAGGACCAGCCTTCATGAAGACACGTGAACCATTCAAATTGCAAAGTATAATGCCGCTGTACAATGCAGTTCAAGTTCTGATCTCGTGTTTTTTGCTATATACGGTAAGTGTATTTTATAAATATTAATAAATGGGTCGTTGACATGACACCTCCGAAAAAAAAATTGTTTTTGCTCCTAAATATTCAGTTTCACTATTTTTTTTTCACAAAACTAAAACAAACAAAATATTCTTTTGACAAAACTAAAACATTTCCGTTTCCGTTTATTACTGCTTTTTATAAAATAATATTGTGTGGCAATCTTTAATAGTGTAACCGAGGTGTTATCGGTAGAAAAGAACATCAAGTGTGACGGAGGTATTCTCGGTAGAAAAGAACGTCCAGTGTGACAGAGGTGTTGTCGGTAGAAAAGAACGTCCAGAGTGACGGAGGTGTTGTCGGTAGAAAAGAATGTCCAGTGTGAAGGAGGTGTTGTCAGTAGAAATGAACGTCCAGTGTGACAGAGGTGTTGTCGGTAGAAAAGAACGTCCAGTGTGACAGAGGTGTTGTCGGTAGAAATGAACGTCCAGTGTGACAGAGGTGTTGTCGGTAGAAAAGAACGTCCAGCGTGACGGAGATGTTGTCGGTAGAAAAGAACGTCCAGTGTGACGGAGGTGTTGTCAGTAGAAATGAACGTCCAGTGTGACAGAGGTGTTGTCGGTAGAAAAGAACGTCCAGTGTGACAGAGGTGTTGTCGGTAGAAATGAATGTCCAGTGTGACAGAGGTGGTGTCGATAAAAACCTGTATGAGGTTATAGGTACAAACTTCAATATTGTAAACCCTATACATTTCTAGTAAAATGTAACTATTAGAGCCAATCAATAGGTATGACCCATAATGAGCATGGGGAACTGTTATAGGTAGGTAAATACTTGTCTTAAAGTTTTTTCTTTCAATATTAAAATCAAATGTATTTTTCCACAAGTCATTGTGTTTTTTTCATGGGATGGTAGACGAAGGATATTTAAATAAAATGTACTCCTAGGCAATGACCACGCAGTAAAATTTTACCGTCACGTTGGTCTTTACAAAAGTTAAAAAGTCATACTAGTCTAGTGAAGATTTTTGATGTAGGAGTTAATATTATTTTTTATTGTTTTCAGTGTTTTAGTATGCTTGCTGAGAATGGATTGGTGCCAAAAACCTGTGTTATGGAGACGGAATACCAAAGACGAAGTGTAAGCATTTCTTTCATTTCATTTCATGTTTGCGTTAAATTCTTGTAAATCGAAACGTACTGATCAGAACAAATCAGTATGCCTGTAACCTATACTCCAAAAAGCAATTGTATTCTTAGATGACACTGTGCTTAATTACAGGACTTGAAACTTTAATGTGATGCACGTTTAAACTTTTGAGAGTAATAAACACAATAATAGTTCGCGTAGCCTAGTCAGAAAAAAAACCCGCTAAGTGCGGGTCGTACTTCGCACATTTAGGGTTTCTTACCAAATCTGATTTATTAATATATTGGTATTTGTTAAAACATTATTTATTATTATTTCCTTTATTTCATTTATGTCGACAACCTCGTGTGCTAAGTCAAGATACTTGATTTTTTGTCTTTCTCAGCTTTCACGAGATTCTCGGCATGAGGGACAGCGATATCAACAATAAATTTCACGCTCACATCTATCACCACAATATCAGGCTTATGGGCTACAATAGTCCTGTCAGTGATGATACATCATTCCCAGTACAATGTGGCTTGGCCATTCTCGAGAACTGGGTCGGCCACGTACCTGTAATATGGCACTTCGGACTCCACAAGGTTGTACTGCAAGGCAAGTTGCTGGTGGATAATCCTAGTCACTAGATTGTGTCTGTGCAAGTACTCACCGTTAGCAAGACGAAAACAACCGGAAACAATATGTCGGATTGATTCACCGGGACGGTGGCATGCCCGACAGATGTCAACCGTACCGTCCTTGACAATGTATTTTCGATAATTATTCGTCATGATAACTTCATCTATAATTGCACACACAAAACTTTCGTTTTCCCCGAAGAGGTCGCCGAAACGTAGCCAGGATACAAACGACAAAAAGTCTACATCCAGCCCATGAAGGGCCCGGAAAAAGCGTCCGTGAAGCTCTTTGCCTTGCCATACTTCCTTAAGATCGTTAGTATCAAGGACTGCAGGTTTGCGCCAGTTGTCTTTCGCCAAGGAGAGTGGGGTGAGGCCCTTGTCCACCGTGACCACATATCGATGCATCCCCACGTCGGATTCTAGGAAATATTCCCTGAGACTGCATATCTCGCGATTGTGGAGGGTCTTAGCATTTAAAAAGCCTCGACGTCCACACTTTCGCGGGATATACAGTCTCATTACCGATGACCGTGGGTGATGCATTCAATACGCAGTCAGCAGCGTACAGACCCTCCTATCCAGGGCGTCGAGTTCGGTCTGAGTCCATTTGAGTACGCCGAAAGAGTAGCGCGCACCTTGTTTCCACCTGATAGAAGACTATTAAATACTTTCTTCAGGCGGCCAAAGAAGCGCTCCTTCAACGATTGCTTCATGTCAGTAACATTGATGCCAAACGCTTCCGACATACCCAAGTACTTGTAGGTTTCGGTTGAAGAGAGGGATCTAAGATGTACGAATTCCGAGAGTTGGGTTCCCACGGATTCCATAACCTCCCCTCGTTTTACATGTATGACTGGACATTTGTCCACACCAAATTCCATCCTGATGGCGCTACTGAAGTTTTCTGTTACCTTTAGTAACTCCATCAGTCGCAAATTGTTGGCTGCAAAAATTTTCAAGTCATCCATGTAAAGGAGGTGAGATATCACTTGACCACCTCTTCTCAACCGATAGCCCAGACCTGAATCCTCCAGCAGTGTGCTTAGAGGATTCAGGGCTAAGCAAAACCAAAGCGGAATCAAACTATCGCCCTGAAATATTCCCCGCTCCTCCGCTAAATCCTGATTGGTTCATCGATCCCCTGGATCTGTCGACATCCTGGATAGAGCAGGACCGTCTTCCACTGTCCCATACACGACATCAAGAAGGTGCCTAGAGTTGCGTCTATTTTGTACAACTCCAGCACCCTCTAAATGAGCCATGTATGTGGCACCGAGTCATAGGCCTTCTTGTAATCTATCCAACATGTCGACAGATCCTTCCGGGAATGTTTAATCCTTATTATTATTATTTTTATGTTTCTTGACAATTCTCGGGACCGGGGCCCCAAAACCAGCTCGCAGAGGCCTGTTAGACGCTTTCAATGAAATGAGGCACCAACCGACGATTATCCCTGTACGCACTATGCAGTGCACCCAAGGACAACCCCCGGTTGGTGTAGGACTATTGCAGGATATGGAAATAAAGATATCGGACTATAGATTTAAATGGCTAAAGTGGAGCGGTTACCTAGAACTATGAAAGGACTATGGCCTCTGCCTGGTCAATGTTTTATTATACATAGATAAAATGGCAGTGGATGAACGCCGGGACGTAACTCCGCTGCCGTGAGAAAACACGGTACAGCGGACAGAGCTCCGGTGGGATCTCTTGGCGATATGGAGAGTGCGACTGTCGCAACCCAGCGCTGGGCACGCCACAATTGCGGCGATCACGGCATCCTCACCTTCCGCCTGACGCAGGTCCTCACCAGAAACGGTTGTATCGGGAGGTTCCTGTTCCGCATAAGGCGGGAGGAATCGCCCGGGTGTCACCATTGAGTGGATCGAACGACACGGTGGAGCATACAGTGGAGGTCTGCCGGCTAGAGTGGAGCACCGCCGTATTCTCACGGAGGCGATAGGCGGCGGCGATCTCTCGCGTGTCCGAACCTAACCAGGCCATGGTGCGGAGCGAGAGTACATGTGAGGCCGTCACCTCCTTCTGCGAAGCAGTAATGGTCGCGAAGGAGGAGGCGGAACGCGTGAGGGAGAGGCAACCTCACGACCTCAGTCGCCGCAGGAGACGCCCTGGGCGGCGAAAACCAATAACCGATTCCCGTCCAGCGTAAGCGCGGGCTTGCGAACGGCGATCAATGAGTAGCTCGTCGTCCGGTGAGGGCCAGGCCCGGGTTGAAGCGCGCCTCATAGAGATGTCAGCAATGTTGGGGTCCGATGGTGTCGATGCCGCCGGGGTCGCGGGTTGTTCGAAAGATATACCGTGGCCCTGGCATAGGCAACTGAAGGAACACGGGTTGGTTTTAGTCAGTACAAGTCTGACACGCCCTTCGGCTCCACCCAGACCGGGAGAAGTCATTTGATGATTTCCCGATTCCACAAAAAAAAGGGGGTGACTTGCACACTCAATAACGGGCCATAATTTTTTTTCGCCTCCCCGTTTTGCTGTATGGGAGCACCCCTTAAAAACATTAACAAATACTTTTTGACAATTTGTGTGCCTTTGGGTCAACAAGATGCTTATACTGTGAGAAGACTGTAGGTCCAACCGAGGACTGTAGGCTGTAAAACCTGTGTGACAGACGACAGACAGACGGACACGTGAGTGACAGCAATAGGGCTCCATTTGGACCCTTCGGGTGCGGAAGCCTAAAAACAGTATGTGTACAGAAAGACGACGAGACGATATATGAAATGTTAGGAATGACTTAACTATTAAAACATGATCTTTTTATCTAATTCCAGTTTACAGCAGCAATGTACTACTACCTACTAGCCAAGTTTTCTGAACTCCTCGACACCATATTCTTCGTACTACGAAAGAAGGACAACCAAGTTAGCTTCCTTCACGTGTACCACCACACCCTGATGGTAGTAGTGACATGGACTGCCCTGAAGTATGAGCCAAAATATGCACTGCTGGTCCTGGGAATGCTGAATTCTTTCGTCCACGTCGTTATGTACACCTACTACGGACTGTCTTCATATCCGAATATGGCGAAATACTTGTGGTGGAAGAAGTACATAACTAGTATGCAACTGGTAAGTTTGTTTGTGTCTTATCTTTTAGTGTTGCCTATCTTCATTTATTAGAATCGTAACAGGTAACCAACGATTGAAAATAATCGTATTATGAGACGAAAGAAAATACTCGTCTGTTGCACCTATCTGATTTTGATGAATGACTACGATTATGGCAGAATTCTCGTTTATTATGAGTACGATCTACGAGTATGTCCAGAATAAGAAACAAACGTAAACAACAATATCATCAATGGCTTCTGCATAATATACAGACTTTTCTAATAGCTTTTTGGGAAATCTCTGTGATGGAACATTAATAATCATTTAGGAAGATTATTTAAAAATGTATTTTAAATAATCTTCCTAAATGATTATTAAACAGTGCTTACAATAGTGTTGAATGATGTCTTCTTGTTCTTGTTTCTCGTCCAAATCTTCGACAAACCTATAACAACTATTACTGAATCATTTTAATTTTTTCAGATTCAATTCGTTCTAATACTCATCCATTTCGGTGTAGCCTGCGTGAAGTCAGACTGCAAACCTTCATACACCATGTCTGTTGCTATGGCAATAAATGGATTCCTCTTTCTCTATCTCTTCGGAAGCTTTTATGTTAGAACCTACAAGAAGATCGCTGCTAAAGCTGAAAGCAAAAAAGAAATTAGAAATAGTAAAGAAACTATAAATGGTAAAGAAACTATAAATAATTTATCAGAAATTCACAAAAAACTGTATCAAAATGGAAAGAAAGTTACCAATGGAAATGAAAAGATTGATAATGAAAATAACTATACAAGTGCCTCAATAACAGTAAACGATACATATAGAATAAGATTTAATATGAAATCGAATAAGTTGAGTTAAAGTTGTTAAAGTTCTTTAAGTTGTCCTGTCACGGTCGCCAAATGATACAAATTGGGTCGGAAATTACTTTACAACGATTTACTTATAAAGAAAAAAGGATCACAGAAAAAAATTGGTAGACTTTCATACTTTCATAATATTTCTATAATGACAGACTTTCAAAACATTTTCTTCTTAAAAGTGCCACAGACAATTCCACAACACATAAAATTAGGTTTTAATTTAAGGTTCAGGTTGTGATAAGAATATATAGTATTAGAACGATTATATTATAACGTTGTGTATTAGTGAAAAATTACTAGCTTTAAGACAAAAACAAAGACAACCAATAAATTACTAAAAATTAAGCTATTTTGTGACTTTAAACATTAAAAGAAAATATACATCCTTTCCCTTCCACAGCCTCCAATTAGCATAAGCCTAATTAAGCATCAGTAGTGCTATTCTGTAGAAATCTCACCGTGATAACTCAACTCAACTCAACTGAGCGTGAAGTGAGCCGTCATTCTGATAGGCATGGTCATGCTAGGGGTTGACATTATTGACAGCTCACTTATGTTGTCACGGTGAGATATTTACAGAATTGCACTGCTGATCACATCATCATCGTCATCAATTCAGCCAAAAGACGACCACTGCTGGACATAGGCCTCCAAAGCATCGTGACGCCGATCGGTTTTGTGCTTCTTGCATCCAGCGGATTCCTGTGGCCTTCACAAGATCATCGGTCCACCTTGTGGGAAGTATTTCAAAGGCACGCGGTTGCCACTCCTGAACCTTTCAGTCCCATTGGCCATCTGCTCTGCGAGCAATGTGTCAGGACACATAATTAGAATTGCCAAACTTAAGTGGCAGAGAGCAGGCTCAAGTTTGGCAATTCTTTGAACTTAGCTTAAGCATAATCAGCCTATAATGTTGCCACTGCTGAGACACATACCTACTCTCTGAAGTGTGGGCTAATCCAGCACACAGGCCCAGTGCGCGTTGGTGGATGTCATGTCCTCGAATTGAACGACTCCAATTAATGTCGGTGGCTAATAAGGGTGACCTGGTGGCAGGTTTCACTAAAGCTTTACCAAAGCTATTGAATAAAAAGTACTAACGTGATGATTAAAAATTAACTTCCAAACACAAGACGGCGACATCGACGGGGCCATCTAGGGGCTCAATCTCAGAATACCAGATTCTCAAAACACCAGATTCTCTAAGTACCAGATTCTCAATATATCATAAATACAGTTAATAAGCTTAATAGTAAAAATAAAGAAACAAAAATCACCAGATTCTCAAAACACCAGATTCTCAGTATTTTGAGAATCTGGTATTCTGAGATTGAGCCGATCTAGGGCCTATTTAATAAAACCACTATGAAACCCACAGGTGACAGGCGACAATCTGACAATCCAAAAATTTACGAGCAAATAATCAGTAGACAGCCTTGTTGGCGCAAGCGCTCCTGGTGAATCACATGAGGTCCTGGGTTCGATTCCCAGGTAGGGCAAAGTATTATTGGGATTTTCCATCTGGAATTTCTCAGTAGCAGCTCGGAGTTTAGTTTTGTGCCCGGTTGATGGCATTGTGTTCGCCCCTATTACAAGTAGCACGAGAGGTAATGACACATCGTTTTACGGCCAAAACCGTATAGAATCGTTAGTTTAGATGATTCTGAACCCGACTCAGTGAGCAGCGTGGGTCATAAACGTCACAGTTTTATAATCCATTTCTGCTATGTCAAAAAAAAAAAAATAAGCAGATGGTCCCATCACAATATGTCTGATATTAAAAATGTACGTAGGTGTCGTAATTTTATTACGAAAAAGTTTGTTTTCAGACATTTTGCGCGTCACCTGTGGCGTAAGAGCATTTTCAAAACTGTCAAAAAATTTAACTGACCTGTTGCTTAAATCTTTTGTTTGGTTATCTGGGTTACCAAAATACTGTTTTCAGAAATTTTAAATGTCACCTATAATTCAAAAAACCAAAAGAAACTCCAGTAAGCTAATACTGTTAATTTTACGGAAGACGAAGCCACCAAGGCGGATGGGTGATAGTCTAGGTCGTCCAAGGCCACATTTAAAATGGATGATTAGTGTGCTGCAAATAATTTGGTCAATTTTATCCTACAGATGTGGCTGCTTCCTAGGGGAAAACGTAAAAATAAATATATAAAATTAGAGCTAAAACAGCAGTATCTAATGAGGCTGAATGGCGAATGTGAATTAATTTTGGAGAGTGTCCGAAATAATGGATGAAATTTTAGATTTTTTCATCGATGAAAGGAGAAAAGCTGTCTTCGAAAATTAGGGAAACTAGGAGGAGCAGTGAACTTTTTAAAAAAAATATTTATTAGTGGTGCTAATGCATCTCTAGGATCAATTGTTTGTCGATAATGTTAGAAAGGTAAATTTCACATTTTGAGGAATTATGGTTCAAGCCCATATAAATAAATTGCTGTTTGAGAAGTTGTAGGTCTTTCAAAACGGTGTCTACATCACTTCCTAGTTCCATCATATAAATACAATGTTATATTTTGAAATTAGTTTCTGGATAATTGAATGAATACCCAATCTCAAAATTATTGACCCGAGAGGGTCACCCTGTTAACATCCGACTACAGATTCCATAACATTGTAACATTTCCGCATAAAAAGTGTAATTCCTTTTTTACATCAGCCAACAAAGTATTCCTGTATGTAAAGTAAAAGTATGCCCTTTCCACCTTTTTAAACTTCAGCATAAGTGAGGTCATCCTCAATGTTGACGTAAAGAACGCCTTTAACTCTGTAATTAAAGGCGTTCTTTACGTCAACATTGAGGATGACCTCACTTATGCTGAAGTTTAAAAAGGTGGAAAGGGCATATACTCGTACGGCAGCCTGAGAGCCCCTTTCGAGACAAAACCAAGCTGCAGGTGCTGAAACTTAGCTGTAAGCGGTCTGTAAGCTTACAGATTACAGCATATCTTGGCTGCCGTACGCCTGTAGGTCTACCCAACGACGATTAGTGAGAAGTATGCCAGCCCTTCTTGCGCAGGGCGCATAAATTGGCCCATAGATGTAGGTACGTAATTAGAAGATAGGTGTTTAAAAATTAACTTTTTCGCGATTTCAAAGTTGGTCGCATAGTAAAAGTTATTCAGTTTGATGGTCTAAAGCACTCCTTAGAGTTAATTTTTTAACACCTTAAAACCTTGTGTCACTGCAATGACGACATTAAAAGTTTTATAAACAATAAAAAGTTACCCCCGTGATTTCTTTTCACACATTTCCAGCCTACGGTCCGAAGGTGGTTTTCAACCTAACATTGCATACAGGTATAACCTTTTCAGGAACAGGCCTTTGCTGAGTTTTTCTCAAATGTCTCTCTGTCTAATGTCCAGCGCGACTTACGAGTAATGCTGATCATTATTGATTAGTACAGCCAACTCTACCAGTGACACTACTACTTGGTACTACTTTTCCCTATAGATATTATAAAATGCATAAATAAACTAAAATCAAACAGCTCTATTGGCCCCGTTAACATTCCCCCCTTTATGTGATACACTTTGTCACATTTTCAATTTAGCTTTGCAGGCTAGTACATTTGCATTTCAGGGGAAAGTATAACCCAATAAAAACTTTTTTACAAAAAAAAAAAACCGACTTTCAAAAAAAAAACACTACAAAGTGAAAAATAACTTTAATTTCGGAAGTTGGTGTCTTTAGATCTGTATTTTAGTTTTTTGCCACCGACTTTCGAAATTAAAGTTATTTTTCACTTTGTAGTGTTTTTTTTGGAAGTCGGTTTTTTTTTTGTAAAAAAGTTTTTATTTTTCACTTTTTGTAATTTATCTAAGTTACATTAACCCAATGTCAACTGCTCATCACGTTTTACAAAATATTGCTTTTCCTGATGCTGGGGGCCTACTCCTTAAGCACGAAGCCCGTAGTTTCGGCCTTCGTTACGGGCGTTTCCTACTCCGTATCACCTACGGATGGATGATTGGTTCGGGGTTCGAACGAAGTATGAATGACAACATGAATTGCCAGTTGTCCCTACTCCCGATATGTTTTTGCCCGTCCGAAAAATTTAGCTTTTACACATGTTTTGATGGATCATAATGTCAGACGGATAAACGGCCATATTATGTGGTATAATATGGTACAGAACCCTTTGTGTGCGAGTCCCATGGCGTTGTGTGAAATGTCCAAGGATATTTATTTATTATATTATATGTTTAACAATCGCAAAGATAACTTTGTATTTCATAATGATACTGTGAATTACAAGGTTATTTTTTGCAGTTGCAGAAAATCGCCAAAATACGTTATGAATCGCCGTTTTTAGTATTTCTTGATTAAGTACAGTATAAAATACATTATATAATAAAGCTCGTACAAAAATGGTATGAAATTGACGACTTTTACGGCCCCTATTTCTTCATTTTAGAAGATAAAAAAAATAAAAATATCTTTGTATTCTACTCGATGAGTTCTACACAATAACACCCCACAAACAGGTTATTTTTTTTTTTTTAATGAAAACTTTTTTGTATGGGGCGGCCCATTTGATTTTAACTTTATTTTATTTTTAATATTTGTTGTTGTAGCTGCTAAACATCATTAAGACACATCCGTCCGCTAGCGCGGCGAGAGCTTCACTGAGGATTGGGCGGAGCCACGAGATATTTATATGAGTGACGCAGCGCGCGAGCGCTGTGTCGATACGCCACCACACGGATTGATGTAGTACTAAATGTAACTACATAATATTTGTACTGATTCCCTATTGGCTATTTAATTTATGAAAGGTGCGCAACATGCATTACTTGTTATTAGGATTTCTAGCATAAGTCTGTACACATTTTATCAAACAATATATATACAGTAAACTATCATCTGAAGTTTCACTAAAATACTTACCAAGCGCTACAGTGGTGACCCCGACGTGATACAGCTCCAGTTCTGAAATTTTAAGTGAAAACTTGCTTGCTGAACCAGCTGCATCAAATCATGCCAACCAACGACGACCAAGTTCAAGAATTGTCTAGTGTTTCGACGTCACTGCGCATCCCACCTATCTGGCGCGACAGGATACGACTATGGTTCGCGCAATTCGAAGCCATAATATCTCCACAAAAAAAGGGTGACCAAACAATGTTCGAGCTCGTCATCGGTCAACTTGAGCGGCAAGATCTCGACGAAATCTCTGATATCATTCTTCATCCACCGGAAAAAAATCGGTACGACGCATTAAAAAACCGATTGCTACAAGTATATGAAGAATCCGAGCAACGACAAGTACAAAGATTATTATCCGAAATGGAACTCGGCGACTTAAAACCATCGCAGTTGTTACGTCGCATGAAGAATCTCGCCACCGACAACATATCTGACTCAGCGCTGCGTATTATGTGGACCAATCATCTACCACAATCCGTACGAGCAGTCCTCGCTGTCAGCGATAACATCGCGAAGTACTCCGACATCCATGAGCTGGCGATGATGGCAGACAAAATTCTCGAGCAGGCGCAACCACATGGTGCGATAGCTGCAGTAGCCACAGCACCAACCGCCCATGTACCAACATCGATCGAGGAGAAGATCGACATGCTTACAAAAGAAATTGCAGAACTCAAGGCAAGCCAATCAAATTATCACCGACGCAGACCATTCAGCAGATATCGTTCAAGATCACGTTCGTCAAGCAGGTCCAATCAGCATCGCACACAGCGCAGCAATACGCCGCGACGAACTGAACAAACAGGAATCTGTTATTATCATCGCAAGTTCGGTAAAGAAGCGCAAAGATGCACGCGTCCATGCAGTTTTGAAGACGGAAAAGCACCTTCGGAAAACTAAAACCAGCGTTGGATGAGGCGGGAACCGGCGCAAGCAAAACTTCATTCCGCCTATTCATAACAGACAGAAACTCACGTCTGTCATTTCTAATTGACACTGGTGCGAATGTCTCCGTCATACCTAGAAGAAAAGGCGAAAAAGCAACGCCGACCGATTTTTGCTTATACGCAGCGAACAATACAGTCATCCCAACGTACGGCGAAAAAACACTGCAATTGAACTTCAACCTGCGAAGACCCTACACCTGGAAGTTCATCATCGCCGCAGTCAGCAAGCCCATCATCGGTGCCGATTTCCTACGACATCATCAGCTACTTGTCGACATAGCCGGCCGTTGTCTCGTCGACAAGGTTACCAAACTCATTGTCAAGGCACCAGTCACATACTCCGCCGAACCGACAATAAGAAGCATCGACGTTGACCAGCCATATCACCAGTTAATCAGCAAATTTCCGGACATCTTGAGACCATCATGTATGAAGGATACCCCGAAGCACCGTGTGGAACATCACATAGAAACCACCGGACCGCCAATACACAGCAAGACTAGACCATTACCACCACATCGATACCTATCCGTGAAGAAAGAATTTGAGATGATGATGCAGCAAGGAATATGCCGTCCAAGCAAAAGTCCCTGGTCCACACCACTGCACGTCGTTCCTAAGAAAAATGGCGATATTCGCGTATGTGGCGATTACAGAAGGTTGAATGACGTAACCAAACCAGACCGATATCCAGTTCCACGCCTTAAAGACTTCACCTACCTCCTACACGGCAAGAAAATCTTCACTACCCTGGACCTAAATCGTGCATACCAACAACTACCAGTACATGAACCGGACATCGAGAAGACAGCCATCACAACACCCTTCGGCTTATTCGAATTTCCACGAATGTGTCCAGGACTAAAAAATGCCGGACAAACATTTCAACGGTTCATCCATCAAGTGCTCATCGGATTGGACTACGCATTCCCATTCATTGATGACGTCATAATAGCATCAGAAAATGAAGCACGACATATTGAAGATTTACAAGAAGTACTACACAGATTAGACGAGTATGGCATCACTATAAACCCATCCAAATGCGTCTTTGGCAAAGAAAACGTCAAGTTCCTGGGATATGGAGTGTCAAGTGCTGGAATCAAGCCACCACTAGACAAAGTCAACGCTATAACTGCTTACCCCAAGCCAGAGACGATACAAGACTTACGACGATTCATTGGCATGGTTAATTTCTACCGTGATAGTATACCAAACGCAGCGCTCATACAAACACCTCTCAACTCGTTTCTACATAACTCCAAAAAGCGTGACAAGACGAAAGTCAACTGGAACACAGAAGCACTACAAGCATTCGAGCAGTGTAAAGTCAGCATCCAAAACGCAGCTTTACTAGCTCACCCATCACCATCACCAACGGACGCAATTTCCCTCATGTGTGACGCGTCGAATACATGCGCTGGAGCTGTGCTGCAACAACGAGTAAACCAAAAATGGATACCCCTTGGCTATTTCTCGAAGAAATTCTCTGACACACAACAGCGATACAGCACATTTGACAGAGAATTATTATCAATATACATGGCTATCAAACACTTCAGGAAAATGTACGAGGGAAGAGAACTAATAGTTTACACGGATCACAAGCCGCTAATCTACGCCATACGCAAGCCACCATCGGATAACGATACACAACGGCGCACTCGTCAGCTGTTGTTTATCAGCGAGTTCACAACAGATATACGTCACGTGAGCGGAGTAAACAACGTCGTCGCCGATGCACTATCACGCATCGAAACCATCGAAATGCCATCACCAATAGATTACGACGGATTAGCACAAGCGCAAGACAAGGACAGCAACATACCCAGATTATCAAAGCAAACAAACATCCAACTCAAGAAAATCGTCGTACCTGGCACAAAAAAGCCAATAATCTGCGAAACGTCCACGACACACATCCGCCCCTACCTACCAGATGACTATCGACGCATCGCATTTAACGCCGTGCACAATACAAGTCACCCTGGAATACGAACTACTCGCCAACTAATGCAACAGCGATACTTCTGGCCAGCAATGAACAAAGACATTGGCGAGTGGGCGAAGACATGTACTGCGTGTCAACAATCAAAGGTACAGCGACATAACCACAATGACATCACTTCGTTCCCACCAAGTGAACGATTTCAACACATACATATAGATATTGTTGGACCACTACCCACATCTTCGTGTGGACATCGGTACCTGCTCACCATCATCGATCGATGCACACGTTGGGCAGAAGCAGTACCACTGCAGGAGATAACAGCCGAAGTCGTCGCAAGAAAGCTGTATGAAACATGGATTACACGTTTCGGTTGTCCTATCAGAATAACAACTGATCAAGGGCGACAATTTGAAAGTCGACTATTTCAAGACCTTGCACTAATGCTAGGAGTGGAAAAAACCCGAACTACTGCTTACCACCCGCAGAGTAACGGCATCGTGGAACGCTGGCACCGAACACTGAAAGCCGCACTCATGTCACGACTAACGAGTAGCAGCAAATGGATTACTGAGCTACCGACTGTATTGATGGGACTACGAGCCGCGACGCGAACTGACACCAATACTAGCGCCGCGCAGCTCACCTATGGACAAGCATTAAGACTACCAGGCGATTTCATATCACCATCGCTAACTACAACGAAGATGGATCACACCTATGTCGATAATCTTCGCGACATAATCACGAAACTCACGCCGTCATACCAACCGCATTCAAACAGGCAATGTATGTTCGTGCACAAAGATTTACAAACATGCAGTCACGTGTTTGTACGTGATGATACTGTCCGCAAGCCGCTGCAACGCCCGTATAAAGGACCGTACCAGATTAACGAAAGAAACGATAAGTACTTCACGATACAGTTGCCCGGACGAGCCGCAAACATATCGATCGACCGACTTAAACCGGCGTACACGATGAATACAGAAGATCAACACGAACTCACAAGTAAAACACCACCATCAGCACCAGCTACCAGGCAACTTCCGACGAGCAAAAGCGACGCTGAACACCGCACCAGATCAGGCAGGATCGTCAAAATGCCAGTACGCTTCGCTCGGGGGGGAGTACTGTAGCTGCTAAACATCATTAAGACACATCCGTCCGCTAGCGCGGCGAGAGCTTCACTGAGGATTGGGCGGAGCCACGAGATATTTATATGAGTGACGCAGCGCGCGAGCGCTGTGTCGATACGCCACCACACGGATTGATGTAGTACTAAATGTAACTACATAATATTTGTACTGATTCCCTATTGGCTATTTAATTTATGAAAGGTGCGCAACATGCACTACTTGTTATTAGGATTTCTAGCATAAGTCTGTACACATTTTATCAAACAATATATATACAGTAAACTATCATCTGAAGTTTCACTAAAATACTTACCAAGCGCTACATTGTTATTGTCGTAATAGAAATACGCAATCTGTGAAAATTTCAACTGTCTACCTATTAAGGTTCATGAGATGCAGCCCTGTGACAGACGGGCGGACGGACGGACGGACAGCGGAGGCTTAGTAAGTTTGTACGCACAATATTGAGAGACTGGCTAGACTGCCCGCGGCTTCGCCCGCGTGGATGTCTGATTTCATGGGTTTTAATTTTCTTATTATTGTTTATTTTACATCAAAAGTATAAATACTGAGTTTCAAGTTAATAGGACTGCGCTTTAAAATTCTTCCATACAAACTTTAACATCCCTAAACCGCCTTTGAGGGGTAGTTTTGAAAAACTAATAATGACAAACTTTATTACTTACATAAGCAAGTATTTGTGCTAAGTTTCAAACTCATTAACCAAATTAATAAGATTTTTCATATAAACTGTATCCCTGTTTTCACGCCCCGAGGGGTAGAATTTCAAAAATCGTCTGTATGTTTCCATAACTTGGCTCAAACATTATTTACACCAATTTTCGAGTTAATCAATCCCCAATAAAATCCTCCGCTGTAAAATTTACTACCCCTTTTCACTCCTTAGGGGTAGATTTATGCCGGAGGCTCTACGCGGGGGTCGTGCGGTCCATGGCCCTTTACGGAGCACAGGTGTGGGCGCGTTCCCTAAGGCTGGGGCCAGCCGGCAGGTTGAACGCGTCCCAGAGGGTCATGGCCATCCGGCTAGTCCGGGGATACCGCACGGTCTCCCGGGAGGCGGCGAGCCTCCTTGCCGGATTGCCGCCGTGGGATCTGGAGGCAAAGGTCCTCGCGCACGTGTGGGAGTGGCGCGAGGAGGCGAAGCGCCGGGGCGTAACTCCGCTGCCGCGAGAAATCACGGTACAGCGGACAGAGCTCCGGCGGGATCTCATGGAGGCATGGAGAGCGCGACTGTCGCAACCCAGCGCTGGGCACGCCACAATTGCGGCGATAAGTCCCCTCTTTGAGGAGTGGTTAGAGAGGCGCCACGGCGTCCTCACCTTCCGCCTGACGCAGGTCCTCACCGGACACGGTTGTTTCGGGAGGTTCCTGTTTCGCATAAGGCGGGAGGAAACGCCCGGGTGTTACCATTGTGTGGATCGCCCGGAGGACACGGTGAAGCATACAGTGGAGGTCTGCCCGGCTTGGGCGGGTTCTCACGGAGGCGATCGGCGGCGGCGATCTCTCGCGTCCGAGCCTGGTCCAGGCCATGGTGCGGAGCGAGAGTGCATGGGAGGCCGTCACCTCCTTCTGCGAAGCAGTGAGGCTCGCGAAGGAGGAGGCGGAACGCGTGAGGGAGAGGCAGCCTCACGCCCTCAGTCGCCGCAGGAGACGCCCTGGGCGGCGGGAATCGCGGGGCGATTTCCGGCCACCGTAGGCGCGGGCCTGCGGACGGTGAGGAGCGGGTAGCTCGCCGTCCGGTTAGGACCAGGCCCGAGTCGACGGCGCGTTGTGTTCCACGCGCGCCTCAAAGAGATGTCAGCAAGTGACGGGGTCCAATAGGGCCGACGCCGCTGGGGTCGCGGGTTGTCTGAAGGGGTTACCGCGGCCCTGGCATAGGCAACTGAAGGAACACGGGTGGGTTTTAGTCAGTAAAAGTCTGACACGCCCTTCCACTCCACCCAGAGCGGGAGAAGTTATTTGATGATTTCCCACCCTCAAAAAAAAAAAAAAAAAAAAAAAAAAAAAGGGGTAGATTTATGGAAAACCCTGATACACATTAGTTAGTCTTGATTTTTGGTCTCAAGTACAAAAACTAAGTTTTGAGTAAATCGGACCGCGTGTTAAAATTCCTCCATACAAACTTTGACACCCACCAATCCAGTCTTCTGGGGTCGCGGGTTGTTCGAAAGAGATACCGTGGCCCTGCCATAGGCAACTGAAGGAACACGGGTGGGTTTTAGTCACTAAAAGTATGACACGCCTTTCCGCTCCACCCAGAGCGGGAGAAGTCATTTGATAATTTCCAATCCACAAAAAAAGTAGGTAGTTTAGGAAAACTAAAAATGATTAATTTTATAATTAACTTAGATGAATATTCGTGCTAAGTTTCAAGTCTAATAACTCAAGAGATAAGATTTTTCATACAAGCTTTCATCCCCTATTTTATTCCCTTAGGGATGGAATTTCCAAAAATTCTTCCTTAATGGATGTTAACATTTTATAAGGTATCTATGTGCAAAATTTCATGTCTCTAGGTCCAGTGATTTGGACTGTGCGTTGATTATTATCAGTCAATAAGTCAGTCAGGACTTTGAATTTTATATATATAGATTTATAAGACCATAAACTTCTGATAGGTTTTCCTGTAATCACTAATAATAAATGTAATGTAAAGAACTATTTTCTGTATTTTTTTCAAAATTTTAGGCTCAGTAGTTTCAGAGATAAGGGAGGGGAAGGGTCAATTTTCGTCTATTTTCTTAAATAACTTCAAAACTATTTATTTCAAAATTATAAAAAAAATATATTTGAGACTCTCATAGTAAGACCTTTCATTTGATCTGTCACACGGTACAGTTTGCAAAACTTTTTTTTTTATTGTACTTATTTTCCCTCAAAAAGGGACCCCCATATTCAAAATTCATTTATTTACGTTACATGTCCGTATTTGGGTTACCAAAATACACATGTGTACCAAGTTTCAACTTAATCGGTTCATTAGATTCGGAGCAAATTGGCTGTGACAGACGGACAGACAGACAGACACACGAGTGATCCTATAAGGGTTCCGTTTTTTCCTTTTGAGGTACGGAACCCTAAAAAGGTTCCGACGAATTCAGAACCTCCTCTTTCTGGCAGTCGGTTAAAAAAAAAGTTCCGTTGAAAATTGTCTTCCCCGGCGAAGGTCTTTGAGAACATCCTTCACAATGACTACGAGCAAGTTAACAAATACATATTTTAAATGTTTATGTTTGTTTATGTTTTTGTGTTTTGTATTCATAAAAAACTTGAACGCTCTACAAACCAATTTTAATTTAAAAAAATAGTGTCTTTGTCTTCTTCTTTCAAATTCGAATCATAATTCGAAAGAAATTGACAAAACACAATTTTAACTAAAGTGGGTTTGTAGATCGTTTTAGTTTTTTATGAATAAGGGCGTAGTTGATTATTAATATCTCCTCTAGCTTGGACCGCAGGCGTCAAGTAGACGTACTTTATTTCTACTTTCGGAAGGCGTTCGATAGAGCACGCTGTTGATGAAACTTAGCAAAATTGTTTTTTCACCATTTTAAACGTTTCTTCGCAAACTATGTACGTGATCGCCAGTAGTTTGTTAGGCTTAGTATTTACGAATCAGGCTCCTATCCTATACGCATTCCGGAGTTAGCCAGGGCTCAATTTTGGGACCTTTATTAATCATGGTAAATGATCTTCCCCAAGTTCTCCGTCATGCAAGATGTCTGTTATATGCTGATGACCTGAAGTTGTACCTCGAAATAAACTCCGAGCGTGACTGTTTTACTGCAGCAAGACATAGGTTCAATATACAAGTGGAGCCTAGACAATAAGATGGAATTTACTTCCTCTAAATGATTCGCTACGGCATTCGGTCGAAAGCGGCTCCCAGTGAATTTTGAATACAATTTAAATAACAATGTCATCATGAAAACAACGGACATGAATGATCTGGGAGACCACGACCATATTGCCGTGGTAGCTAAAAAATCTTACCAAAAGGTTGGGCTTTGTCCTCTGTAATTGCCGCGATTTTCGAACCACTCTAGCTCTTGCATGTGGACTCCACTCGAACCTACGCGTTTTTACTGGAAAAGGTACGAAAAGTGTTATTTAGGTTTTTGTATAAGCATAAACACGGTTATTATTATAAAATTTTATTGGGATTCCCAGGATATAACTCATTAGAGGTAAGGCGAGCACGAAATCAGCTCACCATAGCCTGCAAGATGCTCCCGCGCGCTATTGACGCGACTAATCTGCATTCTGTGCGGGTTCGCTTCTTCGTACCAGACAATTACTGCCGCGGCAGAAAGCACAGGCTGTTTGCTGTGCCCCCATGTCGCACCGTTACGCGTGCAAAGTCCCCAGACTTCGCACTCTGGCCGCACTTAATGATCTCTTGGATTATATTCCAACAAACGATCTGTTTGCGGATGAATGGACGATGATATTATTGGCATGTCAGAAGTACTGTGAGAGGTATTCATGAAAGTACCTATTGCAAATTTTTATTGTTTTATATTTTCTTCTTTGTGTATATGTTTGCCTTTAATTATTGTAATTGGTTTTTAATTAACCTGAATTAATTCGACACTCTCAGGAGCAACTTAGTGTAACCAATTTTATTTTTTTTTATCAAAAAAAGCGGCCTGTTTATGCTTCGCTCATCAATTATGAAGATAAATTCCGTATGAATATTTTTTTTAATAACTTTGCTTGGGTAACTTTTGAGTTGGCTTCAATATTACCTACGTATTTTTTACACGAAAATGTTGATGGTATTATAATAACTTCCTGTCAGAGTTGTTTATATCGCAGGTAAGTACAACTAAAAATTGAATTTTTACATAAAAATATGAACCGACTGAACAGCTTTAAGCACTAGTACGCTGCCTTACTATCAATGGGCACATCGCGTTCCAAAATTAAGTAGAATCTATGAAAGTATAAAATTATTACTTATAATTTATTTTGATTTAATTCCGCCTCGGTGCACAACACCATGGAATATACAAGTTAGTTAATAAGTTTATAAGAATTCCGAATTCATCGAGAATAATCTACGTTTGAACAAGTTACATCGTAATCAGACTTTTTAAAGAATCGCCACAGTAACTGCTCTACATCTAGTTTCAGGAAAAGCGTTGTATATCTGTAAACCTATGAAATCTTAACAACATCCTGATATTGCCATTTATATTTCTCTCAGGAAAAGAGTCTTGCTTTGCCTTGATGATCTCTTTCCCATGTCAAGGCCCGTATTACAGAACCTATTGAAGACTTCACGCATTCCTGAAAACTAGTTTTTACCCATCAAATGGCTTTAAACTAGTTTTATAAAATATAATTCTTGAGTCTTGAGTGAGGTTCTGCTATACGGGCCTTCATATTTCATGTTTCGAACATATTATTAAGATGTTCCCTTTTTTACAGCAGACTTTGTAAACACATGGTTCCTAATGGGTTCTCCGCTGCCAGTGACAATAATATTAGCTTCATACCTGCTGTTTGTGCTGAAGATAGGACCGGCCTTTATGAAAACACGTGAACCATTAAAATTACAAAGTATATTGCCGCTGTACAATGCTGTCCAAGTTCTGTTCTCGTGTTTCTTGCTTTATACGGTAAGAGTATTTTATAAATCCAAATTCAAAATAAAATATATTATTTCCCATAAACCTACACGGGCACATATGAAACGTCAGACGATAGGTGTACGGTTCCAATTTGTCGTTTCTTAATAGAAGAACCGGTTAGGAACTCCGCGGTTACTGTTGTAAAAATAATTGGCATTAACAACGTCTTCAAATTACACTGTTAATAGGTATAGGCCAGTCTACAAGTACCTGGTACTTAAGAAAATAGAACATGGTCTGCCAATCTACAGTCTATTAAGCCTACAATGGTCTGACATTCACAAAATATAAAAGAATCTATATAAAATATAAATAAATTAATAAAAATAAAAACCTGTTTAAACATGTAACAAATGCAAATCAATATATTCTGTCCACAAAAGCCACTAATAAATAGTTGAAATTAGAATTGTTGGTGTATAACCACATGTGCAGAAGGAATTATTGCCAAACTTCTTACAGGGTTGCAAACTTGGGTATGAACTACTCTCAGGGGACCTAACAACATATACAAATCATAGTTGCGAGTTTACGACTTTTGCATTTTTTGCGCCGATTATGACTGGGCTAGTGTGTCAATTTGTAACGTCGCGTTGGTCATTATAAAAAATGTGCTGGTTTCATGAATATCTATTAATTAGAAGTTAATTTTTTTAATGAAAAATGTTAACGGAACGAAGGAGCCTGGATCTCACAACACAGGGAATCCTAGTGTGAGGTCCAGGAATTCAATTCAACTGAATGTAATTTTGGTGAAATAAATATATTCTTATTCTTAATATTATTTCTAGAGTGTTAGTATCCTTGCTGAGAATGGATTACTGCCAAAAACCTGTGTTATGGAGACGGAATACCAAAGACGAAGTGTAAGCATCTATGTTTTTCCTTTCTCCATCTCTTTCATCTCATTTCAAGTTTGAGTTAAATTCTAACAAACTATGCAGAAATTCTATGACGATATACGAAATGTTAAAAATAACATAATTATTACAACATGATCTTTTTTATCAAATTCCAGTTAACAGCAGGAATGTACTACTACCTACTAGCCAAGATTTCTGAACTCCTCGACACAATATTCTTCGTACTTCGAAAGAAGGACAACCAAGTTAGCTTCCTTAACGTGTACCACCACACCGTGATGGTACTAATGACATGGATTGCCCTGAAGTATGAGCCAACGTATGCATCGCTGGTCCTGGGAATGCTGAATTCTTTCGTCCACGTCGTAATGTACACCTACTATGGACTGTCTTCATACCCGAATATGGTGAAGTATTTGTGGTGGAAGAAGTACATTACTAGATTGCAACTGGTAAGTTTGTTTATGTCTTATCGTTTAGTGTTACCACTCTACATTTATGAGAATCATGAAAGGTGACTAACGAATGAAAATGATCGTATCATGAGAATTAAAGTTTTCTTGTAGAAACAAAAAAACTCGTCTGTTGCAGGTGCAACTCGGATAGGTATCCGAGTTTGATGAATGATTACGATTATGGCAGAATTCTCGTTCATTATGAGTACTAGGCCATTATAAGACCTCAAAACTAAAAAAATATCATCGATTGTTGAGCAAATATAGACCATCCTCATAGTTTTTGGGAAATCTCTTTGCGGGGGCTACATTTTTAAACAGTCAAACCGAGAACAAAAAAATATCTTCTTGCTCTCGTTTCCCCTTCAAATCTTCGACAAACTTGTGACTGTCACTAACATGCAAACATTTTAATTTTCAGATTCAATTCGTCCTACTACTCATCCATTTCGGGGTATCCTTGGTGAAGTCAGACTGCAAACCTACCTACACAGCCGTTGTTATGGCAATCAATGGATTCCTCTTCATCTATCTCTTCGGAAGCTTTTACGTTACAACATATAGTAAGAACACCACTTATAAAGCTGAAAACAAAAAAAAAAAAATAGAAATGGTAAAGGACCTATGAATAATTTATCCGAAAATGACAAAAAACTGTATCAAAATGGAAAGAACGTTACCAATGGAAATGAAAAAATTGATAATGAAAATAACACATTTTAAAAAATGTACATTACATTACAGTTCATATAATGCAAAATCTGTATAAAAGAATATAAACCCTGTCTCATAGACTAGTATAGCCTGTATTCTAAAAGACAGTGTTCGGCCAAATAATTGTTTTTAAATAATTAATACAAGAAATGAACGGTGTTGACGCTAATAAGCTTCTGTAATTTTGTTATGTGTAGTGAAAGAAAAGTTATGTATGTATGGTGTGTGTAATAACTATACAAGTGCCTCAATAACAGTAAATGATACATATATATATGAAATCGAATAAGTTGACATAGAATTAGGCTTTAATTTAAGATTCAGGTTTTGTTAAGAATATATTAGAACGATTATTATTATACAATTGTGTATCAGTAAAAATTGTATTTTAAAAATTAAAACAAAGACAAGCAATAAATTATTAATAAAAAACTATTTTGTGCTTTTATAAAAACACATCCTCTCCCTCTATTATTATTATAACTCACACTATTGAATACAAAAGACACTTGAACGTACATACAAAATTAACAAGAAAATAAAATTGATTCTAGTTGCCCCTTGCAAACAGTAATTTCGTGTGGAGACGAATGGGCGAGAAACTCCACCGGGTACTCTTTTAAAATGTTTTGTATACATTAATTATATCATTAAAGGGGAAAACGATGCACCTAGAATAAAATTTATTCTATCACAATAGGTAAAAAAAAATGAAAAATCAAGCTATCACACTAATATTATAAAGGCGAAAGTTTGTGAGTGTGTGTGTTTGTATGTTTTTAGGGTTCCGTAACAAAATGGTAAAAAAGGAACCCTTATGGTGTGACTCAGTCTGTCTGTCTGTCTGTCAGTCACAGCTGGATATCTCAAGAACTACTGATGCTATCAACTTGAAATTTGGAACAGGTCATTTACTATATGCTGGTAAGCACTTACCGCGAGTGCTAGCAATGTTTTTTAGCTTGTGTCTAAGTCACTCGTATCTTCCAGCTGATTTACTTAAAACTATTGTTGTGCCCATTGTTAAGAATAAGACTGGAGATGCGAGTGACAAGAGCAACTACAGGCCTATATCCCTGGCTACCATAATTGCAAAGGTGTTGGACAGTCTGATTGATCAGCAGCTGGATAAACACTTAACGCTGAGCGACGCCCAGTTTGGGTTTAAGCCACGTTTATCCACGGAAACAGCTATACTATGCCTCAAACAGACTGTTCAATACTATGCAAGTAGGAAAACACCTGTATATGCATGTTTTCTGGACCTCTCCAGGGCCTTCGACCTCGTATCCTATGACTGCCTATGGAGGAAATTGTCAAGTGTTAAGAGCCTCCCAGGCGATATCATTGGGATGCTAAAGTATTGGTATAAAAACCAATACAATTATGTTAGATGGGCGGGTGTCCTGTAGGATGGATACGGGTTGGAGTGCGGTGTGAGGCAGGGGGGAATCAGCTCATCCAAGCTATTCAACCTGTATGTAGACGAGCTGATCTGTGAGCTCAGCAATACCAATATCGGGTGCTCCATTAACGGGCACTGCGTCAATAACATCAGCTACGCGGATGATATGGTATTGCTGAGCCCATCGATCAGTGCACTTAGGAGGCTTCTTCGCATCTGTGAGGACTATGCGGTGGCTCATGGCCTCAGGTACAATGCGACCAAGAGCGAGTTACTGGTGTTCAAAGCGGGTAACAAATATTATGATACTGTCCCACCAGTCACCTTGGGGGGCACTCAGCTTTCCAGGGTCACGAAGTTCAAGTACCTGGGGCATTGGGTCACCGATAGTCTGTCCGACGATGTGGACATAGAGAGGGAACGCAGAGCATTGGCAGTTCGATGTAACATGCTGGCTCGTAGGTTTGCACGTTGTACTAGGGAGGTGAAAATTACACTCTTTAGAGCGTATTGCCAATCTATGTACACGTGTGCCCTATGGGTCAGCTATACAAAAAGCTCGTACAATGCTCTGCGAGTCCAGTACAATAACGCCTTCAGAGTTATGTTGGGGCTGCCGCGCTTTTGCAGTGCATCGGGGATGTTCGCGGAAAATGGCGTGCCAGATTTTTACGCACTGATGCGAACTCGGATAGCATCCCTGATGCGGCGAGTGCGCGACAGCTCCAACAGCTTGGAGGCTACAGTAGCCGACAGGACAGACAGTCCATTGATGTGGCAATGGATGACCACTCATCGTGCGTCATTCCAATATTTAAAGTAAATTGTTTTAGTGTATTTTTAGTGAAGTTATGTATTTTCATGTATTTATGTATGTGTATATGTATGGACTTATGGTCTGAAATAAATGTATATTATTATTATTATTATTATTAGGTGACATTTACCCAACTATTTTGCAAATAAGAAAGAATTAAAAATATTTATATTTTTTTGTAACAGGGACTGAAAGGGGGTCTTAAAAATTCAAAGCGGGGCCACTAGGGCATGTGGGGTATCATATGAAAGAACGCTGTTTGCGCATTCTCAAACATTTTTTTAGTTTTTTTTAGGCCGCATAGTTTTCGACTTTTGATGAAAAATATAAAAAAAATACCGTCCCCCCCCTCTTATCTCCGAAGTTTGCAAAGATAAAAATCTGAAATTATTCTATGTGATAGAAGTTTATGTAAAGATTACAGGAAAAATAAAACGATGTCTCTAAATAGCACACTTTTTCAGAAATCGGAATGGAACCCTCGGTGCGCGAGTCCGACTCGCTCTTGACTGGTTTTTTTACTTCTACGGCTTGACCAATTTGGATGAAATTTGATATGTAGCTACGTGCCTTAATACCTTGGATTAAGCCATGTAGCTACATACCAAACTACTACTTTACTACTACTTTTTATCCCGGTCTACGCGGGTACTATATTTATTTTACGTCCACCTCTTTTAATTTATGGCTTTTTGTGTAACCAAATTTACTCCTTTTCTATGACATGCCGAAATTAAAATACAAAATGACGGAAATAAAAATAAAAATCCACAATCCAGGAGAAAACTTTACATAGTAGCATAGTAGGTATATAAGCTTATATCACATATAATATAAACGTAAAAAAACATCATTCGATGGAAAACATATCCTCGTCCCGACTGACTGACTGACTGACGGGACTGATGTCCCGTTGAACTACTGATGTACTGTTGGTCTCGGCTGTCATTCGTGGATCTTTCACAGTCCTTACGGGTCGTCAGAACCCCGAAAGTCTTACAACCAGTCTTACCAAGGGGTATGGTATTACCGAGTAATTGGGTTGTGGCAGTCAGATAGGCAGTCGCTCCATGTAAAATACTGGTAGCTGGAAGCTAGACTGGAAGACGACCCCAACATAGTTGGTAAAAGGCTAAGCAGATGATGATATAAATTCCTATATAAGAGGCTAAAAAAAACTTACACAGTCGAGAGGTGTCATGGGACCACCCGGTTGCAACGAAGTTCCTTTCAATTTTGCACCGAAAAAAGTCTACCTATCTAACATTTTGCCCATCATGACACTGTTACGTAACAAAATTGCCGTGACGGTCAAACTGTTACACTTTACGTGACGGTCAAAAAGCATATAAGGATCGTACAATAAAGAAATTCGTTCCAAAAAATGGATCTCATTTTTAGTTTTCTCGCAGGGCGAATTTTACCAATGCAATTTTAAACGTCATCATTCGCGAACACGGTTTAGATAATACAGGGTGGAAGGGACATCGACGCGCAAACGGTTACCACGTATTCAGTACATCATTCTGAGCCCCCCTATATAGAAATTTTTCATCGGTTATTAAAACAAAAATCCGCAGTTTCCTACAATAGTGAAATACCTACACGGTCAAAATGTATGGAAGAGCAGATTTTTTTTTCAATAATCGATGAAAAATTTCTATATAGGGGGGCTCAGAATGATCTGAATACGTGGTAACCGTTTGCGCGTCGATGTCCCTTCCACCCTGTATACTGATCCCGTTCAGTTTTATTGGTGAAATTCACCCTTAATTTAGAATACGTGTTTCAATTAACTATAATTATTGGTCTACTATCGTACAATCGTCAGTAAAGCATTTTATTATTTAAAAAACCGACTAAGTGCGTGTCGACCCACGCACAATGAAGGGTTCCTTTGGGAATATTTTTTCCCAAAAACAAACTTAACATTGTAGTTGAAAGACTAGAAATCCCAAAAAATATGTTTACCCGTTATAACTACAAATTAACGATTTTCGGATCCCTTTACTTGTGACGTAAGACCTTGCTTCTTGATCACTGTAGCTGGTTATGGAAGGCCTACTTTCGACAATGTACGGTCAGGGAAATTAATTTACATCCTACGTTAAGGCCCTGGTTCCAAGCCTGGTTTAGCTCGGTGTGTAAGTGAAATGGCGTTATGACTGTCTAGTTTGACGCACGAGATAGAAGATTCTCACGCGCACCGGAATTATGTCGTAAAAGTGCAAATAAAATCGTATAAAATTAGAAATTAACTATTTAATAAAAAGTAATCCATCACTGGATGCAGTTTGGAATTTGACATTTCATGGTATATTTTTAATTATAATTATAATTGCTAATGAAGGGATAAACAGCTTTTAAAGATTATTAGGAGGTATGTTTAAAGATTTTTTTGGTGCATTAAAATGTTTAATTATGTTTTGGCTTCCATCACTGTATGCGAAAAGGACTTGAAAATATCATATTTTTTTTACATGTCAAAATTATTTACGGTTTATGAGATACACAGCTTTAAAAAACCACTTTTTTTATAGTCCAGTAAAAATAGATCGATTTGTATGGAGTAGATTGCAATAAATGCTCTTTGGGTGATAATTCAGAATTAAATATATAAATAGCTGAAATACATAAATTGACAGTAATCCCCGATTTTTTTAAAATATATATTGAGTTATTAGCAATTATAGCAATAACATTAAATTTAAGTGGGAACAAAAAATGGACCACTGGTGATTTTGTACATGACTGCTCCTTTTCAAAAGTTTTAATTATGGAAATAATTATCCCCGGTCAAAATCAACATATTAAGTACCATATTGACTATTTTATATAAAATAAATGATAACTTCAAAACAGTACTTACCTAGAGAGTGAAATTTTGTCAAAGTATTTAAATAGTTACTACAAATAACTAGGTAAATTATCACCAATGTGACTATTATACTTTTTTTTTCGTGAAGTTAAATTTGTATTTAACCCTTGTACATTAAAGACACCCAGGATATTTTTATGAATCTTACTACCAACAATTTTTGTCTACTCAAATTGGAAAAAATCCCCTGAATATCTCTAAAGCATTTCTAATAATTAAATGAAAATGAAACACTCGCGAGAGGGTGCGAGCGGGCGGCGCGCGGCGGGCGGGTGGCGGCGGCGGCGTGGCGATGCATCAAGCGGCCGCGTCTATTACATAAATTTTATTTTGGATTCGTGTAATTAGACCACATGAGTAAACAAAGATGTGGTGTTTTAAAATGAAATAGTACGCACGGCTACAGATCAAGCTATACATTTCCAGTATATGCTGATCTCGCATTGTATAGGATTTCCTAACAATGAGTGGTCAGTGTAAACTGGAAATGTATAGCTTGATGTGTAGCCGCGTGTACCTACTTCTAGGCAAAATATTAATATCAGCAAAATTAAAAAAAAAATATTTTGGAACAATAACACAAGAAGTACCTAGGTACACAAGTAAAACGATGACAGCTGCAAAAGTATAAACTGTAGCGCAGCTAACAACGTCCTTCTCAGATACAGAATGGAACAAATGTTCCATGCAAAAAGAGACTAATAGGTAATTTTAGTACTTTAGATAGTTAAAAAAAAAGGGCGATTTGTACCAATAGTCGTCGGATTTGTACTATTACTCGTCAAAAGGACCCAGTCGTGTTCAATTTTTTGTGTTAATGTGAACTCTCAGACCTTGAACATACTGTACGTGTTTGTTAAGAAACAAAGTCTAAGAAACAAAAGGTAGGTAGAAGACTGAATGCTAAGATTTACTAAAGGTTGTAGCAGAGCAGGAGGTAATAAAAACAGAAAGGTTAATTAAATTGTAACATATTTTTGCTTAAAAATTTTAAGAGACGTCTGGCAAAAAAATATGTGCGATCAGAATAACAGAATCAGTTTTTGTCCGGAATTAAGTCTGTGCTTTTGACTCGATGGTTGAGCCGATCAGACGTCAACTCCATGCCCAAAAGCTCTAGGCGGTCGGTAACTAGTACAGATGCTCCTCGGAAAGTAGGAGATAACTGAAACTGACTCCTTTTGGCAGTGAAAAGAGACGCCTTTGTTTTCAGAGCATTGAATTTGACCAGATTGCCATCTCCGGCATTGTGGAACTATAGTGGGGTATGTTAGAGGCCGCATCAAGGCGTGAATTTTCGGCAAAGATAAAGGCTAATAAGTTTGCACTTTCTTGCGCGGGATGAGCCAGCGTTCCATCAGACTTAAGCATAAGAGGCAGGTCTAGACCGATTTAGACAGCGATCAGAACTCCTTGCTACCAGAAAGGATGCCAACTTGGCCTCAATTCGTCCAACATGGTCAAAACGCGCCTTCCGTAACACCCGTTCGCAATACTTGCCGGGAGAATTTAACGCTCTTTTAACATCGCGCGAGCACGTTGACAGTCGCACCTGTCATTACGGGCCGAAGCCCAGGCCTGGTATGCCTGCAGTTTTACCAGCACCTGAGCAATTGTTGAAGGTTAAGTTCAAAATTGAATGAGAATATTTTACAGTTTGTAGTAACGTGACCTGCTATTATAATATTTTACCTGGTCACCGTAAAAACGTGTTAAGAATTCACTTGCTTCCTTGCCAGACGCTTCTGTTTTTGCCAAAGCTTTTGCGACAGTCTGTGTGCCTTCCGGGTTGCCCTCCGACATAGGTAACGATTTTATTTGCTATATTTCGGTTTTGCCGAAGATATACACTGGAACAATGTGGCTCAAGGCGTGACATGTTCTTAATAATTTTCGCTTTGGAATCGACTGGCTTCTTTCCAGAATCAACAAGATTAGGGCATGTGAAGGACCCACCGGATCCAGTGGACCAGTTTGGCCCAGTGGTGCTAATCATTCTAACAACTTGCACACCCTTTATTACCCATAAATTTATCTTAGGAAGCAAACTCATTATGACTTAAACTAAACCGTAAATGTATTAAGTAGTTTACTACTGCAAAATGTAATTTTCTAAAAATTTAATTAATGTTGTGTGTACAAAAGCGTTAACAACTATGTTGCGGTCACAATAATAGTTATTATTCGCATTTTGTGGCATAAAACACTAAAATACCTAGAATTTGGCGGGTTTAGAGGCAACTATTAAATGACGAGATCTGGGTCAAGTAGGAATTTTTAGGTACCAATAGATGTCACGTTCGAAAAAAATGCTTTTGTGATTAAAGTGTTCCAAATTTCAAGTTACTCCTATCGTTAGCAAATTAACTTAACTAATTCATCAAATAATCAGACTTAGCGTAGACCCAACTGAAGTTTCACAAATCGAAAAACAAAACTACGTGCCGACTTCACATTTAGCAGCTGAACTTGCAAAAAAATTAAATTTTTGTCGGACACACTTTTCAAGTAAAATATTTCAGACGTTGCAATATGTTACCAAGAATAGGTTGCCATAAAATCGGCAAGTTTAATGTTTATTCAATGAGGTATATTATAATTAGAGATCGGATAATCGGATGCATATTAACCTAAAGTTGAGGTGTTGGCTAAGTATGGAGTGGGCTTTTGGATTAAAAAATCCCAGAATTCCGGTATCGGCCAATTTTGACTTCTGATTATAGAATCGAATGTATTATTTACTTCAGTTCAGATGTTACTTAATATGGATTGCACTTAAAAAAAAAAAAACCCGAGATTCCGGAACGAAAATTTTTAAGTTCTGATTTTGGAATCGAATGTTTTAGTTAGGTACTTGCGTTCAGGTGTTGGCTAATATGTATTGTACTTTTGTATTTAAAAAATCCCGGGATTCGGGGATTCACAAATTAATAGTTCTGATTATAGAATCGAATGTATAGTTACGTATACATTCGTATGTGTCCTTACGTTTAGGTTTTGGCTATTAAGGAATGCACTTTTGTGTCGATCGTCAAAATGTCGCGATTCCGGAATTGATAAATTAAGTATTTTTTGAAAGGGTAACTTTTTTATCACTAAATTTTCATAGGGTGTTCTACTCATGAGCAACTTTCACTATGGGATCAACCCGTAAATCACGAAACATAAGTCAGCTGTTTCATACATTTTGGTCGAGTAGGTATTGAACTTTTGTTTCAAACATCGTAATTTTTTTTGTGATTTCAGAGTTGGTCCCATAGTGTCACATGCCCTTTTGACAGGTTATCGATTGTAAATGAAACATAAAGTTTCCAACCGTGTGAAAGTAAATTTATAAAGGTATATATACATAAATATCTGGAAAGAATGAAATTAAAGACACATACCTCAATACACATACAAAGTTTATTCACTATAAACAAGAAGTATCACCTTGCATAGAAATACAGTGATTGAGGCAACTAATCATAAATAATTCCTCCTAGACTTACACACTAAGATGTGTACCCCTGTTAGACCCTGTCTCCGTACCAAGGTATAACAGAAGTACACCACATGAGATATTACAAAATAACGACTCAGGTCGCTTGTAAGGATTCGCGAGGTGAACGCCTAAATACCATCTAGCTCATCGCAAGGTATTGACCAACCAGGGCTGTGCACGTTAAGAAACCTACTCACTATGGTACAGTATACCCGTGACACAACTTAATACAAAATAGAAGTTATTACTGGTCTTGTTACTTAACACATTAACAAAAGGCCTAACTCTTTGTATGAAAATAAACCCAGTAGACAGGTCTAATGCATCTCCCTCATTATAATTAATAGCAGCTCCATTACTACTCAATTAGTGCTCAAGTAGCACTTACTTAATGCTCAAGTCTCTCTCAATCAGTGCATGACTACTAAATCAGTCAATGCAGAACTACTCAATTAGTGGAACAGAATCCCTTGGCATGGCACCAAGGTTGAAAACCTTGGTACCCACGAACAGACGCGACCTACGGGAGAAGTCCAGCAGGATTGCTGTTACCTGGAAAGTTGATGTTTCCTCGAACGAGGACTTAGCTTGGTAAGGCCTTCCTGTACCATGGACGGCCACACTGTCTCAAACCTCGTCGAGCCAATCCTGAACCATGCACGTTCTCTGGATGGCTTCAGGCATTAATCAATCCCGGACCTCCAATGTCCAGGCTAGTAAAACAGCCAGACCTGGAACAAAATCTCCGTAGTCAAATACATGTGCCTTGGACTTCCAGAATGGGAAACAAATGGAGGACGAAATACTCACAGGGTACAGCCTTTTAATGCACTTGGAAACCCCTCGGGTCTCGGATCACCGTTGTAAAAACAAGTGCCTTTATAATAAATATCCTTTGTTCGTTCTGTGCTCTGTCGAAATGCTATGCCACGATTTCTCTCTCCAAATGGACGATTTTTCTCTCTGTGTCATTGCAATGTCCTTCGCGAGCCTTGCTCGACTTCCATGCCACAGACTAAATAGACTCGATTCCGACATGTTCCTAATTATTTAAATTTATTTTAGTTAATGCTTTTATTGCAATTGTTGCGTGTTTTATTTATTTTTCATCTACTATTTGATATATATTAAGTTTTAAAGAGGCGTTCGATCTCTAGCGCCATCTGTTGTTTAAACTGTGGCCTCTGTCAAATGTGATTCTATTAGTCCACAAACGATGTCGCTGCGAGTTACATTTCTTGTTTTGCAACGTCACAATGCCCCCCTTCCCGCAAAAAAAAGGTTTTTGCGTATTCAAAAAAAACCGCACACCGCCCTCGGTGTTATAATATTAAACGTAGAGAACCTATTCTCCAATATTCTTTAGCGGAAGAGTATTATCCTACTTCTAAACTGAAGGTTTAGATGGTAGTGTTGGTTTTAAATAAAAAAAATAAAATTAACTTATTTAATATGCTCTACCAGTAGCTAAAATCTCTTCCAAATAAACCATACTGCCAGAAACCTGTTCTGCTTAAAATACTTCCTGCAATCCGGGCATCCCCCCCCAATCTTTCATACGTCTTAAGCATACATTCCCAATCATGCCTCTCATCCACACTGTAGCAACCTGCATCTATTTCGCAGGAGGCCACCTCTTTCAGTTCCCCCGAATTCCGTCTGTATACCAGTGGAACTCTGCATTGTTTTTCTAAATTAAACGATCCGCCTGGTAAAAATATGTTCAGCGAGCTGATACTTAATAATTTGAAACAATAAATGTCCATTTAACTCACCAGGCAGGACGTATTCAACTTTCCTAGAAGTTTAACTCCTGGAAAAACAAATTGGCGAAAGGCTTATTTAAAGAGTCACCGGCCGCTCTAAACTCGATAAGCAACAATAGTGCTATCAAAACTGAAGCAAGCTTCACAACTGAGGAGCAACAAAGTGCCACCACTAATATTTCACCGAAGCAACAATGCTATCCCGGCAAAACAATATAATAGTCACGGCTTATTTTAGGAGTTACTATCCGCTCCATAAAAAAATATGGACACAGCCATATATACGTGAAGGCTTATTTTAGAAGTCACTATCCGCTTCATAAAAAAATATGGATAAAACCATACAAACGTGAAGGCTTATTTTAGAAGTCACTATCCGCTTCATAACAAAATATGGACAATGCCATAACAAACAAAAAACTGCAAAAGAAAGCGTGCTATAACGGTGTAAATTGCCGTATAAAATTATGAACGGGATGGTAAACTCGCGTTCATTAAATAATTAATAAGCATAATTATATATCGCTTAAACATGCCTTGTCGTCGTTGTTGGAGTAAACTCCAAACAACACGTGAATACACGGACTACGGCTAACGATCCCTTAAATGATCTTCCTTTTTATAGAACGATACTGCTGTCATTACCGTTTTATTATATCATTCCACCATATTGTGTTGCGTTCCCAGGCACACAATGCACTCGAGATATGTCATATTTTAATTGGCTACGATAATTCAGATCCCGTGAATTGAACCTCAATATCGGTAATTACGGTCTCTGGAGTCCCATGAGCAAGATGAACATAATTACGCAGCGTGGTCATAATAAACAACGACAACAATAACGTATATTTTGAAGAAACTACCAGAAACTTCCGAGTAAATGTAAGGAATCTACAAATATGTATAAGCAGTGCGATGATCATCCCCATTTATATTCTGGGTTAACTTTCCAGCTATGCAATAACTAAACGCAACCTAACTAACAGTAAACGGTTTTCCAAAATCTAAACTGAAATAATACTGGTGCTGAAACTACCAAAAATTATTAAAAGCGTCATTTGCTTCTTGGTTCCATTTTAAATCAATTTATATTCATGTCAAAGACAATAAAAGATAGTAATAATTTTATAATAATCCATTATTTAAAATTGTTAATTGAATTATTGTTGCTCTGTATATAATAAACCGTAAATTACTGCGTCATTAAATAATAATATTTTCCACATAAATAAGACTGTATCTCTTTTTCCCTGTCTGGCTTTAAAAATATTATCACAGATCTGTATTTGTTTTTTATATTGGGAACACTTTTTTCCATCGATTATTTTCTAAATCTTTATAACATAAATTTCCAGTTACTTGGATGGACCGGTTAATTTTCACACTTACTTTTGTTATTTTAAACATTTTACTTATTTTGGTGCTAACTTTCACTAAGACTTTTAGAAACCTACTCACTATGGTACAGTATACCCGTGACACAACTTAATACAAAATAGAAGTTATTACTGGTCTTGTTACTTAACACATTAACAAAAGGCCTAACTCTTTGTATGAAAATAAACCCAGTAGACAGGTCTAATGCATCTCCCTCATTATAATTAATAGCAGCTCCATTACTACTCAATTAGTGCTCAAGTAGCACTTACTTAATGCTCAAGTCTCTCTCAATCAGTGCATGACTACTAAATCAGTCAATGCAGAACTACTCAATTAGTGGAACAGAATCCCTTGGCATGGCACCAAGGTTGAAAACCTTGGTATCCACGAACAGACGCGACCTACGGGAGAAGTCCAGCAGGATTGCTGTTACCTGGAAAGTTGATGTTTCCTCGAACGAGGACTTAGCTTGGTAAGGCCTTCCTGTACCATGGACGGCCACACTGTCTCAAACCTCGTCGAGCCAATCCTGAACCATGCACGTTCTCTGGATGGCTTCAGGCATTAATCAATCCCGGACCTCCAATGTCCAGGCTAGTAAAACAGCCAGACCTGGAACAAAATCTCCGTAGTCAAATACATGTGCCTTGGACTTCCAGAATGGGAAACAAATGGAGGACGAAATACTCACAGGGTACAGCCTTTTAATGCACTTGGAAACCCCTCGGGTCTCGGATCACCGTTGTAAAAACAAGTGCCTTTATAATAAATATCCTTTGTTCGTTCTGTGCTCTGTCGAAATGCTATGCCACGATTTCTCTCTCCAAATGGACGATTTTTCTCTCTGTGTCATTGCAATGTCCTTCGCGAGCCTTGCTCGACTTCCATGCCACAGACTAAATAGACTCGATTCCGACATGTTCCTAATTATTTAAATTTATTTTAGTTAATGCTTTTATTGCAATTGTTGCGTGTTTTATTTATTTTTCATCTACTATTTGATATATATTAAGTTTTAAAGAGGCGTTCGATCTCTAGCGCCATCTGTTGTTTAAACTGTGGCCTCTGTCAAATGTGATTCTATTAGTCCACAAACGATGTCGCTGCGAGTTACATTTCTTGTTTTGCAACGTCACAATAGTGAAAGCTGCTGAAAATGTAAATCCAAGATGGCGGCTTCAAATATTTTAAAATTTTTCGTCATGGGCGTCGTTTTATTGGTTTTCGAGGGTGTTTAAGCTGATAGTGACATTAAAATGTAAATCCAAGATGGCGGCTGCGAACATTTTCTAATTTCCGTCATGGGTGTCGTTTTATTGGTTTTCGAGAGTGTTAAAGCCGATAGTGACACTAAATTGTAAATCCAAGATGGCGGATGCAAATATTTTTTTATTTTTCGTCATGGGTGTCATTTTCATGGTTTTCGGGGGTACTAAAGCTGATAGTGACATTAAAATGTAAATCCAAGATGGCGGCTGCGAACATTTTCTAATTTTTCGTCATGGGTGTCGTTTTCATGGTTTTTGAGCGTTTTAAAGCCGATAGTAACATTAAAATGTAAATCCAAGATGGCGGCTGCAAACATTTTTAAATTTTTCGTCATGGGTGTCGTTTTCATGGTTTCCGAGGGTTGTAAAACCGACCGAAATGTTCACAGCCACCATCTCGGATTTACATTTTAATGTCAGTATCAGCTTTAATACCCCCTAAAAAACCATGAAAACGAAATACATCACAATTTTTTTTAAATTTTCGCAGCCGCCATCTTGAATCTACATTTTAACGCCACTATCGGCTTAAAATCCTCGGAAACCATGAAAACGGCACCCATGACAAAAAGTTTGAAATTTTTTGCAGTCGCCATCTTGGATTTACATTTTAATGTCACTATCAGCTTTAACACCCCCGAAAACCATGAAAACGACACCCATGACGAAAAATTAAAAAATATTTGCATCCACCATCTTGGATTTACATTTTAGTGTCACTATCGGCTTTAAAACTCTCAAAAACCATGAAAACGACGCCCATGACGAAAAATTAAAAAATGTTCGCTTCCGCCATCTTGGATTTACATTTTAGTTTCACTATCGGCTTTAACACCCTCGAAAGCCAATAAAACGACACCCATGACGAAAAATTAGAAAATTTTCGCAGCCGCCATCTTGGATTTACATTTTAACGCCATTATCGGCTTTAAAACTCTCAAAAACCTTGAAAACGACACCTATGACGAAAAATTAAAAAATATTCGCATCTGCCATCTTGGATTTACATTTTAGTGTCACTATCGGCTTTAACACCCTCAAAAACTATGAAAACGACACCGATGACGAAAAGTTAGAAAATTTAGCAGCCGCCATCTTGGATTTACATTTTAACGCCACTATCGGTTTTACAACCCTCGAAAACCATAAAAACATCACCCATGACAAAAAAAATTAAAATGTTGGCAGCCGCCATCTTGGATTTACATTTTCACGTTACTATCGGCTTTAACATTCTCGAAACCCATGAAAACAACCCCACCGATATAGTGACGGTACCTTCCAGGGACAACCATTTTAATTCGGCAGCTTTGTATTTCTCGCGGGGATCACGTGTAACAAACGGAATATTTATGTGATCCCGATTTCCCGGTATTTCCAAATAAATAAAAGCACGTTATTTATGAAGTCGTTTCCATACCATGTATCCAATTAGTTGTGCATTCCCACATTTTCTTGAATCCCGGGATTTATAGTAAGAAAAAAAAATGCTAAGAAGCCGCTTCCATACTTTGTTAGCGAAATATTAACTTTAGGTTAATATGCATCCGATTATCCGATCTCTAATTATAATACTAGAGGCGCAGCGTCCTACAAAATAATTCAGAAAAACGTACCGACTTACCGACTTGTACGAGTTTAAACACGTAGCTTTGAAACGGATACATAAATATGTCAATCTGTCAAAATAATCTATGTTTGTCTCACTTCTTCTACCGTCAAACTAATTACGTTGAAATGAGACAAGACATTGTTACCCGAAAAACGGCCAGAGTTGCCAACGATCAACATCATTTCCCAAGAATTTAATGAAGGTTTTCATTGAATCAATTATAATGAAAGATTGTAATATGGAATATTTCCATGTGCTTCTGATCTTTAGGTACCCTGGAAAACAAATAAGAGATCACTCTGTCTAGTACTGCACCTATTGACGCGTTTATGATGAATGTACATTCATCATAAACGCGTCAATAGGTCAATTTACGTTATTTAATTTTCATCGCAACGTATGTACATACGTTGCGATGAAAATTAAATAACGTAAATTACAATAGTTTATCTGTTTCGATCCATTTTAATAGTAATAAAAACCGGCCAAGCGCGTGTGGGCCACGCAAAATGAAGGTCTCCGTAATTGAAAAGAATGTATCCAAAAACAAACTTAACATTTGTAGCTGAAAAACAAGAAATCCCAAAAAAAAAAAATGTTTATGCGATAAAATGACAAAATAACGGTTTTCAGACTTTTTCCTTTACTTGTGCTGTAAGACCTTGCTTCTTGCCAAATTTCATGATTCTAGGTCAGCGGTAAGTACCCTATAGGTTTTGATTTACTTGCGAGTATCAAAATATGTTGCATAAATGGCCGTATTTTTTTACGGCGTAGACTTAGAAGCTTGATTTTTTTAGAGCTCCAAAGGATCATAGACGACTTACGTATTTGATATTCATTTTAACTTGATACCTCCACGCGTTCCTGATAAAAAAAGGTCTTGACAGACAGTTAGACAGACAGACGGACAACGAAGTGATACTATAAGGGTTCCGTTTTTCCTTTTGAGCTACGGAACCCTAAAAAAGTACGTCATTTAAAAGAAATTACGACGACTGTTCTGGGTTTCACTACTGAGTTAGATAAGTTTGTCAATCTTAAAAATTCTGAAACGTATCTTGGATTTATAAACTAACTTGTATTTGATCGTAGTTTAACAATTCGATTTAATAATCGATTACTAATCACAGTAATCACATCACACTAATATTATAAAGGCGAAAGTTTGTAAGTGCGTGTGTTTGTTTGTTTGTATGTTTGTTACTTCTTCACGCTCAAACGGCTGGACCGATTTGGGATTTTGGTAAGTAGATAGCTTATACCCCAGATTAACACATAGGTTACTTTTATCCCGGTCTACGCGGGTGAAACCGCAGGGCGCAGCTAGTTTACTTTAATTGAAAATGAACCGGTTTATTTTCGCACAGCACACCACTATATAACACAATGTGATCATAAACAATCTATTATTTTTCATTTAAAAATATAAACTCATAGTCATTAGTCATTACATATATGATTATTTTTTGCTAATAAAATTAATTTTGGTGGACGATGTAGTGATATATTAGGTTAAAACCTTTGACATACTTACACGTGACATGTGTTACTTTTGTATTCAGTGACTGTTTGGGTACTTTTCCATTCAGTGAGTGTTTGGGTACTGTACAGTATGTTTAATCCAAACAGACTACAATAATAATTTAGACTTACAGGAACATACATTCGTCATTCACTAAACTCCCAAAAGTCCACAACATCAGAACACTGATGGCAAAAACAATGTTTGATAAATTTTTGGATAATCTGAACAAAATTCAGCAAAGTTACTTGTGAAATGTATTACCACTTGCCTTAGTAATCTTTTCAGACCGTGACATACAAATTTTAATCGCACATTTCACTATTTTGATATTTTTATCGCTAAGCAATTGCTCACTTGACGTCAAGCTGACAACTGAACTCGGATATGCCTGCGGACATATACGATGTAGTAACGCTTCGGCGCCGTACACTACTGATCTAGTACTATTAACATCATTGTGTTTAGTAGAAAAAGATATTGATGTTTTTAGATAATTAGACGACTACTGGGTCACTGTCGACTTCACCCGCGTTTACCTTACATGATTCGAACCAGAAGGCGGTAGTTGATAGAAAAAATGCGCTTATCCTGATGTAAAGCGCATTTATTATATCCCATAGGTATAACTGTGTACTGAGTTTATTAAAATCCTAACAATAGAATAATTTCAGATTTTTCTCTTTGCTGACGTAACAACAACAACGTCAGTTTCGTGTAGTCGGACAATCCTGGCTTTTCGTTCCGGTACAGTTTCGTGCAATTGTCGCGCGAGTGCGTAGATTGCAGAGTAGGCATGGTATTATACCTTTCGCATTTTTGATTTGTATACTACTGTTTTCGGCAATTTGTATGTAAAATCATTGGCACATTATCCGAGAAATGAAATAAATTGTCTTTCCGAAGCTCACTAAAACATAGAGTTTTAAAACCTTTACTGCCAACGGTGACAGAATCATTATCTAAGGACTTTCCGCATATTACGCAAGACATAATAAATAAGTACCAAAATCCGGGCGCATCGTAAACAATCTCATTGCGTAATGAGAAGAAAATTTTCAGTAATTATTTGAGCAGTTAAACAGTAGCTCCATCTTTTTCACATCCGATAACTTCGTCCCTCTCGCACACCGACGCGGGGGATGCGAGGCGCTCGGTCAAGGTTGGCATTTTATATTGTGTAGGTAATTTAGGTTTTATGCATTTTGCGAAGAATCCTTATCACTTAATCAGGGGATTATGACACTTACATATGAAGAATGAAAATGTTAATGCACAGCCTAAAAAATATTTCAAGTGTCTTTTATGTACAATATACAAAACATGATAAAACACTTTTTAACTATGTTCCTGAGAAGTCACCAAGGTGAAAACTGAACATAGGTTCGAGGCTAACGTTTGGAATGTATAAACAGAAAAATCCCCGAAAGTGCGATTTTTTAAGTCTCATTTATCACACCATGAAAGAAAAAATCTCGTAATGTTAAGAATTTTGTACCCAAACCGAGGGATTACTTATGTACTATAATTTTAGGCTGGCTGTAGACGATAATCTTACTTTTCACCTAAAGTGTGTTTTTTGTTTAAAGTTAAACAGTAAAAACACAACTTTAGGTATTTCTGAGGTTCCTCCGACCATATGAGCACAAAATTGCCACGAATGCATACGTAAATAACTATACTATTATTTCAAAACCAATTTACTAAAGTGTCTTTAATGCAATCTCAAACCCTATTTTTACTGGACTATTATCGTTTTCAGGAAATCTGCGCCTTAATCTGCCGTGCTATAGCCATTTCATACAACTGTCAAAGAATGACAGCTGTGATTTAAAAATACGGCCAAAAGGTAAAGATAAAGACATTTTATTGCATAAATGTGTACATTAAGTTCTTATACATTTTTAGTTTCAACAGGCTACCCAAGTCGGATATACAATAGTATTTTAAGAAATAAGGGTAGGTAGTAGGTACTTACAAACATTATTTTTTATCAAAAAACTCATGCAAATTATAAAACACATTATCAATTAACATTTTAAACTTCTTTCGTGATTTGTACACATTATAAAATATTATCGCGAACGGTTCTTATCGCGATAAGACCCGTTCTCGATAATATTTTATAGTTAACATTTTTTCAATTTATTTTTAAACATTTATTTTCATTTAATTGTTTAATGGCTTAGCAATTTAAGTTGTTAGTATTGGTTAGTAACATTTAATTTAATTTTCAAAACTTAATTAAAATATACAAGGTAATGCTAAATTATTTATACTATATACAAGTAGGTATATAAATATTTCAAAAAGGGGAGAAGAGCTCATAGGGCATCAATAAATTCGTCCGCAGTAAGTTGTTAGTTAATTTGCTTATCAATGAATGATATACTATATAATATAATATAAATAATAATATACCTATGTATATTTTTTGCCCTCTGCAATACAATTAAAATATTTCATTGAACTATCCAGTTACAATCCAAGGAATTTGAACGACATTCCTAATCCAAGATGTAAAAAAAATAAAAATAAATTGTCTGCTCAAGAACGTCATTAACGAAAGACATTGTGATCAATTGTCAAATTATGTGTGTTGCGCAATTACCCCACAGGTTCCAGATTAGCTGCAAATCTGGCTTGAGATCATTGATTTTGATCACGAGTCGCAATACTAAATAGATGCTGTACAGAGTATAAAAATAAAACTGTCTTAACAACCGGGTTAATCAGGGTCAGTAAAGAAATTACTATTGTACCAACTTGTACTATAAAACTTAATAGACTATAAATAAAGTTTAATGTACCGTGCTTATAACTCATATTTACCAAATTCTATCAATCTATTTTTATGTTAGGTAGGTATTGTATTTACAATTTCAGATAAAGTCCAACCTTGACTACAATTACTAAACATAACTAAATTAACACTTTCAGCTGAGATACCCAGATGGTATTCAAATGTTTGTTGCGCGGCACACTATTTTCTCATACAAAATATATGACGACTAGTGACGTTCTGGTTTTTCATACAAGCAAAGATAATATGAAATGTGACACAACCGTTACTGCACGTCGACGTTGCGAATGTACGCGTAATTATAATGTATGTGTGTGACTAGCCTTAAAAAGTTTAAGAAATAATTGTTTATTATGTTACGGACAAAAACGATGGTTCAGTTCATATCAGTGGAGAGGCAAAAGAACGATGCCCAAACAGCCTTGTCTGATTTGTACAACATTTCCGTCTTATTACAAAACAAGGTTCATCTTCAAACCCAGGTTTAAATCATGAACATTATTTTGAATTTCGAGCTTTATTCCGACACACTAAGTTCACAGTTTTAAAAACTGACAACTTAGTACTGAACTAAGTTGTCAGTTTTGTATAAAGAACTGTATTTCTATCACGGCTAGGTTATTATAACAAAAACCTTTTTTTGTAATAAGACGGTTTATTTTTGTCATCAGCTTTAATTTCTCATCAAACTACCAAATGTACAAAACTCAAAATCCTTGTACCTTTTAACTACATTTTAGAAGGAGACCGCAACAATAAGGCTTTTCTATGACAGTTGATATTCAGTGTTCACATTAATAGATGGCGCCTGGAAAAACTAACCAACCAAGATCTTTGAAAAGACAAGAGTTTTTTAAATACAGTACTCAAAAGTCTTTTGCCTTTTGTTAAATTTATAAAACATCTCCCCTCAAGCACCGGTGTTGCCTGGAATCGCCGCGTGGCGACACGCGAATATTGCATTTTTTGCGTAGAAATGAAAGTAAATCAATGCCGTATATTTTTCCTATACTGTCAATAATATTTGTAAACTATTACAGTAGTACTCAACTAATAAGGCGCGTCGTGAATCTTCGTTCGCGCAGAAAAGAAAGTATGGCCCCGAAGATTAACGAGATTGCTTAAAACTTACAATCAACCTTAGATCACTACTATAAGGTTCATAATACACTGCAGCTGTTAGTTCCATCTCACTCGCAAGTATGGCGGCTGTCAAGCGGCGCGCGCTAAAATGGCGGCAGCTGCGACCAATAGCGGTACAGGAAAAAGCGTGGAGCGTGCCGATTGGTCAATAGCATTTCCCGCACTTTGAAAATTCATCTTCTGCGCAGGTACATCGATAAGCCATATTAGTTGAGTACTACTGTACCAGGAAATATATTCAGCATTGATTTAGTTTCTGTTCTTAGCAAAAAAAGGCTGATATTCGGGAGTTGTACCACCGCGCCACAATTTTGTAGCTTTTTTAGACGAATGAAAATTAAAAATTATAAAAGAACGTATTGAATATGTTTTATTTTATTCTCAAATTTTAAAAAATAAACACTGAACTAACTTTTGTAAACCTTACTCCTAAGCATAGCGCCGGCGGCGGGGAAATTACGAACCGAATCTTTAGAATACGAAGAAAACGAATTTTCCCAGACATGAGACCTGGCTAGATCGATTTTTCGACCCCATAAACCCCTATATTGCATGTTTCATCGAAATCCTTGGAGCCGTTTTTGAGAACGTGATGACAAATACATACATATTATAAAAAAACTTGAGAGGTGTCAAGGGACACCCGGATGGAACAAAGTTCCTTTCGATTAATTAGTGAAGGAATTGTAACAAAATTTTATTTTTATACTTATCATCATCATCATCATCATCATCATCATCATCATCATCATCATCATCACCATCATCATCACCATCATCATCACCATCATCATCATCATCATCATCATCATCACCATCATCATCACCATCATCATCATCATAATCATCATAATCACCATCATCACCATCATCATCATCATCATCATCATCATCATCATCATCATCATCATCATCATCATCATCATCATCATCATCATCATCATCATCATCATCATCATCATCATCATCGCGACACCACACTGTTCAATGCGAAATAGAAATGAAAATATCTGGCTTGCTTTCTATAAGAGAGAGAGAGAGACAGACAGAGAAACATGCGCACGCCGCACGGCTTACAATAGCTACCTATAGCAAAAAGTGTCGTGACAACTTTTCGTGAGACTTTTTTCCGTCTAGCCCCCTTTCACAACGCGCGATAAGGAACTTCGTTCCAATATTGCTCGTTTAATAGTATAGGGATATACTATACCAGAAAGGTTTAGGTGGTGAAATAAAGGTAAACAATCTTGACGTGACTTTTTACACAAACACATATTAAACAAATAAAATACTGCTTAAACTAATGGTTCAATTGATTTAGAAATCAATATTGATGTATTTACAATGGTTTTTAGTTGCATTTTATTTTTAAACTGAGGTTTTAAATTAAAAAAAAACCGGTCAAGAGCGAGTCGAACTCGCGCACCGAAGGCTCCGTTCCGATTTCTGAAAAACTGTGCTATTTAGAGGCATCGTTTTATTTTTCCTGTAATCTTTACATAAACTTCTATCACATAGAATAATTTCAGATTTTTCCCTTTGCATACTTCGGAGATAATTTTATAATAATTATTAGTTTCAGATTATTGTTTTAAAACTTTCATTTGAATATTTATTTATTTATTAAAACTTTTATCACATTGAATAATTTCAGATTTTTCTCTATGAAAACTTCGGAGATAAGGGGGGGGGGGGATGGTATTTTGTTAGACAGACGGACAGACTGAGTCGCACCATAAGGGTTCCTTTTGGTACGGAACCCTAAAAATATCATGTCGACAAATCGCTTTAGTATTTCGGTAAAGGGAGGTCACTACCGGGTCTTTAACCGGTTGACGACCCTTATAAATAATTATTAGTTTCAGATTTTTGTTTTAAAACTTTCATTTGAATATTTATTTATTTATTAAAACTTTTGAATATTTATTTATATATTAAAACTTTTGAATATTTATTTATTTATTAAAACTTTTATCACATTGAATAATTTCAGATTTTTCTCTATGAAAACTTCGGAGATAGGGGGGGGGGGGGGAATGGTATTTTGTTAGACAGACGGACAGACTGAGTCGCACCATAAGGGTTCCTTTTGGTACGGAACCCTAAAAATATCATGTCGACAAATCGCTTTAGTATTTCGGTAAAGGGAGGTCACTACCGGGTCTTTAACCGGTTGACGACCCTTATAAATAATTATTAGTTTCAGATTATTGTTTTAAAACTTTCATTTGAATATTTATTTATTTATTAAAACTTTATGCACAAGTAAAAAAAATACTGTACAAAGGCGGACCTTAGGTATTTTATACCAGTCAACCGTATGGTTCATGTACACGACGCCGGAGCCGCAGCGGAGCCGGATCGCATGTTTGTGTATACGAATGAAAACCGCATCACCGCCGCACCGGAGCCACACTGGAGCCGCACTGGAGCCGCACCGGAGCCGCGCTGGAGCCGCACCGAAGCCGCACTGGAGCCTTACGGAAGCGCGTGTACACCGCGAGTTAAATAGTAACAACTATGGGTGCCAAATAAGAATAGGATCGCGCTTGCTGCCAACTTCACACGATAGCAGCTGTCAAATACACGATAGCTGTCAAATTCTTACGCATTGGTAATGAGGTTCGCGAGTATTGCGGAACAAAAAATGGCGTCGTATTACTGTCAGTACTATTCTTCTACAACGATTCCAGTTCAGTAATAGTAGAGAAGGTACTACTCGATTTTTGCGACCAATTTTATAGGTAATTATCGAATAAATTAAATTTCTGGTAGTTTTAATATTCATTCATCACGTATGTGAGAGTCAGCCGCTGCACCCGAGGGGGAATCCAAAGTTACAACATGTCAAAGTTGTACAAAAAAATATAAAGAACGCGCCAAAACATTGTTATCATAATATTCATATTTATCAATATTAAAATGAAAAGCTGAGGGGCAATTCCCGTATTTTTAACAACGTTCGCAATATCATCTCAAGACTCAATCTGTCAAAAATTGTAAAGCGTTTAATACAATTTTTGACAGATTGAGTCTTGAGATGATATTGCGAACTTTGTTAAAAATACGGGAATTGCCCCTCAGATGTCTTTACAGTTTCGTTGGCAATGCTTTACTGAACTGTGATCGTTGCTTTACTATGTAAGTCAGCATCAATACGGTGTACCTACACGCAGTTCCGGCGCGGCTCCGGTGTGGCTCCGGTGCAGCGGCGGTGCGGCGCCTGTGCGGTTTTCATTCGTATACACAAACATGCGGTCTGGCGCCGATGCGACTCCGGCGTCGTGTTCATGAAGCCTAAGGGTGATGCAGTGACAAGACATGGCAGGTATAAAGGACAAACAATGAAATAATTTGGGTTAAAAGTTAAATTATAATAAAAAGGTCAAAAGATTGATTTAATTCAGTAGTTTTTAACGTAAAAATCCAGTTCCGGAATCAATTGTTTGTTAAAAATTTTTGACAATTTCGTTTTTCTAGATCTTCTTAGTGTCGATGGAAAAAAACTGGCCAAGTGCCAGTCGAACCACGCACAATGAAGGGTTCCGTAGTTGGGGTGAATTTACATTATGGATTGCAATAAAGAATTTGAATTGAATTGAATTGAATTGAATTTATCCCAAAAACAAACTTAACATTGTAGTTGAAAAACATGCTCTCATACATTTTCAACTGAAAACATGAGTTTGTAATCGCAAAATATTTTTTTTACGTGTTATGTCTACAAATTAATGATTTTCGGACTTTTTCGTTTACTTGTGCTGTGAGACCTTGCTTCTTGCCTTTCATGATTCTAGTTCAACAGGAAGTACCAAGTAGGTTTTGATTTACTCGCGAGTATAAAAATATATGCGTAGATGACCGTATTTTTTTTTATTTCGACTTAATACCTCTAAGCGTTCCTGAGAAAAACGGTCTTGACACACAGTCTGACGGACCACGAAGTGATCCTATATGGGTTCCGTTTTTTCCTTTTGAGGTACGGAACCCTAATGACCGATAAAATAATGAGAAAATCAGGAATGTGAGGCCAGCTTTGGTTAAGAATCTCGATGGGTCTTCTGGACAATATAAGATGACACAGTGCGTCTCGCGGGGTAAATCAAAAATAATTTCCGCTTTTTGGAACGAAGTTCTTTATTGCGGCTGGTAGAAATTGTAATTGTTACTGATTTCAGTGACTTTTAAATTTCGCTTTCAAATATTGCACGTAAGTTAGGTTAGTTAGGTATGCAAAAAATAAAACCAGGTACTAATTAAATACTTACTTGTAGCGTGCTTGTAGTCAGCGAATGTCGTGATACACTGCCGCCCGTCGTCGCCTGCGCAGAGCGCCGCAATCGGCATGCCATTCCGTTCGGCGTCATAAGGAATATTGATTTTTAGTAACGAAAATATGAATAAAATTCAGGAACCCAAAACTTATAAACGATATTACTTAAAAATATTTTCATGATTTTTAGGGATCCGTACTTCAAAAGAATAAAACGGACCCTTATAGGATCACTTCGTTGTCCATCTGTCTGTCTGTTTGTCAAGACCCTTTTTCTCAGGAACGCGTGCAGGTATCAAGTGGGAAATTAATACCAGATACGTAAGTCTGTAGTTCCCGTGAGTTCTAAAAAAATCAAGCTTCTAAGTCAACTCAATAAAAAAATATTATTTTAACATTTATGCGACATATTTTGACACTTGCAAGTAAATCAAAACCTATAGGGTACTTCCCGTTGACCTAGAATCATGAAATTTGGCAAGAAGCAAGGTCTTACACACAAGTAGGTAAGGGAAAAGTCCGAAAATTGTTAATTTGTAATTTTACCACATAAAAAAGTCAATTTCAAGTATGTCAGCCTCTAAAGACCCTTTTTTCAGGATCGCGTGAAGGTATTAAATTGAAATTAATATGAAACACGTAAGTTTATGGTCCCTAGGAGTTCTAAAAAAAATCAAGCTTTAACTCAACGCAATAAAAAATACGGCCATTAATATACACATAATTATCTTGATACTTGCAAGTAAATCAAAACCTACAGAATACTACCCGTTGACCTAGAATCATGAAAGGCAAGAAGCAAGGTCTCACAGCACAAGCAAAGGAAAAGTCCATCTGAAATTATATTTTTTTTTTTGGGATTACCTACAATGTTAAGTTGGTTTTTGGGATAAATTCTTTTCAACTACGGAACCCTTCATTGTGCGTGACTCGCACTTGGCCGGTTTTAACACGGACTAGAAAAAAAAATTTCTAGTCCGTGCCTTTTAATAACTATTTATTTTAAGGCGAATTTAGACAAAACGAACATAGAACCAGAACAAGAAATAAAGCATTCTTTTGTCGATATTCTTGACATTTTAGTAGGGAAAGACCATAGAGCAACAAAGGAATGTTCTGTCCCTGTTTACACAAAAAGAATTTGGTAGAGTGGGGATAGTGCACTCGCTCATTTCGTCTAAAGGCTCTTACAGACAGAGGCGATATCGCGGTAGCGACGCGATATTTCGATATTATATCCGTACAAAAATATCGCGTCGCGACGCGATATCGCCTCTGTCTGTAAGAGCCTTAAATCGACCAGTTTACAATTCCAGATACCGGACACAGACACAATGTAGATAGGGACGATATTTTTTGACAAACATTATTTAAAATATTATAAACAACAAGAAAATGCGCAGATCATACACCGATCCAACAATTAATATTCATGACCACTACCGTACTCAGTTTGTGTTCAAAATCGCCGCACATATTTTTTTTTTAATTTAAGTAGTTTTTGTTATTGTAACGATGTGCAAAAGCGATTATGCCAAACGATGAACTTCGTTTCAACCGGGTGTTCCACGCCACTTCCCAATTTTTTTTTTTAGAGAAAACCTTGTGATTTTGATAGAGATTACACACAAGGCTGGTTTTGTTAGTGCCCTGAAGCCCTAAAAAGGACTGTTTGGGACTTATACAACAAGTCGTTTGGAAACCTCGTCAAATTAAAGTGTGTGGTATAGACCATCAAATGAACAACTTTTTCCATGGCATCCACATCGTAATCGTGAAAAAATAATCAGCCGTCCCATACACTTGCGTCGAGTGAGTAGCTATTGAAGTTTTCTATGGGACAGTTGAAAATTTTTTCGCGAATACGATGTTGGTCCCATGGAGAAAGTTGATCAGTTTGATGTTCTGTATCAAAACCCTGAAATTTGTCGAGGATGCAAAACGGCACGTTGTATTTGCCATCGTGGTAAAAGGATTAGTCACAGAAGTCAGAATGCACGTCGCCAGGGGAGGATCCCTTCACACACCCCTATTTCTAGATTATAAACATCCTCTGTCGAGCAAGAGTATCTCCGTTTTCCACTCAAAGCAAAAATTTACTGATAGTACAAAACACTAATCCCTTACTTATTCGTGTCATCATATAGATACGGCTGACAATACTTAAACCAACCACAGTATACATACCAATCATTATTTTGCTTATTATTTGCTGTTAGCACTTGACAGTCAAATTCAAGTTAATTCAAACAATATCTTACTATCTTAGATTATGAAACTTATTATATATGTTGTGAAATGTTAAGTGATGACAAGCTTTTTGCTTATGCTGGCGATGAACTCATCGCCAGCTTATAAACCTAATAATCACCAGCCAATCTTCAAATATGTTGATAGTACCGCCATCTATCGGTCGTACAAGTATCTTCTGCAAAGCTTCACTCTATGACGTTCACGAAGAAATCCTGACGCACTTAAAACGAACACCTCCCAATATCCAGGAATATAAAAATCCTGGTTTTTGTTTTAATTCGATATACAGGCGGTTGTTGCTTTTCTGAAGATATGACGTCACACTAAGGAGTCTTAGCGCATATACTAGTCTTATTCACCCTGTAAATAAAATAAAAATCTTGCAATTATAACAATAATTTAACATACAGTACAGTACAGTACGTAGTTGCTTTTCTGAAGTATCTATCCTATGAAGTATCTACCATATGCGTCATAGATGTGCTTTCATTCAGGAAGTTGTTGGGTTAGCCATGGCGGTGCAGCGCATCTGGTATGTTTGCTGAAGCGCGCACTGATGGTTTCCAGGCCATCATGCGCAAAAAAGCAGCTTCCCTGCTGGCCCGTATACGGGGTAGCAACAACGGCATTCTGAACGCAATAGCTGTACGTTTTGACCGTCCCTTTCAAAATCAGTGGGCCCTGTCTTGTCTGGGTGTGGCGAGTCATGGCAAATAAAAAATAAAAACCGGTCAAGAGCGAGTCGGACTCGCGCACCGAGGGTTCCGTACCATAATTTATATTTAGTTTTTGTTGATGATTTCTGAAAAGCTATGAGTCGGACTCGCGCACCGAGGGTTCCGTACCATCATTTATATTTAATTTTTGTTGATGATTTCTGAAAAGCTATACTACTTAGAGACAACAATTTATTTTTCCTGTAATCGATACATAAACTTCTAACACATAGAATAATTTCAGATTTTTCTCTATGCAAACTTCGGAGTTAAGGGGGGGAACGGTATTTTTTTTTACATTTTTCATCAAAAGTCGAAAACTATGCGGCCTAAAAAAAATGTTTGAGAATGTGCAAACAGCGCTCTTTCATATGATATCCCAAATGCCCTAGTAGCCCTACTTCGATTTTTAAAGACTCCCTTGAAATTATTCTATGTGATAGAAGTTTATGTATATATTACAAGAAAAATAAAACGATGTCTCTAAATAGCACAGTTTTTCAGAAATCATCAAAAAAAATAAAATCATCAGTAAAATCGCTTCTCCGTAAACGCTCTCATACAATCAATCTGCCTAGCCTTTTCCCAACTATGTTGGGGTCGGCTTCCAGTCTAACCGGATGCAGCTGAATACCAGTATTTTACATGGAACGACTGCCTATCTGACCTCCACAACCCAGTAACTGGGTAAAACGATACGCCTTGGTAAGACTGGTTGTCAGACTTTCGGGTTTCTGACGACCCGTAACGACTGTCAAAGATCCACGAATGATAGCCGGGACCAACGGCTTAATGTGCTTTCCAAGGCACGGAGGAGTCTCGGTATGTAAAGATGGTCACCCATCTACGGACCAACCCCGACAAGCGTAGCTTAACCTGATGGATCGACCCGTGTGGCTGTTATTACTTATCCACGAGCTCCTCCAAAAGACCCCTACTACCCGACTCCTAAGCTAAATAGCTCCTAAGCTAGATAGCTAAGGGGTAGGTTCAGTATCGATGAAGGAACCCAGAAAAAAAAACAATAGCAATTCACACTACACTATTGAGAAAGAGTATTATATGCATGGCGCCTCTTATTTATAACTATATACCAAAAAGTATTAAGGAGCAACCTTTAGGAAGATTGAAATAATATTTTTTTAAAATAGGTACTAAGTCAAAAATGCTATTACTCTGTATCAGATTTTTGAAATGACAAGACTTTATAGCTTCATGTAATGAATTGTAGTGTAAGTTAAAAGTATATAATATACATTCTGCCTCATGGCATGCAAATTTTTTTATAACTTACTGTTATAAAAATTTTTGCATGCCATGAGGCAGAATGTATAAGGACTCAAAAATATTGTAACACCTAATTGCATTACTTACATTCTATGCAAATAAATAAATCTATTCTATTCTATTCTAATTCGTTTAGGTAGTATTAAAATTATTTTATTTGTTTACTTACCTACTATCGAACGCGTTGTCATTTTGTCCTTCACTTCTCGCGTCCGAATTCTAAAATAATTTTAATTCTAAACGATTGCTATTTTAAATTAAGTTGATATTGCAATAATTTATTAATGTTTTTATTCTGTTTTTTTTTATGATTTATTTTTTTTATTTTTCCTGGGTTCCTTTATCGATACTGAAGCTACCCTTAAGCTATGGTACGCAACTATTGTAACACCCTGTATAGTGAGCTGCGATATATCTAATGAGCTGCGACGCCCCCGCACATAACATAATGTTACGTGCGTTGAAGTTAATATTTAAAAACCGGACAAGTGCGAGTCGGACTCACACACGAAGGGTTCCGTACCATAATACACTCCTTTGCAAAACAAGCCACGCCCCGCGCTAATTATAATTATTATTTACTTAGGCACCTATTACAGATTTATTATTAGAAAATAATGGTTTATGCATAAGGTTTATGTTAAAAGTTTTTTTTTATTTTTATGTTTGAGTAGATTGAATGAAAGGTAAATTGCGGTTTACGATTTATGACGTATTAAAAAAAAAAAACTACTTACTAGATCTCGTTCAAACCAATTTTCGGTGGAAGTTTACATGGTAATGTATACCATATATTTTTTTTAGTTTTATCATTCTCTTATTTTAGAAGTTACGGGGACACACACACGAAGGAAGTGTCACTCGCGCAAACTATTCACTTTAGAAAAAAGTTATAGTAGAATCCTCAATATCATTTTTGAAGACCTATCCATAGATACCCCACACGTATGAGTTGGATGAAAAAAAAATTGAGAGTATGGGGACCGCCAAAATTTACTGTTTTTTTTTCTGTTTTTGTGTGAAAATCTTAATGCGGTTCACAGAATACATCTACTTACCAAGTTTCAACAGTAGGTCTTATAGTTTCGGAAAAAAGTGGCTGTGACATACGGACGGACAGGCAGACAAACAGACATGACGAATCCATAAGGGTTCCGTTTTTGCCATTTGGCTACGGAACCCTAAAAACACATTCCATCAGAGATAAGAAGCCGGCGAGTGAATCGTTAAGCGTAAACAAAGTAATTAGCAGATAGTTACATTAGTTACAGAATTAACCTTTTTAATGATTATGATACTTTTGTGGTGCTCTAAGCAGTCAATTATAAGCAGTCAATACATGACATAATGACCGATGGTGTTATTTATGATCGGCTATTTTAGTCAACTTTCACAAAACGATTCCCAACATTAAATTGTTTTTTAACCGACTTCCAAAAAAGGAGGAGGTTCTCAATTCGGTTGTATGTTTTTTTTTTTTTTTGTATGTTTGTTACCTCAGTACTCCGTCATTTATGAACCGATTCGGAAAATTCTTTTTTTATTTGAAAGCGTATACTTCCAGATTGGTCCCATTTTTATCAAAACTCAGTTCTGATGATGGGATCCATGAGGAATCGAGGGAACTCCTCAAATATTATAGGCATACATATAGCGATTATGGTATTTTCATCAACAAATCAAGCGTTTGCATTCATAAAGTATCATCTGGTGAAGTGGAACTGATGAAGAAGACCACAGATGGCCACGGAAACTCCTCAACGATGATAAGTATTTCACGGATAGCGATAAGATTAAAATAGTTAAGCGACTATGACGAAGCTTTAAATAAATGGTTCTGATGAAAATGGTACCATCGAACCGATCTGATGAAGAAGCCGGAAGATAGGCATCGGAACTCAGTAATAAAACAATGTATCCTAGCCGTGTTTGGGCTTATTGGAATTGTCATGAGGTGCACTCTGGCTATAAATGCTTTAATGGTAATTATATGCCGCTTCAATGATGCTCTAATTTATTTTGCAGAGTGGTATTCAGATTTGTGTGGGGTAGGTAGGCACCACTAAAAAGTGAAAAATAAAAACTTTTTACAAAAAAAAAAACAACCGACTCCCAAAAAAACACTACAAAGTGAAAAATAACTTTAATTTCGGAAGTCGGTGGCAAAAAAAACGAAAGTAAATAAAAAACCAAAGACACCGACTTCCGAAATTAAAGTTATTTTTCACTTTGTAGTGTTTTTTTGGGAGTCGGTTGTTTTTTTTTATACTTCTTCTTTTTAGGGTTCCATACAAAAATGGTAAAAAGGAACCCATAAGGTGCGACTCAGTCTGTCTGTCTGTCTGTCACAGCTGGATATCTCAAGAACTACTAATGCTATCAACTTTAAATTTGGAACAGTTTTCGATACCGTTTGCCCGACTATTTAAAAAAACCGGTCAAGAGCGAGTCGCACCGAGGGTTCCGTTTCGATTTCTGAAAAAGTGTGTTATTTAGAGACATTGTTTTATTCATCCTGTAATCTTTACAAAAACTTCTATCACATAGAATAGTTTCAGATTCTTCACTTTGCAAACTTCGGAGAAAAGGGGTGGGGAACGGTATTGTTTTACATTTTTCATCAAAAGTCGAAAACTATGCGGCCTAAAAAAAAGTTTGAGAATGTACAAACAGCGTACTTTCATTTGATACCCCACATGCCTTAGCAGCCCCACTTTGAATTTTTAAGTTTGTTCTAGTTTATGTAAAGATTACAGGAAAATTAAAACGATGTCTCTAAATAGCACACTTTTTCAGAAATCATCAACAAAAGTTACATGGTACGGAACTCTCGGTGCGGGAGTCCAACTCACTCTTGACCGGTTTTTTAATAATTATAATTACTAGCTAACCCGACAGACGTTGTTCTGTCAAAATTTCAATAATTCATACAAAATTCCCATAGACAGTGCAGTTTCAGTTTTCCCGAATTTTCCAATTTTTCCCGGCAACTTTTCAAACATTTTCTTTCATACATACAAACCTTATCCTGACAATAAGCTATAGTTGACAGTAAGAAAAGTACCTTATGAATTTTCTTATGTAGAATGGTTGCGAGCTAAAAGTATAAAAAAAGAGTAATTAAAAAAATTAAAAAACTCGACTGCGGTAAAAGACAACTGAAAAGCTAAAAACAAGCCCATTTTAGATTAAATAAAAGTTGGAACCAGGCGGGACCCATTTGAGTTTGTAAATATAATAAAAATGGAATTGTCCCGCCTGCTTCCAACTTTTATTTAATTTAAAATGGGCTTGTTTTTAGCTTTTCAGTTAAGACTTTTACCGCAGTCGGGTTTTTTAATTTTTTTAAATACTCTTTTTTATTTCCAGCTTTTTAGTTTACAAATCTGAAAGATTTCGCAGACGTTTTTATTGTACATGTTTTTTACGATTTGTCACTTCGAGGTACTTTTAACCATATAAGTTGTGTATATTTTCGTAATCACCTTTTGAAACCCTTTATTTTGATAACCCACTCGACAGGTTTTGAGAAAAAAAAAAATTTAAGACATAATTTGGCGCCAAAAATCCGGCATTTTATTTTTTTTTTTATTTTGATATACCCAGTGTCACTCTCACAGTAAATACGAATCTAACGACACCTCTCAAGCTAAAATCCATCGAGCCGTTCAGGCTGCAGAGCGTGCCAAACAATTATACATACATACATACGTGCTCTCGAAAAAATTTTTTTTAGATTAGTAAATAATCAGCCTGCATAGCCTTTTCCCAACTATCTTGGGGTCAGCTTCCAGTCTAACCAGATGCAACTGAATACCAGTATTTTACAGGAAGCGACTCAGTTACTGTGTAACCTTTAGTAAGACTTGTGGTCAGAGTTTCGATTATCGAAATAATATCGATCCATAAACGTCATCTGTGGAATAAGGGTATCCCCGTTTTCCAGATATAGCAAACATTGACTAATTATAATATCAATACTTACACTAATTCCCCGTATTATCTAATAGATACGGCATATAATACTTAAACCACAATGTACATACCTTATAATCATATGTATACATACATACCTACTTATTTGTATAGGGTGTTTGCACTTGACAGTCGAATTTTAGTTCTAGTTACCTCAACCAATGTGATAAAATGATAAATGGTGATTCATAGTAAAATTGTACATGGTAATTCTGTTTGCCTATTACAAAGTAAATCATGTTTTAAGGTGACAATAACTCAACATTTCGTCGCTAATTTAACTAAGTGACGTATCTGACACTTTGGACTAAGCCGGTAGCCGACCTAACTATAGTAATTTGATACATTTTCCAAGTCAAATCGATCTGTCTAATCGTCGTATCTGTACCTATGCCTTACGGTCCCCATGATAATGCAAAAATCGAGATCGATATATCTACAGTTTACAAAAAAAAAAAAGAAAAACAGCTTGCCCTGTAAAATTTTCTTCGAATCAGTTACGTCTATCATAAATACCTATCTACATTAAGCTATGAAATAATATACAAGTTGTGTTGTGTTGTATATTGAAATAGCTACCATAAAGCGGAATCACGAATTATAGTAGGTAGGTACTGCCATCTGTCGAACTTTCCAAGCATATTTGAAACTCGCCTTATTTACCACATCCACTAACTCATACGGGGGCGCACGTCCTATAAAGGCCCAGTCCCTCTAACAGAGAGGAGGCCTGTGTCCCAGATCGCTCCAGTCTGATTATGCTTAAGCTTAAATATGATAAGGTATCCAGAATCCTCTTTGATAAGCTAGTTTATCTCCAGCACAGATAAATAATCGACAGTCTGTCATCAAACATGTTGATAGTACCGCCATCTATCGGTCGTTCAAGTATCTACCGCAAAGGTTCACTCTATGACTTCTCACGACGAAATCAACGAACAAGTCCCAATTATCCAGTAAAATAAATATAATATTTTAGAAGGATAAGGATCATTCGATAAGCGGTAGATAGTTGCTTTTCTGAAGTACCTACCTATCGATGGAGATACCATAATTCAAATTCAAATTCAAATTCAAAATTTTTATTTCGAGCAAAGACTCATATAGGGTTAGTAACATTGTCCCTTAAAACTAAATATATAATGCGTCATAGTTTGATCTCATAAAGGATATTATAAATGTGTTTTATCATTTTTCTCAGAAACTACTGAGTTGTTTCTATTGACAATTTTTGTTTCCGTTTGATAGATAGTTCTTGGTAGTTGGTGACTTTGTAACCACATAGTAGTTTTGGGGTAATTTGCCAAAATTAGTGTGGTGACTCATTATTACGTTGCTTAGAACCTATCTTTTGTACTAAAAATAATTATCTACCTTCCTTTTCTGTATCTAAATTATAAAGATAAAATGTTGTTTTGTATGTTTATTTGTATTGGATAAACTTAGATAATACTTGAACCGATTTAAGAAAATTCTTTCACCTAAGTAATTACTACATTAACACATCAACGATTAGCAGAGGCTGTACTTTATCGACTTCCACGTGAACGAAGTCGCGGGCAGAAGGTAGTAGGTACTACTTAAATAAAAATTAAATGCTATTCGTTCGGACCGATTTGGCCATTTTTTTTTAAGTTCGTTATAATGCGAATTAGGTTTTCATGGAAAGAAAAATTTGAAAAGTTTCCTGAAAAATATTCAAATTCAGGAAAAACTGTCGGTTCTTACATGTTTTTGTCTATTGGATTTTTGTATGAATTGTTGATTTTTTTACAGGACAACGAATATCAGCTAGTGTGAAATAAATCTGAAGGACACGTTCTGAATACCGACAAAACTTCACAAAGTGAAAAAATAGAAATCAAAGCTATTGCAAAATAATGACCACATTTGGGTACTTTTCTAAATCTATGATATTTAGTTACATTTTAATTCGTCAGATATTTATACTTTACACTGTTGCACAGACTAACTTGTATTCGCCCTGCCTGTGGCCTTGAAAAATTGTCCAAATCTGAGTTTTCAAAGTCGTCACATTTAGGGAAAGCCCACAATTTCTTCAACAGATTTCACAGACTATTCAAGTCTATGTGCGTGATACCGCACACGGTCATACAAAAATCAAGGGCTCTATTTTTTGTACATTTTGGAAATCTAAAAGTGGATCCCTGACCACGGTGCTCATATCTGAAACTTTTCACATATATTTTCAATGTTCTCTCATTATGCCGCACCTACTCAGTTGCCGCCGGGGTCGCAGATTGTTCGAAAGAGTTACCGTGGCCCTGGCATAGGCAACTAAAGGAACACAGGTGGGTTTTAGTCAGTAAAAGTCTGACACGCCCTTCCGCTCCGACCAGAGCGGGAGGGAAATCATTTGGTGATTTCCCATCTACAAAAAAAAACCTACTCAGTTATCAACTTTTCGCCCTGCATAATACCCTTAGACCCATCCTAAGCCCCTTAGTATGCTGCTTATTATTATGCTAGCTCAAAACCCTCGGGGCTCCCATGTGGCGGCATCTACATCGTCACATACGAACTACGCATCACAATGACATGACGTCACGCATCCTGCATCGCACAATTAGAGTTTACCTCCCAACTAGCATCTAAACAACGTCCCGACATCAATCGTCGGGCAGTAGCCCACCAGACACAACACCCGTCTGGTCGGAGGATGCTCCCTTTGCTATGGAGGATGAGTGAGCTTTACACCCTGTTCCCCATGCCTCTATACTGGTGAATCCTTCAGTGTGACGTCACCATGCCTCATGTTTCTATACCCCTACCATAACCTTAACTCTGGCCACAAATATCAGGCTCCGGGTCACGAAGTGTTCCATCACGGACAGGAAAAACTTACTTGCAATACATTTTGTAAGAACTTGTGCACATGTCATGTCCGGGACCGGGGGCCGTCCAGACCCTCTGATGTATATGCAACACGGACACTGAGACGGACCGAAGGCCGGAACGCACTGACCCGGATCCGTGTGGTCAGGCCTTAATCATTGTGAATGTGCGTAACAAAAGAACTGTGGGCTTAGTGCGAGTTTTTACACTTACTCGATCGCGTTTACGTTAACGTTGACGAATGTCAATTCGTATGGAATAATTGTGTTTCCCATTATAGTCACCAGGCGGCGCTTATTTATTTTCAGTACAAACTGACGTTTACGTTAACGTGATCGAGTAAGTATACAAACTCGCACTAAGCCCTCAGAAGTAAAAAAAAAAAAAACTTCTGTTACTTTTACAAAACGTTAAGGTGATGCACCACGTAGCTTCATCCGCTTTATAGCGCAAGTAGTAGGGATAAATGCTACATAAAGTTTGACAAAACGTGCCTGGGCCACCGGCTAAGTCATTGTAAACACACTATGCCGAAGTTACGCGACCGAAGTTCGGCATGATTACACCTGCAATGCTATTTGAATTACTGACGACACACTATGCCGAAATTACGTGCGTTCTAGCGTACAGCCGAACTTCGGTCGGGCGTAAGTTCAGTGGCAATTCAGCGGCAACGTATTCTATAGAGCACACATTATACCCGACCGAATTTTAGTTCGATTGCCGAAGAAGATCCGGAGCGGGGACGGCGGCGTTCAAGACACTGAAGTTCCGCAACTGAATTTCCGCCGCGTAAGTTCAGCAATTATGGTGTGTCATATCAGCCGAACACGTCGGAACGTAACATCAGCCGCGGAACTGCGGTCGCGTAACTTCGGCATAGTGTGTTTAGACACATTGAGTTGCGCTGCGTTCATTACAAAAATAATAAATAAGTAAATAAATTTACTTTATAAAAAGTAAAAGCCGACTTCAAAAACCTAAAACGAATAAAATAACTTTCATAAAAACTTAACAGCTTCTGAAGTCGGTGGTTAGCTAAGGTACATTGAAGAATTGAAGACACTGACTTTAGAAGCTGTTAAGTTTTTATGACAGTTATTTTATTCGTTTTAGGTTTTTGAAGTCGGTTTTTACTTCTTGTAAAGGAAATTTATTTTTCCATTTTTATTTTTAGTTGAATATTATAGGTTACAATTACATAAACCCAAGACGAATGATAAGAAGAATCATCAAAATCTGCTTAGAAATGCCGGAGATACCGTACATTTATGCTTATAACTTCGTAATATAAGAAGTGTTACGTAATGTATTATACAACGTGTAACGTTAAATGCGCAAAACCTCTTAAGGGGTCATCGTATTCATCATTATGAACAACTTTTACTATGGGACCAAAACTGAAATCGCGAAAAAAAAATCAGCCGTTCAGTACATTTCTGTTCGCATAATTCGTCAAAATGTACTGAACAGCTGATTTTTTTTTCGCGATTTCAGGTTTGGTCCCATACTAAAAGTTGTTCATAATAATGAGTACAATGACCCCTTCAGAGGTTTTGCGCATTTAACGTTACACGTTGTATAAGTATTAAAAAAGGGTCTAGACAGACTGACGGACAGACAGACTGTGATCCTATATGGGTTCCGTTTTTTCCTTTTGAGACACGGAACCCTAAAAATAACAAAATAAGTTAAAAATGGTGTGACGTCAATTATGACGTGTGTGCGAGTATGTTCAACGACAAAAGTCGATTAAGACTGCTACTTTTAGAAATCATCATAAATAACACAAAATTATTTGACACTTTGTATTTCAGCATTTCATAAGTTCAGGGTTAATAGTCTTCTAATTTTTTCTTCTGTGCGCAGAGCCCGCAATAATTAAGATTAAAAAAAGTGTTAATCGACTGTTGTCGCTGACTGTAGGTAAAAAAATAAATAAAAACACCTTTTAATTTCTTATCCACAAAATATTTACATTGCACTTCTTAATATAATTAATTAGCATTTTTTGTAGATATATACCATTCAGATAGAACAGTCTGCCACGGAAAAAAAGCAACTCTGTCCCTGTCTGTCTGTTACCTTCAATTTGGATGAAATTTGGCACACGTGTATACCATGAATTGACATAGAATTATCAACACCCAAATAGCCACTCACTAGCTAATTTACTCAAAATGTATTTACCATTATCTTTTTTCCAACTAGAAATTTCAAAACACGTTTGCAAAAAGAAATCGTGAAGTAACGCCCTAAACAAAAATTTCAAATACAAGTTTAAACTTCCGAATTTTTTTTTTTTTAATTTTGTAGTGTTGTGTTGGGAGTTGGTTGTTTTTTTTTTGTAAAAAGTTTTTATTTTTCACTTTTTAGGGGTGACACTACAACTCAAGTAGCGCAATTTGAAGCGGCATATATGTAGTTAGCATTCAATCATTTATAGCCAGAGTGCACTTCATGACAATTCCAATAAGCCCAAACACGGCTACAATACATTATTTTATCACCGAGTTCCGATGCCTACCTTCCGGCTTCTTCATCAGATCGGTTCGATGGTACCATTTTCATAAGAACCATTTATTTAAAGCTTCATCATAGTCGCTTAACTATTTTAATTGAGATATCTTATCGCCACCCGTGAAATACTTATCATCGTTGAGGAGTTCCAGTGGCTTTCTGTGGTCTTCTTCATCAGTTCCACCTCACCAGATGATACTTTCTGAATACAAACGGTTGATTTGTTGATGAAAATACCAACATAGCTTATATGTATGCCTATAATATTTGAGGAGTTCCCTCGATTCCTCATTCTCAGCCTAATTTTATTAAATGACTTTTGATTTTGAATCCAACAGTGACCGCACTTTTAGCTGTTGACTTTTTATCCCGGTAGTACGTTCCCGTGGAATAATTTCCGACCTCCGTACGGGCCAAGCCAAAAGCTAGTGGAGCACAAGTGACGTAAATAATTATAATTAAATGAATGATAATTATTTAAAAGCTAGTGGAGCACAAGTGACGTAAATATTATCAATAAATTAATGATAATTATTTAAAAGCTAGTGGAGCACAAGTGACGTAAATATATCATTAAATGAATGATAATTATTTAAAAGCTAGTGGAGCACAAGTGACGTAAATATATCATTAAATTAATGATAATTATTTAAAAGCTAGTGGAGCACAAGTGACGTAAATATATCATTAAATTAATGATAATTATTTAAAAGCTAGTGGAGCACAAGTGACATAAATAAGTATAATTAAATGAATGATAATTATTTAAAAGCTAGTGGAGCACAAGTGACGTAAATATATCATTAAATTAATGATAATTATTTAAAAGCTAGTGGAGCACAAGTGACATAAATAAGTATAATTAAATGAATGATAATTATTTAAAGGCTAGTGGAGCACAAGTGACATAAATAATTATCCTTATATGAATGATAGTTATTTACGTCACTTGTGCTCCACTAGCTTTTGGATTGGCCCGTACGGAGGTCGGAAATTATTCCACGGGAACGTACTACCGGGATAAAAAGTCAACAGCTAAAAGTGCGGTCACTGTTGGACGTCATACAAAAGAAAAAGAAGGTCATGACACAACGCTGATAATTTATTGCAAAATAGGCCTATAATTATAAGCAAAATTAAACTATTTGCACATGTCAATATACCAATTTAAATACCTACTAGCATCATGACGTCTTCGCGGGGGCAGATGACGACGTGCGAGGTGATCCCGAAAGCGTATTAATAGATTAAAAATTTTGGCACATGTAATTGGGTAATTTTAACGTTTTACCTTATATTCAACACAATTTATGAAGTCCGATTTGACGTTTCTCATTATACATGCCGCGATAACTTTGTATGAACGTGTACGTAAGAAATCAAATTCATAATCCTAATTAATTACTGTAATCTATATACACTACAACAATGAGTATCATTCGTAAGCACCAAGTTTCACTTTATATTGGAAAAATGTACTCAAAAATACGAATTAATCATTGATTAATATTCCGACAGGACGTTATTACAATGTCATGGGTTCGTTGCCATATTGTTGTGACGGTTATAAGCCGTTTTTGACTGAATAAAATCGATGTTCTGAAGTTATATTATGTATTTTTGCTGTAGTAAATAATAATTATGATTTTAAAAATATGTTGTCACCAAGGCAATATTATAACATATAAATATGAATTTGAAGGATTCGAAAAACTTTGTGTGTTTAAAACCACTTCCAAAAAATAATTTGTAAGATAAAGATAAGTAGAAGTCCTTAAGAAGAATTTAAATTAATAAGCGTAAGCGTAATTTGAATTGAACCAACGTCGTTGCATAGAATGAACAGCAATAATCGTCAAAAAAAATGATAAAAGCGAAACTGTACCACGAAACTGAAGTATATGATAGTATCACGCGTTTCGATATTCATCACCTGTTAACATGAACATCACATCAACCGCTCCAAGTAAAAGCCGCAATGTATTACGAATATGTCTATATTCTTTTATTTCTAGGGTTCCGTACGGAAAAAACGGAACCCTTATGGGATCACTTTGTTGTCCGTCTGTTCGTCTGTCTGTCTGTCTGTCAGTCTATCAAGACCCTTTTTCGCAAGAACGCGTGGAGGTATCAAGTTGAAATTAATATCACATACGTAGGTCTGTGGTCTCTTGAAGTGCTAAAAACTCAAGCTTCTAAGTCAATGCAATAAAACCATACGGCCATTTATGTGACATATTTTGATACTCGCAAATAAATCAAAAACTTCCCGTTGTTCTAGAATCATTAAATTTGGCAAAAAGCAAGGTCTTACAGCACAAATAAAGGAAAAAGTCCGAAAGTTGTTAATTTGTAATTCTATCACATAAAAAAAATGTTTAAAATTAATGTTAAAAAATGTTTTGTCTGTCAGTCTGTCAAGACGCTTTTGCTCAAGGACGCGTGGAGATATCAAGTTGAAATAAATATCAAATACGTAAGTCTATGGTCCCTTAGAGTTCTAAAAAAATCAACCTTCTAAGTCAACGTAATAAAAAAATACGGCCATTTTGCGACATATTTTGATACTCGCAACTGTCGCAAGTGACGACACGGTTGGCGCAGTGGTTGAGCGATTGACTGCTGCGCAGCATGTCGCGGGTTCGATTCCCACACGGAACAAATATTTGTACGACCTACAAGTATTTGTTCCGAGTCTGGGTATTTTTCTATCTATAATAAGTATGTATGTATTTACAAAAAAAAAAATGTATATAAGTAGTTTATCAGCCATCTCGTTACCATAACACAAGCATTAGGTTGCTTAGCTTGGGACTAGATGGCGTTGTGTGAAATGTCCAAGGATATTTATTTATTTAAGTAAATAAAAACCTATAGGGTAGGTTCCCGTTGACCTAGAATAATGAAATTTGGCAAGAAGCAAGGTCTCCCAGCACAAGTAAAGGAAAAAGTCCGGAAATTGTGAATTTTTAATTTATCACATAATTTTTTTTTTTTTTTGATCCAATGTTAAGTTGATTTTGGGATAAATTCTTTTCAATTACGGAACCCTTCATTGTGCGTGGTCCGACACGCACTTGGCCAGTTTTTTTTAACTGACGTCCGAATTAAAGGTCAGGCGCAAACTGAGCCTAGTTGCACGCAAAATAGGTGCTCTTGCGTTATATATGTCTATCTGTTGTATCTCTATTAAATAATCCAATTCCAAACTATAATAATTATTCAAGGCTAATTGATAGTAAAACTGTTAATTACTCAATGACGCGTACTTATTACCTAGGAATATCAATTTATTTTAACTATATGATTATAACTTTGACGGAGTTTGGGGAGGCCTATGTCAGCGTTTGGCTGAAATAATGATGGTGATGATGATAACATTATTATTTCTGGCGTAAATTTTAATTCATTGGGCGTAATAATGTAGATTTCTTCCTCTTAATTCTAACATAGACCTCTCCCAAATTCAACTCTCCCAAATTCATCATACTTACTTAGTACTCTTTTTCCACTATTCAATTTAGATACTTAACCAAAATCAACCCTAAATATTTTAAGCCGGCACCCTAAAATGCAAGACCACTGTTTTCTTAAACTACATAGATTAGACTCCCAATAAACCAACTTATTTTAACCGTTTGCCTAAGAACAATATGTTGTGCTATTTCTAATTATCTGCGAGAACATCGCGTATACTCCATTGTAACCCCGTAATAAGACCAAAAATACTGGGACCCCTTTATTATGTTCAGACATATGTTTGTATGTCTGTAACGTATTTACAAAAGGTTCACAATTAAGAAATGTCGGAATCATTAACGCGACAGAGTACGGTATCACTTAATGTATTAATAAGTAGATACCACCATATTTTTCATCACATTGCTAACAGACTTTGCGGCTGGCGGCGGTCAGTTTTGAAAATAATTCGAACATTTTTTTTTTTTGGTGTGCTAGAGTGCTTGTGGAGTGAGTGTGTTGTTATTCTATCAGTGAGTACTTAATTGTTTTTTTTATTTATCTTTTCGAATAATTTCTCGGAGGAATGTTAATGGTTTTTGCATAAAATAACCCTATTTTTTGCAAAAACCATTAACATTCCTCCGAGAAATTATTTCAATCCTGGAACTGGAAATTACCTTCCTTAGGGATAAGTATTATGTCAATCCTGGAAATAAGTATCTTTTGTAGGACAAGATTTCTACTTGACTTTACTTGGACTGGCGTAATTCTTAATTGTTTCTTTTAATTATATTACGGCAGTAAATTAAAAAAAAAAACACATTTTTGTGGAAAAAAAATCCGTTTTGGGTTTTTATTAATTATTTTGGTACTAATAATATAATAATTTATTTTTATTGTTCCTGATGAGTTTATAGGACTCAAATAGTACACTCAGCAGCACGGAATCTTGCCAAGCCCTTATCTCGCAAATAGTTGCGATAACAAAAGCTTTGTTCCCAACAATTGTTTCTTATGAAGGTAGGTCAAAAAAAAATTACCCTTAGTTGAAGAGGGTACCTAATTCAATATGTTTGAGTGCACTGTTTTTCTACGGAAACTAAAAAAAAATCAAAAACTAATTTCTTTTTATATCAATTTTTGAATGCATACTATGCATACATACCTTACTCCCAACCTACCCTACATTATATAGCATTCAATGGTAACATATTACATCTCGGTCACGTGCGATAAAATAACAACAGGTTCTCGAGCACAAGAGGTTTTGTCATAGATAAGATAACACACATACCTACATTCTAAACATAATGTTTGTTCTACATAATATTATGTCGTAAAATCCTTTTGCAAACATCCATATACAATATTATATCAGTTCCGTGACTAAGTCGACGTTCGCACGGACGAAAAAATATCGCGCCGATTTTTTTTAGCGCGCTGCATTTTCAACGTTTGTTGAAAATCCAACAGTGAGTTTTTCGTCGCGCTGGGATGCACTCTGTTGTTGTTAGGTTGGATTCTCAAAGCTCGGCTCAGCACCGAGAGTTGAAAATCCAGTGCGCGATAAAATCCCGCCGCGATTTTTTTACGTCCGTCGGATAACTCACTGAATGACGACAACTACACTTCTTTGGTAAATGGGTTCCTGTTTTCCTGTTTGCCGATAGTCACATTAACCCAAAATCCTTTATACCTATAGTATAGTTAAAATCTCGCTGCAGACTCTGTCATAAATCATTCGAGTGTTTCGCTCTCTTTCCCACTCACGGGCCTTATGGGCAGGCCACGCCCACACGTAGTCCTGTGCATTACTGCAGTCGATGAGTGATATCGATAGTTTTATATATTTATAAATGGGTGATAGAAATAAATACACATTTTTTTTATTATTTTATTACCAAATTTACTACAAAGCATATTTAATATATAAACAAAAGAACGTATATATAAAACTAAAAATAGAAAATTAAAATTCTTCGTCTGAGTCATCGTCATCATCTGTTATCGATAATGGCCTTGAGCGCGCGCAACTAGCGCACGTCCCTACTCCGATTATGATTTATGACCAAGTCTGCAGCGAGATTTTAACTATACTATACCAACATATTATATTTAAATTCAAATAGTCTTTATTAACAAACGTAAAAACTATTTTTTACATATCGCTGTGAATATCAGACATCAGAGAGGCAATCCTCTAATTTCCCTACATTTTTGACATTGATTGTCGCTGAGATGACACTGCGACTTGAATTTGAACGTTTTTTATGTACGAGAATTGGTCTTCAGAGGGGCAATACTCGTATTTTTAACAACGTTCGCAATCTCATCTCAGTCTCAATCTGTCAAAAATTGTATAGCGTTTACCCACATTTTTGACATTTTATTGACGCTGTCATGAGATTGTGAACGTTTTTAAGTACGAGAATTGGCTATCTGTTAGTTTGTCTTGCTCACCAGCATAGGCCTTCCCCAGACCCTTCCAAAGTACACGATCTTGTGCTTGTCTCCTCCACGCGGTGCCTGCCGTCGAGCTGAGATCATCCTCCCATCTACGAACCGGCCTTCCCCCGTTTTATACAGTGTGAGTCTTCATAATATGCACAAACTTAAGGATGTGGTGCAGACCATCAAACTGAACAACTTTTTCCCGGGGACCAACATCGTAATCTTAAAAAAAACAGTCGTCATTTGGTAAAGTAGGCATTGAACTTTTGTAAGGGACGACTTTTTTTTTCCACGATTACGATGTTGGTGCCCGGGAAAAAGTTGTTCAGTTTGATGGTCTGCACCACATCCGTAAGTTTGTGGACATTATGAAGACTCACACTGTATTATACACATATTATTATTATACAAGGTCAAATTAAATTAGATAGCGGAACTCCAGAGATGGAATGGGTATCCACAAAATAATATTTAAAAAGATTTGATGATTTTTTTTTTTGGTCAATTACCGCTGGTAGTGCAGTTACTTGTGTGAGTTGATAAAATCTATTTTATAGTGTTGATAGTATAATGACACCCATCATGTCTCTGAATTTTACACAAAATAAAAAACCGGCCAAGTGCGTGTCGGACTGTGTGTGCGTGTGTGACTGAAAGAAAAAAAAAAATAATAATAAAAATAAATAAAATCCGACCGGTAGTATTAACCGTTGCCGGTACTTCCAGAGATTAGTGAGTTCAAACGGATATTATTTAAATTCCTTTGTAGTGAAAAAGTATGTAAAATTTTAAATATATATTTAAATAATCATAAATTATGCGTTGATTATTCGATTGATTGGTGTCACCATTTTCGTTAATGAATAAATTAACCAAAATGTCATTGTTATTTTGGTTTTATATAAGTGCGTTTGCGTAGAATTACATTAACTATACGTTTACGAAAATTTTTTTTTTGTTTTTTATATGACAATGCGATTTTGTGATTAAAATTACATTTTAAACTACGCAAGTAATTTGCAAAATAAATTATTCGAAATCAAATCAGTTGATTACCATAAATTGTGGTGGGTACCTGCCTAAGTACCTGCCTAAGTACTTGTTAATTTTTTTAAAGTCAATATTAGGTAACTTAAACATTTTTGACCCTATTTAATTTTAAGGTATTTAAAATATAAGTGAAATACAATGTTTTACACAATTTATTACACTATGGGAATAGTTAGATCACAGGTTCTGTTCATAAAACATGTTAGATATCTTTAGATTAATTTTGTAGTGACAAGTCTGCATTGCCATTGTGTAGACCCATATTAAAAGACCAGTTTTGATTATCACACACCAGAGGAGCTTGTGGCTAAATAATAACAGCCGCAAGGGTCGATCCATCAGGTTAAGCCGTGCTGGCCGGGGTTGATCCGTGGATGGGTGACCATCTTTACATACCGAGACTCCTCCGTGCCTCGGAAAGCACGTTAAGCCGTTGGTCCCGGCTGTCATTCGTGGATCTTTGACAGTCGTTACGGGTCGTCAGAAGCCTGAAAGTCTGACAACCAGTCTTACCAAGGGGTATCGTATTACCCAGTAGCTGGGTTGTGAAGGTCAGATAGGCAGTCGCTCCATGTAAAATACTGGTATTCAGCTGCATCCGGTTAGACTGGCAGCTGACCCCAACATAGTTGGGAAAAGGCTAGGCAGATTAAACACACGTTACTGACTGCCTGATTGGTTCGTGGTCGCAGGCGCTACTGCTTGCTGAGCCTGAGGTTCTGGGTTCGATTCCCAGGTCAGACAACGTGTTTTTCTGTTTTCCTTCAGGAATTTCTCATTAGCAGTCCGGAATCTAGATTTGTGTCCAGTTAATGTCAATAGGCTCACCCCCTATTTTATAGGACATAAACTTATCGGCGAAATGTGTGTGTACTATTAGGTACACCTCTGCCTAACCCTTCGGGAATAACAGGCGTGTTATTATATTTAAAAAAAATATTTTTGGAACATTGAACATTCATAAAAAAGGGAAGATAGGGTACGCTCTAATGACACGTAAACATTATTGGACTAGAAACACATGCACAACTACATTTCCTGATGTCGTGCGTCATGTGCTTATATGTACAACCGAAATAGAGAGACATTATTACGCGGGCTGTAGCGGAAACGAGATAGCAATAATTGTCACAACAAAACAATAACAACTACATACGTAACGACGTATCCATTACAACTCAGGAACAAAATACGCTTACGCTGGCGCTTGTCTCTTCACACTCTTACGAATCATATATTCCTATACCTATTATAGTATATCCCCCCTATTTAATCTTTCCCTTTCTGCAAATGACAGTCTAGCAGCATTAATCAGGAGAATTTTAAAGAAAATCAGGTTTTGATGTACTTGCGAGTGAAAAGTAATCCCGTGGAAATTGTTTTCGGTTTTTAAACTATATGTGTACATTTTGAAAACAGAAACAGAAAGGCATTGTTGCTGCTTATTTAGACGATTACGATAATTTTACTTAACGTGCTACACAAACGCCAGTTCGATTGTGACTAAGGTCAATTAGGATCGTGGGCCTAATTTATGCGGTCCACGTCAAGGAGCGCGTATCAATGTTTAGGAGTTTACGGGGTGAAAAATGTTCCTAGAAATGAGACCTATACTCAACGCAATCTCAGAAGTCCGTTTGGACAGCTGTCAAAATACTTTGTATAGTGATGAGGAAAAAAACTCGGTTGTTTTAATAACCGATTCTCGAGACATATCGATTTATCATACTTAAAGTTTGTAATCGACAATTTATCTACAATAGAGCGCTAGTTGGTCTTTTATTTCTGCAAGTAATAACAATATTAGCTGCGCCACAAAGAAAACATAATATCATGAATAATGTTTACACGTCTGAGCCGTATTAGCTAGTGGTAGTAATATTTCAACCGACAAAGACTTGCGAAGTAATAAAAAGATTTTGAATAATAATTTAGCAGAAAACTATATAAAACAAAATATTATACTAGTAATTTCCTTTAAAAGTAACATGTAGGTACTTGTTACTTGATGTTGGTGACCACGAATTTGTTGTGTCGAAGAATTTTTTTTTCTGGAATTGTTTGAAAGGTCAGGGGGTCTACTCCCTAAGTCGATCCGTCCGTCCGTCCGTCTGACATAACGATCCATCAAAACATGTGTAAAAGTTAAATTTTGGGCAAAAACACATCGGGAGTAGGGACAACTGTCAAATCGTGTTGTCATTTCCGACCCCCAAGATACAGGCATAAATATGTCTAGTTTGGGGGTCACCGTCCAATCTGTTCTTGTTTGCCTGATTATTAATAAATAAATTTGAATTTGAATTTGAATTCATACTTCGTTCGGGCCCCAAACCAATCATCCATCCGTAGGTGATACGGAGGAGTAGGAAACGCCAGTAACGAAGGCCGAAACTACGGACTTCGTGCTTAGGGAGGTAGACCCTCTGATGCAAGTCGTTTACCACCTTACCTAGAAGATCCTGGAGGAGATAATAGGGCTAAACCTATAGGCCTATAAGAATGGCTTATGGCCCTCGCCCACGGTGACTTTTTGTAGCGATGCTGTCGCGCGTTTACGAAATGCGCGACTGCATCGCTACTAACGCGCGTTAGTCGCATTTGCAATGCGATACAGAAGCGATGCCAACGCGCTACTAACGCGCTACAGTATCGCGACTGTATCGATGCAAACGCGCGACCGTGTCGGACGACATCGGGAGAGAACAGAGGGAGGGTGGCGCGTGAGTGGAGATTGTTGCCTACGCTTCGGCTGCTTACGTAAAAGCAGCACCAAAGACAACGTGACTAATGTTGCCTCAACGGAGTCCATCTTGCAACTGTAGCGATCGCAGGTATTTTTGTGCCGTTACTGAATCGCGTTTGCATCGCGACAGAAGCGCGCCAGTATCGCATTTGCATCGCGACTGAATCTGGGCCCGTGGGCGAGGGCACACAGCTAGCGACCGCTTCTCGACTGTATCGATGCGGACGCGCGACAGCATCGCTACTGCATCGCTACAAAAAGTCGCCGTGGGCGAGGGCCCTTACAGGTATGAAGGGCGAGTTTCAGCACTGAAAATGAACCCAAATAAAATTGCACGTTTAATTCGCCGTAAGGACCTACTTTAAACTTCTACTTGGTCGATATCCCTCCCCAGCTTTATACTACGTTTGATTTTCATAGCGTAGCCATAGCCAGGCGAAAGCGCCAAGGTAGCTCGCGGAATACAAAATGTCTTTCTTTTTTTTTAATTTATATTTATAAATATGATTCGCGGCCGTATCAAATATTTATTTATATAATTATAATCACAAAAATCATCAATACAACAATACAACCCTATTGAATGAATATTTTATGAAATCATGAGATTTGAGACCAGCAGTGCGATTCTGCTGGTCGATTCAATAAAAATCTCACCGTGAAAACTTGCGTGGAGTGAGCTGTCAGTGTCATCCCACGGATGCTAGGGATTGACCAAATTACATTTACAATCATAATCGAGATTTCATCTATATTTTTATGCTAATTTTATAACATAATCATTTTATATTATTTGTATGCTAGAGGGTGTCTAAACATTACTATTTAGGGGGTTTTAAAATAAAATAGTCAAATAGAATTTCAGACAAAAATCAATTACTGTTTTGCAATTTTATTTAAAAACTCCCCAAATTGTAATGTTTAGACACTGAAATACTAGCTTTGAAATAATATAAAATGATCACTAGAATAGCGTAAAAAATATTATTAAAATCTCGATTATGACTGTAAAAATGTGCTTGGTCCATGCCTAGCATCAGGTGGAATGACACTGACAGCTCACTCCACGATCACTTCACTTATGTTTTCACGGTGAGATGATTACAGAATAGCATTGCTGTAACCATCTCACCGTGAAAACTTAGGTGAAGTGAGCGTGGAGTGAGCGATCAATAGTGTCAATTCCTAGCAAAAACAAACTCACTTCACCTAAGTTTTCACGGTGAGATTTTTACAGAATCGACCGGCAGCAGTGCGATTCTGTAACCATCTCACCGTGAAAACTTAGGTGAAGTGAGCGTGGAGTGAGCTGTCAATAGTGTCAATTTCTAGCAAAAACAAACTCACTTCACCTAAGTTTTCACGGTGAGATTTTTACAGAATCGACCGGCTGGTGTACTGCTCGCAATTTTTTTCGAAATGGCGACCTTCGCGATAATGTCATTCGATATAGCGGTTTTCGATGTAATGAGTTTTCGAACTGGCGTACCACTCGCAAAATTTTTCGAAATGGCGACCTTCGCAAAAACGTCATTCGAACTCACGTATCACTCCCGGAATTAATTTAGCATGATTCCTAATCAATCAATCTGCCTAGCCTTTTCCCAACTATGTTGGGGTCGGCTTCCAGTCTAACCGGATGCAGCTGAATACCAGTATTTTACATGGAGCGACTGCCTATCTGACCTCCACAACCCAGTAACTGGGTAATACGATACCCCTTGGTAAGACTGGTTGTCAGACTTTCGGGCTTCTGACGACCCGTAACGACTGTCAAAGATCCACGAATAACAGCCGGGACCAACGGCTTAACGTGCTTTCCGAGGCACGGAGGAATCTCGATATGTAAAGATGGTCACCCATCCACTGACCAACCCCGGCAAGCGTAGCTTAACCTGACGGATCGACCCGTGCGGCTGTTATTACTTAGCCACGAGCTCCTCCTCCACGCTTATATACCTATTAAAGGATTTTTCCTTACGCACACATGGGGTGCGTCTAACATTTAAGAATCCTACTAAATGCGCGAGGCAACCGCTCGCGAGCCTATTTCAGTTCAGCATGGGGCTCTAGCGCCGGATCATAGGGCCTAAAGAACACATGGTTCCAGACTTAACCATGAAATGTGTACAGCTAAGCCAACATTGGCAACCGATTCCCCCAGGACGTTTGATGTACTACCTAATAGACTAGCCCCAGTTCACACTGTGTCCGTTACATAAAACAGGGTGTGAACACAAGGTGAGCACATTGTAACTGCTCCATTTAAAATATCAGTCACCAACAGTGTTCACCTCAAACGCTATGCGCAGTGGGGCCGCACCCTTAAGGGCAGTTCAGACTACCGACGCGCGACGCTATAATTAAGGTCCCATTAAAATAGATGGACAAACTTTCACAGGATGTTCTACCAATGAATATGAACAACTTTTACTATGGGACCAAACCTGAAATCGCGAAAAAAAATCAGCTGCTTCCTACATTTTGACGAGTTTGGTGTAGATAAAATGTACTGAACAGCTGATTTTTATTTTGCGATTTCAGAGTTAGTCCCATAGTGAAAGTTGTTCATATACATGGATAGCTCACCGTGTGATTTGTCCATCTATTTTAATAGGACCTTATACATAGCACAGAGCACAAATATTGTAGGTATCGCTCAGCATACGTTATGTACATAACGTATGCTGAGCGATACCTACAATATTTGTGCTCTGTACATGGACACATTCACACAAAGCTATGCTGTTTAATATTGGCTTCTCGTACGCGATAAACTTGACCCATCCTCAGACTGAGCTATATCGTACGAATATTCTCCGGTATTTCGTTTTCTTTTTCAAAATTAAGATTAAGAGCGTTGATCGCGCGCGGGCTGGCAACGTAGCAAATCTGGAGGTTTTTCGTGATTATTTCATTAATTTTAAATCAATGGACAATTTTCTTCTAACAAATTTTTAAAGCGTTGAAATTTAGAATTTATGTATGCTATTTTTTAACAGTTATTTTGGATTTACTCTTATAAAATTACTTATTGTCAGTTATTTTCTGTTTCCTAACAATAACTGTCAACAAATAGCATACATACTTACAAGTACCAACGATCTATGAATTTGTCAGAGGAAATTGTCCTTTGATTTAAATCTAACCAAATAATCACGAACCACCCCTAATGCGATGTTGCCAGCTCGAGCGCGATGGAAGGTCGAGTCAAATTCTATATCATCGTCATCGCTTGATGAGCTTTCCACCCCAGTGAGTACTAAATCTATTGTGTGCACTTTATGACGGATCGCCGTCAAATAACTTACAAGTAGACCAGCTTGTGCACTGGTGATCAAGACTAAATAATAAATAACAGCCTTACGGGTCGATCTTCAAGGTTAAGCAACACTTGCTGAAGTCGGTCCGTGGATGGTTGACCATCCAATATACACAGAAACCCCTCCGTGTTTCGGAAAGCACGTTAAGCAGATAATCCCGGCTATCATTAATATTGTAGATCTATGATATACAACTTGTGGCCGCTATAGCGACATTAACTAAAGACACATGTAGTGCTAGTGGCCAGTAATCATAAAAATTATAATAAGATAAAATCATTAATAAATTGAAAAAAAAAAAAATTCAAACAAACTAAATAATAAAATAATAACCAAAATTAGGATCACTCTATGCAAATGACTCATTCATGAAGCTATTGTTCTATATCAGCTGGTAAGGTCTTTGACTTTGACCCTTTTTTTGTTCATCGTTTGTCCATTGTTCTGACCCAGCTGTGAATAGTAATCTTTATTTATTTCTCTCTTCACAAAAGTTCACTTCGTTGTTACAAAATCAAACATTTTTGTGAGAAACTAGCGTCCATACTAGGATACCCTGTGTGACAGATCTCCACGCTCTCACGCCGAATTTAATCTTATATCAATGGTAAATTATTATACTCTCGACAAATTATGACATGTTTAAATTAATTAACCACAAAAGAAAAGAGAAAAACAGAATAATAATAATAATAACAAAAATTGTAAAGTGTAATGCGTGTGTTATGTGCAGGTAAGTGTAAGGAGAGGTAGAATGATGGTGTGAGTGTGTGTCTATGTGAATGGTGTTTGTTACAGTCAAGAACCAGAAAAACATTAAATCTTACGAATGAGCTGTGAGTTCATGTCTCGTTCTTTTTAATTTCATCTCTGCGCTACAGGTTGCTCCAGGATGCTATTTTAGGAAATTGGAAATAAATCAATAAATAATCATGTTTATTGAAATTAAAATTTCTTTACAAAACGAAAATGCGGAACCGTATACGCGTGTCAAGTTAATGTCGTCAAAGCAGCGGAACGTTGTATAGTGATATTAGTCAGAAGCCCGAAAGTCTGAAAATCTAGTCTTACCAAAGCGGTATCGTGTTACCCAGTAACTGGGTTATGGAGTTTCGATAGGCAGCCGCTCCATGCAAAATACTGATATACATATAGCTACATCCAGTTGAATGGAAGCCAACGCTAGGCAACAGGCTAGGCAGATAATGACATAGTAGACCATGACCTTGCGAAATAGTAGACCATGACCTTGCGAAATAGCGTACAGTGTGGACGTCATGTCATGTAGCTTATGACGCAATATGCTTTAATATTTAACGAAATAGTACAGCGTTGTCTGAACTGCCCTTTATTGTCCACACTGACCCACATTTCGTCACAACAACACTCTACCGATCCCAACGCTAAACTCTTTAGTTCAGTGGTATGGGAGCATCCATCAACAATAATAAAACAAACCGGTATGTCAAAAAACTCTGTCAGTGTTCTATCATACAGTGTGTTTCAATACTTTCAATCAAGTGAATTATTAATCTCTTTGTGTATTAATATACTGTTTTTGCAAGACTTTTTTAGTATATGTTTTTGTGAAATTTTTAGTTTTAGTGTGGATTCTGATCTTCTGCCTGGATCAGGTAGGTGAAGGTGCCTTTAGATTTTGGAACTCTAGCCTTAATAGTGATTAGAACTTTTCTGTAAAATATTTAGAAAGAACATTTTTATACATCGTTTGTTGCCGTTGGGCAAAGGATCAAGTCTCTCTTCTTCCGACTTCCATCCTCCGGAAGTCCTCTTGGCGTTCAATCTGTCTATATAAATACCTAAAAGGAAAAGTCCTGACTGACTGACTGATTGACTCATCAACGCCCAGCCCAAACCCTTAGACCTAGAAAGCCGAAATTTTGTACAGTTGTTTCCTTTATAATGCAGACAAGGAGTAAGAACGGGTTTTTTGAATTTCAACCCCTAAGAGAGTAAAGTCTTTCTGCAGACCTAGGCTCACTCTTTGTCTTTTATACAATAGATTAGCGATTTAGCCGTAAAAAGGTAACAAATAGACAGACAGAATTAGTTTTCCATTTTTATCATTAGAATACATGAATTGTTGATACAACTGTAGTAAAGTACCTCAACAAAACTACAAGTTTTATGAAAAGATAAAAATGCTTCAATTGTAATATTTGCAGTATGAAATCTGCTAAAAGATAATAACAGCGGAGTCTAGTGGTCTGGAGATAAAACGGCTTATCTTAAGTAAATGTTATATAGGGCGCGATTCACCAGGATAAATTGTGTTCAGCACACAGAAAATTAATGTAAATTTAATTTTCTACGTAACTATAGATTATTTTAAAAGTGTGTTAGTATAACAGATTCATTTGACGTTGACTGCTTCTTCCTCAACCACAGACTAACCTAGATCTCTTGTTAGAACTGTGGAACTTTGCCAGCAGATCTAGCTGGTATGCCATTAATTTATTTAGCCTATGGAGTCTAAATAAATATTCTCTCAAAACCAATCTCAAAACGGTGAAGTTCACATGCTGAGGAAAACCTGCGTGGTGGATAACGTATACGGCCCGCTCTCTCTCACAGAGAGCGGGCCTATCCCAGAAGTGAGAACATTAAGAACTGATTACCTACGATTATTATCTTAGTGGGATTATGATGTTATTATATAGAAGAATATTGGAATATTGAGGAATATTTTTATGATTTTCAATCTGCCTAGCCTTTTCCCAATTATGTTGGTGTCGGCTTCCAGTCTAACCGGATGCAGCTGTATTTTACATGGAATGATTGCTTATCTTACCTCCACAATCCAGTAACTGGGTAATACCCCATAGTAAGACTGGTTGTCAGACTTTCAGGCTTCTGACGACCCGTAACGACTGTCAAAAATCCACGAATGATAGCTGGGACCAAACGGCTTAACGTGCTTTCCGAGGCACAGAGGAGTCTCGTTATGTAAATATGGTCACCCATCCACGGTCCAACCCCGGCAACTGTAGCATAACATGATAGATCGACCCGTGCAGCTGTTATTACTTAGCCACGAGTTCCTCTGAAAAGACCGAATATTCTTACGAAAGTTAGCAGGTAGATAAAGAGAGTTTTTATAAGTAAGAGTAGATTACACATTCAGTAGAACGTCTTATCTCATGTACGGCATAATAGTACATATAAAATAAATTATGATCTTGTCAGTTTTCATATCAAAAAGTGATAAGGATTGTTATAGTGTTCTGCGGTAAACGTGGAAGGTGGTGTGTTTTAAAAATGTGTGCCAATAATATTTATTTTTTATATAAAATCAGTCTATAACTAAACCACTTCTACAGGAAAGAGGTGTGTGTTATTATTCATCTACTTATAACATTCAAAATAATTTAAAAGATTTAATATCACACTTGCATACAGCAGCTCTTTCGGAATGCTAAGTCCAGATTTCCAAGTAAGCCAATGTTTTAAAAAACATATAAAGTAAGTAATTCACTTACATGTCATGTTTTGAATATTCTTAGAGCGTGCGAAAATCTTCAATCTCCATCGGAAACAAACGCTCATGTGTTTTTCTATAACTAAGGATCTCTAAAACAGTGTTGTGAAAATAATAATCATTCAATTGTGCTCATTCTCAAATAGTAGGTAGTTTTAACAATAGCTAACGATTATGGATTCTTACACATACATTAAGAAATATTAAGATACAATATAACATTGCCTACAGTTAAATACCAATTGATTGAGAGAATCACGTGCTGAGGCGGTAAGATAACATTAATTATTACTTCTATATCTTCTTATATATAGGTATATAAAAATCAATTGCTGTTCGTTTGTCTGGCTAAAACTCGAGAACGGTTTGGCCGATTTAAGTGATTTTGGTTTTAAAGTGTTTTTCGTAGTCCGGGGTTGGTTTAAACGGTGAGAAAATATGGAAAAGTTGCCGGGAAAATGTGAAAATTCGGGAATACTGAAAGTGGATTTTCTATGGGAATTTCGAATTATTGAAATTGGGACAGGACAACGTTTGTCGGGTAAGAAGCTAATCACTACATAGTATAAAACAAAGTAGATTCCCGCTGTCTGTCTGTCCCTATGTATGCTTAGATCTTTAAAACTACGCAACGGATTTTGATGCGGTTTTTTTAAATAGATAGACTGAATCAAGAGGAAGGTTTACATGTATAACAATCGCGGGCGTAGCCGCGGGCAAAAGCTAGTGTATTATAAATTAAAGTCACTTTTCGTGTCTGTGTGTGTGGCCACGTTGTTCTTCTAAACTACGCAACAGATTTTGATGCGGTTTTCACTTTAAATTAGAGAATTTATTCCGGATGGTTTATGTCTGTAAAACATCAACATCAAACTTACATTTATTATAGAAATCTTGATGTTTTGTCAAGTTGTAAAAACCGAGCGAAGCAGGGACGGGTCGGTAGTTATTAATATTTTTAGGTGATTTTGGGGCTCCGACTCATAGTAGTAGGTGCAACAGTGGGGTTTTAGTCGGTAATGGGACTATTACCGACTAAAACCCTATCCATTCCAAAAGAAAAAAAAAACCGGTCAAGAGCGAGTCGGACTCGCGCACCGAGGGTTCCGTTCCGATTTCTGAAAAAGTGTGCTATTTAGAGACATCGTTTTATTTTTCCTGTAATCTTTACATAAACTTCTATCACATAGAATAATTTCAGATTTTTCTCCTTGCAAACTTCAGAGATAAGAGGGGGGGGGGGGGACCGGTATTTTTTTTTACATTTTTCATCAGAAGTCGAAAACTATGCGGCTTAAAAAAAAGAAAAAAAATGTTTGAGAATGTGCAAACAGCGCTCTTTTATATGATACCCCACATGCCCTAGTAGCCCCACTTTAATTTTTTAAGATCCCCTTTCAGTTCCTGTTGCAAAAAAAATATAAATATTTTAATTTCTTTCTTATTTGCAAAATAGTTGGGTCAACGTCATCTAAAACTATTCTAAATTTCAAGTTGATAGCATTAGTAGTTCTTGAGATATCCAGCTGTGACAGACAGACAGACAGACAGACAGACAGACTGAGTGACACCATAAGGGTTCCTTTTTTACCATTTTGGTACGGAACCCTAAAAAGGCATACTATTCAACAATGTATATATTTGCATAAAAATGTCGTATTCTCATGCATTTATTTTATACTTCAATTAATTAGTAGAAATATAAGCTTTGGTTGTTACATTGGCAAAAATGTAAAACAAGCATATTTTGCTAATCAATAGCATAAACAACCTTCTACAAACTAATTACCATCTACCACGCTAATGGCTAGATTTCCCAACGGACATTAATTGTTTTACATATTTGGAATGACAATTTATTCGCTGTGTGCTTACAATAAAATATTACTCGATGTAAAATCTATATATACAACGTGTAACGTTAAATGCGCAAAACCTCTTAAGGGGTCATTGCACTCATCATTATGAACAACTTTTACTATGGGACCAAAACTGAAATCGCGAAAAAAAAATCAGCTGTTCGCATAATTCGTTAAAATGTACTGAACAGCTGATTTTTTTTCGTGATTTCAGGTTTGGTCCCATACTAAAAGTTGTTCATAATTGTTGCGTCAATGAAATACGTGGGTCAACGACAGACTGGTTTATTCCAAAAGAAAACTAACCTACCCACCACCATACAATTGTTATGTGTACCGACCGATGTCACATCTCTCCCCATCAAGTCCACTAATCACAAAAGATACATCTTACAACTAACCATTTTATATAACTACCTATCAGACTATTGTGGCAAATTCACAGCTTGTCTAGCTCGGTTGAACGCACGCAGTGCACGAGCTGACGCGCCCAGCGGTGGCGGGGACACCGACGACGGGAGACGTTCGGGTCGAACCTGCGTCGACTTTGACCCTTCAGGCGGCGGGTCCTTAGTATCCCCATCACCACTGGATGCGTCCTCAAACATCTCACCTTCGGCCTCGCTATCGACCCCCGGTTTGGCTGCCCCAGAGCCCGTAGTCTCGGCTGCGGCCACGTCACTCACGCGTGATAATGAGTACCTATTTTTGCTACTTGCTGAAATAATTTGGTCGGTATGTCTACGCCACTCAACCCCGTTACCTAAACTAACTTTGTATGACACCGGCCCTGTCTTTTTAACAACTGTGGCTTCGGTCCACTTGTCCCCCCTCGCCGTGTAATCGCGAGCAATTACCGCATCCCCAACGCGGAATTCCCTGTCAGCCCCCGATGCGCGGATGACCTGACGCTCTTGTTTCGCGCGTACCGCTGCGGCTACGTCCGGCCGCAGCGCATCGAGACGACTGCGCAAGCGCCGCCCTTGGAGCGCCACTGATGGCGACACCCCTGTCGTCGCGTGTTCACAATTCCGGTACTGGAAAAGAAATCTGCTTAGGGCGACGATCACGTCCTCGCCTTCATACATCGCTCTCTTTATTGCTTTTTTTACGGTTTTTACTGCATTCTCAGCTGCGCCATTCCCCTGGGGCCTATACGGTGCCGAAGTTGTATGTCTGATACAATTACTGTCGCAATAAACTTTAAACTCTTGAGAAGAGAACGGCGGGCCGTTGTCAGTCACGAGCTGCGCCGGTAAACCGAAACGTGCGAATGTACTTCTAAAAACTTTAATAGTAGACGCTGCGTTCGTGCCGCGCATAGGCAGGGCCTCTATCCATTTGGAATGCGCGTCTACTATGATAAGATACCGCACGCCCCCGCAGTCGGCGAAGTCAGCGTGTACGCGTTGCCACGGGTGCAGTGGGAACTCCCAGGGATGCAGCTGCGCCCGTGGCGGCGCGTCCTGCACGATGCGGCACGCAGCGCACGACCTACACACTTCTTCAATATCCTTATCTAAACTAGCCCAGTAAATGTAGCTCCGCGATAAAGTTTTCATTTTGTTCATACCCAGGTGACCCTCATGAACTTCATTTAAAATTTTCTTTTGTAGAACGTGGGGGACCACTATTCTATATTTATAAATAAGACATCCTTGATCTAGTAAAAAATCATGTTTTCTTGCAAAAAATGGTTTTTCCGCGTCGCAGCTCGGGCTTGTCGGCCAACCGAATAGTACATATCCTTTAATTTTACTTAATAACGGATCTCGCTCCGTCTCTTTCGCGATATCTTTAAAACTAATAGGCAGCGACTCCTCTATAAGATTTAGATAATCTACCGTGTCCACGAAGCGACCCTCCCGAGGTAGCGGTAATCGCGACAACGCATCAGCCGGACCGTTGTCCACCGATCGCACAAATTCTATGTCGAAATTATATGCAGCCAGGCGTGCCGCCCATCTTTGTAGACGACTGGCAGCCGTCTGTGGGATTCCCCCCTTGGCACCAAAAATATGAGTCAGAGGCTGGTGGTCTGTGCGTAGCGTAAAACGTCTTCCGAATAAATATTGGTGATGCTTCGTGACCCCGAACAGAATAGCCAGCGCCTCTTTATCGAGCTGGCTGTAGTTGCGCTCGGGCGCACTCAGTGTGCGAGACACGCAGCTGACGGGCCGCTCGCTGCCGTCCGAGTACCGGTGCGCCAGCACGGCACCCAGTCCGTACGCGCTGCTGTCCACTGACAACACTAAGTCACGCCCCTCCTCGTAGTGTGCTAATACGCGTTCGCTCAGGAGTGATCGCTTCGCCTCCACGAAAGCTTTATCACACTTGGAGTCCCATTCCCAGCCGCTATTTTTTTTTAACAAATTGTGTAATGGTTGTAATAAAGTGCTCAAATTAGGAATAAATCGCCCGTAATAATTAACCATCCCCAAGAAACTTTTTAGTTGTGATACGTTGTCTGGTCTAGGCGCGCTGGAAATGGCCTCCAGTTTCTCTATATCCGGTCGCAAACCTTCTTTACTAATAATAAAACCTAGATATTTCACACTATCTTGCAAAAATCTACATTTATTTTGTTTAACAGTAAGTCCCATGTGACGTAACCTTTCTAGTACAGCTCTCAGATTCTTCATGTGCTCAAGTGTGTTGGAACCCGTCACACAAATATCGTCTAAAAATACTACACACCCTGGCACCCCGCGCAGCGTCTCTTCCATAATTTTTTGAAACTTTTCCGGTATAACAGACAACCCGTAGGGCGTACGTCTATACACAAAAGTACCCATATGCGTAGTTATAGCCGTGTAGGGTTGCGAGTCGTCCGACAACAGACACTGTTCATAAGCATGTTTCAGATCAATTTTTGTGTATTTATTCCCCCCACTAAGATTTGCAAACAACTCTTCGATCCGGGGCAACGGATAATAATCTCGTTTTAACTTTGGATTGATGGTTATCTTATAGTCCCCACAAATGCGTATGTCTCCGTTTTGTTTTACCACGGGTACTATTGGAGTTCCATAGTCTGAATAGTCAACGCGGTAAATGGAGCCGTCAGCCTCGAGACGCTCCAACTCCCGCTCGACGCGTGCGCGCAGTGCCAGCGGCATGGGTCTGGCTCGCACGTAAACTGGTTCTTTATCAGACAGCTGTAGTCGTATGGGCTGTTTGCATGTACCTAACTTATCGCTAAATACTTCTGGGAATTCCTTACATAATTTGTTTACGAATTCATCATCAATGATTTCATTGAGGTTTAATTGTGTTATCTTTAAAGCACGCATCCACTCTCGTCCTAGCAATGGCCGCGCCCCATCCTTAATAATGTATAATCGTAATGATTTAGCTTTACATTCGCCCAGACAAACGTCTACCTCAATGTAACCGATTGATTCTATTCTTGAACCCGAGTAACAACGTAAAACTAAGTTATCAGGTTTAATCTTTTTATGCGAAAACCTACATTGGTACATAACCTCACTTATTGCTGATATACGACTACCTGTGTCCACTTCATATTCAATGTTCATGTTATCAACAGACAGTTTAATATAATAAGGTTTGTTACCTCGAGCTTCCACGGTCAAGTTAAACATATCATCCTCTGACTCACTCACATAATTATGCCGGCCGTCACTACCGCGCACTTGTTTGCACATCACTTTTAGGTGCCCTTTTTTACCGCACTCATCACAACTGTAATTTTTAAACCGACACCTCTCCGCCGGGTGCGCCTTGCCGCAGCGCCAGCAGGCCCGCGCGCCCCCGTCAGCCGCGTCCGCGCGCGCGCCACCTGCGCCAGCCGCGCCTGCTGCTGCTACCGCTCCGTGGCCTGCGCCGCCGCCGCCAGCGCCGCCGAGCGCCCGCTGCGGCCCGCGCGGGCGCGCTCGTCCGCCGCGGGCATAATGCAGGCCTTCGCCCGCCTCACCGCCTGCCGGCTTTGCTGAGTCCGCCGCCGTCGTGGTAGTGGTGCCGCTCACCTCGGCATGCTTCTCCGCTGCCTCTAGAGCCAGCGCGAGCTCCACTGCCTCTTTGTAGTGTACTTCCTTTTCTGCGAAGATTCTCGATCGCATTACGTCACTAGCCAGCCCTGACACAAACTGATCGCGCAAATTTTCTTCAAGCGTCGAACATGACTTGCACTTTCTGAAACTGCACGTAGACGCCAGGTGTTTCAATGCCTGCAGGTACTCCGTGAGGGACTCGCCCGCACGCTGTCGGCGCAATCTGAACACGTGGCGCTCGGCGATCTCCGATCGTTGTGGTTCTAAGTGTTCCGTAACCAATTTTACTAATTCGTCAAATGTTTTGGTTTCCGGGAAACTAGGTGAACACAGATCGCACATAAGCGCATACGTTTCCTCCCCCACGACCGTAATTAACATAGACACTTTCAATTCATCGTCGATTTTGTTAAGCTGTACGAACTGATTTACTCGACGAATATACGCTGGCCACTGCTTCGAGCTTAAATTAAACGGTTCAATTTTACCAATAGGCATCTTGAAACACGCGAAACCCCGCAAATTTAAAAGAAATTACAATAAAATCCCGTTCTCGTCGCCAATGTTGCGTCAATGAAATACGTGGGTCAACGACAGACTGGTTTATTCCAAAAGAAAACTAACCTACCCACCACCATACAATTGTTATGTGTACCGACCGATGTCACAATAATAATGAGTACAATGACCCCTTAAGAGGTTTTGCGCATTTGACGTTACACGTTTTATAAAAGAAAGTCGTGTTAGTTACACTATTTTTGGCTGAAAATTGGTGGGGAGGTAGGTTAAAACCAGGAGACGGACATAGGATACTTAAAAAAAAAAGTTTAAAACGTGGTATAACACCGGCTGGACCGATTTAGATGAAATTTTGTGTGTATATTTGAATGGGTTCCTGGATGGTTTGAAAACACAATTGAATCCGGTAGGTGGCGCTGCAGTTGGGTTCTAGGATCGTTCAGATAGGATAACGTCTGTCGGTTCCGATAGTATATAATGCCTAGCCTTTTCCCAACTATGTTGGGGTCGGCTTCCAGTCTAACCGGATGCAGCTGAATACCAGTATTTTACATGGAGCGACTGTCTATCTGACCTCCACAACCCAATTACTGGGTAATACGATACCCCTTGGTAAGACTGGTTGTCAGACTTTCGGGCTTCTGACGACCCGTAACGGCTGTCAAAGATCCACGAATAACAGCCGGTACCAACGGCTTAACGTGCTCTCCGAGGCACGGAGGGATCTCAGTATGTAAAGATGGTCACCCATCCACTGACCAACCCCGGCAAGCGTAGCTTAACCTGACGGATCGACCCGTGCGGCTGTTATTACTTAGCCACGAGCTCCTCGAAGCTCCTCGAGCTCCTGAAAATAAAATTTTCTTACCGCGAAAATTGTTAATGTGAATGGATCAAGGTAAGCAACGAGGATCAAGTGGCATTGTAACGGATAGACCATTGTCAATGCGTTGGCCTTCCAGCAGGTACATTCATTAAGGCCCTGCATCCAAGCGTGGTTTAGCTCGGTGTGTAAGTGAAATGGCATTATGGCTGTCTAGTTTCACGCACGAGATAGAAGATTCTCACGCGCACCGGAATTATGTCGTAATAGTGCAAATAAAATCGTATAAAATTAGAAATTAACTATTTAATAAAAAATAATCCATCACTGGATGCAGTTTGGAATTTGACATTTTATGGTATATTTTTAATTATAATTGTAATTGCTAATGAAGGGATAAACAGCTTTTAAAGATTATTAAGAGCTATGTTTAAAGATTTTTTTTGGTGCATTAAAGTATGTTTAATTATGTTTTGGCTTCCATCACTGTATGCGAAAAAGACTTGAAAATATCATATATTTTTTACATGTCAAAATTATTTACGGTTTATGAGATAAACAGCTTTAAAAACCACCTTTTTGATTGTTTTCAAGAAATCTGCGCCTTAAGTAACGTGCAACACAATAGCTGATTGCACCTACCTATAACATTAGTAGGTACAAGTGGTACAAGTAATTAGAATTTGGTTGATATTTGTTTGAATAATTCGGGTCTATTGTTCTATTGTTCCAATTGAAACCTATTTAAAAAAAACGTTTTTGTACAAAAAAATCACAGATTTCATGACCTTCTAATAGCATTGGAAATGAACTTCGGGAATATTTTTATCTTAAATTCTTCTGTACGTGTGTTTGTCACTCCTCCTGAACGGCTGGACCGATGCAGATGAAATTTTGTGTGTATATTTCAATGGGTTCCTGGATGGTTTGAAAACATAATTGGACCCGGTAGGTGGCGCTGCAGTCGGGTTCTGTGATCATTCAGACAGGACAACGTCTGTCGGGTCCGCTAGTTTACAGGGCTTACCAGATAAAAAAAATAAAATTCCGGAGTAAATTCCGGACATTTCAAGAAAATTCCTGATTTTTTTGTAAATAAGTAAGTATAATAAGTTAACGTCGAGTTGGTCGAGTTGTTTCATGCTGGTTTTCCTTATATTTATGTGAGAGTGAACTAAGCAATTCACGTTTTAGCGAATATTCTCGACGAGGGGCGAGCGGCGGAGAGGTAAGTGCCACTTCTCCGCCCACGCTCGCTGACAGTTAATATTGAATTAATATAATTTTTATTTTATTTTTAGACAAATAAAATTATAGAAATTCCGGACGGCTTAGAATTCCCCCCACATGCCGGACATAGACTTATATTACCGGACATGTCCGGAAAATTCCGGACGTATGGCAACCCTAAGTTTACTTATATTTTTCAAAACATTTTATTTCAATTGATATAGAAAATACAGATGTTTCAATACTAATACTGCTAAATGCTAGGTGGTATTAGTTCTACAGTTTTGTTGTACAAATAACCCTTTTGCTGCTTATTAAGGCTTGTCCTCCCTAAAATACTCCCGAAAATAAGTAACTTTGTTTCCATTTTTTACAGTAACTCTAGCACCTTTTTGATAGAAAAAATACACAATAATCTAGAATACAAGAAGTGATTTCATGTGTCATGAAATCTATTTAGGTTGTAGAAAAAAAGAAAAAAAAGGCTTATTTCTACAAACTTTAACGAGTTTTTACCATATTACTCCTACAGTTTTCATTAAAAGTGTTCCTAAATGAATACAGTTCTTTACAAAATAATAAGGAATGATTTTTTGTGATTACTTTTTAGTCCAATCCCTAGATTTTTTGTAAATTGGTAATTACTTCATATTTTGCAAGCGTTGTGTCATCGCGCTCCTCTTTCTTTTTTATGTAGTCCGACAGTGACCGCGCTTTTTACGGCGGACAAGCCTTAAGATATAAGCCAACGGCCTTGAGCATTTCTAGCCATATTTTACACAGTCCATCCATCGTTTCTTTGGTTTTCCCCCCTACTCTTAGCCGTCGTTCACACGGACGTAAAAAAATCGCGGCGGGATTTTATCGCGCACTGGATTTTCAACTCTCGGTGTTGAGCCGAGCTTCGAGAATCCAAGCTAACAACAACAGAGTGTATCCCAGGGCGACGAAAAACACACTGTTGGATTTTCAACTCCCGGTGCTAAGCAAAGCGTTGAAAATACAGTGCGCGAAACAAAATCGCCGCGATTTTTTTACGACCGTGCGAACGTCGACTTATAGCCGCACCAACATTCATACTCAAAACCTTTCTCAGGACGTATTCCTTATTCCTCCGAATCCTATTTGGCTAATTCTTTTTTGTTGTGTTTTTTACTGTCAGGACAAGATTTGTATGAAAGGAGAATGTTTGAAAAGTTGCCGGGAAAATTGAAAAAATCGGGAAAACTGAAAGTGCATTTTCAATGGGGATTTTGTATGAATTATTGAAATTTCGACAGGACAACGTTTGTCGGTTTGATAGTTGAATATAATAAATATTTTATGTAGCTATGACTTATTTTATGTAGCTTGATAGTTGAATATAATAAATATTTTATGTAGCAATAATTGACTCATAAAAAGTCAAATATTGATACCTTGAATATTTTATCATTATCTGACTACAAATATTGAAGATAAAGAAAATCTAATTCTTCAATGGATGAAAAAGTTATCTGCTATTTTTACAATCGTCTAATTATTCATTGTTTTTATTATTTATTATTATTTATTTATTTAAAAGACAACAAAAGGTCCACACTGACAAAAATACACAAAACTTAAAATACAATGATGTTAATAACAATATATCTTATAACCTACGTTAGTACTTATACACTACAACAGACATTGTTGTCTTTGCAGACAAAGTTGTTTTGAAGAATAGATTATTTTTATTTGATTGTTTATTTTTTACCAGTGAAATACGCTACAAATCTACAATAGACCAGTTAACTTTTTACACACACAAATTTGTAGGTTTCCGTAACCGAAGGGAACCAAACGGAACCCTATTACTAAGCCTCCACTGTTCGTCCGTCTTCAGTCCGTCCGTCCGGCCGTGTGTCTGTCCCCATACAATAAACATTTAATTTTGAAAAAAAAAAATCTTACCCTAATCTTACGCCGATTCATAAGGTATTTTGTTTAAATATGGGTGCAAAAATAACATTGTAATTCACAGTATCATTATGAAATTACTGTTAAGTTATCTTTGAAATTGTTAAAATTTAAGCTTAAAAACATTCTTTGTTTAGTTTTTTTTTATTATTATTATGTAGTATTAAATATTGCACAGTGCTACGGAACCCTTTGTGTGCGAGTCCGACTCGCACTTGACTGGTTTTTATATTTTACTTTGCAGCATTTACAGCATTGTTGTTATAGCATTTACACTTGTAGGCATTAACCATCGAGGTACTGTGAGGGCTCGAACCTCACAGTGGGAGGCTATCTGATCTACGATAAATGAAAGATTCAAGCCAATGAAAGAAAGAAAGAAAGAAAGAAAAAGTATTTATTGTGACTCGCACAGAACTAAAACTAAAACACAAAATAAAAGTTGAAAACAAAATTAGAGGAACAAAATTATATAAAAAAAAATTAAATTAAGTAATTAAAAACAAAAAGTCCTGTACGAAGCCAAAAGGTCCCTATCTCAGCATGATGCTGCGGCACTTAACATAAGTGCCGCAGCGCTGGTATTCTGATAGGGCCCGCTATCATGTCACGGGCAGATATACAAAAATTCATAAATAATGGGCTAAGGGCCGTTGGCCTCTTTATTAATTATCAGCCTCAAACTTAAAGTAATTCACTCCCTAGGCCCTACACGGAGCCCTAGCTAAAATCTAACTGTCACTCCTTAAAGAATATCGAGCTTCACTTTTCTTTAAGAGAAAATCGATGTTTGAATGATCGAAATGTCAGCCAGTAATATCTATGTATGCTAAGGCTTAACCATAACTAAACCTCTACAGTACTTAGGTCGATTTTAAATGCTAAAATCTGCCACTCACATTATATTTCAGCAGTTATAAAATTATATTACCTACCTACTGATATAAGTATTTTCGAATTTAAATCAGTCGCAGAAATTTTCGGATTTTTGACAGATGAGGTTCATAATCTAGCTCTTATCTTGTAAGCAAAATATGTGTCGCGTACCTATCGAAATGTCCGCTCATGAGCAGTTTACCAGATTCTCAATTCACCAGATTCTTAACCCACCAGATTATCAATTAACCTGTTGCTCATCTGACCCGATTCTCAAATCACCAGGTTCTTAATTCAATAAATTCTCAACTCACCATACTCTCAATTCTTCAAAGTACAATGAGAAAAGAAATTCTACAATGTAACACAAATCAAAATTTTCTATCAATTATTCAATGAAAAAGAATTGATATTTCTATTTTGATAAACATTGTGCATGTTTATCAAAATAGAAATATTAATTCTTTGTGACAAAATTGATAAAATATTTAAAAAAGAAGATGTGAACTTCGCTTTTTTCAAAAAAGCCAAATTTCGTGCACTCATTTATACTATATTTTTCGGTGAGACAATCCAAAATAATGTTATTTATATACGGATGGTATTTAAAAGTACTTCAATTTATTCCCATTTCATTTACCTAATTTTGCCTGTGTTCCACCAAATATACTGAATGTGCACCAAAATATGTTCATTAAAATATGTCATAACGAGCATCTATTGGATATGGCGCTCGGCGGCCGCTGCCGCGGTACCGCTCGTTCCGCTCGCTCGCCGTCGCGCGTTAAGGGTCACTGTTCTAACCTAACCTAACCTAACCCAAATGATTCTAACCCAAATGATTCACCAATGTGAAGTTTCGGACGCGCGGGTGTTTTGTGTAACATTCAGGAATATTTGGTGCACGATCAGTATTTTGATGTACGGATAATATTTTTGGTGAACACAAAAATATTATCCTTTATATACTCGTTTTTCAGTTGTATTTTAATGTTTAATTTATGAACTTTGCAATGGAACAATGAGGTTTTTGAATTTTTATGTCTTTCTCTTTTTTTGGTGTCTGGATTTTTTTTTCTGGGCTTTTTTTAACAATATTATAATGCATATTATACAAGGATGGTTCACATGCCATTTTTGTATTCAGGCGTCGCCGTCGCCGTCGGTGCCATCCTTCCAAAGCATTGGTAGTTCTATTTTTTTAACCGTAACAACTGAAAATGTCGGTCGTTATTTTGTTAATCCACTGATTATCAAAACATGAGCGAAATTTCTCAAAATATTCACTTTGTGGTGCCCAGATAAGCTGCAGGAATCAACATCGGTGGAAGTAAAGGTAACAATGTGCATAGGTGCGTACCTTTTTTTGCCTTCGCTCGTTTCGTTAAAACCAATTTTTTTGCTCATTCTCCATGTTTTATTTTGAAAATTATAATAGCATCCCTTAACACAGTGCCTCCAGTCAAAAACGGAATAAGTGGAGTTATGCCCTTTTGTTTTTATAGAACCATTGTAATCTACGTGTTCTGTTACATAACATATCAAAATGACTTGTCTCTAGCTGAATCCTAACTTGTTTTTTCTAATATATCAAAGGCATAACTCGACTACTTGTAAAGGCACATCCATCGATATCAAGAAAATTTCTGTGCTTAAGACTGTGGTCGCCTATTTTCGCGCTCGGATTTTAAACATCTGACGCTCGACGCCGCGTAGCGAGTGCGCGTGTGTGCGTTTTTCCTCATGTACGGCACACAGTTGCGATGCTGCGACGACTAAACGATCTTGATCTGTAGCTATGGCGTACCTATATTTTTTTGAAGTAAAAGCTAGAGGTTTACGGAGAAAATAAAAAGACTGTCCACAAAACATTATTAGTGTATTTTAATTAAATTTATACAAATATGGATGAAGAAAATAATATTATGTAGGTACTTATAAAAACTAAACTCATTTTACTTATTTGCTTAAGTATTTGTATACTTATAAGTAATTGAAGTTTTATAAAAGTATTTGTATTTGACATAGACTTATAAAAAAAGATGGACTCCGCGCTGCGTATATCGAAAGTGAAGCACAGTAAGTATGCCGGGACCGTTTGTACAAACACGCCTCGCGCACACATTTACATCATAGTATGCCGACCGGCCGCCATTACATGACACGAGCGACGGCGTCTTTGCAGGTACTCAAATCATGCACACATAGATCGGTAGGGTGCTTCACTTTCGATATGCGTGGCGCGGAGTCCATCTTTTTTTATAAGTCTATGGTATTTGACGACACGGTTGGCGCAGTGGCTGAGCAATTGACTGCTGCGCAGCATGTTGTGGGTTCGATTCCCGCACGGAACAAATATTTGTACGACCTACAAGTATTTGTTTCCGAGTCTGGGTGTTTTTCTATCTATAATATGTATGTATTTACAAAAAAAAATGTATATAAGAAGTTTATCAGCCATCTCGTTACCATAACACAAGCATTAGGTTGCTTAGCTTGGGACTAGATGGCGTTGTGTGAAATGTCCAAGGATGTTTATTTATTATTTATTTTATTTATTTGTCTAAGGGGATTGAGCGACTTTTCCTTGGATCTATAATTTCTGGGAGAACACAATCAGAATAAAATTTTGTTAACAGCGGAGCCATCTTTTGTCCAAAATCATCGTTTTTTTGTGTAAAACAGTTCAATTTAAGCCCAATTTCAATATAGATAAAGACGCCACGCGCTAGCTATAATTATTTATTTTTCTTGCGGCATTATAGGTTTAGCAACCGCATCAAGTTCATAAAACAGTTGAATTTGAACCAACAATAATACATAAATACATAAAGCCGCCTCATGCGCAAATGTTTGGTTTACTGTTTTCAAATTTCAAATAGGTAGGTCACCCCGCTGCCACAGAATAAATAATAGTACTGCTGCGTTCGTGTGGGGTTGGTTTTATAATGTTTAATAGCCTAGGCAGGTATTGTACGTGCCCAGTCGACCTAATGACTATACAGTCGACCACACGTCGCACGTCAGTGGTAAGTGATAAGGATTTGTATAGGTATCGTTTTCATAGTTTTCGATTTCGACTATAGCCAATAGTGAAGTCAAAATTAAAATCCAAGATGGCGGCTGCGAAAATTTTAAAATTTTTCGTCATGGATGTCGTTTTCATAGTTCTCGAGGATGAAGCCGATAGTGAAGTCAATCATCCTAGAAGGGATGATTGACTGCACTATGCGGCCCAAGAGAGCAATGCAATGGTGGCCCAATGGTAACGATCCCGACATACGAGTAGGTCATGGTTTCGAACTCAGGCAGGCACTTTGTGTAAATAATTTCATCACCACTACTCTCAAATCAGTGAAGGAAAATATCGTGAGGAAACCGCCTAGAACCTAAAATTCGAAGACATGTGACATCTACCAACCCGCACTGGGTCCTCGTGGTGTATTACGGCCCACTCCCTCTCACCGAGAGGAGCCCTGTGTCCCAGCAGTGGGAATATTATAGGCTGATTATGATTGAGACCCATTATGTTGTGAGCGAGCACGTTTCAGTGCCAGAGGTCATCACTGATGTGAGACGAGAAGATATATTACGCTCAACACCGCCGCGCGCGGCCCTTGTCCGATAAGAGCGCGGCTAGCCGCGCGTGGCAGCCGCGCTCAAATGCCGCTCTATATTTGGACACACCTTTATATAGTGCCTTTATCTATGCCTCACTCGTTTCGTATCGTTTAGTGCGGTCGCGATTTGAGTATATTTCCCACAGTTTTATTCATGTTTTCCTCGACCAATGTTTTCTTTCTGCGAACTACTGATCTTGCTTCTTGTACGAACCTTGCTACCACACCGGACACGGTACGGAGAACCCCGCATAAACGTTGGACTTGAACTTGTTATTTTGTATATTACGACCAGCCTACTGATTTCATATTGGCACCATGGATCGTTGTGTAAATTGTGGCAAAGTGACTAGAGGCTGTAGTTTACGTGGTCGTCGAGCTGAAGAACTTCAAAAATCAGCTGTTAAGTACCTATATGTAGATCGTTATGTAACCTCACTTTTATTACATCTCTTTTAACTCGGAACTCAGACCGCGAAAATCCGCAAAATGTTCAGTGATGGTTTGATAATATAGTAGCTATAAATTGACACCAATTTCATCTTTTTACAACCCAGGCCCAGGCCCAAGTTTATATGACATGGTTTCCGTCTCCTTTGTCACGGATCCACAATAGAGATTGTGGCAGTAGAGATTTCAAATAAAAATCTGATATAAATTTTTTCTCCATATTCATCCTCCAAAATTCTTGTAGCCATCTTGGATTTACATTTTGACTACACTATCGACGTTAGCACCCACAAGAACCATGAAAACGATACCCATGATGAAAAATTTGAAAATGTTCGCAGCCGCCATCTTGGATTTACATTTTAACGTCACTATCGGCTTTAGCATCCTCGAGAACAATGGGAACGATCCCCATGACGAAAAATTTAAAAATTTTCGCAGCCACCATCTTGGATTTACATTTTGACCAAATTATATTGTATTATTGATATTGTAATTACAATATCAATATTACAAGTAATACAACATAATTCAAGAATTGTAACATAATTCTCCTAAAGTAAGTGTGCCTACCACATTAGCTTCTTAAAATATTACTTAAATGAAAGGATTAAAAATATTTAGTCGCACTACAATTGACTATATATCACGCGAGGCGCATGCGCGGCGGCGGGAGGTCAACCGACATAGGTCCTGCGTCGAAGAGCGCCAGAGCGCGACTGACTTAGGCCGTTCGATGCACCCGATTTTATACTCACTTTAAAAAATTATTTTCGTAAATGATTGAAGACAGATATGTTTTATTTTTTACACATATATAAGTAGTACAATCTTTCTTCTTACGTATAAAATGATTTGTGTTGCCAAATGACTTTTAGATTCTGAGAAATGACGTGTTTTTTTGTAGTCGATTTCTCGATTTTTGATTATCTTAGACGTGATTAAAATACAAGTTAATGAATTAAAAATCAAACTTTTCTCAATGCATTTTAAATTTCAGGATATGCCTCTTCGAATGAATACCACTTTACCTTCTTAATTAGTAGTAATAATTGGTGTAAGATTAGTTCAAAGTTGAGCCTTCGCGCGTCATCTGGAAATCGCGCCTTCGAAATCGACTGTTTTCGTAGTCAATAATTCAATTTGAACAAGTTTTTTTTAATAGACTTTAAATAAAAATATATGATAATTACGATGATTGAAGTCAAAAGAAGCTAAAAAAATAAATTATGTGACCAAAATCACTTCAAAATCTCCCAAGTTCTCGATTTACGTATGAAAAATGCAACAACGCTCTTAATAGACACATCTACAAGAAATCCCAAAACAGAATCGAACCCAAAGGCATGAACACAGTTAATTTAATATGTCCGTAAGGATTGAGTCGCCAAATTTCGTATCTTAATGAAATTTAATACTTATTTAGTAGTAAGTTTAAAAATTTTGTAGGTTCGATCCTCGATTTTGTAGGTATAATACTTCAAAAGATATATGAACTTATAGGTGGCAACTCAATCTAAATGTTTGAATTGAGTCGCCACGTCAGAACTAAGAACATCATGGATGAATGTTTATCATAATTTGGTATGATTTAGTAGTATTTGAGAGTATTTAGTAGACAAAATCTGAGCTTGGTAGTGTTAAAATTAAAAAAGTTACAATACATTATGTGTGGCTCCTCAGACCATACACATACGACTGGTCATTTTTCAAAGAAGCAGTAGTTCAATTAATGTGCAATTTCAACATCATTTAGTAGTAAAAATATTAGATTTGTAGGATAAGAGTCGGCAATCACAAAAGAAAGAAATGGGAGATATAGCATATTTAATGTGGCTCCTCAATTCAGATGCTTCGGTAAATAGATTTGCCTCTAATCTACATAATCATGTGACGAAATTTCGAACAAAAAACGCCAATATTTTGTATAAATTTCTACTAAATGCACGTATAAAAAAATACAAAAAAAAGTACATATTTACGAAGTTATTAGCTATTCTTTAATTTCTTATGAAATTTTTTTGTGGGGTGACCATGAATACGTGATTTAAAAAGAAAATTTACGTCTCGTGGCTTATAGAAACAAAATCTATTTTGTCGCATGTTTTCAAAGTCAGCCTGTATAGTCGGACTTGCACAATTATTTTTTTGTTTGAAAGGTTATGCTCTCGAGGTGGTCCCATTGTCACCAAGTCAGAATCTGATGAAGAGATCCTTAAGAATTTTCGTTTATTGGCAACGACACTACCAGCCGCACTACCAGTAGTATCGTTTCCAATTAACGACACTACCAAGCCTATTTTTTTTGGATTATATTGTACAGTCAACACAGCAAACTTCATTATCATCATAGTTTCATCATGGAACTTGTGAAATTTTTTAAGGGTGTAAAACACTAGAGGTAAAAAAAAACACCTAAAACGTTCATGAGGTCAAAATGGATATCCAAGATGACGGCTGCAAAAATTTTCGCAGCCGCCATTTCAAGCCGACGCCGCGCGGCGCAGCGGAACGTGTCTACATTCGACACGTGCTCCCGCCCCGCCCTGCGTCTTTTTAATTTTATTTTTGTATTCTTCTTCCTCTTCCTCTTCTGCAAGAAGTCCGATTATAACAAGACCCCAGTCTATCATTATAATTTCACTCGAGCACTCGACCAAACTGCATCAATTCTACACGAAGTCTGGACGGAAATAGTAGAGACTGTAGTAGTGTAGTCGCGCGGCTTCGTGAGGTGCAGCACCGCTCTTGCACAACGCGCGTACCGGCGAAGCACCGCTGCGTCGCGATGCATCGCTATACGCTGCGAGGCATCACGAGGCGCAGCGCTGCATGGTGCAACGTATTCTAAATTCTCACAATGAAATGTGTATATTTTCGTGTAGAAAATAAAGTTATATTTTGAGTCGCTCTTTTAAAATGTGCGCGCAGCATCGCGTCGCGTCGCGTCTCGGTGTGAGCTGACTCTAACTCGCGCATTTGCTCTAGGAGACCACAGATGGGCATCGGGACTACTCAATTATTGTATTTCGCGGGTTGCGATTCGATTAGTGGACCTACCACTTATTATGTGCTGTTTTTTAAAACATATAGTATAGGGATAGTTCCTTTTTAGGGTTCCATACCAAAATGGTAAAAAAGGAACCCTTATGGTGTGACTCAGTCTGTCTGTCTGTCTGTCTGTCACAGCTGGATATCTCAAGAACTACTAATGCTATCAACTTGAAATATGGAACAGTTTTAGATGATGTTTACCCAACTATTTTGCAAATAAGAAAGAAATAGAAATATTTATACTTTTTTTGCAACATTGATTGAAAGGGGGTCTTAAAAATTCAAAGTGGGTTTACTATGGCATATGGGGTATGATATGAAAGAACGCTATTTGCACATTCTCAAACATTTTTTTTCTTTTTTATAGGCCGCATAGTTTTCGACTTTTGATGAAAAATGTAAAAAAAAATACCGTTCCCCCCCTTATCTCCGAAGTTTGCAAAGCGAAAAATCTGCAAATATTCTGTATGATAGAAGTTTATGTAAAGATTACAGGAAAAATAAAACGATGTCTCTAAATAGCACACTTTTTCAGAAATCGGAACGGAACCCTCGGTGCGCGAGTCCGACTCGCTCTTGACCGGTTTTGTAACATTGTTATTATATGTAATTTGCATAATTATCTTTGTTGGCACATCTTGATTTCAATTGTGATTTGTTTTAAAACACAAAAGCGCTTCGATACAAAATCGTAGTTATAAACGCTTACCATAACATCAGAGGTATCAATGGGCAGTTTCAATAGTTTTTTTACAATTAGTATTAATGTGTTTATTTATTAGGTAAGTTAGTATTTAAGTGGCAATTATTTAGAACGTATAGGAAGAACACTTTATTATTTTTCTCCTTTACGAAGTGAATAATACAATTCTGTTAGAAATAAGTAGGGATTTTATTAAAAAAATAAATTTCAAAAACTAGTCATCCTGGTTTCATTTAACATCATCATCATCATCATTTCAGCCGAAAGACGTCCACTGCCCCCCCCCCCCAAAAGGGACCTCATTCTTAACTCGATCTCGCAGAAAAACACCGAGCATAACCCTCTTCTTTGGCTTTTGGGTGACCTTGAGCTTTCTTATGAGGCCCATTGTAAAACGCTACGTCTTAGTGCCGTAAATCATAACTGGCAACACACACTGGTCAAAGACTTTTGTTTCGAGACACTGCGATATTTTGGACAAGAAGATCTTCCGTACCTTCCCTAACTTAACGAAGCTGGACTTACCTAGTTTGACCGTTTGTCCCAGGTACACAAACAACATGGTCACTCTCAATAGCGAATTCTTAATGAATATCGAAAAGTATTTTTTTTTCAGATACCGAATATATACAATGTTGATTTGTACATAAGTATTTTGTAGACATTTATACTAAATGTTAGTGTCTCTGGTTATTGATTCCGTTGTGATCTCAGGTAGATACAATCAATTATTTATTTGCAGAACGTCAGGACTGAGGAGCCAAATAAAATGCGTTTATTTACCAAATTCACTCAGTTTTACTACTTTCTCTATATACTACAAATTCGAACACACTTACTACTAAATGTTCTTTGGAGTGGAATATAAATTGACTAATTACTTTCATGGAAATTCACGTTCTTATGATTGATTGATTGATGGATTGAGGAGCCACATTAAAAGTATTGTATATTCTTCAATATCAACAGTACAGGACTCAGATTTTTAGTAGGTACTATACACAACTACTACTAAATCATACCAAATAATGATAAACATTCATCCATCATGTACCTAGTTCTGACGTGGCGACTCAATCCAAATATTTAGATTGAGGTGCCACCTTTATGTTCATATATCTTTTGAAGTATTATACCTACAAAATCGAGGATCGAACCTACAAAATTTTTAAACTTACTACTAAATAAGTATTAAATTTCATTAAGATACGAAATTTGGCGACTCAATCCTTACGGACATAATTTAATTACAAAAAGACACAACCCATGTAGTGCCAAAGTTTTTTAAACACAGTAAGAAATAAATGCAGATAATCCATTTGGTAATCATGTTTGAAAGGGAACAACTGCATTTCTATAAATAGCATATAATTCATAGCCCTAGTTTCTCAAAAAATTAACTGAAGTAAAAATTTTCACTTTGGTTCATTTATGGAGATAATTTTATTTTATACGTATTAAATTGAAGTTTTCTAGACAAACTTTTAAAAGTGATATCACATCATTTTATTTTAAGCTTGTTTACAATTAAACCGATCATTAAGACTTGTAACTGATTTTTGACACTTGTTGTTCGAACTTTCCGTTGTTTGGTCAGTGTGTTTAGTGTTTGTTATCTCCATAGCGGAATAACAAAACGAAACGCGGCAGAAAAAATACTAAGTTAGTGTTAAAACTATCTGAAATTGTAATCATTTTATGGAATTACTTTGATTTAAACTGTGGCATGCTCATATTCTATCAACCTAGTACTAGAAACCAAACTTTTTACTACTAGTAGGTACCTTCCCCCTTGTTGAACTTTGTTAAGACGCGGTCTGACTACGATTTTAAACGGCACACAACCGCGTATTCTATTGTCACCATTAGCTGGCTTGAAATAAGGTTGAAAATTTAAAATAATATTTGTGTTGCCGACATGTCACTAACCTGCGAATTTGCATTTATTTTCCTAGTTTTCTTTACATTATTCAGAATATACACAATAAATTAAATAGTTATCCGGTGAAAGTTTTAAAAAATGCTAATTCTATTAAATTCTTACAAAAATGAATGTCGTTATCCCTGAAAATACTGAGATGTTCAACGCCAAAGCTTATTTTTGTGGAGCAAATTCCAAAATTTTTATTGGGAATAACAAACTATTTTTTACTATTCTATTTGGTTAACATTTTTCTTTAAACCCTTCTCTGTCCACTGTATTTTTTGCGTCGGATAGTTTCATTGTGTTACGTCATAGTCGACAATCCAAGAAACCATTTTTTGTGATTATTGAGCTAACACCGCGCCTTCAACAACGTTATTGGTATGAGTTACATGGATTGATTGTACCAATAGGTCGATGCATTTTATAGATGCCTATAAAGTTATACCTTACTGTTTTTGATATACGTCTTAGAATTATTTTAAAGCTGATTTATTTATCATCAATACCAACAAATAAAAGGTACACTGGCCGAATATAAGCTGGTTCAAAAACACAAACCGATCAGCTGGTTGTCAACTAAAAAGCCCATCTAAATGGTGAAATTGATGATTTTAAACAAATTTCATTCCAAAAACATGGAAGAGTCAAAATTAGCATTTCATTGAGTGTCATCTCTGATACACCTCTCCCAATAAGCGTGGAGAAAAAAAGAGTTATAATGACACTTCTACATAAACACATAACGTCACGATTTCTAAATGAATTTGCCGACTTCTGAATCGGAAAGAGCAGAAGACGATTCTGACTTAAATTTTAAACCAGGCAATGAAGAGGACAGCGAGGACAATTTTATTGAAATGTTTTATTTAAAGCGTTGATTCATTACATAAATGTAAGATTTAATAGACTATTGTTTTAATGGTTTTAATTATACATTTTTTGTTAGTTATTTAAATCCTCGACATCGATAGCAGAAGGAAATATGTCTTTACATCTGTCTTAAGTATTTATATAATAAGGCAATAACTCGTAATATTACTTTAAATACGACCAAAATGACTAGTATAAACAACGTTATTTCATTATTACTTCGTTAACAAGGGAACAACTGAAGAAAAACTAAAAAAATATATAGTAGGAGTGACTGAATGTGGAAATGATTCCCGTTAAATGAAAGGCTTTTTTTTACCCACAATGTAAGTTTAAAAGAAGTTTTGATTTGGAAAATGAGTGTTCGCATTGCCGCGTCACATGTCTTTCATACAATGGAGAACGTAGAAATTCGATAGCAATAACTAAATAAAAATCATTCGCGCTCGCGTTGCCTTTGAGGTCCACCAAAAAACCGCCAATTTGGGGATCGCCAGGCAAGGCCAACGGCAAGTGAAGCGACCTGTTCACACATTCGCATTGCCTATTTTATTTCCCATTTCCTTGCAAGTTGCCGTGGAAATGGGACGAATGTAAACGGCGTAAGTATAGCAAGAACTAGGTCGCCCTATAACGTTATGACTAACAAAATTAAGGCTTGTCCGCCGTAACAAGCGCTCACTGTCGGACTGCATATAAAAGAAAGAGAAGCGCGATGACACAACGCTTGCAAAATATGAAGTAATTACCGATTAAAAAAAATCTAGGGATTGGACTAAAAAAGTAATGACATGAAATCATTCCTTATTATTTTGTAAAGAACTGTATAAATTTATGAACACTTTTAATGAAAACTGTAGGAGTAATATGGTAACAACTCGAAAAAATAAACAGAAATAGACCTGGGTTTAGCCTTTTTTTTCTTTACTTCTACAAACTAAAATAGATTTCAGGACACATGAAATCACTTCTTGTGTATTCTAGATTATTGTGTATTTTTTTTGGATCAAAATGGTGCTAAGTTACTGTAAACGAACACAGTCATCGCATAATATTTGTAACTAGACGTCTAAATGTGGAAGCTTGTTATTAGCAAATTTTCCAACCTACGAACTATTGTAAATTTTTGCTATTAGTCTGTAAAACAAAATAAATAAATAAATAAAAAAACCGGTCAAGAGCGAGTCGGACTCGCGCACCGAGGGTTCCGTTCCGATTTCTGAAAAAGTGTGCTACTTAGAGGCATTGTTTTATTTTTCCTGTAATCTTTACATAAACTTCTATCACATAGAATAATTTCAAATTTTTTTCTTTGCAAACTTCGGAGATAGGGGGGCACGGTATTTTTTTTGACATTTTTCATCAAAAGTCGAAAACTATGCATACTAAAAAAAAATTAAATATAGTTTGAGAATATGCAAACAGCGCTCTTTCATATGATACCCCATATGCCCTAGTAGCCCCACTTTGAATTTATTAGAACCCTTTTCACTCCCTCTTACAAAAAAAAAAATAATTATTTTTATTTCTTTCTTATTCTCAAAATAGTTGGGTAAACGTCATCTATAACTGTTCCAAATTTCAAGTTTATATCATTAGCAGTTCTTGAGATATCCAGCTGTGACAAACAGACAGACAGACAAACAGACAGACAGACAGACAGACTGAGTCACACCATAAGGGTTCCTTTTTTACCATTTTGGTACGGAACCCTAAAAACAACAAAAACAACAAAACAAACAACAATAAAACAAAACAATCAACAAAACAACAAGAAAAAAAACAACAAAATTAATAACACTGTTGTCAAACTGATCATTATACCTACTATCAAACATGAGATCATTACCTGCTTCGCTACGCTCTCATTGTATTATGCGACATACTAAATATTTAGAATGTACAAATTAACTCGTGTGAGAATAGCCTGTCATTATTTTTGAATAGTGACAGAAATCGACTACTTTAGAGAAGCTATGATGATGATGGCTCTGCTATTAGCGAAGACTTTAATAATGGGTTATTCAAAGACAATGACAAACTGAAAAAATATTTCCTTCAGTAAATCATTCTGAGATAAAAATCGAGGCGTTTAAATTGACATGCTTCTGCATGTAGTGGAAACATATATTATATCGCTTTTAGCTTCAAAAAACTGGTCAAGAGCGAGTCGGACTCGCGCACCGAGGGTTCCGTACCATCATTTATATATTTTTGTTGCTAATTTCTGAAAAAGTGTGCTATTTAGAGACATCGTTTTATTTTTCCTGTAATACATAAACTTCTGTCACATAGAATAATTTCAAATTATTATCTATGCACACTTCGGAGATAAGGAGGAGAGACCGGTATTTTTTTTAAAATTATTCATCAAAAGTCTAAAATGATGCGGCCTAAAAAAAAATGTTTGAGAATGTGCAAACAGCGTTCTTTCATATGATACCCCACATGCCCTGGTAAATTTTTAAAGACACCCTTTCAGTCCTTGTTGCAAATAAAATACATACATTTTTATTTATTTTCTTATTTACAAAATAGTTGGACTAACGTTGTATAAAACTGTTCCAAATTTCAAGTTGATAGCATTAGTAGTTCTTGAGATATCCAGCTGTGAAAGACAGACAGACTGAGTCGCACCTTATGGGTTTCTTTTTACCATTTTGGTGCAGAACCCTAATTAGCCTCGTGTAACCTGTCCAGGTTTTAATGCCCATGTAACTGTAAGAAAGGTGTTTGTTAATCTTGTTTTTTTTTCGTATCAATGACAATACTACACTACTTTGAATCAGCATTACTCACACGAGTTATTTCGGTTTACGAATTGGACGGTTTGGCTGTCACGTGTTTATCGTCATTATCTTCTTCCATTTTTTTTCGGCATGTTCACGTGAGTATTTGAGAAAGTTGAATTCATCGTCACGGTCTTCTATTTATAACTTTGGTGTGACAAATTCATAATATAATGGGTGTAAATAGACGCCTAATGAAGCCGAAAGTCACTGTTCTACCCGCCGATACAGACCATACCTGGAACCTTCTGGTTACGGAGAAATTGAAGGTCAAAGTTCCAGCTTTTTTTTCACTAAAAATGTATATTTTTGAACATGAATGATGTAGCCAATATTTTGTAACAATATTTTGATTTAAAAGAGTGTCCGTGGAGTTTCTTGCCCGTTCTTCTCCATAGGAACCTACTACGCTTTGGAATGGGTAAATAGCTTCATCTTTCTGACTGACCGGCACCCTTTGACAATTCAAAAGTGCCTGTAATTGGTTTATCTATCCATCTATCTTTATAAATCAAAAGAGAAGTGCTGACTGAATGATTGACTGACTCATCAACGCCCAGCCTAAACCCTTAGACCTAGTAAGCTGAATTTTTGCACAGAGGTTTCCTTTATAATGTAGACAAGGAATAAGCATGGAATTCCCGGTAATACGTTCCCGTGGGATATTTTCCGACATCCACGCGGGTGAGGGTGCTGGGAAAAGCTAGTTTGAAATAAATGGTTTGAGTTTTTTGAGTTTCGAGTTTGGATCGTAGCAGGTGGTTCTGTAGATTCTGATTACCTCCATCGCGTGAGCATAAGTATGTAAATTCATATTAATTCATGTTCAGAGTTTAGTCACATAGTTACATTAGTACTTATCGAGTTAACCCGAATATTCGAACACGGACGGAAAAAATATTTTCTTAAAAATAATAAAGTTTTTAGTTAATTTTTAAAATTTGATGTGATACCTACCTACTCTCTTTATGTTTCTTTCAATATGGCCGTTTATTTGTTTTGTTAATATGTGGATAATGAAGTGGGCTGTAATATTGTGAAAACCTCTTAGGTTAAATACTTAAGTGGTTAGGTACCACTTATAAAGTAAACCTTATAATTGTGGCTCTTTATAAATTGACCTTCAATAAATAAAATAAGACGAGTTTTCCGGTTACGAATGTGTCCTATACTTAACCACTGTCAATAGATACACAGACAATATGTTATTCCATTGCAAAGCCTTTTTTTAAGATTTTTAGGGTTCCGTACCTCAAAAGGAAAAACGGAACCCTTATAGGATCACTTGTTTGTCCGTCTGTCTGTCTGTGTCTATCTGTGTGTGTCTGTGTCTGTGTGTGTGTTGTGTAATATCAAATACGTAGGTCTGTGGTTTCGAGTTCAAAAAAACTCAAGCTGCTAAGTCAATGCAACAAAAACATACGACATATTTTGATACATATTATTTTATTTATGCGACATATTTTGATACTCGCAAGTAAATAAAAACCTGTAGGGTACTTCCCGTTGTTCTAGAATCATGAAATTTGGTAAGAAACAAGGTCATACAACACAAATAAAGGAAAAAGTCCGAAAATTGTTAGTCTGTAATTCTATCATATAAAAAAATGTTTAAGTCTGTCAAGACCCTTTTTCTCGAAGGACGCGTGGAGATATCAAGTTGAAATTAATAGTAAATACGTAGGTCTATTGTCCCTTAGAGTTCTAAAAAAAAGTGTCTAAGGCAATGCAATAAAAAATACGGGCATTTTGCGACACGTTTTGATACTCGCAACACTGTCGCAAGTAAATCAAAACCTATAGGGTGCTTCCAGTTTACCTAGAAAAATGAAATTTGGCAAGAAGCAAGGTCTCCCAGCACAAGTAGAGGAAAAAGTCCGAAAATTGTGAATTTGTAATTTTTTGAAGTAAAAAATTTAATTTTGGGATCCAATGTTAAGTTTGATTTTGGGATACATTCTTTTCAACTACGGAACCCTTCATTGTGCGTGGTCCGACACGCACTTGGCCGGTTTTTTTTTTTGTTAGGAACCTTCTCCGACGCGCACAAAACAACTTCCCAAAGTTTTATCAAGATAATTCGAATCATTTTCGAGTTTTTGCGACACTAACGCAAGGAAATTGATTTTTAGTACGCAGGGGTCGCGAAAAAAATCTGCTGTTGCCTACAGTTATGGTCGTAAATCACGACAAAATATACGGAACAGCTGATTTTTTTTCGCGATTTCAAACTTGGTCCCGTAGTAAAAGTTATTCGGTATGATGGTCTAAAGCCCTTCTTAAAGTTTTTAGAGTTAATTTTGTAACATCATAAATTATAAGGAACTTTTGTGCAAAGTTTAATGCTTCTAGATCCAGCGGTTTATATAGACTGTGCGTTGTCTGTGAGTGAATGAAGTCATAATTTTTAACGAAGATACCGACAAGCCTCCAATATTTTTTCCACTGCACATAATTTACAAGTGACTTAATCAAAATGAATGATTACACCCCTGTGCCCTTGAGTCAGGAAACCACGAAGGTTTGCGATCATTATTCATTTAAATTGCTCGTCTGTCCAAAAACAGGTTCAAAAATAAATAAGACTCATCCCGCAATTATTATAATAATTAAGGATGTTCACTGTCATGGGTCACAACATCTTCCGATAAAGTCAATTTAAGTGGTAAATGACAGATGACACTAGTACACGACTACCTTCAAATCTTAAAAAGGATGGATTTCCATGTTAAAACATCTGCAATGGTAATTACATGAATATTTTCGCGTATGGCAACTATATGCACGTATGGTGACTTCAGACGTGGGTACAATAAATAATCAATGAGAGTTTGAGGGTCGAGGTTACGTTCGGAACCAGCAGATTTATTATTTCTCTTTTTAGTGAAGTAGGTAAATAATTATTGTGAATTCAAACTGAATTATACATACTTCTAAAGGCAAACCGCAGGACCTGTTATCGTTCATGGGCATATTTATGATGATACTTACGAAAAACGGAAATATCCACCATATCTTAACCTGGATAAAAATCAAAAACCCCTGCACACTTGTTCAATTTCGTCGATTGATAAATGTTTTTGACTAAAAGTAGGTACAGTCAAATACACAATATGTTCGTCACCTTAAGGGCTATTTATTTTTGCTCGTTCCACGATAGAATCTGCTTTACCGACTCAGCAATAAGAATTGCGACCATAGATAAAAAAAAGAGGGAGATGTGCCCAGTATATTAAAATGTATCGGAACCCTGTGACTCCACTTTGTCCCTTTGTCGCTTTCATTATTTTAGATACAAATACGGTAAAATACTTGTACTTACATATGGAAAGTGATTCCATAATTTACATGGCTTCGGTTTTTACAAGAAACCACTGAACAACACGACATTCTTATAAATTGTCACGGCCATAGTTGAAACCGCACTAGTTCGTGGAGACGAAAATTGTACTATGAACGGCGGTGATTCAGCCGTCTTTTTTACATGTCAGGCCGACAGACAGACGACAGACTAACAGTAAAAAAATATGTATTTCTTAGAATGGCCACGCCATTAAAAACAGTTTTAGGCTGATGTCAACTCGACATTGGTCTTTTGATTTTGTTATCAAGTAAATAATATAGATTTTTATGCAACAGTATTCAGCATCAAAAGATGTTACATATTATTATCCTCTGACTTGATAAAGCCTAATCATTTTAAAACTGACGAAGATATAAAAGGCTTCACTGAACATACATGATCCTCACATACAATTCATCGATAGACGTAATCAAACAAGTGTGCAAACGCCTTTTGAGGGAACGTTATTATTATTATTGTGATTAAAATAATATGTTAATGTATAAATTCACTAATTGGTTACTGCTATACGGAATGACCAAGCCTGGTTGCTACGTTCGTGGTACAACATTTTTCCCTTTAGATAACGACCGTTAAATGTTAAAATAATTACATTATGTAGTTCATTAAGAGTGTTCGCGAAGACTTGTTGCGTTTTATGTAAATTGTGTTAGATTTTTGTTAAAAAATTATGTGACTTGTGAACCAAACATTCAAATTTTGGTTTTATCTGTGTCCCGGGTTCTGTGTGTGTTTCGCAAAATTAGAAGTGGTTGGTAGGTTTAGATATAGACACATGGCAATTTCGTAAATAGAAAAATACGGATATTATGATGATGTAGAAAGGAAACTGAAGCTATGCAACGTTCTTCAACGTGCATTTCCACGAAAAGATGTCGCGTTATGTCATGTGGTCGGGTCCTTTTTTTTTATTTTGTGGATGGGAAATCATCAAATGACTTCTCCCGCTCTGGGTGGAGCGGAAGGGCGTGTCAGACTTTTACTGACTAAAACCCACCCGTGTTCCTTCAGTTGCCTATGCCAGGCGGTATCTTTTTCGAACAACCCGCGACCCTGGCGGTATGTGGTCGGGTCCTAAATCTCTGTTCTACATAGATTAGATGATTTTTATATCTCGGTGAATGTTTACATCTATCTTGACATGTAATCTATTTTGTCCCGCTTTTGTATTTTATCCTTTCACACTAATAATATAAAGGCGAAAGTTTGTTAGTGTGTGTGTGTGTTTGTATGTTTGTTACTTCTTCACACTGAAACGGCTGGACCGATTTGGATCAAAATTTGGTATGTAGATAGCTTATACCCTCGATCAACACATAGGCTACTTTTTATACCGGTCTACGCGGGTGAAACCGCGGGGCGTAGCTTTTTTAACTATATAAATAGGATTTTTTCTTGTTACAGTTGCAGAGTTGGTAACGCGTCGCACCACTAAATCAACATGAACTCAGTTATTGGACTCAGTCCGAAGAATCCCAGCTGGGACTTGAACAAGAGTAAATGTGAGTAGTCTTCTGCCATAACATTTTAGAATAATACTTACGTATTATAGTGCGTATAATTTTCGTATGTGTGTGCTCTTAAGACGGTGAAAGAAATCATTGTGCGGAATCCGGCATGGAACCCCTGTATAATCGGACCCGGCGCTTTTATATAGTAGCTATTATTTTTTTGTGTAGAATAGACTCTTTTAGTGTATTTTTGAAAACCCCAAAGAGCGCAAAATAATAGCCGCCGAGAAAAAAAAGTCGCCTTTTTACAGTAGCAGTACCATTGACCTTGACCTCAAGGTCAATGAGACTGAGGTCAAGCTTTCGTCGTCTAATATACGAGACATTCACCCCCTCATCTAACCCAAATTATTCACCAATGTGAATTTTCGGATGCGCGGGTGTTTATAGTAGTACAGTGGAGCCTCCGACATGTCCTAGAATCAAAAAAATCGAAGACATGTGACATTTATCAGTGGTGGATTACGGCCCACTCCCTCTCATAGAGAGGACGCCTGTGTGCCAGCAGGGGATTACCGGGGACATCCGGGTTATTAATATCCACTACTTACATCATAATTACAGGGTGAAATTTTAATGGTTGTTTTTCTCTTAGCCCCTCAAGTGTCTGAGTTTTGCTAATTTTAGACCCAAAACACCAGCGAGTGGGGAGGGTTGGGGGTTAGTTGCGTACCCCATAGGTTCACAACTACTGATGATGATATTTTTCCCATCGGATGATGTTTTTTTACGTTTATATATATGTGATCTAAGCTTATATACCTATTATATAAAGTTTTGTCCTTTTGCACACTTGGGGTGCATTTGACACGCGGTGGGGGAGAGGGGGTTAGTTGCGAACTCCATAGGTTCACTACTAATGATGATGATTGGTTTTCCATCGGATGATGTTTTTTTTACGTTTATATTATATGTGATATAAGCTTATATACCTAGTATCATAGTTGTACATACCTAGTATCCTAGTACCATACTTGTTTTACAAATTGTTATTTTTATTTTGTTGTGCTTTGCGTCATGTTTACCGCAAATAAACGTATTTCTTTCTTTCTTTTTTCTTTCTAGTATTTTAATGGTTTTTCTTATGCACACATGGGGTGCATTCGCCACTTCAGGGGTTAAAGGGTCATGGTACTCATCATTATGAATAAAATAAAATCTGCTGTTCAGTACATTTATTTACATCAAACTCATCAAAATGTAGGGAGCAGCTGATTTGTTTTTGCGATTTCAGGTTTGGCCACATAGTCAAATTTGTTCATAAAGATATGTACAATAACCCTTTAACGAGTTGAATGCCGTAATTACAGACACAATTAAAAAGCCGTTGTGTCTCACGTGGATCCGCGTTCCGGCTACGAAGGGTTAAGAGGGTAAACAACCATTAAAATTTTATCCAGTATACAAATTTAGCAGATCAGGAGGCCTTCGTATCTAAATAACAGCCACACGGGTCAATCGTTCAAGGTTAAGCTACAGCTTGTCGTGGTTGTACCGCGGATGCCTGACCATCCATTCCATTCCATACCACCCCTCCGCGCCTCAAAAAACACGTTAAGCCGTCTGAAAATCTGACAATCAGTTTGAGCAAAGGGTATCGTGTTAGGCAATGATATATTAGAGGAAGATATGTCACGCGCTAACATCGCAATCACTAAAACTGGACTCGGTGCACGACTACATGCACCGAAACTCGCACATCTGTGATCACAGTCGCAAACCTATAGTTACCGATAGACAAGGACAGAGATAGGAGCTGGCGTTATTGTGCAAGCGAAATCGCGTTAGCCGCCGAATGCTTACGAATGACATTATGGAATGACATTGCATATCTATCCCGCTCTGACAAACATGGCGAAACAAACATTATATATTATTATAATGTTCAACAAATTAACATTTTTGGCTGTACTTACGAGTGAAAATTAATACCGTGGAACTTGTTTAGGGTTTGTGAACTATTTGTGCACATTTTCAAACCACAGGAAGGCATTGTTGCTGCTTATTTAGACGATTACGGTAATTAAACGCCAGTTCGATTGTGACTAAGGTCAATAATTGTGTGCGGTTAACTCAATTTATGCGGTCCACGTCGAGGCGCGCGAACCTTATCTTACTAATTTATACATCAATGGTGTTAGGGCGAATTTTACAAATAAAACTGAACCATAAGTATCGTAAACTACGTGCAAGAGTTCATTGCTGAAATTTGCCCGTAAATGGGTTGCGGAAATGCGTAGTCAGATGCAGTCCGACCTCCCACCACATTATCTTCCCACAAAGACTTTTAAAAAAAGGAGGACTCCGCGCCACTAATATCGAAAGTGAAGCACAGTAAGTATGCCGGGACCGTTTGTACAAACGCCTCACGCACACATTTATATCATAGTATCCCGACCGGCCGCCATTACGTGACACGAGCGACGGCGTCTTTGCAGGTACTCAAATCACGCACCTATACATCGGTACGGTGCTTCACTTTCGATATGCGTGGCGCGGAGTCCTCTTTTATTTATACGTCTATGACTTCCCATTGCATAAATTACACAAACGAAGCGATGATCTAGTTATTGAAACGGATGAGCGTTGTTAAACTTTCAAATTGAAAACTGTTATAGCGGTTGTGTATTATGCAATGATAGTGCAGGGCTCGGAATTAATACAAATATATTCCAGGACTCCTAAATCGGGCCACCGTGGTTTTTATGTTATAGGGCTAAAACATCAAAATTATGATGTGAGAGAAAAAGTTTTTGTGCCGTTTTGAAGCTGACATACATACTGGCCATCTTTTCGATAACACCATTGTTCCAAAGAATACATCACGAATTTGAAAAGAGAAGAAAATTGGAGTTAGCATCTATAATGCTGAGGCTACATTAGCGGGCTATGGCGAATATTCGCGTTATCGCAATAAGCCGCAATGGCCAGGTAGATCGTAGCACCACGTAGTAAACGGGCCATAACGAATGCTTATCGGGGCACTGTCGATAAACTGGCGCGCATCAAAGGGTTTTGTCGCGGCAATATTCGCTTGCGGTGGCCACATCTGCGTCACTTCAGTGCAGTCCAGACTTTGAAGCGTCGAACACCACCCAGCACGATGTGCGCGCCAACACGACACGAGTCTTCGTTCGCTAATGTAGCCCCAGTCAATCAATCTGCCTAGCCTTTTCCCAACTATGTTGGGGTCGGCTTCCAGTCTAACCGGATGCAGCTGAATACCAGTATTTTACATGGAGCGACTGCCTGTCTGACCTCCACAACCCAGTAACTGGGTAATACGATACCCCTTGGTAAGACTGGTTGTCAGACTTTCGGGCTTCTGACGACCCGTAACGACTGTCAAAGATCCACGAATAACAGCCGGGACCAACGGCTTAACGTGCTTTCCGAGGCACGGAGGAATCTCGATATGTAAAGATGGTCACCCATCCACTGACCAACCCCGGCAAGCGTAGCTTAACCTGACGGATCGACCCGTGCGGCTGTTATTACTTAGCCACGAGCTCCTCAGCTAATGTAGCCCCAGTATAAGTCAGTAATAAGATAGCCTTGTTGTCTTTCGGCAGTTTTGATTTGTCTTGACAAGTACTATAGACCAGCTGGTCGATTCTGTAAAATCAAAATTCGATTCTGTAAATCTCACCGTGAAAACTTGCGTGGAGTGAGCTGTCAGTGTCATCCCACGGATTCTAGGGATTGACCAAATTACATTTACAATCATAATCGAGATTTAAATTATATTTTTTATGCGAATTCTATACATAATGATTTTATATTATTTGTAAGCTAGTAAGTATGGTGTCTAAACATTACTATTTAGGGAGTTTTAAAATAACATAGTCAAATAAAAAATGTTTTGTAAGTTTATTTAAAAACCCCTTATATGGTAGTAATGTTTAGACACTTAAATAGGTACTAGCTTTGAAATAATATAAATTGACCACTAGAATAGCGTAAAAAGTATTATTAAAATCTCGATTATGACTGTAAAAATGTGCTTGGTCCATCCCTAGCATCAGGTGGAATGACACTGACGGCTCACTCCATGCTCACTTCACTTAAGTTGTCACGGTGAGATGATTACAGAATAGCGTTGCTGGGTCGAAATCTAGAGTGATCGTGGAGCCAGAAGATTGCCACAAGAACTGACCAACTAAATAAGATAGCCCCCATGTGTTTCGGCTCGTCGGTTTTGTCTTGACGAAAACTATAGCCCAAAGTTTAGTCTAAGGTCTGATAGTGGCGAATGGTGGCTAGAGGAACACCTCAACTTTACGAGATGGTCCTGTTGTGTTGGACTCGTCGGATTTGTCTTAACAAGGACCTCACAAGTGAAGCTGATAGAACAAAATTATTTTATCAAATTCTAATGCTAAAAGTACAAAATAAAATTTAAGTAAAAACCTTTTTAAGAACAAGCTTTTAATGAACTTAAAAGTACTAAATAACTTTTGCGTTAACTTAAAACTTTAATATTTTCTTAAATGCTTGAGGCGTAAATGTCCTTCTTACACGATACGATAAGAAATAAAAAGTAATTAGATTCTTTGAAAGTTTTTATTGGCTATTTGTTAAAATAATAATCAAAATATTTTATTTCACATAAATCTAGTTAGAGTTACTCGCACTTGCGAGTTGGACAGCTCGAAGCCGAGTAACTTCAAGATTTTTTTATTTCAACATTATTACCGAGTAGCTGCAGCAACTCGTACTGTGTAAACAGTTAATACAAGCCGAGATACTGACATGGGAGTACACAGTGCGAGCAGCTGTCTACTGTCTAGTCAGCAGCTCGCACTGTGTAAACAGCCAAGGCAAGCCGAACTACTGACATGCGAGTACACAGTGGAAGCAGCTGACTACTGCCTAATCAGCAGCTCGCACTGTGTAAACAGCCAAGGCAAGCCGAGCTACTGACATGCGAGTACACAGTGGAAGCAGCTGACTACTGCCTAGTCAGCAGCTCGCACTGTGTAAACAGCCAAGGCAAGCCGAGCTACTGACATGCGAGTACACAGTGGAAGCAGCTGACTACTGTCTAGTCAGCAGCTCGCACTGTATAAACAGCAGGCAAGCCGAGCTACTGACATGCGAGTACACAGTGGAAGCAGCTGACTACTGCCTAATCAGCAGCTCGCACTGTGTAAACAGCCAAGGCAAGCCGAGCTACTGACATGCGGGCACACAGTGGAAGCAGCTGACTACTGCCTAATCAGCAGCTCGCACTGTGTAAACAGCCAAGGCAAGCCGAGCTACTGACATGCGAGTACACAGTGGAAGCAGCTGACTACTGCCTAGTCAGCAGCTCGCACTGTGTAAACAGCCAAGGCAAGCCGAGCTACTGACATGCGAGTACACAGTGGAAGCAGCTGACTACTGCCTAATCAGCAGCTCGCACTGTGTAAACAGCCAAGGCAAGCCGAACTACTGACATGCGAGTACACAGTGGAAGCAGCTGACTACTGCCTAATCAGCAGCTCGCACTGTGTAAACAGCCAAGGCAAGCCGAACTACTGACATGCGAGTACACAGTGGAAGCAGCTGACTACTGCCTAGTCAGCAGCTCGCACTGTGTAAACAGCCAAGGCAAGCCGAGCTACTGACATGCGAGTACACAGTGGAAGCAGCTGACTACTGCCTAATCAGCAGCTCGCACTGTGTAAACAGCCAAGGCAAGCCGAACTACTGACATGCGAGTACACAGTGGAAGCAGCTGACTACTGCCTAATCAGCAGCTCGCACTGTGTAAACAGCCAAGGCAAACCGAGCTACTAACATGCGAGTACACAGTGCGAGCAGCTGTCTACTGTCTAGTCAGTAGTTCGCACTGTGTAAACAGCCAAGGCAAGCCGAGCTACTGACATGCGAGTACACAGTGGAAGCAGCTGACTACTGCCTAATCAGCAGCTCGCACTGTGTAAACAGCCAAGGCAAGCCGAGCTACTGACATGCGAGTACACAGTGGAAGCAGCTGACTACTGCCTAATCAGCAGCTCGCACTGTGTAAACAGCCAAGGCAAGCCAAACTACTGACATGCGAGTACACAGTGGAAGCAGCTGACTACTGCCTAATCAGCAGCTCGCACTTTGTAAACAGCCAAGGCAAGCCGAGCTACTAACATGCGAGTACACAGTGCGAGCAGCTGTCTACTGTCTAGTCAGTAGTTCGCACTGTGTAAAACAGCCATTCGTGAAAAAATGTTAAGGGCCCCTTTTCCGAAATTTACGTTTCTGGATCGAGTTGTTTCCAGAGAAATCATCATATCTAAATTCGTAAAAAAATATACAGTATAGGTACATATGATCTAGTGACTTTTTTGGTTAAAAACACGATATTTAACATTTTGCTCGATAAAAAAAAATCAGAAGTAAAGTCGATTTTGAAAGTATTTTAAGTTGTATGAGATTTGGGGGAACGCAATTTTTATGAAAATTTAACATTTAATGTACTAATCGGGTTTAACAGGTATATTTGTGGATAGATTTATAATATGGCACTTATTTTTTTTTATATTAAATGAATACGTGAAAAACGGCTCGAGCGCACCGCGCCACTCCGCGCCAGTTTCCTGCGGGACCTTTGTTTTGTTTCTGCCCTGCGCCTGCGCTTCGTGGTACTTTATCACCTGCGTCACAGTTACGTTTAGTCTGATGGATGAAGTCTGTGCAATAGTTTGTTAGTCATTTATTACATTAGTAGAAGTCGTGACTAATAATCTAGCTAGTGACTAATTTACTGAACAACTGACAGACAGCAACTATCTTCACTATTCACTTATACCAGAAGTGGGTCTTAATGCAGTAATTATGCTAAGTGAAATAAGAGGTAGACTGAAATAAATCAAATTTAGAGGGATTTAGAAAGATAAAAGTGTACCTAATAGTTTGTTCTTGTCAAAGTTTCGGTGTAAATATTTCATTCAGTCTGCTCGAAATTCTATAGTGTTCATAGTTCTTTTCACCTTTTTTCACTCATCATGGATTTCGTGCGTCTGGCAAACGAAACAAGTAAGTCAGACACATCGAAAAACAGTAAATTTTTGGTATTTTTCTACAGGGAGATGTTGTAGTAAAACATGCTGATAATAAGTTAATATTGTTAGTTTATTGTGACAACTGCTATTTTTTAAGATTAGAACACTTTCTGTACACAATCTGCCTTGACATTTTATTATTTACCGAAATAACATTACGAGTTGAAACAATACGCCATAAAATAAAGTGCTTAGTAACGTAAGTGTAATCATCAAATAGTTTGTATAATCTTTCTAAATTCACAATTTATTACTAATATCAACATAAACATGAATAGTTTTAGATTATTATTAATATTTTTTTTGTTAGATTTCATTGCGGAATGTTTCGTTGTGTGTATTGATACATAAATATTTTTTAGTGTTTTTTTAGTTGTGTGTGTGCCTGTTCAAAGACCAACGCATTGATAATATTCAGGGTTATTGGTAAAACACCAGCAACCTCTTAAGGGTCATTGTACTCATCATTATGAACAACTTTTACTACAGGACCAAACCTGAAAACGCGAAAAAAAAAATTAGTATTACGTCAATGTAGGTACGTAATTTTTTGAAGAAAATTAGGGCCGAATTTTAGCAATGAAACTGAACGCGATCACCGCATCTAATTTGAGGTTTGAGATTCGTTTATTCTCCTAATAGCGACCCGCCCAATGGTTTGCACTTTTTACAGTTTGACAAAACATCGATATTTTATTATATTTATGTAAGTTTAAAATTAATGTTATACCTACATAAAAACCTTCCGGAATAAATTCTCTATACGACAGTGAAAACCGCTTCAAAATCCGTTGCGCAGTTTAGAGGAACAACGCGGCCACACAGACTGACGAAAAGCGACTTTAATTTATGATATCTAAAGAAGAATACAATCATTCATTTACGTACATGAGGAGGAGGAGCTCGTTGCTAAGTAATAACAGCCGCACGGGTCGATCCATCAGATTAAGTACGCTTGCCGGGGTTGGTCAGTGGATGGGTGACCATCTTTACATACCGAGACTCCTCCGTGCCTCGGAAAGCTCGATAAGCCGTTGGTCCCGGCTGTCATTCCTGGATCTTTGACAGTCGTTACGGGTCGTCAGAAGTTTGACAACCAGTCTTACCAAGGGGTATCGTATTACCCAGTTACTGGGTTGTGGAGGTCTGATAGGCAGTCGCTCCATGTAAAATACTGGTATTCAGCTGCATCTGGTTATACTGGAAGCCGACCTCAACATAGTTGGGAACAGGCTAGGCAGATTGAACATGAGAATATTAAAACTAAAACATAATTATGTCAACATTGTTGGGCGTTTTACAAAAAACAAGACATTTGTACAATAATTGCGGGTAGATAAAAAAATTACTCAAGCGAACTTGAAACACGGGCTCAAACATCAAAATTAGAAGTGTTCAACACAGATAGGCGCTGGACGTGGCTCTAAGTTATTGTGAGGATTGTGAATTATTTTACAATGTGCAGATCGAATATTTATTTAAAAGAGGTCATGGATTTGGATTCGGTGATGTATATCGGTACTTTATTATTTATTTTAGATCCTTCTTAAAATATATTATACGTTTTCTTCCGTTTAAATGCGGGGTGGGTATGGATGTAGTAGTATTTTTTTTCTTTTCGTGAAGGTAATGTTTGTGTGTAGGTATATTTTTATTTAGCTGACCCGCTTGACGTTGCCCTGTCAAAATATCAATGTCTTTTTTCCCCTTTTTTTTTCTTTTAAATCAACCCAGTAAGAATAAAACTAACATAAAAATGGACAACGTCTGTCGGATCCGCTAGTAAATACATCACTACATAGTATAAAACAACGTCGCTTCCCGCTGTCTGTCTGGCCCTATGTATGCTTAGATCTTTAAAACTACGCAACGGATTTTGATGCGGTTTTTTTAGTAGATAGAGTGATTCAAGAGGAAGGTTTATATGTATAATACGTACGTGGGCGAAGCCGCGGGCAAAAGCTAGTTATAATTATAAATGTATGTTTGTATAATGGTCATTAATTTCGTTTCTTTGTAAAGTGTTGGTAGTGCTGAATTGAGATAATTAAATAATTCCACATGTAATAAAAAAATATCATAGTTATACTGTTTCACGAAGCCTTTATGTCGTTAATCATAAGGTTTAAATTGCAATAACTAACACGCCTTCGTGAAATAGTTTAACTATACATAACAATAATGATAATCTTGGACGCGGTTAATATATTATTGAGTTCAGATTCATTGGTGTATTTTGCCTTTAGTCGTCCTGGATCGAAATAAGCAATTTTAACTGACTTCAAAAAAGGAGGAGGTTATAATGTACTAACGAAGACAGAAGTGCATGGAGAATTCCAAACCAAAATCGTTTGTACAGGGTTTCATATTTCTTAGTATCATTATTTCTTAGTAATTATTTTAGGTATTAAAAACCTTAGTATGTGCCTCTGCATAATAAGGAGCTTTGCAGTGTTATTTTCATGTTTGAACAGCGCCATCTAGTCGTCTCTTGAAAAGTAATGAAACGTAATGCAAAACCTCACAGTCAAAAGTTGACCTTAGGCTCTCCATGCACTTTTGTCTTCAATAGTATGTTCATCGATATTTTCGTCAATTGTAGACTGATTTTGAAAGTTTTTTTTTTCATTTAGTAGAAGAAGCTTGTGCGGTGGTCCCATATAAATTTTATTAATTTTCCTTGAGTAGTTAATGAGTTAGCTTCGTTAATACGTATTGAATCCACTTTGTGTGGGTATCTTGATGATGCTAAAAATTATAATACTTCTTGTCTTTGTTATTAACAAAGCAAGTAGTGGTATAAGAGTTGTGTGTGAGATAGGTAGGTACCATAAATAAAAAGAGAAAAATGAAAAACTTTTTACAAAAAAAAAAAAATAATTACAAACGACTTTGAAAAAAAAACACTACAAAGTGAAAAATAACTTTAATTTCGGAAGTCGGTGGTAGAAAACTAAAATACAGATCCAAAGTGTTGCCATCTAGAATATGTTAGGATCGGCTTCCAGTCTAACCGGATGCAGCTGAATACCAGTATTTTACATGGAGCGACTGCCTATCTGACCTCCACAACCCAGTAACTGGGTAATACGATACCGCTTGGTAAGGCTGGTTGTCAGACTTCCCGGATTCTGACGACCCGTAACGACTGTCAAAGATCCACGAATGACAGCCGGGACCCGTGCTTTCCGTGGCACGGAGAAGTTTCGGTATGTAAAGATGGTCACCCATCGACGGACTAACCCCGGCAAGCGTACCTTAACCTAATGGATCGGCCCGTGCAGCTTTTATTACTTAGCCACGAGCTCCTGTAGGCTGTGAGTGAATTAAAGAATTTTATTAAGGAAATATCCATCTCATTCCAGATGAAGAAATCGATGAGCTACCATTCATGGCCTCCCTGGGCCCAGTCGTCACCATCCTAGCCGTCTACCTAGTGTTCGTGCTGAAGATCGGACCAGTGTTCATGAGGAAACGGGAGGGATACAAACTGACAAACACGTTACTTGTCTACAATGGTATTCAAGTTGCTATATCAGTCTATATGGTTTACAGGGTAAGTCTGAATTATTTTTTAGTTGGTCATTTATTATTTCGACTTTTAGGGTTCCGTATGTCTGATTAAAAAAACGGAACCCTTATGTTATCACTCGTGGGTCTGTCTGTCCGTCTGTCACAGCTAATTTGCTCCGAATTTAATGGAAAGATTAAGTTAAAATTTGGCAAGGCTTTGGGATAGCATCCCGGGGAAGGACATAAGGCTACCTTTTGTCTTAAAAAATAATCCTACGGGGGTGAAATAGAGGATGAAAGTTTGTATGGGAAACCCAGCATTTCTTATGTTAGGGATATGAAAATTCAAGTTTATGGTTTTGGTTTTGGGTACATTATGGGTTGATTTTAAAATTCACAAATAATATTAAAATGTTTGTATACCTACCTCTTTAAGAGATCTATAGGATTGGAAATGTAGTTATAGTTCGTATATTGAGATAAATATTTAATTCATTCGACGTTTTTACGATGAAATTATTACGGCAATTAACTTTTGAACGAGTGGACACTCGGTCAAAAGTTATTTGTTATTTATTAAAATTTATTTTGTCCATCACTCTCTGTGAGTGGCATAATAAATATTGTTAGTAAATTTTAACCAAATAAAGTCCCCCCGCCGCGTATGTCTGTCTGTTTGAATGCGATAAAGTAAAAGTACCGAACGGATTTTCATACGGTTTTCACCAATGGACGGACGGTGTATAGTTCATTATGGTTTTTTGTAAATTGGCTGAAATATGACGATGATCGTTGAAAATGGCAGAATAATCATGCTGTCTGGTAAGCTTTAAGCCCACAATACATTCGGCAGCGATATATCGTAGTGATTTGAATTTGCACAATTATATCGGACGGCCTTATGTTTTCTACATGATCGTTCCCATGGGATATTTTCCAACATCCAAGGGGCGAGCCGCGGGCAAAAGCTAGTCGTTTATACTTCTTTTATTGTTTTAAATTTTTGGTTTTCGACATACTTACGTTTGGATAATTATTTAAACAACAAAATGTTAATCCTTATCAATTTTTTTTTTATGGTCACAAGGACATCATTGAGATAAGATTTGGCCGTTACAGTATGTCAATTGGTCATACGGTTTTGGAGAGAATATAAAATTACTAAAACGAACAATAACTTTCATTCATAACGCTAAAAGAACGCTAAGCGCAAATGAAGTAATAGCGCGGGCCGGCGATGCGGAAGGATATAGGCTATTTAACATCACGCTAGGGCCCTTAGGAACCGAGCAAAAACAAAAATAAAAACCAGTCAAGAGCGAGTCGGACTCACGCACCGAGGGTTCCGTACCATCATTTATATGTAATTTTTGTTGATGATTTCTGAAAAACTATGCTATTTAGAGACATCGTTTTATTTTTCCTGTAATCTTTACAGAAACTTCTATCACATAGAATAATTTCAGATTTTTTCTTTGCAAACTTCTGAGATAAGGGGGGGGGAACGGTATTTTTTTTTACATTTTTCATCAAAAGTCCAGAACTATGCGGGCTAAAAAAAAGAAAAAAAAATCTTTAAGAATGTGTTTAAAAACAGCGCTCTTTCATATGCCCCACATGCCCTAGTAGCCCCACTTTGAATTTTTAAGAGCCCCTTTCAGACCCTGTTGCAAAAAAATTATACATATTTTTATTTCTTTCTTATTTGCAAAATAGTTGGGTAAACGTCATCTAAAACTGTTCCAAATTTCAAGTTGATAACTGTTAGGTTTGTAGGAGGAATAAACAAGTAAAGCACAGGGAGGTGGTTTACGCACTGACGCTTTAATTACTTAACATCAGAGACAACAGGGCGGGGCTTATACCAACATGACAGTAGTCTCACATTATGGCCAATCACAGGTATGGCTGCGTTCATGCATTAACTAAATATATAACAATTCTCCCCTTTTACAGTGACATACACTTTCAATTTTAACACTAACTATTTCCATGCAGTACAATAAAAAGGTTTATAATTTACACAACGAGCCGGACGCAACACCCTATCTGAAACAGCCCTGCCAGCAATCTCTGAAGCTTCGGTGATCTGTGATTGCCCACTTTCCTCCTCATGGATCGAAGCTCTGCTGCTTGGAGTTACATCTGCTATATCGACAGGGCTGTCAGAGAATGTTTCCGTTTCAATGGTGTTGTCCGGTCCTTTATATGTAATAAGTTGATTTTTATGTTTTTTTATTTGAACTAATGTTTGACAATCTTTGATTAAATAGGTCATTTTACCCATGCGTTTTATTACAATACCTCTATGCCATGAATATTTCTTATTTAGATAATATTTTTTATACATTATGTCATCTCCAGGGTTAAAAAATTGCTTGTTTGTGCCCCCATAAGCTTTACTCTGTGAACACTGATTGCGTTCCACAAACTTAGCTAGGGTGTTAGGTGAGGACGGCGATGGCGTGTCCGGAACCAACAAATCTAAGCGTGAACGAAGCTTCCGTCCAAACACTAATTCGGCAGGCGAAGAGCCTGTTGTAGCATGTACAGAATTTCTATAGTCAAACAAGTATTTCAGTAAGTCTTCACTGTTTCGTCCTAAATTATTAGACATCATTAAACAAGATTTAATACCTTTCTTTACAACTTTTACATAGCTCTCTGCCTGACCGTTACTAGCAGGGTGATAGGCGGGAGATGTCACATGCGATATTCCATTTGATGAGCAAAATTGTACAAAATCTGCTGATAAAAAACATGTGGCATTGTCACTGACCAAAGTGTGAATAAGACCGAACCTTGACATGAAATCATATAATTTTGCTATAACTGCAGATGTAGAAGTGCTGTTAGTCTTATATACTTCAACCCATTTAGAATGCGCGTCAACTATTACCAAATAAGTTTGACCATTAATTGGTCCAAGGAAATCTATGTGTACTCTCTGGAACGGGTGTGGAGGATGTGGCCACACAGCAAGCGGTGCTCGTGCTGGAGACGGTCTGAGCTGTGTACAAATATTACACCCTCCGATCATCAATTCAATAGCCTTATCAATGCCCGGGAACCAAATTCTAGCCCGGGCTTCAGCTTTACATTTTACAATTCCTAAATGTGACTTATGAAGTTCAGATAAAATTTTACTTTGCAAAGTTTCCGGTATAACTATTTTGTAACCCCGCATTACTATGTTATTTTCTACTGAGAGTTGACTTTTACATGAAAAGTATGGAAAAATACTTTGATCTGAAACTTTCCTCGGCCAACCATTTAAAATATATTCAATAACTTTGGCCAACTTAACATCTTTAAGAGTTTCTTCCCGTAATAAACAATTTGTAATAGGCAAGCTAGAATCCACAACAAAATTAACATATGAGGCTCTATCCTCCGCAAGCTCAGCAGTGCCACTCACTTCCCGGCCTGTTTCATCACTCAGACTTGCGCGAGACAGATAATCGGCACAGTTATTAGCACTACGAATGTACTCAATTTTAAAGTTGTAACCACTCAAAAACATAGCATATCGTTGCAATCTATTTGCAGAAACTTCAGGTATGCCGCGCTGGGGACCAAATATTGAAATTAAGGGTTTATGATCTGTTCTAAGTATAAAAGGGACTGACCTACCATAAAGGTATTGGTGATACCGGCGTACCCCAAATATGATTGCTGTCGCTTCTTTTTGTATTTGTGAATAACGACGTTCGGCCGGGTTTAACGTCCTCGACGCGTACGATACCGGGCGCTCCACCCCGGAAGCGTCGACCTGTGCTAAAATCGCTCCTAATCCACTGGGTGATGCTTTAACTGTCAATATAACCTCTGCATTTGTATCAAAATGTGCTAAAACCTGATCCGATACAAGTATCTTCTTTATGGTATTGAATGCGTCATCATGCTTGGTATCCCATTGCCATTTTATATTTTTTTGAAGTAAACTGTATAATGGGCTAAGTATTGACGATGCGTTGGGTACAAAATTTCTATAGTAATTTACAAGACCCAAAAAAGATTGTAATTTAGTGACATCTGTTGGAATGGGAGCCTTTAAAATAGCTGTCACTTTCTGAGGTGACTTTTTTAAACCATGCTTATCTACTACATATCCTAAGTATTCAACTTCATCCTTAAAAAAGTCACACTTTGCTTTTTGAAGTGTGAGGCCCGCATCCTGCAAGCGTTGCAGCACCTCATGTAACCTACTTAAATGCACTTCCCTGTTGATCCCCGTTATAAGCACTTCATCTAACATACACAACACTCCCTCCATACCTGCTAGCACACACTCCATTACCCGTTGAAAAATAGCTGGTGCACAAGCTAAACCAAATACTAAACGTGTGTACATGAACAAACCTTTATGTGTGTTAATACAAGTAATTTTTTGTGATTCTTCATCCAACACACATTGAGCATAAGCTTGTGACAAATCTAATTTACTAAACTGCTGCCCCCCGTGTAACTTCGTAAACAATTCATGAGCCGTAGGTAACGGATATTGATCCACTAACAGCTGTTTGTTGATTGTAACCGAATAATCCGCACATAAACGAATGGAACCGTCACGCTTTAAAACGGGAACTATAGGCGATGCATACTCTGAGTACTCGACCGGTTTTAGTATACCTACGCGAACTAGACGATCTAGCTCCTTATCTATTTTGTCTCGCAGAGCAAAGGCTATCGGTCGCGGCTTAAAAAACACTGGCTTGGCATCGTTCCGTAAATTTAATTTAATTTTATATTTATTAAATGTTCCAAGCTCGTCAGAAAAAACATCAGGAAATCGTATTTGAAGTTGCGCATTGATATCTGTCGATTTTTCACAGTAATTTACTGGCATCATTTCTAATTTATAAACAGATATAAAATCTCTGCCTAGTAGCGGTGGCCCGCCGTCACGAATAACATAAACATCTAATGATCGCGTTTTACCCGCGTAGGTAAAAGGTAACCGTGCTATTCCTGCGCATTCAATGTTATTGCCTGTATATGATATTAACCGTTTATTCGTTTCGGTCAGTGACACATCTTTGAAATGTTTTACGAATGTTTTTTCGGAAATCGCAGTAACAGCCGACCCACTATCAATTTGAAACTTCATTTGCACACCTCGGACATTAATCGTTTCAGTCATAGGTTCTCCGTTATACGTGCGAATGTTGTAACACTCACCGTCATCGCCGTTATCAGTAACACCCCCGTTTTCTATAAAATTTACTTTTTTACACATACGGCGCAAATGGCCCTTTTCGTTACACTTTTTACATTTATAGTTAGCAAAACGACACTGCACTGATGTGTGATTTTTGTACCCACACACTGAACACAACACTTTATTAGCACTGGGTCCGTTTTTCTTTTCCATTTTGAAAAGTTGGTCATCGCGCCCCGCGGCCAAAGCCGCCGACGCCACCGCTGCCGCTCCGCTGCGCGCGCATCGCACGCTCTCGGCTAACTCGACCGCCTTCACAAGCGTAAACGTCGTAGGGTCTTGTGCGAATAATTTTTCACGTTCCGGTCCTGGCTGCATTCCCATAACAAAACGATCCCGTAAAGCTTCCTCAACTTTGTCAAATCCGCAGTTTGCTGTCAAACCACGCAGTCGGGCCGCCCAGTTTTGATAGCTTTCACCATTGTTTTGTACGGCGGTGTAAAATTTATATCTCTCGCCGAACCCACAAACTTTCGGCGTGAAATGATTGTCTAACAGGGTTAGGATATCCTCAAACGGCACCGACGACAACACTTTCGGCCGCGCGAGATCTGTTGCGAGCTTGTAAGTTTGCTCGCCGAGTGCGCTTAACAAAATGGCGCGCCTTTTAACACCCGTGGCGTCACTGGTTGCACCGATTTCGTTGGCTATGAACCACTGTTCTAAACGTCCCTTGTACTCCTGCCACGTTTGTACATTATGATCGAAACTGGTTATTACACCGAATAACGACATGACTTTACAACTTTTTCCCCTACACAATGAAATTGAATAAAACGCGGGAACTTCGTCGCCACTGTTAGGTTTGTAGGAGGAATAAACAAGTAAAGCACAGGGAGGTGGTTTACGCACTGACGCTTTAATTACTTAACATCAGAGACAACAGGGCGGGGCTTATACCAACATGACAGTAGTCTCACATTATGGCCAATCACAGGTATGGCTGCGTTCATGCATTAACTAAATATATAACAATAACATTAGTAGTTCTTGAGAACTACTAATGTTATGTTGTTGTTGTGTTGTTGTTGTTTATGTTGTTGTTGTGTTATGTTATGTTATGTTGTTGTCTTGAGATATCCAGCTGTGACAGACAGACAGACAGACAGACAGACTGAGTCACACCATGAGGGTTCCTTTTTTACCATTTTGGTATGGAACCCTAAAAAGTCGGAAAGAACGCTAAGCGCAAACGAAGTAATAGCGCGGGTAGGCGATGCGACGCGACGGGGTGGGCCGGCGTGACAAGTCGCGAGCAGAAGCTTGTATTAAATATAAGGACAATTTTTTATAAATTTAAAGTAAATACTTATAGAGTTATTTAAGAAAATAGATGAACATTAACCATTCCCCCTTATCTTCGATACTACTGAGCCTAAAATTTTAGTTCTTTACTTATAGACTACAGGAAAACCTTTATGAAGTCTGCGGTCTTAAAACATGGTAAATCTCCCAATATTGTGCGTGCAAATTGGATAAATTCATCCCAACTATGGGAACCTTGGGTGATCCGACACGCAGTTAGCCGATTTTTAGGGTTCCGTACCAAAATGGTAAAAAAGGAACCCTTATGGTGTGACTCAGTCTGTCTGTCTGTCTGTCTATCTGTATGCCTGTCTGTCTGTCTGTCTGTCTGTCACAGATGGATATCTCAAGAACTACTAATGCTATCAATTTGAAATTTGGAACAGTTTTAGATGACGTTTACCCAACAATTTTGTAAATAAGAAAGTAGTAAAAATATTTATATTTTTTTTGTAACCTGGACTGAAAGGGGTCTTAAAAATTCAAAGTGATGCTACTAGGGCATGTGGCATATCATATAAAGGAGCGCTGCTTGCACATTCTTAAACTATTTTTTATTTTTTTTTAGACTACACAGTTTTTGACTTTTGATGAAAAATGTAAAAAAAATACCGTTCCCTCCCCTTTATCTCCGAAGTTTGCAAAGATAAAAATCTGAAATTATTCTATGTTATAGAAGTTTATGTAAAGATTACAGGAAAAATAAAACGATGTCTCTAAATAGCACACTTTTTCAGAAATCGGAACGGAACCCTCGGTGCGCGAGTCTGACTCGCTCTTGACCGGTTTTTTTTTGTTTGTTTACGGTTCCACTATGCCCACTGTCTTTTCCTCAAAGTGGATATTTTTAGATGGATCTGTGCGACTGTTATTACTTAGCCACGAGCTCCTCAGTTTTAGCGAACAGTTTGTATTAACAGTCACATAAAAAATGGAAGACCAACCTTTATATGGAAAATAGACATTATAACATTAGAAAACTAACTTTATGATGCCATCGTTATTTCATATAAGCCTCGAATAAGCTTCGTTATTTCTAGATAAATACGAAGCAATGTATTGTATTTGACATTTACATAATATAAGGAACACTAAAATGCAGTAATTTAAATAATACCAACGACACAATAACTGTCGTTACTTGGCCGTAATTTTTGTCTAATGTTATAATAAATGGAGTTTAAGGCTGCTCCTCCCTAAAATACGGCGAAACTAAGTAACTTTGTAACCATTTTCTACAGTAACTATAGCATCTTTCTGATAGGAAAAAATACACAGTAATCTACAATACATAAGAAGTGATTTCATGTGTCCTGAAATCTATTTTAGTTTGTAGAACTAAGGAAAAAAAAAACTAAATCCAGGTCCTACAGTTTTCATTAAAAGTGTTCATAAATTTATACAGTTCTTTACAAACTAATAAGGAATGATTTCTTGTCATTACTTTTTTAGTTTAATCAACAGATTTTTTGTAAATCGATAATTACTTCATATTTTGCAAGCGTTGTGTCATCGCGCTTCTTTTTCTTTTCTATGCAGTCCGACAGTGACCGCGCTTTTTACGACGGACAAGCCTTAAGTAACCATAGTATATTGACATAGCATTTTAGCATTTTTTTTCCCGTTGATTATAGAACACCAACGAACGGTCTAAATTATATTAGTTTAAGGCCCTGGTTCCAAGCTTGGTTTAGCTCGGTGTGTAAGTGAAATGGCGTTATGGCTGTCTAGTTTGACGCACGAGATAGAAGATTCTCACGCGCACCGGAATTATGTCGTAAAAGTGCAAATAAAATCGTATAAAATTAGAAATTAAGTATTTAATAAAAAGTAATCCATCACTGGATGCAGTTTGGAATTTGACATTTCATGGTATATTTTTAATTATAATTATAATTGCCAATGAAGGGATAAACAGCTTTTAAAGATTATTAGGAGGTATGTTTAAAGATTTTTTTGGTGCATTAAAGTATATATAATTATGTTTTGACTTCCATCACTGTATGCGAAAGGGACTTGAAAATATCATATTTTTTTTACATGTCATAATTATTTACGGTTTATGAGATACACAGCTTTAAAAAACCACCTTTTTGATTGTTTTCAGGAAATCTGCGCCTTAAAACTTTAAATACATAATTACATCTAGTCTGTTAATCTCGAGGCAACTCCAACAGTAATTATTAAAAAGCCAAGCAGATAAATATTGAGATTGACATGCCTATGTTAAAAACGGTTTTCCCCAGAACCGCTTAATTTAAACTTAAACTCGAATTAATTAAAATAAATATGCTAAACACTCGTTAAGTATGTGTTTAATTTAACAAACAATCTTAGTTATGTTAAATTACGTAACTTTAATGAATACACGATAAATATGTTTAATCAGAAATCACGTGAATATCAATTGCTATAATTTTTTTAATTCATTAATTTTATTGTTGAGCTATCTCCCTTTGAATGGATCTTAACGGTAATTAGCAACAAGACAATGGCAATTAGTTGTTATATTATAAGATGCTAGATTAGATGCGAGTGCTAGATTGTATTTTAGGTTCCTAGTATTGGTACCTAGATAGCAAACTTCTTTTGACGTGAAAACGTCTTTTCGCTCGGAAGTAAGTTCAATATACAGGGTGTAAGTGTAAAACAGTGGCAATCTTTTAAGGGGTCATTGTATTCATCATTATGAACAACTTTTACTATGGGACCAAACCTGAAATCGCGAAAAAAAATACCTACATTTTGACGAATTATGCGAACATAAAGTTTGGTCCCATAGTAAAAGTGGCCCATAATGACGAGTACAATGACCCCTTAAAAGATTGTCACTGTTTACTCTTACACCCTTTATAATGACAGACAAAAACATGTAAGATTTCCACCGCTAATAACTACGAGAATTTTAATGTTGGAGTAATTGTTGAGCATTTAAAAGATAGGTCACATTTGTAACAATTTTGAAACAGGATTTCATTTTCCTATGACGTCACATTGCGATTACAGGCGCATGCGCGCGACCCTCTATTTTTCACTATGTGTCTAAATTCCAATTCGAATAGGGCAAAAACATGTTTAGCTAGATCAGTTATTCTGGTGTCATTTTCAAGAGTTGACAAAGCACTACTAAGACCTGAAGAGGACTTTCTGTTTTTTTATATAATTTTGTTTCTTTATCTTTGTTTTAACTTTTATCATTGTGTTTTTAGTTTTAGTTGGTGATCTTCCTGTGCGAGTCACAATAAATACTTTTTTTTTCTTTCTTTCTAAGAGAAATAACAGAAATATTTGCCAATATAGGGTCAAAAATACATAAGTAATGTGAAGTTGACAATAGCAAAATAATTTCAGATGTCGTCGCATATCGCCCGTAAATCTGATCAGAAATTTTTAAAAATCCATGCGAGGAAAGCATTGCAATTAGCCTAAAAAGTCCAGTGCCGCGCAAATACCTCACACACTAGGCTAGGTTAGGTTACAGCTGTGACCAAACGTTTTCACGAATATAAACGTCGCGGAATATAAACTGCGCCTTCTTATTTTATTTTTTACGTCTGTGCTATGTAGTACCTATGCTGACTTAAGCAATTAGCATTTCAAATTCTTATTCATACCAAATTAAAAATTTTGCATTATCAGTAATCTACCAGATATTTTGACTTGGCATCGAGAATTTTAAGAGCGCCTGATAAATTTTGTATTGCAAGCAATCGTCGCAAATAAACTTCCTAATGCAAGTTGTATATTAAAAATATGTCCAGCTGTAATGTCGGCTTGGCCAATGAGGAAACTTGTCACTTATACCGGTTTGACGCTTCCTGTTTCATCCGTTTTACGCGCTCCCTGTGGTACGATGTCAAATCAAAATGATGTACGCAATACAAATTCCTGTACCTACCTAAACTGCGTTTGTAATTTATTTTCTAAACATTTTAACAAATATGTGGTTTTGTAAAAATAAACATTTAACAAAAATACGAAGATGTTTCCACAATATTAATCCTTCTGAAATAAACTTAAATAACACGTGCCTAAAGTTGAAATTGCTTTAAGTGAAAATAAAATCGATCGGAGACAGGAATTTGAATTTGACTTTTGTTTGCACAAAGATGTTCAATTGTTTTTTTCTGGTTTCCAGTTCCTGTTAGACCTCATACATATGGGTTTGGTACCAACGAAATGTTACATGAACGAAGATAATTCCAGAAACAGAGTAAGTAGCCCAACATTTTTTTACAAGCTTTTGTTTAGTTTCGCGCTGTTCCTGTCAGTCACGAATATTGCAAGTTAAATTTGACACACTTCCCGGTTTCTGATTGAGCTGAAATTTTACATGCATAATATGTAAATCGGATGACAATGCAATATAATTATGGCATGGAGCTGATGTGATGATGGAGCCGGAAGGCGGTCATGGGAACACAGTAATAAAACGACGCAACGTTCGCAACGCTCGTTTGATTTGTTGATAAAGACTCTGTCCTACATGATATCCAGATTCATAAAAGCTTATTTAAAAAAAAAAGAAAGTAGTACACTTGTTTATTTATACTTATGAACGTAATGACATTCATTTACGTAAATAGCCTACTCATGCTCCAAAAAACACAGGGCTGTTCATGAATTCCCTTTACGAATATAAACTTGGATATCTTATTAGTATCAGATTCTTGACTTTAGTATATATTTAAACACTCATCAAAAGAGGTGGATTCCTAATGATAGCTACAATAATTAAAATTTAACGATTTTTAAATTATCTGTTACATATTTCGTTAACAACACATTAATTGTTTCTATTTCAGATCCTGTTCGGCACATACTTATACCTAGCAGCGAAGCTCTCAGAACTCCTAGACACAGTATTCTTTGTCTTAAGAAAGAAAACCAGCCAGATAACATTCCTCCACTTATACCACCACACAGTCATGGTGATTGGCACATGGGCTTTGCTCAAATATTGGCCGTCACACACGCTTATATTCATCGGGTTCCTAAACTCTTTGGTGCATGTGTTCATGTACACGTACTACGGTTTGGCAGCGTTGGGGCCAAATGTAGCCAAATATTTGTGGTGGAAGAAGTATATGACGAAGTTTCAGTTGGTAAGTTTGTTTTGAATATTTCTGTTTGTTTTAATCGGAGTAAAATTATGGTGGACTACAGCAATTTATCGCTCAGTAGTAAAACTTAACGGGGGGGTCAGGCCTCATTGATGAGGTTTCAGAATATAAGTAAATACTGAAACTCTTTTTCCCATGGGGCAAAAACTACAGAACAACATCTGTGTCGAAAGCTAAAGTGATTTACGCCTCTATTCGGCAACATTGTAGGATCATGGATAATGGATTTAGATAGGAAAGCTGAAGGGTAGCAGGGGGCTTACTATGAGCTCTTATAACGTGGCCGTCACCTCCTTCTGCGAAGCAGTGATGTTCGCGAAGGAGGAGGCGGAACGCGTGAGGGAGAGGCAGCCTCACGCCCTCAGTCGCCGCAGGAGACGCCCTGGGCGGCGGGAATCGCGGGGCGATTTCCGGCCACCGTAGGCGCGGGCCTGCGGACGGTGAGCAGCGGGTAGCTCGCCGTCCGGTAAGGACCAGGCCCGAGTCGACGGCGCGTTGTGTTCCACGCGCGCCTCAAAGAGATGTCAGCAAGTGACGGGGTCCAATAGGGCCGACGCCGCTGGGGTCGCGGATTGTTTGAAGAAGTTACCGCGGCCCTGGCATAGGCAACTGAAGGAACACGGGTGGGTTTTAGTCAGTAAAAGTCTGACACGCCCTTCCGCTCCACCCAGAGCGGGAGAAGTTATTTGATGATTTCCCACCCTCAAAAAAAAAAAAAAAAAGGGGGCTTACTATGAGCTCTTATAGCGGGGCAGAAGTTGAAAGTTACCAGTGAGAGAGACAGACGGAGCTATATACGACCTATAGTACCGTCACTCTCTCTCACTGGAACCGTTCAACTTCTGCCCTGCTATAAGAGCTCATAGTAAACCCCCTGATGAGAGCATCCTTGTGAAAGCAGACCCTTTTCCAGGTTAAGTTGCTAGGGTAAAGTTCTGCCAGGGTCACGGGTTGTTCGAAAGAGATGCCGTCGCCCTGGCATAAGCAACTGAAGGAACATGGGTGGGTTTTAGTCAGTAAAAGTCTGATGTGCCCTTGCCCTTCCGCTCGACCCAGAGCGGGAGAAGTCATTTGATGATTTCCCATCCACAAAAAAAGGGTGACAATTAAAAAAAAAAAAAAATTTACTAATAACTAATATTATTAAATAATACGAGAGATAACTGATTAATGTTTTTTAACAGACTTCTTATAAAGGAGGTTCTTAATTCGTCTGTAAATATGTATATCTATATCTATAAAAATCAATGCCACTTTTCGTTGTAATTTTATAACTCAAGAACGGCTGGCCCGAGTTAGCTGATTTTGGTTTTGAAATGTTTGACGTAGTCCAGGGAAGTTTTAAACGATGAGAAAAATTGGAAAATTTGCCGGGAAAATTGGAAAATTCTGGAAAACTGAAAGTGGATTTCATATGGGAATATTGAAATTGGGACAGGACAACGTCTGTCGGGTCAGCTATTACCTATATACAGGGTGGCCGGAACATTGACGTCCAAAAATAAAATTTCGGTCCCTCGTATCGTGGGGTATTCGAATCACCCCCATGTATGTTCCGCGACTTTTCATAGTTTTCGAGTTATGAATTTTTTTCTGAATGTTTGAAAATTTTCGACCTGACCAACCTAAAAAAATTCTAAAAAAAAAAGTAGAGGGTTTTATCGAGTTACTTTTTTTGCAACTGAATTTTCATAAGTAGTACTTTTATGCATAAAATAATCAGCTTCGTAACTGTGATGAAAGTTATGAAAATGTTGATCTAAAGTGAAAAATTTACGTTCGGTAAATTATGACTCAAATTTTCAACTTTAAATTAAAAATCTTAACAGGTGACTTCATAATTCCTAAGTAGGCTTCAAGAATGCGCCAGACTCTCAGCTTTCATAATCATAAAAAAAATGAAGTACTTAATAGGGCTACTTTGTTTAAAATCGGCCTTCAAAGACAGCGAGGTGGAAAAATTCTTAAAATTACCCATCTGAGTAATTATTTTTTTTTGGCTATTTTCTCGTTCCTAAGGTTAATTAATGATAAGAATACTGAAAACTAACCAACAAATGGTTTCAGAGTTGGGTAAGAAAAGTTTTACGTAAAAAGTGGTTTTGAATAAAACACAGATGATAATGTGAAAAAAGTACTTAATTTATTTTTAACATTTACAAAAGGTTTTCAAAGTGGCCACCACCAGCAGCAATACACATTCTACACCTACGTAAGAAATTGTCTGGCAATCGTCTAAAAGCGTCTCTGTTCTCTCTCACAACACGTTCAGCTTCTGCAATCAACTGCCTCAGCTCTTGTTCACTTGAACAGTCTCGGGCGTATGCTATTTCCTTGTAATAGCCCCAAATAAAGAAATCGATGGGGTTGAGATCAGGTGAGCGTGGAGGCCACCTAATTGGTCCGCTGCGTCCGATCCATCTGTTGGGGTATGTTTCATCTAAGTAATTTCGGACCTGGGTTGCATAGTGACACGGGCGCCGTCATTTTGCAACACCATGGTTCGTCTGAGTTCGAGATTCACATCTGCCAGCAACAATGGAAGTTCATTTTCCAAAAAGTTTTTGTATGTTTCTCCATCAAGTCTGGACGGCAGTTCAAACGGACCAATTAGTTCGCCATTGAGGATACCAGACCACAAGTTAACGCTGAAGCGATGTTGAAATGTCGAAGCTCTCACTTCGAGTGGATTTTCATTCGCCCACGTGTGGTAATTATGAATATTGAATATAATGTGGTTAGTTTTCAGTATTCTTATCATTAATTAACCTTAGGAACGAGAAAATAGCCAAAAAAAAATAATTACTCAGATGGGTAATTTTAAGAATTTTTCCACCTCGCTGTCTTTGAAGGCCGATTTTAAACAAAGTAGCCCTATTAAGTACTTCATTTTTTTTATGATTATGAAAGCTGAGAGTCTGGCGCATTCTTAAAGCCTACTTAGGAATTATGAAGTCACCTGTTAAGATTTTTAATTTAAAGTTGAAAATTTGAGTCATAATTTACCGAACGTAAATTTTTCACTTTAGATCAACATTTTCATATTTTTCATCACAGTTACGAAGCTGATTATTTTATGCATAAAAGTACTACTTATGAAAATTCAGTTGCAAAAAAAGAAACTCGATAAAACCCTCTGCTTTTTTTTTAGAATTTTTTTAGGTTGGTCAGGTCGAAAATTTTCAAACATTCAGAAAAAAATTCATAACTTGAAAACTATGAAAAGTCGCGGAACATACATGGGGGTGATTCGAATACCCCACGATACGAGGGACCGAAATTTTATTTTTGGACGTCAATGTTCCGGCCACCCTGTATAAGCAGCTTCTTCTTCTTCTTCTTATATCGCATCTTCATTTCGAAACCGTTACTAAACGAAATTTTCACGAAAATGGGATAATAACGCCATCTTACTTAAATCGGCAAATTCTACATACTAATTAAATTATATTATGATATGACTACACACCATAAAAAGAAACCAATAATTTAACAAATAATGCCAGAAATCCATCCATACTAATATTATAAATTCGAAAGTAACTCTGTCTGTCTGTCTGTCTGTCTGTTACCTTTTCACGCCTAAACCACTGAACGGATTTCGATAAAATTTGGCAAGGCTATAGATGGTATCCTGGGGACGGACATAGGCTACTTTTTTTTTTCAAAAATAATCCTACAGGGGGTGATATAGGGGATACTAATATTATAAATTCTAAAGTAACTCTGTCTGTCTGTCTGTCTGTCTGTTACCTTTTCACGCCTAAACCACTGAACGGATTTCGATAAAATTTGGCAAGGCTATAGATGGTATCCTGGGGACGGACATAGGCTACTTTTTTTTTCAAAAATAATCCTACAGGGGGTGATATAGGGGATGAAAGTTTGTATGGGAAACTCAGTATTTCTTAAGTTAGGGATGTGAAAATTAAAATGTATGCTTTTCATAGGAAATAAAGAAATATGCGGTTCAGCGTTTTTGAAAAATCGTCCCCTAAGGGGGTGAAATAGGGGTGGATTTTAAAATTTACAAAACTGCATGGATTTCGACAAAATTTGGCAAGGCTTTATATAGCATCCTGGGGAAGGCCATAGGATACTATTTTTTTCAAAAATAATACTACAGGGGGTGATATAGGGGATGAAAGTTTGTAAGGGAACCCAGTATTTCTTAAGTTAGGCATAACAAATTTATGCTATTGGTAGGAAATTAAGAAATATGCGGTTCAGCGTTTTTGAAAAATCATGCCCTAAGGGGGTCAAATAGGGGTTGATTTTAAAATTTACAAAACTGCACGGATTTCGATAAAATTTGGCAAGGCTTTATATAGCATCTTGCGGAAGGACACAGGCTACTTTTGGTCTTACATTCCCATACAAACTTTCATCCTCTATATCACCCGATATAGGGGATGAAAGTTTGTATGGGAAACTCAGTATTTCTTAAGTTAGGGATGTGAAAATTAAAATGTATGCTTTTGATAGGAAATAAAGAAATATGCGGTTCAGCGTTTTTGAAAAATCATCCCCTAAGGGGGTAAAATCGGGGTTAATTTTAAAATTTACAAAACTGCACGGATTTCCACAAAATTTGGCAAGGCTTTATATAGCATCCTGGGAAAGGACATAGGATACTTTCAAAACAATACTACAGGGGGTGATATAGGGGATGAAAGTTTGTAAGGGAAACCCAGTATTTCTTAAGTTAGGGATAACAAATTTATGCTATTGGTAGGAAATTAAGAAATATGCGGTTCAGCATTTTTGAAAAATCATCCCCTAAGGGCGTAAAATAGGGTTTGATTTTAAAATTTACAAAACTGTACGGATTTCGATAAAATTTGGCAAGGCTTTATATAGCATCCTGGGGAAGGACACAGGCTACTTTTGGTCTTAAAAAATAATCCTACAAGGGGTGATATAGGGGATGAAAGTTTGTAGGGGAAACTCAGTATTTCTTAAGTTAGGGATGTGAAAATTAAAATGTGTGCTTTTGATAGGAAATAAAGAAACATGCGGTTCAGCGTTTTTGAAAAATCATCCCCTAAGGTGGTAAAATAGGGGTTGATTTTAAAATTTACAAAACTGCACGGATTTCGACAAAATTTGGCAAAGCTTTATATAGCATCCTGGGAAAGGACATGGATACTATTTTTTTCAAAAATAATACTACAGGCGGTGATATAGGGGATGAAAGTTTGTAAGGGAAACCCAGTATTTCTTAAGTTAGGCATAACAAATTTATGCTATTGGTAAGAAGTTAAGAAATATGCGGGTCAGCGTTTTTTTAAAAATCATCCCCTAAGTGGGTAAAATAGGGGTTGATTTTAAAATTTACAAAACTGCACGGATTTCGATAAAATTTGGCAAGGCTAAAGACTGGGAAAGGACATGGGCTACTTTTTGTCTTAAAACATAATCCTACAAGGGGTGAAAGTTTGTATGGGAAACCCAGCATTTCTTAAGTTAGGGATATGCCCTATGTTTTCCAATGAACGTTCCCATGGGATATTTTGCGACATCCAAGCGGGCGAAGCCGCGGGCAAAAGCTAGTATCTAATAAGTGTTAATTACTATTTTATTAAGAGGTAAATAGTCATGCAAAAATCGTAAAGTTTTTGTTTAGTAACAGTTTCGAAATGAAGGTGCGATATGTTCATCGATATTTTCTTTAATTGTGTACCGATTTTGAAAATTTTTCATTTGGTATATAAATTTTATTAACTTTGCTTAGGTACTTTTTGAGTTAGCTTCAATAATACGTATTTTTTCAACTAAGGGCCTGTTACACCACCTACGATTAAATTCTTATTAACTTACTTACCAGATAATTTCATACAAATTCTGTTCCATGTTTATTCGGTTTTTTTTTTGTTTTTTTTTTATTCGGTAAGTAGTGGCTATTCGGACATCGTGAAATAGGCCCTTAGTATATGTTGATGAACTTCCTGTCACTGATATTTACATGGCAAGTAGTAGTACTTGAATTTGTGTGGGTTGCGTACCACAACTAAGAAGTGAAAAATAAAAACCTTTTTCTTTATTTTTCCATTAATTTCAAATTCTATATTTTTTACAGATCCAGTTCGTGTCAATCATCGTCCAATACGTAGCGACTGTGAGAGTATCAGACTGTCCTCCAGCAAAGGGTGTGGCCATATTCGTCTCGTGCAACACCGGAGTCATTCTCCTTCTCTTTTTAAACTTCTACAGACAAAACTACAACAAGAGAAGAGGAGGAATAGCCGCTAAAACGTCCCTACCATCACTGTGCCTACAAAAAGAAGACTAGAGAGAGCGTTTTAATAGCAGCTTATAAAACTGTCGCTTAATAAGGTTTATTAAAATAAGAGTGTACTATACACCTTGCCAATCATGTTTTGATAACCCCTGATATGGAACAGTTTCAAAAACTACTATGAAAGCATTATTTTATTAGGGAAAGTGTATTATAAAATAACTTTTTAATTTTATCATCGTTGCACGGGGATAAAGTCTGTCATCAAGGTACTATTTTTTTGATTTAATAATTAGAATTTTTACAATTTGTGAGTAGATAATAGTGCATTGTAAAACAAATGGGCAAATGCTTCCGCGTATGAAACGCAGTTTTTCAACCTGGAACTTACGAGGAAAAAATAAATAATATTTGGTTATGAACTAAGCGGTGCAATAAGAGCCAAATTTACGAGAAAGTGTGTTGAAAAACGTCTTTGATACGCGTGAGCATTATTCCCATTTGTATTTAAGTGATATTTTACGAAACCTATGTGATGTTCAAGACAGTTTACTTGTAGTGAAAAGGTCTGACAATTGTTTCCTGATTTATTTTTTTTAAATTCGATTTTGTCATGATCTTTTGTAAATAGTAATACTTAAAATGTGTACAAAAAAAATGAAAACTTTCAACTAGGCATGTATCACCCACGTTAAACAACTGATATAAAGTTCAGTTTTGTAACAAAAAGGAACCTAGCTTTTTAAGGTTTTTTTAGGCTGTGAAGTTATATATAGAGGTTCTTTAGAATTTTTGTTACGACTTAATGAGTGCCTTAATACTCTTGGTATGAAAGTTTTCTCTGGCCTATTTTGGTTCTAATAGCTTTTCATGATAATTATTTTTGAAGTCCAACGTAATGAGTATTTAGGAATAAATTATTAGATCAATAATGGACCAAATTAAGGCCATCTTAATTAATTGAGGGTCCAAATTAATATAATTCTACAGGCCCTATTGTATATTCGTTCAGGAATTTAGGACGTTTGGTGTCCTTAAAATCGAATTTAATTATTTTTGAAGTCCAACGTAATGAGTATTTAGGAATAAATTATTATATCAATAATGGACCAAACTAAGGCCATCTTAATTAATTGAGGGTCCAAATTAAAATAATTCTACAGGCCCTATTGTATATTCGTTCAGGAATTTAGGGCGTTTGGTGTCCTTAAAATCGAATTCAATGTGTTTACATTTATTTGCATTTTGACAAGTTTATACCGTTTAGTCTCTTTTATAAAATAATAATAATTATGAATTTAATATGAAGTCGTAGAAGTAAAATATATAAAACTTTAATAACTATATTTTAACCTAGACGATGAATTAAAATTCAAATATTTATGAAAAAAGTGCGTAAGCAATTGAATTACTTACTCGGTAAAAAGTATACTTTTCAGTGTGCAAATATTTTGAAATGTTTTAAAACAATACAACTAGAATGTCGAATGTACATAAAGTGGAAAATAGTTTTAGTTTGTAATTTTTTTACATCGTGATGTGTAAAAACTATTTATTATTCGGTACTTATGTAAACGAAAATTATTTGTAAATTATTAGGTATTTATACGGATGAATGTTAGATTAAAATAAATGATTTATAGCAGTCGTATTTTGGATTATTTTTTAACTATACAATCTTCTTCTTCTTCTTCTGTACGTCACTGAACTCCTAAATGGCTGGACCGGATTGAAAAATTTTTTTTGTTCGCGTTTGTGTGGGTGCATGGATGGTTTAGACTTTAGATTTACGATTGGACCCGGTAGATGGCGCTGTTCGGGCAGGTCAACATCTGTCAGTTAGCGGAACTGACAGATGTTGACCTGCCCGAACTGTATTTTTATGAATTTCTAATTCCCGAACAAATTGAAATACCTATCAATCTGCCTAGCGTTTTCCTAACTATCTTGGGATCGGCTTCCAGTCTAACCGGATGCAGCTGAATACTTGCATTTTACATGGAGCGACTGCCTGTCTGACCTCCATAACCCAGTAACTGGGTAATACGATACCCCATGGTAAGACCCGTAACTACTGTCAAAGATCCGCCGGATCAAACAGCCGAGACCAATGGCTTTGGTGCTTTCCGAGGCACGGAGGAGTCTCGTTATAAAGGTGAGAAAGACCAACCTCGGCAAGCTTAGCTTAAACTGATGAATCGACCCATGTGGCTGTGATTGCTTAGCCACGAGCTCCTCCTTAGCCTAAAAATAAAAATCTATAAATATAAAAATACCAAATTCCTATAAATATAAAAAAAATACTTTACAGAAAATTCCTACTTAATCACGACCCTATACTATTACTTTATATAATGTTCTATAGGGCTGTGATTAAGTAGGTATTTTCTGTAAAGTAATTCTTTCTATATTTCAGCAGTAAAGCTTGTGTACTCTGAACTGACGCGCCTCCTCACTACCGCATTTACCATAGTGTTATCATCATCTTTCTGCCTTTATCCCCTAAATAGTCCATAGTTTATCAGGTACAGGTGGGCCCTCAATCCTCTATGTGAGAACTGAGGGCCCCACTTTACAGTCCATATCTCGCAAAGTTGACTTTCACAAAATCTGATTCCAACTTTCACAATTCTTTGGGAATGTTCACTAAATCCTAAGCATATTTTCAAAGAGTTTCAATAAAGTGGCCCTCACACCACACGCATATATAATTAATGCTCCTTGGGTACGGCGCACGTTTTATTCTTCCATTTTTTCCTGTCAACCGTCACATAACCCACTCGCACTCCCTCTCCAGCTTCTCTATCATATCATTCCTGACACAATCCATTCATCTTTTCTTTGGCTTTCCTCTGCCTCTCCATCCATCAACATGTATAATCATCACTCTTTTAGTCGCATGCGTTTCGTTTCTCCTCATCACATGCCTATACTAACCCAAACAATTTCCTTACAACTTTTCTGGCACTGGCGCCACTTTCAAACTTCCTCCTTGATACTCATTTCTTACTTTATCCATTCTCATCACTCCACACATCCATCTCAACATTCTCATCTTCGCTGTATGCAATCTTTTTTCATCTGACTTCTTCACTGCCCAGCATTCCGATCCATAAAGTAAGACAGGCCTTATCACGGACTTGTAAATTTTCCCCTTTAACTGGAGGGGCATCCATAGGTCGCAAGTTGTACCTGTAACCTGTCGCCATTTCATCCATCCTGGGGGGCTAGCTAAAACGGCCACTTTGTCAGAATCATAATAGGATAATATTTATTAAGATTCATATTTGAAATCGTAAAACGGTCACAAACTGACAATTCATAATTTATCTGCGTACAATTTATTCATAGCCACGCAATTCATCTGTTTGACAGTTATGTATGGAGATTCGTAAAATAGTCCACAAATTATGAATTGCTTAATTGAAGTTTAATGTCAAATACGTCAGAAAGGACAATCCTATTAAGTTGCTGGGAATTCAGGAAATGAATCGCTTTTAGAGGAATTGCTTAATGTGGCCGTTGTAGCCCCCCCCCCCCCCAGAGTTGATTTACCATACTGTACGTATACAAATTTAAGTAGTGGGGCGCGTCATTTCAGGGTAGACAAGCTCTGTTCCTGTTCCCTACTCATGAATAAAATATAGTTTAAAAAATCTAAAAAACACGCTTTAATACCATTAAACTGAACTAAAAAGTAAAAAATAAATTTTTCAATGTAAGAATAAAGTGACTAACGAGAAAATTAAAGTCATTGTAAAAAAAAGCGTAGGGTGCTATCGAAATACAGAGTTAGTGTAAAAATGTCGTACAAAGCACATTGAAAAATTTATTTTTTACTTTTTAGTTCAGTTTAATGGTATTAAAGCCTGTTTTTTTAGTTTTTTTTAAACTAAGGTGCCCCGGGGCTAAAGCAACTACGGGGCCATTGTAACTAAATTAAATATCTCCGTTATGATAGGATTTTTAAATACACCGCCATCTATAAATTACGGAGCATAACATATTGTTCCATGAAAAAAATAGATGGAAGCACTGCAGCTAAAAATGATGGTAAAACAGGTTGATCTGTCAAACTGCCATTTTTAAGCAATTCTGTACGAACGCACGTGGTGAAAAAAATCTACAAAAAATATGTTTTAAAGTGTTTTATTGCTGGTGTTTCAAGTGGAGTGCATAGTTGACAACCGTAAGTAGCTATAATTATTTTTTGCTTAAGGATTGGTTAAAGCTACAACAAGATATGTGTATGGTTACATTTTCCCTGATAATAACGTAACATGGGGTAATTGTAATTTTGAGGTTAGTTGCATTCGCCCCGTGTCGGTTTGTATGAAACCATAAATCAATAGTGTTGTGCCATGTCGATGTTTCAATTCTGTGATTTTTTATTGATATTGTGTAGGTACATTACTGGATTAGATATTGATATGATATAGACTTCAGTATTTAAAAGTGTATTTTTTTCTGTATGTTAAAGTACGCTTTCACAACTTTGTTGCACCGATCCTTGTGAAATTTGGCATGAAGATAGCTTGAACCCTGAGGGACATTGGCTTTTTCTCCAACTAAGAAAAATTCATAATTTTAATGTTTTGATCAATATAACTACGACCTAGTTTAGATTTGCAAAAAGAAAAATAAAATATTTTGCGCATTCGCTTCATAAATAAAATTAATCTTTTGTTTTAGATGGTCCGGAATTATAAACGGAGAACAGAAATAAAATATTCCCAGGAAAATTTGTTAAAAACATTTAAATTATTATTATTTATTTATTTATTTATTTTATTTTAGCATTTTTCAAGTTTTTTTCTTAGGAACAAGATAATCCTGTTTGTTTTTTTTTTAATTGTTACTGTGATTGTTTAATGTTACTTCTCATTAAGACTGACAACTCGTTTCTTTTCTTTCTTATTAAAACACTGTGTCATATATCCTGCTTTTATTTGTATTTTCCTCTTAACAAACATTCAATAAAATTCGATTATCGACAAATGTGAAAAGTAAATTCACTACACTAACTATTAGCGAAATAGTTGCAATTGCCCCTGAAGTTAAGAAATATTTATATTACTCCAAACTCAGCTTAGATACGTGAACTTACGTTTCAAATTCGCCTATGATAACACATTGCGTTAAAAACCTCTATTTATAATAATTTTAAGACCAACAGATACACTAGGATTGTCGTTAGTTGCATTTGCCCCTTATCGGGGGTAAACGCAACTTTCGCTACCTCTAGTAGAAAACCGTTTTATTATTTCAATTCCTTACGGACTTTCTTTTCAGAACTAGGTTATTTAGGATATTAATGAAATTGTTAATCAAGTAGAATTATCAAATAAAGAAAACTTACAATAAAAAAGAAACTGCACGAAATCAAAGTTGGAACCATATTTTTTCTAGTTGCAATTGCCTCGGGGCACCTTATAATTTATTCAAGAGTAGGAAATAGGTAGAGCTTGTCTACTAATTTATTTTTAATTTTTTAGTTCGATCTACTACACACATCAACACGGTCTAGGGACCATTTAAAGTGGCTAAAAATGGAGTTCAAAGATTCCGTTACATACAAATATACATACAGGTGAAGCTAATAAAAGCGTGTTAATTAAAAACCTAGATGATTAGATATACAGAATGATAGGAAAAAAAAAGAAAAACAACCTAAATATTGTAGTCACATATATATTATTAAACATTACAAACCCGATTACGCAAATGTACAATTATTTAATGTAATAAACGTGCAACTACATAATTAAAGATGCTGAACCATTGCATTTAATTTTAAGGCAGTAGCACTCCTATGTGTATCAAAATATGTTTGGAATTTCCAATGATGATGTTTGAGTGAATAATAACGCTGATTCTGCTGTTTATCAACTAAACTTGAAAAAGAGTGTTGCTGTCTCTTATTAACAGATTAAGCGAAAAAAGGACGGTAACGGAAAAAAGCTCAGATAAAGAGCTGTCAAACTAGGGCACGTTTTAAACGTCAGCGTGTTTTCAGGCAACATGTGCTAACTTTACATCTAAACTTGGTTGGAGATAAGTAAGTCAACCCTAACTTGACAGTTAATCCATTCCTTTCTTTTATTTTTGTAGAAAAATATAGAAACAACCTAAAATATAGTTCATTCACAAAAAATCAACTCTAATGCGTTCTTTCTGTCTTAGATACTGAACCTTCTGCTACAGTCGAGTGTGCCACTACCTTTAGTCACATTTTGGTATTGAGCTTAAAGAAATCTAAATCGATATTATGTCAGATAGTTGTAGAAAACCAGTATACCTAATATTAAGTAGCCTTATTTTAAATTCGTAGAAAATGTCATATTGGTGGTTAGAGTATTCTGTTTGATCAATTGCGACAAAATTTTGTATTTTTTTTATTTAATTAATTCTTTTATATGGAAACTCATTTATTTATCCACTTATTTATTAAGTTTTTTTCTGAAAATAAATATAATTTTCTTTCTAATTAAAATTTAAAAGCAAGTTTGTAAAGCAACGGTGATTTAAAAATCTAATTCAAGTATACCTATATATTTACGATCGTTGGAAATAAGTTGGAGAAGCCATTTTGGAATTTTTGCGCATTTTGAGTATCAATACATTCCTCAATAAATGAAAAAAATTTCGAGTGCCTATCATGGAACCCGATAAACAAATAAAATATTCGCTAAACAGCAATTTAATTTATCTTGGAAGAAATATTCTACACCAGTGGAAGACAATATAATTATCACGATACAGTAATAAATTGACAGTATTTAGTGAACTCTAAATAAAATTAGAAGGATCTACAATTACATATTTGCAAAGACCAACAATATTGTATATTATGTTGCTATTAGCGAAATTAAATTTCTATTTACGTATCTTCTTCCAAGCAGTTTTAGAATCTTTTTCAGCTCCTAAATAAACAAGCGGATTATTTATCATATTTTTAAAAAATAATTTGACCACTTTTCGTTAAGCTTTATCCACATAGCATGAAGTATTAAGATTATGACCAAACATTTTAATATTTACTTTATGATTTCGAAATATTTATACGGAGCAGAGTTCAAAGCACGGTACTTCGAGTTTCATGGCAATATACTCAATGTATCGTCTAATTTTAAACAATAATGTCTTAAATATATGATATAACAATCTATAGTACCTATATACACCGTAACATTCTTATTAATAACTGAAGACGTAACATAATAACTAGACAATAAAAAATCCAACAATTTAGAAGTACTGAACACAGCATTGAATAACATCTACAAGATGTTAAATGATGAAGAAGTACTTACTAATCCAGAACGGTACAAGAAAGTAAATTTAAGTTAGAATTTTTTCAACTTTCGTTACATGGATTTCTTCTAAAAGTAATCAATATTCAAAATTAGCTAGAACTAAGATTGGTATTGGTATTAAACAACAAAAATATTTACATATGTTTGGATCACATTGTTTAATCAATCTTTTTACCATTGTGCATACCGTTAGCTATGCCATTGGCTTTGCCCGTAGGTGTACCATTTGGTGTGCCATTGGATATACCATTTGCGATTCCATTGGTAGTGACTTTGCCATTCTTGTGACCGTTACTCGTTATCTCTTTAGCATCTGTTTTCTTGTCATCAGCTCCTTTCTTGGTAGGTTTGCCATATGCCTTGTAATAGAAGTCGTAAAAGAGGTAGTAGAAGAAGATGGAGTTAGGAAGAGTGAAGACGACGGACCAACGAGGGTAGCCGCAGTCATAGAAGAGGAGCTGTGCGGAGTGAAGGAAGGCAATGCAGAACTGGAGCTGAAACGAAAACATAAAACAATTGTTACAACGATATCAGTAACAAGATAAGTCATGAGAAGCTGGCTAGGCAGGATGCGAATTAATCTTTTTTGGACTTTGATCAGGATTGGTAGAATTTTATCAGATGAATAAATGACTGATTTTAACATAAAATCAATAGTCGATCTATTGTTAACAGTATGTATATTTATTAATCTTAATTGTACCCTTTCATTGTGATGCCATGAGAACTTACCATTTGCAATGTAGTGATGTATTTCTTCCAGAACAGATACCTCTGGAACTGAGGTCCCATAGCTGAGAACATATAATACGTGTACATGATAATATGGACAAAGGAGTTTATCACTCCTATGAGAGTACCATGCCCTCCTGGATAATACTTCGTAGCTCCCCATGATATCATGGGCATGACTGTATGATGGTACATATGGAGGAAGGTGATCTGCCTATCCTTTTTCCTGATGACGAAGAATACCGTGTCGAGGAGCTCAGACATTTTTGCCAGGAAGTATATGTAGACGCCTATTGCAACCTGAAAATTAGAAGAGTCGCTGTTAACATAAGGTATTTTACTAAAGAAAGTAAACGCTACGAGCTCAGTTTGATTTTTCAGAAGGAAATGGAGGAGGCCTTTGCCAATGGGCACACAGACCAAAACAGTCAGTAGTAAAATTATTTTAATTTTATTTTGCAACTTTACTTTATTTTTTTTACAACTTGTCAATAATTTTATTATTAGTAGCATAAGTTTTAAATGGTCTGATTAAATGGCTTTTATTATTTACTAGCCGTTGCCCGCTGCTTCGCCCGCGTGGATGTCGAAAATTATCCCACGGGAACCTACTACCGGGATAGAAAGTATCCTATGCGTTAATTCAGGCTATAAACTATCTGTGTGCTAAATTTCATCCAAACCCGTTCAGCCGTTTTTGCTTGAATGAGAAACAAACATCCAAACATCTTCACAAACTTTCACTTTTATAATATTACTATAGGATTATTAATAAGTCTGAAAATACATGAAGCATAATTATTTCAGTCACCTACATACTAATAAACAAACTAGCATTTATATTTCATTTTGAATCTTTATTTATTTTCAATTTACAGAAAATATAGCGTGCCTTTTTCTAAATAAATTTATTTTTATAATTTTTTCTTTTTCCCTATCATACTTGATGATCTTTTCACTAATAGGTAACCGTTAATTACTCGTAGATAGAATGTGATTAAGTAAAGCAGTCATAATTATAAATGGTCCCGTAACGATGGTTAATAACAGTACTTTCAAGATTACTGTGTCTAGCGTTTTTATTACCTCGGTCAAAGACATTCTATGATTAGTTTGGGCGTTGCTTACGTCACTCAATTAATTATCAGCCTATCCATTTCTAGTTATGCCGCAACTTTTTCTACAGCCATCGATTCACTGATAGCTTATCACTCAAGTAACTATGGTATCATTATCAGCCTATACATTTCTAGTTATGCCGCAACTTTTTCTACATCCATCGATTGGGTGATAGCTTATCACTATGGTATCATTATCAGCCTATCCATTTCTAGTTATGCCGCAACTTTTTCTACAGCCATCGATTGACTGATGGCTTATCACTCAAGTAAGTATGGTATCATTATCAGCCTATCCATTTCTAGATATGCCGCAGCTTTTACTACAGCCATCGATTGGCTGACAGCTTATCACTCAAGTAACTATGGTATCATTATCAGCTTATCCATTTATAATTATTATTATGCCGCAACTTTTTCTACAGCCATCGATTGGCTGATAGCTTATCACTCAAGTAACTACAGTATCATTATCAGCCTATCCATTTCTAATTATGCCGCAACCTTTTCTACAGCCATCGATTGGCTGATAGCTTATCACTCAAGTAACTATGGTATCATTATCAGCCTATCCATTTCTAATTAGGCTGCAACTTTTTCTACAGCCATCGATTGGCTGATAGCTTATCACTCAAATAACTATGGTATCATTATCAGCCTATCCATTTCTAGATATGCCGCAACTTTTACTACAGCCATCGATTATCTGATAGCTTATCACTCAAGTAACTATGGTATCATTATCAGCCTATCCATTAATAATTTTGCCGCAACTTTTTCTACAGCCATCGATTGGCTGATAGCTTATCACTCAAGTAACTATGGTATCATTATCAGCCTATGCATTTCTAATTATGCCGCAAATTTTTCTACAGCCATCGATTGGCTCATAGCTTATCACTCAAGTAAAAATGGTATCATTATCAGCCTATCTATTTCTAATTATGCCGCAACTTTTTCTGCAGCCATCGATTGGCTGATAGTTTATCACTCAAGTAACTATGGTATCATTATCAGCCTATCCATTTCTAATCATGCCGCAACTTTTTCTACAGCCATCGATTGGCTGATAGCTTATCACTCAAGTAACTATGATATCATTATCAGCCTATACATTTCTAAGTATGCCGCAACTTTTTCTACAGCTATCGATTGGCTGATAGCTTATCACTCAAGTAACTATGGTATCATTATCAGCCTATCCATTTCTAATTATGCCGCAACTTTTTCTACAGCCATCGATTGGCTGATAGCTTATCACTGAAGTAACTATGGTATCATTATCAACCTATCCATTTCTAATTATCACTACCTACGCAAACTAAACTGAGCTTTAACCAAACAAACATAAATATGATTTTTCCGCAGTTACTCACTAAACAAATTGCTCATAATTACGCATGCATCTTGATAGAAATAATCACGATGTAGAGGAAGGAACGGTGACTGATCAACACGACAACATTATTTATGAAGCAGACTGTGTTATTATTGATGTTCGTGTGTTTCCGTGTAACTTCGGCTATCTAGATCGTCATATTGTATTATTGCTTGATGTGTTTTTGTATGGTTATTGTAACACTTTTACTTTATCAGATTAGAATTTCTTTAGGTGTATTATGTATGTTTCAAAGCACCTGTATGTACACAATTTACACACTTTTGTCTCTTGAACCCTTAATTTGCCTCCAAGTACTTGGCTTACCGAATAATTTTTAATTTGGAACATGGATTCATCTAAAGTACCCGTCACGAGAAGCTATAAATTAGGTAAACAAACATCTTTTACTAAGTAAACATTTTATACTGCGAGATAATAATAAATTGACCATATTCAATCGACATGAAATATAGACGGGTTATATGAAAGTAACAACCTATTTAATTTAGTCGGGTCATATTTTAACGACGCAAAGCGCTATCGTTTGTGTTTCTTGGTACCGGAACGCGTCCGTCGCAGGGATTGTAAACTATCGGGAGTATCGGGACGTCATTTTGAAATAAACGCGTCATTCGAGTTTCGAATTCGTACGAGTTTGTTTCATTGCTTTGCATATATCGCGGATCTGGTTGTTATTGTTAATTTTGTTATTGTTTCGTTATCACTTTTTTATTGGTGTTACTTTAATTGTTGCGTTAATTTTATTTGTTATTGTAGATGATTGATAAAACTGTAGACAGCTTCGTGATACATGTCACTGATTCTGACACAGAAATGGAAACATCTGAATGTGACAATTAATTATTCTTAAATAATATATGTTAATTAATATTTGTTACTTAATAATTTATTAAATCTTAAACAAATTCATTTTTTTTGTTGGTCCAAATGTTGTAAACTCCTGAACACTTGTTTACAAAATTTATAGCTTCTCATGACGGTTACCGTTTATATTATGTACAATGCGTTTCAACTAAGAATAGGAATGACCTTGCGCCATATTGTGAAGATTTAGCAAAACAGCAGTTTCAAAGTCAGTGACATATTTTAACACAAACAAATTCCAAAAACAGAACTAAAATGGATAAGTTTAACACTACAAAACTTTGCAAGCCTTAGATTTCTAGCTTCAGTTGACAGTTAGAGGTCATTGACGTTCCTATTCTTAGTTGAATCGCAGTGTAGGTACAATATCTACCTTTCGCGGGCGCTTGACGTCTATAGACGTCATAACATTAAAACTTCTATTGTATCTCGTTTAGCGTCCGCAAAAGAATTTACTGGACAACCGAAATCAATACAGTTTTAGGTACTGTAGAGGCTTTGAATCCTATGCGTTTTATTTTATTTATTTATTTTATTTTGTTTGGGTAGCTTACAGCTATCAATACAAAAGCAACAGTGAGTGAGTGAGTGAATGTTTTAGCATGCAACCTCCGTGGATGTTTAAATAGTTTATGAGACAAACTTAGAATTTTAAAAATAAGTGAGAGGAAGTCATTCGGTCACGGGCCGACGTAAAAGTTGTGTATTGAGGATTAGTAATTATTATATCCCTGGTTTACGTCTCTGCCTCTTTAATTTATAATGTAGCTATCCCTCTGTGAGGTTTGAGACCTCACAGTACTAATACCGGTATTGATAGGAGGTACCTACCACAGGCCCACAAATCATTTTATAGTACGTAGATACCTCAAAGCGTATAATTATCTTATTATTTTGTATTAAGGCTGGGTATTGCCGACTCCGAACTTCTGAAGGTCAGTGATGTTTATGATTTGAGGTAATCAAAATAACAGGTTTGTCTTATATCAACTTGGTTGTTTATTAATTTTATGCTTATACCGTCGTATACGGTCGATATCGTCTAGTGTGTATGGTTTTATTGTATTATCATATTTCTTTATATCTTGTCATACCTTAAATCGGTTCATGCGCAAAACGTCTCTTTCGCATAATATCGCTTTCTCATAAAGTCGATCTCGCAGAATGACTCCTTCTCAAAAAGTCGAGGCCTCTTTCGCAGAATGACTCCTTCTCAAAAAGTCGATGCCTCTTTTGCAGAATGACTCCTTCTCAAAAAGTCGATGCCTCTTTCGCAGGATATCGCTTTCGCAAAATGTCGCATTAGTAAACTCCAAACATAGCTAATATGTTGTAAAACTTGTAAACATTTAATAAGAAATTGGAAAAAAACATTTTTTTTTTTAAACTTGTCTAAATTTTTGTCTAAGTTATGCGAAAGAGATATTCTGCGAAAGAGGCATCGACCTTTTGAGAAGGAGTCATTCTGCGAAAGCGACACTAAGCGAAAGAGACGTTTTGCACCTGAGCCCTTAAATCTAGCGCACCGCCACTAGTTTTATTTTTTTAATTGATATTGCGCGAGCTGACAACGTCCCATTGCTAGAGGTTTTTCGTGATTATTTCACTAAAAAATCAAAGGACAATTTTCTCTGACAAATTCTTAGATCGTTGGTATTTATACTTACTCTCATACCCTCCGGCGATCTTGAGAAGTCAACCGGTTGACATTTCCAACTGTAAGTCCTCAACCAGCCAGCGGCGAGGCCCTGGAAACATAAACAACAGGTATTTGAATATGTTGAAGAAGAAAGCAAAAATCTGCATGAGAATCGACTGTTCATAGACCTATGAAAATGTATTATTCAACATACATACACAAATACTGAAACTGCATCCTTTGCTTGTTTTCGATTTTATTGCCGAGATAAACTTCTGAACTGAACTATCAATTGTTTCAGAACTATCTACACTACATTCTCGTACAGCAGCGTATTTTATATAAGAACTTCATGAACAGAGAACAGCACATCAAGTTATACCAAACTGTCAAATTTCTCCAAATGATTTTAAACCTTAAAATGTTGATGCGTTAAGTTCAAAATCGAATGAGAAAATTTGACAGTTTGTAGTAATTTGACCTGCAGGCGGTGTTTACTTACCATATTTGATGCAATAAATTAATTGAATTGAATTTAAAAACATCTTTTCAAAGGTATCTTATTTATTTATCGTTTTTGTGATAACAAAGTCAAATCAACAACATTGATTTATCTTTGGCTGTACTAATAATAAAGTTGTTTGATTTTTTGTTTGTTTATTATCCAGTCGGTTTTGCAAACTCATTTTTTATTTGATACCTAGCCCAAATCTTGAGGAAGGCTGTAGGCATCACATCACCTTAGAATTCTTAGGAGCCGAGCAAAAATACAAAAAAGTCTGAAAGAACGCTAAGCAAAAACGAAGTATTAGCCCGGCCCAAGAAATGCTATGCGACGGAGTGGGTCTGGGGGACAATAAATTTTGAATTTCGATGAAGTCGCGGACAACAGCGAGTATATTAGGTATAAAGTAACTTTCAGACTTAAACGGATAGTCAATACCTCTTTTTATGTTTTTTTTTCTGGGTGGGAAATCATCAAATGACTTCTCCCGCTCTGGGGGAAGCGGGAGAAGTCAGAAAAGTGTCAGACTTTTACTGACTTAAACCCACCCGTGTTCCTTCAGTTGCCTATGCCAGGGCCACGGTATCTCTTTCGAACAACCCGCGACCCCGGCGGCATCGGCCCTATCGGAACCCATCACTGCTGACATCTCTTTGAGGCACGCGTGGAACACAACCTGCCATCGACTTGAGCCTGGTCCTTACCGGACGGCGAGCTACCCATTCCTTGCCGACCGCAAGCCCGCGACCTCTGTTAACCGAATTATCATAAGAGCTACTAACCTCATGGAACAACCAGACGCTGACAATGACTTGAATAAAATTATAAACGATTAAAGTTTTCTGTAGTTGGAACGGTTTCTTGTCTGCCATGTACCTCGGCCCCCATTTCAGCGAGAAGTACAGGTACAGGCCGATGATAGTGAGACCGGGAACTGGGTCTGAGATCAGGAACCAGTCGTTTGTTCTGGGATCTGGAAATTAGGAGAAGGTACTCTGTCAGTGACTAAAAATAATGAAGATGTGATTTCTTGCGTATAGGTTTCAAATATTCAGAAGAGCCCGTGGCTATGTAATAACAGCCGTACGGGTCAATCCATCAGGTTAAGCTACGTTGGCCGGGGTTGTCCGTGGATGGGTGACGATTTTTACTGGATTTCCGGTGTTTTTGGATTTATAGTCAACTAGCTGCGCCCCGTGGTTTCTCTCGCGTAGACCGTGATAAATAGTGGCCCATGTGTTAATCCAGGGTATAAGCTATTTACATACCAAATTTCAACCAAATCGGTCCAGCCGTTTGAGTGTGAAGAAGTGACAAACATACAAACACCATACGCACACAACAAGCGAAAGTTTGTGAGTGTGTACTCACAAACTTTCGCCTTTATAATATTAGTAAGATGAGATAATTTGTATACTAGGCCATAGTTGGAGGTCACATGGTATTATTTTTACAATTTCTGATTGTAAGATTTACTTTCAGACCAGTTTTTCAGTCGTCAGGTTTTATTCTTTTCATTTTATAAACCCAAATTATTAAATACTAAGAAAGTAGCAAATACATGTTGGTTTTGTTACATAAAACTATCCTAAAAAAAATAAAACACATTAATAATAACATGGGTCAGAAATGGTCTCCATTTAAAAATTCTCAAACAAAATGCGTGTTTTTAATTATGTTCTACTAAAACTAGCAATTATTAAGACTATTAGGTAATGGAGTAATGTTAAGATGGCGGAAAAAATAAATGATAATGATGTTTTCACAAAATCACACGAATTGTTCAAAATACATAACTTACACACACATACGTACACATAATTTGATAATGAAAGTGAAATTCAGAGCGTATCCGCAAGTAATCATCATTTTGCGTAACACAATGTTACATATTCATGATTACTAACATTATCTGCTCAAAGATGTCAACGTTAACTGTTGCACACATAATATTGCTGGTGAGGATTATCATTATATTATTATGAACTACATAAATAAAAACCGGTCAAGAGCGAGTCGGACTCACGCACCGAGGGTTCCGTTCCAATTTCTAAAAAAGTGTGCTATTTAGAGACATCGTTTTATTTTTCCTGTAATCTTTACATAAACTTCTATCACATAGAATAATTTCAGATTTTTCACTTTGCAAACTTCGGAGATAAGGGGGGAAACGGTATTTTTTTTTACATTTTTCATAAAAAGTCGAAAACTATGCGGCCGGAAAAAAATAAAAAATTGTTTGAGAATGTGCAAACAGCGCTCTTTCATATGATACCCCACATGACCTAGTAGCCCCACTTTAAATTTTTAAGACCCCCTTTCAGTCCCTGTTGTAAAAAAAAACATAAATATTTTTGTTTCTTTCTTAATTGCAAAATAGTTTGGTAAACGTCATCTAAAACTGTTCCAAATTTCAAGTTGATAGCATTAGTAGTTCTTGAGATATCCAGCTGTGACAGACAGACAGACAGACTGAGTGACACCATAAGGGTTCCTTTTTTACCATTTTGGTACGGAACCCTAAAAACCGGCCAAGTGCGTGTCGGAGCACGCACAATGAAGGGTTCCGTAGTTGAAAAGAATTTATCCTAGATACAAACTTAGCATTGTAGTTGAAAAACATGTTCTCCCATACATAGGTAATACGGGCTGATATGCGCAACTCCACGTCAAGGCGCGTATTTTGCGTATAAAACTCTCTCCCATACATACATGTAATTAATACATTGATATACGTCACGGTTAATTCTCCAACTGCAAATTTAAGTTAGTAATCACAGCCGACTCCCTCTCGGAGAGAGGAGGCCTGTGTCCCAACAGTGGGAACATTATAGGCTAAATGGAATGGAGATTTGTGGAGACTATTTTAAGATACTACCTACTTGAATTGTATTCATACAGACACAGATAAAATTTCATTCAAATTCTGTTCCATTTTTGAATTTATAAGGTGAGTAGTGGCTATTCGGACGTTGTGAAAAGGCTCTAAGTTATATAAATACAAAGTACTGTTTAGGCTGATGTAACTGTTATGGAACTATTGATAAGCAATGTCTTAAAAAATAAGCAAAAAAAATCAAGCTTCTAAATCAACGCAATATAAAAACGACCATTTATGCGACATATTTTCATACTCGCAAGTAAATCAGAACCTATGTATTTTCCGTTGACCTAGAATCATGAAATTTGGCAAAAAGCAAGGTCTCACAGCACATGTAACAAAGGAAAAAGTCCGGAAATTGTTAATTTGTAATTTTATCACATAAAAAAAATTGGGATTATACTTTTGAGTTTGTTTTTAGGATAAATTATTTTCAATTACGGAACCCTTCATTGTGCGTAGTCCGACACGCACTTGGCCGGTTTTTTTTAAGTATTTTTTTACATAATCCGCTTTAACTATTAAGGAAAGCATTCACATCTAAAATTTCAGTTTGTTTGTTTATAGTTCAACTGATTTGCGCAGCAGGCTATTGAGTCACATAATATAACACTGTATTGTAGTCTGAAATATGTGTAAGATAGCGAAAAGAAATGGTGTAATGACCTCGACAAAATGTCGTCGAAAGCAGGTGAATCGTGATAATCAAATTTGAAGATGTATTGCGTATTCTTCGCAAATCAAAGCTTTTTCCAGCGCGCAAAGTTTTACTTGAAATAATCATCAACACATAATACTGAGCAATTACTAGATTGTTAATTACTTCTGGTGTACTCTGTTCCATAAGCACTTGGGCACTACCAAATTAAACGCCAGTTTTTACCATAACATAGTGATGGTTTTGAGTTACTTAAACGGCATCATGCCGTATAAATAACTCAAAACCCAAAAATGGGTCCCTGAAATCGTGAAAAAAATCAGCTGATCTATACGAGTATATTAAGGCGAATAGTGCCACCAACTAGTGCCACTATTGAGAAACAAATCATAAGTCTGGAGATGGAACATTTTGAAATTTTCCTATGCTCACATTTTTAGTCCGATGAGGTCAAAAAAGGTCGAAGCCTTGCTTCGAACCTAGGAGGTTCAGAGTTGATTTTTTTGACCTCACCTGACCTACCTCGTCTGAGCGGCGCTGGCTGGCGCTGGTTGGCGGCACACCACACACTAATGTTATTCACCTTAGTGTACACTTATTTCTACAAAACTATATGGGGCATCTTACTTTTTTTTAGCGATTTCAGCTTTGGTTTCCATAGTTAAAGTTCTTCATAGTGACAAGTTCAAAGATCCCCTTTCGGGTTTTTAGTTATTTCAATTACACCATTTAGAGAAGAACGAGTACTTACCAGCTAATTCGGTGAACAAGCGATGGTAAGTTCTTGAAAAGGAATTATTGAATAGCGCCATCTTCAGGTTTCTAAGTACTAGCTGCAGAGTTAACTTCTACTCGTTTGTCATGAAAGACTGCCCCGCATTTTATGGTTGAATTACTGATCCTTTATATGCCTGGAACAAGAGAGAAATATTATAAGCAAGTTACAAAACAAATAAGAATATAAGGTTGTAGGATCTGTAGATACAACATCACTATCATTTTACATCTATCGTCAATAATGTTCCCACTGCAGGGAACACAGGCCTCCTCTCGGTGAGAGGGGAGAATAACATACCAGATATTTAAAAGACCAAATAAAACTGTGGCCTGGCCATGTTTCAGAATTCAATAAAAGGAAAAGTGAAACACAAATCCAACAAATCACTGAAATATAAGCACCTTTTTATGAAAATGAAAGACGAGCTAATATGACTGAAATTAGATATTTAGAAGTTGTAGTTAATACAGGCGAAGAAGAAATCTTATACGCATTTCCACCTATGAGGATTGTTGAAACATTCAAGAAGAGTCTGCGTAAAAGTTAAGTAAAAAATCAATTGCATACAATGATCCAATCAGAAATATGGCTAGCCTAGGACAGTTGGCGCCAGTCAAATTATTATTAAACAACAGCAATAAAAAACAGACTTATATGTTAACTAAACAAGCCATGCCATTAGTATTGCAGTATATTAAATAGGCATTTCGTACTTCAAAGTCCAAGTTGATTTCCGGGTTGACAAAAAATTTAGTCATAAATTTCATATTAAAGCTTCGATCATTCTCTTTGATTTGATTATAGATAACGTCCGTTGTCATATAATACAATATATTCAAGTTAAGTTGTATTATAAAATGGAAGTTGACGAAATATGTACATAGACCACCTCTGACGTAAAGCCTATCTACTTTCGCTTGCGCGATGCGATGACCTTTGGCCTTTTGAATTCTCGCCCCAATCCTTGGCACAGGCTCTGCGTTTTGATGTAATATTTATTTGAAATAGACGAAAATGAGCAAGATTACTTCTTATCATGAAATATATAGGAAATGGTAATTTTCAAACATAGATTTCGTTGGTGAATGCTTTTATCGTGTCATGTTTTTCAGTAAATACGTTTATTGTTATCAGCAAAGACTTAAGATGAATAGTGAATAAGATTAATGATTATATCTTTCATAGACAACATTATTACGAAAAGATTACGTAACTACAAACAGATTTTACTGCGATACAAAGCAGCATAAAAATCTCCTTATTGATATTTCGAACATTAAAGCACACTGCGGTCCAATAGCCCAAACTGATCCGACACTTGACCAAAATGTCGCAACAACAACCAATAATACATACTACGTTAACATATCTGCAAAACACCATGAAACACTACAGGAAGACATTGTAGGAAGCACTATATCTGAAATTTATTTTCACATTATCATAAACATTTTAATTTATATGTTTTATTTACGCGCGTAGCGGTCGGCGCGTCCGCTCGCTCCGAAATCGTTAGCGCGACTGAGCTTTTGTCCCCCCTCCACCTTATGTGGGAGTGACTGTGTTAAGAGGAGGGGAAAATTCGAGGGGTGGTTGGGAAAACAGGGTGCTTTCTAAACTGTGTGCATGTTTTGTTTGAGTAAATAATTTTCCTGCGACCAGAATTAGCTTGTTTCGTCTAGAGTTGGTTACGATGAGCGAGAAAGTGAAATGCAGACATCTATTGTGTTGTTCCAAATAGGCTAGAGCTTCATGCAAATATATCTTGACTTGTTGAATGAAACCTTCGCTTTATGGTTAACAATATTCTGTTTGGTTATATTGTATTCTAATAATGATGATTTATGGATTACATGGTCTACAAAGAGGCACTTTAAGATTAAACTTAATCTAACACAACCATTAAAGAAAAACTTAAGCACTTAGAAAAACTGCAAAAAACCAGTAGTAAACATGAATTCAACCACTTCATAATAAAATAATAACAAGTTTATTTCATAATCAACAAGTTTTATAAAATATGTTGTAGAGGCCTTCTTTTATGTAAGGAGATACTTGTACTAGTAGAAGTGCTCAACCAATCCTAAGAAATTCCTGTAAAAAAAATTAACAACACCCTTTCAACCTGACGATTGTCTCTCCCGTTCAAACAAATATTTTGTAGATGTAGTCACCCCTGTATACAGGCTGTAACTGCCTATAATGCTACCGGGTGCCACCCTTCAGCCTTTCAGCCACCCTCTGCCTTTTTATCTCAATGTGTATTTGGATTTTTTTTAATTTGAGTGTGTTATAATGAGTCTCTTTCGTATGTTTGTAATATAAAGCCGGCTCTCCTGCGCGTGTCGTTTCGAAAGTTCACAAAAAAACCTTAAACATGTTCATTTGTTTTCTTAGACAAGTTGTCTTCTGCGTATTTAAATTATATGTAATCAAATAATATATCGTCGCTAATCTAAGTGTCGTAACTGATTCGAAGAAAATTTTACAAGGCAAGCTGTTTTTCTTCTTTTTTTTTTTGTAAACTGTAGATATATCGGTCTCGATTTTTGCATTATCATGGAGACCGTAAGGCATAGGTACAGATTCGCCGATTATACAGATCGATTCGACTTGGAAAATGTATCAAATTACTATAGTTAGGTCGGCTATCGGCTTAGTCCAATATGTTTGAAATTATCTACCATACATACACGTTAACCGAAACTTATGCAGAGCTGGTGGAACAGGACATAACATGTATGACTGTATGTGTTTATAACTAGAAGAAGCATATTCAGGGATAACTACCATAAGGTGGCAGATGCTAATGATTACATTAAAAAGGAACGTACTACCCTACACAGCTTATATTAATGAACAACTTAAATCCATTGATCAAGACACATACGTACTTAATTCACCTAAATTCTCACAAATTCCATTAACAAACAATTCGTTAGCAAATACATAAAATTATGAACACGCAGGACTGAAAACGGATAAAATGCAATCGATAAGTAGTAACATCCTTTGATTGCGGTTAATGATGGAATTATTGTGAAAACTTCTACATTGCATACGCTCGTGTGTTTCACCTTGTATATTTGATTTATGAGGTTAAAACTGTTCATTTGTTTGTCAGATATTAGTTTTATTTTGTAGGGTTATTTTGCTACGTATTTCAAGTGTTTCAAGATTAATTCAGTTCTTGTCTCTTGACTATTTTACTATCTCATTTTTACGTTTTTTTTTTTTGTAGTGGTATTAAGACTATGAGCTGTTTAAAATACGTGGTTTCCTACTAGAAACTTTAAGTTCAAGTTTGTCCTTAGCATTATGCATAGTGAATTTAAGGTATCCTAAATTAATGCACCTAATACTGTCCTTTACATGATCGAATGGCAATAATCCACACTTGGTAGATGCCAAGTGTGGATTACGGCATAATCCTCCCTACGTTGTTAACTGCAAGATTGTACACGATCCTAACAGGGCATTCACCGTGACACTAGTAACAAAGTCTTTGTAAGGACTACTTCATTATAACCATCATGAATATTATATATATTATTACTAGCTTCTGCCCGCGACTTCGTCCGCGTAAAATTTATTTTTTGCTCGACCCTCCCCGTCGCATCGCATTGCCCACCCGCGCTATTACTTCGTTTTCACTTAGCGTTCTTTCAGAGTTCATCAACCCCAATCACCAACCCCTCCCCACCCCTCAGCCTTCACCATGTCTTCCTCCTCTCCTCACCAATTCCTGCTCTTTCTCCCTGCGTCCATCATCCTCCCCCTCACACTCCTCACCACCCCTCCCTTGCCCCTCCCCCTCTAACCCTCCCTCCGGAGTAGTTTTAAAAAACTAATCATGACAAACTTAGGCAAATATTTGTGCCAAGTTTCAAGTCAATTAAAACCAAATGAATAACATTTTTCATGTAAATTGTATTCCCTGTTTTCACCCCCACAGGGGTGGAATTAAAAAAAATGGTTTGAGATATTTCCATAGCTTAACTCAAAGATTATTTAGAAAAACAAAAAATCACAAAAATCATAATTTAATTAGATAAATATTCGTGCCAAGTTTCAAGTTTATTAACTCAAGGAATAAGATTTTTCATACAAACAATATCCCCCCTTTTTACCCCCTTAAAGGTCGAATTTCCAAAAACCCTTTCTTAGCGGATGCCTAGGTCATAACAGCTACCTGTGTTCCAAATTTCAGCCCAATCCGTTCAGTGGTTTCAGCTGTATGTTGATAGATCAGTCAGTCAGTCAGTCAGTCAGTAACGCTTTCCTTTTATAGATATAGATTATATGCAAAAATTTACTGCAAGGCATTTTGTAGAGGCAGCGTTTGAAAAAGTTACTGTTCATACAAGGTACAAAGACACGAAATATTTTAGTACATTTTCCGATGAAACCGAAACCAATCGCTAGAACAAAAACAAACTTTTGCGTCATACTACACATATAATTTTCGCAACGGAACAAGTCATTCATACTCAGCATCGTAAAACGACTTACAGGTGCTGACCACCATAACTTGGAACCCCCCTCTGCCTTTTAACCGCACTTACGCAGAACTCAATAGGGTGCTGCATCTATTTACATAGCTCTCTCAAACTGGTCATAGCATTACAAACAGGCTTTACACGTGCAGTGTCACAAGACCTCAATTGGGTAAACATAAAGGTGAAAATTGAATGGGATGGCCACATTAGCGTTGTCCAGACTGTGTCGCAAGTGTTTCGCTCCGCTGGCTGTCCTAAATACTTCGGTCCAAAGATTGCTGTTCGGAAATCCCTTGCTCTCACTCTTCGAGTGATAAGTGCCTGTTTTATGCGTTTGTAATGTGATTTTGATACCGATATTGACGTGAGTATTAGAAGCGACAATTGTCTCGGTTTTATGGTCACGCTGAATATTCGTTTCAGAAATGTATTTACGAGTATCTACAATTGCCGTGAATAATACTTTCCTCTATGGTGATTGCGCTGCGTAGCCCGCGAAATTCAAATTTTCTTGCGTTTTTTGCAATTTGCAGGTCCGTGTCAGGTTGTATCTTGATAAAAATATGATACGCGACAGTAAACATATGTATTTACATAAGTTAGATTTCGTGTAGATTTGTCGAATGAACGAAATCTAACGAATCTGCACGAAATCTAACTTAGAGAGATGTATTGATGATTTTTATGGTTAAAAATATATAAATACATATGTTTTATTGCCGCGTATCATATTTTGATCAAGATACAGCCTGACACGGACCTGCAAATTGCAAAAAAAAATAATTTCCACAGCGCATACTCCTTAAATCACAACACACTTCACACTCACACTAATATTATAAAGGCGAAAGTTTGTGAGTGGGGGTGTGTCTGTGTGTGTATGTTTGTTACTTCTTCACGCTCAAACGGCTGGACCGATTTGAATGAAATTTGGTATGTAGATAGCTTATAGCCTGGATTAACAGATAGGCTACTTTTTATATCAGCCTCCGCGGGTGAAACCGCGGGTCGCTGCTAGTTATGAATATAAAATCAGTTAGAAATATTTAGTTAGTAAAGATTGACTTTGAAAATTACTATCAAACAGTTATAATAGTCATAAAATTCCTCTGTTTTACTGCGTTCCAACTCTAAGCACACCTTTTGAACTATTGTGATTATTCAAAACATATATATTTTGCATCGATAGGTCAAGTGATTGCGTACATATAGGTTAGCTTTCTGCAATTTTCACAGAAACAGTTGTTAAAACAACTTTTTTCCAGCCCGTTGTTTTCTCTCATATATTGGAGCATTAGCAAAAACATAACGACCATATCTCACAAGGGCCTTTCTCTACTGAGGTCATATACCAGCGTCGTATCGTTAGCGTCCCGGACGTGTGTATGTAAACACAGCTTCCTTATTTAGCACAGATGTGCATTATATAAAATATCTAGCTAGATTCTAGACTTATTTTTATAGGTTACGTTAGCCTTTACACGCGGGTGAAAACCCGCATGGAGGTCGAAATCTATCCCACGAGAACATACTATCTGGTGTTATGGTTTAACTGTGACCCAAATTTTATCGAAATCCATTCTGCCGTTAAGGCGGGTAAAGTTATAGACAGACAGAGTTACTTTCGCATTTATATTACTAACCATAATATATATAATTCTTCTGTACGTGTGTTTGTCATCTGACTTGTCCTAAGCGGCTGGACCGATTTGAATGAAATATTGTGTGTATATTTCAATGGGTTCCTGGATGGTTTAAAAACACAATTGGATCCGTTAGGTGGCACTGCAGTCGGGTTCTAGGATCGTTCAACGTCTGTCGGGTCCGCTAGTTTATAATAATATTACATACACGTATGAATGTTTCATAAAAAAGAAAAACATACCAGCAATATAAATTCTGCTAAGACTGCCGAAAATAATGAGTACCTACAAATTCAAAACTTGCGAATTCAAAATACATAATAATATGGTACATTTTAGTATAGTAAAACAATTTGTTTTTTGTAATCGAAACACAGTATATATATTATTTTGTTATGTAAGTATTTTTAACAGTATTTTTTAAGGTAACTGTGGTTATAGTAACTTCTCAAAGATGAATAAAAAAGTAGTTTCGGGGAAAACGGTTTAAATTTAAATAATATGTACAATATTCTTAAGGACTATCTAATTGTTTTACAATATAAAAACCTAACTGATAACTCTAGGAATAAGCTGGATTTCGACATTATCCGGTCTAACATTTAGTATATGTTTTTCAAATATCAATTTTTCATTATTTTGCTTGGTTTTAACAGTAAATTGTCGTAAAACGTGCACTAAGCCAGCCATTACTTGTAATTTAGCATATCTGGCTCCAATACACATCCTGTTACCCATCCCAAATGGCATATAAATGTCATCACTAGGTTTCCTGTCCTTCGAAAATCTTTCGGGTCAAACACCTCTGGGTCCGGATAAAATTTCGGATCATGATGTATTTGGTAAATTGGAGTGAATATTTTCGTCCCTTTTTCAACTTTGATATTACCAACTTGTAGCACAGTGTCTTGAACGCATTGTCTACTCAAATATCCATTAGGAGGGAGTATCCTCATTGCTTCACTAAGCACCTTATCTACATATTCCATTTCACCAATAACGTCATACGTTATTTTGCTGTTGTATTTCTCGAAATGTTCGTCAATTTCTTGGTGAACTTTTTCTAATATATCTGGATGTTGACAGAGCACAGTTAACGTTGAGAAGATTACAGTTGCGCAAGGTTCAACACCAGCAGCGAAGAAGAATAAAGCCTGTGCAGATAGTAAGCCAGTAGTCGGTTCCATGACGCAACCAGTTGTGTCATCCCTCATAGTGCCATTCCTCTGCAAACTAATACACAAATCAGCAAAGTCATGCCTCTCAACATTCTCCTGTTCTCTTTTCTTAATTACTTCTTGAATCGCACCAATAAAGAAGTCCTCATGCTCAGCGAACAACTTTATTCCCAACCATTTAGATATTTTCGGGCTAATACCGACCATCACAAATCTTAACGTATTCTTGAATTTTGTTGCCGATAGTTCTCCGGCAAGTTTTAGGAAAGGTGAATCGAAGGTTGATTTTGATCCGATACCAAAAATTGCTCCACAAACAGCGGCATTGCAGAACGTTAATAGAGTGGTGTAAAAATTACCTTCCCATGCTTTGGGGTTGTTTTTCAAGTAGTCTACAAAGTCTTGGGCAGTTCTGTCCATAATATAATACATGTTCTTTAATTTGGCTGCTGTGAACAGTGGGCTCATGGTTTTCCGCATCAGCTTCCATCTAGGCCCATTCATGAAGAGAATATTATCCGACAGTTGGTCGCCTTCCACGCTTTCCATTCCTCTATGATGAAACGATTGGAAGTCAGTGTGTAAAACTTGTTGTACGTTTTTTGGGTCTATAACGAACAACGCAGGTGTAAACAGTTGTCCAATGCCTACAGCCGGTTGATCTCCGTATTCGTCATAAAGTTCACTAAATACCTGAAACAGTGCACGTTTCGAAGTGAAGAATTTCCAATACGGTCCAATCACTTTGTTTTTATCGTAGAACTTCACTCCACGTTTCTTCCAGTAATATTCATTGTATCTGCCTATTTGGTAAATAAACAATAGTGTTACGACTATTGCTATTAAAATTATTGGAAGCAACATTTTTACTTATTGAACGCGAATGTATGTACAGTGTAGAATAATAAACAACACTGTACTGAGCTCTCAACTTTTTATCTGCTGTATGAAATATAAATAGACGTGTCGTTACATATTATATTTATATTCATTCTTATCAATCATTTTCGGTGCGATTAGGCTGCTTCCCAACTCGTGAATTATACTGTCTTGTCTATCGCAGATTTGTGAGCTTTGTTTTATCAATAAGTGGGACACTTAATTTATCGACCTAAGTTTTATTATTTATAAAGAAACTAGTTGCCTATTTAACTGTTTACCTAATACCAGTCTGTCTGTCTGTGTGTGTGTAATGTCAGTCTGTTATTGTCCCACTGCAAAGATATCTTCTCATACACAGAAGCCATGAACATTGATCACCACGGTTGCTCAAGACGGGTTAACGATTTCAGACTTATAACCTACCATTATAAATATGAAAGTGAGTTCGTTTGTTTGTTACGCTTTCACACTAAAACCGCTGAACAGATTTGGATGAAACTCGGTACAAGAGATAGTTAATAACCTGTAGTAGGTATATTTCCTTGGGATAACTTCCGACCTCCACGTTGGCGAAGCCGCGGGCAAAAGTTAGTTAACACTGTAAGTCCAGGTTTCCTCACTATATTTTTCCTTAATGTCAGTTATGTCTAAGATAAACTCCGAAAGTACTATGTATTTACCTACCTCTAAGAAACAATAAACTTTAAAAACAGAAACTGTCTAATTCAAAAAGATGTACAGAAAGAAGTTTATAAAAATTTCATAATTATTGCACCAGAAAACACATACTTGAGTTTAGGAAATTACGAGCTGGGAAGTAGCCGTCATTTAAATCATTCGTTTTTGCTGAGTAATAGCTATACAGCGATTTCTGCCAATACTGGTTTACGTGTTCTCGTGGCTAAATATGTAACAACAGCCGCACAGGTCGATCCATCAGGTTAAGCTACGCTTGCCGCGGTTGTCCGTGGATGGGTGATCATCTTTACATAACGAGACTCCTCCGTGCCTCGAAAAGCACGTTAAGCTGTTGGTCCCGGCTGTCATTCGTGGATCTTTGACAGTCGTTACGGGTCGTCAGAACCCCGAAAGTCTGACAACCAGTCTTACCAAGGGGTATCGTGTTACCCAGTAACTGGGTTGTGGAGGTCAGGCAGCAGTCGCTCCATGTAAAATACTGGTATCCAGCTGCATCCGATTAGACTGGACACCCATTAGAGGTAACGTTACCAGCAATAACAATATTTGGTGTGAGTCTCTTATTCATAGCTAAGTTGAATTTTATTTGATGTTCTAAGCAGACTTTAATAAAAACATAATAATAATGCTCGTTGACAAAGTCCGCGTAGAATTTTTAATCTGACATTAAAATATTATGCTTTTGTGTACCAATCGACCAACGTAAGTTTAAACAATAGTAAAAACTATGTTGCTAGGTGCAACGAACTTTAATAATAATAAATGAACCTATTAGTTTAAATAAATAAGCTGAAAATTAGCTCTTTTACGACGAAAATTTCACAGTAAAATGGCCTTTACAGCTTAGAAATAAAAAAACAAATTCGCTATAGGTCGAGATCATTTGATCATTTATACAGACAGAAAGACTCCTGTAATGGCATGTTTTTTGGATTTATCGAGGGCTTTCGACCTGGTCAATTATGACCTGCTCTGGCATAAGCTCACGACACTACTGTCCCGGCTGATGTGATATCACTGTTTAGACATTGGTACAGTAGTCAAAGTAATGCAGTTAAGTGGGCAGGCACATATTCTGACATGTATGGGTTGGATTGTGGGGTCAGGCAGGGGGGGGTCTAAGCTCCCCACGTCTTTTTAACCTATACATAAACAAACTGATAGGTAGGCTCAGTAGCACTAAAATCGGTTGTCACGTGGACGGTGTTTGCGTGAACAACATCAGCTACGCTGATGATATGGTGCTACTGAGAACATCTATCGGTGCTATGAGAAGGCTTCTTAAAATTTGTGAAAATTATGCAGTGGCTCACGGGCTCAAATACAATACCAATAAGAGTGAATGGTTGGTTTTTAAATCGGGTACTTTAACCTACAAACAGCTGCCAGAACTCTCACTCTCTGGGTCTCCTTTATGTCGGGTTTCGAAGTTTAAGTATTTGGGTCATTGGGTCATTGATGATTTGAAAGACAATGTAGACATAGACAGGGAGCGCAGGTCGCTGGCTGTCCGTTGCAACATGCTGGCCCGTAGGTTTGCACGCTGTACTGATTCTGTTAAGATAACGCTTTTTAAGGCCTTCTGCCAGTCGTTTTACACGTGCAGCCTGTGGACCAAGTACACCCAGCGGGCATACAGCGACCTGCGCGTACAGTACAATAACGCATTCAGGGTGCTTTTGGGGTTGCCGTGGCGATGTAGCGCGTCAGGAATGTTCGCGGACGCATGCATCGACGGGTTCGCCGCCATCATGCGGAAGCGTTGTGCGTCCATGGTGCTGCGCTTGCGCTCCTCCTCCAATGGCATCCTGAATGTGTTTTCAAACCGGTGGGACTCTCCCCTCTTACAAAGATGGGTAAGAGTGCAGACACACTTGTCCGGGTAGGCTGGTGTACCGTTGAACTATTCGTTCAGCGGTACACTGGTTTATTTGGATAGGTGTTGAGTTCAAGGGTCCTATTATTATTGTAATTTAATTTAATACCTACTAACATTAGGCTAAGTTATATTGCTACTAACATCATATGGATTTTATCCGAAATAAAATATTTGAATTTGAATTTAGAATGTCTATCATTTAAAGGAAATTCCGCATTCAAAAAGTTAATCGTAACCGTTCCGTATAATTATTTAATCGATACACAATCTAATCGGCAGTAAATATCCTACGTTCAATAAAAAAAAAAAAATAGTACAGGTACAATTATTGTTCTAAAGAGTGCTATATACCAACTTGAAACATAACGAAATTAACAGACTCCGTCCTAGATAATTTAACAATGGTCAGCTTTTGTCATGCGATTTTAATTCTTATACAACACGATAGTGGACTTATTATTGAGTAGATAGATAGATGGATAGAATACTCTTTATTATGCACACCATAAAAATTACAGATATAAATGTTGAAATTTTACATAGGGTGACGCAATGGGCGGTCTTATCGCTAAAACGAACTAACTAACTGTACATATAACTAAGAGAGTGAGTATAACTTTGTCGGTGCTTTCTCTTGTGAAATGAGCATCTTCTGTGACCCGCTGGTCGATTCTGTAAAAATCTCACCGTGAAAACTTGCGTGGAGTGAGCTGTCAGTGTCATCCCACGGATGCTAGGGATTGACCAAATTACATCTACAATCATAATCGAGATTTAAATTATATTTTGTATGTGAATTCTATACATAATGATTTTATATTATTTGTAAGCTAGTAAGTGTGGTGTCTAAACATAACTATTTAAGGGGTTTTAAAATAAAATAGTCAAATAAAAAAATTTTTGCAATTTTGTTTTAAAACCCCTTATAGGTGTAGTAATGTTTACATAGGTACTTAAATAGGTAATAACTTTGAAATAATATAAAATTACCACTAGAATAGCGTAAAAAATATTATTAAAATCTCGATTATGACTGTAAAAATGTGCTTGGTCCATCCCTAGCATTAGGTGGAATGACACTGACAGCTCACTCCATGCTCACTTCACTTCAGTTTTCACGGTGAGATGATTACAGAATCGCACTGCTGTGGGCTTAGTGTGAGTTTTTATACTTACTCGATCGCGTTTACGTTATCCTTACCTTATGTCAATTCGTATGGAATAATTGTGTTTCCCATTATAGTCACCAGGCGGCGCTTATTCATTTTCAGTACAAACTGACGTTTACGTTAACGTGATCGAGTAAGTATAAAAACTCGCACTAAGCCCTCTGTTCTGCGAGCAATGTGCCCTGCCCACTGACTAACGATGGCAATTCTTCTGGTTTTCCTGCAGATCTCTTACCTATAAACATGTAGAAAAACGAGTAAATTCCAAGTTTATTTTAATGCGAATTTGATTGTCCACCATTTTTTTAAAAAACAAGACAAAGCATATTATAATAATAAAGTAGCTTTTTCCCGCGGCTTCGCCCGCGTGGAGGTAGCGCTGAAGTCGGCATGACTTTTTTCCGACATCTTCAACAATCATAGGCATATGTCAGCCAATTAACAAAAAGCCTTAATTAATTATACACTTAAACTATCCTCATGAATCATTTCGTCCATTGGTGTAAACCGTATGAAAATCCGTTCTGTAGTTTTGGAGATCATCGCGAAGATTACCTATACAGACAGACCGTAGAAATATATTATACTTCTTATATCTATGAGACAGCCAGACGCGGCGGGACTTTGTTTTATAATAATGTAGTGATGACAATCGTGTAATTTTATTCACAAAACATATTTTTACCTACAGACTTATTCCTAGGTAGTCAGTCATAAACAATTTTACATTTTTTTTACATTTAGCAAATTGTAGACATTTTGAAAACGCATACAGCTTTCTTTTTCGAAGTCTTATTAAGTGCGTCGCCCCCTTGGAACTAGAAAGCTGAAATTCTGCACAGAGGTTCCCTTTATAATGTAGACAAGGAATAAGGAAGGAAATATCCCACGGGAACGTGCTACCGGGAACGGTAGCACGTTCCCGTGGGATATTTTCCGACATACACGCGGGCGAAGCCGCTGGTAAAAGCTAGTTACAGCATATAATAAAATGGTAATCATCGTAATGTGTTTCATTGGTGAGCCTTTATACAGGGTGTAAGTATGTAACCAGTGGCAATCTTATAAGGGGTGGGTATAAATAAACTAGCTGCGCCCCGCAGTTTCACCCGCGTAGACCAGGATAAAAAGTAGCCTATGTGTTAATCCAGGGATAAGCTGTCTACATACCAAATTTCATCCAAATCGGTCCAGCCGTTAGAGCATGAAGAACACTCACAAACTTTCGCCTTTATAATATTGTATGTCATGTGATAAAATAAGTAAATGAACTTAAAGTTATCACATACCTCTTAAACCACAAATGCGTGTTCACTATCGGAATAATACTGAATAGTCGAAACAAATATACGATATTAGCGAAAGTGAGAGGCTGAATCTGTGATGAGGGTCGTTTCCTAGGCGTGGTTATTACGAGAAACTTTTATAATGCCTATGAATATTAAGATTGAGTACATTAGGCACGCTACATCTAGCTTGAATTCCTCGATGGTTAGACAGAAATGTACTTACATAAATTCACGACTTCATCGGCTTCTTCATATGGCGGTAGGCAGAAACTACAGAACTCCACCTACTACGATGCTTTTGTCTCGTTTACGTTCATACATCTGCGGGTTAGTGTGAGTTTTTATACTTACTCGATCGCGTTTACGTTAACGTTGACGTACGTCAATTTGTATGGAATAATTGTGCTTCCTATTAAAGTCACTAGACGGCGCTTATTCAGTTTCAGTACAATTTGACGTTTACGTTAACGCGATCGAGTATAAAAAACTTGGTCATGGTCTTAAGGCTTGTCCGTCGCAAAAAGCGCGGTCACTGTCGGACTGCATAGAAAAGAAAGAGAAGCGCGATGACACAACGCTTGCAAAATATGAAGTAATTATCGATTTACAAAAAATCTGTTGATTAAACTAAAAAAGTAATGACAAGAAATCATTCCTTATTAGCTTGTAAAGAACTGTATAAATTTATGAACACTTTTAATGAAAACTGTAAGAGTAATATGGTAACAACTCGAAAAAATAGACCGAAATAGACCTGGATTTAGGTTTTTTTTTTCCTCAGTTCTACAAACTAAAATAGATTTCAAAATACATGAAATCACTTCTTATGTATTGCAGATTACTGTGTATTTTTTCCTATCAGAAAGATGCTATAGTTACTGTAAAATATGATTACAAAGTTACTTAGTTTCGCCGTAAGGAGCAGCCTTAAACGCACGCCGGTTGCGTGTACTACGCACCTGACTTTTCTGAAGAACCAATTAGGTCACTATAATGTCTTCCTAGGGCGTCCCCTACCGGCGTTTCCACTCTTATCTGCCTTGTGTTAGTCGCTTTTCATTCTTCTCAACATTTATTTATTTATTTATTCATTGAAATGCCTTAAAACTACCATTACAGGACTTATCCTAATGCGATAGCTAAGTCACACGCCTAAAATTAAAATTAAAGTACCTACAAAATATATCTAAAAATCATTGTTTAAATAACATAATCTATATAATAGTACTTTTGCGAATTCACCACAGTAACATGTAAATACATCAATTTCGACCTGAATAAGATTGATGGTGCGAATTGCTCGAGTCAGAGGGGTCTTGGCCAGCAAGTTGGTCCTGGCTGATGGTACGACCAGCAATGGCGGGGGGCGTCGCCTCCACACATAACGGTCCTGTACGTACAAGTGCAACCACTGCAGCACTCGTGGGTTGTGCTCTATGCCTCGGAGCAGTTTCACTATGTACGACACCAGTGCAAATTCCCGTCGTACCCTGAGTTGATTGTACCCAACCATACCCAGTACGAATAGAGTAGGGTACATCAAAGGGTAAAATGGGTATACTCCATAAAGTTTTTTGTACAGGTGGCGTGTGAATTTGTTCTGGACTCGCTGAAATAAAAAATGTATCTGGAACTTCGATATGCTCATTGCTTAACCTTTCTGATAACGACATTAGCAAGGCATAAATTCAAACTTCGGGCTACGGCTCCGCTCCGCTCCGCTCCGGTGGACAGGCAGTCTTAATCTAAACAAGGTCCCATTAAAATCGATGGACAAATTTTCACAGGGTGTTCCACCCATGAATGAAGATGAGTTTTTTTTTTTTTGGAACGAAGTTCCTTATCGCGCGTTGTGAAAGGGGGCTAGACGGAAAAAAGTCTCACGAAAAGTTGTCACGACACTTTTTGCTATAGGTAGCTATTGTAAGCCGTGCGGCGTGCGCATGTTTCTCAGTCTGTCTCTCTCTCTCTCTCTCTCTCTTATAGAAAGCAAGCCAGATATTTTCATTTCTATTTGGCATTGAACAGTGTGGTGTCGCGATGATGATGATGATGATGATGGTGATGATGATGATGATGATGATGATGATGATGATGATGATGATGATGATGATGATGATGATGATGATGATGATGGTGATGATGATGATGATGATGATGATGATGGTGATGATGGTGATGATGATGGTGATGATGATGGTGATAATGGTGATGATGATGGTGATGATGATGATGATGATGATGATGATGATGATAAGTATAAAAATAAAATTTTGTTACAATTCCTTCACTAATTAATCGAAAGGAACTTCGTTTCATCCGGGTGTCCCTTGACACCTCTCAAGTTTTTTTTTTTTTTTCTTTTTTTGCCAATTTTGTTGGTATATGTTAGTTTTACTTGTTTTTCTTTTTTCTTTGTGTACCTATTCTTTCTTATTGTTATTCCTTCTATATTGTAAATATGTCTGTTTTTTTATTATTATTATTTAAATTTAACTGTACAATCACTTAGATCTCGATCTGTAATGTTGTACATGTTTTTACCAAATAAATAAAAAAATAAATAAAATGAATATGAACAACTTTTACAATGGGACCAAACCTGAAATCGCGAAATAAAATCAGTTGCTCTCTAAGTTTTGACGAGTTTGATGTAGATAAATGTACCTACTGAGCAGCTGATTTTTTTTCGCGATTTCAGATTTAGTCCCATATTGAAAGTTGTTCATATTCATGGGTAGAACACCGTGTGATTTGTCCATCTATTTTAATGGGACCTTAATAATAATAATAAAGCTGAACAGTTTGTTTTTTTTGCTTGTTTGAACGCGCTAACCTCTGGAACTACCAATTCGATTTGAAAAATTCTTTTTGCATTTGATAGCCCAATTCTTGAAAAAGGCTATAGTTTTTTTTGATCATAGCGCTATGACCTTTAGGAGTCGAAAAAAAAGAAAAAGTCAGAAAGAACGCTAAGCGAAAACGACGTAATAGCGCAGCCAGGCGATGTGACCCGACGGGGTGGGTCCGGAACAAGAAATTTGACGTGGACGAATTCACGAGCAAAAGCTAGTTCATAAATAAAATGTTTGAAATAACGTAAATACAAATATAACATAATAATTACCTCTATGTTTTATTAGACACTAAATGACAATTTTTTAACAAGACTTGTTGAAAACAAGTACCATAACTTCTACATATATGGGGTGCAAACGCGGGGTAAGAATTTCCTAAAGGAGAAACCCAATAACATTACGCTCTTCTTGAAGATCGAGTCCAGGATCCCGAGCTCAGCCGTCACGACTGTGTCTACTGACAACCAATGACAAGGCATTGAATAATACATCAGAATTCATCATGATGTTATTGATAAAGGTATTATCTCAGTTGGCAGATTTCCAACTATATAGATCCAATACGAAACTTGCTAGTAATTGTATAGTTGATTAAGTATTCTAATGTATTATGTACCTACTACTAGGTTTCTATTCTATATAATAAGTAATTGCATTTACGTATGCTAAACTAGAATTTAATTGATCATTGAAGTCGTATGAAGACAGTATGATGTTCATTAAAAAAAACTGGTCGCCCAAATTACGTACTTACCTACTTAATGGAGTATCTTGCCCATTCTTCTCCATGCAAAACTACCGATTGGAAGGGGTGACTACTAGAATCAATTCTATTTTTTTTTCGTAACTTTTGACGTTTGAAAGTGCCTTGTAACTGCTTATTTGAAATAAATTATTTCACTTTGACTTAGTCAAGAACGTGAAAACCAGGGTCTACTTTTCTAGTTGCAACGACAGTACAATTATTTCGGATATGAGAACTCTCACTGGGTCAGGCAAGAATGTGAGGAGTAAGCGAAACATAAATGCGAACTATTTTCAAATTGAAAGTACTATGTAATGATAAATGATTTATTGCTGTAAGTAGGTTTGTACAAACACTTTTACACGTCAATCTTTTACTCGTTTCGCACATAATATATTATTACCTACTTAATTTTAAATCAATGTTCATATCTATGCGTGAAAATAAATGTGCTTGATGAAAAAATTTAAGGCTGCCGTTACGGGCGCGACGACGCGACTCTGGTGGAACAATTTCGATGAAAACTTGCAACCCACCCTTAAGGTTTCTCCGCCGTAAAAAGCGCGGTCACTGTCAGACTGCATAAAATAGAAAGAGAACCGCGATGACACAAGGCTTGCAAAATATGAAGTAATTACCGATTTACAAAAAATCTAGGGATTGGACTAAAAAAATAATCACATGAAATCATTCCTTAATATTTAGTAAAGAACTGTATAAATTTATGAACACTTCTAATGAAAACTGTGGGAGTAATATGGTAAAAACTCGAAAAAATAGACAGAAATAGACCTGGGTTGGACCTTTTTTTCTTTAGTTCTACAAACTAAAATAGATTTCAGGACACATAAAATCACTTCTTATCTATTCTTGATTATTGTGTATTTTTTTTTTATCAAAAAGGTGCTATAGTTACTGTAAAAAATGGAAACAAAGTTACTTATTTTCGCCGTATTTTAGGGAGGACCAGCATTAAAACAGAAACATTGTTTAACACATCTCGGTCACGACGCATGTGGTTTCGTCTTCCAATCCAACCTGCCTAGAATTGTGGTTAGTCTTTAACATATCTGTGGCCGTTTAAGACCTAGGCTGAAACGTTTAGTGGTTTAAATAATTTGCAATACTTGAACTAGGTGCGTTATTGACCTGAAACTTTGTCTAAACATTGGACTTTGGCAAACTGTGCTTCTAATGACAACTGTAAATACCAAAATGTTGTCACCTTGAGGAACTGATGTTTAGGCATTTTTGTGTTTTGTTGCCTGTTGAAATCTACATCGTGGCAAAGACGTGGAAAAGTAAACATTCATTGGATTTTCCTTAGAAAATAACGCTGAATTTATCCGAAGTGATGTCTGATAAACTGTGATATGCTGCTAATTATGTAATCAATAAAGCAATTACTTGCACACCAACCTATGTTTAAAAGTGAATTAAAGTTTTTTTTAAGTCTATAATAAATAAAAAGAGAAGTCCTGACTGACTGACTCATCAACGCCCAGCCCAAACCCTTGAACCTAGAAAGCTGAAATTTTGCACAGAGGTTTCCTTTATAATGTAGACAAGGAATAAGGAAGGAATTCCCAGTAGTACGTTCCCGTGGGATATTTTCCGGCATCTACGACAGACAAGACAACACAACACAGCACAACAACAACAAGACAAGACAACACAACAACACACAAACCGCAACAACAACACAAAACAAGACAACATATTGATCACGTCAATGCAATAATAACGTCATGCAAAGAAGGATCAAGGATACATCTTACCTAAAATGTTTTCTCTTTTAAAAACATCTCAAAGTACAAAAAAAAAATTCAAATCACGGTAACTCCTACATCAAACACTTAGGTATAATCAAAAGTATATTACCTCAGGCGAAGCTTTCTCATAATTGTTCTATGTTTTCACTATAAGTGTGCAACTGTTCTGAAATTTGGGTAACCCTTGCTTATGAAATAACTTACGTAAAGAAGTACCAAGTTTATGATATTTTTATGCGTATTATATGACGTCGATTAGACGGTGTTACGTAAATTGAAACGTGAATTTAGACTACGGAGTCAGTTTGGCGTGAACAAGAATTTGCAGATACGTGGTTCCAAAACCACGTATCTGCAAATTCTTGTTCTTGCCACGTTCTTGTGTGATGTGATGAGCGAATGGATTAGATACGTTTTTTTTCCTTTTTTAGGTGAAACACACACTTAAATTTTATTAATTTGTATCTGTATCTATGAAATTGAAGTGTCTTTTTGTAATGTCAAAATAACAGCTTTTCACTAAATGCATGTGAAAGTATACAGTACACGGTACTAACTAACATAACAAAAAACAGTTTTTAAAATTTGTGTCTGTCTTTCTGTCTGTCTGTTGGTTCCGGGTAATCTCCGGAACGGCAGGACCGATTTTGACGGGATTTTCATTGGCAGTTAGCTGATGTTAGAAGGAGTGACTCTTTTTATTACATTTTTAAATTATTATATCTTTTTATTAATTATTATATATTCTCTAAAATAATACCCATGAAAATGTGAACAAAATTTCGGATTTGAAAAATTCTTTTTGCATTTAGTAGCTCAATTCTCGAGGATGGTTATTATATAGGCTATTTAACATCACGCTACGACCCTTAGGAGCCGAGCAAAAAGAAAAAAACTGAAAGAACGCTAAGCGAAGACGAAGTAATACCGCGGGCGGGCGATGCAACGCGGCGGGTCGGGGGACGAGGGGGTTTTAATAAAATGTGGCTGTTATTTTAGTATATCTTACGACTGTCACACGAACGAAGTCTAGAAGGTTATAAGTAACTACCTATTCCTTAAAGGCTCCCGCAAACAGACAACAGAACAACTTCCATGAAAACTTTATCGAAATTGTTCTACAAGAATCGCGTCACACCCTGCGTCGCGCCTGTCTGCGGGAGCCTTAGGAACCACAGTACAATCGCAACCGGCGCTTTTATATAATGGCAATTTTTTTTGGATAGAATATACCAACGAATTAAGATATACCATTTTTAGTGTATTTTTGAAAACCCCAAAGTGCGCAAAACAAGAGACGCCGAGAAAAAAAAAAGTCGCCTTTTTTCAGTACCTACCAGTACCATTGACCATGACCTCAAGGTCAATGACCCTGTGGTCAAACTTTCATCGTCTAACATACGAGACATTCACCCCCTCATCTTATCCAAATGATTCACCAACAACAGAGGGGATCTGGCGCTCGGCGGCCGCTCCCGCGGCACGCTCGCTTCGCTCGCTCGCCTGCGCTCAATATTGGTCACTGTTCTAACCTAACCTAACCCAAGTGATTCACCAGCAATATAGTAATGGTCACAATTCTAACCTAACACAAATGATTCACCAATGTGAAGTTTCGGACGCGCGGGCATTGAGTTATATAACTAGAGAAGCAAACCTCATTAAAATGTGTAAAAAAAGTATAACCACTATTTAAATGCGACGACGTAGCTTTGAAACCACTAAACATTTAAAAGTAAACATATATCTCTCTCACTTACACAAGTCGCAAGAACAATACTGTCGCTTAGATTAGACAAAGACCGCAATATAAAAGTGCAATGGCGGTATGGGGTTGCCTACCCATGCGAAATTTTACCCAACTTTTTAAACGTTAAAAAAAACGTAACGTTAAACGGTAAACGTTAAATTATTTTTTAAGTATGTGAATTATGTATTTCTTATTAGATGTGTATTAGAAGGTTACATGTAATGAAAATAATCAAGGCATTTTCTTTTTGAACATTTTTTATTTCCTTTAGTTAATTTTCATACATATAATTTACATTTTTAAATATTAAAATATAAAAACATTAAAAAATATTAAAAATAGTAGCCCACCGGTATCGGGAACAGGGTCCAAGGTACCGGTGGTCAGGGCTGCTTAGAGAGGAACCTCCTAACGATACGTGCGGTGTCCAGAAGTATCGCTTTCTGGAGCAATCTTCCTTAATCCAGCTGCCTAACGAGAGCCTCTTCAGGTGTTGATCGAGGCTCTTGGCTATTATGCCATTAGCCGTCACGACTATCGGCACAACGATTGCTGTATCACATCCCACATGTCGACAACCTCGCGAGCCAGGTCAAGATACTTAATCTGCTTATCTTTTTCAGCTTTCACGAGGTTCACGTCATGCGGGACCGCTATATCAATAATCATTGTGCAACGCTCTAATCGATCTATCACCACTATGTCTGTCTTATTGGCAACAATAGTCCTGTCAGTTATGATAGATCGATCCCAATACAACGTAATATTGCCATTTTCAAGAACTGGGTCGGGCACATACCTACAGTACGGTACTTCCAATTCCACAAGACTGAATTTCAGAGCAAGTTGCTGGTGGATAATCCTGCCTACAAGTTTGTGCCTATACAAGTAGTCTCCGTTAGCCAGACGAGACCAGTCAGAAATAATGTGACGGATTGATTCTCCCGGACGGTGGAATGCCTGACAGATGTCAACCGTGCCGTCCTTCACAATATATTTCCGGTAGTTGTTCGTCATCATAACTACGTCCATAATCGCAAAGACAAAACCTGCGGTTTCCCCAAAGAGTCAGTTTTCTATAAGTCCTAGTCTTTTATCGTTTATTTTTTATAATTTCTAGTCTTTTATTTTTTGTGATATATTTTTTTCCTTTTCTTAGTCTTCTAGCCGATAAATTTTTCAAACGGTGAATTATTTTCCTCATTTTGGGCTTTCGGGGCGTTTCAGTTAATTCGACTATCTCTTCGTCGGTTTCCACAGCATCCACATCCATATTTTCTTCTTCTGAAAGCTCCACCTGCTCTTTAGAATAACGGTTGTCCTGAGAAATATACAATTTATTGTAGGCAAAACAGCTCTTTACAATCTAAAAACTAAGTTGAAAAAACATTCAGTACACAATGTAGTTTGAGTCGATATAAACTAATTTGTTGCTGTGGTAGTTCAATGAGAAGGCATTTTTTGTTGGCATTACCTATAATTTTATAATATTAATTGCCGCATAAAATCATTACTTACAATAAGCATTACAATTGCTTGATTGGACAAATAAACACGGCCACATTCGCTTTTTGGGCCTATTTTATCTTGATCACGGAAGTGCTTCAAACAAATGACAGTAGATTTAGTAGGTAGCCAGTCAGTCTCTTTTCTCAGCAATCGGATTATTGATTGAGAAAATTGATTGCATCTTTAGGTACTCTGGAACATTGTTAATTATTATTAAAAAATATTTAAAATCGCTTATTCCATAAATTAAAAACTCCCACAAATGTGGGAAACTAAAACATAGTTTTTAGTTGTAACACTGATCATGATTAAAAAAAAATCTACATTTTATTTATTTTACTGCGTTTTTACGATGATACAGACACAGAAACAATAAACTTACGTGTGAAAAGTAATTCCGGTAGTTTTTGTGATCTAGAATCGCATTCTTTCATTACGCATTTACCCGTTTTAGCGATATTTTTTGTCGCGTGTCACTCGGTTCACTTCGGCTGCCGTCATACAGAGCACTGAACTGACGTTAGCTACGCATACGGCCGTGGCCGTATGTCCAGTGGCAACGCCTTGGCGCGGTAATTGCTAATCTAGTGTATATATATCAATGCGCGCGGGTGTTAAAATACAGTGGATAAGGCTCATGTATTGTTGAAAATGAACCGCCCCGTCAAGGCAAACCTTTTGTTTCTCGTAGGTATCAATATTTTAGGTCACGCGGTTTCCTAATACCTAAACCTAACCAAAAACAGGTTTCCGCAAAGCTCAATGTTCCAATGGTCAATAAATCTTGATGGAAAGCGGTTACTGTATTGTAGATATACGTCAGTAGGTCAATTGCAGGTTGTCCTCGAATTCTTTTCTAATTGAAGATGTATGTATTATGAATGTTACGTGATTTGAAATTGCGTGTAATTATTCAATTGGTTTTAACTGTGACTCAATTGCTGTTCGTTTGTCTCGCTAAAACTCGATAACGGCAAGGCCGATTTAGTTGATTTTGGTTTTGAAGTGTTTGTCGTAGTCCAGGAAAGGTTTAAACGGTGAGAAAAATTGGAAAAGTTGCGGGGAAAATTGGAAGATTCGGGAAAATTGAAAGTGGATTTTCTATGGGAATTTTGAATTATTGAAATTGCGACAGGACAACGTCTGTCGGGTCAGCTAGTTTTATAAATATATTGAATAAATAAATAATTAATTAATAGTTTTAAGTACTAACATAACAATACTAACAATTAACACAATTAAAATTATTTACTAACAATGTAAGGAATGTTTTATTTTGCAATAAATGATTAATAAATAAAATAAATTATGAGTTCTAATTGCCAGAAAACAAATTAGCCGGCATTTTATAACCGTAACAATTTGTAACCTACTATTAAGTATCGATTATAGCATACTACATAATTAAGTTTCGATTAAGTAGACACTTAATCGATACTATGGTATTCCACTGAACTTTTTCTATAATTTATGACAAACATAACTTCTCAGTGCTGTATCAACTTGTTTTATGAATAACAGATAGAGAGAAAATTACCGCTGATCAAAGACAAATAAATTAATTACCCACGTTATGATGTTTACCAACTATTTGATTTGTTTATTGTAGTAAAAAGTAGGTACATTGTGCGTTGCGAAAGTTTAAAATGTGCATAATTTACTTATACTATTCATGCTGTAAAGAAAACACATTCCTATATGTTATACATTTTTTGCAAAATTAAATCACTTCAAACTCACTTTTCATTACTATGACGACCGCATCAATTCCACATCATTGACCTACTGTATTCCGTGCACTACGTCACACTTAACTTACGCCAATACAGACCTTTTAGCTGTCGCAATAAGATCTAAATTTGCATACATATTTCACGCAACATGAGTGCTATTTGTGACCACGGTTACGAAGTAAGCAAATACCATTTGGTGGCAGTAATCGCACTGGTAGGCATTTCTATACAACCCAATGCCCTACTTTAATTGCAAGGAAACGTCAACTATGTTTGTTTACTATGCGGTTCAAGATGTGTTATGAAATTAACATTGTATTGTTTTAATATGCCACCTTATATTAATGAGAACTTCGTTAGTTTTTAAGGTTCCATATACCGGATGACTTTTTTTACAGTCTCGAAAAAAATTGGGTATATTAGGTGAACAGAGTAGAAGTCTATGGCATACCTAGTTTTTTTTTTTTTTAATAGCTTTGACAGAAATAATTATCTAAGTACCAATAAATGGAACAAATTCGATGTAAACTTTTCATTTTTGTACCAGAAAAACAGAAATTTTGAAAAAAAAAATACATCGTTTAAAAATATCGAAATTCAAATCATGTGCAGCCTGCATATGATTTGAATTTTTGAGTTTTTTTTTTTTTTTTTAAAGTTAGGTATGCCATAGGCTTCTACTCCGATCACCTAATATACCCAATTTTTTTCGAGACGGTAAAAGAAGTCATCCGGTACCTATATATAGGTAAAGGGTAAAACGGGACCATATTACTAAGACTCCGCTGTCCGTCCGTCTGTCTAGCTGTCTGTACGTCTGTCACCAGGCTGTATCTCATGAACCGTGATAGTTAGGCAGTTTAAATTTTCACAGATGATGTATTTCTATTGCCGCTACAACAACAAATCTCTCCCATACAACAAACAACATATTGAGAACGGAAACAGGTAGATGCTTGAAATATTCACAGAATATTTAGGTATAATATTCACTTTAAGAATAAATAATTAAATTAAAATAAAACAAATATTTAAGGGAGGATCCCATACAACAAACGTGATTTTTTGCCGTTTTATAGATAATTGTACGGAACCCTTCGTGCGCGAGTCTGACTCGCACTTGGCCGGTTTTATTCTATCGGTATTATTTCCGTTAGATAATAAACTGTCGAAAAATTTTGAACTGCAAACCATTTACTATTTTACGTATTATTTTTCGATAGTAGGTAATCTATCCATGGGAAACCGACAAATTGTGAAATGGTATCAAACTTGCATGCGACATAACGCGCCTGCGATTCAACAAGAATAGGAACGTCAATGACCTCGAAATGTCAACTGAAATTAGAAATATACGGCTTGCAAAGTTTTGTAGTGTTATCCTTATCCATTTTAATTCTGTTTGTGGAATTTGTTTTTGTTAAAATGTGTCACTGACTTTGCAAATGTGTAAACTAGGTGCTGTTTTGCTAAATGTTCACATTATGGCGCAAGGCCATTCCTATTTTTAGTTGAATCGCATTGTACTAAATAGCCTGCCAAAAACTAAATAACCAATGCAAATGAAGGGGTAAAACAAGGAAATATATGAATGCAAAAACCTTGGACATTCCCACTTTTGCAACCCAATCCTTGTTACGTTTCGTTACCCTAGGGACATTCCCACTTTTGCAACCCAATCCTTGTTACGTTTCGTTACCCTAGGGACATTCCCACTTTTGCAACCCAATCCTTGTTACGTTTCGTTACCCTAGGGACATTCCCACTTTTGCAACCCAATCCTTGTTACGTTTCGTTACCCTAGGGACATTCTCACTTTTGCACCTGTAAGTACAGGGTTTTGAAATATTGAAGATATGAGGGACTATGCTTGTTTTTACGCTTTTTACCTAATACTACATAAGAATGTAGTGAGTCTCGGTATGTAAAGATGGTCACCCATCCACGGACCAACCCCGGCAAGCGTAGCTTAACCTGATTTATCGACCCGTACGGCTGTTATTATTACTTAGCCACGAGCATAATGCAAATAAATGCAAAATTTGCTTCTAAATTACTATTTACCTTTTAGTTCTAATCTTATTTCGTTGCATATATGGAAGCAAGAAAGCAAATCACTTATTTTGATAATTATCTTTTAGCACCTGTCATGATGATAAATTAATTACAAACATAATATTATGCATAATATTATTATTTCTCAGGAAAATTTTCATTTTTTTAATAGTTTTTTCAGTTACATTTTCTTTATATCAATGTAAAATTACATTGTGTGGTCGCGGCACTCCATTTATGTAAAAAAAAAACCAGCAATGGATATTGAAATACTCTAACGAACGACGCGTGAAATCAGCTGTTCACTTTCTGTCTAGATACAGAGTTCATCGAACTCACCGCATACCTATTACCTACCCCTCACAACCAGTAACAGACGCTCCGAATTGTGCACAAAAACACAAACAAATCAGATTTATTGGATTCCCATAACGTTCCTGTAATAATTTCATGTACCGGTCATCTTAGTATGCAATACTGAATTTACCGCATCAGTCTGCAGAGGGCTGCCCCTTAAACCCCGTATACATTATACAGTCGTCCGATGAGAGCTCGAGCAGCATACGAAGTTCGCCGAACTTGACTTCGTTGACTGTGTACAACTATGAGATTATTACCGTTTACATCATCATCATCATCATCATCATCACATTCTTCTACTATGTATATTGAGTATTTGCAAATATATCTACTAGAACATAAGTACTTCAACATTTTGTTGTCCAATTTCGATGTTGGTTTAGTATGTCGGTCAATAGACATAACAATTTGTTGATTGTGTGTTAAAAGGAGGTGAGTGCGAAAATACTTTATTTAATATTTTTCTAATAATTGTTTATTTTAGATTATAGAGGAGCTCGTGGCTAACCTACGCTTGCCAAGGTTGGTCCGTGGATGGGTGACCATCTTTACATACTGAGACTTCTCCGTGCTTCGGAAAGCACGTTAATTTCGGCTGTCATTCGTGTATCTTTGACAGTCGTTACGGGTCGTTAGAAGCCCGAAAGACAACCAGTCTTACAACCAGTCCAGTCTTCAGCTGCATCCGGTTAGACTGGAAGCCGACCCCAATATAGTTGGCAAAAGGCTAGGCAGATTGATTGAATTATTGTTTACGTGTATTTACAAAACTCACTTGTTTACTTCAAGCAGGTGTAAAATATAAAACATCAATGAAACTAACAACAACTAAAAACAAATTAAAATTATGTAACAACCAACTCACATAATCAATGTGCGTTATACGAGGCTTTCAAGGCCTCACTGATTCCTATTACCTCATCTATCAAGTGGAAACGCTCCCTAAGCACACTTTCGCCTTGTATTACACTTTCGACCATGTTATGAGACACACAAAAAAACCCATTGCTTCTAGCCCGTTACAGTGCAGTAACTCGAAAGTAACCAGTAATTTGGTACAGTCAGCAACAAAATTCGATTAACATAGCAACAAAAGTCGATTATTGAGAAAAATACTTCATTAAAATCGGAACTGATGTAAATTTTATAGAAAATTAACTCTTATCTAATAAATGAAATTCTAAAAAGCAGGTTATCGTATCATTTGTGTTAGATTTAGATGATGTCAAAAAGTAGCAGTGTTAACCGACTTCTGTTGCTGACCATACTACCTAACACTGCTCTTGTAATTTGTAGTTTTATTTTTCTTCAAAATAGTGATGCGCGAATTTTTTATGTGTACCGGTCAGTGATTTTGTTTTTTAGGTCTTACCTTCTGACTGATTGTAGAAGCGACGATTGCTTTTTGTTTATGGTTTTCTTGACTATTGTTAACTGCCGGTATTTTACGTGTAGGAGCAAAGTATTGGTAGATAACTGTAAATAACTACTAGATTGATAAACAAGGTTTGTGTTAAATAAGTCGTTACCGATATTTTGCCATGCATGTGCTCATCAGCAGATTTGCTATAGTAAAATGCTTGAGACGTTAATTAGTACAAAATTATTTAGTTATTGACATTACAATTTTTTTTTATAATTCGCGTCCGTACCTTTTCTTTACCAACCAAACCCAATTTCTGATATTTCTAATGTCCAGCTAGGTAATTTTGTTTATTAAAATGAAAATATCTATCAAAAAATTTTTAAAAAGTCAAATCAAATTCAATTTTGTACCCTTCCTAAATCTGAATACTGTCTATTTTCGTTTGTCTACCTATTTGATAAACCAGTTTAGTACTGTTGCATTGGTTAGAGACTTTCACTGTAATTTTGATGAATACAGTTATAAAATGTACAGTTTTATTTGTTATTAGTTATACAACTCGGTTAAGGTTACAACATTCGATTGTTAAAGTCAATGATCTCTGTGTCAATAGATCTATCTATCTGCCTAGCCTTTTCCCAACTATGTTGGGGTCGGCTTCCAGTCTAACCGGATGCAGCTGAATACCAGTATTTTACGTGGAGCGACTGCCTATCTGACCTCCACAACCCAGTTACTGGGTAATACGATACCCCTTGGTAAGACTGGTTGTCAGACTTTCGGGCTTCTGACGACCCGTAACGACTGTCAAAGATCCACGAATGACAGCCGGGACCAACGGCTTAACGTGCTTTCCGAGGCACGGAGGAATCTCGCTATGTAAAGATGGTCACCCATCCACTGACCAACCCCGGCAAGCGTAGCTTAACCTGACGGATCGACCCGTGCGGCTGTTATTACTTAGCCACGAGCTCCTCTGTCTCTCTCTGTGTCAATAGATCAATTAACAATATTTTTATTTGAGAATGCTGAAATAAATATTTAGGTATGCTGGTTAATGTAACATTCTGCTGCCCTTAACCCAATTTATTTGTGGTTGGCGCAACATTATCTTTTTCTTCCTTCCTTCTCTAGTCGTCATCTTGGAAGTCCTTTCTTGCCATCTATCTATCTATCTATATAAATAAAAAGAGAAGTCCTGACTGACTGACTGACTCATCAATGCCTAGCCCAAACCCTAGCCTCAATAATGTAGACAAGGAATAAGGAAGGATTTCCCGGTAGTACCTACGTTACTGTGGGAGGAGATCGTGGCTAAGTAATAACAGCCGCACGGGTCGATCCGTCAGGTTAAGCTACGCTTGCCGGGGTTGGTCAGTGGACGGGTGACCATCTTTAGGTACATACCGAGATTCCTCCGTGCCTCGGAAAGCACGTTAAGCCGTTGGTCCCGGCTGTTATTCGTGGATCTTTGACAGTCGTTACGGGTCGTCAGAAGCCCGAAAGTCTGACAACCAGTCTTACCAAGGGGTATCGTATTACCCAGTAACTGGGTTGTGGAGGTCAGATAGGCAGTCGCTCCATGTAAAATACTGGTATTCAGCTGCATCTGGTTAGACTGGAAGCCGACCCCAACATAGTTGGGAAAAGGCTAGACAGATTGACCTACGTTACTGTGGGCTATTTTCCGACATCCCCGCGGGCAAAGCTAGTATCTTATAATCTTTCACACAGTCCATCCATCATTTCTTTGGTCTTACCCTACTCATAATATATATCCATCCAAATTCATACTCAAAACGTGAGGAAATTTCGTCAGAAAACTAACGACATTTCCTCGTTCCTCCGCATCGCATACCCATACCATGACAACCGATTCCCACACAACTTTTCAGTCAACGATGGTTAATGCAACTAATATGTTTAATTTCAAAAGACATTTGGATAGAGTTGTCTTTAAATCAAATGCTTGTTTATAGGCAAAAAAAAACTGCGGACTAAAAAAATGCGGTAGTTTTGCGAAATATTATTGCCACTGGACGTTATCATAATGCCTATCCAAAACACATGCAAATAATATTTTATGCAACAGTAAAACCGTAGAATGAAAATACATTTTTTATATAATATTATGAATTTGGGTTGAATATTTTTCCGACATAGCGTTATGTAAAGAGGGCCACTTTCGCAGCCTAGTTCCTATTTGTAGAGGCGTGATGATTTATTATGTGAACGGGTACTTTAATTGTGTAATGTGAACTTGTCAGGTACTTTAAACTGGTTTTTTAAAATTAGATAACTTATGTAATTAGAATTGACTTTGTTTTATTTTTATATTTTGTAAGCAGCTGTGTCTTCTAAAGGTGAGTATAGACTAGATCATTTACTTGTAACAGAACAACGAGCCACTCTCTAGTGTATCACCCTTCACGAACCAGACGTCGAGCACGCTCGCCGTTTCGTTACAACAATAATTATTATACTTCAGTGTTGCATCCTCGAGATTTAACGTACATTGTAGTCCGTTTTTCATTGTACTACATTGCCACACGAAGAACGAATAACGAAGAACGAAGAACGAAGTGTTGCATTCTTCGGATGCATAAATTATTGTACAAACCAACGAGCGTATTGGTGTAACATTTTGTCGAGCCTTTGCACGAGCGCGGGCAATGCGCGGGTACGGGGTGACGCGAGAGGAGAGGGACGAACGATGCACGAGTCGGACTTCTAACGAACTTTTAATATAACTTTTATATAAACGCAGCACACGCAATTTGTAGGTCCGACATTTCATGGAAGAATTAACGCAAGGTACAACGAAATGTTACGGGTAAATGCACACTCGCTGTGAGCATTACGCCGAACATTCGCAGGAACGTTACATTACATGGAAATTCTTTGAAAACTGAGCTTTTACCTGTATTGTAACATTCGTAAGAACGTTACATTACACAGAAATGCTCGAGAAAATGCTCTAGTCTATACTCACCTATAAAATAACTTTGTATGTGTTGCAATGTATTATTAATGACATACAAGTTGCCTTGAATAGGACGAAAATCCAGACTCGAACTGCTAGTAGGAAATACCTAAAGGAAAGTATAATCAAAGCTTGCTATAATTGTTTTATCTCATTAAAGCGGCCGAGCCATACTTGTATGTGTGTAAAGGTTACATGCACATTGTCTTTGTGTGCGTGAGCTCGGGAGCGCGCTACCTGCAGGTACGCACACAAGAGCGCGTGTCTACACGCATTACATCTGCAAGTATGGCTCACCCGCTTTCGTGAGATAAAACAAGTGTATGATTTAACATGAAATGATAGAGAAACGTATCAGACATAATAATGCCCACCGACGAATATTAACGTTAACATAGTGTTGGGGTTTCAGCGCTCCGAAAAGTTCCTAACAGCAGTTATTGGGCCGATATTCGTGACGGCCAATAGTATAATAGCCAAGAGTCTCCACCAATACCTAAGGAGGCTCTCGTTAGGCAGCTGGATCAAGGGCTTCATCCACAAAGTACTACTTCTGGACACGTCACGTGTCGTTAGGACTGAGGTTCCTCTATTGGGAGCCCTGACCACCACACCGGTAGCTTGGATCCTGTTGCCGATACTGGTGGGCTTAAAAATCAGGTGTTTCATAGATTTATGTTCGCATAACTCGTCAAAATGTAGGGAACTGCAAATTGTTTTTTGCGATTTAAGGTTTGGTCCCATAATAGACTTATTAAACAAGGAGGACTCCGCGCCACGCATATCTAAAGTGAAGCACAGTAAATATGACAGACCGTTTGTACAAACACGCCTCACACACACATTTACATCATAGAATGCCGACCGGCCGCCATTACGTGACACGAGCGACGGCGTCTTTGCAGGTACTCAAATCACGCACACATAGATCGGTACGGTGCTTCACTTTCGATATGCGTGGCGCGGAGTCCTCCTTTTTTATACGTCTATGGGTCCCATATAGATAATAGATAGACCTTATACATATATAAAGAAGGCATGATTATTGATGATCACTTTGCTTCTAAAGGGCTTTAAACCTAGGCCAAAAAGCAAGTATTTAGTTTATTACGTATTATGTCGAAGACAAGGTGACAATGACCCACAAAGCAGTTCTATAAGTAGATCATTAGATCATTACCAATATTATTTACATCCTAATCACTGCTTTGCAATTTGTTCAAGAATACCATAACACAAGTACAGTTCAGCAGACCCTTGCAGAAGAACAGATAAGGTTGGAATTGCTTTAATTTAAATGAAGTTAACGTGGTTTAGGATTCGCGTGCTATCGCGTCATTGAGCCTATGCTTGTTTGCTATTGGTTGTCAGTAAACTGGTGATTATTTGACGTCGTTTATGACACACCATACATCATCACATCATTTGTGGGTCAGACCCTTTCAGGTACTGCTCAGCTAAAGATGCGCAAATATTTGGGTTCAATCACATGTAAAAGTCGATCGTACTTAATATCTAGTCAGGTACTGCGTGCCACGAAAGATGAGACTTGACGAGCGCAGTATCGCGCCTCCCGAGCTCTTTCCGACGCCCCGATGACGACCGGTCCCTTCCCGTCTCAGACTTCACACCGTTAATGAGACGTATAAATCAGAATAATCAGAATCAGATAATTATAATCTACTGCGCGAGTCAAACTACGTGGTGTGTCAAGTCTAATCTTTCGTGGCACGCACAACGCATGATCTATGAAACTATAATGGCCGCTTTACATTCTACCACTACATAGGTTGCAAACATTAAATTTTATCTTGCACATAATATTAGAAAAACAATTACAATCGTAATATTCGTGACAAATAAAAATAGTACTGTTAAGACGCCATTTTGTTCCGCAATACTCGCGAACTTCATTACCAATGCGTACTAATTTGACAGCTATCGAGTATTTAACAGCTATCGGCAGTACTAATTTGACATCTATTGTGTGAAGTTGGCAGCAAGCGCGATTCTATTCTTATTTGGCACGCATAGTAATCTCTGCAATTGAGAACATCGTCCACAAAACAGACAAAGCAAATTACTGACTTTCACTGCCACTGTACTACATATTTGACTTCGTAATATGTCATAACATTCATATTACCGATCTAAAAACATCAAGAGCCATGACACTGCAATTTAATTATCTTTGAGAAGAATGACAAGTGCAGGGCGTGGCAAAAATGTGACATAATATAGCAGGTGTTATTGCGACATTTAATATGCCTGCCTGGTGTTTTTATTTGTTATTAGGGTTCCGTACCAAAATGGTAAAAAGGAATCCTTATGGTGTGACTCAGTCTGTCTGTCTGTCTGTCTGTCACAGCTAGATATCTCAAGAACTACTAATGCTATCAACTTGAAATTTGAAACAGTTTTAGATCACGCCAACTATTATCACCCAACTATTTTGCAAATAAGAAAGAAATAAAAATATTTATATTTTTTTGCAACAGGGACTGAAAGGGGGTCTTAAAAATTCGAAGTGGGGCTACTAGGGCATGTGGGGTATCTTATGAAAGAACGCTGTTTGCACATTCTCATTTTTTTTTTAATTTTTTTTTAGGCCGCTTAGTTTGAAAAATGTAAAAAAATACCGTTCCTCCCTTATCTCCGAAGTTTGCAAAGAAAAATCAACGTTGCGCGTCTAAAAATAAAATTGAGAATAAGAATAACCTGAGACGCGCGCCTCTTTCTCCTTCGACGCGCTCTCGAGCTAATGGAAGTTTATTTATTTTCAACATTAATTCAACTGATGCAAGGACGATAATTGTTTGGCAGTGGCAAATGCGCTGCGCTGCGCCTCGTCAGATGTACGCTGGCCCTAACCCTGTGGATAAGACAAACATTATCTATGAACAAACTCTTCGCTTAAACTTCCTGTATTAATTTCATCTCCCTTATCTTTTTGCTTTAAAATTGATTAAGCATCTAACTTCGCACAGCATAAACTCTACTTTGATAAACCATTCACCTGTGTATAGTTATGTCGATTAGATAATACACAGCAACTTAATATTTTTGCTTGCGATCATTTTTAAGTTAGACACGCAGGAGTGAAAGTCGTACAAAACAATTGATGGCAGTAAAATTACATAGGTACAATGCACATGCTATTATGTCAAAGAAAGAGGTTTGAATTTATACCGTAACTTATTCAGTGATTATTCTTACTGTTGTACTGTTATTTTATAGTTTTTGGGAGCTGTCAGTTTATTAATGTTGAAATAACTTTGTTAGTTTTAAAGCTGATAACAGCAGTTATGGTGTATATATGTTCTGCGATTTCGGCGGTATCTCCAGTGCTGGTGGCATAGCGCTTGATGGCGCGATTCTTCCAGTCTGCTCCGACTTTCGGTATCTCGGTTCACTCGTGCAAAGCGATGGCGAAGTAGATCGGACGGTTAAGCACAGGATTAACACTGGATGGATGAAATGGCGGCAGGTCACGGGAACAATCTGCGACTCCCGCATTCCCCTTAAACTTAAGGGAAAGATATATAAAACATTGGTTAGACCTGCTGTCTGTATGGATCAGAATGTTGGGCCACAAAAGGGATGAATGAAAAGCAACTGTATGCAGCTGAGATGAGAATGCTAAGAGGAATGTGTTGTTTTACACGAATGGATAGAATAAGAAATGAGTACATAAGAGAAAATTTAAAATGGCACCGGAGACTGAAAAGTTGTGCAGAAATCGGTTGTCATGGTATGGGCATGTGATGCGGAGGAATGAGGAAAATGTTGTGAGGAAAGTTTTGAGTATGAATGTCTATGAGATGTCTATGTGTAGCCGTGGCTTGGTCACCCACAGTAAAGCGCACTATGAAGAGGAACCCGAGAAGGGGCCGCTCGTCAGGGCTTTTGCCGATAAGCCGACGACGTAACGGCCAACAAGTAGGTTGCGGTGCCGCTTGGGAGACATCAAAACTGAGACGGGCCGCGATGTCGTAGTGGAGGCTCTCCCTACCTTCCGCGGCCTTGACGGGATCACCACCGTCTGATGTCGGACGCGGTGGGGCCACAGGGGAGGAGGAGTGTCGGTATGACGTTGGCCGCTCTCCTTATCATCTGCGGGCGAGAATTGGCAGGCGGCGGGGCCAGTGGGACCAAGGGTGCCCAGACAGTGGTCGTCTGGCGCCCATGTGCTGGTTTGGTCCCTGGGGTGGTCACGGCGTGCAATGTGTTCTTGTGCGCCGGTGATGGGGAGTAGGTACTCCCCAGAGGACGGTCCGGTGACGGACAGCCGCAGCGGGTTCACTGATGAGTGCTAACGCGTGCCCGTGTTCCCGCCGTAAGCGGCAAAGGAGGACACCGTGGAGTTTTAGTGGGCTAGAGTCCCACATAACTGCACTATCTCCCCGTGGTAGTGCAGTATGCATGAGCATTTCTCTACGATAGCAAAAAAGACTTAATATAAATAAATTTGAGTTACTTCTAGGTAAATGTGCTATCATGCACCATAGTTGGCTGTGTCATCTCTAGATTCAGAGAGTTGGTGGCCAAAAGCAAGTTTTCCCATAACATAGGTAATGGAGAGAGGACTGCCTCGCTGGTATAGTAGCCGCAAGTGCTATTGTTGAGTATGAGGTCCTGGGTTCGAGTCCCAGGCCGGGCAAAGTGTTATTGGGTTTTTCTATCTAGAAATTCTCAGTAGCAGCCCGGAGTCTGGATGTGAGCCCGGTTGATGGCAATAGGCTCGCCCCCTATTACATGGGACTTAGGTAAACGTAACTGTCGAAATATAGCTGTACTATAGATACACCCCTGCCTAACCCTTCGGAGAAACAAGGCGTGGTGTTATGTATCTATAAAATGGAGAGAATACTACGCATCAAAGGATAATACAACATAATATTAGGTTATATTCCTATACAGTCAAACTTGTATGAGAAAGGACATTTGGATAGGCCGCTTATAGTACTCAAACTGCCAGACTATACTATAGTGCGCGCGGAACTAGTTGGCCGCGCCTTAGCTAATGAGAATGAATACAGGGTGACCTGAAATTAGTGGCGGACCCGTTAAGGGGTGATAGTAGGGATCAATTCCAGTCGATATCACTCTTAGACCTACTGTCCTAAAGTTAACCCATTTCAGGATATTCCTACTTAAAGAATTTTACAAAAAATACCCTTTTCGCGTAAGATATCGACATTTACGAAGATATCACTATTAATTATTCCTTATTTAGAATATCTTTGATGCAAAACAAAAACTTTAGGACAGTAGTAGGTCTAAGAGTGATATCGACTGGAATTGATGCCTACTATCACCCCTTAACGGGTCCGCCACTAATTTCAGGTCACCCTGTATAACAAAGATGATGATAAGTAGGTTTAATGGTGGTGCACACATACATGGTGGTGCATGCATGTGATTAGTGTTTTTTTCATTAATTATTCATTATAATTATCACTATCATTATTACCACCCCTGTCGCCACCTAAGGAGCGGCCAACTAGTTCCGCGCACTATTATACCGAGATTTGAATTAATCCGAAAGTGCGTTAAAATCCTATAACTTGTTTTTGTGTATTTTCTGTCAGTAAATACTGAGTTTCAAGTTAATCGGGCCGCGCTTTAAATTCTTCCAAACAAACTTTAACATTCCTAAACCTTAAAATTTATCTTTACTAACTTTGACTCCCCCTAAATCCTTTGTGGTAGTTTAAAAACTTTCCGTCCCCTATTTTACCCCCTTTAGGGGTGCAATTTCCAAAACTTCTTTAGTGGATGCCTACACTGTATAATGTATGCAGGTAGGGGTGGTGGTTGGCTGTATGGTGGTAGGTGGTGGTAAGGGGGGCTATGTGGAAAATTTCAAGTCTCTAGGTCCAGCGGTTTGGGTTGTGCGTTGATATACTCGTATCACCCAGTCAGTTTACCATTTTACAGCAACTAAATACCTATACAATTATTGGTTGCGCAAATAATAAATAGCAACATCCTAATCAAGTCTAACCTTTTCCAGATTTCTCCTTCATTATCAGAAATAGGACAAACATGAAAGCAGTCAACACAAAAGGATGTGCTGAACGAAACAACTTTGAAATGACGTTCAAAGGTTGTGCGGCAAAAGTGATTTGAAAAGCCACAAGTCTGCATTTATAATGTGTTGCCCTCAATCATACCTCACGACTGGTATTCAAAGTTGGGATGACTCATTTTATATATAGTTTATTATAGCATAGAAGAATTTTGCATAAATGTCAGAAAGTTTGTAACCATTAGCCTCCTTCAATATTATGTAAGTATCTGTTATCAATCTGCCTAAGCTTTTCCCAACTGTGTTGGGGTCAGCTTCCAGTCTAACGGAATGCAGCTGAATACCAGTATTTTAGATGGAGCGACTGCCTATCTGACCTCCACAACCCAGTAACTGGGTAATACGATACCCCTTGGTAAGACTGGTTGTCAGACTTTCGGGCTTCTGACGACCCGTAACGACTGTCAAAGATCCACGAATGACAGCCGGGACCAACGGCTTAACGTGTTTTCCGAGGCACGGAGGAGTCTCGGTTTTAAAAATGGTCACCCATCCATGGACCAACCCCGGCAAGCGTAGCTTAACCTGATGGATCGACCCTTGCAGTTGTTATTACTCAGCCACGAGCTCCTCTATCAATAGACATAAGTTGTAGTAACAAGGGATAGCCAGATTATCATCTGCCGTAATCCCAATTTTATTTAGGGTTTCCGCAATGTCTTGCTTTTCTATTTTTTTTATCAATCCCCTAACATCTCAGTATTTTCTTTCTGCCCCTTTTGTACCATCATACACAAAAACCATCAATCGCTTTTATGTCTTAACGTATGTACATTTAAAGTCCATCCATATTCATGCTCAAAATATGTTCCGCATCCATCGGCATCCAATTCTGACATCACCAGCCTTTCGTCTAATCATCAAGAGTAATTTTGTTTTTCAATAGGATATTTTCATCTGTTATATAAATATGAACTTATCAAATATTTACTCCTTAGGTCTATGATCAATCGCACTTTTCTTGGCTTGTTTCCTCATCTATACCTTTAATAGACTCTACCACTAGATGTGACGAAAGTGAAAGGTTTACTATGCCTATATCCCTACCCGTATTGTACCCTATTTCCCTTAATAGTAACTTTGTAATCACCGTACCGTCTACCCCTAACTTTCATTTTACTATGCCTATATCCCTACCCGTATTGTACCCTATTTCCCTTAATAGTAACTTTGTAATCACCGTACCGTCTACCCGTAACTTTCATTTTACTATGCCTATATCCCTACCCGTATTGTACCCTATTTCCCTTAATAGTAACTTTGTAATCACCGTACCGTCTACCCGTAACTTTCATTTTACTATGCCTATATCCCTACCCGTATTGTACCCTATTTCCCTTAATAGTAACTTTGTAATCACCGTACCGTCTACCCGTAACTTTCATTTTACTATGCCTATATCCCTACCCGTATTGTACCCTATTTCCCTTAATAGTAACTTTGTAATCACCGTACCGTCTATCCGTAACTTTCATTTTACTATGCCTATATCCCTACCCGTATTGTACCCTATTTCCCTTAATAGTAACTTTGTAATCACCGTACCGTCTACCCGTAACTTTCATTTTACTATGCCTATATCCCTACCCGTATTGTACCCTATTTCCCTTAATAGTAACTTTGTAATCACTGTACCGTCTACCCGTAACTTTCATTTTAAATCGTCATAAGTGCGGTCACCATAATTCCGTAATTACAGAGATGTAGCTGCTTTGCACGCGATGTAGATGTTTATGGGAACACTCAAAGCATTTGAGCATTTCTTGAGGTTATTTTTGTTTGAGCAAAGAACTACTGACAATATTTATTTGCATAATGTACACTCAGCTACAGGCTAGGCTAAAACTGAAGAGTAGTTACATAAACAAAAACCGGTCAAGAGCGAGTCGGACTCGCGCACCGAGGGTTCCGTTCCGATTTCCGAAAAAGTATACTATTTAGAGACATCGTTTTATTTTTCCTGTAATCTTTACATAAACTTCTATCACATAGAATAATTTCAGATTTTTCTCTTTGCAAACTTCGGAGAAAAGGGGGGGGGAACGATATTTTTTTTTTACATTTTTCATCAGAAGTCAAAATCTATGCGGCCTAAAAAAAATAAAAATAAATGTTTGAGAATGTGCAAACAGCGTTCTTTCACATGATACCCCACATGCCCTAGTAGCCCCACTTTTATTTTTTAAGACCCCCTTTCTGTCCCTGTTGCAAAAAAAAATATAAATATTTTAATTTCTTTCTTATTTGCAAAATAGTTGGGTAAACGTCATCTAAAACTATTCTAAATTTCAAGTTGATAGCATTAGTAGTTCTTGAGATATCCAGCTGTGACAGACAGACAGACAGACAGACAGACAGACAGATAGACTGAGTGACACCATAAGGGTTCCTTTTTTACCATTTTGGTACGGAACCCTAAAAAGATATACACACATCAACACTGTCTAGGGATATTTTGTATTTCTTAAATTTTTTGATAAACTATAAATATTTTGTTAAGAGAAGTATATATGGAATGAAACCTCAGTTAATGACCAACTTAATTAAATAAATAAAAAACATTTTAGATAATCAAATATTAAAAAAAAAAAAATAACAAAGAGACTAAAAATGGTGCTAAGTCTACGAGTGAAATTAATTAATAAAATTAATAATTTTATTAAAAATAACAACAGAAAGTTAGACATTTTAACTCTTAATAATCAGTGTTGCCACCCCTCACGTTAATTAGAGTTCGGCATCGGTTATTCATACTGTGAATTAAGGTGTCGATGTCTTGCTGTGGTATGCGTTCCCAGGTTCGTTGCAGGTGCAGGAAAAGTTGCTCTTCTGTGGCCAGATTTGGAGGGAGGGCGTGCATAGCCCTTCGCTGCAACATGTCCCACGCATGTTCGATGGGATTCATATCGGGCGACTGCGCAGGCCATCTCATTACCGTGACGTTGTTGTCTTGAAGGGCGGCTGATACCAGCCTCGCCGTGTGTGGACGGGCATTATCATGCATGAGTACGAATTGGTGGCCGATTTGCACCCTATGCGGAATAATGACAGGTTCCACCACCTCATCACGGTATTTCTGAGCATTCATGTTGCCTCTTACAAAAACGAGGTCGGTTCGCGCGCCTATACGAATTCCCGCCCATACCATGATCGTCCCTGCTTGGTACGAATGAACCTCTTGTGGATGCTGGAGACGGCTTTCCCTGCCTGGAACTCTCCAAACTCGTGTTCTTCGCGAATCTGGATGAAATCCAAACCGAGACTCATCCGTAAAGAGCACTGTCGACCATTGTTCATTATCCCATAACACGTGTTCTTGGGCCCACAATAGTCGCCTTCCGCGATTGCCACGTCGCAAAGCAGGAACACGAATTGGCCTGCGAGAATGAAGATTAGCTTCATGTAGCCTTCTTCTGACTGTTTGGTCGCTAACCAACAGCTGATGCTCCTGTTGGAGCCTCTGTACCATTACCATGGCCGTCAGAGTAGGTTCTCTCCTGGCGGTATTTTGGAGAAAACGGTCCTCTCTAGGGGTGGTCACTCGAATTCTGCCAGCATGCCGTTCTGCCACTTCCCCAGTATCACGATAACGTGACCAGAGCCTTGATATCACATTCTGGCTGGTGCCTAGAGTCTCCGCAACAACGTTTTGGATAGCGCCAGCTTCCAACATTCCTACCGCTCTTATCATCTCGTCTCTCGTCAGATGTCGACGTTGCATGGCACCAACGAGATGACACAAACAGTAAAAATCACTAAAACAATTGATAGCGTTAGTTAATTAATGTTTTTATAAACAAATCTCAACACAAAACTAGCACTGCTAACTGAATCAAATGAGTGTTCCCGCGCTTTCTTTTGTTTTAATAAGTTTTAGTTTTTTTTTCAATGTCAGTTTGAAAATGGAACAAGGAGGTTTAATTCCACATATAAACTTTTTACTAATTCTGAGTAGTTTTTCTGAAAATCTAAGAAATGCAAATAAAAATCTAATATCCCTAGACAGTGTTGATGTGTGTATTTTTGACATGTACAAATTTTATGAACCTGGCTTACTATGAGACAGTTTTTCGGCATGATTAACGCTCAACTTAAAACATTTAGTTTAAGGATGATGAGCAGTGGTAGCCCGCGAAATTCATTTTTTTTTTTTTAGTTTTTTGCAATTTGCAGGTCCTTGTCAGGTTGTATCTTGATCAAAGTATGATACGCGGCAATAAACATATGTATTTACATAATTTTAACCATAAAAATCATCAATACATCTCTCTAAGTTAGATTTCGTGCAGATTCGTTAGTTTTCGTTCGTTTGAGGAATCTGCACGAAATCTAACTTAGAGAGATGTATTGATGATTTTTATGGTTAAAATTATGTAAATACATATGGTTTATTGCCGCGTATCATACTTTGATCAAGATATAACCTAACACGGACCTGCAGATTGCAAAAAACCAAAAAAAAAAATGAATTTCGCGGATAAATGACCACAGCCACATACATGACCCTGTTAGGGCGCTGCAAGTATTAGGTATTAAATTTAACTTATAGTTAGGCTAAATACATAAAAAGTTAACATTGTAATAAATTGTATTGCCTCATAGTATCAATATCACAACATCCATTATTACGCTAACTCTATTTTTTTTGTTTTTTTGTTTGCTAACGCTATTGGTCCATTTTACTCGAAAATAAATGTTTTATTATTTATTATTATTACTACTAATACATAAACTATTTCTGATATATATTTCCTTTTCCTGTCCTTATTCCAATTTATTTGGGGTCAGCGCAACATGTATCTTTTTTCTATTAGAAAAAATATATATTAAAACAAAAATAATATAATTTTTTTTTTTTTTCTATTAGTCGTCATCTCATCTCACCCCCTTTCTAGCCATGTCATCTTTCACACAGTCCATCCATTGTTTCTTTGGTCTTCCCCTACTCTTATAGCCATCGACATCTATACTCAAAACTTCTAACATAGGTAATATTTAATTTATAATAATTAAAGCCTTTTGAAATGTAGATAAAGTAACTTAAATATTAATAAAATGATTTCATTATTTCATAAATATAATATCTTATGCATCTATAAGCATAACATATTTACTGTATTTTAGCTTAATCTTCCATAAACTCTTTAATACTATTATATTTTTTTTCCGAGAGTACTATAATACCTACTGCTAGGATTAAATTAGCCAAAATGTATGACAAAAAATAATTTGTTAAATCCATCGATTTAAATGAATACGAAGAAATAAATATAATAATAAAGAACAAGAAGAAATTTAATGACAAAATGACAATAAATAATTCTTCAAGTAATAAAAAAAATCAAACGTATCGTATTCAATCATTATCAGGCTTTAAAGAAAAAAAAAGAAAATCAATAGTGAGGTTAGATGAGATTAGCACCAAAAGAAATTGATACTTCTAAGAATGTAGCTTGACAGATAAAAATGGTCATGACAACAAGACAGCGGCGAAATAAAACATAAACAAATGTGCAGTGACCCCGTTATAGTTAGTCAGACGTGCAAAAAGTGAACAAAATGTCGGTCACATTTTTATTAACTTAATACGTCAAGTTTGTTGTCTTTATTATTAATCTTTAGATACTGTCAGCTAAAGAAATTGAGGGCAAAAAAAACAAGTAGGTAACTTTATGTGTCAACTGGATGGAAGTAGTGAAATACTTGGAACTTAAATGCTATTTCAACAGATAGATAAATAGATAACTTAGACAAAATTTTGCCTGTCTCAGCTATTGGAAAAAATATTGTCCATTGATCAGTACATTATTTGTTAGAATCGATTTCCAGATCAACTGATTTTTTAATTTTTTTGTAATAAGTAACTATTTTCATTTTTATTTACATCATTTAAAATCTGTCTTAAAAAAAAAGTTCTTAACTGTTTTGCATAGTCTTGATTTCATTGCGTAAACGACGAATTCCATTCCATGTCTACATTTTTGGTAACTTTTTGTAATACACCTAAAAATATTCGCACCTTTTAGATTCAACTTTTTTTTTGCACACTACAAATCATTACTTATATTTTCTCCAAAATCAACTCTCAAAATTTTCTAGATAAATGTATGTCAAAACTACACATAAACTTATACATCCATTGGCATTATTCAAAATTATTTTTAGGGTTCCGTACCAAAATGGTAAAAAAGGAACCCTTATGGTGTGACTCAGTCTGTCTGTCTGTTTTAGATGACGTTTACCCAACTATTTTGCAAATAAGAAAGAAATAAAAATATTTATATTTTTTTTTTGCAACAGGGACTGAAAGGGGGTCTTAAAAATTCAAAGTGGAGTTACTAGGGTATGTGGGGTATCATATGAAAGAGCGCTGTTTGCACATTCTCAAACATTTTTTTCTGTTTTTTAGGCCCCATAGTTTTCGACTTTTGATGAAAAATGTAAAAAAAAATACCGTTGTCCCCCTTATCTCCGAAGTTTGCAAAGAGAAACATCTGAAATTATTCTATGTGATATAAGTTTATGTAAAGACTACAGGAAAAATAAAACAATGTCTCTAAATAGCACACTTTTTCAGAAATCGGAACGGAACCCTCGGTGCGCGAGTCCGACTCGCTCTTGACCGGTTTTTTTTATTTATACCTGCGTCATCTTCCGCCATCAAAAGCAGTCGCTTCGAAATGCACAAATACGAGTAGGTACGTCACACTATGCATAATCAATCATAATAAAATGTATGTCATCTGTCTGTTGCATGGACTTTACTTCATAGTTTTTGTAATTAGTTCAGCGAGTTCAACAGCGAGTTCAACATTGGTGGGTAAAACCATAAAGAATTGGTCAACATTCACCTCTTGACTGACTAGTCAATTAGTATCTCTAACATATTATGATACTAGCGTTTGCCCGCGGCTTCGCCCGCGTGGATGTCGCAAAATACCCCACGGGAACGTACTACCAGGATTAAAAGTACCTACCCGAACTATGACTAAAATGACAACATTTCCAATCCCTTAAATCTCTTAAATAGAAGTACACAATTTTTTTTATCATTTTTGTGAATTTTAATATCAACCCCTATTTTATCCCCATAGGGGATGATTTTTCATAAACGCTGACCCACATATTTTTTATTGTCTACCAAAAGCATAAAGAATTTTTAGATCCCTTTTTTTTTTTTTTTTTTTTTTTGAGGGTGGGAAATCATCAAATAACTTCTCCCGCTCTGGGTGGAGCGGGAGGGCGTGTCAGACTTTTACTGACTAAAACCCACCCGTGTTCCTTCAGTTGCCTATGCCAGGGCCGCGGTAACCCTTTCAGACAACCCGCGACCCCAGCGGCGTCGGCCCTATTGGGCCCCGTCACTTGCTGACATCTCTTTGAGGCGCGCGTGGAACACGACGCGCCGTCGACTCGGGCCTGGTCCTTACCGGACGGCGAGCTACCCGCTGCTCACCGTCCGCAGGCCCGCGCCTACGGTGGCCGGAAATCGCCCCGCGATTCCCGCCGCCCAGGGCGTCTCCTGCGGCGACTGAGGGCGTGAGGCTGCCTCTCCCTCACGCGTTCCGCCTCCTCCTTCGCGAGCATCACTGCTTTGCAGAAGGAGGTGACGGCCTCCCATGCACTCTCGCTCCGCACCATGGCCTGGACCAGGCTCGGACGCGAGAGATCGCCGCCGCCGATCGCCTCCGTGAGAACACGGCGGTGCTCTGCCCAAGCCGGGCAGACCTCCACTGTATGCTCCACCGTGTCCTCCGGGCGATCTACACAATGGAAACACCCGGGATTTTTAGATCCCTAACTCAAGAAATGCTGGATTTCCCATACAAACTTTCATTCCCTATATCCCTATATCCCTGTAGGACTATTTTTTACACATAAAGTAGCCTATTTCCTTCCCCAGGATGCCATCTATCGCCTTGCCAAACTTTATCGAAATCCGTTCAATGGTTTAGGCGTGAAAAGCTAACAGACATACGACAGAGTTACTTTCGAATTTATAATATTTTCTTCCACATCATGTGGAAGAAAATATGGTCATTTTTGTATAATGTCTATATCGTTATCAAGACTTTTGTTAGTGTCAATATGAGCCACAGTCGTTAAATATGCATTAGTGCATTTTTTGGACGAGAATACGGGGAGATATGGAATTAATCTATTTTACTAATAATATTCGTAGAGAATTGATACTTATGATAGGCAAAGACAACAAAAATGAAATGGACGCTAAAGAACCCAAATCGCTGAACACATTACTAATTGCGTGGATTTAAAAAAAAAAACCGGTCAAGAGCGAGTCGGACTCGCGCACTGAGGGTTCCGTTCCGATTTCTGAAAAAGTGTGGTATTTAGAGACATCGTTTTATTTTTCCTGAAATCTTTACATAAACTTCTATCACATATAATAATTTCAGATTTTTCACTTTGCAAACTTCGGAGATAACGTGGGGGGAATGATATTTTTTTTTACATTTTTCATCAAAAGGACAAAAATATGCGACCTAAAAAAAAAAAATGTTTAAGAATGTGCAAATAGCGCTCTTTCATATGATACCCCACATGCCCTAGTGGTTCCACTTTGAATTTTTAAGACCCCCTTTCAGTCCCTTTTGCAAAAAAAGTATAAATATTTTTATTTCTTTCTTATTTGCAAAATAGTTGGGTAAACGTCATCTAAAACTGTTCTAAATTTCAAGTTGATAGCATTAGTAGTTCTTGAGATATTCAGCTGTTACAGACAGACAGACTGAGTCACACCATAAGGGTTCCTTTTTTACCATTTTGGTACGGAACCCTAATAAGCAATTGGTTAATTTAGTTTCCATTACAAATACTCTTCAATAAATGAACCATTGCAATAACAACAAAACATTAACGTTACACATAACTGAATAAACGAAACTAAAGGGTAACGTTTTCAACAGCCGGATAGCGATGTGCAAGTGCAGGATGTTTTGAAAGCGATGCATTGGAACGTTGTGAAACCACACTTGTATTAGTTTTCACAAATTGGTACGGGATATGTGTGTTTTTTTTACTACATACATATCGGCCGGTCTTGTGGATAAATAATAACAGCCGTACGGGTCGATCTTCAAGGTTAAGCAATGCTTACCGAGGCCGGTCCGTGGATCCTGAGACCCCTCTCTCGTACCGACAACGGCGAGTACATCTCACACTTCAGATTTGCAGATGACATTATAACCCTGGCTGAATCGCTGCAGGACTTGCAGCTTGGTTGTTTCTTCTGTACGTATTGGTCTCCGGGTGAACTTGCATCAAACCCAAGTTTTTTACAACGAACATATTTCCCCGGGACCGATTGCTGTCTATGGCAGTGCTCTCAAGGATTGTTCGAGACTACTTTTACCACGGGCAAACTCTGCAGTTTTGTAAGAACAATTTTGAGATAAGCATAAAGAAGAATTCAGCTAGTCTGGCCAGCGTTTAGGAAGCTTCGTCGATTCTTTTCGTCACGTATTCCATAGAGAGCCTAAAGGCTTAGGTCTTTAATCAGTGCGTCCTGCCTGTTATGACTTACGTAGCCGAAACGTGAACACTCAAGGTACGACTGGTCTGTAAATTCAAGGTCACTCAGCGAGCTATAGAACGGGCTATGCTTGGAGTCTCTTTAAGGGATCGGATCCGCAACGATGTGATCCGTCAGAGAATCAAAATGGTAGACATAGCTCACAGAATAAGCAAGCTGAAGTGGCAGTGGGCTGGCCATATTAGCCGTAGAACCGATGACTGTTGGGGTAGACGAGTTCTTGAGTGGAAACGTAAGTAGCTAGCAGCTGGATGAGAGTTGCGGGAAATCGAGCTGAATGGAGTGCGATAGGAGAGGCCTATGTCCAGCAGTAGACTGCTATAGGCTGATGATGATGATGACGACTGGGAACGGCACGTCAACGAGAAACGAGATTATTTGGCCGTAGTAAATGCACTATCGCTTTTTCGGCGCCGTTTTCTATTTTCTCGCTCTCGGTGCAATGGACAAACAGCGCAGCGTCAGTGTCTCGGACAGCATGATAAACCGTTGCGACCGGCTATCATTCGTAGATCTTTGACAGTCGTTACGGGTAATAGAAGCCCGAAATTCTGACAACCAGGCTTGCAAAGCGTGTTAAGGCCCTGGTTCCAAGCTTGGTTTAGCTCGGTGTGTAAGTGAAATGGCGTTATGGCTGTCTAGTTTGACGCACGAGTTAGAAGATTCTCACGCGCACCGGAATTATGTCGAAAAAGTGCAAATAAAATCGTATAAAATTAGAAATTAACTATTTAATAAAAAGTAATCCATCACTGGATGCAGTTTGGAATTTGACATTTCATGGTATATTTTTAATTATAATTATAATTGCTAATGAAGGGATAAACAGCTTTTAAAGATTGTTAGGAGGTATGTTTAAAGATTTTTTTGGTGCATTAAAGTATGTACAATTATGTTTTGGCTACCATCACTGTATGCGAAAAGGACTTAAAAATATAATATTTCTTTAACATGTCAAAATTATTTACGGTTTATGAGATACACAGCTTTAAAAAACCACCTTTTTGATCGTTTTCAGGAAATCTGCGCCTTAACCAGTAACTGGGTTGTGGAGGTCAGATAGGCAGTTGCTCCATATATAACACTGACATTTAGCTGCATCCGGTTAGACTGGAAGTTGACCTTACAACTAACATAGTTGGAAAAAGGCTAGTTAGATAATGATAAAGGTCCCATTAAAATAGATGGATGAAAATCAACTTTCACTATGGGACTAACAGAAAATCAACTTTCACTATGGAACTAACAGAAATTGCGAAAAAAAAAATCAGCTGTTCAGTACATTTATGTAGGTACACCAAACTCGTCAAAATGTAGGGAGCAGCTGATTTTTTTTCGCGATCAGGTTTGGTCCCATAGTAAAAGTTGTTCATATTCATGGGTAGAACATCCTGTGAAAATTTGTCCACCTATTTTAATGTGACCTTGTATATCAACAGACGGCCAAATACGCTGCTTCAATTCCAGTTGTATTAAAAAAACATGAGAAACAGTTCTATTGTGACTTAGCTTGGCAATTTGATGAGTACGTCACTATAATTAAATATAAAGACAATGGATATTTTCAAATAAAGCTTATCTAGATTGGAAATCCTGTTCTCATCAAGACGTGTTTGGGTTCATATTAACATTATCTTGAGTTGAGAACCTACCTTAGATGAGGAACTAAGGTTGGTATTTCAAAATTACCGAGTGGTAATTGTGAAACGTAAAAAATAATAAAATCATTAAAATTAAATGAAATTATTTATTCTGTAAAAAAAATATCGGAGTCATTGACAGGTCATATTAAAAAAAAAAATAAGCTAGATGGAGTCGACATTTCCTATCTGACTACCACTGAGAAGAAATGGCGAAACAAACTCAAGGGTCCAATGTTCTTTTATAGTCCACACATACTCTTGGTCAGATCATGTGAGGACCATTTAGATATCTTCGAAATCTAACGTTTGATTTATGTTTTTGTACATGGCCACCGTAGCTTGCCATCGATTTTAAGGTTTTAAAATTACAGTTTAAGAATTTATTAACGTTGTAAACATTTTGTTGTATAAAAAACAATTATTTGCAATGCATGTGATATTGGCCTTTAATACCAGACAAAACCGTGTGCCGTTACGTTACTAACCCAGAAATGACAATTTGCACTTTGCCGTTAGTTTTATTTTAAAATTAGCTACCCACGAACGATTTTTTATTGCTGCATTTTCAAGGCACTGCGCTTAGAGTTGAAAATCCAACAGTGTGCACCGCTGGGATGCAATCTGTTGGATTCTCAATGCTCGGCTCAATACTTAAAGATAAAAATCCAGAGCGCTATAAAAAATTCTCGCCCGTGCGAGCCTGGCCTTACTTCGCAAACATCAAAGTTATCGTAACAAATTTAGATGAGACTGTAACTTTACACAACTTGTTGTTTACGATTACAAGCTGCTGTTTACACAAAAAATATAGATAAAAAAAAACGAGCGAGCCTGACAGTTAGTCGCATATGATGTGTAACATCTGACATGACTTAACAGCCTAGCACCGCTCGCTCATTGGTCAAATCAAAACCCGCGCGCTTCCCCGGCTTCCTGTTACACACTTCCGTCCCTTTTCACGAAATCACTCCCACAGATTGCATGAAAGCGAGAGGAAAGATGTTACATATAAAAAACGTAAGAGTGTTGCAGTTATGAACGATTTACATACCTACTTTTATTTTATTTTGTTTGGGTGGCTCACGGCTATCAATAAAAAAGTAACAGTGAGGTTATTCACGACAAGCCATAAGCAAGCCTCCACAGTTAGCAATGGAGTCATGTTGTACAATTTCTCTTTTAAAATGTATGTGCCAAAATAAACTAGTTAACAAGACGAATGTTGTATCACTTAGTAGAAAATAATAAATTAAAAACCAACAAATATGTTATATGTAGTTGTTTTATCGCACGAAAGCGGGTGAGCCATATTTGTAGATGTAATGCGTATAGACACGCGCTCTTGTGCGTACCTGCAGGTAGCGCGCTCCCGAGCTTACGCACACAAAGACAATGTATATGTAACATTTACACAAATACAAGAATGGCTCGCCCGCTTTCGTGAGATAAAACAACTATACTCAAGTTCCACGTTTAAGAGGATACATCGAAGCGTGGTTTAGCTCGGTGTGTAAGTGAAATGACGTTATGACTGTCTAGTTTGACGCGGAACTAAACGCGCTTCATTTAAATGTAGAAAATGCAAATGCAATGCAAAATGCTATACTTAAATCAATTTAAGTTCTTAACATATTTAAATACAAAATAAAAAAAAGTAAATTAAATTGAATGGATTAATTTTCTGATTGGATTTAAGGGTTAGGGGGCAACTGGCCTCTGGTCCGTGACCCACGTTATACGGAGTAGGAACAGTAGTGGAAAATATGGCCGAATGCGTGGGCCAAAATACCATGGGAAAAGTATTGTACTGCACAATAAGGAACTGTTTACGTGTATATAAAACAGAAAATAGACGGAGCAACTTTGGAATTTTTTAATATAGAAAAAATTTCGACTAGGTAATCATGTTTCGGTTTTAGCAGCAGTAGACAATATAGTCAAAATAACATATAATATGTAAAGTCCAAATGATTTAACCACATACATAATGGTTTAATAGGAATTTTAAAATCACTAAATTAATCGATATTTTCCCGTATAGTATCGAATCCATTCGTCAGGTTCGTGAACGGGCGCTGTTGGTGGAGGCTGGTCATACCTTAGCTGCCACGGCTTATTTTAATTTAAATTTTGAATTGTTTTTTTTTTATTACGGATGCTTTTAACGTTCATCGTTCTCACATGTATAATTTCAACATGAATGATGTAACCAATATTTTGTCACCATATTTTGATTTAAAAGAGTGTCCGTGGAGTTTCTTGCCCGTTCTTCTCCATAGATCTACGTTTTGGAATGGGCAACTAGCTTCAACTTTCTGACTTACCTACTGACCGACTCTTTGACAATTCAAAAGTGCCTGTAATTGGTTTAATTGAAATAAATGCTTTGAGTTTGAGTTTGAGTTTTCACCATTTCAAAAATGTTACTTATCTGTAGATTCATCTACGCCAGCTCACCTATCTCATCCAACTACCACCGAGAGTACTGTAAACGTTCAAATCATTTATGAAGCTGGTGTATGATATAACCAATCAACCTGCCTAGCCTTTTCCCGACTATGTTGGGGTCGGCTTCCAGTCTAACCAGATGCAGCTTAATACCAGTATTTTACATGGAGCGACTGCCTATCTGACCTCCACAACCCAGTAACTGGGCAATACTATACCCATTGGTAAGACTGGTTGTCAGACTTTCGGGCTTCTGATGGACCGTAACGACTGTCAAAGATCCACGAATGACAGCAGGGACTAACGGCTTAACGTGCTTTCCGAGGCACGGAGGAGTCTAGGTATGTAAATGGATGGTCACCCATCCATTGACCAACCCTGGGAAGCATAGCTTAACCTGATGGATCGACCTGTGCGGCTGTTATTACTTAGCCACGAGCTCCTTTCTCGTTAATGACAACCATTGTACTTAAATTATTATCGGGTATTTATAGTTGGCCATGCATTCTTAACCTCTCCTTGAAATTTGTAACAAGGAGCTAAGTGTTATAATTATAAATAATACCTGGAAAACATACTATATGTTAATATTGTTGTTACGATTCTATTATTTCAGCCAGTAAATAGGTGTCATGTGGCATGACCCTTAGTACGTAAGCAATTATTACTTTTCCGGAGTTGATTTCCCTTGAAAACTTCAGTGTGTAATTAAGTATAGTCATGGTAGGAAATCATTCATTTTTAGGGTTCCGTAGTCAACATAGTTTCGCTATGTCCGTCTGTCCGTTCGCAGCCTAGGTCAGAGACTCTTACTTCTAGAACGCTATAATTTGGCTTGGATATGCACCGAAAAAGTGGTCTAAAAAAATCATGAAAAAAAAAAAATATTTTTAGGGTAGGTACACGTAAAGTGGAGATGTTTTTTTTTCTCGTCTACCCCAAGGTGTGGGATATTGTTGTATGGGTGTTTCAAAAATATTGCGGGTTTGTGACAGCAATTTTTCGATTTAGGGATTCGTTTCTGAAATATTAGGCTAATTTTTGTTAAGAGTCAAGTGTCTCCCCCTGCCAGCTAAACGGTTAGTTTTGGATGGGTGAAAAAAATCACGGTAGTAGTATATTTATCGAAGTTAAAGGGAAAACTATCACAGCTACGTAGGCTTTTCATGTTTATGAGTAATAGTCAAATATTCATGAAACAGCAAAAAGCCGTGTTAGTCCGCATTATTGTGCAACTGCGGAACCCTATTACTGCGCGTGGCCCGACACGCACTTGCCCGTTTTTTATCAGATCCGTTTAGTTTGTAACATTCATTCGTAATTTCCTTTGTTATTTTCGAAGATCTTTGACAGTTGTTATCGCTAGTCAGAACACCAAAACTCTGACTACCAGTCTTACCAATGGATATCGTATTACACAGTAACTGGGTTGTGGAGCTGTATTGAACAGCATCCGGTTAGACTGGACGCTTACCCAGTAGGCAGATGATGATGTTCATTTAGATTCACAATCGATAAATCACCATATTAAATGTTATATCTTCGCATCATAAATTACGGAATCATGACCAAGATAAATGAATAATTTGAATAGAATGAAGACTACATCATTTACATCATGCATAAACTTGCATCCTCATTTATACGCATAACAAAATACTGCCGATTCACGGTGTCTAACAAGACACTACAATTATTCTCCATTATCAGGTGCAGCAAAAACATTCATACGGCTAACACTTGCATTTCCTAATTCCCACACAACAGTGCTAATGGTCATCTTGTCAAATTATATTCTTGGTGATTTGGTAGAAATAACATGTAGTGATTCACTTTGAAACTAAAAAGTGGGAGTTATAGGTGAAATTAAAAATGGGAAAGTGAAGTAAGCAAACTAACAAAATATAAAATTATTTACAGAAAATAATTATCTTTATTGATTGCAAAGTATAAATTAAAACTATAATTAAGGGTGAAGCCAGACGAGCGTAATTTTTTGAGTTGTGAGTCGCGTAATTTTGGTCGCGTAATTTCTGAGTACGTAAGTTGTGTGTCTGCCGACAACTCATTTTGCGTCGCCGTGTGAACGAAACAGGATTTTTGTATGAAACCGACTGTAGCAGAAATTACGCAACCGTAATTATGCGACTCACAACTCAAAAAATTATTTACGATCATTCCAATTTCATTCGATGAGACAAAGTTAGTTTGTCCTCAATTATACCATTATGCATACGCAAATTTTGAACACCTTGAATATATAAATTTAATTTCACTTTTTATTACCTTAATCTTTACATCCATCCAATCAATTAGTTCGGCGATTACTTTAAAAGGATGTAGGTAACATTTTATCGGTGATAGGTTTCGACGTTCCTTCTCAATATCATAAAAATGTAAATTCTGTTATGAAATGGTTAACACCAAAAGGTCTACACTACATTATTTATGGATGTTTAAAGATCAGTAAAAGTTATATACAGGTTGTTTCTTTTAAGGTATCAAGCCAGTGCGAGCTGATAGCAGAGTACCACACCTATCGATTTAACCCCAAGTTCTACGTTTTTTTGTAGTTTTCGAGTTGTAATTTTTTTTCGATATTTTTCCTGATTCAACGATATGTTATATCTTTTTTCTGGGTCAACTTTGAACAATAATGTGCTAAATAGGGCATTATTTGCTGAAATCGGTCGTTGAAAGTGGTGTATCTGAAATCTTGTGATTTTCATATTTTATCATTTATCTTATCTTTTATTTTATCTTTCCATATTTTTGTCAATCCTGATATTTACTATTCCTCTACATTTAAGCAGAGCTCAGCTGATAATAAAAACATTAATTTTATATCCATTACTATCCTTAATATAACCACTACCATTGATATGAAATGAAAAAAAAAAAAAAACAAAATAACTCGAAAATTACAAAAAATCGTAGAAAATACATGGGGTTTATATAGGTATGGTACTCTGCTATCAGCTCGCACTAGCTTGACACCTTAACCCCTCAAGTGTCTGAGTTTGGCTAATTTTAGACCCAAAATACCAGCGAGTGGGGAGGGTTGGGGGTTAGTTGCGAACCCCATAGGTTCACAACTACTGATAATGATATTTTTTCCATCGGATGATGTTTTTTTACGTTTATATATATGTGATCTAAGCTTATATACCTATTATGTAAAGTTTTGTCCTTTTGCACACTTTGAAGAAATATCCTGTATATTTATGGTTAAAAGATTCGTACGTGGATTGCCTAATATTAAAATTTATTGATATTAGATTCCTATGGCGGATGTTATAATATAGATGTTGTTATGTTGGCCGTATTGCATGCATATATACGGATTTGATTTGTTTGACCCATAGAAATATCTATGGTTTGACCCCATCACTTTTATTATGTAATTTGACACCCGTAGCACTGATACATTCGGAATTATACAAGAAATAGAAGAATCCTTGTAAAAAAAAGACTTTCGCAACTGTGTGACTGGAAGTCAACGCTTAACTTAAATCAAAGAAAACAATAACTTGGAAGTAAACGATGTTCCATGAAAAGTGAAAAGTACGCTATGAAAGAATTTTCCGAAAACCCCTGAACGAGTAGAGGTTAATTTTCATTCTTGAAACTACAAAGAATATTTACGAGCTAATAATCATGATTACATTATATCAACAAGTAGGTAATAAATAACGTGGTAATATAATTCGCAAAACTAGCATTACTAACCCAGTTAATAATTATAAACTATGAAATAAAATTTGATGAATTGCAAATTACAGTTACTCTTTTCAATGTTATCAATACTTGGAAGACATTAAATGTTGATTTATAATAAAAAATCCATGTCAGCAATGTGGTTTTGATAAGTTAAAAACATGTTTTAACTTTTGCTGATATTTATTTAAGCGAAGATGATATTTTTTTCATTCATTAACAGAACTCGTTTTGCCTTTATTACGGTGATAAATTTTAGAAGCAACTATCTTTATGAATGAAATTGACTTTTAAAATTACAACTGTAAAGAGCAATAGGGTATTACACCCATTTTTAAAAATTGTCTCAATTAGATTCTATAGTGCTAATAGGGCCACCAAAAAAACCACAAAAATTTTATTCAATCGATAAGTGCCATAAAAATACAATTAAATTTTACATTTTCAAATTTCGCGCGAAAACGCTGACGCCATATTGCTCTGTGGTCATGACGTCAGTTCACCGTGTAAACAAACACTTTATATACGCTGATCAGTTGACATTGACACTTTTTTAATTTACAGAGCGGTATGACGTAATAACATGGCGGCTACTTTAATGGTGTTAGAAAACAGATTAAAAAACTGAAAACTTTGATTTGAATTTTAAAATTTATATTGTTATTTTACAAACTAAAATTAACATTTTCCGACTGCATTTTGCCTAGGCTATCTAAATAATATATTTCTAGAGTTTTTCTCATATAGAGTAAAATACCGTATTCAGTTATATTTTGTGATAATTCATTGTTTAATAAATCATTTAAAGTCACCTATGTAAGTGAACTTGATTGAAAGTAGGCTGTTACATAAAATAAAACAATTGACATTACAATTAAATTCTAGTACGTCACTTTTGGAATTATTGTAACTCGTCAAAAAAAGAAATATCAAAGAAACTTTAAGAACTTGACTCAATTTTTAAGTAAATGATGGATTAAGTGGAAATAATTGCTTGGAAGCTGTAGATATTGGACGCACGTGGCTTTTAGTGATGGTTTGTAAAGGAATTTTACGCTTATTATGCATATTTGTTGTAGCAATATTTGTAATACATACCAACTATGGTAGTTTGGTGAAATAAAAAAAAACTATTTTTTAATGGATGGTATTTAAAAGTACTTCAATTTATTCCCATTTCATTTACCTAATTTTGCCTGTGTTCCACCAAATATACTGAATGTGCACCAAAATATGTTCATTAAAATATGTCATAACGAGCATCTATTGGATATGGCAGGTATATGGTGGCAGGTATATGGTATTGGATATGTTAAGGGTCACTGTTCTAACCTAACCTAACCTAACCCAAATGATTCTAACCCAAATGATTCACCAATGTGAAGTTTCGGACGCGCGGGTGTTTTGTGTAACATTCAGGAATATTTGGTGCACGATCAGTATTTTGATGTACGGATAATATTTTTGGTGAACACAAAAATATTATCCTTTTTTAGTGTTGAATATATCAAATCAAGATTTAACTTTGTGGGGTTAATAATTTTAACAACGGTAACCTTAAACTTATACAGGGTTATTTGTAAAACACCAGCAACCTCTTAAGGGTCCAACAACTTTTATTAAAAGTTCTAAAAGGTCTTATAGTAAAAGTTGTTCATAATGATGAGTACAAGAACCCTTCTCACCCACTTAATAAGTTGCTGGCGTTTTACCAATAACCCTGTTTATTATAACCTTAAATGCAGCTCAAACTAAATTAATAACAGCAACAAAAAAAGTAAAAAATAACAACTCACACTTTTGATCAAAAACTAACAAAATAATTACCGCTATCATTTGAATGACACACATAGTTTCGAGCACGGCACCGTTTGGAATGTAGCATCTTACGCAACAGTTTTCAAGTATAAAGTCTCGCCGACTCTCGCTCTACAGACCTAGAGACAGATACTCAAAGGCATGATATAATTTAACATTATTAATGTAAACAAAATATTGTAAAATCATATTGAGTTTCTTGCCCCTTCTTCTCCATACGAAACTACCTTTTGGAAGAAGCACTAGATTCAATTCCTTGTAAATTTTGCCATTCAGTAGTGCCTGATCTAATAGGGATCTTGCTCGCTTCAGATGTCGCTACTATTCAACGTCTTTTTTTTTTTTTTTTTTTGAGGGTGGGAAATCATCAAATAACTTCTCCCGCTCTGGGTGGAGCGGAAGGGCGTGTCAGACTTTTACTGACTAAAACCCACCCGTGTTCCTTCAGTTGCCTATGCCAGGGCCGCGGTAACCTCTTCAGACAACCCGCGACCCCAGCGGCGTCGGCCCTATTGGACCCCGTCACTTGCTGACATCTCTTACAACGCGCCGTCGACTCGGGCCTGGTCCTTACCGGACGGCGAGCTACCCGCTGCTCACCGTCCGCAGGCCCGCGCCTACGGTGGCCAGAAATCGCCCCGCGATTCCCGCCGCCCAGGGCGTCTCCTGTGGCGACTGAGGGCATGAGGCTGCCTCTCCCTCACGCGTTCCGCCTCCTCCTTCGCGAGCATCACTGCTTTGCAGAAGGAGGTGACGGCCTCCCATGCACTCTCGCTCCGCACCATGGCCTGGACCAGGCTCGGACGCGAGAGATCGCCGCCGCCGATCGCCTCCGTGAGAACACGGCGGTGCTCTGCCCAAGCCGGGCAGACCTCCACTGTATGCTCCACCGTGTCCTCCGGGCGATCCACACAATGGTAACACCCGGGCGTTTCCTCCCGCCTTATGCGAAACAGGAACCTCCCGAAACAACCGTGTCCAGTGAGGACCTGCGTCAGGCGGAAGGTGAGGACGCCGTGGCGCCTCTCTAACCACTCCTCAAAGAGGGGACTTATCGCCGCAATTGTGGCGTGCCCACTATTCAACGTCTAAGAATTTGATAGCTAGCTGTTACTAATATCAATACATTTTTTGTAAAATAAAGTGACTTTTTCTTCGCATAATTAATTATTATGCCTCGCAGCTATTGAATACAAAAATACGGAGACCAATTTATTTGCCAAATATGTTAAAAGACAAAAATTGTGGGCGAAAGCTCACTAAAAAAAACTATGTAGGTACTATCCTTTTTAAACCTGAAGACTTTTATTGGAGATATTCAATAGAGAGGTGATGCTCCCAAGAGAACTAAGTCTGTTTTCATTACCTACAGGCAATTGTGGTGTGATATTATGTAAGTTATAGTAAAAATGTGTGTGTCTTTAGATCAATGTCTGATTAGGTTATTCCTGTAGTACGCTTCCAGTCTTCAACAAAAAAGAACTTAAAGTCAACATAAAATAACCAATAAATTATAAAATGTTCATATTTTACTTACTTTTCCATAAAACGCCAGACGCTGCCCTTTTTTTTAGCTCGTCTTTTAATAGTGCTACACTCCAAGTCACATACATATTGATCTAGTTTTCGTTTAATTTGTAATCGACACAAAAGTAAACATTAACAAAACAATGGCGGCTTGCAGACGGTGAACAGTGCTGCCACCTATGACGACCTTTCTGTTTTTAAACCTGAATTGACTTTGACTTAGATATTTTCTAGTTAATAAAACAGATTTATTTGGTCCAAAACATCTTATTTTTACCATCCTGCAATAGTAGGAGATCTAGGAGACATTATTACTTCAAATAATGCCAGGTTCTTTCGAAAAATAAGCTATAAAAGGCCAAAACGTTCTGGTCCCACTTACACTTTCAACGACCGAATTCAGCAAATAATGCCATATTTAGTACATTCTTCTTCAAAGTTGACCCAAAAAAAAGATATTTATTATATATCAAAAAGGAAAATATCGAAAAAAAATTATAACTCGAAAACTACAAAAAATCGTAGAACATACATGGGGGTTAAATCGATAGGTATGGTACTCTGCTATCAGCTCGCACTGGCTTGACACCTTAAAAGAAACATCCTGTATATTACTCGCCTTAAAATACTTATTTCGAACTGCATGATTATTTGAATTTCGAACTAGGACGTTTATTCGACACAGTGGTTCTCTCGATTCACTGTTTTTGACAGATTTATGCCACAGAATGAGTCATCAGTAGTGCACTGACCTCTAGAGGAGACTAATTGCCGAATGTCAGTTCGGACTGTTGCTTATGAATGAGGTAACTAGGTATTCTCAGAACAATAACAAAGCATAGAAGGAAGGCTAATGTTCGGTCTAAGCAACCGAACACTTGCTAACGCAGCAGTTTACAACAATCGTTATACTCTAACATCAGTGCATTGCGAGACATCAAACGGACCGGGTGCATTCATAACATTTTAACATAACATTTCACATTTTACTTTAAGAACATTTTCCATTAAACTTGTAGAACATTTAATAAACAGTTTAAACCAACACCAATCAGTGCTTTAATATTACCGACAAACCTGCACCCCGCACATAGTGGTCCTTCGAGCGGGCTCGCGCGCGTTTCGAACAGTACTCGCGAGTGTTGCGTGAACATTGAACAACAGTGTGGTGTGTGTGGACTTAGGTGGTATTCTGGAGTGGTTGGTGACTGGATTACGCTCCTGATCCAAGGAGAACATCAACGGTGGTATAACAGCAGACCACAAGTAAGATCTTTCCATTATTTTCTACACCTTGGGAGATTTTACGTCCTTAAACAACTGGCGAAATGGCTGAGCTTTACGAAGTCCAATTGGCGCTCGCCATTAACATCGAAAAGATAGGGGTTACTTTGAAGAAGACAGCTGTCCAAAGACGAACCCACGAATACTTGACAAAGTGTTTGAACAATTTAGAAGAATACTGGAAGGAGTATCAATTTAACCACGATCGCTTTTCAACAGAAGTAAGTAAGTCGCATGTCTACTTTACGAAACAGGAGCACGAGAAAACAAGCAACTCGTACCAAGCTGTCAAAACACTAATCAACCAGATGCATCAACAACTGCTGGAAGCTCCATCTAGGAGTGATGATCAAGGACGGCCTGGAGAAGGTACGTTTTTTGGTAAAGAATTAGAGACTGAACAGGAGCCTACAAAGGAACAGAAGCCGGCAAAAGATGGTCAACCTTCGGAGTGGGGTCAAGGATCGTGTCATGCTTCGATGGTAAATCAGGGTACAAACAGTAAACTCAACGAGATGCTTCGCAAGCAGGCAGGTAATTTTAAGGCATTCCGAAGAACGGTCTCTAACATTAACTTGGAACTTATTTCCGACAGATGGGAATTTGAAGATGTCCTTAAAACACTGCAATCTAGGTGGATAGCAATCGATACTCTGCATTGGGAAATCGATTCTGAAATAAGCGAAGAAAATGGAGAGTATGAACAAACATTCTTGAGTCATGAAAAACAATATAACAGTCTGAAGAAGGCCATTAATACTAAAATGTGGTCTGTGGCTCATAGAGAAAAAACTACACCTACGCTAGAAATACCCGTTTTTAGCGGTAACTATAACCAGTGGACGTGCTTCAAAGATTTATTTCAAGAAGCAATTCATAACAATCCGTCGCTTTCGAGTGCCCAAAAAATGCAGTTTTTAAAAGGAAAAGTTAAAGGGGAAGCTGAACGGCTCATCCAACATTTACCAATCAGCGCAGATAACTATTCTATATGCTGGGATATTCTGCAGCATCGATACAACAACAAAAGGGCTATATTCTCTTCTCACATGAACATTCTTCTAGGATTGCCCAACATTCAACAGCAGTCCTTACAACAAATCAAAAAACTGCATGATACAACATTAGAATGTCTGAATGCTATCCGCAACTTAGACATTGATACAACATCGTGGGATCCTATGGTGGTACACATCTTATCCCAAAAACTAGACTCTGACACGTATACTGATTACATAGAGTCTTTAAAAAACTCGCGGGAGCTACCAGTACTTCAAGAATTTATGGATTTCCTGGAGACCAAATTCATCAGTTTGGAGTCAGCTCGTCGCAAACAAGACCAACCCCAACAAAAAGGGTCTAACAACCAACAACATTCCTCAACAGGTTTCAAGAAATATAACAACAGTGGGAATAATGGAACCTTGAAAAAGACACTACACGTGTCGAAGTTCAAATGTCCACATTGCAGTGGCGAACATGGTCTATACAATTGCAAAACTTTCTTGGAATTGCCCACTGAACAAAAGCTTGCAATAACGCAAAAACTGCAGGTGTGCATCAATTGTTTATTCAGCCATAACGGCGACCAGTGTACTTCAAAATACCGATGCCGCAAATGTACAGCTAATCATAACACGATATTACATGACGCCTTTGCAAAGCCGACGAGCTCTCAAGTTTCTAAACATACTGAACAGAAGGTCAAGGTCTCTAATGCATCACAGGACAGTAATGCAGAGATTTTGCTTACAACTGCTCTCGTCAAGGTTATGGCAGCCGACGGGACTTATCACAACATGCGTGCTCTTATCGACCAGGGTTCGCAGGTGTCTTTAATAACCGAAAAAGCCGCTCAGTTGTTGAAGATAAAACGTCAAAAATGCAATGGTGTTGTTCTAGGTGTAGGCGCAAAGGAAAACAGCTGTAAAGGGTTAGTTTACATAACATGCAAGTCAATAAACAGTGACTACACTTTTACAACAGAGGCCATGATCATGAAAAGTCTACTTAAAAATCTCCCCAACAACACATTTTCGAAGCCTTCATGGTCATTCACAGAAGACATTACCTTGGCGGATCCGGAATATTACATTAGTAGGCCAATTGACTTGCTACTCGGAGCCGAAGTCTACGCTAACATTATCATGGAAGGAGTCGTCAAAGGGAGTAACACAACACAGCCTATCGCTCAGCAAACCCATCTGGGGTGGATATTGTGTGGAGGCTCAACAAAAACATTCCAATGTAATGTAGTTCTGCACAACTTGGAAGACATGCATAAATTCTGGGAAATAGAGGAGATAACAGAACAGCCCAGTTTATGTGTCGAGGATCAGGAATGCATTACGTTTTACTTAAACACCACAACTAGGAAACAAAACGGGCGCTACGAAGTCAGGCTACCGTTAAAGGAAAACATAGAAAACAAGTTGGGTTCCTCAAAACAAATGGCTTTAGCTCAATTTCGAAATTTGGAGCGCAAGTTTCAAAAACACGAGACGCTAGCACAACATTACAAAATGTTCATGGATGAATATTTACAATTAAAACATATGAAGCTAGCTTTACAAAGTAACATGACACTGGAATGCTACTTACCTCATCACGGTGTGCTACGAGAGGAATCGACCACAACAAAATACAGGGTTGTTTTTAACGCATCTGCGAGGACATCTTCAGGATCCAGCCTCAATGACTTAATGCATAAAGGACCCAACCTTCAACAAGATCTGCAAACATTATTGCTAAAATGGAGGCAATACCAATACGCTTATACAGCAGACATAGAGAAGATGTATAGGCAGATCCAAGTACATGAATTGGATCAACATCTACAAAAAATAATTTGGCGCAACAATGCTCAATGTCCTATACAATCTTATCAACTCACAACAGTAACATATGGAACAAAAGCGGCTCCATTTTTAGCTCTAATGACGCTCAAGAAATTAGCAGCAGACGAACATAACAGTTATCCAGAGGCGGCTCAGGTGTTAGAGAAAGAATTTTATATGGATGACCTTGTACATGGCTGTCATTCTATTGAACAGGGTAAGAAACTAATATCAGATTTGATGACCTTACTACATTCAGGGGGTTTTAACTTGCGTAAATGGGCCTCCAACGAACCAACATTAATCGAAGACATACCGAGTCATCAAAATCCTGACACAAACATTGTTTTTAACTCGAAATCGGAGCCGACCTCGAAAACATTGGGTTTGTGTTGGAACACGAACACGGATAATTTTTTCTTTCGTTGCGATTTTTCTAAACAGTCGTCAAGGCCAACAAAACGCAACCTACTATCGGAAATATCGAAATTGTTCGATCCGTTAGGCTGGTTAACGCCATTATCAACTAAACTAAAACTACTGTTCCAAAAACTATGGGAAAACAATTTACAGTGGGACGAGCAAGTGTCCGATGAAATCTTCAACGACTGGGCCAAAATAAAAGCAGACCTAGACAACATACACAGTTGCGAGGTACCAAGATGGTTGAAGAACAACAGTGATGACATCATCGAAATTCATGGGTTCTGTGACGCATCCATGAAGGCATATGCATGTGTAGTTTATGCGCGCATAAAACATAAATCGGACGTAATACTCATCGCCGCAAAATCTAAACTCGTGCCGCATAAGAAAGCCCTTACGTTGCCAAAACTGGAACTTAGTGGCGCATACCTACTTTCTAAACTAATAAACAAAATACAACAATCCTTAACAAACAGACTAGAAATATTTGGATGGACAGATTCGATGGTAACACTCAGCTGGATACAGGGTGAGCCTAACCGTTGGAAGGCGTTCGTCGCAAATAGGGTTGCCAAACTAACAGAAACAATGCCTCCTGACTGCTGGCGTTACATAAAATCAAAGGATAATCCAGCGGATTGTGCCAGCCGCGGGATGTTAGCGTCGCAGTTGATACAACATGCATTGTGGTGGCAAGGCCCCCAATGGCTGAAAACATGGATTCCGGATGATGAAAATGAAAAACAAATATTTATCATCAATGAGGAGGTAAAAACAGTCAAAGAACAAGTCAACATCGTGCAAGATTATCCAAATATCATCGATCACCTTTTAGAAAAATATAACAGTACAAAGAAAATAACACATATATTAGCATGGATATATCGAGCGATAACACCTGCACGTTACCGTAAACAATTACCAAGCTATCTCACATTACAAGAGTTGCGCAAAGCTAAAACAATTCTAATAAAACATGTGCAAAATAAGGAATTTGCGACGGAAATAGAAAAAATGCGCAAACATGGTAGCGTTGGCTTAAAAAGCCAATTAATAAATTTAGATCCCTTCATTGATCAGAACGGATTGCTACGTGTGGGTGGGCGATTGAAGAACGCAAACATAAGTGAGGAGATGCGGCACCCGATAATCATACCACATAAGTGTCGGTTGGCGGAGATTCTAATCGACGAAGCACATCAACTAACATTTCACGGTGGACCCCGGGTAACCCTCGCCAAACTACGTCATTATTATTGGATAACGAGTGGGAACAATGCTACCAAGAAGCAGATACGAAAATGCGTAATTTGCCGAAAACATGAGTCAGGAAAACAATATCAACTAATGGGCGATCTTCCCGAGGAGCGATGCAACCCCGCTCCACCCTTCTATCACACAGGTGTCGATTACACAGGGTTTATGAATATTAAAACAAACAAGGGACGTGGAGTTAGAACTACAAAAGGATACGTGGCGGTTTTCATTTGCATGGTCACTAAAGCCGTGCACTTGGAGCTAGTCTCGGACTTAACAAGCTCTGCCTTCTTGGCTGCGCTAAAAAGGATGGCAGCTAGACGAGGAGCTCCGCGACATCTTTACAGCGACCAAGGAACTAATTTCGTTGGCGCCAGCAACATTTTGGAGAGTGAATACCAACAATTACAACAAATTTTCAACGATAGCTTCTTGGCAGAAGTGACCGAGATGAAGATCGAATGGCACTTTAACGCACCGTCCTGGCCGAGTGCCGGAGGCTTATGGGAGAGAGCTGTAAGAAGCCTTAAGTTCCACCTTAAGCGAGTAATTGGTGAACAGAGACTCACATTTGAAGAACACTCGACTATACTTGCTCAACTTGAGGCTTGCTTGAACACTAGACCTCTGTGCTCCATAACAGAAAACATAGAAGATCTCGACTTTTTATCACCGGCACACTTTTTGACAGGACGCACAGGATTAACAGTTATAGAAACAGAAAGGGATGCTAGGAAACGCTGGTATTTAGTCCAGAAGCTATCAGAAGACATTTGGAGAAGGTGGAAGTCAGAATATCTAAGTCAACTAACTGCAAGAAGTAAATGGCTGAAACCAAAACAAAACTTGAAAATAGGCGATTTGGTCGTCATTCAAGAAAATAACATACCTGCTGGAAAATGGGCTATGGGAAGAGTGGTCGATGTCCACCCGGGCAGAGATGGACTTGTACGGGTGGTATCCTTAAAAACTAAAAATGGGATCATGAAGAGACCTATCATAAAACTTTCCCTATTACCTATTAAATCGCCGGAAACCAGTGAAAAAGAACATGAAACAAAAGAAAAACAAACAGAAGACAGTCAAGAAGAGAACAAAACAAGAAAACGTAGACCACCAATAAGACTAGGCCATACCAACTTCGTTTCTTTGGCCCTAGCATTAACATTATTTATGTCAATCGCAATCAACACTGCACATGGCATGATGTATAACATTACAAAATTAAGGAATAATCAGTCCTTATATTTTGACCCTGTGGCCAAAATGAATCTCATCCGTGACAAATGGACCTTAGTCGTATATTACGATATGTCACCCTACTGGGAGGGCACGACGGCGCTAGAAAAACTATTAACTCATTTAGATAACACATGTACTAACGTAAACAGCGGTGTGTGTAACATGATAGTGCCACAACTACAGCACGAGTTCCTCGAACTAAGATACTACAATACGCTCTTGATGACACAACAATTCATCGCACACTCCAGACAGCGTCGTGGCCTTATCAATGGATTAGGTTACGCCGCGAATTATCTCTTCGGCGTATTGGACGAGCGTTTCGCTGAAAAATACACTAAGGACATAGAACTCATAAAGCAAAATCAAAATCATTTGGTTAAATTATGGAAAAATCAAACATCTGTTGTAGAGTCAGAATACAACATTCTGAAAAGAACTGAAAGGATTATTCACAAGCAACATAAAACTATAAATCAACATTTAGAAAAATTGGACAAATTAACAAATGGAGTACAACAAGCAATGAATAACATGAGTGTAGTACAAGGACAGATTGTAACTGCATTCACTGCAAATACTTTGCTGCAAACATTAAGGGGGAATCAAGATACTTTACTGCACACTTTGACGAACATTCGCCATGGTCAGTTCAACATACATTTATTAACACCTAAACAACTACAACAAGAACTCAACGTCATTGCTAGCCAACTTACGGATGACCTAATGCTACCTGTCGATCAAACTGATGTGAGAAAACTGTATCATCTATTGCAAATAAACGCACGAACCACTGAGAAATATTTCATATTTCAAATAACATTCCCATTAATCAGCAGAGATCGATACAAATTATACAGAGTGATACCGATTCCCAAACAATTCGGTAAGGATATGACAATCATTCTGCCAAAATCAGAATACATGGCAGTGAATCTGAAAAAGGACTCATACATACCGATAAACAACGATGAACTTTCAACATGCCTCACTCAGGAAGAGACGTACATGTGCTTGCTAAAGAAACCTGTTTACCATCAAAGCAGTGACAACAACAATTACTGCAATCTTAATCATGAGACTAACCAATGTAAAGTTGAAAAAACTTTATGTTCAAACATGTGGGTACCGTTGAACGAACCTTCTGAGTATTTATACCACTACTGCAACAAACATTCCATTAAAATAATTTGCGGAGAGCATATCACAATCGAACAACTCAACAAAGCAGGAGTAATATACCTCGGACAGGGTTGTGTTCTCAAAGGGCAAGATTTCACCTTGCATGCAAACACAAAATTTGACAACAATATAACGATACAGTCAAATACTTTCGTACCCAAGATTGACCAACTAAACAATATTATCAATGTGAGCATACCGATGGAGAAGACCCATGACAACCAAACTGAGGAAGACGAATTAAATGACGACTTGCTCAAAATCTACAAACAAATTAAACAGATAAAAAACAGCGACGTGGAACTATATGAGATGTCACCACATGACATCCATCACTACGTGGTAAGCTACACCCTCGTGCTAGTGGCGGTTGCGGGCACGGCCGTGCTCCTGTGGCGGTGGCGACGACGCCGCATGCGACGCGTGCTCATCTCCCCAGACATCGAGCTTCGAAGTAACGACGCGAGTGCTAGTGCTTGTGCGCGACAAAACAAAGGATGACCGTCAGCTCAGTGCTCAAAGTGCAGTGCAAGTGTGCGTGGTTAAAAAACAAAATAAAGCGTGTTCATGAATCTTAAACAAAAACTAGAGACATTAAGATTATCTATTAAGTGCTTCTCTAAAAGCTATTGTTTCTTATTATCTTAAGAATCACCACTAACATAGGTTACTATCATCTTAGCTAACATAATTGTACTATCATCAACTCATCTCAACTACATCTTTGCCGCCCCGGAATATGTTCGGTCTAAGCAACCGAACACTTGCTAACGCAGCAGTTTACAACAATCGTTATACTCTAACATCAGTGCATTGCGAGACATCAAACGGACCGGGTGCATTCATAACATTTTAACATAACATTTCACATTTTACTTTAAGAACATTTTCCATTAAACTTGTAGAACATTTAATAAACAGTTTAAACCAACACCAATCAGTGCTTTAATATTACCGACAAACCTGCACCCCGCACAGCTAAAAACAGAATTCTGTAACTACCTTTATTCCCGTTCTATTATTAGGTACGATAAAGGATGTGGGAAAGAGATAAATGTTTTACTCTTTGTTTTACTTTCTTGACATGGTCACAAGATCAATTGTCATTTGGTTAAAAAAGTTATAGTATGACGCGGCCAAATTTGATAGTACTTTGTTTCAATGTCTGACAGTTCGTTCATTGAACTAGCTGACTTATTCGCGTGTTCATTGTTTACGTGTCTGTCGTAATATTCCATGGTTTTGCGATGTTTTAATAATATTTCTACTGTTAGATTGCATGAATTCTTTGTTTAACTACAAATAGTGAGTGTGTGGACGCTGTGGAGCAATTTCTTGTGTGGTTGGGGGCTGCAAGTCCCATTCATAGCGAAAATAAAATGAACAACAAATATTGACCTTCCATCGGTAAGTTTTTGCTCAATTTCTTGTTGCCTAAGATCTGATAAACGAATATAAATACATAACAAATATTGCTGTGTCACTATATAGCTGAAACCAGTCGTAATATTTATTCCAATAGAAGTTATTAGCGAATATTCGGAAATTGTTTTGGGGTTATCTTGATCAGCCATAGTGACGTAAATAATGTTGTCGATACTTTTCTTTTACAGATTTCCTAGACGATGTGAAAAAAAATGGATAAATTGTATTGGTAGACGAAATTGGACTCCAAACAGCACAGCCACATAATATGCTCCAAACATTTTACTTTGTATTCATTTGGTAATGAACCTATGAAATGGATGTAGCATGTTCTTTAAGTCGTCACTTAGAGTACATGCTGTTCCTACATTATTTGTTATGGATAGAACAGATGAAATGGTCTTGATATATTATGATATAATTAAGGTATTTTATTGGCAATAAATAGTATCCCGTTCAAATTAAAACTTGATTTATTACATTACAGGAAATACTTATGGAAGTCTGCGAAGAAGGACATAGCGCAATACTGCAAATTAAAAAAACCGCTCACCATCAACAGTAATCTAACATGAAGACAGGTATAACATTCAGAAATATGTTCACTTGATATATGCGATACAATGATATTATATTAAAAATATCATTGATGCGATATCATTCTTCTAATTATCCCAGTCGGAAATATAATCGAGTGCAAATTAATTTATTTATTTTTAATACAAAATACGTAATTGTAGGATCCCGTAGCAATGGAAGTTGAAACAGGACCTAGTACATCGGTACAAATTAATGAATCGCCACTGATCTTGACATCTCGTGAAATCATCTCACATCAGTCAGGTAAGACATACAAATAAAACTATTTACCTAAATAAAAATGTTGATAAAAAATCTTACATAAATTTTATTGAGAACTGTTTGTTTTAGGAATCCTTGACACAGATGACAATAACAAATTCAGAAATAATTGGATTCCATCCCGATTCAAGAAGACTGCGCTTTTGGCGAGTTCCTGGTCGCCAGAGCCGACTCCAGAATCCTCAGGAAGTTCATCCGTACCAGGGCGGAATGATTATGGTGTGGGCTGGAATTCGACTAACAGATTATTAAAGTGGCTAGGCATTTTATTTTTTTATTTAAAATATTATCTTTTATTTAAAATATTATCTGGTCGTTATTTATTTTTTTATGTACGAAAAGTTTTTGTCGCTTTGGTACCATTTTAAATTTTCATAATAAATTTTATTTTTTCACTAACAACCATTTTATTTAATCAAATAATTCAAATCTCTATTAAATTACGCTTCTACTGATTTACAATAATATATGTTACATAAAAAGTATTAAAATAAAAATTATTAGGTACTTTGAATACCCTTTTTCCCTAGACTTTGTTGAGTAGTCTATGATGTAATCTAAAATTCAAATAAATATGAGAAAGTAAGTTGCTAAAAACATTTGCAAAACCGAATGTCTCCCACTTCTTTTCAATAAACTCATCAGTTATTATGGCAACTAAATACATTCGGGTTTAGCCGGGTCAGATTTAATACATGAAGAGCTGTCGGGAACCAAGGAAGACTTTGGTGATGATGATGACGAACTATTTAGTTCATACTTAAAGTATTGTTTCATTTTGAACGAATATATTAAGTATTGGTATCATAAGTATGCTTAGTTACTTTAAAATTTTTGGTACGCACGGCTACAGATCAACTATACATTTCCAGTATAAGCTGATCTCGCATTGTATAGGATTTCCTTACAATGAGCGGTCAGTGTAAACTGGAAATGTATAGCTTGATGTGTAGCCGTGCGTACCTATGGTTATTATTCTTGGCAGTATAAGAAAGAATGTTATTGTAAATTCTATCGACGTTGAAATTTAGTGGGTACATCACTAGTCGAAATAAAATGAATGACAACCTACAAAATTTCGAAACGTCTTCTGTATACGTGTCCTTCTTTAACATCATAGCGGCTCCATAAGTCAAAATGAAACAAATATATTGAGTTCAGTTGCTATTTTAACACTACTTCTATGCTTTGTTATTGTTCTGAGTAGGTATTAGTACTTATGGTCGGACTTTTAATTAGCTTAACTGACACTTCTAATGTCATTTTGACTGTCATTTCGCTATCAAATGCGAACATTTTTTATCGAAATGACAGCTAAGATGTGTCATTTTACTGCAGTTAATTAGAAGTCCGAGCATATTGTCTATCTAATTGCGCAAATAGTGAGTGACGCTTTTATTTGTATTCGAGAATTATTTAGCACATATAAATAAAAAACCGGCCAAGTGCGAGTCGGAATCGCCTACGAAGGGTTCCCTACCACCATACAATATTTAAAGCTGCCTACGTAATTATAAAAAAAATACTTCAGTTTAAAAAAACAGGTTTCTTTTAGTAAGTAATTTTTTAGATGCGTAGTATGCGTTTGTGACGTATATTTTCCGCCAACTTGTTCCTTTAGTTTTTGTGTTATATTTCTTTGCGTCATGGTTACCGCAAATAAACGTATTTTCTTTCTTTTAATTTTTAACTTTATTTTATTTGTTGTTATAGCGGCAAAAGAAATACACAATCTGTGAAATTTTCACCTGTCTACCTATTACGATTCACGAGTAATCTTAAGATACAGCCCGCTGACAAATGAACGGACAGCGGAGGCTTAGTAATAGGGTTCCGTTTTGCACCTTTCGGCTGTGGAACCCTAAAAACATTTTTCCCGTAAGGATGACAACGAAAATCAGGGTCAATCTGATCAAAAAACTTACCGTTATCTATTTCTGAACCACAATCAAGATTCAGACGTATAATCACGACCACAATCGTAACCTAGGGTCAGACAAAAACATTATATCCTGCAATTATGCTCTCGTGTTACAGTGACAAAGTCCATGCAAGCAGCGTTAGAAAATTGAATCATTGTTTGTATCATTAGGTATTGCAAGCATTGAGATGATATTTACTAGCTTTTGCCTGCGGCTTCGCCCGCGTGGATGTCGGAAAATATTCCACGGGAACGTACTACCGAGAATTCCTTCCTTGTTCCTTGTCTACATTGTAAAGGGTACCTCTGTACCTCTGCTTACTAAGGTTCAAGGGTTTGGGCTGAGCGATGATTTCAGGCAGTCAGGACTTCTCCCTTTATTTATCTATGGTCCCATTAAAAAGGTGGACTTTCCACAGAGTGTTCTACCCATGAATATGAACAACTTTTACTATGGGACCAAACCTGAAATCACGAAAAAAATCAGCTGCTCTCTTTTTGACGAATTTGGTGTCAATAAATGTACTGAACAGCTGATTTTTTTTTCACGCTTTCAGAGTTAGTCCCATAGTGAAAGTTGTTCATATTCTATTTTAGTGGGACCTTATGTCGATAGGCGTTTATTGAAGCGATCATGTCAGATTTAGGCCTGTATTGTAAGAATTACAAAATCAAGTGAAGAGCCGATTGGCCCAAAAAATAATCCTAGAACAAGTGATGTAGATAAAGAAAACGGTCGTGTGATTAGAAGTAAGACCTCATTCTAAACTTCGAATCTGAATCCGCTGTGAGTTTCTTGATTGGCATTCTAAAAACTCAGTTGATAATTTGAATTTACACTAGCGCTACCCTTGCGAGCGTGTCAGAGAGTTGAACTAAATTGACCGTGAGATTTTGACAGATGACGTATGAGATGACGTAAGAAGTGGCATCACTTCGACGCTCACTTCGCACTCGACACAAACAAAAATAGATGCTTTTCGGTCATTAATTACGTAAGCGAAAAGTTAGCTATAAGAAAGAGTAGGAAGAGAGACTGAATATTACTGCAGAAAAAAAAGTGTAGAAAAAAATAAATAATACAATATTCAATACACGTTTCAATCGCATCAGGAAGAGAGGCATCATCCTTCGCTATATATTCTTATCCTAATTTATTGGATTCGGTGTACCAACTCTTCGCTATGCATACATCTCTTTTAGCCGCCAGAAAAGACATCTAAACACTTACTGACAAAATTAGGATGAAGTACACAACAAATAATGACTTTCCGCCTCAATACATCATTGACGCCATAAGCAAATACTAACCACATGTTTAAAACGTTATTGCTAGCACCATTGAGCATTGAGCATAAAATACTCCGTTGCTCAACCTGCCATACGATACCAGTTTGTCGGTAGTTGCAATAAAGTGATCAGTTTAAAGATGGCAGTAACATAATGTGACAAGTTACGCATCATGCGTATATCAAACATACGGAAACATTTTGTTTTCCTCAATATTTTTTTTGACGACGTTACTCATGAAAAGATTTTTTCATCTATAGCCTGAGATGAAGCTTTTCTAATCTATATAGTATTTTTCTTATTTCTCATTGTAATGGCATTATCCAACAAAAGATATCGTCTAACTACATAACTAAATAACTAAATAACTTCGTTTTTGGCGATTTTGTCTTTTCCATATTTTTAAATAATCCAAAACATGACGCATGTTTGAGTCTTACAGGAATTTACTTATCTTATTCCATTCCAAAAATATAGCCATTTTTGTCGTTCAGATGGAATAATGCATACCTTCAAACTAATTCTAATTTTTTGAAGGAAACATAAAGAACTCAATAAATAAATCAATAACTGTGGTCAATGATTAGTTAAATTTTTATAATCAGGTCCACAAAATATAAAATTACCGACGCTAAAATTGTCTCATTTTTTTTAACAAATGAACATTAAGGCTGCAGTCTTGCAAAATTCACTCGCGGCGAATTATTTGGGAAACTTTGTATTGATTTTAAACAAAAGTAATGAAATAACATGAAATATTATTATAGAACGTGAATAACCATAATATAAGTAATAGCTGGTTATTTTTTTAAGTTCATCTGGGTGGATTATGTTAGTTAAATACAGCGTTAAATACACCTCTTTCGCGCCAACAACGATTCGAGTTATGTTTGTGCACTTACATTGGGCAATACAAATTTTATTTGGAAAATCTGTTCAGCGCATAATTGTTCCCATATTCTCGTCTTCAAAATGCGCTGATTACTTTTTTCAAATTATCTTTAATTTTCTTAAATTAGATGTCACAATGTCATCGAAATTCTCTGCTTTTATCTCTTAATAAACGGTTTGTTTCATAATAACAATGCATCGTATGCATGTAAAAGTTTTTTAATTTAATGCCCAAAATTCAATAAAGCAAGTACTAAAAAAAAATTGCACCTAAATCACCTTACTCTAGCAATAATAATAATCTCAAAAGACCTCCAAAACAGAGTTTATGAACAAGAATTGCGAGGGAAATTTCTTAGTGGGTCGGAGCGTTTTGGACGTCTTTTGAGATTATTATTACTGTTAGAGTAAAATGATTTAGATGCTATTTTTTTTAGTATTTGCTTTATTGAAGTCTTGGCATTAAACCAACCAAATTTTACATGCATACGATGCATTGTTATTATGAAACAAACCGTTTATTAAGTGATAAAAACAGAGAATTTCGATGACATTGCGGCATCCGAATTAAGAAAATTAAAGATAATTCGAAAAAGTAATCAGCGCATTTTTAAAACGAGAATATGGGAACAATTATGGGCTGAACAGATTTTCTAAATAAAATGTGTATTGCCCAATGTAAGTGCACAAACATAACTCGAAATGTTGTTGGCGCGAAAGAGGTGTATTTAACGCTTTATTTACCTAACATAATTCACCCAGATGAACTTAAAAAAAATAACCAGCTATAACTTATATTAAGGTTATTCACGTGCTGTAATAATATTTCGTGTTATTTCATTACTTTTGTTTAAAAAAAAAATACAAAGTTGCGCAAATAATTCGCCGTGATTGAATTTTGCAAGACTGCAGCCTTAATTGAAAAAAAAACACTAAATCGCGTTTATCTCAAAACTAGAAAATCGGAGTTATTTAGTTTTCCAACTACGGGGACGATATACATGCGTGTAAATTGGGTTCTCAATTTTACATTTTTTTTCACTACCTGAAAAGCCTTTGGAAGAAAAAAAAACCGGGCAAGAGCGAGTCGGACTAGCGCACCGAGGGTTCCGTTCAGAAAAAGTGTGCTATTTAGAGACATCGTTTTATTTTTCCTGTAATCTTTACATAAACTTCTATCACATAGAATATTTTCAGATTTTTCTCTTTGCAAACTTCGGAGATAAGGGGGGGGAACGGTATTTTTTTTTACATTTTTCATCAAAAGTCGAACACTGTGCGGCCTAAAAAAAATAAAAATAATTTGAGAATGTGCAAACAGCGCTCTTTCATATGATACCCCACATGACCTAGTAGCTCCACTTTGAATTTTTAAGACCCCCTTTCACCCCATGTTGCAAAAAAAAAAAAAAAATATTTTTATTTCTTTCTTATTTGCATAATAGTTGGGTAAACGTCATCTAAAACTGTTCCAAATTTCAAGTTGATAGCACTAGTAGTTCTTGAGATATCCAGCTGTGACAGACAGACAGACAGACAGACAGACTGAGTCACACCATAAGGGTTCCTTTTTTACCATTTTGGTAACTAATAATTAGTATTATTTTAGAAATTAATTCTTTGTAGCTGTATCTGTCAGTCAATTTTCATGAGTTTTCCGAGGCGTTCGGCTACATGAACGAGTTTTCCCAAGCATTAGGCTACTACTGTCAATTATTGTTCTGGTACATATTTCATACAAGAAATTTATCTTTAAATATCTATTTATTTATTTATTTATTTATTTATTACGTTTGGGAAAACAAACAGTAGTATACTAAGCATAAACCGTGTTGTCTTACAATTAAAACTTTACAAATATACTACCCACAACATTTTCCACAGATTACTACATTATATATTAAAAACAAGCTACTAGCACACAATAACTGTAGCAGGGCTTATTAATGAAAAAGAAGTTAAAAGGAAAAAAAAAAGAAAAGATAAACAATATTCTCTATAGATGTATTATTAATGATACCCAGATTGAGTAAAACCTATGTAGCCCACTGCTGATCCTTTTGAATTTTATTTATATATATCTGCCTATGTAGGAATAATATGTCTATTGCACCAAAATGCGTATTGTATGTGTCGACTAAGCGTTATAGCGCTGGTGAGCGTACACCAGCATTCGATCTACAAAAGCTGGTAGCGAAAAGACGCCTGGAGCGGACCTCCCGTCCATGTACTGTTCGAGGAACCAGGTAACACAAACCAGACACGAAATCAGGGCAATCAAACTTATTTCGGCATATACTGAACAACGTCATTGTCTCCAGGAGGACGCGTCTTGACTGTAATGTAAGCAGGTCGTATTTTTTAAGAAGCGATTGGCATGATGTTTTCTTTCGAAAACATCTAAATTGCATAGCACGAAGGTACAAGACTTGCGTTGGACTTGGATATCGTAGAGGCTAATAAGTTAATATCTGTAAAAGGGAGGTAATTGAGATGGTCAATTAAGACGTCACTGTTAGTTTTCTAAACGCTTGTAGTTCATTTTAGCCTCAGGTAATGCTGTCATTATAATCTATGATTTTAATAAACTCACATTTTGCTGGAGTAACCAGAGAAAAGATAACAAGTCAACAAACACAGGAATGCGATTTTGGTGTAAAATTAGCTTCTTCATAGGTAAAACATCAGCAACCAGGGGTCATTGTACTCATCATTATGAACAACTTAAACTATGGGACCGAACCTGAAATCGCGAAAAAAAAATCAGCTGCTCCCTACATTTTAACAAGTTTGATATTAGATGAATGTACTGAAAAGTGATGTCTTTTTCCCGATTTCAGGTTTGGTTTCATAGTAAAAGTTGTTCATAATAATGAGTACAATGACAACTTTAGAAGTTGCTGCAATAACCCTGTATATCCTTTCTAACATTCACAAGCGAATGTTCCAATCAATTTCCAAACGATAATAATAAACATAGGTGCAGCACGATTTCCTAACATTAAAATCGACGGCTCGACGTTAAAATTCGTTGTCACAGAAGTTATAAACATGGCCTCACTATAAATTTTACTTTCAGCATAAAATTACTAAAATAGGTTATCGATGGCACACATTTAGTTATATTATATATACTTTCTAATGCAAAACACACATACTTAGGAAAACAAAACACTAACCTTCGCTTTTTGATGCGTTCGACGAAAAAGTAGAAAACGTAAAAAAAAAAAAAAATATAAAATATGGTCCCTTGTTATGAAATTTCAAAATCACTCGCGATTTCCGAGTCGCCCCGGATAGTGGTACGAGCGACTAGCGCGGTGATTGGACGGTAACTGAGGCTGTTGTTGCGACTTGCGAGCCTGCGCGCACGCAACAGACGGTCAAAACCTCCGGATGAATGAAGCCTAGTTTACAAGAAGTAGGTGTAGAGCTCACTAGTTTTTAACCGACTTCTAAAAAAGGAGGAGGTTCTCAATTCGGATGTTTGTATTTTTTTTTTTTTATGTTTGTTCGCGCATAACTCCGTCGCTTGCCAACCGATTTGAAAAATTATTTTTTTGTTGGAAAGGGTATACTTCGCAAATGGTCCCATTTTTGTCAAAATCCAGTTCTGATGATGGGATCCTGGAGAAATCGAAGGAACTCTTCAAATATTAAGTAGCTCGTGCATTTGCTCTCGGAAAGCACCACTTGGTGAAGTGGATCTGATGATGAAGACCACAGATGGCTACCGGAACTACTCAATGATAAATATTTCACGGGTTGCGATTCGATTACTTTAATATGGTTGCTAAGCAATTTCCGCTCGTCACACAATGCGTGTGGTGAGTGGTTGTTGAGGAGTTCTCCTGGTTCTTACCAGCAGAACTCCTCAACAATTAACGTCCTAGCAATCGGGAAAAGCAATATTTTGTAACATGTGATGAGCAATTGACATTAGACTATTGTAACTTATACAAATTATAAACAGACCCACTAAAAAGCGAGAAATAAAAACTTTTTAACAAAAAATACCGACTTCCAAAAATCACTACAAAGTGAAAAATAACTTTCAATTTCGGAAGTCGGTGGCAAAAAACTAAAATACAGATCCAAAGACACCGACTTCCGAAATTAAAGTTATTTTTCACTTTGTAGTGATTTTTGGAAGTCGGTTTTTTTTTTGTTATTGAAGAACTAGTTCGTTATACATGTATTATTATATTATATATTATATATAGAGGAGCTCGTGGCTAAGTAATAACAGCCGCACGGGTCGATCCGTCAGGTTAAGCTACGCTTGCCGGGGTTGGTCAGTGGATGGGTGACCATCTTTACATAACGAGATTCCTCCGTGCCTCGGAAAGCACGTTAAGCCGTTGGTCCCGGCTGTTATTCGTGAATCTTTGACAGTCGTTACGGGTCGTCAGAAGCCCGAAAGTCTGACAACCAGTCTTACCAAGGGGTATCGTATTACCCAGTAACTGGGTTGTGGAGGTCAGATAGGCAGTCGCTCTATGTAAAATACTGGTATTCAGCTGCATCCGGTTAGACTGGAAGCCAACCCCAACATAGTTGGGAAAAGGCTAGGCAGATTGATTGATACCGGTAGTTATTGCTATAATGAGCCCCTTTAAGTGTGCTTCAATATAATAGTGGTTAAATAAATTATTACGTATTTATTTATTTAGGTTAGCCAACAATTGTTTACATAATAAATTAAAATAATTTCGTTATCAGTACCTACTTACGTTATTAATTGATATTTAATGAAGTTGATAAAAACCGCCCAAGTGCGAGTCGGACTCGTACACGAAGGGTTCCTTACCACCGTACAATATTTAACAATACTTGTTTTATTTAAAAAAAAATACTTCAGTTTAAAAAAAAACACGGACTCTCTTATTTTTTTACTTTATTTGATTTTTGTTATTTGATGTTATACCAGCCATAGAAATACACAATCTGTGAAAATTTCAACTGTCTACCTATTAAGGTTCATGAGCTAAAGCCAGCTGACAGACAGACTTAGTAATAAGAGAAGACTTGGCGGAGGCTTAGTAATAGGGTTTTGTTTGGCACCCTTTGGGTACGGAACCCTAAAAAGTTAGTTGAAGTTCCTTGCTGCTCCGGCTAAGTGGAAACTTGTACTATTTTTATTTAAATGTCTAGAAGTATATTTTCAAGTCCGATACAACCAGGATAAGATAATCATTAAAAAATTGGAAGAAATGAGAATTTTAAATAGAATTTCGTTACAACATTCCATGAGACAGATTGGCGCGCAGAGAAATTAACATTGAGATTATTATTGCCGGTTTACGCTGAAAACCAGCGCCTTGACTCGTGCCTTCGTGCACGGGTCACGGCATTATGCTGAGCGTTAGCCGTTTCGCGCGTTAGTGACGCATAATTAAGTATTTTGTTGTTTTTCTAGTTTAAAATTTGGCTACCCAATTGTTTTTTATTTTTTAGGTTTATGTAAAAAACGAATGTATGTGCGTCATTTTTCGCGGGAATAAATAGTTTTTCTTTCTTTCTTTCAGATTACAAAAGGTTACTTTCTTATACAATATTAGTTTCTGTTTACACTAAACCCGAAAAGGGGTCAGGTCATGAATCAGCTGTTCCATACATTTTGTCGATTTAAGTGAACACAAATGTATGGAACAGCTGATTTTTTTTCGCGATTTTAAGGAGGTTCTCAGAAAAAAATGTCCAAAATTATGAGTACAATGACCCCTTTTCGGGTCTAGTGTAAACAAAAACTGATGTTGTATAATAAAACTTCGAAATCACAATAACTTATGACAATCAATCAATCTGCCTAGCCTTTTCCCAACTATGTTGGAGTCGGCTTCCAGTCTAAGCGGATGCAGCTGAATACCAGTATTTTATATGGAGCGACTGCCTATCTGACCTCCACAACCCAGTTACTAGGTAATACGATACCCCTTGGTAAGACTGGTTGTCAGACTTTCAGGCTTCTGACGACCCGTAACGACTGTCAAAGATCCACGAATAACAGTGATCTAAACACTTCCTTACTGAATTAAATATTCCTTAATTGCATTTAATGATTTAGTTTATTATCGTTAAATTAATGAAATTGCTGAAATAAAACATCTTGACATTCAACACGATAATATTTGGGCATTGAAAACATAATCAATCTTAAATTAGTTTGCGAATGTGTCATATGCATAAATTTAAAAAAATCATGGACTGACTGACAACCCAAAGCATAAAGCAAACAAGGGAGGGGCTAAAACGGCCACTTTGGCAGAATCATAATAAGATAATAGGTATTTATGAATCATATTTGAAATCGTAAAACAGTCAAAAACAGCAATTCATAATTTATCTGCGCACAATTCATAGCACACAGTTCATCTGTTTGACAGTTTTGTATGGAGATTCGTAAAATGGTCCACAAATTATGAATTGCTTTCTTGAAGTTTAATGTCAAATAGCACAGTCATGATAAATTGCTGGGAATTCATGAAATTAATCGCTTTTATAGGAATTGCTTAATGTGGTCGTTTTAGGCCCCCAGACATCGTATGTGGGGGTGTGTGTGTGTGTGTCGTGTGTGTGTGTCGTTGTATGTGTCGTATGTATCGTATGCGTAGTATCGTATGTAGATATTGTATGTATGAGACATGCAGTTCTGAAGATACTAAAAATATAAATACGGAATCTCAAGAAAGATATTTTGACATTGAAAATAATAAATAGTAAATTAATTTGCAAATGTGTCAAATGCATAAAAGAAGTTCATTGGACTGACCGACAACCCAAAGCATAAACAACAAATCGAATTAAAATTAAACAATACGGAATTCTGAAGATACTTAAAAATATATTAATGCCATTTCAAAAAAACCGGTCAAGAGCGAGTTGGACTTGCGCACAATGAAGGGTTCCGTTGTTGTAAAGAATTTATCACAAAAACAAAATTAACAAAGTAATCCCATAAATTTTTTTTCATTATATGTGATAAAATTACAAATTAACATTTTTTCGACTTTTTCCTTTACTTTACAGCGCTGTAAAACCTTGCTTGTTGCCAAATTTCATGATTTTAGGTGACCGCGAAGTACCCTATAGGTTTTGATTTACTAGCAAGTATCAAAATATGTCGCTAAATGGCCGTATTTTTTTATTGCATTGACTTAGAAGCTTGATTTTTTTGGTACTTTAAGGAACTATAGATTTACGTATTTGATATTAATTTCAACTTGATACCTCCACGCATTCCTGACACAAAGGGTCTTGACAGATTGACATACTTAACCATATTTTTTATGTGATAAAATTACAAATTAACAATTTTTGGACTTTTTCCTGTACTTCTGCTGTAAGACCTTGCTTTTTGTCTAATTTCATGATTCAAAGTCAACGGGAAGTACCTACACTATAGGTTTTGATTTACTTGCGAGTATCAAAATATGTCGCATAAATGACTGTATTTTTTACTGTGTTGACTTAGAAGCTTGATTTGTTTAGAACTTCAAGGGACTACAGACTTATGTATTTGACATTAATTTCAACTTAATACCTCTACGCGTTCCTGAGAAAAAGGGTCTTGACAGACAGACAGACAGACGGACAACAAAGTGATCCTATTAGGGGGCCTAAAGTGATCCTATTTACAGATATCGTTTTATTTTTCTTGTAATCTTAACATAAACTTGTATCACATAGAATAAATTCAGATTTTTCTTTATGCAAACTTCGGAGATAAGGGGTTGGGGGTGGGGGGCGGGGGGGGGGATTAACGGTATTTTTTTTACTTTTTTCATCAAAAGTCGAAAACTATGCGGCCTACAAAAAAAAAAACAGGGCAAAAAAAAAATCAAGGACTGACCGTGACCGACAACCCAAAGCATAAACAACCAACAGATCGAATTAAAATAAGACATTATGCAATTCTGAAGATACTTAATATTATACTAATGGCATTTGAAAAAATATATTTTGTCATTGAAAACGATTAATAGTAAACTAATTTGCATATGTGTCAAATGCATACATAAAAAAAAAAATTGTGGACTGACCAACAACCGAAAGCAACAACAGATCGAAATAAAATGACACATGCAATTCTGTAGATTAAAAATATTTAATGGAATTTTCTAAAACCATCCCAATATTGGGAACAGGGGTATTTGGGAAAATGACATCACGATCAATGATTGATTTGACCTAAATGAGTTTGAATTATGTACGAATAAAGTTTAGATATAAACTAGTTTAATAATCTATTCAAATAGGCGCTTTTATACTATTCTTTATTCACTTGTTAGTCCATTATAATTTCCACACTGACAGTTGGTAATCGTTGTAGTAAATATACAAGAGTTATCGTGCATATCTATATATCGCACACCTAGATCTAAACTGAGACAACTCAAAAATCGTTAATTTTGATTTATGTTTGAAAAACAGTGATTATCGATAAAAATGATTGAATTTTAGCCCCAGTTTGTATACAGCGACATTTTACAAGTTATTTACTATCTAGAATCAAAGTAAATTGTATAACTTCCCTAACAAAAAATGCAGCCTACCTACGTTTTTACCGTCTCCTGAAAAATAACCTTTTTTGAGTTGTCTCAGTTTAGATCTAGGTGTGCGATATATAAAAGGCAAGTGACTAAATAGATCGCGTCCCGTACGCGATCCATTGAGTCCGTATTCGGAAAAATATTAAATCAGGATAGTTTTTAGGATTCCGTACCTCAAAAATAAAAAATGAAACCCTTATAGCCCTATAGGATCACTTCGTTGTCCGTCTGTCTGTCTGTCTGCAAATACCTTTTTTCTCAGGAACGCGTGGAGGTATCAAGTTGAAATTATATCAAAAACGTAGGGCTAATGGTCCCTTGGAGTTCTAAAAAAATCAAGTTTCTAAGTCAACGCAATACAAAAAGACAATCAAAACCTATAGGGTACTTCCCGTTAACCAAGAATAATGAAATTTGGCAAGAAGCAAGGTATTACAGCACAAGTAAAGAAAATAGTCCGAAAATTGTTAATTTGCAATTTAATGTTAAGTTTGTTTTAGGATAAATTCTTTTCAACTACGGAACCCTTCCTTGAGCGTGGTCCAACACGCACTTGGCCGGTTTTTGTTTATGCAAAACCGGGTATTTTAATCACGAATATTGCGTGAGGCCCTATTTACGGAGATGCGGGGCGTCGCGCGTCGCTTTGTGCGACACGGCCCGCACTAAATTCAAACGCCCTATGTTTGAATTTAGTGCGGGCCGTGCCGCGCACCGCGCCGCCCCACGCCCCGCGTCTCCGTAAATGAGGCCTGAGGCCTGATATTTGAGGGTTGACATTGTAAAGTCACTATTCATAAAATTCTTGATTTGATCAGAGTAGACAAGGTCTACACACGTCTGACCACAAGACACGTGCATCAGACTGCGTCCCGCTTTGCAAACGTGGTCTGGGGGTCTCCCTAATCACGAAGTCCGTAGTTTCAGCCTGCATTACGGGCGTTTCCTACTCCGTATCACTTACGGATGGATGATTTTTTCGGGGCCCGAGCGAAGTATGAATGGCAACACGATACGACAGTTGTCCCTACTCCCGATGTGTTTTAGCCCGTCCGAAAAATTTAACTTTTGCACTATTTTTGATGGATCGTTCAGTCAGACCGACGGATTTACGGACGGTCGGACGAACGAACGGAGTTAGGGAGTAGGCCCCTGGTCCTGCGTCACGGTCGGCGAACCTCGGCTCCACCTGTGGAAATGTCTTGTCGTACAATTAAATTGAAGCAACAAATTACTTGCATCGTCGAAAACACTGTTTAGACGGTGCAACTTTCATTATTACTTCCACTTACGGGCATACCATTAGTCAACCGTATAAAGGCTCTTACACACAGAGGCGATATCGCGTCGCAACGCCATATTGCGATATTATATCCGTAGAACAATTTCTATGGAATGGCGCGCAACCATACACACAGGAGCGACGCGATATGGCCTCTGTCTGTAAGAGCCTTAAATCAGGCTCTAACGTTGAGTTGCACGAAAGCAACATTCAGTTTAACGGAGATTTTATATTCATGCCATCCTTTTATATTCATTACATTTTGTATCAAAAAGAAAGTGACAGCATCAATTTAAAGTCTATCTATTTAAACTCACCGTATATCCGTCACCTAAATTTTTTCATAGACCCTAGCTATCCTAAGAGTAAGTTAAATAGTTATTAGTATGATTTTGTTAAGCCAACCAGGGCGGCATAATCGCATGTGCGACAAAGCCCTTTCCATTTGAATAAAAAAAAAAAAAAAAAAAAATGATCCGCTTTTCCTAAAAGATGAACCTGCTAAAGCCCATTGATAAATGTGTTTAAATGATTCTAGATTTCTTACTTAATACATCTGAAGGTCTGCGTATTAAAATAAAATTCTGATTAAGATTGATAAAATGTGTGACCACAAAAAATATCGTACAATGATTTTCACAAAATCACCCAAAACAGGTTTTTAGCCCAAAATAATATTCTAGTTTCACATGCTTCCTCAAAACAATGAATAATCTTTATAACAAAATGTAAATATTAATGTGCTAAGTTTTTTTCTAAACTTACGTAGGTATCTAATTTATTTAAAATAATATTTCGTCAAGTCGCATAGTTATGTAAACTTGAGTTGATTTAGTCTGTATAATTTAAAATAAACCGGCCAAATGCAAACATATCTACGTCCGGGAATTCTTCATATTTTTGACAACAAGAAATAAGCGCAAGAATAGAATTAAAATCATTATTCGTAACTTCCGACCTTGTTACTCGCCTTACATCGCGGATAATAACCACGCTTAATGAACGGTTAGTACGAAAGTAATTTTATGCCGACTGAAATTCATACCGAGAATTGTTTTTCCTTAGTGCTTATGAGATCTGTGGGGCTAAAACGGCCACTTTGGCAGTATCATAATAGGATAATATATTATTATGAATAATATTTGAAATCGTAAAACGGTCACAAACTGGCAATATATTATGAATTGTCAGTGACACAAACTGACAAGTTTCACAAACTGACAATTCATAATAATATATTGTCAGTTTGTGACCGTTTTACGATTTCAAATATTACTCATAATATTATCCTATTATGATCCTGCCAAAGTGGTCATTTTAGGCCCCCCGAGCGTCAGCTGCTCCAGAAGTGGGGAGTCCAAAGTTAGAGCATCTCAAAGTTGTAAAAAAAACTTATAAAAAAGTTATTTCTTACCGTGCCAAAACCATATAGGACAGTAATTGGGATCGTCTTAACCCGTCGCACGCCAATTAGCAGACACAATAGATTTTTTATTGTTATCTGCACACCAGGGGGTCAATCGACATTTTTAAATAAAATAAATAAATAAATAAATATCCTTGGACATTTCACACAACGCCATCTAGTCCCAAGCTAAGCAACCTAATGCTTGTGTTATGGTAACGAGATGGCTGATAAACTACTTATATACATTTTTTTTTGTAAATACATACATATTATAGATAGAAAAACACCCAGACCCGGAACAAATACTTGTAGGTCGTACAAATATTTGTTCCATGCGGGAATCGAACCCGCGACATGCTGCGCAGCAGTCAATCGCTCAACCACTGCGCCAACCGTGTCGTCAATTAAAGAGAAACCAAAAAAAAAGTAGTCAGCTGCATGGAAGTGGGCGAAATATTATGTTAGTCACATATACGAAACTATGGGCAGTATGGCAAAGCAGTCAAAGGAACCATGACCTCAACTTCGAAGTAAAATAAAAAAGCATTTTTTGTTGTTTGATAAAGCTTCTGTTTTAACCCCCGTCTGGTCTAACCCGATGGTGGAAAATCCTCATGGATGTCCCCCGCCCGGGGGTGAGCAGAGGGGTCTGTCAGACTCTTACTGACTAAAAACCACCCCGGTGTTCCCTTCCCACACTTGGACCGGGGATCATGGGAACTTGTGCGCCTTCCACGATCCCCGGCTAGTGCCAGCCCGCCTTCGTGGGCCTCCTCAGGCCCGCGAGGAGAGTGAAGTGTAGAACTCCCCCGCGACGTCTCCAATAGGGGCGCGCGCGGAACACTACGCGCCGCCGCCTCGGGTCCAGCTGGATGGGGGCCGGCGGACGTCCCCGAGTCCGCCGTCCCTTCGGACCTGTTTACGGGGGCTGGAAGAGAGCGTTGTCCGCCCTCAGCCGACGCCCGGCCCTCCTTCTGCGGGTCGGGAGAGTCGTCTCAATCTCCCTCTCCCTTTCCGCAGCCTCCTTCTGCGAAACGACGGTTTCACAGAAGGAGATCACCGCATCCCACGACTCAGCGCTCCCAGCCATCGAACGAGCGACAGCCGGCAGCGACAGGTCCGCTCCGATCTCTGCTACGAGGGCACGGCGCGGCTCCTACCCTAAATTAACAGAAAATAAACAATCTGTTTTTTTACTCATGTCCTGTAGTGTCATATTGCTGAATGCTGACCCCATCACGACCCGGGGACTTACTTCTCGAGATAAGACTTATGGCTTTAGTTACGTCCTTCGTCGGGAAGGTAGTCGCCGCCTCCCAACTGTTTACGTCAGCATTGAGCCAGTTCGTCGCTGTACCCTTCACCGAAAAATGGTTCTTAAAAATATCAAAGACTAAATGAGTGACCAAAGAAAAACAAAGTAGGTATTGGAGTATTTCGCTGACTGACGTCCAATTAATCTCAAAAGTCAAGAGTTCACACTACTGCAAACGTAACCGCTAAACATTAATTAGTATTCCGTTACATGTTGTGTAGGTGCATACATAATTTATAAATGGAAATCAGACAATTTCCATTTATAACCTTTTATTTCCTTTTATTAACCGATTTCAAAAAGGAGGAGGTTCTCAATTCGATGTTCCCCGATTACTCGAAAATGGCTGGACCGATTTGAATTTTTCTTTTTTTGTTCAAAAGGGTATACTTCCCAAGTGGTCCCATGATCATAAAGTCAGGGTCTGATGATGGGATCCCATGGAAATCGAGGGAAACCCTCAAATTTTATGGGCACACTTATATCGATTTCGGTATTTTTTATAGTAACTCGTGCATTGCTCTCGGAAAGTACCATTTGGTGAACTAGAACTGATGATGAAGACCACAGGTGGCCATCGGAAATGCTCAATTATATCTAAGTATATCACAGGTTGCGATTCGATTACTTTAATATGGTTTATGCTCGTCAAAATGCATAATGGTGATGGTGACTTCACCATGAGCTCCAGTTCTCCTGGTTCTTACTAGGAGAACTCCTCAACAATTAACGTCCCTGCATCGGGAAAAGCAATATTTTGTAATACGTGATGACAATGGCTTATTGTAACTTAGATAAATTACAAACTGACCCACTAAAAAGTGAAAAATAAAAACTTTTTTACAAAAACCAAAACCGACTTCCAAAAAAACACTACAAAGTGAAAAATAACTTTAATTTCGGAAGTCGGGGGCAAAAACCTAAAATACCTACAGATCCAAAGACACCGACTTCCGAAATTAAAGTTATTTTTCACTTTGTAGTGTTTTTTTGGAAGTCGGTTTTGTTTTTTTTTTAAAAAAGTTTTTATGTCCACCACATGTCCGAAACTATCATGGAGTAAACATTTACACAAATCATTTTTGGTCTGCTTTGAGTATTATATTTTTAATACCTATTTAAAAACGTTATTACTTATTTAATTCTACTGAATACTACAATATTCCGGCAGAAGTAATAATGTTAATTTTGTGTGAGAACGGAAGTAATGAAGTCACTCGAGCCGCCATGACAGAATGCCCCCGAATTGTCAATAAAAATAAATTGCGTTATAAAAATGACAAATTAATTTTGTTAATATTACTATTTTGCTGAAATAATCAGAATTTAAAGGAAACAGACCTAAAGGAACATTATAAATCGATTTCTGAAAAACAGTAAACTATCATATATAATAAATTAAACAAGTACAATCTCTTCGAAAAAAATAAGGAAGTTTGTCACTGGTTCGAAACGTCGTAATGATTTTACAATGAAGCTTATTGAAAATTCAAATGTAATGCAAGTATGTACTGAAATAGAACAAACGACGTTTAAAACAATCGATTTTATTTATTTGTTTACATTCAAACAATTCAAGGTCTCCACAACTTAGTACCTTACTTAACTTAGTAACTTAGTACTTTTAAAATTGCAATTTCTCTTATAATAGATAAGTCAGAGTTTTAAAGTAAAAAACATTTCATAGCTAATCAACTTTCTTTGCAATAGGGATGATGACTAAAAATTTACTTTTTGTCCGTCATAGAGATTATTAAAAAATATTGGACACGTATTTTTTCTTTTTTTACGTAATCAAAAAATTACGGCGATACATTGAGTTAAAATATGGCATGACGTCACGCGTAGCTAGGTTTTATACGTACAAGTGACGTAGCGAGCCCCCACTCCCCAACTTTAATGCGTGATAGCTAAGTATTTTTTTATTAATATGATAAAGCAAAAAATACGTGTCTAATATTTTTTTACTATCTGACTGACGGACTAAATAAAATTTCTTTTTTTTTACCCAGACATCATCCCTATTATAGTTTATTATACTTTAGTAACGTTTTCAATTGAAAAAATCGGCAATGTGTGTATCGGGCCACGTACAATGAAAATTTTGTTGCGTTGACTTAGATGCTTGATTTTTAGGGTTCCGTACCAAAATGGTAAAAAAGGAACCCTTATGGTGTGACTCAGTCTGTCTGTCTGTCTGTCTGTCTGTCACAGTTGGATATCTCAAGAACTAATAATGCTATCAACTTGAAATTTGGAACAGTTTTAGATATTATTTACCCAACTATTTTGCAAATAAGAAAGAAATAAAAATATATGTATTTTTTTTGCAACAGGGACTGAAAGGGGGTCTTAAAAATTCAAAGTGGGGCTACTAAGGCATGTGGGATATCATTCGAAAGAACGCTGTTTCAACATTCCCAAACATTTTTTTATTTTTTTTAGGCCACATAGTTTTCGACTTTTGATGAAAAATGTAAAAAAAATACCGTTGTCCCCCTTATCTCCGAAGTTTGCAAAGAGAAAAATCTGAAATTATTCTATGTGATAGAAGTTTATGTAAAGATTACAGGAAAAATAAAACGATGTCTCTAAATAGCACACTTTTTCAGAAATCGGAACGGAACCCTCGGTGCGCGAGTCCGACTCGCTCTTGACCGGTTTTTTTTAGAGGTCTAAGGGATCATGTATCTACGTATTTTAAAAGCTTTTATTATGTAAATTTCAACTTGATACTTCCACGCGTTCCTGGGAATTTAATGTACCATGTTCTGACAAATAAATAAATGATTATGATTATGATTATGATTATGAAAGGGTCTTGACAGTCAGACATACAGACGGACAACGAAGTGATCCTATAAGGGTCCGTTTTTCCTATTGAGGTATGGAAAAAACAAGCAACAAAGGGTACAAAGGGCAAAATATTTCTATACTTTTTAACCGACTTCCAAAAGGAGGAGGTTCTCAATTCGTCGGAACCTTTTTTTTTTTTTTTAATTTTTTTTTTTATGTATGTTCCCCGATTACTCGAAAATGGCTGGACCGATTTGGATTTTTCTTTTTTTGTTCGAAAGGGTATACGTCCCAAGTGGTCCCATGATCATCAAGTCAGGATCTGATGATGGGATCCCATGGAAATCGAGGGAAACCCTCAAATTTTATGGGCACACCTATATCGATTTCGGTATTTTTTATAGTAACTCGTGCATTTGCTCTCGGAAAGTACCATTTGGTGAGCTGGAACTGATGATGAAGACCACAGAGGGCCATCGGAAATACTCAATTATATCTAAGTATATAACAGGTTGCGATTCGATTACTCTAATATGGTTTATGCTCGTCAAAATAATGGTAATGGTGACTTCACCATGAGCTCCATTTCTCCTGGTTCTTACTAGGAGAACTCCTCAACAATTAACGGCCCTGCATCGGGAAAAGCAACATTTTGTAAAACGTGATGAGCAGCTGACATTGGGTTATTGTAACTTAGATAAATTACAAACTGAACCACTTTAAAGTGAAAAATAAAAACTTTTTTACAAAAACAAAAACCGACTTCCAAAAAAAACACTACAAAGTGAAAAATAACTTTAATTTCGGAAGTCGGTGGCAAAAAACTAAAATACAGATCCAAAGACACCGACTTCCGAAATTAAAGTTATTTTTCACTTTGTAGTGTTTTTTTTGGAAGTCGGTTTTATAGAAATATTTTAGACTTAAATTTCATCCTAAAGTAGTATTGCTGAAACAAAGAGCGTGTTGCTGAAATAAGTAAGCAAAATATGTGGAACTATTTTTATATTTAAGACGTTTTATGTGCCATATTTTATGCAAAATAAAGATATTCTATTCTATTATATTCTATTCATTGGTGATGGTGGTGACAACCAATGAACAAAGCCCTTAAGAAATTTCTAAAATTAATTAGCAGCTTCCGATTATTTGGGACGAAAACGAAAATGTCATAAAATCTTAGTGTCTACACATATACACCTCTGCCGAAACCTTCTGGGAATACAAGCGCGATGATATCATGAGTCAATCAATCTACCTAGCCTTTTCCCAACTATGTTGGGGTCGGCTTCCAGTCTAACCGGATGCAGCTGAATACCAGTATTTTACGTGGAGCGACTGCCTATCTGACCTCCACAACCCAGTTACTGGGTAATACGATACGCCTTGGTAAGACTGGTTGTCAGACTTTCGGGCTTCTGACGACCCGTAACCACTGTCAAAGATCCACGAATGACAGCCGGTACCAACGGCTTAACGTGCTTTCCGAGGCACGGAGGAATCTCGCTATGTAAATATGGTCACCCATCCATTGACCAACCCCGGCAAGCGTAGCTTAACCTGACGGATCGACCCGTGCGGCTGTTATTACTTAGCCACGAGCTCCTCGCGATGATATCATGAGTATTGTGTTTTTTTTATAATACTAGCTTTTGCCCGCAGCTTCGCCCGCGTGGATGTCGGAAAATATCCCAAGGGAACCTGCTACCGGGAATTCCTTCCCTATTGTGTTCTCACATCTATATTTTCAATATGAACGATGTAACCAATATTATGTAATATGTTTGGTTTAAAAGAGTGTCCGTGGAGTTTCTTGCCCGTTCTTCTCCAGGATCTACGCTTTGGGTTGGGCCACTAGCTTCATTTTTCTGACTGACCGACCCAAGACCGACCCTTTGACAATTCAAAAGTGCCTGTAATTGGTTTATTTAAAATAAATGCTTTGAGTTTGAGTTGAGTTTGAGTTTTATTCCTTATCTACATTATAAAAAGAACCTCTGTGCAAAATTTCAGCTTCCTAGTTCCAAGGGTCTGGGCTGGGCGTTGATGAGTCAGTCAATCAGTCAGTCAGTCAGGACTTCTCTTTTTCAAACTCAAACTCAAAGCATTTATTTCAAATAAACCAATTACAGGCACTTTTAAATTGTCAAGGGGTCGGTCTTGGGTCGGTCAGTCAGAAAAATGAAGCTAGTTGCCCATTCCAAAGCGTAGATCCTGGAGAAGAACGGGCAAGAAACTCCACGGACACTCTTTTAAATCAAATATTTTACATAATATTGGTTACGTCGTTCATATTGAAAATATAGATGTGAGAACAATGTAGAAAGACGTGCACGTTAAAAGCGTCCGTAATGAAAAAGATAAAAACTAAAAACAACTAAATTAAAAATAAGTCATGGCAGCTAAGAGACGACCAGTCCCAACTGACGGCGCCCGTTCACGAACATGACGCATGGATCAGCACCAATTATCTCAACCATTTTGAAGGGAACTTAATGATCCAACACACACGCCACCACCAGCGAAATATTTGAGTGAGCATGACATACTCTCAACCGCCAGGGCACATTCAAGTCAGTGAAAGACGAACCCAGTAAAAGGTAGCTTTATATTAGCTACATAGTGCTCACACAATGTGCTATGCAATTATACAATACTAAGAGATTGAATTTAACAATGCAAAGAAAATTTTCTCTCTTCTTAATCTTCAGCAGCTCCAACAATATTTTCGAATGCTAATCAATTAGTTTAAGCGTCCTTGTGGAGCAGGACCAGCATTTAGCCAAGCATTTTTGTCAGAAATGTAATCTCCCAACTTATAATATGCCTGGCTGCATAGTCTGCGTTTTATACATGATTTAAATTTCGTTTCATTTAACTGGAGTATGTGCGGAGGTATTTTATTATAACATTTTAAACAGTACCCCATGAAGAATGAGTCTACTTTGCTAGTCTGAAACCTGGTTGAACTAAATGGTCCCTATTTCTAGTCCTATAATTGTGTCTTTCACCTCTTTTACCGAAAAGATTTAGATTTTTCCTTACGTACATGATGTTTTCGTAGATATATTGACAAGGTACCGTCATGATGTTAATATCTTTATCTACACCCATGCTATAAATTCTCTATAAAAGTTCCTGAAACAGTTACCTTATTGCCAACATTAAAACAGCCAGTGTCATAGTAACCATGGTAACCATAATAGCATTGAAACGGATGCTTTAATGTTGTACTGAATTTCATAATGCAACTCGTTTTCAAAAAAAGAACATTGTAATGCACGTGCGTTTCACTACAACAGCGCCGTAATTAAAAAAAAGAACTTATTCGAATTCACGTCGTATACTATGACGCCGGCCGCCATGTTCGATACGAGTATTAGTATTGCAAAAAACTGTTTCAGAACCTTTTATAGAGGATTTAACATGGATGTAGATAAAGTCTTGTATGCAGCTGTACATAATTAGGTATTAAAACACTCATGTGATACTATTATCACAGGAGGCGAAGCCGAGTGTGATAATAGTATCACATGAGTGTTTTAATACCCCTTATTATACGTCAGTTGCATAAATAACTATTGTCTATGAACAAAGTGTCGCAGCGTAATCCACCGCGGCAATCCTTCCCACATCTACTCCCGCCATTCTTGTCTTCAGAGGTGTTGAAGTATGTAAGAAGGAACCTTAATTCAAATTTATGCTACACCTAAGTTGTGTAATACTGTACCGACCCGAACAAGTTCGTACCACGCCTAGCGGCCTAATATCTACAAGCCAACATGTAGTAGTCTTTCCGTTTCATTTAAAGGGAGAAGTGTCTGTCAGACATTGACGCTTTTATGCATCACAAACACTTTCTTACACTAGAAAGTGTTTGTGATGCATAAAAGGACCTACACTAGGACCCTATACTAGAAAGGATTAGGTAGTAAAATAAAGGTAAACAATCTTGATGTGACTTTTTACACAAACACATATTAAACCAATAAACTACTGTTTAAACTCAATTGTTCAATAAAATTGATTTGCCAGTATCTTCGGAACCTTGCCTGAAGGGACTCCTTTTAATAATATATTTTAGTTACTATGGTTTTTAGTTTTAGGTTCTTTGTTCTAGTATATATTTTATTTTTATTTCTTAATTAAATCGCATTGATTTAGTAGATACCTAATCATTATTGTTGTATTTACATTAGTTTTTAGTTGCATTTTGTTTTTAAACTGAGGTTTTAAAATAAAGAGATTTAAAAGACACATCAAGATTGGTTACCTTTATTTCACTACCTAAACCTTTCTAGTATAGTCCAGATATGTAATGTAGGTAGGTATTTTAAGTATGGTTTAGTGGAAATGAGGTCACTGTTGTTGACTTTGTTTGACTTTGTAATTGCTTAGGAATAGACGTTTCGCTTGAGATTTCTACATATTACCTACTAGTTTTAGAAACATTTGAAATTCTTCGCGTTCTATAAGATTGTTAAAATCGATCTCAGATCAACAAAAAAAAGGAAGATGTCCCGCCGTGACATCAAAAGTGAAGCAACAAGATCGTGCTCTTGCAAGTAAAATACACGCTCACGCACACACATACAACTAAAACTATACTCACCGCTTTTAGTAGTGATGAGTCGTCGTCTAGTTAACATAGTTAATAAAACAATTATGCCTTCCTGTGTAGTGAAAACTTGTAAAAACAATAGCAAATCACACATAAAGTCCCCCACAGAATCACTTTTCACTTGTAAGTACTTGAAATAACACCGTTTTTATATTAAATAAACTATGATTTTTAGGTTTCTTGAAACAAAAAACACAACTAAAGAACGCAGTACCATAAAGTGCGAGGGCTGACATAATACGATCGATACAATATTATTCCCTAAATTATTACAATAGGGAAAGAATATAACAAATGGCAACCCTTCGACACACAAATACATAAAAAAGGTGCCTTCACTTATGATGTTCCCAGCCCTCCATCTTCCATTTTTTGTTGATCTGAGAAGTCGATAAGCAATAGTGATCTTATACACCTCTTCTACCAGGGACTGCATCTAAGACTGTACTGATCGTAGTCATTCTATGGGTGCTAGGCCATCAACAGTTTAGTCCTGTTCGTGCTTCGGAAAGCACGTTCTGTGGTTGTTCTCAGTGGGCATATAAATTCCTCTACCAGTCAGGCCCAAAATTATGAGGAGCTTCTAAAATGGTTTAAGTAAACATAGATAAACAGCATCAACGTTGGCGGTAACAAGTTTACATACTTTTTGATTTTTATTCCAATTCCCCACCCGTAGTCAGAAGTAAACAGACAAAAAAAAGCCAATTAGAACCGCCGTTTGGGGTTGAAACACTAGGGCCATGGGGTCCGAGTTCCCCGATTGGCGATGTCCCGAAAAACTAAGAGTTTTTCGGGACATCGCCAAGCGGTTGGTCGACTCTACATGTGACCAAAGGATTGGCCAATAACAAAGAATTAGCATTGCCATACAACGTGGCAATGCTGGCAGCCTTTTGGGTACTTTTCCTGTCGACAGCGATGCGGACGAATTTTTGATGCCCTATGATTATTTTCTATCCTTTTTAGGGTTCCGTACCTCAAAAGGAAAAAACGGAACCCTTATAGGATCACTTGTTTGTCAGTCTGTCAAGACCATTTCTCTCAGGAACGGGTGGAGGTATCAAGTTGAAATTAATATCAAATAGCCTGTGGTCTCTTGAAGTCCTAAAAAACTCAAGCTTCTAAGTCAATGCAATAAAAACATACGGCCATTTATGCGTCATATTTTAATACTCGCAAGTAAATCAAAACCTATAGGGTACTTGCCGTTGTTCTAGAATCAAGAAATTTGGTAAGAAGAAAGGTCATAAAACAAAAATAAAGGAAAAAGTCCGAAAATTGTTAGTTTGTAATTCTATCACATAAAAAAAATGTTCAAGTCTGTCAGTCCTTCAAGACCCTTTTTCTCAAGGACGCGGGGAGATATCAAGTTTAAATTAATATTACATACGTAAGTCTATTGTTCCTTAGAGTTCTAAAGAAATCAAGCTTCTAAGTCAACGCAATAAAAAAATACGGCCATTTTGCGACACATTTTGATATTCGCAACTGTCGCAAGTAAATCAAAACCTATAGGGTACTTTCCGTTGACCTAGAATAATGAAATTTGGCAAGAAGCAAGGTCTCCCAGCACAAGTAAAGGAAAAAGTCCGAAAATTGTGAATTACTAAATTTTTGAAATAAAATTTTTTTTTTGGGATCCAATGTTACCTAAGTTTGTTTCTGGGATAAATTCTTTTCAACTACGGACCCCTTCATTGTGCGTGGTCCGATACGCACGTGGCCGGTTTTTTTTTGTGTATCCTTGTTATACCTACATACCGGGTGCGGCGATTGAACTGTCCGTATGTGAAACTGAAATATTTCTATTCATTTTCAATATTTATTTATACACTTTTGCCATGTGAAAATAGATAGTTCAAAGATTTATTATGACTTATTCCGAAGGAATAAAACCGCTTTTAGCCTTTACTACAAGCTGAAGTCTCTTTCTGAAAGAAGCGCAGGCTGCTCGAACGACGTCGTCACTCAAACAATTCCATTCTCGCGTAAGAGTAACTTTGAGCGCTTCCAGCGAAGTGTGTTTTTTAGCACAGGCCCTGGCCTGTAAAATACCCCAAATACAAAAGTCCAGCGGATTCAAGTCGGGCGATGACGACGGCCACATATCTCGGTCGATCAGCACTGGAACGTTACTTTCAACCAAATTTGCGTTCCAATTGCTCTGTGCAATGGTGCCGAGTCTTGCTGGAAACTCCAACGCTCAGAACCGAATGTATTGCGTTCCCACGGTATCAGCCGGTCGCAAGGCTTTGTCTCGATAGATTTGTTGGTTTATTTTGACTTGGTTGCGACCCATTGGAAGAAAAACGAGCGGAGAACGGCTTTTTTCAGACACCGCCGCTCAGACCATGATTTGGTCGGCTCCTTGGCGTCGAGTGACTTGCAATTCATCTGAATGGTCGCTGACACGTCCCTTCAACCAAACACGGTCATTTTGTTTGTTTAAAAACTGTTCAACGCAAAAAGTTTTCTCATCTGAAAACACCAAATTGGGAAGCTCGCCAGAGTCGAGCAAGCGAATCAGCTCTTTCGATCGCTCCAACGGTTTGCTACGCTGTAAAGCAGTGAGTTCCTGAGAAAGGTTTTTTTTAAATGGTTTGACTTTAAGCTTTTCCTTCAATATGCGATGAACGCTGCGATCGCTTACCTTGAGATCCTGCGCGAGCTGGTTTGCTGAGCGCGCTGGATTTCTGTCTAATCGATGACGCACCTTTTCGACGACTGCTGGCGCCGTTGCAGTACAGCGTCGTCCGCCACCGTAGCGTTTCTTAACGCTACCAGTTTCATTATAACGTTGAATAGTGCGATGCACAAATTTCTCGTTCAATTGAAGATTTGGCAGCGCTCGACGTATTTCGATATTCGATTTTCCCTCCAAATGAAGAGCAATCACTGAATTTCGTTTTAAATCCATTGTTCTAAATTAGAATGTGTTTCTCTCACAACAGAATCACTTCAAATGATGATAGAGAACATGTCAAAGACCAACATTTGAAATTTTGGCGGCATTCGATATAATGGTTCCAATTTTAAAACAGTTCTATAGAGACGGACAGTTCAATCGCCGCACCCGGTATATTATTTTTTTATAAGACTGTTAGATTTCAAATCTATATAAATAAAAAGAGAAGTCCTGACTGACTGACTGAATGACTGACTGATTGACTGACTCATCAACGCCCAGCCCAAACCCTTGGACCTAGAAAGCTGAAATTTTGCACAGAGGTTCCCTTTATAATGTAGACAAGGAATAAGGAAGGAATTTCCGGTAGCAGGTTCCCTTGGGATATTTTCCGATATCCACGCGGGCGAAGCCGCGGGCAAAAGCCAGTCATGTAAATAAAATAAATTAGTCACTTATAAGCCAATTATAAAATACTTTATTCTTAAAACTACATTAGCACACATTTACAGCACAGAACTAAATTATCGAGTTTTTATTAATATCTCGTTATCAACAGATTCGGCATTTCCATTCTTTTGTAGCAATCCTCTTTCTTCTTCTACCTTCTTAGATTTGCTCTTGTAGCTATTGATGTAGAAGTTCATGAAGAGGGCGAAGAAGGAGCAAATCAGAAACATGCAGAAGTTGTGGAAGAAGTTGGGAATCGGGCACGGAGACAGCTTCTGTTGGAAGTGGAGGTTGGATACCACTAGGATGAACTGGATCTGAAAAAAAGAAAAAAACATTTTTACAAGCATACAAGGATATTGCATGTAAATTACAAAATGCTTTTGCCAAAACGATTCTTTGTAAATAGTATTCTGTTGAAGTATGTTTACATTAGGTCTTTACCTATGAAATTGACGTTTTACACAGAAAAAAACCGGTCGAGAGAGAGTCGGACTCGCGCACCGAGGGTTCCGTTCCGATTTCTGAAAATATGTGCTATTTAGAGACATTATTTTATTTTTCCAGTAATCTTTACATAATCTTCTATCACATATAGTTAGGGACGCGAGTAAGGGAATTTCGGTAATACTCGAGCGTGGCAGTTTAAGATATGAGAGATACCTTAGACCTAATAGAACAACCTTGTAAAGTATTTAGCTCTATATGTAGTGACGCGCGCCTAGGATAGACGATCAGATTAGTAAAAAAAAATCGATAGTCTGAAATACTCGAGCGCGTCAGATTAAGATATTGGGGGTTGATTTTAGTGTTTTAAGGCTAAATTTAACTAATCTGACGATAAGTCCTTGACGCCGCCGCGTTATAGGGTCGCGAACTTGTAAAAAAAAAACGTTAATCCGGCATTCTCGAGCGCGATTTTTTTATTTTTTATTTTCAAGAATATAATCTGAAACTTACTAAAAATACAAAATCTGCCGGTTTCCGCATGACCCGAAGTGTGGAGGAGCCATTTCGTCTTCCGAAAAACGCCTTGCGGCATATAAGTCGCGAACGATATATTTTACAAAAAAAAAGTTTAAATAAACAAAAACGGTAATTTTATTTTACACAAAAAAGGTCTCTTTACATTTTTGTCCAAAGTTAAAACTTTTTGACTTGAAGCATCATAAAAACTCAAACTCCCGGTTTTTTGAGTATATCTCGAAAACTGAGGGTGTTAAAAAAATTTGATATGAAATAACGATGATTAAATTATGTGACTTATTATATCTCAAAAAAATTTTTTTTTTCTAAAGCTTCTCGACAATTTTCATGCCAGTCAGAGCTATACCAACATTGCCTCGGTACATCGCCAATTTGTGGAGGAATGCTTACAAATCCGACATCACTGACCTTGCACCAACCGATCATGGGTGGAATGAAAATAATAATAAATTCGAGTTCACGTGGTTTATCGGGAATCAATTGCCCGATGCGTATGAAAATGTTGTTGTATCGCCGGATATTCTGGGCAACGAGAATGACACTGAGGACAGCAATGACGAGACGCTTGATTCAGGTAAATTTTTGTACTTCTATAATATTCTCTCAACAAAATTACTGAATAGAAATAATTGTTACGGATGTTGCAGACACTCAGCAGGAAAGAATTGTGGATGAGGAGCCAAAATATGAAAGTTCCAGTGAAGAAGAAGATGAATGTATTGAGCAAAAATGTAAAGGCCATACATAACAATACAATTATAATACAATTTTTATATCATTTCATTTTTTTATACAATAAATATTACAATAAAGTTTATTATTTATTATTATTTATTTATTAATTCGTACTACATTTCATCTACATTTACGTTGGTTGTATCTATCGCTTTATTGTCATTCTTAAATTCCCCGTTTTATCAAGGAGAAAGAAAGGAAAAAAAAGAAACCAAAAAACCTTTTTCGGTCAGATTAAGAGAACCCACCAACATTTTTGTCAGATTAAGAAAATATGCTTTCAGGATACCGAGATAAACCTCCCCTATGAAAATCTGACGCGCTCGAGTATTTCAAAAAAACTTTTATTTTTGCATTTTCAAAAATTCATCGTAACTTATCGTCACGCCGAAATCGTCAGTTTTTTTAAAGGGAGCTTCCTTGGGGCCTACTTAACACCCCTTCCGAAAATCTGACGCGCTCGAGTAAATTTTTTTTTTTGCATTTTTGACTACTTTATATGCCTACCCCCACCACGCAAACCGGCAGATTAGTATACCGTTGTTATCAGAGGCACTTGGGGCATACGTAGTATGAATATCTGACGCGCTCGAGAATGCCCAAGTAACTGTTTTTTTTAACATTTTTGAAAAACCGTACACGCCAAACCCACCGCTAAAATGGTTTTTACCATACGAGCTTTTCTTTTCGAAATTATTTTATCTTTCGATTTTGATAGGTCTCGACGGCGCCGTTGAATTACGCCATTTAGCTACCTCGCCTCCCTAACTAATAGAATAATTTCAGATTTTTCTCTTTGCAAACTTCGGAGATAAGGGGGGGAGGGATCGGTATTTTTTTACATTTTTCATCAAAAGTCGAAAATACTGCGGCCTAAAATAAAATTAAAAATTGTTTGAGCACATGCCCTAGTTGCTCCACTTTTAATTTTTAAGACCTCCTTTCGGTCCCTGTTGCAAAAACAATATAAACATTTTTATTTCTTTCTTATTTGCAAAATAGTTGAGTAAACGTCATCTAAAACTGTTCCAAATTTCAAGTTGATAGCATTAGTAGTTCTTGAGATATCCAGCTGTGACAGACAGACAGACAGACAGACAGACTGAGTCACACCATAAGGGTTCCTTTTTTACCATTTTGGTACGGAACCCTAAAAATCAAACAATTTTTTTTTTTAAAGAAACATTGTCGATCCGCTTTTGCCATTTTAATGAGAGTCGTTGATGCGTCTGCTATAGAAATCCTGGGGACGGAAATCGGTGAATTCTTTTAAGGCTTTTTACGCCGCCTCATTAGATTTGAATTTTTTCTTTAGTGAGATCAAAATTTTCAGAACGAAAGCGATCAATCCAAAAACGCACCGTGCGTTCACTTGCGGTGTTGCGTGCTGTGCTGCGTTGGTACCACGACGGAACTCGTATTCGAAAATAGCGCACTATTTCGATTTATCCATGTTTACAAAAAAATCGATATCAAAGAAAAATCGAACGGCGGGAAAACAAATGAACAACAGATTTTTTTTTTAAATATCATGTTAAATTATAAAATTAATTTGAATTTGGAATTCTAAATACAATTAAAGATATATTGATCTTCACACCAGCCGGTATCAAAAATTGGCAATTTCATAAGTAAAGACATATTATTAATTAACAGAATTACATCATTATTTATCAATTTGACTGCAGTTTAAAGAAGTCACAACATTTATGCTTCGACTCTCTAACTATGGATCGAAAACATGAATTGAACAATATGTTTGGAAACAGAGACAATATTATTTTGACAGCAAAATTATCTCTGGTATTTACAGTATTAATCTGTCATGCAAGTGTAATATTTATTAGCTAATGTACTGAAACCAATCATGGAACAGGTATTTGATACGGTCAGATAGATTTGTAACTCGATGAGCGTTGAAGATGTCATGCTGTTACTGGATGACTGTAATGTATGTATGTAATTACTGTGAGAATATCATATTGCTATTCAAACTCTTGCTAAATGACTGGAGTAACTATTTTGTTAATTAATTGAATTATCTACGACGAGTTCGCTTTACATCCGCAATGTAAATAATAGTAATATCTGTCTGCTTCCAGTCTAACCGGATGGAGCTGAATACCAGTATTTTTACATGGAGTGACTACACAACCCAGTTTCGGTGTCTGTCACACAGTTAATACTAGCACAGACATCGTCGTTTACTCTATCTTTAAAATACTCAAAACTTTGTATATTGTGTTTTTGTTTAGGATAGATGAGTTGTACCCACATTTGTTAATAAAAATTTTATTTTATTTTTATTATTTATTATTAGTTACTGTGTAATACTATACCCCTTGGTAAAACTGGTTGTCAGACTTTCGGGCTTCTGACGACCCGTAACGACTGTCAAAGATCCACGAATGGCAGCCGGGACCAACGGCTTAACGTGCTTTCCGAGGCACGGAGGAGTCTTGGTATGTAAAGATGGGCACCCATCCACGGACTAAACCCGGCAAGCGTAGCTTAACCTGATGGATAGACCCGTGCGGTTGTTAATATTTAGCCACGAGCTCCTTCTTATAAGGATTAATAAATTAATAAATTTAAAAAAATACGCTATTCACTAGGCACAGAGGAGTCTTGGTATGTGAAGATGGTCACCCATCCACGGAACGGACCAACCGCGGCAAGCGTATATAGATAAACAACTGACATGTAATAATAACACAAAAAATAATTTAAGATATTATTTTAACTTGATGTAAGTATTGCGGCACCCACAGTCCGGCTAAGCAAACGACAAGTTGATAGCATTAGTAGTTCTTGAGATATCCAGCTGTGACAGACAGACAGACAGACATAGAGACAGACAGACAGACAGACAGACAGACAGAGAGACAGACAGTCAGACAGACTGAGTCACACCATAAGGGTTCCTTTTTACCATTTCGGTACGGATTTTTTTTTTTTGTTAATGGTTTTCTCAGGTCCAAATAAGATGTAGTTTGACCTGAGAAAAGCCATTAACAAAAAAAAAAAAAAAACCGTACCAAAATGGTAAAAAGGAACCATTATGGTGTGACTTAGTCTATCTGACAGTCTGTCTGTCTGTCACAGCTGGATATCTCAAGAACTACTAATGCTCTGAGAAAAGCCATTAACAAAAAAAAAAAAAAAACCGTACCAAAATGGTAAAAAGGAACCATTATGGTGTGACTTAGTCTGTCTGACAGTCTGTCTGTCTGTCACAGCTGGATATCTCAAGAACTACTAATGCTATCAACTTGAAATTTGGAACAGTTCTAGATGACGTTTGCCCAACTATTTTGAAAATAAGAATTTTTTTTTTTTTGCAACAGGGACTGAAAGGGGTTCTTAAAAATTCGAAGTAAGGCTACTAGGGCATGTCGGGTATCATGAAAGAGCGCTGTTTTCACATTCTCAAACATTTTTTTTCTTTTTTTAGCCGCATAGTGTTCGACAGTGTTCGACTTTTGATGAAAAATGTATAAAAAAATATACCGTTCCCCTCTTATCTCCGAAGTTTGCATAAAGAAAAAATCTGCATTTATTATATGTCATTGAAGTTTATGTAAAGATTACAGGAAAAATAAAACGATGTCTCTAAATAGCATACTTTATCAGAAATCATTAACAAAAATGACATGGTCCGGAACACTCGGTGCGCGAGTCCGATTCGCTCATGACCGGTTTTTTCCTGTTTGGTCTTATTGCAGAACAAAAGCCTTTCCTTATTTCACTCAGCTTGATGTTATCACAAAATAAAATCAAAACAGGAACGTATAAAAGAGAAATAAGAAAAAACTTACCAGCTGAACTTTAGTCAAGTGCTTCTTCCACCAAATATACTTCGCATACTCAGGACCAAGAGACGAAATCCCATAGTACGCGTACATCAGAACATGGACCAGACTGTTCAACATCCCAACGACCACGAAGTTGTCGGCCGGATAGTACGTGAAGTGAAGCCAGGTCCAAGTGACCATGGATGTGTGGTGGTAGAGATGGAGGAATGTGATCTGGTTGTCTTTCTTCCGAAGAACGAAGAATATTGTGTCTAGTAGATCGAGGTGCTTCGCTATGAAGTATGGGTAGATTTCGTAGACCACCTGAAAATAATAAATATAGTGTTCTTAGTATAAACTTTGGACTCTTATTAAATACTAGCGACCCGCCCCGGCTTCGCACGGATAGCACTAGTCTTCTAATAAAAAGAGAGAAGTCCTGACTGACTGACTGATTGACGGACTCATCAACGCCCAGGCCAAAACCTTGCACCTAGAAAGCTGAAATTTTGCACAGAGGTTCCCTTTATAATGTAGACAAGGAATAATGAAGAAATTCCCGGTAGCATGTTCCTGTGGGATATTTTCCGACATCCACGCGGGCGAAGCCGCTGGCAAAAGCTAGTTATATCTATATCCAGATGACTGGTGGTTGTGGTGGATGATTGAAATACTATCTTGAATTCATGCAAGCCTAGTACTTTTTTTTAGGTCAGTGTCCTAAATTTCATACAAATTTTATTCGTACGATTGATATTAATGATTGAAATACTGTCTTGAATTCATGCAAGTCTAGTACATTTCGTTTGGTTACTGCTCAGAAAAAAATATGACACAAAAAACCAAAAAGCCAAAAAAAAATTGCTCATCAGTTTGGTCCCTTAGTAAAAGTTGTTCATAATGATGAGGACAATGACCCCTTAAAAGATTGCCACTGTTTATACTGACACCCTGTATATGAGTCTCATACACTTTTGACTTTTCCATCATAGCTGATATAATTACCAATGGGTACCACTGATATTTTCTATCATAGCTGATAGAATGCAACTTTGTCTATCTGGGCCCTCTGGTTGTTTCAGCTATGAGTTTTTCTGGATTTTTCGAAATCCGAATGTTAGTAATTGTTCTATGTAGGCTACCCGTTTGCAAAAATCTGACCACCAGGCAAGAGGTACCAGTTTGGTGAATCAGACATTAAAAAGCTTTCTAACAAAACCAGCAAAAAGCCGACCGATCGACTTCCAAAAAAAAAACAATGTGTCTCTGTCAGCGTTTTATTGGAAGTTTTTGTTTTTCACTTTTTAGTTGTGGTACCTACCCCATACAAATACGAATACCACTACCTGATATGTTAATTAAAGTGACAGGAAATTATTATAGTTAGGAAAATTCGTGATTTAACTTGTTTAGAGACAGCCCGTTTAGTATAATTTAGTTATTTTCATAGTGTGATGACGTACGGTATTCTGTTGTGGGGAAATACCGCCGATATTCAGACAATTTTTGTTTTTACAAAAAAAGGCAATTCGTTTAATTTACAAATTAAGTCCCAGACACTCCCTCGGAGACAAATTTAAAGAAATTAATTTAATAACTATGCCTTCTCAGTATTTCTATGAAAATCTTTTGTATGCTCATAAACATATAAATCTGTTTAAAAAATACAGTGACGTCCATAATGTAAATACCAGGAACAAACACAAATTTGTTGTTCCTAAAACCAGGCTTAAGAAAATAGATGGTTCGTTTAGATGCCAATGTATACGTTTTTATAATAAACTACCTAGCCACATTCAAGAACTAAGCCTTAATAAATTCAAACAAAAACTTTTTTACAAAAACAAAAACCGACTTCCAAAAAAAAACACTACAGAGTTAAAAATAACTTTAATTTCGGAAGTCGGTGTCTTTGGATCTGTATTTTAGTTTTTTGCCACCGACTTCCGAAATTAAAGTTATTTTTCACTTTGTACTGTTTTTTTTGGAAGTCAGTTTTTGTTTTTGTAAAAAAGTTTTTATTTTTCACTTTTTAGTGGTTCAGTTTGTAATTTATCTAAGTTACAATAACCCAATGTCAGCTGCTCATCACGTTTTACAAAATGTTGCTTTTCCCGATGCAGGGCCGTTAATTGTTGAGGAGATCTCCTAGTAAGAACCAGGAGAAATGGAGCTCATGGTGAAGTCACCATTACCATTATTTTGACGAGCATAAACCATATTAAAGTAATCGAATCGCAACCTGTTATATACTTAGATATAATTGAGTATTTCCGATGGCCCTCTGTGGTCTTCATCATCAGTTCCAGCTCACCGAATGGTACTTTCCCAGAGCAAATGCACGAGTTACTATAAAAAATACCGAAATCGATATAGGTGTGCCCATAAAATTTGAGGGTTTCCCTCGATTTCCATGGGATCCCATCATCAGATCCTGACTTGATGACCATGGGACCACTTGGGACGTATACCCTTTCGAACAAAAAAAGAAAAATCCAAATCGGTCTAGCCATTTTCGAGTAATCGGGGAACATACATAAAAAAAAAAATAAAAAAAAAAAAAGGTTCCGACGAATTGAGAACCTCCTCCTTTTGGAAGTCGGTTAAAAATTTATAAAGCGGAAACTTTGTCAGAAAGCCTTTTATACTGTTAAAGACTATATTGAGGACAAAAAGGCTTGGGATTGAGCTGCTCCAATAAATTTTTACATATTTTATACAACAACATGAATATTTACTTTGTAAAGTATTACTTATATTATTTTTATTTATTGTGAATGTGAATACTACGTGGATCATTGTTTTTTATTTATTTTATTTTATCCTTTTCTCAGTTTTAGTCATAGTCTGGCAGTTTGAGTAATTTATGCGGCCTACCCAAATGTCTTTTCTTTGGTATGTTCGTCGAATCGTTAAGCTCCTTAAGTTTTGAGTTGAGCTGCACGATTACTGACAAATGCGTGCACTGACTGGACAGGTCCACTCAATCTGTGTGGTTCTTTCCTCCAAAGACCATTTCAGACAGCAATCTACATAGTCTTCACATGATCTGACCAAGATTATGTCTGGACTTTAAAAGAGACTGTGACCTCTGAGTTTGTTTCGGCGTTTCTTCTCAGAGTAGTCAGATAGGAAACGTCGACCTCATCTAGTTTTAAAAAATATGATTGACGTGTAAAAGTGTTTGTACAAACCTACTTACAGAAAATAAATCATTTATCATTTATAAGTATAACCTTATGTGGGAAAAATACGTATTATTGAAGCTAACTCAAAAACTACTCAAGCAAAGTTAATAAATACATAGGACCAACTTCGATGTATATTCTACAACAAGAATCTTTCAAATCGGACTACTCTGTATCAAGTTAAAGTCATAAATAAAAAAAATCAGCTAAGTGCGTGTCGGACCACGCACAATGGTGGTCCCGTAGTTGAAAACAATTTATACTAAAGACAAACTTAACATTGAGTTGAAAAACATGTTCTCCCATACATTGACGTCACGGACAATTCTCCAACTGCATATTTAAGTTTGTATTCGCAAAAAACTATACGTAAACATAACATAACGCCTTGCTTCCCCGAAGAGGTGCTATAGTGCACCCACATTAAGCCAGAAAAAAAAACATAAAACATTTTTTTTTATGTGATAAAACTACAAATAATCAATTTTCGGACATTTTCCTTTACTTGTGCTGTAAGACCCTGCTTCTTGCCAAATTTCAAGATTCTAGGTCAACGGGAAGTACCTTATAGGTTTTGATTTACTTGCGAGTATTAAAATATGTCGCATAAATGGCCGTATTTTTTTATTGCATTGACTTTGAAGCTTGATTTTTTTAGAACTCCAAGGGACCTAGACTTCGTACTTATTTGATATTAATTTCAACTTGATAACTCCACGCGTTCCTGAGAAAAAGGGTATTGACAGACAGACGGATAGACAGACAGACAGACAGACCGTATAAGGGTTCCGTTTTTTCCTTTTGAGGTACGGAACCCTAAAAAATAATATATACGCATCGCTTTTTTTTGTCGGCTAAAAAGTATAATTACCTCTTGTAAATCGTCGCCTTGTGGACATCTTGTTGTTATAATGTTATGTCTGTAGATGTATCTCATGTACTGAAACAGAAAAAAAAACAGTTGTTAACAATATTAATAAACTTTAAAAAAAAAAAAAAATATTCCGACGAATTGAGAACCTCCTCCTTTTGGAAGTCGGTTAAAAAAGCAGCACTCCTAAGACTTCACTGCATCCTGAAAACCTCCACTGCTTAATATGGACCTTCTTGTTAACCTTTAGGCCCTTTATCCACCACCACCTTAACAGGATATCAACAAGAAGGCTAGGTTCAGACGGGGATTTTTTCCGTATACCGTACACGAAATTATATCGAATAGAGCAGTGACAGTAGAAAATATACTTAATTGTTCACACAGAGTGTGTGGAAAATATCGTGTTCGAGACATATTTTTTCCCGTACCTTCCAAAGTTGTCACCGGCCGTGTCAAAGTCAAAGATTTATTTCTAAAACATAGATAGGTGGTGTAAAAAACAGGTGTTGTTAATAAAACATATAAGTTCACTATGTTTTGCCGATGACGGCGTACAAATATGAATAAGTAGTTATCATTATTAAGTGAATGTAGCCAAAAAATAATAAATTAAAAATGCCGTCAGTAAAAAAAATATTAATATAAAATAAATGCTTCAGTCAGATAATTATTGCAGAAATATGTCCAATTAGAATTATATAAAGCACTTTTTTTGATAAATTCAAAATGTAATGTAATATAAGTAATAAAAAAGTTAAATAATACATAATGTCAAAATGTCTCAACGATTTTATCGAATACGACCAATGACGTATTATAGATAGACGCGTCATACACGAACATCAGTGCTTTCAAAAACAGCGTAAGCCATGATGTACCAACATACCAGTATATACTGGCCGCAAAGAAAAGGAAAGACGCATGCCGATACCTGTTGTAAGAAAGAGATGAATATACTTATTTAATTACGTCACTAGCTGCTGCATGTTCACTGGCGCGCGTGCGTGACTGATATCACGCCGGGCAATTAATTACCCTTCATTTAATTTCCCATTTTTGAGCCCGGGTACCGCATCTAAAGGTAATATATATCATTGAATACGACACGTTGTGGCGCTTATGTTCATGTTGTATGGTTCATACTTTATCGTGTCTCGTATAATAATAAGTAGTACCTAGTTGTGTAAAATTACAAAGTTTCTACTTCGTAATTGTAACTACTACTACTTATATGCTATGTTAAAGCAAATGTGCACATAATATGTATATATATATACCCAAACAGTTTACGTCACAAAAATAAAAAACAACACCACACAACATAAAAAAGCTAATATGCGCAATACCACAAAAAACTGTTTTCAATAAAAATCTTTTTGGTATGTCACCCATAATTTACAATAAATTACATAAACACATCATGGAAACTAAAGATAAAGATTAAAAACAAAATACACGAATTTTTAGTTCCGAAATGTTGTTATCATAAATGATGAGTATTTAGATGAAAGATGCATAAACAACCTATATTGCAGTTGACTTCGTTCGGTAGATTAGAGATGGGTCATCGATTAATTTAGCCATCACGATCCTTTGTAATGAGAATAGCTGATGTGTTTTATATTTTAAATAAGTACCTATTATAGTTATTTATGCAACTGACGTATAATAAGGGGTATTAAAACACGATTGTGGGTTTATCACACGAGGCGAAGCCGAGTGTGATAATAGTATCACATGAGTGTTTTAATACCTAATTATGTACAGTTGCATACAAGACTTTATCTACATCCAAGTTATCAATCCTCTATGAAAGGTTCTGAAACAGTTTTTGCAATACTAATACTCGTATCGAACATGGCGGCCAGCGTCATAGTATACGACGTGAATTCGAATAAGTTCTTTTTTTTAAATTACGGCGCTGTTGTTGTGAAACGCGCGTGCATTACAATGTTCTTTTTTTGAAAACGAGTTGTATTATGAAATTCAGTACAATATTAAAACACCCGTTTGGATGCTATTATGGTTACCATGGTTACTATGACACTAGCTGTTTTAATGTTGGCAATAAGCTAACTGTTTCAGAAACTTTTATAGATGATTTATAGCATGGTTGTAGATAAAATTATATATTATATAGATTTCCTTAGGCGTGGCTGGCCCATGTATACAAATGGCCTGATTAGAATATAGTTAATTACTTAATTATTCCTGCTGTATCAAGAGTAAAGTTACATCACAAAAGCGGTTGGCTCAATTCTTTGATCTATAATAGAATTAATTAATGCGTAAAGTGTTTGAGCAGTGGTGGCCCATTGGTAGTGACAGACTTACGAATCGGGCGTGGGTTCGAACCTAAGCAGGTACTTTACTTTATGTAAATTATTCCGGCATGTCCTAGGACCAAAAATTCGAAGACATGTGACATCGAGCAACCCCCACGTGATGAATCTTGACCCACTCTCTCGCACAGAAAGAGGAGGCCTGCAGTGCTATTCTGTAACCATCTCACCAACATCTCACCGTGAAAACTTGCGTGAAGCGAGCGTGGAGTGAACTGTCAGTGTCATTCCACCTGATGCTAGGGATGGACCAAGCACATTTTTACAGTCACAATCGAGATTTTAATAATGTTTTTACGCTATTCTAGTGATAATTTTACATTAATTCAAAGCTATTATTTAAGTGTCTAAACATTACTATTTAGGGGATTTTTAAATCAAAATTGCAAAACAGAAATTCAGTCACAAACTCAATTTCGTTTTTTAATTTTTTCTAATTAAAATCTCGATTATGATTGTAACTTGATTGTAAATGTAATTTGGTCAATCCCTAGCATCCGTGGGATGACACTGACAGCTTACTCCATGCAAGTTTTCACGGTGAGATTTTTACAGAATCGACCAGCTGTGTCCCAGCAGTGGGAACATTATAAGCTGATTATGCTAAAGTGATGTTTTGATATCTACACGCACTTAACATTTACTGAATGGTAACAATGGTATACATAGTCCGTGAATTTTAAATCGCTTGTATTGAGTTGAATTGAATATAATTGAAATAAAGAAGAAATAACAATGCTGGACCACGGACATTTACAACAATAAAGAAATAGTAAAGCCATCGGGACAATCAATCAAAGTACACCTACGATAAATATAGGGTAGTAATTAATCGTACATCAAAAATTACGAATTTTTCCCAACAGAATACGTACATCAAAGACATTGTTTGCACATCAAAATTTTGCATGTCAAAATAAAGTAAACGTAACGTCAGGTCGACGGAGCCCCGCTGCTGGGCTCCTATTTCTGTCTGCAGGCTATAAAGGAACCAAACCAAACCGAACCTCGGGGTGTCCAATAATTATAATTGGTACAAGTTTTGATATTCAATAAGTTAACTAGTAGTGCAATAATAAGTTTATTAGATGCGCATTTGTTATTTTTGATTAACAGTTAGTATTTTTGATACACAGGGTGTTAGCTTAAATGTGGGACAAAGTTTAGCAGTGTGTAGTACTCATGAAAATGATCAACTTTTACCATGGAACTAACCCTGAAATATGAAAAAAAAAATCAGCTGTCTCGTACATTTTGATCGCGTAGGTTTTGCACTTTGTAGAGAACAGCTGATTTTTTTTTACCGTTAAAGTATGTTACGTTTAACCTAACACCCTGTATAATTCATATTTTTGTTATGACTTTGGACAAAAATTGACGTATAAATTACTATTTGTACAAGTTTTGATATTCAATTAGTTTATTAGTAGTGCAAACATTGATTTGATGTACATGTAGATTATTAGATGTAAGAATATTTTTCTGGTGTGCGATTAATAATTTCCCAAAAATATAATAGCAACAAGTACCACTTACGATGAACACTATGTATACAGAGAAGGCGACTTGAAACGCGTTGTAAGCCAACATTATATTCTTAAGTTGATACGGCTGTCTGTTCTTCATGTACGCTGGTAATACTTTCACGACCAGGGTCAGGTATAGTCCTAGAACTATGACCAACCCCGACAAAGTCTCTTGTAAAGTCCATGTTGGTATTGACACTGGAATTTAAAAATATTATACAAAATTAGCAATAGTGCTTTGTTTTTCATTGCAGATAAATTCATGGAGGCAGCTGAGGTATTTTAGTTCGATAAATGAGTCGTGGAATTAGATAATAACAATAAAATCGATTATGATGAGTTGGACTCACTATGCGACCTTGCGGGATACCCGTGTCCAGATTTTGTGAAATAAGATCTAACAATACGGTGCCTATTATCGCTTTTCTTTAGAGTCTGATAAAAAAGGGACAAAGAGGCAGTTAGAGATGATTAGTAATATAGCTGTAGTAACCTGTAACTAATTCGATTAAGGATGATGCGCAGTGGTAACCCGCGAAATTCACAGCAGTTAGATTTCGTGCAGATTCGTCAAACGAACGAAATCTAACGAATCTGCACGAAATCTAACTTAGAGAGATGTATTGATGATTTTTATGGTTAAAATTATCTAAATACATATGTTTTATTGTCGCGTATCATACTTTTATCAAGATACAACCTGACACGGACCTGCAAATTGCAAAAAACTCAAAAAAAAAAAATTAATTTTACGGGCTACACAGCGCAAGGCGTGGCAACTAACTTAATTATTTCAAAAATCAATTTGAATAAGATAATTAGGAGCCATAGTATAACAATGATAAGAATGTACCAAGTTGAATGAACGGAAAAAGTAATTTGGTTAGTTTAAGAAAACAATTGTCTTTTTGACTGAGTTGACTTTTGTACAGTCTATTAAGATTTTTAATGATTGTTAAGAAAGAAAATTCTTAAATTTTTTAATTCATTTTTTTTTAGTAGTACAGTATCACTTAGATATAAAGGATCCATAACATATCATAACATCACGCCTTGTTTCCTCGAAGGATAGGGCAGAGGTGTAACTATAGTACACTCACAGTAATGTGGGCCGAGCCTATTGCAATCAAACGGGCACAAATCCGGGCTCCGGGCATTAAAGGTAAAAATGATTAAAGCGATATAAAATCACTTACAATTTGCGCTGTTCATACCAAGATCCTCCACAATATGTTTCAATCCTGCATCCATTGTGATATCAAACCGATTTTCACATTTATTTACAACTCCAGCTTACTCCGTATTACGTTTAGCTGTATCACGACTAACACTGCAAGTGAAGATATCAAAGGAAGTAGAAATAAAGAAATCTATGACAACTAGATGTATTCTACTGTTAACAGGTGCAATATACATTATCTATTGTATTCTAATAAAGTGCGTTCTATATTCTGTTCCGTATATAAAATTTATTGGGATTTTCTCCGCTTGTGTGTCCCGATCACGGTAGTTGCCTTGCTGATATTATAAATATATAGATTACCTATTATGAATTTATGATTGATTATTTAATTAACGAAAAAAAAATTTTAAAAAATTCTGACAGCGGACATTCAAGTCAGCGGACATATCACTACAATAAAAATTAAAGAGGAGATAACTCAATAAAAAGTAAAGTCGAGAATGATTGGTCGGTTATTCATAATATACAAAAATATCCTACCGTGACAATCCTTTTGGTGACAAATATGCTTTCCTTGAATGTAAAGAACTCCTGTCTTTTAAAAGTTTAAAACAGTCTCACTTGGTGATTAGCTCATATGATTATGACACGAATATGTCAATGGCTACCACAGCGGTTGGTATTCCATTTGTAGATTTTCTTCACCTCACAGATGGACCTTTGTTGATTACAATCACAATATTTTGATTACTCTTAACGGTAAATAATACTCGGGAGAACCTATTGTTTAGAACGATACCAATGCATGTCTTATAATTTCTCGTCACAGTAATCTAATATATTTACTAAATATTCTCTTCTTCCTTCTACAGGATCCAGTCTTGTGCCATTTCCTTTATTTCCATATATTCAAACATTTTATAGATAAATTGTCGAAAAAGCTTAGCGCTGCAGCATACGCCGTTAGGAAAATTCGTGATTTAACTTGTTTAGAGACAGCCCGTTTAGTTTACTTTAGTTATTTTCATAGTGTGATGTCGTACGGTATTCTGTTGTGGGGAAATGCCGCCGATATTCAGACAATTTTTGTTTTACAAAAAAGGGCTATTCGTTCAATTTACAAATTAAGTCCCAGACACTCCCTCAGAGATAAATTTAAAGAAATTAATATAATGACTGTGCCTTCTCAGTATATCTATGAAAATCTTTTGTATGCTCATAAAAATATCAATTTGTTTAAAAAATACAGTGACGTCCATAATGTGAATACTAGAAACAAACACAAATTTGTTGTTCCTACAACCAGACTGAAGAAAATAAGTGGTTCGTTTAGTTGCCAATGTATACGTTTTTATAATAAACTACCTAGCCACATTCAAGAACTAAGCCTTAATAAATTCAAAAATTGTATAAAGCGGAAACTTTGTCAGAAAGCCTTTTATACTGTCAAAGACTATATTGAGGACAAAAAGGCTTGGGTTTGAGCTGCTCCAATAAATTTACACTATTAATGTTTATTTAAATACCTTTTTACATATTCTATACAATGACATGAATATTTTGTTTGTTATACTATTTTTAATTATTGTGAATGTGAAGACTACGTGGATCATTGTTTTTTATTTATTTTATCCTTTTCTCAGTTTTAGTTATAGTCTGACAGTTTGAGTAATTTATGCGGCCTACCCAAATGTCTTTTCTTTGGTATTGTTCGTCGAATCGTTAAGCTCCTTAAGTTTTGAGTTGAGCTGCACGATTACTGACAAATGCGTGCACTGACTGGACAGGTCCACTCAATCTGTGTGGTTCTTTCATCAAAAGACCATTTCTGACTGCAATCTACATGGTCTTCACATGATCTGACCAAGATTATGTCTGGACTTTAAAAGAGACTGTGACCTCTGAGTTTGTTTCGGCGTTTCTTCTCAGAGTAGTCAGATAGGAAACGTCGAACTCATCTAGTTTAAAAAAAAATATGTTTGACGTGTAAAAGTGTTTGTACAAACCTACTTACAGAAAATAAATCATTTATCATTTATTTATCATTTACTTCAAGTTCAAAATGATGACACCGATTCAAAGTTATTTCATGTTGTGTAAATGTACAAATACCAAAGTGGTCTCATGATGACTTCTTGACATATCGTAGGTAGAAAATACACATTTTTGTGTAACATTAATGTAGTGGAAATATTTCTCAATACACGAGGTTAGCAAACAGTTTGAGACGAAAATAGCCATGATCATTTGCATTCTGTGTTTGATAGAGTTCGATTTAAAGCCACTTCTATTAAATGATATTCAAAATTTTATTGATGAAGGAGATGGCACCTACCCTTCAATTAAAAAAAAAGAGTTTGGCAAGCCATTCATTGCACAATATTTTTACTGTGTAAAGTACTAGTATTTTGCTGGATTGGTCCTTGACGGCGAACTCTAGAAAGAAGCTAGACTTTAAGTAAAAAATCTAGTTAAAAACATGATAAGCAAGAACTTCCAGAGGAAAAAGTAAGTAACAAACACAATGGTAATTCCACAGAAAGTATGTATCAAGTACAAGCAAATGGGTCCATATTTAAATGACATGACACAACAGTATATGGAACGCAATTATCAGATAATTATACATGCATGAAGTCACTGGTCCTGTTTGGTAATGAGGACTTTATTTCCGGTACTGTTCCGAATAATTATAATAAATAATTAATCAATTTAGTTGACCTTGATCACTATATTTGCAGGAATAAAAACATAGAATTAGAAGATGATTATTGTAGCCTTTGTGTAGGATAATCTGAGACTAGTCGGGCATGCAGGGTATTTAAATTAAGTATAAAAATGTACGAACATGTTTTTCCAACTATGGCGTTCAAATTGAAATACAAAATACAGTGTCTAAGTAAAATATCGAACAATAACAAAGTGTCAAAATTAAATTATAATGATATTAATTGAAATACTTATATTCAGTACAAAACAATAATAATTTTTTTTTAACATAATTGTTTAAATCTTTGTACTTTCTTAGTATTTCATGGTAGGAGGCGCTCGTGGCTAAGTAATAACTGCCGCACGGGTCGATCCATCAGGTTAAGCTACGCTTGCCGGGGTTGGTCAGTGGATGGGTGACCATCTTTACATACCGAAACTCCTCCGTGCCTCGGAAAGCACGTTAAGCCGTTGATCCCGGCTGTCATTTGTGGATCTTTGACAGTCATTACGGGTCGTCAGAAGCCCGAAAGTCTGACAACCAGTCTTACCAAGGGGTATCGTATTACCCAGTTACTGGGTTGTGGAGGTCAGATAGGCAGTCGCTCCATGTAAAATACAGATATTCAGCTGCATCCGGTTAGACTGGAAGCCGACCCCAACATAGTTGGGAAAAGGTTAGGGAGATTGATGGTATTTCATGGTAGGTGTCATACAGAAAATACTCTTCTTCATGAGCGCGGTTTTTGCAGTATGCGACCGTAATTTGCTGTTGTCACGTCTGTGGGCCTACTCCCTTAGCACGAAGCCCGTAGTTTCGGCCTTCGTTACGGTCGTTTCCTACTCCGTATCACCTACGGATGGACGATTGGTTCGGGGCCCGAACGAAGTATGAATGACAACATGATTTGCCAGTTGTCCCTACTCCCGATGTGTTTTTGCCCGTCCGAAAAATTTAACTTTTACACTTGTTTTGATGGATCGTAATGTCAGACGGACGGATGAACGGACGGACGGAAAGACGGACGGACTTAGGGAGTAGGCCCCCTGTTACGAGTAACGGTATCAGAAAGTCATTGGAACTAGTCAGGATTAGATTTAATAAACATAATCGTTTCAAAAATATACAGTTATGGTAACGTTAGTAAATTATGTTTTTTAAAAAAAGGTCTGCAGCTATCCGTCCGGTTTTAAATTAATCATGGCGCGAATACATCGCTTTTGGGCCTTGAATGTAAATTTCTTAGTGTGTGGAATTGCCCCAGAAAATAAATCTGGTTCTATAACTTGAAGGACCAGTAATTCTATGGGAGATAAAAACGTAGTAGAATATCTTATAATGGACGTCTTGTTGGTGCGGTAAATGTGTACCTGAGTACCTGAATTAGATTAGACGCCTTCGAATCAACATACTGGCTGTATCGTCTTAACCCCTCCAGTGTCTGAGTTTGGCTAATTTTAGACCCAAAACCCCAGCGAGTTGGGGGTTAGTTGCGAACCCCATAGGTTCACAACTACTGATGATGATATGTTTTCCATATATATATATATGTGATCTAAGCTTATATGTATACCTATTATGTAAAGTTTTGTCCTTTTGCACACTTTGGGTGCATTTGACACGCGGGGGAGGGGGGGTTAGCTACGAACTCCATAGGTTCACAACTAATGATGATGATTGGTTTTCCACCGGATGATGTTTTTTTACATTTATATATATCTGATATAAGCTTATATACCTAACAAAAAAAGGGTTTTTCTTATGCACACATGGGGGGGTTAAAACGGTTGTACGTTGTTTTATAGCTAATTGTTTTTTAAAATTTCGTTTCACTTATATTTTTTCTCATATTATCATTTCATAGAATAATCAATACCCAGAATACTTACTTTGAAGAAATTTAAATCATTGATTTTTGTTTCACATAAAGTTTAAAATTGAAATATTCATATTATCACGAACAAATAATATTCGTCAAAAAATAATTCTACTGTTTGATAAGTTTGTTAAATAAAAAAATGTAACTATAAAATTAATTGAATTGTGTTTCTGTAAAATATGTTTCATTCAAGTAAATAGTAGTTGAAACAATAATATTCGAAATAAAAATACAAGGACCAAATATTTGAAACATTTTCTGGGAAACGAAATTCTATGTTTCTGTCTGCGAAACAAGGGCACACCTCTTATAACATAATAGGCCACGATTGTAAAGATGATGACTTTAATATTGCATTCAAATTCATTTATTTCAGGTTATTGACCCATATTAAACACAACTATAACTATAACTTAGCGTAGATCGTTACGTTTGAAGACTGCTTGCTCTGTGTTGAGCCGCAAGCAGCTGGTCCTAATTGATCAAATAGGGTCCAAAAATCTCTACAACAAACAGATTGGAGATCAGCACCACAGTTGCGTAATACACTATTAATCGGAATCTGAATCATTTTGAAGCAAATTGCTAATCCATTGCTTCATATGTTCTAAAAATGTATCTGCTCGACAACGTAAATAACGCAATGAATGTTGTTGAACGGTCAAAATGAAATCGATTCCGATTGATAGTGTGTCACATAACTGCTCCGCAGTTATCTTCTTCAGCCAGACTGTCATGATCCAGGTGGACACAATACATTATTTGGAATATACATCACTAGAAAAAACCGGCCAAGTGCGTGTCGGACCACGCACAATGAAGGGTTCCGTAGTTGAAAATAATTTATCCCAAAAACAAACATAACATTGGATCCCAAAAAAAAAAAAATTTATGTCAAAAAAATACAAATTCTCAATTTTCGGACTTTTTCCTTTACTTGTGCTGGGAGACCTTGCTTCTAGCCAAATTTTATTATTCTAGGTCAACGGGAAGTACAGGTTTTGATTGACTTGCGACAGTTGCGAGTATCAAAATGTGTCGCAAAATGGCCGTATTTTTTTATTGCGTTGACTTAGAAGCTTGAGTTTTTTAGGACTTCAAGAGACCACATACCTACGTATTTGATATTAATTTCAACTTGATACCTCCACGCGTTCCTGAGAAAAACAGTCTTCACAGACTGACAGACAGACAGACAGACAGACGGACACACAAATGATCCTATAAGGTTTCCGTTTTACCTTTTGAGGTACGTTTTTTCCTTTTGAGGTACGGAACCCTAAAAACAGACTGACATCAAACGGCGCGCTTTTGGCATTTATACAACTTGTTGCTATTATTCTTTCTAAGGTTTTTTATCAAACAGTATCGGAGATGATGATTTTGTATCTAATTAATGCATGTTGAATTAGTTACATACATAAAATGCTTCCAAAAAACAAACAATATCTGATAAATGTTCAATCTAATGATCAACAGGGATTTAAAATTTTGGCCGATTGCCTTTTTATTCGTAACTTAAAGTTTCTGTGCTTCATAAGCCTTTTCACGCGTCTTGCTATAAATATCTTTGCAGGCGTGTGGAAGGAAGGTAAGTTAAGCTACATAATAGCTCGTACGTTTCTAATGATTTTGCTGAATGATATTAATATCTACTAAGATGGGCACATTTATTAGCTTGTACGTTTCTAATCAATTTACTTACTGATTTTGAATAAATAAATAAAAAATAAATAATAAATAAATAAATAAATATCCTTGGACATTTCACACAACGCCATCTAGTCCCAAGCTAAGCAACCTAATGCTTGTGTTATGGTAACGAGATGGCTGATAAACTACTTTTATACATTTTTTTTTGTAAATACATACATATTATAGACTAGCTTTTGCCCGCGACTTCGTCCGCGTTTCCGTCGTTTTTCGTAAAAAAGTACCATATGTCCTTCCTCACGGTTCAGTGGTTTTGATGTAACAGACAGATTAACTTTCGTATTTTAGTAGGGAAATATAATATGTCAATCCACAATACTGTTGAAAAATATCGCAATAAGGAACCGCAGAATATTATTATTAATAGCTGTGCCCGCGACTCCGTCAGCGTGTAACTCCTTGTATGTTATTAAGTTATTGTATTGGACTGCTAAGCTATCGGGAGTTACACGTGTTATTGTGAGTCAACCATAAAAGATAGACATATGCTGTTGTGGGATATTTTTTAGATAATTTTATGTAGAACATTTCCGTCATAAATGATTTCTATGTAGCTTTAACCATTAAGGCTGCACACGCGACGGAAGCTTAAAAAATGGAGCAACATCTCCCGTTTTCCCAACATTTCCCTTCACTGATCTGCTCCTATTGATTGTAGCGTGATGAAAAGTATACTATAACCTCCCCAGGAGTATGAAAAATAATTGTACCAAGTTTCGTTAAAATCCGTCGAGTAGTTTTTGTTTCTATAAGGAACATACAGACAGACAGACAGACAGACAGACACAGACAGACAGACAGACAGACAGACAGACAGACAAAAATTTTACTGATTGCATTTTTGGCATCAGTATCGATCACTAATTACCCCCTGATAGTTATTTTGAAAATATATATCATGTACAGAATTGACCTCTCTACAGATTTATTATAAGTATAGATAGAAAAACACCCAGACGTGGAACAAATACTTGTAGGTCGTACAAATATTTGTTCCGTGCGGGAATCGAACCCGCGACATGCTGCGCAGCAGTCAATCGCTCAACCACTGCGCCAACCGTGTCGTCAATAATAATATGTATTCCCTTAAAATCCAAAACTATTTAGTACTTATAGGTAGATAAACCTAACTACGTTTCTTGAATAGATGCTACATTAGAAAACAGTACCAGTTTAAATCAAAATAGAACTAAAAGTGCACAATAAAATCCATACTAAACATTCAATTATATAATAAATTGCCCGAAAGTATACGGTCAACCAAAACACTTTAGTGTATTCAAAGCTAGGCTAAAGTCATTACTCATAGATAGAAACGCTTAGAATAATATGTTAATCCATACTATATAATATATAATATATAATATATAATAATATTATAAATTCGAAAGTAACTCTGTCTGTCTGTCTGTCTGTCTGTCTGTCTGTTACCTTTTCACGCCTAAACCACTGAACGGATTTCGATAAAATTTGGCAAGGCTATAGATGGTATCCTAGGGACGGACATAGGCTACTTTTTTTTTCAAAAATAATCCTACGGGGGGTGATATAGGGGATGAAAGTTTGTATGGGAAACTCAGTATTTCTTAAGTTAGGGATGTGAAAATTAAAATGTATGCTTTTGATAGGAAATTAAGAAATATGCGGTTCAGCGTTTTTGAAAAATCATCCCCTAAGGGGGTAAAATATAGTAAAATAGGGGTTGATTTTAAAATTTACAAAACTGCACGTATTTCGACAAAATTTGGCAAGGCTGAATATAGCATCCTGGGGAAGGACATAGCATACTATTTTTTCAAAAATAATACTACAGGGTGTGATATAGGGGATGAAAGTTTGTATGGGAAACTCAGTATTTCTTCAGTTAGGGATGTGAAAATTAAAATGTATGCTTTTGATAGGAAATTAAGAAATATGCGGTTCAGCGTTTTTGAAAAATCATCCCCTAAGGGGGTAAAATATAGTAAAATAGGGGTTGATTTTAAAATTTACAAAACTGCACGTATTTCGACAAAATTTGGCAAGGCTGAATATAGCATCCTGGGGAAGGACATAGCATACTATTTTTTCAAAAATAATACTACAGGGTGTGATATAGGGGATGAAAGTTTGTATGGGAAACTCAGTATTTCTTCAGTTAGGGATGTGAAAATTAAAATGTATGCTTTTGGTAGGAAATAAAGAAATATGCGGTTCAGCGTTTTTGAAAAATCATCCCCGAAGGGGTTAAAATAGGGGTTGATTTTAAAATTTACAAAACTGCACGGATTTCGATAAAATTTGGCAAGGCTTTATACAGCATCTTGGGGAAGGACATAGGCTACTTTTTGTCTTAAAAAAGAATCCTACAGGGGGTGATATAGGGAATGAAAGTTTGTATGGGAAACTCAGTATGTCTTAAGTTAGGGATCTGAAAATGAAAATGTATGCTTTTGATAGGAAATGAAGAAATATGCGGTTCAGCGTTTTTGAAAAATCATCCACTAAGGGGGTAAAATAGGGGTTGATTTTAAAATTACCAAAACTGCACGGATTTCGACAAAATTTGCCAAGGCTTTATATAGCATCCTGGGAAAGGACATAGGATACTTTCAATAACAATACTACATTGGGTGATATAGGGGATGAAAGTTTGTAAGGGAAACCCAGTATTTCTTAAGTTAGGGATAACAAATTTATGCTATTGGTAGGAAATTAAGAAATATGCGGTTCAGCGTTTTTGAAAAATTATCCCCTAAGGGGGTAAAATAGGGGTTGATTTCAAAATTTACAAAACTGCACGGATGTCGATAAAATTTGGCAAGGCTTTATACAGCATCCTGGGGAAGGACATAGACTACTTTTTGTCTTAAAAATAATCTTACAGAGGGTGATATAGGGGATGAAAGTTTGTATGGAAACTCAGTATTTCTTAAGTTAGAGATGTGAAAATTAAAATGTATGCTTTTGATAGGAAACAAAGAAATATGCGGTTCAACGTTTTTGAAAAATCATCCCCTAAGGAGGTGGAATAGGGGTTGATTTTAAAATTTACAAAACTGCACGGATTTCGACAAAATTTGGCAAAGGCTTTATATAGCATCTTGGGAAAGGACACAGGATACTTTCAAAAATAATACTACAAGGGGTGATATAAGGGATGAAAGATGGGAAACCCAGCATTTCTTAAGTTAGGGATATGAAAATTCAAATTTATGCTTTTGGTAGGAAATAAAGAAATATGTGGTACAGCGTTTTTGAGGGGGTACAATAGGGGTTGACAAATGTTTGTGTAATTACCTCTTTTTAAGAGATTTAAGGGATTGGAAATGTAGTCATAGTTCGAATCTTGAGGTAACATTTAGTCTTTATTTCATTCGAAGTTTTTACGAGGAAATTATTTGAACGAGTGGACACTCGGACAAAAGTTATTTGTTATTAGAGCGTGACTGGCATAATAAATTTTAAGTAATTAACAAAGTCCCCCCGCCGCGTAAGTGTGTCTGTTTGAATGCGATAATGTCAAAAAGTACCGAACGGATTTTCATACGGTTTTCTCCAATGAATGGAGTGATTCAGTGTAATTCATTACGGTTTTGTGTAAATTGGTTGAAATATGACGACGACTGTTGAAGATGTCGGAAAAAATCATGCCAATTGGTAGCTTTATGCCTACTATACACGGTAACGATATATCGTAGCGATTTGAGTTTGCACAGTTATATCGGACGGCCCTATGTTTTCCACATGTACGTTCCCATGGGATATTTTCCGACATCCATGCGGGCGAAGCCGCGGGCAAAAGCTAGTTAATTATAATTACTTAATACCTATAATTGTTGTAAAGCTAAATCCATACTAATATTATAAATTCAAAAGTAACTCTGTCTGTCTGTCTGTCTGTCTGTCTGTCTGTCTGTTACCTTTTCACGCCTAAACCACTGAACGGATTTCGATAAAATTTGGCAAGGCTATAGATGGTATCCTGGGGACGGACATAGGCTACTTTTTTTTTCAAAAATAATCCTACAGGGGGTGATATAGGGGATGAAAGTTTGTATGGGAAACTCAGTATTTCTTAAGTTAGGGATGTGAAAATTAAAATGTATGTTTTTGATAAGAAATAAAGAAATATGCGGTACAGCGTTTTTGAAAAATCATCTCCTAAGGGGGTAAAATAGGGGTTGATTTTAAAATTTACAAAACGGCATGGATTTCGACAAAATTTGGCAAGGCTTTGTAAAGCATCCAGAGGAAGGCCATAGGATATTATTTTTTTCAAAATAATACTACGGGGGGTGATATAGGGGATGAAAGTTTGTAAGGGAAACCCAGTATTTCTTAAGTTAGGGATAACAAATTTATGCTATTGGTAGGAAATTAAGAAATATGCGATTCAGCGTTTTTAAAAAATCATCCCCTACGGGGGTAAAATAGGGGTTGATTTTAAAATTTACAAAACTGCATGGATTTCGACAAAATTTGGCAAGGCTTTATATAGCATCCTGGGGAAGGACACAGGCTACTTTTGGTCTTAAAAAATAATCCTACAGGGGGTGATATAGGGGATGAAAGTTTGTATGGGAAACTCAGTATTTCTAAGTTAGGGATGTGAAAATTAAAATGTATGCTTTTGATAGGAAATAAAGAAATATTCGGTTCAGCGTTTTTGAAAAATCATCCCCTAAGGGGGTAAAATCGGGGTTGATTTTAAAATTTACAAAACTGCACGGATTTCGACAAAATTTGGCAAGGCTTTATATAGCATCCTGGGAAAGGACATAGGATACTTTCAAAAACAATACTACAGGGGGTGATGTAGGGGATGAAAGTTTGTAAGGAAACCCAGTATTTCTTAAGTTAGGGATAAAAAATGTATGCTATTGGTAGGAAATTAAGAAATATGTGATTCAGCATTTTTGAAAAATGATCCCCTAAGGGGTAAAATAGAGGTTGATTTTAAAATTTACAAAACTGCACGGATTTCGATAAAATTTGGCAAGGATTTATATAACATCCTGGGGAAGGACACAGGCTACTTTTGGTCTTAAAAAATAATCTTACAGGGGGTGATATAGGGGATGAAAGTTTGTATGGTAAACTCAGTATTTCTTAAGTTAGGGATGTGAAAATTTATTTTATTATTTTATTTTATTTTATTTATTTTAAAGAAGGCTTACAGACTAACAAACCAATAATAAGAATAATGTAATATTTAAAAAATAGCTAATAACAAGCCTCCACATATAGAAATTAAAATGTATGCCTTTGATAGGAAATAAAGAAATATGTGGTTCAGCGTTTTTGAAAAATCATCCCCTAAGGGGGTAAAATCGGGGTTGATTTTAAAATCTACAAAACTGCACGGATTTCGACAAAATTTGGCAAGGCTTTATATAGCATACTGGGAAAGGACATAGGATACTTTCAAAAACAATACTACAGGGATGATATAGGGGATGAAAGTTTGTAAGGAAACCCAGTATTTCTTAAGTTAGGGATAAAAAAATTATGCTATTGGTAGGAAATTAAGAAATATGCGATTCAGCATTTTTGAGAAATCATCCCCTAAGGGGTTAAATAGGGGTTGATTTTAAAATTTACAAAACTACACGGATTTCGATAAAATTTGGCAAGGCTTTATATAACATCCTGGGGAAGGACACAGGCTACTTTTGGTCTTAAAAAATTATCTTACAGGGGGTGATATAGAGGATGAAAGTTTGTATGGGAAACTCAGTATTAAGTTAGGGATGTGAAAATTAAAATGTATGCTTTTGATAGGAAATAAAGAAATATGCGGTTCAGCGTTTTTGAAAAATCATCCCCTAAGGGGGTAAAATAGGGGTTGATTTTAAAATTTACAAAACTGCAAGGATTTCGACAAAATTTGGCAAGGCTTTATATAGCATCCTGGGAAAGGACATAGGATACTATTTTTTTCAAAAATAATACTACAGGGGGTGATATAGGGAATGACAAATTTATGCTATTGGTAAGAAGTTAAGAAATATGCGGGTCAGCGTTTTTTTAAAAATCATCCCCTAAGTGGGTAAAACAGGGGTTGATTTTAAAATTTACAAAACTGCACGGATTTCGATAAAATTTGGCAAGGCTATAGATAGCATCCTGGGAAAGGACATGGGCTACTTTTTGTCTTAAAACATAATCCTACAAGGGGTGATAAAAGGGATGAAAGTTTGTATGGGAAACCCAGCATTTCTTTAGTTAGGGATATGCCCTATGTTTTCCACATGAACGTTCCCATGGGATATTTTCCGACATCCACGCGGGCGAAGCCGCGGGCAAAAGCTAGTATAATATAAATAAAATGGTTTGTGAAAGTTCCTAAACTTTATAATAATATGTGATATTAGGCACCTACCTACCAGATAATAATATAGATTATAATGATTGTAGAATGTTGAATGAATGATTATAATGAAGGAATTATGAATCTATAGATATATATATAAAATCTATAGATATATATATATAAAATTCAAAGTCCTGACTGACTGATTGATTGACTGACTGATATATCAACGCACAGCCCAAACCGCTGGACCTAGAGACTTGAAATTTTGCACATAGATACCTTATACAGTGTAGGCATCCACTAAGGAAGGATTTTTGGAAATTCCATCCCTAAGGGGGACAAATAGGGGATGAAAGTTTGTATGAAAAATCTTATTCCTTGAGCTAATAAACTTGAAATTAAGCATGAATATTTATCTAAGTAAATTATAAAGTTTGACATTTTTAGTTTTTCTAAAATACCCCCTCAGGAGGGATTGGGGGGTGTCAAAGTTTTGTACGGAGGAATTTTAACGGGCGCTCCGATTAACTCGAAACTCAGTATTTATACTTGAGACCAAAAATGAAGAATAATTTGTATCAGGGTTTTTCGAAAATCTACCCATAAAGGGGTGAAAAGGGCAGGCTTTACTGCGGGGCTTGATTAACTCGAAAGTTGGTGTAAATAATCTTTCAGTGAAGTTACGGAAATATCCCAAACGATGTTTTTAAATTCCACCCGTATTGGGGTGAAAAAAGGGAATGATAGGTTAATATGAAAATCTTATTTATTTGGTTAATTAACTTGAAACTTGGCACAAATACTTACCTAATAAAGTTTTTCATTAATAGTTTTTCCCAGAGGGAAGGGTAGAGGGGTGGGAGGGAACGGGAGGGGTGGTGAGGCGGGAAAGGGGGAAGAGGACGGGGTAGTGAGGAGAGAAAGGGGGAAGGGCAGGGTTTGGTGAGAAGGAGGGGGAGGGGAGGGTTGGTTAAGGAGGGAGAGGGGGAGGATGATGGAGGGACGGGGAGAGGGATAGGAGCGTGTAGTGAAGGAGGAAGGTGTAGTTAGGGGTAGGGTGTGGAGAAGGAAAGAAGGGGAGGGGATGACTTGGTGAGGGTAGAGGGGGAGGGGAAGCGGTGAAGGGGATGTGAGAGGGGAAGGGGGAGGTTAGCTGGAAGGGGATGTGGTGAGGGGGGTGAGAGGGAGAGGGGTTGGGGAGGGTGAAGGGGTGAGAGGGGGCAGTGAAAGGGATGATAAGGTAGAGAGGGGATATGGGTGGGAAGAGGGGCGGGTGAGAGTGAGAGGAGGAGGGGTAAGAGGGAGATAAGGACGAGATATGGGTGGGAAGAGGGGCGGGTGAGAGTGAGAGGAGGAGGGGTAAGAGGGAGATAAGGACGAGTGTCTTTACACCTTAAAGTTGCTATTCGCACAGGACTGATTCATTGAAGAAACCCAGCCCGACAGAAATGACCGAAAAATAGAAAGTCGGAAACTCGAAACGGCACAAAAACAGGAATAAACTCCAGTCGTGCATTCCATCGGAGCTGACACACACTTTTTTTGTTTGTTTGAACGCGCTAATCTCTGGAACTGCTAGTCGTACTTTAATAATTATTTTTGCATTGCATATTTAACATCACTCTGGGACCGTTAGGTGCCGAGCAAAAAGAAAAAAAGTCAGAAAGAACGCTGAACGAAAACGAAGAAATAGCGCGGTCAGGCAATGCGATGCGAGGGTTGGGTCGGGGGCACAAGAAATTTCACGTGAACGAAGTCGTGGGTAGAAGCTATCTCAATATAATAAAAAGAAAAGTCCTCACTGACTCATCAACGCCTAGCCGAAACCCTTGGATCTGTGTAGCTGAAATTTTGCACAGAGGTTCCCTTTATAATGCAGACAAGAAATAAGGACGGATTTTTGTTCCCATGTGATATCCTCCGACATCCACGCGGGCGAAGCCGCGGGCAAAAGCTAGTTTAATATAAATGTGTGATAATATAATACAATTCTTGACTTTTTAATGTAATACTTAATAGGTACTTAATGTTCTAATTGATAATGTTAGTTTCAAGTAATCTTGCTGCGCCCCAACGGGGTTATGATAGGTCTCATTAGTTGTAAGCAAAGCCTGTAATTGTGTACATTGTGCAAAAAATAAATAAATACTAGGTAGGTAATAACAACGTTAACTCCTGGGTACCATACAAATGTTTACAACAATTTACAGCTATCGAAATTACTAAACCATTACAAAACTTGACATTCGATTCTGGTAACCTACGAGTATGTCACAAAACAATACTTCTTCGCTATTGATCGAAACACAAGTACCTACTACTTGCGATATTACAACAGTAAAGGTGAAGACGTGGAGATGAGTGAACCAGTAAAAAGATAACGTAATTAAAAAACCGGCCAAGTGCGTGTCGGACCACGCACAAGGGTTCCGTGGTTGAAAAGAATTTATACCAAAAACAAACTTAACATAATAGGTCGGGGAAAAAGTTTTTTCGTATTATAGTATGTATGAACTTGTAATTAAATCTCTTTGGCTATACTATTTGTATCTGGCTGGTTTTGGTACCATTGAAAGTTTAAATTTTAAAGAACATAATTCCAAATTCAAATTAGGAAAATGTGTGATTTTCATTTGTTTTTCGTACTGTCAAGATGAGTGAATCTAATAAAGAAATTCGATACATTTTAAAATTTTACTACAAAAAATTTTACCTTTTTTACCTTAATGCAACGCAAGCCGCAAAAAAGTTTGCGATGTTTATGGACCTAGTGAGTGTCTGTGAGAGTAGCACAAATTTGGTTTAAGCGTTTTCAATCCGGAAATTTTGATGTCAAAGATGCACGTCGCTGTGGTCGCCCTATTACGGATAAAATGGATGCCATTTTTGAAAAAGTATAGCAAAATCGGCATATCAGTAGTAACGACGTAGCTGAAGAACTGGGAATTGACCACAAAACAGTTTTGACCCATTTGGCAAATGACACATACACTTTCAACGACCGATTTCAGCAAATAATGTAGTACATTCTTATTCAAAGTTGACCCAAAAAAAGATATAATTTTTTAAAGCCATCATCTCGTTGAATCGGGAAAAATATAAAAAAAAAATTATAACTCGAAACCTACAAAAAATCGTAGAACATACATGGGGGTTAAATCAATAGGTATGGTACTCTGCTATCAGCTCGTACTGGCTTGGCGCCTTAAAAGAAACACCCTGTATATACCTTGCGTAAATTGCGACTGTGGGTTATGTACTTAAATAATTGTAATTACTTTATTCGATTTTGGTTAAGTTAGTTACGTTTTTATATAAACGTATAAACTGAAAAATTAACCATAAGGAAGTATAAGAAAAAAGAATTGCGCAATTTGAAATAACTGAAGAAAGACAATAGCTTGAAGAATAAAATGGAATTTTCTTTATTATTTATTTTTTCTTTTAATTTTTACAACTATTTTTGTTACTTCGCACATCTTAGCTCATCACAGCTCATCTCATTTGAAAACGCAGTCATAATTTTGGAAGTCAAAAGGTTTCATACGGTCAACTTACCATGACCAAGACAATTGGTAAACGCTTGCTTAAATACATTTACTTACCGAGACAAAAAATACAAATGCCAAGTTTTGTATACCAATTATAGATGGACCGCTTAGGTAATTGACACCATTTTGTTTTATGTTTTAGGCCGTTTGTCCACAGCTACATCAACGGGACGTCAACGAGAACGAGATGACTGCGACGAAGTAAAATCTGCCTAGCCTTTTCCCAACTACGTTGGGGTCGGCTTCCAGTCTAACCGGATGCAGCTGAATACCAGTATTTTACATGGAGCGACTGCCTATCTGACCTCCACAACCCAGTAACTGGGTAATTAAATACGATACCCCTTGGTAAGACTGGTTGTCACACTTTCGGGCTTCTGACGACCCGTAATGACTGTCAAAGATCAAAGAATGACTGCCGGGACCAACGGCTTAAGAGGAAACGTGGGTGCTCTTTTCTCCATACAAACAGATACAAACGCTCTCGCCTGTTTTCTTTCTGGTTACTGACCATAAAGCAATGATTTTTTACAGAAATATAAATAAGAGCTACTTGTATGCCCCTATGTTTTCCTTTTTGATGATATGTTATTTTTATAAGAACTAGAACCCTCCAAAAATGCTCAAAATTGCCTATTCAGACCGCTGTGAACAGACGCCTAGTGTACCAATTTGACAACTATTAACGAAAAAATAAAAACATAGGGGCATAGTATATATCCTTCTTATTCAGTTTATGAAATATCTTTTAAATTGGTCCAATATTGGAGGAGGAAATAGGCGAGAGCCAAACCTCGAAATGTGACTTTTTACATAGGCTATTTAGTCGGATCTGCAGTTGTCCTTATCGCACGAATGCGAGGGCGGAGCGCTCGCAGAGCGACAGCAATACCTTCTTAAAATACCTAATTTTCAAAAGTCTGGTCGCCCCCATTTCCTCTTAACGTGCTTTCCGAGGCACGGAGGAGTCTCGGTATGTAAAGATGGTTACCCATCACTGACTAACCCCCGCAAGCGTAGCTTAACTTGATGGATCGACCCGTGCGGCTGTTATTACTCAGCCACGAGCTCCTCCGACGACGACGGCGATGACGGCGACAAAGTTGCGATACATTATTTACTATGGCCGCGTGTCCACCACACGCCCGTCAACGGGACGTCACGTTCGATTCCTCGTTGACGTTGTGCGGTGGAAAAACAGTGTTAAGATTGCTACCAAAAATAAGTTTGAGGAAGTCAAAAGATAAACAACTTTGTAGTTTTTCTGTGAGAACTTACCTAACAAAGGTTTTTTTGCCTGTAAAGGTATGACATGTACAGATGTAGTTCCTGTTTATTTAGATGAAAATGTTATTTAAATAAACCACCAAAAAAAACCTGTTTACATTTTTTTTTGTGGTTTATTAGATGGTCGTAACCACGTGGATGGGTCGACCACCTCTTTATTTAACTTTTTTACCGATACCCGAAGAAAAGTGATGGATCGTCTACAATGTCAACAAATATGAACTGCTGATGCGTAGCCAGCTTAAGGGTCAGTTCAGACCAAGCAGAAAAATTCTCGCGGAATTTACTGGCTGCATTGAAAATAGGACCGTATTACACAGCCAGAAGCATAAAGTTGTATGAATATCGACAAAGTCGGCTTGGCGCATGCCGAGTGCCAATTTTATACTTTAGTCTATGGTCCTATTTTCAATGGACCCAGTAAATTCCGCGAAGATTTTTCCGCTTGGTCTGTACTGAGACGACGATACCCTTAGAGACGAAGTTGAAATATTTGTTGTGCCTATGATCATTAGAACAGAAGACCCTGTTTTTATAGGAATACTAGCTCTTACCAACGGCTTCGACCGTGTAGATGTCGGATATTATCCCACGGGAAAGCACTACCGCATACCGGGATAAAAAAAGTAACCCATGTGCTATTCCAGACTATAATCTCTCTTGCCGGATTGCCGCCGTGGGATCTGGAGGCAAAGGTCCTCGCGCACGTGTGAGAGTGGCGCGAGGAGGCGAAGCGCCGGGGCGTAACTCCGCTGCCGCGAGAAATCACGGTACAGCGGACAGAGCTCCGGCGGGATCTCATGGCGGCATGGAGAGCGCGACTGTCGCAGCCCAGCGCTGGGCACGCCACAAGGAGCGAAGGAGGAGGCGGAACGCGTGAGGGAGAGGCAGCCTCACGGCCTCAATCGCCGCAGGAGACGCCCTGGGCGGCGGGAATCGCGGGGCGATTTCCGGCCACTGTAGGCGCGGGCCTGCGGACGGTGAGCAGCGGGTAGCTCGCCGTCCGGTAAGGACCAGGCCCGAGTCGACGGCGCGTTGTGTTCCACGCGCGCCTCAAAGAGATGTCAGCAAGTGACGGGGTCCAATAGGGCCGACGCCGCTGGGGTCGCGAGTTGTTTGAAGAAGATACCGCGGCCCTGGCATAGGCAACTGAAGGAACACGCGTGGGTTTTAGTCAGTAAAAGTCTGACACGCCCTTCCGCTCCACCCAGAGCGGGAGAAGTTATTTGATGATTTCCCACCCTCAAAAAAAAAAAAAAAAAAGACTATAATCTCTCTCGCAGCAAGCGTACCGTAACCTGATCGATTGCTCCATGCGGCTGTTATTACTTAGCCACGAGCTCCTCCAACATCTAGTTATTTCTCTTTAAGAGAGATTGCGCAAATGTCAGATTAGTTGCGCAAGACTGAAGGTGACCATCGGGTTATCGTACTCAGTTTGGTATTTTACACCTGCTCAAATTCAAACTTCAAGTATTTATTTATATTATACCATATACAGGCCTTTTGGATTGTCAAGGAGTTGGTCGGATCAGCCAGAAATATGAGACTTAGGCTGGGTTGCACCATCTTACTTTAACTATAACAAACATCGCACCTTCAGTTAAAGTACCAGCCAAACAAAAAACGGGTTGCTCCATTTGACAATTTGTTTACTGACGTCATAACTTTAACTTTAACCTAACTATCACGCTTCGCTGAATAAAGTTATAGTTAGATTGGGTTGCACCATCTTACTTTAACTATAACAAACATCGCACCTTCAGTTAAAGTACCAGCCAAACAAAAAACGGGTTGCTCCATTTGACAATTTGGTAACTGACGTCATAACTTTAACCGTAACCTTAACCGTCCACGCTTCGCCGGTTAATGTTATCGTTAAAGTTAAATTTCTGTCCGAAGCGTCGAATACCATGTCTCTGCTCCGACAAATACTCGCGGAAACTAGGTAATTCTGAAGACGAAGGTGATGACCTGGTCAGTGTCAGGTCTTGAAAAAGAATAGTGTCGGTACCTCTTTATCTAGCCCCAACGTTTTCACATGGGACGAAGCGTCTTTTTTGGCGAGGTTTCCTGTCTCCTAAAACGTAGCTTGGTGGCTGACTCTACGGTTGCAATGCTGGCTAAACCAAGTTTCCAAGTAAGTTTCCTTATGCCTACCATCTAGCATGTAGTACTTATCTACATACTGTCTTTAGATACCTACCGAGCTTTTTTTTATTTTAGTTGCTTTTTAGGGTTCCGTACCAAAATGGTAAAAAAGGAACCCTTATGGTGTGACTCAGTCTGTCTGTCTGTCTGTCTGTCTGTTTGTCTGTCCGTCCGTCTGTCTATCTGTTTGTCTGTCTGTCACAGCTGGAAATCTCAAGAACTACTAATGCTATCAACTTGAAATTTGGAACAATTTTAGATGACGTTTACCCAACTATTTTTCAAATATAATAAAAATATATGTATTTTTTTTGCAACAGGTACTGAAAGGGGGTCTTAAAAATTCAAAGTGGCGCTACTAGGTCATGTGGGGTATCATATGAAAGAGCGCTGTTTGCACATTCTCAAACCTTTTTTTATTTTTTTTAGGCCGCACAGTTTTCGACTTTTGATGAAAAATGTAAAAAATCGGCGACGCGATATTGCGATATTATATCCGTAGAACAATATCGCGTCGCGACGCGATATCGCACGCATGATATACAGGGTGAGCCGCGCAATTGCAAGACGCGAGCAGAAGGCTATGCAGTAAAGGCGTATTTGCTAACACCTCTGCGTGATCTTGTTAGTGATGGAGCTAAATTATATAATGAAAGCCAAATCCGTACAAGGAATCTAATAGAAAGGGTGTTTGGATGTTGGAAAAGAAGATTTCCCTGCCCTTTCCATGAAAATAAGAACTCTGCTAGAGAGAGTCCAGCCTATCATAGTAGCTACTGCTATACTACATAATAAATGCAAAAAATGCGGGATCCTATGCCTCCAAGTAGGAATAAGGGCAGTGATTGATCAGATGATGAGGAAGACATTATTTATACAGTGGTGAGGAATGATGATTGTAACAACAGGTCACTATTGATAAACAAATATTTCAGTAGGCTATGACAAGCTGTTATTTACTATGTGAGGGAGAGGTAAATAATAAACAAATTTAAATATATGTAAATTAATGCTTTTTATTTATATAAATATCCTAAAATTTTGATGTATTTTTAATATTAGGATTTCTAAATTTAGTTTTTCCATCTCTATTTCATATATTAAGCACTCGCAAAGACAGATTTTTGGCTTATGACATCATCATAATAGCCTAATTTCCATCAATTGATGTTTGTATAAGGGACCTCAGCCAATCTGTAGTATCGTCGAAATCAGGTGGTGGTGGTGGTGAGGAACCTCCTCCAGTACGACGCATTTCTTGGCGCTCTTTGCTAGCTCCCTGTAAACATGAACATTTTATTAAAATTGGTTGTGCATTTTTGAATGCTCCTCTGATACAGGTATTACTTACAAAGGGATATTCTATCCATTTTTCACTTTTCACTTGATTGTTTTAATGAAATACGAAAACGCACTAATTAGAATATTTATATATTACCTTCTTTGCATTTTCAGATTCTCAATTTAATATTTGAGCTGTTTTACGGTTTGTGGAGTGTCTCCTAGAGCGTTGAACTCACACTCGATTAAACTCCATGCACTGTACTTTTGTTTGGAGCTAATCCCGTCCGTCTTTACAAAACATTATATTTTACAAAACAATATATTTTTATGTTTTGAATTTTTGATATTAGTGCGTGCAGTCCGTCCATTTCCGCTTTTGTAAAATTTGGACTTCTTTCTCTGAAACATAAAAATATAATTTAAGCAAAGGCGTATTTTGAGTAAATAGCTACAATTATTTGTATAATTTTTGAGTATTAAGGTGAATAACGGCATTCAATGAAATTGTTCAATCACAGCACAATGCTTTACATTATTATTTATTACATAGGACAGCAAGCAAAGTGCAACTGCAAAAAAACAACGCGCTAAAGACAATAGTTTATATATATAGGTGCTTACTTTGTTTTCAAGTCATCTTCCATTTTCATGTTTTATAGTTATTTTCTGTTTAGCATCCTTGATAAATACAATCACTTTACACAATACAAATCCACGCTGTTTTGACAGTTGACATTATTTACGATAAAAAACAAATTATAAAATGACAGCGCCATTTGAACTCGCCTCTTTACCATTTTTAAAAATATTCCCTGCAACGAACCTATGGTAAATTAACCTCATTTGATTTGCTACCCCGTTAACTTTAACTATGGATACGCTGGTGCAACGCATTTCACAGTAGTAACCGTTAAAGTTAACGTTAAAGTTATTGTCAAATTTGACTTAAACCTTAACTTTAACTACTGTTCTCGTGCAACCCAGCCTTAGTTGCCCATGCCAAAGCGTAGTAGCTAGGTACCTATGGAGAAGAATGCTCCTGCTGCTGAAAGGAAACCTTTTTGGCGCAGCCGTGAGGCATACACTATTGGTTGTTAAAATATTATTTTCACATTTTGTTCACAGTTTTTTTTTTCTTTTGTTTTTTGTGTTTTGTGTTTCACGAACTGTGTCCAAATAAACGTTTGTTTCTTCAACAAAATCCATGGACACTGTTTTAAGTTATAGATAGTATGTTACAAAATATTAGTAACATCATTAAATAATTCTTTGGGTTATCCACATTATCATCATCATTATCACCTACTCCTGTTTCTATTTTTTTTTATGCTCATGATTTTGTAGATTTATTGTTTTATTTTCTGATTACCTTTATGTTTTTAGGGTTCCGTACCAAAATGGTAAAAAAGGAACCCTTATGGTGTGACTCAGTCTGTCTGTCTGTCTGTCTGTCACAGCTGGATATCTCAAGAACTACTAATGCTATCAATTTGAAATTTGGAACAGTTTTAGATGACGTTTACCCAACTATTTTGCAAATAAGAAAGAAATAAAAATAATTATATTTTTTTGCAACAGGGACTGAAAGGGGATCTTAAAAATTCAAAGTGGGCCTACTAGGGCATGTAGGGTATCATATGAAAGAACGCTGTTTGCACATTCTCAAAATTTTTTTTTTCTTTTTTTTTTAGGCCATATAGTTTTCGAGTTTTGATGAAAAATGTAAAAAAAACTACCGTTCCCCCCTTCTTATCTCCGAAGTTTGCAAAGCAAAAAATCTGAAAATATTCTATGTGGTAGAAGTTTATGTAAACATTACAGGAAAAATAAAACGACGTCTCTAAATATCACACTTTTTCAGAAATCGGAACGGAACCCTCGGTGCGCGAGTCCGACTCGCTCTTGACCGGTTTTTTTGTATGCACATGTTTCTGTGACAAATAAACCTATTTATCTTTCTTTCTTCTTCAGACATTTTAGAGAGATGGACACTAACTATTATTTTTTTTTTATCGTGGAGAAATGCTCGTGCATTCTGCATTACCAGGGGGAGATAGTGCAGTTATGTGGTACTCTAGCCCACTAAAACTCCACGGTGTCCTCCTCTGCCGCTTACGGCGGGAACACGGGCACGCGTTAGCACTCATCCGTGACAAACTTTTACCATGGATTCAGTAAATACTTCACACACAAGCGTAGAAATAATTCTTAGTTTATTACAAAAAAAATCTGTTGATCCATACAAAAGCAAAATACCTACGCGATCAAAATGTATAACCACAGCTGATTAAAAAAAATTCTGATTAGTAATGGTGAAAAAAAATTAAAAATTAATAGGTTAACAATAATGTAGGTATTGAATCCATGGTAAATGTTTGTGTGACGACGTACCATTCACTTTGTATGTTTAAATATTTGGAAGAAAAAAAGCTGGATTATTATTCCCTACCTTTAATTGTCAGAGAAATTGAACGACGAAATTGATGACCCATTTTTTCAGAAGCTGTTGCAAGACATAAAAATTCTTTATTCCAATTAAAAGGATTATGTAACGATCAAGAATTATGAAGCATGTTTAGAGGATGAACTTCTAAAATAATCATTATTAACCCCCCCGATGTCTGAGTAGGGCTAATCTTAGACCCAAAACCCCAGCGGTGGGGAGGGTTGGTGGTTAGTTGCGAACCCCATAGGTTCACAACTACTGATGAGGATATGTTTTCCATTGGATGATGTTTTTTTACGTTTATATATATCGTCGCTAATTTAACTAACTGACGTATCGGACATTTTGGACTAAGCCGATAGCCGACCTAACTATAGTAATTTGATACATTTTCCAAGTCGAATCGATCTGTCTAATCGGCGTATCTGTACCTATGCCTTACGGTCCCCATGATAATGCAAAAATCGAGACCGATATATCTACAGTTTACAAAAAAAAAAGAAGAAAAATAGCTTGCCTTGTAAAATTTTCTTCGAATCAGTTATGTCACTTAGTTAGATTAGCGACGATATGTGATATGAGCTTATATACCTATTATGTAAACTTTTGTCCTTATGCACACATCTTTACATAACCCCTCATGTGTCGAATGCACCCCGCATTCGACACATGAGGGGTTATGTAAAGATCTGAGTTGAGCGACACGATTACTGACATAATACGTGCACTGACTGGACACGGGCAGGTCCACTCAAATATTCTCTCTCAAAGGTTCTTTCCTACAAAAACCATTTCAGATACTAATCTACATGGTCCTCATAATGATCTGACCAAGATTATGGCCGGACTTTAAAAGAGACTGACCTCTAAGATTGTTTTGGTTTTTCTTCTTGGAGTAGTGAGATAGGAAACGCTGATCTCATGTAACTTTAAAAACATAACTTATTTCGCATCCTTAATACTCGTAGAATACTGACTGAGAGCTTGAGTCGGAAGTTAGGATTTCTGCATTTTTTTGCACAGATTTAATGGTCATTGAAAAAGTAAGTACTTACAGGGTTACTGGTAACTCGACCAGTTCCTTGCAGTATGTCATAGTAGGGTTAAAATGCAAAAAATTAAGTCACCTAATGTTCTACCGAAATTCAGTTTATTTTTTCGTAATTTTTATTTTTGGCCGACAAAAATTACGAAAATAAAACGTTTAATTAATGATCTTTGCCAAAGTTTTAGGCCTTTTTGAACTTTTAATTATTAGCAAAGAACTGCTGCTTAAAAAAAACTTAAATTCCAGTATAGTCGCGCCGTAAATCATTTTTAAATTGGATTTTTCATATAAAAACTACAAATAGAAGTAACTCAAAAACTACTGAATTTCGGTAGAACATTTTGGTCGCTTAATTTTTTGCATTTTAACCCTACTATGACATCCTGCAAGGAAGTGGTCGAGGAGTTACCAGTAACCCTATATATTTATATTCAACTTTTCATTACATATTTATTTATATTGGCTAATAAGCTGACAACTATCAACGCAATAAATCTTTCATCTATTAATATTCATTAAAAACGACTTCAATAATTTTATTATGCGCTTTAGTAATAATCAGCAGTTCCAATTTTAAAACAGCCTTGAAATTAACCAATTTCTCCTTTTTTAGGATTCCGTACCAAAATGGTAAAAAGGAACCCTTATGGTGAGACTCAAACTGTCTGTCTGTCACAGCTGAATACCTCAAGAACTACTAATGCTATCAACTTGAAATTTGGTACAGTTTCAGATGACGTTTACCCAACTATTTTTCAAATAAGAAAGAAATAAAATAAATATGTTTTTTTAGGGTTCCGTACCAAAATGGTAAAAAAGAAACCCTTATGGTGTGACTCAGTCTGTCTGTCTGTTTGTCTATCTGTCACAGCTGGATATCTCAAGAACTACTAATGCTATCAACTTGAAATTTGGAACAGTTTTAGATGACGTTTACCTAACTATTTTGCTTAAAAGAAAGAAATAAAAATATTTATATTTTTTTTGCAACAGGTGCTGAAAGGCGGTCTTAAAAATTCAAAGTGGGGCTACTAGGGCATGTGGGGTATCATATGAAAGAGCGCTGTTTGCACATTCTCAAACATTTTTTTTTTTTTAGGCCGCATAGTTTTCGACTTTTGATGAAAAATGTAAAAAAAAATACCGAAGTTAAGCGTTAAGGCTTAACTCCGAAGTTTGCAAAGAGAAAAATCAGAATTTATTCTATGTGATAAAGGTTTATGTAAAGCTTACAGGAATAACCACACAGGAATAGCACAGTTTTTCAGAAATCGGAACGGAACACTCGGTGCGCGAGTCCGACTCGCTCTTGACCGGTTTTTTTTAATGATCCACAAAACATAGACTAACCCTCTTACAAATAAAACACGGAATAAAGTTATATCAGGAATAACAAAGGAATAACCATACATTTTCATAGGTTTAAACATGGAATAACTTTATTCTGTGTTTATTAGTAAGACGGTAAGTGTCTAAACACACTATGCTGAAGTTACGCGACCGAAGTTCCGCGGCTGATGTTACGTTCCGACGTGTTCGGCTGATATGACACACCATAAGTGCCGAACTTACGCGGCGGAAATTCAGTTGCGGAACTTCAGTGTCTTGAACAACCCCACCCCCCACCCGGGCCCGTCCCGGATCTTGTTCGGCAATCGAACCGAACTTCGGTCGCGTATAATGTGTGCTCTACAGAATACGTCGCCGAATTGCCGCTGAACTTACGCCCGACCGAAGTTCGGCTGTACGCTAGAATGCAACGTAATTTCGGCATAGTGTGTCGTCAGTAATTCAAATAGCATTGCAGGCGTAATCATGCCGAACTTCGGTCGCGTAACTTCGGCATAGTGTGTTTAGACACTTAGGAGTTCAGTGTATTTCCTGATGGTCATCGATTCCCTACACAGTCACATTAACAACTTTTTTTTTACAAAAAAACACTACCTACAAAATGAAAAATAAATATAATATCGGATGTTCGTGTCTTTGGCTTTCTATTTTTGTTTTTGCCACCAATCAACCGACCAGCAATCAACCAGGGGTATCGGTACCCAGTTACTTGGTTGTGGAGGTCAGATAGGCAGTCGCTTCATGTAAAATACTTTTATAAACCAATGTTAAATGTCTCTTGGTGTACTTAATAAATAATAATAAACAGATATTAGTATGGTGATCATGCGACAAAGTGTTATTTAAAGAATGATCAACAACATCATACAAAAAATAGGTGTCTCGTGAAACTTCTATTTCTTATAAGTCATTCTTTTATTTTAATTTTTACATCATATCGAAATTTCACACTAAATTATAAAATTTAAAAATGAAAAGAATTACAATATAAATCATTATTCCTTCCTTCCGTCCTTCGGCCTTCACCGATATTTTCAGCGTACATTTCAATATCATCATCCACTGTTCCCCATTTATATATCACCTAAATCAATGTATACGTATGTATTAATGTATCACTTATGTATCGTCACATTTATGTAGGTACCGACACGCTCATACTCCTTAGAATTTCACCAACACCGTACGAAGAAATGAGCGTGTCCATATCTGAACTCCATGCTCAATATACTCGCTTGAGCAACTGCGCTCAGTATTCCGTGAGAGTCGCCGATTTAGATGCCTGAGATAATTTGGACGTAAGGATATAGTGCCTTACTCGCTTGCTACTTGGACTAGTTTCCTCATCCGTGTCTCAATATGTTGTAGTACCTGTGCATAATGCCTAGTTCATGTACTTGTATGTGCTTCTTATATTAATATTAATGTCGGACTTTTAATTAACTGCAGTAAACTGACACTTCTAATGTCATTTTTACTGTCATTTCGCTATCAAATGGGAACATTTTTTAACGAAATGACAGATTAGAAGTGTCATTTTACTGCAGTTAACTATAAGTTCCAGCATAGTTATTAGGCTATGTGGAGGAGCTCGTGGCTAAGTAATAACAGCCGCATGGGTAGATCCATCAGGTTGACCATCTTTACACACCGAGACTCCGTGCCTCGGAAAGCACACTAAGCCGTTGGTCCCGGCTGTCATTCGTGGATCTTTGACAGTCGTTACGGGTCGTCAGAAGCCCGAAAGTCTGACAACCAGTCGAATCGTATTACCCAGTTACTGGGTTGTGGAGGTTAGATAGGCAGTCGCTCCATGTAAAATACTGGTATTCAGCTGCATCCGGTTAGACTGGAAACCGACCCCAACATAGTTGGGAAAAGGCTAGGCAGATTGATTGACAAATATTGCTCATTTAATCAAGTCAAATCACAAATTAATAGTCAAACGCCATACCACCGCCGAGAGAGGGCGTTACGAGGCTACGAACAACGCTAAGCATGTTTTAATGTCAATCTATCATCAATGAATAACATTACTGTTGACAAAGAAAATGATCTGTTGTTGTTCAAGCAATTTTTTACTGATTTTTTACTGAAATAAAATACAGTTTTCTGTAGCTTATATTTTACCAATCCAAATCAATCTGCCTAGCCTTTTCCCAACTATGTTGGGGTCGGCTTCCAGTCTAACAGGATGCAGCTGAATACCAGTATTCTACATGGAACGACTGCCTATCTGACCTCCACAACCCAGTAACTGGGTAATACGATACTCCTTGGTAAGACTGGTTGTCAGACTTTCGGGCTTCTGACGACCCATAACGACTGTCAAAGATCCACCAATGACAGCCGGGACCAACGGCTTAACGTGCTTTCCGAGGCACGGAGGAGTCTCGGTAATGTAAAGATGGTCACCCATACACGGACCAACCCCGGCAAGCGTAGCTTAACCTCATGGATCGACCCGCGCGGCTGTTATTACTTAGCCACGAGCTCCTCAAGCAAAGTTATAGTAACCTAGCAGGGTACGCCGCATTAACTAAGCTGTCCCGTCTAATACCGGAATAATACGTATATTGGAATTACCCAATTTTAATTTCTATTGAACTTTTTGTTGTAATTCATAGATGAATAATCTTTTGGTGAAGAAACGATAAGTTGACTTAAACATACCTTGACCGACCATTGTCAAATTGGTCAGAAAAGTTACGACAATTTTATTACCTTTTTGTTTGTACGTGTGATTAACAGCCTTTTACGTTTCGTAACTTGATGACTATTGTTTTCGCTGATAATTTTCGAAATGATATTATTAGGTATTGTTCTTGATGATCAATAATTTAGAATGACTAACCATTATGAAACTGAAAATGGGCTGTTTATTTCATGCAAACTTTATATACAGTGCAATGATTATAAAAAAAACAACCGGACAAGTGTGTTCAGACCACAATGAAGGGTTCCGTAGTTGGGATGAATTATTATTTATCCCAAGAACAAACTCAACATTGTAGTTGAAAAACATGTTCTCCCATACATTTCAAGTGTAAATGTAAGTTTGTACTCACAATATTGAGAGATTGCGGCCAAGTGCGAGTCGGACTCGCGCACGAAGGGTTCCGTACCATTATCTATAAAAACGGCAAAAAAATCACGTTAGCTGTATGTAATTAAAATAAAACAAATATTTAAGGGGGGCTTTTAAATATTTGTTTTATTATAATTTAATTAAGTATTTATTTTTAAATTGAATACATAACTCAATATTCTGTGAATATTTCAAGCTTCTACCAATTGCCGTTATCAATATCGAGTAAAAACGAGTAAAAAAATCACGTTTGTTGTATGGGAGCGCCTTTCAATATTTATTTTATTCTGTTTTTAGGGTTCCGTACCAAAATGGTAAAAAAGGAACCCTTATGGTGTGACTCAGTCTGTCCGTCTGTCTGTCTGTCTATCTGTCTGTCTGTCACACCTGGATATCTCAAGAACTACTAATGCTATCCACTTGAAATTTAGAATAGTTTTAGATGACGTTTATCCAACTGTTTTGCAAATAAGAAAGAAATAAAAATATTTATGTTTTTTTTGCAACAGGGACTGAAAGGGGTTCTTAAAAATTTAAAGTAGGGCTACTAGGGCATGTGGGGTATCATATGAAAGAGCGCTGTTTGCACATTCTCAAACCATTTTTTATTTTTTTTTGGCCGCATAGTTTTCGACTTTTGATGAAAAATGTAAAAAAAAATACCGTTCCCCCCCCCTTATCTCCGAAGTTTGCAAAGAGAAAAATCTGAAATTATTCTATGTGATAGAAGTTTATGTAAAGATTACGGGAAAAATAAAACGATGTCTCTAAGTAGCACAGTTTTTCAGAAATCGGACGGAACCCTCGCAGCGCGAGGCCGACTCGCTCTTGACCGGTTTTTTAGTACTTGTTATTATAGCAGCAACAGAAATACATCATCTGTGAAAATTTCGTGTGACTATCACGATTCATGAGATACAGCCTGGTGACAGACGGACAGACGGACGTACAGCAGAGTCTTAGTAATAGGATCCCGTTTTACCCTTTGGGTACGGAACCCTAAAAATTAAAACACTTCTTTATGACATATGGTTATCATAAATACAATTGATTGACACAATCTCCACCTTTTACATGTCTTAAAGTTTTGTCAACAAACACGTTTACAACCATCGGACACCATCTGACATGCTTTGAAGGCTGAAGGCCACAGAACCATATAACTCAAGGTCGCATAACCGCTGACTCGAGCTTCTTAGTAATGACCTACAACGCGAGGCATAACGGTTTGTAAATGACTTATGTAGTTGCGGTAGGTACACAACCGAGTATTCAACAGTTCAGTGGCAATGGCCCTTAAGGCCCCGCTGGCCGATTCTGTAAAAATCTCACCGTGAAAACTTAGATGAAGTGAGCGTGGAGTGAGCTGTTTTAAGTTCCCTTCAAAATGGTTGAGCTAATTGATGCTGATCCATGCGTCATGTTCATGAACGGGCGCCGTCAGTTGGGACTGGTCGTCTCTTAGCTGCCACGGCTTAATTTAATTTTTTTTTTTTAATTTAGTTGTTTTTAGTTTTTATCTTTTTTTTTATTTTTACTACGGACGCTTTTAACGTGCACGTCTTTCTACATTGTTCTCACATGTATATTTTCAATATGAACGATGTAACCAATATTTTGTAAAATATTTGATTTTAAAAGAGTGTCCGTGGAGTTTCTTGCCCGTTCTTCTCCATAGGATCTACGCTTTGGAATGGGCAATCTAGCTTCATTTTTCTGACTGACCGACCCAAGACCGACCCTTTGACAATTCAAAAGTGCCTGTAATTGGTTTATTTGAAATAAATGCTTTGAGTTTGAGTTTGAGTTTGAGCTGTCAATAGTGTCAATTCCTAGCAAAAACAAACTCACTTCACCTAAGTTTTCACGGTGAGATTTTTACAGAATTGACCGGCCGGTTCCAAGCTTGGTTTAGCTCGGTGTGTAAGTGAAATGGCTTTATGGCTGTCTAGTTTGACGCACGAGATAGAAGATTCTCACGCGCACCGGAATTATGTCGTAAAACTGCAAATAAAATCGTATAAAATTAGAAATTAACTATTTAATAAAAAGTAATCCATCACTGGATGCAGTTTGGAATTTGACATTTCATGGTATATTTTTAATTATAATTATAATTGCTAATGAAGGGATAAACAGCTTTTAAAGATTATTAGGAGGTATGTTTAAAGATTTTTTTGAAGCATTAAAGTATGTTTAATTATGTTTTCGCTTCCATCACTGTATGCTAAAAGGACTTGAAAATATCATATTTTTTTTACATGTCTAAATTATTTACGGTTTATGAGATACACAGCTTTAAAAAACCACCTTTTTGATCGTTTTCAGGAAATCTGCGCCTTAATGCCAATGGTCGAGTTGGTTTCTAATGTCTGACAACGACCAGTCCTGCGCTCCTTGTATCCAGCTAATGTCCATAACTATCACCGTACCCCGGTACGACCATGGCCATCCCATGGTCGTTAAGGCTTGTGTTGTAAAATACGACAAAAATAAGTAACTTTGATTCCATTTTTTACAGTAACTATAGCATCTTTTTGATAGGAAAAAGTACACAGCAATCTACAACACTTAAGAAGTGATTTCATTTGCCCTGAAATCTATTTTAGTTTGTAGAACTAAGGAAAAAAATGTAAATCCAGGTCTATTTTTTCTAGTTTTTACCATATTACTCCTACAGTTTTCATAAATTTATACAGTTCTTTACAAAATAATAAGGAATGATTTCATGTGATTACTTTTTTAAGTCCAATCCCTAGATTTTTGTAAATCGATACTTCATATTTTGCAAGCGTTGTGTCATCGCGCTTCTCTTTCTTTGCTATGCAGTCCCACAGTGACCGCACTTGTTATGGCGGACAAGCCTTAATGCCAATGGTCGAGTTGGTTTCTAATCACCAAAATCGATCAGTCCTGCGCTACTTGTATCCAGCTAATGTCCATAACTATCACGGTATCCCGGAACGATCATGGCTGTCCCATGGTCGTTAAGTTAGGTTAGTAAAGCTACGCCGGAAAAACTTTTTCGATGGGCTCTCTACTGCTACTAACAGGCACGAATGTCATCAAGGATTGTTATAAGAATTACGGCATGCTATGAAAAGCGGTGAAGCAGTGTTGTAGTGATCACAGCCTTTTTTTTTTGGATGGGAAATCATCAATGACTTTTACCGCTCTGTGTGGAGTGGAAGGGTGTGTCAGACTTTTACTGACTAAAACCCACCCGTGTTCCTTCAGTTTCCTATGCCAGGGAATCTCTTTCGAACAACCCGCGACCCCGGCGGCATTGGCCCTATCGGACCCCATCACTGCTGACATCTCTTTGAGGCGCGCCTGGAACACAACGCACCGTCGACCCGGGTCTGGTCCTCATCGAACGGCGAGCCATCCATTGCTCGCCGTCCAGTGATCACAGCCTGAAGCGACACGGACGACTGAACATTAGATGGTGCTGCGTTGTCTACGGCGTGCCCTAGCCTCGAATCTATCCTATATTTATCTATATCGGCTAGTGTTTTCAGTGATAGAAAACATGGTATTTTGAAACTAACTTATTACCTATGGTGAACTAGGTGGCAAAGAGTGATGCATAAAATACCATGACAGAATTCGGAACACCACGCTTCGTTCCAAAACGGGTATAATGGATGTAGGCAAGATGGCTGCCAGGCTCAAATGGGATTAGGCGGGTCACGTCATCCGTATGAACGATGAGCGCTGGGCAAGTCTCCACACAATGGGTAGTTGAAGATGAATTGCGCCGCCAAGACCGGCCCAGAAAGAGTTGGCTGGCCGACCTGGATGAGTGGACGCTTTCCATAAGGGCTGGTTCGAAGTGGTGCGGGAAAAGAGTTCCTGGAACGACTTGGGGAGCCCTTTGCCCAGCAGTAAGACAGTATAGGCTAAGTAAAATGAGCAAAAAAACTTTTTTACAAAAAAATACAACAGATTTCCTTAAACAATAGTGCAAAGTGGTGCCTAGTTAAATGTATTTTCGTTTTTTGCAACCGACTTCCGAATTTAAAGTTATTTTTCACTATGTAGGGTTGTTTTTGGAAGTCGGTTGTATTTTTTTGTAAAAAAGTTTTTATTTTTCACTTTTTAATTGTGATACCTACCCCACACAAATTCTAGTACCTGCAAACAGAAATTAGAACATAGAAAGTGGGGAAAAAATATGTATTATTGAAGGTAGCACAAAAACTACTTAAGCAATGTTAATAAATTTTATATGGAACCAATTCTGAGGTTAAACCCTCTCGAATAAAACAAAAAAAAAATAAAATCAGACTACCTACTCTGTAAAAAGTTATGCGTGGTAACAAAAAAAAATAGTACTTGAGAGCCTCCTCCTTTTTTTTCCTCGGTTAAAAGAAAAGGTGGCAACGAAAGATTTTTTTTACATGAGACTTCGCAGCTTATATAAATAACTCTAGGAAATTGTCCATTCTGTATGACTTGCTGATGTCGTCGTTCATACACGACATACCAAGGTAACTATCGCATTCGGAACAGAAGGCCATGCTACCGCTAATTCAACTCATCTCAGTAATGACCTACTTACTCCTAAGTATTTCGGATATACCAATGTACTTCAACGAATTGTGAGTAAATATTGAAACGAAGCACTTCTGCTTCTGTATGGAGTGAGGTTTTTAAGGTTGAACTAGTCGCCGGCTCGAACTCACTGGTGAGGTTCGCCAAAAAGCACGCTATCTCACCTGGCATCGTTTCCGGCTGAGATAGTATCATTAATGAGTAGTTGCGCTAGTAAAATAATAAAAAGTTAGCAGTAGTAAAGTAAAACAAGTAATAGTGAAACGAGCGCTTAAAAATTTAAGAAAAGCCCTTTGGAAGATCGAGTTTTATGAAAAACCTCTGCATAAATCAATTACAAATAAAGTTTATTGAACTTTTCCATAATTGAGCTTTGTTGGTACTGACTTTGTTTTGGAGATTTTACGCTTCTTACTGTTACTTATTGGAGAAGATTGGGAGTATCCTCCTGGTGGTACGAGGACTAAATAAAACTGGTGACTTCTTATAATGGACTGTAATACTATGAAACTTTACAAGGATAGCAAACAGATTAAAATTTAAAAGTGGCGAGAAAATCAATGTAGGTCGTTCAGTAGCGCGGACGACGACGCAGTGAGGTGCCGGTCAGCTGTCCTGCACGCTCGCTGCTCGAGGGCCCCCCCGCGACCGCAGCTACCACCCGCGGTTGCCCGGCGCGGCGTGATATTCTCAACACTTATTTACGCCCAAAGTTGCGATAAATTAACAAGAAAATTGTTGGCTCATAACTATATAATGGCTTTTTATTTTACTATTCTGTTTCCACACATACAACATTAATAATGAGACAAAACGATATCGATATCTTTGTATGCACAATGGCAAACAGTGGAGTAATAACCCCCGAAATTTGTATGGAAAAAATGTCGACTAGTTCCACCTTAACGCAGAGTAAATGTTCGAGAAACTTGGAGTTGGTTGTTGTAGATTGTCAGCTTGCATCAGTTGGGTCAAAAAATTACTAATTTATATAACATCACACCTGAATTGCCCGAAGGGTAAGGCAGAGTACCTATACATATAATAAACCAGTGTAAAATCTTCTTTAACCAATATCCTCTGACAAGAAGGTCAAAGATAATGAGTGTGTTTGATGTTGCCTTTTAAACACTGTCACAGTCTACACTAAACTATTGCCTAACTCAAAAGTGCCTTAAACAATGGTCATTAACTCAATATGTCCAAGCAAAAAGGGTCCAGTTTCCGTGATATAAAAAGTTTTGTAAAGTTGGGTGGAAAAAATTGCATTTCGCGATTTTAATTGATTATTAAAAATGCTCAATTATCTACAAATTCACATAGTAAATGATTTTATAACGATTTTTTCAGAATTTCATGTCTGATAAAAAAAATAGGTACCTAAGTGCCAGTTTTTGAATATTATTTTAATACTTACTATCAATTGGCTATAAATTCTAGATACCGAATCTAGTTTTAACTCAATACCCCACTGCTGGACCCTTTTTGCTTGGACGCCCACACATTTCTTTATTTTGTACACACGGCTACACATCAAGCTATACATTTCCAGTTTACCCTGACCTCTCATTGTAAGGAAATCCGAGATGATGATGAGATCGATCCGAGATCAGCGTATACTGTATCCGATTGATTTGTAGCCGTGCGTACGAAAGAGCAAAAAAAAATTGTTTTTCCTATTTAACAAAAACGGATTTAGGTACAAGATAGTTTCTGTTAATGTTGAAGTTAAAGCAAATAAAAAAACACGGTGTATATTGGCAAAGATAGGTACGTAAAACATGTGAGTTTATTTGCCTGTCACAGCACAAATAAAATCGTTAGCCTGTACAAAATTGTATTACTGGAAAGACAAAGAACAAAAACCATAAAGGGACAGTAAGTGCAAGAGTAACGAATTGCAAACAAGGATTTGGAAAGAGTGGAGAGATATCACAATAAATTGCATTGGACAGTTTCATCATGGGTGCCCTGACTTGCGATATGGCGCGCACATCTTACAAAATCATTTCTTTGTACAATATATTATGTGTCAGTCTCTAAAGGCTTACTGAACGGACACACAGATTAGACTATACAATGTGTAGTGTGACTAATTTTGACGAGTATGCTATTGTTATGGTGCTGTAGGATATTCTGACTACAATTTGTTTTTCTTCTTAACGAGTCGATGGAAATCTAAACAGTCAGCTCAGAATTTGGCAACGAGTTTGACACATTCAGTAGTGTCCATCAGTTCCTGTAATGTGCAGACAACAGGACACGCTGGACACGATATTAAGGGCTGGAGATCATCATCATCATTCTTAGAAAATACAAAACCAAAACAAGAGAAATATAAAATAATTAAATAAATTAAGCAATCAATCAACTCATCAATTGGTTTACGGCGAGCTACCCATGCTCGCCGTCCGCAAGCCCGCGCCTACGGTGGCCGGGAATCGGCTATCGATTCCTCCGCCCAGGGCGTCTCCTGCGGCGACTGAGGGCGTGAGGCTGCCTGTCCCTAACGCGTTCCACCTCCTCCTTCGCGAGCATTACTGTTTCGCAGAAGGAGGTGATGGCCTCCCATGCACTCTCCCTCTATGGCCTGGACCCTGCCGATCGATTCTGTTAAAATCTCACCGTGAAAAGTTAGATGAAGTGAGCTCAGAGTGAGCTGTCAATAGTGTCAATCACTAGCATCTTGGGTGGAATGACAGCTCACTTCACCTAAGTTTTCACGGTGAGATTTTTACAGAATAGGTTCGGACGCGAGAGATCGCCGCCGCCGATCGCCTCCGCAGGAACACGGCGGTGCTCCGCAAAAGCCGGGCACAACTCCACTATATGCTCCACCGTGTCCTCCGAGCGATCCACACAATGGTGACACCCGGGAAATATAGCTTGACTAAGGTGTATGCCAAACTTACGACCCAGTGGGTCCCGCTTAATGGCAAACGACATCGCGGCAGGTCCAGACGGAGGCGGCGGGATGAGCTGGACTTCTTTAATAAAGATTGGTCCTTGGCAGTTCTGGACAGAGAGAGGTGGAAAGAGAGTAGGGAGGCCTTTGCCCAATCAACTCAGCCTATCGCAGTCCACTGCTGGACATAGGTCTCTCCCAGTCTGCGCCACATCACCCTGTCCTCCGCCTTCCGCAGCCAGTCTGTCCCAGCCACTTTCTTCAGGTCGTCGTTCCATCTAGCTGGGGGGCGTCCCACACTACGCTTACCGATGCGCGGTCTCCACTCCGTCTGCTTCACCGGCCATCGGTCCTTCGACAAACATGGCCAGCCCACTGCCACTTCAGTTTGCTTATTCTGCAAGCTATGTCGGTTACTCCGTTTCTTTTCCGGATAACTTCATTCCTGATTTTATCCTTCAAAGAAACTTCGAGCATAGCCCGCTCCATAGCGCGCTGAGCGACCTTGAATTTGTGGACCAGCCCGACTGTTAGTGTCCACGTTTCAGCACCGTATGTCATAACGGGCAGGACGCACTGGTTGAAAACCTTGGTTTTGAAAAAATTGCGGGATAGGTGACGAAAAGACTTGACGAAGTTTTCCAAACGCTGCCCAACCCAATTGGATCCTGCTGTCGGCCTTTGCCCAGCAGTGGGACAATTATGGCTAGTAAAAAAAAAAGGTGTAGAGTTTGTGAAGTTAGGGCTTGTAGAGTTAGAAGCTTAGCTCTACATGAGATCTGATAGCCATATGGTCTCGTCTTGGCAACATTTTACATGAAAATATTTTTGGTGAGTTATAATTATTTTATTATATTCAGCAACTCAGAATTACTCTGTATACTCATAATAAAGTACCATGGCTGTAGTAAAATGTAAGTTCTTTTTCCCTTGTTTATGTGCCGGTTTCCAGGGCAGCTCATAGCAGCAGTAGTAGTGGTGGCCCAGAGGTAACAGTCCTCACTTACCAGTTGTAAGTCGCGGGTTCGAATCCAGCCGGGCGCATTACTTTTTGTCATTTATTTCATCACTACTACTCTCAAACCAGTTAAGGGAAACATCGTGAGGAAACCAGCACGCCTAAGAAACAAAAAAATCGAAAACGTGTGACATCCATCAACCCGTGCTGGGCCCGAGGGGAAAGCGTTTCCAAATTTTAAAAAAAAATAATTTTGGAAAAAAAATACCGTTCAAGAAAATTATGAATAATGAAGTAATGTATGTATGTAATTGTTATTATTATTTTTTATTATCAAATGAGTTAGCAAGAAATTTCACGCGAACGAAGTCGCGGGCAGAAGCTAGTAATAATACAATAAAGGTGAAGAGTTTGTTTGTTTGAACGCGCTAATCTCTGGAACTACCTGGACCTGGAACTACTACCAGTCGGATTTGAAAAAATCCTTTTGCATTTGATAGCCCAGTTCTTGAGGAAGTCTATAGGCTATTTAACATCACACTATGACCGAGGAGCCCAGCGAGGCGGGTGGAACCGCGGGCCACAGCTAGTATACTATATAATAGAATATAAGTAGAGGTTATAACAGTAGCGGTTACTATTAACCGTAACGAATTACTTTTAAATGCATCATTCGTTCTGTTTAAAATCTTCGATTTATCTAAAGTCTATTATTATTACATCAACAAGAAAAGATTTCTGCCAGTTTACACAATTATAATCGTGCCCGCGGAATCACAACGGGAAATTAAAAGAATTCTGTTGTCCAGGAAATGGGGCGAGATGAACGCATGAGCTGGTTCAAGATGGCGCTGGAAAAGAATACCTGGAAGATTGCGGGATGCCTTTGCCCAGGTATAGGAAAATATTAATAAACATAAATGTTTAAACATAGTAGTTCTTCTCTTCACTAGCAAGCTATTTTTCCATCAAAATCATTTCGGTAAAAAACAGGTTCCGAAAGAAAATACGTATTGTCAGCATTTGTAAAATTTATTGATATGGATATAGTACATTTTGATACAAGTGGAGAACGTTTGTTATTGCATTCGAGGCGGAATGAACACCCGAGCCGTAGGCGAGGTTGTTTTTGAGCCGACTACTGCAATAACAAATGTCCACGAGTATCAAACGACGACGTTTTTAATACACTTTTGAAGAAATAAAATAAAATAACTTAAAATATTTTTGTCATGAATTATTAGGAAACTATGATTTAAATTTACTTTTTTTTTCGCGCTTTGCTTTCGCCAGGTTGAAGGAGAAGCAAAGGTATAAAGCCGATTAAACAGCCTAAATGAATAATAGAAAATTCAAATATTTTCGAGTTTAGAACACAAATAAATGTTAATTTCTTAAAAGGTTTTTTTATTGTAACAATCATAGTTTTTGATGATATTCTATTTATAAACATTATATAAATATTCAAAAAATATTAACGCCGTAAAGCCGCATACCTCTTTGCCGAGATTTAAAAAAAACATTCACCTCCGAATAGAGAGTTGTGAATAGAGGCATTGAACCAATTTGAACTAAGTATAGGTATAAGTTATCTGTGGCAATTTTTATTCCAGCACACGTGCGGGAAAATGAAAAATCGCACGCATGTGAAATACCTACATTGCACTGTGAACCTAATCGTAGTGCGATATGAACCAGTTTTCGAGGAAGTGTATTGAAAAATATTTTTTTTAAATATAATCATTAAATTACGAAAATTTATTTTACAGTTATTTTAAACCCAGTACTAATACTATTATTCGCAAATCACCTACCAATGCCAAAGTTTTGTACCTACTTGCCTGAGGCCTAAAACCTCCTCAATGATTTTTTTTTAACAAATGCAAATTATTTGTCATAAAATCTTTAAGTAGGTGAAGGATATCAGAAAATATTATGATTCTCTATGGGTGTCTCTCAAAGGTGTGTGAAAAAAAAAAAATAAGTGAAAAAGTGAAGTGTAAAGTGTGAGATAGCGTGTGTGTGTGGCTTAAGGCGAGTATTGCTGCTAACTAGCGCTACCATTGAGAACAAAATCATAAGTCTGGAGATTATGGAACATTTTGTTTCCTATGCTCACATTTTGTATCTAAAAAATCAACTAAACCTAAGTTCGGCCGTTTTTTAGTGTTAACTGCTAAGGTTGAGTGAGCTAGTTGGCAGGAATACTCGCCTTAATAATAAATTTTAATTAATTATGAGAAACAAACTTTGCGCAGATGAGTATGACGCCTATCAAACCGCACTGGACCCGCGTGGAGGACCTTGTTCCACTCCCTCTCAGAGAGGAGGCCTGAATCCAATGAGTGGGAACATTATAGACTGATAACCCAGGGTTTTATTTATTTATTTATTTATTTTTATTTTTATTAAGGTTAACCAACAATTGCTTACACCAGTACATTAACAGCTTATTATTTACAATAGGACACAATTGCGGGTGCAACAATTAATTACAGGTTAACACCGCTAGCACAAAAAAACAGTGGTAAAACCATTAATTTACGACAGATTCATAAAAATACAAGTGAATAAAATGTTAAAACTAAATTAATAAATTATATCGTAACGAGTAAACATGATAAAAATCAAATAATAATTGATATGAAAATTAGATAATAAATTACACTCAGATAAAAATAAATTACATTTTAGGACATTACTTACGGATTTTATTTTCAGAAATGATAATATTGTAGGTATAACTGGGGCCCTGGTAACACGTACCTACCACAGGCGATTTCAAGCATCAGTCCCTCACAAATATAAACTTATCTTTAAGCTAGTTTTAAGCACTGTAACTGAAGATTTGTAAAGAGAAAATAAATACACCTAAGTCATCATCTGCCTAGCCTTTTCCCAACTATTTTGGGGTCGGCTTCCAGTCTAACCGGGTTCAGCTGAATACCAGTATTTTACATGGAACGACTGTCTATCTGACCTCCACAATCCAGTAACTGGGTAATACTATACCCCTTGGTAAGACTGGTTGTCAGACTTTCGGCATTCTGACGACCCGTAACGACAGTCAAGGATCCACGAATGACAGCCGGGACCAACGGCTTAGCGTGCTTTCCGAGGCACGGAGCAGTCTCGATAAATAAAGATGGTCACCCATCCACAGACCAACCCCAGCAAGTGTAGCTTAACCTTGGTGGACCGACCCGTGCGGCTGTTATTAATTAGCCACGAGCTTCTTAATAATAAATGTTAATTAATTATGAGAAACAAACATTGCGCAGATGAGTGTGATGCCTATCAAACCTGGACCCGCGTGGAGGACCTTGCTCCACTCTCTCTCACTGACAGGAGGCATGAGTGGGAACATTATAGACTGATAACGTATTTTCAGACATGATAATGTGTAGGTATAACTTTTATCGTCGAGTGCATCAAAGGCATAATCAGCGAGTAATGTTCCCACTGCGGGGACACAGGCCTCCTCTCGGTGAGAGCGAGTGGGCCTTATAATACACTACGCGGGCCCAGTGCGGGTTGGTAGATGACACATGTCTTCGAATTTTTGGTTCTAGGACATGCCGTTTCCCTCACGATGTTTTCCTTCATAGTTTTGAGAGCAGTGGTGGTGGTGAATTTACACAAAATAAAGCGCTTGCCTGGGTTTGACACTACGACCTACAACTCGTAAGGCGCGGCCATTAGGTACCACTGGGCCACTACTGCTCACAATAAAGGCAAATTTCCAAAATTCGGTGTTTTTTCCTTGTTACCTAATAAACTAACCTTATGCTGGATCAGCGGGATCCATTAAAATCCCTAAAGTTTTCCATCATGTGATTGAAATCTTTCTCCTGGACTCGTCAAGCTCCGTTGCCTGGGCACTTCTGGTAGTCGCCACTGTTCATTAGAATAGAATAGAATAGAATGCTCTCTATTATGCACACCATTAAAATCATCTGCATCACGATCATTTAAATCATCATTCATTCTGGCTTTCAAGAGCTGTAATTAAGGGAACAGGGTGGCGGGCTTGGAATAAAAATGTGCTGAAAATGGCTATAAAAACATTTTAGTGAGTACTTCCACTTACAGCAAGAGCTGCCCTAGGATTACCAGGACTCTGGAAAAATTCACAAAAAAAATGTAGCCCCTTCCAGAATCATTTAGACATGCATAATAATTATATTTTGGCAAATGGCCTTGGTGAAAAAAAAAATATCTTCACAACCCTTACCACCCTCTGTATCCACCCCAAAAATTTTACCCGAATCCAACCCCAACTTTCTATCAAGAAAAATAGAAACGTATTCTAATACAATCCCTGTGCCACAGTCACTGTTAAGACATAGCCGGGGTTGTGAAACACGCCGGTCGAGCCGTTCAGACTCTCAGTAGTGAACGAGCCACGGTAACATTTGTGCAACTCCTGCGCACACGACCTTCGCAACGGCCTTGGGTAAGTGGCGCAACTGAACTTGACCTTCGTTAATTTTATATTTTATTTTTGATAGATGAACGGTTATTTTTGGAGGGCCGTGACTTTGTTTTTGAATTTCGATTGTTTTGAGTTTTCGTATGTCAATTGCGGATACTAATATCCGCAATCGAAACCTTTTCGGATAAACGGTCAAAATAATCCCTTGATACTATCCCCAATTGACATTAGTGTTAGTTGACATTAGTGTCATTGACATTAGTGTCAATTACAGATAGTATCAAGGTATTATTTTGACCGACCCTAAAAGGTCGTTCTATTCCATGAATTCTTTATTTAAATCGGATCTATTATAGTTTAATTTGATGTATAAAATTATATTAGTCATGCATCGGTAATTGTACAATCTAGCCATTTGTGGTAGGTCAGCGTTTGATGGTTGTTAATATAATGTAGTACCAATAACACAAGCATTAGGTTGCTTAGCTTGGGACTAGATGGCGTTGTGTGAAATGTCCAAGGATATTTATATTAATAAGAATTTTAACTTTCGCTTTTCATGAGTTTATGCGTTTTGTTGGTGGAAATGGAGTTAGTTTATTAATTTATATTGTGTTTGGGATGTTTTTTTATGTCAAATAGTAATCACGCAATTTTTGGAAGTAGTAGGTACCTACTTAGCTCAGTAGTGGTTCCGTACTACCCAAAGGGTAAAACGGGACCCTATTACTAAGACTCCGTTGTCCGTCTGTCTGTCCGTCTGTCACCAGGCTGTATCTCATGAACCATGATAGTTTAAATTTTCACAGATGATGTATTTCTGTCGTTGCTATAACAAAAAATACTAAAAAACAGAATACAATAAATATTTGAGAGGGCTCCCATACAACAAACGTGATTTTTTTTGCCGTTTTTATAGATAATGGTCAGGAGCCCTTCGTGCGCGAGTCCGACTCGCTCTTGACCGGTTTTTATAATACACAGCTGTAGTCATCATAAAAAATAACTGCTAAGATTAATGTTAGAATAATCAGTCGATTAATCAACACGTACAATGTTGTTTTATAGTATAAACATCATAATAACACAATGTATTTTATGTATGTTTTATGTCGACATTAGCTATGTGAATAATATTTTTTACACATACTTACTTAATGAAGTTTCGCAACCCAATTTCATTTGCCGTTTAATTTTTAACTTCAATTATTTTTTATAAATTTGGAATTATTGTTACAACAGGATTATGATAAATATTATAATTAATATATTTAACTTTTTTATATAATTTATGTGAACGTAATGACGTCGAATACCTACCAACAGATGTCTCTATTTTATTTACACGAAAATTATTGTCATGCACGCGAAGACATGTCATAACATCTGAAGTGAAGGGTCAAGGTTGAATATACCTACTAACGTGGTAGATACACAGTTTAGATGGTGAACAGTAAAGCAAGACATGGGTGACTTTAGCTCTCTGAGAAATAATAAGAGGCTTTCAGCTGACCTAGATTACAATAAATATATACCTGCTGACCTAGATGAGATAGTGATGGTATTTATTTTAATTTATTAATTTTTTATTAATCGAGTTATGTTTTTTTTTTTTGTTTATTTACCTAACTAACTGGGTAATACGATACACCTTGGTAAGACTGGTTGTCAGATTTTCGCTGGGCTTCTGACGACCCGTAACGACTGTCAATGATCCACGAGTGATAGCCGGGACCAATGGCTTAACGTGCTTTCCGAGGCACGGAGGAGTCTCGGTATGTAAAGATGGTCATCCATCCACTGACCAACTCCGGTAAGTGTAGCTTAACCTGATGGATCGACCCGTGCGGCTGTTATTACTTAGCCACGAGCTCCTCATAAGTAAACAATAATATTACTAAATTTACGAATTGTTCGATGGAATCTGTTGGTTATTAATCGGCCTACAAATTATATTAATTCCTGGTAAAAGTATCTTTTTTTTTTATCTTTTTATGTTAATTACCTATGTTTTACAATTAAATTATTTCTATTTCTATTATTAAGATAAGATAAGACAAGATATTTTATTTTGCAAACATGGGTAGGTACAAAAGATGGTGACATAAAAATATAAGTAGCAACAACTATATTTAACCAGATGATGGCATGCAAAAGTACAAGATTCTAAAACACATACACATATATATTTGTTGTTATAGCGGTCATAGTAGTAGATACGACAATCCCTATGAAAATTTAAATTGTCTACGTATCAAAAGATACAGCCCCTGTGACAGACGGACGGACGGACAGCGGAGTCCCGTTAACACCCTTTGTTAATGGAACCCTAAAAAGATGTTCAATCATACAATAATTTATAGGGTGTTAATGAATTTACTCTAAAAACTCTTTATGGAGTGCTTTAGACGATCGACTAAAAAAAACTTTTAGGACCAACTTTGAAATTGCGAAAAAAAAATCAGCTGTTCCGTACATTTTGACGAGATACGCGAACATAAATGTAGGCAACATCAGAATTTTTTTTCGCCGTTTCAAAATAAGTCTCACAGTAAAAGTGATTTAGTTCGATGGTCTAAAGCACTCCTTAAAATTTAATAGAGTATATTTTATAACACCATAAATAGAAATCTGTTGCTGAGCGGATTTGATTAAATTTTCAAGGACATCTAGCTTAGGATATTGCTGTAAATAATTTATTCAAATACATGCTGATATTTTTAGCAGCAATATAATTTTTAGTGTTGACATGAGAACAAACACAAAAGATTATCTATTGCATCTTTTTTTGAGTTTTTTTTTAGCATTCTAACAAAGAATTAAAAAAAACCATACAGTTAAAAACTTTTGATATGCCAATATTAACCTAGCTAAAAAAAAAACAATTATTGTAACTGAATTTTTTCCCAAAGTTACAACCCGTGGATCATTAAAACTTGTGATCCATGCCAAACTTTTTAGAGTTTTTTTTAGCATTCTAACAAAGAATTTTTAAAAATCCACACATTTAAAAACTTTGGATATGCCAATATTAACCTAACTAAAAAAACGGGTCAAGAGCGAGTCGGACTCGCGCACCGAGGGTTCCGTTCCGATTTCTGAAAAAGTGTGCTATTTAGAGACATCGTTTTATTTTTCCTGTAATCTTTACATAAACTTCTATCACATAGAATTATTTCAGATTTTTCTCTTTGTAAACTTCGGAGATAAGAGGGGGGGGGGAACGATATTTTTTTTACATTTTTCATCAGAAGTCGCAAAATATACGGTCTAAAAAACAGAAAAAAAAGTTTGAGAATGTGCAAACAGCGTTCTTTCATATGATACCCCACATGCCCTAGTAGCCCTACTTTGATTTTTTAAGACCCCCTTTCAGTCCCTGTTGCAAATAAAATATAAATATTTTAGTCTCTTTATTATTTGCAAAATAGTTGGGTCAACGTCATCTAAAACTATTCTAAATTTCAAGTTGATAGCATCAGTATTTCTTGAGATATCCAGCTGTGACAGACAGACAGACAGACTGAGTGACACCATAAGGGTTCCTTTTTTACCATTTTGGTACGGAACCCTAAAAACTCAATGGTTGTAATTGATTTTTTTTTCCAATGGCACAACCAGCGGATCATTAAAACTTGTATTACTGTTTGCACCGTACTATGGGGGTCACAGCACAGTATAATGGTTTTGCAGACTCAATTACGGCAAACTTAATGAGTTCTCGTCACAAATAAAAACAATGTGACAGTGACACATGTCTCTTTGTAATATATTATTGTCTCACCGAGTTCTTTTACAAGGTTCCTATATGTAGACCGCGAGTGAAAGAAAATCTTTTGTATGAATTTGACTTGAATAAGGGGGGCTAAAACGGTCACTTTGGCAGAATCATAATAGGATAATAGGTATTATAGAATCATATTTGAAATCGTAAAACGGTCACAAACTGACAATTCATAATTTATCTGCGTACAATTCATAGCACGCATTTCATCTGTTTGACAGTTTTGTATGGAGATTCGTAAAATGGTCCACAAATTATGAATTGCTTTATTGAAGTTTAATGTCAAATAGCACAATCATAATAAATTGCTGGGAATTCAAAAAATGAATTGCTTTTAGAGGAATTGCTTAATGTGCCCGTTTTAGGCCCCAATATTTAATTTTTGAACGGCAACAAGATTACACTGATTTTTGATGTAAATATCAAATACTCTGCGTTTTTAGGGTTCCGTACATCAAAAGGAAAAAACGGAACCCTTATAGGATCACTTCGTTGTCCGTCTGTATGTCTATCAAGACTCTTTTTCTCAGGAGCGCGTGGAGGTATCAAGTTGAAATTAATATCAAATACGTAGGTCTATGGTCCCTTGGAGTCTTAAAAAAAAGATTTAATTTATTATTAAGTACTTAAGTAAGGGCTTCGCACTCGTGCTTGTCGGAAATTATCCCACAGGAACGTACTACCGGGAAAAAAAATCCGATTCTACCCTTGTGCCAAATTTCATCCAAACCCCTTCAGCCGTTTCAGCATGAAAGCGTAACAAACTCACTTTCGCATTTATAATATTTAGTTAGGATTATCTTACTTTGGTATGAGATTAGATGAGATGAGAATGGTAAGAGGAATGTGTGGTGTTACACGAATGGATACAATAAGAAATGAGTAAATGGGCATTTTCGTCAAAATGTCTACCAACCCACTTATGGGATGTCCCATACATACAAGTTGCAAATAATTAACATTTTTATAACATAGAAGTGTCGAGTAATTATTAAATAGTTCCAAAAGACTAGTTTTCTTTTTTACTTAAATTGCCAACAGAAATTAAAAAAAAAGTAACAAAATTAAATTCTGAAATGTGGCATCTTACGTCTTGCAGTACTGTCCTTATTATTTGGTAACGGTCATGACCAAAACGTATCTAAGTTATTATTTATTTGCATATATTATTTGAAATAAACTCCATATAATAAAAAAAAAACATACCTAGCAAAATTCGTAAAATGTATCATTCGACTAAATCAAGAATTTGCTAAAATATCCAAAACAATATTAGTAAGCTGTTTTCAAAGTAGGTAGCAGTTTAAAAAAAAATGCCCAAATAAGAGGTTTGAAAGTGGCACCGGTGACTGAAAAGTTGTGCGGAAATCGGTTGTCCTGGTATGTGCATGTGATGCGGAGGAATGAGGAAAATGTCCTGAGGAAAGTTTTGAGTATGAATGTCGATGGCTATAAGAGCAGGGGAAGACCAAAGACACGATGGATGGACTGTGTGAAAGATGACATGGCTAGAAAGGGGGTGACTACCGAGATGACGACTAATAGAGAAGTATGGAAAAAAGGACATGTTGCGCCGACCCTAAATAGATTGGGATAAGGGCAGGAGAATGAAATGATGATCTTACTTTGGTAATGATATATTCCTACTATCAAGCTATTGCAAAACTAACTATAATGTAAAATGCAGGTTCAGTATAATATATTTAACATTTGCCGGCAATAGTCAACGACCTGCCTAATGTATGCACTATTGCAGTATAAAACCGCTCGGCTGTTTCTGGAAGTGATTGCTACATACTTCTGGTGGATGTGTCTAACGGTAATGTACTTAGTGATTAGTGCAATAAAGGTCTTGAAATAATGTATTGAGTAGAATAATTACAATATTAATCCTTGTCCGCTCGCGAACACATTTTATGAAGTTGTTGGGTCGTTAGCCGTCTTTTTCCTGGTGTGTAACTGCTCAGATCCTTGCCTGCACGACGAACCCTGCACTGTAAATTAATTTTTACCCGTCTACGGCGAAGCAAAAAGGAGGGTTATGATTTTGACCAGTATGTATGTATGTAAGTATGTATGTATGTATGTTCATCTGTTCCCTCATAACTTCTAAACTACTTGTCATAATTTGACAAATGAGGTATTTTTAGAAGCTTCTTGATCGTCCGCTAGTTATAGGCTATGTGATGACACATTTAATTGAATATGGCGCCCTCTAGCGGACATAAAGTCACGAACTGAAACAAAAACATTTTTAATGATGCCGTGTTTGGTATCAAATGAAAGGGTTTAATTAGCACATTTCAAAAATATGTATGTTGTTAGCTGTTGCTCGCGGCTTTGCTTGAAATCACCCGATAGCTACAAATAATTTCTAAAACCACGCCTCAGACCTGAGCCAAACATAATTTTCTCTACAAACCTACATAAAATACATTATATAATAATTATTCTTCTATTTAAAATTTAAATTGGCTTTAAAATAAACGAAATTATAACCCCAAAATAGTTTAAATAAAAAGTAAGTTTAAAAACTAAAACCCGACTACTGAAAAATCACGCTCTAAAAACTAAAACCCGACTACTGAAAAATCACGCTCTAAAAACTAAAACCCGACTACTGAAAAATCACGCTCTGAAAACTAAAACCCGACTACTGAAAAATCACGCTCTGAAAAGAATGAAACAAGAAAATATTCTCATCTGAAATTAGAAAAAGACACACAAATTAAAAATCCGGAGTCACACGTCACGGGCACAATTCGAACAGATTACGTGTGACTCCGGATTTTTAATTTGTGTGTCTTTTTCTAATTTCAGATGAGAATATTTTCTTGTTTCATTCTTTTCAGAGCGTGATTTTTCAGTAGTCGGGTTTTAGTTTTTAGAGCGTGATTTTTCAGTAGTCGGGTTTTAGTTTTTAGAGCGTGATTTTTCAGTAGTCGGGTTTTAGTTTTTAGAGCGTGATTTTTCAGTAGTCGGGTTTTAGTTTTTAGAGCGTGATTTTTCAGTAGTCGGGTTTTAGTTTTTAAACTTACTTTTTTAGTTTATCGCCTTTGTTTGACTTAGCAAAATGCGAGTGAAAATCCAACCTTTTAGTTGTAGAAGTTAGAAGCTCGTGGCTAAGTAATAACAGCCGCACGGGTCGATCCGTCAGGTTAAGCTACGCTTGCCGGGGTTGGTCAGTGGATGGGTGACCATCTTTACATAACGAGATTCCTCCGTGCCTCGGAAAGCACGTTAAGCCGTTGGTCCCGGCTGTTATTCGTGAATCTTTGACTGTCGGTACGGGTCGTCAGTAGCCCGAAAGTCTGACAACCAGTCTTACCAAGGGGTATCGTATTACCCAGTAACTGGGTTGTGGAGGTCAGATAGGCAGTCGTTCCATGTAAAATACTGGTATTCAGCTGCATCCGGTTAGACTGGAAGCCGACCCCAACATAGTTGGGAAAAGGCTAGGCAGATTGATAGTTGTAGAAGTTCTCTGGGTATTTCTAATGACATGAAAATACTACCTACAAACTCCAAAGCAAATGTTTTTCTCCATATTCGGATGTGAGTTTAAAGTATTCCCTGCTAAGTTTCTTACGACATTCAATCAAGATTCGCTCTTTGGCTTTGCCGTCTAAGGCCCGTTTTCACTAACATTAAGTGTCATCTAAATGAAATGCCTCAATATTATTACACTGTTAGATTTTCAACTCTCGGCGTTGGGCCGAGCTTTGAAAATCCAACACGGGCGGGCTATTTAGGCAATACGCTTAGATGTCACCGAGTGTTAGTGACATTTTTTTACTCATAATACTTTAATTAAATAATTTCCTTGATCATAAAAAAAAGACTATTGTATGGGTAGGTCAAATATAACAAGAAAATTAATTGGTAAAGGTCAATATAAGGCCCCTCGCCCACGGCGACTATTTGTAGCGATGCTGTCGCGCGTTTCGTAAACGCGCGACAGCATCGCTACTCGAATCGACTCGTGGTGTAGGCGAGGGCAAACAGCTAGCACCGCATCGCGACGACATCGCTACAAAAAGTCGCCGTGAGCGAGGGCCCTAATAAGTTGTCTTAACAATTGAATGTAACATGTTATTAGTAATGTGTTAGATTACAGCGTCATTGTTATTGGAAGATTTGTAGTTAATAAAAAAAAACAAACTTACGTGGCGATGATAACTTCCGGGTGGAAAACTGTATCCTCAATATTGCTATTTATAAAACCACTTTGGAGATGCCCCTAGCCTGGACAAGTATACAGGGTGTAAGTGTAAATAGTGGCAATCTTTTAAGGGGTCATTGTACTCATCATTATGAACAACTTTTATTATGGGACCAAACCTGAAATCGCGAATAAAAAATTACAACAAATACTAAAAAACAATAAAATAAATATATAAGGGGGCTCCCATACAACAAACGTGATTTCTTTTCATGGTACCTACGAAACCCTTCGTGCGCGAGTCCGACTCGCACTTGTCCGGTTTTTTTGCTGTAAGAATGCAATAAGAAATAATGACCCTATATTTTAAAATATGAAAAACAAAAAAAAATGTGTCATTAAAAAACACACTGTTTTTAAAGCCATTGAATAAAAACCTTGTTGTTTAGTGTGGCAATACAGCAGAGAGTTCTAAGTCGCCACTATAGTACCAGCCGTCAAGGTCAGTTTTACTCTAATGAAAAGGGTGAATAGTGAATACAATTGGTTGTTGACTCCACTCTAATGTCGCGGCCACACTAACGGAAAATGACGTTGATTATCGCGATGAAGGACGTTGGCCGTAGGTGTAGCCACCACTTTTTGGAACGAAGTTCCTTATCGCGCGTTGTGAAAGGGGGCTAGACGCAAAAAATTCTCACGAAAAGTTGTCACGACACTTTTTGCTATAGTAAGCTATTGTAAGCCGTGCGGCGTGCGCATGTTTCTCTGTCTGTCTCTCTCTCTCTCTCTTATAGAAAGCAAGCCAGATATTTTCATTTCTATTTCGCATTGAACAGTGTGGTGTCGCGATGATGATGATGATGATGATGATGATGATGATGATGATGATGATGATGATGATGATGATGATGATGATGATGATGATGATGATGATGATGATGATGATGATGATGATGATGATGATGATGATGATGATGATGATGATGATAAGTATAAAAATAAAATTTTATCACAATTCCTTCACTAATTAATCGAAAGGAACTTCGTTCCATCCGGGTGTCTCTTGACACCTCTCAAGTTTTTTTTTTTTTTTTGTGGATGGGAAATCATCAAATGACTTCTCCCGCTCTGGGTGGAGCGAAAAGGCGTGTCAGACTTTTACTGACTAAAAACCACCCGTGTTCCTTCAGTTGCCTATGCCAGGGCCACGGTATCTCTTTCGAACAAGCCGCGACCCCGGCGGCATCGGCCCTATTGGACCCTATCATTGCTGAATAATTTGACCGAATCTTGACCGAATTTATCTACCGCGAGGTTTATGGCGATGATGGGCGTTGACGTTGACGTTAGTATGGCCAGGGCATGAGTGCGTCACACTCGACGCCATTATTATGTGTCTCGTATTTGAGCTTGTTGCCTCAATCGCTCATAGATGTTATGACACGAGGTATTTTCACTCTTATTTCGTGTCGGAATGAGGATGAAGAGCTCGTGGGTAGTAATAACAGCCGCACGGGTCGATCCGTCAGGTTAAGCTACGCTTGCCGGGGTTTGTCCGTGGATGAGTGACCATTTTACATACCGAGACTCCTCCGTGCCTCGGAAAGCACGTTAAGCCGTTGGTCCCCGCTGTCGTTCGTGGATCTTTGAGACAGTGGTCTCGAACCTACCGATTTTTCGGTATTTCTGCCTACATAGGTAGGCTCTGTTATACCGAAATATTTTTTTCAATAAATAAACGAATTTGATTGAATATTGTATTTTTTTCTCAAATACCGATTTTTGGTACAAATATACCGATTTTACCGGCAATTGTACCGATCTCGCTCTATGACATTCGAGACCACTGCTTTGAGAGTCGTTACGGGTCGTCAGAAGCCCGAAAGTCAGCCAACCAGTCTTACCAAGGGGTATCTTATTACCCAGTTATTTTATTTCGCTTAAAAGTCGAGTGAATTATTAGCAAGAGTTTATTTGAGGCTCTCAGAAACCGGGCAATAGTCTATCAGATTGTCAATATGTGTTATCCTGTTGTTTCCCTTGGTTAAGATATCAAGTAAAAGACCTTGATAGTTTAAGTTGATCAATCAGTCAACTCAATATCAAAATACATAATTAATTATATCTTTGCTGATAATTTGGATAGTAATAAATCAATGTGCAATCACAAATGCAACCGTATATTACGAATCCTTTGTGTTACTAAGACCAAAAAAAGAAAGTAAAAAAATTAACTGACGAAATTGTTAGGTTTCATGACTCGAATTTCCGGCATAATGTAACATCAACCAAATGTTACTTTGAAGTTACAAAATCGTTATTTTGTGTTAGATTCGCAACAGTTTACATCAGTTTTATCTCGTCGACGATATACTTTTTTCCTTTTGGTTACTATTTTGGCGCAGTCGAGTGCAGTCGGGGGCTATTCATTTCTTAACGATGCCATCTTATTTCTTAACGATGCCATCTTTGCATTGGTTATAAGAATGTTTTGACGGTTGAATGTATTATGTAAAGGTGATGCAACTAGTTCTTATTTTTGAATTAGTGAACTAAACTGGCATTTGGTCTGGCAACTGTCTGATATTATGCTGCTCATGTAAGCACTTGGGCGATTGTGTAATTTCGGTATTAGATATAGGTAAGATCGCGATATGATGCGCTATGTACCGTTGCCACTGTTATGAGCGCCACGGAACAAGAATTCGTTGCCATCAATGCGCATGTGATCTAGAAAGAAAGAAAGAAAACACATTTATTTAGCACAGACTAAATTAAAGAGGCATCTAACGAGTTGCTTAAAAAATACATGGTAGGTATGGTATGGTATGGAGGAGCTCGTGGCTAAGTAGTAACAGCCGCACGGGTCGATCTATCAGGTTAAGCTACGCTTGCCGGGGTTGGTCATTGGATGGGTGACCATCTTTACATACTAAGACTCCTCCGTGCCTCGGAAATCCGTTGGTCCCGGCTGTCATTCGTGGATCTTTGACAGTCGTTACGGGTCGTCAGAAGCCCGCTTGACACTTTAAAAGAAACACCCCGTATGATGAAATTGGGAGCTAATTATATGTAGAGACACAGAATTAATCACCAGGCTGTTATATCGGTCACTAACCGACGAAAATAAAAGGAGGTTCTCAAGTCGAGGCGTAATTTTTTTTATGTAAGTATATGTGACCACGCTTAACTTTTCACACAGTAGTCCGATTTGAACGGTTCTTGTTTTATTTGGGAGGGTATACCTCGAAGTTAGTCACATTTCAAATGTATTAACTTTGCTTAGGTAGTTTTTGAGTTAGCTTCAATAATACGTATTTTTCAGGTAGCGGTTTTTTATCTTGAAACTGGAACATAACACCACAGTATAATAATGAAACAGTAAGTTCAAAATCTTAATCAGTCTCTGTTACATTAGTTCGAGCGCGCGGCATATACAAGATGTAATATAAATAACACACAAACTCTTAAGGGGTCATTGTACTTATCATTTTGAACAACTTTTACTATGGGACCAAACCTGAAATGGCGAAAAAAAAATCAGCTGCTCCCTACATTTTGACGAGTTTGATGTTCATAAAATGTACTGAACAGCTGATTATTTTTCGCGATTCCAGGTTTGGTCCCATAGTAAAAGTTGTTCATAATGATGAGTAGGTACATTGACCCCTTAAGAGGTTGTGCGTTATTTATGTTACACCTTGTATATGGCAGTACACACGGACGGACACGTATTCATCTACCGAGTGGCCATAGGTAATTAATTCAAGATCACTGCCCAGATATAATACTGTATTATTATTATACTGTGATAACACTGCTGATTAAAATGAGGAATATACCTAATATTAATAATATTTTAGTGGAAGAACTTTTATGGAGAAACAACTTATTTTTAAATCATCATCTTCATCATCATTTCCGGCGAAAACATCCACTGCTGGACAAGCCTCCCAATTGTATGTATTTTTAAATGTATTAAATTAATACCTACAGCCAAAAAGGCTACAGTTAAGTTAATTGATATGCTTTTATTATTTCTGCTAATTGATTTTGACATTATCAGATTAAAAATTAATTGGCAGTAATATTTTGCCAACTAAAATAACCTATTGCATAAATTAATTTAGTCATTATAACGAAATAAGTTGTAATATATATTTTCTATAAAGTGAATTGAGGCTAGCGCAGACTAGGGCGGTCGCATTGCAAAAGTCCTCATCCATCCTGCTGACTGACTGATTGACTGACTCATCAGCGTCCAGCCCAAACCCTTGGACCTAGAAAGCTGAAATTTTGCACAGAGGTTCCCTTTATAATGTAGATAAGGAATAAGGACAGAATACCCGGTAGTAGGTTCCCTTGGGATATTTTCCGGGGAACACCAACCAAATCTCGGGGTGCCCAAATTTTGCCCGTAACCTCAAGGTCGATGACCCTGAGGTCAAGGTCAGTGACTTTAGGAGAATCACAGATCTTGACTTTCAGAATTTTGACCTTGACCTTAAGGTCAATGATCCTGAGGTCAAGGTCAGTGACCTTGAGGCGTCCCATGATGTTTCCCCACCCTATTACTCCCACATCCCACCCGATCCCGAATTTTTCCAAGCCTTTTTTTCATAGTGCCCCGTTACCTACACTCCAACCATTTCCCGACAACCACGCGGACGAAGCCGGACCAACGCACACCAGGCGGGCCACACCGCACTTTTATGTATGAAAACGCATTGCGCTATGTACCGTTGCCACTGTTATGAGCGCCACGGAACAAGAATTCGTTGCCATCTCAATGCGCATGTGATCTAGAAAGAAAGAAAGAAAACACATTTATTTAGCACAGACTAAATTAAAGAGGCATCTAACGAGTTGCTTAAAAAATACATGGTAGGTATGGTATGGTATGGAGGAGCTCGTGGCTAAGTAGTAACAGCCGCACGGGTCGATCTATCAGGTTAAGCTACGCTTGCCGGGGTTGGTCATTGGATGGGTGACCATCTTTACATACTAAGACTCCTCCGTGCCTCGGAAATCCGTTGGTCCCGGCTGTCATTCGTGGATCTTTGACAGTCGTTACGGGTCGTCAGAAGCCCGCTTGACACCTTAAAAGAAACACCCCGTATGATGAAATTGGGAGCTAATTATAGAGACAGACAGAATTAATCACCAGGCTGTTATATCGGTCACTAACCGACGAAAATAAAAGGAGGTTCTCAAGTCGAGGCGTAATTTTTTTTATGTAAGTATATGTGACCACGCTTAACTTTTCACACAGTAGTCCGATTTGAACGGTTCTTGTTTTATTTGGGAGGGTATACCTCGAAGTTAGTCACATTTCAAATGTATTAACTTTGCTTAGGTAGTTTTTGAGTTAGCTTCAATAATACGTATTTTTCAGGTAGCGGTATTTGAATTTGTGTGGGGTACAACAACTAAAAAGTGAAAAATAATTTTAATTTCGGAAGTTGGTATTGTATTTTCGTGTTTGCCACCGTCTTCCAAAACTAAAGTTATCTAATTGTAGTGTTTTTTTTTTTGGAAGTCGGTTGTTTTTTTTTCTTTGTATTTTTTTGAAGGACTACCTAAATTATTAAAGATTGAAAGACTACCTATTAACAACTATTGCTTAGCTACAATAATCGTCCTTAGACTGACCGATACTGAAAAAAAAAATATTGCAAAGATTTGTATTAAAAGTGACGAATTAATGCACGTAATCAAAGAATGCAGTAACTTTAGATAAAAATCACACAGAACAGTCTGCAATGTTGCAAATAATTGCAAATTTTTCGCGGTCGTATTTTGTAACCTCTTACCTCTGTAACGTTACGTAACGCGTCGCGTTTCAGTAACGTTTTGGTAAGTTAGTGCTAACGCGGACTTACCAGTTGCAAGTGATAATTAAGGGCGTGTTCTATGCTTAGTAAACAAATATTAACATGTGTATTGAAAAAGTTTGCGCGTGTTGAAATTGTGTTAAGTGCGTGTGAGTATGTACCTAACGCTTGTTTATTTTGTCTATAATATTCAAGGTTGCAGTTTTTTAGGGTTCCGTACCTCAAAAGGAAAAAACGGAACCCTAATAGGATCACTCGTGTGTCTGTCTGTCCGTCTGTCACAGCCAATTTGCTCCGAATCTAATGGACCGATTAAGTTGAAATTTGGTACACATATGAATTGATTTCTGTGACCCAAACACGTACGGCTAAAGTAAATAAATTAATTTTGAATATGGGGTCCCTTTAAGGGGCATATAAGAAAATTAATAAAAAAAGTTTTGCAAACTGTACCGTATGACATATCAAATGAAAGGGCTTACTATGAGGGTCTCAAACATTTTTTTTTTATAATTTTAAAATAAATAGTTTTAAAGTTATTTAAGAAAATAGACGAAAATTGACCATTCCCCCCCCCCCCTTATCTCCGAAACTACTGAGGCTAAAATTTTGAAAAAAATACAGAAAATAGGTCTGTACCTGTAGATTACAGGAAAACCTATAAGAAGTTTATGGTCTTAAAATAACATGGTAAATCTCTCAATATTGTGAGTACTTACATTTACTGTTGGAATGTATGGGAGAACATGTTTTTCAACTATAATGTTAAGTTTGTTATTAGGATAATTTTCATCCCAACTACGGAACCCTTCATTGTGCGTAGTCCGACACGCACTTGGCCGGTTTTCTAAATTTTATTTACTTGTCCATATTCTACACTTATGATTAGTCATGTGAGTCATGATAGTCAATAGCGAAAAAAAAAGTACCTTCAATTTTTAACCGACGAAAAAAAAGTTTCTCAAGTCTACAAGTATTTTCTTTTTTTTTTTTGACACGCATTACTTTTGTACAGACTAGTCCGAGCGCCATATTGTGATGATTTAGCAAAACTGCGCCTTGTTTACACATTTGCAAAGGCAGTGACATATTTTAACAAAAACAAATTCCAAAAATAGAACTAAAATGGATAAGTTTAACACTACAAAACTTTGCAAGCCGTTTATTTCTAGTTTCAGTTGACAGTTAGAGGTCATTGACGATCCTATTTTTAGTTGAATCGCATTATTTTATTCGCTACAGTTGGTTCCATGTAAAATTTATTAGAGCAGCTGTGCTTGGGTACTTTTTGAGTTAGCTTCAATAATACGTTTTTTTTTTTTTCCCACTTTTTATATAGATGATGTTCTAATTTCTTTTGCAGAAAACCGGGTGATAAAAATATAGATTGACAATAACAGTACCTTATTCACACAAATATTTGCTAATAATTACAAATTACAATTCTTACGTATTATATGTTTTGAGCCGCATATCTACACCCAGGGTTTTACACTAAAAAGTAGGATTAGCCCTGAAATTAAATTACCTTTAGTTAAAATTAAAGAAGTAAAGAACCGGTCGATGTAGCGACGATTTTTGGGAGGCCTATATAAAGCAGTAGACGTCTTTCGGCTGAAATGATAATGATAATTAAAAGAATCACAATTTAGAAAAAAGCAAACCCCAGGCAGCAATTCAGAAACAATAGGACCATTTCTTTACCAATACTATTTAGTGTGAGGGCTCGAACCTCACAGGCCCTCACAGAGGGTTAGTAGCTTCGCTATAATGAAAGAGGTAAACGGGAGATCGAAAGGCTGACGCCGTTAGTTTATTACTTACTAGCTGCGCCCCGCGGTTTAGAACGGGATAAAAGGTAGCCTGTGTTAATCTAGGGTATAAGCTATCTACATACCAAAATTCATCAAAATCGGTCCAGCCGTTTTAGCGTAAAGAAGTAACAAACATACAAGCATACAGACACACACACTCACAAACTTTCACCTTTATAATATACTAGCTGCGCCCCGCAGTTTCACCCGCGTAGACCGGGATAAAAAGTAGCCTATGTGTTAATCCAGGGTATAAGCTATCTACATACCAAATTTCATCCAAATCGGTCCAGCCGTTTGAGCGTGAAGAAGTAACAAACATACACACACACATACACTCACAAACTTTCGCCTTTATAATATTAGTGTGATACTCAGTTTCAGACTTAAAAATATATCACACTGCCTATGCGAAGTCCTTTTTTTTGTGGGTGGGAAATCATTAAATGACTTCTCCCACTCTGGGTGGAGCAGAAGGGCGTGTCAGACTTTTACTGACTAAAACCCACCCGTGTTCCTTCAGTTGCCTATGCCAGGGCCACGCTATCTCTTTCGAACAACCCTCGACCCTGGCGGCGCCTATGCGAAGCCCTACCAGAATCTAACTGCCACCATTGAACAAAAGCAAGCTTCGCTTTTCTTCAATAGTAATTCGATGTTTGAATGATAGAATGTCTGCCAGTATCATGCTAATAAGGTTACCATATGCAACAAAACCTCTACATTAGTACCTGAGTGTGAAATCAGATTTACTAGTTGCAGCCCAAACATGATAATTAAGGGTGACAATCCACTGTTAGCTGTTTAGTGTTGAAATTGCCGTTGTTTAGAGACATTTCTTAACTAATTCAGAGTTAGGTTGAATCTAGACACGCGGCAGCGTGTCAAGCCAAGTTCAAGATCATCTTGTTCATCACCATTATTTACAGCTAGTCTTCACCCTCTGCTGAGGATAGACTTCTCTTTGCTTAGGTCATTCTCTACTCACCTGTGCCAGTAGGTATCACTACGCTTCATAAATAAACAAAGCGTTGATCGCAGAAAGTAGTCGACGAAAGCATGAATAAGTTATTACTTTAGAGGCATGAGGAACAGGGTGTAAAGCTCACTCATCCTCCATAGCAAAGGGAGCATCCTCCGACCAGACGGGTGTTGTGTCTGGTGGGCTACTGCCCGACGGTTGATGTCGGGACGTTGTATATATGCTAATCGCGTGGTAAACTCTAATTGCGCGATGCAGGTTTGCGTGACGTCATGTCATTGATGCGTAGTTCATATGTGTATGGCGATGTAGATGCCGCCACAATTACTTACCTTCATTAGCCACCATTATTTCCTTTTTTAGCTGAAATACTAACTGAAAGACATCATCATTTCAGCCGAAAGACGTCCACTGCTGGACATCGGCCTCCCAAGCACCGCCACTTCGACCGGTTCTGTGCTTCCCGCATCCAGCGGCTTCCTACGGCCTTTACAAGGTCAACGGTCAAGGTCATCGGTCAAGGTCATCGGTCTATCTTGTGGGAGGCCTTCCAACGTTAAGTCTTTCGGCTTCAAAACCTTTCGGCCCCATCCGCCATCTGTTCTGTTAGCAATGTACCCTGCCCACTGCCACTTAAGTTTGGCAATTCTTCAGGCTATGTTGAGCTTAGCTCCCGCGGATCTTCTTCATTTGATCATGTAGCGAAACTCCAAATATAGCACTCTCTCTCTTTCATGTAAGTATACTTATTATTATCCACTAGAAATATTTACTGACTAAGACAGTACTCTCTATGTAGTTAAATTTCAATGTCATCTCATCACATCATAACATTCCAAAAACATTGGGGTCACTAAACCTCATGAAGGCAAACTCTATAAAACTTGTTCACCTTATGTCAATGAAATAGAAACGTTTATAAAAATTCAATCTAGATTTTTTTTTTTTTACACGCACGTTTTCTCATAACACCTGACATTGGCAGAATTGTCGACATCGGCACCATTGCCATAGAGAAAAAATAGAATAGAATAGAACAGATTTTTCAAAAATAACCTAAAGTTATTTCTAGAACGCTATTTTAGCACGTCCTTGCCCTATTCGGTAATCAATTTGAATTTCAATCATTCTATAATCGCAAACCGTTAGTCATATTTTATTTTTTATAATCTGCTCTGCGCTATTTTGGATTTTGAACAGCAACTAAACAGGTTAAAACAAAAACCTGTTTAGTTGCTGTTCAAAATCCAAAATAGCGCAGAGCAGCCTAGACGGCAGTATTAAAAATGTTATGTAGTCTATAAATTAACTGTTTAAGATTAACGATATGTCGACATTAACATATCGCTCACCTAGATCTGAACTGAGACAACTCAAAAATCGTTAATTTTGAGTTATGTTTGAAAAACAGTGATTATTGATAGAAATTATTGAATTTTAGCCCCAGTTTGTATACAGTGACATTTTACAAGCTATTTATTATCTAGAATCAAATTAAATTGTATAACTTCCCTATCAAAAAATGCAGATATACCTACGTTTTTATCGTCTCTTGAAAATTTACCTTTTTTGAGTTGTCTCAGTTTAGATCTAGAGGTGTGCGATATTCATCGGATTTTTTGTTGAGATTTTTTTTTTAACTAGTGTTTTATAACAAAGTTTTTCAAAGGACACTGTTACTACTAATTTGACATCAAAGGAAACTTGTATAGCAGAATGGGAATAGAAGCAGAGAGGAAAAATGAACTCTGGCGCACCCTGAGTGAGCACCTATTCCCGCTCCTCGAATTTTGTAACTATGGTATTGAGCTATTCTCTTGCTACTGAAGCGGCACAGTTACTTTACGGCCCGTTCGAAAATTAGGATATATATAGGATAGGAGCCGAACGATAGATTCGTCAGTTAAATTATTGATTATGACTAGGTACTGGCTTCATCAACCGAAAAGACGCTGCATTTTTTAACACAAACTTAAAATGCGATTTTATCTTATACTGGCTAGTGCACAAGGTCTAAAAGGAAAACATAATTTATTTTCCAACGAACGTAAATCGGCAGATTTAATGTAGGTAACCTTGTACGGAATAAAGAAACTGAGCTACTTTAGAAAGGACAATGGCCAATTTGAGTGCATTTGTCGAGGTGTGCGTCAGTCAATGAACTCTTTTTGTCATCCAATTCATTTTTCAAGACAATCATTTTCGTTGTAATTATTTTGAATGATTACCTATTTCAGTGTCATTAATTATGTTGTAGAAATGTCCGTGCCTCGGAAAGCACGTTAAGCCGTTGGTCCCGGCTGTTATTCGTGGATCTTTGACAGTCGTTACGGGTCGTCAGAAGCCCGAAAGTCTGACAACCAGTCTTACCAAGGGATATCGTATTACCCAGTAACTGGGTTGTGGAGGTCAGATAGGCAGTCGCTCCATGTAAAATACTGGTATTCAGCTGCATCCGGTTAGGCTAGAAGCCGACCACAACATAGTTGGGAAAAGGCTAGGCAGATTGATTGAATTATGTTGCAGAAAAATAATTAAAATTAAATGAATCTGTCAAACAGTTATTTCGCAGTGTTTGATAAATTAGAATGTCTAAATCCAAAGTTATTTTGAAATTTAGTTTCAAATCTATTCGACGAGAATATCGGACCACCAATTTTGCAATGACTGCAGAATTTTTGGGGTAAAGGATCATTGAGATCATTGGTAATTTAATAATTATGATTTGATAAGCAGGCTACATTATATTTTAGAAGGAAAATAATATTGTTTTATTCTAATTTGGGGTTTATGTACGAATAATTTATGCATAAACGGGTCGTTGCCAAATTTTGCGCAGGTAAACTTGTTATTAAAACGTTTATTATTAAAAATAAAACCTGTAACAAATTTTACATTAAATACAAAATACCTGCAATTGGTGCAACTCTAATAAAATAAAAAAAAATTGGAAAATCCAAAAGTGAACACTTGTGACTTAGTCCAGAGTACAAAAATGTCCAATGAACGCTTGACTAAGTCTGTTTTTTTTCTATTTAATGTATTTGTACCATTAATATTATTAAGATCTCTTATTATAATTAGTGTATAGCTAGCCGTGAAAACCTGTAATTGGCTTCATGTTTCTTATTGCAGTATATTTATTGTTTTTATGTAAAGCTGTTGGTTTTCCACATGATAAATAAATAAATATTGAGGAGTTCCTTTTGATTATGTCCCTAATCAGCCTATAATGTTCCCACTGCTGGGACACAAGCCTCCTCTCTATGTGAGAGGGAGTGGGCTGCAATCCACCACGCGGCCCCAGTGCGGGTTGGTGGATGTCACAGGCCTTCGAATTTTTGGTTCTAGGACATGCAGGTTTCCTCACGATGTTTTCCTTCACCGTTTTGAGAGCAGCGGTGATGAAATTATTTACACAAAGTAAAGCGCCTGTCTGGGTTTAGAACCCACGACCTACAACTTGTAAGTCGCGGGCGTTACACCTGGGCCAACACTGCTGCTTTTCATTATGATGATTTTTTTTTAAAAGTTATTATTATTTCCATTTATTATACTCATTGCTTTAATTCACACATTTGATTCATACATATCGACGCTGATTGTACTTAATATCGTATGGATGAAATATGAACATAATAGAGTAATTTTAAGGCCAGGAAATTGCTTGGCCTTGATGTGTTTTAAGAGTAGAGCACAAGCTCAAACGCTTCGTGTTATGAGGCGTGCAAAAGTGAACCTGTCTAACAACGAAATGGAACTCTCACTAAATTTTGATTACCTCATACAAGAATCGTTAATCTTTTGTTGCAAATAGAGAACCGCCCCTGCTTCGCACGGTTTTACGACATGCCAAACATCTAGATTTTTTAATTATAATTATGTAAGTTTAATATTACACATTACCTACTAACATTAATCAAAATCCGTTGCGCAGTTTAGACACAGTTTTGTCTATATACACACGCGACACAAATTTTATACACAAATACTAATATAAATGATGAATAATCGATAATTCATGCCGTACCTCCTTAGCCCTGCCTACAATAACCGTGGGATTCCTAAAGGCAATTATATTCATCGTTTAAATTCCATACCTAGTAGTTTGTACACAAACAACAACTTAATAGGGACTGCGATAGGCAAAGAAATTGCATCACAACAATATATACATAAATAAGCACACAAATAAATCGGTCTATCTGCGCGTTTTTTTTTTTTTTTTTTTTTTTTTTTACACTTTCGTTTTTAACCAAAGTGTCAAGCAACTTTTTTTTTGTGGATGGGAAATCATCAAATAATTTCTCCCGGGCGGAGCGGGAGGGCATGTCAGACTATTACTGACTAAAACCCACCTGTGTTCCTTCAGTTGCCTATGCCAGGGTTACGGTATCTCTTTCGAACAACCCGCGACCCCGGCGGCATCGCCCTATCGGACCCCATCATTGCTGACATCTCGTTGAGGCCATGGAACACAACGACCCGGTCCTGTTCCTTAGCGGACGGCGAGCTACCCATTACTCGCCATCCGCAAGCACGCGCCTACGGTGGCGGGAATCGGCTACGATTCCAAGTGTCAAAAAACTAAAGAGTCAAGCTAATGCGTCAAATAGACAGGTGAATCGTCAAAGGAGTTGAAGACGCGTCTCCATCCCACGATGGATTCGCCTCAGTATTAGTCCAGACTAACTACATTATCGGTAAGGATATTGTTTCGGATTATGGTAAAAAGGTACTTTTCCTTTCGGAAAATTAATAAAAAAACCAGATAAGACAAAGCTTCTGGCATAGCTAGAGATTTAAAACAAGATTTTCTCGTTATTTGTTTAAGTATTTCTCCTGATTTCCCCTTATTCATAAAAAAACCAAAACAAACGAAAAAAATCATGTGTGTGCAATACATGAACAAGATTGAAACGATAGAGGCGACTGTAAACGACTTTCAACAAAATATCTATCCTATACTCAGCATATTGACTACCTACTCGTACATAGTCCAGATACTCGTTAGTTTTACTACAAATCTAGTCTGTCAAGAACTAGTCCAAACTAACAGATATCCGCTCTAATGTCATATCGCGTGTCGCAAGGTGTGTCGCAAGCCTTAGCAGACACTTATCACTTAGCTAATATCGAAGGTTAGCCACACAATGTTTGAGCTTATGTTGTAATTTGCGATAATGTGTGAAAGTGGATAAAAAAATTACATCAATTTTTTTAATGTTTCTCCAGTCTAATGTCTTCTTGTGGATATCGTAAGTTAATAACAAGTTTAAAAAAATATGAATCAAAAGAATATTTATTTAGAACATAAATCAAGCGTACATACATTCAAAATATATAGTGTTACAAATAAACGACAAATGGCGTTTCTATAGTATCATATTTTGATATAAAACTAACAAAAATCAAAGGCTCAACTGAAAAGTTGTGCGGAAATCGGTTGTCATGGTATGGGCATGTGATGCGGAGGAAAGAGGAAAATGTCGTGAGGAAAGTTTTGAGTAAATGTCGATGGCTATAAGAGTAGGGTAAGACCAAAGAAACGATGGATGGACTGTGTGAAAGATGACATGGCTAGAAACAGGGGTGACTACCGAGATGACGACTAATAGAGAAGCATGGACAAAAGGACATGTTGCGCCGACCCCAAATAGATTGGGATAAGGGCAGGATGATGATGATGAAAAATCAAAGGCTGAAGAAGTGTTGCCTATAAAAGCTTCATCTCCAAATAATAATAACAGTCTCGTAATAATATGAGATAACTTAGATGTAGCAAGATTTTAAAAAATTACATTCATTAATTTAAATATTACAAATGCATTTAGTTGTAAGACTTCACAAGTTATTGCGTATGCATAAAGATCATTTCCACCTAAAGGCGCACTCATTTCGGATCGGTTTTACGAATTTTGCCGAAGCTACAACTAAGTTGTGTCGTACTGTACCAGCCTATTACTGTCTCACTGCAGAGCAAAGGGCTCTTCTCATACACAGAAGGCACGAGCATTGATCATCATACTTGCTCAAAACGGGTTGGCGATATCAGACTTATATCTAACTAATATTATAAAGCCGAAAGTTTGTATGCTCTTTACTTCTTCACGCTCAAACGGCTGGACCGATTTGGATGAAATTTGGTATGTAGATAGCTTATATCCTAGATTAATACATAGGCTACTTTTTATCCCGGCCTGCGCGGGTAAACCGGGGGGCGCAGTCCAGGTTCCCTCACGATATTTTCCTTGACGCCGATACTAAATGTTACAAAGACAAAAAATCAATGGGCAACATAGTCCTAGTGTCAAAATGTACAAAAGTCTTAATGTATATGAATGTGCAAATGACAAAAAATTATTGTGATATAGTGCGTAAGGGACTTTCGAGCTACCGAAGACCCGTAACGACTGTCAAAGATCCACGAATGACAGCCGGGAACAACGGTTTAACGTGCTTTCCGAGGCACGGAGGAGTGGAAGCGTAGCTTAACCTGATCGATTGATCCGTGCGGCTGTTATTACTTAGCCACAAGCCCCCGTGATTATCATTAAAACTCGTCAAAAAACCATGATTTTAATCACATTTATGCAAGAGAGACCAAATGTTCAATCTGACCCGTAATGTTTGGTCGATTAGACCTTGAACCAAAGGGCGGGGTCAATGTTATAAATTGCGTACTTACTTCTAAAAATAATTAATGTTGTTGTTTATTTGTGAGGAGCTCGTGTCTAAGTAATAACAGCCGCACGGGTCGATCCATCAGGTTAAGCTACGCTTGCCGGGGTTGGTCCGTGGATGGGAGACCATCTTTACATACTGAGACTCCTCCGTGCCTTGGACAGAACGTTAAGCCGTTGGTCCCCGCTGTACATTCGTGGATTTTTGACAGTCGGTACGGGTCGTCAGAAGACCGAAAGTCTGACAACCAGTCCTACCAAGGGGTATCGTATTACCCAGTTACTGGGTTGTGGAGGTCAGATAGGCAGTCGCTACATGTAAAATACTGGTATTCAGCTGCATCCGACTAGACTGGAAGCTGACCTACATAGTTGGGAAAAGGCTAGGCAGATGATGATCATGGTTGAATCATTTTACTGCGATCGGATGAAATAAATATTCTTGTCTTGCAGGATAAAAACTACACTCCATTTTGATCAAGTTTTATCAAACTAAGTACTATATCATAAAATCTTGCCTGTATTCCCTCAAGGGCCAAGTGCGTAAATGTAAGTTTGTAATCACAGTATTGAGAGATTTACTATTTCTTATTGGAACGAAGTTCCTTATCGCGCGTTGTGAAAGGGGGATAGACGGAAAAAATGGTAAAGAAAAGATGTCACGACACTTTTTGCTATAGTAAGCTATGTATGTATGTATTGTAAGCCGTGCGGCGTGCGCATGTTTCTCTGTCTGTCTCTCTCTCTCTCTCTTATAAAAAGCAAGCCAGATATTTTCATTTCTATTTCGCATTGAACAGTGTGGTGTCGCGATGATGATGATGATGATGATGATGATGATGATGATGATGATGATGATGATGATGATGATGATGATGATGATGATTATGATGATGATAATGATGATGATGATGATGATGATGATGATGATGATGATGATAATGATGATGAGTATAAAAATAAAATTTTATTACAATTCCTTCACTAATTAATCGAAAGGAACTTCGTTCCATCCGGGTGTCCCTTGACACCTCTCAAGTTTTTTTTTTTCTGTAATCTACAGGTAAATAATTATTTTCTGTATTTTTTTCAAAATTTTAGGCTTAGTGGTTTCGGAGATAAAGGGGAGAATGGTCAATTTTCGTATATTTTCATAAATAACTTTAAAACAATATATTTTAAAATTATATAAAAAAAAATATTTGAGACCCTTATAGTACTTAAGCCTTTTTATTTGATATGTCATACGGTATAGTTTGCAAAACTTTTTTTTTCTTATTTGCCCCGCAAAAGTGACCCCATATTCAAAATTAATTTATTTACTTTACCCGTCCGTGTTTGTCTCACAGAAGTTCATAATGTGTACCAAGTTTCAACTTAACCCGTCGCACGCCAATTAGCAGACAATAGATTTTTTATTGTTATCTGCACACCTGGGTGTCAATCGACGCTTAAAGAGTTATTCTGTCTATAGATTCGGATCGAATTGGCTGTGACAGATAGACAGACGCATAAGTGATTCTATAAGGGATCCACTTTTTTCCTTTTGAGGCACGAAACTCTAAAAATGGAAATCGTCTTAATTTAAGGAAGCGATGAAACTACATTTCACAGCAGCTTTCAGCAGTAATTGTCTCAGTTCCTTTGATTTTATTCCTTCCCTTTCATGTCTCATGAAACAGTAGGAAGGTATGTTATAGCAGCCAGACAACTACAGAATTGGCATCGTCAATCAAGAGTACACTCTCGCAACATAAAGTGTAAACTTGAACAATGAACTTAACACTTTTTTGGTTGCGTAAGTAAGATCCCACGGGTTCAAATAAAGACATAAATTGACAATAGATTGTATTGTAGAACTCATAATTATGTTGCTTTGATTTTAACAGAATTATGTCGTGTATTATGTGTGCAATGCTTACTCAGAAATATCAATTTCAAAGTGACATACTTACACAAGCCTAATAAGGCGACTTATTAGTCGCCTAGTGTCATCGTCTACCGGTAGCGCCTAGTGTTGGTGAAAACCGAATACCGTTTTCACTAACACTAGGCGCTACCGGTAATGCTTTAACTATTACTAACTGCGCCCCGCGATTTCACCCACGTAGACCGGGATAAAAAGTAACCTATGTATTAATTAATACAGTGTATAAGCTATCTGCATACCAAATTTCATCCAAATCAGTCCAGCCGTTTGAGCGTGAAGAAGTAACAAACATACACACACACTTCGCCTTTACAATATTTGTGTGATTGTGATATTGGATTTTTAATTCTCGGCGTGGAAATCCAACAGAACACTTTTATTCAGGCATTACATGACGTTGCTGTGCCTCAGAAAGCACGTTAAGCTGTTGGTCGCGACTGTCATTTGAAGAGTTTTGACAGTCGTTATACGGGTAGTCAGAAGCCCGAAAGTTTGACAACCAATCTTATACCACCAAAGGATATCATGAATACTCATTAGCTGGATTATGGAGGTTAGACGCTCCATGTTAAATACTGGTATTTAACTGCATCCGGTTAGACTGGAAGCTGATCCCAACGCAACGCAGTTAGGAGCAGGCTAGGCAGATGACCGCTGAACTATTGCAATTAACCAGCCGTAACGTGGCATACAACCAGATTTACCTTTTCCTTTCCATTTAGTCGGCCCCAGACTCACCTTTTGACATTCACTTCTTCTTAGCGTATCGATGGTTGTGAAAATTCAAATATAATGTTTAGACTCAAATTCTGCCACGCGAACTCCGTTTACAGACGCAGCTATAAGATTGCCAAGGGCACGGGGGGCCTAAAACGGCCACATTAAGCAACTCCTCTAAAAGCGATTCATTTCCTGAATTCCCAGCAATTTATTATGATTGTGCTATTTGACATTAAACTTCAATAAAGCAATTCATAATTTGCAGACCATAATTTACGAATCTCCATACAAAACTATTAAACAGATAAATTGCGTGCTATGCGTACGCAGATAAATTATGAATTGTCAGTTTGTGACCGTTTCACGATTTCAAATATGATGAAAAAATACCTATTATCATTATTATGATTCTGCCCAAGTGGCCGTTTTAGCCCCCCTGGTGATAGATGCAGCGCAGGATGAAAAATGTGGGGCATTGTCTGCAAAGAGACGCCGCATATACACTTGAGGTCCGAGTCGTTCATAAACACCCATCTGTGGAGATTCTCTTTGCTATGGCCGCCTTGGGTTCGTAGTTTATTTAGGGATTCCCAAGTTGGCCACGGTAAGCCGTACCCAGGTGGAAGGCTCTCAGATGGCTCGATAAAACTGTCAGGGGGTTTGAGCAGCTCGTACCAAAGATCACGTCTTGCTGTAATGCGTTTGAGAAAACTTTGAGGCACTGAGACATAGTTATGCATTGGGTGGCGTGGGCCAGTTCGTTGCTTTGCCCTCTCAATGCGGCTACCTATGGTCCTACAAATTTCTTTCGACATTCACTATGTCCTTTGAACTTGTGCCTATAATTCAATCATTTGCAAATTAATATCATTGACCTAACGTGTTTGTTTTGTAAGTTCTTGTAATCTATAAATAGAAAAGTTGCACGTGTCCACCTTGAAATTATTTGCCTAAAAATAGGCCTTAACATTATTTATAGCCTTTACACTTGACGTAACAAATTAGGCTGTTAAGAAAGAATAATAGTTATCGGAAATCTGACAGAGGTATCTAGTACTAGAGCAACGCAAAACAATTTTTGAATGTCTAATTTTTTTACTATTGCGGTCGGGATGTTAATCATTGACCTTTACAATTAATGTTCTATGAGAAAATCGCCTTAAATAATCGTCACTGATTAATAAATAATAATATTAATATAATTAATTTATATTAATTAATACTACTTATACTTAACCTACTACAAAATTTTACAAAAATTATTTTCCATTCTAAAAAAAAATATTATTATATTATTAATATTTTTTTATTTTTATTATTATTTTTATTTTTTTATCATTTTTTTTTATTTTTTTTTATCTGGATTTGTGACCGGTTGTTGGCAATAGGCTCGCCCCTAATTACATGGGACTCAAACATAACTGCGAAATGTGGGTGTACTATACCTAGGTACACCTCTGCCTTACCTTTCGAGGAATATAAGCGTGATGTTATGTGTTATTTACCTAACAGCGAGTTGCACGAAACCAATATTAACGGAGACTTTGATGCTGTCACTTTATTTTTGATACAAAATGTAAGGGATGGCATGGATTTAAAGTCTCCGTTAAACTAATGTTGGTTTCGTGCAACTCAACGTATTGTAAGTACCACGGACTTTCAAGTTACAATTTTTGTCACATCATCAATGAAAACAAAAGAAAAACCATTGAATATTCGACAACATTCCTGACACATGTCTTGTCATTATGAGTGCTGAACTCTGTCACCGTGACGAAACGGACGGACGGACACAGCACAGAATTATGTTGGCGTGTACACACAACCTTGACCCAGTAGCATCAGATGAGTATACTGCATGCAATTAATGTGATAACTGTATAGTGAACATCTTCGTAGGCTGTGGTTTGTGTTCTTGGAAATGTGGTGAAAGATAATATCTAATGGCTGTGTGTGGTTCCGGAACTTTACTCATAGTATGTTTTCCATTGTTTCCTAATTAAAGGAAATTCATCTATACATGTTACAAATCAAGGTCTATATTCAGCTGCATCCTGTTAGACTGGAAGCCGACTCCAACATAGTTGGGAAAAGGCAGGCAGGTGATGACGTTATTATAAATTAATGTCGCTTTTCATGTCTTTCTGTGTGACCGCGTTGGCCTTCTAAACTAGGCAATGGATTTTGATGCGGTTTTTACAATCATTTAGAGAATTTACTCCAGAAAGTTTAAATGTGTATAATGCATTAGACTTACGGCCAATTTTTAGGGTTCCGTACCTCAAAAGGAAAAGCGGAACCCTTATAGGATCACTTGTTTGTCCGTCTGTCTGTCTGTCAGTCTGTCAAGACCGTTTTTCTCAGGAACGTGTGGAAGTATCAAGTTAAAATTAATATCAAATACGTAAATCTGTGGTTTCTTGAAGTCCTAAAAAAGTCAAGCTTCTAAGTCAATGCAATAAAAACATACGGCCATTTATGTGACATATTTTGATACTCGCAAGTAAATCAAAACCCTTCCCGTTGTTCTACAATCATGAAATTTGGTAAGAAGCAAGGTCATACAACACAAATAAAGGAAAAAGCCCGAAAATTGTTAAGTTGTAATTCTATCACATAATAAAAAAAAATGTTCAAGTCTGTCAGTCTGCCAAGACCCTTTTTCTCAAGGACGCGTGTAGGTGTCAAGTTGAAATTAATATTAAATACGTAAGTCTATTGTCCCTTAGAGTTATAAAAAAATCAAGCGTCTAAGTCAATGAAATAAAAAAATACGGTCATTTTGCGACACATTTTGGTACTCGCAACTGTCGCAAGTAAATCAAAACCTATAGGGTACTTCCCGTTGACCTAGAATAATGAAATTTGGCAAGAAGCAAGGTCTCCCAGCACAAGTGAAGGAAAAAGTCCGAAAATTGTGAATTTGCAATTTTTTGATATAAATATTTTTTTTTGATCCAATGTTAAGTTTGTGTTCGGTATAAATTCTTTTCAACTACGGAACCCTTCATTGTGCGTAGTCCCACACGCACTTGGCCGGTTTTTCAATAGTCAGACAACTTTTATCTGAAGAATACAGCATGACAGTTTGACATATTTTTTATATAAAAGCTGTCAAACCGCCATATTTATGCCATAAAATAAAAGTTATCTGTCGGTTGAAAAATTTGCCTTCACTAATTATCTTAAAGAAATCTCGATGCTATGTCAAGTCTAAAAAACCTTGCGAAGCAGGGGAGGTATCTTCATTATAACTCTATTTAACCCACTAACAAGAGAGACTTAGTTTCACAAGAGTGTATTATAGACCTTTCTTCTTTGTTTACAAAGCTATAATTATTTCTGCGTTCTTTGTTTTATCGTTTGAATAAAATGTAAACTTATCCTTAGGCTAGTTTTAAGCACTGTTACTGAACATTTGTGAAGAGAAAAAATATACTTATAACCAATTCCAACTAAGCCATAATACAACAGCCAAACGGGGGCTAAGTCTACTAATTTACAAATGTCGGAATGGTCTCGCCATTTTGAGTTTATGACAGACTTGCCGTACAAAATCTGTAAAAAAGTCACATTGGCGAGACCATTCCAACTTTTTTAAATTCGTAGACAAGCCCGTAGAGTGTAGGTACTAGACTTTCATTAATGTTTCAGACCATCCAGTTTGTCTCTTCGTAGTCAGAGTTTAGTCCATCTCATGCCCCCCAACGCCAATCCAAATCATTACAAATATTTTTGCCTCCTTTGCAATAAGTGAATCATTTTACGGTATCCAGTTTCAAGTAGTCTCTAATAGTAATATTGCAATACCTGTAGTGTACTAGTGGAGGTTGCAAGCCTCTAACAGCGCAAAAACGACCCGTTTTCCTCGCTTACTGATGCAACTCGCGTGAGATGTAGCTGATTCATACTTTTTCTAGCATTTTCATTGGTAAATCAGTGCTTTTGTATACAATTTCGTAATTGGTCGCAATGACTACATAGCTATGGTTATTATAAAAATATAAAGTCACCTCCGTCGTACTGATGATGTTAGTGCTTATATGAAAACAAAATCGGCCAAGTGCGTGTCGGACCACGCGCAATGAAGGGTTCCGTAGTTGAAAAGATTTATCTCAAAAACAAACTTAACATTGTAATCCCAAAAAAAATATGTTGTTATGTGATATAATTACTCACAAATTAACAATTTTCAGGTTTCTTCCTTTACTTGTGCTGCGAGACCTTGCTTCTCGACAAATTGTGTAGCTTAAATGACCGTAGTTTTTCATTACGTTGACTTAGAAGCTTGACTTTTTTAGAACTCTAAGGGACCATAGACCTACGTATTTGATATCAATTTCAGCTTGATATCTCCACGCGTCCCTTAGAAAACTTTTTACAAAAAAAAAAAAAAACAACCGACTCTCAAAAAAACACTACAAAGTGAAAAATAACTTTAATTTCGGAAGTCGGTGTCTTTGGATTTTTTATTAATTTCGTGTTTTTGCCACCGACTTCCGAAATTAAAGTTATTTTTCACTTTGTAGTGTTGTTTTGAGAGTCGGTTATTTTTTTTTTGTAAAAAGTTTTTGTTTTTCACTTTTTAGTGGTGCCTACCCTACACAAATCTCAATACCACTGCAAAATAAATTAGAGCATCATCCGCATAAACGAAATGGGAAAAATACTTATTTAACTGAAGCTAACTCAAAAGCCACTCATCAGAACTTGAAGATATTTTTATGCGACCATATCAGGAGTAGGTATTCCATTTCAAAAGTCGTGTCAGAAGCTTTAGTTGACGGAGATAACGAAGCTACGAAATCTGCCTTCTGATAATCAAGGCCACACATAACATACAACTCAAGTACCTAGCGCAATTTGAAGCGGCATATATAGTAAGCATTAAATCATTTATTGCCAGAGTGCACCTCATGATAATTCCAATAAGCCCAAACACGGGTAGGATACATTGTTTTATTACTGAGTTCCGATGCCTACCTTCCGGCTTCTTCATCAGATCGTTCGATGGTACCATTTTCATCAGAACCATTTATTTAAAGCTTCGTCATAGTCGCTTAACTATTTTAATCGAGATATCTTATAGCCACCCGTAAAATACTTATCATCGTTGAGGAGTTCCCGTGGCTTTCTGTGGTCTTCTTCATCAGTTCCACTTCACCAGATGATACGTTCTGAATGCTAACGCTTGATTTGTTGATGAAAATACCAAAATAGCTGTATGTATGCCTATAATATTTGAGGAGTTCCCTCGATTCCTCATGGATCCCACCATCAGAACTGGTTTTTGAAAAAAATTGAACCAATCTGGAAGTATATCCTTTCAAATAAAAAAAGAATCTTCCGAATCGGTTCATAAATAACGGAGTACTGAGGTAACAAACATACAAAAAAAAAAACATACAACCGAATTGAGAACCTCCTCCTTTTTTTGAAGTCGGTTAAAAAAGGGTCTTGACAGACAGACAGACAGACGGACAACGAAGTGTTCCTATAAGGGTTCTTTTTTTTCCTTTTGAGGTACGGAACCCTAAAAATAGAAAGATTTCATACGGTGACCTTTCTAAGTAAAGAACAGAATTTAAAGAAAAGTTGCAGGCGATTTCAGCCAGTATTTTTCTTCCATACTCCTTCATTTATATTTTCTGTCTGGGAAAATTATTATTTACCCGTATTCAAAAATAGCTTATCACATTTCAAGCAAAACATAAAACGCCCAATCCCCTAGTCGTGAAGATTGTCTGAAGCACGTAAACAAGTTCTAGATACCCACATTCTTTATAGGCATGAGCCATACCCGACCAAACTTTATAGAATCTGTTGCAATCTATAACCAAACTCGACACTTACTAGTTCTATAAATAATTTGGCCTTGCTTTTCAAAATAGAACCTTAGACATTAATGTTGTGTAATGGAATCGCCTAAAATAAAATTATAGTATCTTCTCTCTTAGGTAAATGTATTGCTTGACCTTTGCATTCTTTAGACCCGTAATTACTTTAATGTAGTAACTCTGTTGGTTTATTTTCACCTTCTTCTCCGTTTAGGACTAACCCACATGATTAAAATAAAAATCATTTAAGATTCTTGAATCACTTTTGCGTCAATATCTTCCAAGGTTACATAATGTAATTAATAAATTATTAGCGATACACGGAACTCCTTTGACGAGTTTTTGCTGTTGAGTTTTAGATACTACTTCATTCTTAAGGATTTACTTACTGAATTAAAAAATACGTATATTGACCATTGTAGGATTTGTATAGCTTAGTGGGGCCCTTAAAGGCAGCACCGGGGGCCAAAGAGATGAAACTACACAGGACATAAGTAAAGCTCCATCCGATTTAAAATATTTTTGGATCATATAATCTCAGTAGTAATAATAATTTATAATTTTATTTTTATGGTGTTTTTTGCATGCTGAAAAAAGGAAGCAAAATAATATGTGGAACTATTTATATTTGATACCTTTTATGTGAAGGAGCTCGTGGCTAAGTAATAACAGCCGCACGGGTCGATCCATCAGTTTAAGCCACGCTTGCAGGGTTTGGTCTGTGGATAGGTGAACATCTTTACTTACCGAGACTCCTCCGTGCCTCGGCAAGCACGTTAAGCCGCTGGTCCCGGCTGTCATTCGTGGATCTTTGACAGTCGTTACGGGTCGTCAGAAGCCCGAAAGTCTGACAACCAGTCTTACCAATGGGTATCGTATTACCCAGTTACTGGGTTGCGGAGGTCAGATAGGCAGTCGCTCCATATAAAATACTGGTATTCAGCTGCATTCGGTTAGACTGGAAGCCGACCCCAACATAGTTGGGAAAAGGCTAGGCAGGTTGATTGACCTTGTAAGTATCATATTTTATGCAAAATAAAGATATTCCATTCCATTCAAAAGCTCAAAAAAGATCAATTTGAAATCGATTCTAATTTTGCGTGTGCATTCTAATCTACTGATTTCATTACTAAAATAATGTTACAAAAAATTCTTTAACGCCTGTAATGCTATTTATAATCAAGAACAACCTTCCCAAATTATTCAAAATAGTGTCTAAGAATAAAAAATCAAAAATAGATATTATAATTTGTGTCTTGAATATTTTAATTTTAATCGATGAAATCGGCCTTTTAGGATGACAGCTTTTGAGTGCGATTTATTCATTTATATTATTTTACTATGCATGAATATCGCAAGCTTTTTATGGATGAATGAAAAGCAACTGCATGCAGCTGAGATGAGAATGCTAAGAGGAATGTGTGGTGTTACACGAATAGATAGAATAAGAAATGATTACATAAGAGGAAGTTTGAAAGTGGCACCGGTGACTGAAAAGTTGTGCGGAAATCGGTTGTCATGGTATGGGCATGTGATGCGGAGGAATGAGGAAAATGTCGTGAGGAAAGTTTTGAGTATGAATGTCGATGGCTATAAGAGTAGGGGAAGACCAAAGAAACGATGGATGGACTGTGTGAAAGATGACATGGCTAGAAAGGGGGTGACTGCCGGGATGACGATAGAGAAGTATGGAAAAAAGGATATGTTGCGCCGCCCCCAAATAGATTGGGATAAGGGCTGGAGAATGATGATAATATCGCAAGCTTTTTATTCAAGTATGTTTAAGTAAATAACTCGACTTTAGTTTTTGAAACGTTTTTCTTATTTCTACAATACAAAACTGAAAAAGCAATGTTTTTTACTTCAACGTAATTAAACGTTAATGTTATATTATGAACTAGCTGACCCGACAGACGTCTTGTCCAAATTTCAATAATTCATACAAAATTCCCATCGAAAATGAAAACTTCCCGAATTTTCCAATTTTCCCAGCAACTTTTACAATTTTTCTCTTTATAAGATCCTTCCCAGAACCTCAACAAATACTTGAAAAATAATAATTCCGAAATGGTCCTGCAGTTCTCGAGTTTATCGTTTCGCAACGCATTTACCCATTGATTTTTATTAATATAGATAGATCATATTACCAAAGAATACACACACAGACAGAATTAACTAATTTATTAGTAGTTAAACTACTATTCAAAATTATTGAGTAATTTTAAATACCACAATAATATAAACACATACTTGTCAATAATCGTAAAATATGGTTATAATAACGATTCGCCAAATTATGCACAGCAAAATTATTTTATGTAGTTCGAAAATAATAATTATCTTGTTTGGTATTAGTTATAATGGCTACTACGTTGTTGTTTATAATAAGTTGTTTAATTTTTTCGTAATTATATTTTAAGAGATAAGCTTCAATTTACATATATAAAAATATTTAATTAAGTTTAAATTGAAATGAATTATGGTTTTCGATTCCTGGAAATTCATTCATGTGGCACATTATACATACTATTGTTGTTGAAATATTATTTTCAAATTGTTTTTTTTTTTTTGTGTTTTGTGTTTTACGAACTGTGTGCAAATAAACGTTTTTCTTTCTTTCTCATTTGGAAGTTAGGTATTTCTCTTAGAAATTCCTAGCCTCTTCTCGGGGTTTTTCACATAGAGATTGCCACACGGATCGTGATTTTTAGGGTTCCGTACCAAAATGATAAAAAAGGTACTCTTACGGTGTCACTTAGTCTGTCTGTTTGTCTGTCTGTCACAGCTGGATATCTCAAGAACTACTAATGCTATCAACTTGAAATTTGGAATAGTTTTAGATGAAGTTTACCCAACTATTTTGCAAATAAGAAAGAAATAAAATATTTATATTTTTTTTTGCAACAGGGACTGAAAGGGGGTCTTAAAAATTCAAAGTGGGGCTAGTTTTTGACTTTTGATGAAAAATGTAAAAAAAATACCGTTCCCCCCCCTTATCTCTGAAGTTTGCAAAGAGAAAAATCTGAAATTATTTTATGTGATAGAAGTTTATGAAAAAAATACAGGAAAAATAAAACGATGTCTCTAAATAGCACTCTTTTTCAGAAATCGGAACGGAACCCTCGGTGCGCGAGTCCTACTCGCTCTTGAACGGTTTTTTATCTAAATTAACACACCAGTTTTATTTTATTAGTAATAGACTAATTGTCTAGTTTGGGGCTCACTGGCAAATAATACTTTGTAACCTATCTGCAGGTAGCATTTTATAAGCTACTCATGTCGTCTCAACTTGTGAAAACCTGTGAAAATGTTTCATGTATTATACCAGCAGAGCATTGCTTTTCTGTAAACGTGAAATGAGCTTGTGAATGAGCTGTACGAGGAATAACAGCTCACTTTACCTAAGTTTTCATGGTGAAATTCGTACAGAATATTCCGACAGGACATAGAATTATTTGTATTTTATATTTATCCTAGCTTCCGCCCGCGGCTTCTCCCGCATGATATATCGATAAAAAGTAGTCGATGTCCTTATCCAGGTCATTGTCTACCCGTGTGCCAAATTTCATCCAAATCCATTCAGCTGTTTTAGCGTGAAAGCGAAACAAACAAACTTGCTGTCGCATGTATAATATACTAGCTGCGCCCTGAGTGTCACCCACGCAGACCGGGATAAAAAGTAGCCAATCTAGGGTGTCAGCTACATCCATACCAAATTTTATCATAATTAGTCCAGCCGCTTGAACGTGAAAAAGTAACAAACATAAAAAACACACTCACAAACTTTCGCCTTTATAATATTAGTGTGAATGTGTGATTGTACTTGGTAGAATAGTAAAGTTAGGATTCCTAACTTAACCTAACGTCCATAAATTGTAGGCGTAACTAAAATCCAACTCGTAGCATTCCACAAGCTGGGAACCGGCAACACGACATCGGAATCGAGCGTTTTGCAACCGTCCACCATGTCGCAACGTTACCTTTCTAGATATATCCAGCGGCTAACTGTATTGAGGCGAACGGGAGCGAGATCCGCATGACCGCCGCCCGTGACGATCGCTTCCGACCGTGTGAGTAGACTTTTATAATTTTATCCTTGGAACAATTTCAAATTTCGATTCATTTCGTACCCTTATTGCAAAAACCGATTATCTGCATTTTTTTACCAAAATTAAGTTAAATATAAAAATCGACTCTCCCAGTCACGATGAAGCTACAGGTAAAACCCATTATCTGCTACGACGCTTTTTTACGGAGATACCTATAGTAAAAAGCAACTACCTGCAAGGATGCTTGAATGATCTTCTTAAAAAAACAACTAAACTCATTTAATTCCTTTAGATTTATAAATGTATACCACGAAAACCATGTTTCGTATTATAACACATTTCTGATGCAATTGCTTGGTTTATAATGTGCCAACATTATTCTGTTAATACATATTAACCTGCGGTAGCTGGTTCTAGCTTTTATTATTTTTTTAGAAATGACTGATGTATAAACAAGTAAAACAAACTAAACAACATTAGTTGCTTTTTGCAGAAAAATGAACACCGTATTTGTTTAAGATTATTGCAGGTAAAAGAACTTACATAAATATAGTTTACTTTCGCTGAATAACTGGGCTCGACGCTTTCAGAATTTCTTCAGCTAATATCAATTATCTGTGTTTACTTTTTTCTTTCAATCACTAGGCTCACGAGTCACGCAAGACAGTTTTTAAATTAGCTTCAGCTAAAAGCGCCTATCCATGTATAGCCTTCTCTTTCGCACGCAGCATACAACGCGCACTCATCATACGCGCCAATACGCGGTTCTTGTTGTCGAAGTAATCGTGTGCCGGCCGGCGAGTGTTGTAATTGTCTCGTGTTTATTGAATAAAAAACAAAGTTTAACTCGTTATTTTTGTGAAATATAGTAAAATGAGTGTCTCTAGAGGTGATAAAGAAAAAACACTTGAAAATTTCTCGAAAAACCAAGGTAATTAAATCAAATTATTTAAATTTTGAGGTTACTAAAGCCGTTAGCCGGTTTTACTAACAAATTTGTAAAGTATTCTTCTCTCTAGTATGTTTCATTTTACAGATGACCTTTGGTGTGATGATGACTTATTGTCGCAAGCTTATGATGTGTATTTAAGTCAGTCGGAACCGACAGTCTTGATGTATGATTTGCCAATTTCTACGACAAAAGAAGGTAGGTACTTAATTTACAATCACTATAATTATATTAAATGGCCCAATGCTAAAGCCGTTTTCATTCCGGGAGGAAATCCTCAGGTATGCACTCCGCCTGGAGTAGGCGAAGCCGGTGTTGTACTCTTACCGACTAGAATCACCACGGTGTTCCTCTTACTTAACTACCTTGTTCAGGGGCGTAGGATATTCTGCTAACGTCAGAGGGTCGCGGGATAGTGCCCTATTGGGTCAGATCGGGCCCCTCCGGCAATACGGTCCCCCGAAGAAGATGTATTGCCCATGCTCAGAGTACCGGTGCACTCTGCTGTTCCTCACAGACTTATCCAGCAGCCATTGGGCACACGAGGAGGTTTTCTGGCCCTTCCTTCCTTGACCGTACATACGTACCCATTATTTTTCACTATAATTATCTGCATACAGATGCTGCTTGCTCGAGTCACGTCGAGAAGAAAAGTAAGAGAGATAGTGCTGGTACTAATAGGAATCAGCTAGGTCCTGTTGGCGATAATCCTGGAGAGTCAGAATCTAGTAAGTCAATCTTCCACTTAATTATATTTACAATTAAAACGCCAGAAGCAAATAAGAAGAACAATAAGTTTTTTTTCTAAATGACTTGAGGTGTTGATGTCGCTATTTTTATTTTCGAGTGGCTAATGACCAGACATACTGACGTCTTTTAGCCTTCAAGAGAAGTTCATAACAAACTGACAGAATGTCAGCTTATTCAGTTAGTTACGTCAAAAGTTATTCAAACTGGCTTTCAGGTAATTTTTAGGGTTTCGTAACTCAAAAGGAAAAAACGGTATCCTTATAGGATCACTCGTGTGTCTGTCTGTCTGTCCGTCTGTCACAGCCAATTTGCACCGAATCTAATGGACCGTTTAATTTGAAATTTAACTTTCTTATTACATCTCACTTACCTTAATTTTACTTTCAATTACAGCTGACATTTCTTCAAAACAAAGCACGAAAAATCACGATGTCGAATCAGAACGAATAATTGAAGAAAGCGAAAATGAATCACTCTTTGATGGCGATTTTTCTGATCAAGACCCTTTGTATTTACCTGCTGATCTAGATCGTCCTACTACACCTGAATCTGAGGATTCAGAACTAATACAATTGGATGAGTTGTTAAATCCGGACACATATTTAACTAAAGAAGAAAAAATTAAAAACATGCGACGTAAAGCTATAGCATCATTGTTTGGCAAACCAAAACAACTCCCTGTTGTAAATGATAATGAATCCAAGTATGTAGCCCAAGCAATAACGGCAGATATATTTAAACTTACTTGGAAAATTATACAACCACGCGCTCGATGGAGTCAACGAGATCCAGCTACATGGAAAAAGAATCTAGCGAAAAGGCGTAGAGCTGAAGGCCTTCCATACGTAACTAAAACGAAATGTCGAGATCCAAAACTCCCTAAGCCTATAAACTGTTTTAAATGCAAATTTGAGTGCAACAATCACGTTACCGAAAACATTCGGAAAGAATTGTGCAGAAAATATTGGAACCTAAACTACATATCGAAAAAGCAGTTTATATTGAGTCTTATTGATGTCAAACCGACGAAGAGGGTTCTTTTGAACAGAAAAAGATCTACACAGCGCAAGTATGCTAAGCAATGTTTCTTTATCATCGAAGGAGAGAAAAAAAATGTTTGCCAAGATTTTTTTTGCGGAACTTTAAGCATTTCACCGCATGTGATAGCAAATGCTGTAAAGCACCGCGACAGTTTTGGACAATATTCAAAAGAACAGGACCCGCGCGGACGTCGTGAGCCTCCAAATAAAACGTCGCCTGAGGTGGTAGATGCTGTTAAAAAGCACATAGCATCATTTCCTAGCATGGAAAGCCACTATGTGCGAAAGAAGTTGAAACGAAAATATTTAGATACTGGGCTTACATTAAGCAAAATGTATGCTCTCTATACAGAAGAATGCAAAAACCAAAATACCGAACCAGCTGTATCAGAAATGACATATCGAAGGATTTTCTCCACAGAATTTAATTTAGGTTTTTTTATGCCTAAAAAAGACCAATGTCTTATATGCACCAAATTCAAGCGTGGCGACAGTGATGAAAAAAGCAAATTACAAAAAGAATATGATGAACATATAGAAAGGAAGGAAAGATGTAATCGGGAAAAACAAAAAGACAAACAAAGGGCGGAACAAGAACCAGATTTTTTGACTGTTTCATTTGATTTGCAAGCGATTCTACAAATTCCAAGTACTGATGTTGGTCTTCTTTACTATACGAGGAAGTTGATTGTATACAATTTGACAATATACGAAAACGCACTTCCCAATGAAGCATACTGTTTTGCATGGAATGAGGTGCATGGTAAAAAAGGTAGTGCTGAAATCGGAACGATTTTACATCATTATTTAACCACATGCGTGCCAAAGGAGATTAAAGAAGTCAGCTTGTTTTCAGACACGTGTGGCGGCCAAAACCGTAATCAGTATATTGCCGCCATACTATTGTGGATTATGATGCAAGATACACACCTGGATGTAATAGAACACAAGTTCCTCGAATCCGGACACAGCTACATGGAAGCTGACTCCATGCACAGCGCCATAGAAACATCAAAAAAAAATTGTGACATATACTGTATGTCTGACTGGATGAACGTTTTTAAACGGGCTAGATCTAAAAGACTCTATAAAAAAGATGGTAAGAAAGTGACAAAAAACTCTTATCATGTTAAAGAGTTCAAATACAATGAATTCAAAGATCTAAAGGCATTGGGAGAGACAGTTATCATAAATAGAAATAAAAACACAGACGGCGAAAAAGTGAACTGGCTCAAGATTAAACGAATGAAGTATATGAAAGGAGACAACAAGATTTACTACAACTATGACATGTCTAATAAGTTTATGACATTGGATGTCACCTCATCCATGAAAATCGACTCGGGCAAAATTAAGACCATTACATCTTATCCAAACCATGGTTATGCAACCAGAAAGAAGCGTAAGCAACAAGAAGTTGTTGAAGAAATAACTGTGCAGCCAACCAGTTCCAGTGTTATCTTTCCGCCCTTACACCAACTCTACAGCGAACCTCTCCCTATATCTATAGCTAAGAAGAAGGATCTTATTAACCTTTGTAATAAAGGTGTAATACCGGAAGAGTATCATGGGTGGTTCCATTCTCTGGCTACTGAAGCTACCAGTGTTGACCGATTGCCAGCTGCGAGTCTCTCTGACACTGATGACATGTCATGTTCTTCAGAAGACAATGTTTAATCTTCTCTGTTTATTTTTAATTAAAATAAAGATTTTGTCAAAGCATTTTGTTTTTATTAAATTAGGTAGTACCTACTAAGTAAAATAAAATCATCTTTATATTCAGCCAAAAGCAACTAAAGATATTGATTGTATATCTGTAGTGGCTATAGTCGTATTAAAGCGAATTTTGTCTTGATGATTATGACTAATACAAATAAGCGATTAAATAAAAATTGCCAGTAGAGCTCTCAAAAGGGTAATTTTGAAAATTTGGTAGTTTTTGTACATTCAGGAAAAACCAACTAAATTAGCTCCTTACTGGTTATTTTCTTATTTTTCTTGAAAATCTAGTAAGTTTTCTTCAATTATTAACCTACTAAATACTGCTTGAATAGTTTCTTGTTTTTAAAAACTACAAGCGTTTAAAATTTACATTATTATAATTATAATTTTGTGTCTTCAAACTTTCAAGTACTTATATCTCAAAATTATTTTGGTCAAATTTTGGTGCAGATAATCGGTTTTTGCAATAAGGGTACGATTTGTTCTTTTTTTACGTTTTGAAATTTTAAGTTTTGTAAAAAGGCTAGATGTGAATTCGCGCGTTGTGTTTTTTAATTGCGTGGCATGTGTTGTAAAATAAACATTAATGCCCGCAGATGGGCGAATTTATGGTCCTAGGATATTAGTTATTAATGATATACAAAGTTGAATTATAATTATGAAAAGACGCTAGCTTCTAACATACCTTCAGTTTTTACCCAGTTTCAAATTCTGAGGCTTTATATATACATATTGTGTAAAAAAACAACTGCGAATTTAGTCAGTACATACCTACTAACATAAAATCGAATAAAACAACTATAAATCCTACTTATTTTTCTCCCATTGAACTAAACAGACACGTAGAACTATTCCTTTCATTTGAACTTCAACATTTCGAACACCAATTAACACCTCATTTATTTATTGAACTCCTTTTTTGGAGTTAGGGTACCGTACCTCAAAAGGAAAAAACGGAACCCTTATATGATCACTTAGTTGGCCGTCTGTCTGTCTGTCAGCCTGTCAAGACCCTTTTTCTCAGGAATGCGTGAAGGTATCAAGTTGAAATTATACGTAAATATAAGGTCCCTTGAAGTTCTAAAATAATCAAGCATCTAAGTCAACGCAAAAAAAAATACGGTCATGTATGCAACATATTTTGAACTACTTCATACTTCCTTACCGTTGACCTAGAATCATTAAATTTGGCATGAAGCAACACAGCACAAGTAAAGGAAAAAGACCGAAAATTGTTAATTTGTAATTTATCACATGAAAAACATTTTTTTGGCTTACAAACTTAAATTTGCAGTTGGAGAATTGACCGGGAGGTATATGTATAGGAATAACATGTTTTTCAACTACAACGATAAGTTAATTTTTGGGATAAATGGTTTTCAACTACGGAACCCTTCATTGTGCGTGGTCCGACACGCACTTGGCCGGTTTTTTTTATGACAACGCTACACCTGACCAAGGAATTAAAATAATCACTTCTATGAATAAATTAATGAGCAATAAATAGGTACCTAACAGATAAATTAATGTAACTTAATTACACACTTTATTACGCCTATTAGTAATATCATGCTTTGTTTTATTATTTTAAGGGTAATTTATTTTTTGCTGGTACCATGTTACATTACCAAAAGATTAACATTATGCTAAAGAGGAAGTGTGTTAACTAAATTCGGTAAGTAATTACCTTTAACAACTCTAAGGCTCCCGTAGACAGTCGCAATTCGTCGGTGTGTCGCAATTCTCGAAAAATTACAAAACATTTTTTTTGCATCATTGAAATCAGAAAAAAATACTGCGTCGAACGGTCTGAGCAACATTTTCCTACGATGTTTTTAGGGTTCCAATTTTTTTTTGGGATCCAATGTTAAGTTTGTTTTTGGGATACATTCTTTTCTACTGCGGAACCCTTCATAGTGCATAGTCCGACACGCACTTGGCCGGTTTTTTTTTGTATTTAAACTAACTTCAATGTCTCATGTATAATTATGTAGTTCCAAAGGTATAATTTATAATGATGACGCTACGAAGGTTTTAAACTCCCATGATTGTTAAAACATATTTTTATTATTATTATTATTTTATGGAGACCTAAAAAATATTTTTATTATTATATACCTTTGTGGAGTTATGAGTAAATGGAGTGTTATTCCTGTTTTAATATCCAACTGACAAAGAGGATTTCTCCATTGTCTCCCTTCAGCTTTTTTAAGACATCTTACTCTTACACTGTTCGTCCACCGCACGACGTCAATGAGATACGAGATTATTCGAACCGAACGTGACGTCTCGCGTTGTTGTTTTTGAGGTGGACACGTGGCCATAGTAAATGTATGTATCGTTACGTGGCGGTGGACAAAATTAAAGGATGTTCTAGAAAATAGAGGGTAAAACCCAAACTAAAACCTGTACAGAGTATAAAAAGACCCATCATGTAGCCGCTATCTACACATACTGTACATAAAACTAAATAAAATTTAGTAAACATTATTGCTAGAAAACGACTTTTATATTTTTTGACTAAGACTTGAAAAATCGCTGTTTACGGCAGCGCGCAATGTAACGCGAGCAAAACATTGTGCTTCTAAAATAATAATAAATAAAATTCGTTTATTTCAGACCATTTAAATGTCCATATTTTTTAAATAAAAAATTATCAGTAGGTAATAAAATAAATAAAATAAAATTAATGTAATTCAGACTAATTTTTGTCCATATTTTGCTATTAGGTTTGCATTAATATCTCAAAACTATGTTAAGTCTTTTTTTTAACTCGTTATTTAGGTCTTACAAACTATATACTTTGAAGCATAGAAAACTGAACTTTGGCAGCATTATTATGAAGCATTTAAGTAGGTACAGTCAGCCACAGCATAATTTAATAATTCTTGTAACTACGTTTTATAAATTACAAATAATAAATAAAATATAAAAGAATTATAAAATTCTATCGATTCGTTTTCTAAAAAATCTCAACCATTTATGCAAGGTGGGTCAACTAATGCTGTGGCTGACTGTACGTTCACGGTCATATTAAATTTATTTGTGCCCATGCCAGTCGCGTCTAAATGACCATTCCAATTACTAAATACTCTATGCACTCGTCTAATCACACGTGCAAATCTTGTCCATTCAAGTATTAAGGTATTTTCGTGATTACATTTATCTCTTTAAGAAATCTGAGTGTCCTTCCGTCCGAGGTTAACGGACTTGCGAAATGTGTGGTTAATCATACCAAATGCTTTTGTCGTCACACGAATTGTAATGTAGGTACACAAACCGTAAAACAAACAAGTTAAAAGAAAAAAAAAAAATATTTTGAAACGGTTTTTTTTTTCAGTTTTACACTGAGGCGACTTAGGTACTTCAGTAAAAGTTACTAAATTAAGAAAAATATAATCGCATTAAGCAATAAGCAAGTTAAGCCACTTTCACCAAATCCTAAGTAAAAAAAAAAAAAAAAAAAAAAAATTAAAAAAAGAAAAAGAAAAATGATTATGATGAAAAATGTAAATGTATCCTTAAATATTATTGCTCTGTTGGATTTTCAAACTCCTAGCGTTGAAAATCCAACACTGCACTTTTATTTACGGATTCATTTAAGTGTCACTCTGGGTTGGTGAAAACGGGCATTAGCCTCCTAAAAAGTAACCTATGTAGTTTAGAAAGAAGAGAGGTCGCGACACGTCCATTTTCGTCGCACTTTAATCTGCTGACGGATTCAGTGATCAGAAGCATTCTTAAATATCTCTTCCTAAAAAGACGAGTTGTAACAAACCTACTTCAAGTACACTAGTACCACCTTCCATGCAAAGGATAAACTATTAAGTTCCGCCACTCGATACTAGATGGCGCTGTGCATTTACGTCACGTTTCTGAATCGCGGTGTTAAGATTCTCCACGAGTTAACGACCACCCGTAGAACATTGACGTTTGTGAAGACTGACCTAGCATTGCATTCGTGAGTTACGTCCTAATTGGAATAGCTACACGGGACCCTGCTACTAAGACTGTAAAAGCTAAGACAGATTGTCATTTTTGGTTTAGAGGACTTCTGTTCCCCGCCTTCGTCCTTACTGGGAAAAGGTGGCCGGGACCTGTCCTATATTATATATTATATTATTGTATACTGTAACGCACGTTTTGGAATAAATCCTTGTCTTGGACATCGGGACTTCTCATTGTGCCGGAAACGGTGACGTCATCGTCAGCATCTCCTACAATTTGGCGACCAACGGTGGGCCCGAACAAGATCAGCAAAAGTACGTCACGCGCTCAGGCAGAATAACGACGACAACTGTGAAGACCTCACCAACAGCGATGTCCGTCAACCTGTCCGACACATATACCTTACTGGAGAAGATCTCACCGTCCAGACAATAGAATCCTTCACGTCGTGTACCGACCAATATAACGGAACCAAGAGCTCTGAATCTCTAGAAGCGTTCCTGGCAGCTGTTTCTATTTACAAACGAATAGAAAATATTACGGAGGCTGATGCCCGTATCCCGCTACTGCTGAAAGGAGAAGCAGTAATATGGTGGCAAGGCGTGAAGAAACATGTTACTACATGGCAGTCATTCAAGAACCACCTACGCTACACCCTTGTTCTTAAAAACCTTACAAAGTCAGTATCATATCTGCAAATGTGTTCCTGGTATCGTCGGTTTACTGAAAACTTTCAGGCGATAACTCAACCACTTACTAAACTTACGAAGGAAAAGACAGGTTGGGAATGGAATACGGAACAAGAAGATGCATATGACGCACTGAAACAACGGCTCACAACTGCGCCTGTCCTGAAACAAGCAGATGGAATCAAGCCGTACATCCCGAAGCCAGATAGATGCCACTGGTTTTGCACTCGGAGCAGCTCCCGTCCAGGGGGAGAAGGAATAAGCAGAAACCTTCGAAGAAGATGGTTACCCAAACCATACTACACCAGTACAAGAGGACATGGACGTCCTAGAAAGCACCAAATCTCCAGTTCCTCTCGCCGAGACGTCTTCGGGAACTGAGGGGGAGATTGTAACAAACCTACTTCAAGTACACTAGTACCACCTTCCATGCAAAGGATAAACTATTAAGTTCCGCCACTCGATACTAGATGGCGCTGTGCATTTACGTCACGTTTCTGAATCGCGGTGTTAAGATTCTCCACGAGTTAACGACCACCCGTAGAACATTGACGTTTGTGAAGACTGACCTAGCATTGCATTCGTGAGTTACGTCCTAATTGGAATAGCTACACGGGACCCTGCTACTAAGACTGTAAAAGCTAAGACAGATTGTCATTTTTGGTTTAGAGGACTTCTGTTCCCCGCCTTCGTCCTTACTGGGAAAAGGTGGCCGGGACCTGTCCTATATTATATATTATATTATTGTATACTGTAACGCACGTTTTGGAATAAATCCTTGTCTTGGACATCGGGACTTCTCATTGTGCCGGAAACGGTGACGTCATCGAAAAACACCTCCTACAGAGTTAGATAGGTAATTAAATTTAAAAAAATTCACTGCACACAAATACAGAATTAGACGTAACAAATTACATATCATTACTAGTATTTGTGCAAACAGTAGACTTCGCAAAACTTTTTTGCTACAGTTAACATACCATTATAGTTATTTAAAACGGGATATTTACCCTGTTTTTTTTTTTTTAATGCTACCGCGCTCAGTCCAAAAATCATGGCAGCAGAAAGACTCTTCACGCCGAAGACCCTCATCAGATCTCCACCATTTTTTTAAGAAAACAATTTAAAGTTACTACTTTTCAAATAAAAATAAAAAATAAGGTATAGATCTCATAAGGCGGAGTTATCCAGTAGTTCTTTTTGCCACTTTTTGGGGGAAGTAAGCGTCCAAGCAAAAATTGCCGACGACAAAAGAAGTCTTATTATATATATCAAGTTTCGTCCAGATAGGTTGTAAAATACGACCTGTAGAGGAGTAGCAAGAAACAAACAAATGAGAGAAAATTTTGCCAGACTACGTTCGCTCGGTCAATAAAAACAAGGTGACAATATGGTGACAATATACAAAAAAAAACCTCTCAATTGCGTGTTGGACCACGCACAGTGAAGGGTTCCGTAGTCGAAAAGAATTTATCCCAAAAACAAACAACATTACAATCCCATTTTTTTTATCCCCTCAAGTGTCGAATGCACCCCATGTGTGCATAAGGAAAAACTTTTAAATAGTGGTTTATAAGCTTATATCTCATACTAGCTTTTGCCCGTGGCTTCGCCCGCGTGGATGTCGGAAAATATCCCATGGGAACGTTCATGTGGAAAACATAGGGCATATCCCTAACTTAAGAAATGCTGGGTTTCCCATACAAACTTTCATCCCTTTTATCACCCCTTGTAGGATTATGTTTTAAGACAAAAAGTAGCCCATGTCCTTTCCCAGGATGCTATCTATAGCCTTGCCAAATTTTATTCAAATCCGTGCAGTTTTGTAAATTTTAAAATCAACTCCTATTTTACCCACTTAGGGGATGATTTTTAAAAAACGCTGACCCGCATATTTCTTAACTTCTTACCAATAGCATAAATTTGTTATCCCTAACTTAAGAAATACTGGGTTTCCCTTACAAACTTTCATCCCCTATATCACCCGCTGTAGTATTATTTTTGAAAAAAATAGTATCCTATGTCCTTTCCCAGGATGCTATATAAAGCCTTGCCAAATTTTGTCGAAATCCTTGCAGTTTTGTAAATTTTAAAATCAACCCCTATTTTACCCCTTAGGGGATGATTTTTCAAAAATGCTGAATCGCATATTTCTTAATTTCCTACCAATAGCATAATTTTTTTATCCCTAACTTAAGAAATACTGGGTTTCCTTACAAACTTTCATCCCCTATATCACCCCTGTAGTATTGTTTTTGAAAGAATCCTATGTCCTTTCCTAGGATGCTATATAAAGCCTTGCCAAATTTTGTCGAAATCCATGCAGTTTTGTAAATTTTAAAATCAACCCCTATTTACCCCCTTAGGGGATGATTTTTCAAAAACGCTGAACCGCATATTTCTTTATTTCCTATCAAAAGCATACATTTTAATTTTCACATGCCTAACTTAAGAAATACTGAGTTTCCCATACAAACTTTCATCCCCTATATCACCCCCTGTAGGATTTAAAAAAGTAGCCTATATCCGTCCCCAGGATACCATCTATAGCCTTGCCAAATTTTATCGAAATCCGTTCAGTGGTTTAGGCGTGAAAAGGTAACAGACAGACAGACAGACAGAGTTACTTTCGAATTTATAGTATTAGTATGGATAGGTAGGTATATAAACGTAAAAAAACATCATCCGATGGAAAACCAATCATCATCAGTAGTTGTGCACCTATGGAGTTCGCAACTAACCCCCCCTCCCCCCCGCGTGTCAAATGCACACCGTGTGTGCATAAGGACAAAACTTTACATAGTAGGTATATAAGCTTATATCACATAAACGTAAAAAAACATCATCCGATGGAAAACATATCCTCATTAGTAGTTGTGAACCTATACGGTTCGCGACTAACCCCCAACCCCACCACCGCTGGGGTTTTGAGTCTAAAAATAGCCCAAACCCAGACACGTGAGGGGTTATTTGATAAAATTACAAATGAACAATTTTCGGACTTTTTCCTTTACTTGTGCTGTGAGACCTTGCTTCTTGCCAAATTTCATGATTCTAGGTCAACGGGAGGTATTCTATAGGTTTTGATTTACTTGCGAGTATCAAAATATATCGCATAAATGGCCATATTTTTTATTGCATTGACTTAGAAGCTTGATTTTTTTTGAGCTCCAAGAGTCCATAGACTTACGTATTTGATATTAATTTCAACTTGATACCTCTACGCGTTCCTAATAAAAAGGTTCTTGACAGACTGACAGACAGACAGAAGGACTACAAAGTGATCCTATAAGGGTTCCGTTTTTTTTCTTTTGCGGTACGGAACCCTAAAAAGAAAAACATACTAGTTTAATAAGTCAGTCAAATGGAATTAGTACCTATAGTCCTTTAGTTTCATTCAAATCTAAAAGTGATGAAATTATTTTACTACATTCTACAAGAGGTTCTACTCATGCTTAGTAAAGTAGCGGTATACCATGATACGTACCCATTTAAAAGGTCAAGCCTTAGAACCTGCCCTATAACCGGTATTTTAACATATCGATTTATCGTTCTTTAATGTAACAACAGTTATGCGCAGTCATAGCCACGTGTATACCTAAATAAGTTTTCTCAAAGGATAGCTCAAATGAAACTATAATGCATCGTAACTATATCGTTTAAAGCTCTGGGTCCCATTTTATTGTACCGTCAGCAACAGAAGTCAAAACTCAAACTCAAACTCAAAGCATTTATTTCAAATAAACCAATTACAGGCACTTTTGAATTGTCAAAGGATGTCTTGGGTCGGTCAGTCAGAAAAATGAAGCTAGTTGCCCATTCCAAAGCGTAGATCCTGAAGAAGAACGGGCAAGCAACTCCACGGACACTCTTTTAAATCAAATATTTTACATAATATTGGTTACATCGTTCATATTGAAAATATAGATGTGAGAACAATGTAGGAAGACGTGCACGTTAATAGCGTCCGTAATGAAAAAGATAAAAACTAAAAACAACTAAATTAAAAATAAGCCGTGGCAGCTAAGAGACGACCAGTTCCAACTGACGGCGCCCGTTCACGAACATGACGCATGGATCAGCACCAATTAGCTCAACCATTTTGAAGGGAACTTAATGATCCAACACACACGCCACCACCAGCGAGACATTTGAGTCGGTTAACACTGCTACTTTTTGACGTCATCTAAATTAACACAAAATTATTCGATAAACTGCTTTTTTTTCGTTTAACTGTTAACGAGTTAATGTTCTTAAAATTTTGAGTACTTCTGTTCCGATTTGAATTAAATATCTCGCTTAATAATTAAGATTAAAAAACTGCAAGTGTTAATCGACTTCTGTTGCTGACTGTACCAACAGAAGACAAGTTACAGGCGACAATCTGAAAATCTGAATATTATGTCCGGTTAGACTGGAAGCCGACCCCACCATAGTTGAGAAAGGCTAGGCAGATTGATGTTGCATTGTTATTTACATTAAGGCGCAGATTTCCTGAAAACGATCAAAAAGGTGGTTTTTTAAAGCTGTGTATCTCATAAACCGTAAATAATTTTGATATGTAAAAAAATATGATATTTTCAAGTCCTTTTCGCATACAGTGATGGAAGCCAAAACATAATTAAACATACTTTAATGCACCAAAAAAATCTTTAAACATACCTCCTAATAGTCTTTAAAAGCTGTTTATCCCTTCATTAGCAACTATAATTATAATTAAAAATATACCATGAAATGTCAAATTCCAAAATGCATCCATTGATGGATTACTTTTTATTAAATAGTTAATTTCTAATTTTATACGATTTTATTTGCACTTTTACGACATAATTCCGGTGCGCGTGAGAATCTTCTATCTCGTGCGTCAAACTAGGTAGCCATAACGCCATTTCACTTACACACTGAGCTAAACCAACCTTGGAACCAGGGCCTTAAATTTTAATAGGCTTGGTCAAACTGATAATATTATTATGATAATCCTGAACGGGACGCGACTTCGCGCGTTGATATTTTTAATGACGCGCCACATTCAACACACCCATAATGTTAGTCGACACAATCGGACCCAGTGAATTTTGTTATTTTTGATGATTAAATCTACTACTACAACTAGTCATCTCTTTGTTTGGCTAATTGAACTAAATACCCGTTAAGGCTGCTTCTTCCTAAAATACGCCGAAACTAAGTAACTTTGTAACCATCTTTTACAGTAACTATAGCATCTTTCTGATAGGAAAAAATACACAGTAATCTGCAATACATAAGAAGTGATTTCATGTGTCCTGAAATCTATTTTAGTTTGTAGAACTAAGGAAAAAAAACCTAAATCCAGGTCTATTTCGGTCTATTTTTTCAAGTTGTTACCATATTACTCCTACAGTTTTCATTTTTTTTTTTTTTTATGTATGGCATCTCGCAGTGTGACCACTTGGGGTCGAGACTGCTTAACCGGACTATCCTGTGGGTGCCTTAAGCGAACTCAAAGCCTCCAGCCAGGGGCATGTTTTTACTTATAAACTAAGCGACTGCGCACTAAGGGCACCCCCTGTGGGGTACGGACCTCGGCTTAGGGCGTCGCTGACTAAGAGAGGACAGCAAGGTACAATTGGCTGGCTCAAATCGGGGTTATTATTATTAACAGGGGAGTTTAAAGCTACAGGCTCAGCTACGCCACCAGCTGGCTCGTTATTACCGATCAAGGGAGATGAATTTACATTTACAGGGAAAGTTCGTCTACGCGGAGGACCTCGGCGGCGAGGTCGGAATGATGATTTTTGTGATCTGTGTTTGCGTACTAGAGTACTAGTAGCACTACTACTTTCCTGGAGGAGGGTAATAGGGTCATCAGGTTCAGAGAGTGCAAGTCGCGGACGGCGGACTTTACTGATTCTAGAGGGGACATAATTAGCGGACGCGACAACCAGAGGGTTGCGGTGCTTCGCGGCAGAATCAAAGAAACGCTTGGAAAGGCGTTTCAAGAATTGACGGATGGTCGGGATTCTAAGGTCTAAATGGAGGTTTTCGTTCCGAACGAACCAAGGGGCACCCGTTACCTTTCGGAGGCAACGGTTTTGAAGGGTCTGCATCCTATGGATGTGATGGGGCTTTGCGTGAGCAAAGACTGGGCCCGCAAAGGTCATGATGGGGCGAATGCACGCTGTATAAATACGCAACTTGCACTTAAGGGACAACTTGCTGCGTGCATTCATAATCGAATGGAGTCTATTAAGAGCAAAGTAGGCCCGCGAACGGGCCTCCTTTATGTGCTCTGAAAACGTAAGGTGCTCATCGAGCGTCACACCTAGATATTTGGCTCGCTTCTCCCAAGGGATCGGCTTGCCAAACATGGTGATCGGGCGGGGGGGTTTAGCGTATATGCTTCGCTGTCTCGTAAAGAGAACAGCTTGGCTTTTATCGGGATTGACTTCGATTCTCCACTTTCGAAACCACTTGGCAAGTGCATTGACAGCGGTTTGGAGAGTGCGAGAGATCGAGTCGCGAACCATGCCCTTGTAGTAGATGGCCGTATCGTCTGCGAACAGAGCCAACTGTGCCACCTCGCTACGCGGGATGTCGCTAGTGAAAAGAGTGAAAATTAAGGGAGAAAGCACAGAGCCCTGAGGGACCCCTGCGCGAATAGGGTGGGGCAGTTTTCATTAAAAGTGTTCATAAATTTATACAGTTCTTTACAAACTAATAAGGAATGATTTCTTGTCATTTACTCTTTTAGTTTAATCAACAGATTTTTTGTAAATCGATAATTACTTCATATTTTGCAAGCGTTGTGTCATCGCGCTTCTCTTTCTTTTCTATGCAGTCCGACAGTGACCGCGCTTTTTGCGTCGGACAAGCCTTAAATAAAAAATAAGTCTTGTAATTATGTACCTCCTTATCACATCACACTAATATTATAAAGGCGAAAGTTTGTGAGTGTGTGTGTATGTTTGTTACTTCTTCACGCTCAAACGGCTGGACCGATTTGGATGAATTTTTGTATGTAGTCAGCTTATACCCGGCATTAACAGTTAGGCTACTTTTTATCCCGGTCTGCGTGTAAAACGGCGGGGCGCTGCTAGTAATTTATAAATCTTCTTAATCCTCCTAACGGTTAATTAATTAAATCTTAAACCGTTAGCAGAAGGCAATGACGTCAATGAAATATTACAAAAAATTGTACCGCAGAAAGAATTTAAAATACAGTTTGTTAAAACTAGACCTGCAATGTGCCTGCAATTAATCTTGTAATACAGTTACTGAGTCTGACATATGTGTTACAGTTGTTTTATCTCACGAAAGTGGGTGAGCCATATTTGTAGATGTAATGCGTATAGACACGCGCTCTTGTGTGCGTACCTGCAGGTAGCGCGCTCCCGAGCTTACGCACACAAAGACAATGTGCATGTAATATTTACACATACAAGTATGGCTCGCCCGCTTTCGTGAAATAAAACAACTGTATCTATGGACGGGATCAACACCACGAACCTAGTTTTTAGGGTTCCGTACCAATATGGTAAAAAAGGAACCCTTATGGTGTGACTCAGTCTGTCTGTCTGTCTGTCTGTCACAGCTGGATATCTCAAGAACTACTAATGCTATCAACTTGAAAGGACAATGCAACTTATTGGTCCAAAATTTTAAAGATGTTGCCCAAAGTTGAAACCAATGGTAATTGATATATCTTATTGCCAATAGTAACTTTTACTATAGCAGTCAAAAAATCTATCGCGGTAAAAAAAAGATACGATCATTTGAAGAAAAATAATATATTTACTAAATATACAACATTAGTTTTTGTTTATACTAAACCTGAAAAGGGGTCATTGTACTCATCATTTTGAACAACTTTTACTGTGGGACCATACCTGAAATCGCGAAAAAAAATCAGCTGTTCAGTACATTTTGACGAGTTTGATGTAGATAAATGTACTGAACAGCTGATTTTTTTTCCGCGATTTCAGGTTTGGTCCCATAGTAAAAGTTGTTCAAAATGATGAGTACAATGACCCCTTTTCGGGTTTAGTATAAACAAAAACTAATGTTGTAAAATCGATTACACTTGTTTTAAGCATTTGAATGGATTTTTAAATTAAAAAAGTTTAGGTAACCTGGCGTTGAGTCCGCCGACGACGACAGTGGTGCGGTGCGGTGTGGATTGAGTAAACACGTGGAGCGCGCGGCGGTGGCGGCGCACGTGCTTCACACACAGAAGTACTGCTTTGATAGCGGTTTGCGGCGCCGCCGCCGCCGGCGACCAACTCGCTTTATTTTTTATTTAAAACTATTTCAAAACACATCTCTACTCCTAAAGTATCGTATTCCTAAAGAAATGCACATTTTGTTATTGGGTGTAGTCAACAACCTTCGCTTATACAATCGAGCAAACCATTTACACGCTCTGCAATTAGCAAACTCAATAGGTACACTGACTCATAAAACATCTGCTACTTTCTAAAGGTTATTATTTAAATGGTTGTTTTCGCAAAAGTAAAAATAGCACAACTATTTTCACGCTAAAGCTTAACTTTTTTGTGGGAATTCTGACGGGATTTTTGGTTTGTAATTACTTTGGTAATACGCGTGCTGAAGACAAGGATAAACCATAGAACTCATAATTATCGCTGTGAAAAGGCCGCCGCGCCGTGTCGCGGAGTCGTGTCGGTAGGTGGCGTAGGCCTCCGCGGCTGACGAAGTGAGTAAGGCGGACCGCCCACGCTGGTCCGCCTTACTCACTGTTATACGACACGAGAAATCGCAGGCGAGTGAGAAGTCACTGTAGTTTTAATATGTGATTCCGTTTACAGTTTTTGGGATTTCGTTAATTATTATTGTTAGTTAAAACTGCTACTACTAACAGGTGCAGGATTAAGCACGTGGGTGCACCTGCACAGGTGTGCAGTGCCAGCGATACAGAATGGGGTCAAAAGATTATATTCTGATAGTGCCGTGCGTGCCTACTTTTACTCGCGTGCGGTGCCTAGATATTTCGTAGTTATGCGGCCATATGTTGCATCTCAAAAGTGGAGTAGGTACGTATAATTTTTTGTTAACTTAGCAACAACCTGAACATGTAGGTACACTATCTAGGTACGTACACGGATGCGGGGCTCCACGCCGTGGCGGGCGGTGGCGCGTGGGTGCTCTGCCCTACGTTGGTCGGCACACTCGGCACAGTAGTACCTTCATGTGACATGAGGCATAATAACGGGGTCAAGTGACTAACAGCTGATAGCGGGTTGTTAAATGAATGAAAAAAGGATAATGCATGGTAAAAGTGGATAGTTTGTTTGTAAAAAAGGATAAGTAGGTAATTGAATAACAGCTGATGGTGTATTATTCTTGTTAGGTACCTACTCAATATCCTATTGTGGTGATTGGGGTCATGCACTTAGTAAATTAAAAAAATAGAATATTTGGAAAAGTTGTTTGTTATCATGACTACGATTATATTTTAAAATGAATCAGCTGCTCCCTACATTTTGATCAGTTATGCAAACATAAATGCAAGGAACAGCTGATTTTTTTTTCGCGATTTTAGGTTTGGTCCCATAGTAAAAGTATCGGTCACTAATTACCAGTCAGAGTCACTCTATATAGGGCTGGTCACTCGTCTGAATTGATTAAAAATTAACATTTAAATAAATAATGCCCGCTGCTGTAGAAGGCATTAAAAAAATAGGAATGAGGTATTTTTTAATAAAATGAAATGTGTTTACTGAAAAATCTTTTCATTTATTTTCATTCATAATTATATACAATTATTATTTATAGTAACTTAAACTTATTAATCATTATCGATAATTATACTATCCAGAAAAAGTGCGGGACGATGAATCACATCTTGGTGTCTGGCCCATGCAAAGTACCATACGATAGTCATAACATGGGTACAAACACCAATTGTTCTTCTACCAGTTAAACAACTGCAACAGTAATTGTTTATGCTGTCTATACCCTGTAAGGCACCATTTACTAATACATAGCAAAAATATTTTTTCGCACGGCTGTGGCGACTTTTGATTCTAACTCTTATTAATAAAACATTGGAATCAGGCAAATCAAACTCATTTAAATCTGTTAGTTCCGTGTCAATATATATTTCGATTATATAGTCGCCACCGCGTACGTGCTCACTGTAGTAACTAGCAGCCAGTTTTAACTGATACGTCCCAACTGAAAATAAAATCATTTCGTCATATGTTAATACGGGGAATTGCAAAATATTAGGCAAAGCTCCTGAAATATCTTGGAAAGCTATCCTTTGTCTATTTAAATTCTTAACCTGCACATAGTTAGCCAAATTATTAGGAACATTAGTGCGGTTCCGTATAATAGTCAAGAATTCCGCGGCATGTGTATTGTCTATTAGAGGAATATGAAAAGCATTTACAACTGCCGCGGCAATCTTAAAATCGTCAAACATGTGTGTCATTGATTTATTAAAATAGCTTTGCCTAAATATTCTGTAATCTCTTTTAAAACGGCCGTTTACTACTTCAACGGGCCAGCGGCAAATAGTGCACAACCTTGATTTATTAGCTTGCTCAGTTGATAGCTGATCCGTTGGTCCCGTGTTTGATATTGGTATTACAGCTTCATATTCATAAGATTCTAGCTCGCTCACTACGTCCCTAAATCCCCTGTCTAAAATGAAAACATCCCCACTATTTAAATACCACGGTATTACACTATTCTCTCTTTGAAGGATCTCTCTTAATATCGTTGCGTCATTTTTTGTAGCCGAGTAAGGCCCTACAACATCCACAATGTATACATCACAAGTGACTATCATGAAAGGTTTCAAAAGGTTTCTGTATTTATGAGGACTATAGGTGTCCTTCTGAAACGAAAAGTTTGCACTTTTTTGTATGTATATATACGTAGAATCACATATTAAAATTGCTTTGGAGTAGTCTGGACTACCAAATAATGTGTTAGGAATCAAAAGGTTTCGAGTTGCAACCTGTTCTCTTGTGATATGGTCAAAACCTAAATGAATAGGCACAAAATCGTAAGTTAGGCATTGCCTGGCTATCTTAAGTTTTTTTTCAAGATTCTGCCGGGACATGTGAAAAATCGAAGCCAACCTAATTTCAGCTTCTCCTGTTCTTATTTTGGCTAAGTAAATACCTAAAACTGTTCTTGGTTTCCGAGTTTTAAGAAACAAAGATGGCGTTTCTTCCAATATTCTTAGAAAATCGTCACGCGAACGTCCTGACCAATAATGGAGTTCTGCTTCGTCGAAATCGTCTATTTTTTCAAAATCTAGTAAGCGTTTATCGTTTAGCGTTAAGCCCTTTCAATAACTGAATTATATCTAACATATCATACACGTGCACTGGGGGGTATATAATAATTATATTCCATCAACATTTTAACTTTGATAGTCTCCGCAATACGCTGGCGAGTAGTATTTTCGCAAGTGTGGAAAATACATGAGTTTCCTGAATTTGGCCCTCTTGAGTAGCCAGTTAGATTAAAACGGGCTTCATCATTTACATGAGCTTGTTGCTCCTCGGGTACATCTTGTACCGGACGTTGTTCCTGCACATTGGCGGGTAATATATGTGTGTGAGGTTCTTCGTGTTGGTCTTGTCCCCCCAGCTGTAGTTGATCTACCACTTGTGCTTCATCAAGTGCTTGTTGATCACCTCCTACTCTGGAGTTGTGTGACGCTAAGCTTCCACGCCTTGCTCGTGTCCAACAACGATAGCAAACATGTTCTTGATTATTGAACATGATCTGAAAAATACAAGTTCTGTAATGATACAAGTATTCGGAGTATTACAGAAAAATATAGTATGAAATCGAGTAGCCTGCAAACGTTTCATGATTTTTTTGAAGTAAGTAGTATACCTACTTCTGAAGTGTGAAGTGCCCGATGGATTTTAAAAATAATTCTCTGATACAAGTATAATAATAATCAGCCTATGATGTTCCCACTGCTGGGACACAAGCCTCTTCGCGGTGAGGGACAGTGGGCCGTAATGTACCACGCGGGCCCATTGTGTATTGGTGGATGTATCACATATCTTGGAATTTTTGGTTCTATGACATGCCGGTTTCCTCACGATGTTTTCCTTCAATGTTTTCAGAACAGTGGTGATGAAATAATTTACACAAAGTAAAGCACCTGTCTGGGTTCGAACCTATGACCTACACCACTGGGCCACTACTGCTCCTTTTTTTCTCTGATATAAAGCTGAGGTATTTATATTCTATATCCTATGACCATTAGTATCGCCTTACGCGTACTAAATCAGTCAGACGATTAAAGGGCGGGGTGGCCCTTAACCGCAAGAACGCAAGCTTAAGAGTACATCTATAGGATATAGTATGTTAAATAACAGAGGCCGTTCCTTAAAACTCGTTAATCTATATCATTAATAGATTAAAATAATAACATCAGCATAGAAAAATGAGTAGGTACCAACTTAAGTATAAAAAAATCTGAATTAAAAAAAAAATTAAATGATAATAAATTCGAAACGTCCTGTTTCAAATCAAAATAGTACCTATCGTATACTACGACTACGTTATACTATTGCGGGTTAACGGGAACGCCTTTCGTTAATTAACGTACTGTAATAAACTAACAAACACATGCATAATTTAAATACATCTATGGTTGCGTCCATGATGCTTGTAACATTTGTAATAGTTGAACTCACCTCAAGTGGGTATGCTGCTTGGATATTTTCGACTGTTTGAGCGTGTAAGCTACGAAGATTCACATTCAAAGTGTATCTCCGAATGCGTAACACTGAAATATTGCACAGTATACACACAGCAGGGATTTGTAATTGATTCATGATGTTCATCGAAGTCCAGTAAACACAGCGAGAGTCAGCGTATTAGAAATCAATCGATAGTCCAAGAAAATAGCAAAAACGTCGTAAAGTAAACACACGAAAGGAAAATAGCACAGTAACGTTCCGAACGACAAACAATGGACGACTGCAAAGAGTGCCTCTAGCCGATAACTCACAAGCATGTATTTTGAGTTGGAGAGACAAGGACAAAATATATTTTACTACCTATTGTTCCCACTGACCATCACTGGAATAACTCGGCAAAAGAGATTTGTAACTCTTTAAACGTCGATTGCACACCCAGGTGTTCAGACAACAATAAAAAATCTATTGTGTCTGCTAATTGGCGTGCGACGGGTTAAAGAACATGCAAGTAGTTATTTATTTTAAAATCAGTCTTAGACAATTCAAATTATTTTTAACCGATTGTAGGTTAGTTTTATTTTCATAGGAATATAACGTGTATAAACAGGATTTTATATATTTGTTGTTTCACTTAACGAAAAATACTTTTTAATGATTTATTTTTTAACCCCTCAAGTGTCTGAGTTTGGCTGATTTTAGACCCAAAACCCCAGCGAGTGGGGAGGGTTGGGGGTTAGTTGCGAACCCCATAGGTTCACAACTACTGATAATGATATGTTTTCCATCGGATGATGTTTTTTTACGTTTATATATACGTGATCTAAGCTTATATACCTACTATGTAAAGTTTTGTCCCTTTGCACACTTGGGGTGCATTTGACACGCGGGGGAGGAGGGGAGGTTAGCTGCGAACTCCATAAGTTCACAACTAATGATATGATTGGTTTTCCATCGGATGATGTTTTTTTACATTTATACATATGTGATATAAGCTTATGTACCGAACAAAAAAAGTGTTTTTCTTATGCACACATGGGGTGCATTCGACACTTGAGGGGTTAATGTAACTATTAACCGTACATCATAAAATAACCAGGCATACGTTCAGCAGCAGTTATACGTTTATTTTGAATCATTGTCGCATAATCAAAAACAAGTTTAACCGATTTTATAATCAGTATTTTATTTTTTTGTTATGGTCGTATCTTTTTTTTACCGCGATAGATTTTTTTGGTGCCATAGTAAAAGTAACTATTGACGATACGATCTATCAATTACCATTGGTTTCAACTTTGGGCAACATGTTTCATAAATTTGGACCAAGCTTCTATGGAAGAGTTGCATTGTCCTTTGGAACAGTTTTAGATGACGTTTACCCAACTATGTATTTTACAAATAAGAAAAAAGTAAAAATATTTTTTTTTTTTTTGTAACAGGGACTGAAAGGGGGTCTTAAAAATTCAAAGTGGAGCTACTAGAGCATGTGGGGTATCATTTGAAAGAGCGCTGTTTGCACATTTTCAAACATTTTTTTTTTAGGCCCCTTAGTTTTCGTGTTATGATGAAAAATGTAAAAAAAATACCGTTCCCCCCTTATATCCGAAGTTTCCAAAGATAAAAATCTGAAATTATTCTATGTGATAGAAGTTTATGTAAAGATTACAGGAAAAATAAAACGATGTCTCTAAATAGCACACTTTTCACACACACGCACACTTTCAGAAATCGGAACGGAACCCTCGGTGCGCGAGTCCGACTCGCTCTTGACCGGTTTTTTAAAAATATGATTGACGTGTAAGAAAGAGTGTTTGTACAAACCTATTTACAGAAAATAAATCATTTATCATTTACGATACTCGATAAACATTATTGTAAGTATAATTTAAAGGAGACGATCAATCCAACCAGGGACCTATTAAATATAACTGACATTGCGCCATTTCATATCGATAATTACAAAATAAAAACATATTAAATATAATAATAAATATAAATAAATATACTTGGACATTTCACACAACGCCATCTAGTCCCAAGCTAAGCAACCTAATGCTTGTGTTATGGTAACGAGATGGCTGATAAACTACTTATATATATTTTTTTTTTTTTGTAAATACATACTTAATATAGATAGAAATACACCCAGACTCGGAACAAATATTCACGGCAGGTGCTATTTTTTTCAACTTTAACTTAGGCACATTACCCATAATTTGTTAGTATTACTTAAAACTATGTTAGTATAATCAATTAGGACACAAATATAAATAAAAATAAAAAAAATATATAACACAAGTTTTGGCATATATCTGTTATGCCATCGTCTGGAGACACCTGCACTGCACGCAAGTGTCCCATCAGGAGGCCAGTCTTACTGGCAACAATGCTCAGGAGACTATGAAACTAGACTAGACTATTAAGTAAAGTAAAAAAAAAACTATGAAAGAAATTTATAAAATTGCAGGATTTCCTATCGGTTTGGTCAATCCTTGCTTTATGATAGATTCATGTCAGATTGATCGTGTAACGCTTAGTGCTACATTGACCCAAAATTTCCAATAATTGCATTGAATTACCGTTTTGTACTTAATTAGACCGTATTGACCTGATCGTCTAAGGCAGGGATGCACAGACCGCGGCCCGCGGGCCGCATGCCCCAAGTAATATGCCTATGGCACGCCAGCAAAAATATTCCCTAGTACATTTCAAGGAACTTACCTAAATAATGTGAACAAACTTTAATATAAAACAAAAAATCGAAACCGCCTTGCAAATGAAAGTTTGGAAGCAATTTTACGTATAGCTACAATTATAGAGCCAAATGTTGAAAAGATTGTAAGCACAATGCAGAGCCACGCTTCAAACTAGTATATTATTTTACGTATAGCTACAATTATAGAGCCAAATGTTGAAAAGATTGTAAGCACAATGCAGAGCCACGCTTCAAACTAGTATATTATTTTACGTATAGCTACAATTATAGAGCCAAATGTTGAAAAGATTGTAAGCACAATGCAGAGCCACGCTTCAAACTAGTATATTATTTTTTTATAAAAGTTTTGGCTATTTTTATGTTTTTAATTTGTGCTGGTGGCCCGCCATTAGTTCATCATTTGCTCAAGTGGCCCATGGTCTCAATAAGTCTGTGCATCCCTGGTCTAAGGTCCTCCTACAAAAACGCTTCAGCATCGAAATATTCATGTTAATTCTGTTTATATGTTATGTCGTGCTCAAAAGATTAACAGCATTGCAACGTTTGTTTAACCTTCTCTACCCGAAAAAAGCCTCAGCCATGTGTAGCATGACCACCATAAAAACGGATTTTGTCGACGGAATAATAGACAAAATGACAGATTGTAGAAATATTTCTTCGCATTCTACGCGTCTAAGCATGGTAATGTGTAATTTTATCTATTCTTCCGTCGACAAAACTTCGTCGTGCTACGCTTGCCGGTCTTGTGAATAGTGTCTTAATCGTTTTACGATGTTTTGACAAAGAAGATAAGTATTCAGTCTATTTCCTTCCTTCAGGAGCACAACACAGAAGAATCCACGGAAGAATAGCTTTTGCTTTAGGCACAATGTACAACTAAGTTTACAGTTGAGATGAATCAAATTTTTCTTTGTTGTTTTGTCTACAAAATAATAATTGCTAGAAAAAAATACCAGGTTTATTTTAATAACTGTTTTCCATGGGAAAAATACGGAGAATCGTAATAGCGTGTCTTAATGAATAGTTGTGAACGAAAACAAAGTTATTTTTGTATAAGGAAATCATAATATTTTTTTAAAATTTTGTTTTGAATCAACAGACTTTAAAGTTTCAATTTTGGAACAACAATCGTCAAAACTGGTCGCCTGAGTACTCGTAGCAAACTTGCTACGACGCGCGACGGACTACGAAAAAAACTGCGTAGCCGCGTAGTCCATATTAACTTTGTCTCCTATAAAATTTTTTTGAATGCTCATAGCGATTAATCAGTTATAACTGCTGTTTTTCTTACTAATATTATTTATTTTAGGCTCTTTAACAACCTACACTATTACTACGATAAACAAATATCTTATAGTATTTAGATAGATAGATAGAAGATAGAATACTCTTTATTATGCACACCATAAAAATTACAGATATAAATGTTGAAATTTTACATAGGGTGACACAATGGGCGGTCTTATCGCTAAAAGCGATAAGACATATAATAAGTATTTAATCCGTTAGGCTCGCTAAAACTCAAAACGGCTTGACCAAATAGTTTTTTTTTTAATTTATTCTCCTGGGCTGGTATTAAGAAAAGAAAAATAGAAAAAAAAAAGTTATTGAAATTTTGACAGGAACACGTCTGTCGGGGCAGCCAGTGAATTATAATTCTCTCTTCAAATGGGTAGTCACGCATAATAATTATCCTATTAGGAATATCGACTACAAAATTTAACAAAATACGGAACTACCAAACATATTTCCGAGAACTAATAACATTTGAAATATAACACAAAAAGTCACCATAGTTTTTGCGTTGTAATCCGGACCATCATTCCATATCATAACCAGTTTGATAGATGGTAATTTAAGACGCAATTCCCATCATTATTAGATGACGAATTGTCAAGGGATTCCCATAGTCCAAGATCACCGTTGTTTTTCAGTATGGAATCTTACTGGCTTGAAATTATTAAATTATAATTATGATTACTTACATCGTAAAGACCTAATATAATCACAAACCCTTTTACGGATCTTGGGTAATCTGAACACTTGATGCGGACAAACATCTAACGACTTAACTTTACTGTAAATAGTGTCTTCTGAGTTTAAGTATTTTATCTAAATACACATAGTAAAATTAGAATATACGTTTTACATGCACAACCGGATGAATCGTGAGAATAATAGTACATTTTGATACAAGTGGAGAACGTTTGTTATTGCATTCGAGGCGGAATTAAATTATTGTTTTTGAGCCGAGAACTGCAATAACAATTGCCCACGAGTGTCAAACGACGTTTTTTAATACACTTTTGAGGAAATAAAATAAAATAACGGAAAATATTTTTGTCATGAATTATTAGGAAACTATGATTTAAATTTTCTTTGTTTTCCGCGCTTTGCTTTCGTTTCGCCAGGTGGAAGGAGAAGCAAAGGTTTAAAGCCGATAAACAGCCTAATATGAAAAATAGAAAATTCAAATATTTTTGAGTTTAGAGCACAACTAAATGTTAATTTGTTCATAAACGTTTTTTTTTTATAGTAATAATTATAGTTTTTGATGATATTTTATTTATAAACATTATTTAAATATTCAAAAAATATTAACGCCGTAAAGATGCATATCTCTTTGCCGAAATTAAAAAAAAAAACAATCACCTCCGAATAGAGAGTTGTGAATAGAGGCATTGAACCAATTTGGACTAAGTATACAGGTATAAGTTATGTGTGGCAATTTTTATTCCCGCACACGTGCGGGAAAATTTAAAAATCGCACGCGTGTGAAATACATTGCATTGTGAACCTAATCATAGTGCGTTATGCACCAGTTTTCGAGGAAGTATATTGAAAAATATTTAGTTTAACAGTTTTGACTACTTACAGTTTTGCATACTGCTCATACAATGTTATGGAGGACAATGGACTTGTTTTTTAAAATACGTCATTCAAAATTACAAAATCGTAGACATTACAAAAAAGGAACAACTAAATAAAAAAAGATAATCACAAAATCATAACATCATAGGTAAGTGCATATTCTCTTTGAAGTTACACCGATTGAGTTTTAGCAGACCAGCATAAAAAAACCGGTCAAGAGCGAGTCGGACTCGACGGTTCCGTTCCGATTTCTGAAAAGTGTACTATTCAGAGACATCGTTTTATTTTTCCTGTAATCTTTACATAAAATTCTATCACGTAGAATAATTTCAGATTTTTCTCTTTGCAAACTTCGGAGATAAGGGGAACGTTATTTTTTTTTACATTTTTCATCAAAATTCGAAAACTATGTGGCCTAAAAAAAAATGTTTGATAATGTGCAAGCATGCAGTGCTCTTTCATATGATACTCCATATGCCCTTGTAGCCCCACTTTGAATTTTTAAGACCCCCTTTCAGTCCCTTTTGCAAATAAAATATAAATATTTTTACTTCTTTCTTATTTGATAAATAGTTGGGTAAACGTCAACTAACACTGTTCCAAATTTCAAGATAGCATTAGTAGTTCTTGAGATATCCAGCTGTGACAGACAGACAGACTGAGTCGCACCATAAGGTTTCCTTTTTACCATTTTGGTACGGAACCCTAATAAAACCACAATGTCTGTACAAAGTTCTAATAAAAAGTACAAGATTAATCCGCATAATGAACGTGCATTATTTCTTAATATTGACGTCATGGCTTTTTGGTACTCACGTTCTTTGTTTCTTACGTTTTTACCGAGAAGAGTTCATTGGTCACTCAACTCTATAATTTATGTTTTTATTTAAAACTCTTAAGTACGAATTGGTGTAAGAGAAGACAGACAATCCTAAAAATACATAAAATTATTACGTGAAAAGTATAGACGTGTTTCCTCCTAAAATAAAAAAAATAAAAAATAATTCGGTTAAATACTTTGCTACAACATAATCAGACAGTATTCCCACTGCTGGGACTCAGCCCTTATCTATGTAAGAGGGTGTGGGCCGTAACCAACCACGTGGCCCCAGTACCATAGGATACATTTTTCATTCATTGTCCCTTATCTAAGGCAACCCTAACTAACATTCTTGGTGTTGTCAAGTCATTTTTGAACTTTGTTACCAGTTTAAGAATGAAGTAAATAATACTTCCTTCCCATAAGCGTCAAACTTTGGACATTGACGCAACTACGCAATTTAAAAAAAAAATGTCAAGTTCACATCAATTTGATATACATTACATAATGAGAGTAATTGAATTTGGCCTTTTCTAAGAACAGTTGGTAATTATTCGAGATACTGTTTTTAGGCGGTTAAAAGTGACCGTAAAAACAATGTCATTTATTTTCGTGATGTAAAAATGACATAGATGCTTGTGGTTTGCCAGGGTCAGAAGTATGTTACAAGGATTGTGGTTTTGACTCATTAAAATGCTACACTATTTAATGGTATGCCTGCATTATGCTTTATTTTTTGTGTGATGGATGAGCGAAGCGGAACTGAAAAACCACCGCAAGAGGTCAACTTTTCCAACTTGCTACATCATCACTTTTTTATATGATATAATTAGCCCGGAATTCCCGCAATATAGCGGTTGTCACCGCATAAAAACATTAAATTGCTATTTAGTACGCTGAATGGGAATTGACCTTTAAATTAAATTAATTAATTTCAGATAAAGTTATCCATACAGTCCTATTTCAATTAAAAATATTAAAAGTAAATTAATTAAAATTAACTTAAAATTAAATTAAAACACATTCAATTGACCAAATTTCAAAAAAATATGACAACATTTATCTCATTTCGATAAATAATTGTGATATATCTTCAGATACTCTCCTTTTGTTTCTTCCATCTTGAATTTCAAACTAAACAGATGCTTAGCTATTAACACAAAAGCTTGTGAGAAAAACAACACTATGACCGAAATAAAAGCCTTTAGTTGAATATTAAACCACTAGGTAGAAGTCAGGTCAAAAGTCTAACCTAGCCACACTAATGCATCCTACCAAGTTTTTTCCATCCACTAAAAAGGCAATTATCTCCAAGACAATAGCATATAAAATAAAACCTACTCATCAAAACATTATTAATAAGATTGACCTTTCCGAAAGCACGTGTTTAAAAGTCGTGCACAAGAATGGCTGTCAACACGTGATAGTTGTCAAACGTTAATGACAATCATGATCGTTAATGATCAGACGATAGCATTAGTATATCCCTTCATTACTCATGTTGGTGGAGTTTTCCTGATGGTCATAGTTGTGTTGTTGTAGTTGTAGCATATTTTAAGATCCATCCGATCCGAGTTTTGCAGCGCCCTAAAATTGTTGTACAGTTTTAACTCTGAAAGAGATCTTAATAAAACTTAGAACGATATACGTAGCTTTTTTAATCGACTTCAAAAAGGAGGAGGCTCTAAATTCGTTGGAACCTTTTTTTTCTTTTTAGGGTTCCGTACCTCAAAAAGAAAAAACGGAACCCTTATAGGATCACTTGTTTGTCCGTCTGTCTGTCTGTCTGTCTGTCTGTCAGTCTGTCAAGACCGTTTTTCTCAGGAACGCGTAGAGGTATCAAGTTGAAATTAATATCAAATACGTAGGTCTGTGGTCTCTTGAAGTCCTAAAAAACTCAAGCATCTAAGTCAATACAATAAATACATACGGTCATTTATGTGACATATTTTGATACTTGCAAGTAAATCAAAACCTATAGGGTACTTCCCGTTGTTCTAAAATCATGAAATTTGGTAAGAAGCAAGGTACAACACAAATAAAGGAAAAAGTCCGAAAATTGTTAATTTGTAATTCTATAACTTAAAAAAAATGTTCAAGTCTGTCAGACGGTCAAGACCCTTTTAGTCAAGGAGGCGTGGAGATATTAGTTAAGTTGAAATTGATATTAAATACGTAAGTCTATTGTCCCATATAGCTCTAAAAAAATCTAGCATCTAAGTCACCGCAATAAAAAAATACGGCCATTTTGCGACACATTTTGATCGCAACTGTCGCAAGTAAATCAAAAAACTATAGGGTACTTCCCGTTGGCCTAGAATAATGAAATTTGGCAAGAAGCAAGGTCTTCCAGCACAAATAAAGGAAAAGTCCGAAAATTGTGAATATGTAATTTTTTGACTTAAAAAAAAAATTATTGGGATCCAATGTTAAGTTTTTGGGATAAATTCTTTTCAACTACGGAACCCTTCATTGTGCGTTGTCCGACACGCACTTGGCCGGTTTTTTAACCGACTTCTAAAAAAGGAGGAGGTTCTCAATTCGGATGTTTGTGTTTTTTTTTTTTTATGTTTGTTCGCGCATGACTCCGTCGCTTGCCAACCGATTTGAATTTTTTTTTTTTTTATTGGAAAGGGTATACTTTCCAAATGGTCCCATTTTTGTCAAAATCCAGTTCTGATGATGGGATCCTGGAGAAATCGAAGGCACTCTTCAAATATTATAGGCCCACCTATAGCGATTTGGGTATTTTTTATAGTAGCTCGTGCATTTGCTCTCGGAAAGCACCACTTGGTGAAGTGAAACTGATGATGAAGGTCACAGAGGGCTACCGGAACTACTCAATGATAAATATTTCACGGGTTCCGATTCGATTACTTTAATATGGTTGCTAAGCAATTTCCGCTCGTCACACAATGCGTGTGGTGAGTGGTTGTTGAGGAGTTCTCCTGGTTCTTACCAGCAGAACTCCTCAACAATTAACGTCCCAGCATCGGGAAAAGCAATATTTTGTAACATGTGATGAGCAATTTGACATTAGACTATTGTAACTTATACAAATTATAAACAGACCCACTAAAAAGCGAGAAATAAAAACTTTTTAACAAAAAAAAAACCGACTTCCAAAAATCACTACAAAGTGAAAAATAACTTTGATTTCGGAAGTCGGTGGCAAAAAAAAAAGAAAGTAAATAAAAAACGAAAGACACCGCCTTCCGAAGTCAAAGTTATTTTTCACTTTGTAGTGATTTTTGGAAGTCGGTTTTTTTTTTTGTTAAAAAGTTTTTATTTTATGTATGTTTCCCGATTACTCGAAGATGGATGGACCGATTTGGTTTTTTTTTTTTAACTAACATAATTCGAAAATGAGCCACGAGATCTATCGTTTCAACGTTGAATGGAATCTACTTTGTCTTAGATCATCACGAATATACCTACTAAATTAAGCAGGTCAGTAAATGCCCACTCAGCAAGGTTATTAGTAGCAGGACCGAATTTTATGTCACAGTTTAGACTGTTTCAATGTCTGTCGTACCGAGAATGGGACGTCAACAAGAAAAAAACCGGCCAAGAGCGAGTCGGACTCGCGTACCGATGGTTCCGGGCCGATTTCTGGAAGAGTGTGCTATTTAGAGACATACTTTTGTTTTTCCTGTAATCTATAAATAAACTTCTATCACAAATAATAATTTCAGATTTTTTCTATGCAAACTTCGGAGATAAGGGGGGAGGAGGAACGGTATTTTTTAACATTTTTCATCAAAAGTCGAAAACTATGCGGCATAAAAAAAAGAAAAAAAAAATGAGAATGTGTAAAAGCGCTCTTTCATTATGCACATGCCATTACTTCAAATTTTCAAGAACTCCTTTCAGTCCCTGTTGCAGAAAAAAAAATCTTTCTTATTTGCAAAATAGTTGGGCAAATGTCATCTAAAACTGTTCCAAATTTCAAGTTGATAGCATTACTAGTTCTTGAGATATCCAGCTGTGACAGACGGACAGACGGACAGACTGAGTCGCACCATAAGGGTTCCTTTTTACCATTTTGGTACGAAACCATAAAAAAATGACGGCGCCGAAGTAGCGACATCACGTTTACATCCTATTCTACGGTGCAGTGGACAAACGAAATGTCTTTTAAATACTTTTAGTTTAAAAGATATTTCGCCACAATAATAATATATTTCTCAGCATATCTTCCTTAGGTGAGACCTCGCAGATAGTTCATTGTGCAATGAATTGCACTTTTTATTATCACTTCAACTTATTCAGCCGTCATTAAATATCACTTATGAGCTTGTTAAATAAACATATTGTTAAGTTCGCAACAGTATATTTATATTTAATGCTAGTGCCAAGTAAAGAAGCGTTTTATGTGAAAATTAGCTGCACCCCATAGACCGTGATAAAAAGTAGCCCATGTGTTAAATTTAGGGTATAAGCTATCTACTTACCAAATTCATCCAAATCAGTTCAGCCGTTTGAGCGTGATGAAGTAACAAACAAACTTTCGCTTTTATAATAATAGTGTGATTGAATGCTTTTCCAAAATGAATGACATCGTGCAAGATTTTCCGTTAGTTTTATGTTTTTTGATGAGCAAATACATACTTTAGAAACATATGCTATAAGACAAGAACAGGCAAAAAAAGGCTCGAAAACACATCAACTTTATATAAATCTATACAACCATATCATGAGGCTACTAAGTATTGATAAAGATCTGCAAAACGTGTTAATTTCACAAATGATTCCTTATTGGTTTTCAGAGATGATTGTATCCGATATCCGTAGGTTTCAAACTTGGTTAAAAAGTATGTTATCTGCCTCGTCTAGTGGTCATTCTTCCAATCTGTGGGTTTTACCGTCATGAAATTCTCAGTAACAGCTAGTAGGAGTTAAGATTTGTTCCCGGTTCGAAGCAATAGGCTTGCCCCTATTATGTGAATCTCGACAATCAGTGTATCTGTTTACTTACATATTTCACTACTTCTCTGGAAGCTACAAGATCACTACTACTGAATGTATGGTTCTAGGAATTTCCCGACTGTTATTCTAAGATTTTGAAAGTCAACCAGTCCAGGGGTATCGATGTTTCCGAATGTCTAACAACCAGTCCAAGGGGTATCGATGTTTCCGAATGTCTAACAACCAGTCCAAGGGGTATCGATGTTTCCGAATGTCTATCAACCAGTTCAAAGGGTATCGATGTTTCCGAATGTCTAACAACTAGTCCAAGGGGTATAGATGTTTCCGAATGTCTAACAACCAGTCAAGGGGTATCGATATTTCCGAATGTCTAGCAACTAGTCCAAGAGGTATCAATGTTTCCGAATGTCTAACAACCAGTCCAAGGGGTATCGATGTTTCCGAATGTCTAGCAACTAGTCCAAGGGGTATCGATGTTTCTGAATGTCTAGCAACTAGTCCAAGAGGTATCGATGTTTCCGAATGTCTAACAACCAGTCCAAGGGGTATCGATGTTTCCGAATGTCTAACAACCAGTCCAAAGGTCCTGCATCTGAACTGAAAACCGACCCCAACATAGTTGGGAAAACTCTAAGCAGATGATGATGATGATGTATTTTATGTATTTCCGTTGTTCCAGCTTCTATTCCCCTGAACCCTACGATGTTGTTCAGCATACTGGTCTACCTGTTCTACTACACGACGTACATGATCCTGCTGGCCATCGCTGGTCTCTGGTGCTTCGAGGAGTGTGCGCTGACGGAAGACGAGGAGTACGAGTTCTACCACCAGCATAGAGCGATGCCGTATTGATTGTTTCTTGTGAGTAAATTTCATTATAATATTCAAATTAAAACTTTTCATTTTTTTTCATTTACAAATTTTATTTGAAGAACCTTAACAGTGCCTGCTTAGCACAATGCACAAAATATGTTATACTATCGACCTCAAACTCAAACTCAAATAAAACAATTACAGGCACTTTTGAATTGCAATAGGGGTCGGTCATTCAGAAAGAAGCTAGTCGCCCATTCAAAGCGTAGTAGGTACCTATGGAGAAGAACGGGCAAGAAACTCCACTTTTAAATCAAAATATGGTTACAAAATATTGGTTACATCATTCATGTGAAATTATACATGTGAGAATGATGCAGAAAGTTAAAAGCGTCCGTAACCAAAATAAAATTTAAAAAAAAAAAAAAATTAAAATTAAATTAAAATAAACCGTGGCAGCTATGATATGACCAGCCTCCACTGACTCGCCCATGTTTCGCATTAGTAAAATGTACTCATTTCATAACATTGAGGTTACATGAACCTTCCTGAATAAGTTCTCTAAATGATGGTGAAAAGCGCATCTAAATCCGTTATGCCGTTTAGAAAAACAACGCGGTCACACAGACAGACAAGAAAAGTGACTTAAATTTACAATATTATGCATAGTATAAATATAGAAGAAACCTCTTGTTTGTAACACTTGACTTTAGCGTTTATGCTAATTATGAATCAAATTATTTTGCTTTTAATATCTACTGAAATATCTGTCGATTTTTATTTTCGTGGATACATTTTATTCTGTGAACACTACTGTCAGATACTATCAGATTTTATTTTAATTTGTACTTTTTGATCTAGAATATGTTAATGTTAGCTCGTGGCTAAGTAATTACAGCCGCACGGGTCGATCCATTGGGTTCAGCTACGCTTGCCGGGGTTGGTCAGTGGATGGGTGACCATCTTTACATACCGAGACTCCTCCGTGCCTCGGAAAGCACATTAAGCCGTTGGTCCCGGCTGTCATTCGTGGATCTTTGACAGTCGTTACGGGTCGTCAGAAGCCCGAAAGTCTGACAACCAGTCTTACCAAGGAGTATCGTATTACCCAGTTACTGGGTTGTGGAGGTCAGGCAGGCAGTCGCTCCATGTAAAATACTGGTATTCAGCTGCATCCGGTTAGACTGGAAGCCGACCCCAACATAGTTGGGAAAAGGCTAGGCAGATTTTTTGATCTAGATAGATAGATAGATAGAATACTCTTTATTATGCACACCATAAAAATTACAGATATAAATGTTGAAATTTTACATAGGGTGACACAATGGGCGGTCTTATCGCTAAAAGCGATCTTTTACAAACAACCTTTAATATGTTCTAAAATATGTTCAAAATAGACAGTCAGTGACACCATGGTAAAAAGTGATCAGACTAATTAAAATTGAATGTTAATAGCACAACATCTATGGACGTTATTATATACACAAGCTAAACTTGTTATCTCACGATAACATAGTCTAGACATAGATATAAAAAAATATGATGATGAATTAGGTGCATGTAACCTCCTTTGTTTTTGATGTCGTTTGAGGTTAATGCTTTCAAGGACACTAAACGGTTATAGACGTCATACCAATAAAAAAACCGGTCAAGAGCGAGTCGGACTCGCGCACCGAGGGTTCTGTTCCGATTTCTGAAATAGTGTGCTACTTAGAGACATCGTTTTATTTTTCCTGTAATCTTTACATAAATTTCTATCACATAGAATAATTTCAGATTTTTCTCTTTGCAAACTTCGGAGATAGGGGGGTGGAACGGTATTTTTTTTTACATTTTTCATCAAAAGTCGAAAACTATGCATACTAAAAAAAAAAAAAAAATAGTTTGAGATTGTGCAAACAGCGCTCTTTCATATAATACCCCACATGCCCTAGTAGCCCCACTTTAAATTTTTAAGACCCCCTTTCAGTCCCTGTTGCAAAAAAAATATAAATATTTTTATTTTTTTCTTATTTGCAAAATAGTCGGGTAAACGTCATCTAAAACTATTCCAAATTTCAAGTTGATAGCATCAGTAGTTCTTGAGATATCCAGCTATGACAGACAGACAGACAGACAGACAGACAGACTGAGTCACACCATAAGGGTTCCTTTTTTACCATTTTGGTACGGAACCCTAAAAAAGTTACGGTGAGTTGCACGAAACCAACATTACTTTAACGGAGACTTTAAATTGATGCTGTCACTTTCTTTTTGATACAAAATGTAAGGGATGCCATGAATTTAAAGTCTCCGACTAATGTTGGTTTCGTGCAACTCAACCTTAATCAATTAAAACACAGTTAGCTATAATTAGTGCAAAAGTAGGATATAGCACATTTCAACAAGACACTGAACAAGATTTAATTGATTAACTTTAATGGGAATACCCTGCAATCATTGGTCATAGACGCAGACATTTTTTTGTATGCAAATCTAGCTCAAATTATACTTCCCACATAAAAAAGACATAATACCTTTTTGTTTTTAGATACTGCTTAATTTAAATTTTAGAATGGGAAGCTTAAAATTAAACTCACTCATTTATTGCACTTGTAGTGGTATGTTTACCCACACATGCACACCACTTGCGAGCTTATAAGTGCCCGTTAGCGGCACGTTACGTTGCACCGTCAAGTAAGTTCGAAGTCACACGTCCCTGTGACAACACATATAGTCGGTTACTACCCGTTACTCACTCCCTTTATTGTAATATTTTACCTTGTTTAGTTATAGCAAATACTTCATTAAATTCATAGTTTAACATAGAATGGACATTTCATTTCATCTCACTATAGAAACTATATCACGTCCCAACAAAAGTTCTATATTGGTGACCCCGACGTGATTGAAATAATACGGTTCCAAACTTTGACCCGCGAGTGCAATTACGTTCAATACAGTCGTAGACTTTATTTAGTGTTATTACTGTGAACTATACCAAACCTTCAAAATGGTCAACACTGCTGCTGCCAGTGACTGTAAAGTTACCATCGAGCCCGAGCACACAGCCACCACGGCTGCCGCCGCACCTGATAGCGTCAACGCACCTCAGCGAGCTGGTCTGTGTTACACCATAGACCAGCACCCGCAGCCAGAGACGGGGACGATCACCATCAACTCCCGCATCGCCGACTTCTGGACAGCGCGTCCGCGACTATGGTTCCATCAGTTTGAGGCCATAAACGGTGCAACGTCATAGGCACTTATAAGCTCGCAAGTGGTGTGCATGTGTGGGTAAACATACCACTACACACTACTCATAAGGCCAAGCAATTTCCTGGCCTTAAAATGACTCTATTACGTTCATATATTTTCATCCATAAGATAATAATATGAGTACACGTTTAACAAGATTTACAAATAAATAAAACGTTTATTTCAGAATCAATCCATAAAGCATAGGTACGAGTTTAATGGTTTTGTTAACCATTTCATTCGTAGTCACTTCAATTGGGCGATCTAGACGCTCTTCATCGTCGACGGATGTATGACCACGCTTGAATTCATTGAACCATTATCGGATTGTTATCAACGAAGGAGAAAGGTCCCCATAAACGGTGTCCAACTTTTTTTAAATTTCCCTACACGTCTTCGAATCTAGAAACAAGAATCTAATGAGCGATCGGTACTGCACTTTTTCCATAATTAGAAAAAACTTACACTTGCTCACTTCTAACAGCTACTACAACAAAATTAATCAGTGAATTTATCTGACGACAGTCGTTGTTTGAAAGGTGATACTAAACAATGGTATACAGATTTTACGTTAGTGTCGTCATGTGTCTTCAAACACGGGTACTTATCAATCTCAATCGTTTCTTTATAGTAATTAAAATAATCAGCATACAAACGTAAAAATTAATAAAATAAAATGATTCAAATTAATTACAAATGCAAGAAATGAAATGAAAATACAGAAGATCAAATTAAAATTCAATGTCAATATTAGAAACGTCAATCAATTAATTAAATTATAAATTATACATAAACAATTAATTACAGTTAAATAAAATAATATGTCAGTATTGTCCAGTAGATATACACACATCCATTTATGTTGGATCGGACAGTCTGTGCGGGAAGCAATCATCCTGAGGATGCCATTGCTACTGTCTCTCACTCGTCTCAATAAAGAAGCTACCTTTTTTCTTATTATAGCTGGATAGCCATCCGTTCCGTTCAATAACATACATGATTACAATGTTCAAACAATAATTACAATAATTCATTCAAAACGTATAAACAAAAACTATGTTATGTAAGAAGGTTAATTTTAATCCATAATATTATGTTAATTATATCCGGTGACCCTCCAATTATTTTCATTTTTATCCAGTTTTTATTCACAATTGCAACAAAGGGTTGCAATTTGTTATTTCTTTGTGTACTTTTCTTTGTTGTTAAAATTATTGAGTAAGATTTAAATGCATGTTCAACATTAAATATTTTTGTTATTGCCGATATTTTACATTGTTATTATTTTTAGCTTCGAATATATATTTTCTGCTTCTCATTTATTGCCGTTAAAAGCAATTCACTCTATTTTATCAAAGTGGTAATGCTGCAAACTCAAAATGCCGGTTTCAAAGAGCTTATTAAATTTCCATGTGAAAAAAAGTGTGTTCGACGTTACAATGCCCGTATGTAAGAACATATATACCTTCCAATATTATAAACAACCAAATAGCTATTCAATAAACAGTTACAAAAACCACCGGACATAATTACATTAAATATTATATTTACATCAAAAAGAGCAAAAAGTATGAAAATAATGATTTTATCCTTAATCAGTTACAATGATTGTGCAAATGTATTATATTCATACATGTTCCGGGTTCAAAGTATGTGTGAATTACAGTTCTTAACTCCGTGATTAACTAATTGACAATATTGATCTATAATTACCTAAAAAGATCTCTTAAACTTTAAGAGATCTTTAAAAAAAACGCAAATTATGTCCCACGTGCTATCCGGCCCTCTGTGCTTTCTTTCTTCTTTCTTTTTTAGAGTTCCGTACCTCAAAAGGAAAAAACCGGTCAAGTGCGAGTCGGACTCGCGCACGAAGGGTTCCGCACCATATTATATGTTTAACAATCGCAAAGATAACTTTTTACTTATTTTATAATGATACTGTGAATTACAAGGTTATTTTTTGCAGTTGCAGCAAATCACCCATGTTTAAACAAAATACCTTATGAATCGCCGTTTTCAGTATTGTTGATAAAATACAGTATTCATGGTACTTACATGGTATAAAGAAGTTTCAAATTCCTAATTTGTTGAATTGTTGCGCTAGAGCTCGTACACGTCGTTTCCTCACGATGTTTTCCTTCACCGTTTTGAGAGCAGCGGTGATGAAATAATGACATGACACCCCACATGCTAGATTAAATTTTTATTTTTTTTTTCAAAATGAAAAGTTTATTGTATGGGGACCGACCCCTTAAATTTTTAACTTTGCTTTATTTTTATTATTTGTTGTTATAGCCGTAATAGACAGCGGAGGCTTAGTAAGTTTGTACTGGGCTGTACGTGGTTGTCTGATTTCATGGATTTTAATTTTCTTGCGCGGAACCCTAATTATTTTTCTAAAATAAAAATAGCCTAAGTTACTCCTTAAAACATCAGCTATATGCCGTCATAATCGGTGAAAATTCGTTTGGCAAGTTTCCTAACTTGACTCAAAGTACCATTTTTTTAATCGGACTGCGCTTTAAAATTCTTCTATACAAACTTTAACATCCCTAAACCTCATTTGAGGCGTAGTTTTGAAAAACTAATAATGACAAACATTATTACTTATGCAAGTTTCAAGTTCATTAACCAAATTAATAAGATTTTTCATATAAACTGTATCTCTGTTTTCACGAACACAGATACCTAAAGAATTTCAAAAATCGTCTGGTATGTTTCCATAACTTAACTCAAACATTATTTACACCAATTTTAGAGTTAATCAAGCCCCCAATAAAATCCTCCGCTATAAAATTAACTTTTCACCCCTTAGGGGTAGATTTTTGGAAAACCCTGATACACGTTAGTCTTAATTTTTGGTCTCAAGTATAAAAACTGAGTTTTGAGTTAATCGGACCGCGTGTTAAAGTTCCTCCATACAAACTTTGACACACCCAATCCCTCCTTAGGGGGTAGTTTAGGAAAACTAAAAATGATAAACTTTATAATTTACTTAGATGAATATTCGTGCTAAGTTTCAAGTCTATTAACTCAAGGGATAGGATTTTTCATACAAACTTTCATCCCCTGTTTTACCCCCTTAGGGATGGAATTTCCAAAAATTCTTCCTTAGTAGATGTTTACACTATATAAGGTATCTATGTGCAAAATTTCAAGTCTCTGGATCCATTGGTTTGGGCTGTGCGTTGGTATATTAGTCAGTGACTCAGTCAGGACTTTGATTTTTTTATATATTTAGATTTACCATGTTACTTTAAGACCACAGACTTCTTGTAGGTTTTCCTGTAATCTACAGGTATAGAACTAATTTTTATATTTTTTTCAAAATTTTAGGCTCAGTAGTTTCGGAGATAAGGGGGGGGAATGGTCAATTTTCGTCTATTTTCTTAAATAACTTTAAAATGATAAATTTTAAAATTATAAAAAAAAAATATTTGAGACCCTCATAGTAAGCCCTTTCATTTGATATGTGACTCGGTACAGTTTACAAAACTTTTTTTTTAAATTTTCTTATAAAAAGTGACTCTCATATTCAAAATTCATATATTTACTTTAGCTGTACGTGTTTGGGTCACAGAAATCCATATGTGTACCAAATTTTAACTTAATCGGTCCATTAGATTCGGAGCAAACTGGCTGTGACAGACGGACAGACGGACAGACAGACACACGAGTGATCCTATAAGGGTTCCGTTTTTTCCTTTTGAGGTACGGAACCCTAAAAACGGAACCCTTATAGGATCACTTGTTTGTCCGTCTGTCTGTCTGTCTGTGTCTGTCTGTCAGTCTGTCAATACCGTTTTTCTCAGGAACGCGTAAAGGTATCCAGCTGAAATTAATATCAAATACGTAGGTCTATGGTCCCTTGGAGTTCTAAAAAGATCAAACTTCTAAGTCAACGCAATAAAAAAAATCGGCCATTTATGCGACATTTTTTGATACTCGCAAGTGAATCAAAACCTATAGGGTACTTCCTGTCATCCTAGAACCATGAAATTTGGCAAGAAGCAAGGTCTCACAACACAAATATAGGAAAAAGTCTGAAAATTGTTAATTTGTAATTCTGTCACATAAAAAAATATTTTCAAAGTTGTCAGTGTGTCAAGACCCTTTTTCTGAGGAACGCATAGAGGTATCAAGTTGAAATTAATATCAAATACGTAGGTCTATTGTCTCATGACGTCCCAAAAAACTCAAGCTTCAAGTCAACGCAATAAAAAAATACGCCCATTTTGCGACATATTTTGATACTTGCAACTGTTGCAAGTAAATCAAAACCTATAGGGTACTTCCCGTTGACCTAGAATTATGAAATTTGGCAAGAAGCAAGGTCTCCCAGCACAAGTAAAGGAAAAAGTCCGAAAATTGTGAATTTGTAATTTTATGACATATTTTTTTTTTTTTTTTTGTTGTCCAATGTTAAGTTTGGTTTTGGAATAAATTCTTTTCAACTACGGAACCCTCATTGTGCGTGGTCTGACACGCACTTGGCCGGTTTTTTCCTAAACTACCTTAATGAGGCGAACAAAACAAAAAAAAAATATTCATATTGGTTGAGCCATTTTTGAGTTTTCGCGAGACTAATGCACGACATTTAATTTTTATCTATATAATATAATATAGGATGAAATTTAAAACCTGCACCATGTTTTTTTTTCGCGATTTCAGGTTTGGTCCCATATTAAAAGTTGTTCATAATGACGAGTACAATCTCCTATTTCGATTTGGTGCATGTTTTCAATTTCATCCTGTATAGATAAACCACGGAACAGTAAAACTGTTCCGTGAGATAAACAGTAATAAACACACACTATATATGCAATTATGAAACGTCAGAAGCTAGGTGCACGGTTCCTATTGGTCGTTTCGTTTGGAGAAGAGCTGGCATGAAACTCCATGGTTAAAACAAAAGACTGAGTAGCCGCCGCACCCACGTAGTGTACGTGCACCAAGCACTTAATTATATTTATCTACACCCATGCCATAAATCCCCCATAAAATTCTCTGAAACAGTTAGCTTATTGCCAACATTAAAACAGCCAGTGTCATAGTAACCATGGTAACCATAATAGCACAGTCTATACATCATACAGTCGTCCGACGAAAGCCCGAACTGCTTACTTATTTCGCCAAACTTCGTAAGCAGTTCGGGCGTCGTCGGACGACTGTATGATATGTAGACTGTGATAATAGCATCCAAACGGGTGCTTTAATGTTGTACTGAATTTCATAATGCAACTCGTTTTCAAAAAAAGAACATTGTAATGCACGCGCGTTTCACTACAAAAGCGCCGTAATTTAAAAAAAGAACTTATTCGAATTCACGTCGTATACTATGACGCCGCGAGCCAGCCGCCATGTTCGATACCGAGTATTAGTATTGCAAAAAACTGTTTCAGAACCCTTTATAGAGGATTGATAACATGGATGTAGATAAAGTCTTGTATGCAACTGTACATAATTAGGTATTAAAACACTCATGTGATACTATTATCACACTCATTCGTGTTTTAATACCCCTTGTTATACGTCAGTTGCATAAATAACTATTATTTAACAGTAAATGAAAACTTTGCATGCATCTAAATATTATGTGTGAACTTGAGCCATAAAAACTGAGTTCATTAACTAACTACATCATAATTTCAGTAAAATTAATTGAACAAAATAATACTGGTATTAATCATTCATAAATGCAGTTATTGTAATCAATCTGAATTTAAACGATTTTAATAACAACCATATTAAGACAAATAATTGGAATTGGTACCTATGTTATTAAATCGAAGGATAAATATGATGTAAGATAATTTTACCCATCAAATAACATGATATACGAGGGTCTATAATATCTATCAATTTTATTCAATGTAGGTATTCTTCAAAAAGATGATTGGGTACAATGACCCCTGGTTCTTTTGTGTTTTGATAAGCTGCTAAAGGATCCAATGTCAATAAAGATTTAAGGGTTTGTTTTACTAATGGAAAATTATGTTTTCCAACTGTACGTTGATATACGTATTGCAGGATTAAACGATTTTCTTTCTTTTTCACAGATCGTCTGTCTATGTGCCATTGGTAACTAACTAGGTATATAAAGTTGAATTCCACTAGAAACTGGTGTTAACTGTCAAAAACCTTAAAAAAAATCCCTAATTTTAAGGCTGGCAAACATTGGCAGACATTCTATATCTTGTTGATTTTGACGATTATGGCTTATGAGCTTGTGGCTAAGTAGAGGAGCTCGTGGCTAAGTAATAACAGCCGCATGGGTCGATCAGGTTAGGTAGGTTCCAGAGTTGGTCCGGGGATGGGTGACCAACTCTACATACCGAGACTCCTCCATGCCTCGGAAAGCACGTTAAGCTATTGGTCCCGGCTGTCATTCGTGGATCTTTGACAGTGGCGGTCAGATAGGCATTCGCACCATGTAAAATACTGGGTATACCCAGTAACTGGTCAATACGATACCCCTAGACTGGTTGTCAGACTTTCAGGATTCTGACAAAGATCCACGAATGACAGCCGGGACCAATAGCTTAACGTGCTTTCCGAGGCACGGAGGAGTCTCGGTATGTAAAGTTGGCCACCCATCCCCGGACCAACTCCGGAACCCACCTAACCTGATGGACAAAAAATCACATGAAGTCACATTGAGTAACATGGAAACGTATTAATATAGTGTAATCATACCTGTCATTATAAGACATAATAATTGAGATCTTTATAACACTGCGTCATCGTTATATTTAGTTGTTATGACGTACAATACCTACTTCATAAGTAATTTGTTGTAATTGTAAGAAACAAAACAACATCATATTTTGCGCTCGTGTTGGCACGAGTATTACTACGAATACTACAATCCGGCCGTCGAGAAAATGCGGTCCTGACGCCTGACAATAATAATTGCTAGTTGTAATAAGGATCGAATTCGATAAACACATATTCGTGATTAAGAAACTGATAGGTATCAAGAAGGAATTATCACGACGAACAGACTATAGACATCATGACTCATCATGTCATGGCTCATGACTTGTTGAAAAAACCGACTTCCAAAAAAACACTACAAAGTGAAAAAAACTTTAATTTCGGAAGTCGGTGTCTTTGGATCTGTATTTTAGTTTTTTGCCACCGACTTCCGAAATTAAAGTTATTTTTCACTTTGTAGTGTTTTTTTTGGAAGTCGGTTTTTTTTTAGTGGTTCAGTTTGTAATTCATCTAAGTTACAATAACCCAATGTCAACTGCTCATCACGTTTTTACAAAATATTGCTTTTCCCGATGCAGGGACGTTAATTGTTGAGGAGTTCTCCTAGTAAGAACCAGGAGAACTGGAGCTCATGGTGAAGTCACCATTACCATTATGCATTTGACGAGCATACACCATATTAAAGTAATCGAATCGCAACCTGTGATATACTTAGATATAATTGAGTATTTCCGATGGCCCTCTGTGGTCTTCATCATCAGTTCCAGTTCACCGAATGGTACTTTCCGAGAGCAGATGCACGAGTTACTATAAAAAATACTGAAATCGATATAGGTGTGCCAATAAAATTTGAGGGTTTTCCTCGATTTCCATGGGATCCCATCATCAGATCCTGACTTGATGATCATGGGACCACTTGGGAAGTATACCCTTTCGAACAAAAAAAGAAAAATCCAAATCGGAAAAACATACATAAAAAAAAATAAAAATAAAAAAAAGGTTGCGACGAATTGAGAACCTCCTCCTTTTGGAAGTCGGTTAAAAAGTGTAGCCAGTTCGATTAGCATAGTAGAGAAAAAATAGAAATAGAAAATAGTTTATTGTCCAGGTAATACAGTAAGCAGCTTGTCTACTCATGTCGTCTCAACTTGTAATTAACAAGTGAGCACACACATGAGCAGCTTAAAATATTACTTATAGCTAGGTTACAGAATATTATTTGCAAGTGAGCCCCAAACTAGACAGTTAGTCCGTATCTTGAGGCTCGGGGTACGGATTCCAGAGTGGGACTAGAGAGGTGATTTCAGATGTTGTATGTTGTTAAATGTGATGTTATGTAAATGTTTGTGTAAATGTGATGTGTTTGTGGTGTGAGTGAGTGTGTGTGTGCGTGCGTATTCGTTCCCATTGTGCGTCATTTGACGTTTGATTCAGTGTCAGGTCAGGGTATTTATATTAGTTGTTCCGAGTCATCATAACCAGAGCTTTGCAACATTTTCTTATATTTTTTTTACAGCTGAATAAGGTAGTATTTTTAATTTCGCAGAGTTTGCAGACTTTGTTGTAAGAGGGGCTGACTATTCAGAGAGCACCTGACGTATTTACGTCTTTTTCTTTTCGTTCAACGGTACATCTATATTGCTTCTTTTCGTTCAACGGTACATCTATATTGCTTCTTTTCGTTCAACGGTACATCTATATTGCTTCTTTTCGTTCAACGGTCCATCTATATTGCTTCTTTTCGTTCAACGGTACATATGTATTGCTTCTTTTCGTTCAACGGTACATCTATATTGCTTATACTGTTTGAGTCAGTAGATGGCCACATTAATTGGGACGTCAGAGGCGTTGACACTCTAGCAGATGGGGTACATTCGGTTCAGCACCGCACTCGGACTGGATGTTGGGTGAATCGATAATCCATTTCGCCAGATTATGTTTGCAGCGGTCTACTTGAGTACGCAATCGATTCAATGCTTTCCAAATATGCCTCTGCAGTTCGCGAGGGAGGCAGGTGTGTTCAGCATTTCGATGCACATTAATTATTATGCAAAACTATGAAATCCACCCTGAAAACTTGAAGTGGTTGTACTTTTTGGTGATATTTCTTTTGGCACTGAGCTTCTGTATGACACAGTAGAGCGTTTTACAAATTGGTTCAGGAAAAAAGTAAAAAAAACATCAGATATTGGTACTTTCCACGTATAAAAATCTATCCGTTCTTTTCTTTAGAAAAGATTATCAAAAAAAAAACAATATCAAATCAAGAGGTAACCCCTCGATCAGAGGCCCCATCACAAGTTCATGCCCTCTATAAAAACTTAAAGTCGCGGTCGTCATGGAAAATACCACTTTTTACCGATCGCCATATCTAATTAATATGAAAATGTTGTAAACTACAAAATAAAATAATCATGACAAGTTAGAGAGATCGCAGAGCGAGGAATGCCGTAGAAGAAGCACCGCAGCTGCGAAAAGTACGCGTAAATGTGTTTAGAGAAAGTACCTTTTTGCTTATTTTTTTGGTGTTGTAAAAGTGAGTTTTTCTCTGATAAGTAAGCAAAATAAAGATTTTAAAAGTAAACAAAAATATCAGTTTATCATTTTGTGACGGCAATTTTTAAGTGAAACCCGCGTGCATGTCTGAAAATATCCCACGGGAACGTACTTCCAAAACTAAAAATACCCTATATGTTAATCCAAGTTATAAACTATCTGTGTGTCAAATTTCATCTTAATCCGTTCAGCCGTTTTTGCGCCGATCCTAAACATACATTCAGACAAATAAACGGATAAAAATTCTTCGTTACTATGTAATTATATGTATGTATAGATATAGGAAATAGAGGTTTTCTCACTGACATTTATAATCGCTGGTAATTTACCAATGTATGAAAAACTAGTCAAATGTAGCTTCGCGTAACTCCAGGCTGTTACAAAATATAAAACACAATCACCGCACACAATTTCACAAGAACGGTAACATATTATGTTCCGCATGAAAATTTGATAATTAGAATATGATTGAACTAGAAACACAATTTAGAATTCTTGAACAAGGATGCTCACATCCACCTTGGAACTAATTACGGAGTAGAAAACATATTTTTTTTCTAGAAACGTCAAGGTTTCCCCCCCTCTTAAAGTTATGACAGACATGCCGCTTCTATGCGTTCAGTGGTCTATGTCAAGCAGTAATAGACTCTCGTCGCACAGAACCCGGCATCTACTTGGCTTTATAGAAATATACGATACGACGTAGTATAATCTTCAGTTCGTAGCAAGCCTTTTATGAGACTTCAGGATTATTCATACTTTGTAGTGATGTATTGTGAAGTGCTCTTCTGATTTGTGTTTGAGTAAATTAACAAGAGATTAGTGTGTGATTATGACTTCGAAGTGCTATTGGTAAGTAGCTTTTTAAATTAATTTGGTAGTGCTTTTAGGGATGAAACTTATTTTTTTTTAGATAATCATTATCACATAAACAAGATTTGTAAATAAAAAAAACAAAATTTTATTTTAACGAAATAAATAAATAACAAAATCACAAAACCTTCAAAACACACAACAAAAATGACACAAAAATCACAAAAAAAAGCACAAAAATCTTAACTAGTTTTGACTAATGGAATAAAAAGAACTGCAATAATTATTCTCACCGCAACCTTGAAACTAACAATGTAACTTATTACATTTAATTAAATAATAGGTATGTGTATCTTTGTGATAAGTAAGTACTAAGTACATTACAAGTAAGTAATAAGTACTACATTATAAAACATTACTACAAACTTTTATTTCTCTACTATAAACAAAACTTAATTAAATTATACAAGCTAATACTAAATTATATATATTATGTACAACTACAAACTATGTTTAGCGATCCATTCAATACAAAATTAAGTTTTTCCTGAAACATTTTGGTATCGAGGAAAAGACATCAACGACTGACCAACCGCAAAATAATATATGTCGGTGTTACCATTTTAACACGTGCCAATTAAAATTTATCTGTGTATAATGAGCACACAACAAAATACTCATAATATGACAGTTAGCTAAATAGGGTAACAAGACATTTAAAAAAAAAAAATTGCAATCATGGGATTGCCGACAAAAGTGAAAAGTTAAACGTAAAGCTATGCATAGCATGCCGCGGTGACGCGGGTTTCGCGAACGCGTAAGATTTCCCAATAAAAAATATCGCTCAATGCGCGAAAAGAAGTGTTTCACTTCAAAAAAAAATATTAAAAAACAAGTAGTGTGCCCTGCCTAGACAGATACCTAAACAAAATTGTCATTGCTGTCGGGAGACCGCTCTATGGAACACTTTTAAATTATGAGGTCTGCAATGACGATTTTATTTAGGGTAGTCGTGTTTTTTATTATTTATTATTATTTTATACATTTTAGTAACAATTTAAACATTCAGTTTTACTGAAGTCCGATTAGGTAAATCGCTTGCAGCCAAAGATGAAATGTTTGTTTTGTATGTACACCCTACCTATGTAAAATGTATGGCAATAAACTATATAGTTTTTGATATACATATTGTAAAAAATTAAGAAAATTATTTTTTTCTCATTTAAAAATGGAGCCATATTGCCGCCATATTGAACTTTAAAAAAAAAAAATTGTATATTATGCAATTAGTGAATAAAGGACGGATTTAAAGCGAGGGCCATAGATGAATCACGAGCTAGTGAAGGATTCTAACGATTGAATCACGACCGTAGGGAGTGATTAGCGTGATTCAAGTGTTAGAATCCTGAGCGATGTGAGTGATTCATGGCCCTCGATATAATTCCGTTTTATTCAAGAGTTGCATACTATACTTTATACCATGACTACGAGAAAAAGAAAGATTTAAGTAAAAATAGACATATAATGAAGAAAAAAGAAAGCTAAATTGGCTTTGATGTAAACCAGCCGTGATTTTTTGGGTAGCAAGTTTTCCACTATATCGGCCGCCCTCTCTTTCATAAACTCAGGTGTTAACACATCTTCATCACTAGAATGCATTTTTAATCGATTAGAACAACACTAAACAAACACAAAATTAAAGATTAAAGTAACACTAAACTTTGTGTTCGTACAACTTACAGTAGGTATTCAAAATAGCGTCAATTTACTAAGGACAGCAAAGAACATAAAACAGTTTTTATTCTAAGGGTAGGTTCAGATGACAAGCGCTCAGCGCGCGTTGAACGCGCGTTGAATTTTTGTATAGTGTTCACATGGTGCGCGCTTGTCAGGCGTTAAACGCGCGTTGTTGCGGCCAGTTTGAGTTCTACATTTGTCGACGAACCCTAAAATACGTCTATCCGCGTCGAAAGCGCGCGCTCAACTGAACGGAAACATAGAAAACCAATAATCTCAAAGCGGCGTTGACGCGCGCTGACAACAGTCGAGCGCTAGCGCAGCGTTGAACGCGCGCGTTACTAAAACGCGCGTTAGCATGTGTACGGCCTGAATAAAATGTATGTAGTTGTAAACGCGCGTTATCAAAACGCGCGTTGAGCGCTTGTCATCTGAACCTACCCTTATGCTAAACTCCTTGTCGAAACCCAACCCAATCAAATTGAATTTAGAACACATCAATATAGGTCGAATACAAAGATTACACTTACACTAGATACGGCAAGCTACGACCAAGCGTGCCCTGCGTGTTCGACTGTTCGTACTAAAAAAAAGTCTGTTAGCTCAGTGACGCTTAGCGATTGAAACAATTCTGTTTACTCTGAGCACATCACTAAATGGCTGGGGTGAAGTTATCGTAGGTATAAAAAAGATGACACGTTCGGTTTTCATACTATCTAATAACATGCCGTATCTAACCTAGGCACTCTAAATCTGTGGTCGAATACATTGGTGTGTTCCATTTTCAAACATCAAAACAGTGAGTAAAAGTGCTTTTTATTCACTGTTTTCAGTGAATAAAATAAGCTTTTTAGAGGGGGAATGGTATAATAGTATATTATGCAATTAGTGAATAAAGGACGGATTTAAAGCGAGGGCCATAGATGAATTACGAGCTAGTGAAGGATTCTAACGATTGAATCACGACCGTAGGGAGTGATTCATAATGATTGAATCACGAGCTTAGCGAGTGATTCAAGTGTTAGAATCCTGAGCGGCGCGAGTGATTCATGGCCCTCGATATAAATCCGTTTTATTCAAGAGTTGCATACTATACTTTATACCATGACTACGAGAAAAAGAAAGATTTAAGTGAAAATAGACATATAATGAAGAAAAAGGAAAGTTAAATTGGCTTTGATGTAAACTAGCCGTGATTTTTTGGGTAGCAAGTTTTCCACTATATCGGCCGCCCTCTCTTTCATAAACTCAGGTGTTAACACATCTTCATCACTAGAATGCATTTTTAATCGATTAGAACAACACTAAACAAACACAAAATTAAAGATTAAAGTAACATTAAACTTTGTGTTCGTACAGTATTCAAAATAGCGCCAATTTACTAAGGACAGCAAAGAACACTACACAAAACAGTTTTTATTCTAATGCTAAACTCCTTGTCGAAAATGTCGACCAATCAAATTGAATTTAGAACACATCATTAAAGGTCGAATACACAGATTACACTTACACTAGATACGGCAAGCCATCCGACCAAGCGTGCCCTGCATGTTCGACTGTTCGTACTAAAAAAAGTCTGTTAGCTCAGTGACGCTTAGCGATTGAAACAATTCTGTTTACTTTGAGCACATCACTAAATGGCTGGGGTGAAGTTATCGTAGGTATAAAAAAGATGACACGTTCGGTTTTCATACTATCTAATAACATGCCGTATCTAGCCTAGGTATTCTAAATCTGTAGTCGAATACATTGGTGTGTTCCATTTTCAAACATCAAAACAGTGAGTAAAAGTGCTTTTTATTCACTGTTTTCAGTGAATAAAATAAGCTTTTTAGAGGGGGAATGGTATAAAAAAATATTTCACTCGGGATGATGTAAGAATTTTAACGATACCCCACACGTCCAAATCCGTTCAGGCATTTCTAAAAATTATGGTGCAATAAGGAAACTCACATTCATACATGAACCCTGAAAACAGTACACTCTTTTTTTGGGCAGTTGTATGAAATATGAAAACTAAAACAAAATTTCCACTAGTTGGTACAGTAACTATGCATTTTTTAATTTCCCATGGCAAAAAGGGAGAAATAATTATAATACATGGTCAGATTGTCAATGTTAACAATGCCATTGGTCATTATTATAAAACCTCACGGTCACGTTATGTGACAAATTATGTGTCAACATAGATATGATCATTTGTCAAGTTTATAAATAAAGGCAACGACGTGCAAGGCAAGGCCTGCCTCGTTGGTGTAGTGGTTGCAAGTGATGAACATGAGGTCCTGAGTTCGATTCCCGGGTCGGGTAAAATGTTATTATCTAAACCCATGCTATAAATCCTCTATAAAAGTTTCTGAAACAGTTAGCTTATTGCCAACATTAAAACAGACGGTGTCATAGTTACCATAATATCATCCAAACGGGTGTTATTATGTTGTACTAAATTTCATTATGCAACCAACTCCTTTGTTTTTCGATCCCTTACTTGCTCACGTGGTATCTTTATGAATTTCTAGCTCGTCAAAACGTAGGGAACAGCCGATATTGTTTTGTGTGTGTGGGTGAAGTGGTGAGTGAGTGAGGTGAGTGAGTGAGTGAGTGGTGGTGAAGTGAGTGAGTGGTGAGTAAGTGGTTGTGAAGTGAGTGAGTGGTGAGTGGGTGAAGTGAGTGAGTGGTGAGTGAGTGGGTGGGTGAGTGAAGTGAGTGTAAGTGAGTGAGTGTAATGAGTGAGTGAAGTTAGTGTGGTGGTGAGTGAGTGGTTTTCGCGATTTCAGGTTTAGTCACATAGTAAAATTTGTTCACAATGATGAGTACAATGATCCCTTATTGGGTTGTGCGTTTAAATAAAATTCTATTATTACATATACATACTTTGTTTGTATTAGATACTTAACAATTAAACATTCCATGAAAATCGATAGAGTTCCCTCTAAACCATTACAAAACGAGACAATTTTTGGTCAGTACACCATAATCTATGTCTGTACGTTTTTATTTTTTAGTAATTCAGGTTAGTTTATATAAAAACATAAAAACGCTCGAGGAAGTTTTTAAGACAAAAATATAGATATGAAGGTGCTAATTACTTATACCGTACGCAATATTTATTTATACCTAATAAAAAATTACGGACCTTGTATTTCATTTCCAAAAATTATCAAAATTAGACTATGTTTACGTGGGGAAAACGTTATCACTTTTTGTACATACAGCTTACAATCCTCTTAAACTTATCAAAAATGGCAAAATGTGAGTGTACTGTATGTATACAGTGTGAAATTTTAATCGTTTTAATCCTCTTAAGGGGTCATTGTACTCATCATTATGAACAACTTTTACTATGGGACCAAAACTGAAATCGCGAAAAAAAATCAGCTGCTCCCTACATTTTGACGAGTTTGATGTAGATAAATGTACTGAACAGCTGATTTTTTTTTCGCGATTTCAGGTTTGGTCCCATAGTAAAAGTTGTTCATAATGATGAGTACAATGACCCCTTGCCTATACCTTCGGAGAATAAGGCGTGATATTATGATGTTTATGTTATAAAGCCGGTCAACAAACTTTACATTTAAAAAAAACTTAAACTTGCCTTATCAGAACGATGCTTGGGTAGTCAATTTACATCAATCAAATATACAAGTGATAGTTCTAATAATCTAACAAACGTCGCAGTACGGCAATGAAGGCCATCATGTTAATAAGAATTAATTATTTCTCATTATTCAATAAAAAAAACAGCTATAGTACCTCCTGGTTTCATTGAAACTTAAATACATAATTTCGTTAAGGGACTAAGTATCTATCCAAAAGTAAGCGTCCACTGGTCCGCGCCGGCCGCAACGCGCGGATTTCGGTTTGATTTTTAGGGTTCCATACGAAAATGGTAAAAAAGGAACCCTTATGGTGTGACTCAGTCTGTCACAGCTGGATATCTCAAGAACTACTAATGCTATCAACTTGAAATTTGGAACAGTTTTAGATGACATTTACCCAACTATTTTGAAAATAAGAAAGAAGTAAAAATATAGTTAGTTAGTTTATCAGCCATCTCGTTACCATAACACAAGCATTAGGTTGCTTAGCTTGGGACTAGATGGCGTTGTGTGAAATGTCCAAGGATATTTATTTATTTATTTATTTATTATTATTTATTTATTTATATTTTGTTTTGTAACAGGGACTGAAAGGGGGTCTTAAAAATTCAAAGTGGGGCTACTAGGGCATGTGGGGTATCATATGAAAGAACGCTGTTTGCACATTCTCAAACATTTTTTTATTTTTTTAGGCCCCATAGTTTTCAACTTTGGTTGAAAAATGTAAAACAAAATACCGTTCCCCCCTTATCTCCGAAGTTTGCAAAGATAAAAATCTGAAATTATTCTATGTGATAGAAGTTTATGTAAAGATTACAGGAAAAATAAAACGATGTCTCCAAATAGCACACTTTTCAGAAATCGGAACGGAACCGTCGGTGCGCGAGTCCGACTCGCTCTTGACCGGTTTTTTATGAATTCAAATAGCACCGCGTCCCAGTACCGCCCGTGTTCTCATTTTTTCATACAAACAAAACAAAATCAGTTGCGTGCCGTGCGATACAAAAATAAAATTATTGCTTTAACAAATATCATTACATTACGCCTGTAATCCTCGAAGGGTTAGGCAGAGGTGTAACACCTTGACCGACCTAGGAATTGAACCTAAGACCTCGTGCTCAGCAGTAGCTCTTGCAACCACTGAACCAACGAGGCAGTATTTTCTTACAAAAGGAACTATTTCAATAAATTCTTGTATAATATTTATAGCATTTATCGACATCTATGGTAAATTTTCCATGAGATTCATGACAACGACAATATTAATAGACTAGCACTTCCCACGCGGCTTTGTCCGCGTGGATGTCGGAATATGTATATCCCATGTCTGTTCTTATTCCTTGTCTACACTATAAAGGGAACCTCTGTGCAAAATTTCAGCTTTCCAGCTCCAATGGTTTGGGCTGGGCGTTGATGAGTCATTTAGAACTTTTCGTTTTATAAATTTTATAATGATGTTTTTAAACAAAATAATAATATTATATAAAGGAGTTTTTTTTGTCAGATTTAACAATTAAGTTTATAAATAAAATTAATTAACTTATGTATAGTGTTTAGGTACATAATTAAATTAATAAGGAATTAGATTAGTTTTTTCGTAAAACTAAATAAACATTATTCTACACACTAGTCCGGGGGGGCTAAAACGGCCACTTTGGCAGAATCATAATAGGATATATTAGGTATTATCTATCTATATAAATAAAAAGAGAAGTCCTGACTGACTGACTGACTCATCAACGCCCAGCTCAAACCCTTGAACCCACAAAGCTGAAAGTTTTTACAGAGGTTCCCTTTATAATGTAGACAAGGAATAAGGAAGGATTTCCCGGTAGCACGTTCCCGTGGGATATTTTCCGACATTCACGCGGACGAAGCCGCGCGGGAACTGCTAGTTAATCATATTTGAAATCGTAAGACGGTCACAAACTGACAATTCATAATTTATCTGCGTAAAATTCATAGCACGCAATTCATCTGTTTAACAGTTTTGTATGGAGATTCGTAAAATGGTCCACAAATTATGAATTGCTTTATTGAAGTTTAATGTCAAATAGCACAATCATAATAAATTGCTGGGAATTCAGGAAATGAATTGCTTTTAGAGGAATTGCTTAATGTGGCCGTTTTAGGCCACCAGACTGAATTATTTACAAATTGCTGCATTTTTTTTCTCATTACTTTTTACACTCTATACCAAGGTAGTTACAAATGCGTACAGTCATACTCATAAATTACGCAAGTACTTTCGCAACCAACGAATTGATAGAGCCAATCCTGAATATTTGTTCTACCTCAAGGCAACCAAACTTATTATATTAACCAGACTTCTCTTGACCTTCTATATTGCATAAAATTGATTGCACACACTCTATTAATTCTAACAATTATATGCTAAAAATAGCTCATACATGTGAGTGCTTTAAAAAATCACGAAGTTCATTTTTAGCGCCCGTTTAGCCAATTGATTCTTCACGTCAATCTGTGTAGTATTTAGTTGGTTTGTGTAGCTTTATGTTATTAATTAATATATAAATTTTGTTGCTTTACATTTGATAATGAGTATGTTGACGGTTTATTGAAAGCCGTAAAACTAGAAAAGTAGCCGGACTATTTTTTATATAGGGTGACTGGTAATTAGTGACCGATACTTAAAATCATGATTATAGCCATGATAACAAACAACTTTTACTATGGGACCAAACCTGAAATCGCGAAAAAAATTCAGCTGCCCCATACATTCATGTTCGCATAACTCGTCAAAATGTAGTGAACAGCTGATTTCTTTTTCGCGATTTCAGGTTTGGTCCCATAGTAAAAGTTGTTTGTTATCATGAGTATAATCATGTGTTTAGGTATCGATTACTAATTACCAGTCAACCATACTCTTATGTATAGGAAATATAAAAAAAACCGGTCAAGAGCGAGTCGGACTCGCGCACCGAGGGTTCCGTTCCGATTTCTGAAAAAGTATGCTATTTAGAGACATCGTTTTTTTTTTCCTGTAATCTTTACATAAACTTCTATCACATAGAACAATTTCAGATTTTTCTCTTGCAAACCTCGGAGATAAGGGGGGGGGGGGGGGACGGTATTTTTTTTTTACATTTTTCATCAAAAGTCGAAAACTATACGGCCTGAAAAAAATGTTTGAGAATGTGCAAATAGCGCTCTTTCATATGATACCCTACATGCCCTAGTAGCTCCACTTTGAATTTTTAAGACCCCCTTTGAGGCCCTGTTGCAAAAAAAATATAAATATATTTATTTCTTTCTTATTTGCAAAATAGTTGGGTAAACGTCACCTGAAATTTCAAGTTGATAGCATTAGTGGTTCTCGAGATATCCAGCTGTGACAGACAGACAGACAGACAGACAGACAGACTTAGTCACACCATAAGGGTTCCTTTTTTACCATTTTGGTACGGAACCCTAAAAAGTTTTAATTGTGGATACTGAATTGAGATTTAGGATGGAAAACCTACTAACCCTACTTACTAACTCTTTTCCTATCTAGGATCAGAGTTTGTTTGTCTAAAGTCAACAACATAGAAGAAAACTTTTCTTTATGTTTATATTTAAAACTTCTAGATATTTTGTCATGATGATAAAATTTATTCCCTACTTTTATGTATTCACATAAATGCTAGTTTTAGGTATGACTGTATACAATATGCTTTTTCTCATAGTTCTTAATAGATTTATTTTTATATCAGTTTTAATAAAAAATGTAATGTCCAATGTAATTTAAATATAAACTGTTGCCTTGAAACACAGGTTTTTATAAATGTAGATCGGTCGGGTCGCTACCTAATATTCTAATTCCGAACCATCATTACTTGCACATGTAATGTTTTATATCAGTTTTAATAAAAAATGTAATGTCCAAAGTAATTTAAATATAAACTGATGGCTTGAAACACAGGTTTTTATAAATGTAGATCGGTCGGGTCGCTACCTAATATTCTAATTCCGAACCATCATTACTTGCACAAATGTAATAAAAATATTTTAGCTTTAGTTAATAAGAACTTTATTTGTATAGGTTTATTACTGTTTGGCTAAGTAATAACAGCTACACGGGTCGATCCATCAGGTTAAGCTTTGCTTGCTGGGGTTGGTCCGTGGATGGGTGACTATCTTTACATACCGAAATCCCTGCGTGCCCCCGAAAGCACGTGAAGCCGTTGGTCCCGGCTGTCATTCGTCGATCTTTGACAGTCGTTACGGGTCGTCAGAAACCCGAAAGTCTGACAACCAGTCTTACCAAGGGGTATCGATCAGATAGGCAGTCGCTTAATGTAAAATACTGGTATTCAGCTGCATCCGACCCCAACATAGGCTAGGCAGATTGTTACTGTTTGGCTAAATGGACACTTTTTGTAAAAGTTTTTATTTAATAAATTATTATTATTATTCCTTAAATAATAATCACAAGAAATATATCCAAACCAAACCAACAGATTATTCCGATGACGTTATTCTGCAACGTGATCCACTTTTTGCTAACATGACCAACTCAAATCAAATTACCTACTCGTCTAGCAGGTCATATAATTATTACATTTATAATACATATATCCTAATTGACGGGTTTCCCCTGTGCATGGAAATTTATTTGTCATTAGTCAGTTCTATTGCGTTGTTGTCATGTTTTCGCTATCTTTGATCGACAAGATATATTCTGAGATTATCAGTATAGCGTGTATAAAACCATAATTCTTCCTTTTTAAATATCGACACTGGAAAGCGATTTTGTCGTATCTCGACAAATGACAAAACATTTTTTTTTTGCATCAATGAAATCAGAAAAAAATACTGCGTCGAACGGTCTGAGCAAAATTTTCCTACGATGTTTTTTTTATGATACTACGTCATATCATAACGACTTTTTCTAAACTTTTTTTAATAAAACATACTTTAATCTGCTGTAACTACCATAAAATCTACTATTTTAAAATGTTATATAAGCAACAACGACCATGCAAAATCGATTTACGATTTTGTTGCAACTTTGAATTTTAAAGTTATTTCGTTGTGATATATATTACAACTACCAAGATACAACAATATTGCTGATTGAAATTGAAATACCAATAAATTGCTGTAACTACCATAGAACGCATGTTAAACTAACTTTAGAATGCTATCATTAGTGGCATCTGATAAATTTAATTACAAAAATACGTATTCCAAATCTGACCTCTCAGAGTCAGCTAGTTTACGAGTTATGAATTTTCGAAATAGTCTTTTGGCTCTGGAAGTTCAACTTTTCGAGATACTACAAGATTCCTTTCTTGCGTCGATATAATTATGTTAATTAATATCGTTACGTATTTTCCGTCCTTTTTTATATTGTTGTTTTACTGGTATTCAAATCAAATCAAATAAAAATATTTTATTTCACATAAACCTACATGGGCGCACCGGTTCCAATTTAATTTGACTTACCAGAAGAAGTTGAAAACGTTTTGTATTAACATAGCACATCGCCTTGTCCCCCAAAGGATTGGGCAGAAGAATATGTATAATACGCTAACATTTCGCCAAGTGTGTTTTAAGTCCCACGTTTGGTTTTTTTTAATGTAAATTCGTCGCTAATTTAACTAACTGACGTATCTGACATTTTGGACTAAGCCGATAGCCGACGTAACTTTAGTAATTTGATACATTTTTCAAGTCGAATCGATCGGTCTTTTCGGCGTATCTGTGCCTTACGGTCTCCATGATAATGCAAAAATCGAGACCGACATATCAGTTTCCAAAAAAAAAAAAAAATAGTTTGCCCCGTAAAATTTTCTTAAAATCAGTTACGTCACTTAGATTAGCGACGAATTGTTTCTACCCAAATATACCGTTGACTGATTTTTTAAGGGCCCTGAAACCCTACACTCATTTAATCAACTCTTCCTGTAATTTCCTTTTGTTTATTATTCCTTATTTTAATTAAAAAAAAATATTTTAATATCAGGTACTTAAAGCAATACCTACACTGAACAAGCGCGTGTCGGACGCGGACGAAGCACAATGAACAAACCTAACTTTGTAGTTGAATTCAAAAAATGTTCCCCCATACATCGATATACCATACCAACCATACCATACCATTATATACCATACCATTCTCCAACTGCAAATGTCAGCTTGCAATCGCAAAAAAAAATGTGATCGAACTACAAAAAACGATTTTTGCACTTCTTCCTTTACTTGTGCTGTGAGACCTTGCTTCTTGCCAATTTTCAGTCAACGGGATGTACCCTACAGATTTTGATTTACCTATTTGCGAGTATCAAAATATGTCGCTTCGCCGTATTTTTTACTTAGATGTTGCGTTGACTTAGAAGCTTGATTTTTTAGAGCTCCTAGGGACCATATACCTACGTATTTGATATTAATTTCAGCTTGACACCTCCACGCGTTCCTGAGAAAAAGGGTCTTAACAGAGCTGACAGACAGAGACGGACAAAGAAGTGATCCTATAAGGGGTGCGTTTTTAGGGTTCCGTACCAAAATGGTAAAAAAGGAACCCTTATGGTGTGACTCAGTCTGTCTGTCTGTCTGTCCCAGCTGGATATCTCAAGAACTACTAGTGCTATCAACTGGAAATTTGAAACAGTTTTAGATGACGTTTACCCAACTATTTTGCAAATAAGAAAGAAATAAAAACATATGTATTTTTTTTGCAACATGGGGTGAAAGGGGGTCTTAGAAATTAAAAGTGGAGCTACTAGGTCATGTGGGGTATCATATGAAAGAGCGCTGTTTGCACATTCTCAAACATATTTTTTTTTAGGCCGCACAGTGTTCGACTTTTGATGAAAAATGTAAAAAAAAAATACCGTTCCCCCCCCTTATCTCCGAAGTTTGCAAAGAGAAAAATCTGAAAATATTCTATGTGATAGAAGTTTATGTAAAGATTACAGGAAAAATAAAACGATGTCTCTAAATAGCACACTGTCTCTAAATAGTAGTTTTTCAGAAATCGGAACGGAACCCTCGGTGCGCGAGTCCGACTCGCTCTTGCCCGGTTTTTTTCCTTTTGAGGTACGGAACCGTAAAAAACAAAGGAAAATATTAAATAACATAAAATACGTTAATTTAAATACACGTGTTCCAGTTCTTATATGAACAGATTAGCATATCCATTGTCTAAAATACAATCCAAGTCCAATGTCAAGTTCAAGTTTGACGCATCATATTATTATACCATTGGTGGCTATGTCTTTGGAAGTAGCGTTCGCCGGCCGCTACCGCGACAACACTCGCTTCGCTCGTTTGGATCGCGCGTGGTCCTAACCTTTTTTTTTTTTTGTTCCGGGTGGAAAATCCTAACCTATTAAACACAAACTGACAATTAACAATTCATAGCACGCAATTCATCTGTTTGACAGTTTTGTATGGAGATTCGTAACCTAACCTAACCTAACCTAACCTGTAGGTCGGGGTGCCTCGGCTTAGTTCCTACGACCAATTCGTCTCGCACATGGTTGGTCATAGTTCCAACCTAACCTATAATTAAATATCCTTCAGGACAGCGCCGTTTGGTTAAAGGGACCTGTTAACTGAAAGAAAGTCTAATTAGGCTGGTTGCCTGCGACAGCTACACTGTATTTATTGATCATGCGAAAGTGGGCTATCTAACTGCCTCAGCATATTACGGCCAGAATTTTGATAAGATTTTTTTGCATATGTGTTTTTTTGTTTTCGATGAAAGTTTGGTACTTTTACATACATACATAAACTCGTGCCTTCTTCCCATGGGGGTAGGATCGCTACGATCCCTGTAACTTAGTCCTATTGTTTAGTTTACTTTCAAACATCTGTGGGGCTAAAACGGCCACTTTGGCAGAATCATAATAAGATAATCTGGTATTATGAATCATATTTGAAATCGTACAACGGTCACAAACTGACAATTAACAATTCATAGTACGCAATTCATCTGTTTGACAGTTTTGTATGGAGATTCGTAAAATGGTCCACAAATTATGAATTGCTTTAGTGAAGTTTAATGTCAAATACGTCAATCATAATAAATTGCAGGGAATTCAGGAAATGAACCGCTTTTAAAGGAATTGCTTAATGTGGCCGTTTTAGGCCCCCAGGTCATACATGCACGCTGGGTGCTTTTGTCCTGGAAAAAATAGTTTCTATAATAATTATATACTTCCTTATTTATGAATCTAAAGACCTATTGGTAACCTCACTGATGGTGTTTTTTTATATACCCTCTTACTTAATTTACATAAATAACAATTACCTATAAACAGTATTTATAAAGTGTCTATTAATGTCAAGTTTTTATTTAAATGGGTGTTATTCTGTACAATAATCAACATAAATACGTCAAATAACAAAAAAAATTACGTACAGGTCTCCCAAAGTGATAATGCGCATAGAAATCTTCGTCACTGTTCGGCAACGGTCGTATTCCCCGAGCGTCGGAAGACGACATGTATATAGAGTGGTTAAGGCGAAAGCGCCAGGGTAGCCCGCGAAATTCAAAATTTCTTACGTTTTTTGCAATTTGTAGGTCAGTGTGAGCTTGTATGTTGATTAACATATGATTCGCGGCCGTAGCTAATATGGCTTTACAGAATTATAATCATTAGAACCAGCAATACAACTCCATAAGTTAGCATTTACCTCAAATCTCATGATTTCATGAAATCGCTAGATTTGAGGTAAATGCTAACTTATGGAGTTGTATTGCTGGTTCTAATGATTATAATTCTGTAAAGCCATATTAGCTACGGCCGCGAATCATATTTTAATCAACATACAAGATCACACTGATCTACAAATTGCAAAAAACGTAAGGAATTTTGAATTTCGCGGGCTACCCTGGCGCATCAACCTTAAGTGTCTTTTGCATTTTCTTCATGCATAATTTAGTAGAATTACCTATGTGTTTTGTGCTAAAAGAGATAAATATTGATTTATCAGTAACGAAATTTGATTCGATAATTCCATGTAAGTAAATAGCGAGGAAAATCACACGATTGCGAATATGCTACAATCTTTGTTGCATTGAATTACTTCGAAAATTTTATAGTACTTTTCAAGTATCTTACTGAAGCTCGTGTAATGATGGAAGACAAGAAGGTTTAAATAACACAAGGTTTATATTAGAAGAAGAAAAATGGTTTTCAAACACAGGTTTACATTAAAATCTTAGAAATCTAATCATTACAATCTCAGTTCAAAAGTATTTACAGCACTGATCATTCCAGAATAATATTACAATTACAAAAAATTTAATCAGAATCAGGGAGGATCTCTATTCCTGACATCGTAGATTCATCAGAACTTTCATTATGCTCTTGCTCATTTACATGTTAGTATATTTACCAAATAAACTATTTAAATTTGAGTAAGATAATTAAAGTTGAAATTAAATTCACTTTTGAAAACAAAACCAAGAAGAGTGTGTAATAGCAGCTCTATATAATTCCACACAGAGAGAACACGTGCAGTCACCACCAATGTATAACGACGACTGACGGACCTTTGACTGACCGGCGACCGCCGCCGACCGCCCCGATTGTTTTCGATTGTGTACACATGATATTCACTCCTATTTCTTTCGAACAAGGTGCAAAATGCAAGTGCATTGTTTAGGGCTCTTACTATTCAATGATTTGGGTGTTTCCGAGAATACGTCAATTAGCGAAGATCTGCATGCGCATTATTAATTTGGGAATACTGTAAGTAAATGCTTAATTTTTGCTCAAAAAGACTTCAGAGTACAAATGAAAAAAAAATGACAAAATGATTTGACAAGTAGGTGTCGGTACATAATTTTGACCGGTACTACCTATTAATTTGTATGTCGTTTTTGTATTTATATATAAAAACTGCTAAGTAGATAATTATTAGATAATAATATTCATTATTTAGTTTTTGTTACTATTTATTCCTTAATACGCAGTGTTAATAATAAATTGTTTTACAAGTATGTATTATTAGAAGAATAAAAACAATTACTTAACTATTTTTGTATAAAAATAATACTTGGGCCTTAATAAGGACTAGACACGCACAGGACTAAAAACTAAATCGCAATACAAAAAGTTTTTGATGATCGTCTTTTATTTATTTCTGACGATCATAATTTACGAAGAAAAAAAAATGTTGTTATCATAAAAAAAGAAATAGCAATAATAAAGTCATAAGAATAATTGCTGTTTACACCATCTTTACATACCGAGACTCCTCCGTGCCTCGGAAAGCACGTTAAGCCGTTGGTCCCGGCTGTCGTTCGTGGATCTTTGACAGTCGTTACGGGTCGTCAGAAGCCCGAAAGTCTGACAATCAGTCTTACCAAGGGGTATTATATTACCTAGTAACTGGGTTGTGGAGGTCAGATAGGCAGTTGCTCCGTGTAAAATACTGGTATTCAGCTACATCCGGTAAGACTGGCGACCCCAAAATTGTTGGGAAAAGGCTACGCAGATGATTTATAATTGCGTAATTTTCTAATGTTAAGGCTTGTCTGCCGTAAAAAGCGCGATCACTGTCGGACTGCATAGAAAAGAAAGAGAAGCGCGATGACACAACGCTTGCAAAATATGAAGTAATTACCGATTTACAAAAAATCTAGGGATTGGACTAAAAAAGTAATCACATGAGAAATCATTCTTTATTGTTTTGTAAAGAAGAGGAGCTCGTGGCTAAGTAATAACAGCCGCACGGGTCGATCCGTCAGGTTAAGCTACGCTTGCCGGGGTTGGTCAGTGGATGGGTGACCATCTTTACATATCGAGATTCCTCCGTGCCTCGGAAAGCACGTTAAGCCGTTGGTCCCGGCTGTTATTCGTGGATCTTTGACAGTCGTTACGGGTCGTCAGAAGCCCGAAAGTCTGACAACCAGTCTTACCAAGGGGTATCGTATTACCCAGTTACTGGGTTGTGGAGGTCAGACAGGCAGTCGCTCCATGTAAAATACTGGTATTCAGCTGCATCCGGTTAGACTGGAAGCCGACCCCAACATAGTTGGGAAAAGGCTAGGCAGATTGATTGATTTGTTTTGTAAAGAACTGTATAAATTTATAAACACTTTTAATGAAAACTGTAGGAGTAAAAACTCGAAAAAATAGACAGAAATAGACCTAGGTTTAGCCTTTTTTTCTTTAGTTCTACAAACTAAAATAGATTTCAGGACACATGAAATCACTTCTTGTATTCTAGATTATTGTGTATTTTTTTCTATCAAAAAGGTGCTATAGTTACTGTAAAAAATGGAAACAAAGTTACTTATTTTCGCCGTTTTTTAGGGAGGATAAGCCTTAACATGTTTATTGACTTTATAGCTGTTTAATTAAATGGATTAACATAACTACAGTAACATTGAGTCATCGATGTGTGTACATAAAGTTGGTCAATATGTGGTAATTGTCTTCCTCCATCCTTTGCGGAACATATAGAACAGTGCCGGTTCCTGAATCCGCTGTACTTGATAGTTGAAACTACGTAGGCTACCTGCATATGCATGCACAGGGTAGTATTTTAAAACAATAGTAAAATAATGTATGATTTTTTTGTTTCTTAAACTAGCCGACCCGACAGACGTTGTCCTGTTTGAACGATCCTAGAACCCGACTGCAGCGCCACCTACCGGGTCCAATTGTGTTTTCAAACCGTCCAGGAACCCATTCAAATATACACACAAAATTTTATCTAAATTGGTCCAGCCGTTGTTATACCAAGTTTTATCAGTTTTTTTTTAAGTATCCTATGTCCGTTACCTGGTTCTAAGCTAACTGCCCACCAATTTTCAGCCAAATCGTTTCAGCCGTTCTTGAGTTATAAACAGTGTAACTAACACGTCTTTCTTTTATCTATATATGCAGGGTGTAAGTGTAAACAGTGGCAATATTTTAAGTGGTCATTGTACTCATCATTATGAACAACTTTTACTATGGGACCAAACCTGAAAACGCGAAAAAAAATATCAGCTGTTCCCTAAATTTTGACGAATTATGTGAACATAAATATACTGAACAGCTGATTTTTTTTCGCGATTTCAGGTTTGGTCCCATGGTAAAAGTTGTTCATAATGATGAGTACAATGACCCCTTAAAAGAATGCAACTGTTTACACTTACACCCTTTAGAGATAAAAAAATACAGCATTTTACAGTGTGCCCTCTGAGTTTGTGTCGGTCTTTCTCCTTAGAGTAGTCGGATAGTAGGCACAGACCTCATAGTTTAAAAATATAATTTATTTTCGACGTTTAATAGTTATTTATGCAACTGACGTATAATAAGGGGTATTAAAACACAGTGTTTTAATACCTAATTATGTACAGTTGCATACAAGACTTTATCTACATCCATGTTATCAATCCTCTACAAAAGGTTCTGAAACAGTTTTTTGCGATACTAATACTCGTACTGAACATGGCGGCCGGCGTAATAGTATTATACGACGTGAATTCGAATAAGTTCTTTTTTAAATTACGACGCTGTTGTAGTGAAACGCGCGTGCATTACAATGTTCTTTTTTTGAAAACGAGTTGCATTATGAAATTCAGTACAACATTAAAGCACCCGTTTGGATGCTATTATGGTTACCATGGTTACTATGACACTGGCTGTTTTAATGTTGGCAATAAGCTAACTGTTTCAGAAACTTTTATAGAGAATTTACAGCATGGGTGTAGATAAAAATATTTATGAACCAATTTACATATTTAAATAAACATCAGTTATCGTCTACAGTGTATTTCATGTTAAAATGCAGGTACCTGGTAGACAGACAAATCATTATATTTTCCTAAAAAATATTTAAAAAAACTCAACATATAATTTCCTGAAAAAAAAAATGTCACTCCCCATTTCAAAAAAACCGGTCAAGAGCGAGTCAGACTCGCGCACCGAGGGTTCCGTTCCGATTTCTGAAAAAGTGTGCTATTTAGGGACATCGTTTTATTTTTCCTGTAATCTTTACATAAACTTCTATAGCATAGAATAATTTCAGATTTTTCTCTTTGCAAACTTCGGAGATAAGGGGGGGGGACCGTATTTTTTTTTACATTTTTCATCAGAAGTCGAAAACTATGCGACCTAAAAAAAAGAAAAAAAATGTTTGAGAATGTACAAATAGCGTTCTTTTATATAATACCCCACATGCCCTAGTGGCCTACTTTGATTTTTTAAGACCCCCTTTCAGTCCCTGTTGCAAAAAAAATATAAATATTTTAATTTCTTTCTTATTTGCAAAATTGTTGGGTCAACGTCATCTAAAACTATTCTAAATTTCAAGTTGATAGCATAAGTAGTTCTTGAGATATCCAGCTGTGACAGACAGACAGACTGAGTCACACCATAAGGGTTCCTTTTTTACCATTTTGGTACGGAACCCTAAAAAGAATAGCAAAAAAAAATACATCAATATTTTGATAGAACTCACATTGATTACGTGCATTACCGCACTAATACGCTTGACTATCCTTAACACCCACTGTGCTTCCGTCAGTCGGAACTCACTCGGTTTTCGCCTCTATCCTTGAATGTGCCGGTTGCAATATCCGGCTAGTTGCGTGTGCAGCCACTGTGCGATCTTATTGCACAATGGTCATTAGTGCACGATCTTTATTAAAATGCATCGTGATTTCGTTGAAGATTTTCAGGAATAGTTCTCTTAGTAGGTTTTCGAAAAAGCAATTTAGCTAATTGCTTGATTTTCTGCTTGAAAAAAACTATCGAGATTATTTACTTCTTCTTCTTAGCGTGTCGATGGTAAAAATAACTCGGAAAAATAAAAAATTCACATGCAGTTTTTAGGGTTCCGTACCAAAATGGTAAAAGGAACCCTTATGGTCCGACTCAGTCTGTCTGTCTGTCACAGCTGGATATCCCAATAACTACTAATGCTATCAACTTAAAATTTGAAACAGTTTTAAATTATGTATTTGCCCAACTATTTTGAAAACAAAAAAGAAACAAAAATAAATATTTTTTTGTTGCAAGAGGAACTGAATGGGCGTCATAAAAATTCGAAGTAGGGCTACTAGGCATATGAAAGAGTGCCGTTTGCACATTTTCAAACATTTTTTTCTTGTTTTTAGGCCGCACAGTTTCCGAGTTTTGATGAAAAATGTAAAAAAAATACCGTTTATCTCCGAAGTTTGCATAGAGAACAATCTGAAATTATTCCATGTGATAGAAGTTTATCTAAGATTACAGGAAAAATAAAGCGATGTCTCTAAATAGTACACTTTTTCAGAAATCATCAAAAAAAAATAAATGGTACGGAACCCTCGGTGCCCGATTCCGATTTGCTCTTGACCGATTTTTTAAATTTGTTTGGGCCAAAATTCAGCAACGCGAATACCGTTTGCTGACGCAGCCATTAGATGCTCACGCGTGCTGGTGAACGGGCATGCGTTGCAAGATGGGAGGTGAGCCATTATTGTCTGTGGAGAGACGCCGCATAAACAACGGAGATCTGAGCCGTCCGTGAACCCCCACTTGAACCCATTATTTACTGGTTTTCAATTTTGAATATACCAAGTATATTTTAAATTAAATGATTCATAAGAAATTCCTCGTCCAATATATAAATAAATACAAATTAAATAAAAAAGAAGCCCCATTAGCATGAATTTTTCGAACTAGATACAGTCAAGCAGAATGACGTAGATGTAGGTAGCTATAAGTAAGTAAGCACTTTGACTCTAAGGCTCGTATTTATAATCAAAGTAATTACTTGAGTAATTACTTGCTACTAAGTAATTTCATACTTGAGGGTAGAATTCTTAATTAAATAAAATGGTGACTATTACTTGGCTAAGAATTCTAAGCTTTGACACTTCTAACTTCAAGCAATTACTAAACTATAGAATGAAAATCATTACTTGAGCAATTACTTTGACTGAAGTAATTACTTTTACTTGACTATAAATACGACTGTTAAACTATTCAGGTTCTACGGTATGTTTGGCTAAAAAATCAAATGCTTGCATTTTTTAAGTTTGCTTTTGTTGGGATCAGTATTTAAATAGCAGGTTATGTCACATAATTTAAAGCGATTCTAAAATTAATACTTATAAATACATGTTGTTTCTAGCCATTAGGTATTTTGAGAAGACACTGACCTCATAGAACATGAGAACTGGTACCTAACTGACCAGCCGGTCGATTCTGTAAAAATCTCACCGTGAAAACTTAGGTGAAGTGAGTTTGTTTTTGCTAGGAATTGACATTATTGAGAGCTCACTCCACGCTCACTTCACCCAAGTTTTCACGGTGAGATTTTTACAGAATCGACCGGCTGTTCTCATGATAGATACTGGCTAGAAAAAATATGAAAAAAATATCTTAGAAGTTGAGACCTACTCAAATGTATAATTTCAACATGAATGATGTAACGAATATTTTGTAACCATATTTTGATTTAAAAGAGTGTTCGTGGAGTTTCTTGCCCGTTCTTCTCCATAGGTACCTACTACGCTTTGGAATAGGCAACTAGAAAAATAAAGTAATAATAATTAAAATGTAATGTGATGAAATGTGAGTGTGTAATGTGTGTGGGGATGTGTGATGTGTGTGTGTGTGTATGTGTGTAATGTAATGTGTGATTTCTAAAACTGTAATAACACCTATGTATACCATTTTTTACGCAAAAAAATTATCTTACCTTATCTTATCTTATCTAGCTATATCTTTCTGACTGACCGACCCATAATGACAATTCAAAAGTGCCTGTAATTGGTGCATTTGAAACAATGCTTTGAATTTGAGTTTGAGTTTGAACATAACAAAATGGAATAAGAAATTGAAATTAAACTGAATTGTCATTTTAGTCTCAAAATTTTAATCAGTTCTTATAATCAGCTGTATCGGCTGGTGAGCTTAGAACATTAAATTTATAAGAAAAACCTTGAATGATGTCATCATAATACTATTTAAATAAAAAATACAAAAAGAATGGCATGTTGCGCATTCATTTTGACATGCAAGTACAAAGAATATCAAAAAAATTAGCAACATATATTATGTAAAATTGCCACACGGTAGTGATTGCTCTCGGTACGCTTATTACGTGAGGATAAAAAACAAAAAAAGTAATTTATAATCATAGTTGCAAGTATTTGGACTAGATATTCTAGCTAGGCTAGACTTGAACCATTACGTGATTAATACATCTATCTATATATAAGGTCCTATTACTGTTGTTGTTGCAAAATACTAGAATCAGGACTACAAGTTTAAGAACTCAATACAAAGACAAGTTATGCATAGGTGGATATAAAACTGCACTATTGAGAAAGAGTGTTATGTGCATGGCGCCTCTTATTTATAACCATAATTATACCAAAAAGTATTAAGGAGCAACCTTTAGGAAGATTTATAAAATACTTTAAAAAAATACTAAGTCAAAAATGCTATTACTCTGTATCAGATTTTTTAAATGACAAGACTTTATAGCTTCATGTAACAAATTGTAGTGTAAGTTAAAAGTATATAATATAGTAAGTTATAAAAATGTTTGCATGCCATGAGGCAGAATGTATAAGGACTCAAAAATATTGTAACACCTAATTGTATTACTTACATTCTATGCAAATAAATAAATGTATTTTATTCTAATGTAGGGAGCAGCTGATTTTTTTTTCGCGATTTCAGGTTTTGGTCCCATAGTAAAAGTTGTTCATATTCATGGGCACCCTGGGAACATTTCCCACCTATTTTAATGGGTCCTATAAATATAAAAGGCAAAAGTGATTGACTGATGTATTAACGAACAGCCCAAACCGCTTGGTTTCAGATTCCAAATTTGGCACGTAGGTTCCTTATAAAGTCTAGGGGTGCATTAAGAAAGAATTTTTCAAAATTCACACCCTAAAGTAGTGAAAGGTCCAAAGTTTGTATGAAAAATCTTATTCCTTGAGTTAATAGACTTGAAACTTCCACGCGGGTGAAGCCGCCGGAAAAAGCTAGTAATAAATTTTAGAGACACACGAGAATTAGTTTTAGATCTCTTGAATAATTTACATATCTACGACGCTACATGCGAACGTATCTACACTGACGTCACGCAAAATCCTGCATCGCGCAATCAGAGTTTACCGCGCGACTGGCACATACAACGTCCCGACATCAACCGTCGGGCAGTAGCCCACCAGACACAACAAACGTCTGGTCGGAGGATCCTCCCTTTTCAATAGAGGATGAGTGAACTTTACACCCTGTTCCTCTTATCTCTATATATGAATTAGCCTGCTAGAAACACCTATTTTAGTTATAGAAGTGTTTTGTAAATTTCTTTCGAAAAAAGAAGACTTAACACTTCTCTATCTAAAAAACTTTTTTACAAAAAAAAAACCGACTTCCAAAAAAAACACTACAAAGTGAAAAATAACTTTAATTTTGGAAGTCGGTGTCTTTGGATCTGTATTTTAGTTTTTTGCCACCGACTTCCGAAATTAAAGTTATTTTTCACTTTGTAGTGTTTTTTTTGGAAGTCGGTTTTTTTTTTTTGTAAAATAGTTTTTATTTTTCATTATTTAGTGGGTCTGTAATTTATCTGAGTTACAATAACCCAATGGCAACTGCTCATCAAGTTTTAAAAAAAATTATTAAAAAAAAAAAAACCTCTTCCTTTTTGAAGTCGGTTAAAAGTAGGTTTAAATAGCGTTTTAGTTTTATATACATAAGGGGGATAGAGGATCGCTTCATGGGATCGAAAGTAGAAGTTAGTGGTTCTAAATGAAATTATGAATTCACCAAGATTTTTTATAAATGCACCATAAAATACATTACTGTACTTTAGAAACTGTTGAAAATTAAATAAAGTATACCATATTACTTTCATAAACATCACGCACACCAAAAATGGCCATGCTCCGTTTCCCGATAACAATAAAACAATTTTTTTTTTCTCAGATTGATGCGTAATTTGGGTTTTATGACCCTTATCTGGGCCACTTTGACACTGACCATAAGGGTCACTCGAGGTAGAACCGGTCCGACCAACATGAAGGTCAAATTACAAAACTTCTTTTGTAATTCATATTATGATGTTCAAGATTCACAAGTTATGTGTGAAGAAATGTAGGTACCTTTTATGTGCCAGTAATTTATTATGCTCGAGTTATCTGTATATGGCTGCCCGTCATTATGCTCTAAATAAATGGTGCTTTAAATGTGTTATGCTCTAAATGTATCGTGACATTGGAATTCGTTTTTTCACATACAAAGCCCTAGTGATGAGTTTTTCTTTATTTAGCTTAGATAGTGTTATAATATCTATCTTCTATCTATATAAATAAAAAGAGAAGTCCTGACTGACTGACTGACTCATCAACGGCCAGCCCAAACCCTTGGCCTAGAAAGCTGAAATTTTGCACAGAGGTTCCATTTATAATGTAGACAAGAAATAAGGAAGGAATTCCCGGTAGTATGTTCCCGTGGGATATTTCCTGACATTCAAGCGGGCAAAGCCGCGGGCAAAAGCTAGTAAGTAATACTTTGCCCAAGTGAGCCTAACTCTTCATATTCAAGTAGGTAGGTGGGGGGCTATTATAACCAGGGGGCAAATGTAACGGATTGAGATAACTCGTTATTGTTGCGTTTCCATGCTGTCTAGGATTAATCAACCAGTTACATTTGCGCCCTGGCTACAATAGCCCCGGGTGACTACCTATTACTTAATATTTTTTATGACAGTGACTTTATTCATTTGCTTTTTACCCGACTGTCCCAGAAGAAGGGTAATGTTTTCCGAGAGTATTTATGTATGTCTATTTCTTTGAACGCACGCTCTTTAGCCTGGACATATGAGGTGTCGTTAGATTCATCTTAATTGTGAGAGTGACATAGGCTAATTATGTAATATTTATAATATACTAAATCTGGAAATACAAACACAAGGAAGAAGGTTTTTTTTAAATAAATTACATCAATATTGTTATCAAATAAAAGCCAGTACTGAGTCAATTCCAAATAATATTAATAAAACTGAAAAGATCGAAACAAAAAAATATTTTACAAAAAAAAAAACCCGACTGCAAAAACACATAACTGAAAAGAGAAAAACAAGCATTATAATATATAGAATTTTGGTACTGCAGGCGGGACAAACAAATTAAAGTTATACCATATTTCAGGTTATTCGTTTGTTTGGGGCCTGCAGTACCAAAATTGTATAGTTTATAATGCTTGTTTTTCTCTTTATAATTATGTGTTTTTGCAGTCGGGTTTCTCGTTATTTTAAATAGTTTGTTTATTAGTTCAAAACAACGGCCGTGTGCCCGATAGGATTTCCCATCCCCGAAATGACAGCTTCCATATAAACTGCTATACCCCATTTTAACCACTATAGGGGATGATTTTTTTAAAAAAAACAGTGCTCACCATCGTTATACAAGGTGTAATTTAAATAACGCACAATCTTTTAAGGGGTCATTATACTCATCATTATCGCGAAAAAAAAACAGCTGCTCCCTATATTTTGCCGAGTTATGCGAACATAAATGAAGGGAACAGCTGATTTTTTTTTCGCGATTTCAGATTTGGTCCCATAGTAAAAGTTGTTCATAATGATGACACACATTGTATAAGGAACTCATATGCAATTCAAGCTTCTTGACCGAAAGGTGACAGTGCGTTGTCTGTCAATGAACGAATGAATTTACGATTTTTACTAAGTAGATAAAATTGTCAACACATAGCTGGTCGTAAACTACAATGTGTTTACCAAAGACAGATAATAAGACATTTAAATATTTCACGAGAAGAAATGTTGTGAAAATTATTATTGTTTCGTTGCTCACAACTATTTAAATATTTGTTTTGTTTGCCTGAAACAACATTATGTAGAGCGTAACGTTGCACAAACTTAACTTGAACTTGGCCAATTCTATTGTTAATGCAAAATGTTTTACAAAATGCATCGAAGAAATTTTGCAAGATACGCAATATTGCAGGCGGAACGAATATTTGAACATAAAATTTAATGGATCAGTGCTATGAAATTCCCTGCTAACTAATACATTATGTGGTTTTACCTACAAAGGTTTTCCTACAAAAAAACCGGTCAAGGACGAGTCGGACTCGCGCACCGAGGGTTCCGTTCCGATTTCTGAAAAAGTGTGTTATTTTAGACATCGTTTTATTTTTCCTGTAATTTTTACATAAAATTCTATCTCATAGAATAATTTCGGATTTTTCTCTAAACAAACTTCTGGGCAATAAAAAAATTTCATCAAAAGTCGAAAAGTATGTATCCTAAATAATAGAAAAAAAATGTTTAAGAATTTGCAAACAGCGTTCTTTCATACGATCCAGGGTAACCCCACGAATTTTTAAGACGCCTTTTCAGTCCTTGTTACAAAAAAAAAAATGTGTTTTTATTTCTTTCTTATTTGCAATTTGACAGACAGACAGACAGACTGAGTCACACCATAAGGGTTCCTTATTACGATTTTTGTACGGAATCCTAAAAAGCATCATGGGGATGACACATGATATACATATAAAAAGAAATTATTTCAATTGCTGTTAGACAAATGTTACTATACTTTAAAAGATTATCTCGATGATGTTATTTAATTTTAATTGTTCTCCTGATAAGTAAAATGTGTATATTTCTTAATTTGTATTATTTAATTCGAACTGAATTTATAATTTATGTCTCGTTATTTTAATTGTTGCCTTGACATGTAAAAATATAGTGCTGCATATTTAAATTGTTATTATTTTAATTTTCTATTTGATTGTGCTGTTAAAATGTTACCTACTTTAAAATTATTATATGCCATAATGGCGGGTCATAGCTGTGTACAATTTCGGAAACATGTAACAACTTATTGCTTACCTATGTACCACAATAAAGAATATTTGTATTTGTATGATTATGAGATATGTGATCAAGGCGGTCGTTTATGTTAAAGAAAATAATCATAACATATGACTTATACAGCCTGTATTACAATGGTGTGGTGCAGACCATCAAATTGAACAACTTTCTCAATGGGACCAACATCGTTATCGCAAAAAATCTACCTTTTCTGATGACACTGTATTAATGATATTTAGACTTTGTTTTTCTCCGAGATCATTCCTGCATGGATGCGATCCACATAATTGCTATATTTTATACAATTACACAACATTATTCTGACGAGTTTTTTGCGTCAACAAACAAATGAATGTCACCTCAGGTATATCTGTATCGGAGTTTGAACTTTATAATTACATGGCTTAATGGCACGCATGGCATTTGCATGGCTTAATAATTTTATGGCACGGATAAAAATGTGAAAAACTTATATCCTCTCACGGAACTCTCGCGTAATGCGTTTTGGGAAAAATATTTTATGATTAGAAAAACGAATCGAAATAAACCAAGATAAAAAAATGTCCTAATACAACCAACCCAAACGTAAATCTCATTTAAAAAAAAACCGGTCAAGAGCGAGTCGGACTCGCGCACCAATGGTTCCGTTCCGATTTCTGAAAAAGTGTGCTATTCAGAGACATCGTTTTATTTTTTCTGTAATCTTTACATAAACTTCTATCACATAGAATAATTTCAGATTTTTCTCTTTGCAAACTTCGGAGATAAGGGGGGGGGGAACGGTATTTTTTTTACATTTTTCATCAGAAGTCGAAAACTATGCGGCCTAAAAAAAGAAAAAAAATTGAGAATGTTCAAACAGCGCTCTTTCATATGATACCCCACATTGATTTTTTAAGACCCCCTTTCAGTCCCTGTTGCAAAAAAAATATAAATATTTTAATTTTTTTCTTATGTGCAAAATAGTTGGGTAAACGTCATCTAAAACTATTCTAAATTTCAAGTTGATAGCATTAGTAGTTCTTGAGATATCCAGCTGTGACAGACAGACAGACAGACAGACAGACTGAGTGACACCATAAGGGTTCCTTTTTTACCATTCCACCATCAAAACGAATCGTAATATTTTGTTTTTTTTTTTTTTCTATTTTAACACAACCAACCCAAGACCCAACCGTAAATCTTATTTTATCTGCAGTAAAAAAAAAATCTCAGACTTCTAAATAAACATGCATGTATAAAGGTCATTCGGCTTTTGAAGTTCTGTTCCACACGATCGTTTGTTTTTATTGATTTAAAAAAATGTATTAATTTATGTCCCTTATCAGCTGCTTTATTAATCGCAAATAGTTCTCTATTTGCGATTAATAAAACCCATTTTAAAGAAAATACCCGAATACATATAAATGTATTAGGGTATTTTCTTTAAAATAGGTTATTTTAGTTGATGGGAACTCATTTTTGTGCGTTTTTTAGGGGCCTGTGGCTAAGTAATAACAACCGCACGGGACGATCGATCAGGTTAAGCTACGCTTGCCCCGGTTGGTCCTTAGATGTGTGACCATATTTACATACCAAGATCCCTCCGTGCCTCGGAAAGCACGTTAAGGCGTTGGTCCAGGGCCCCAAGTCTGCTATTTGTTACATTCCAACACGATCCCATTGTCACTGCATTGTCATTTTGCTAAAAGTTCGTAATCTGCTAAATTCATAATTTCATACATTGGAGTGTCAGTGGTTGACCATTGGAAAGTCATAATATAAATAAAAAATAAAAATAAATAAATATATAAATAAATATCCTTGGACATTTCACACAACGCCATCTAGTCCCAAGCTAAGCAACCTAATGCTTGTGTTATGGTAACGAGATGGCTGATAAACTACTTATATACATTTTTTTTTTTTTTTTTTTTTTTTTTTAATGACGCCATTATGACGACATTTTATTAGTAGATTACCAAACTTGTCAAAATCAACAATTATGAAATCAATGATAGACCATTCTGACACTATTGTAATAGCAGACTTGAGGCCCTGGCTGTCATTCGTGGATCGTTGACGGTCGTTACGGGTCGTCAGAAGATTGAAAGTCTGACAACCAGTCTTAGCAAGGGGTATCGTATTACCCGGTTGCTGGATTGTGAGGGTCAGATAGTCAGTCGCTCCATGTAAAATACGGGTATTCAGCTGCAGCCGGTTAGACTGGAAGCCGACCCCAACATAGTGGGAAAAAGCTAGGCAGATGATGAGTTACATGTGTATTTATAGCAACAATATAAAAACTGATCATGTGTATTAATGGTTAATCCATCAACCTATTTACAAACACCACTCAACATTACATATCACAATTGATTAACAAACCTTTGCACGAATCGAATTTAAAAAAACCGGTCAAGAGCGAGACGGACTCGCGCACCGAGGGTCCCGTTCCGATTTCTGAAAAGTGTGCTATTTAGAGACATCGTTTTATTTTTCCTGTAATCTTTACATAAACTGCTATCACATAGAATAATTTCAGATTTTTATCTTTGCAAACTTCGGAGATAAGGGGTGGGGAACGGTATTTTTTTTTACATTTTTCATGAAAAGTCGAAAACTATACGGCATAAAAAAAATTAAAAAAATGTTTGAGAATGTGCAAACAGCGTTCTTTCATATGATACCCCACATGCCCTAGTAGCTCCACTTTGAATTTTTAAGACCCCCTTTCAGTCCCTTTTACAAAAAAAAAATAATATTTTTACTTCTTTCTTATTTGCAAAATAGTTGAGTAAACGTCATCTGAAACTATTCCAAATTTCAAGTTTATACCATTAGTAGCATTAGTAGTTCTTGAGATATCCAGCTGTGACAGACAGACAGACAGACAGACTGAGTCACACCATAAGGGTTCCTTTTTTACCAGTTTGGTATGGAACCCTAAAAATCTGCCTGGCCTTTTCTCAACTATGTTGGGGTCGGTTTCCAGTCTAACCAGATGCAGCAGAATACCAGTAATTTACATAGAGCAACTACCTATCTGACCTCCACATCCTAATTACTGGGTAACACTATACTTCTTGGTAAGATTGGTTGTCAGAGTTTTGGGTTCCTGACTGGGTAACGACTGTCATAGATCTACGAAAATATATTTTTGTTTCCAGGCACGGAAGGGTCTTGATGTAAATGGATGGTCCCATCCACAAACCTACCGTGGCAAGCGTACCTTTACCTTCGATCAACCCGTGCGGCTGTTAATATTTAGCCACGAGCACAGATTAATACAGATGGGACACTCCGCTGTTTAGGTATGAAGCTACAAGTACGCGGCGGGCCCCGTCCGCGGGGCTAATTCAGGAGGTCAGAAGGTATAAGAGTTACGCGATAGAAAGAGAGGCAACTTGTAGTTGAATATAACTGTAGGTAAAAACCGTTGTGCGACCTGAATTGCACTTTATTATCTCGTAGCAACAGTCGCTTTATATTTAAATGATTTTGCGGAGTGTCCCATCTGTATTAATATGTCCCACGAGTCGACTTATTTGATTAATCAGTGTTCACCCAAACCCAACCAGAACCTGTCCCAATTTTCCACTTCCTCAACTATCGTGATAAGCTCACATGAATTACAGACGTCTAACATAAGACTCCGTACCCACTGAAGTGTAACACAAAATCACAGCAAATCTTAATCAATCACACATCCTATAATTAAATGCACGCAAGGCCTTCGACCAGTTCCTGATTAATGGTTAGAAAACTTTTAAGAATGGATAAATATGTTTCGTGCAATTTTTTCTGCAGGATTTTGATTCACCTGCCATCTTGCGCCTCTTGCTCTATCTACTACTTGTGCTTGTGTGACAAGAATTTATTTAAAACTTAATTTTTGCACTATTGAAGATCTATATAGTTCATAAATGTCCATCAGTTGACTAATTTAGTGATCTGCTTCCATATTTCTAAAGACTACCGCAGTAATTTCGTCTTAATAAATTTAGTTCGTTTTTCAGTGACATCAAGTTAGGCTGAAAGTCACTTCCAATGTTGCAAGGCTTCCCACAAACAAAGCAATGTGGACACTTGTCGTTTGTGCCAATAAACGATTTGATTTGATTTGACTTATTTATTTTGTCGTTGTTTCTATGGGAAAGTCTTCTAAGCAAATATTGAATCTTAGAGGTACTACATTCTGTGATGTGATTACGAGAGCCTATCCTAGGCCGAGATCTATAATCGCTACTTAGCACGTACTTTGGCTAAGCGTGATTCCTGCCACGTGCAAGATAGAGACGGGAACATGTCTCAGTCAAAGCACGGCCTACGTAACGTTTATACAGGGTGACCTGAAATTAGTGGCGGACCCGTTAAGGGGTGATAGTAGGCATCAATTCCAGTCCATATCACTCTTAGACCTACTGTCCTAAATTTAACCCATTTCAGGATATTCCTACTTAAGTAAATCGATGTTTTAGACGCAGTCACGGTAGTTTTTTTTTTCATTTTATGATTTTGTTAAACGATTTTCGCGTAAGATACCGACATTTACGAAGATATCGCTATTAATAATTCCTTACTTAGAATATCTTTGATGCAAAACAAAAAAAAAGTATCAGAAAGACCAATTTTTAGGATTTACAGCTATTTTAAGATTTAAAGTAGGGTATTTTTTGTAAAATTCTTTAAGTAGGAATATCCTGAAATGGGTTAACTTTAAGACAGTAGGTCTAAGAGTGATATCGACTGGAATTGATCCCTACTATCACCCCTTAACGGGTCCGCCTCTAATTTCAGGTCACCCTGTAGATCTCGTCCTTAGTACAACGGCAGGCTAAGACTAAGCCGAACTTTAGCCAACCTTCTGCTAAAATAAAGACCGTTTATGTACGACTCCATATGTACCAACTATATAATTCGTTTAATGCAAAACCTCTCACGTCTTAGCAAAACAAAATTAATAAATCAAGTCAAGATAACGAGTGTGCAAATGCAACTACTTGCGAAATAAACGCATTGCAAATGCCTAGTTAATTTATCATTACTTATTATTTTAAATTCATAATTTACGAAATAGAACCAGCGTATGATAACTTATATTGAGTCCCCTCTGATGGTCGAAATAAAAAAGCATTAGATCAGAAGTTATTGCCGAGGTCGATCCATGGATCCATGCAAAATACTGGTATTCAGCTACAACCGGTCATACTGGAAGCAGACCCCAACACAGTGGGGAAAATGCTTAGGGAGATTGATTGCTTCTTGCATTTGATAGCCCAATTCTTGAGAAAGGCTGTAGGCTATTTAACATCTCGCTAGGACCCTTAGGAACCGAGCAAAAAGAAACAAAAACAGTAGTAAAAGATATAAATAATTACAGTGATATTTTTTGAAAAGCAGGAGCTGCTCTTCAATGGTCTATAATTTTGAAATTCAAGATTTCACAACACATGTTCAAGTACAGAATATTACAAGAACATATTATTCATCGATCAGACTTGCATTGCTCTGTCTGGACGGTTGTAATACCTATTCGTCTGCTGTCAATAATAATTAACTTTTTAATATTGGCCCGAGGATATAAGTCTTGCAGCCGTGGTTTAAATGATAGCTATGCCAGCAAGTTGATAGTGGGACTATCTGATCATCAGGGCTCTGTGATCTTAACTCGTCGTTAATTTAACTAACTGACGTATCTGACATTTTGAACTAAGGCGACCTAAATATAGTACTCGTAATTTGATACATTTTCCAAGTCGAATCGATCTGCCTAATCGGTGTATCTGTACCTATGCCTTACCGTTCCCGTGATAATGCAAAAATATTGACCAATGTAGGTATCTCAGTTTACAAAAAAAAAAAGAAAATAGCTTGCCCTGTAAAATGTGTTTCGAATCAGTTACGTCACTTAGTTAGATTAGCGATGAACTGTAGTCTCAACAACACCGAGCAATTTTCAGTTATTTATTTTATTTTATTGGGAAACTTACAGCTGACGTAGACAATAATATATATAATAAGTTTCCACTGATAAACACTGATAGTTAATTAAAATTAAAACAAACCGTCTTATTACCGTCTTTGTCTTGGTGCCTTATTAAATAAAAAAATTACAAAACAAGGTTCATCTTCAAACCATGGACCCTTTTTTGAATTTTGGAACTATATTCCGACACATTAAGATGTCAGTTTTACAAATTAAAACTGACAACTTAGTACCGGACAAAATTATCAGTTTTGTATTTTGAACTGTATTTCTATCACAGCTAGGTTCTTATTACAAAAACCGGTCAAGAGCGAGTCGGACTCGCGCACCGAGGGTTCCGTTCCGATTTCTGAAAAAGTGTGCTATTTAGAGACATCGTTTTATTTTTCCTGTAATCTTTACATAAACTTCTATCACATAGAATAATTTCAGATTTTTTGCTTTGCAAACTTCGGAAATAAGGGGGGGGGAACGGTATTTTTTTTTACATTTTACATCAAAAGTCGAAAACTATGCGGCCTAAAAAAAATAAAAAATAGTTTGAGAATGTGCAAACAGCGCTCTTTCATATGATACTCCACATGCCATAGTAGCCCCACTTTAAATTTTTAAGACCCTCTTTCAGTCCCAGTTGCAAAAAAAATATAATTATTTTTATTTCATTCTTATTTGCAAAATAGTTGGGTCAACGTCATCTAAAACTATTCTAAATTTCAAGTTGATAGCATTAGTAGTTCTTGAGATATCCAGCTGTGACAGACAGACAGACAGACTGAGTCACACCATAAGGGTTCCTTTTTTACCATTTTGGTACGGAACCCTAAAAACTGGCTCGATGGTTTAAACCATGACTGAAGAAAAACCTCGTTTTGTAATAAGGCCGAAAAGGTCTAAGACTCAATTTTAATTCCCCGTAAGTTCATCGTGGGTACTTCTGGGACTATCTGGCCAATTGTCATTAAACATAATGCATATTATAAGCATGTGAGATTTCTTTTGTAAGGTCATAATAACAGGAACACCTACAATAATTTACATTTTATTTTGAGCATGCGCATCCTGGACGTTAAGCTTCTTCCGTAATTAAACATTTTGAAGCTTCCGCAAGTCACAATAAAGATCTGCCTAATTACTAAGTTTAAAATTACATTAACAATTAAAACTTTTAGGTGCATTCCCACCATCAGGGCAAGTATAAAGTATACAGGGTGTAAGTGTAAACAGTGGCGATCTTCTAAGGGGTCATTGAACTCATCATTATGAACAACTTTTAATATGGGACCAAACCTGAAATCGCGAAAAAAAAATCAGCTGTTCCCTACATTTTGACGAATTATGCGAACATAAATGTACTGAACAGCTGATTTTTTTTTTGCGATTTCAGGTTTGGTCCCATAGTTGTTCATAATGATGAGTATAATGACCCCTTAAAAAATTGCCGCTGTTTACACTTACATCCTGTATTGTTGAATGACGTGAATTTGAAAATCCACCAACCCGGATGCAGCTTGTAGCAAGATTTTTAGTAGAAGTATAAGTATTGTGTAAAGTTCACACGCATTTTATAAAATATTTTGGATCAATTTACAAAGCTTGTAATTAGAATTGTGCATCTGTTGTTTTTTTTTTAATAACATACTGGTGTGATTCTGAAAATATATATATTTTTTTAATTTAAATTTTATATTTATTAAATTGTATTATTTAATCTATATATAAATAAAAATGAATTGCCAAATGTGAACTCGAGAACGGCTGGACTAATTCGCCTAATTTTTTTTTTAAATAATCGTTGAGGACTGAGGAAGGTTTTTATGAAGAGGAAAATTTGAAAAGTTGCCGGAAATATTAGGAAATTCGGGAAAAGTGAAAGTGCATTTTGTATTGTAGTTGAAAAACATGTTCTCCCGTACATTCCAACTGTAAATGTAAGTTTGTACTCACAATATTGAGAGATTTACCATGTTATTTTAAGACTACAGACTTCTTATAGGTTTTTCTGTAATCTACAGGTAAAGAACTATTTGCTGTATTTTTTTAAATTGTAGGCTCAGTAGTTTCGGAGAAGGGGCCTCCCCTTCTCCGAAATGGTCAATTTTCGTCTATTTTCTTAATAACTTTAATAACATTTTTTTTTTAAATATAAAAAAATATATTTAAGACCCTCATAGTAAGCCCTTTCATTTGATATGTCACATGGTATAGTTTGCTAAACTTTATTTTTTATTTTCTCCCCAAAAGTTACCCTACGTTCAAAATTAATTTATTTACTTTACATCCGTGTCTCGGTCACAGAAGTTCATATTTGTACCAAATTTCATGATTTCAGAGTCGGTCCCATAGTGAAAATTATTCATATTATAAACATAGCAAGACATTTAAAAATAGCCATCTATGTACGAAAATATCGTGTATATTATATATTAACAAATTAATAAGCTGCCAAAACTTTTATAATTGTGACAGATGGATTAAAATATTAATTTAGATTAAGATTTTTTAAGGGTATTTTAAAATGGCATTTAATGATGACGCACATTTAATAATTGGTTCTTCTATGATGGATTTAGAGTTATTTATTACCTATAGGTAGGTAGTTTACAAACTAGTTAGAGGTAGCCAAACCTGTTGGTTTAACCTGGTGAGTTGATACATTTATAATTTTATTATCATACAGTCATGGCCAATTGGACACCGTATTTAAAATTTAAACAGTAATTAAGTGAATCTGAAGAAGGTTTTTATTAGTGACTGCCTCATTGGTCGTAGTCGCAAGCGAAGAGGAGCAAGGAGTAACGTCATGACACATTTTAACTCAATGTATAATACCTGCATATTAATACAATATTTTTCAATAAACTCTTGACTGCGAGACCACGAAGGTCTGAATGATGTCAAAAAACGTCCTTGTCTGTGAATCGGACCCCAGTGGTCATATCGGCTCCCGACGTTATTTTGACTGGTTTTGTATTCCTAAACTGTATCTTAACTGCTCTCACTAGCACAAAGTTTAGGGAAAAACAATTTTGAATGACCTTTGATATGCTAACCCTGGTTTAGTATATCTCAGGATATTCTAAGATTTTGTCAGTAAGGTGTGTACCTACATCAATTAAACGACTCATTATTCTCTGAACACACCTTTATTTACATTTTCTTATACAAGTGATGAAATGACAAAATAATTTGAATGTCATATTGATTAGCTGGACAAGTGGGTGAAGGTTCTCTCAGTGATACGCATCACGTTGTCTTCAATGACGTGGTTTTACTGTAGACAAATAATTTCTTCATCTGTCGATAGTTGAAGAGTGATAATAACCTTAAGGTGGAACTAGTCGATATTTTTTCCACTCCACTGTTTGACATTGTGCATCCAAAGTTAAACATGATATTGTGTTGTCTTATTATTAATGTTATCTGTGCGGAAACAGAATAGTAAAATAAAAAGCCATTAAAAAGTTTTGAGCCAACAAAGATTCGTTTTTCTTGTTAATTTAACATAACTTTGGTCGTAAATAAGTAACAAAAGACGTGTAAAATCTCTAAAACAAAGTCGGTACCGACAAAGCTCAATTATCGATAAGTTCAATAAATAAGTTTAGTAATTGATTTATACAGAGGTTTTTTCATAAAACTTGATCTTCCAAAGGACTTTTCCAAAAAAAATCCGCGTTCGTTTCACTATTACTAGTTTGACTTTACTACTACTAACTATTCATTATTTTACTAGCGTCTAACTGCTCATCAATGATACTATCTCTGTCGGAAACGATGCCAGGTGAGATAGCGTGCTTTTTGGCCAACCCCACCAGCCAGTTCGAGCCCGCGACTAGTTCAACCTTAAGGAACCTTGAAGAGCAGTGGTGGCCCAGTGGTAACGGCCGCGACTTATAGTCAACTTCAGGCACTTTGTGTAAATTATTTCATCACCACTGCTCACAAAACGGTAAACAAAAACATCGTCAAAAAACCGGCGTGTCGTAGAACTAAAAATTTTAAGACATGACTCAAACTCATACTCCATAGGGACCTACCCTATGAAGAAGAACTGGCATGAAACTCCATGGACACTCGTTTAAATCAAATATTTTTACAAAATATTGGTTATATTGTTCATATTGAAAATATACATGTGAGATTGGTAGGATCGGTTGGACTGTGATTGACTTACTCCATCTATCAGAGAAGAGGCCTGTGTCCCAGAAGTGGGAACATTATAGTCTGATTATGAACAACCTTGACGTGTTTTGATAAACTTGACTATTGTTTGTTTGGTTTTTATCCAAGGGTGAAAAGAGGTCGTGTTTACCAATAAACTGTTGAGTCGTTTTTCTCTTTTAGACAACAGAATAATAATGCAATATAATTCTTGCTTATTATTTTCGTACAAGTTTTAAATTAAACTGGTAATCCGGAAAAATACAAACATAAATTTCATGGCGATTTTTTTAAAATGATTATGGAATTTATTGTACCTACAGAAAGAAATATTATTATTGATGTTGTAATAAGATAACACTACATAACATCAAGCGTGAATTTCCCGAAAGGATAGAAGAGAGGGTGAGGATGAAGTAATGGGATTTTATTGTACCTACCAATACAGAAAGAAATATTATTATTGATGTTGTAATAAAATAACACTACATAACATCAAGCGTGAATTTCCCGAAAGGATAGAAGAGAGGGTGAGGATGAAGTAATGGGATTTTATTGTACTTACCAATACAGAAAGAAATATTATTATTGGTGTTGTAATAAAATAACACTACATAACATCAAGTGTGAATTTCCTGAAAGGATAGAAGAGAGGGTGAGGATTAAGTAATGGGATTTTATTGTACCTACCAATACAGAAAGAAATATTATTATTGATGTTGTAATAAAATAACACTACATAACATCAAGTGTGAATTTCCTGAAAGGATAGAAGAGAGGGTGAGGATTAAGTAATGGGATTTTATTGTACCTACCAATACAGAAAGAAATATTATTATTGATGTTGTAATAAGATAACACTACATAACATCAAGTGTGAATTTCCTGAAAGGATAGAAGAGAGGGTGAGGATGAAGTAATGGAATTTTATTGTACTTACCAATACAGAAAGAAATATTATTATTGATGTTGTAATAAAATAACACTACATAACATCAAGTGTGAATTTCCTGAAAGGATAGAAGAGAGGGTGAGGATGAAGTAATGGGATTTTATTGTACTTACCAATACAGAAAGAAATATTATTATTGATGTTGTAATAAGATAACACTACATAACATCACGCGAGTATTTCCCGAAAGGTTAGAAAAGAGGGTGAGGATTTCGGAACTCCTTGTTGTTCGTTCTGTAGCTTCTAATTTTTATTTCCTATCTAGATACATCATCTGTAAACGTAATTACTATACATGCGCATTAGCATGCAATGCTTTGTTCTATTGCGAAAGATTTATAATTATCTTTTAAAATTATTAATTGCAACCTTACTGGAACGATCTTGTGATACTATATCATAGGACTGATTGACTGACTCATCAACGCCTAGCCCAAAAGGTTCCCTATAGAATGTAGACAAGGAATAAGGAAGAAATTCCCGGTAGTACGTTCCCTTGGGATATTTTCCGACATCCACGCGGGCGAAGCCGTGCGGGAAGTGCTAGTAATAAAATATAATAATATTCTGAGCACTGACTACATATAATATGTGTACGTTTTCTATTACAAAACCGAGCTGACTGACATTGACTGTGAGAAAAGTGTTACAAGTTCACACAAATATGTATAGTCGTGGTGAAAGCGGCCGGTGGCGCCTCCTAGCTGAGCTTTGACGAACTACAAACTGTTCACACGATGCGTTGATGCAAGGAATATGTCTGGAGATAGATCTTCATACCAACAAACTAATACCACTGGTATTTGTTTGAACATGTATTTATTTTCTATTCCGAACGGATACCACTTTTTAAATAATTAAATTTAATGTGCGAACAAATATCAACAACTTTTAGTTATACAATTAGTTTATACAATGATATCCGTTCGGAATAGAAAATAAATACGAGTTCAAACAAATACCAGTGGTATTAGTTTGTTGGTATTAGATCGGAATAAATCTCAGAAAGTGCTCAGGAAAATACTAAAAATAATAGATATTTTGATGGTATTTTCTCCACAATATCTCGATATTATGTAACATTAATTTTAATTGTACGTTGGTATTTTGAACATATTTTTTTTACTGCAAATGGTCAAGGTTTAGATATGTTTGGCAGGAACTCAAACTTTTTGCTTGTCTATTGAATAATCGCTAATTAATATAATGGACTCATGCAAAAACAGTTACTTATGTACAAAAAAACATGTTTATGAATTTTAGTTTGTGCGTATTCACATAATGTCATGACCTGAGTTTGTGTTTGTTTATATTTTTTTTTATTATTAAAGTAGGTAATACCACAGAATACATAATACAAGTACAGAAGGTTCAGGTCGCACAGCGTTAATTACCTTCAGTTATATACACCTAAAAGTTGCATATCTTTCTATCGCGTAACTTCTATACCTTCTGACTCGTTAGGGCTGTGTTCTTTTACGACGCGGCACGTGAGTGTGTATCGTATATAACTAACGTGCGAGCTGGCCGCTGCGCGGCAGCCCAGACTAAATTGACCCGACAAGTCGAGCCTAAAATGCGGAATGCGCCTCGCCTGGTAATACAAAATTTTAGACTTCTAGTGGTCGCAAGCGCAACTACTGAGGAAGAGGTCCTGGGATCGATTCCCGGATTTAGCAAAGTGTTATTGGGTTTTCAATTTGGAATTTTTGAGTAGCGTCCCCTATTACATAATATAATATAATATAATCTTTATTAATATAAAACAGATTATAGGACATGTAACCTTTTTTAACAAAGTGGGTAGTGTTGAATTTCTAACAATCATGTGGGTGACGTACTGTTCTCCTTGCTAGACTATGAAATAGCCTGTATTAAGGAGTAACAGTGCCGATCCCCTATAATAGTTGTATTAATTATTATAATTTTATTTTATTTTTACAGGTTTAATTTATATATATTTAAATACATGTACTGGTGCGCGAGCGCATTTGCGTGTGTGTACTTGTGTGCATGTGTGACTTAAAACATAACTGGCGAAACGTTTGTGTACTAATAGCTGTATCTCTGCCTAACCCTTCGGGGTATAAAGGCGTGATGTTATGTGTAAAATTATACTACTCTATACCGTATTCAGGAAGCCATGAGATAAAAGGTAAACAAACCATAAAAGTCCGTTCAACCGATTTTGACTTCTATTCCGTTGGCGGCATGACATATGGCAGCTGCAGTAAACAGTTGGTATTGTAACCACTTTTTTGCCTTTAGTGCCATCCTTAAGCCTACGGAATAGGAGTCAAAATCGGTTGAACGGACTGTAAAAGGGGTTTGTGTCGATGTCTCATCCCATTGTGAATACGGTATAGTAAATCAGTGTCTGCCATTTACGCTGAAAGAAAATTACTTTAATTTTTACACGTGGATGTACGCATTAATAATAATAGCTATGGGATTATCCAATGACGTAAGCATTGTATTTAACTTCATTATGTTCCGTCTAAAGGTTCTTTACCCTTTGCCCACGGTTATGTAATTAGGTAACGTAACAAACAACAACATTACAATTAATTTATTGACGTATGAATGACAGACATATATAAAAAATAAGTTCAAGAAATCATTACCATAAGTCTTCTATCAATTGACGATTCAGATAAACATGCCTAAGTATGATTATGGTTTTTCAATCAATCAATAATTTTATTATCAGGCTGAAAGCCCTTGGAAAAAAGTACACAAAATAATATAAACAACAATACATATTACCCGATTTTTGCCTGAAGGTAACAGGTAAGCCTTCCTGTAATCTAAAGAAATAAAAAAAGAAGTCCTGACTGACTGCCTAACTGACTGGACTGACTGATTTACTGACTCATCAACGCCCAGGCCAAACCCTTGGACATAGAAAGCTGAAATTTTGCACGGAGGTTGCCTTTATAATGCAGACAAGGAATAAGGAAGGAATTCCCGGTAGTAGGTACGTTCCCGTGGGATGTTTTTAGACATCACGCGGGCAAAGCCACTGGCAAAAGCTAGTACAAAATAAATGAGACGTCATATTCTCATAGAAATTCTTATAGAAAATTTCTTATTTTGTTCCTATAAATTGGTTAATGCAAAAAAGCCTACAAATACAAAACATAAATATTTTTAATTTTAGGTTCTCGTGGCTAAGGTAAGGGCTCGTGGCTAAGTAAAAACAGCCGCACGGGTCGATTGATAAGCTTAAGCTACGCTTGCCGCGGTCGGTCCGTGGATGGGTGACCATCTTTACATATCGAGACCCCTCCGTGCCTCGGAAAGCACGTTAAGCCGTTGGTCCGGCTATCATTCGTAGATCTTTGACAGCCATTACGAGTAGTCAGAAGCCCGAAAGTCTGACAACCAGTAACCCAGTTAATGGGTTGTGGAGGTCAGATTAGGCAGTCGCTCCATGTACATCCGGTTAGACTGGAAACCGATCATAGTCATAATTGTCCACAACTCCACGTTATTGCAACGGGTAAACATTACAATATCTGAAGGTCGATAAGTCCGAAGATATATTGCCAAATAGCAATCACTTGTGGGTCCAAGTGCAGGTTGCGCAATATTTGACGTCTTGATGTGAAGTGAGCGCGGATTCACGACCGGACACGGACGGATTATATTTTCACTAGCTTAGCCCGCGGCAACGCCTGCGCTAAAACTTTTCAAAGTTCAATCATGAAAAATATAATCTTATTATAATGGTAATCCTTTGTAGTAGGTAGTGGTTTAAAGGCTGGGAATATCATATGGGATTAAATATAATGACTACCAAAAAAATTAAATCATTTATCCATTCTGGCAGGTTTTTCGAATTTTTTGGGAGTAAAATAGGTACTTTTCTGGTAGGCGTTTAAACACAAGCCTTATCATATTTGAAGTACATACTACTCGCGTGTAGTAGGTATGATGCCTGGGAAAAATAGAAATTCTATTTAGTCCGTCAGTCACATAATAAAAAAAATATTAGACACGTATTTTTTGCTTTATCATATTAATAAAAAAATAATATGAATAAACGCATTAAAGTTGGGAAGTTTTGGGGAGAAAGCTCGCTACGCTACGTCACAATCCTAACTAAAAATGCGAAAATGAATTAGTTTGTTGCGCTTTCACGCTAAAACGGCTGAACAGATTTGATTGTATGACATTTGGTACGCATGGCTACAGATTAAAATATACATTTCCAGTATAAGCTGATCTCGCATTGCATAGGATTTCTTTACAATGAGAGGTCAGTGTAAACTGGAAATGTATAGCCGTGTGTACATGAGTAGACCATGACCTGGATTTTCCCGAGTGACGTTCCCGTGGGATAGTGCTCGATATCAACGCGGGCGAAGCCGCGGCCAAAAGCTAGTTCAGTATAAAATTTAGCCATTATGCTACATTTTAACTCAATTTATCGCGCTAATCTTTTGATTATGTAAAAAAATAAAAAATACGTGGCCAATATGTTTATTATAAATAAATTTAAAATATATAAATATGTATAAAATAAAACAAACAACCCAACACTAACAACAAACACAACTACAACATCAAGAATACAACAACATAACAATATTTTTTATTTTTATTTTTGACCTATCGGACAAAAAACGGTGAAAAACGACATTTAATTTTACCGTCAAACTTTTCTAGGCAACCATAATTTACTAGGCACTACGTTATGATGCTGCCACACACCGACTATATTATCCACGAAGGATAGGATTGCAAAGTTCGATGACCGACCGACGATTCCAAAATAACTTTATTAAAACAAACCGGACATAAGCGTGTCAGACCACGCATAAGGAAGGGTTCCATAGTTAGGATGAATTTATCCCAAGAACAAACTTAACATTGTAGTTCAAAAACATGTTCTCCCTTATATACCAACTGCAAATGTAAGTTGGTCAACTATTACTCATTAACTTGTAAAGCTTACTTAGCGGTGATAGTTTTCCTTTTAACTTCGTTATACAGGTTGTAAAAAGACACATCACACAGCCGTCAACTATGCATACTGTACATCTAAGTAGCTTTTCCCAAAAATTATTGTTGGGAAACGACTTTTATTTTTAGTTACAATAAAAAGCAATTTTTTATTACGCACAATGTAACGCGAACCCAACTCCGTTTGCCTAAACGGAGCTAAGCCCCCCTCCCCCTCCCCCATCGCCCCTCCCTCCCCTCTCCCCTCCCCCCCGCTCCGCGGGAGCTCCCCTTCGCTCTACGGTACGCGTAGGTACTTGTCGGAAAAACTTTAGTATTATCACTTGGAACACGTTTTAGTAAAAAAAAAATGCGACTTTGAGATTCAATATCTCCAGAACCAGTGGATTCCCAGGTATGGTCTAGGTCTAGTGTAAGGGTTCCTTGTTGACTACGGAACCCTAAAGATAGATCCACTGTATTTCTTACACTGATAAATTTGACATCAAGAAGCAAATGACCCCTACGCTTTATTGCATGTGTAATCTGTATTTTCCCCAGACTTTTTGCAAAGTCCTATTGACTTTTTTGTATGCAATCTTTTAATAACTTTATGCGCAGTTAGAGTTATGAACAAAACATACTGACAGTACGAAACTTTCGACAAGTTTTTGTTAATATTTTGATTATTTACCAAATAAATTTGCAATGGACGCGATGCATATTGTATTTCTGAAGCAGCATGCGCAGTGTTCTGCTCATCATCATTCTCCAGCCCTTATCCCAATCTATTTGGGGTCGGCGCAACATGTCCTTTTTTCCATACTTCTCTATTAGTCGTCATCTCGGTAGTCACACCCTTTCTAGCCATGCCATCTTTCACACAGTCCATCCATCGTTTCTTTGGTCTTCCTCTACTCTTATAGCCATCGACATTCATACTCAAAACTTTCCTCACGACATTTTCCTTTAATGGTAATATTCTATCCATTTAAACTAGTAGTTATGTAATTAATTTATATTGTTTAAACCAAATGTTTTAAGACGAGCGCTAATCTTGACGACAAACTGTTTCGCAGTTTGGCAGGTTTATAAAATGTATACAAATGTTTGGTACAAAATAAATTATTTATTTATTATTATTTTTTTATGTCAGAACCCCAAAAGTCTGACCACCAGTCTTACCAAGGGGATCGTGTTACACAGTAACTGAGTTGTGAAGCTCAGTTATGCAGTTGCTCCATGTAAAATACTGGTGTTCAGCTTCATCCAGTTAGACTGGAAGCTGACCTCAATATTTCTGGAAAAGGCAAGACAGGTTGATTGAACTTTGCTAGTTTTCTAGTTTTTGCACTAAATTATAGAGAATAGGCCATGCCAAAATATAAGAAATAGTCCGCAGACGTAATTAATGGATAGCGATAACTTAACACGACAGGTACATAAAATAATAAAATAAAAAAGGTTTTTTTGTTTTTTTTGGGGGTCAACGACCACTGGAAATGTTGTTTTACTCAAAAGGCCTGTCACATTTTATCACTTCTCTCGCTCACACGGGACCTAATTTTTAAGAATGTTAAATGAAAGTATGCTTTTTTGAAAAATTTAATCTGATTATTGTTAATAAATAATATTCATTTAATATGTAATTATTAAAAGCACATTTATATTGTGTTCGGCTCGTTTCTATTTCGGCACCAATGAAAATGAAATGAAATGAAAATGAAATGAAATGAAATGAAATGTTTCCATTGGGATTTTTTTGTGGGCTCGATAAATGAAGTCATGGGTGCCGAGATATGAAGGAGCCTAGATGGGACTAAAAGGAATTTATTTAGATAACACAATAGAAATGTAATTTTATAAATTGCCTATTAAATTAATATTATTTATAAATAATAATAGATTAAATTTTTCAAAAAAGCATCTTTTCATTTAACATTCTTAAAAATGTGGTCCCATGTGATCGAGAGAGATGATAAATTGTGACAGCCCTCCTAAAGTATGAGTTGAAAAGCCTGTTTTTTTTTAATAGTCTTGAGATATCGATACCTATCACGTTTGTGAAGATTACACAAAAAAGCTGATTTCTAGGATTCCGTACCCTAAGGGTACCAAACGGAACCCTATTACTAAGCCACCGATGCCATGTCATTTTCATAAAAATTAAACAAAGATAAAAATTATACAATAAACGTGTTTTTTTTTAACTGAAGATTTTTTTAAAATATGTAGTGTTAAATATTGTACGGCGGTACGGAACCCTTCGTGTGCGAGTCCGACTCGCACTTGGCCGGTTTTTAAACTGATATTTCAACTACATTGCGGTTGATGACCCAAAAAAAATCGTTAAATTATTTTTTTTTTGCTTTAGCAACCTGCCTAGCCTTTTCCCACTATTTTGGGGTCAGCTTTTAGTCTAACCGGATGTAGCTGAATACCAGTATTTTACATAGAGTGACTGGCTATCTGACCTTCACAACCCAGTAACTGGGTAATACGATATATACCCCTTTATAACATTGGTTTTCAAACTTTTGGGCTTCTGACGACCCGTAATGACTATCAAAGCTATTATATATTCTGAGGTGTGATGAAGATCCAAGAGAGACAACCGGAATCAACTGCTTAACGTGCTTTCCGAGGTATCTCCATGCCTCGGAAAGCACGTTAAGCTGTTGACTCGGGTCTTGGACCGCGGCAAGCTTAGCTACCTGATCGATCGACCGCGCGGCTGTTTTTCATAGCCACGAGCCCCCTTGCTTGTGTATTAAAATATTTAAGACAGTATTTTTGTCACCAAATACCTAATAATGTCATGGGCATGTTTCGTTCTTTGTGTCAACGACTATTTCTCACGTTTTTACGCGTAATTCTTATCTAATTAACCTAATATTTTCGTGAAGGCTATGCCCTAGAGACACAGGTATTCGTATATTAGTAACTAAAAACTTATAATTAAATACTTATTTGTGTGTATTTGGGAAAAATGCCTGAAAAAATTAGTTATAATTATGCATAAATCTGACGCAATAACCTCTTGTTATAAATCTTCTGGGTTCAGGATATTTTTTCAGGAAAACAAAATCTTGAACCCAGAAGTGTACCTACACAATAATATTTTATTTAAAAATCAAAGTTTTTAATGTGGGAAAAATATTTGTCCACTCATGAGTCCATTGTATTAGGTAATTCCAAATATCTGATAAAAAATAAACAAACTCAAAACACTGTGCTACGTAGTTGGAAAATAACGCACTTTGAACTCCACAAGAAATCTGACCGCTATGTAACGCAAGGAAAAACCGACTTTTTGTGCACGTCATAAGGTTCATGTTCTTTGACGGCGTCATGTTACTTGTGTCCTTGTGTTCGCGTGGGAGTAGGAAGGCTTGTGATTGGTGGAGTAAGCGCGGGCTATTCAATTGTGGCTCGGATATCGGCGTGCGCACACTTTCGCAAAACTTCAGTTAAGTTTTCGCTTTCATCCGCTGAGATGATGTGCTCACGTGTTTAGTATTGTGGGTCATTAATAAATTTATTGACGAAAAATGCTGGCGACTAAATACCATAGGTAACAATTTTACTTATCGTGTTTTAAAACTTTTAAATTGTGTTTTAAATATTTGTAATATTTTATTTGATCAGTAAATACTGCAATTTTAATATATAAAAATAATAATATCAAGTGATCATTTAATACAAAAAATATTCATTTAAATTTCATTGCTTTAAAAAGGATTAATAATTTCACTACTTACCTATTACCTGAAATAGACGACCAACAATTTTAGTTTTAAATTACCAAAATATTAAAAAGTTCATTGTTCTAATTTTCAACCAGCAATTTTAATTTTAATTATCACATTCGGACGCTTTTGTTCCAAACAATTTGAAGTTATGCCTCATTTAATTATATGCTTTCACTAACTTTCATTGTATAACTTGTTTTTTTTTTATTTCAGGTGACAGCTTGCTCTGTGCAAATTGTTACCAGGACAGTCAACGAGAAAAAGACTTCATAAAAGTGAAGTGGCAGTGACAAGTGAGAAGTGAGACTGAAACAATAATAATTATATTATTAATAATAGTTCAGTGAATAATAAAAAAATTGCAAAAATGACGGGCGTTGTGAAAATTGCCATAGACGATTATTATTCGGACAGCAATTGGACAACGATTATTAACAAATATTGGATGCTAGCAGAAAGAGTTTCAGGTAATTATTTTGTTATTTTTTTATTACAATAAGCAAATTCTTTGTTCGTTTTGAATTAAGAGAAATCCGGCAAACTAAAAATCGACATTCTGAACAGCAAAATATTCTCTCAGTTTATCTAAACATACAATTATATCTTACATCCATCAATAATACTATTAAACAATACTATTCATTTATATTTACAAGAGGTAACAATAAGATGATACATTGCCTAATTTAACGTTTTATCTGATATCGCAAACCATAAAAGTCATCGAAGAAAGTTTAGAGCATTCCTAAGTAAGCACTAGATAAACTTTCTCGATTTATTGAATGTCTATCTGGATATAAGTTAATATGAGATTAAGTATCAATCTAGATTTTTATGCCATTATTACTTTCACTACTCAAGAGAGTAAAGAAACAAGAAACAGACATACCATGCCAGACAATCTTCCATCGGAACTGAACAAGGTCTACGTACAATGAATATTATCTACAATACTTGTACCTTGTCACGCGATAAATAATAAACCTGTTAAGTTATATAATGGTGTAACAATGGCAAATTACTTCCGACAGGTTTTATTGTATCTTAAAGACCTGTTATTAATATTTGCTTTATCTTAGACATATGTTGGTAACATGGGCTTATATAGGTCATAGATTGCCAAAGACGGTTACTTTCTCCCAAGAACTTCTTCTCCTTTTGTTTCTTCACAAACTACACTAAGCAGCAGTCAATAATATGGCCCAAGTCTGCACGAATTTGTGAATTTGTCAAGAGAATGCGTTCCTGACTTCTAATTCTAATAAGGAACGTAATCTCTTAACGGCCGGTCTGTAGACAACTTTAATGTACGGTTTAAAAATATATTCTCATAAAAAAGATCCTTTTGATAAGTGTAGCTAAAAATACATCAATAAAAGAAAGTCAAAAGTATAATCATAAACAACCACCATTCACTTCGAAAACAAAAACTGCATTTGTATAAATCTTCTATATAAATAAAAAGAAAGAAAAAAACCTGACTGACTGACTGACTGATTGACTGACTCATCAACGCCCAGCCCAAACCCTTGGCCTAGAAAGCTGAAATTTTGCACAGAGGTTCCCTTTATAGTGTAGACAAGGAATAAGGAAGGAATTCCTGGTAGTATGTTCCCGTGGGATATTTTTCCGACATCCACGCGGGCAAAAGCTAATTTGTTAATAAATATCTATGCTATGTAAATCGAGAGTGAAACAAAATGCAGTTGTACGACTTCCCGAGAAACCGGAATAGCAAGTGTATCGTAGTACCGTCTCTACGATGGGTTACCGTGACGGTTACTGGTTTAACTGCGGCACCGTTAAAACTCGGAACGGAATGAATATGTATTAGTAAGTTAATTGGGATGTAATATTTAACTAAGGGGAAAGCGCTACGGTAGCCCGCGAAATTCAAATTTTCTTACTTTTTTTGCAATTCGCAAGTCGGTAGATATTAGATTTTATGTTGATTAAAGTATAATTCGCGACCGTGACAAATATGAATTTACAGAATTATAATCATTAGAATCAGTAATACAACTCCTTGACTGAGTATAATTCTCAAATGTCAAGATTTCATGAAATAGTCATTCAATAGGATTACTTGGTATTCAAGCAAAGGTTATTAGGAAGATTTAATAAGCTGGTTAAAATAGGCTACATTATAGTATCCGTCAGAGTCCTCTCGTCACGTATTCCATGGAGCCTAAAGACGAAGATCTTCAATCAGTGCGTCCTATCAGTTATGACTTATGGATCCGAAACGTGTACCCTTCACGGTACGGCTGGTCCATAAATTCAAGGTCGCTCAGCGAGCTATGGAACGGGTAATGCTTGGAGTCTGTCTGAAGGATTGAATCCGGAACGAGGTGATCCGACAGAGAACCAAAGTTGTAGACACAGCTCCCAGAATAAGCAAGCTGAAGTGGTAATGGGTAGAGGCCATATTAGCCGTAGAACCGCTGCGCCCGCGTGAATGTTGCAAAATATCCCACGGGAACACAGTACCAGAAATTCCTTCCTTATTCCTTGTCTACAATTTTAAGGGAACCTCTGTGCAAAATTCCAGCTTTCTAGGTCCAAGGGTTTGGGCTGGGCGTTGATAAATCAGTCAGTCAGTCAGGACTTCTCTTTTTATTTATATAGATAGATAGATGTGACACTTTGTGGAGATGTATGGATGTTTGTTACTCCAATCACGCAAAAACGGCAGAATGGATTTGGAACACAGATAGTTTATAACCTGGATTAACACAAAGGATACTTTTTATAGCGGTAGTTCCCGTGGGATAATTTCCGTAACTTATGCATTTGCACCATTTGGTGAGGTGGAACTGATGATGACGACCACATAATATGGCCATCGGAACTACTCAAAAATAAGTATTTCACGGGTTGCGATTCGATTACCAATTTATGCTCGTCTGTCACAATGCATATATGATGAAGTGGAGCTGATGGTGACTTCACCATGAAAGCGTGACCGCGGGTGAAGCCGCGGGCAACGAATAGTCACTACATCACTACATAGTATAAAACAAAGTCGCTTCCCGCTGTCTGTCTGTCCCTATGTATGTTTAGATCTTTAAAACGTTTAACCGTTAAGTTTTTTTTAATAGATAGAGTGATTCAAGAGGAAGGTTTATATGTAAAATAAACGCGGGCGAAAACGCGGGCAAAAGCTAGTAATAAATAAGACAGAAAGCGTGACAACTTAAACTATAAACATAAACAAATTATAACATATAAAATTGTAGGTTTTAGTGTCAATGTCAGACCCGGCAGTTTTTCGTTTTCAATGTCATTACCTAACGCGTTAGGAAAACTTGTTTGCGAATAAAATTATACCTATCGCGATGCATGTAAACAGCGTATAAAGTTGAGGTTTTTGAGCTGATAAAAAATAGTTACCTAGTAATTAACTAACATTTTTTTTTCTTTATTAAAAAGAACTTAGTTCCTAATAATTGATCACAATCTAGCCTAATAGACTAAAAAGCAATTTAACTCTAAGTTATTATATAATTTTAATAAGTATTGATTAATTAACATAAAACAAATTGAATCTTGAATGAATCTTGATTTAATTGGAAGATTTTATATATTGTTATTGCTGTCAATATAATTAAACTGGCACTTTCCGCACGGCTTCGTCCGCGTGGATGTCGGAAAATATCCCACGGGAACAAAAATCCTTCCTTAATCCTTGTCTACATTATAAAGGGAACTTATGTGTCCAAATTTTAGCTTTCTAGGTCCAATGGTTTGGGCTGGGCGTTGATGAGTCAGTCAGTCAGGACTTCTCTTTTTATAAAGGTTGTAAGTGTAAACAGTGGCAATATTTTAAGGGATCATTGTACTCATCATTATGAACAGCTTTTATTACGGGACCAACCCTGAAATCGCGCAAAAAATCAATTGTTTCCTACATTTTGACGAATTATGCGAACGTAAATGTACTGAACAGCTGTTTTTTTTGGGATTTCAGGGTTGGTCCCGTATTAAAAGTTGTTCATAATGATGAGTACAATGGGCCCTTACAATTTTGCCACTGTTTACACTTACACCCAGTATATTATGAATGATTAAGATAACATAGTATCACACCTCTATTCCCTGAAGGATAAGCAGAGGTGTACCTATGGTACACCCACATTGTACCAGCTATGTTTGAGTCCCATGTACTATATTAGGGGGCGGGCATAATGCCATCAACGAGGCACAAACCCAGACTCCGGACTTCTATAGTGAGAAATTCCATATTATGGAAAAACTCAATATAATTCAATGTCTGGGAGTAGTCTAGCACTCGTATTTATAGTCAAGTAAAAGTAATTACTTAAGCAAAAGTAATTGCTCAAGCAATGATTTTCTTTCTATAGTTTAGTAATTGCTTGAAGTTAGAACTGCCAAAGCTTAGAATTCTTAGCCAAGTAATAGTCACCATTTTCTTTACTTAAGAATTCTACCCTCAAGTATAAAATTACTTCTTAGCAAGTAATTACTTTGACTATAAATACGAGCCTTAGAAAAAAGAAACTTAAACTTCTTAGAAGAACCAACTAATCTATATATATAAATAAAAATCAATTGCCGAATGTACGTAAACGCATCACTTTAGAAAGGTTGCACCTATTTTACTAATAAAATTAAAACAACAAATATAAGAACAATTGCCACAAACTAATCTATACTTATAATAAATCTGTAGAGAGGTCAATTCTGTACATGATAAATATTTTAAAAATAACTATCAGGGGGTAATTAGTGATCGATACTGATGCCAAAAATGCAATCAGTAAAATTTTTGTCTGTCTGTCTGTCTGTCTGTATGTTCCTTATAGAAACAAAAACTACTCGACGGATTTTAACGAAACTTGGTACAATTATTCTTCATACTCCTGGGGAGGTTATAGTATACTTTTCATCACGCTACAATCAATAGGAGCAGAGCAGTGAAGGGAAATGTTGGGAAAACGGGAGAAGTTGCTCCATTTTTTAAGCTTCCGTCGCGGGCGTCCATGGTTAAAGCTACATAGAAATCATTTATGACGGAAATGTTCTACATAAAATTATCTAAAAAATATCCCACAACAGCATATGTCTATCTTTTATGGTTGACTCACAATAACACGTGTAACTTCCGATAGCTTAGCAGTCCAATACATTAACTTAATAACATACAAGGAGTTACACGCTGACGGAGTCGCGGGCACAGCTATTAATAATAATATTCTGCGGTTCCTTATTGCGATATTTTTCAACAGTATTGTGGATTGACATATTATATTTCCGAAAGTTAATCTGTCTGTTACATCAAAACCACTGAACCGTGAGGAAGGACATAATGGTACTTTTTTACGAAAAACGACGGAAACGCGGACGAAGTCGCGGGCAAAAGCTAGTCTAAAATAAAAATAAAACTCAAACTAGTCTAACAGACCGCTACCATTCGGCAATGTTCCCAAAATGCTGTCAGCATTGCCACGTTGTATGGCAATGCTTAGCCTTTGGGCAAAATAAAGGCCAGCATTTTGGTCACATTTTGCGTCGACCAGACGCCCAGATAGTTCTTTATAAATTCAATGGTCGAGACGCTAGGGCCGTGGGGACCAGCGGGTCCCCACGGCCCTAGCGTCTCGACCCCAAAAGGCTCAAATATGTACCCGCTATCGAGGGTACTATATTGCACCTATTTGGCTAATTCTTTTTTTTGTTGTGTTTTTACTTGTCAGGACACTCTTTCGTACAAGGTTTGTACGAAAGAAAATGTTTGTATTGTACGCCAAAGTGAAAAATTTTGGTTAAAAATCTCCATATAAAAAATTGAGACAGAAGACAGTAGGGAGATTTTCAAAAATTTTGACACGTATCTGTTACATCCGAAAACAAAAAATATTAGTTGTTTTGTTTTTTTTTTGTGAAAAAATTAGTAATACCCGCTATTTTTAAAAAATTACCAGCAATTGTAGTTTATAGAACTCAGTGTGACAAATCGTTGTGAAATTATTTGATTGTCATTTTATATAAATACATGGTCATACTGTAAAGGGAATATTTGGTCCCATTTTCTTCATTAGTACTTACACCTATGCAAAGCCGGAGCGGGCAGCTTGTCAAAAATAAAATAAAGTGGTATTGCATGTTAATATTTGGATTATCTTAATTGCATGTATAATCCATTTTATTAAGAAACTTAATTAAAATGCTCAGCATGATTCAAATAGATGAATATTACTTTTTTTATTAGCTACTTATGTATAGAGTCGAGAAAGGCTTATGATATCAAAGTCTTTCCGTTAAAACCACAATAAAACTAATGAAAATTACTGCTAACGAGTGATTGTGCAAAATTTGCGCAATTGCATTATAATAATGATGTCAAGGACTAAAATAATTATTTGAACAAGTTTAACATTGGTACTGAAGTGCTAATAAAGTGTGCTGACACTTCAAACTAACGAACTATATTAAAGCCTTTATACAAACAACAAAGAAGCTTTTAGTTCTAATTTAGAAATTAATTACAAAGAAAAAAGCAATGATTGGTAGCAAAACAATAATAATATTAATATAATAGTTACTTAATTACATGTCTCTTTGTTAATCATGTATATATAGTAGTTTAATAATGTATAGATATCCTAAACAATAGAAAGCAATACCTACATCATCTTAGAGCATCTATGGAACAATGTTACGCCACTTTCACATTCTGATTTCACGCAGTAAGCTACGCTGACCACGGCGTCATGACCACAGGTTACGCTCAATCATTATGATGGTTGTTATCATAACTTATTTATTTCACTTCTGATAAAATGATTGTAAGTTTTGAGGAAAATTAAGTATTTTCACGTAAATTCTTTTTATTGAGTATTCTAGCAGCAAGCAACATACACAATAATACATACATAACAAAATGTATTATTTAAATAGATTTATTAATTTAAATCAATTATTATGGTAGTAATCATTTAATAGTAATCATAATAATAATGTGTGTCTAATAGTATGTACAACGCGTTGATGTCTTTTTTACTGAAAATTCTCACAGATCGCCAAAAAAATGTGGATAAAAAAAATTTGTTTCGTAATAATTGTCAGTTTAATGCATCCTAATAATAGTTTGTTAGATGCATTATTCACGTCTCTTGCAAGATTCGATTTATTCAATTAACACTTTGGATTAAAGCTTAGACTTTATTAGCACTGAGTATTATAATAATCACGTCTTAACCTTTTGATAATAAACCCTATTAAATAATTATTAATTATGGTGAAATATCTGAACAGAAAGGAATAGAATCGTGTTTAAACTAAAGGGTACCTAATAAAAAAACGAAATTCTTTTAAAATGTTTTGACGAAGTTAATTATTATCTTTCTTTTCCTGTTAAATGTCCACATATTTTATTCAATAATGCCTATGAGAAAAAATGGCCGACATTGTCCAGTAATCAGTGCTCTACCCGACAATTACTTTTGCCCTCAAGGGCTTTTACGTAGTAAATTGTATAATATAATTGTAATTACTTCACCCGTTACTTTACCCGCTACGTCACTACTTACTATAATTGCATTCTCTCTTTACTTGGATATTCACACAACGACTTCACTTTCTATTTTGGATTAATTGTTCTAATATAATTGTGGGTTTCTAAAATAAATACAAAAACCATGTGAGATTAGACTTGAGTTGTTAAGTAACTTTTTAATTTAATTTAATTTAATGATTTTTATTTCGGAATAAATAATCCATACAGTGTTAGTAACATAATATTAAAATTTTTGAATTCATGCTCATTCTTTTGGCGAAAATCTATATACAAGGTGTTTCTTTTAAGGTGTCAAGCCAGTGCGAGTTGATAACAGAGTACCATACCTATCGATTTAACCCCCATGTATGTTCTACGATTTTTTGTAGTTTTCGAGTTATTTGGATCCCTCATTTCGTAGTGTAGGATATTAGTAGGTATAAAATTTATGGTTTTATTATCAGCTGAGCTCTGCTTAAACGTAGAAGAATAGTAAATATCAGAATTGACAAAAATATGCAAAGATGAATAATGATAAAATATGATAATCACAAGATTTCAGATACACCACTTTCAACGACTGATTTCAGCAAATAATGCCTTATTTAGTACATTCTTGTTCAAAGTTGACCCAAAAGAGAAGCCATCATCTCGTTGAATCAGGAAAAAAATCGAAAAAAACTAATAACTCGAAAACTACAAAAAATCGTAGAACATACATGGGGGTTAAATCGATAGGTATGGTACTCCGCTATCAGCTCGCACTGGCTTGACACCTTAAAATAAATACCCTATATACCGGATGACTTTTTTACCGTCTCGTAAAAAATTGGGTATATTAGGTGAACGGAGTAGAAGCCTATGGCATACCTATTTTTTATTTTTTTATTTTTTTTTTTAATCATAGAAATCAAAAATTCTAATCATATGCAGGCTGCATCAATCAATCAATCTGCCTAGCCTTTTCCCAACTATGTTGGGGTCGGCTTCCAGTCTAACCGGATGCAGCTGAATACCAGTATTTTACATGGAGCGACTGCCTATCTGACCTCCACAACCCAGTTACTGGGTAATACGATACCCCTTGGTAAGACTGGTTGTCAGACTTTCGGGCTTCTGACGACCCGTAACGACTGTCAAAGATTCACGAATAACAGCCGGGACCAACGGCTTAACGTGCTTTCCGAGGCACGGAGGAATCTCGTTATGTAAAGATGGTCACCCATCCACTGACCAACCCCGGCAAGCGTAGCTTAACCTGACGGATCGACCCGTGCGGCTGTTATTTCTTAGCCACGAGCTCCTCATATTTTGAACAGAAATTTTGAAAAAAAAAAAATCGTTTAAAAATATCGAAATTCAAATAATATGCAGGCTGCATATTATTTGAATTTCGATATTTCTAAACGATTTTTTTTTTCAAAATTTCTGTTTTTATGGTACAAAAATGAAAAGTTTACATCGAATTTGTAGTATTTATTGGTATGTACTTTGATAATTTTTTCTGTCTAAGCTATTAAAAAAAAAAAAAAACTAAGTATGCCATAGGCTTCTACTCTGTTCACCTAATATACCCATTTTTTTTCGAGACGGTAAAAAAAGTCATCCGGTATAAAAATCAATTACCAAATGTATGTACGCGCATCATTTCAGAACGGTTGCACCTATTTTGTGGCTTATGATTTTTTTGTTGTGTTTGTAGGTAATTCTAAGGACAAAGTTTGTATGACAGATTTTGTTTGTGAAATTCATCGGAGAAATCGGAAATTTGGATTGTATTTTTGTATGAAAACAAATAACACACAGCTTAAATCACTGGAGATAGAGACTTTAAATTCACACGGGCGACGCCGGGCACGAACAGCTAGTTTTCAATAAAAATAAAAAATATTTATCTATACATTTAAAGAACGGCTGAACCGATTTGGCTGAAAATTGGTGGGGAGGTAGCTTAGAACCAGGGAACAGACATAGGATACTTAAAAAAAAACGGATAAAACATGGTATAACAACGGCTGGACCGATTTAGATGAAATTTTGTGTGTATATTTGAATGGGTTCCTGGATGGTGTGAAAACATTGACCCGGTAGGTGGCGCTGCAGTCGGGTTCTAGGATCGTTCAGACAGGACAACCTCGGTCGGGTCCGCTAGTTAATTATAAAACATAATGTTTATTAATATGATTATAACGTCTCATCTCTTACTTGACATTGCTACTAACAGCAAGGCTATCTAGCGTGTTGCTTGTCATAGAATTAAACGTAATTTTCTTACATTATCATCACAACAGCAACAGAATGATAATAAAAAGAAAAATCCATTTTTTTTTTTGCTAATTATTGCCTGCGGGATGACCTTGACGTCTATAAGTGGTATTAGTTCATATTGGTGCAGGATCGAGTTGAGTGGAAAAATAAAAAAAACAAAAAAAAACGCCTTTGCCCCACAGTGGAACCACACAAGCAGATTTATTTAAATATTGCCGATATTTAGCAAAAAAAAAAATTGTTCTTTTACAATATGATAAAGACATTAAAATACCACAGTAATATTGAATGAACGCAACAAGTTAAAACCAGTTTGAAGATATGAATGGAAATATGAATGAATGGTGCTTCATTCAAATTGATGATGTTTTTTACATACAACATATCGTTTAATACCTTTTTAGCGTTCCGTACCAAAATGGTAAAAAGGAACCCTTATGGTATGACTCAGTCTGTCTGTCTATCTGTCTGTCTGTCTGTCTGTCTGTCTGTCTGTCTGTCACAGCTGGATATCTCAAGAACTACTGATGCTATCAACTTGAAATTTAGAATAGTTTTAGATGAAGTTTACCCAACTATTTTGCAAATAAGAAAGAAATAAAAATATTTATATATTTTTTTGCAACAGGGACTGAAAGGGGTCTTAAAAATTTAAAGTGGGGCTACTGGGGCATGTGGGGTATCATATAAAAGAACGCTATTTGCACATTCTCAAACTATTTTTTATTTTTTTTAGGCCGCATAGTTTTCGACTTTTGATGAAAAATGTAAAAAAAAATACCGTTCCTCCCCCCTTATCTCCGAAGTTTGCAAAGAGAAAAATCTGAAATTATTCTATGTGATAGAAGTGTATGTAAAGATTACAGGAAAAATAAAACGATGTCTCTAAGTAGCACACTTTTTCCGAAATCGGAACGGAACCCTCGGTGCGCGAGTCCGACTCGCACTTAGCCGGTTTTTTTTTTTAAGTGTGAAGAAACGTCGGGAATAAAAGAAGGAAAATTTTCTATTTCAATTTATTTCTATTATTGCCAGCGGCTTTACCGTTTGTAATATGACTGATGACTTATTTTCCGAGGTTCCAAGCTACGGATTCACTATACTATCAAATTAAAAAAAATCGGATCAATAATCCTGCCAAAATCATTTTGGTTTGGTTTTAGAGCTAAAATAGCTTTTTGTTTTTTGTAAGTTGATTCTTTTTTTTTGTATACTAAACATTTTTCTGATGTAAGTTATGATTACGAGTGAGCAGAAATTACAGAACACTACTCTTTTCGACTGCCCCTAGAGGCTAAGATATTTCTGGTAGTCTTAACTATTATATTTAACTAGTTGCGCCCCGCGGTTTCACCCGCGTATACCGGGATAAAAAGTAGTCTATGTGTTAATCCAGGGTATAAACTATCTACATACCAAATTTCATCCAAATCGGTCCAGGCATTTGAGCGTGAAGATGTAACAAACATACACACTCACAAACTTTCGCCTTTATAATATTAGTGTGACTTCTAATACCTATCCAGTAGAAAAAAACAAAATCATTTAAAAAGTATTTCGTATTAACAAGTGAAAATTCACCATTTTCTTGAGCCATTCATATAAAATAAAAGCACATCACTCAAGTCTCTTATCTGACATCTGACATTTTATTCCCCAGATCCTCGAGTCCAAGGATGGTTCCTCTTCGACACACCACTGCCTACAGTGGCCATGGTGTGTGTATACCTGGCGTTCGTAATGGTGGTTGGCCCACTATGGATGGCCAATAGGAAACCATTCCAGATACAGAACACCTTAGTTGGGTACAACGCGCTACAGGTGCTGCTGTCATCCTATATGTTTTATGAGGTGAGTGATCCTTTTTGGTAATTATTAGTATGCAAAAGTAGCACTAAATAGAACTTATTTTCAGGCCATTTTGTATTAGCAAAAAGCCTGTGAGTAAATCAGCAAGAAAGTTATTTTCTAGTTTAAAAGCTTTAGATTCCTATGCAGAAGAACGGGCAGAAATACATAACTCCATATTTTTACAAATGTATTCTCCGTTTTTCTTCCTGAATAATGCTTCTACAGCAATTTTTTTTTTCATAAAATCTAAGTCTGCATTCTAATCATCATCAATCACACGTCCCTGTCATTTTATATTTTTCTGGAACTAATTAGTGAAGAAAATATGACCTTCCAAAAATTACAAAAAATGCCCATTTTTACCGCCGTGATTAGAGGACTACCAGACAAATTCTAAAAGTTTTTAACATAAAAGAAAATGATAGGAACCTAGACATACTCTTTTTTAAAATTTGAATGAAAAAAATAATTGAATCGGCTCACTTTTCGAGGAGAAAAAAGGGGAATACGAAACGTCGATTTCATGAAAAATATTGTGATATAAGTCCCTATCGCACTCTCTTATCACTGTTCGGGCGCAGCGTCGCGCTGCGCCCGAACAGTGATAAGAGAGTGCAATAGTTTCTTCAAATACCTATTTTTCAAATTCCTCGAAGGCCACCTCCTCTCCTAACAAATAATCAAACACTCGTTGTAGTGGCCGTAGGCGTGATGGGGTCCAAGAGGGCCGATGCCACCGGGGTCGCGGGTTGTTCGAAAGAGATACCGTGGCCCTGGCATAGGCAACTGAAGGAACACGGTTGGGTTTTAATCAGTAAAAGTCTGACACGCCCTTCCGCTCCACCCAGAGCGGGAGAAGTCATTTGATGATTTCCCATCCACAAAAAAAAGGCGTGTGTCTGTATATCTCTGGGATAGAAGAAGTGTTACTAGGATCTTTCCATAAGAAACTTCACAAACATGTCGCCCGGAGAGAGAGAGCCTGGATTTATACTAGGATAGTGGCTTGCCCCCCGTTACATGGGACTTATCACATATCGCGCTAAATACGGGTGTTTTGTTGAACACTAGTCACAATCTGCCGATCCCTTCTGAAGACAAAGGCGTTCAGTTATAATACTATTCCATTAAATATAGGAACTTCCAACTGGTTCTATAGCAACTGCATCATCTTTAGGTCACGTATAAGACGTGCTCTTTGTGCCATTGCACCGCGGCCCTCACCCTCAGACCAAGTTGAATAATTTCTCATGTGTGCGCAGTTTCTCTCATAATTACATAACCTTATTTGTACCGGAACACAGTATTGTTTTATCATTGAACTTGGTATTATGGATCACGGTTAAGTAATATTCTTATATGATAAATTAACATCTTCTTTATAATAAACCCCATTTTCTAATTTTCACAGTCCATGAATTATTTGAACAACTTTTTGATTTACATAGTATAAGCAGTTTGAGGTCAGTTTTTAAACCCACTCATAAGTATTATTTTGTAGTTACTCAGCTAGTAAGCACAGGGCTAATCTATACTAAAAAATAAAATTGAAGTGTCTGTTTGTAATGAGAAAATAACAGCGTTTAACTAAATGCATACGAAAGTATACACGGTACCATAAAGCAAACCAAAAAACATGTTTTTAATTTTTGTGTCTGTATATTTGTTTGTTCTGGCTAATCTCCGAAATGGCTGGACCGATTTTGACGGGACTTTCACTGGCAGATAGCTGATTTCATAAAGAGTAACTAAGGCTACTTTTATTTTAATAAAATTAGAGTTTCGCGCAAAACAAAATAAAACCCATGAAATTGTGAACAAAATCCGATTCAAATGGGAAAGTATTGACATTCACGCGGACGAAGCCGCGGACAACAAATAGCTTTAAAACATAAAAATAACTACAAATAATTTAACCAGACCTTAGACGATAGATAGAATATTCTTTATTATGTACACCATAAAAAATACAGATACTCGTACAAATTTTGAAATAATAATAAATTAAACGATAATTTTAAATTATCGTTTAAAATGTAAAAACATTGTAAATTGTCTAGACACCGAATAATTCAATTAAAAAACGACGAGACGCCTCTTATATAAAACACAAAAAGCTTTTTATACATGCAAAATAAGTTATTAACTACCATACATAACAACCAGAAAATTAATTTGATATGCGAACTTTTTATTCGCGTTAACTGCTCAATTAATTAAAATTACACCCACTAATTAACATAACAATTGCTAAATTGCTTAAAGCTTGTACAATACGTTCGCGTTCATATAAAAAAGTTCTGCTTTTGAAGTATGAATAATAAAAGAGCGCTTATGATAGTCGTTGAATATTAATTGGATTCGTAGCTACTGAAACCGAATTAGGTAACATCGCTTTCGTTGGTAATGGTTCATTTTATGCGCTTCGTTTTGAATCTTAATCAAATTACAGGCAGATATTATTGGATCTACTTTTATACATATCTATATTTGGCTGTATGCGTGTTTACCTGTGCCTATATTTAAAATATTTTAGTTCTTAATTCCGACACTTGGTGTCGCCGTATTTATGATCGTCACATGTTTTACTTACTGTATTGTGTACGTTTGTATGAGAAAATAAATTATTTTATTTAGTTCAAACTAACTCAGGTATTTTGTTTATTGTTTTATCTCGCAGTGATGTCAGTCCAGGCAAATGTCGGCTTCTAACATGGGCTTGCCAACACAGCAGACTGAATGGTTATAACCATACCGTCTGATATGTGAAGCACTCGTAAAAGTGATTCGTATTGGCAAGTTTTGTTCGTGGTTCATAGAATGAGAAACTGATTCCAAATTCAAATTAATTTATTCATTAAATATAAGCTTACAGTTTACACCAAATTATTATTATTACACATAATCATCATCATCATTATTATTTATTATTATTGATTTTTGCATACCATACAGTTAAGTATTTAACTTGAGACTGTTATTTCGCCTGAGTAAGATTTGTGGTATCAAGTAACTGCATACACAATACAGAAAAAATATCCTTACTTCAGTTATTACTGTACCTATATTGCTAATACAAAATGACCTTAAATACATTAATTAGGTAATTTTAATTTTAGGTCGTTTCTAACTGGATTTGAAAGTTTGACACTTTGTCTTATTCATACTCCGAACCTTGCTCCTATACAAACAAAGCGAAATAACTAACTAATTGATTGTTCTACACAATCGCGTACGAATCGCACGGTTTAGCAACATGACATGTCAAGGCGGCTTGACAATTTCATGGGCCCGTGACGATGGTATACACACAGCCGTGACTCTTATTATCAAGAAGTTAGAGTTGAAATTAGGTTAAAAGAAATAGTTTCAAGGAATATTTTTGAAAGTATAATTTTACGATTTTTCAAGTATTCAGATGTAAATGGCTTTTTAGGTTCTGCGCGCTCAAAGTGGCTATCTACTGGGCCAAAGAAATCTATTTAACTAGACGAATATTGTATCATCGATTCGAAAACAAGAAGTAACTCACTGTAGAGTTTCGCGTTAATGTTTGGTACTAATCTACTTCCCACTACTTACTACTTTATTAGACCACAGACGAATTCTTTGAGTGACTTGAGAAGTCAGCTATATTTAATAGACTTTAAATCTGACTTTAAGACTGATTGACCGACTCATCAACGCCCAGCCCAAGAAACCCTTGGACCTAGAATGCTGAAATTTTGCACAGAGGTTCCCTTTATAATGTAGTCTAAGGAAGGAATTCCCGGTAGAACGTTCCCATGGGATATTTTCCGGCATCCACGCGGGTGAAGCCGCTGACAAAAGCTAGTGTATAATAAGTACTCGTTTAAATCGGACACCGGAAAATTCAATAGAATATTTTTATGGGTGTGTCATTGATAATGAAGACAAGTTAACAGCCAAGTAGGTACAACTTGAGCGGAGAAAGTGAGTTCCTACGTCAGCACAGCGATGTGACGATAGATTGACGTGGTTTTGCAAACGGCTTTAAATTAATGATACAACGATAGTTCGAAAGAGAGGAACAGCGGAATCGGTTTAATTTTGACAGTTCAACAACGTTATTTACGTTGTTGAACAGCCAAATTTTTCGAACATAATATTATACACACACACACACAGCCTCGTAGCTACTGTGGCTGGCAGAGTGGATGGCTAAATCATGTGTCACTGGATAGCGGCTCACAGGCCGTCATTCAGATATGACAGGTGATTTTTAGTCATAAGTTTTAATTATTATATAGTGTTTTACTTAATAAGTGACAAATTGTTGCTCGCATAGTATGGATCTCTTGGTCTGAAAATAAAGATTTATTTATTTATTTATTTTTATTTTATTATGAAGCAAGGAATTAGCAATCTGCTTCAAAATGATTCAGATTCCGATTTATTATAGTGTGTTACGCAATTAGGGTTCAGGGCCTTTCTTAGGCCGTTTCCATTCAATATTTCTCACATAAATATGGTAGTGAATCAAAATTAGGCATTCTTACCCAAGTTTCGTTGAATTTGTCATGGGAAAGGCCTGCACCCACTGGCGACACGGCATGGCAAGGGATTTTTATGCGACGACCAGGAATATGATACAATTTAAATTTCAAGGTTCATTCCTAAGGATGTCGTGGCATGCCTAAGGATACCATGCGGCATAGTTGCCGTCAGTATGCGCTTGCATGTAGTGAATGTAGCCAAAGGATGCGCTTGCATGTATCCAAAGGATGCCGTGACGTCCCGTGCTACCAGTAAGCGCTGACCCTTACCCCCCCATGGTTCCTTCCATGGTTCCCGTCAGTCAATGAGTAGCTTATAAAATTATGACCAATTCAATTTATCCATATGGAGTACCTACAAAAGATCAACAAATATAATTAGCTTTTGCCAGCGGCACCGCCCGCGTGGTAGTCGGAAAATATCCCACGGGAACATACTACCGGGAATTCCTTTCCTTATAATAAATATAAATAAATAAATAAATATCCTTGGACATTTCACACAACGCCATCTAGTCCCAAGCTAAGCAACCTAATGCTTGTGTTATGGTAACGAGATGGCTTATAAACTACTTATATACATTTTTTTTTGTAAATACATACATATTATAGATAGAAAAACACCCAGACTCGGAACAAATACTTGCAGGTCGTACAAATATTTGTTCCGTGCGGGAATCGAACCCGCGACATGCTGCGCAGCAGTCAATCGCTCAACCACTGCGCCAAACATGTCGTCAAAAATTCCTTTTTTACATTATAAAGAGAACCTCTGTGCAAAATTTCAGCTTTCTAGGTCCAAGGGTTTGTGCTGGGCGTTGATGAGTCAGTCAATCAGTCAGTCTGTCAGTCAGGACTTCTCTTTTTATTATTTTTAATTAAAGATAGATCTCATAGACACCTGGGTAAAAAAATCATCCCTAAGTAAACTGGGAAAAGCTGTAAGACATAGGTCTAGCAGTTTGAGTAATTTATGCGGGCTACTTAAATAAGAAAAAAATAATAATAAGAAAATACGTATATTTGCGGCAAACATGACGCAAAAAAAAGACAAACACAAAAAATAACAAGTTGGGGGAAAATATTAGTCACATTCACGCAAAACGGCCATCGCTCAACAAATGTCCTTGCTTTGGTATTGTTCGTGGAATCGTTGAGCTCCATAAGTTCTGAGTTGAGCTGCACGATTACTGACAGATGCGTGCACTGACTGGACAGGTCCACTCAATCTGTGTGGTTCTTTCCTCAAAAGACCATTTCAAACTCTAATCTGCATGGCCTTCACATTAATCTGACCAAGATTATGTCTAGACTTTAAAAGAGACTGTGACCTCGGCCTTTCTTCTCAGAGTAGTCAGGAAACGCCGACCTGATCTAGTTTAAAAAAAATGTATGATTGACGTGTACCTAAAAGTGTTTGTACAAACATTCTTACAGAAAGAAAAAAAAATCTGAGAAATACAAATAAAAATCTTTGCCAAACGCCAGACCAAACCTAAACTTCAAATGGTCAAATAAGATCGTACCTATGACCACACCACGCCACTCTGCGTGAAAACCACGGTCCAGTGGTCATTGATGCAACATCTGATAGGGTGACGGTATCACTAGTGCAAAATAGTTACCCAGTAATAAGGTCAAGGCGATTGCAGGTTGCTGATCTAGAAATTGTATCTTTCTTTTTCTGCGAAATTGCCTGTTTTTTTGGCAAACGTTCAGAGATACGTTTTGATGTTTTTTTGGCAAACGTTGGGTTTCTTCAGAGATACGTTTTAGAACTAAATTTATAATCAAAGTCTAGGAAATTCGCACTCGTACAAATTGTATTCGGCTGGTATTTAAAGGTAGAAATGCCAATGAACTCGAGAGACACAGATATTTTAATTTTGTCTGGTATTTAAAGGTAGAAATGCCAATGAACTCGAGAGACACAGATATTTTAATTTTGTCTCTAGAATTATTAATTAAATTATTATTAAGGTTTACTGGTGGTAAGCTTCAACTCCGTCTTTCCTTCAGATGCAACCTTATTTGTTCATGATCAAATATTCTGGAGTTCCTCCAAGCGTGTTCAAAACTGCATATCATTTTGGTTTGTTTAGTGAATAAATCTGCTAAGCCTTCTCTAAAAAACTTTATTTTCTCTTCTATACGTTACATCTTACACACGTTGTCTATATCTCCTTTTATCCTCTATCCTATCGCAGGTATGCTGGAAGAGATTTCTTGAGATATAAGCATCACCTTTGCATGTATTTTTCTGTTCCTTTTCTTCTTGTCTATTTATTTTTGTGTTAAATCACACTAACATTATAAAGGCGAAAGCTTGTGAGTGTATGTGTATGTGTTTGTATGATTGTTACTTCTTCACGCTCAAACGGCTGGATGAAATTTGGTATGTAGATAGCTTATGCCTTGGCACATAGGCTACTTTCCATCCCGGTCTACGCGGGACGCAGCTAGTAAATAAATAAAATATACAAGATACTACCAACAAATAGCCTGTCTATCAGCCGTCTACGACAATAAACCGATCAAACAATATTAGCTATATTCATTACAAAATTTACGCAATCTTAGACGGCAGGAATAGATAGTGCGAAATTCCAGACAATTCGGTCAAGGCAAGGTTTACGGTATACAATACAACAATAGACATAACTCGAAATAAAAGTTACCGAATTATTATTATACTATTACTGTGTTACGGATTGTTAATGACTTAGTGCTAGATCCAATTTAAATGTGGTCTAGGTTATTGTAGATTTTTGCACGCTATACAGCAATAAAATAGTATGACAGAGGTTATATAATGTTTATGTATATTTGGCTTAAGATTGAAATCGCTACATTTGCCCTCATCGTGCTTAGTCACGCGAAAAGTGTCCAGACTAAGAAGAGTGAGCACACACATTATTAAATAGTGTTTCCATGATAATAAAGTCACCGCGTCATTGTGTGTGTCAGAGGTCACAAAACGAAACAGAAACGCGACTATCTTTTGACGTGGTAGGGCGAATCTAATGATATAAATCTTTGATTATCGTTATGCTCAATCTTTGTGTACTTAACACCAAGACTTACCTCTTGGGGGATTTTATTTGGAAATTATTAATCTTAGGAAGACATAATCTACTAAAAATCGATTGAGATCAGGAGCCCAATTCCGGTGGCATGGAAATTATTTCCATGGTCGAAATATCAGTCGAGAAACTGCTTATCTCCGTCGAAAACGAAAAAATGCTATTCTAACGATCTCCATTCATAAATTTTCCGATCGCAAACCAGCGAGATATCACGGCTGGTCCTAAGGTATGGAGATATGAAATCTCCGTTGGAACATCTGTCAAAATTTACATTCGTAGGTTTATATTCGTATTTTTTTTTGGTACCTACATGTTTATGGGTAGAGGTTTATGGGTTTAAGGGTTCCACAAAGGGGGGCCAAATTTTCATTATTTTTGCGATAGGACACACCGTTTTCGAGATATAAGCAAAAGAAAAAAAAAATACAGTACTGTTTTTGCACTTGAAGTCAAGGTCTTGGTGTGAATTTTAGTTCATGACAACTAATTTTATTCCACACCTTTTTAATCGCGATTAAAAGTAGTCATATTTAATATGAAAATAAAAACTTTTTTACAAAAACAAAAACCGACTTCCAAAAAAAACACTACAAAGTGAAAAATAACTTTAATTTCGGAAGTCGGTGTCTTTGGATCTGTATTTTAGTTTTTTGCCACCGACTTCCGAAATTAAAGTTATTTTTCACTTTGTAGTGTTTTTTTTGGAAGTCGGTTTTTGTTTTTGTAAAAAAGTTTTTATTTTTCACTTTTTAGTGGTTCAGTTTGTAATTTATCTAAGTTACAATAACCCAATGTCAACTGCTCATCACGTTTTACAAAATGTTGCTTTTCCCGATGCAGGGACGTTAATTGTTGAGGAGTTCTCCTAGTAAGAACCAGGAGAAATGGAGCTCATGGTGAAGTCACCATTACCATTATTTTGACGAGCATAAACCATATTAAAGTAATCGAATCGCAACCTGTTATATACTTAGATATAATTGAGTATTTCCGATGGCCCTCTGTGGTCTTCATCATCAGTTCCAGTTCACCGAATGGTACTTTCCGAGAGTAAATGCACGAGTTACTATAAAAAATACCGAAATCGATATAGGTGTGCCCATAAAATTTGAGGGTTTCCCTCGATTTCCATGGGATCCCATCATCAGATCCTGATTTGATGATCATGGGACCACTTGGGAAGTATACCCTTTCGAACAAAAAAAGAAAAATCCAAATCGGTCTAGCCATTTTCGAGTAATCGGGGAACATACATAAAAAAAAAAAATAAAAAAAATAAAAAAAAAATATTCCGACGAATTGAGAACCTCCTCCTTTTGGAAGTCGGTTAATTAAAACCTACCTACGCTACGTCAGAAAAAGGACACAAATCATAAGAAACGCGTTTCTGATCACGCTACTTTGCAATTACTATTTTCAGTAAGTAATTATAAAAAAAAACAAAGATAAAGAAACACAATATACCAAAATTATCTTTTATAATGTGTTTGCTTGGATTTAATCAATTAAACACGTCATTAATACTAAAAAAAAGAAAAACCTAGCATAATCGATTATAATCAAAGTGAATCGATAAAAATGGAACGTCTTTTAGACGAGATTATTTTCTCCATTGTAAATCTTTCTCCATGGTGAACCAGAATACGGTTTTTTGATAGTATCTAGATTTGAACCGGACATTGATGCGGAGATTTGAAACAGAGTTTTATCTCCATGGTCGTGATATCTAGCTCGAGGCCGGAATTGAGGCCCAGGTAGAGTTTCTTGTCAAAAAACACCATGTCAGCCATAAACTAATGCTTAACTTAACTGAACATAACAGAACGTCACGCCTGAAGGGTTTGGCTGAACAGTATTTAGTCTGATATGTTTAAATCCCATGTTATAGGGGCGAGCCTATTGTCATCAACCAGGTAGAAATCCAGACTCCGGGCTACTTCTGAGAAATTCTTTATTTAAAGACCCAGTAAAGATCCATTTACAGGGTGAAAGTTTATTGCCTGTAGTATACCATAAAATTGAAGGGCAATTAACTGGCACCATCTAAAAACATGTACAATAGTGTTGCACGATACAGGCACGTTAGTCGCCGTTCAAAACTGGTGCCTATAGGTGTAAACAGCATGTACAATAAAATTTGCTCATACAGTCATTAGAATCAGCAATACAACTCCATAAGTTAGCATTTACCTCAAATCTAGCGATTTCATGAATCATGAGGTTTGAGGTAAATGCTAAGTTATGGAGTTGTATTGCTGATTCTAATGATTATAATTCTGTAAAGCCATATTAGCTACGGCCGCGAATCATATTTTAATCAACATACAAGCCCACACTAACCTACAAATTGCAAAAAACGTAAGAAATTTTGAATTTCGCGGGCTACCCTGGCGCTTTCGCCTTAACCTAAACATAGATATTTGAATATAAACAATTAAATGACGCTTAAGACTATGTTAGTAACACTTCACTTTGCAATAGCTTGACTTTGTGCTGTCCTGTGGTACTTTGTGCTGTCCTGTGGTACTTTTCCGCCAAACAACAAACTATGTTGGTTACTACTTTTCCCAGCTATGTTGGGGTCGGCTTCCAGTCTAACTGGATGCAGCTGAATACTAGTATTTTACATGGAGCAACTACCTATCTGAACTCCACAACCCAGTAACTTAGCAAGACTGGTTGTCAGACTTTCGGTCTTCTGACGACCCGTAACGACTGTCAAAGATCCACCTAAAGACAGCCGGGACTAACGGCTTAACGTGCTTTCCGGGGCACGGAGGAGTCGACCCGTGAGGCTTTTATTACTTAGCCACGAGCTCCTTCTGAAGCAAACGCTAATTAGGAATGATGTGTAATAGTATAATGAATTTCTTGTCCCCAGCACTTGGCATCAGGATGGTGGGGAGACTACAGTTTATCGTGCCAGCCCGTGGACTACAGCGACAGTGAGAAAGCGAGACGGGTGAGTTATAATAAACCTTATTACCTACTGTTTAATAATTACTATTACTATAGTTAAGTGTGTCATAGAGTTTAGTAAGTATAAACAAAGATGGTCACCCAACCACGAAACAACCTGGGCAAGCGTAAGCTTAACGAGATCGGTCGACCCGAGCGGCTATTGTTACTTAGCCACAAGCCCCTCTAATGCTGGAGCCACACTATACGTCATAAACGCTTTAAACATCGCGGTAATTGTTCCGTTGTTCAACGCGATAAATTGAGTGGCCACACTTGAACGGTCAACGTCAATGCTCATTGAATTCACACCCCTCGTCCATCGGCAATGTGAATGCCGTTGTCTGATTATCGCCGTAGTGGTGGTTAACGCGATGATCAACGGCGATGTAGTGTAGAACGTATATAAAAAGAAAGAAAGAAAAACTATTTATTCCCGCGAAAAATGACGCACATACTTTCAATTTTTACATAATCCTAAAGAATAAAAAACAATTGGGAAAAAAAAAATCGATCGAGAAATCATAATCGTTCACAGAATATTCATTATTTATCACCCAGTTATGCGACTTGATCTCCCACGCCAAAATCTTCGCAAAAAAGTCACATGTTATGCAAAATCAATAAACTTTCTACCTATCCTACATACTTTTATTAAAGTATCAACGCCTGAGATATACTCTCCACGCGTCTTTAGATGTAGAAAGTCCAACCACCATTATAACTCTATGCTAAGATTATGAATTATACTCGTAAATATGACGCAGAAGGTACGTTTCTCATTCATATAATTTATATTATACCTACTTACGTAATTTTTAAGGCGAGTATTGCCGCGAATTAGCGACGCCACTATTGAGGAAAAAACCGGCCAAGTGCGTGTCGGACTACGCACAATGAAGGGTTCCGTAGTTGGGATGAAATTATCCCAAGACTTAACATTATAGTTGAAAAACATGTTCTCCCATACTTTCCAACATTATTTACTTTAACCGTCCGTGTTTGGGTCACAGAAGTTCATATGTGTACCAAAATTCAACTTAATCGGGCCATTAGACTCGGAGCAAATTGGCTGTGACAGACAGACAGACACACGAGTGACCCTATAAGGATTCCGTTTTTTCCTTTTGAGGTACGGAACCCTAAAAATCGTAAGTCTGGAGATATGGAACATTTTGAAATATCCTATGCTCACATTTTTACTGAAGAGGTACGTTAGGTACAAATCATGCTATACATTTCCAGTATAAGCTGATCTCGTATTGTATTTTCCGTACAATGAGAGGGCAGCATAAACTGGAAATGTCTACCTTGATAAGTAGCCGTGTGTACAACTGGCCATGTGCAGTTCCGGAAAGATGGTTTAAATAGTTAAGTCGTGTTTAATGACGATGTGTTTTTTGTTTTTTTTGTACCCATTCCTCATACTTTTGTTAAGTAAGAGACTAATTATTAAGATGATGTCAAAAAAGTGGTGTAATTTAAGGTTATGTAATGTGCACGCATTTTTCACACTTGTAATGTTAGATCATTTATTTAACTTGCGTTAAGTTACATTCTAATAAACTGCTTTTGAACACGTTAATTACAAATTGAAAATCCAGCTCATAGATAGTAATTATCAACATTAAATAGTCAATCAATCTGCAATCTGTCTAGCCTTTTCCCAACTATGTTGGGGTCGGCTTCCAGTCTAACCGGATGCAGCTGAATACCAGTATTTTACATGGAGCGACTGCCTGTCTGACCTCCACAACCCAGTAACTGGGTAATACGATACCCCTTGGTAAGACTGGTTGTCAGACTTTCGGGCTTCTGACGACCCGTAACGACTGTCAAAGATCCACGAATAACAGCCGGGACCAACGGCTTAACGTGCTTTCCGAGGCACGGAGGAATCTCGATATGTAAAGATGGTCACCCATCCACTGACCAACCCCGGCAAGCGTAGCTTAACCTGACGGATCGACCCGTGCGGCTGTTATTACTTAGCCACGAGCTCTCATTAAAAAACGATTTTATTTTTAACGTAGGTAACCGTTCCCAAAAAGTTTGCTATAGACATAATTATGATGACATAATCTAAAATCAAAATCTTAAAAAAAAAAAAAAATTGGAAATGTTTCAAATTACCAAAGTACTACGAATAGGTACACTTTCGCAAATCAGTGGCGTCACATAACGTTTTTTTAGGGTCCCGTACTTCAAAAGGAAGAAACGGAACCCTTATAGGATCACTTCGTTGTCCGTCCGTTTGCACGTCTATCTGTCTGTCAAGACCTTTTTCTCAGGAACTCGTTAAGGTATCAAGCCGAAATTAATATTAATATAATAATAATTAGTTCAGCATCCTGGAGCTTTAAAAAAATCAATTTTCTAAGTCAACGCAATAAAAAAATACTTACGGCTATTTATGCGACATATTTTGATACTCGCAATTAAATCTAAACCAATCAACGATTTTGATGAGTTTGCGAGTAGTTATGTGAAAAAAAACATGTTTCAAGGTCAACGGGAAGTACTCTAAGAACTTTCCGTTTCATGTTTTCACGATTCTAGGTCAACGGGAATTAGAATCTTGAAATTTGGCAAGAAGTTTACATTTTTTTTAAATTTTGTGATTAGAAACTTACATTTGCAGTTGGAAAATTGACTGTGACCTATATCGATGTATGGGAGATAATTTTTTCAACTTCAAAGTTAAGTTTGTTCTTGGGATAAATACATCCCAACTACATTGTGCGTGGCCCGAAACGCACTTAACCGGTTTTTTTTTTTATGGACCGCACTGAACTTACTGATACATCAATTTTATTTAAAATTAGTAGGTATGATCCCTATGTAAGGGCAGTTTTGGTTTTGATTTGTTTTGTTTTTTTTTTGTTTTTTAGTTTACCCAATCTTGTCTGTTGTCAGTTCTGTCTTATTCATTAGTCTATGCCTAGAAGGCGTCAAGCTCGTTCAACGGTACCGACTTCTCGCCACATGGCTTTCGAATATTTTGTTTATGTATATACAAAAGTGAAATTGCATAGTATGCTATTTATTGTGTTTATTTAGTGAAAAGGAAAAGGCTTTGGGTGTGTTAAGAGATGTATCGCCGATGGCTTTGAAATAACAATGGTGTTTTACTACTTGAGAAATACATCTCAAGTGTTTGTAACTTATGTACAGTCAGCAAAAAAAGTCGATTAACACTTCAGTTTTTTATATCTTAATTATTGAGCAAGATCTTCAATTAAAATCGGAACAGAAGTAAAATAATTTAAAGATCTACTAGACTCTTAGTATTTTAGGAAAAAAGGAGATAATTTAATTATTTTGTATTAATTTACATGATGTGAAAAAGTAGCAGTGTTAATCGACTTATGTTGCTGACCGTACAGCCCGGCCGTCAAGAGAATGAGTTCTCGATACCTGTCAGCTAGACAATTTCTAGAAGGAATAAAGATCAAATTCGCAAAACACATATTTCGTTAGTATGAAACTGACAAATGTAAAGAACGCATTCTCTCGGCGTCCGAACTGTACCTAATTTTTTTTGGTTTTAGAACGTTTAGTTACGGGTCGTCAGAAGCCCGAAAGTCTGACAACCAGTCTTACCAAGGGGTATCGTATTACCCAGTAACTGGGTTGTGGATGTCACATATGCAGTTGCTTCATGTAAAATACTGATATTCAGCTGCATCCGGTTAGACTGGAAGCCGACCCCCAAACTAGTTGGAAAGGCTAGGCAGATGATGAGAAGGTTTACTTAACGCTTTAGAAAAAAATCGGTATGCATTACTCAATTATTTTGCTTTCAATTTAAATTTGCACTTATTTAGGTACCTATGCAGGCTATCCGCGTGTACACATTCGTTTAATTGGGAGACATTAAAAATTAATTAGGGTCTCAAAAATCGTACGATTCCCTAATAATATAATAATATACTAGCATCCGCCGCTGCGCGTCGATAAAATGTAGCCTATGTCCTTTCCCAGAGTTCAAAGTATCCCCATACCAAATTTCATCAAAATTGGTTCTTCCGTTTAGCCGTGAAAGCGTAATAAACAATCAAACGGGTCACTGTTCTAACTCCGAACCAACATTACTTGCACCAGTAATAAAAATATTTTAGCTTTAGTTTATTATTAGGAGCTTTATTTGTATAGAAAATATTACTGTTTGGCTAAATGTAAACTGTAAACGTTTTATTAAATAAATTTTATTATTATTATTTATTAAACATACAAAAAAATATATTTTCTCTGTATAATATCAATTAAGATATTGTACACCTTAATTTAAAAATCGGATCAATAAATCATCGAATTCAGAAGCTACATACACATCAAAATATTTATTTCCACTGTCTGTATGGTATTTGGTCATGAATCATTTATTTAAATGAATTGATTACATTTTAAGTCTCCATAGTTATTTTTGGAAACCTGCAGTTCCGATCATAGATAATTATAATATTCTTCGTAACATTAGAAGTCTTTCCTCCTATTGAGAAAATATAATACTGGCAGGATGGCTGTTAACGAGGCTGACTGCGGGGGGCCTTAAACGTTCGTTTACTAATTTATGCCCTCGATAAATAAAATGTTTTATTAAATCAGCTGTTTCCGTTATTCTCCTTCAATGGGTTCAATGATCTGTTTAGATATTTCAAATTATTTCTACATTCAATTAAACATAATTTATACCAAATTCAATGCCACTGCATCGTTAAATAAAACCGGTCAAGAGCGAGTCGGACTCGCGCACCGAGGGTTCCGTACCATTTTTGTTGATGATTTCTAAAAAACTGTGCTATTTAGAGACATCGTTTTATTTTTCCTGTAATCTATACATAAACTTGTATCACATAGAATAATTTCAGATTTTTCTCTTTGCAAACTTCGGAGATAAGGGGGGGAACGGTATTTTTTTTAACATTTTTCATCAAAAGTCGAAAACTAATCGGCCTAAAAAAAATGTTTGAGAATGTGCAAACAGCGCTCTTCATATGATACCACATGCCCTAGTAACCCCACTTCGAATTTTTAAGACCCCCTTCAGCCCCTGTTGCAAAAAAGACATATGTATTTTTGTATCTTTCTTATTTGTAAAATAGTTGGGCAAATGCCATCTAAAACTGTTCTAAATTTCAAGTTGATAGCATTAGTAGTTCTTGAGATATCCAGCTGTGACAGACAGACAGACAGACAGAGTCACACCATAAGGGTTCCTTTTTTACCATTTTGGTACGGAACCCTAAAAACATTACATTATAGTAAATTGCCCATACAAAAGTTTTATTCATAAAAAAATAAACATCAAAATGCAAATATTTTTCTTACAACGCATAAATTCACAAATCCTTATAATAGTTAACCTTATTTATTTATTTATTTATTTAACACTTCAAGCACAAATGTACAGAGGCGGACTTAATTCCATAGGCATTTTCTACCAGTCAACCTTTGGGTGATGCAGAGACAAGCAGTGGCAGGTGCAATTTCGAAAAATTTAGGAATAAATATTTATTTAAATATAAAGATACACATAATACCTATTACAAACTATAAATATAATAATATATACCTAATTATATATAAATATACATAAATATACTAATACAAATAATACCAACAATGGGGAAACATTACCGTTGTGAAGACACTGCCAGCTTCTTGCGAATGTGTTCACGAACTTTAACTTTAAAGGATAATCGGTTGATAACCTTCACACAGACCTCCACACACTTACATAATTAACCAATTTATCATCATCTAGCTTAACTTTTTCCCAACTGTGTTGGGGTCGGCTTCCAGTCTAACCGGATGCAGCTGAATACCAGTATTTTACAGGAAGCGACATAGGCAATCTGACCTCCACAACCCAGTTACTGGGTAATACGATACCCCTTGGTAAGACTGATTGTTAGACTTTCGGGCTTCTGACGACCCGTAACGACTGTCAAAGATCCACAAATGACAGCCGAGGCACCCACCCATCTACAGACCAACCGTGGCAAACGTAGCCTAACCTGTACCAATTTATCAACATTCTAAAATACTCTTATTAATCACTCCTAGTACAAGAGCCAGGACTACACAGATGTTTATGACTTTGAAGTGTAAATAAAGAAATTATTATTCTAACTATAAAATTAATGACTTCTGTATTGCAAATCTGTTGTTATATAATACAAACTCGTTTCGCATCGGATATTTTACGATTACTTAACAATATTTAATACCAATATCATGGCCGCCTATTTATATTTATAAGGATATTATTATATAAGACATTCAATTTTGGTTTCTTGAACTTTTTAGGAAGTCATCAAGTTGTATAAAATACATTTCAAGAGTATAGTTTTAAGTCCTACATAAATATTGTTTTTGAAGATCCAAGTGCCTACACAGTCTCTTCAATTGCTTTTGTAGATCACATTAACATTGCAAGTAAATACTATAAGGATTCAAGAATGTCAGTATTTAATTAATTGAACGTAAGTGCAGTCAAAATATTAGCTTGGAAGATTATAATATGGATGAAGTCAGATTAGACGCCAAAAAAGCACAGCAAGCATTTTAAAATTTAAACTAAATCTCTTGTATTGGCCAGCCCTATAAATAATCTGAAAATGAAGTAACAGATCATTTACAAAAGCCACCAAGATCCGGCTTGCCAAACACTGGATTTCCCTATTTCCCTATACACTACTAAGACGTAGACGCTGCGTGACATCCAGAAGAAGAAAATAGACGTTCTGGAAATGTGGTGCTGGAGAATAATGCTTGGAGTATCCCAAACATTCTTCTTCAGAACCACATTTCCGTGGACAGAGATTCGTACCAACACCTCTATACGCCAAGATCTCGGCATCAAAAAAGCGTCTATCTGTTCTGGTCCAAACGCGCATCCTCAAATACTTCGGACACGTCTCGAGGCGTGAGGGTGACTCTTTAGAGCCTTGTCGTGCAGGGCAGAGTGGAGGGCACTAGACCACGCGGACGCTCACCCATGAGATGGACTGACCAAATTAAATTCGCAGTGGGCGATCCCTTGTATGAGTCCACTAAAAACACTAAAAATTGAGTAGATGGCGAGAAATCGTGAGACGAATCTCATCGGCCCCTGGACAAGACACTACATGAAGACCACGACCGCTCTGACAAGAGTGATACGAAGAAGATGAGGTGATGATAAATAGTAAGATTAGAACATATAATATGGCCAGTGAGCAAGATAGTAGGATTGCCATTCGTGGAGACTATAAGCTCCACTAGTGTATTAAAATAATTAAATTAAACCAAATGGAGTGGTAACGGCTCCGACTTACTAGGTCGTGGGTTCGAACCCAGGCAGTCGCTTTACTTTGAGTAAATAATTTCATCACCACTACTCTCAAAACGGTGAAGGAAAATATCGTGAGGAAACTGGCATGTCCTAGAACCAAAAAATTGAAGATATACAGTGACATCTACCAACCCGCACTGGGCCCGCGTGGTAGATTACAGCCCACTCCCTCTCACAGAGAGGAGGCCTGTGTCCCAGCAGTGGTAACATGATATCTACATACTAAAACTTTTACTCAGAACTAAAGAAAGCCTAATAATTTAAACCACATTTACCTCTATAACGGAAGTAGAAATCAGGAAGTTAAACAGCTAATAAATTAGTAGGTACATTTTTATAGTTAGATTTTTTAATTCTCATTTTGAAGTACCAGGAAAAGACCGAGAGTCACTAATAAAATTATATAGGAAAAGACCTTGCATTACACTTCCAAAGTGACATTGACACATTTGACACTATGTAAATCGTAATCCAAGATATCAACATAGCAACATAAAGAAACCAGAATTTTAAAAGTGTTATTAATCGTATCAAATGCCCACACAAGCAATACTTCCTTCCTAATTGACTATCGAAGTAACCAAATAACTTGAACTTTATAAACGCGGAAATACAAGTTATACAATATTAATACATTGCTGATAACAGAGGGCTTAGTTTTTATTCTTACTCGATCGCGTTTACGTTAACGGAACCTTACGTCAATATACAGGGTTATTTGTAAAACACCAGTAACCTCTTAAGGGGTTATTATACTCATCATTATGAACAACGTTTCCTATGGGACCAAACCTGAAATCGCGAAAAAAAAATCAACTGTCCAGTACATTTATCTACATCAAACTCATCAAAATGTAGGGAGTAGCAGATTTTTTTTTTCGCGATTTCAGGTTTGGTCCCATAGTAAAAGTTGTTCATAATGATGAGTATAATGACCCCTTAAGAGGTTACTGGTGTTTTACAAACAACCCTGTATATGGAATAATTGTGTTTCACATTTTAGTCACCAGACGGCGCTTATTCAGTAGAATAGAATAGATAGAATAGATTTATTTATTTGCATAGAATGTAAGTAATACAATTAGGTGTTACAATATTTTTGAGTCCTTATACATTCTGCCTCATGGCATGCAAACATTTTTATAACTTACTATATTATATACTTTTCAACTTACAATACAATTACATGAAGCTATAAAGTATTGTCATTTAAAAAATCTGATACAGAGTAATAGCATTTTTGACTTAGTATTTTTTTTAAAGTATTTTTTAAATCTTCCTAAAGGTTGCTCCTTAATACTTTTTGGTATATGGTTATAAATAAGAGGCGCCATGCACATAACACTCTTTCCCAATAGTGCAGCGTCAGTACAAATAGTTTTAGTTTTAGTACGATAACGTGATCGAGTAAGTATAAAAACTCTCACTACGGCCTCTGGTGTAGCAATTTACTATATACTATAGGATGTGCGAATTTTATTAGTGACCGAAGAATATGTTTCTACATAGTTTTGTAGTAGACAAATTGTAGGCACACAAGATATTATGTTGTTGCCTAATTTGGTAGCAATGCTAGCGGTTTCATGTACAGATATTTCATGTAGGTAATTAGTCTTAAAGATTATTATTTCACAGCCCTTTGCCTTAAGTTCTAATCTTATTCTAATATGATCTTCCAATTTCACAAGATTCAACTGATCTTATTCTAAAATAAATCATAGATGAACCAAAAATCGCCGATACGTGTTCTATTGTCCAGTTTTCTCAAACTCTCACAAACAATTGTGAAAAAAAAACCATCAAACTTTAGAAAGTGCGAAGATACAAACCCACATATAAATATTTTCAAAACGAATAATCAAAAAATGATTATCTCTGGTTTCTTTCAAAAGAGAAACGTGCGTTTCAAAAATGCTAATGTGATTTTTGAACCACTGAAGCTATATGTTAAATTGCGAGATGCGAGTTTAGACAATGAATCTTTAAAACTCGCACTAGAATGTTAAATCCTGTCATCCTAATGATCATCATATTAAAATGGAACGTTTTTTTACACATGCTAAATTTTATTTTAGCAGAATCCTGCTAAATTACGAGTACAAGCATTGCAATACTAAAAACGATATGATGGCTGAACATTTTTTTTTCCGTCATTTAGATTATTAAAAAAATACTCCGATTGTTTAACGTAATCAAGAGTAGATTGAGTTAAAATATGGCATGACGTAACGCCTAGCTAGATTTTATATGTAGAAGTTACGTAAACCCCAACACATGTAATTTTGTATTAATAAGATGAAGCAAAAATAGGTGTCTAAATTTTTTTTTTTGACTGACGGACTAAATAGAATATTTAGGGTTTCGTACCAAAATGGTAAAAAAGGAACCTTTATGGTGTGACTCAGTCTGTCTGTCTGTCTATCTGTCCGTCTGCCTGTCTGTACTACGAATGCTATCAACTTGAAATTTGGAACAGTTATAAATGACGTTTACCCAACTATTTTGCAAATAATAAAGAATTAAAAAATATTTATATTTTTTGCAACAGCTGCTGAAAGGGGTCTTAAAAATTCAAAGTGGTACACTAGGGCATGTGGGGTATCATATGAAAGAGCGCTGTTTGAACATTCTCAAACATTTTTAATTTTTAGCCCGCATAGTTTTCGACTTTTGATGAAAAATGTTAAAAAAAATACCGTCCCCCCCCCCTATCTCGGAAGTTTGCAAAAAGAAAAGTCTGAAATTATTCTATGTGATAGAAGTGTATGTAAAGATTACAGGAAAAATAAAACGATGAAATCGGAACCCTCGGTGCGCGAGTCCGACTCCCTCTTGACCGGTTTTTTTATTTTACCCAGGCATCATTCCTAATACTTAAGTTACGTTTGCTCATATTAAAATTATAAAATGATTTGATACTCCTTATGACTGTTGATAACGATCGGTCAACGTGGACACTGTTATGGTCAGCACGCTTGGATGGATAAATAGATTACCTTGTCTTTGAAAGTACACGAAGGAGCATGACGCTGATATTCTTGAGTTGTTAATGTATCTAATAGCTCGTTCTTAAGAGGATATGACGACACGGTTGGCGCAGTGGTTGAGCGATTGACTGCTGCGCAGCATGTCGCGGGTTCGATTCCCGCACGGAACAAATATTTGTACGACCTACAAGTATTTGTTCCGAGTCTGGGTGTTTTTCTATCTATAATATGTATGTATTTACAAAAAAAAAAATGTATATAAGTAGTTTATCAGCCATCTCGTTACCATAACACAAGCATTAGGTTGCTTAGCTTGGGACTAGATGGCGTTGTGTGAAATGTCCAAGGATATTATTATTATTATTATGTCTTGACAATTCTCGGGACCCTGGAGTCCCGGACCTTTAGAAGGCGTACGAGGGGCCAAAGCCAACTCGCAGAGGCCCGTTAGACGCTTTCAATGAAATGAGGCACCAACCGACGATTATCCCTGTACGCACTATGCAAGTGCACCCAAGGACAACCCCCGGTTGTTGCAGGACTATTGCAGTATATGGAAATAAAGAGATTGGACCATGGATTTGAGTGGCTAAAGTGGACTGGTTGCCTAGAACTATGAAAGGACTATGGCCCCTGCCGGATCAATGTTTTTTAATACACGGATAAAATGGCAGGGGGTGACTTGCACACACAATAATGGGCCCCCGAAAAGGTCGCTAGCACATAGTGTCGTAGCGGCAAGGGAGCAACATGTCCTGAGGTGCTTGTGAGGAGTGGAGAGGTATCCCACGGTTCTCAGAACAATCCCAGAGCCCGGAAGATGGTCAAGATCCCTACAAACACTTACTGGAATACTTCCTTCCTCCGAGCACCTTTGCTCTTGCGAATCTCCACTCAAACCGGCCAATAAAGGCAAGAAAGAGGTGGGAGCTCTGTTCCTCGTCAGTGGTCACTCCAGCCGGCCAATAAAGGCAAGCGAGAGGTGAGGAACAAGACTTCTCCCGGGAGATAGGGTCCGTGGGGTCGCTACTGCCCAACAGCTCGCCACATGCTGCCCTGCGGGTTTCTGTATCTCTCTTGGTCTGGCTCCTCATCCTAGACCTGTTCCGGCAAAGTGAACTCTACCGGCACAGACCTAAAATTCGGAGCGCGCAAGCCCCACCACGACGTCAACGTAGAGATACTGCGGTGGGGTTATTATTATTATTATTATATATCGAAGCGTGGATTAGCTCGGTGTGTAAGTCAAATGGCGTTATGGCTGTCTAGTTTGACGCGCGGGCGTAGACTCTCATGCGCACCAGAATTTAAACACGCTTCGTTTAAATGTAGATTTATGACAAAATGCTATACTTAAATCAATTTTTAGCTTAGTAAGTATTTAACATATTTAAATACCTTTGATCTAAAGTAAATTTTACTGCAAAGTAAGGAACTATTTACGTATAATCGTATACAACAGAAAATAGACGGTGCTACTTTGGATTTTTTTTTCTATCCAAAAATTTCAAATGATCATGTTTCGATTTTAGTATAGCAGTAGACAATATATTCAAATAATACATATGAAAAATGTAAATGATTTAACCATACACGTTTGTTTTTATAGGAATTTTAAAAACACAAAATAGGGATGATGCCTGAGTAAAAAAAAAAGAAATTATATTTAGTCCGTCAGTCAGATAATAAAAAAATATTAGACATGTATTTTTTGCTTTATCATATTAATAAAAAAATACTTAGCTATCACGCATTAAAGTTGGGGAGTGGGGGCTCGCTACGTCACTTGTACGTATAAAACCTAGTACGCGTGACGTCATGCCATATTTTAACTCAATGTATCGCCGTAATTTTTTGATTCCGTAAAAAAAATAAAAAATACGTGTCCAATATTTTTTAATAATCTCTATGACGGACAAAAATAAATTTTTAGTCATCATCCCTATTATCGATGTATCCCGTGATGTTATCCCCTTAAAGAAAAGTTCTAAAGATGCCTAGTTTAGATATAGCTAAGCTAGATTAAACAATGTTACTAACGTCAATTTTGGTAAATTAGAGTTTATTTTGAAGCCTAGAACAATAAAGACGATCGATTGGACGACGACGATGGAGTCACAGTCACATAATAAATACTTACAGACATATTTCTGCCAAAAAATACCATTCATAGAACCTTTTACGACTAAACGGAAATTCGAACCTTTTGTTTCATCTTCTGACGTCATTTTCGCAGTGTATTTTTATTTATTTTTTTGCGAACAGCATCCTTCCGTCAGATAACAAAGCAAAAACTGTTCATTTTCCTTATTCAGATCTCTTTGTATTTACAACTATTTGTTAGGAAATAATAAGACCTTACCTTATAGGTACGTTCTTAGTATTCAAGTAACCTATTGCGCAGGAGTGGGAAAGGGTGAGGTTTAAGAGCGTAGACGGGCTGCGCGGGAATTGAAAAATAGGTATTTGAAGAAACTATTGCCGTCGCGCTGCGCTCTAGCAACCGGGCGGTATCAATATGTGAGTGAAGTCTGTATTTGTGTGCGTAGCTCAGTAGCGCGCATCTCCCGCCCGCTCGCGCCAACCAAACTACCTACGTTGCGATCGTTTCTGTCTCAGTCGGATTGAAAATATCGGCGTGCGCGGTGTTTCGTGTGATCGTGCTATTTATACTAAATTTTTCCATGAATGCCTTCTCCCTGAAATAATTGACGGTCGGATACCAAGAAATTTACCTGTAAGAGAAAGGATGGAAATGACGACAGAATAAATGTACATTATAACGCGAACCTTTTTCTAACCGCTCCCGCCACAATCCGCTCGTCCAATAAGGTCGAGTCGAAGCTTCTAGAAGGTTCTAGAAGCTTCGAAATAAATGACGCGCAGCCTTGTCATTGACTTTTCAGAGAGACGTATGTCAACTAGGCTGCGCAGATATTTTAGATATTTCTATCAGTTTTACAAAATTAGGTCTTCGCCCCCGACTATTTATGTTAAAACATATTATTATATAACTTTTGTATTATTTAAAATACCCACAAGCACCTTTTCTGCCTATTCTGCATAAATATTAAGAACTAGCTTTTGCCCACGGCTTCGCTCCCGACAACTGACTACTACCCTACTTACCTAAAAAAATAATTTAAAAAAACTTATTATCCTATTTCGGACGACGGCGACGGCTAATCCAAAAACGCAAAAATATAAAAATCGGTGTAATTAACACGATTGTCGACTTCCTTTTATATAATAGGTTAGCTTTACCTATGAAATTGCCGTTTTGTATGAAAAAATTTAAACGATTTTTTTTCATGTATATTTTATTTGTATTAATAGAAGTAATCACCCATGCAATCAATGCATCTTTGCCAACGCAGTGGCAGTTTATTGATGCCCTTCTTAAAGAAATCAGCTGGTCGGGAGGCAACAAATTCTTCAAAGGCATTTTGTACTGCCTCTCGGGTATTGAATTTTTTTCCCGCCAAGAAGTTATCCAAATTCTGGAAAAAGTAGTAGTCTGTAGGCGCAAGGTCTGGTGAGTAGGGCGGATGACGGAGAGCTTCCAACCCCAGTTCTTGCAACTTGGAGACCGTCTGCTGTGCAGTATGAGGTCGCGCGTTGTCGTGCAGGAGCAGCGGAGACGAGCGATTGACCAATGCTGGTTGGAGATGTGCCAGCTTCTCCATCATTGTGTTTAGTTCTTCACAGTATACATCTGCAGTAATGCTCACCCCGTTTGGTAAGAAGCTGTGATGAATCACACCGGCGCTAGACCACCAAACAGTGACCATCACTTTTCTAGGGGTAAGTTTTCGTTTAGGGCATTGTTTAGGTGCTGAACCAGGATCCAACCAACTTGCTGAGCGCTTGCGGTTATCGAACAGAATCCATTTTTCATCGCAGGTAACAATGCGGTTCAAAATTCCTTCATTTGTGTGTCTGTTGAGCAGTGCAAGGCACGTCTCGACGCGTACTTCGCGCTGGCGATCATTGAGTTCGTGGGGCACCCATTTGTCAAGCTTTTTTACCTTGCCAATTTGACGCAAATGGACCAAGATTGTTTTGACGCTAACGTCGAAAGCTGCTGCTAATTCAGCCGTAGATTGTGTATCATCAGCTTCCACAATCGCCTTTAATTCGTAATTGTCGACCAAAGTCTTCGGACGACCGCGAGGTTCATTTTTCAGGTCTAAATTTCTAGAACGGAAGCGAGCAAACCAATAACAGGTGGTGCGTTGGTTTGTAGTGTTAGCTCCGTAAACGTCGTTGATGTTGCGTGCCGCTTGTGTCGCGTTGCTGCCACGACGGTACTCATATTCCATAATTACTCGAATTTTTAACGTATCCATGATGACGAAAAAGATTGAAATGCGATGAAAATGTAACACTAATCAATAAACAAATGACTACTTTTGGAAAAAAAAATCCATGTTTTTAAAATAAAATTAATTTGAAATTAGAATTCTTAGCCAAACAAAAATTATTTTGATTTGAAATGGCCAGTACTGCAGAACGGCAATTTCATAGGTAAAGACCTAATATATAGATTTACTTGATAAGAGCAGTCATTATTTTATAAACTCCCCTGTAAATATTTATGTCAAGTCAAAAGCAGAATTATCACACCAAGCAGTATAGTGCAAACTTTAGTTACGTATTATACCTAAAGCTTACGGTTTGTATTTTTGTAAGAGACACTTCGCTAAAGTTCATTTCAATTATTAGTTAATTATAAACCCTAAAAATGTCATTGAATTGTTACTTCGTTGTCTCTTAAAAAAAAACAAAATGAGCATCAAACACTATTCAGTAAATCAGTATAGGATAAACGTCGATATCGACTGACATCACTATGATTTCGATAAAAACTTCGACACTAGTCACTTCCCTAATTGTGTACGTATTAGTCTAACCCTCCCTCACCTCTCGTCTCCCCCCGTAGAGTGCGATAGAGACAACTGCAGCTCAGAACGATTTTACCTATACAAAACCTTGACCGATCGACGTTTCGTATTCTCCTGTTTTCTCCTCGAAACCTAAGCCAATTAAATTATATTTGGTATCAAAATTTAAAGGAAGAATAGATCTATGCCCCTATTACTTGTTTTTATTTTAAAAACTTTTCAATTTTCTTTGGTAGTCGTCTGATTACGTAGGTAAAAACGGGGTATTTTTTTAGGTTTTTGGTAAGTCATATTTATTTTTGTAATAAATTTTTTGAAAAAAAAAAATGACAGGGGCATGCCTTCAATAGACCTGGATTTTTATAAATAAAAACGATTACTCTAGAGGCATTATCCAGGAAGAGAATAGAGGAATACATTTGTATGGAAAAATGCAGCCCGTCTACGCTCTTAATGCTAAATACAAGTAATGGGTGAATCTATAAGTAAAATTATGCACTTTCGACATGGCAATTTTTTTTATCGAGTAGGTACTCACAACAAATGTGACTGAATATTGATTGGTACTTATTTTTTTCGAAACTTTTTCTGTCTTTTACGCTTTGCTATCGAAACAGAGGACCTAGACAAAAAAACATTCGATTAGCAATGACGCTAGTAGACAAGCCAAAAATGTATGGGATTGACATAAGCTATCGAAATGTCACTTTGAAGCTGTAGCGATTATAGAAATAACATCGCTCCAAAGCGAATGCCATTGGTTTAGATTTCTGAGCTTACGTTTTCACTATCTAGGATATTTAAATATGAAAAAAGTGGTCGTATTCACCTATCATAGCCTTACGCAACCTAAACGTGAATATGGACTCTTCACGCCAGAACATCCGGCGTTTTGACTAACTGCCGCATCCATTCTGCCCCCACCACCATCTTTATAATGTTGTTTGACCTGAAATAAAAAAGTAAACACATGACCGGCAACGTCATGTCTTTACTTTACTCAAAAACCTCCAAATTCACACTCTCAAACGATACCCATAATGTACAACACATACATTTTCTTTAACACAACAATTTTGTCATCAATAAAACCTATAAAAAACGAGCTCAAGTTGCAATGTCAGTTTCACTTTCAACCGGAGAGGCGATGACGTAATATCAGCTGAGTCGGAGAGGCTTTCACTGCTCACCGTTGTACGGAAGCAAGTTCATTCCAACGGTCAAGAGCGACGGTGTTGTAAACCTTGGTAGTGCTGTACCTTTGCCGCGTACTGGATACCAGTGTGATGGTTTATGGTTCAAAGAAACATTGCAGTAAACAAAACTAAATCTGTCGATAGGGACACAATATAGATAATTATCTTAAATGTAACTTAGCACGTGCTTTGGTTTAGACATGTTCCCGTCTCTATATTGTATTTATAGTTTTGTGACAGTGACAGACGAAAGACTTTGATCAGTTCGTGTTGCCAGTGATGACCTAGGGCACTGAGACGTGGTCGCTCACAATGGGCCTTATTAGAAGGCTAAAAGTCACCCAAAGGTCACAGACAGGGGCAGGGACTATGCTTGTTTCTCTACGTGATGGAATCAAAAATGAAGAGATCCGCAGGAGAACCAAAGTAACCGACATAGCCCAAAGAATTGCCAAAGTTAAGTGGCAGTGGGCAGGGCATATTGTTCGCAGAACAGACGGCAGATGGGGCCAAAAGGTTCTGGAGTGGCGACCGCGTACCGGAGCCGTAGCGTTGGAAGGGCTCCCACAAGGTGGGTCGATGACCTTGTGAAGGCCGCAGGAATCACAGCACCGGTCGAAGAGGCGGTCCTTGGGGAAGGCCCATTTCTAGCAGTGGACGTCTTTTGGCTGAAATAACGCTTAGCTTAAGTACGTTCTAAGACACGTTTATAGATCTCGGCCTAAGACTATTCGGCCATAGTAAATTTACTATCGCTAATTCGGCGCGTCATCTGTTTTCTCGTTGAAATACTATTTCTTTTACGGTTTATAATATTCATGAGACTGGTAAACTTCATCTCAAAAGCTGGTAACATAATGAACAGTTCAATTAATAGGCGATGAGAACCACTCTAAGTCAGGTGGGCTACCAGCGGGTTTTTTAACTTCAACAAAAAATCTGATGATAATTTTGGTACCATACTTAAACTAACTGCTAATGACGAAAATATTTATTAGCACTAATAGTTTCTAACTAATGACTTTCTTCGCGACTTATATCCGGTTTCTGAAGTTTCAATACGGGTTTATTTACATTCGACAGTGATTATGATTATTGGTGCGTTGTCGTGTTTCTGGATACTTTGTTATGGAATAAAAAAATTAATCTGCCTAGCCTTTTCCCAACTACGTTGGGGTCGGCTTCCAGTCTAACCGGATGCAGCTGAATACCAGTATTTTACCTGGAGCGACTGCCTATCTGACCTCCACAACCCAGTAACTGGGTAATACGATACCCCTTGGTAACTCGGTATGTAAAGATGGACACCCATCACTGACCAACCCCGGCAAGCGTAGCTTAACCTGATGGATCGACCCGTGCGGCTGTTATTACTCAGCCACGAGCTCCTCAAAGAAGGAAGAATTTAGCTTAAAAGTCGAGTGAATTACTATAGAGGGTTTATCTTAGGACCTCAAAGAACAAAAATTGCGTAATTTTGTCGAATCAATCCCGGCACTAGACTAACACTCGTATTTATCGTCAAGTAAAAGGTATAAGTAAAAGTAATTGCTCAAGCAATGATTTTCTTTCTATAGTTTAGTAATTGCTTGAAGTTAGAACTGTCAAAGCTTAGAATTCTTAGCCAAGTAATAGTCACCATTTTCTTAACTCAAGTATGAAATTACTTAGTAGCAAGTAATTACTCAAGTAATTACTTTGATTATAAATACGAGCCTAAATGTTTGCAGTGTCTATAACTCATCTATATTATAAATCTAGCTTTAATACACTGTCTCTATACGACGAAGAAGTATCGTTTCAACCTGCCTGTGGCCCTACTGACTTATGCATTTGGACTACATACGTAACATCTTGTAATTTAAAAAAGAAAGCTGGAGATTTTAAGAAAAGCAATCAATGAACGAGTAATTCCGGTTTAGGCGTATACGTTCGAATTATCAAGAATTTAAGTTGCCTTTTTATTGTAATATAACAGAAATAAACGAGTAACGTGATTTTAGATCCGCTGCTATGTAGGTACTACAATGCAGCAAACTGAATTTTTGGGAACTTTGCTAAAATATATTTAAATTGAAAACCACTGTGTACGTAGATTACTATGGCCATCATTTCTTCTTAACATGCTAGATCCTCTAGAATCACACGTTATACATATAAAGAATTTGAATTGAATTGAATTTAATATTTTTTCTTATTTGTTCAGCAGAATGAGATTTAAATATAGCCTTATTACATGGGATATAATTTTAAGTGAAGAATTGTATCCATATTTCGCCAGATGTTTAAGTCACGTGTAATAGGTATAACGCCTCGGTTTAGGCAGAAGTGTACCTGGTGGTATACTTCTGCCTAAACCTTCTGGAAAAACAGTAATGATGGAATGCTGTGTCATGTATGGTCTTATTCGAAAAAGGGAAATTATTATTCGCACACCAGAAAAATATTCTTACATCAAATACTTTACATCTAATAATCTACATGTACACCAAATCAATGACTGCACTACTAATTAATTTATTGAATACCAAAACTTGTACAAATAATAATCATTATATAAACATTTATCAATTTTTGTCCAGTCACAACAAAAATACTAACTTTTCATCAAAAATAACAAATGCACATCTAATAAAGTTATTATTGCACTAATAGTTAACTTATTGAATATCAAAACTTGTACAAATTAAAATTATTGGGCACCCCGAGGTTCGGTTTGGTTTGGTTCCTTTAAACCCTGCAGACAGAAATAGGAGCCCAGCAGCGGGGCTCCGTCGATCTGGCGTTAAGTTTAATTCATTTAGACATGCACATTTGGATGTGCAAACAGTATTTTTGATGGACGTATTCTGTTAGGAAAAATTGGTAATTTTTGCGTTTAAATACTACCCTTCAAAAGTACAAAATTTTTCTCCAACTTAAGAGGAAACGTGGGTGCTCTTTTCTCCATAAAAAAAGATACAAACGCTCTCGCTTGTTTTCTTTCTGGTTAATGACCATAAAGCAATGATTTTTTACAGAAATATAAATATCAGTTAATTGTATGCCCCTATGTTTTCCTTTTTGATGATATATTATTTTTATAGGAACTAGAACCCTCCAAAAATGCTCAAAATTGCCTATTCAGACCGCGGTCAACAGACGCCTAGTGTATCAATTTGACAACTATTAACGAAAAAAGAAAAACATAGGGGCATAGTATATATCCTTCTTATTCAGTTTATGAAATATCTTTTAAATTGGTCCGATATTGGAGGAGGAAATAGGCGAGAGCCAAACCTCGAAATGTGAATTTTTACATAGGCTATTTAGTCGGATCTGCAGTTGTCCTTATCGCACGAATTCGAGGGCGGAGCGCTCGCAGAGCGACAGCAATACCTTCTTAAAATACCTAACTGGCCACCCGTCTTTCCTCTTAACTGTCTTTTTCTTCTCCAGATGTTACACTTATGCTGGGTGTACTACTTCTCGAAGCTGTCGGAGTTCGCAGACACCGTGTTCTTCGTGTTGCGTAAGAAGAAGAGCCAGATCACATGGCTGCATCTGTACCACCACTCTCTGACCCCGTTCGAGGCGTGGCTACTTGTGAAGTTCATTGCTGGTGAGTTTACCTTTGTATCATCATCATCTGCCTAGCTTTTTCCCAACTATGTTGAGGTCGGGTCCAGTCTAACCGGATGCATAAATCATGGATGAATACGAGTATTTTACATGGACCGAGTCCTGCCTATCTGACCTCTACAACCCTGTTACTGAGTAATACGATACCCCTTACCCTTTACGTTACTATAAATCAAATAAAAATCTGCATTAATTAATTCACTAACAGACAATGCATAGCCTAAACCGCTGGGTTTAGAAGCATGAGTTTTTGCACAAGAGTTCGTTTAAGGAAGATCTTCATTTCTGCTGATAGGAAATCCCATGCAAAGCCCACACGGTTTGTAAATAAAAAAAAATCGGAGCCGCCATCTCGAATTTTGATTATTAACGCGTATTTTGCTCTTTCGTTCCGTGACGATTTCTACTAGTCAACTCCTACCGAAATCCATGTTAAAGAACTTCGTTCCAATAAACTTGTGTAATAATATCTAGTTTGTAGGACCATCAATAATAAACACACGAAATGGTGGTGAAAAATGCCGGTCAGCTAGGTTAATAGCGACTCACTCCAAATACTCCAATTTAGCAAATAAATATCAAAGAAGAAACTTTCCCAATCATATATCACTCATGCTTACTGGACAAAAATGAATGATTGTACGTGTAACCGCGAAAAGAATTAAAATAGCAAGAATTCTTATCATTGTTCTGAGCAAAAGAAAAAGACCGTTACAAATTGAAAGTGAAAACATCTTAGGGCCAGTGAGATAAAAAAAGGAGGCCTCCGCGCCACGCATATCGAAAGTGAAGCACCGTACTGATCTATGTGTGCGTGATTTGAGTACCTGCAAAGACGCCGTCGCTCGTGTCACGTAATCGCGGCTGGTCGGCATACAATGATGTAAATGTGTGCGTGAGGCGTGTTTGTACAAACGGTCTGTACTTACTGTGCTTCACTTTTGATATGCATGGCGCAGAGTCCTCCTTTTTTAATAAGTCTATGAGACCAACTAAGACAAATTGGTTACAGGAAAATGTTATGGTTAAAGAACACGGGAAAGTCCTTTCTTTGATTATACAATACACACCATCAATCTTTATAAATCCTAGATAACCACTGTGTTCAATACAAATGATAGAAATGCAAGCAGCACAATAAGGAATTTAAAAAATACTTGAACTACTTGACTTTCTGAGGAGCTTGTGGCTGTGGAGTAATAACAGCCTCACGGGTCGATCCATCAGGTTAAGTTACGCTTGCCGGAGTTGGTCTGTGGATGGGTGACCATCTTTACATACCGAGACTACTCCGTGCCTCGGGTAGCACGTTAAGCCGTTGGTCCCGACTGTCATTCGTGGTTCTTTGACAGTCGTTTCGGGTCGTCAGAAGCCCGAAAGTCTGACAACCAGTCTTCCCAAGGGGCATGGAATTACCCAGCTACTGGGTAGTGGAGGTCAGATAGGCAGTCGCTCCATGTAAAATACTGGTATTCAGCTGCATCCGGTTAGACTGGAAGCCGACGCCAACATAGTTGGGAAAAGGCTAGGCAGATTGATTTGACTTTCTGACTATTTTGCCGATTTATTAAACTGGCGATCCAATACTGAATTTTAAGTTATTTTTACAAGGTAGCTTTGAAACTGAGTATCACTCCTCTTGTCAAGTCTAGTGCAGTGATTATGGTAGTTCAATAAATAGAAGTCTGTTTACACTAAGTTGTAAAATCAAAGATAGGCTGTCATAATAGAACACAGTAGTTGCATTCAGTTTTTCCTTGGCAAAGGTTACAGGAAAAGACATCGTTAAGCATTATATTCAAACAATCACTAAGTGCAATGTTAATGATCGGTAATTGTTTTCTTTTATTATATTACTGGCAATTCCCACGGCTTCACCCGCGTATTTTTTTTTCTCTTTAAATTTCCGTAATTTAAAGTTACTAACTTTTGGTAATATCAAAAATTAACTTTTCCGTATGAAAAACTCTTGCACTAAAGATGTTCACACGTATATCAAGATTAAGGAAGTGAATCTGACTTTTTACCACTTTTGGAAGGCTAAACAAATGAACCGATTAAATCAGATTTAATTAGGCAAAAAAACATCCTATTTTGCTAAATAATAACGTAAAAAAATTCCCAGAAAGAGATGAAGAAGTACTTACGAAGAGTTTCTTATTTGCAAAATACAGTAGTTGGGCAAACGTCATCTAAAACTGTTCCAAATTTCAAGTTGATAACATAAGTTGATATCCAGCTGTGACAGACAGACAGACCGACTGAGTCGCACCATAAGGGTTCCCTTTGGTATGGAACCCTAAAATTAGCCAGTCAACTAATGTGGTAGCGGAGATGATCTGACCAAGATTATGTCTGGACTTTAAAAGAGACTGTGACCTCTGAGTTTGTTTCGGCGTTTCTTCTCAGAGTAGTAAGATAGGAAACGTCGATCTCATCAGGTTTAAAAAAAAATATGTTTGACGTGTAAAAGTGTTTGTTCAAACCTACTTACAGAAAATAAATCATTTATCATTTAGATGCTCAGCGTGGGTCGGACGTATGTGGTAGCGGGAATGTTCAGGATGGCCCGGACGTATGTCGTGGAGGCTAATTTAACTGCCCCAATCAAAAACTTGACGAACTTCATTCTTATTCGCCTTAGCCCACAACTAATATCTCTTTAAAATGTTCTAGGCGGTCATGGAACCTTCTCGAACATCGTGAACAACCTGGTGCACGTCATCATGTACAGCTACTACATGCTGGCGGCGATGGGACCCCAGTACCAGAAGTATCTGTGGTGGAAGAAGCATCTCACCACACTGCAACTAGTAAGTAACCTTTACAGCATACATATTTATGTAGGAGACAGTCAATGTGTTTGTATGAAGAGGTAGTTTTACTAGAAAAGAGGGAGGTAGGTAGTACATTGAAAGAGACAGAAGTAAATAAATAAATAAATAAATGTTTATTGTGTCTCAAATTATTACATCAACTTAATAAAATTAAGGCAGCCCCTGTAAGTAACTAAACAATACTTGTATTGGGGCTGTCTCCCTTCTTCCCATTACGTAATTCACTAGTAACAATGTTGAGACTGTACATTAAAGAAGTCTTCTTAATTTTGCCCTCAAAATATCAGAATTTGGCATTCGGCTTGGATTATTTTTGCGAGGAAATATAGTGGGGCAGCACAAGATGGTTGAGGATAGTCAAGATCTATTTTATATTCCTCTGCATTAAGAAAGAAAGAAAGAAGAAAGAAAACTTGTTTATTCTGCACAAATACCCTGCATTACCCACTCTTCTTTTAATAATACAAGAGTCTTGGATCAAAATCCATTAAGATTCTTTGGTTTAAATTCGATCATAACATTATAATTACTTTTTCTTCTTAGCGTATCGATGGCAAATGAGGTTGTGAAAATTGTTGTGGTTTGTTGTTGTGTTTAACCCAAAAAACTCCATTCACTGACGCAGTCGTAGGATCCTCAAGTGTTCAGGTGACAGGGGCATGCGGCGCAAAATGGAAGGTGGGCCATTGTCTGCGGAGAGATGCCGCATATATAATACCTGAGGTCCGAGGCGTTCATGAACCCCATCTGTGGAGATTCTCTTTGCTATGGCCGCCTTGGGTTCGTAGTTTTTCCAAGTCGGCCACCGTAACGTGTACGCAGGTGGAAGGCTCTCAGCTGGCTCGATAAAACTTTCAGGGGCTTTTAAGCAGCTCGTACCAGAGAACACATCTTGCTGTAGAAGCGTTGCCATTAGCTGGACCCACCTATTATAATCACTGTTAGCCTGCATCTTTTGGGCAATGACTTCTCCCCATAACTTCCATCTCTTACGATCTAGGTCTAGTGTGAACCACTGGTCGTTTGTTTTCTCTAGCTCGCCCCACCATCTTATACAGGATCTGCCGCGACGCCTTCTGGTTGTGTTTGGAAGGATTTGTATAAAATGAAAAAGTACTCGTTGGTCCTCATTCTCCATATTCTCTGTTCAGGCTTTCTAGAAAACATCCACAGATCATGGCGCGCACTGTGCTATACCTGCTCTAGGACACTAGATCTATTTTCCTTTTGCTTTTCGTAATATCTCTTGAACCAGCATTTAATTCCGACAACTCGACGTACAAACTGACTCAGTTATCTAGATAAACCGTCGGCACAAGCACGGTCTACTTAACGGTTACCTCAATAATTAACAACACGAACAGAACTCTCTTAGAATATTTCACAAACTAACCATTTAATTATTGCATCGATGAAATTTTTTAACTATGGGTTTTGACATCGGATGAGTGTACTGTTTGTCGCTGCATTTGCACGTTTAAATTATATTTCCTTTTCACTAGTTTTTCTGAAGCTTGTTTTACTACGCATAGGTACTTAATCAAACTCAACTCAAAGCATTTATTTCAATTAAACCAATTGACTGACCAACCCCTTGACAATTCAAAAGTACCTGTTGTACTTTTGAATTGTCAAGGGGTCGGTCAGTCAAAAAGATGAAGCTAGTTGCCCATTCAAGCGTAGTAGAACTAGTAAATTTCAACGGAGAAGAACGGGCAAGAAACTCCGTATCTAAAAAACCGGCCGGGTGTCGGACCACACACAATGATGGATTCCGTAGTTGAAAATAATTTATCACAAAAACAAACTTAACATTGTAGTTGAAAAACTAGAAATCCCAAAAAAATACTTTTTTGTACGATAAAATAACAAATTAACGATTTTCGAACTTTCTCCTTTACTTGTGCTGTGAGACCTTGCTTCTTGCCAAATTTCATGATTCTAGGTCAACGGGAAGCACCATATAGATTTTGATTTACTTGCGAGTATCAAAATATGTCGCATAAATTACCGTATTTTTTTACTGCGTTGACTTAGAAGCTTCATTTTTTTAGGGCTTTAAGGGACTACAGACATACGTAGTTCATATTAATTTCACCTTGATACCTCCACGCGTTCCTGAGAAAAAGAGTCTTGACAGACAGACTGACAGACCGACAACGAAGTGATCCTATAAGGGTTCCGTTTTTTCCCTTTTGAGGTACGGAACCCTAAAAATAAACAGTATATAACTCTTATTTTTTTAGATATATCCTTTTTATCTGACTGCTCCACGTGGAGAAGTATGTTATAAACTAGTTTTACATAACTTTTTATTGGCGAATATAAAATAAATGAATGCACATCCTCTATGACTTACCTACTGCAACCGCATTTTGTATTTACTTTGTTACGGAGAATAATTAATTGCGGTTTACGAACTAGTTAATCTACTAAAATAAATCTAGATTGCACATAATTCATATTATGTAGTTAACAAATATAATTATTTTATTATTAAAAAGCTGTATAAATAATTAAGTATACAGCTTTAAAATTAAAGTCATTCAAAAATATGTCTTGCACTATATAATCAGAATAGCAGTTAAAAATAAAAAAAATAAGAGAATTTTACGATATGTAGGTAGGTACTAAGTGAGTAATGCACCACATAAGCGTGTGGATATATGGTTGGATCGCATCATCATCATTTCAGCCGAAAGGACATAAGCCTCAAGCACCGCCACTTCGATGGATCCCATAATTAAAAATATTATGATGATAATATAATTTAACACTAGTAGTAGTATAGTAGTAGTAGTTAGTAGTAGTTAGTAGTAGTTAGTAGTAGTTAGTAGTAGTTAGTAGTAGTTAGTAGTAGTTAGTAGTAGTTAGTAGTAGTTAGTAGTAGTTAGTAGTAGTTAGTAGTAGTTAGTAGTAGTATAGTAGTAGTTTAATTTGTCACTAGTTTTTGAAATGGGATAGTTTTGGTTACAACGCAGAAATAACTTCGCATTTCATAGTTTTTTTCGAGAAATAGATAAAATAAGTTTGTATTTTAGAGTCAATCAAAAATTAAAATATTTTATTTCACACTAGAGGTATTAATAGCAAATACTTCCGTCACCAACGTGGAACCACCAATAAGGATAGCTCGCACCGCGCCTAGCATTCCTTTCCACAGAGCTGCTCTTGCGCAAACGGGTAGGATATACCACGCACGGTACAGGTATACTGCGGTAGAATTAATGCGGTGTTGAATTAATTAATTACGTTACTCAAAGGCACATGTGACTAAAAAAAAATTGTTGTTTGTTTTTTAATTTCTCTAACATGGGTTTTGCAATCGGTAACGCTATCGAGATTTTAGATTTTTCTGTAGCCATACTTAGCACAAATAAGCTTTAACCCTCTTTGTTTGACAGAAAGTGTTTACGAGCTACCTAATCATTTTAATGATGAACAGTAGAACGTCCACCTCAAATATGTACAAAAATTACACGCGCAAGGATGCAATGGTGTCTAAATAACGACATCAAAGCCATGGGACATGTTTCGAACGAACTTTACTATAGTCATTTAGTAAAAATAACATGATTTTGATATTAGCCCCCAAACACTGAACACACGTATCCTTGGTTTCAAAAAAAAATTTCACTAATATTATAAAGGCGAAAGTTTGTCAGTGTGTGTGCTTGCTTCACGCTCAAACGGCTGGACCTATTTTGATAAAATTTGGTATGGAGGTAGCTCACACCCTGGCTTTACACATGAGCTACTTTTTATTCCGGTCTATGCGGGTGAAACTGCAGGGCGCAGCTAGTAATAAATAATTAAAGCATAATTTTTATCTGGCAAAAATTTAGAAGCGCAGTACTAGTCGATCGTGGGTGAGCAACATTCAGGCACAGTTGCAACACAAGCCAGCGGAACGCGCTGTATCCTTTCTCCATTAGCAAACACACGTTCTATAAAATGTTTTACACTTAAATTGACGTGGTTATTTGAAACTGCCGACCATAATGGCTTAGTGCGAAAGAAAATTAAACCAACTAAAGATTATTGGAAAATGGATGTTAGATCGACGACGCTCGCCAGCCGCAGCTATACACACAGCATTGGGCGGTGTGCCTCGCGTAGATCTACGTTGTACGAAGCGTTAATCCTACTGTATTAGGCCCTGCGCGCACTGCCGTGCGTTTTTTTAACGCATAATCTGTGAAGTATGGAATGTCATTGAAGTGCGCATACTGCGGTGAGAGAAACGCATGCATTTTGTTACCGTAGGTAGGCCCCGCCCAGTGCGGCAGAACTAACGCACCGCATTCCACTGCACGGCAGTACGCGCAGGCACATTGAAGCGTGGTTTAGCACGGTGTGTAACTGAAATGGCGTTATGGCTGTCTAGTTTCACGGGAGAGAGATGAAAGACAGTCACGTGCACCGGAACTAAACGCGTTTCGTTTAAATATGACAAATGATATACTTAAATCAATTTTTGGCTTAGTAAGTTCTTAAAATATTTAATATTTACCTTCAAATTAAAGTAAATTTTAGTGCACAGTAACGAACTATTTACGTATAAGTAATCGTTTAAAACAGAAAATAAATGAAAATTATGTTTCGGTTTTAGTACAACACTAAACAAAATATTCAAATAACACGTCTGGAAAATCCAAATGATTTAACCATATACATTTGGTTTTACAGATTTTTAGCTTAGTAAGTTCTTATTCTTAATATCTATACAAATAAAAAGAGAAGTTATGACTGACTGACTGACTGACTCATCAACGCCCAGCCCAAACCCTTGGACCTAGAAAGCTGAAATTTTGCACAGAGGTTCCCTTTATAATGTAGAAAAGGAATAAGGAAGGAATTCCCGGTAGTACGTTCCCGTGGGATATTTTCCGATATCCATGCGGGCGAAGCCGCGGGCAAAAGCTTGTATTTAATAAATACCTTTAACTTAAAGTAAATTTTAGTGCACAGTGAGGAACTGTTTACGTATAAGTAATCGTTTAAAACAGAAAATAGATAAAAATTATGTTTCGGTTTTAGTACAACAGTAGACAATATATTCAAATAACACATATTATATGGAAAATTCAAATGATTTAACCATATACATTTGGTTTTATAGGAATTTTAACTATCATTATAACTCCACTTTAGGAAGATTATATTCGATCTTTAGGAAGTAAGTATTATATTCTCTTTAGTCAGTATTAACCCTTTGAGTCCCAAGAAATCGATATCGGGCAAGACACAATAGATACTTATAATACAGGCTTAGCTACATGATGAAAAGTTGTTGATGCGTCTTATTGAAAAGCAATTTATTGAAGTTGCATTTTTCGGGCTTATCATCAGTATCTTTATCTCGTATCAATTTAAATGCCCTACCACTGTTCAATACTTTCTGGTTTGTGCTGAACGCGACCATCGTCGGGGACTTACGTCTCTCCCTGCTCTATGGCTGAACTGGCCAATATTTTCTTTTTCCACAAAATCTTATGAAGTATTTTGGAACAGGATCTTGTCAGCTAACGTGACGGTTGCAGGTGCTAAATTCCTTATTCTTCCGCTAATTTTCGCCTGCGGCGTCCGTGATTCAATAATTGAATTTTTAGCCAATGTAACGAATGATAGTATAAATATTTATATATGTAACATCTTTATACAATCTAGCCAACGACCGTCAGGTCTAAAACGAATATTAATGGACGTAGCAGATTCATATTCTTTAGTGAAATTACTTTTATTGCATTATCCATGCTCAGTGCTCTTGCATTCATCAAAAAAAAGTAATTTGTAATGAAAAAATTAATAACGCCCTTGGTGTTTCATTGAAGATTATATACGTTATTAGCGGTCATACAATTTGTAATGGAAAGACATTATGTTTTCACTGTTTCCAATTTCTTTATTTAACCTCAAAATTATGCTGATTGCGAAACGACAAGACATTTGGCATCATCATTTTCTTGGAAGCCCTTAATACGAAAATTTGTTCTTACTTCAATCCACTTGTGAATCATGAAATACATTCTTGACTTTATAACAGAGAAAGTTCGAGAACTTTCTCCATTTTTTTAAACTAATTAATGGCCTCTTGGTGTAATATAACTAATTTTAATCAGTCTATTAACATAATTAATGCTAGAGGGCTACTGGACCAGTAAAGGCAAGAGTCTGACGATACAATTTTTGGCTTTTCTAAAAATAATAGAGAATAGGTCAGTGTCTAGACAACCTTACAAAAGATGGCGAGATAAGGAGATAATAGGAAATCAATAAGTAGTTTTATCCAAAAACATAAAAAGAGAGGAAAGTAATTTGTAATTTCTGGTAAAATTTGTGGGAACATGCCCACAGTCTCACTTTAGACTTGTGGGCAAACTTGCATAAGACGAATAGGTCAATTTATTAGAACCTCAGCTACATAGAAAACATAATATCATCCCATGCCATAGAATATAATTAATGATGACAGATTTAAAAGTTCAGGACGTCAGATATGTAAAACAGTTTATATGAACACTCAAAACACTGTATTTTTCTTCCAGGTCCAGTTCTTCATGGTGCTCTTCCATTCAATCAGCGCCTGTGTGTACGACTGTGGATATCCCAAGTAAGTACTTCAGTTATCATTATCAGTATTCAGATCTAAGAACATCTTTATTTAATATTATTATGATCTTCTCATCGACTTCCATTATCTTCATATTCCCTCGAAATAGTTATTATATTCTTGAACCATTTATGAAACAATATTTTATTGAAACTCTACTCCTATTAAACAAAAGTTAAAAAGAGGCATTTCTATGATTAATCATCTTGAAAAATTTGAGTCTAGACAAAAGCACAGTAGTTGCCTAAGTAAAACCCTAGCTGTATGTGTCAGTAACTACTCCTAGCTACGCAACATCGAATCGTGCGCAATCAACAAGATCGGTGGAGTCATATCTATTTCATTCCATCTCACCTTCTGAGTCATCTTAGCGCATGTCTGCAACTATGATGCTAATATAGTGTTTTTCTGGACATTCACTATTGTTTCAAAGCATGTTGCACGAAGTGCATCTGGAAATTTACTCAGATTTAGAAACATGCGGTAGATTTGGATACATTTATTATTTATCCATTACAGAACAATATGTTACGAATCTTTTGGATTTAGATCGAATGACTTTGTTTCTTCTATCATGAATTTAGAATTGTAGCATGAACTTTGTGACTACCATTTATAACAGGCCTGCACTATATCTCTAACATATTCTTTTTTGTTTCAGATTAATCGCCGCTGGTTTAATCCTGCATTCAAGCATCTTCATTGTTCTGTTCATGAACTTCTACATACAAGCCTACAAAGGTAGGCCGCAGAGGAAGGCTGCATCAGTGGCTGCCAACAATAACAACAACGACGAAACTCATACCTCCAATGGAATGATCAAGAGTGAGGCTAATGGACATATTAAGAATGGTGATCTCAATGGACACCTCAAAAATGGAGAACTCAATGGGCACCTCCGAAACGGTGATCTAAATGGACATCTTAGAAATGGTGACTTAACCGGACATATTATCAAAAACGGAGACGTAAATGGACATATCAAAACTGGTGAATTAAATGGTCATATCAAGAATGGAGACCTCAATGGATATGTTAAAAATGGAGAACTAAATGGTTTTCTAAGACATGAAGCTAATGGTCACGTGAAAACCAATGGTCATTTACAAAATGGCTACACGAACGGTCAAGTGATACATGACGTAACAGATAAAGAAAAAGTGCAATAGCCTATACTGTATTGTTAGGTTAGATTGTATATTTTTTATTAATTCCATTTGTATAGAGAGTTGGAGGTACTTGGGTTTTTGTTGGTCCCTTCTCACTTGTGGAGGAAAAAAGTGCTTAGGTGTCTGTAGAAAGTATAATTTTAGCGCTGCGTAAAGCTTTCAACCAACTGATCACGTTTTATGTAATTATAATGTGGTCAACACTGTCATTCTTGTGAATTGATTGATGGTAGATACCTAAAACGAAACGTAAGATGATAAGTACGGAGCATGCATGAAGAAAACTTAATGACAACGAAACCGAAAATTAACTTTCAGCAGATATTTCATAATTTCCTACCAAAGCTCAACGGTACGCTCCTGAACTCTAAACAAATATTGTACAGTTAGAACCAGTGTATAAACAATTATTTCATGTGTGCTATCTTTAACTCTTAAATGGTGCGTCTGCAATTTAAAATTAATAATTATGTAAATAATTTTTGGCAACGAATGTCCTGATTTCTAAAATTGTTAAACAATTTTTTTTAATTTCGCCCTATTTTTCCTTTTTAATAACAGTTTAACGTTAAAACTACCTCATGAGTGGACTTGTTCATATTTTACTTATAAGATTTTAGCCTCCAATTTGCTAAAGGTTTAATCCGCAAAATGAGGCCAGGGTTGCTCAATATATATTTTTTATTTTATCTTTTTTGTAAAATCTTTGCTCACTAAAATACTTTATACTAAAAGACTTGCCTTTACAAGGCATTAGGTCCAGTACTTCCGTCCATACTAAGCTTTATTTAGTTATAAGATAAGTAACAATAGCTGTAAATAAAGTTTTAAATTATTTTTTGTTTTTGAAAGTACAAGTAATCATTTAGGTACTAACGTGTACTTTTCACAAGGTCATAAAGTATAAAGATTTGTTATTTATTTTCTCGATTTTTGTTTTGTTTTTATTGCGAAAAATTATAAAATCAAATACAGTGATTGCTTAAATAAGTATTATTTAATAATGTAAATATAATTAAATTGATTGAGATTAATTACATTTAATGTGCGTGATGGGAGTGATTTTTGATTATTTTTTACAAAATCATAATTAAAAGTTATTATATTTTTGTATATTTTATCATTCTCGGTGGGTGAATGGGAGGAAACTCCCTTAAAAATATATTTTATGTAATTGCTAAATAAACTAAGAAAACCAGTCAGTTTTAGCGAAATTTTAATTATAATATAAATAGGTGTTTTATACATACATAGACTTAATTATTGTAAGTGATAATTATGTGGTAAAACTTGTATACCCTTTTTATACGATAAGTTTCAAAAATAAAATATTTGAAATTATGATTTCTATTTCTTGTGTAGTCTTAGTTAGTTAGTACCCTACCTAGTGCGAGATGTGCATGTTATGTATGTTGCTATTGTCACAACAATTACCAAATTCGACTGAATTCAAGACCTTTATTTCAAGTTCATATTTTTTGAAGTTGACACTGTCTAAGTTTCATACGACTTGTGGTCATTCATTTAGAGGTATTTTTTCAAAAGAAAAGAAACGTAAAACCACTAAACGTAATAAAATCGGGAGTTTAATTTTTTTTTTACTTTTGTAAAAGTACTTATATGAATCACCCGTTACATATTTTTTTATATCATATGGAAATATCCTCTGCTTATACTATCAAACCATGCTTAAACCGCGTTTAAAGCGAGTAGTGCGTTCAACTAGCACCACCATTGAAATAAAAATCATAAGTCTGGAGATATAGAACATTTTGAAATTTCCTATGCTTACCTTTTTAGTCAGATGTTATCAATGATGACCTTTAGATGCGTTATCCGCGCTCATTAATGGCAAAGTAAATTGAAAGCAATTCCCCGACTTGTCAGGCACTATCCAGTGTCGCGGCGACACGTCACTGTCACTCGCAATTTCCAGCAATTACTTGCGATGAAAATGCCTTCCTGTGTAAAAACTATGTAAAAATTATACTACCGCTAGGATAGAAAAGAAAAACGGCTTATTTCTTGCGTAAATACTGTATTTTTATATTATAACATCTAAAATGTTTTTGTTTTGTACTTGTACCGCCATTTTTCCGCGAACTGCTGCGAACCACGCGCGCGTGCACCTATGAACATGCAGCAGCTAGTGACATAACTAAATATGTATGTTCATCTCTTTCTAACAACAGGTATCGGCATTTCCTTTTCTTCGCGCACAGTACAATTTTAATGTACTGATATGTAGCTACTTCATGGCTTACGCTGTTTTTGAGTGCACTATTGTTCGTGTGACGCGTCTATTTATAATACGTCATTGGATGTTATACAATTTTTTTGATACAAAAATTCTACCTCATCCTCATACTCATACTCAAAATGTGAGCATAGGAAATTTCAAAATGTTCCATATCTCCAGACTTATGATTTTTTCTCAATGGTTACGCTGGTTGGCAGCACTACTCGCCTTATTAACTATTAATTAAGCACCAAATGAAACGCAGATAAGGTGCAATCGGCTATAATTATTTGATCACAAGAGTCTTTAAGATAATATTAAAAATTTGTAAAAAACACGCAAACGCCCCGTCGCGCTTCGCTAGCCAACCATCACTAAACACGGGGTCTACTCCCTAAGGCCGTCCGTCCGTTCGTCCATCCGTCTGATATAACGATCTATAAAAGTTAAATTTTTCGGACGGGCAAAAACACATCGGGAGTAGGGACAACTGTCGTATCGTTTTGTCATTCAGATTTCGTTCGGGCCCCGAACCAATCATCTCTCCGTAAGAGTAGGAAACCCCCATAACGAAGGCCGAAACTACGGACTTCGTGCTTAGGGAGTAGACCACCTGCCCCTAGCAACGGGGTTGCCAGATCTGTCGTTGAGCTTACAGAGCCATCTGTCGACTTAACTTAGAAACAGCTAAGTACAAAGTTAACCAACCGTTAGCTGAGTCTTAAGTTACGATACGATCGTCGAACAAGTTGCACGCTTACTTTCATTGCGTTTTGTGAGTAGTTTAGGGTTTAACACAGATGTCGCTACTGTTGGGTGGTTTTTTGTTTTTCTTGATTTAATAGTTCTTGTAGAGTTTTAGTCGCAGGCTATTGTGATTATTGCTATGGATTTTAATGTATTACTTTTTTTTCATATTTTATAATTTATTATTCTTCTTTCGTCTTCTTCTTATGTATTACTTATTTTTGTTCAAAATATGGATAACAGATTTTTGAAAAATCAGAATTAAAACCAGAACACAGAGTGGGAAATTAAAATATTTCTTTTTTAAAGCTAGGTTTGTTATTAATGAACTTTTCGGTTACATAAAGCCGTTTAGTAATTAACACAATACAATTATTTTTAAATAATGTATTCATTATTTACAACAGCATTTTTATTCGTTCAAAAAAGGGTAATTTCCTTAAAAATCGCAAAGCACGAATTTCCTTTAATAGCCAATTAAAAGAATTAATAGCAAAGAAAATCGAGCTTTAAAATGTAACGGTGTGTCGATAACAACTTGGACCCTCGCTAAACCTTAATTATAGCCCTGCAAAATGTCAATAAACCTGACATTGGAACATTTTTTCTTCCCCTTTCTAATTTGTTAGCCCTAAAATCGTAACCCTACTCAACCAATGTAACCTGACCTCTTAAGTCCAGCAAAACGTCGCTCCCTGTAGGTCATGATACGTTGGACATGTAACGTGTATTGAGAAGGGTAGATACGGGGTTGAGACACGCAGTACTCTGTCACCTTTTGTAAATGATGGAGGAAGGGAGACAAAAATAGCGCTGCACTTGTTTATCTGCGTTACGTTTCACGGTGGTAGGGGGTTGGTTTGACGTTTTGTGTTAAGTACTAAAAATAACCCTGCAGTTCTAAAAATAATTTTGGTGCTACAAATCAATATTTGTTTCACTGTTTTTTTTTTTAATAAAATGGAGTGTTTTCATAATTTCATATTTCAAAAAAATCATATTTGCTTAGGTTAAAACACATTAAAATAATATATAATAAACTATCAAAACGGTTTTCGGGGTTTTCGTTTTCTTAAATAAAGCACATGGCTTTTGCAGAATCTAAAAAATTGTATGTAAGTACCTATAAAAGTTTTCAACTAAATAACACTAAGGAAAATAATTAATAACTAGACTGATTTAAATCAGCCTCTATTTACTGTTTGTTCATTGGATTACCATAGTGGATGTGACTACATATAATAATATGTAGTTATAGATTTTCCCCTAAAAATAATATTACAATAAAATAACAATTAAACCAAAAGTATCACAAAGAAATTCTGAAATATGTAGTTGTCAAAAGCACTGCACTATCAGAACCTTTCCTCATACAATCAATATATCCCGTAAAACGGAACGTCAGTACGCCGGCCGGGACGAAAACCCTAGCCAGGGGTAGGTACCTTTTACACTCACTCAGTCGAGTGCGCGTTGTTGCCGCGCACGCACGTGCGCCGTGTCCCCGCTCCCCTCATACACACAACAAAAAACCACAAAATCTTAACAATTAAGCCAACGTGAATAACATTAGTGCTATAGTGTACCAATAAGTGTTATTTGTTAACTATTCAAGTGATAACAAACAGTGACTCAGTGGAAATCGCGACAGAACATCGCTCAGCGTCCAACCATAATGATATAAAACATTTTCTACGATAAATCGGTTGTTACTGTGTTTTAATCGGTAATGTGCCTTCTTTGAGGATTTCTTGTGTTATATATTAATGTATTATGTTCGCCGACCGCAGTGTGGGGTGGAAATCTATGGAATATGCTAATAAGTTGGTTTCTTTTAACCCGCACACAAAAAGCTCTGCACTAGACACTGCAGTGCGATTTGTGTTGCAAATTCACCAGAATTTATATCTTTTCCGTCTGTACGTACTATTTTATCTATTTTCATTACAAATTTTCTGTTTATGTGAGTTATTTAGGTTGGCTACTAATTCAATTGTGGAATTTTTGTTTCTAATTCTGTTATAATCAAACCTAAATTGTCTCAACTGGGTTTCAATTAATTAGAACATCGAATTTCGAAACAAATTCCACAAAGTTGACGAATTCGCAGTGAGAAATTCGATTACAAACAATTTTCACTTCATAATAGGAACGGGTAGTGTCATTTCCTTTGTGCCAATAGTCTATTTGCTCTAATTTCCTGCTTTACTAGTTATTAACGTGTCTGTACTAGATCTAGGTTTAGATTTGTCGAGCTCAATTGATCTATTAGATTCGATTGATTCGTACCTACTTCAATTTGAATTTCAAATCAATCGGTTATTTGTTTTGCTTCGATAAATTGATTGTCTTTTAGTAAACAGGCTGTGATTATTCTAAAAGGCGGTAAATAACTTTTGTGTTTTAATGGAACTGATCAATAGCCGGTTATATCAATAACTGACCAAATTAAATGGCCTGTTACTTGAGTTTTTTGTAGTAAGGGTAGCAATTCAGATGACGTCACACAAAAGGCTATGAAGCAAATAGCCGGTACAGGCGGTTAAATATTTGAGACAGCTAGCGTGGACATTATGTAAATTCTAGACGTAAGTCTTGTATAATAAAGAAGACACATTACTAAGTACCGACAATCTACATTACTGTTTTAGCTGGAATAAAAGCTACAATCCTACAACAACGGTTTGAATTACTTGACTACTCTGGATAGTCTGGATTACGGACTGGAAATAATAAGTCTGTACTCACAATTCCATAAAGTTGTGAGTTTGTGCGTAGTACTAAAAACGCAATAACAATATTCTTTGCGGCTTAAAATAGATTCCGTAAATTGCATTTGATATCAAACAATCTTCCGTTGTACTGCTGCACGGCTACAACTTTGAGATCCTGGATCCAATTTGAAGAAGTGACTTTTGAAAAATAGCTATGGATATATGCATTATAAGAATTATAAAAGAAAATACACACACGTCACAACAACACAACATTATCTTATCATTGTCTATCTATTCCTCTATACTTACTAATAATAAAGCTGAAGAGTTTGTTTTTTGTTTGTTTGTATGTTTTAACGCGCTAGTCTCTGGAACTACGGGTTGGATTTGAAAAATTCTTTTTGCATTTGATAGTCCATTTTTTGAGGAAGGCTATTTATCATCATGATAGGAACCTTAGAAGCCGAACAAAAAGAAAAAACTCAGAAAGAACGCTAAGCGATAACTAAGTAACAGCGCGGGCAGGCGTTGCGATGCGACGGGGTGAGTCAAGGAACAAAAAAAATCACGCAGACGAAGTCACGGGCAGAAGCTACTCTGTTTTATAAAATAGCTATAAGGACGACACGAAAGACTGGAAAACTAACTAACTACATGATAATACTAAAGAAAGAAGATCAAAATTCCGTTGAAGCCATTACGTACTCCTTGACCTAGACCTTAGCAGTAAAACCAAATCGATATGAAATTGATAACCAAGTGAAATCGGGTCAAGTGGGTATTTAAATTGGAGTTCAGAAATACTTCAATACAACATACGGTATTTAACGATGTTTAACGTTTTTTGAAGTGTTGTTATAATATTGGATTACAAAATTTACCTACAAATAGTTTTCCTGTAATTAAAATTCTTTGTGAAAGAGCGTTTGATTGAACTCACTTTGATCGTTGTAATTTATAAGCCAGCACATATCAATTGAATGACTTGGTCATTAAACACAAAATACTGATTAATACTAAATTACTTTGAGGCTTAACATAATACGGATTTATAAAGGACTAGCCTATATCCAGCAGTGAATATATTTCGGCTGAAATGATGATGATGATGAAAGGACTGGCAATAAAGAATTAGAAACAAGAAAAGGGACAGTCCTTCACTTTCAAATAGACTTGGACCAAATACTTAGCTTTCATCTATTTTGTTCAAAAAGGGTTTTCAAGTTTTCATTAAGTGCTTTCACAAAAAGACAATTCATATTTTCTGAAAGGATCATTAGAATCAGTCTCAAACATCACTTTGAATTTTCCAAAGGCTTCTACTCTGAAAAGAAGTACACATCGTTTTTTTCGTCCTAACGTTAGGTCCGTCTATTGTTCCCATTAAAATCGATGAGTAAGTCTTTTCCTCTTCTCTAAAAATTCAATTTCGCAAATACTATTTTTTTCCCAGATATCTAAGGGCTTCCACAAGAAACCATGCTAGGTTCTATTAGTTTACGAACAAAGTATGCTGGTTATTGCTACGTAGTTAAAATAACTAGTATCCTCTTGCCTATTCTTATACCTCCATTACTGTAACCTTTGTGTTGAACGGCTTTGTTATTGTCATGTATAGCTTTAAAGGTTCACACGAAACTCACATTGACATCGTTTGTTAGACCTAACTGTGGAAGAAAACTGCAACATTGCATGTAAGCACTTCAAGGAATATATTATTAACATGACAGAAAGTCTGTGCCTACTCTAGCTTTTGTTCATGAATTGTTCGACTGCAAAATATAGTGGTGCATCAAACACAAAGAATTAAAGGAGACAGATAGCTAAAATATACTACTTACAATTAAATATATTATATTATCCAGAACAATTAGAGGATTTTCTGATACTACATAATTTGGACGACATAATAGTAACCTCATTAATTTTGTTTGACTGGTGAACTGATAACCTTTCGAGTTTCCGAAATAATAGGATCTCATACAGGCAATTCTGAATTTGGAGCTCCGTATCAATCGAATTAGCGATTTTCAAGCTCAATCGGGAGCAAACAAAGGTTCCATGTATATCGTACCATAGAATTATAATAGAATTAGATGGTTAAAGGAAGCACGAGTACATAGAACAAAAGAAACACCAATACATCTTCGGTGCCAAAATAGAATAAAACACACGAGCTTAAAAATAAAAGCATACGAGAGCTATCTCGACGACTTATTTCTCGTCCGGAAGTTATCAGAACGACCGGTTATTCTACAACAATGAGGCCGGTTCTTATACGTCCCAAGTAAGATGAAGATGCAGAAGACACATTCTTAAAAAGGCTTGAAAACTTACTTCTTATAAGCATCAACAAAGCGAAGGAATAGTTTTAACGCCTCTTTCAATCAAATTGTTCTTTCTGTGATTGTCATTTGTATCATGACATCATCTACCTTTGAACTACATCTTCTATACACTCTTTGTTGTGTATTGTTGGTCCAATGGATGTTCTGGACTTATTTATTTCATGTTCATCTTCATTTCGATCGTGTATGCGTATGCGGCGATGTTGTGGCGTTTTTATTGGAGCAATGTTTATTTATTTATTGGTTGGTTTTGTGTTGTTTGAAATTGGAGTAAGAAGTTCTTTATAATCTTGGATTATTTGTATTTACTTCGTGATTTAGTGTAATGGGTTCTTCTATTTATTTTACAGTTATTCTAACTTTTTTATGTTGTAAGATTCCTTTCCTATTATGTCTTATAAGAAATATTCAGTCTTTTGTAATTAGAAAAGTCACTTTCAATTGGCAAGAATACTCTGCATGTCTGCTTTAAGTCACCATGACTTTTCTATAATGTTTATAAATACTCATTTGAAGTGAAATTTTTTTTCTCAGTCGTACGTTATTTTTATGGTTGATCTAGGCATTAGTAAATCCCTACTAATATTATAAATTCGAAAGTAACTCTGTCTGTCTGTCTGTCTGTCTGTCTGTCTGTCTGTCTGTCTGTTACCTTTTCACGCCTAAACCACTGAACGGATTTCGATAAAATTTGGCAAGGCTATAGATGGTATCCTGGGGACGGACATAGGCTACTTTTTTTTTCAAAAATAATCTTACCGGGGGTGATATAGGGGATGAAAGTTTGTATGGGAAACTCAGTATTTCTTAAGTTAGGGATGTGAAAATTAAAATGTATGCTTTTGATAGGAAATTAAGAAATATGCGGTTCAGCGTTTTTGAAAAATCATCCCCTAAGGGGGTAAAATATAGTAAAATAGGGGTTGATTTTAAAATTTACAAAACTGCACGGATTTCGACAAAATTTGGCAAGGCTGTATATAGCATCCTGGGGAATGACATAGCATACTATTTTTTTTCAAAAATAATACTACAGGGGTGATATAGGGGATGAAAGTTTGTATGGGAAACTCAGTATTTCTTCAGTTAGGGATGTGAAAATTAAAATATATGCTTTTGGTAGGAAATTAAGAAATATGCGGTTCAGCGTTTTTGAAAAATCATCCCCTAAGGGGTTAAAATATGGGTTGATTTTAAAATTTACAAAACTGCACGGATTTCAACAAAATTTGGCAAGGCTTTATATAGCATCTTGGGGAAGGACATGAGCTACTTTTTGTCTTAAAAAATAATCCTACGGGGGGTGATATAGGGGATGAAAGTTTGTATGAGAAAATCAGTATGTCTTAAGTTAGGGATGTGAAAATTAAAATGTATGCTTTTGATAGGAAATAAAGAAATATGCGGTTCAGCGTTTTTGAAAAATCATCCACTAAGGGGGTAAAATAGGGGTTGATTTTAAAATTTACAAAACTGCACGGATTTCAACAAAATTTGGCAAGGCTTTATATAGCATCCTGGGAAAGGAAATAGGATACTTTCAAAAACAATACTACAGGGGGTGATATAGGGGATGAAAGTTTGTAAGGGAAACCCAGTATTTCTAAAGTTAGGGATAACAAATTCATGCTATTGGTAGGAAATTAAGAAATATGCGGTTCAGCGTTTTTGAAATATTATCCCCTAAGGGGGTAAAATAGGGGTTGATTTTAAAATTTACAAAACTGCACGGACGTCGATAAAATTTGGCAAGGCTTTATATAGCATCCTGGGGAAGGACATGAACTACTTTTTGTCTTAAAAATAATCCTACAGGGGGTGATATAGGGGATGAAATTTTGTATGGAAACTCAGTATTTCTTAAGTTAGGGATGTGAAAATTAAAATGTATGCTTTTGATAGGAAACAAAGAAATATGCGGTTCAGCGTTTTTGAAAAATCATCCCCTAAGGGGGTAAAATAGGGGTTGATTTTAAAATTTACAAAACTGCACGGATTTTGACAAAATTTGGCAAGGCTCTAGCATCATAGCATCTTGGGAAAGGACACAGGAAACTTTCAAAAACAATACTACAAGGGGTGATATAAGGGATGAAAGATGGGAAACCCAGCATTTCTTAAGGTAGGGATATGAAAATTCAAATTTATGCTTTTGCTAGGAAATAAAGAAATATGTGGTACAGCGTTTTTTAGGGGGTACAATAGGGGTTGACAAATGTTTGTGTAACTACCTCTTTTTAAGAGATTTAAGGGATTGGAAATGTAGTCATAGTTCGAATCTTGAGGTAACATTTAGTCTTTATTTCATTCGAAGTTTTTACGAGGAAATTATTTGAACGAGTGGACACTCGGACAAAAGTTATTTGTTATTAGAGCGTGACTGGCATAATAAATTTTAAGTAATTAACAAAGTCCCCCCGCCACGTAAGTGTGTCTGTTTGAATGCGATAATGTCAAAAAGTACCGAACGGATTTTCATACGGTTTTCTCCAATGAACGGAGTGATTCAGGGTAATTCATTATAGTTTTGTGTAAATTGGCTGAAATATGACGACGACTGTTGAAGATGTCGGAAAAAATCATGCCGACTGGTAGCTTTATGCCTACTATACACGGTAACTATATATCGTAGCGATTTGAGTTTGCACAGTTATATCGGACGGCCCTATGTTTTCCACATGTACGTTCCCATGGGATATTTTCCGACATCCACGCGGGCGAAGCCGCGGGCAAAAGCTAGTATGATATGAATTTAATCTCGATCAACTTTTTATCAATTTGGCTCTACAACTTCACAATCATTCGTATCTCGTGTATGCGTACGAGTTGATTGAGAGCACGATCTGTCTGCCGGTGTACGGTGTATTGTTTTATTCAGGTTAGCATTTGTTTGGTCTCGATCAACAAGCTATCGAGTAAACCCCATTGAGTTGAGGTTTTGTGTAACGGGAAATTGGACATTGCTTTTATTTTTGCTTTTATGTGAAAGAAAAACGAGTGAAATAACGATTCTAGTTTTATTGCTTGCAACTGATTCTATTGCTGTCTCTATTCACGACTGGACTATGAGTAAACTGTTATACTTTTGTGTATGTATAATACATACCTATACATAGGTACCTACATAGTATGTTTACCTTACGTCTGGTGTAGGTAGGTATTTATTTTCCATCGAAACATGCAAGCTCACTAAACAAATATTCTGCACCCCAAAATTCGGGTCCCGAAATCAATCATTCATAGCCAAATGTTTAACCCTAAAAAAACCCAATCATGCGAAAAAACGACGTACGTCTGGTCGTCATTTCCTTACTAAACGGTTAATGTTTCGACCTGTTTATTTTCGACTCTATTGCGTTCATTATAAGGGTTATTTTAAATATGGTAGTGGGGACACAGATGAACTAACACAGCACGTGTCACGTCAAACCCTTACAGATAAAAAATGTTTGGGTAAACGATGCGAGTAGCGTTGTATTCAATTAGTGATATCATTATTTCTATTAACGAGAATGGTTGAACTCGTGTGTGATAAAAGAACATCTGGGATTTATAGTGTATTTTAAGACTTAATAATAAATTGTATTCATTACGTCACGGCGTCCTACGTCCTCTGTGATCCTGATCGTTAGATATTAATTATCTTATCTTTATATCCTGCTATCCTATCACACTATTATTATAAAGGCGAAAGTTGGTGAGTGTGTGTGTTTGTGTGTTTTTTACTTCTTCACGCTCAAACGGCTGGACCAATTTAGATGAAATTTGGTATGCAAATAGCTTATACCTTGGATTAACACATAGGCTACTTTTTATCCCGTTCTACGCGGTTTAAACTGCGGGGCGCAGCTAATAATATCATAAGATAAACACTATTGTTGATCATAGCCTATAATATTTATGAGATTACTAGTGTTCGTACTGATTATTATATAATTTGCTTATGCTGTCTTCGAAATCTCTAAGGAGTAAGGGTTGAGAAATACAACATTTTGATACCTACATCACGAAAGACCTCAAAATGCTATCAATAACATTGAACAACGAAATTATCTCCCTGCTTTCGTATTAAAATCTCAACCATCATCACCAAACAACCAATATCCTCAGAAATATCTGTTTGGATAATAATATATAATGTATTTATGCTTTAGGATTTACGAAACAGAAACTAATTGAGTTGCTCTGAAAATAATTTATTTTTAGTAATCACTTAGAAAATACGTCTATTTGCGGTAAACATGACGCAAAGAACAACAAAATAAAATAACTACACAACATCATACATCATGCAGAACTTAAAACTAACATCATACATCAATAATACATCATGCAGAACTTAAAACTAGGTACTTACAAATATTACCTGGAAAGAGAAACAACATTATTTCGCAAATTCGTTTTAGTTTTGTTTTGTTATTTTATTCTTATCTTTCACTCGCACTTTTGTAACAAAAGCTCTAAGTCATAACTCATAACATAACCTATTGTACCGGCTCTATAGAGTTGCTACCATAGTAAAATATGTTATACGTAAAATACTAAACGCGGGTAATTCAAATTTAATTAAGTGTGAACTTCGTTTACAAACATAAAAATAAACATCAATAAACAGCGAAATAATCTTTGTAGCTAATTGCTTTTCCTTCCTATTGGCGAATTAATTAGCAATAATGGTCGCTATTGTTTAGATTTGTACTCATAAAATCGATGCGGCTGGACACCCGCCTCTCTTGAACATTCGACTGTACTCATACTTTTGCCACAATGAACGGGGCTATACATTGATCCCTATGCCTCTTCACTGGTTTGGGGAGTAAGGACACTTTCATAATCAATATTATGGGTGGTATTATTAGAATGAGGATGTTTCTTGTGTCCTCATAAACCGTTTTAATGTACAGAAAGTTTTGCTGTATTAGATTCACCGGTGAAGCTGGACTTTTTTTCGAAGTGGAAATCCTCATGGATGTCCTCTGCCCTGGAGTGGGCAGAGGGGTCTGTCAGACTCTTACTAAAACCACCCCGGTGTTCCCTCGTACACCTGCGTCGGGGGCTGCAGGTACAAATGTGATTTCCGCTGCCCCTGACTGGTGATCGCCCGCATTATGCGGACCACGTCCCATGGAGCCCCTCCATGGGACGTGGTCCGCCCCGCATGGGAAGTGAGGTGTTGAACTCCCCCGTTACGTCTTAGAGAGGCGCACATGGAACACTATGCGCCAACATCTCGGATCCTGTGGAAGGGGAGGCGATGGATGTCTCCGAGTCCGTTACTCCTGGACCCATTTAGGGGGGAAGAGGGTATTGTCCGCCCTCCGCCGACGCGCTGCGGGGAAAAGCACTCGTGATCTCCTTTTCCCTTTTTTGCAGCTTCGAAACAGTCATCTCGCTGAAGGATACCACCGCGTCCCACGGCTCGACGCTTCCGACCTTCGAATGAGCGATGGCCGGCAGCGACAGGTCGGCCCTGACTTCTGTTACGAGGGCACGGCGCGGCTCCTCCCATGCGGCACACTGTCCCAGTGTATGCTCCCATGCGGCACACTGTGCCAGGGGATGCAAGAGTCTCTCGCGCCATTCCACCACCATGAGCTAACGGACCTCAGACTAGCGCAGCGTGATCTGTCGCTCCTCGCGCCACAGATGCAGTGTCGCGAGTGTCTTCGCCTCCAGGTTCCAGGGTGGGGATCCGGCCAATGCGCAAGCTGCCTCGTTAGAGATCGTGCGATATCCTCTAATGACTCTGACGGCCATCACTCTCTGTGGGTGAAGCTGGACCTGAACCAACCGGCGGCGCGGCGACGTCGTTAAAAGATCCATAGATAAATATCACCCGTCTCTCCACAATTCCATTGCCTACTCTAGGATGCATGTCCGGTAAGGCTCTAATAATCTTTCCATGTCATAAAGGCACGTCTTCCCTACAATTATCGCGCCCCCCGGATCTACTCCTTGATATGCAATGGTCAATGCAGTCTCATGAAACACAAGGCTCATTGTGTCACCCTATGTAAAATTTCAACATTTATATCTGTAATTTTTATGGTGTGCATAATAAAGAGTATTCTATCTATCTATCTAAGGCTCCAAGGGTAGTGCAAATATTTGGGTTCATTCGAGTAATCGAGTCTGGTCAAACCACGCTAGGATTGGTGCATTTCATTCATTAATTCACAGATAATTTTGCTTTATTAGAAAGTGCAATCTGTAAATATTCTGGCCAGGCTTTCAGCTTTGGGACAGTTAGGCCAACACAATAAATTTTCCTAGCCTTTTCCCAACTATGTTGGGGTCGGCTTCCAGTCTAACCGGATGCAGCTGAATACCAGTATTTTACATGGAGTGACTGCCTACCTGACCTTCACAACCCAGTAACTGGGTACTACGATACCCCTTGGTAAGACTGGTTGTCAGACTTTCGGGCTTCTGACGACCCGTAACGACTGTCAAAGATCCACGAATAACAGCTGGGACCAACGATTAGGCCCACATATAAGGATATACATAGTACATAAAATGTGGTGTTCATCTACTAACAAGTCCATTCCGGGGCCCCAGACAAAAACTCCCTTTTCTGTAAGGGAAAGATTCATTGTATCGAGTTGACAGCAGCAGTCACGTGACATCTCTGAAGGTAATTTCAACTCCATACTATTTGATCTTTCCGTTGGTGTTAACGCTTACATCAAAGGATTTTGTCTAGGACCCTATGTGGACATAGGGTCCTAGACAAAATCCTTTATACCTCAATTTTAAAAAAGGTTCCGACGAATTGAGAACCTCCTCTTTTTGGAAGTCGGTTAAAAATGGTTTTATTAAAATTGAGCGACTAGCTGACCTATGATTTTTTCCATATATCGATCTATGAAAGGATGAAACTATGAGTGAATCGCTCATACAGACATCGCTGAGATACAGACATCGCTCATACAAATCGCTCATACAGACATCGCTGAGATACAGACATCGCTCATACAAATCGCTCATACAGACATCGCTGAGCTTATGTATGCGGGAAAACAGAAGAAATATAAAATAATCACACATACAAAATTTATTTCATCTCACGCAATAGATATTTACAGCCACAATATAAAATATAAACGTATTCCGCCATCAAATCATTTGATACCAGATTCCCATGATAATTATATGGGGTATTACAGTAACAATAAAAATTTATAACACCGCTCGCCATGGGAGGAATACAATAAATATCGGTTACTTATAGTACCGCCTCTAAAAATGCTACGTGAAATAGTATTTTGATGGAACATTGAACTATGGAACGTTTTTAGGAAGGTTCCGAGGTTTACTGCAATAGAAGGATGAAAGAAATAAATTACGAGACATAATGGATAGTAATAATGATAGAGAAAAACGAAAAAATATAACATATCAAGATATTCTTAAACAAGATGAATAAATTGCAATCATAAACACAATCTTCCCATAGGCCAAAGCATTTTCTACAAACAATAAACTGTGAAATCCACAGAACATATAAAGATATTATTCTGAATCCCCATTTGATTTTATAGTTTTTTTTTTTATATAAAAAAGTAACGTAACAATGTCTAGTTTTTAGTTTTGTGTTTAACCGAAAAGTCTTTTTTCGAATTCGTGTTTTTCCTATTACTGCACTTTTGGTTCGGTAGGGCAGTATTACCCAGATGCTCATGTTAGCAAGAAGAGACCACATAGTAAGGGTGCTTTACCAGAGATGTGCTATGCGACGTTGCTATGGATATGTTTGATATCCACCAATCATATTCATTGGTCTACATAGCATAGCACTAGGGGAAACGGGAAAAAATAATATAGCTTTGTTGAAAGCTATATTTTTCATATGAAATGATGCGTGCTGTGGATTCGTGCAATGGATGCGCGAGAGGTGTTTTATGTACATTTTCCTCGCACAGCAATCTCGCGACGGCGCGCGGCGCATCTTCATAGCACTTACACTCGCTCACACAGCTTAGCATTAGTGGAAACGGTCACATAGTTTCGTAGTTTCATCGCAGCATATTGGCTTTGCACATCTATGGTCTAAAATCAGCCTATAGCTAGAGTCCTAAATAAAACTCGAACGTTTAAAGCGCAAATTTCCTGAAAACGATCAAAAAGGTGGATTTTTAAAGCTGTGTATCTCATAAACCGTAAATAATTTTGACATGTAAAAATTATATTTTCAAGTCCTTTTCGCATACAGTGATGGAAGCCAAAACATATTTAAACATACCTTAATGCACCAAAAAAATCTTTAAACATACCTCCTAATAATCATTAAAAGCTGTTTATCCATCCATTAGCAATTATAATTATAATTAAAAATATACCATGAAATGTCAAATTCCAAACTGCATCCAGTGATGGATTACTTTTTATTAAATAGTTAATTTCTAATTTTATACGATTTTATTTGCACTTTTACGACATAATTCCGGTGCGCGTGAGAATCTTCTATCTCGTGCGTCAAACTAGACAGCCATAACGCCATTTCACTTACACACCGAGCTAAACCAAGCTTGGAACCAGGGCCTTAAATCTATAAATATAACAGTTTACCGAGATAAGCCAGCTGTTCACAATAACCTACCTGTACTTTTGTACAAAGTGTCACCTGTCTCAAGAATACCGATACAAAGAAGTTTCTTTAAAAAATAACCAAGAAAAAAACCGGTCAAGAGCGAGTCGGACTCGCGCACCGAGGGTTCCGTTCCGATTTCTGAAAAAGTGTACTATTTGGAGACATTGTTTTATTTTTCCTGTAATCTTTACATAAATTTCTATCACATAGAATAATTTCAGATTTTTCGCTTTGCAAACTTCGGAGGTAAGGGGGGGAACGGTATTTTTTTTGACATTTTTCATCAAAAGTCGAAAACTATGGGGGCTAAAAAAAGAAAAAAATGTTTGAGAATGTGCAAACAGCGCTCTTTCATATGATACCCCACATACTAGGGCACTAGTAGCCCCACTTTGAATTTTTAAGATCCCCTTTCAGTCAATGTTGCAAAATAGTTGGGTAAACGTCATCTAAAATTGTTCCAAATTTCAAGTTGATAGCATATGTAGTTCTTGAGATATCCAGCTGTGACAGACAGACAGACTGAGTCACACCATAAGGGTTCCTTTTTCACCATTTTGGTACGGAACCCTAAAAACCACACTGAATAGGACAACCACCATGTTATTACCGATCTGTTTTGTCCATTGATGTTTATGTGTGAATACTTTCCCAATTTTTGCGCTCAGCGTGTGTGATAAAAGTAATCGCAGTATCGTATTCACACTGTGAAGAGAATAGGGATGATGACTAAAAATTTATTTTTTGTCCGTCATAGAGATTATTACAAAATATTGGACACGTATTTTTTCTTTTTTTACGTAATCAAAAAATTACGGCGATACATTAAGTTAAAATATGGCATGACGTCACGCGTACTAGGTTTTATACGTACAAGTGACGTAGCGAGCCCCCACTCCCCAACTTTAATGCATGATAGCTAAGTATTTTTTTATTAATATGTTAAAGTAAAAAATTCGTGTCTAAAATTTTTTATTATCTGACTGACGGACTAAATAAAATTTCTTTTTTTTACCCAGGCATCATCCCTATTACCCCAATAAACAAGGTATAACTTAAATAACACACAAGAGAAGAGGTCATTGTACTCATCATTATGACAAGCTGTTTTTTTTTGCGATTTCAGCATTGGTTCAAACTCAAACTGAAAGCATTTATTTATATAATAAACCAATTACAGGCACTTTTGTATTGTCAAGGGGTCGGTCAGTCAGAAAGATGAAGCTAGTTACCCATTCCAAAGCGTAGTAGAGGTTTGGTCCCTTAGTGAAAGTTGTTCATAATGATAGTACAATGACCCTTTAAAAGGTTGTGCGTTATTTAAGTTAGACCTTGTATATTAAAAGTTCACCAAATGACCAAAATGCTACTTTTCAAGGTATTTTCTGAACTTGAAACATCGACCAAAAACAGAAACAACAGCCCTCTCCGGATAAAGCAAAAATAAAACTATTTCCAATACTGTTAACACTAGTAGAGGAGCTCGTGGCTAAGTAATAACAGCCTCACGGGTCGATCCATCAGGTTAAGCTACGCTTGCCGGTGTTGGTCCATGGATGGGGAACCATCTTTACATTCCGAGACTCCTCCGTGCCTCGGAAAGCACGTTAAGCCGTTGGTCCTGGCTGTCATTCGTGGATCTTTGACAGTCGTTACGGATCGTCAGAAGCCCGAAAGTCTGACAACCAGTCTTACCAAGGGGTATCGTAGTACCCAGTTACTGGATTGTGGAGGTCAGATAGGCAGTCGCTCCTTGTAAAATACTGGTATTCAGCTGCATCCGGTTAGACTGGAAGCCGACCCCAACATAGTTGGGAAAAGGCTAGACAGAATTGGACATGACATGTGTATTGTGTAAATGCCGATCCATCTATATAAATAAAAAAAGAAGTCCTGATTGACTGACTCATCAACGCCCAGCCCAAACCCTAGAAAGCTGAAATTTTGAACAGAGGTTCCCTTTAAAATGTAGACAAGGAATAAGGAAGGAATTCCTTCCTTATTCCTTGTCTACATTTTCTACTGAATTGCCGGAATTCCCGGTAGTACGTTCCCGTGAGATATTTTCCGACATCCACGAAGCCGCTGGTAACAGCTAGTATCATATAAACCGAGTCCAATAGAAAAAAAAAACATAGGAAGCGATGAGAAAAAACCGCAGAGTATGCAACGCTTACCCCATCAGTTATAAGTTCCCCTTTAGTAAGGGTATTTAGTGGCAATAAAACCAAACATTCAGACGAAATCCCTTAAACAAATAGGCTACAAACAAACATAAACACAATAGATGTACGTTTAACTATTGTTACGGCACCATTAATTTGATGGAAACAACGCATTACCCGATATCACTCCTAGTTTTATTTAAAACTAACTTTTGCCAGCGACTTCGCCCGCGTGGATCTCGGAAAATATCTCACGGGAACGTACTAACGGAAATTCCTTCCTTATTCCTTGTCTACATTATAAGGGGAACCTCTGTACAAAATTTCTGGCTGGGCGTTGATGATGAGTCAGTCAATCCGTCAGGTATTCTCTTTTTATTTATATACAGGGTTATTGGTAAAACACCAGCAACCTCTTAAGGGGTCATTGTACTCATCATTATGAACAACTTTTAATATGGGACCAAACCTGAAATCGCGAAAAAAAATCAGCTGTTCAGTACATTTATCTACATCTGTTCAGTACATTTATCTACATCAAACTCGTCGAAATGTACTGAACAGCTGATTTTTTTTTCGCGATTTCAGGTTTGGTCCCAAGTTGTTCATAATGATGAGTACAATGACCCCTTAAGAGGTTACTGGTGTTTTAAAAATAACCCTGTATAAATAGATTAATTGCCCGTGACTGGGTCGGGTGAGGTAGTTCGTTTTTCATCACTTTTTAATACAAATAGGTATCTAGGGTGAAAAGTATCATATGTCTTTCCAGGGTACTGTCAAATTTCAGGACGATCTCGGCTCAACGATTAGGCGTGACAAGGTAACAAACAGAGTTATTTTCGCATTACTTATGGATAGCATGGATAGAGTCCTAATAGTTCAGACGTCAGATCGGCCATCATTTTAAGGGGGTACAACGATAATTTTGTGTTTTTAAAATTCCTATAACACCACCACGAACGCCTTGTAGTTACCGTTGCGGCGCGACTCCAAATAACTGCACCCTCGGTGTGTACCTCGTCTTCTGGCGCACGTGCTCCACGATGTCCTCCGCCTTAGTGGTTACACTAAACCACTAAGGCGGAGGACATCGTGGAGCACGTGCGCCAGAAGACGAGGTAGATGTACAACATTAAAACTATTAGGAGTATTAGGCCTGAAGTTTCCAGCGTCGTGCATTTGATCTTAGCAATACACCAACTAACCCTTGACGTTGCAGGTATCTAAGTACAGTAACTGTACTTTCCATCGTCAGAGGCCGACGACCTGCTTGTCAATGACCCAAAACATAAAAAAATCTTTCAATATTAGCATTGCAGTCTAGATTAAAGACCTTTTCAGCTTCCATAAACCCCAATCCATATAGCTTTAGTGTATGTACACACACCAAAGGAATTAAGTAACCAGACACGCACACTACAAAACTATATCCTACTGTACGTACTGCTCACAATGACAGCCTCGCACACATCCCATTCATAGAGTGAGTGCGCTGACGTCTTTTAAATGATAGTGTAACATAATTTCGCAATGTAGGATAGTTGCTCTCGTGGCGCAACAGGTAAGCATTCAACCTACAGTGACAGAATGATCTGAGTTCGAGCCTCGAGTTTACTAAAATATTATTTTTGAGATTTTGTAATTTAAAATGAATATACTAACTGAATAAAGCGATACTGAGTATAATAACTGAGTATAATAATATTGTTTAATACTTTTTAGAAAAAATAAAAAATCATCATTATATTATATTATTTGTTGTTTGTTTTTTTTATTTGTGTCATTATTATATTATATTATTTTTTATAAGTATGATATTATGTATTTCCTAGGTCACTCGCCCTGCCTTTTTATTTCCATTTTATCGTATTATAATTTTTATTATTACTGACCACTAGCCTTATATATCAATTGTATTTAAGTATATAAATATATATTCTCTGCATTGTATTTATATTGTGTAACTTTTATTTCTTAATTTATAATTTGGGAGGTGTATGTTTAGACCTAATATTTTCACTTTTTTTTTTGTAGAGAAAAACCGTTTGACTGTGGGTGCATTGTCACTGAGACAAGCGAAATAAACCGTCGCCTGCCTGGACCGACACCATTGGCTTACACAAATGTTTCGCCTCGGCATCGTGCGTGAAATTGTTGCCACCCATACATCAGATCCATTCGCTTAGACCAGCATAACAGCAGCAGCACACAACGTCATTAAACAAACTGTACGGAACCACCTGCAAGCAGACGGTTTGACATGTTGCAAACCGACGCGTAAAATTTTGTTATATACCGTGCACCGTCAAAATTGCGGAATATCGGCACTTCGATTGACAAAACAATGTCGTCATAATTACTGATGAAAAATGTCTTCGTCGAAAATCACCACCGACTTATCGTAACATACATATTATATACTACCTTTAAATTTCAGACATTTTAACGTTTTTAAATCTATTATTTTCCTAGAAATAATTAATAATGGTTGGTAATAATTATAATACCTACTGTTCCCGATACAGGTGGTAAATGTTTTTATTTTAATTTTAATTTTCAAAAATGTAGGTAATTCATATCTGTATATAACTGAACTAGCGACCCGGCCCTGATTCGCACGGTTTTTACGACTTGTTAAAACATGAAGGTTTCTACATATAATATATAAGTTAAATATTTATCATGATAGTGAAAACCGCATCAAAATCTGTGGCGTTAGAAGAACAACGCGGCTACACAGACAGACATGAAAAGCGACTTTATTTTATAATAGATACCTAAACGAAATACTTAATACTTTCACAGCATATTTAGCCATAATAAATTAAGTCGGCGGTACTGTGTAGGTAGGAGTGTGTGAGTGATGTTATTGTTACTGGATCAGATTATATTTGTTATCTATGTGACATGTTTATTCACTCCGCCCATTGTTGTATACATATTATATAATGGTATAAAAAGATGTAATAGCATGTTCTAAACATATTGTTGTATTTATAATAAAACATGTTCACTTTTGATGTTCTTTTTTTTAAATAAAGATATTTATTAAAAATTGTTTTATTTATTTAAGCAATTTTAAATAAATAAAACATTTTCTTAACAAAAATTGTTCTAATTGCTTTAGCTTAAAATAATAAATCGCAAAAAGAATCATCACTTCAGAGATTTGAACTCACACCGTAGTACTCAGAAGTATAATGCCTTATTCGTTGGGCTACGAACGCTTAAGTTTTCAACGCGAAATTATGTTATACTATAATTGAGAAGACATTAGCGCACTCACTCGCACATGAACGCGATGTGTGCGTGAGGGCATTGTGTGCTGTACGTAATGAATCGTTTTAACAGTAGCAATACAGTTTTGTAGTGTCACGCACACTACAACACTGGTTACTTATCTCTGTTGCAGACTGTACCTCAGTTTTTAAGCCAAAATTAAGCTCCCCTAAACACACAAAGCCCTTATTACGTACACATAACATAGACTATATACCCTTTGTAATACCTAGTCAAGTAAAATATCTTTTGGTACAGAAGGTCGCACATCAGTAGTAACAATTTGATAGCGTCTTTATGCCGTAGCAGTAAGGAAGATTTTCTTAGTGCAAGTGTGAGTGTGTAATGAGGTGCGGTGGACTGTACCAAGTCTACCTATACGAAACAAAGTCAATAAGGTGCCCTCCTTGATAAATTGCTAAATAAATTAGCTATCTTATTGCTGTATCTTTTTCTAATACATTATAGGAGCGGATAAACGTACGGGGAGTCTCTTAACATTTTTTTCTGTAAAGCATTTCGGCTTCTGTTATTGTGTTGCTAGATCGATCTGTATTTCTTTGGGAGCTATATTGTCTATTGAATATTGTTGCTTGGTATAGTTGGATCAGTATTGAATAGTGGACTTATTTCTAAAGGAAATGGGTCCCTTTGCCTAAGTCTTAATTAGTTTATACAGTGTCTAACAATGCTTGATGGAATTCGTGGAATATTTTTGATGATGGCAAAACATTGGTCGTTTTGAAACCCTATAAAGTACTAGCTGCGCCACGCGATTTCACCCGCGTAGATGAGGATAAAAATAGGGTGGGTTAATCCAGGGTATAAGCTATCTACATGCCAAATTTCATCCGAATCGGTCCAGCCGTTTGAGCGTGAAGAAGTAACAAACATACAAATACACACCCACACACTTTCGCCTTTATAACATTAGTGTGATTATGATTGCTGGGGAATAATGGTTATATTTTGTACTGACAATAAAAGGTCCCATGTTTAGACCAGGTGTTGTTCATTGACGAGCCACAACCTCAACGACACCACAGCGGAAAATATGGCTAGATAGAAGCTTGTCCCAATAATGAGTATACGAGTGTGTATGTTATTTCCTAACAGACTGCTATTGTCACAGATTTAGAGTAGGCTAGATACCGCATGTTTATTAGATAGTATAAAAACCGAGCGTGTCATCTTTTTTATATCAACGAAAACTTTACCCCAATCATTTATTGATGTGCTCAACGTAAACAGAATCGTTTCGTCAGTGAGCTAACAAACTCACCACTGGTGCGATCGAACACAAATTAAAGTAGTAGCGCGTCAAGTTTGTGCACAGCACAAACAGACGGGGCACGCTTGGTCGGATCGCTTGCGGTATCTAGCCTACTCTAAATCTGTGGCTATTGCTAACATAATGATGAACAATCGCAAAAGTTTCTTACGCTCCACGCAGGCAATCCAAGACTGGCCACCTAAAGAGCTAAGTAAATTGTGGGAAGAGAGTTATCCACCACCTCAAGTCTTCGTCAAGCCCCAAAAACAACTGCCCAGGGTCGTGAACTGCAGTGGCCTCTTTTAAAAGCACTGAATCGATTACGTAACCAAGTAGGCCGCCGCAAATTTAATTTGGGGCATTATCGATTCATCTAACGTCCAATGTGAGAGCGGTGTTTCTGAACGGACTATGCCCCATCTGCTAGAGTGTCCTAAATGTCCGTTCTTCTGCACCCTTGACGATCTGAACAATAAATGTGGCCACCTACTGGACACAAACAGTAATATCAATAAGATGTACCGTCACCGCCCTATAGTCACAAAAATCTCCACATCAGACACAAAAACGTAACTCTCAAATACCCACCAGCAATTTTTAGCCCAAAACCTTTAATAATTCCGCAGAACGTCTCTTTCAATACAATTCCTCTTATTTGTCCCTCCGTCCCTCTCTTGATTGACGTGCGGAGTGCGGATGCGGTCCCAGTTGCGTCTAAGCTGAGCTGTCACGAGCACATGACGTCATCCCTTCCACTACAATGTGCGTTTCATTTTCTAAAATTAAACGCTACCCGACGTTTACATAGTATTGGTTTTTGGTAACGGTTATGTCACGTCACAAGTCAAGGACTAAATTGGTGGCTAGCAAATTCACAACTTCATGAAGACGGGATCGTCACTCATGACTGAATCCTATCACAATCAAAATTTCGAATACCAGCCCTGCAATGTTCCAAAATATGACCTTTAACCGTTGGTATTTTGAAAACAACATTTCAAATTGCGTGTTCTATTCAGTCGCGGTTCTTGTTAAAAGAATCGAGTATTCGGAACAAATCGATTGTAGGAATCACTACTTGATTCCTAAATCGGTTATTGACTTGTTGAGCTGTGGCGTAACCAATGAAAAAATATGATGTAAAAGGGAATTCTGTTATGATTTTTTTAGTGAGTAGGTAGGCTTGTGAAATTGGTGTATTAGAAAGGGTCACGTAGGTAATGCGTTGAACGCTATGACATGATAGTGCGGCATTAAGTATTCATGGAAGATCAAAGTGAATGCTCCCATCAATTTCACGATAGGACAAGTCACAATTTTGTGCCCTGGTTTTCATGTATTTTGACGTAACACTATCAAAAGACGGCGTGTAATACACTCTCGTTGAAAACATCCTTTTAATTCAATTAAATTAGAATTCAAAATAAAACGACAAATGTCTTCTAAAAGCCACAACTAATCGAATACGCATCGACACAAAAAGGTCAACAAAGAAATTCATTACAGAGTAAAAAAGAACATTTTATTGCACATTGGAGCGCATAGAGGGGCTCAATCCGTTTGGAAATAAGTCGGTCAGACGACCACTGTTGCATGGGGAATGCAAGGGACGTGTAACGCATGGCTTGATGAAACTGTAACATTTTATTGATGAGATATATCTTTTGAATTGAAATGTGGGGCTTGAGGAGATTGTGGAAGAATCGTAGCGAGGATTGAATCTATGGATGCTAATAGATGGATAGCTGATCCAGTAGATTCTAATAGAGGAGATATTTTTGAGCTGGTAGCTACTCGTATGTAAATCTCTGAAACAGATTAGGTTTATGCTACACCATCGCACGAGCTAAATGACAGGACAAAATTAATGCTTTTACAGCACGAATAAAAACGAAGATATTATAGAGAATATTTTGGGGTGGTTGATCTCTAGAACTAGCCTCGAGTTGTATGTAACCTTATAGATAAGTCCCTTAAGGATATAGGTTACGTATGCATCAGCCCGTGACAACTATTACGTAACAGGAACGGGAGATGCATCTCCAAACATAACTGAATAAGATTTTAATTTATTGGTAGAAGTTAGTGATCGATTTCATTTTGGATTGGATTCGAATCAACCGGAAAATCCATGTTGGTACCTTATGAGTATCGTGGTTGGACAAGGAGATAATGAAATTCAGGTAAACAAGATAAAGTCTATTCACATGACCATGAATCTTAAGCACTATGACGCTTCTTACATTAGTTACACAGTACACAAGTTATTGCCACGGAGCTGGGAAAACGACTGGCCACTAAACCTAATGCGCGGGGAACATTGCATTTGGCACCGCTAGCACTTCTGCTACCTGTACGTCGATTCTGTAAAATTCAAACAACAATTCTCTATTCACTCTCACTTCGCATCACTTCTGCTGACTTTTTTTTTATTTGATACTTTGAATTTAGAATCTCAATCAAGAAACTCACAGCGGATTCAGATTCCAAGTTTAAAATGAGGGCTTACAGAATCACACGGCTGTACAATCCAATACAAGGAAAAATACAATCAACTGTTTCATCCACAGTAACGGCATCGACTCAATCAACTCGGCCTGTCGCAGTCCACTGCTGGACATAGGCCTCTCCCAGACTGCGGCACATCACCCTGAACCACATCAATGACTATTCAACACAAATTACATAGCTATATTCATGCAAATCAGTATGACTGGCTGTTCTTCTATCTATTTAAAAAAAAACCTGTGTGGTCGGGGGACCCCCGTCAGGAACGAAGTCTCGCCACAACTATTGTGCTTACGCGATACTTGCACGCACACATACATAATAGAAAGAGAGAGAGAGAAAGTCGCATGGAGGGGGCATAACGCTTTTTCCTTACGTGACAATTTCTACCAGTCAACTTCTACCGCAAGCCACGATAGGGAACTTCGTTCCAAAAACATATTCATGGATGTTTTAATTAACCCCGAAAGTATCTCACCTTTTATGATCTCCATCATTATAGATACCACAACTTTCCATCTATCTGTTTTGTTAGCTTTCACTATATTAAATATCAATGTAGCTTACAATAAACCATGATACTGTTTATTTACAATATTATAATTATTATTTTCATCACCATTTGCCACAATAATAAATCTTCGGGCAACGGCTACTTGAAGATGAAATAGTTGGTGTCACTTGTGTATCTTCCCACGTATATTACGTAGTCAGTTGAGGGTCATTTCTGTGGGTGAGGGTGATATAATTACCTATCTTCGGTCTTTATGTGTACTATTTATCTCTTCATAATACTACTAACTGCTATAGACTGCAATAAAGGGACCATTAGTTTCCTGCAATTTTACCTGACCAAGTTACCACATTATGTCTCTCAGATACTTAACGCCTTACAGCCCGCGAGGTTAAAGCTGAGCTTTGCATTTGTGTGAGTGCACTTAGATAGTGTGGTGTGACGTTTGCATTCGGCGCGATTCGGCCTTTGCTTGGTTTAAAACCGGTTTATACTGCTTTTTAGCAATCGGCTTTTGTTCTTTTAGTACGAGAACCGAAAGCCATGTCGCATCGTTGTAAAACGTAACAAGAATAAAGTTTAAAAAACTGTAACCCGACTACGGAAAAATAAAATTGATCTAAAAAGTTCAAAATATTTATTTACTTAAACAATAATGACATAGGTATATACATATTTGTAATGTGCTCGTCAAGACCTTTCTTTTGATACCAAACATGTCATGATCATCTCAATTTATTTTTTTTCGAGCTCAGAAATTTACGTGTAAAGTCCACCATATTAAATTTAGGAAGAATTTATGTAGCCTATGTCACCCGTACCATTATTACGAATCTATCGATACCTCATTCATCAAAATCCGTTCAGTAATTTAGGCTCTACGGTGGAACACACGTAAATACATACTTATATACATACTTACATACTTACTTACATACATACATACATAGACTGCTAAAATCATAACCCTTCCTTTTGGCTTTGCCGTAGTCGGGTAAAAAGATAAGACGGTTGAAGATTTTGTCTTACGTAAAACGAAATTTTGGCCATGGGCTCTCGTACCATTTTGGTGATCACTCACACAAATGCATAGCTCAGCTTAGGCCTCGCGGACTGTAACTGCTAAACAGATATAAACAACTGTAGTTTTATCTGTTTTTTTTTGTGTTCCAGGATGTTTCTTAGGTCACAGAATCACACTAATATTACCAAGGCGAAAGTTTTGTGTGTGTGCGTGTGTGTGTGTTTTTGTATATTTGTCACTTCTTCACGCTCAAACGACTGGACTAATTTTGATAAAATTAGGTATGGAGGATACATATGCTACTTTTTATCCCGATATTCCTACGAGTTCCAAACTTACTCGGGTCAAACCGTGGGGCACTGCTAGTCACACTATCACACTAACATTATAAAGCGAAAGTTTATGAGTGTGTGTTTGTTACTTCTTCACGATCAAACGGCTGGACCGATTTGAATGAAATTTGGTATGTAGATAGCTTATACCCTGGATTAACTCATAGGCTACTTTTTATACCGGTCTACGCGGGTGAAACCGCGGGGCGCAGCTAGTAATAGATACTGTGGACGATAAACAACATGATGATGTTCCTACAATTCTCTTCGTTTCGTTTCTTCCATAGTCGAATTTTCTTTTTTATCCCTCTTGTACTTAAAAAGCATTCCGCACAGAGCCTTTGTTTGTTCGTTAGCTATCTGATTTGGATCCTCGCCAATACTCCTACATACTCTATATATGTTAATCATTTTAATTTATTGTCAGCTAAAAATACTGACTTGACGGCAAATTGTCGTGACGGGGTTTGTATCTTAGTTGATATTCAAACGTGAGGTTTGTCTTGGGAATAGTAATAGAACATAGGTAGGTACTACATAACAGTCGTGCTAGCCTTTGTGCCGTATGTGTAGGTAGATGCGTCGTGTAACGAAGTATTCATAGTCATGACTTACCAAGTTACGAGTAGCTTCAGGAACTGTCCTTTTGTTTTGAGCTAGACTGTCTCGTAATAGTTATTTATGCAACTGACGTATAATAAGGGATATTAAAACACGAATGTGTGATAATAGTATCACATGAGTGTTTTAATACCTAATTATGTACAGTTGCATACAGGACTTTATCCTACATCCATGTTATCAATCCTCTATAAAAGGTTCTGAAACAGTTTTTTGCAATACTAAAGGCTCTTACAGACAGAGGTCGCGATATTATCGCGTCGCAACACCGCTACGCGACACGTCGCGACGCGATATCGCCTCTGTCTGTAAGAGCCTTAATACTCGTATCGAACATGGCGGCCGGCGTCATAGTATACGACGTGAATTCGAATAAGTTCTTTTTTCAAATTAAAACGTTGTAGTGAAACGCGCGTGCATTACAATGTTATTTTTTTGAAAACGAGTTGCATTATGAAATTCAGTACAATATTAAAGCATCCGTTTGGATGCTGTTATGGTTACCATGGTTACTATGACACTGGCTGTTTTAATGTTGGCAATAAGGTAACTGTTTCAGGAACTTTTATAGAGAATTTATAGCATGAGTGTAGATTTATAAATGTTATTATGTCCTATAGCAGTAACTGTTAAGATTCGTCTTAATTCCTTGTCATGTTCTTAGGGTAATAATACTAAAGTATATTCAACGTGTCGTGTTGCATACTCGTCAAATTTAAGTGTGTGGTATAGACCATCAAACCGAACAACTTTTTCATGGCACTAACATCTTAATCGCGAAAAAATAATCAGCCGTCCCATACATTTGCGTCGAGTAGGTTTTCTGGAGGATTGAAGTTTTCTATGGGACAGTTGAATTTTTTTTCGCGATTACGCTGTTGCTTGGTCCCATGGAGAAAGTTGTTCGGTTTGATGTTCCCTGAAAGACGAGGATGTAAAACGACACGTGTAAAGGCTCTTACAGACAGGGGCGATATCGCGTCGCGACGCGATATATTACGATATTATATCCGTAGAACATGGAATCGCGCGCGACCATACACACAGGAGCGACGCGATATCGCCTCTGTCTGTAAGAGCCTTAAGGCGCAGATTTCCTGAAAACGATCAAAAAGGTGGTTTTTTAAAGCTGTGTATCTCATAATCCTTAAATAATTTTGACATGTAAAAAAAATATGATATTTTCAAGTCCTTTTCGCATACAGTGATGGAAGCCAAAACTTAATTAAACATACTTTACTGCACCAAAAAAAACTTTAAACATACCTCTTAATAATCTTTAAAAGCTGTTTATCCCTTCATTAGCAATTATAATTATAATTTAAAACATACCATGAAATGTCAAATTCCAAACTGCATCCAGTGATGGATTACTTTTTATTAAATAGTTAATTTCTAATTTTATACGATTTTATTTGCACTTTTACGACATAATTCCGGTGCGCGTGAGAATCTTCTATCTCGTGCGTCAAACTAGACAGCCATAAAGCCATTTCACTTACACACCGAGCTAAACCAAGCTTGGAACCAGGGCCTTAATACGAGTCGTACCCAACAGTCAGTTTCAGTAATATTATTTTTTGAGTAGCCGCCATTACTGTCAATCTTCGACACTCGTAATTTTGGATGATTAGAGAGATCTCTTGGCTAGTTGGTTCCCTAGGTTTCACGTTTCCACTTATAACACCTTTTTTAATGATAACTCCTTCCATCGTTTTCGGTTCATTCCATAACAAAATATATTTGAATTTCTGTAAATGGAAAAGTTGCTGTTTTACAATTATTTCACAACAAAAATACACAAAACTTTCTACCATAAACAGTCTATAAAAAAATGTCTCTATAAATAATTTAACCGTAAATTTTCAATAAGTAAAAAGTAAAAAACGCGGTTAGCCACAAACACCTGTCTAACTTTAACTAATGCTGTAACTAAAGGTGCATTTGAACCGGTCCGACATGAATCACTCGGTTTAGTGGGCAGACGGCTTTATTGTTTATTTATATTATTTCTTATTAACAGTTTGTATGTTAATTTGTAAGCTGATTAGGAATGATATACGGTGGATTAGTTGATTATTGAAAATGTGTAGGTAGGCTTAATAAGAAAGCAAGGCAAATCTACATGCTGAAGCTAATAAGAATGAAGAAAAACATAGCAACTTGAACGAATGGCGACTTAAAGAGCATGGCAATACAGTTGATTTCAGGAAATTTAACTATAAGTACATAACGGAATTAACTTTTTAAATCGTATTGCATGTTATTTCTGAGGAGCTGATGTAAATTTAAATAGTAATGATTTTATGATTTGTGTTGGGAACACTTTCCTTTATACCTGACTACATGAGGCCTCTAGGGATAAACCTTTAGATTATACATTTAAGTTTGAAATCCCCGCTACAAATTAAAATCTTGTTACATAGAAAACGGATTTGATAATAATATTTAAGGCCCACATCCACCAAAAATTACTAGCTACAATTAAATTTTAAAACATCGTTCTATTTCTATCTATAATTTGAAGACGACGGAGACAGAACTATGTTTCAAATACCTTTATCGTTAAATGCATTAATACCGTTTACATTCAGCCATTGCCATTACAATTCGCGCTGCCGGAAATATTTCCCTAAACATTGCTGTGGCAATAAGGGAAATGAGTGGAACGGGAGTGATATGTAGGTTCGAATGACGTTTTTGCGAAGGTTTGCCATTTCTAAAAATTTAGCGAGTGGTACGCCAGTTCGAAAACTCATTAAATCGAAAACCGCTATATCGAATGACGTTATCGCGAAGGTCACCATTTCGAAAATTTTTTCGAGCAGTACGCCAGTTCGGAAGTCATGATATCCAAGTCCAATGTTGAGTTAATTTGTCTTTCTTTTTTTTTTCAAACCAAATCAAAAGACCATGCTCTCTGTGTCTCGTCTAATTGGGGTCGTGAGTTCGGGTCGTGGGGCTTTCGGGGCCGGGACCGCGGTCCCAGATTCCACCTTTATTATTTTTGAGTAGTATTTTGGGACCACAAATAAAATAAACAAAGTCATGTCTTGGGAAAGTACTGTCAACCCAAAAATTTAGAAGTTATACAAATAAAATCATCATCATCATCGGATAACTATTTTTATAAAACGAAAGACACTCTTCAGCATAACCTTTTTCCAACATATTATTTATGAAAACGCAGTAACTCTTTTTAAAATTGGCGTCACGTGCCATACGTTTTTATAAACCTAAAAGTCTTTTTATGAGGGTAGCTGTCAGGTAAGTACTTCTGGAATGTCGTTACGTCACAATAGACCAACTTCGAACCTACCCGATGGAAAACGCTTAGCTGTAGATTCTAATATTTCTAGAGCATACTCAACCTGCTTGGAACACGTATTTTGTTAACTGTACTTTAACTTCTGTTTTCTTGTGGTCCCAAAATACTACTCTAAAATAATAAAGGTGGAATCTGGGACCGCGGTCCTGGTCCCGAAAGCCCCACGACCCGTGAGTTCGATTGTCAGACAAATTAACTCAACATCGGATTTCGAACTGGCGTACTGCTCGCAAAATTTTTCGAAATGGCGACCTTCGCTATAACGTCATTCGATATAGCGGTTTTCGATTTAATGAGTTTTCGAACTGGCGTACCACTCGCAAAATTTTTCGAAATGGCGACCTTCGCAAAAACGTCATTCGAACCTAAATATCACTCCCGAGTAGAACCCACTTTAGGGATCGCTGCTTTGCGTAATGACTATAACAAAGTTATATACAGCAGTGATAATAAAACTACACCCAAGTTTTTTCACATAACGCCGGAAGCTATAGATCAATAAAATTATCCAGCTATAATCGTGATGGGAATATTTATCACCATTCGACATGACATAATAACATGATAGTCGTCGTAAACGTGGATTGGTAACACCCTCGACTTCGAACCGAAAGCTTTTCCTTATTTTATTGGAAAGAAAGAAAGAAAGAAAAGAAAGAAAAAGTATTTATTGTGAGAAGATTCCAGTACCATATGATCATGATAATACAGCCATAGATACAATCCTAGAAAAGGATATTATAGTGGTATCCGAACTAATATTATAAATGCCAATGGGTCTTTGTTTGTTTGTTACGCTTTCACGCTAAAATGGCTGAACGGATTTGGATGAAATTTGGCACATAGGTAGACCATGACCTGCAAAAGAACATAGGCTACTTTTCATCCTGGATCGCAGACAAAGTCGCGGGCAACAGCTAGTTTGTAATAACTTAATTTTTAATAGAGTCTATGGAGTTTCTTGGCTGTTCTTCTCTATCGAGACTAGCGTGAACCTTTTGACTAACTGACTCCTTGGTAATTCAAAAGATTATTAAACTATTTACAGCCGTATTTGACTTGGAAGACAAGGAAGTTTGGCAATTATTTCTTCTGCACGTGTGGCTTCCCTGGTACCTCATTAACGGCATTACTATGACATGTCTATTAACTTCTCCCAAATTAGGACGTTTGTTTTCACTTTATTTTATTTTACATCTTTCTTGACATAATTTAGTGACATTATTTTACATTTACTATTCTATCTAATTTTCAACTATTTATTAAAGGCTTTTGTGGACAGAATATTTCAGATTTGTTACAGTTGTAATGGAATCATGTCATTTGGTTTAAATGGGTTTTTATTTTTAACTTTTACATACCTTGATTATTTTATATTTTGTGAACGTGCGAACGTTGCAGGCTTAACGTAGATTTGTAGAACATTTTCTATTTTGTTAAGTACGGGGTTGGTACTTGTTGGCAGTGCTACATTGTCCTCCCATAACACCACTGTAATTTGAAAACATTGTAAAAGCTAATTATTTTTAAAAGAGTAACCGTGGAGTTTCTAGTCGGCTCTTCTACATACGAAACGACTAATTGGAATCTTCCACCTAGCTTCTGACGTTTCATAAGTGCATAAGGTTTATGTGAAATAAAATATTTTGATTTGATTTGGAACTTCAGTTATCAACGTAACACCCAACTGTTAGGATATTATATTTTATTTTATTTATTAATTAGGTGTAAGTAGTTATTTATGAACATTTAGTTTTAATTCTGAATGAACCTAGTTTAATACTTATAAACCTTCCCTCTGTTATGAAATCATTAATGATAATAATAATAATAATAATAATAAAAAGCTTTATTAATTCCACACAAAATAGAAAACAATAAAAAATAAAAAATAACATTAAATATTATTAAAAATAAATTCAACAAATAAAATTAAACTGGTTCCGAATTACTTAAAAATTATTGAATTAAAGATTTCAATCATGCATTCAAATAAATTAATTGATTAATTTCGATTAGGTACAATAAAATAATTATGATTAAAATAAAATAACATTAGTGTGTGGACCCCCTTCGGGTAAAAGCCTCCTCCAAAGAATTCCACTTTTCTCTATCTGTCGCGGTGTCCAGCCAGTCTCGCCCAGCGTTCGCAATAATCTCGTCCTGCCATCGGGCGCATGGCCGGCCTCTGTTTCTGGTACCTGGTGGACCTTCCCATTTAGTTGTCCTGATTGTCCAACGATCATCAGAATACCTTGCAACATGGCCTGCCCACCTCCATTTCAGGCTTTTCGAAAAAATGAGAGCATCTGTGACATTAGTTCTGTTGCGGATATCTGTGTTTCTTACTCTATCACTCAGCTTGATACTTAAGCAACTTCTCTCCATAGATCTCTGTGTGGTTTGAATCTTATTTCTCGCCTTGTTATCATATATCCAGGTCTGGCAACCATAAGTGAGACATGGCAAAATAGCAGAGTCTAGTACCGTCTTTTTCATTGTGATCGGAAGTTGTGATTTGAATATCTCTTTATGAGCCCAATATTTTTTCCAGGTAATAGCTATCCTTCGGTCTATTTCTTCAATGTTCCTATTTTTCTTGAAGGAGATTTGCTTGCCCAGATATATATACTCCTGCACGTATTCGAGCGGTATGCTATTAACCAAGATAGGCGTCATCACGTTGTTGGACATGACTTTTGTTTTGTTAAGATTCATCTCTAAACCCACATATTCGCTCGCTGCTTGTAATTCGTTGACCATGATATTGAGTTCCAAAGGATTTTCGGATAATACGACAATGTCATCCGCAAAACGTAAATGGCTTAGATGTTTTCCATTTACATGAATGCCCCTCTCTGACCATGGAAGATCCTCCATTATATTCTGTAGAACTGCTATGAACAATTTAGGTGAAATAGGGTCACCTTGTCGGACTCCTCTATTAATGTTGATTTTAGCTCCGACTCTGTCCAGCCTAACTCGACTTGTACTATTTGAGTAGATATTTTTGATAATATTTATATATTTAGAATTCACAGATTGTTTATTAAGTGCCTCCCAAATACTATTATGCGAGATAGAATCAAAAGCTTTTTTATAGTCAATAAAAGCTATGTAGAGTGGTTTTCGATATTCCAGATATTTCTCGATGACTTGATCTAAAACATGTATATGATCTGTAGTGCTGAATCCCTTTCTAAAACCTGCCTGTTCCATAGGTTGGAATGTGTCTAATTCCGAAGATATTCTCTCGAGTAGGCACGATGAAAATAACTTATAAAAGCAGGACATAAGGCTTATCGGACGGTAATTACCTATGTCTGCTGGGTCGCCTTTTTTATATAGTAAAATTATTTCAGATTCAGACCACTGTTGAGGCACCACTTCTTCATCTAGGATCTTGTTGAATAATAGTGTAAGAGGGGTTACTAGAAGAGCTCTGGCAAGTTTTATACATTCGTTCGCAATGCCGTCTGGCCCCGGACTTCTTTCTGATTTTAATTTTAGTATTTGTTTATGGATTTCATGTTCGCAAAACATTTGTACAGTTGACATATTCTTCGGATGGTTTGACTTTTGTATGTTTTGTATTGAGTTTGGTCGACTATACAAGCTTGCGTAAAAACCCGTTGCTATATTTATAATTTCATTACGTGATTTACTATTTGTTGACCCATGATGAAGAGATGGGATCCATGTTTTTGTTCTGTCCAGCTCTTTGAATGCTTTTTTGGCTGATCTTGTGCTCTCTAAGTGCTTTTTCAAAGTGTCAATTCTGTGTGTTTCATAACATTGTTTTATTTCTTTATTTGTTTGTTTATAAAGGTTTTTCAAGTCTTCTCTGTCTTTTTTGGTAAGATTTGGTTTGTTTTGTAGGGCACTTCTTGTTTTCATCAATTCAATAGCCTTATGTGTTAAAATTGTTCGTTTCTTGAAACTTGATTTGTCTTTTAAGCTTGATTTTAATGCACTTTCTATCATCTGGTAATATTCATTGGCTGTATATTTTTCATGTGTTTCTAGTAAGTTAGGTATGTGTTCACTTAGACTTTTTATGTACATTTCACGATCTTCCGAATTCTTTAGTGTGTTTGTGTTGCCGGTGAAATTTCGTCTACTCTTTCTTATTGCTCTCAGGTTAAGAGTCGCTCTTAGTAGTCTGTGATCTGTGCCAAAGGATAAAGAATTTAGCACCTCAAATTTTGAAAATAAATGCGGCTTGGAAGTTGTTATATAATCGATTTCATTTCTTGTCTTTTTGTCGGGTGAAATCCATGTCCATCTTTTCTCTTGTTTTGATTTAAACATAGTATTTATTATTTTAAGATTATGTTCATGTGCGTACTGAATGAGTCTTTCTCCTCGTTGGCTTCTCTTACCATAACCGTATTTACCCATCACTTTGCGCTCATAAGTTTTAGGTTTCCCAATTTGTGCGTTGAAGTCACCCATAGATATAATGTACTGGGTAGATATCATATCATGTGCTTTTTCAAGATCCTTATAAAACAGCTGTATTTCGACTTCTGCAGAGCACTCAGTTGGCGCATATGCTTGGATAATCGCGAAATGTAAGTTTTCTAGTTTTATTTCTAACAAACAAACTCTCTCCGATATTCCAGTAAAGTTTAATATATTTTCTTTATATCCTTTTTTAACCAAAAAACCGACGCCATATTGACCTTTTGTTTGTCCAAAATGGTATATAATATATTCCTCATCTTCTATTATATTTTCTCCCTGACGTCGGACTTCGCATAGTCCTACTATATCGTGGTTTATGTTACGAAGAGCTGTCTTCAATTCTAGTAGTTTATAAGGTGTGCTTAACGATTTAACATTCAAAGTGCATATATTTATTGTTTTTTTCTCTCTCGTCTTCATTATCTTCTTTGGAGGGTTGTGGTCTGTCTCTCCCGCGGTGACCAGCCGTAGTGGGAGTGTCGAGGATTGGAGAAGAAGGAGGTCACTATCTAATTGCTATTTTCCATTATCAGAGTTAGGTGGTGCCTGTACTGTTGCTGGTAAATGTGTTACATACGATAATATTGATTGAGTTTTAGTCTTCTTCGGGGTTTGATAACTTTTTTCGCCTTTTGTAGGTGAGTATGTAGTAGTAAGTGACCTCTTTTCCCCACGTGCGTTGTATTTCTCTGGAGCCCCAGTTTTAGCGGTAGGTTTGATTTTATCATTTTTATTTTCTAAGATTATTAATTTATCATATTTAAGGATTACTTTATTTCCCTTTTCTTTCTCGAGTTTTGCCTGGTCCATCAGTTCAGCTCTTTTTTCCAGTATACGTTTAGGATAATCTTGTTTCATATAATAGGCACAGTTTTCTAACTTTTTCTTGTTTTTTAAGGCCATAATTTTCATACCCAACGTAGTGAAAGTTAAAACTATGGGACGTACTTTGCCTTCCGCTTTTTTGCCTCTTCTTTGGACTGCCTCTATGTCATTTGGTATACAGCTGATTTCCAGATTATTAGTCATTATTCCCAGTATCTTATCCTGGAGATCAAAATAGCTCCTCTCAGTTTCTTCAACTCCGAACAAGACTATGTTTTTCTTCCTCATTTCTTTTTCTATGTAGTCTAAACGAGAATTATGGCTTTCTAGTTTCGATTGTATGTCTTCGTTTTCTAGATAAAGTTGTTGAAATTTGTAATTCATGTTTTCATTTATTTCGTTAACAATACTTTTGCTATTTGATTTTATTTCTTCCTTTTGTTCGGCAATTTCGTTCTTCAAATCTTGTAGCATTTTCTTAATTTCGTCCATAATAATGATAGCGCCGAGATGAGTAATCGAGCTTGTTATTGATTTTAAAAGGTTCGGTTGATCGACGCTAGATGGCGCCACTGATCTAGTATAGCTTTTTAATGCTTGGTAAGTATATCTCTGTAGATCGCTAACCAACTATCAACTAAACCACAGCTAACACGAGCACTGCGACGCCCTTTACTTACAATATTCTAAATTAATAAATTAATTTAGAAAAATAATAAACTAGTTGCTGAATTCGAACTCAATCCTCCATGTGGTTGCACTTGTAAATGGTGCAAACAGTAGCCACTCGGCCGGACGCTCATTAACTATGTTGTTTAAAAATTGGTCTTCGCTTTTCGCAAATTTTGCGTCACAAATCAGTCACGATTTTGATAATTTTGAATTGACGGTACATTAAAAAAAAAATTGTTTGGAATTTTATAACTTTTGGAATATCACTGTTTTTGTTTGTTAACGAGTTTGTATTATGCTACCGTAATGTTATTTAATGAGTTTTGAGTACTGTTATTTATAAAACACTGTAATATCACTGATTTGTCCTTTTTCGAGATGATGTTACGCTTGTATTTTTGAATGTTTATAACTTTTTAGTTTGTGGGAATAGTCACTGAACAACAATGTCACTTGCTTATTGAGGGTCACTTTCACTGATTAACATATTTATAACTTTGGATTACGAAATTAACTATTTTTTTGAATATAAAATATAACGGAGCTGAATTGTACTGTGGGCGACCAGTGTTGCCATCATTAATGATACAAGTAAATAATAAATTTAAAAAAAACCGACGTGATAGTTATAGCAAATATGCCTGCAATAAAAATAAATTGGCCGTAATTACGCCATTTATCGAATAAATACCAAGCAACATCGGAATCAAATCAAAAACAACCACTATAGAAAATAAACTGGCAGTAACGCAGCTTGATCTAAATAAAGAAATAATAAAGTTGATCTAAAAAAAGAAAAAAAATATTTCAAGCTTCAAAAATCCATACTAATATTATAAATTCGAAAGTAACTCTGTCTGTCTGTCTGTCTGTCTGTCTGTCTGTCTGTTACCTTTTCACGCCTAAACCACTGAACCGATTTCGATAAAATTTGGCAAGGCAATAGATGGTATCCAGGGGACGGACATAGGCTACTTTTTTTTTCAAAAATAATCCTAGGGGGCGTGATATAGGGGATGAAAGTTTGTATGGGAAACTCAGTATTTCTTAAGTTAGGGATGTGAAAATTAAAATGTATGTTTTTGATAGGAAATAAAGAAATATGCGGTTCAGCGTTTTTGAAAAATCATCCCCTAAGGGGGTTAAATAGGGGTTGATTTTAAAATTTACAAAACTGCACGGATTTCGACGAAATTTTGCAAGGCTTTTATATAGTATCCTGGGGAAGGACATAGGCTACTTTGGGAAACCCAGAACCAAACAGATTTCGATAAAATTTGGCAAGGCTATAGACGGTATCTTGGGGACGGACATAGGCTACTTTTTTTTACAAAAATAATCCTACAGGGGGTGATATAGGGGATGAAAGTTTGTATAGGGGATGAAAGTTTGTATGGGAAACTCAGTATTTCTTAAGTTAGGGATGTGAAAATTAAAATGTATGTTTTTGATAGGAAATAAAGAAATATGCGCTTCAGGGTTTTTGAAAAATCATCCCCTAAGGGGGTAAAATAGGGGTTGATTTTAAAATTTACAAAACTGCACGGATTTCGATAAAATTTGGCAAGGCTTTATATAGTATCCAGGGGAAGGACATAGGCTACTTTTTGTCTTAAAAAATAATCCTACGGGGGGTGATATAGGGGATGAAAGTTTGTATGGGAACTCAGTATTTCTAAAGTTAGGAATGTGAAAATTAAAATGTATGCTTTTGATAGGAAATAAAGAAATATGCGGTTCAGCGTTTTTGAAAAATCATCCCCTAAGGGGGTAAAATAGGGGTTGATTTTAAAATTTACAAAACTGCACGGATTTCGACAAAATTTTGCAAGGCTGTATATAGCATACTGGGAAAGGACATAGGATACTTTCAAAAACAATACTACAGTGGTGATATAGGTGATGAAAGTTTGTAAGGGAAACCCAGTATTTCTTAAGTTAGGGATATGAAAATTCAAATTTATGCTTTTGGTAGGAAATAAAGAAATATATGGTACAGCGTTTTTGAAAAATCGTCCCCTAAGGGGTACAATAGGGGTTGACAAATGTTTGTGTACCTACCTATTTTTAAGAGATTTAAGGGATTGGAAATGTAGTCATAGTTCGAATCTTGAGGTAACATTTAGTCTTTATTTCATTCGACATTTTTTCGAGGAAATTATTTGAACGAGTGGACATTCGAACAAAAGTTATTTGTTATTAGAGCGTGGCGGGCATAATAAATTTTAAGTAATTAACAAAGTCCCCCCGCCGCGTAATTCTGTCTGTTTGAATGCGATAATGTCAACAAGTACCGAACGGATTTTCATACGGTTTTCTCCAATGAACGGAGTGATTCAGAGTAATTCATTATGGTTTTGTGTAAATTGGCTGAAATATGACGACGACTGTTGAAGATGTCGGAAAAAATCATGCCGACTGGTAGCTTTATGCCTACTATACACGGTAACGATATATCGTAGCGATTTGAGTTTGCATAGTTATATCGGACGGCCCTATGTTTTCCACATGAACGTTCCCATGGGATATTTTCAAACATCCACGCGGGTGAAGCCGCGGGCAAAAGCTAGTTCTTCTATAAAGTTTATGTATTTAAACTGTACTCCCACATAAATTCCAGGTAACAATGCTTACTAAACATTCTCAATTGGAAAGCATTACTCCGAATCATCTCCACTCGAATATTTTGACGTGTCAATAGCCATGGGAAGATATGAAGACTCTTTGGTAGTACCATTGTAAAATAGGGCCAACTACCTGCCTTGAACTTCAATGGATCAAATCCCATTACCAATGTTGGCATGTGATCTACATTGATAGTTTAGTGGGGACTACTGTAGATGTCTTGTTTGAGAATGCAGCAATGGACAGTGATGTTTGGCCAACGTTGGCGTGGTTTATTTTTTTTTGGCGTATGATTGTGCCTTTTATTGAGAGGTACGAGCATGTTTTTAAAAACCAATTATGTTGTAAAGGTGTTTGGAAGTGTAAAGAAATGTGGTCCGATTTTTTTTGGGGGAGATTCTGTTCGATATTTTTTTGGGTATCGATTTTAAACAATCATCCTTGATTCTGTGGTAAAAGGTGGCAAAAACGCATTGATAGTTTATATTGAAGAACCCAATCTCTGTATCAAAAACCTTTCAAAATATTGTTGTAAACAGAGATACAAAAAGTTTACCTTAAAAAATCTTAATACCGTATCGACGTAAATATTATTTTACGAGGTAATAACAATTTTAAGTACTTTGATACCTTTAAAAACCTGTTAAGTTGAAACGAAAATCATAAAGTACTTAGTAACGAGCTACTAATCCATCAACTTACACATTAAAATTTGTAAGATCGTATTAAAAAAACATTTTAAGACATTTTATTTTCCTCCTGTATAAAATTGGAATCAAAAATACTTTAAACTTTATTATTCTTTATTCTTTAACGCCCACTGCAGCTTAAAGTAACCCGTAAACGTTCCTCTTCCCACTTGGCAAGAACTTGACCTTTTCAGTGTTCAGCTGGATTATAATGTCAAAAAAATCGGCCAAGTGCGGGTCGGACCACGCACAATAGGGTTCCGTAGTTGTGATGAATTAATCCCAATAACAAACATAACATCGGAGTTAGTAAACATGTTCTCCTATACAAGGTGTAAAATAAATAACCCACAACCTCTTAAGGGGTCATTGTACTCATCATTATGAACAACTTTTACTATGGGACCAAACCTGAAATCGCGAAAAAAAAATCAGCTGTTCAGTACATTTTGACGAATTAAGGCTCTTACAGACAGAGGCGATATCGCGGTCGCGACGCGATATTTCGATATTATATCCGTAGAAAAATATCGCATCGCGACGCGATATCGCCTCTGTCTGTAAGAGCCTTTATGCGAACATAAATGTATTGAACAGCTGATTTTTTTTTCGCGATTCAGCGAAAATTTTTTTTTGTAATGTGTTTGTTTTTCGATGTCGAGTTTTTTTACACCTAATATATTCCAACTGCAAATTTAAGTTTGTATGCATAATATTGACAGATTTACCATGTTATTTTAAGACCATAAACTACTTATAGGTTTTCATGTAATCTATAGAACTATTTTCTGTATTTTTTTCATAATTTTAAGATCTGTAGTTTCGGAGATATGGGGGGAATGGTGAATTTTCGTCTATATTCTTAAATAACTTCAAAACTATTAATTTTAAAATTATAAAAAGAAATAATTGAGACTCTCACATTCATCATTTGATATGTCACACGGGACGCCACAGTTAGCAACACTTTTTTTTTAGATTTTCATATTTGCCCGCAAAAGTGACTTCCATATTCAAAATTCATTTATTTACGTTACACGTCCGCATTTGGGTCTCAGAAATTCATAATATGTGTACCAAATTTCAACTTAATAGCTTCATTAGATTCGGCGCAAATTGGCTGGACAGACAGACAGACACACGAGTGATCTTTTAAGGGTTCCGTTTTATCCTTTTGAGGTACGGAACCCTAAAAAAGTAGGAGTAAGTCTCGAAAATCAGATAACTGGCCAAAAACTTTGCAACTAGCAACATAGCCTGCGTGCTAAGCCAGTCCTAATTTTTTATATATAAAATGATACTCGGGGAACTATTTCAATACTATTTGTAAGCAGCCAGATCAATTGTAGCGGTCAAACATCCCCAGACACAGTTAATCCCTCAAGTGTCGAATGGGGTGCATTCGACACTTGAGGGATTACTTATGTGTGCATAAGAAAAACCCTTTTTTTGTTAGGTATATAAGCTTATATCACATATATATAAATGTAAAAAAACATCATCCGATGGAAAACCAATAATCATCATTAGTTGTGAACCTATGGAGTTCGCAGCTAACTCCCCCTCCCCCCCCCCCCCCGCGTGTCAAATGCACCCCAAGTGTGCAAAAGGACAAAACTTTACATAATAGGTATATAAGCTTAGATCACATATATATAAATGTAAAAAAACATCATCCGATGGAAAACATATCATCATCAGTAGTTGTGAACCTATGGGGTTCGCAACTAACCCCCAACCCTCCCCACTTGCTGGGGTTTAGGGTCTAAAATTAGCCAAACTCAGACACTTGAGGGGTTAATTGTGTCTGGGGGGTGTTTGACAGACAAGGCTGGGGCCAACGAGTGCTACTTCGAAAGGCTAGGCTGTTAGCTAATTTATTAATCTAGTTAGCTGCGACATGTCACGCATGGGATAAATAAACCGGTTTGACCTGAAATCGGGCTTGGCCGGTAACACTTACAAGAATGAAGTAAGTTTTAGCCACCATGAAGGAATACCGTTTGTGCCCCCAACAACTGTTTGGGGCCCTATTACGTCATTTAAGCTGATATCAGATGCTTCACACCAGTGAATGTTCATTTATGTTTGAAAAAAATTACATAATAATGAACTTTTTCCTTTTATTCATTTCCCGACCATTCGGAGCGCGAGTGAAGATGCGGAGTGCCGCAGTCCAACATCACTGGATTGGTTCACTAATGATTATTTTTTTCACTTTAATCATTTTGAGTGTTCAGACGTTTCACTTTGAGTGAAGGCCGAAAAAAGACAAAAAAAAACATAAAATTAAGCGTCTGATACCTATTCGCTTTTGCTCTAGAGCCTTTAACGTCGAAACGAAAAGGTCTGCGGAACTTCAGAAGTTACAATTAAACAATAATAAAGGCTACTTCAAACAGGCGCGATTATATCGCGTGTCGCACTAGTTTGTAGTAGCCTTTACATTCTAAGTTTAAACTCATCTTCAATTTAATCCGCAGTGCATTTTTATTTCTCCTACCTCGACCAGCTAAACGACATCTATTTCGATCCACTAAAATTCCAGTAAAGAATAAAACACTCGATCAGTGCGACATTTCGAGACAATGGCAACACGATAACTCACTATACAACCAAGTTCTGTGATAAAAGAACAAAATTCTCCAACCAGGAGCCATTTGAATTACGACCTTGTGGCAATAAGATAAGGTGCACAGTAACAGTAAACTCAAAGTGGTGAGGATTATTCCCCCGTCACGCGATCACCTGATTGGTGGAACAAAAATAACATTATTAGACATGGAGCCACGCTCGAAATTACGATCACGATGTGTTCAATCATATTACTATTATGATAATAAATTTTAGGGTGTGCGTGAGCGTTTGTAGGTTATTCAGGAGGCTTTTTGGCGGATGATTGGTCCCGTACACCCGCTTCTTAAAAAATATCCTGATTGAGACTGGGACACAGATTAATACAGATGGGACACTCCGCAGTTTAGGTATGAAGCTACAAGCACACGGCGGGCCCCGTCCACGGGGCTAATTCAGTAGAACTGCCGCGCGCCGAAGGTATAGGAGTTACGCGTTAGAAAGAGAGGCAATGTGTAGGTGAATATAACTGTAGGTAATTAGCGTTCTGCGAACTGAATTGTACTTTAATATGTCGTTCCAAGAGTCGCTTTTTATTTAAATGATTTTGCGGAGTGTCCCATCTGTATTAATCTGTGACTGGGATAAGTTTATGCGAGAATGTAAAAAAATGCATGTCACAGAAACTCTGTGGAATACTGACTCTTACAACCATTATAAAGTTTATTATTCATAAAAACTTTTAACAAAAAAAAAAACCAACTTCCAAAAATCACTACAAAGGATTTCGGAAGTCATACGCAAACATAAAAAAAAAAAAAAAAAATTGAGGACCTCCTCCTTTTTTAGAAGTCGGTTAAAAATAATTACTGTAGTTACTAAAGTGCACTAACTACGGAGTCTTTTGAGCTTAGTATTTTTTTTAATATTGCAAACTTGAGAACCTGCTCCTTTTTTTTCGTCGGTTAAAAATGATTTTTTTTGAGATAGCACGTTTTTCTCGCAAACAGAATGAGTTTTATTTTTAATTTTTGCAATATTAAAAAAAAACTATGCTCAAACGAGTCCGTTATTATTGCACCTTAATAACTACAGTAATTATTTTTACATAATAAACTACAAAATGGTTGTAATAATTAATTATAACTCAAATTGGTCCATTTAAAATTTAGTAATAATGCTTTAGTAATTTTTTCAATAATACTATTTTTTCAGGTAGTGGTAATAGAATTTGTGTGGGGTAGGTACCACAACTAAAAAGTGGTACCACAACTTTTTCACAAAAAAATACAACCGATTTCCAAAACAACAATAAAAAGTGAAAAATAACTTTAATTTCGGAAGTCGGTGGCAAAAAATGAAAATACATTTAACCAGAAACCGACTTCCGAAATTAAAGTTATTTTTCACTTTTAGTGTTGTTCTTGGAAGTCGGTTGTATTTTTTTACAGGAAGCGATACGTAAACTTTAATAAAATTATGACAAGCACATTAATGTGTTTTACGTATAATAATATACTTTTAAAAAATACACAAAAGGATTATACAATCGAATATTAAAATATCGAATAATAACAAAAAACACTTTTTTCCGAAATGTCACGTATTTGTCGCATAGAGGAATATAAAATACATATACATAAATATATATTTGTATTTATAGGTATGTATATAAATACATATAAATACAAATACATAAATACATCACGTTAAGGCTGAATTATTCTAAAAGGCATAGAAAAGACTAAATTAATTAAGTATCTAATGTTCAATAAACCGTAATCTTATGGCAATATTTACCAGCTTTTGCCCGCGGCTTCGTCCGTTTAGATGTCGGAAAATGTCCCACGGAAACGTACTACCGGGAAATCCTTGTTCCTTGTCTACATTATAAAGGGAACTTCGGTACAAACTTTCTGGCTGGGCGTTGATGAGTCAGTCAGTCAGTCAGGGCTTCTCTTTTTATTTATACAGACATATTACCCAACAATTGATTGCCCCATTTTCGTTTAAATTACGGTAGTAATTAATAACACACCGGATATCGACCTATTTCCATTCAGCCGTACACTGAAATAACTATTAACAGTACAATTAGGGAAAAGAGCTTGTCATTTTTAATATTGCGGTAAAGATGACATAGTTTTGCCTCAGAACTCCACCATACCTATGTCCCATTTACTATATAATTCAGGTCATCATTACATGGAACACAACATAATTATTGAGCTCATAGCGACAAAATACTTCTCATTTTGTAAACTTTATAAGCCTTTTTAAATAAATTACAGGTTGTAAGACATACAATACACAGAAATCCAGACCACTTAATGAATGTTGGATATCCTTTTTAAGAAGTTTAAAATAAGAACGTAATAACTAATAAGTATATGACAGCTGTCAGTCGACGAACCAAGTATGAATGCAAAAATCCGTTTCCAAGTTAATAATACCTGAGTTGGTAAGTATAGTCTGGCAAAAAAGTCTAGAAAAGGAACTAATTTTTAATCTTTGTCAGTGTTGTCTGAATCCGTGTTTTATCAGGCAACAAATGTGCATAGCAACGATTAGATTTATTTAAAACTAACAATAAATATAAATAGTTATGTCAGAAAATATGAAAATCACAAGATTTCAGATACACCACTTTCAACGACTGATTTCAGCAAATAACCCTGTCTAGTACATTCTTGTTCAAAGTTGACTCAAAATAAAGATATAATTTTTTACAGCCATCATCTCGTTGAATCAGGAAAAATATCATAAAAAAATTATAACTCGGAAACTACAAAAAATCGTAGAACATAATATGAGGGTTAAATCGATAGGTATGTATGGTACTCTGCTATCAGCTCGCACTGGCTTGACACCTTACCCCTCAAGTGTCTGAGTTTGGCTAATTTTAGACCCAAAACCCAGCGAGTGGGGAGGGTTGGGGTTAGTTGCGAACACCGTAAGTTCACAATTACTGATGATGATATGTTTTCCATCGGATGATGGTTTTCCTTATGCACACACGGGTGTGCATTCGACACTTGAGGGGTTAAAAGAAACATCCTGTATAATCGAAGTGTGATCAGTGATCTTGAACTCGAATTACAAGTTCAGTGATAAGTTAACGTTCCAATTACGTGATGTTTATACAAAATACCATCAAATATTGACAATTCCAGCAAGAATAAATAATCAAGATAAGTACCTACTACTGAACACATATTTCTACCTGAATAAAGAAAGACGGAATGGTGCGGAAACAAAATCTGCAGCTCTATTTCCGCCCAGAAAATTGTTGTTCCGTTGCTTTTGTGAAACAAAAACTAAACATACCTAGTTGCCATGGTTACAAATATAGAGCATTTGATAAAGGCCGACGTGATTACATAATTATTATTGTTCCCAGTAGGATTTAATTTGAAATCAAATCGTCTGATCACGTGTGTAGTACTTATTGCAGATTTATTCTCGTATTAGACATTTTATGATGTCAGATGATTTTTAACCGACGTAAAAAAGTAGGAGGTTCTCAAGTCGACACGTTTATATATCTTTTTTATGCTTTTTACAGAGTAGTCCGATTTGATTTCTTTTTAGGGTTCCGTACCTCAAAAGGAAAAAACGGAACCCTTATAGGATCACTTGTTTGTCCGTCTGTCTGTCTGTCAGTCTGTCAAGACCCTTTTTCTCAGGAACGCGTGGAGGTATCAAGTTGAAATTAATACCAAATACGTAGATCTATGTCCCTTGGAGTCCTGAAAAAATCAACCTTCTAAGTCAACGCAATAAAAAAATACGGCCATTTATGTGACATATTTTGATGCTCGCAAGTAAATCAAAACCTATAGGGTACTTCCCGTTGACCTAGAATCATGTAATTTGGTAAGAAGCAAGGTCATACAACACAAATAAAGGAAAAAGTCCGAAAATTGTTAATTTGTAATTCTATCACATAAAAAAATGTTCAAGTCTGTCAGTCTGTCAAGACCATTTTTCTCAAGGACGCGTGGAGATATCACGTTGAAATTAATATTAAATACGTAAGTCTATTGTCCCTTAGGCCGTGCGCTGCGTTAGGCGTGCGCACGGCGCGGGCGCCCGCGTGGCGTGCTATTTTCATGTAATCTCATAGATCAGAGCAGCGCAGCACACATGAGATTACATGAAAACAGCACGCCACGCGGGCGCCCGCGCCGTGCGCACGCCTAACGCAGCGCACGGCCTTTAGAGTCCTAACAAAATCAGGCGTCTAAGTCAACGCAATAAAAAAATACGGCCATTTTGCGACACATTTTGATACTCGCAACTGTCGCAAGTAAATCAAAACATATAGTACTTCCCGTTGACCTAGAATAATTAAATTTGGCAAGAAGCAAGGTCCCCCAGCACAAGTAAAGGAAAAAGTCCGAAAATTGTGAATTTGTAATTTTTTGACATAAAAAAATTTTTTTTGCTATCCAATGTTAAGTTTGTTTTTGGGATAAATTCTTTTCAACTACGGAACCCTTCATTGTGCGTGGTCCGACACGCACTTGGCCGGTTTTTTTTTTTGTTCTATTCGAGAGAGTATACCTCAAAGTTGGTCCCATATAAAATTTATTAACATTGCTTGGGCAGTTTTTGAGTTAGCTTCAATAATACGTATTTTTTACCCGCTTTTTAGTATGTGGATGATGTTATAATTTTTTTTTGCTAGTACCACAACTAAAAATTTAAAAATAAAAACTTTTTACAAAAAAAATACAACCGACTTCCAAAAACACTACAACACTACAAACTGAAAAATAATTTTAATTTCGGAAGTTGGTGGCAAAAAACGAAAATATATTCAACCAGATACTTAGGTACCGACTTCCGAAATTAAAGTTAGTGTTGTTTTTGGAAGTCGGTTGTATTTTTTCGTAAAAATGTTTTTATAAGCATCTGTAAATAATAATGTGCCTTTTATAGACAAGTACTGTAATATTTTGTTAAATTCTTCTTCGTCCCCTCCTTTGTTCACTTGGCCTAATGCCAGTATTCGTAGAGTGCTCGCTTTGCTTGGTCTTGTACGATAGTGATAAGATAGTACGCTAATATAAGTTTATTATTATCATATCAATCTGCCTAGCCTTTTCCCAACTATGTTGGGGTCGGCTTCCAGTCTAACCGGATGCAGCTGAATACCAGTCTTTTACATGGAGCGACTGCCTGTCTGACCTCCACAACCCAGTAACTGGGTAATACGATACCCCTTGGTAAGACTGGTTGTCAGACTTTCGGGCTTCTGACGACCCGTAATGACTGTCAAAGATCCACGAATGACAGCCGGGACCAACGGCTTAACGTGCTTTCCGAGGCACGGAGGAGTCTTGGTATGTAAAGATGGTCACCCATCCACTGACCAACCCGAGCAAGCGTAGCTTAACCCGATGGATCGACCCGTGCGGCTGTAATTACTTAGCCACGAGCTCCGCGATAACTTTATTATTATCATCTAATTTCGAAATTAATTTTTGCTTAATAAAATGGGAGGAGAGATCATAAATGTCGAAGTACCTAATTATAAGAAGTCGATAATAGTACGACTGTATTAAATTTTCGGAGACGTTGACTTAAGACAGTTTTAAAACCTATTAAGGCGAAATGGTATCGTAACTTGGATTGGAGCACTGGCATGGATAAACGGAGTAAATTCTATAATGCTCTTTAATATTAAGTAAACCCATAATCCCATTATGTCGATAGTGGTGAACGAGTAGACGAAATTTTATTGAAATTGCTTTAATTACAATTTAATAAATCAGTTTCTTCTCATAAAAAACTGGCCAAGTGCGTGTTGGACTACGCACAATGAAGGGTTCCGTAGTTGGTATGAAATCATCCCAAGAACAAACTTAACATTATAGTTGCAATACATGTTGGTTCTCCCATACATTCCAAAAGTTAATGTAAGTTTGTACTCACAATATTGAGAGATTTACCATGTTATCTTAAGACCACAAACTTCTTATAGGTTTTCCTGTAATCTACACGTATAAACCTACTTTCTGTATTTTTTTCAAAATTTTAGGCTCAGTACTTTCGGAGATAAGGGGGGGAATGGTCAATTTTCGTCTATTTTCTTAAATAACTTTAAAACTATTTATTTTAAAATTATTAAAAAAATATATTTGAAATTCTCATAGTAAGCCCTTTCATTTGATATGTCACACGGTACTGTTTGCAATTATTTTTTTTAATTTTCTTATTTGCCCCCTAAAAGTGACCCCCATATTGAAAATTCATTTATTTACTTCAATCGTGCGTGTTTGGGTCACAGAAATCCATATGTGTACAAAATTTCAACTTAATCGGTCTATTAGATTCGGAGAAAATTGGGTGTGACAGACGGACAGACGGACAGACAGACAGACAGACAGACACACGAGTGATCCTATAAGGGTTCCGTTTTTTCCTTTTGAGGTACGGAACCCTAAAAATGTTAATTTTGAGGAAACTGCGATTTTTATATCGAGCCAAATTGTGTCAATTTTGTTTTGACCCTCGTATTGTTTACTAAAGAAATCTTCAATTTTTATAATCATGAAAAAGAATAAGGCGCAGTTATTGAGATAAATTGATTTTGCGTGTAGCCGAAATGGGTCAAAAAATATCTTGTTTGGGACCCATTTCATCATAAACAAAAAAATATTTTGTATACAATGTATAATATACAACGTGTTCCTTTTGATATCCCATAACTCTAGTAGGGTATTAATGAGTCCATCATTATATGAACAACTTTTACTATGGGACCAAACTTGAAATCGCAAAAAAAAAAATCAGTAGGTCCCTACATTTTAACGAGTTAAGGCTCTTACAGACAGAGGCGATATCGCGGTCGCGACGCGATATTTCGATATTATATCCGTAGAGAAATATCGCGTCGCGACGCGATATCGCCTCTGTCTGTAAGAGCCTTTATGCGAACATGCAGGAAACTGCTGATTTTTTCCGCGATTTCAAGTTTGGTCTCATAGTAAAAGTTGTTCAAAATGATAGTCTCATTAATACCCTAGAGTTATGGGATATCAAAAGGCACACGTTGTATAATTTCCTAATAATATTTTTCTAAAGCAACAAATGGGCATTGAGAAAATCTTCAAATAAAACAGTCGAGTCGAGAAATTCATGAAAATGATGTATCGTCTCGTTTTATCGAGTAAGCAGAACCAAAAACTGCAATACACAAGTATTTGGCAAGTCGCCTAGCGGCAGACGCTACAGCCTACGAGAAAGATCCTTATCTCACAAGATAACATCTGCGTGAAAACATCAATGATGAAACTGTGTCGCTATAAATTATATCAAGATCGCGCAAGAATCTGCTAGATTTATTAACTGAATATTTAGGACTTATTACTTGGTCTATTAATAGCAAACATTGCTGTGGACCACAAGGAGGAGGAGCTCGTGGCTAAGTAATAACAGCCGCACGGGTCGATCTAACAGGTTAAGCTACGCTTGCCGGGGTTGGTCCGTGGATGGGTGACCATCTTTGCATGCCGGGTCTCCTCCGTGTCTCGGAAAGCACGTTAAGCCGTTGGTCCCGGCTGTCATTTGTGGATCTTTGACAGTCGTTACGGGTCGTCAGAAGCCGGAAAGTCTGACAACCAGTCTTACCAAGGGGTATCGTATTACCCAGTTACTGGGTTGTGGAGGTTAGATAGGCAGTCGCTCCATGTAAAATACTGGTATTCAGCTGCATCCAGTTAGACTGGAAGCCAACCCCAACGTAGTTGGGAAAAGGTTAGGCAGATTTGTTTGCTGTGGACCACAAGACTAGACTGGAATCCTTGGTTAATTGTATTTTCTTCTAAGGAATGATCATGGCGTTTTGACATCTTTCCTTTTTGTCAAACCGCAGTATTTATTCTTTAGATAAAAGTTGTCTGACCATTGAAAAACCGGCCAAGTGCATGTCGGACCACGCACAGTCAAGGGTTCCGTAGTTGGGATGAATTCATCCCAAAAACCAACTTAAAATTGTAGTTCAAAACATGTTCTTCCATAAATCGATATACGCGGTCAATTCTCCAAGTTTGTAATCGCAAAAAAAGTGATATGTGATAAAAGTACAAATTAACGATTTTCGGACTTTTTCTTTTACTTGTGCTGTGAGACCTTGCTTCTTGCCAAATTTCATGATTCTTGGTCAAAGAGAAGTACTCTATAGGTTTTCATTTATTTGCGAGAATCAAAGAATCAAAATAAGTCGCATAAATGGCCGTATTTTTTTATTGCGTTGACTTAGGAGCTCGATTTTTTTAGGCCTACGTATTTGATACTAATTTCAACTTGATATCTCTACGCGTTCTTGAGAAAAAGGGTCTTGACAGACTGTCAGACAGACAGACGGTCTAGGAGATCCTGTAAGAGTTTCGTTTTTTTCTTTTGAGGTACGGAACCCTAAAAGTCAGCCCAAAAAAATAGTCTAAGGTCTCACTGTTTACCATGGAATATTTAACATAACCATAATCAGCTACTGCTGGGACACAGACCTCCTCTCTTCGAGAGGGAGAAGGCTGTCTCAAGCCAAGAAAGCGTGATAATATATCACGCGGGCCCCGTGCGTGTTGGTAGATGTCATGCGTTTCAATTTTTAGTTCTATTGCAAGTCGGATTCCTCATGATGATTTCCTACACTGATAAGAGAGACAGTGGTGGTGAAAATATTTACACAATTTTTCTTTTTTTTTGTGGATGGGAAATCATCAAATGACTTCTCCCGCTCTGGGAGGAGCGGAAGGGCGTGTCAGACTTTCACTGACTAAAACCCACCCGTCTTCCTTCAGATGCCTATGCCAGGGCCACGGTATCTCTTTCGAACAACCCGCGACCCCGGCGGCATCAGACCTATTGGAACCCATCATTGCGGCATCAGTGCCAACCTGGGTTTGAACTCACGACCGACTCGACTGACGACTGACGACTCGTAAGTCAGGGCCTTTACCACTGGGCCAGCACTACTCTCAAAAATGTTCACAATTATTATTATACGTCGGGTCCAGTACTTCAATCAATATACTCCACTTCCTTTAGCTGAGTTACATCAGTCGACCTTCCGCTTTCTCCAAAATACACAACAGTTCATTTCTATAGCTTCCAATCTTCATACAAACTTGAATAGCAATCGAAGTCTCTACGATGATGACTTAAAAGCTCTCTTATCTTATATCTTTTGTGGCTTTCTGATTTATGAAGGCCAGAGCCTCGATACGGCACGTTCAGCTCACTCCGCCATTTGTTTAAGGTCAGATAATTTTACTATTAAACGTTAATGCGTAGCTACACCTGTTAGTGTTAGGGTGACAGGAAATTATAGCTATCCAATAAAAAATACGGATTGGCTTTTAACTTTATCCTTGGAGAAAATAGTGGTTTAATAAGTGTATGCTAAATAGCTATGAAATATTATTTGCTAAGTCTGGACAAAAATATGCCTGCGTTGTGTACCACTCTTGGTATTGTAAGGTAGGATTTAAAGCCACAGTAGTATTCTACCATCAGTTACTCATTGTGTGGCATATTATTAAATAAAACTCTTCTTCTTCTTCTTTCGCGAACACTAGTAGACCTCGTGAGCACAAACTTTTTTGCAAGAATTAACTTAAATAACTTTAATGTTCGTCGGGATCTAGAATATGTTGTCGTACCTTTTAGTCTGTTCTAAATAAATATGTTTTCTGTTTTACTCTCCTAAAATATCTTTGCCAACAAATTTTAGAAATGAAACCACAAAGCTTTGGAAGGACGTTGGTCCCGGCTGTCATTCGTGGATCTTTGACAGTCGTTTCGGGTCGTCAGAAGCCCGAAACTCTGACAACCAGTCTTACACAGTTACTCGGTTGTGGAGGTCACTCCATGAAAATACTGGTATTCAGCTGCATCTGGTTAGACTGGAAGCTGACCCCAACATATTTGGAAAAAGGATATAGGCAGGTGATGAGTTTTGAACCCCCACATGCGGTCATGTAGGTAATCTACCATACTCAATCCAACCCACCAAATATTTATTTCATTTCTTGTGTCCTACAGGTCTCCAAAAAATGTGAGCCTCCTCCTCCACCAATGGTCCCTCGTTTGATGCGACCATGGCAGTGCAGGCTCGGCCGACAGCGCGTCACTTCCACAACCAGCCCGAGCTGCAGAGGAGCAGGGCTGGGCTCATGCTGCGGTGGATACTGCTCGTCTGGGTCGCTAGCTGCGGTCCACTGGGGAATACTGTGAAGCAAGATGGTGAGTTGACATGTTCTTCAATATTTTGAATGTGGTTAACAGTTGACGTCGTATACCGTATTGCCTCGAGGCATCGGAGAGAAAATACGTATAAAAGAATAACTACCTACTGGCGGATTAACTAAACTGTTTATTTTAATACTAGCTTTTTCCCGCGGCTCCACCCGCGTGGATGTTTTCAGTCTATTAACTCAAGGACATACTACTCTAGGACTCGGAGGATTATTCATACAAACTTTGGACCCCTGAAGGCGTGAATTTTGAAAAATCCTTTCTTAGTAGGTACACCTCTAGACCTCATAAGAAACCTACGTGCCAGACTCTCTAGACCCAGCGGTTTGGGCTGTGCATTAATACATCAGTCAATCACTTTTTCCTTTTATTTAAATAGATTATTAAAAACAATAGTAAAAGAATAGTAGATAGTAGACACGTTTCGACCACGGAAACCTTTTTACCGAAAATTTATCTTTTTTTATAGTTTCACGGACGTTGTAATTGATTTGCAACAAAACTTCAAATCGGCATAAACTGAGGGCTTAGTGCGAGTTTTTATACTTACTCGATCGCGTTTACGTTAACGATAACTTATGTCAATTCGTATGGAATAATTGTGTTTCCCACTATAGCCACCAGGCGGCGCTTATTCAGTTTCAGTACAAACAGGTACAAACTGACGTTTACGTAAACGTGATCGAGTAAGTATAAAAACTCGCACTAAGCCCTCTGTTTGTGTTAAAAATATCCATTCAATAGTTTCCGTCATTTGACTCGCTGACAATCTGCAAAACAAACAATTGACACACTTTCGCTCCGTTCCAAAATAGTGGGGCATACGAAAATGCATTTAAACTCGAAATCTCGTTCACAATCCATATTTGCAGTTGCTACAATCAAAAAGCTTTTACGTCATGACGATGACAATCACAACCGCAATGAAAACGAGTGGTAACGATTTTAATGTAGGACCAGAAAACAAACACGGTTTTACATTTCGGTTGAAAGACATATATTTCTCAAAGAACAAATGTTCACATAAAAAGAAACTTAACTAAATTAACAATAGGTTTTAGTTTGCATTATGACGTTGAAGCCATCCAAGAAACTGATGGTAGGTACCATTGTTTAATTTACAAAATACTAGTCCTTGCAAAGTGTGTTGAGTTGACACAATTGGTACAGTTTATATCAGAGGATCCACAGTTTGGTCAATATAGACCAGTAATACGTGAGGGTTCAGTGTTGACATTACGCGATATTTTTCTTTGAATTTGCTGGAGATTGAACATGAGATAGATATTAGCTAGGGCTCCGCGTAGTGTGTGAATTATAATTTTATTCTGATTTAATATAGCGGGCCCCATCAGCCCCAGCCCCATCAGCCCCATTTCTTCTGTGCACTACTGTGTATTCATTATATCGTAGTTATAGCCTCCCACTGTGAAGTTCGAGCCCTCACATGAATACTCCACTAAATAAAATAAAATACAAAACAGTTCAAGCTACGAGTAGTTCAAGGAATATTAGACACACAAGTTTTTATGTGTCTAATATATAATTCCATAGGCCTTAATTTAGGCATATTACCATGTAAATAACCACTCAGCAATGGTTATTTGGGCATCCCCATACTCTGTAAAACACCTGTAGTGGCCTGTGTCAAGTCTACTAATAATAATAATAATAACCCCACCGCAGTATCTCTACGTTGACGTCGTGGTGGGGCTTGCGTGCTCCGAATTCTAGGTCTGTGCCTGTAGAGTTACTCTGCCGGAACAGGTCTAGGAAGAGGAGCCAGACCAAGAGAGATACAGAAACCCGCAGGGCAGCATGTGGCGAGCTGTTGGGCAGTAGCGACCCCACGGACCCTATCTCCCGGGAGAAGTCTTGTTCCTCACCTCTCGCTTGCCTTTATTGGCCGGCTTGAGTGAACACTGACGAGGAACAGAGCTCCCACCTCTTTCTTGCCTTTATTGGCCGGTTTGAGTGGAGATTCGCAAGAGCAAACGTGCTCGGAGGAAGGAAGTATTCCAGTAAGTGTTTGTAGGGATCTTGACCATCTTCCGGGGTCTGGGATTGTTCTGAGAACCGTGGAATACCTCTCCACTCCTCACAAGCATCTCAGGACATGTTGCTCCCTTGCCGCTACGACACTATGTGCTAGCGACCGTTTTCGGGGGCCCATTATTGAGTCTGCAAGTCACCCCCTGCCATTTTTTTTTCCGTGTATAATAAAACATTGATCAGGCAGGGACCATAGTCCTTTCATAGTTCTAGGTAACCAGTCCACAGCCACCCAAACCCATAGCCCAATATGTTTTGTTTCCATGTTCTGCAATAGTCCTGCACCAACCGGGGGTTGTCCTTGGGTGCACTTGCATAGTGTATATAGGGATAATCGTCGGTTGGTGCCTCCTCATAATTTAAAATTGTCTAAGGGGCCTCTGCGAGTTGGCTTCGGCCCCTCGTACGCCTTCCAAAAGTCCGGGACTCCAGGGTCCCGAGATATGTCAGAGACACTTTAAAAATAATAATAATAATAATAATTCTCCTCGGACATTTCACACAACGCCATCTAGTCACAAGCTAAGCAACCTAATGCTCGTGTTATGGTAACGAGATGGCTGATAAACTACTTATATACATATTTTTTTTGTAAATACATACATATTATAGATAGAAAAACACCCAGACTCGGAACAAATACTTGTAGGTCGTACAAATATTTGTTCCGTGCGGGAATCGAACCCGCGACATGCTGCGCAGCAGTCAATCGCTCAACCACTGCGCCAACCGTGTCGTCAAAAAAGTCTCATTAACAATCTTGATTAGCAAAAGCAATAGTGATGACTGCGATGTTGTCATTTATTATGTTGCTGATAAGAAGGTTACATAGAGGGTTTCTTTCAAGCATTCTTGAATTCATAATATTGTTACATCTTCCGGTGGCCATTTTCAGCGCATGCATACCTAAGTTGCACCACGACACCAAGAGAAAATGGTATATTCCCGATGTCCACCACTGGTTTCGCCACCACTGGGGGACATCGAAATATCTTTTAAAAATAATTCCCGCTGTCCATCACTTCATGGTTAGGTCGAATCTGTTCCAAAACCAAATCGGGGCACCCCAACTTTACGTAGTCTTTTGGCTGCTACCCCTAGAGTGTATATAAAAACCGGTGGCGCGAAGGGAGAGCAACTCCCGCCTGCTGTAACAAAGCATAGGCTCCCGTGCGAGCCGTAGCGGCTGAGGTTGGTAGCCAGAGGCGACCAACAAGCCGAAACTGTGGAGGTGAGCATGGGTGCCTATCCTTTGTTACGTAAGGACGAAGGGGTTGCACTTCCCGCAGCGCCAGAGACGATGCAGAAGCAACTTTAAAGTGTTTAGAATAACTTCTTCTTCTGGGTCTGTCCCGCAGTGGTGGCCAAAAAAGTGGTGGACATCGGGAATAATCGAGACAAAATGTAGTGTTATAGACTACGTCGGGAATCAATCGTATACATGGAAAGTCGATCAATCAAGACAGTGTTACATTGGATCAAAACTGTTAGCTAAATTGATCGCCATTATGTTTGTCCAAATGTTTCGATCCAACCCAACATTTCGTATCACACCTCTATTTGTCAATCCAGGTATTATCACAATCCCAGACCACCGTCCAACCCGCAGATCCGAAAACAAGTAACGACATTACAGATATGTCCACTTTCGGTACAGACCGGTCATTAGTTGCGGTCTTGTTGAGCACACGTGCGGCCACGATTAGGCGGACGTGTGACCTGCGCCTTATATCCGAGGTACTGGCTTATCTGTTGAATAGTGGCGAAGTGTTGGTGCTGCTGAAATTGAATTGGAGAATGTTGGAGAACTTTTTTTTGAAATGTTGGTAATTTTGTTGAAAATCTTAGTCTTGAAAATAGTAATTTAAGTTACAGGGAGAGAGTTTAGAGGCTCCTGGAGACTGGCACGACGTGACTCTTTTGAATCATGGAAATCGTTCTTCTGGAGTCGTGTCGCGCCTGTCTGTGGGAGCCTTAAGAGGATACATCGAAGCGTGGTTTAGCTTGGTGTGTAATTGAAATGGCGTTATGGCTGTCTAGTATGACGCGCGAGATAGAAGACTCTCACGCGCACCGGAACTAAACGCGCTTCATTTAAATGTAGATTTATGACAAGCTTAAATAATTTTTGAGCTTAGTAAGTTCTTAACATACAGGGTGTAAGGGACAGCCCTCCGCAAACTAACAGGGTGCATTCAGCTCCTTATTCTGAAGTATATTCCACCTGAAATTTTCTCAGGAAAATTTTCATTTTTTTTTATCGTTTTTCAGTTACTTTTCCTTTATTTCAATGTAATAATACATTGTGTGTACGCAGCACTCCATTTATGTAAAAAAAAACAGCAAAAAAAAAAACCAGCAATCAGCAATGGATGTTGAAATACTATAACGATCGACGCGTGAAATCAGCTGTCCACCTTCTACCTAGGTTACAGAGTTCATCGAACTCACCGCATACCTATTACCTACCCCTCCCAACCAATAACAGACGCTCCGATTTGTGCACAAAAACACAAACAAATCAGGTTTATTGGCTTCCCATAGCGTTCCTGAAATATTTTCATGTACCGGTCATCTTAGTATGATATACTGAATTCACCATATCAGTCTGCGGAGGGCTGTCCCTTACACCCTGTATTTAAATACCTTCGATTTAAAGCAAATTTTACTGCACAGAAAGAATTTGTTTACATATAATCGTATAAAACAGAAAATAGACGGTATGCTATTTTCGAAAAACTTTTTTCAATTGAAAAAATTTTAAGTCAGTAATCATGTTTCGGTTTTAATACAGCAGTAGACAATATAGTCAAATAACACATATGGAAATTCCAAATGATTTATCCTTGAACTTTTTTGGTTTTATAGGAATTTGAAAACACAAAAATTATCGATCCTTAAATTTAAATGGAGGGAGATATACTAAACTCCCGCGGGTATTAAGTACCTATATTAAATTAAATAGAGTGTTTTCCAGATTATTCAAAGATTGAGGTAGCCAATTCATCAAACAAGAATCAACAAAACATTAAATTAGCTAAAACAATCAAGCTCCCTAAATCCGTGTCAATCCAACAATCGCCAACATAAAAACTAAAATACAAACTCAATACAGGGCTATTTTTAAATGACTAGCTAAATTTTCACAGGGTATACCCATGAATATGAACAACTTTCACTATGGGACCAACTTTGAAATCACAAAAAAAATATCAGCTGTCTCATACATTTTGATCGAGTAGGTATTGAACTTTTGTAGGAAACCGCTGGTTTTTTTTTCGTGATTTCAAAGTTGGTCCTTTAGTGAAAGTTGTTCATATTCATGGGTAGAACACCCTGTGAAAATTTAGCTAGTCATTTAAAAATAGCCCTGTATAAATTAACAAAACATCAAAACTATTATACACAACTCACATCTCAAACAAAACGACTTCCCATAATAAAAACCTAATCAAAATAATTTAAAAGCACGTATCTGGATCAGGGCTTTCGCAAGAGACATAATCGGGCCGTAAAATAGAGTTTAGCGTTTATGTCTGCCGCTATAAAAATGTTGAGAACCTCTCGACATTTATTTGACAGCCCTGCAGCGATGTTTGGCTGTTAACGGCTGCTATCCTAATTCCTGGAATCAGGAAGCTTGCCCTACTATTTGTGAATTGAGAGAAGAGAAGAGATTTCTAAATGGTCTAGTGGACGCAGCAACTGCTGAATGTGAGGTACTGAGATCGATGTCAGGGTCGTTCAGTGGTATTGGCTAACTAAAGACTGAGGAAGGTTCTCATGGAGACAAAAATTGGATAAGTTGCCAGAAAAATTAGAAAATTCGGGAAAAGTGAAAGTGCATTTTCTATGGGAATTTTATAGGTATGCATTGTCGGGTCAGCTAGTTTCAAATTGATTATTATTTCCACTTATATGATTTTCTGAGAAACAATGTCATTTTGCAATCGCAACGGCCAGCGGCGTCAAAAAATAATTATTTTTGTGTAGGATCGCATTGATTGTGTTACTCGGAAACTTGGTGCTGAGCTATTCTTGCATCGACTTTAATCACGTCAGGAAGTGCTGATAATAACTTATTAAGAACACCGAAAGTATTAATTAAGTGTGAGTAATTATAATGCATGTACTGCATGCATAGACTGTAATTGTAAAGCCATTGTTTATTAATAGGAACTTGATAATAAAACAAATGTTTACGATCTAACTTCTGAGATAATACTTATTTTTATCTCAGAAGTCAGAGCAATAACTTTGCAAGCTGCTTGATTGAGATTGCTTTGAAACACTGTTCTGTCATTACTTTGATTGCTTGCACTCCATTTATTACTTGTTTGTTGCTCTTAACTATTAATACAGGGTGTAAGGGACAGCCCTCCGCAAACTGATAGGGTGAATTCAGTATGTCATACTAAGATAACCGGTACATGAAATTTTTTCAGGAACGTTATGGGAATCCAATAAACCTGATTTGTTTGTGTTTTTGTGCACAAGTCGAAGCGTCTATTACTGGTTGGGAGGGGTAGGTAATAGGTATGCGGTGAGTTCGATGAACTCTGTAGCTAGACAGAAGTGAACAGCTGCTTTCATGCGTCGTTCGTTAGAGTATTTCTACATCCATTGCTGGTTTTTTGTTTTCAGTTTTATTTTTTTGCTGTTTTTTTACATAAATGGAGTGCTGCGAACACACAATGTAATTTTACATTGAAATAATGAAAATGTAACTAAAAAAAATATTTAAAAAATTAAAATTTTCCTGAGAAAATTTCCGGTGGAATATGATTCAAAATGAGGAGCTGAATGCACCCTGTTAGTTTGCGGAGGGCTGTCCCTTACACCCTGTATACAAAGTGCTGCTGCAATCACGACATTAACTTGACACGCGTATACGGTTCCACGTTTTCGTTTTACAAAGATATTTTAATTTCATTAAACGTTATTATTTATTGATTTATTTTCAATTTTTAGGGTCCCGTACCTGAAAAAGAAAAAATAAATAATTTAAAAAATTAATAACACCCTGCCTTGCCAAAAAATGAACTAAAAAGTAAAAAACAAGTCATATTCTCTGACTAATAAAATTATCATTGCAGTCGGGGGACCTCTTAGATTAAAAAGTGTTTCACAGAATGGTCCCCCGACTGCAATGATAATTTTATTTATCTGTTTAGTCAGAGAATATGACTTGATTTTTACTTTTTAGTTCATTTTTTGGCAGGGCAGTCGTGTTTTTTAATTTTTTAAATTATTTTTTTTTTATTTTATACATTTTAGTGACACTGTAGACATTCGCAGTCTTACTAAAGTCTGATTAAATGCTCAGTCTGACAAATTCTAATAGAATGTAGCACAATTTTTGTTTGGCCGGCCACTTTCACATCTGGACCAATAATGTATGAAACGTGGTTGATGCCAATAAATTATATTTTTTGGAATGTGCTGTTCAAGGCCTTCAATTTGATACCCATATATATAATGACCCCTTAAAAGATACAGGGTGTAAGTGTAAACAGTGGCAATTTTTTAATCTGCCAGTCCGTCATCACCTACTGCATTACAGTATTAGGAGGTGCAGCCAAGTTTAGGCTTCTCAAGTTGGAGCAGCACAAAGATCAGTAATGTCTAAAGAAACATTTCAGGTATCCAACTTCACAATAGGGATGATGCCTGGGTAAAAAAAAAGAAATTCTATTTAGTCCGTCAGTCAGATAATAAAAAAATATTAGACACGATTTTTTGCTTTATCATATTAATAAAAAAATACTTAGCTATCACGCATTAAAATTGGGGAGTGGGGCCTCGCTACGTCACTTGTACGTATAAAACCTAGCTACGCGTGATGTCATGCCATATTTTAACTCAATGTATCGCCGTAATTTTTTGATTACGTAAAAAAAGAAAAAATACGTGTCCAATATTTTTTGACGGACGGATGACGGACAAAAAATAAATTTTTAGTCATCATCCCTATTGTACAAAGATGTGAAAGTACTTACTGTAAGGCAGCTGTTTGTGCTTCAATTCGTCCTGAAAAAGCACACCAAGGTCCCTTGTCCCAACAAGGCCGCTTTTTCTAGACGCCAACATTACGCTCTACATAAACACAAACGAAAAAAAACGGATAATTTTACAATTATGTTTTTTTTTGTTGTATGTCGTAAGATGCCGAATGAAAGACAAAATTTCATTGAGCATATTTAAAAAGAGGTTAACATCGTTACTGTTAGATAAATGTTATTATTTTATACAAGATTTTTTAAATGATAAGAATTTATAATGTTATATTAATTTATTAATTTTTATTAAAAATATCAATATTCCTTGTTTATTATGTAAAATAGTAAGTTGATTCAACCAATCATTTGTAAAACATAGAATTAAGATTGTTGTTTTTGATGTTTAGTTTAAGCAGGAAGGCTGCAGACCCACATAACTGTCCTTTTGTATTTTTTTATTTTTTTCATTGTTTTTTTGTTTTTTTTTTATATTTGTTCGATTATGTGTATTATTTGAGTAGATTTAAATATTTTTTTACTTTTTGCATGCCGTAAGGTAGAGTGTGTTGGAACTAATTTTACAATGTTTACATCTTATTTTGTACCCACATTCAGGCAAAATAAATGATTTCTGATTTCTGATTTCTGATTTCTGATTTCAAAACCTGGTCAAGTGCGTGTCAGACCACGCACTATAAAGGGTTCTGTAGTTGGGATGAATTTATCCCAAAAACTAACTTATATTATTCCATACATGGATACGCGTCATTTCTCCAACTGCAAATGTAAGTTAGTAATCGGAAAATAAAAAAAAATATGTGATAAAACTACAAATTAACGATTTTCAGACGTTTTCATTTAGATGAGAACAGTGAGACCTTGATTCTTGCCAAATTTCATGATTCTAGGTCAACGAGAAGCACTCTGTTTATTTGCAAGTATCAAAATATGTCGCAAAAATGGCCGTATTTTTTTATTGCGTTGACTTAGAAGCTTGATTTTTGAGCCCCAAGGGCCCGTATACCTACGTATTTGATATTAATTTCAACTTGATACCTCCACGTGTACCTGAGAATAGGGTCTTGACAGACTGACAAATAGACAGACAGACAGATAGACAACGAAGTGATCCTATAAGGGTTCCGTTTTTTTTTTTGAGGTACCTACGGAAGCCTAAAAATTAACAAAAAGTGAGTGAAACGTCGGATATCTGCCTAAGAAGTTTCAGAGTGCCATTCTATTCCGCAAAATTTCAACGAACTTATTTCCTTATATTTAACATCCGTTGGTAGGTAATCCCACAATATCATGTCCACCGAAATAAATCCATTTATTACCTAGGTAATACAATAAAATATAAGTAACTAAATACTTACAGTAAAAGTATCGGGCACCAATCTGATAGTCACAAAAAGATTGTAAATCCACTAGTAGTCGTAAACACGTCAGAAACAACGCTAGCGTCGCCGATGTCAAACTCTCTAGTGATGCGATTTAAGTATTGGTTCGAGTATTTTTACTTGAGCGTTCCGGAATTCTTTGGGAGTATACTGTGATGTCTTATTTCGTAGCTACAAATACAATCCTTAAACAAAGAGAGTATCCAGACACTTAGAGTAGTCTGCTGTGCGATTATTGCTAGTAAGTATAGGTAAAGTGATCATTAATTCTTTGGTCGACACTACTTGAGTTTGTCATATACATTGTCCATACATAATACATTGTGGAATGCAATAAATGATTGAGTATTGAGACGACACGGTTGGCGCAGTGGTTGAGCGATTGACTGCTGCGCATCATGTCGCGGGTTCGATTCCCGCACGGAGCAAATATTTGTACGACCTACAAGTATTTGTTCGGAGTCTGGGTGTTTTTCTATCTACAATATGTATGTATGTATATACAAAAAAAAATGTATATAAGTAGTTTAACAGCCATCTCATTACCATAACACAAGCATTAAGTTGCTTAGCTTGGGACTAGATGGCGTTGTGTGAAATGTCTAAGGATATTTATTTTATTCTCAAGAGGTATTCGGAGCTTTTCTTATTGTGAACTGTGGTTGTCACTAGGGCTACCAGTACCACAGGCCAGCACCTTGCGTAACACACTTACAAATCTTTAAATCCTTTCGGATTTTGATTGAAATTATTCATCCTGTCTTATATGCAAGTGAATGTTGGGTGTGGCAAAAGAAGTATGAAAGTAGAATAAATAAATAAATATCCTTGGACATTTCACAGAACGCCATCTAGTCCCAAGCTAAGCAAACTAATGCTTGTGTTATGGTAATGAGATGGCTGATAAACTACTTATATTATTATTTTTTATTGTAAATACATACATATTATAGATAGAAAAATACCCAGACCCGGAACAAATACTTGTAGGTCGAACAAATATTTGTTCCGTGCTGGAATCGAACCCGCGACATGCTGCGCAGTAGTCAATCGCCCAACCACTGCGCCAACCGTGTCGTCAAATGCTGTGGAAATACGTTCCTTGCGAAGCATGTGTGGTGTGACTGTGAATGATAGGCTGAGGAATGATGGGGTAAGGCAACTGTGCGGTGTAAAAGAAGATGTAGTGACAAAAATTTAAAAGAGTATCCTTAAATGGTTTGGTCATGTTGAGAAGATGAATTTGAAGGCGACCAACAAAAGTTATTTACAAGGCTGATGTGAGTGGTACGCCGGGAGGGGACGCCTTAGGAAGACATTTATAGTGACCTTATTGGTGATGTTCTTCAGAAAGCTCTGGGGACTTACTATGAGCTCTTATAGAAGGGCAGAAGTTGAACGTTTCCTGTGAGAGAGAGAGAGAGAGAGACGCAGCTATATACGACCTATAGCACCGTCACTCTCTCTCACGGGAAACTTTCAACTTCTGCCCTGCTATTAGAGATCATAGTAAGCCCCCAGGTGTGTAGTACTCGCAAATAGCGTGCGTGTATGAACGTAAACGAGGCAAAAGGAGTATGTAAAGATCGTAGCAGGTGGCGTTCTGTATTTTCTGCCTAGCCCTATGGGAAGAAGGCTTGAGTTTATGTATGTATGTTGTTCATCCATTGCCTCATATGTTTGGAAATAACGCAATGAATTTTGTTGAACTATTCCAATTCCAATTTTATATAAGTGGCTCCATCGTTTTAACGATGATTCTGCCAATGTCAAGGTTGAAGGAAACAAATAGTATACGCTGAGGTTGATCGGTTATACAGCCTATAGTACGGTTTAATTAAAACTGGATCTGTTTGAGTAGCCTGTAAGGACAACACAATATATTTGTTAATAAAAATAAGTAGACAACACAAACAACACAAAGCACAATAAGCAGATAACACAAATTAACTTTATTATGAAACTGACGACGAATTAGTCACTCACTACTAAAAATTACTATGTTATAGCTTGATGTTATTTAATATTATAAATTTTTGGAGAGTTTTAATTAATGATCTATAACTATCAAAATCACAACAGAGAGTGACAGTGACATTTATAAAAATTGTGAAGACCAAGTGAGGGTAGATGCACATACCCGCACTTTACGAAGACGTCGCTGTGCTGTTATCAGTGCTCCCAGGGTCATCAAACTTAGAACTAAAAGCCTGGCAGAACTTGGATCATTATACTAAAAAATTGTGGAGTACCAAGTGTAACTTAAAAATCTTCGTAAAGAAGTAGTTTTGTCATTAGTAGTATTATATTGCGAGAGTTTCGATCTGATGGATATAGAGGTCACTACTATAGCATTAAACAGACATATTAAAATGAATATTATGTTGTACGATATTTTAACAATTGACGGACAGTATAATTTAGACGGGTTATTTTCTAAACATCATTTACCTTAGTGTTGTTTACTACCGTAATGGTAATTTTGTGTGTGTTTGTGTCATTAATTTTCATGTCAATACGTCAGTATTGTCAGTCAGATTTTTTGTATTTAATTATTGCAAAACAATTAATAAAATTCTTACTTACTGGAAAGCAAGATAAGTACCTACTATCAGTGACACCGATAAATACCAAGTAATGGCTAGAAATTACTATACAATTCTTACTGGAAAGCAAGATACTATCAGTGACACCGTTATAGACCAAGTACCTAAATGGCTAGAAATTACTATAAAATTCTTACTGGAAAGCAAGATACTATCAGCGACAGCGATAAATACCAAGTAATGGCTAGAAATTACTATAAAAAACATTGTAAAAGGCCTCATAGTTGATGAAATAAATGTAATTAATTACCTAACAAGTTTATGATGTTTCATTTTATTTAATGTATGGATTACGATGGTAATGGTATTAATAATCATTTAAAACACTATACTTAATCCATACATTAATTTAAAACGCTAAAAAGGAATGAGCAAGCTTTAATTAGGTACCCATAGCTATAGAAATAAATACAGATAAAGTTTTCATCGGAGAAATCTAGATGTCGCTGTTGTCCATTGCTTGAAAAACCCGTGAAGTCAGATCTCTATGCCCTATAAGTAAAAGTACTCTGTGAGTGCTCCCGTGACCACTATCGCTGCAAGGCGGTCGAAACGTCGGGAAACAAGTAGGTACCTGCAGCGCGATTCTGTAACCATCTCACCGTGAAAACTTAGGTGAAGTGAGCGTGGAGTTAGCTGTCAGTAGTGTCAATTCCTAGCAAAAACAAACTCACTTCACCTAAGTTTTCACGGTGAGATTTTTACAGAATCGACCGGCTGTTTACCTCGTTAAAAAGAATATCGCGTTAAGACCTGTTTTCGATAGTGTTTTATAATGTATCAAAATCAAAAACAGTCAAAGGCATTGCATTGTGTGATATACGAAAATACCCCGCAGGTTTTAGTGAACAGACAGGTATTTCATGCTCAGATGTTTTCTGTCCAGGATAAACCTAGCTGCATTTTTACCTGACCTTAATCCGCACATGTATGCAAAACTGGAAGGATTAAAAGATTACAAGTGAACAGTGATGTAGGTAGCAACAGGTTACTAGTTCCCCAGCTCGAACATTACAATAACAAGCACTAGTTCTATACATTCTATGGCTAAGTAACAACAGCCGCACGGGTCGATGGATCAGGTTAAGCTACGCTTGCCGCGGTTGGTCCGTGGTTGGGTGACCATCTTTACATACCAAGAGTCTTTGTGCCTCGGACGGAATGCACCACAGATTAAGTAGTATTGAACCAGTTACGCAGGTGGCTAAAGGAGTTCACCCACACACAAGCAGAGAGTTGGTGGTCCTCGACACCAGGCTGCAGGCAATCCAGGGAGGCTATGCCATCCCTGGACGGCACGCTTACCAGGCGGTTATTGCGTCTAGACAGAAACGAGCTGCGCCTGGTGACGGGGACCATCACAGGACACTGCTCATTAAACAAACACTTCCACACAATAGGAATAACGGACAGTCCTCTGTGCAGGGCCTGCATGGAGGCTGAGGAGACCGTTGCGCATGTGCTTTTTGAATGCATAGGCGTTGCCCAGATTAGAACAGAAACTCTTGGAATACCCCGATCTTTCACAGATGTTATTAACAGACCCAGAGATTTGATTTGATTGGAGGGAGGTGGGCTGGTTGGCATAACCCCGACGGCGCCATGGCTCACGCACAATGGTCCACATGAAGGACTAAGTGCGGAAACCAAATCCTTAACATAGAACATAGAAGTAGTATTGAATGCACGTTAAGCCGTTGGTTCCGGCTGTCATTCGTGGATCTTTGACAGAAGTTACGGGTCGTCAGAAGACCGAAAGTCTGACAACTGTCTTACCAAAGGGTGTCGTATTGCCCATGTAAAATACTCGTATTCAGATGCATCCGGTTAGACTGGAAGCCGACCCCAACATAGTTGGGAAAAGGCTCTCACTCGTAGCAATCTATCTGCTGAAGATAGATTAATTGCTATGATTGTAGTCAAAATACCTATAGTTTTTTTTTTCCTTTCATTCTGTAACTTGGCGATCTGTGTTAAACACAAAAAGGTGAAGTCAGACGAGCGTAATTTTTTGAGTTGTGAGTTCGGTTTCATACAAAAATCCTGTTTCGTTCACACGGCGCTGCAAAATGAGTTGTCTGCCGACTCACAACTTACATACTCAGAAATTACGCAACTCACAACTCAAAAAATTACGCTCGTCTGGCTTCACCCTTAAGCCATTCAGTTGAGTTGTCACGTTCTTTATTTTATTAGCAGAAGGAATTCTTGAGAGTCCCTTTCATATGGTGAAATACCTACCTATTTTAGTAGTAAACTAAAAAGCTAACTTCAAATACTCATCTTTGCTAAAATCACTCAACTTTTCCATTATTTTCACATCACTAGCACAATGGTACAGACGCCAGCTGCAGGGCAAGCCACCCAAAACTGTCAAATTTTCTCAATCAACCTTGAACCTAATGCTTCAGCGATAAAGATGAAAATCTATTAAATAAATTTGACAGATTGTATAGCTTGATGTTTACTGGGCCACTATAAAAACCCGTTTTTGAGATAGCAACATTATTGTACATTTCACTATTCTTACTAATTAAACAGCACTTAGGGTTATAAATCCGTCTATAAATATTATGTTTCATATCATAAATATTTATATGTGGGCTGACTTTATGAACTCTTGTGATTGCGTCGATAACTTTCTCTTAATGAAGTAAGAAGAGCTTCTTAATTATAATAGCAGTCAATCAGTGAAGATACGAACGAATGTGATGCATGTGTTCAACTGATTCATAACTGTTTACTTGTGTCTTGTATTTTCATGTGTATCAACATCACACTAATCTTATAAGGATGATGCGTAGTAGTAGCCCGCGAAATTCAATTTTTGTTGGGTTTTTTGCAATTTGCAGGTCCGTGTCAGGTTGTATCTTGATCAAAGTATGATACGCGGAAATAAAACATATGTATTTATATAATTTTAACCATAAAAATCATCAATACATCTCTCTAAGTTAGATTTCGTGCAGATTCATCAAACGAACGAAATCTAACGAATCTTAAAATTATATAAATACATGTTTTATTTCCGCGTATCATACTTTGATCAAGATACAACCTGACACGGACCTGCAAATTGCAAAAAACCCAAAAAAAAAATAATTTCGCGGGACCATAAAGGCGAAAGTTTGTGCGTGTGGTGTGTGTGTGTATGTTTGTTACTTCTTCACGCTTAAACGGCTGGACCGATTTGGATGAAATTTGGTATGTAGATAGCTTATACCCTGGATTAACACATAGGCTACTTTTTATCCCGGTCTACGCGGGTGAAACCGCAGGGTGCGGCTAGTTGAAGAATAAATTGATTGTCGTTTCTTAACTGAATTGACATTATTTTCCACGTTTATTTGTACCTACTGACATACTTTTTATGTTTTGTCTGAGAATATTTTTTTTAACCGTTTACCTATTATTGGAATACTAGCTTTTGCCTTCGGCTTCGTCCGCGTGTAAGTTGGAAAATATCCCACGGGATCGTACTACCGGGAAATCTTATATCTTGTCTACATTATAAAGGGAACCTCTGTGCAAAATCTCAGCTTTGTAGGTTCAAGGGTTTGGGCTGGGCGTTGATGAGTCAGTCAGTCAGAACTTCTGTAAATTTTATTATGATGATGATTGATTGAGTCGTGATTTCTGGTTATATACTCGTAGCTCCGTGTTCTCTTACACATTTACACCATTTAATTGGAGTAACTAAGCTTGTAAGTCTATAATTCATTAAGTACATAAACTAGGTTACTTACATGCTGCAATCTAACACATAATGTAGAGGAAACGTTCGAGCTCCCTTTTGCCTATAACCTATAACCTTTTACATTTGAATTATTTTGAATAGTGGCAACGCGGCTTTATAGAAACAAAGTACCTAACACTAAACACCAACCTTGCAGTTGGTAATAAAGACATTTCATAACAAGTTAAAAACTCCACAATTTTCCACTGCCGAAAAACCGTAGAAAAAAAATAAATATCGATCAACATTGCTTTTTCATTGCGCCGAAACAGGGCTGCTTCCCAACCGTAACGGAGGGTCCCGTACGTACAATAGTTACGAAAAAACGAACCTTTTGTCTCGCCCCTCGCCGCCTGACAGCAATTAATGTTTTATTTCACCTTTGTACACTGTCGAGCAACGGAATATACGAAACATCGCGGTTTAATGGAACCACGACGTGTGGTGTTGCCAACAATCAATTAAATTCAATAAAGAATTTATTAGGAAGGTCATTCTTTGTAGTGCAATTTGGGGGTAAAATGTCGAAGTAGTTAACGGGTAAAAGAATTTAGGATACATACATACATAAACTCACTCGGAGGAGCTCGTGGCTAAGTAATAACCGCCGCACGGGTCGATCCATCAGGTTAAGCTACGCTTGCCGGGGTTGGTCAGTGGATGGGTCACCATCTTTACATACCGAGACTCCTCCGTGCCTTGGAAAGCACGTTAAGCAGTTAGTCCCGGCTGTGATTTGTGGATCTTTGACATTCATTACGGGTCGTCAGAAGCCCGAAAGTCTGACAACCAGTCTTACCAAGGGGTATCGTATTACCCAGTTACTGGGTTGTGGAGGTCAGATAGGCAGTCGCTCCATGTAAAATACTGGTATTCAGCTGCATCCGGTTAGACTGGAAGCCGACCCGAACATAGTTGGGAAAAGGCTAGGCAGATTGACATACATAAAGTCATGCCTTCTTCCCATGGGGGTAGAAGCTCCACCTGCTACGATGCTTACATACTCCTTTTTCTTCGTTTACACGTAAAAGGAATATATTTTAAGGAATAAATGACGACATGAATAAACCAAGAGTCTGTGTCCCAAATTCTCACATTATGATGACGTTAACTCGTGTCCCGTTACTAGAGCGAGCTTAGCTCAATACCACTTCATTTACTTCCAAATAGAACTATTTTACTGTACGTTCCAGTAACATGCATTATTATGCACTCGGCATAACCAACAGTAATGACTTCTAAGACTGTATGAACCGTTACGGTATGCATGTCTGTTTACCTTGCATTTGACATTAAAACAAAAGGTATGGTCCGCAACAAAGTTTTAAAAAATTTAATTATTGACCAAATATTTAATTAAAATCGTTACTGAAGAAGAATCTCCTGTAACAAGTGAAATGGTAAAAAGCAGTTCATCGAATAATTTTGTGTAAATTATGATGATATTTAAAAGTGACAGTGTTAATAAAGAAAAAGAAAGAAAATACGTTTATTTAGCACAGACTAAGAGGCACATAAAATAATATAACAATAATAAAAAAATAATAATAAAAAGATTTAAAAAAAAAAGGAGCAACATGTGCTAAAACAATAACAGAGCAATGCAGACTTAATGATTAATGATGATGATTAATGGACTTTTGTTGCTGATCGTAGATGATGCTATCTTTGTGACAACAATATTATAATTAAAATGTTCATTATAATAATTAATTATAAATTATAATAATTATTATTATTTATGATAATTATTATTTATTTCTATAAAAAAAATTTACTCCGTCTTGCCTGCTGTTGGTCATCAAAAACGACGAAGTACCTTTAAATGGACAAGTATTAAGGCAAAAAGACAAAGTCAACACTTCAAGCTTCTTTATCTTCACATGCAGCTTCCAAAGAAAAAGTGTTAGCTATTAATACCTTTTAAGCCGCAATTAAGATACTGCACGAGTTACGTCATAAATCTTGTGTATAGCCGCTAACAGCGCCACCATTGATTAAAATATTAATAAGTCAGGAGATATGGAACATTTTGTTTCCTATGCTTACATTTTTAGTCAGATAGAATTTTTATATCAAAAAAATCAACACTAAACCTCCTAGGTTCGAAATTACAGTAGTTAAAAAACGTCGAACCTAGGCCTTGTCTTATTACAAAACAAGGTTCATTTCTTCAAACCAATGTTTAAATCATGGACCCTTTTTTTGTATTTCGAACTTTATTCCGACACATTAACAAAACTGCAAAACTGGCAACTTAGTACCGGACTAAGTTGTCAGTTTTGTATAAAGAACTGTATTTCTATCACAGCTACAGCTAGGTTCTTATATCACAGATTCTTATATCTAGGTTCTTATATCATATATCACAGCTACAGCTAGGTTCTTATATCACAGATTCTTATATCTAGGTTCTTATATCATATATCACAGCTACAGCTAGGTTCTTATATCACAGATTCTTATATCTAGGTTCTTATATCATATATCACAGCTACAGCTAGGTTCTTATATCACAGATTCTTATATCTAGGTTCTTATATCTTATATCACAGCTACAGCTAGGTTCTTATATCACAGATTCTTATATCTAGGTTCATAAATCTTATATCACAGCTACAGCTAGGTTCTTATTGCCAGTTTTTATAACTGGCTGATAGTTTATACCATGACAGAAGAAAAACCTCGTTTTGTAATAAGGCCGAGAGTTTTAGTGTTGATTTTTTTTATGCAAAAAATTCTCAAAAAAGACTCAATAAATTATTAGAAGAGGCTAAGGTAATATTTTAACTTGTTGTAAGCTTTTTCTGTAAAAAATAGGTAGGTACCAAAGGTATGTATTATTGTACATTTTGACCAATGCATGCTTTTGATATTGCTGCCTCCTGACCATGGTCACTTTTGTAACCAACCACGGCAACCATGAAATGAGATAAGTAAACCAAACTGCAACCTAGTTTAATTTAAGTACTCCGTTTATCAAAATTTCTTCGTTTTCTTTTGCACCAGAGCGTATAGTTATCTAAGTTTATCTAGCTTATTAATTAGGTGTTTGTTATATATTATGTTTGTATTATATTATCACTTACCTACTTCCCTAGTTCGTCACCCTATAACTAGGCCATACTTATTAACCCTTTCACCGATCTGGTTCATTGGTTCAAACTCTTCAAATTGACCACGCTTTAAAATTTTAATTAATTTCACCTCATGCTAATTTTACATTTAACCTTTTTTTTCTGTCCTCCATTGTAAGTACTCGCTGATAGAGATGTAACGAGTGTGGTTTCCACCTGCCGCCAAGCGGAACCCTAAAATGGGATAGTTCGGATATTGTTGTTAAAAACAGGGGAAATTTATTTTTAATTGTGTTGCACGCTCCGTTTCATTATCATTTCCGTTGGTTCGTGCCAGTAATTGTGAACTAATGAAGTTTTTGTATTGTTTTTTTTTTTTTTTTACTTTTTTTAAGGTGCATCTGCTTTGATGACTTTGTTAATATTTGTGGCCTGTGATGTATGATGTACTAGCTTTTGCCCGCGGCTTCGCCCGCGTGGAAGTCGGAAAATATCCCATGGGAACGTACATGTGGAAGACATAGGGCCGTCCGATATAACTGTGCAACCTCAAATCGCTACGATATATCGTTACCGTGTATAGTAGGCATAAAGCTACCAGTCGGCATGATTTTTTCCGACATCTTCAACAGTCGTCGTCATATTTCAGCCAATTTACACAAAACCATAATGAATTATACCGAATCACTCCGTTCATTGGAGAAAACCGTATGAAAATCCGTTCGGTACTTTTTGACATTATCGCATTCAAACAGACACACTTACGCGGCGGGGAGATTTTGTTAATTACTTAAAATTTATTATGCCAGTCACGCTCTAATAACAAATAACTTTTGTCCGATTGTCCACTCGTTCAAATAATTTCCTCGTAAAAACTTCGAATGAAATAAAGACTAAATGTTACCTCAAGATTCGAACTATGACTACATTTCCAATCCCTTAAATCTCTTAAAAAGAGGTAGTTACACAAACATTTGTCAACCCCTATTGTACACCCTCAAAAACGCTGTACCACATATTTCTTTATTTCCTACCAAAAGCATTTTGAATTTTCATATCCCTACCTTAAGAAATGCTGGGTTTCCCATCTTTCATCCCTTATATCACCCCTTGTAGTATTGTTTTTGAAAGTTTCCTGTGTCCTTTCCCAAGATGCTATATAAAGCCTTGCCAAATTTTGTCGAAATCCGTACAGTTTTGTAAATTTTAAAATCAACCCCTATTTTACCCCCTTAGGGGATGATTTTTAAAAAACGCTGAACCGCATATTTCTTTGTTTCCTATCAAAAGCATACATTTTAATTTTCACATCCCTAACTTAAGAAATACTGAGTTTCCATACAAACTTTCATCCCCTATATCACCCCGTGTAGGATTATTTTTAAGACAAAAAGTAGTTCATGTCCTTCCCCAGGATGCTATATAAAGCCTTGCCAAATTTTATCGACGTCCGTGCAGTTTTGTAAATTTTAAAATCAACCCCTATTTTACCCCCTTAGGGTATAATATTTCAAAAACGCTGAACCGCATATTTCTTAATTTCCTACCAATAGCATGAATTTGTTATCCCTAACTTTAGAAATACTGGGTTTCCCTTACAAACTTTCATCCCCTATATCACCCCCTGTAGTATTGTTTTTGAAAGTATCCTATTTCCTTTCCCAGGATGCTATATAAAGCCTTGCCAAATTTTGTTGAAATCCGTGCAGTTTTGTAAATTTTAAAATCAACCCCTATTTTACCCCCTTAGTGGATGATTTTTCAGAAACGCTGAACCGCATATTTCTTTATTTCCTATCAAAAGCATACATTTTAATTTTCACATCCCTAACTTAAGACATACTGATTTTCTCATACAAACTTTCATCCCCTATATCACCCCCTGTAGGATTATTTTTTAAGACAAAAAGTAGGCCATGTCCTTCCCCAAGATGCTATATAAAGCCTTGCCAAATTTTATCGAAATCCGTGTAGTTTTGTAAATTTTAAAATCAACCCCTATTTTAACCCCTTAGGGGATGATTTTTCAAAAACGCTGAACCGCATATTTCTTTATTTCCTACCAAAAGCATACATTTTAATTTTCACATCCCTAACTGAAGAAATACTGAGTTTCCCATACAAACTTTCATCCCCTATATCACCCCATGTAAGATTATTTTTGAAAAAAAAAGTAGCCTATGTCCGTCCCCAGGATACCATCTATAGCCTTGCCAAATTTTATCGAAATCCGTTCAGTGGTTTAGGCGTGAAAAGGTAACAGACAGACAGACAGACAGACAGACAGACAGACAGACAGAGTTACTTTCGAATTTATAATATGATGTATGTATGTGTAATAGTGATGAAATTACCAAAACTTTTGCTTGTTTCTAAATTAATTACCAGTACCTGCTTTACGGAGGCACTAACTAAACAGGCATTAACTTATACATCGTGTTCCCGCGATCACGACATTAATTTGACACGCGTATACGGTTCTGCGTTTTCGTTTCACAAAGATATATTAATTTCTTTGCAAATAAACTTCAGACTTTAGCAGACGTCTGCCTAGTTAAGATTTAAGCCGTTTTTATTGCGTAGATGCCTACAATTATATTTCATTATTGTGTGTAGCCTCATGAAGAATATTTTTTATGAAGACTGTTATGTGATATACTGTAAAGCTTTGAATATTATTATGAAAGATTGCGAATTTTATGCCTAGCAATTTGTAATACGCTGAAGCTATACTAGACGATGATACGTAGATGGGAACTAGTACAGTCAGTGACCTGCACTGGTCGTCTTCTTCTTTGTAGAGGGGTCATGTAATGCAGAGCACTGACCGTACCTAAATACCTAGACACTTGTTACAATACGCGCCACGAAAGATGAGACTTGACCCCGCCTCCCGCGCTCTTTCCGCCGCCTCGATGACGCCCGGTCACTTCCCGCGCTTCAGACCTCTAAAATCGTCTACTGCGCAAGTCAAACCACGTGGTGTATCAAGTCTCATCTTTCGTGGCGCGTATTGTGCTAAGTAAAGATTTTGTACCTTATAACAATAATACCAGTCTTTTACTGTACCACTTTAGCGCAAAGACCTGATGGCTTACTATGAGCTCTTAAAGCAGGGCAGAAGTTGAACGTTTCCAGTAAGAGAGAGAGACGGTGCTATAGGTCGTATATAGCTCCGTCTCTCTCTCACACTTTAACCGTTCAACTTCTGCCCTGCTATAAGAGCTCATAGTAAGCCCCTGCTCTCTTTCTCTTTTGTACTTGGGTTGTATCTACTTATTTTTCGAAAATAACAAACTTCAAAATAATAATCTGTTTAAAAAAGTTCAAAAATTATGGACGTAATTATACAAAAATTTGGAAAATACACGCAGAATAGACCTAGGGACTAACTCCACTTATTCAGCCCAATTCAGCTTTTGTCCTTAGAAAACACCAATTTTGTATGGAGATGCGTACAGACGCGGATATCTGAACGGATGCATACGGATCTTGATACAAAACTGTTGTTTTCTATGGACAAAGCTGAATAAGTGTAATTAGTCCCTTAGACTCGTCCATTTTTGCCCACCGCACATAACACATAAGTAACAAGAATGCTTTAAAAAAATTTAAACCTGTCAGTATCATCTTTAATTTCCGTACAAACCTGTATTTACATGGAAAATCACTCACGTATATTCAAATATATTCAGACATTGTAAAAAAAATAAAAGCTAGTAGGAACGCGTATCACAGTTAGGCCCGTCGTCCACAACGTGTTACAAAAAGAAATATGTTACAAACTCAAACTCAAATCACCATTGAGTAACCAGAATGTTACAGCACTAGTATTTCAACGGTGGCTAGTACACGAAGTCTACTCATTGGTGATGATCTGATGATACTCGTAGCTGTGAAAAATTAAAAAATGAAATTTAAAAAAAAAATAACTGTGTGAATAGCGCCAAGGAGCGTATAGTACGACAACGAACGTTCAAAGATTCCATCGTTTATCTTCGGAAAACCGAACTATAGCGAATATTCAAATTCAAATTAATTTCAGGTCATTGACCCATATTAAACACAAAAACACAACTTTGCCATTTTATAAGTGTCACTACAAAAACAATACACAATTTGAAATTAAATAAGTAATAATTAATTTTTGATTAATAATTAAATGTCGTAGAAATATAAATAAATAAATTTCGGATCCAATCATATAATATAATGTCAAAAGCATAAAGCAAAATAATAATGAATTAAATATAATGTGACTTTCGACCAATACAAATTGATTTATATTCCTACCTAAATTATTACAGATTGACGCACTAACTCCGTCACTACCTTATATTAACTAGTCATATTTAATTCGGCAGTTTGTCGTACAGTTGTAAATTACATAAATATTAATATTTACTTGGGGCCTATTTCACGATGTCCAAATAGCCACTACTCACCGAATAAATTCAAAAATGGAACAGAATTTGTAAGAAATTATCTGCCAAGTAAATTAATAGGAACTTAATCGTAGGTGGTGATACAAGCCCTTAGTTTTAAGGCCTTATCCATAGGTTCTAATGTGCTTGTCGCAAAAATTTTAACCAAAATGCTCTAAAGATGGTGTTGTATTTTCGATTCAAAAATCGTTCGTATTTACATTTCCCACGTTTACGTCACGATTCAGTTCTAGGGCCTCTGCTTATTTTTGAGTTCCGTCGTGAACGACGGGCCTTATATCAAAAGGAACAGAGCATGAAGTATCTAAGCAAACTTTATTCTTTGTTCTCATAACTTCTGTTCTGTACAATCGCTAACATTTGAGTTATTGCCGAAACAACTTACAATTTTCTTTGCCAAAGTACCGCAGATGTGACTCGGGTTTGTTTAGTTTTTAAACCTTGAAAAAAAATGCAAATAGAGGACGATAGTTAATTAACAAATACTCTCTGGTAATGGTTTTTTACACGACTGCCCAAAAAGGAGTGTTATATTATATTAGGATACTAGCTTTTGCCCGCGGCTTCGCATATTTCTTTATTTCCTACCAAAAGCATACTTAAATTAGAATTTTCATATTCCTAACTTAAGAAATGCTGGGTTTCCCATACAAACTTCCATCCCTTATGTCACCCCCCGTAGGATTACTTTTGAGACAAAAAGTAGCCTATGTCCTTCCCCAGGATGCCATCTATAACCTTGCCAAATTTTATCAAAATCCGTTCAGTGGTTTAGGCGTGAAAAGGTAACAGACAGACAGACAGAGTTACTTTCGAATTTATAATATTAGTATGGATACAGGGTGTAAGTGTAAACAGTGGCAATATTTTAAGGTGATGTCATTGTACCTACTCATTATTATGAACAACTTTTACTATGGGACAAAACCTAAAATCGCGAAAAAAAATCAGCTGTTCACTACATTTATGTTCGCATAAAGGCTCTTACACACAGAGGCCATATCGCGAGCGATATTGCGATATTATCGCGTCGCAACACCGCTACGCGACACGTCGAGACGTGATATCACCTCTGTCTGTAAGAGCCTTAATTCGTCAAAATGTGGGAACAGCAGATTTTTTTTTCGCGATTTCAGTTTTGGTCCCATAGTAAAAGTTGTTTGTTATCAAGAGTAAAATCATGTGTTTAAGTATCGGTCACTAATTACCCTTTAAATTATATTATATAATTATAATATATTTATATTGGTTCCAATTTGCAGTTGCAATGTCACTTTGTGCTCAATAAGTGTAAACCCAATTGACGACAGTTCTATATTCATATACCTCACTTATGCCAGACCTGACACATACTCCTTAAAGGAAAACTATAGATACACACAACTGCCGTCACAAAAATCTGCAATGAACTCCCATGGACGTATGAACTCCTAAAACATTTGTCAGTCAATATCTCTGGACACCCACATCTGTATTCAGCCACAAAGGATCCAACCTCGGCAGGTATTTCGGTCCAATGATCGAACAACACTCGTACATTCCTTTGCAGGTCTTTGTAGCTCACCTGTCGCAATCAATGTTCCCGTTGTTTGCAAATTCCAAAAACGTGAATATTTTGCCGCTATGCAGAAGGAAATTCCGAAAAAATACTACACTTTTGTGTATACGACTCAACTCCTAATCATGCATTTCGACTCAAATAGCAATTACTCGAAAACTTCTAAACCGATTTTCTTAAATGGTACCATCTTAAAGCTGAAACGCCAGACTTTAAAAAATTAAATTATAATTTTTTGAAAAAAAAAAAACTACTTTGTATGCACGCGGGTTTTATGGGGTTGAGTCGATTTCATTGCTGGCGAGTGTAAGCATTAATTGCCATCAACAAAGCTAAAACATGATAGAATTGACCAAAGCTTTTCGAATTATCCAACAATGAATAATTCATTGATATTATCTCCACACAAACACTTCCATGTCAAAAAGTGGATTTTATTAATCGAGCTGGTCAAAGATGTTGACTGGTCTTTCAAAATAAGCATTAAATTCTAACCTAAACTTAAAATAATCTCACTTCACCATAACATAAGCTACTAGCCTTTAAGTTCTAATGTTAGTCGTTTACTTAGGAAGCCCTGTTTACCTCATAGGTAAGTAGGGTTAACGATACACGCTCAGAATCTTCAGACGGACAATGTGTAGTAACTTTAGCAGTAATCTTAACAAGCCCAGAGGAAGGGTCAAATATCAAACGAGGACCATCTTCTAATTACTAACCACAATTACGGACAGACACATTTCAACTTAGACCTCAAATTGTTAATATGTATCATTCATGCTTTCCTCTCTGTGTTATTTAGCTGAATTGGTACTAAGGACCTTTAAGCCGTATCTATTGATGGTTTTAAGTTAGAAGAAGCCCACATTTGAAGACATTTAAACCTGGCTAGTGAAACAATAGGGTATTACAATTACAATTTTTAAAAGTGTCTCAATTAGATTCCATAGTGCTGCTAATAAGCTACAAAATAAAACACTAAATTTTTATTCAATCGATAAGTGCCATAAAAATGCATTTAAATTTTACATTTTCAAATTTCGCGCCAAAACGCTGGACGCAGTGGACGCCATATTGCTCTGTGGTCATGACGTCAGTTGGCAGTGTAAACAAACGCTACGCTGATATACTCTGACCAGTTGACAGTTGACACAGAGCGGTATGACGTAATAACATGGCGGCTACTTTCATGGTGTTAGAAAACAGATTATAGAAACTGAAAACTTTGAATTAAATTTTGAAATTTATATTGTTATTTTACGAACTAAAACTAACATTTTCCGACTACTATTTGCCTAAGCTATCTAAATAACATATTTTTAGATTTGTTCTCCGAGAGCAAAATACCGTATTCAGATTCATTTGTGGTCGCAAATTAATGTGAATTGTATATTTGCTTGTTTGTTTTCTAAAAAAAATGTCAAACATAGCTAATTTCAATGATTGGTCACTATCACAAAGCACACTATTAATTTATTTACTCGTTAGTTATGTATGTTTATTTAATTAATTAAAAATAATATTTTATGTGTGGCTGCGAAGATAACAAAGTTAACAAATCATTTATCCTTAATTTCTAATTTAACATTAAAATCTATACCAGCATATTTACCAGAATAGCTTTATTTACCTCCGTCATATTCCTTTACATCTATACTAAATACATCAGGGATTTCGACATGCCTATCCCAACTCTAACCTCAATGATATTTCTAAGTGAGCTCGCCTCCCCGGGGCACCATTCATTGATATTAGCAGTCGAAACTCACTATATCACAACTGTATTATGTTGTTCAAGTTTGAGTTGATATTTGTTGTAAGGATACGCAAAGTTTCTATGGAAATAAATGTATGGAGTATTTCTGTATAGAGACTTAGATTTTTGTTAGGATTGCATGGTTTTTTTGCGATAGCTACTTTGTTAAAAATTACGGCTAGAGCAGCCTAGAGATTTCTAGAAAGGTTTGGTTTATCATTTTCGTTAATGGTATTCCAAAAGTGACATTTGTTTAAGAATATAGAAGAAATAATAACAATACTAATAAATATACATTATACGAGGCAAATCAAAGGGAGCTTAGACCCTTTGGTAACCTTTGCGGTATAAACCTTTACCCATTTTTGGTAGGCAGTATCAAAAATGTCACGTGAACGAAACCACGGACGATACATTTATAATAATATTAAAGCCTTCGTGAGGAGAATGTGGCGTAGGTACCTACTTTGGTTATTAAAATTCTAGATTAAGCTTTTAATGCAACATGTTGTGATGCAGCATTATAATCTTAAATAAAAAATCAGCATTATATTTTATAAACAGTTACAATATTTCTTTAAAACTGTTCATGTCAATATTGTGCAAAATTACCATTCCTAAACCTCGGCTGAAGCTACAAACCCGCTACATAAAGTTTATACAGCAAAATACAAAGTGATTAATGGTATCGTATATCAATTACCAATGTCAGGTGCAACTTGGTTTTTGTCGGGAAGTTTTCAGAGGGGGCCGTAATGGTACTCCACAATGTACGGGGAACTATTGCATGTTTTATCTAAGAAATGTGCACGAAGACAGATCGGCAGGAAAGTAATGCGCCATTGTTGTGAGAGTAAATACTTGTATTAATGTAGCCGTAGATATAAATGAAGCGCAGAATTCAGAATAAAAGATAAATGAAATAAGAGATACGGACGAAATGAATTTTGTAATAGAAGTGTATGAAACAAAATCTGAATTGGCAGAATGAGGAAGATTAATATTTTTGCGTCAATATGGAGTTCTTAAGCTGAAATGTAAAAGATTTTTTTTTAGTGACGATGAAGCTATATCTGATTATGATGTGAAATGGCATTAAATATTGTGGCAAGTCTGTTTCCGGACGAACCATTATAAGATTATGTTAAGGGGATAGGTAAGTATTAACTTTCGCTTATAATCTACAACTCAAAGCATAGATTAATAAGTGAAAAGTGCCATAATGTCAAGACAATCTTAAAATAATTGCAATGTTAATCATCTTTTCCAAATAAAATTTGAGTAAAATGAAAAAATGAAATTGATAAAAAACGTCCAACCCTATTAAATTATCTAAAATGTAATTCTAAAAGGCTCAAAGCTAAAAATTTGACACACGATAGAAACAATTGAATCATGTCAAAGACTATGTCTCGGATCAATCTTGTAACGCCTACGCTAAACTTTTATATCTTCGTAAAGATAAAGAACAACATTGTTAAATCACCGAGCATGTTTCTAAACGGCTTCACAAATCGTTAACCAAAGCAAATCTAGAATTTACCGAAAGCAATGCCTAACCAAGTGTAAAACCGCTTACAGAACCTAGAGCAACCGTGTAAAAGTTCGATAAATTAAGTTAGCTTACTCCTGGGGTACACCTATACACTCGAAGTTAGAAGGCTTTTGAAAAACACCCCATTCTTGCATTGGAAAAGGTTTGTGCACTTCTCATGCTTAAGGAAAATTACGTTTATATAAAATTGGAATTTTGAGAGTTGGAAAATAGCTGCAATGTTTTGGTGACCGCTCAAATTTAGAACCATTGATTTTAGAGTACTTACTTCAACCACTTCACATGGTTATTTCAATCAATCTGCGTAGCTTTTTCCCAACTATGTTAGGGTCGGCTACCAGTCTAACCAGATGCATTCCAGTATTTTATATGGAGCGACTGCTTATCTGATCTCCGCAACCCAATTACTGGATAATACGATACCCCTTGGTAAGACTGGTTGTCAGACTTTCGGGCTTCTGACGACCAGTAACGACTATCAAAGATCCACGAATGACAGCCGGGACCAACGGCTTTACGTGCTTTCCGAGGCACGGACGGAGGAGTCTCGGTAGGTATGTAAAGATGGTCAACTATCCACGGACCAACCCCGGCAAGCGTAGCTTTACCTGATGGTTCGGCCCGTGCGGCTGTTATTACTTAGCCACGATCTCCTTACTTAGCCACGAGCTACGTCACATGGTTATTTTTTGAATTATAATATGCATTGGTTGCTTCTCAAAGACCGATGTGTTACCCCTCTTCATCATTTAGTATCAAAGACGTATCGTATCTATACAGGGTGACTTTGAAAACATGCGACAAAATTTAAGGGGGTGTTCTACGCATCAATATGAACAACTGTTACTATGGGACCAAACCTGAAATCGCGAAAAAAAAATCAGCTGTGCATTTTGACGAATTATGCGAACATAAATGTACTGAACAGCTGATTTTTTTTTTCACGATTTCAGGTTTGGTCCCATAGTAAAAGTTGTTCATATTGATGCGTAGAACACCCCCTTAAATTTTGTCGCATGTTTTCAAAGTCAATGTCTAGAATAATACCAATTCTTGTTAAATTTAATTTTAAGCAGTTTGCTATTTACTGCGTAACACATGTACGGAAAACGTCTTTCTAGATCTAACAATTCTGGTACCGAAACACATACTTTTCATAGCATTTAACATCATCCTTGCATACCTCTGTAAAACATAAGTGTGACTGTTAACACCGTGGTTGACACTGAAATGATAATTACTCTTCTTAATTATCGCATAGAGTATGTAGGATGTCGTGATGGCCTAGTGGTTAAAAGGCGTCGTTGCCTCTCATCAGGAGGTGGGTTCAAATCCGAACAAGTAATAATGTGACTATTTTAATTCATATATAGGTACTTATTATTTTATGTAGGTCAAGTGACATTGAACCAAAACTGAACACGATATATCATATTACTAGCTTTTGCCCGCGGCTTCGCCCGCGTCGATGTCGAAAAATATCCCAAGGGAACCTGCTACCGCGAATTCCTTCCTTATTCCTTGTCTACATTATAAAGGGAACCTCTGTGCAAAATTTCAGCTGTCTAGGTCCAAGGGTTTGGGCTGGGCGTTGATGAGTCAGTCAATCAGTCAGTCAGGACTTCTCTTTTTATTTATATAGATAGATAAGATATATTCCTTTAGGCCGGTTTTAGTGCTCGACTGACCGTCGGTGCGTACGTCGGTCGCACCAGCCTTAGCTTTAGATCTCTCATTAAAATGTTCCATCCAAAATATATTGTTTATTTCTCGATATTTACTTAATTAAAATTATAAATCTTAAATTCATGAATTCACTGGCAGTCAGACAGTCAGTCACTCAGGACTTCTCTTTTTAGGGTTCCGTACCAAAATGGTAAAAAAGGAACCCTTATGGTGGGACTCAGTCTGTCTGTCTGTCTGTCTGTCTGTCACAGCTGGATATCTCAAGAACTACTAGTGCTATCAACTTGAAATTTGGAACAGTTTTAGATGACGTTTACCCAACTATTTTGCAAATAAGAAAGAAATAAAAATATATGTATTTTTTTTGCAACATGGGGGGTCTTAAAAATTCAAAGTGGAGCTACTAGGTCATGTGGGGTATCATATGAAAGAACGCTGTTTGCACATTCTCAAACATATTTTTATTTTTTTTAGGCTGCACAGTGTTCAACTTTTGATGAAAAATGTAAAAAAAATACCGTTCCCCCCCCTTTTCTCCGAAGTTTGCAAAGAAAAAAATCTGAAATTATTCTATGTGATAGAAGTTTATGTAAAGATTACAGGAAAAATAAAACGATGTCTCTAAATAGCACACTTTTTCAGAAATCGGAACGGAACCCTCGTTGCGCGAGTCTGACTCGCTCTTGACCGGTTTTTATTTATATAGATTAGCTTTCGCCTACGTGGATGTCGGAAATCATCCCACGGAAACAGTACATTTTTCCGGGATAAAAAGTAGCTTATGTAGGTCTATTCCAGACTATAATCTATCTCTGTGCCAAATTTCATCCAGATCCGTTCAGCCGTTCTGACGTGATTGAGTAACAAACATACAACCATCCATCCAAACTTTCTCATCACACTAATCACACTACAAAGGCGAAAGTTTGTGTGTGTGTTTGTTATTTCTTCACGCTCAAACGGCTGGAATGATTCGGATGAAATTTGTTATGTAGATAGCTTATACCCTGGATTAATACATAGGCTACTTTTTATCCCGGTCTACGCGGGGAAAACCGCGGGGGCGCAGACATGGGTGCACTCCGCGCGCGCGCACACACACACAAACTTTCGCCTTTATACTATTAGTGATTATTATGTGATTTAGTAGAATAGGATTGACATCGAATGCCTGTGTAAAAGGAAAATAACCATCCTTTGGGTGGACTGATAGTTCGTGTTACATGCTGTTCCGTTTTAAAAACTGCGTTAAAGTAATTGAATTGGTGCGGTCGGCTTTGAAGTCGGAACTAGTAGACTGTATTCCTGTTTTTAGGGTTCCGTACCAAAATGGTAAAAAAGGAACCCTTATGGTGTGACTCAGTCTGTCACAGCTGGATATCTCGAGAACTACTAATGCTATCAACTTGAAATTTAGAATAGTTTTAGGTGACGTTGACCCAACTATTGTGCAAATAAGAAAGAAATTAAAATATTTATATTTTTTTTTGCAACAGGGACTGAAAAATTCAAAGTGGGGCTACTAGGGCATGTAGGGTATTATATGAAAGAGCGCTGTTTGCACATTCTTAAACATATTTTTTCTTTTTTTTAGCCCGCATAGTTTTCGACTTTTGATGAAAAATGTAAAAAAAATACCGTTCCCCCCCTTATGTCCGAAGTTTGCAAAGCGAAAAATCTGTGTTTATTCTATGTGATAGAAGTTTAATTAAAGATTACAGGAAAAATAAAATGATGTCTTTAAATAGCACAGTTTTTCAGAAATCATCAACAAAAATTACATATAAATGATGGTACGGAACCCTCGGTGCGCGAGTCCGACTCGCTCTTGACCGGTTTTTTTTTCTCAAACAATTGTTCGAATAAGTACGTGAAACGAAAATTTAGCCAAGACGTTATCGATATGAGTCTAAATTAACTAAATTGGTAACTAAACTCCCCGCTAAGAATAATAATGGGGCAGTTTACCCGCAAAGTGCTTTGCTGTGTCACCATTCATCATCCGACCTAACAACTACATTAATATTAAGACGGATCGCGTTTTGTTTGCTCACTCGCACATAGCTCGCTCCCTTTCTGTTATTATCAGTTTGACAGCTTCTTGAGGATGAGATATCGCTACATTTTAATGGACTATATTTTTTGGAGGATTATTAATAGAGAATGAAAGAATTCTTTAAAATCTTTGTGTAATCCGAATGAGGTATTTGGGGAATTATTAAGATAGATAACAGGGAGAAAGGAAAATTAATTACTACTCTTAATATGAAAGATAAGGACTCTAAAGAAGATTATTTTTAAAAAACCATCCGAGCATAACAGTGAACAAAAAAAGATATATCATAGCAAAGCATTTGTTGGCCCTAATATGCACCCTTGTTGAAACAAGCTCGATCAAAGCTCTCACGATGACCTACTTAAAAGAAACAATACCGCCCTCTGCATTGAACGAACAAGAGAATCATTCTGAACAACTGCAGAGCCAATTACACCGTGACAAGAAGTTACTGATCGTGTTACTTTATCAAAACTTCAAAAGCATATGTATAAATTTGCTCACAACTCACGAGCTTTAGCTACAGACAATTCCCTGTATAACTTAAACCAATTTCCACTCATTAACCCAACGTACCTTGTTGAACATACTACGAAGTACGTATCAAAAGTATTGCCTTGTTAATTTTCTCTCCAAATAAGTCTACTTCGAACTAAGAACTTCCCCCATTATGAAACTCTGGAAGTGTTTACGTCACACATTATGAATCCCTATATTACTTGAAAATTATTTTGTCGCTGAAATAAATGAATCTTGAATAAAGTTGGTTGTATAACGAGTGGCGTTGTGTTGTATGGATGGAGAGCTCGCATTAGTATTCGAGCCTCGGGTCGAATGTGGCGCGAGATTGTTATCGCTCTGCTGTGCTTCGTTTTGGTACTTGGAATAGCACCGAATAGATGGTGTGTGCTGATTGGATCGCATTTGCCGGTAGTGCGAATTGGTGATTTGTCTGATAGCTGAACATGGTGGGGTTGAACAACAGTGTGGTAGGGAAAGAGTGAATGAATGTTAGTTGCTGAATTCAGTTACGACAAATAGGTACTAAAATAAAGGGTTAGCTAATAGTATTAAGCCTAACCGAAAACTTTTTTTTTTCTATTGCATTATTTAGCGAAAACATGCCTTATGGTAGACTAGCTTTTTCCCGCGGCTTCACCCGCGTGGAAGTTTCAAGTCTATTAACTCAAGGAATAAGATTTTTCATACAAACTTTGGACCCCCGTTTCACGCCTTTAGGGCGTGAATTTTGAAAAATCCTGTCGTAGTGCACCCCTAGACCTCATAAGGAACCTACGTGCCAAATTTGGAATCTCTAGACCCAGCGGTTTGGTCAATCACTTTTGCCTTAAAAAAAAAAAAGAAAAAAGAGTCTTTTTAACAAAATATTTGACCAGAGATAGTCCACGAGATTTTAACAACAGATTCCATTTTGTCAACACTCATTAATTGTTTCTACTTTTATTTAACAAAGCAATCAATCTTTGCCCAACTTTCATTGAGACAAATCCCACGATCAATTTCTATTAAAGCCTAAAGAAGGCGTACACAAAAGTTGTAAGCGGAAAACACATTGTTTCCCCTCCCTCGTTAGCAAACTCCACGGCATTTTTTGACGTCTGCTCTAGGGCGTCTCTCTCAGTTCGAGTGTTTACCCACACAACGCCACATTTGCACACCCGAAACAACATCCCTCATTCTTATCACCAACAAAATAAGATCCAAATCTGAACAAAAATCCAGCATCTCAACTCCAACACAAATTTCGACAATGCAAGGTTATATTTGCAGATTGGTTACGAGTGTTTGCGTTTAAAATGTTCGCGGTAAAGCTCAGAATCGGCTGGTTTTTTGTTTCCCAATCGTTGTCCCACTGATTTGTGTGTTACGTTTTGTTCGTGCGTTCTGTCTTGCCTAACTCTTGAAACGAGTATCTGAAACCTTCTTGAGTTTAGGGTCCTTTTCAAATATTTTTTATGAGTTCATTGTAACGAAACTCAATATATTGAAAAGCTTTTTAATAAAAATAAGAATGTTGTACGATGCTTTGATGCCACCCTTAAAAATGTTCGTCAAAATGTAGAGGAATTTCGGAGCGCTTCCCGGTGATAATTGCGCTCAAATCCGGTGTTTCACCATTTTCATTCTGTTTCATGACGTCACTCCGGAACTTCCCACTAGACAAAACAATGTATCGTCTCTTCCAGACGATCTTACCGCGATCCTTTGGCACGACGCACAAACCATCTCAAAAATAACGGAAATGAACGAGATCAAACTGGTGCCAAATTCACAAAGGGCAAATATGATTCACTTGATTTGGGAATCTGTCCAAAGATGATTTCATCACGAGTTTCAATATTGCTTAAGTGCCCGCTGAATCACAGGATTTTGGTAAGTTTGGCTTATTTAATTTGATAGATGACCCTTATATTATATTTAAGCTTCCCAATAAATTGAGTTAGTAAAGTATCTGTTTTACCAAAATATAATTTAAAAGGCACCATAGGCTACCTAGGGTGGATATATTTTGTATTTATATAATATTTTAAAATATATAAAATGTAATAATATTTTCTGATTAAAAGGACAAATCTACTCCACTCCTCCAGCATTCGTTCGACAAAATTATGTCACCTTCCTGAAATTCCCTCACTCCCCCCACTAAGCAGGATCGATAACACATCGAAAGCAAAATTATTAGCAGAAACAAAGGTACCCTCTGCCCCCACTAAGGCCCATATCACATGTCATACAAGATTCCAATCTCACCCTTTTCCAAAAAACCAAAGAGACCCGTTTTATAATATTTCAGTGAACACAATGAGCCTCGGAGGGTTTAAAACTGAGGGCGATGTAACACCTGCTTATATCCGGATCGCCCCTGGGGCAGGCCCCTTATTTTTGCAATAAATTAGAAACCGCATCAGCCGTACACATTCGTACCTGTCTAGCTAAGACCTTTCCAATTATTGGGGCCTGCTTTCAGCAACAATTTGTAGTTGACCAAACCAAGGTATGATTTATTTGTCTCCTAAATAGTTGTATTGATTGTGATCGTAAATATTGGTGTCTTTTGCAGGGGATCAATTTCATTTAAATAAATTTTATGATTGTCAAGCATAGATTATGTTTCGTATGTAATCAAGATGTCCGTTCGACTGACGTTACTTTTTGTTGTTTAAATTATATTGCTGTCATGTGCATCTGATATAGCAACTGATACAGCATTTATGTTGAATTATTTGACTCTGCTGTTGGATGTTTTATGATCTCTCTAAATAAAACCACTACTCATTATATTTGATACAACCTTTTTGAGATCAATAAGTCTCAAAACTTTAGTATTGTTGTGGTTTTTGAACCGACAAGAAAATCCTTCTACGTTATAGAACAAGTTAATAAGAGGAGTAAGTCTGTCTGTTCATCGACTCATATCACAACAACCACTTGACGGAGCTGCCTAACCTACTTCCACTGAAACAATTCTTAGGGGATGGATTAGAGAATGTATTAAACTTGATCCCATTCACGAGAATACTGAAAGCAATGCTTTGAATTAAAAAACCGGTCAAGAGCGAGTCGGACTCGCGCACCGAGGGTTCCGTTCTGATTTCTGAAAAAGTGTGATATTTAGAGACATCGTTTTATTTTTCCTGTAATCTTTACATAAACTTCTATCATATAGAATAATTTCAGATTTTTTGCTTTGCAAAATTCGGAGATAAGGGGGGTGGACGGTATTTTTTTTACATTTTTCATCAAAAGTCGAAAACTATGCAGGCTAAAAAAAAACCGGTCAAGAGCGAGTCGGACTCGCGCACTGAGTGTTCCGTTCCGATTTCTGATAAAGTGTGCTATTTAGAGACATCATTTTATTTTTCCTGTAATCTTTACATAAACTTCTATCACTTAGAATAATCAGTACCTGTTACAAAAAAAATATAAATATTTTAGTTTCTTTCTTATTTGCAAATTAGTTGGGTAAACGTCGTCTAAAACTATTCTAAATTTCAAGTTGATAGCATTAGTAGTTCTTGAGATATCCAGCTGTGACAGACAGACAGACAGACAGACTGAGTCACACCATAAGGGTTCCTTTTTTACCATTTTGGTACGGAACCCTAAAAATAAAAAAAATGTTTGAGAATGTGCAAACAGTGCTCTTTCATATGATACCCCACATGCCCCTGTAGCCCCACTTTTAATTTTTAAGACCCCTTTTCAGTCCCTGTTGCAAAAAAAGTATAAATATTTTTATTTCTTTCTTGTTTGCAAAATAGTTGGGTAAGCGTAATTTAAAACTGTTCTAAATTTCAAGTTGATAGCATTGGTGGTTCTTGAGATATCCAGCTGTGACAGACAGACAGACAGACAGACAGACAGACTGAGTGTCACCATAAGGGTTCCTTTTTTACCATTTTGGTACGGAACCCTAAAAATGTATACTGGTTGATGAGTGTTTGTTATGCTAATTGTGATCATCATTTTAGATGCCATTTTAGGGTTCCGTACCAAAATGGTAAAAAAGGAACCCTTATGGTGTGACTAAGTCTGTCTGTCTGTCTGTCACAGCTGGATATCTCAAGAACTACTAATGCTATCAACTTGAAATTTGGAACAGTCTTAGATGACTTTTACCCAACTATCTTGCAAATAAGAAAGAAGTAAAAATATTTATATTTTTTTTGTAACAGGTACTGAAAGGGGGTCTTAAAAATTCAAAGTGGGGCTACTATGGCATGTGGGGTATCATATGAAAGAGCGCTGTTTGCACATTTTTTTTATTTTTTTTTAGGCCGCATAGTTTTTGACTTTTGATGAAAAATGTAAAAAGAAATACCGTCCCCCCCCCCCTTAGCTCCGAAGTTTGCAAAGATAAAAATCTGAAATTATTCTATGTGATAGGTAGAAGTTTATGTAAAGATTACAGGAAAAATAAAACGACGTCTCTAAATAGCACGCTTTTTCAGAAATCGGAACGGAACTATCGGTGCGCGAGTCCGACTCGCTCTTGACCGGTTTTTTTTTTTGTGAATGGGAAATCATCAAATGACTTCTCCCGCTTTGGGTGGAGCGGAAGGGCGTGTCAGACTTTTACTGACTAAAACCCACCCGTGTTCCTTCAGTTGCCTATGCCAGGGCCGCGGTATCTTTTTCAAACAACCCGCGACCCCAGCAGCATCGGCCCTATTGGACCCCATCTTTTGCTGACATCTCTTTAAGGCGAGCGTGGAACTCAACGCGCCGTCGACCCGGGCCTGCCGGTCGATTCTGTAAAAATCTCACCGTGAAAACTTAGGTGAAGTGAGTTTGTTTTTGCTAGGAATTGACACTATTGACAGCTCACTCCACGCTCACTTCACCTAAGTTTTCACGGTGAGATTTTTACAGAATCGACCGACTGGTCCTTACCGGACGGCGAGCTGCCCGTTACTCATCATCCGCAAGCCCGCGCCTACGGTGGCTGGGAATCGGCTACCGATTCCCGCCACCCAGGGTGTCCTCTGCGGCGATCAGTCAGACCTCCACTGTATGCTCCACCGTGTCCTCCGGGCGATCCACACAATGGTGAGACCCGGGCGTTTCCTCCCGCCTTATGCGAAACAGGAACCTCCCGAATCAACCGTGTCCGGTGAGGACCTGCGTCAGGCGGAAGGTGAGGACGCCGTGGCGCCTCTTTAACCACTCCTCAAAGAGGGGACTTATCGCCGCAATTGTGGCGTGGCCAGCGCTGGGTTGCGACAGTCGCACCAGTATACCTGACAACACAAACAACTCCAAAAATCGGAATCGTATCGCACCCGTATCGTAAAGCTAAATGTCCCAAATTGTCAGTCGAAAGTGCCGTGACAAATTGATTGGTTTAATCGTGTTCACTAGTGACTAACGGACGGAACCCGGTGATAATTAAACGAGAAACCTGTATCGGACGTGTCCCGACTCACACTAGATTGGTATAAACAGGAGAGTTGACCGTCTGTGAAATTGTATTTGACTTTTCCTTAAGACTAAGGAAAGTAGTGCAAAATAGGTAAATTGAAAACGTAGTTGCTTCTATTCGGTTGTAAAGATTTGTTTTTATTTCTGAATCTTTTGGGGTAATGCTCGCTGGTTCTACTGGGAGTGGAAACTGGACTCTCTAATGCCTTAAAATTCTTTTATGTTCGCAAACTTTTGCAATATTTAAACTTAGGACTTGTGGATAAGGGTTCCTTAGACAGAAATAAATGGTCTGTATCTCAGTGGCTTGTTCATTCCTTTCAGTTTTATTACTCTTTCTATATACTTGTCGAAATCATGAAATGATCTTTAGAGAGAAGTAGCTTGCCTATTTGAATAAAATGTATTGAGTTTGTCATTTCATCTCAAGATCTTGAGCCAAAGTAAATTGAACTTTTATACAATCTATTATAACAGAAAATAGGGATACTTATTAGAAGTACTTACGTATTCTATCACAAGAATTCTTATACCAATTTGTTACAAAAATTGTACAGTTATTTTGCTCTGTGTTGTACTTACCAATTTTCGTCCCAATCAATTTGAAATCTGGAATGCTTTTTTCCCGCTTTGCTTTATATTTTCCTCCTACGATATGGGTCACTACGGAATATTTTCTCATTTTTTTCCTTTTCATCCCCAAAACGGAGTGTTGTCATGATACGCCTTTCATGTCCGCTCCAATGATCTATATTTACATCATAATAATAATTGTAGTACATTTTCCTCTATATTAGTATTAATAGAGTATATTCCAGAGAAATTATTTTAAACTGTTTCAGGATATTAAATATCATCTAATTAATAAAATAGAAATTGAATAAATTTGATAAAAGACATGATAAGCACTCCTAAAGTATTTATTGGTGAAATGTATATCCGTTCTTAAGATAACAATCTCCAAATAAAGCAAATGATGTTTATAAGAAAGAAAAAATACACATTTTCTTCCACTTGAAGATATTTCATTGCCATCTTCATGACTGGATTACAAACAAATGATTTGTTTCCCTTATCCCGGTCATCAATCGAATGACGTCCTTTTAAGGTTCCGTGCCAAAATGGTAAAAAGGAATCCTTATGGTGTGACTCAGTCTGTCTGTCTGTCTGTCACAGCTGTATATCGCAAGAACTAGGTACTATTGCTATCAACTTGAAATATGGAACAGTTTTAGATGACGTTTGCCCAACTATTTTGCAAATAAGAAAGAAATAAAAATTGATACTATTTTTTGCAACAGGGGCTGAAAATTCCCTTCTGGCCTACAATGTTGAATTTGCAAAATGTTGAATTCGCATAATGTTGAGAGTACTAAGCCATGAGGGGTATCATATAAAAGAGCGCTGCCGTGTGATTCTGTAAGACTTCATTCTAAACTTCAAATCTGAATCCGCTGTGAGTTTCTTGATTGGCGTTCTAAATTCAAAGTATCAAATAAAAAACAAGTGAGAAGAAGTGATGCGAAGTGAGAGTGAATAGAGAATTGTTGTTTGAATTTTACAGAATCGACGTACTGTTTGCAAATTCTCAAACATTTTTTTTTTTCTTTTTTTAGGCCGCACAGTTTTCGACTTTTGATGAAAAATGTTAAAAAAAATACCGGTCCGCCCCCCTCCCTTATCTCCGAAGTTTGCATAGAGAAAAATCTGAAATTATTCGATGTGATAGAAGTTTATGTATAGCTTACAGGAAAAATAAAACGATGTCTCTAAATAGCACAGTTTTTCAGAAATCATCAACAAAAATGACATACAAATGATGGTACGGAACCCTCGGTGCGCGATACCGACTCGCTCTTAACCGGTTTTTGTTTTATCTAAATTCAAAATTACATGATTTACTGTAACTCATTTACTTTGAAAGCATTCCCATTTCTCATAAATGTCAAGTTTCCAACAAAATATGATTCGGTCTCCAACCGTTTTACATACTGATCCAGAAATAGACGGAAATAACTCATCAGTTGCTTACCTCGCTATGTATTTCATTAGAGTTAACTAAGAGAAATGAATTACTGCGACATTCGTGGGCGTTGGATTGGCAAATTAAAGCCAAAGTGTTAATCCTGTGTGTGGCTTTAACCATCTAACATTGTATACCTAGTACAGAAACATGTTCTAACGAAATTGGTTCTTCACTTGTAAAGTAAGTAGGGCTTGTTTGACAGACAATGTAAGTATGTATAAGCAATATTTACATTCATAATACCCTCTCCGTACAACCCTCTTAACTCCTCCAACACAATGGCGCAGAAATTCTAATCAATGCATTACAAACAGGCACATCGGAGCCAAGTGACCCTACTAGGGACACCACTGCCAAGATAAAAAGCCCGGGATTAAGTTATCGTTCCGTAGCAGCCCGAGGCGGCCACCATATCCCAATACTGTTTGATGACGGCCCTACGAGTTATTTGCGAGAAGATTCTGGGTGATTTTGAATTTTACTACACTTCTTCATAGAGATTATGTAGAAGAGTTCCGATATGAGCCGTAAACGAGATGATAAAATCGCTATTAAAAGGTATAGCGTTTTCTCTGTTACAAACAAAGAATGCTTAATTGTAAAACAAGATTTTTTTTCTTTTGTGTTTACCGCGTGCTTTCCGATCGATCAATTTCAAACCCCGGGACATACCTGAGAATCATCCGATAATTACGTTTTTCTTTCGTTCTCAGATCATTACTGTAATTAACTTCATTAGCCAGGCCAAGTATAAACGTACAAGAGCAATTAAATTTCAACTTACTGCCACATTATTTTCTCACAGCCGAAATTGATTACCAAACCTTAATAGATTTCAATTTTGATGTAGTCGTTAATCGAACAAATAAACTACACGTTATATCAAGGTCAAAGATAGAATAATAACATCTCACTAAATCAATATTACCTACGTTTATAAGTGAAATTTTCATATAATAATTTGTTAGAAAAACACAACAAAACATTTGACGAGACCTATACGGGGGCTTACGAGTAAATGGCGTGTTTCCATTCTTCCTGACGACGACGATGACTGTGAAATTAGATTTTTATAAAGATATATTTATTGTTGAGCTTCCTATGATTATTTTAGTTTTAATTGCAATAAATGTGAACCTCTAAAAGATCTTATATAAATATTATTTGTTTTCTATTGCAAATAATGTGGTAGCATGAAGTCTATTTTACAATCTTCTACTCAATACATAATCCATTGTAAAACCACTCCTTACCACAATCATATTTACTTTGGTTACCTCATTCCCTAGCATATTATCTTCCAAAAAAAACCATGACAAAAAAAAACAAATTTTATATCTTCCATTGTAACCCAACAATACTTATACCCAATCATCCATGAAAATCTCCCATAGTAATAAAGATATCGTATATCAACGGAACCGCGACAATGTCTGTGTGCGTAGGTGTCTGAACTAATATCGGACTGGGGCCGACCGGTTCCTCTGGCTATCGAATCCCGATCCATGGACATAGAATAAAGCAAATATAGAAGCAAAACACCCTAATAGGTACACTGTTGCAACGTAAGTGTGGGCAACACAGTTTGGGCACTAAACATACAGGATGCCTCAGCAAGGTATCGCGAAAATTAACAGACCACCCCATACTGAACTTCTTTCTCCCGGGGACCAACATCGTAATCGCGAAAAAAATATCAGTCGTCTTTTGGGTCCAAGTATTGAAGTTTTGTATGGGATGACAGATTTTTTTTTCACGATTACGATGTTGGTCCCCGGGAGAAAGCTGTTCAGTTTGATGGTCTGTACCACACACTTAATTTTCGCCAAACCTTGCTGAGACACTTTGTATGTCTACACCTGAAACTCTTTCTCCCAAGCAATTCTAAATGCCTTCAGTATCGAGGCGTGAGATACCTTCAAAATATTCAGGATTGTATCAATCTCACATTCATCATCATCTTCCACAGCTCGACTTCCCCACTGCTGGGCATAGACTTTGTCTGATTGAGCCAATCTCCACACTATTGTGCCAGTCTCATCCAGGGTCTAATGTGGTCCACGCTGGATGACCGACGTTTTACAGTCTACCATAAATTGACAATGGCTCTTTTTTGGCTGGAACAAGCGTGGCTCATTAAACGGCAGTAAGCAACACGTGATTATTTCGTGGCAACGGCATACTTTGCGTTGAGAAATGTTCACACGTACAGTATTCGCTTCTACACGGTTTTATTTAATCTATGTATACGAATCTATGAATCAGATGAATTTGTCGACCGACTAAGAGCGTCCAAGTTTTTTCACTACTTTTATTAGATACTGTGAAATTAGAATGGAATTTCATTTCAAATGATTCAACAGTGATTTGTAATAAGTTTGTAGTTTATTAGTCGTTGTGTGGGAAATGCTGAACCGTTAAGATATAACTGTAGGTATTGATTGATAAGCTCTACAGACAGATACACCTGGTATCTGTCTGTTTTATTGAATAACGTCAGATTCAATGAAAACCGCTTGTCACGTCCGAGCACTAATATAGCTTTACTAAAATATCCTAAACCTCCCTTCACTGTCTTTATCATCATATACATCAGTAACTACTAGTACTAGGAATAATACACAAAATTATATTTAACAGTAAAGATACTAATCTATTTTCATTAATTATTACTTACTAGAAAGAGTTAATTTCAATTAATTTTCAGACCTAATAAATTAGTCCAAAATTTTCCATATCGCTTCGTACTAATGCTGAACATTAATTAAGACTTGTTTGTTTTATAATGTTTCCTATAGCTTTCGAAAACATTTTTATAAATATTTTTCATTTGAACACCAAAAAGCCATGATGTTTCTTGTACTTGGACCACCAGCTTGAACTTTGTTGGTCGGTACTTACTTTTAAGCAATTTTTCTCCGACGCGGTCTGGCTGAAGCCTTGTTAGTAAAACTTCTGGTGCTAACACTTCTTATACGAACTCAGGTCAAGTAAAGGACCGATTGGAATTCTGTGTGGTTCAAACTATTTCTTATTAACGATGAAAGGCTTACCGCTGCAAGCTTTGGACCAATTACTCTTGTGATGTAAGGGAGGTATACTTTGCCCTACTTTTTGGCGAGATCCTCTGCGGCTTACAGACGAGACGTGACATTTGTATTTCACTTGTAACCTTCCTTATCATCGTTGCTTGGTTGTAATCTTCGCTTTGCAATCTTGTAGGTACCTACATTATTTATGAATCAAGCTTAATATGAAACAAATTTGTTGAGGGTGATAACCAGATTTGACAAAAAGTTCGAAAATTACATGGACAAAAAAAATACTATGACCTGTTAAAAATAGAAACAGTGCTTTCAAATGTGAACTGATGAACTCTACCAATGTCTATTAAACACTGGTATATACATACATTCTATTACACATACCTAGACGCGGTAACCTCCCAAGCTATCGAGAACAGGTAATCAACTCTTAAAGGCCTCACCCGGACAATTTAACTTTCTAGCGCCCACACCAATGTCTTATATACGAGGGAACAAGTCCTAACGGGGTGAACGTGACTCAACCGGCAGCACTTGCCCGTGCAGAGGGATTTCAGGTTGTTGATTATTTTATATTTATTCTCCGAAAGTTTCTTGAGTATTTTGCGGTTCAAGAGGGTAAGGATAAATGTTTTGTTAAATATTGGATGTACAATGGCTTTTGGTATTTTTTTCATCTGGGAATTCATCATTACTTATAATGAAATACTAAGTAGCTACTCAAGAAATTGTTTGCTAGACTATTTATTTAACATACTTATCATCATCTTTATGCCAATCCATTTGAGGTCAACGCAGCATATTATTCACCATACAATTACTCTGTCTACCGTCATCCTATTCACCCCATATCTCTAGCCATATCATGCTCCACACAATCCATCCATTGTTTCGTCAGTGCAGATGGTTACAAGAATATATGTTCTTATAGTCATCCATCCACATTCAAACCAAAACTTTTCTCTCTACATCATTATTTTTAAACCTACTTGTTCACTTAAATATTTGTAACATCTTTATACTTTAAAGCTTTTTTCTGCTTACGTCACAGAAATCCAGAAAGCCTGCTTAAAATAGGCTATTTCGCAATCTAGATTTAAAACTGACTGTTAAGACTGGCGACCCAAAACCGAAAGTAGAACAGAGCCGACCACACTTTGCTTTAGCCCTTAATCTTCGCCCAAAATAAACTTTTGTAGGCTAAGACAACGTAGGTCAACAAACTCTGGGCGAAGTTTACATAATCGCGAGAATTGGTAATTAGTAATATAATCCTACCTAATATTATAAATACGAAAGTAAGTTTGTTTGTTTGTTTGTTACCTTTTCACGCCTAAACCACTGAACCGACAATACTGAAATTTGGCATATAAGTTGTCAGGTGTACAGAAACAAACATAGGATACTTTTCATACCGAAAAAAAGTACTGTTCCCAAGGAAAATAACAATAACGTTCTCATGATAAAAGATGGCGCCACGTGTCTTTCGAATCATCATTGAATTATATTATTACAAGCAGAGTACAACCCGAATTGATTTTCAAATTCTAAATTAACGCGAGCGAAGCCACGGGCAAAAGCTAGTTTAATATAAGAACCTGAAAATTAAGTATTATTAAAGTTTAATGAAGCCTTGCGTGATGCCTGTGTACCGATCAAACATTTTTAGATTAGTGATAAAGTCATAATCATCAAATTGATATTAGAACACTTTATAATACGCTATGAGTTACTGATGTCCTGACACGAAATGTCGGTCGTGATCTTTATTTTATTTTTGACATGATTATTATACAGAAGTTTGACATTACAGGCTAAATAAATATTATGGATTTTATTATACAGAGGCAGTTATTATACAGAGGCAGAGGCCCGAGTCATGAACGCACGGTGAAACGTAACATAAATTCTAACGATTTTTGAACCGAAAATACAACGTATCTATGGCTTTTTGTTTTAAATAAAGCACAATTACCATCACACTTCATCATCTGCCTAGGCTTTTCCCAACTATGTTGGGGTCGGCTTCCAGTCTAACTGAAAGCAGTAGACTACCAAATTTTACATGGAGCAACTGCCTGCCTATCTGACCTCCATATTTCGGGTTTCTTACGACCCGTAAGGTAAAGATCATCAAATATCCACGAATGACAGCAGGGACCAACGGCTTAACATGCTTTCCGAGGCACGGAGGGATCTTGGTATGTAAAGATGTCACCCATCCGCGGACCAACCGAAGCAAACGTACCAGACCGATCGACCCGTGTGGCTGTTATTACTTAGCCACAGGGCTCTGTAGCATCACCCATAGATATTAATAAAGTCTCAGAACTAATTCATTATTTTGTGCAGCGAAACGAGTACATATATCTAATTTTAAAATCTTTGGAGTTTACGTTAATTTTCCTGCGCGCGTTGGTGCTGAGCCCACTACTAGTATTATGGCTATGCTTGATTGCGAATACACTCAGTATCACTGACAATGCTAGTGGAATAATCATTTCGTATAGCCAAGTTATCTTTTATTTACTTTAGTTCATGAGTATACCCAGCAGCACTTTTGCAAAATATATCCTGTTCATGTCCTCTTGCATTTTTAAACGCTCTACTGGAATACGTGCTAGAAATTCAAACCCTACATCTGGCTAAGTAAATTTCCCTGCACTAAAACAATGCTAACAGCTTAGGATCTGGTGTCAGAATCCACATAGCTTTGGGAACAATGGCAGCATTCGCTGTAATCCTTTTGACTGGAGTTTGTGACGCATTTACGATGTGAGAACAACGGTTGTAAGTATTTGATGTGGAAGATTGGTTAGTGTAGTGGCTGGGTGATTGCAGTTTTTTGGTATATATATGACAAAGAAAAAAAACCTGCATCCTAGAGTTTGAATCATTTTGAAACAAATTGCTAATCCATTGTTTCAAATGTTAGAAAATTTGTCTGCTCGACAACGTAAATAACGCAATGAATATTGTTGAACTGTCCAAATGAAACCAACTCCGATTGATAATGTATTACGCAATTAGGGTGCTGGCTGATTACAATATACACATGATGACTTAATCATAGACATGAATTAAAAACAGTAAAGACCGTATTGATGGATGAATACAATGCATATTTATTTGAATAAAAAAAAGATAAAAAATAAAACAATATGTTTAACAATGCATATTTATTTGAATAAAAAAAAGATAAAAAATAAAACAATATGTTTATTGATACCAATAATCCATTAAAAACTAAAAAAAGAACTGCCCATTTCTTTATTGCATAGAGTGAAAAATGTTTGATCAATTTAACAGCAGTGACCTATACAGAAATGGACTTAATGTGCGAGTAAAATGTCATTGGGTAAATGTCTAGCGTATCAATGATATTTGTGACATTTGCGTAGCACGGGCTAAAGTCATCACTTTATAGATATTTTGGTCTATTTTGAATGTCCATTGCTGTTTGCCTTGCTATCGAATATAACAATATAAGTCTATATCCTTCATTCATCTATGTATTATAAATTTAAAATATAGTCAGGGACATGACAAATTTTGTCACTTACTTTTACTTAGTTTTTGCTTTAAACTGTATTTTCAATGTTCTCTTTTTCTCGGAATGTCCTCGTTTCTGTAGTATTTAGTCTAAAACTCCCGATCTGCTTCTATAAGTCATTACTTTTGACGGTACTACTGCAACCAGCCTAAAGTTTGTATCGACAGCTATTAGAATTTAACACAATAATAATTGCTAGCAAGTTGTCATCTAAAGCACATTTCGAATGTAGCTTGTAGTTTGAGTGCGCCCAAATATTCGAGATGATTTTGAAGTACCTTTAAGTAATTAATAATTGCCACATTGTATGGCAAATATGGCAATGCTTATACTCTGGCCAAGGTAAGATTGTATTCGAGGTAAATTCTTTCCAACTACGGAACCCTTCAGTACGTGGTCGCACTTGGCCTGTTTTCAATAAACTTTCATCGTAAAATAGGGCTTTAGGCACTCTATCTTTTTTTTAATCTAAATCGCCAATATTTTATAATGGGTCTACATTATGCGAATGTGATAAAATTCTAGGTTGGAACTCATTTTCATTTCCAGGCTTTGAAGTACTCCTCGATTCTTAGAAACATTTAATTCGATATAATTTAAACCACATTGGCTGTTGCTATTTACATATCACAGTTTCAGCCGTGTCACTTCGCTAACACTACAAACACTCATCCACATTCATAACCACCAACACTAATAGTTTAACAATCCTAGCACTCGATAATCCAATACTCTTCGAAAATACCAACAATATCATTTTCATCGTTACACATGCCAACAATGGCTTCAATTGGCCTCGTCCGGCGATCGCTGTCGATATCTGCGAGAGCATCTGCATAACAAAATCTCGTTCAATCCCTGTTACTCTGGGGTATATGGTAATGGTAACATTTCGATATACAAGGACTGACCTCTATGATGCATTTGCATTTTATACGGTTAGTGGATTTATCGGGATTCTGTCTTCTATCTTTGGGAAGACATGAATCTGTGCTGTACCTATTATATTGGTGAATTAGTTTATTTTTTTTAGGAAATCTCCAAACGGCTTGTTGACACTTCCCGTGACCCAAGGGCTGGCTTTTACCTTGGCCAGAGGATTAGCATTGCCATACAACGTGGCAATGCCGCCAGTCTCTTGGGTACTTTACCAGTCGACTGCGATGCGGAGGAATTTTTCGACGCCATATTTTAGTTTTTTATTAGTTTTAGTTTAAGATATTATATTTTTAAGTTATTTTAGCTTATTTTTAAGTATATTGTATTTATCTGCCAACTTATTAGTTTATTTTGTCTTTGAAGTCTGATAGAAAGATGTTAATCAAAAGACAGTGATTGATGTAAGCAAGTCCTATTTTAGTTTACTAAAGTTAGCTGTTTACAGATAATTTACAGTATATTTACCGTGTATCTTTTGAGTTATGTAATAACATAACTTTATCAGCTTACGATTTGTGTGCAGGCCAATAGAGAGAGTTAAAAATTTCAAAGAGAAAAATACCAGCCAATTCAAATTCCGAGTAGCACCTAGAAACAAAGTTATCGCCTCCCCGATCCTTCACAAATCCGCCCACGATCATCCGAAAAAAAATCTATATTAAAAAAAAATTAAAGTCGAGTAAACAAAAGAAGAAACTAATAAGAAATCGATGGAAGTCGAGTCGGCACCGAACTGTGGACCGCTGAAGTTTAGTTAATCCCCGCGAGATGAAAAAGTACAAAGGATCGGAATAAAAGCCGGTGGCGGGTAGAATCGATCCCCGGATGGAGCTCGAATACCAACTGTGACGTTTGTGGTTCAAGTGATCAGTTGGAGCGATCAATTACGTCTTGGTGCTACAGAAAGCCGTAGAGCTGTTGTCACTTTATTATTGGGAGTGACAAGTACGGCCCATGGCAAAAGCGTTGGGGTAGAAAGGGAGAAACATTGGGATTCCAAAAGCTTACTTATGAAATAGAGCTAAGATGAGATAAATTAAGAGATAATAGTCATGTTTTTAATAGTTTTACTTGAAAATAAACCACACGGACATCATACGGATATGTATCGCCATGAAAGTATGGGTTTGCTAATGCATACGCCATTCGAGCTATGGACCTCGATAATGTTATAGAACAAACAAGCCCAGAATACAAATTCACATATCCCTAATTGTCATCCTCTACGTGTCCTATTCAGAAATAGTAAAACTTTCAGAAGCTATCGGGGACATATTAATTAAAAAGCATTGGGTCAAAACGTGTCTAGAATTAACAATAGAAGCAGAAGTAATAGTCGAACTTTATTTAATTGCTGTACCGACACTTGAATAAACAATTAGGCTAGTAGACCAACCCATCTCTGTTTAATCTAATGTGTTACAAAGAGATAAAATGTTGGTCGTAAAAACGAACGCTTTACGATAGTTCGAGAGATAAAGACTAATATTTTTTTGTGTGGAGCGAAGCAGTCATTTATCAATCGTTTGTTTTCGTAAGGTTTTATTTATTTGCATCTTGTCCTGCGTTGCTCATTCATTCCCAATATCGTTAAAAAAAAATTCGTTTATTTCAGACTAATAAATGTCCATACTTTTGTTAGTAAAACATTATCTTAAAAACTATGTTAGTAAAGAGGAGCTCAATTAATGCCTATTAACCATAGACAACATTGTCTTCTGATTTATTATTTGTTGAAAAATAAGCATGAAGCTTTATACAATTACTAACGTTATTTTTACTGGCAATACGTAATTTAGTCAAACTGTTATTTTTGTTAAAAAAAAAACACCTATTATACCAAATCCTTGTTCTATACAAACCATAAACGATAGCACTAACAATTTAAAGTATATTCAAATACATTTTTAATAGATTATGCATAAGCAATATGCAAATAAATGTTACAACCACAACAATATAACCTACGATTAGTACCTACCTATGCCTACGATAAGTTGTTAGACGTAGGAACCAGCCATACGTAGATTTTACATTTTATATTTTTCTACTATCAATCAATACTTCCACAGACTTTTATAAAACGCTACATCCCATAGACTCAGACCACAGTCTAAGTGTAGCCTGACTTGGAACTGTGAAGTTAGCGCCGCGAACACTCCAGAGACCAAAGCAGATGGATCGAACAAATTATACAATTAATTTTAACATTTATCAACTTACACCTTGACTTGGCGACTACTTCGTTCAATATATTGAAGAGCGATAAATAATCATAGAGTAACATGGACAGATGGAGAAGGAATTAATTTACTTGTAGTAGGAAGTAATCGATGAAGAGATGTACATTGAAGATAAAGAGATTTTAAATAATTATGCCACTGATAAGCAATGTGCAAAAGTAAATAATACTTTTTTTTTTTTTTTTTTTTTGAGGGTGGGAAATCATCAAATAACTTCTCCCGCTCTGGGTGGAGCGGGAGGGCGTGTCAGACTTTTACTGACTAAAACCCACCCGTGTTCCTTCAGTTGCCTATGCCAGGGCCGCGGTAACCCTTTCAGACAACCCGCGACCCCAAGTAAATAATACTGACAACTATATTGCATTAGATAGATACATAGAATATAATTATACTTTACCTATTACCAAAATTGTTACACAGCTCTTTTACAATCTGCCTAGCCTTTTCCCAACTATGTTGGTGTCGGCTTCCAGTATAACCGGATGCAGCTGAATACCAGTATTTTACATGGAGCGACTGCCTATCTGACCTCCACAACCCAGTTACTGGGTAATACGATACCACTTGGTAAGATTGGTTGTCAGACTTTCGGGCTTCTGACGACCCATAACGACTATCAAAGATCCACAAATGACAGCCGGGACCAACGGCTTAACGTGCTTTCTGAGGCACGGAGGAGTCTCATTATGTAAAGATGGACAACCAGCAAGCGTATCTTAACCTGATGGATCGACCCGTGCAGCTGTTATTACTTAGCCACGAGCTCCTCAAAAAGTGTTCGCAGCCGGTAGGTACTTACACAGCTCTTTTACAATATTGCTAATTCTATGGCTACAATGTCGGTCTTATCGCGGATAAGGTTATCTTCCAGGCAGCCTTTGGATGCACTGAAAGAATTTAAATAAACAAACAAGAAGGGCAAAAACACATGCAGATTAGACCAATCTTGCAATTTTTTAGTATACCTACCTAAAAATTAACTCTATTCTGACGTTATTTCTTGAGGATGACGGTAACCATCCGTTACGATTCTGCATGAATTACCTTTGCAAAGTAGATATGTCCTTTGCACAAGATCGACATTCGATTAAACATAACAAAACCGCCTTATTACAAAAGAAGGTTCATCTTCAATCCCAGGTTTAAACCATGGAGCTTTTTGAATTTCGAATTTTATTCCGACACAGTTGTCTGTTTTGTAAAACTGACATCTTAATGATGTCAGTTTTACAAAACTGACAACTTAGTACCTGACTAAGTTGTCAGTTTTGTATAAAGAACTGTATTTCTATCACATCTTGGTTCTTATTACAAAAACTGATGGTTTAAACGATGGCAGAAGAAAAACCTCGTTTTGTAATAAGGCCGAATCTGTTTTGCCACCTAAACTATACAGTCCGATCGATTTACTACCATCCAGCTTATACTATAAGAACTACTAAAATCAATCTTGAAAGTGGTTTAGCTTTTAGATCCCTAGGCCACCTAAACGTAGGTGCCGTAAATACAACAAAGGATTTAATCAAGGTAGGCAACTTCTATGAGTAAATAATAGTTTGGTTTGGTTACCAAACATTGTGAATAAGGTATTATCCTCTTTGCATCTTGTTGTTTAATCTTTATACATTGTTTGTTGTGTATTGTCATCCTTAACCTAACGGTATTCGAAGATTTTGTCATCTTCAGCCTAATGCTTGTTTCAAGTTAATTCACTCAAATTTTTGTATATAACATAACATTACGCCTGTAATCCCCGAAGGGTTAGGCAGAGGTGTACTTCTAATACACCCATATTTATAACCGACTTCAAAAAAGGAGGTTATATATTCGACCAGTATGTATGTTTGTATGTCCGCGATTTTTTCAAAAACTTATGAACCAATTTTGATGATTCTTTCACTACCGTGATCTACATGTTTTCAGGAAGGTTTTAGTATATAATACATTAGGTAATTATTCTGATGTACGTAGTTATATGCATAAATGTACAGTATCTAGGGCATTTCTAACCCGATTTTGATGACTCGTTTTCGTTCGTTTTGAGCTTCTGTAATATTGTATAATCAACTAAAACTGGAAAAATAAATTTACTTTAAAAAAGTAAAAACCAACTTCAAAAACTAAAACGAATAAAATAACTTTCATAAAAAATTTAACAGCTTCTGAAGTCAGTGTCTTCAATTCTTCAATGCACCTTAGCTTGCCACCGACTTCAGAAGGTGTTAAGTTTTTTATGAAAGTTATTTTATTCGTTTTAGGTTTTGAAGTCGGTTTTTACTTCTTCTTAAAGTAAATTTTGCCAGTTATGTTTAGTCCCATGTAATAGGGGATGAGCCTATTACCATCAACCGGGCACAAAGGCTGGGCTGCTATTGTACTGAGAAATTTCAGATGGAAAACCCAATAAACTTTGGTTTGTGAAGAGGCTTTGACATAATTCTTCAATGAGAAACATGTTGATTGGCCCAACTAGGTATTCTTATGTCAAGTAGTCTTTTTGTTGAAATCCTCCGTTATAGTTTACAACAAAGCTTGTGGAGCAACCATTACAAAGAAAGAAAGATTACGTTTTATCGGCATCGGTCGGTAATGCCGATAAAACTAAGTACAGACGCCAGCAGGTCAAGCCACCCGAAACTGTCAAATTTTCCCATTCAACCTTGAACCTAACGCTCCAGCGATAAAGATGAAAATCTATTAAAGAAATTTGACAGATTGTAGTAGCTTGATGTGCTGGCGTCTGTACTTTGATACTACGGGTTTACTTTGATAACAGCTTTCGTCTTATGAAAAAATTTATAAGTATAGATTTTTGGAGGCATCAAAAGTTTTTCTTACCTTAAAAATGCCCAGTAACCAACAAAACCTTATTCTCACACTAAATAAAATTAGTTTTCATAAGTCGAAAGTTGTTACCAAAGTAAACCCGTACGGCCTTATTACAAAACGAGGTTTTTCTTCTGTCATGGTTGTTTAAACCAGCCAGTCAGTTTTTGGAATAAGAACCAAGCTGTGATAGAAATACAGTTTTTTATACAAAACTGACAACATAGTCCGGTACTAAGTTGTCAGTTTTGTAAAACTGACATATTAATGTGTCGGAATAAAGTTCGAAATTCAAAAAAGGGTCCATGGTTTAAACCTGGGTTTGAAGATGAACCTTGTTTTGTAATAAGACGCGTAGTATCAAAGTAACCCCATTTGACGGTGCCTGAACAAAAGCGCACTGTTGCACAAACTGTTGTTAGAGTTGAAAATCCAATGAGCAATAATATTTAGATATCGCCTAGAGTTAGTGAAAACGGACATAAATTACGTATCTAAAACAAATTTAAAAGCTATTTAATCCTACCTGCTAAAGTCCACTTCACATTAAAGTAACCAGTCTTTTTTCCCCCAAGGCACCAAAAAATTTAAGTATTTTATTTCCTAAGTGCTACAAGCCACGGTATTATGAAGGTAAAAATATTTTAAAATCAGAGAGTAGGTGCATTATAACGGTTTTAATGGGATTTCTAGTAGGTACTTTAAGTCATCATCTGCCTAGCCTTTTCCCAACTATGTTGAGGTTGGCTTGCAATCTAACCGGATGCAGCTGAATACCAGTATTTTACATGGAGCGACTGCCTATCTGAACTCCACAATCCATTTACTGGGTATACGATACCCCTTGGTAAGACTGGTTGTCAGACTTCCGGTCGTCTGATGACCCGTAATGACTGTCAAAGATCTAAGAATGACAGCCATTTCTAGTAGATACTTTCTGTCCCGATAGAAATAAGAAAACTTTGTTATTTTGGTTTTTTTAACAAGAAAATAATTGAAACCAATCGAGTCTCAGGACTTAAATTAACATTTTCGGAAACAAAGAATATAGATACCAGAAAATCGTTTTTTAATCTATTACAATCGATCCCTAAAGGCACAAGCGTTTTAACTTTCTATCGCTACTATCGAAATCTTAACCCCGTTTAAATTAAACAGCAGTAGGCCAGCTCCCAACTGACGACAGTGCCAGAAATTATACATAAAAGCAATATGAGGAACCTTTCGCGAACATTGTTACATATATAGACATATATGTACAGCGTATAGTCATCATAATGTCGTACCTTTGCAAAAGAAAGACACATTTAAGTGGAGTTTATTCAAAAATCGTAAAGTGCATTTCTTTTTGACTTCGTTACAGTCTTAAATAGAGTACCTACCTATACATATTTTTACTCGTGAGTGTAAAAGTAAAATACTACCTTCTTCTCCTCCTTCTCTTCTTCTTCTCTCCTACTTCTTTTCTTCTTTTTCTTAAAATAGCATTTAAAATTACTATTGCCATATTTATGTCATGTTGTAATTGACAGCTGCTGATTAAAGATAAAACTAATCCTATATGTACACCCTAGGAAATAGCACATATTTTCTTCGTTTCCCACGTATAGGTTGCTACTTATAGAATATACGAGTAGTTTCTACGATATCGTTCCATATGTGTCCAACTCAAGTGGAATGCACTAAGGTAGCCCGCGAAATTAAAATTTTCTTTAGTTTTTTGAGATTAGCAAAGTGTCAGGTTGTATGTCGATCCAAATGTGATTCGTGAATCTTGACCGTAACTATGTAAGTGAATTATAATCATTATAAAATCATCTTTATTTTTTTAACTTTAAAGGTTTTTTCTGAACCAATTTACAGAAATCATTATCAACTCTTTAAGTTAGAATTGACTTTATTATGTCATGATTTCATGAAGAAATAATCATAAAATAGTTTTTTTTACGTTTTTAAGGAGCTTTCACCCTAACGCCTTTCTTCCAGGTCTATTAATCTGCCTAGCCTTTTCCGTACTATGTTGGGGTTGGCTTCCAGTCTAACCGGATGCAGCTGAATACCGGTATTTTACATGGAGCGACTACCCATCTGATCTCCACAATCCAATAACTGGGTAATACGATACCCCTTGGTAAGACTAGTTGTCAGACTTTCGGTCTTCTGACGATCCGTAACGACTGTCAAAGATCCACGAATAACAGCCGGGACCAACGGCTTAACATGCTTTCCGAAGCACGGAGGAGTCTCGGTATGTAAAGAACCGCGGCAAGCCTTTCTTCCAGATACTCTATCATTATGCCTCGTGCGTACAATCAAACACCAAACAAAATATCAAATAACAAACATGTATTATTACTAATGGGGGCAATTTTTACTACATTAGTCGATCGATCGGAAATAACAGAACGCAAGGTGAAAACAATCATGGCATTATAAGTGCGTCGACATATTGATTAATGAGTTAAGTTGACAAGTTATAATGATTGCTACAATCATTGAGTCGGAAGTATTGTGGTGTTATCGTGAAACTTCTAATGTCGTGATGGCTAATACAGTGAAGCTTTATTAATAGGTAGTAACACAAAAATAAAAAAGTATTTTGCTATAAATGAGCTCTTTTCTTTAGTTTGCCGTAAGTATGTAATTACTTCCCAGAATTCGATTTTAACTAACGACACTATCGAATGGTATAAGAATACAGTACAATTTTTTCTTTGTTGAAACACGATGTATCTGCCCTAACAGCTGACTAAGTACCTACGCATAGTTATCTAGATATCTGCTAGGGTCATATACCTTAAAACATCAGAATTTTTGACGCGACGTTGCCGTTTTGTTACGCAGGTCAGTGGAAATCTCTACAAAGGATGTTTACATTTTAATTCGATTACTACGCTATTTCATTTGTTCGAAAAAAGTTTTTTCTTATTTTTATCCTAAACTTTTTTTTAACAGTTCCGAGTTAACTCTATGCACCTATAGTATATGTGGTTTAATTGTAACCTTGTATTACATACCAAGTATGTATGTAATTGCGTCAAATTCAAAATATTTTATTTTATGGGCACTTATGAAACGTCAGAAGCTAGGTGCACGGTTCCAATTGGTCGTTTCTTAGATAATATACATCTAGATCGAGCCACCGCGTGGCCGGTCATGAGACAGCAATATTAACAGTGAAAGTACTTTGTTTGGCAACATTTTTAAAGCAAAAATACGGCACGCCGTAAGGGACAGAAGATACGATGCTTTGTCTCAATTTTCCTAATTATTTCGTATATATGTGTCTCACTTCCACACTTCACACTGTAATCATGGCAACGTCTAGATATATAATGTCATAGGGTCGTTTCCTATGTAGAGAGCCGGCAAGAAACTCCACGGTTACTATTAAAAATAATTGTCTTTTAAAATGTTTTCAATGTCATCCTTCTTCGACTAAGTTATGTTCAGCAGTGGCCTGTAGAAGAGATCGTTGGGTTTATCTAGGAGTCATATCAGAGTGATAAAGCCTCAAAACATCTAAGAAATGTTTAGATATCATGTAAATGATCTACTGGTATCATCAGTATTCTAACTAAATTACTATGATCTAGAGCAATTTTTTTTTTCGTAAAAAAAAGGAATATCGCGATAAGACCCGCTCTCAATGTTGTTTAAAAATTTAGAGCTACCCAAACTCCAACCAAAAAATCTCACAAATTTCCTCAAAATATTCAAATCACGTCGCTGTCAACCTGGTATCTATTTAATCCTTCAGATCTCCTATCTAGGTCGCCCTAGATGATCTAAGTCTCTAAGACATTGTTACTTAAATGACTGCGCCAAGACGTGCTGGCTATGCGGTCAGCAACGATTTCCATGAATAATCTAACTCGTACACAACAATACTGTTCGTCATAAAGGGAATTGTGTGACTTGCAGTCGGTACAGAGAACATAGTTACTATAATTAAACCTGATTCCTGGAATTTCAAGAGTGATACGCTTTGTCTATGTGAGAGCTTACGAAAGACCGGAATATATCTATTGTTATATGGCTCAGCAGCTTTTGCCCGTGGCTTCACCCGCGTGGATGTCGGAAAATATCCCACGGGAACGTCCTACCGGGAAATCCTTCCTTATTCCTTGTTTACATTACAAAGGGAACCTCTTTGCAAAACTTCAGCTTTCTAGTTCTAGGTTTTTTGGGTTTTTGGGCTGGGCGTTGATGAGTGAGTCATTCAGTCAGTCTGGACTATCTTTTTATTTAAATAGATAGATAAAGAGCTCAGTTAGAGTCAGTGGAATGTCTTGTGAATTTCAATTATTTCAAAATTAATTGAAATAAGGTGGAGCTGTCAGATGACGGTTCACAGACATCGACGCTAGACTGTATCTTCAAAATGGAACATGTTTGGGGGTCAAAATAGGTTTAGCAGTACTTTTCACAAGGGGCCAAGTGTTTCCACGCCAGCCTACATTGGAAAAAACCCTGTTTTTAAAAACCATTATTTAGTGCTCATCTTGATTGGATTAATATATTATTTACAGAAGTTAGTTTGAAGTCTAGCAGGTTACTAATTATATCCAGTATCTAATTCTAATTGATCGACCGAGCGTAGCGAGTGAAGCGTCTCTGTTTCAAATCTGGCAAAATTTTCCTTCGTCTGTCAGTTTGTTGCTACTCCTCTACAGGTCGTATTTTATTTACAACTGATCTGGTCGAAACATGGTATACAGGTTTTACGACTTTATTGATTTTTTGTCGTCGGGTATTTTGATTGGAGAGGTACTTCCTCCAAAAAGGGGCAAAAGGGGGCTCCTGGATATCTCCGCCTTATGAGATATGATTTCGATGGTTGTTTTTTTATTTGAAAGATAACTTAAAGTTGGTCTCGTAAAAATTGGGTGAGGATCTGATGAAAAAAAAAACATGGTATGACTTCAGTGGTATATTAATATTGTTGCAATAAAGTTTGCGCTGGCGAGGTCTACTGCTCGCAGAACTACTACAGTTAATTACACATTTATTTTTTCTTCCCATGGGGGTAGGCCTAACTCCAGAAACTTCAGAACGCCACCTGCTACGATCCTTACATACTCCTTCATCATTTATCGTCTATTTATCTTACTACCTAATTTCAAAATTTTCTTCACAAGACTTTTCCATGCCCTTAGAAAATACCCCAGTAATTAATCAGCCCAACTCCCATACATAAAGTAAAGATCCCCCTCTTTCACAAACACCTTCATTTAACAGACACGTCGGGAACTATTTAGCACAAATTACACCGCCTCGGGGGAGTCGACTCAATAATTTGAAGTAGCACATCTATCAATTAGAGGCTCCTCTCGTTGAGCTATTAAAATGAGTTGTCGAGTTAGTTGTGGGGAAGTAAGATGCTGCTTCAGTTAGGATGTGGTGGATATTGTTGGGGAAGAATGTTTGAAGAACTTAATTGGGGTCAGCTATTTATTTATAGTAAGAAGTAGGTATTCTAGCGATATGTAACGTTGATTTTAATGATACAGAAATTCAGATAGTCCAATGAGCTAAATACGGAAATACTGTTGGTGCGTGTGAAGTAGACGGCTGGTCAACCAGCCCAGGGTGCGTGGGATGGCTCGTTTAAACATAAGTTTAGAGAAAGGCCTCATAAAGGCTCTATGTATTTGTTTATGTTACCGCAAGATTGTGAACACCGTTACTTTAAATCTATCTCGTGAGATTGTAATGAACAGCAGTGCGATTCTGTAACCATCTCACCGTGAACTCTTAGTGAGCGTGGAGTGAGCTGTCAATAGTGTCAATTCCTTGCAAAAACAAACTCACTTCACCTAAGTTTTCACGGTGAGATTTTTACAGAATCGACCGGCTGTACCATACCTCATCAATCTGCCTAGCCTTTTCCCAACTACGTTGGGATTGGCTTCCAGTCTAACCGGATGCAGCTGAATACCAGTATTTTACATGGAGCGACTGCCTATCTGACCTCCACAACCCAGTTACTGGGTAATACGATACCCCTTGGTAAGACTGGTTGTCAGACTTTCGGGCTTCTGACGACCCGTAACGACTGTCAAAGATCTACGAATAAACAGCCGGGACCACGTGTTTTCCGAGGCACGGAGGAATCTCGATATGTAAAGATGGTCACCCATCCACTGACCAACCCCGGCAAGCGCAGCTTAACCTGACGGATCGACCCGTGCGGCTGTTATTACTTAGCCACGCGCTCCTCTGTACCGTACCTACTGCTTAAAATATAATATCTAGTATTAATTTTCGATGGTCTATAATCTATGTATGTCAAACCGTCAAATTCTGAACGAACTTGCACTTACCGACAGGGTTCACAATCTATCCGACTTTATCACTCGTAAAATTGTGAACCGTCCTTGATTAATAGGTAGGTCTTGGTAGCCAAGTAATTGATCGGCGTAATCAAGCCAGGGCACCCAGACCAAATGGGTTAGGTTAGGTTAGAACTGTGACCAACCGCGCGTGAGGCGAGCGAGCGAAGCGAGTGATGCCGTGGCAGCAGCCGGCAAGCGCTTCTTCCAAGTTGGTCGCAATTACTTTACTTTGCTATTTAGTATCAGCGCAAGTTCACAATTTGTCGGTTCGCCATGGATATGTTTAAAAAATGCGTTAAAATCTAAATGGTTTGCTGCAGATAAAAAAAAATCGATAGTTTATAATCTCGCAAGATAGATTATAAACTAACGAAGTTCATAATCATACGGAGACATATACGCCACAGATGACCTCAAGCATGACCCTTAACAGGACCACAGAGCTTTCGAGTACCTGTGGTACTACCAACAGCATAGAATAAAACAACATGCATCATTTTAGCTGCCCACAGTAAAACACAGCACTTATTCGCGAACAGTTTGTCAGACAATAAAACGTATGCTGACGCTACCTGCTTGCAACTACGTTACACGTCATGACTTTGTACGAGCATATAATGTTACACTTTTGTTTAAAACTAATTCACGTTCAAGACTATGAGAGCTAAAAGCATTTGATGCGCGTCCCGCTATACAGGGTGTCCCGTAAATAATGGATAATCTCTTAAGGGGTCATCGTACTCATCATTATGAACAACTTTTACTATGGGACCAAACCTGGAATCGCGAAAAAAAAATCAGCTGCTCCCTACATTTTGACGAGTTTGATGTAGATAAATGTACTGGTCAGCTGATTTTTGTTAGCGATTTCAGGTTTGGTCCCATAGTAAAAGTTGTTCATAATGATGAGTACAATGACCCCTTAAGAGATTATCCATTATTTACGGGACACCCTGTATATTATGCACGTCTAGAGCTTGTCATCTGAACTTACTTTTTTAAAATATACCTCTTCTACCGGTAGTCTATACCGTATTTACAATAAGATGAGACACTGAAACAAACTTTTTTTAAAGTCCGTTCAACCGATTTTGACTTCAAATGGCAGCTGCAGTAAACAGTTGGTATTGTAACCACTTTTTTGCCTTAAATGCCATCCTTAAGCCTACGCAATAGGAGTAAAAATCGGTTGAACGGACTGTAAAAAAGGTTTGTTTCAATGTCTCATGTTATTGTGTTTGTGAATACGGTATAGGTCTTCTTCTTTTCGTTTCGACGATACATCTATGTTACTTATACTGTTTGGGCCCAGTGAGTGGCCACGCTTATTGCGGCGCTAATAGTCTAGATTTTAGCACCTAGACTATTAGCGCCAAAACGACTCAAACATTTAAAAACATGTCTGGAATTACCTAAAAACTAGAAAACATTACAGTGTCGTGAAAATCCATGATTTACGATTTTAAGTGGAGCTTGTAGCTAAGTAATAACAGCCGCACGGATCGATTTATCCGGTTAAGCTACACTTGCCGGGGTTGGCCCGTGGATGGATGACCATATTTACATACCGAGACTCCTCCATGCCTCAGAAAACTCGTTAAGCTTTTGGTACCGGCTGTCATTCGTGGATCTTTGACATTCGTTACCGGTCATCAGTAGCCTGAAAGTCTGACAACCAGTCTTACCAAGAGGTATCGTATTACCCAGTTACTGGGTTGTAGGTCAAAAATACTGGCATTCAGCTGCATCCGGTTAGACTGGAAGCCAACCACAACATAGTTGGGAAAGGGCTAGTCAGATTGATTTTGATCTAAGATTTTAAGTGATGAGCTAAATGAGATTAGCTATGGAGACTTTTAAAGAGCTACCAGATAAGAGTAGTGATAATCACCAGGAGGAAGTCAGCCCCCTAGTGACATCGTTTTCTCTGTTTTCAGGTTATGGTGTGCATAACCTGAAAACAGAGAAAACGATGTGGTAAAAAGAAATTGGCCTTCAGTTTTTGGATAAAGGGTCTGGGGCACAAAGTCAATCGGAAACCGTATATCCTTTTAAAGCCCAGACTAATAAATTCAAATCCAGACAACCTATTTACTGCTCCATCCTTTATGATAAAAGTAAATACCCACTTTCGAAAATTACATAAAAATTGAACAAAAAAATTAAAGCAGCCAGCTAAGAGGCATCAAATCCCGGGACCCGGAATGAGCAGAAATCCCGGGATTGTCGCGGGAAAATATATTTTTATTAAATAACTTCCCACCCGCAGATGGGCGAGGCTCAGTGTTAACTTTTTAAATCGATTCGACATTGCCACTGTTAACATACAGCCTTGTTTGACGTTCTTTATTATCATACCACCTTTTTTTAATTATTTGAGTTTGATTATTGGGATACCTTTTCAATAGCTTTGTTTTAAACAGTTCTGTTTCTTTATATACAACGTGTTGTTTTGCATCCTCGTCAAATTGAAGGTCGTGGTATAGACTATCAAACCGAACAACTTTTTCCATGGGACCAACATCGTAATCGCCAAAAAATAATCAGCCTTCCCATACATTTGCGTCGAGTAGGCATTGAAGTTTCCTATGGGACAGTTGAACATTTTTTCGCGATTACGATGTTGGTCCCATGGAGAAAGTTGTTCGGTTTGATGTTCTGTATCACACCCTGTTTGACGAGCAAAACTGCAAAACGACACGTTGCATACTCATGGCTTTGTACGCGTGAATCCATTTTAATTTTCCGAAATAAAAAGTTTTTTAACCGACTTCAAAAAGGAGGAGGTTCTCAATTCGTCGGAACCTTTTTTTTTTTTTTTTTTTTTATGTATGTTCCCCGATTACTCGAAAATGGCTGAACCGATTTGGATTTTTTTTTTTTTTTCGAAAGGGTATACTTCCCAAGTGGTCCCATGATCATCAAGTCGGGATCTGATGATGGAATCCCATGGAAATCGAGGGTAACCCTCAAATTTTATGGGCACACTTATATCGATTTCGGTATTTTTTATAGTAACTCGTGCATTTGCTCTCGGAAAGTAACATTTGGTGAACTGGAACTGATGATGAAGACCACAGATGGCCATCGGAAATACTCAATTATATCTAAGTATATCACAGGTTGCGATTCGATTACTTTAATATGGTTTATGCTCGTCAAAATGCATAATGGTGATGGTGACTTCACCATGAGCTCCAGTTCTCCTGGTTCTTACTAGGGGAACTCCTCAAAAATTAACGTCCCTGCATCGGGAAAAGCAATATTTTGTAAAACGTGATGAGCAGTTGACATTGGGTTATTGTAACTTCGATAAAATACAAACTGACCTACTGAAAAGTGAAAAATAAAAACTTTTTTACAAAAAACAAAACCGACTTCCAAAAAAACACTACAAAGTGAAAAATAACTTTAATTTCGGAAGTCGGGGGCAAAAACCTAAAATACAGATCCAAAGACACCGACTTCTGAAATTAAAGTTATTTTTCACTTTGTAGTGTTTTTTTGGAAGTCGGTTTTGTTTTTTGTTTGTCTTTCTTCAGGCTACACTTCTTGTCCGTTGTTGTTTAATGTCTATAATGGATCAATAACATCCAAATTCTTAATCAACGGGAGAAAATGTCGACTTCTGCTCTTCTTTTAAAGTGCTTTTCTAGTATTATGTTGTACAGTCAGGGAGTTTAATTACTTATCAAAATGAGACACTACGCCAATTTGCTGTCTTATAGCCCGTATCTGGTCGACCGAGCTCTGCTTGAAATTCTATTTTTTTTTACGGTTTGTGCAATTTGCAAGTTAGCATCAGGTTGTAAATATGATTCGCGACCGTAAAAAATATGTATTTTAAGAAATATAATCCTACTAAATACACGTCCTTAAATTAGTATAATCCTCAAATGTCAAGATTTCATGAAATAGTCATTCAATAGTATTAAATACCTGGTCTTAAAGAGTTGTATTGATGACTTTAATGATTATAATTCTATAAATACATACGTGTTACGGTTGCGAATCATATTATATTTTGATCAACATACAACCTGATATTAACTTGCAAATTGCAAAAAACTTGAGAAAATTTGAATTTCGCGGGTTACCCTAGCGCTTTCGCCATCACTAAAATTATTTACCTGACGTTACAAACCCTATTAAAATAGGTACTAACCTGGCGCTTTCGCCGTCACTAAAATTATTTACCTGACGTTACAAACCCTATTCAAATACTTAAATATTTTTGCATTTTCCACCTGCATACTTATAAATTTATAATGTACGGCCTACAAGTTCACCGCAACACGTAATCCTCATGTTTCAAAGCATATTGAGGTTGGCTTTCAGTTTCTGTCTGACCAAATGCGACCGCATTTGAATCCAGACTACATACCAGAATACTCAGCTACACACATCAATGTAGAACACAGCATCGCGCCTCCTATTCCCCGAAGAGAAAGGCAGAGGTCAAAATCATAGGTCTAAAGGGCCCATCATTAAAAAGTTGTTATATTTTTCAGAGACAACAAAAAAGAATTCTACTTTTTTAGTTTCATTTAAGAGAGCCTATAGTCGATAACAGCACGTGTAGCATGACCACCATACGAAAAGAAAACGGGTTTTGTCGACGAAAGAATAGACAAAATGATACATTGTAGAAATATTTCTACGCATTCTACTCGTCTAAGCAGGGCAATGTGTCATTTTGTCTATTCTTCCGTCGACAAAAAGTCGTCTACGCGTGCTGCACGCTTAGCAAGACTGCCATAGAAACGGGTTTTGTCGACGGAAAAATAGACAAAATGGCCGATGTAGAAATATTTGTACGCATTCCACGCGCCTAAGCATGGAAATCTGTCATTTTGTCTATTCTTCCGTCGAAAAAAAGTTGTCATGATACGCGTGCTAAACGCCGATTTGGTACCTACTTAGAATTTCTAGAAATCCCGGAACTAGGACTCGAAACCCGTACTCACAATATTATGAGGCGTTTTTAAGATGGTTTCTTGATTAACAAACCTAAATACGAGTACTAGATTAATTCCTATCTAATACCAAAAAACTAATACCACTGGTATTTCTTTGAACTTGTATTTATTTTGTATTCTGAACTGATACCAGTTTATAAATAATTAAATTTAAAAAGTGGTATCCGTTCGGAATAGAAAATAGTTTATTGGTATTAGATAGGAATAAATGAAATACCACGTCATTCGTAAGTGTTGCAGTATTTTTAATTATTATCGATATTATTTATGTATTTCCATTTTTTATATGTACTTTGTATACAATATAAAAATTAAATACAGTTGTTTAACTTGCACAATAATAAAATTTTACCGTTGGGAGCAGTCCCGAGCTCGTTACGTGGAAGTACATCAGATAATTGAATTACTGTATTCCATTATTTTTTACTTTATACTGTCCGTGTGGTGGCGGACAAAAAGAATAGCACCACCAACATCCTATAATTCCTTAGAGCTTTTTAGAGTTGCACGGAGACTTGTGCTTCGGTCATATTCTTCACAATAATAAACATAAATTAACACACTTTTATCATCTCACAAACCTAATAAAACCTGTTAAAAAAAAGTTAAAACAAAAAAGCCCGGTAAAATAACTAATAATCTAGCATCCTTAATCCCGCACCGGTTAACGGCCGAAGGGATCCGGTTATTGTGATGCAAAAACAGGTCAAGTTCAAGGCGTTGTTCTATTTTCAAGCCTTGTTATAACAAAGTGGAAAATTCACTTAAGGGGATATACATCGATAAATTTTGTGTTTTTAAAATTCGAGGATGTTAAGTAACAAAATCGCTTGCTCGTGTTAAATCATATGGATTCTCCATAAATGTGTTATCTAACAATGTTATTGTCTACTTTATGCTAAAACCGAAACACCGAATTTTTTTCTATGGAAAAAATTTCAAGTAATCTTTAAATTTTCTCGATAGAATATGTTAAGAACTTACTAAGATAAAACTTTATTTAAGTATAACATTTTGTCATAAAGCGACATTTAAACGAAGCGCATTTAGTTCCGGTGCGCGTGAGAGTCTTCTATATCGCGCGTCAAACTAGACAGCCATAACGCCATTTCAATTACACACCGAGCTAAAGCACGCTTCGATGTATCCTCTTAAATAGCTGTAATTATAAAGGATACCAACCACAGTTCACCCCTATTGTGATAGGATGCCTGTGCACAAAGGGTGCGTAAAAAGGCACTTTCGCCTTTTTGGATCTTTTTCGTTTCTTTTATATTTGATTTTAGACTACGAAATTCTCAGGTAGGAAATTCTAGCTGGAGTCTGGATTTGTGCCCGGTTAATGGCTATAGATTAAATACATAAAACTATACAGGGTGTAAGGGACAGCCCTCCGCAAACTAACAGGGTGCATTCAGCTCCTCATTTTGAATCATATTCTACCGGAAATTTTCTCAGGAAAATTTTCATTTTTTCAATTTTTTTTTCAGTTACATTTTCATTATTTCAATGTAAAATTGCATTGTGTGTTCGCAGCATTCCATTTATATAAAAAAACTGCAAAAAAAAATAGCAAAAAAAACAAACCAGCAATGGATGTTGAAATACTCTAACCAACGACGCGTGTAATCAGCTGTTCACTTTCTGTCTAGCTACAGAGTTCATCGAACTTACCGCATACCTATTACCTACCCCTCCCAACCAGTAATAGACGTTCCGATTTGTGCACAAAAACACAAACAAATCAGGTTTATTGGATTCCCTTAACGTTCCTTTTTTTTTTTTTTTTTTTTTTTTTGAGGGTGGGAAATCATCAAATAACTTCTCCCGCTCTGGGTGGAGCGGGAGGGCGTGTCAGACTTTTACTGACTAAAACCCACCCGTGTTCCTTCAGTTGCCTATGCCAGGGCCGCGGTAACCCTTTCAGACAACCCGCGACCCCAGCGGCGTCGGCCCTATTGGGCCCCGTCACTTGCTGACATCTCTTTGAGGCGCGCGTGGAACACAACGCGCCGTCGACTCGGGCCTGGTCCTTACCGGACGGCGAGCTACCCGCTGCTCACCGTCCGCAGGCCCGCGCCTACGGTGGCCGGAAATCGCCCCGCGATTCCCGCCGCCCAGGGCGTCTCCTGCGGCGACTGAGGGCGTGAGGCTGCCTCTCCCTCACGCGTTCCGCCTCCTCCTTCGCTAGCATCACTGCTTCGCAGAAGGAGGTGACGGCCTCCCATGCACTCTCGCTCCGCACCATGGCCTGGACCAGGCTCGGACGCGAGAGATCGCCGCCGCCGATCGCCTCCGTGAGAACACGGCGGTGCTCTGCCCAAGCCGGGCAGACCTCCACTGTATGCTCCACCGTGTCCTCCGGGCGATCCACACAGTGGAAACACCCGGGCGTTTCCTCCCGCCTTATGCGAAACAGGAACCTCCCGAAACAACCGTGTCCGGTGAGGACCTGCGTCAGGCGGAAGGTGAGGACGCCGTGGCGCCTCTCTAGCCACTCCTCAAAGAGGGGACTTATCGCCGCTATTGTGGCGTGCCCAGCGCTGGGTTGCGACAGTCGCGCTCTCCATGCCGCCATGAGATCCCGCCGGAGCTCTGTCCGCTGTACCGTGATTTCTCGCGGCAGCGGAGTTACGCCCCGGCGTTTCGCCTCCTCGCGCCACTCCCACACGTGCGCGAGGACCTTTGCCTCCAGATCCCACGGCGGCAATCCGGCAAGGAGGCTCGCCGCCTCCCGGGAGACCGTGCGGTATCCCCGGACTAGCCGGATGGCCATGACCCTCTGGGACGCGTTCAACCTGCCGGCTGGTCCCAGCCTTAGGGAACGCGCCCACACCGGTGCTCCGTAAAGGGCCATGGACCGCACGACCCCCGCGTAGAGCCTCCGGCAGGAGGCGTTTGGACCCCCCAGATTGGGCAGGAGCCGCCTCAAGGCAGCCCCAGCCCGTGCCAGTCTGGGAGCCAAACGTCGAAAGTGCTCCACGAAGTTCCACCGGCTGTCGAGGACGAGTCCCAGGTACTTCATCGTCGACCCGACTCCGATGTGAACCCCTCCCACCGTTATTTCGGAACCCGACGGTGGCGCATTCCGAGGACCATGAAAACACATGGCCTCGGACTTGTGCAAGGCCACCTCGAGTCCCAACTGCCGGATCCTCTCCACGACTATCGCAACCCCGCGTGTCGCTAAGTCCGCCGCCGCCTGGTGCGACCTCCCTTGCGCCAGGACCAGCGTGTCGTCAGCGTAACATACTACGCTGACGCCGCCAGGTTTTTTTTTTTTTTTTTTTTTTTTTTTTCCCTTAACGTTCCTGAAAAAAAATCATGTACCAGTCATCTTAGTAAGACATACTGAATTCACCCTATCAGTTTGCGGAGGGCTGTCCCTTACACCCTGTATTACATAAAACTTGCAATAGGTATAGGGTGACTGGTAATTAGTGAATGATTGTACTCATGATAATAACAAACAACTTTTACTATGGAACCAAACTTGAAATCGCGAAAACAAAATAAGCTGTTGTGGGCTGCTGTTAAGCTGTGTGTGTGCTGTTGCTGAGTGTTTATATACGCAAAACCCGTCAAAATGTAGCGACAACAGCTGATTTTTTTTTCGCATTGTTTGGTCCCATAGTAAAACTTGTTTGTTATCATGAGTACAAGCATGTGTTTAAAAGTATCGGTTACTAATTACCTTCATAATCTAAGTAATTACCAGTCACCCTATATAAATTGCAAAACGACTAGGTACGCCTGCCCGCCCCTTCAAGAAATAAATTTCTTTTATTTATATAATATTTTAAACTTCTATCGAAATATGCCTGTTATATTTTACTTGTGTGTGTATCAAATTGTAACTTAACCGTAATACAAAAAGATTTCCATCTCATAAACGCTCCTTATCAACCATCAAAAATACGTTGCACCATTTTAGAAGTAAAATAAAACTGACAAGCTGTTTATAAAGCAATATATTTCACATGCCCAATTTACTTTTCTAACACAACGAAAATTGGACTCTACAGCATCGTAATAACGTTGTAAATGTGCGTGGCTGGATGTATTAATATAAGTGCCATTGGCTCATTAACTAACGACATTTCTTGCGTTTGATCGAAAAGAAAGATAGACCACCGCGTAAAGGGACTCTTTACAACTTCCGATACGACTTGACGATACGATCAGGAAATTACGAGAACCGACCACTGCAGTATAGTATAGTTCGGCCGATACTGCTCTGTACCGCGCCTTAGGTATGTGCGCGGCGAGATGGGGGGTCAGTGCAGGCCGCTCATTCGTCAACGCTCACAGCGTCCCGCCCCCCGCGGTACAGTGGTATCGGTCAAACTATACCCAGTCGTTCAGGCATACAGTCAACCGTACATCAGAGATGCACACTAGCAGTACGAAAATCACTCTTATTCCTACGTCGTAAATCAAAGTAGATGTGGCCCAGTGGAAACGGCTGCGAGTTACCGAGTTGTAGGTCGTAGGTTCGTTCGAACTCAGGCAGGCACTTTACTTTTTGTAAATTACTTCATCATCACTGCTCTCAAAACGGTGAAGGAAAACATCGTGAGTAAGCCGGCGTGTCCAAGAACCAAAACTTCGAAGACATGTGACATCCACCACCTCGCACTGGGCCCGCGTGGTGGATTACGGACCGCTCCCTCTCACGTAGAGGAGGCCTGTGTCCCGGGTACACTACATAAATACGAAATACTATAAAGCATCGGGGTCGCGGGTTGTTCGAAAGAGATACCGTGGCCCTGGCATAGGCAACTGAAGGAACATGGGTCGGTTTTAGTCAGTAAAAGTCTGACACGCCCTTCCGCTCCACCCAGAGCGGGAGAAGTCATTTGATGATTTCCCATCCACAAACAAAAAAAAAAAGGTAGGTAGGGCAGACAAGACTGCATGAAGTCGGTTTTGCAGCGATTCGTTTCTGTCACTAAATTTTGTACCGCACGATGTTGTCAAATCCTAATTTTAGTAGTTTATTCGAAGTATTGAAAATCGGAATGCCGTTTTTCGGACCGAGAACTCATCGAGCATTTGATTCTTCGGACGTATGGAAATCGGAAAACCGCATTTACGACTTTCGGTAAAATAAATTTCGTGATTTTTAATAATAGACATTATAATTCTTAGGTATTGAAATTCGGACTTTTGAAAATCGGAACATCGAAAATCGTAATAAAATATTTCGGAGTATTTGGGTGTTCCCCTGTGTCCCAGCAGTGGGAACATTATAGGCGGATTATGCGTATGTCATTTTGGCGCTATCGATGCAATTGGGATACCCGGCCAAGTGCGTGTCGGACCACGCACAACGAAGGATTCCATAACTAGTTGAAAAGAATTTATACCAAAAACAAACTTAACACAACATGTTCTCATGTTCATTGATATACGTCACGGGCAATTCTCCAACTGCAAATTTAAGTTTGTAATACAATTTATTTTAAATATTATATTTAAGAAAATTACAAACAAAGATAAAATTAAAAATAACAATTTTAGGACTTTTTCCTGTACTGTTGCTGTGAGACCTTGCTTCTTGCCAAATTTTATGATTCTAGGTCAACGGTAAGTACCCTATAAGTTTCGATTTACTTGCGAGTGTTAAAATATGTCTCATGAATGGCTGTTTTTTTATTGCGTTGACTAAGAAGCTTGATTTTTTTAGAGCTCCAAAGGACCATAGACTATACCCTATAGGTTTTGATTTACTTGCGAGTATCAAAATATGTCGCAAAAAGGGCCGTATTTTTTTATTGTGTTGACTTAAAAGCTTGATTTTTTTAGAACTCCAAGGGATCATAGACCATAGTCTTTGATCATAGTCTTTTTTTTTTTTTTTTTTTTTGAGGGTGGGAAATCATCAAATAACTTCTCCCGCTCTGGGTGGAGCGGGAGGGCGTGTCAGACTTTTACTGACTAAAACCCACCCGTGTTCCTTCAGTTGCCTATGCCAGGGCCGCGGTAACCCTTTCAGACAACCCGCGACCCCAGCGGCGTCGGCCCTATTGGGCCCCGTCACTTGCTGACATCTCTTTGAGGCGCGCGTGGAACACAACGCGCCGTCGACTCGGGCCTGGTCCTTACCGGACGGCGAGCTACCCGCTGCTCACCGTCCGCAGGCCCGCGCCTACGGTGGCCGGAAATCGCCCCGCGATTCCCGCCGCCCAGGGCGTCTCCTGCGGCGACTGAGGGCGTGAGGCTGCCTCTCCCTCACGCGTTCCGCCTCCTCCTTCGCTAGCATCACTGCTTCGCAGAAGGAGGTGACGGCCTCCCATGCACTCTCGCTCCGCACCATGGCCTGGACCAGGCTCGGACGCGAGAGATCGCCGCCGCCGATCGCCTCCGTGAGAACACGGCGGTGCTCTGCCCAAGCCGGGCAGACCTCCACTGTATGCTCCACCGTGTCCTCCGGGCGATCCACACAGTGGAAACACCCGGGCGTTTCCTCCCGCCTTATGCGAAACAGGAACCTCCCGAAACAACCGTGTCCGGTGAGGACCTGCGTCAGGCGGAAGGTGAGGACGCCGTGGCGCCTCTCTAGCCACTCCTCAAAGAGGGGACTTATCGCCGCTATTGTGGCGTGCCCAGCGCTGGGTTGCGACAGTCGCGCTCTCCATGCCGCCATGAGATCCCGCCGGAGCTCTGTCCGCTGTACCGTGATTTCTCGCGGCAGCGGAGTTACGCCCCGGCGTTTCGCCTCCTCGCGCCACTCCCACACGTGCGCGAGGACTTGATCATAGTCTTTGATATTAATTTCAACTTGATAGCTCCACGCGTTCCTGAGAAAAAGGGACTTGACAGACTGACCGACAGACATACTGACAGACAGACTGGCAACGAAGTGCTTCTATAAGGCTTCCGATTTTTCTTTTAGAGGTACGGAACCCTAAAAAACAATCAGCTTTTTAGATCGTTGTCTCTGTCACTCAATATACCTGTGTGTCTCTTTCCAAAATTCGATACTGTGAGTATAATAAATATGATAATTGACCGACTTCATTTGTGGGCAAATAAGGGCACTTTAAATCTGTAATGTGTTTAATGAAGCAGAATATTATATGGCAGATGTGAACGTGTTGCTTAATGAACTGATAGGTTAATTGATGGGAAGCTGTGGCGTAGGATTTCCTGCGTGCGTGCCGTATATGTGTATTATCCCTTATCACATCCCATACATACATTGTTTTATTTATCACAAATGGAAAAAATATTGAGTCCAGTTTTCCTATATCTAATTTACTATTGTTTAAGTTTTGAATGAAGTTAACGTTACAACTATAAACCTTAGCATTCATTTATTTTATAACAGTACCTAGTCGGGTTTTAGTATTTGAACTTACTTTTTATTTAAATTATTTTGGGGTTATAATTTCGTGATAAAGTATTTGCAGAGCCCCTTTAAAGTTTTCAAAGAAGATATAAATACGGGTACAGTCAGAGCCAAAAATATCGGGACGAACAGACTGTTCAAAATGATCTCAACACTAAGAAAATTAAACTTTATCTCAATTGGATAAAGTTCTTGTCAGAATAACAGTTGTCGTGTACTAAGCTTCTTCATTCTGAAACATTCCTTGTGTCATTGAGTTAATATTTCATTTTCTTAGTTAATCATTTTGAACAGTCTGTTCGTCCTGATATTATTGACGCTGACTGTATATATTTATGTATTTTGGGTAGGTTTGGAGAGAAAATCATATATATGTTTGGCTCACATCAGGCATGATTTAACTTTGTAAAGTCGCAGAAATTTATTATTAAGCAAACTGACTGCCAACTTTTCTGAAATGTCGTTCACTAGGTGGCAGCACTGAGACGTCAGGCCCAGACACCTGTCAAAAGTGTCAAAGTGTCTAAATTTTCATATTTCTTTAGTCGTGACCGAATGAATGAAATGAATGATGAACGTCATCATATATATGTTTTTTTATATTCATTGTCGAAATCGGAAGACCTCTTATCAAAGTGGCACCAGCTGGTGGCGTGAATCTTTATGAAAACCCTAACTAAAATTACAACTATCGTTCTGTGACAAATGGTATGAAATGGCAAATTGACGTAGTGTCAATTTGTTTAACAATTAATTCCCCTGACTGTACTTAGAAAATATCTGTTATTCCGAACCTAAACCCGAAAATCCTAACCCGGTCGAATAAAATATAACCTAACCTAACCAAACATCAATCAAACTGACAGCAACGGAGCCCCGCGCGGGACTCCTATTTCTGTCTGCAGGGTTTAAACGTTTAAAGGAACCTAACCGAACCGAACCTCGGGGTGCCCCTGCCATCGATCGTCTAGGGTTAGGATTTTCAGGTCAGGTTCGGAATAAACAACATATCTTACACTTGAGTCTTTTAGTCGTACAGTGTAAAAGAGACTTTCCTAACGAACATGTATTAACAAGCCCAAAAAGTGAATCTAACTTGTTAAAACTTGTGTAATAAATTCCTTTAAAGACGTGACATCTGCCTATCTTTGCTGCAGCTATTTCATTAGACTATCGGGGAATGTGACACATTTATAACGAAACTATGCACTGTTAATGGCCATAAGATATACAATTTATGGTTTAGTAAACCAGAAATAATGGTAAATATATTTTTGATTGCATAAAACTCAGATATACTGATGAATAGCCTCAATTTTCGAATACAAATTATGCGAAGGGTTTTTCAGGTTTTATATTACTTACCTAAAAATAATATTTATGGTTACTCTTATCTTTTGGAATATTTCTAAATTTCCGCTGTTAAAGTTGCATTTTGTAAAAATTAATTGTTTTAAAATAAAAAATGCACAGTTGTAAGATAAGTGATTTACCAATATTATCGTCGTCGCTAAACCGTGAAAAATATCATTAATAGTAGTTTAGAAGCAGTAGCGAATTTTAAGTGGAAAACAACCTCATTTAATTATTTTATTTTTTTATTTAATATTGCTTAAAATTTTCAAATGCTTATCAAAGTTTAATATATATTTTATGTGGAATTTTCTGTAGTCTCATTTAAAAGCATTATGCTCTCAAAAACGACCATTTCCCGACTATAACCACTTACTTTAAATCAAAATCTACTATGACTTTATCTTAAGTGTGAGACTTTCTTTTGACCTTAAGTGGAAACTGGAAATTTTACTTCCCAATTTGTCGTTTAAAAAAGCTTAATTTACAAGTAAATGTGAGAAAATAACAACAAAGACTCACTTATCAAGTGTTTGTACAACCGAAGTAGTATGTACCCGTGACACTCATTGAGGGAAACAAATTGCTTAATTTGATTCACAGGTTACTTAGATAAATGAACAATGCACTTCACATACATATTTTTAGAAATAGTAAATCTCGCTAATTTCCTTAATCCCTACACATAATAAATATATCAAGCATTTTTCCACATACTTCTATTTTTGTTTTATTATTTTTAATCTGAGAGTCTATTATTGATTTGTATGTTATGCTCTATCCCTTAACATTCACTAAAACCAGTCTTTCCAAGGGGTATCGTATTACCCAGTTACTGGGTTGTGGAGGTCAGATTGGCAGTCGCTCCATGTAAAATACTGGATCAGATTCAGCTGCATCTGGTCAGACTGGAAACCGACCCAAACATAGTTGGGAAAAGGCTAGCCAGATGATGATGATGAAGGACCGGCGTTGGTCAGGGCTCTGAAGGAAGCCGTTTGTGTGAATGGATTGGTCAGCTAGACTCTGCGTTACGGAGTGCTAGCTACAGAGTCCAGGTTTCAGCGGACGTTTGGAATCGCAACATTCGCAACGTAATACGATTTATGTTAACGCCTTCGGGGAGGCTCCTTTCATTTCTGGCAAGCGTCTGTATCTTCTTTAGATTAAACTCGCTAAATATAATTAATCAAGTAAAATAAAAGACTGCATTTTTTAGTCAAGATATTTAAAATATTTTTATTAATTCGCAGATCATAAATTAATTTAGAAGAACGTGATCAAAAATGAAGAATGCTTCCAAATTCTTTAAAGCTTACACAATATTTTTAAAGTCTTTAAAATAAAAATGCCAGTTAATCTAAATAAATTTAAAATTCCTCAAATATTAATTGTTCAAAACACAACCGTTAATGTGTTTACAGATTTTGTATCAACATTAATGGCTGCAGAAGGGGCCATTCCATCACGACTCGGCCATTAGGGGATCTGACAATAACAGTACAGATTATAACCACGAATTTATTATAATTATTACTAATTTAGACACACCTTTCGCGTGTCTGTTTTGTTTGACAGTTATTTTGTTTTGTTTTTTTTATAATGTAAGTATCATCGTTTAATGGAGTTCGAATTATTCTTGTTTGAAGTAGGTAAATTTTTATAGAGTGAAATATTAGGGCAGTACCTGTCTATGCTATGAAGAAAACAACATTACTTTGTTAGTATCTTAGCCGGCGTTCGCACGGACGTAAAAATACCGCGGCCATCGCTTTTAAATAGGACGCGCCCTTATAATCGTTTGGCGATCATGTATTCTGCAGTCGTTTGGCGATCATGTTTCCTGCAGTCGTTAGGCGATCATGTTTCTGCAGTCGTGTAGCGATCATGTTTTTTGCAGTCGTTTGGCGATCATGTTTCCTGCAGTCGCTAGGCGATCATGTTTTCTGTAGTCGTTTAGCGATCATGTTTTTAGAGTCCGTACCTCAAAAGGAAAAAAGGGACCCCTTATAGGATCACTCGTGTGTCTGTCTGTCTGTCTGTTTGTTTGTCTGTCTGTCCGTCTGTCACAGCCAATTTGCTCCAAACCTAATGGACCGATAAAGATGAAATTTGGTACACATGGATTTCTGTGACCAAAAATACGTACGGATAAAGTAAATAAACGAATTTTGAATAAGGGGGTCACTTTTAGGGGGCAAATAAGAATATTAATAAAATAAGGTTTGCAAACTCTACCGTGTACTGGCATATCAAATAATATATTATTTTTATAATTTTAAAACAAATAGTTTTAAAGTTATACAGGGTGGCCGGAACATTGACGTCCAAAAATAAAATTTCGGTCCCTTGTATTGTGGGGTATTCGAATCACCCCCATGTATGTTCCGCGACTTTTCATAGTTTTCGAGTTATGAATTTTTTTCTGAATGTTTGAAAATTTTCGACCTGACCAACCTAAAAAAATTCTAAAAAAAAAAGTAGAGGGTTTTATCGAGTTTCTTTTTTTGCAACTGAATTTTCATAAGTAGTACTTTTATGCATAAAATAATCAGCTTCGTAACTGTGATGAAAGTTATGAAAATGTTGATCTAAAGTGAAAAATTTACGTTCGGTAAATTATGACTTAAATTTTCAACTTCAAATTAAAAATCTAAACAGGTGACTTCATGGTTCTCAAGTAGGCTTCAAGAATGCGCCAGACTCTCAGCTTTCATAATCATTAAAAAACGTAGGACTTAATGGGTCTAACTTTGGCCTTAATCGGCCTTCAAAGACTGCGAGGTGGAAAATTCTTAAAATTAGCTATCTGATTAATATTTTTTTTTTTTCCATTTTCTCGCTCCTAAGGTTATTTAGTTTGCTAACCAAAAATGACTGCAGGAAAGCTAAGATTTAAACACGGAGATTTTTTTAAATGTTAGTTTAATGAATTTTGCGCGATCCGTTCTCGTGGACTATGGGTTGTAAACGAGGGTGCAACTCTTTTACCTGCAATAACAATCCACTCGAAGTGAGAGCTTCGACATTTCAACATCGCTTCAGCGTTAACTTGTGGTCTGGTATCCTCAATGGCGAACTAATTGGTCCGTTTGAACTGCCGTCCAGACTTGATGGAGAAACATACAAAAACTTTTTGGAAAATGAACTTCCATTGTTGCTGGCAGATGTGAATCTCGAACTCAGACGAACCATGGTGTTGCAAAATGACGGCGCCCCGTGTCACTATGCAACCCAGGTCCGAAATTACTTAGATGAAACATACCCCAACAGATGGATCGGACGCAGCGGACCAATTAGGTGGCCTCCACGCTCACCTGATCTCAACCCCATCGATTTCTTTATTTGGGGCTATGACAAGGAAATAGCATACACCCGAGACTGTTCAAGTGAACAAGAGCTGAGGCAGTTGATTGCAGAAGCTGAACGTGTTGTGAGAGAGAACAGAGACGCTTTTAGACGATTGCCAGACAATTTCTTACGTAGGTGTAGAATGTGTATTGCTGCTGGTGGTGGCCACTTTGAAAACCTTTTGTAAATGTTAAAAATAAATTAAGTACTTTTTTCACATTATCATCTGTGTTTTATTCAAAACCACTTTTTACGTAAAACTTTTCTTACCCAACTCTGAAACTATTTGTTGGTTAGTTTTCAGTATTCTTATCATTAATTAACCTTAGGAACGAGAAAATAGCCAAAAAAAAATAATTACTCAGATGGGTAATTTTAAGAATTTTTCCACCTCGCTGTCTTTGAAGGCCGATTTTAAACAAAGTAGCCCTATTAAGTACTTCATTTTTTTTATGATTATGAAAGCTGAGAGTCTGGCGCATTCTTGAAGCCTACTTAGGAATTATGAAGTCACCTGTTAAGATTTTTAATTTAAAGTTGAAAATTTGAGTCATAATTTACCGAACGTAAATTTTTCACTTTAGATCAACATTTTCATAACTTTCATCACAGTTACGAAGCTGATTATTTTATGCATAAAAGTACTACTTATGAAAATTCAGTTGCAAAAAAAGAAACTCGATAAAACCCTCTACTTTTTTTTTTTGAATTTTTTTAGGTTGGTCAGGTCGCAAATTTACAAACATTCAGAAAAAAATTCATAACTCGAAAACTATGAAAAGTCGCGGAACATACATGGGGGTGATTCGAATACCCCACGATACGAGGGACCGAAATTTTATTTTTGGACGTCAATGTTCCGGCCACCCTGTATATGACAATAGACAAAAATTGACCATTCCCCCCCTTATCTCCGAAACTACTGAGCCTAAAATTTTGAAAAAAAATACAGAAAATAAATCTATACCCTGTAGATTACAGGAAAACCTATAAGAAGTTTGTGGTCTTAAAATAACATGGTAAAGCTGTGAGAACAAACTTACATTTACTGTTGGAATGAATGGGAGAACATGCTTTTCAACTGTAATGTTAAGTTTGTTCTTGGGATAATTTCATCCCAACTACGGAACCCTTCATTGTGCGTAGTCCGACACGCACTTGACCGGTTTTTTTTTGCAGTCGTTTGGCAATCATGTTTTCTTTCTGCAGTCGTTTGGCGATCATGTTTTCTGCAGTTTAAAGTGCAAGACTCATCCGTATTGGCATTATAAGACTTCTCAAGATGAAAAACATATGCTAGTTTTGGTCCCTCTACGAAACGAATAACTTCCAACTTCAACCTAGAATCCTTAAAACTTGTAAAAGAATTTGACGACACTCCTAAATTTAACGAGCTTCGTTAACACAACACAATGCATATTCAAACATCTAGCGACCTCCATACAAGATTCCCCAGACCCCTCCCAGACATAATAGCTTTTAATTTTCAAATTGGAAAAAAGCTCAATTAACAGCTCTTGAAAAAAATCCAAAAAATCTGAAGAGTGAGGGGCTGAGGCACTTGATTATATAGACAGAAAAGATTTAGCATTAATTAGTCCGATGCTCGTTAACGGAGCAAACTCGGATTGCCGAGACGAGCATTCTTCCCAAAAGTTGCCGTAAAATAAAAATAATTTTACCCGAAATTATTGTTCTTGTAGAAATATACTTGGTTGAAATTATCGTAATTGTTCGTTTTATAACCTTTAAGTTCTGTAATTAAGCTGTGATCATAAAAAGTAATTGGTTGAAGGTGTTGATTACTAAAAGTGGTCTAATACACGCATCTTAATTCGTTAAATACACGCTACTTTTTGTTTCTGTTAAAAATCAATCTGCCTAGCCTTTTCCCAACTATGTTGGGGTCAGCTTCCAGTCTAACCGGATGCAGCAGAATACCAGTATTTTACATGGAGCGATTGCCTATCTGACCTCCACAATCCAGTAACTGGGTAATACGATACCCCTTGGTAAGACTGGTTGTCAGACTTTCGGGCTTCTGACGACCCGTAACGACTGTCAAAGATCCACGAATGACAGCCGGGACCAACGGTTTAAAGTGCTTTCCGAGGCACGGAGAAGTCTCGGTATGTAAAGATGGTCACCCATCCACTGACCAACCCCGGCTAGCTTACCTGATGGATCGACCCGTGCGGCTGTTATTACTTAGCCACGAGCTCCTCATTCTGATAACAGTATTTGTTTAATTTTGAATGTTACGTTTTGTAAGTCATGCATATTCAAAACATGTGGACCTTATTCACATTTTCCGTAAATATGTATTAAACGACTAGCTTTCGCCTGCGTGCATTTCGGAAATTATCCCACGGGAATATACTTCCGGGATAAAAAGTATCCTATGTCCTATTCCAGCTCACAGTCTACCCGTGTACCAAATTTCATCAAAATCCGTTCAGCCGTTTTAGCATGAAAGTGTAACAAACAAACAAACTCACTTTCGCATTTATAACATTAGTTAGGAAGTTAGAATTAGCTGGCCATATTCAACTACTGAACAAGACTGACTTGACCATGAGAAAACTCTATTTGAAAGTAAATAAAGAAAAAGAAAATAAATCTGAATAAATAAAAAGAGAAGTCCTGACTGACTGATTGACTGACTCATCAATGGCCAGCCTAAACCCTTGGACCTAGAAAGCTGAAATTTTGCATAGAGGTTCCCTTTATAATGTGGACAAGGAATAAGGAAGGATTTTCCGGTAGTACGTTCCCGTGAGATATTTTCCGACATTCACGCGGGCGAAGCCGCTGGCAAAAGCTAATAAATAATATGGACCTAGTCTGAATTAAAGTTTTTTTTTTTTATAATCATAATCATCAATTCACTACTTAGGATACTATGTAATTTTCAGAATCACATGGAACTAATAAATCACAAAACAAAACACACATTTTATCTAAACTACAAACAATCAGACACAATTCTAAACACAAACATTTCTAACTTCACATTCCACACATCTACCACGAGCGGATATCAATACATCCAAGCGATTTCCTCCAGCATGACATAAGCCTGTATTCAACCAGCCGGCCGGTGCCTGACCACCTACGTTTAGATATTCCAGGTCATTGGCGCGAATGCCCTATATTTCACCGCACCTGGGGCATATCTGTGCTTCGCCAAAAAATCTGAATGATCTGACGGTTTTGGGTGACTGAAAACTTTGTAGATTTAAGGTTTAACGGTTTTTAGGGTTCCGTACCGAAATGGTAAAAAAGGAACCCTCGCGCACCGAGGGTTCCGTTCCGATTTCTGAAAAAGTGTGCTATTTAGAGACATCGTTTTTTTTTTCCTGTAATTTTTACATAAACTTCTATCACATAGAATAATTTCAGATTTTTCTCTTGCAAACTTCGGAGATAAGGAGGGGAACGGTATTTTTTTTTACATTTTTCATCAGAAGTCGAAAACTATGCGGCCTAGAAAAAATTTAAAAAAATGTTTGAGAATGTGCAAACAGCGCTCTTTCATATGATACCCCACATGCCCTAGTAGCCCCACTTTGATTTTTTAAGACCCTGCTGCAAAAAAAAATATAAATATTTTAATTTCTTTCTTATTTGCAAAATAGTTGGGTAAACGTCATCTAAACCTATTCTAAATTTCAAGTTGATAGCATTAGTAGTTCTTGAGATATCCACTGTGACAGACAGACAGACAGACAGACAGACAGACAGACAAGCCCCAAGTCTGCTATTTTTTAGAAAAATTCGTCATTCCAACACGATCCCATTGTCACTGCATTGTCATTTTGCTAAAAGTTCGTAATCTGCTAAATTCATAATTTCTTACAATAAAGTGTGGTTGACCATTGGAAAGTCATAATGACGCCATTATGACGCCATTATATTAGTAGATTACCAAACTTGTGAAAATCAACAATTATGAAATCAATGATAGACCATTCTGACACTATTGTAATAGCAGACTTGAGGCCCAGACTGAGTGACACCATAAGGGTTCCTTTTTTACCATTTTGGTACGGAACCCTCATAATAAAAAATAATTAAATCACAGTAATAATAGGTACTCAAGATGTCCTAATTAGCTGTATTTATATTATGTCGTATTTCTTCATTTCCGACACATAAGCTTACTAAACACCCATTCAAAAATCAAAGACATCAATACAGCTTTACACCGATCAATAAAATCAATAATTTCTCCTATCAAAGGTGTCATGTTAATATGAAAAGCTCAGCACATTGAAAGGCAGACGATAGTAGAACTGTATGCAGTGACAGCAAAGATTCTACGTCAATTAGTACCAGCTTGTTAACGACGCAAACAGACGGGTGACGCTTTAGTAGCGACGACACGGATACGACACGAGATTGTGTTAATAAGGACTCTTTCTTCTACTTAATAAAAATCTTTTTTTTTTTCTTTTTAGGGTTCCGTACCAAAATAGTAAAAAGAAACCCTTATGGTGTGACTCAGCCTGTTTGTCTGTCTGTCTGCCACAGCTGAATATCTCAAGAACTACTAATGCTATCAACTTGAAATTTGGAACAGTTTTATATGACGTTTGCCCAACTATTTTGCAAATAAGAAATAAATAAAAATATATATGTTTGTTTTTTGCAATAAGGGACTGAAAGGGGGTCTTAAAAAAATGAAGTGGGGCTACTAGGGCATGTGGTGTATCATATGAAAGAGCGCTGTTTGCATATTCTCAAACATATTTTTTTTCTTTTTTTTAGGCCGCATAGTTTTCGACTTTTGATGAAAAATGTAAAAACCAAAACGGGAACGGTTTTTGTTTTTACATTTTTATTTCCGCAGATTGCAGACCGAAAAATCTGAAATTATTCTGTGATAGAAGATTATGTATAGATTACAGGAAAAAAGGATGTCTTTAAATAGCACGTATTATAGTAGGAACCCTCGGTGCGCGAGTCCGACTCGCTCTTGACCGGTTTTTTTATCTTTATTTATTTAAGGGATTTTTGTACACATAAGCGACGATGTCAATCTCATCGTGCTTTTACAAATTACAACCTAGGTACTCTTAAATTAAATAAACTAATGTTAGTCCCACAAAACTTAACTTAGTATAATTTATTTAACCCTTTCGCAGCGGACGCTCTGGCGGCCTGGTCAAGCCATTGCCCTGGCAGTATCACCCCGAAAGAACCTCAAGTGCAGCGCTCTTGGTATGTTGTAGGAGCGAAGGCAGTTCTGGGGCCTACTCCCTAAGTCCGTCCGTCTTCCCGTCCGGCCGTTCACCCGTCCGTCTGACATTACGATCCATCAAAACAAGTGTAAAAGTTAAATTTTTCGGACGGGCAAAAACACATCGGGAGTAGAGACAACTGGCAAATCATGTTGTCATTCATACTTCGTTTGGGCCCCGAACCAATCATCCATCCGTAGGTGATACGGAGTAAGAAACGCCCGTAACAAAGGCCGAAACTACGGGCTTCGTGCTTAGAGAGTAAGCCCCCTGGCCGGCCTTATAGATCGGGCGGAGGGGGTTGTATTGGCGCGCTTAAAGGCAGTGTCACGGTCAGAATCAGGAGCGTGGTTGCAAGCGCTTCCTTCACCTCACCTGGGCACTTTACCTACTTGATGGCGATTCTTTGCGGGTGGCGGTGGCCCTCCGCCTGGGCTGCGATGTCTGTGAACCACATAAATGCATCTGCGGGTCCAGAGTGGAGGCCAACGGCCACCACGCGCTAAGTTGCTGTCGTTGCTCAGGGAGGTTTCCGCGGCACCATGCTCTCAACGACATTGTCCGGAGGGCGCTGGTTGGCGACAATATCCCTTGCGTCCTGGAGCCGCCGGGTCTCTGTCGCTTGGATGGCAAAAGACCGGATGGCCTGACGTTAGTACCCTGGCAAAAGGGTAAGTGCCTACTTTGGGAGGCAACGTGTGTTAGCACGTTCGCCACCAGCCATCTCCCTCGCACTGTCGGATCACCCGGTGCCGCGGCTGAATCAGCCGCTCTCAAAAAGCGAGCCAAATATGCGGCCTTAGAGCCAAAGTACTATTTTGTCCCACTGGCAGTGGAAACCACTGGTTGCTGGGGGTCCGACGCGATCAAATTTGTGGCGGAGATCGGCCGTCGACTTAGAGAGAGGGGCGGTGACCCACGCTCTGGTTCTTTCCTGGTGCAGAGGCTAGCTCTGGCAATTCAGCGCGGAAACGCTGCAAGTGTCATGGGCTCCTTTGCGCCGGGAACGTCTAGGGACTGTGGACTTCTGATGACGTAAAGTTTTTTGTAAACTGGTTTTATGTATTTGAGATGTTTTAATATTAAATAAATTACAATATAAAGTATTTATTTAATAAAAAAATATATAATATTTTTGCCGCTTCAGAAGTAGGCTTAGCCAAAATACCATGGAATATTCCAACATCCATTACCATTATTCAGTTAAGAAGTGTGTTTCTTGTGTTCGTATTTCGGACACATTCCACCAACACATGCTGTATATCCTCTATTCTACCCATACCTCACAGTTGGGAGAGTCCGATTTTCGCATGAGAAAAGCAAAGTTGTATAGCGGAATATGTCCTGACCTCAAACGATAAGCTGCAACAATTTGACAGCGACTCATTTTTGACCCGGAGAACCAAGATAAATAAGGAGGCTCACTTTGTATACTTTTATAACATACTAGCTTTTGCCCGCGGCTTCGCCCGCGTGTATGTCAGAAAATATCCAACGTACTACCGGGAATTCCTTCCTTATTCCTTGTCTACATTATAAAGTGAAACTCTGTGAAAAATTGCAGCTTTCTAAGTCCAAGGGTTTGGGCTGGGCGTTGATGAGTCAGTCAATCAGGACTTCTCTTTTTATTTATATAGATAGATAGATAAGATATATTCCTTTAGGCCGGATTTAGTGCTCGACTGACCATCGGTGCGTTCGTCGGTGGCACCGTCCTTAGCTTTAGATCTCTCATTAAAATGTTCCATCCAAAATATATTGTTTATTTCTCGATATTTACTTACTTAAAATTATAAATCTTAAATTCATGAATTCACTGGCAGGCAGCATAAACCGCTGGAAAATTAATTCCCTGAAAGGGTTTAAATACTGGATGAAAATTCGTAATTTTTGTCGATAGGAAATCCCATCGGTCTCACGGTTTGTAATGCAATAAAAATGTAAAATACCTTACCTACTTACTTCATTAAGAAATACGAATATAGGCTCTTACAGACAGAGGCGATATCGCGTCGCTCCTGTGTGTATGGTCGCGTGCGATTCCATAGAAATTGGTCTACGGATATAATATCGCAACATGAGATAATGAGAGCCTTAACACAGGACAACATTCTATTTTTTAAACTTTTCCTCTCAGCTTGACAGCTACGAACACAATAAGATAAAACCATGGAATTAGTAATATTAGTATGTAGTACCTATAAAGACGTTTATTTCTATTTCGAACACATAGTACGAATTTCATTTGTATGACTTTATCGAAAAGTGAAACAAATGAAATTCGTCGAAAAGAGTCGTAAAGAGCGGAGTAATCACTGAGCACTTTCTTAAGGCTAGGTTCACACGTACTGCCCGTTCAAATCTCATGAATTCATGAAATAGTCATTCAATAGGGTAATATGAACTTAGAGAGTTGTATTGAGAATTTTTATGATTATAACTAGCTGACCCGATAGACGTTGTCCTGTTCCAATTTCAATAATTCAAAATTCCCATAGAAAATCCACTTTCAATTTTCCCGAATTTTCCAATTTTCCCGGCAACTTTTCCAATTTTTCTCTACGTAAAAACCTTCTCCTGACAATAATAAACACAACAAAAAAAGAATTAGCGAAATTGTTCCATCCGTTCACGCGTGATGCGATGACCAAGGGAAACAGGGATTCATTTTTATTTATATAGATAGATTCTATAAATAAATATTTGATACGGCCGCGAAACATATTTAGATCATCGTACAACCTACAAAAAACGTAAGCTTTACCAGCTGCAGGCGTGTGTATTTTCGACCTAAACCTAATGAAAGTTCCGAGCCGTAGTAATTACTGAAAAAACATTTGAATAAAAGTGTGTGTCGGACCCCGAACAATCAGAGTTCCGTAGTTGAAAAGAATACCTATACAGGGTGGAAGGGACATCGACGCACAAACGGTTACCACGTATTCAGTACATCATTCTGAGGCCCCCTATATAGAAATTTTTCATCGGTTATTGAAAAAAAATCTGCTCTGCCATACATTTTGACCGTGTAGGTATTGCACTATTGTAGGAAACTGCAGATTTTTGTTTTAATAACCGATGAAAAATTTCTATTTATGGGGCTCAGAATGATGTACTGAATACGTGGTAACCGTTTGTGCGTCGATGTCCCTTCCACCCTGTATACCAAAAACCACCTTAATATTGTGGTTGAAAAACATACGTCACGGTTAGTTCTCCAACTACAATTTTAAGTATTTAATCCCAAAAATTAAATTGTATGTAATAAAATTACAAATTAACTGTTTTCGGACTTTTTCCTTGTGTGTTGTGAGACCTTGCTTCTTGCTAAACATGATTCTAGGACAACGGGAAGTACCCTATAGGTTTTGATTTACTTGCGAGTATCAAAATATGTCGCAAAAAGGGCCGTATTTTTTTATTGTGTTGACTTAAAAGCTTGAATTTTTTAGAACTCCAAGGGATCATAGACCATAGTCTTTGATCATAGTCTTTGATATTAATTTCAACTTGATACCTCCACGTGTTCCTGACAAAAATGGTCTTGTACAGACCGACAGACAGACAGACGGACAACGAAGTGATCCTATAACGGTTCCGTGTATTCCTTTTGAGGTACGGAACCCTAAAAACCTCTCTACGTCATAAAAATTAAAAACTTGATAATTTAAAAGTGCATAAACATTGCTAAAGACCTCTTCATACAAATGCCAAAAAGCTGTACAAATTATGTTTTATAAAAGGAGGCCTATTCATAAAATTATTTTCATAAACCTTTTGTTAGTCTTTTATGGTTTCCTTTATAAATATGGGATAATGCAAGGTGAACTGACAGGGAAAAATATATTCGGTGTTGTTGTCATTTTTTGGACTTTTTAGAGCTACTGAGAGAGTAATCATTACCTACCATCTTTTAGTAATGCAAAAAGCATTCGTTGAAAGAAAGATTTTAATCTCTACATGGCTTACCCTGCCATATACAGGGTGTATCAGAAAGTTGTGGTACAGATCAAACTAAACAACTTTTTCCATTGGACCAACATCGTAATCGAGAAAAAATTATCAACTGTCCCATACATTTGGCTCGATTAAGTACCTATTGAAGATTTGTACGGGACAGCTGATAATTTTTAATATATAAATACATAATTAAATTAATATAAATAAGTACCATTGTCAAAGAGCAGTTTGCAGATCACATAATACCTACTGTCGTTGACATGCCAACCGCTATTCAATTTCATCTTGTACCAAAAAAACTTATGTAACAGAAAAATCCAAATAAAATCTTTATCCAGCCTAGATTTACATTTTGGACCCGAACTAGAACAGGGTTGGCTTAATTCATTTGTTTTAGATTTCAGCCGTAAGACGTCATCTGCTCATGTATGCCTCCCCCAGGAATCGCCACTTCAACCGGTTCTGTTTCTCGTATCCTGCGGATTCCCGCGGTCTTCAGAAGGTTATCGGTCCACCTTGTAGGAACCGCCAACCAACCAAGGCTACGTCTTGTACGCGGTTGCAACTCTAGAACCTTTCGGCACCATCGGGCACCTATTCTGCGAGCAATAGAAAACAAATTAAGAATAAGTACTTTTATTTGAGACATTTCGTGAAACAGACAATACACATAACAAAATAAAAAGTGAAAATAATGTTTTAAACAACAATAGTTCATGAGACAGACGCTGGTTTTCTAATGAACCTTATAATATAATTATAATATAATTCGATATTTTGATTTTTAAACAATTCACATTATTTACTCTTATAAAAATTATAATCATATCCGTAACATTATTTTTAATCTCGGGCTTCCTCTCCGTGCCGTACCGGGCCGTGGTCCACCACGTGAGCCGAGTGCGGTTTGGTGGACCCTCTAATAAAATTTTCAAACCCCAACATGAACGGTGTGATAAAATATACCCCTATATTATGATATATCGATGTCTGTCAGGCAACTCTGGCCCCGCCCCACCTCGGCATCAATCGTAAAAGCCAAACAATACCTGATAAAAGCCGTCATATCGACGTGAGACGGCTGATATTGTGGCGCAAGTATGGACGGCAGCGGGGAACGAGAGTCCTGGGTCCTTCATGGAATGCTCACGTTTTTTGCAATTTGCAGGTCAGGTCAGTGTCAGCTTGTATCTTGATGAAAATATGATTCGCTACAATAAAAAATATGTACTTATTTACATAATTTCAACCATTAAAATCATCAATACATCTCTTTCAGTTAGTTAGTCCTCAGGATTTTTCTGATTTCCTAAATCAGACACCATAATCACTGGCTGCAATAAGATGACTGACTGGTCACAATGTCATAACATTGCAGGCTACTCAAAGAACTCAATTTGTCTGAGTTTTGAAATTAAACTTATCCAAATATGTCCAGCGCCTCTTCATCTAAAGCGGTCACTATTCACCCCTTTTCTAAGCGTGAACATTTCACTCGCTTCGCTCTTATACCTTAAACCACAATATTGCTTTGTGTAAGTAAAATTCGATTGGCATGCCTCAGCCGCTTTCTGCTGTCATTCCGAATTTCAACGAATGTCATCGTTAAGGGTTACGAACAATAAAGGGCTGTGTGTGTAGCCAACAGTTTATTTGTACTTACCGAGATGAGTGGGTACAAATTCATACCTTCCATATGTCTATTTATACAATATGTAAGATGTTTGATTGTAAATGGAAAGCCTTGTATAGCGTATGTCGTGTTTAAAAGCTTTTCACTTAAGATGTTACTGAAAGGAGTATTTTGAATGTTATCTTTTTGTTTCTGCCTGTCTTTCTCTGGTTTTCAATTGTTACATCTCTTTGTTTACATTATTACTTAGGGCTTATTTCAGATGTCCGAATAGCTACTACTTATCAAATAAATTCAGAAATGGAACAGAATTTGTATGAAATTATATACCAAGTAAGTTAATAGGAATTTAATCATAGGTGGTGAAACAGACCCTAAGTGACACTTTTGAATACTCAGGCAATTTGCAGCTTTCACGGAGTGTTTTTGGAAGGGAGAAAACTCAGAATGAACTCAGCAATGTAATCGACATAAGGTTTCATCTTGGAAACACTTCTATAATAGTAATCAGATGACTGATAAAAGGACGTTTTATTAAACCTAATTCTGTCCAAAAACCTTTATCTACATCTCTGAAACCTTTTCTACTTCCGTTTACGTTAAATTTAAACCTCCTCATTTTATCATTCCATATTCATATATCCATCAGTCAATTTATAATCGAACAACCACCGAACATACACAAAACAAACAAATTACCCCATACCTCAAAACTTTTGATATCGATTTTAAAATGACAGTAATCACTAAGGAATTAATCATTTTTGCTAGAAGCCGTTACTCATGTAATCCAGTTTGCTCGTCCGACTAGCTCGTGATTGCATTATAGCAGCTTGATTAGCGAGCTCCGATTGGACTGTGCTGCTTCAGTTGCTTTTATACTTTGTACCTTTTCTATTTACCTACCTGTCCCTTATATCTTCTGTGAGAAATTAGTTCGATGTTCGTGTTTTAAATTGGAAAACTTTTGTTTGGGAGTTTTTGGTGAGATTTGACATTTTGTTGGTATTTCTTTGGTATATTAAATGAGAAAAAACCGGTTTTGTGTAATTTTCCGTGACCTCGAAAACATATCGCATGTTTTCGAAGTCACGGAATATTACACGAAACCGGTTTTTTTTTCAGAAAATATTGAAAAATAAACCGGGTAAAGAGACTAATTATAATAATAAGATAATATTTAAATAAGTAATATATACGCTCACAGACTTAAAATATTAATAATATACAGGGTGTCCGGTAAAGAATGGATAACCTTGGAATAGCATATTACAGACATGATGGCCGTTCTTAAAAAAATACAAAAAAAAAAATATCCCCACTAGTAGGTACACACGGCTACACATCAAGCTATACATTTCTAGTTTAGACTGACCTCTCATTGTAAGGAAATCCTATACAATGCGAGATCAGCTTATACTGAAAATTTGATCTGTTGTCTGTCTCCAAAAAATATTTTTTTTTAAATATTTTTTTTTTTGTATTTTTTTAAGAACGGCCATCATGTCTGTAATATGCTATTCCAAGGTTATCCATTCTTTACCGGACACCAGGTATGTAGATAAAAACGGACATACATACAGGTCAAATACATAACCCTCCTTTTGGGCTTCGCCGCAGTCGGGTAAAAAAGGAGGGGAAAGAATCTTTAGGCAAAAAATAGGACAGCCCTCCGATCACGTGAAGAGTCGACCAACGGAGCGATGTCTTGAAAACCAAGTGAGCACTCGGACCCCATGGCCCTAGTGTTTCAACCCCAAACGGCTCAAACATATAACTCCCAATAAGATTGGAATATTTTCGCCGTTTGAGGCTTTCCGCACCTGCAGCAGCCACCTCAACACAGCCCGCCGCGCCGTGCTATTAGGAAGATGGGATGGTGCAAGGGTGTCGACACATGTTGCCCACACCAAAGGCCGACCAAGGCCTTATGGTCATTCCGTCTGGTCTCTTCCCACCGTCGCGTGCCAAGCCGTCTTATGAAACATGTTAAACAATCAATCTGCCTAGCCTTTTCCCAACTATGTGGGGTCGGCTTCCAGTCAAACCAGCAGCTGAATACCAGTATTTTACATGGAGCGACTGCCTATCTGACCTCCACAACCCAGTAACTGGGTAATACGATACCCCTTGGTAAGACTGGTAGTCAGACTTTCGAGCTTTTGACGACCTGTTACGACTGTCAAAGATCCACGAATGACTGCCGGGACCAACGGTTTAATGTGCTTTCCGAGGCACGGAGGAGTCTCGGTATGTAAAGATGGTCACCCACCCACGGACCAACCCCGACAAGCGTAGCTTGACGTGATGGATCGACCCGTGCAGCTGTTATTACTTAGCCACGAGCCCCACGATCTTATGAAACAGATTAATATCTGGTAAATAAGACCTCCTTCTTTCCTTTTGGGACTATCGCTTGCTTTTCATTTGGTTACATTTGAGAACTTTCTGACTAAGAATCTTATACTTGTTGTTTTTTTCCGAAACGATTGAACAGCGAACTTTTCATTAGATACTTCCAATACGCCTTCCCTTACGCAATTCAAAATTAGTATCACTTGCACGATCCACAGACAACAAGATTTCAAAGTACCACAAGGTATATCACATGATCCCCAGACGCCACAACATATACAACTCCGCCATGTTCATTGATCAATGCCAACCCAACGCCTACGTTCAAATGACCCTTTTCCCTTACAAACATAACACTCATAATCTGTAACGGGTTTAACAAAACTACAATTAACGGTGAAGCAGGGCTTCAAGATGCTTCAAGTAATGTGGGTTGAGGATGGTAAATAAATCAAAATTAATAAGTGTTGTATGTATAAAACAAAGGGGTGTTATAAATTTTTCAACCTCTGACTAACCATTGCATAATCGTTTTCCTCTTTAGTTGTGACTAGATAAGCATAACGTAACAATTTTCTCTTGTAAATAGGTAAGAGAAAAATTTTAGTTGATAAGCAATTGTTTTTATTTTTTTTTATTTACCAATTTCATTTTTATTTTCTTCAGAGCAAGCTCGAATCAGTGTAACTTCAGTGATGTTGATTAAATTCTTTTTTTTTATTTCCACACTAACACTTTTGCTACTTATTGTACCTTTTCTCATTTTGAAAGCAACGTGGGACGACTTGCAGAATGAAAATATTATTTATTTTGATTTTCGTCAAGTCGTCCCAAATGGGCCGTAGGCATGTGGGACGAGTTGATGAATTACTCTATAATAGTTTCTAGTAGTAACTGATGATATCAGTAGGTAAGAGGTTGGTAGGTAGAGTCTGGCCACGCTAACTCTGCCATGCAATAAATGGGCAACCCCAAAAAGTTTTACATTTTCTGACGTGTATGTAAATCTAATGATTTTGGTATATTGCCTTTTGATTTTTGCATAATAGATTATTTATCTAAGAATGTTTTTATTACTTTTTTCCGTAGTACAGACGGTGATGTCTTATACAGATTTCCAAATTCTACCATTATTTCACTGCAGAGTTAGCGTGGCCAGACTCTAGTAGGTATATCCCTCAGTAATTACGTTGGACGTCTGGTTTCTGAGGTTTTGAAAGGGAGTTTATCCATTCGATAGTGATTATTGGTTTGATATCATGTTTCTGAACACTTCGTTACGGAAGAACTTTTCTTAAAAGTCGAATGAATTATGCCTATGGATAGAATTCGAGTTTACCTGAGGATCTCAGAAACCGCGGGCATTATTCGTTAATTGACAGCAGACAACGCACAGCCTAAACCGCTGGATCTAGAAGCATACAATTTTGCACAAGTGTTCCTTTTTAGGGTTCTGTACCTCAAAAGCAAAAAACGGAACCCATATAGGATCACTTCGTCGTCCGTCTGTCTTGTCTGTCAGTCTGTCAAGAGTTCAAGAAGCTTTTTCTTAGGAACGCGTGGAGGTATCAAGTGAAATTTAATAACAAATACGTAGGTCTGTTCTAAAAGATTTTAAAAAAAATCATCATTTAAAGGGGTTAAATATGGGATGAAAGTTTGTATGGAAGTAGGTACGTGTTTTATTGTCAGCTAAACGTATACGTTCACGTTAGTCACTTTATAAAAATATTGCTCTCCGTTTTTGAAACCAGGCAAGTTGTGTTTTCTGTATAGAAATTATCTTCTTTGTTTGTCACCACTGCTGCAAATAAATAAAAAATAAAAACTTTTTCGTACCACTTGCTCAAAAAAGTGACATTCTATGCCACAAAAAGCGATTATGTTCGCTTTTTGTGGCATAGAATGTCACTTTTTAATTTTTATTTATTTATTTATTTCAATCATCTTTGGATCATATATATGTACAATTAAAACGGAATTAAAAATAATATAAAATCAACTAGGTACACAATAAAAACAATTAAAATTAAAATCACAAATCAAATTAAATTTAAAATTACTATACAATTCAATTAAATTAAATTCAGCACTACAATTAAAATCTAATTAAAATTATTAAAACCCAATTAAAACAATATCTTAACATTAGTCAGTACGTGAACCATGCAGCAGTGGTTCACATAGTGACAGTCGAACCGTTCAGCAAAAGCCTTCAGGATACTGTTGCGGCTAGCCCGCACCCTGCGCACCAGGGATGTGCACCGCTTGCGCATGACTGTGTAGAAACAATCCACACGCGCCTCGGCAAACATCCCCGATGCGCTACAGAAGCGAGGCAGCCCCAAGAGTACCCTGAACGCGTTATTGTATTGGACGCGTAGAGCGCTGTACTGTTTCTGCGTGTAATCCATCCACAGACTGCCTGTGTAGAAGGACGTACAAAATGCCCTAAATAGGGCTATTTTGACGCCCCTCGAACACCGAGCAAATCTGCGGGCTATCATATTCGCACGAACGGACAGCGCCCTACGTTCCCTTTCAATGTCTGCATTGTCTTCCAAGTCAGAGGTTAATAAATGTCCAAGATATTTAAAAGTATTTACTCTAATGTGTTAAAAACAGGGAAAGAAAATTGTACTGAATTTCATTCGTCCTCTAGGGGGAGAATGTGATTTAAATTTGGAATACTTACCGAAATTTCTGAACTACATCTGAGTTTACACCATTGAGTTTGTATATAAAGCATTATACATCTTTTTGAAAAAGGAATACGCATTTATTATGCAGTTATGATTATTAAATAAAATTACGAAAACCGACGAGGCCGTATGAGCTTGATGCCTTTGCTTTTCCGACAAAAAAATATTAGTCTAGGAATTTGCCGCGTTTTTGTTTTCTTCAAATACATAAACGTTAAGTTTATTTTAATTTATTTTTATAAATAAGTTAATGTTCTAAAATGGTTATCTCATATTATTATTGTGTTATTTTTTTCGCAAATGGTACGAAAAGTAGAGTATTTTCCTCGGTGACAAAGCTGTCTTAGTCTTGGGTGAACTTAAATCCCTCGCTACACTCAGGACTCGTCTTAAATCCCTCGCTTCGCTCGTGATTTAAGTTTTTAACATCCTCGCTACGCTCGGGAGTAAACCTCATGTCCTTCGTTACGCTCGCGATTTAAATCGTAACCCGCGACAAAAGACACTGCTTTATCCCCTTGGTTAATAATCTACTATTTAATTCAGACTCCACTAAATCCATGGAATGTTAGTCAATCTGTCTATCCTTTTCCCAACTATGTTGGGGTCGGCTTCCAGTCTAACCGGATGCAGCTGAATACCAGTATTTTACGTGGAGCGACTGCCTATCTATCCTGCACAACCCACCCAGTAACTGGGTAATACGATACCCCTTGGTAAGACTGGTTGTCAGACTTTCGGGCTTCTGACGACCCGTAACGACTGTCAAAGATCCACAAATGACAGCCGGAACCAACAGCTTATCGTGCTTTCCGAGGCACGGAGGAGTCTCGGTATGTAAAGATGGTCACCCATCCACTCACCAACCCTGGCAAGCGTAGTTAACCTGATGGATGGAGTCCGGCTGTTATTACTTAGCCACGAGCTCCTCCAATGCATAGAATGTTAGTACAGTAATACTTATGAAATCAGTGTTAGTACATGCATCACAATTCATATTAGGTAATACATGTGCAAAAAGAAAAAGCCTTCAAATAAACTCACACCAGAACTAAACACAAAGTAGTGTATTAAAAGAAAAATAGCAGCTCGTATACTCATGAGTGGCAGGATATCAAATAAATAGCCGTTCGGGCCTCGGCCGTAATGAGAACTGGCCTCGCAGTTACCGTCATTTAGGATACGTGAAAAAGTATGCCTACTCAGACCAACCCTTTTAAGAATAGTGTTGGAAAGGAGGAAGGGTAAGCGGAACTTGAATTAAAGATAAATGATACGATTATCAAATTGAAACTGCTGGCTTTTGGAAAACAACTTTAGTGAAAAACACACTAATATTTTATAGGCGAAAGTTTGTGAGTGTGACTTTAGTGAAAAACACACTAATATTTTATAGGCGAAAGTTTGTAAGTGTGACTTTAGTGAAAAACACACTAATATTTTATAGGCGAAAGTTTGTGAGTGTGACTTTAGTGAAAAACACACTAATATTTTATAAGCGAAATTTGTGAGTGTGACTTTAGTGAAAAGCACACTAATATTTTATAGGCGAAAGTTTGTGAGTGTGACTTTAGTGAAAAACACACTAATATTTTATAGGCGAAAGTTTTCGAGTGTGTGTGTTTCTGTTCTTACTTCTTCACGCTCAAACGGCTGGACAGATTTGTATGAAATTTGGTATGTAGATAGCTTATACCCTGGATTAACACATAGGCTACTTTTTTTCCGGTCTACGCGAGTGAAACCGCGGGACGCAGCTAGTTGTAGATAAAATAATTTTCCGTTAGTTTAAGTAATCAGAACTTTGTTTTGGATTTTCAAAAGCTGTTTATTGTTTTAGTTTCTAAAAAAAATTGTCATGTTCTTTCTCTTATGAAACTAGTTAATAATTCCTGGTTGGACCTGTGGAACTAAACGTTGAAGGAGTTCTGTTTTATGTGTTCAAAGGAAAATGGTGCTTACTTGTATTATGTAGATCAATGTTTTTGTTCATTTACTGAATATTTTTCAGGACGATGTCAATCTTTATAAAAATAATAATGCGGAAAGGTCAAAACAAAATATTTTAACCCAAAATCCTAGCCTATCAAGTCCAAACACGTGGAAGTTGTCATCCATACTAAGGAAAGGCTATTTCACTAGGATGTTACTGAAAAGTGATTTAGCATAACATTTTTGTGGTCATTTAATCTATAAGATCTAAACAATGTGTCGTTTCGCATCCTCGTCAAATTTCAAGGAGGTAAGACGGGGTAGCGGGTAAGACGGGGTACCCAGCAAAATTCACTGTTTAAACTGACTAATCACGCTCGTTCATGCATCGTTCGATGCCTTCCATGACACTTGTCAGTCATGCATGTCGAAAAAATCTTAAAAAACTGTTTTACTGCAAATTGCTTATCATATTTTCTTCAGGTTTGACACGTGACTGTGGTTTGTTAAATAATGCTAGATGGTGAGGTGTGGCTGTGATTGATGCTTAAACTAATCCATAATAATCCATAATAGAAATCAAATCAAATCAAATCAATTTATTCGCTTTAAGTGTTGGTACAAATTTCGGTCTTAAAATTAATAATTATACAGATCCATAACACTTAGTCACAATAATGCGACATGCAAACATTTGGGTATAAATAAGTACATAATTATTATTAAGGGAAAATGGCTTGGCAGGCAAGATGGGGTAATGATTACACCAGTACATTCCACTTCCATTGAAAATGGATATCATGCTATTATTGTGGAATATAGTCACATAATAGCTGTGCAGGAATGTAGGATGATGATGACGAAACCATCCACGTCTGCGTGTTCTGCCAGTTCAAATAATCATCTTTCTCTCTGATAATATTATTCTCATCACCCCATCTTACCATAGGGGGTACCCCATTTTACCAGCACCATGGGGCAAGACGGGGCAAAACACTTTTTTTTATTTTGATTTTTTTTTCTAAAATGGATAGCTAAACGTTCCTAATGTCACCAAATATTAGAAGAGTAATAACTAGTTCTTAATTAAAAAATAAATATGATTGTCTCACTATGTATTTTTTCTTTAACTGATCTTTAAACCTTAAGTACCCCATCTTGCCGCCCTCTCCCCTGCAGAACATCAAACCGAATAACTTTATCCATGGGACCAACATCGTAATCGCGAAAAAATTTTCAACTGTCCCATAAAAAACATCAATACCTACTCGACGCAAATGTATGGGACGGCTGATTATTTTTTCGCGATTACAATGTTGGTGCCATGGAAAAAGTTGTTCGGTTTGATTGTCTATACCACACCCTTAAATTTGACGAGGATGTAAAACGACACATTTTATGAATAAAAGCGAAAGTACCTTCGTCTGTCTGTCTGTTCACTTTTCACGTCCTAACAGCAAAACGGATTTGGTAGTTTGGCACACAGCATGACCTGGATTAGGACATTTGTAGAATACTTTTCATCTCGATACTACGTTCCCGAGGGACAATTTCCGACCTCCACGCGAGCCGTTAGGAAAAGCTACGTACGTACGTGCGTATACGGTATGAAATTTAAAACATGTTTCAAATCGAAATGGGAGATTGTACCTACTCATCATTATGAACAACTTTTACTATGGGACCAAACCTGAAATCGCGAAAAAAAATCAGCTTTTCAATACATTTATCTACATCAAACTCGTCAAAATGTACAGTCAGCAACAAAAGTCGATTAACATTTGAGTTTTCTAAATCTTAATTATTAACAAAAATACTCATAAAATCGAAGCAGATGTAAAATATAAAGAAAATTAACTCTTAACAAATAAATAAAATGCTAAAAAGCAGGTTAAAATATAATGTTGTGTTAATTTAGATGATGTCAAAAAGTAGCAGTGTTAACCAACTTCTGTTGCTGACCGTACCTACAAAACAGCAGATTTTTTTTTCGCGATTTCAGGTTTGGTCCCATAGTAAAAGTTGTTCATAATGATGAGTACAATCTCCCATTTCGATTTGGAACATGTTTTAAATTTCATTCCATATACAGGGTGTAAGGGACAGCCCTCCGCAAACTGATAGGGTGAATTCAGTACATCATACTAAGATGACCGGTACATGAAATTATTTCAGGAACGTTATGGGAATCCAATAAACCTGATTTGTTTTATTACCTCACACGCAATGTATCGCTACCGTGGCAAAACGCACGTAGCGAACGGCAGCGCAGCACCTACCCGCCACGGGGTCAATCAATTCTCGCGCCGCGAGAGTAAGCGTAGTGGCGGATCGCAAGTTAGTTGAGTAGGTAGGTACTTACGCGCAGGTAGAGTAAAGGCGACAATAATTTAGGCTCCATTTAATTATTTTTATAACTGAAAGTTGTTTGAATGTTTTAAGTGGTGTATGGCACCTACTTATTGTCAAGTACGGGTAGGGTTCAATGAAAAATAAGGTTTTATGAAATAAGGAATAATAATTTACGATAATGGCTGTATTCCCTCAAAAACCTTTATCTGCACTAGCTCCAAGGAAACGCGAACGAACGCCATTTTCATTCTCCTTTTTTCATCAATTGAATGATGTTATAAACCATTTTTCTGGCTTGCATAAGTAAAACGTTGTATCGTCCACGAGCCATTTTTAAACAAATTAATACCAAAGTAGTTTCTGTACTTAACGCAAATAACAAATAGATGAAACTAACAGTCAATAAAAATAAAAAATACTACTGGCAAACATGCATTCAGGCACCTCATTGGCCGCCCTTTTACAACGAGTAAAGATAACAAAATAATAAACAATACAGTTAATTTTGTACCAAACAATAGCTAAAACTAATGTCGAAGTGTATTTCCCTTTTTTACCCGACTGCGGCAAGTTAAAAAAGGAGGGTTATGTGTACAACGTACCTCCAATTATTATTACATAGAAAATTAATAGAAATCAATCAGTCAATAGGTATCAATCAGGTTGTAATTGATAGTGCGTCGTGCACAAAAATTAATCCTACCTTAGAATCAGCTGTGACCTCCACCGAGACGTTCACAGTTTCACACACGACGAGACGTGCACGGCACAGGGTCTAATCGAGCAGGATACCTATCAATGTAATTTCTGAACGCTTCACTAGCATTTCCCTGAGCTTCCCCGTAGCACATTATCATTTCGCCATACTCACGAGCACTAAATGTAGCCATTTCTCACAGACAACAACACAACAACAAATAAATCCAAATGGGTAAGTACGTAAACTTCACAATGCGACTGCAACAGCGAGCGATACTGCCAGATAGTGTCGCAGGACACTACGCGCGTGCGACACAGTCGCAGGACAACTAAATTGTACTAATGACTACACGAAAAATCCCACACAAAAACAGTGTTGTCAACTACTCGAAAAATTTTGCATGAAATTTCTTGCAAAAATGTTTGTACAAAAATACCACTATTTTAAGCTCGACTAAATAAATGTTAGCTGTTTTTTTTTTGGAGAAATGAAACGATTAATTTGTCAATTTAATTCAAAGTTTATGCTAAGCAGATTCATAGTAGTGATAGAAGACTGGGCTTCCATTACAGAGGGCTTACGTTCGATTCCCGACTGGACTACCAGTCGGTAGCTATCGTAAAGCCATGAAAAGCCCCTTGGGTGGCTTGTAAACTGGATCCAGTGATCGCTTGAAAAGTAGAATTCATTAAGTAATTAGGTATGTACCTACCACGAATACTCAAGGGCACATTAAGTGCGTCTTTCCTTTAGAATTTAAGTGCACGAAAAGATTTGCATTTAAAATTAGAGAAGTTCTTATGTGAACCAAGTTAGTTCTAACATTTTGGTTCACAAATAGAGGTTTGATAAGTTGGCAATACTGTTGCGACTCGGTAAATCGGAGCGTCTTGCGCGTCTGTGTTGTTGTATTGTATCAATTGTATGCAAGTAGTATGCGGTGAGTTTGATGAACTGTGAAGCTATGCAGAAAGTGAACAGCTGATTTCGCGCGTAGTTCGTTAAAGTATTTCGACATCCATTGCTGTTTTTTGGATTTTAGCTGTTTTATTTACATAAATGGAGTGCTGCAAATAGAGAATGTAATTTTGGATTGAAATAAAGGAATATTAGCCGAAAAAACTTTAAAAAAAATGAAACTTTTCCTGAGAAAATTTCCGGTGGAATATGATTCACAATAAGGAGCTGAAGGTACCCTGTTAATTTGTGGAGGGCTGTCCCTTACACCCTGTATTAACTGATATCCAACTTGATTCTGGCCTTCACCGTTTGGAAAGTCATTTCATTTTCATTTTCAAATATCTTTAATCAATCAAAATAACACAATACAAAATGCACTTAACCTAAGCTACATTAACACATAAATTGAACACTTTATTAGGCCAACGATTCGCCTTTCAAAGTTTTACAAGACTTGATCCTAAAAAAACTGTTTACAACATAAACTCGACACACAATCATTACAATGGGAACATAGTTTCAACAATGCAAATTATTTAGTAAATTATAATTTTGTTAACTGCATGTAGGTAATCAACAAACTATTTAAGTAATTTGCTGATCACGCGATGTATTGCATTTACAAGTAAATACAAGCAACCGCGCGACCAGGCAATGATCAGCGGAAGAAGCCTCCCTGCCGCCCGCGCTCCCATGTATCTTCGGGTAGATCCGTTTGGAAAGTAAATACCACCGAAAAGTAACGATAACTGGATCATAATTTCAGTTGAAAAGTAAAACATTGGCGAACCGCTGGTTGTCGTTAAGTCGAATTTTGTTTTCAAATTAAAATTAAAACCGGCCGCATTAAGCTCCGAATCGTTAGTCTTAATTTGAGTTGGCTGATGGCTGGTGCTTGTGCACACTGTGATGCGATGATATATCGCACACCTAGATCTAAACTGAGACAACTCAAAACGGGTAATTTTTCAGGAGACGATAAAAACGTAAGTATATCTGCATTTTTTTTAGGGAAGTTATACAATTTAATTTGATTCTAGATAATAAATAGCTTGTAAAATGTCACTGTATACAAACTGGGGCTAAAATTCAATAATTTTTATCGATAATCACTGTTTTTCAAACACAACTAAAAAAAAAACACATATCAACTCGGAAAGGGATCGTCACCGTATCGCCGCGGTTTGTGAGCTGCAGTGCGATTCTGTAACCAACTCACCGTGAAAACTTAGGTGAAGTGAGCGTGGAGTGAACTGTCAATAGTGTCAATTCCTAGCTAAAATAAACTTCACCTAAGTTTTCACGGTGAGATTTTTACAGAATCGACCGGCTGGTCCCGAGGCGAGGCGGCACAAAGAGTGTCCGTGGAGTTTCTTGCCCGTTCTTCTCCATAGATCTACGTTTTGGAATGGGCAACTAGTTTCAACTTTCTGACTAACTGACCGACTCTTTGACAATTCCAAAGTGCCAGTAATTGGTTTAATTGAAATAAATGCTTTGAGTTTGAAAGAATACTGCACGGCTCGAGTTGATACGGAAACGATCCGTTTCCGCACGCACGTGACACCTTTAAGCACGAACATGGTACAAAGAATACATGATATACAATAGTAGTGAAAGGATTAGATTTTCAGCAAGTTTGATAGCGACGACTGCTCCCAACACCGTAATAATTACTATGGCTATTTTACATCACCTGTAATTGCACTAAACATTCTAATACCTAAGACATAAGTCGTGCAGTGCGATGCGCGCTCGAACACGGACGTGTTTCCACTGTGCACGGCACGAATTTTATTCGCGTGTTGCGCGGCCATAGCCGCTGCCCGTAAACATTATGAGTTCCAAACAACTCATAGTCAATGAATTGCTGGCATTCCTAGTCCATGCTATCGACTACATGGATGAGGTGAGCATCCTGCAGATATGCCGATCCAATTTCAAGGAGGACGAGATCAGCAGCGGGAAACTCTTACTGTTCCAGTCTCTTGGAAAACTGGACCAGATGCCGTCTCGCCGCAGAGATGGAACCCAAAAGAGTCTTCAAGATATAATTGATATGTTGAAGAAGACTGACCCGGACGACGTGCCAGATTTCGTTGCGAAGGAGCTGAGTAAACTGCCCCCCATCATGTTCGATCACGTCGACGTTACACGGCTGCTAAAGGACATCACTACTTTGAAAGCGGAGATGACCATGATGCAGTCCAGAATGGAGGTTTCAGAAAAAAACAACACTGAACTACGTGCAGAAATAGCATTATTGCGCAACGTTGGTTCAGTAATTGGGTCACCTGAGGCCTCAAAGGTGAACACACGTCGAGGGGCGCAAAATGCATCAATCGGCAGTTTTGAATCGGCGAACACAAGTGCGTCACCGGCTGCTGATAATGCTGACCACGCGCCGCCCGCCGCCGCCGTCGCCCGCACCTCAACAGCGGCTGCGGAAACGTCACACGTAGGTACGTCGACCCCTAAACGTGCCTACGCTGCTATTGTCACCACCGGCAAATCGGATGCGTCGCAACCTAAGCGACAAACCAAAATAGGGGAGAAAAAGGGTGCTCAACCTGCCCTGACTGCGGTCCGTAGCTCCTTACCAAGAACGGGCCAAGTTGATGAAGAGGGTTTCACTAAGGTAGAAAAGAAGAAGAAGAAGCCCTGTTCTCGTAACCAGTGTGGTACCGCACCGACTGGACCCAACATGCTGCTGCGCCCTGCTGTGCCTACGACGCAGCTGTACATCTCGCGCCTGTTTCACTCCACAAGGGTTGAGGAAGTCGTGCAGTATTTGAAGGTGAAGACCGACTGGACTCTGAGGGTCGAAAGGTTGGAGTCGCGCCACAACATTAACTTTACGTCGTTCGTGGTACGAGTTCCAACCCAACATCTACAGACCTTCTTAAAAGAGGACTTTTGGCCGAAAGGTGTCATATTTCGACGTTTCCGAGGACGGTTACGCGACATCACGCAGCGGAACACGACGCCGACAACGTTACGTGTATAGTTATAGTTTTTTAATAAGATTTATTCATATGTATTAGTTTATTATTGTTTAAGATATTTTGTGTATTTTATCTATGGGCCTAGTTGCCTGATAATAAAATGATTATTATTATTATTTCGTTTATTTATATTTTTTCCATATAAAATACATTTTTAAATATTTCTTAAAAAATAAATAAAAAACATTTAAAAATATAAAAAATAGTGGTCCGCCGGTGTCGGGAGCAGGGTCCAAGCTACCGGTGGTTAGGGCTGCAGAGATAGGAACCTCCTCACAATACGAGCCGTATCGAGGAGTACTGCCTTCTGAATCTGGCCCTTGATCCAACCGCCTAACGAGAGCCTCGAAAGATGTTGGTCGAGGCTATCGGCTATCAGGCCGTTGGCCGTTACTACTATCGGCACAATGACAGCCGAGTCCACATTCCACATGTCAACAACCTCGTGAGCTAAGTCGAGATATTTTATTTCTTTCTCTTTCTCAGCTTTCACGAGGTTCCCGTCATGTGGAATGGTAACATCAACAATCATTGCGCGGCGCGCTAATCGATCTATCACCACTATATCAGGCTTATTGGCTACAATAGTCCTGTCAGTAATGATAGATCGATCCCAGTACAACGTGACATGGTCATTTTCGAGAACTGGGTCGGGCACATACTTGTAATACGGTACCTCAGAGTCCACAAGCTTATATTTCAAAGCAAGTTGCTGGTGAATAATCCTGGCCACTTGGTTATGTCTGTGCAAGTACTCGCCGTTAGCCAGACGAGAACAACCCGATATAATATGTCTGATGGACTCACCCGGACGGTGGCATGCCCGACATACGTCAACCGTCCCGTCCTTCATAATATATCTCCGGTAGTTATTCGTCAAGATAACTTCGTCCATAATTGCACAAACGAAACCTTCAGTTTCCCCAAAAAGGTCACTGAAACGTAGCCAGGATACGGACGCTAAGAAATCTACACCGGGCTCATGAAGAGCCCGATAGAAGCGTCCGTGAAGCTCCTTGCTTTGCCATACCTTCCTGCGGTCATCGGTAGTAAGTAGTACAGGTTTGCGCCAGTTCTCTTTAGCCATGGAGAGCGGGGTGAGTCCCTTGTCCACTGCGACCACATCACGGTGCATACCCACATCGGCTTTTAAAAAATATTCTCTGAGGCTGCACACCTCGCGGTTGTGGAGGGTCTTCGCATTTAAAAAGCCTCGACCCCCGCACTTCCGCGGGATGTACAGTCTCATCACCGATGATCGTGGGTGATGCATCCGGTTTGCGGTCAGCAGTGTACGGACCCTCCTATCCAGGGCATCAAGTTCAGTCTGAGTCCATTTGAGTATGCCGAAAGAGTACATCAAGACCGGCATGACCCAACCGTTGAAGGCGCGCACCTTGTTCCCGCCTGAAAGAAGACTGATTAATACCTTCTTCAGGCGGCCAAAGAAGCGCTCCTTCAACGATTGCTTCACGCCAGCAACGTTGATACCTAACGCTTCCGACATACCCAAATATTTGTAGGTTTCGGATGAGGAGAGGGATCTAAGGTATATGGAATCCGTGAGTTGAATTCCCTCGGATTCCATAATCTCCCCTCGCTTTACATGCATGACTGCACATTTGTCCACACCAAATTCCATCCTGATGGCGCCACTGAAAGTTTCAGTTACCTTCAGTAGCTCCATCAGTCGCAATTCGTTGGGGGCAAAGAGTTTCAAATCATCCATGTAGAGGAGGTGAGATATGACCTGTCCACCTCTCCTCAGCCGATAGCCTAGACCTGAATCCTCCAGCAGTGTGCTTAGCGGATTCAGGGCTAAGCAGAACCAGAGTGGACTCAAACTGTCGCCCTGAAATATTCCCCGTTTAATCCATACAGGTTCATCATTCCCCCGAATCTGTCGACACCCTGGATAGCAAAGGACCGTCCTCCATTGCCCCATACACGACTCAAGGAAGGTGCGTAGAGTTGCATCAATCTTGTACAACTCCAACACCTTTAAGAGCCATGTATGTGGCACCGAGTCGTAGGCCTTCTTATAATCTATCCAGCATGTCGACAGATCCTTGCGGGATCGACGAACCTGTTGGCTAATGGCCATGTCGATGAGGAGTAGCTCCTTAGTACCGCGGGACCCGGTCCTACATCCATTTTGAGAGGCAGAGATAATTGAGTTACTCGCAATGTGCGTATTAATTTTCGCTCTCAAAATGGATGTAAGAAGTTTATAGACCGTCGATAAACATGTGATCGGTCTGTAATTTTTGGGTTCCACGGGACTACCTGACTTATGGAGCAGGTGGGTAACGCCTGTTGTTAGAAACTGCGGTAGCGACCCGGACTCTAAGGATGACTGAAACTGAGATGCCAGGCAAGTGTGTGAACTGGTTAGCCATTTCAACCAAAAGTTGTGCAGTCCGTCCGGTCCCGGCGATTTCCAATTCGGGAACGGTCGGACCGCTCTGGCAACGTCTAATGGCGTAATTAAGACTGTTTCCATTTCTGGTATAGTTTCACACACTCGCTCGACATCCTGCATCCAGCCAGCCTCAGCGTGACAGACGGGCACCGACCATATGCTGCGCCAGAATGCACTCGTGGCAGCATCATCCGGGCGGCACACGTCCGTCACATTTTGTTCAGGTCGCTCCCAAGCTCTATATACCCACCTCTCGTCGCTCTGGAACATGCAATTCTGCGTGTACCGATCAACTCGCCGCTTATACCGCCGAATACGGCTCGCCCATGCACAAACTTTCTGCTTCAGGAAGTCGATGCGCTCTGTGACACGGGACATGTATTCTGGAGGACTGATTCCAGTCCCCGAGAATGCCCTCCTCACAAAGCGCATCACTCTTGGTCGTGTATTGCCCTCCCTGAAGCAGTATAGTTTGCCGATGAGTACCCTGGCCCCATCGATACGACGCTCGATCCTGCACTGCCAGGCTGGTACGGCTGGTTTTGATCGATTAGCTCCGTCACAGTTTGGAAACTTGACGTTAGCTAAACGACATGCCGCAACAGCCGCGCAATACAGGATCGAGTGTGTATCTACGAGATCCTCGCTACTCTCGAAAAAATCCTTAAGATGCGAGTCCAAGGCACACACCAGCGCCCTATTTTTTTTGTGCATGGGAAGGCGTGGTAGTCGGGGTCTAAGTTCGGTTGGAGTGGACCTATACTCGCGAAACGCATCCTCCAGTGCGCTCCTCAATCGATCGTTGGACTGGCTACTTACTGTGGCGACCCTATCATCCTCCTCTTCGACAACATGATTGGACCGCGGCGGGAGCGCATCAATAATTGAATCTTGTACCGCGGTTTGTGCCTGAGTTGAGACGATACGGTCGCTCAGTATCTCTGAGCGCAGCCTATCAAGCGCGGCATCGTCCAACCTATGATTGCGTTGGATGACGCGCACCTGATCCGACAGTCGTTGGGCCGAGACGTTAACGGTTGGTTCCAGTTCCTGAAACAGAGACAGCATCCTAACACGGTACGCAGTGAGGTTAGTTCCCCCCTCTGTAGACCCGTAATATGCGCGCATGACGTTCTCGTTCATAGACTGAGTCCATCTCATGCGCTGCACACAACCACCGGCAGCGGGGACCCGGCTCGGGGCCGGTTGGCCCCCAAGTCCCAAGCTCTTCGGTGGCCGGCCTCTCCCCTGCCGACGTACAGGTATTGGCGACGTCGGCGGGGAAAAATACTCGTCGCTGGAGCTCGACGCAACTACCGCGGCCGGTGTCGTCACAGCGCTCACGGTGGGGCTGGATACCGGCGGTGGCGAGGCGGAGCTGAGCGACGAGTCCGGAGGTGGTGGGCGTGCTCGTGCAGCTGATCTCGTCAACATCACTTTATTTTCATTTTTATTCTTTCCGTTTTATTCAATGGTTTCATTGGTTTTATAAGAGGTGACATGACAGATGTCACCTACGATTCGGCATTTTTTTTATTACATAGGTTTTAATATGTTGATTTCTGTATTTTATGTTGTAATTTGATTTATAGACTCTTATATTTACTTTGGGGTTTCTGATGAAATGAAAAACTGCGTCTAAAATAAATAAAACTAAGAAAATTATGAAAACAAATTTTGTGACTTGTTGACGTTAGTGTTGCCAGCTTATTATTATTATTATTATTATTATATTTTTACATATCTCGGGACCCTGGTATCCCGGACCTTTGGAAGGCATACGAGGGGCCGAAGCCAACTCGCAGAGGCCCCTTAGACAATTTTAAATTATGATGAGGCACCAGCCGACGATTATCCCTGTATGCAGTATGGAAGTGCACCCAAGGACAAGCCCCGGTTGGTGCAGGACTATTGCAGAACATGGAAACAAAACATATTGGGCTATGGGTTTGGGTGGTTGTGGACTGGTTATCTAGAACTATAGAAACACTATGGCCCCTGCCTGACTAATGTTTTGTATACAATACACAGATAAAATGGCAGGGGGTGACTTGCACACTCAATAATGGGCCCCCGAAAACGGTCGCTAGCACATAGTGTCGTAGCGGCAAGGGGGCAACATGTCCTGAGATGCTTGTGAGGAGTGGAGAGGTATCCCACGGTTCTCAGAACAATCCCAGAGCCCGGAAGATGGTCAAGATCCCTACAAACACTTACTGGAATACTTCCTTCCTCCGAGCACGTTTGCTCTTGCGAATCTCCACTCAAGCCAGCCAATAAAGGCAAGAATGAGGTGGGAGCTCTGTTCCCGTCAGTTTTCACTCCAGCCGGCCAATAAAGGCAAGCCAAAGATGAGGAACAAGAGTACTCCCGGGAAATAGGGTCCGTGGGGTCGCTACTGCCCAACAGCTCGCCACATGCTGCCCTGCGGGTTTCTGTATCTCTCTTGGTCTGGCTCCTCACCCTAGACCTGTTTCGGCAAAGTGAACTCTACCGGCACAGGCCCAGAGTTCGGAGCGCGCAAGCCCCACCACGACGTCAACGTAGAGATACGGCGGTGGTTATTATTATTATAAGGCACACATTTAATGGTTTTTTTTTGTGGATTGGAAATCCTCAATGACTTCTCCCGCTCTGGGTGGAGCGGAAGGGCGTGTCAGACTTTTACTGACCGAAATCCACCCGTGTTCCTTCAGTTGCCTATGCCAGGGTCACGGTATCTCTTTCGAACAACCAGCGACCCCCGCGGCATCGGCCCTATCGGACCCCATCATTTGCTGACATCTCTTAAAGACGCGCGTGGAACACAACGGGCCGTCGACCCGGGCCTGGGGGCCTACTCCCTAAGTTCGTCCGTCTTTCCGTCCGTCCGTTCGTCCGTCCGTCTGACATTACGATCCATTAAAACAAGTGTAAAAGTTAAATTTTTCGGACGGGCAAAAACACATCGGGAATAGGGACAACTGGCAAATCATGTTGTCATTCATACTTCGTTGGGGCCCCGAACAAATCATCCATCCGTAGGTGATACGGAGTAGCAAACGCCCGTAACGAAGGGCGAAACTGCGGGCTTCGTGCTTAGGGAGTAGGCCCCCTGGTCCATACAGGACTGACATAAATCTTCGTTGTGGGTGGAGCAGTTTTTCTCTACAAATACAGCTGCTTGAAGATCAGCAATTCTTGTAATACTTAACATAAGCACTCACATAACACCAAATTAACGTCCTCTTAAACCGCCAGACTAATACTAATACCCCACCCTCCACAAAGCTAAGCGAGGCGATAACGAACAGCTTCTGTCAGTGCAGTGTGAACCTTAAATTGAAATGCACAGTCAGGCCACCGTGATTGACGAGCGGCAGCAGTAAGCAAATACGATGCGTGCGTTTATAATGCACGACTGTGTAACGTTGTGTTATTGAGTTAGTGGTCGGGGAGTTCGAATGCTGAACGAAAATATGGAATTGTTAAGAGGAAACGTGGGTGCTCTTTTCTCCATACAAAAAGATACAAACGCTCTCGCCTGTTTTCTTTCTGGTTAATGACCATAAAGCAATGATTTTTTACAGAAATATAAATAACAGTTACTTGTATGCCCCTATGTTTTCCTTTTTGATGATATATTATTTTTATAAGAACTAGAACCCTCCAAAAATGCTCAAAATTGCCTATTCAGACCACTGTCAACAGACGCCTAGTGTACCAATTTGACAACATTTAACGAAAAAAAAAAAACATAGGGTCATAGTATATATCCTTCTTATTCAGTTTATGAAATATCTTTTAAATTGGTCCAATATTGGAGGAGGAAATAGGCGAGAGCCAAACCTCGAAATGTGACTTTTTATATAGGCTATTTAGTCGGATCTGCAGTTGTCCTTATCGCACGAATTCGAGGGCGGAGCGGTCGCAGAGCGACAGCAATACCTTCTTAAAATACCTAATTTTCAAAAGTCTGGCGAGTGGCCAGACTTTTGAAAATTAGGTATTTTTGGGCCTTTCCTCTTAATTTCTTTTTATGGTTCCGTACCAAAATGGTAAAAAGGAACCCTTATGGGGCGACTCAGTCTGTCTGTCACCGATGCCGACTTCCGAAATTAAAGTTATTTTTCACTTTGTAGTGTTGTTTTTGGAAGTTGGTTGTATTTTTTTGTAAAAAGGTTTTTTCTAGCCACGACACATCGTATCGGTTGTTAAATCGCACCCTTACCGCCATCTCTAAATCCACCTAACCCGCTTGAACACGCGAGTTATTAAATTTGCACGCGCCTCGGTAATTATCGGTCGAAGTCTGACGTTAGCCTATTTATCTATACTATACTTATACTATGAACATTACAAAGAGTTGTTCATCATTTTGCGAAGTAATAAAACGTTGAGGTTGTGTTATTGTTTTCGGGGGATGTGTGTGTCAAAGTTGATGAGGACTGATGAGCATGGGTTGTGTGGGGTTTTGTGTTAGCGCTAAATAAGCAAACTAATTGAAAGAGAGTTTTTTAAATAATGATTTTATATGAAACGGTAATTAAGGTTTTTACAGCCTATGTCATACTGCTGTGCTACGCTTCTTTTTACGCAATTTTATTTTTCAAAAACAAAATAAAATCTAATTTAAATTAATTAATTTGGTAGAATGAAAAAAAAATATTTTAAAAAATTATGACGAAATTTTTTTTTATAATTTCCAGAAATTCGTAAATCGTAATCTAAATTCAAATCTAAAAGCTGAATTTTTAATTACAGTTATTTCAGTGACATAACTTGAATATCCATCTCTGATTTCTCTCTCCTGATTTTCATTTGCTCTTGAGTGTCGTACGATAAATGATCATAGGATCTTATGAAAAATCTTTCTAAAAATATAAAAAATAAAATATTATACCATCATCCAATGGCTCGCGCGGGCTTACCTATGGGGTTCGTTTGACAATCTAGCACACATTGCTATGAAATTATGTGATATTAGGCGACACTCAAGAAGTTAAATGTTTAAAATGTTAGTTACCCTATAGAATTTTGAATGTAAACTAATGTTTCTAAATCTGTTTGTTTCAGGTAAGTTAAGCAGAGTCGATGGAATAACACTTTAAAATTCAGTCAAATGGTGCTTGGACCGCACTTTGAAACATAAATATTGCAAAGGTAATGAAAAACGTGCGAGTGATCGTGTGAAAAGTAGTAGTCACGATTTCACGAGTCACTACGGTTAGTGAGTGGAATTACAAACTGAACCTAACTTTCTTTAAAAAAAAAAAAATTAAATTAATATTTATTTATTTCAGATAGTCCATACTTGACTTTACACTCATACATTTAAATTATAAGCAGATAACAATCTAAAATAAAATTGTGATTAATTATACAACTCATTAAAAATAATAATTATAAAATTGTTGAAAATGTCAGACTCGTATAAAAAATAAAATTTCAAATATAAAATTGTCAAATTGTAAGACGTTATAAAAATGTCAAAATATTAAAAATAAAAATTACTTACAAAAATTATATAAATTGCTAACAAAATATTACAAAAAAGCATATGTAAGTATTTATTTTACTTTCCTACATCTAAGTACCTATCATCTGCCTTATAGCTGTTTCCCAACTATTTTGGAGTCGGCTTCCAGTCTTACCGGATGCAGGTAAATACCAGTATTTTCACATGGAGCGACTGCCTATCTGACCTCCACAACCCAGTTACTGGGTACCCCTAGTTAAGACTGGTTGTCAGACTTTCGGGCTTCTGACGACCCGTAACGACTGTCAAAGATCCACGAATGACAGCCGGGACCAACGGCTTAACGTGCTTTCCGAGGCAGGAAGAAGTCTCGGTATGTAAAGATGGTCACCCTTCCACGGACCAACCGCGGCAAGTGTAGCTTAACGTATTCGATCGACCCGTGCTTCTGTTATTACTTAGCCACGACCTCCTACATCTAATAAGTAGGTATACCTAACTCAATCACTGGACATACCACTATTTGTATAACATAAATCCTACAGTAGATATACCTACATATAATACCATATTGCTACATCCATAATTTCAATTAAACCTCAAAACACGATTGCTATTCATCAACAACACGGACCCACTCCAATCGGCTTATCCCTTCAAGGGGGACCAACACACACAACATACGGTATGTCATACCATACATAAAGTATTTACACCCAACACTCACTCAGTAGGGACCACAGACTACAGCTATTTACGACCACTTTACACCACAAATCCAAAAAGGTACGCAAATAAAACTATCAAAACAGTAGAAGCGTACCCATTTTATTCTATGACCTAAGTCCCCATTTCCATATGCATGACTGGCAGAGGAACAAGCCAGTCCTGTTATTTATATATTCGACTCGTTATCATATTTTGCACTCTATATCATTGGCGTAAGGTGCTTTATTCGACGGTTAAATTCTCGAGAGTCCATTTGACTAGCACACATTAGTAAAAGTTCCCCGGGCTCCAAGCGTACGGTGGCCATGAGGGAGAGATTTCAAGGACTCTCTCAGTTCTGTTGGTGTGTGGGGAACTAAATACACTAGCCGCGTAATAAACGCAGACAGTTGGAAGCTTTTATTAATAAGAGATAGGGCAATCATTTTAATGAGGTTTCTTTTAATCTAGATTTTATATTATACCACCTTTTTTTTGTGGATGGAAAATCAAATGACTTCTCCCGCTTTGGGCAGAGCAGGAGGGCGTGTCAGACTTTTACTGACTAAAACCCACCTGTGTTCCTTCAGTTGCCTATGCCAGGGCCACGGTATCTCTTTCGAACAACCCGCGACCCCGGCGGCAACAACCCGCGATCCCGCTATTGTACCACCTAAGCTGACGATGGATCAGAATTAGAAGTATTTTTTTGTAGGATTCAATTTGCTTTGCAACTAGTACTAGACTAATAATAAAGCTGAAAATTTTGTTTGTTTGTATGTTTGAACGCGTTAATCTCTGGAACTTTCTGGAAATTTGAAAAATTCTTATAGCATTTGATAGCCTAATTCTTGAGGAAGGCTATAGACTATTTAACATCACGCTAGGGTCCATAAGAGATGAGCAAAAAGAAAAATAAGTCAGAAAGAACGCTAAGCGAAAACGAAGTGACAGCGCGGATGAGCGATGCGATGCAACGGGGTGGGTTGAGGTGACAAGAAATTTCACGCAGATGAAGTTGCGGGCAGAAGCTAGTACTTTGAATAAACCAGAAATCTATTTACTTTTGAAATATTGAGGGTTTTAGTACACCTCTACCGTGATGACGTTCCGTTGATGGTAGCGGAACATCATGCGAGTCAATGGCAGCAATTCTCGCAATTTATCCCGCTTGGGGGAGCTGTTACAGATGCAGACCTGTCAAATACTTTTCGTGTCAAATTATCCTGCCATTATCGTCAATCAATAAACTAAATCTACGTATGTGGTTTCCATGGATATTATAAATCAAATGTCATGTTATAAAATTTAAAGGTAAGAAAGTATTACGATACGTTATACTTTTTTTCTTTGAAAGGTAGAGTAAGAGAGAGAGTACACAAGAGATGCTACACAATTTCCGTTCATTCATTTTTGAACGGATTACGATTCTCGTAATTTATCCCGCTTGGGGGCGCTGTTGTAGATGTTAGACCTGTCAAATATTTTTCGTGTCAAATTTTTGCTGTCGTTCAATTCAATGGCAGGAGACTGCCATTGAATTGAACTACTGTGGTTTCGCGGCGGTGTGCTAAGGCCCACAAACTGAATAAACCAATCCAGCGACACATCAAATCAATAGTTCAAGAGCGACGCCGACGTTACCGCCGCCACCGTCGTCGATCCCGAAGGACGGAGAGTAAACTTTCCATCGGCACTTACTTGTGGCCACCCTACTTCTCACTATCCGAAATAAAATATTTATAGAACTGAGAGCACTTTTTCTCTTTGATTCAGTGGTTTTATTGGCTCGACCGTTTCGCGGTAATAAATGCTTTAGGGGTGGTCGTCCATAAATAAAATTAGTCACAATGAATGATTCTTTTAACTTGATTCGACCGTCATATTACCGATATCGCTCTGTGGTGCGAGTTGTGACGTTACTTTTATCGCTGGCAGAGTAATATAGATAATTTTTATTTGGAATATCTGTGTATCGGCGAATTTATGGTCACTTTCGTCGCAATATGAAGATAAGCTTTTTGATGTTATGTGAAAAATAGATGAAATAAAAGAAAATAATGTTGAAGATTTCGTCGCTAATCTAACTAAGTGACGTAACTGATTTGAAGAAAATTTTACAGGGCAAGCTATTTTTCTTTTTTTTTATAAACTGTAGATATATCGGTCTCGATTTTTGCATTATCATGGAGACCTTAAGGCATAGGTACAGATTCGCCGATTAGACAGATCGATTCGACTTGGAAAATGTATCAAATTACTATAGTTAGGTCGGCTATCGGCTTAGTCCAAAAGTCAGATACGTCAGTTAGTTAAATTAGCGACGATTTTACAAAGGTATTGATTGAAGCTATAGATATATTACTTATAACAAAAAAAAAACACTATTGAAGTGTTAACTGAAACACACACATTATTATTTGATCATGCTAGAGAGCTAGATTCGTCTTATAGCTAGATCTTCAATTACTCAATAAATTATAACTTTTTAACTTTTTTATTTTTTTTCTCATAAACACAAGGTAGAGTGGTACGCGGTACGGTCAGCAACATAAGTCGATTAACACTGCTATTTTTACACAACATGTAAATTGATACAAAATGATTTGATTACTTATCTCCTTTTTTCCTAAAATACCTAAGAATCTAGTAGATCTTTAAATTTTACTTCTGTTCTGATTTTAATTAAATGTCTTGCTCAATAATTAAGATTTATAAAACTGAAGTGTTAATCGACTTTTGTTGCTGACTGTAAATTTTGAGCTCAAGCAAAGCTCCGGGACACACATTTCGTGTTGTTTTTTTGCTATCAGTACTTACCTAATGAGATGCTTTCTTTTCATTCGAAAGGTCGAGATCCATAATAAACCACCACACGTTTCTGCGATCATCATTAATCTATATAATTGTTTGCTTTTACATTTTCATGATTATTTCTTGGTGGCACATGGCACCATTTCTAAAACATTGCACGTGTTCACTAAATTATTAACGTATGAGCGTGGGACTATGTCTTATTTTATTTTTAATGCAAGTTTTAAAGCTATTGGTCGTTTTATTTTGATTACTTTCCTGTATTTTAAAATGTTGTTATTTCAAATTAGAGGACATTGAATTACTATATTAAACGTTATGAAGTATCAAGTAATGAAATATTAATTTGCAGCTACTAGATTACCGTATAACACCACCGGCCAAGTACGAGTCGGACTCGCACATGAATGAAGGGTTCCGTACCACCGTACAAATATTTAACACTATTTATTTTAGAAAAAAATAATGGATTAAGTAATATTAAGTACTATGTATAACAAAAACACGATTCCATAAAATTTTCTCGATATAAAAAAAATCCAAGTTACCTCCAAACCGAATAGTAAACCGCTGGTATTCAAAAATTATTTCAAGTTAGATCATGAAACTTTGCACACTAACTGGAATTAACTATAAAGCAGGTCTTATGTTTTTTATTTTTTCAAATTAGTACCATTATTTTCATCGTATAAAGCAATTACTTACCTAAAATGTCGGCGCCCAGCACCGCACTCAGTCTCGCTCCCACTCAGTCCGCGAGCAGTATCGTGCGAGCGAGATAAAAAGCTGAGATAGTATGGGATGGCCACATAACATTGTAGAATAATTAAGAGAAATATAAGACTTTTTATTTTTTATTTATTTATTATATTTGTTGCTATACAGGCTATAGAAATAAAAATTTCAACTGTCTACCTATCACGGTTCATGAGATACAGCCCGCTGACAGACAGACGGACGGAACCCTTCGGGTACGGAACCCTAAAAAACGTCAAAACGTAGCGTTAATCAATGAATCAACCATTTATGTTTGCTACATTATGAAATTAATTTACTCACCTTTATTTTGTTACTGAGCTCTTACGGTACCTATTTAAAAAAAATATAATTTAGTGTCCTGTCGTTCAATGGCAAAAACAAATTAGTTTAAAATAATTTCCGTAACTTTTTCATACCTCATTTCACTCACCTACTGTTTTAGGGCTAAACAACCTTTTAAAAAGCCTTCAAAAATCAATTATCTCAGCACACATCGACCAATTACGTTGCAAACTTTTATAAGCTTAAGAAGGTACCTAAGTTAGGAAAATAATTTGAGTGAACATGACTGAACGAAGAATTTCGTGTCGTTCGTGAACGAAGCTTGGGCACACGCGAGCTGTTACTTGGTCGGGAAAAAATAGTTTTTTTAATCGCTAAGACTCTGGTCAGGTGTTGGTACATACATACAAAGTGCTGTGCTGAATATGGTTGAACTAAGCCTTCTTGGAAGTTTAAGTACTAATTCGAGTAGGGGTAAGGTAGGGACTGGCCGATTTGAATCGAGATTGCATGCGTTTTTTTTTTTGGATTGGAAATCATCAATGACTTTTCGAAGCTCTGTCCGTTGTGCCGTGATTTCTCGCAGCAGCGGAGTTAGCGGGTTGGTAGATATCACAAATATGTCTTCAAATTTTTGGTTCTAAGATATATTTCCTCACGATGTTTTCCTTCGCCGTTTTGAGAGCAGTGGTGATGAAATAAATTACACAAAGTAAAGCGCCTGTCTGGATATGAACCTACGACCTACAACTCGGTAATATCTGCTGTCTAATATTACCTAATTGTCCATCTATCTATCTATATAAATAAAAAGAGAAGTCCTGACTGACTGACTCATCAACGCCCAGCCCAAACCCTTGAACCTAGAAAGCTGACACTTTGCACAGAGGTTCCCTTTATAATTTACACCTACAAGAAATAAGGAAGGAATTCCCGGTAGTGTTTCCGTGGGATATTTTACGATATCCACGCGGGGGAAGCTGCAGGCAAAAGCTAGTTTCTTATACATAATCCACCCTTTCTTCTTTTGTAAATAGATACAACTTTCATTGTACTTATTTCTTTCCTCAATCACCATAAGAATAGCTACCGATATATTACATTCTCAAGCTCAAAGCATTTTTATTTTCAAAGCGACACATTTAATTGTTAGAAATTAATCGTTACGAGTATGTCGGTGCGCCGCAGTTATTATGAGCTAAAGTGCTCTTTCTAATACTTAATTTATCTTTGGATTTAACTTCAAGCTACTGTTAAGTGAAGAATATAGACTTTTTAAGTTAATAGATACATTGATAAATTTTGTGTTTTTAAAATTCGTATAAAACCAAATGGTTAAATCATTTGGATTTTGCATATGTGTTATTTGACTATATTTTCTACTGTTGTACTAAAACCGAAACAAGCTTACTTTTTTTTTTTTTGACGTTTCGATAGAAAAAAATTCTGGACTGGAAGTGGAAGCAAACCCCAACATAGTTGGGAAAAGGTTAGGCAGATGATGAACTGAATGAATCTTTAAGAATGTTTATGAATATCAAAAATTAAGCACATTATTAAAACCCCTTAAGCACTTCCCATTCTTAGTTTTTTCCTCTTAAGATTATGACTTGAATAATAGCAATTTTATTTTTAATGCACACATACTAACCAACATAAAATCTTTATAAACTACACCACACTTCTGGCATCATCCTTGGTCAAAGAAAAATCAACCCTAAAGTTATGTTGCCAGGGGTCATTTTGACCCACGTTGTTCGTTTTGACAGGGAAATAAAAAGGATTATTGTTAATGGGCGTGAAGCTTAAAGCGTTTGGATTCGTTTACATGTGTTTATAGTTTGTATTTACGGAAGTCTATATTTGTTGGTATGTGGCATCGCAGACAGCGTCACAGCGGTGTGGGATGCGATATGCAACCGATATGCTTTGTCAAAATGAAAATAGGACAACATAAATTAGTATACAGGGTGTAAGTGTAAACAGTGGCAATCTTTTAAGGGGTCATTGTACTCATCGTTATGAACAACTTTTACTATGGGACCAAACCTGAAATGGCGAACAAAAAATCAGGTGTTCCCTACATTTTAACGAATTATGCGAACATAAATGTACTGAACAGCTGATTTTTTGTTCGCCATTTCAGGTTTGGTTGGTCCCATAGTAAAAGTTGTTCATAACGATGAGTACAATGACCCCTTAAAAGATTACCACTGTTTACACTTGCACCCTGTATTTGTTTGGTACGTTGTATTTTTGCGGTTTTACTTTTGGTGACAACAAGGATATAAGTCTTCTGCAAGTGAATTCTTTCCTAGAATTTAATAATCTCTTAAATTAATATGTACAATTTCAGCTTAACACTAGCTTGTTTCCGCTAAGTACATAATTTCAAAATAATAACATTAGACTTAAAAAACTTTTTTACAAAAAAAAATAACAACCGACTTCCAAAAAAAAACACTACAAAGTGAAAAATAACTTTAATTTCGGAAGTCGGTGTCTTTGGTTTTGTATTTTCGTTTTTTGCCACCGAAATTAAAGTTATTTTTCACTTTGTAGTGTGTTTTTTGGAAGTCGGTTGTTTTTTTTTTTTGTAAAAAAGTTTTTATTTTTCACTTTTTAGTTGCGGTAGTACCCACAGAAATTTGAATACCACTATCTGCAAAAGAAATGAGAACATCATCGACATAAAAAGTAGGAAAAAAATACGTATTATTAAAACTAACTCAAAAACTACCCAAGCAAAGTAAATAAATTTTACATGGGACCAACTTCGAGGTACCTATACTCTCCTGAATAAAACAAAAATCTTTCAAATCAGACAACTCTGTTTTTTCGTCGGTTAAAAAAGTGGATTACTGTGTTTTGTTGAACTTCTCTTACACTACCTAGTAAAATTCTGGATCTTTTCCGTCAAATAAATATAATAATAGCAGTAACTGCCGCAACTGTATACAAATTACTTAGAACTGATCTAAAACATACCCAAATCTTCACATAAAAAAGTTTAAGTTCTCTTCTCAAGATCACTCGCGAACATTGCCCTGTAGATCGTTATAACAATCCAGGGGTCATATACTCGTTCTATAATCACTGCGCCTGTCAGGCAAATTGCTTCATCGCAGATGTTGCTGTCAATCTTAATCTTACCACTACACGTCTTGTTGTATTAATACTTTAACATGTGTTTTTGTTCATTTTGTTTTGTTCACTATTTTGCTGATTGTCTTTATGTTCATGATGACATTTACTGCCGAAAGCACCGAGTAGCCCGACAAATTCAAAATTTCTTACGTTTTTTGCAATTTGCAAGTCAGTATTAGGTTGTATGTTGATTAGAATATGATTCGCGACCATAACAAGTATGTATTTACAAAATTATACTCATTAAAGTCATCAATACAACTCTTTAAGACCAGGTAATCCTAATGAATGCTGTTTCATGTAATCTTGACATTTGAGGATTATACTAACTTAAGGAGTTGTATTACTGATTCTAATGATTATACAATCCAATTAAAAATCAATCAATTATTGATTTATTATCAATTTCTAATGATTTATTTTTTTATGATTATTAATTATTATTTCATGTAATATACAAACCAACCATGTTCTAACAAATAAAATGATTATGATTATGATTATAGTTCTGTATGTAAATACATTATTAGTTACGGTCTCGAATTATACTTTAATCAACTTACAACCTAAGACGGTCTTGCAAATTGCAAAAAACGCAAGAAAATTTGAATTTCGCGGGCTACCGTGGCGCTTCCCCCTTAATGCAAGTGATTCCTGTTGCTTTTAACCAAATCTAAGCTGCTCGCTGTTGTTTAAATTTTGTTGTTAGCAAAACGACAGACGTGTCTCTTGTCGTCGGTCTCGATAACGGACTAAGGGATTATGTCTAATAGATTAGCAACAGCTTCGAAGATTAGTTTTATACCCTCAGTTTCTTAAATAAAGTAAAACTAAAGTAAAAATCATTTATTTAAACATTCTTCAATGTAATTATGGAGGCAATCCTTGTCTGTGATTTGTTCATGTACTGTAAATTTTCATGTTGGTAGTTACAGCTTGCTTACCAAAATGTGTTGTGTCTATGTCACAGCCTTAGCCTTAGCCTAGCTTAGCTAGCCTTTCGTTCAGCTAGCGGCCTGATTCATCATCATCATCATCATCATCATCATCATCAGCTAGCAGTCCACTGCTGGACATAGGCATCTCCCATCGCACGCCATTCAACTCGATCTTCGGCAACTCTCATCCAGCTGCTACCAGCCACCCTGCGGAGATCGTCACTCCACCTAGCCTGAGGGCGACCCACCTTCCGAACTAGCGGCCTGAATGATATTCAATTATAGGTTAGATTGGAAGGAACTGTAACCAACCACGTGCGAGCTGAGTGAGCGGTACTTCCAAAAGCTAGGTTAAGGTAGTTGGCTGTGACATCTACATGGGATTTAATATGGGTTTTCGGAGGAAGTTAGTGGTAATTGATGCGATTTTTTCAAGACTCATATTCAAGAATCACTTGTTTGTCAGTCCATACTAAGTAGCTGTTGCAACAATCTATCCTTATTCTATGGTCATTCACTAGCCACTCTAAAATTATCGCAACAAAGAAGCCAACAAGTATTATTAAACCAGTTCTACTTGTTCGTTCCTCTACTATAGGCCCCTTTTTAAACATTATCTAGGTAGGCTCTTGATTACTGGTTTTACTATTATGGATCATGCAGAGCTTTCAAAGGTATCGACCGTTAGTAGTTCCGCTTGTTACCGTATGCTTCTATGATGAACTGGAACCTCCTACTATATTAACATCGTCATCTAAATCAGACATTTACATTAGAAATAAATCAATATCATCATCAGCTTCGTTTTTTTGAGCCTTCTGTCGACATAGCCGAAGGATTCCACCAAGTACCTAAGCAATTCTTCTGTGTAACAATAATATATTTTTTCTTGAATTCTTACATTTTCGTTGAAGTCATTGGGAGACTTGCTCTTCCATGAATTCATGAATATTAATCAAAGACTGTACTAAACTTACTTCTCTCTTATAATTTTCTATATTTATCCTTAACCAAAATCGCTTCCTTAAACTAATCCTGTATCGCTGTCTTCGAAGCCTCTCAAGGAGCTGATCCGATTTGAAGTCAGTCTAAATAAACAGTCGGTGTCTCGCGGTTAATTCGGGGTCGTCAAGTGATTTGTATCCGAGTTATCCGAGTTCCCGAGTGCATTCGTTTACGTCAACGTGTGGTTTTAAGTGAACAGACAGACACTCGTGTTTGGTGTTCGCTGGTATTTATTTTAAAACTATTTCGTTTGTGTTTACAAGATGGTTCGGATTTTCGGTTTGGGAGTGTTTTTGACAGTCAATTTGGGTTTGGTTGTTTGTTTTTCCTAACGAGGTGAAAGGAGCTGCAAGATGCGATAAATATTTATTTTACAGTATACAGAAAATTCGTAACAAATATTTAGAGTAAGTACTAGAAACATTGAGTGTATATACTTCATACAATGTGAAGCCAGATACGGAATGATAAAATAAGATTGACGCTTCCTTCCACGGACTTATTTTTAGCTTGAAATATCAAAACAGTTGAGTATACCCAAATTAATTGCTATACTCAACTGTTGACAAAATAATTATATTCAACCCTGGACAAACAATTATATTCATCCCGTATTCTGAGCCCTCCTTGTTTACACAAATTCAGCATAAACATTATAATCCGCTGTATTTTCAAAATTATAAATACAAACTCTCATACAGATTTATTATTAGAAAATTATGCACATTTTACAGTCTGCTTGGGATTTGAGTGACATAAAAATAAAATGTGACCCAATGAATGGGTTATGACTTTTGTGACCCCAGTCAAAATGGAATCTGACTCTTGTTAAGAATTTACGATTGCATTGAGCTGATAATGGACCTTATCAACTCAACCTTAGCAAAAAGGTCAAAAACTGGTTCACCGCAAATGTCCGCGATGGTACCTACCATAATTAAATTTATAAAATGCTATTGTTTACTTTTTGTACTTGGTAAAGTGTAAACCGTAAAAACAAAACCGAATTAAAACTATGAGGAAGCAAGACATTATTTTCTCGTTGTTCTGGCATTATATCGCATTTATTTCTAAATTAGTTGCGTAACAATATTTATTAAGTTAAGTACAGTGGGCTGCATTAATTGGGTACCCCAATTGTATTAATTTTAATACAACTGGGGTACCCAGTTGATGCAGCCCACTGTACATAGAAATCATCCAAACAACAATAAAACGCAAACACGAAAATCATAACATTCACCGCCACAAACGTTCAAAACAGTCAATTGGCACTCATTCTTTCTCCGTAATTTGCCCGACGGGTCGATGCGACCGCACAACTCCGGGCATCGGGTTAAAATGTTTTCCGTGTACCGCCCGTCACAGTTGTCACCTGGCCAGCGACGAGACACGTTTAACATAAACTATTGCCGATTTTGTGGTGGTCAGCCGTTGTTGGGGCCTTTTAGATGTGGTAATGGATCTATTGTATAGTGTTTATATCCGAAGGAGTCGTTTTTATGAGTTTGTATTGGTAGAAGGGTTGTTTTGTATCGGATTGTGAGGTTTTAGTATTGTGTTAGGTTGTGAATTCCCAGAATACATTTACGTCGGTCAAATAGGTGAGACCAGAAAGAGAAGTTGCTCGCAGCACTGAAAAAGTCTGGAAGAGCTATTGGTCGATGAAAACGCTCATGAAAGGAGATCTTCTAATTTGCCATAAACGCAAATTAATGGACTGAGAGGAGAATGCACATTTACATACGTTGTTCAAACTTGGTCTGTGACAGTTCAGCAGATGTCCAAGCGCGAGATTTTCCAGCGAGCGATGAAGCGCAGTATCCTTGGAGTTCATCTTACCGACCAGGGGGTCTACTCCCTAAGCACGAAGCCCGTAGTTTCGGCCTTCGTTACGGGCGTTTCCTACTCCGTATCACCTACGGATGGATGATTGGTTCGGGTCCCGAACGTAGTATGAATGACAACTCGATTTGACATTTGTCCCTACTCCTGATGTGTTTTGCCCGTCCAAACATTTAACTTTTACACTTGTTTTGATGGATCGTTATGTCAGACGGACGGACTGACGGACGGACGGACGAGCTTAAGGAGTAGACCTCCAGACACAAATCGCAGTTGTCACCCAAAAAGCAGCCAAGCTCAAATGGAACTGGGCTGGACACGTTTGCCGCATGCCGGATGCATTGTGGGCTAAGACCACCACAACATAGTATCCTACAAACGTCCAACGACATCGCGGAAGACCCAGGCGTAGATGACGGGATGAACTTGACGATATACTCGTATTATTAGGAGGGATGGTCCATATTGGCTCGGGATCGAGTTGAATGGAAAAAGGAAAGGAGTATCGTATTACCCCGTAACTGGGTTGTGTAGGTAAAATACTGGTATTCAGCTGCATCCAGTTACACTGGAAACCGACCCCAACATAGTTGGGAAAAGGCTAGGCAGATTATGATGATGAGGTCTTTGCCCTGTAGTGGGTCAATACAGGCTGATTATTATTATTATTATTTTCTATAGGTATGTCTACATATCTCGGGACCCTGGGGTCCCGGACCTTTGGAAGGCATACGAGGGGCCGAAGCCAACTCGCAGAGGCCCCTTAGACAATTTTAAATTATGAGCAGGCACCAACCGACAATTATCCCTGTATGCACTATGCATGTGCACCCAAGGACAACCCCCGGTTGGTGCAGGACTATTGCAGAACATGGAAACAAAACATATTGGGCTATGGATTTGGGTGGTTGTGGACTGGTTACCTAAAACTATGGAAACACTATGGCCCCTGCCTGACTAATGTTTTGTATACAATACACAGATAAAATGGCAGGGGGTGACTTGCACACTCAATAATGGGCCCCGAAAACGGTTGCTAGCACATAGTGTCGTAGCGGCAAGGGGGCAACATGTCCTGAGGTGCTTGTGAGTAGTGGAGAGGTATCCCACGGTTCTCAGAACAATCCCAGAGCCCGGAAGATGGTCAAGATCCCTACAAACACTTACTGGAATACTTCCTTCCTCCGAGCACGTTTGCTCTTGCGAATCTCCACTCAAGCCAGCCAATAAAGGCAAGAATGAGGTGGGAGCTCTGTTCCCGTTAGTATTCACTCCAGCCGGCCAATAAAGTCAAGCCAGAGATGAGGAACAGGACTACTGCCGGGAGATAGGGTCCGTGGGGTCGCTACTGCCCAACAGCTCGCCACATGCTGCCCTGCGGGTTTCTGTATCTCTCTTGGTATGGCTCCTCACCCTAGACCTGTTTCGGCAAAGTGAACTCTAATGGCACAGGCCCAGAGTTCGGAGCGCGCAAGCCCCACCACGACGTCAACGTAGAGATACGGTGGTGGGGTTATTATTATTATTATTGTGAAGGGGAATTTATATTACCTACCTACTAGCTGACTCGACCGATGTTGTCCTGTCCTCAATAATTCATACAAAATTCCCATAGAAAATGCACTTTCTGTTTTCTCGAAATTTTCCGGCAACTATCCAATTTTTCTCTTCATAAAAACTTTCCTAAGAATATTTGAAAAAAAAAAATTCCCAAATTGGTCCCGCCGTTCTCGAGTTTTGCGCTTAGCAACACATTTGTCCATTCATTAGGGTTCCGTACCAAAATGGTAAAAAAGGAACCCTTATGGTGTGACTGTCTGTCTGTATGTCTGTATGTCTGAAGCTGGATATCTGAAGAACTACTAATGCTATCAACTTCAAATTTAGAACAGTTTTAGATGACGTTTACCCAACTATATTTTGCAAATAAGAAAGAAATAAAAATATTTTTATTTTTTTTGCAACTGGTACTGAAAATCTTAAAAATTCAAAGTGGGGCTACTAGGGCATGTGGGGTATCATATGAAAGAGTGCTGTTTGCACATTCTCAAACTATTTTTTATTTTTTTAGTATGCATAGTTTTCGACTTTGATGAAAAATGTAAAAAAAAATACCGTTCCCCGCTCCCTTATCTCCGAAGTGTTTGTAAAGTGAAAAATCTGAAATTATTCTATGTGCAAGAAGTTTATGTAAAGATTACAGGAAAAATAAAACGATGTCTCTAAATAACACACTTTTTACAGAAATCAGAACGGATCCCTCGGTTCGCGAGTCCGACTCGCTCTTGACCTAAGTAGATAAGTAAATTTATTCAGGTTTTTATTTTGCTAGGTCTTATTGTGCCTGTTCAATAAACTTTATAATCTCAGTCCTCAGTGTACCTATACTCAGTTTTACTTTGGTTTTATTATTGTGAGAGCATTAAACCACACGTCATTGATTATTATTCGAATAGAAACTAGAAATCATTGATTACAAATGCAACCCACTTGAAAATGACAGGCATTTTCATACGCATTGAACATCAACCGAAAATTATTGGTTTTCAATTTAATTTACAGCCTCGTTTTCTACTAAAAATCAATTGAACTAGATTTCCAGTAAAACGTAATCCAACAGTTCAGTTTACGCAGTATTACCATGTTTAAAGCCAATATTTTATGTATTGCACTGGCAACACCCACGTAAATGCATGTTAGAACACTTTTGAATCGCTTATGCGACACACCTTAGTATTTTACACAAATACATTATTTTATTATGGTAATACCTAGTCTTTAGTGGTCTTTGCTTGAGCTAGAGTCAATGCACTATTTATTTACTGGGTTTAGGCAAGGCCTTCGACAGTATTATCCTAGCCAATATTTTGAACATGCTAAAGTTGGTTCTTATGTCAGCACATTCTACGCGGCATACAGGGTGTAAAAAGACACATCACAAAGCCGTCAACTATGCATACGTAGTTTTGCCCAAAAATTATTGCTGGGAAACGAATTTAATTTTTAGGTCTTATAAAAAAAAGCATTTTTTTATTACGCGCAATGTAACGCGAACCCAGGCAAACGGAGTTACGCCCCGCCCCTTCGCTATACGGTACGCGTAGGTAATTATTGGAAAAAGTTTAGTAATAACACTTGGAATACGTTTTAGTAAAAAAAAATGCGACTTTTACCTTCAATATCTCCAGAACCAGAAGATTCCCAGGTATGGTCTAGTGGAAAAAAATGATCCAAATAGAATATGTGGCTTTCGGCTTCGGAAAATGTCTTTTTACACACGATACAATGTTAACAACAATGGTAACATTGCGGGATGCGGGACTACCTTAGAGTACTCCGGAAGTACTTAAGCATCATTGTGAAGGCTCTTTTAATGCATTCCAAATTGGAAAGTGAGTTTGTTAAGTACCACTTTATAACCCAACTTACAACTATTCCGCGTATAAAGTTGTGCTTGTGCTAGGCCCTGTACCCTGTACCCTACCCTGTCCCCACCCTACCCTTCCCCCCCTACCCTGTCCCTTGAAGCCGTCAGGAGGGGACAGGGTTGCGTTGCAGCACGGTTCGGGGGGATTGTCGTGGTGGGGACATACTTCTCCCCGAACCGAACTCTCGCCGAGTTCCACAACTCCCTTGCGGAGTTGAAAACTGTCGTCGTCGGGTATCGTCCCTTCCCGTGCTTGTTCTCGGGGACTTCAACGCCAAGAATGTGGCTTGGGGTTCCCGGTATACGGACACACGGGGCAGGATGGTGGAGGACTGGGCTCTGGAGACAGGCCTGGTCGTCCTAAACCGGGGTTCTGTCCCCACATGTGTGCGGATGCGGGGCGAATCAGTGGTGGACATTTCGTTCGCCAGCCCCGCTCTGTTGCCGCATGTTGTTGACTGGCGCGTTATGGAGGGGGTGGAGACCTATTCCGATCACCGGTACATCCGGTTTGATGTCTCCGCCCACACCTCAAGTGCGCCGGTCCGACAGACCCCGAGTGGTCCGCGGTGGGCGCTGAGGAAGCTGGACCGGGAGCTTCTCCTGGAAGCCTCAATCGTGCAGGCCTGGGTGTCACCACCGGACAGGCCTGCCGATATCAATGACGAGGCGGAGTGGTTTCGGGAGGCCATGTGAAATATGTGACGTGGCAATGCCCCGGGTCCAGCCCGGTCGCGCCTGGCGCCAGGTGTACTGGTGGTCGCCGGAGCTGACGGCTCTGCGCGAGGCGTGCGTTGCTGCGCGGCACCGGTACACCAGGCACCGCAGGCTCCGTATCCGCCCTCCGGATACGGAAGCCATTCAGGCGGAGCTGTACGAGTGGTACAGAGCGGCGAAGACCGCCCTCCGAGCAGAGATCTTGCGGGCCAGGGATCTGGGTCGCGAGGAGTCGCTGGAGACTCTGAACAGAGATCCATGGGGGCGCCCCTATAAGATGGTGCGGGAGAAACTCCGCCCATGGGCGCCCCCGCTGACGCAGAGTCTCCGGCCCCAGCTCGTGGAGGACGTGGTGAGCGCTCTGTTCCCTTCGCGAGGGGAACATACTCCCCCGCCTATGTCTCCGCTTCATGCGGTGCCCGTTGCGGACCACAACACCGACGACGGCGACGATGCTCCGGAAGTGACCGAGGTAGAGTTGAGAGCGGCGGTACGTAGGCTGAGTGCCAAAAATACCGCCCCAGGACCCCACGGCTTACCTGGAAGAGCCTGGGTTCTGGCCTTTGGGGCTCTCGAGCCTCGACTAGGGGGGCTCCTAAGCGCATGCTTGGAGAGGGGCCAGTTCCCACTTCGTTGGAAGACGGGGAAACTGGTCCTCATTAAGAAGCCGGGGCGCCCGCGGACTCTCCGTCCGCTTACCGACCCATCGTGCTGCTCGACGAGGTGGGCAAGCTCTTTGAAAGAGTTATTGCAGACCGCCTCGTCGGGTGGCTGGTGCAGGAGGGGCCGGATTTGGCGGAGAGCCAGTTTGGTTTCCGCAAGGGGCGCTCAACGGTGGACGCCATCATGCGCGTGCGAGCCCTCACGACGGGGGATGCGGTGGCCCGGGGTGGGGTCGTCTTGGCGGTGTCCCTAGACATCGCCAACGCCTTCAATACCCTGCCCTGGAGTTGCATCAGGGAGGCACTCCGGTATCACCGGATGCCGACCTACCTCTGTCGAGTGGTCGAGGCCTATCTGACGGACAGGGCCGTCATCTACCCCGGTCATCAAGGAGAGTGGAACCGGCGAGAGATGTCGTGCGGTGTCCCACAGGGATCGGTCCTGGGGCCGCATTTGTGGGACATCGTGTACGACTGGGTGCTGCGCGCCGACCTCCCTAGCGGCGTCAGCGTGGTATGTTACGCTGACGACACGCTGGTCCTGGCGCAGGGGAGGTCGCACCAGGCGGCGGCTGATTTAGCGACACGCGGGGTTGCGATAGTCGTGGAGAGGATCCGGCAGTTGGGACTCGAGGTGGCCCTGCACAAGTCCGAGGCCATGTGTTTTCATGGTCCTCGGAATGCGCCACCGTCGGGTTCCCAAATAACGGTAGGAGGGGTTCACATCGGAGTCGGGTCGACGATGAAGTACCTGGGACTCGTCCTCGACAGCCGGTGGAACTTCGTGGAGCATTTCCGACGTTTGGCTCCCAGACTGGAGCGGGCTGGGGCTGCTTTGAGGCGGCTCCTGCCCAATCTGGGGGGTCCAAACGCCTCCTGCCGGAGGCTCTACGCGGGGGTCGTGCGGTCCATGGCCCTTTACGGAGCACCGGTGTGGGCGCGTTCCCTAAGGCTGGGGCCAGCCGGCAGGTTGAACGCGTCCCAGAGGGTCATGGCCATCCGGCTAGTCCGGGGATACCGCACGGTCTCCCGGGAGGCGGCGAGCCTCCTTGCCGGATTGCCGCCGTGGGTTCTGGAGGCAAAGGTCCTCGCGCACGTGTGGGAGTGGCGCGAGGAGGCGAAGCGCCGGGGCGTAACTCCGCTGCCGCGAGAAATCACGGTACAGCGGACAGAGCTCCGGCGGGATCTCATGGCGGCATGGAGAGCGCGACTGTCGCAACCCAGCGCTGGGCACGCCACAATTGCGGCGATAAGTCCCCTCTTTGAGGAGTGGTTAGAGAGGCGCCACGGCGTCCTCACCTTCCGCCTGACGCAGGTCCTCACCGGACACGGTTGTTTCGGGAGGTTCCTGTTTCGCATAAGGCGGGAGGAAACGCCCGGGTGTTACCACTGTGTGGATCGCCCGGAGGACACGGTGGAGCATACAGTGGAGGTCTGCCCGGCTTGGGCAGAGCACCGCCGTGTTCTCACGGAGGCGATCGGCGGCGGCGATCTCTCGCGTCCGAGCCTGGTCCAGGCCATGGTGCGGAGCGAGAGTGCATGGGAGGCCGTCACCTCCTTCTGCGAAGCAGTGATGCTCGCGAAGGAGGAGGCGGAACGCGTGAGGGAGAGGCAGCCTCACGCCCTCAGTCGCCGCAGGAGACGCCCTGGGCGGCGGGAATCGCGGGGCGATTTCCGGCCACCGTAGGCGCGGGCCTGCGGACGGTGAGCAGCGGGTAGCTCGCCGTCCGGTAAGGACCAGGCCCGAGTCGACGGCGCGTTGTGTTCCACGCGCGCCTCAAAGAGATGTCAGCAAGTGACGGGGTCCAATAGGGCCGACGCCGCTGGGGTCGCGGGTTGTCTGAAGGGGTTACCGCGGCCCTGGCATAGGCAACTGAAGGAACACGGGTGGGTTTTAGTCAGTAAAAGTCTGACACGCCCTTCCGCTCCACCCAGAGCGGGAGAAGTTATTTGATGATTTCCCACCCTCAAAAAAAAAAAAAAAAAAAAAAAAAAAAAGGCACGCAGGATCAGGTTTTCCTAGAATTCTACTATTAACAGAGAATTCCTTGCAAAAGCTTTCACGGTGGGAAATTAGACAGCAGTTCCTAGACTTTGCTACGTAACACGAACAGCAACACAACAGGGCCTCAAGTCTGATATTACAATAGTGTCAGAATGGTCTATATCATTGATTTCATAATTGTTGATTTTGACAAGTTTGGTAATCTACTAATATGATGGCGTCATTATGACTTTCCAATGGTCAACCACTGACACTCAATTGTATGAAATTATGAATTTAGCAGATTACGAACTTTTAGCAAAATGACAATGCAGTGACAATGGGATCGTGTTGGAATGTAAAAAATAGCAGATTTGGGGCCCAGTGAACGAAACACGTCATCATCATCATCATTTTCATCTTAACATAACCAGCCTATAACGTTCCCACTGCTAGGACACAGGCCTCCTCTCAGTGAGAGGGAGTGGGTCGTAATCCACCACAGTGCGGGTTGGTAGATGTCACATGTCTTCGAATTTTTGGTTCTAGGACATGCCGATGCTGGTTTCCTTACGATGTTTTCCTTCACCGTTTTGAGAGCAGTACGTTGATGAAATAAATCACACAAAGTAAAGTGCCTGCCTGGGTTTGAACCCATGACCACTGGTCCACCACTGCTCGTCATCATTCTCCTGCCCTTATCCCAATTTATTTGAAGTCGGCGCAACATGTATTTTTCTTCCATACTTCTCTATTAGTCGTCATCTCGGTACTCACCCCCTTACTGGGCATATCATCTTTCACACTGTCCTTTCATTGTTCTTTAGTCTTTCCCGACTCTAGACTTTGCTACATAACACGATACCGCAGCACAACAGCGAGCGAAACACGTAATAAACAGAAATTAACTCAGATGAACGCAGTCATAAATCGGTGAGATACGAGCCTGGATAGCTGTTCTAGCAGAGCAGCTCGGTGATCCCGTGTTATAGTCTAGTTTATACAGACACAATAACACGTAATGTCTATGTTAAAAGCGAGGTAGTACGAGTATTGCTGGTGCTAAAACTGCCCTGGAAGTTGATCAAATTATCCTGAAGTTTCCAAAAACCTCAAGTTGGCAGGCCAATTTATTTGCAATCATCATCATCTACCTAGCCTTTTCCTTTTAGGGTCGGCTTCCAGTCTAACCGGATACAGCTGAATACTAGTTTTTTTCATGGAGCGACTGCCTATCTGACCTCCACAAACCTGGGTAATACGATACCCCTTGGTAAGACCGATTGCCAGAGATTCGAGCTTCTGACGACCCGTAACGACTGACACCCGGAACCGGCTTAACGTGCTTTCCGAAGCACGGAGGGGTCTTGGTATATGAAGATGCCCATCCACGGACCAAGCGAGGTAAGCGTAGCTTAACCTAGTCGATCACCCCGTGCGGCTTTTATTATCAATCATATTTATTTTTTTATCGTCAATGGATGGGTGACCATTTTTACATACCGAGACTCCTCCGTGCCTCGGAAAGCACGTTAAGCCGTTGGCCCCGACTGTCATTGTGGATCTTTGACAGTCGTTACGGATCGTCAGAAGCCCGAAAGTCTGACAACCAGTGTTACCAAGGGGTATCGTATTACCCAGTTACTGGGACGTGGATGTCACATAGATGTAAAATACTGGTATTCAGCTGCATCCGGTTAGACTGGAAGCCGACCCCCACATAGTTGGGAAAAGGCTAGGCAGATTGATTTTTATTTATTTATTTGTTGTAGATAGATGCATGCATGCAGGCATGTAGTACATGCTAATGAGCATTTTGGATGTCACTTGATTCGTGACGGTTGAAAATGGGATTTTCTCGGAAAATTTGGTCGAGTCGTACCTACCTATGCAGAGGAGTTACATAACCTATTGCTCTACCATCTCACTCATACCAAGACGTCTTGGTTAGTAAAGTAACGTAGATAGGTAGTGGAACATACTACGGGGAATTCCTTCCTTATTCCTTATCTACATTATAAGAGGAACCTCTGTGCAAAATTTCAGCTTTCTAGGTCTAAGGGTTTGGGCTGGGCGTTGATGAGTCAGTCAATCAGTCAGTCAGTTAGGACTTCTCTTTTTATGTAAGTACTAGCGGCCCCGACAGACGTTGTCCTGTCTGAACGATCCTAGAACCCGACTATAGCGCCACCTACCGGGTCCAATTGTGTTTTCAAACCATCCAGGAACCCATTCAAATATACACAAAAAAATTCATCCAAATCGGTCCAGCCGTTGTTATATCACGTGTTATCCGTTTTTTTTTTTAAAGTATCCTATGTCCTTTTCCTGGTTTTAAGCTACCTCCCCACCAATTTTCAGCCAAATCGGTTCAGCCGTTCTTGAGTTATAAATAGTGTAACTAACACGACTTTCTTTTATATATATAGATAGAAGATAAAGTTTCCGGTATGCCGCGTTTCCTTACACGCAAGCAATAATAAGCAATATATGAACAGCCTATCCCAACAAAGAAAACACAAAAACCCTGGTCATACACGTACCACACGTTGCAAATAAATATAAAACGAGCATTCATATAAAACTGTACAATGAAGCCGATCAATACCTATCACATAAATAGTCCCTAGAATCCAATACTGGACATATTATAAGCATAGTGTACACTCAAGGGCAAAAATATGATGCACAGCAAAATTATTCAATATGGAATTTCTCGTGCAGCTTTTTCGGTGCATTTGTTGAAAAATTATGTGTGTGAAGATGCTATATTATGTACAAAGCGCCTTATAACTTAATTTATAGTTTAAAATTACGAGAAAACCGTTGAAAAACAAAAGCTAATGGTTTTCCAAAAAAGCGACGTCATTAAATAATGACGGTCATCTATATAGCTCAAAGCGTTTTTTGACACCGTTAGGTCTAAACACCCGCTGAACATTACGGATTTTCTTGACAACCGCCATTTTGCGACCGCACTGGTTTCCTAGAAGAACTTTGGCTACCACATAACAGCCGCAGTAACGGCAGCCATGAAAATGATGGCACCGAGGTTTGACTTTACGTTGTCAAATAACGCTCTTTTGGGAAACCCACCAACTTTCTTTCATACGTTAATTTGCGGTCGCTTTGTAGCGGCCACCTCAATCTTAGGAAACCCAAGTTTAAGTGAACTGTGAAAAGAATTTTTGCCCTTGACTGTACACATGAACGGTCAAGAAATGCTTTACATTCTAGCTCGCTCGGCCGTCACGTTCTGCACCGAGCCGAAAATATTAATATTCGATGCTCTAGTAGGGTTGCTGCGATTTCAACTATTTATACCCGTATTCTTAGTTTCAGAAGCTAAGTGCTTTTTGACATGTCTAGTGTAATCCTCCAGACAATTCTGAGGTCTTAAATTTTTTGCGACGTAGGTACTTGGCAAACGTGTCAGTGACAAGTCCGACAAAGGAGTATGGACGCTGCTGCCTTTCTGAAAAAATCTCTCTGAAGTGACCTTGAAAGAGTTCTGTCATTCCACTTGTCGATCTATTCTCTAAAAACCGTATTACGGCTGTGCTCTGTTCTTTCCTGACTTTCCTCTTGACATGCTCCACGAACGCTAAACACTTATGGAATTAGTGGAAGAGTATTATTTAAGGAGGCAGACAGGCCGCACAGGTTTTCATCTTAATGTTACAGCCTTCACGATCCTGCTAATTTGTCTCCTCTTTTGAGTGCTATCCACTTCGGCTCTACGCCAATAGGGTTGTTTACCGGACGCTTCGCCACGAGAGAGCTCTGTTACTGTGTGTCTGTCACTTGTCAAAGTAATCTTGAAGACAAAGCGACCAATCGGCAACAAGAAAAAACAACTAGGACCATTTCGCGGCATATTTTTTAGTAAGGAACTCCATTGACAACTGAATGAAAGTAACAAAAGTCCCTAAGATCCCTAGTTATCTAGCCCCCCACTTTCAGTACATTTGCGCCAACCACAATAGAAATTTACGTTCATCTCACAATCGTCTTCTTCTATGTCCCACTCACCGTACAGACTTAATTCTCTCTTCCTTCTTCATTCAGTCTATCTCTCTGTGGAATGCGCTCCCCCCGGAAATCAGGATGACAACCAACCGATTATCCTTTAAAGTTAAAGTTCGTGAACACATTCGCAAGAAGCTGGCAGTGTCATCACAACGGTAGGTAATGTTTCCCCATTGTTGGTATTATTTGTATTAGTATATTTATGTATATTTATTTGTGCTTATATTTATGTATAGTTAGGTATATATTATTATATTTATAGTTTGTAATAGGTATTATGTGTATCTTTATATTTAAATAAATATTTATTCCTTAATTTTTCGAAAATGCACCTGCCACTGCTTGTCTCTGCATCACCCAAAGGTTGACTGGTAGAAAATGCCTATGGCATTAAGTCCGTCACTGTACATTTGTGCTTGAAGTGTTAAATAAATAAATAAATAAAAGTTGAATGAAAGTAAAATATACTTAGCGCCATCTACGCGGAACTAATTTGACAGTTTTCTTCCCCATTACACCTATGTCGTTGTAACTATGTATAAGTTGCAACATCAGATTTAATTTTGTAGCGGCATCTACGCCACATACGAAGTACGCATCACAATGACGTCATGCAAAATCCTGCATCGCGCAATTAGAGTTTACCGAGCGACTAGCATATAAACAACGTCCCGACATCTATCGTCGGGCAGTTGCTCACCAGACACTACACCCCTCCGGTCGGAGGATCCTCCCTTTTCTATGGAGGAGTGAACTATACACCCTGTTCCTCATAATGAACCTATACCTCTATAATATCATAAAATTGTTTCAGAACATCCGCCTTGCTTTCCTCATGTTTCGTCTACCATTTTATCAAGATGAGGTACCTTCTACTGCGACCACGTTGAGGTTCTGCTTGTTTTACCTCATCCCACTTGACATACCTAAATCAACCTGTGGGAATGACCCGCGGCCAAATAAAATCGTTACTGTTCATCAAATCTACCTTCATAAATAACAAAACTTTATCAAAGTTTCTCTTGAAAATCAATTAATTCTTTATCTAACTATTGACTAAACGGTTCTAAACACCAATTACAATGCCCCATAATTTCAATGGCCATCGAAAATCCATCATTTGTTCTAGACTACCCTACGATTCAATACCTCTATTTATTTACAAGCTTAGTAGGGTTAAGTATACGTTACGGGAAATTTATACCGCTGCGTTGGTGGTATTCGTTCGTTGAAAAATTAAATACATGGAGATTTGAAATGTTCGTAATTTAAAATTATGTTGTCGCGGTTGAGTTATGGCTGTATAATGAATGGTCCTTTGCCTGTTGATCGGGGGCAGAAAAAGTTTAAATGTCGGTTCGAGATTTGAAATCGCGAGCCAGGTGCAATGTTTTTTTTATTCAATTGAAGTATAATGGCAAGCGAAGATTATTTTTCAATAAAATTAGCCCAAAGCCATCCTTCAAGGCTGCTCTCTTTTTGTCGTTATATATTTTGCATCAAAACTTGTAAAATTAAAATAACACGTAAAATTAATTCACACAACAATGTTGCCAACAAAAAAATTACCTCCCAAATATTTGTGTGTAAATCATGTGGAACAGTAAAAGTGGGTAGGTACAGCGTAAGTATCACTTACGACTAATGCGTGACGATTTTTTATGAGAACTGTGTGAATACATCAAGTGATCCCCTGGGTCTTAGCGCGAGGTGGCTAAAAAGGTTGTTACTAAGAGGTCTACTCGATAAAGATATGTGTGAAATAAGGCAACACTTCATTTGAGTTAGGTTGCAACATTTGTTGTTATACTTATTGTTTTGTGGTGTATACCTACGTGCAATGTAGAAAGGTATGCTTGGGTACACCATTATCATAATATCACGTTATCAGTCGCCTATTGTCCTTATCAATTAAAACAAAAATTAACAATTTTCAAATTCAGTTTGGTTGACAAACGTCGTTTGTAGAAAAAAAAAATGTCAGGTAAAAGTAAATGAAGGTCGTTACTTCTATTAAAATAGGACTAACGACCTTTATTTACTGCAAGGATTATGATGTTGTCAACTTTAGCACTTCTGTCACGTGACACAAAACCAGCAGATTTGAATTGTTATTTTTTACCTTAAAAATTATGGAAAACACTTTCTTCCTTCGAATCGTGCGCGAGGTTTAAGCTGAGCTTTGCATTTGTGTGAGTGCACATAGATAGTGTAGGTGTGACGTCCGGCATAGAGCGCGACGCGTTTATTAAAACCGGTTTATACTGCTTTTTGGCATTCGGATTTTGTTCTTTTAGTACGAGAGGCCATGACCAGTAAAACACTGGCACATCGTTGTAAAACGTAAAACGATAAGATGATTGAAGATTTTGTCTTACGTAAGACGATAAGACAAAAAATTTTGTCATGGGCTCTCGTACTATTTTGGTGATCACTCACACAAATGCAAAGCTCAGCTTATGCCTCGCGGACTTGTACTCAATTTTGCCTACAACCAACTATATTGTAAAAACACAAATATACATATAAACCAGCCAGCATTATTCTATTACACCTCACAATATACTAGCTAGAACGACATAAACCAAACGGCCAAGTCTATATAAAAAAAAAATAGAAAAATGGCGGCCCACTTTCGCAAAGTCAGGTGGTCCGCAGCAGCCATCATTAATTTCCATTCAGTGTCGAATAGCCGGAATATATCGTGGCGGAATCGCTTCCAAGGTGGCCGGAGTAAGAACACACTTAGTGTGGAGTACGGCACCGTTCTTTATTTTAAGTTGGCAATTGATTTTATGTTGGTACTATATATACCATTCGCTTGGTTGAACGGTCTTAAAACTACGTGAAGCTACATAGCTTCACGTAGTTTGCCAACTTGGTTTTGAAGCCTTAAAAATGCTAGAAGAGCTTTTAAAACTGAAAAGTATTTCTAATTCTGTGAATAACTTATAATGTTTTTAGTTGGCTTCATAAGCTCAAGCTCGTGGCTAAGTAATAACAGCCGCACGGGTTGATCCATCAGGTTAAGCTACGCTTGCCGGGGTTGTCCGTGGAAGGGTGACCATCTTTACATACCGAGACTCCTCCGTGCCTCGGAAAGCACGTTAAGCCGTTGGTGCCGGCTGTCATTCGTGGATCTTTGACAGTCGTTACGGGTTGTCAGAAGCCCAAAAGTCTGACAACCAGTCTTACCAAGGGGTATCATATTACCCAGTTACTGGGTTCTGGAGGCCAGATAGGCAGTCGCTCTATGTAAAATACTGGTATTCAGCTGCATCCGGTTAGACTGGAAGCCGACCCCAACATAGTTGGGAAAAGGCTTGGCAGATGATGATGATGAGTTGGCTTCATAAGAAATACAACGTAAAAACGTGATGGATGGGAACCTTAATAAAACTGTGCAGAACTTTGACTAGGTACCTAAAAAATCACCCAAATCAAATATCAAAAAAGTTGTCTTAACAAATTAAGACCTCCTTCCTTAATTATAATGGATCAACTCAACATCAAATTAAAGTGTCAAAAAATTATAAGCAATTAGTTTGGCAAAGTAAATGTTTAGCCCGACCACAGTATAATAAAGTAAGCAGTATTACATCTTCATAGAAAACCGCCGAAACGACGCGCTTTGACATTTCAGTATAGACCAGTACCACCGATGAATACAGATGGGACACTCCGCAAAATCATTTAAATAAAAAGCGACGCTTGCTACGACACAATAAAGTGCAATTCAGTTCGCACTACGCTTACTACCTACAATTATATTCACCTACAAGTTGCCTCTCTTTCTATCGCGTAACTCTTAATACCTTCTGGCCTAATGAATCGGCCCCGTGGAAGGGGCCCGCCGTGTACTTGTAGCTTCATACCTAAACTGCGGAGTGTCCCATCTGTATTAATCTGTGCCAGTACGCTACAGTTCGAGTGCGCGGCAGTTACGCTCGGACGGACGCGTATTTATAAGAAAGAAAGAAAGAAAGAAAAAACGTTTATCTACCGAGCGGCCGTAGGTAATTGCCCAGATAAACTCAAATCTGCCTAGCCTTTTCCCAACTATAAGCTTAAGTAACTATAAGGGTCAGCTTCCAGTCTAACCAGATGCAGCTGAATACCAGTATTTTGCATGGAGCGACTGCCTATACGACCTCCACAATCCAGTAACTGGGTAAGACGATACCCCTTGGTAAGACTGGTTGTCAGACTTTCGGGCTTCGGACGACCCGTAACGACTGTCAAAGATCCATGAATGACAGCCCAGATAATAAACTACTGTAAGTTTATTATACTGTGGCCCAACCTTGTAGCCTTTCGAAACTTTCCAAATTCTTCACGTTAAAGGGCAAAGGGTGTGTGCCATTAATTATTGAAGATAGACAAGTTGTCGCCTCGTAAACGGATCTAATTTCTTGGGAGTAGGTCTTTCGGCGGCTCATTGCTGGAGATACTGATAGACTTTGAAGTTGATGGTGTAAAGTGCGTTGTGGTCTGAACAATTCTATTTGGAAAAAGTGATATTTTGGGCAAAATTGCGAATTTTCCAGGTGCGGTGGTGTTTATCAATCATGATCACACCATGATGATGATGATGATGATGATGATGATGATGATGATGATGATGATGATGATGATGGTGGTGTTCATAGAATGATATAATATAGAAGAAAATGTGACCAGTGTGTTAAAATGTATCGGAACCCTGTGTCTCCATTTTTTCCCTTTGTCACTTTCATGATTTTATACCCCGTTTACATTCAGTCGAAGTGAGCAGGGAAGTGGGCAGGGAAGTGGGCAGGACGAGTATGTAAACACGATACTTCTCCTGCTGCTGCCCCTGCGACTCGCGCTGCCCGGCGCTCCCCAAATTAGCGGTTTTTTGTGCCGAAGTCAAAGGACGGTGTGCCTCACCACACAATCCTCATATTTGAAAACTTCAAGAAAATCAATTTTGAGAACGCCAAAAAATAGTACTGAAATAGTCATAAATAGTACCATTGGTCAAAAAAATAGTACCATTACGCTTCCGGAGTTATAGCTATCAGTTGGTGAGGATTGTGTGGAGAGGTTCACCACACAAGCCTCACCTCTAGTGCAAGCAAACGGCTGGGAGTGTCGACTTGGTTTGAATTCAAAAAAATACTACTGAAATAGTACTGACGCTATGCCAAATCTCGAAAATAGTCATTAAGTGATTCCAGAGATATAAAGGTGTCTTGGTGAGGATTGTGTGGGGAGCTTTTATGATTACCTGATTACTGCGGAACGCTTACGTTTTTGAATTTGAATTTAGTGTCAAAAAATAGTCAAGAAATACTACTCTCCAACCATGATAATTTCGACCTGGTTTACTATGTAGAAGTATGTTAAACTTCCACGTAAACTTCTACATACATTTTTCGAGTCGAGTACAGTCGAGCAAAAAGTGATTAAGTACGTATTTTTAGTGGTCACCTTATTTTTTGGTTGTATTAAAAAGGGTATTTTTTGGTTGCATTGTTAGTTATGTAGCTATTTTAAGTAGGTATTTCAAGTATGTGTTTAACGCGAACTGTCTGAACCAAGTCTGAACGCAATAAAATCAAAAACTACCGAACGGATTTTCATACGGTTTTCACCAATTTGACGGAGTGATTTATGAGGAAGGTTTAAGTGTAAGTATAGAAATATGCTTCCTGTGCGAAGCCGGGTTGCGATTGGTTTGAATTTACAGAATATCATAACCTACATTATAATGTTGAATTTTCCTTACAAAACTATTCGGTCGTAACAGATTAATTAAAGTAGAGATAAATAAAAACAAGATATTTTATTATTATGCCATGAATAATGATTTAGCTAAATACCAAATACTCAGTCACGCTATCTGCCGAAGCGCTGAATATTCGGCGTCCGAAAATTTGGCATTTTGACTTTCTCATTGCTACTGCAGTGCGTGGGAGAGTGTCGGGTTTCGGGCAGACGGATTTCTGCCTTTATCCAAAAATGAATATTTACAATATTACCAAACAAGATTAATTAATGTTGAGTGTAGGTAAGGGTTGTGATCAGTAAAAGACAATCTAAGAAGAAACAAACTAAAGTTTAATTTAAAAGTTGAATAAAAACTTACAAACTAACAGCACAGTTAATCACAAAGTTGGTTTCTGATAAAGATAATAGTTAACAACAAGACATTTCCGCGACTGGACTATTGTGCGAATGGACTTTTGCGCGCATGGACGTTTGCCCGTAAGTCTCTTGCGCGAAAGGACAGTTGCGCGAAAAAGTTGCGGAAATGAGATCTTCATAACATTACACCTGTATTCTTTCAAGGGGTTGGGCAGGAATGTACAGTACATTAATTATACAGAAAAATACATTTGAGTGCCTACTCATTTGTTAAGTTTTTTTTTCTAATATCAAAAAAAGTATCTTTTTATTTTTTTATTTTTATTTTTTTTTTCGACATGGGTGTCATTTTCGTGATTTTTGAGGTCACTGAAAACGATAGTGGCGTCGAAATGAACATCCAAGATGGCGACTGCGAAAATTTTCAAATTTTTCGTCATGGTTGTCATTTTAATGGTTATGAGGTCGCTGAAAACGATAAAGAGGTCAAAATGAAAATCGAAGATGTCGGCAACATCCATTGCTGGTTTTTCTTTTTTGCTGTTTTTTTTTTGCAGTTTTTTTACATAAATGGAGTGCTGCGAACACACAATGCAATTTTACATTGAAATAAAAAAATTTGAAAAAATGAAAATTTTCCTGAGAAAATTTCCGGTGGAATATGATTCAAAATAAGGAGCTGAATGCACCCTGTGAGTTTGCGGAGGGCTGTCCCTTACACCCTGTATAACAATATAAAAATTGATTTGTAATTTTAGTGTTCGCGACTGTACCAAAACAAAATGTATGTAGAAGTTTACGTGGAAGTTTAACATACTTCTACATAGTAAACCAGGTCGAAATTGTCATGGTTGGAGAGTAGTATTTCTTGACTATTTTTTGACACTAAATTCAAATTCAAAAACGTAAGCGTTCCGCAGTAATCAGGTAATCATAAAAGCTCCCCACACAATCCTCACCAAGACACCTTTATATCTCTGGAATCACTTAATGACTATTTTCGAGATTTGGCATAGCGTCAGTACTATTTCAGTAGTATTTTTTGGAATTCAAACCAAGTCGACACTCCCAGCCGTTTGCTTGCACTAGAGGTGAGGCTTGTGTGGTGAACCTCTCCACACAATCCTCACCAACTGATAGCTATAACTCCGGAAGCGTAATGGTACTATTTTTTTGACCAATGGTACTATTTATGACTATTTCAGTACTATTTTTTGGCGTTCTCAAAATTGATTTTCTTGAAGTTTTCAAATATGAGGATTGTGTGGTGAGGCACACAAAGGACGGGCAGCGCGAGCGGCAGTGCGTGTTTACATTCAGCTCCGTCGCTCACTTCTCGCCGAGCGCCTGAGCGAATCGGATGTGCGTGCCGCCTTATTTTCTTACTGTCAAAATGAAAAAAAAACAGTTGTTTATGTATATGGGTATAGGTCATTAGAATTTAGTTTACCCACCCAAGTATAGGGTATATGCACACAAAAATCAGTTATGTAGGTGGTTAGGTACTTACAGAGTTCTATTACGATGGATAGATATCATCCACCATCTTCTACGATGACGAATTTTCTTTTTTTGAATTTTATATCTTTTTAAACAATGAACATAATTATGTATTGTAAGAAGACACAGAGCGGACGCTGTAATTATTTCGACGTCTGCCATTGCCGAAAGTCGAAAGTGATGTGAGTGGTAGGGCAGTATGTAAACACACACTTCTCTCGATCCTGCTGCGGCAGTATTTAGGGAAGTATCGCCGGCAGCGCGAGGAGCAGCGGCAGGGGCTGAATGTAAACGAGGCATTAAAGACAAATACGGTAAAATACTTGAACTTACATATGGAAAGTGATTCCATGATTTACATGGCTTCGTTTTTACAAGAAACCACTGAACAACACGGCATTTTTAGGGTTCCGTACCTCAAAAGGAAAAAACGGAACCCTTATAGGATCACTCGTGTGTCTGTCTGTCTGTCTGTCCGTCTGTCACAGCCAATTTGCTCCAAATCTAATGGCCCGATTAAGTTGAAATTTGATACACATATGGATTTCTGTGACCCAAACACGTACGGCTAAAGTAAATAAATGAATTTTGAATATGGGGGTCACTTTTAGGGGGCAAATAAGAAAATTTAAAAAAAAGTTTTGCAAACTGTACCGTGTGACATATAAAATGAAAGGGATTATTATGAGGGGCTCAAATATATTTTTTTTATAATTTTAAAATAAATAGTTTTAAAGTTATTTAAGAAAATAGACGAAAATTTACCATTCCCCCCCCCCCCCAATCCCCCCCATCTCCGAAACTACCGACCCTAAAATTTTGAAAAAAAATACAGAAAATAGTGCCATACCTGTAGATTACAGGAAAACCTATAAGAAGTTTGTGGTCTTAGCATAACATGATAAATCTCTCAATTTTGTGAGTACAAACTTACATTTACTGTTGGAATGTATGGGTGATCATGTTTTTCAACTATAATGTTAAGTTTGTTCTTGGGATAATTTCATCCCAACTACGGAAGCGGAACCCTTCATTGTGCGTAGTCCGACACGCACTTGGCCGGTTTTTTTATATTGTCACGGTCACAGTCGAAAGCGCACTAGGTCTTGGAGACGGAGTTTGTACGGCTAATAACGGCTAGCGGCTCATACTGAGCATGTCTCGCGGACATATTTTCGCCCGCTTGCTACCTACTTCTCCTGTTTTTTATATTTCTATGGTGGTGTTTATGATCGTGATGATGAGATACCTTCGTCTCAAGGACTCAAGGCTCGGGAGCAGACAGGCATGACAGACGCACCAGTGCGATATGACTCTCTGAACATTCTGAACTCGGTGCACCGGCTTTTTTTAAATTAAATTTATTTTTCCATTTCTAATTGAAAACACAATTACATACATAAGCCCAAGACGAACGAAAAGAAGAATCATCAAAAATCCGCTTATATGTGCCGGAGATACAGTACATAATATGCATATAACTTCCTCGGGCCTCGCAAACTGTACATAGAATTTTATAATTACCTAATGTATTATATACTAAAACCTCTCTGAAAGTATGTAAGTAGATCACGTTAGTGAAAGAATCATCAAAATTAGTTCATTAGTTTTGAGAAAATCGCGCACATACAAACAAACATGCATACATCTATATAAATAAAAAGAGAAGTCCTGACTGACTGACTGACTGACTCATCGACGCCCCGCCCAAACCCTTGGACCTAGAAAGCTGAAATTTTGCACAGAGGTTCCCTTCACAATGTAGGCAAGAAATAAGGAAGGAATTCCCGATAGTAGGTTCCCTTGGGATATTTTCCGACATCCACGCGGGCAAAGCCGCGGGAAAAAGCTAGTACTTATACATACGGGTCGAACACAGAACCTCCTTTTTTGAAGTCTGTTACAAAGAATTTAACACTATCAATCTTACTAATGACTATAACGTAAATAAATTAAACGAAATGAAACACTTCAGTCATTCAAGTCGTAAAGATGGTACAATATTAACGTTATTACTACTATGTTCACGAGCTAGCAACAAAATGTTGCGTCTTAAGGCTTGATTTAAACAAATTAAGCCCAGGGCGGAGAGTTTGAGGGCTTTTATTGGAGACGATACGATTCCGATCGGATGATTATGGTACGTTGAAGAACTGGTGTAAAAGTTGATTGAAGTAAATTATCATAAATCTACTTTTTCATATATCAAAGCCTTGCCCCAGACGATCCACACACCACAGCCACAAAATGCTGCGGACTACAGTTTTCGTACATTTTATATGAACTCGCCGCAGACCGATAACGCCTGTGGTCGCTACACGCCACGATAGGCCGCTTCTCGCTTCGTGTGGCCGCCACCGACCACTGTGTCGACCACCGACCACAAGTGTCTGTCGCGCGCTTCCGGTACTTAGCGTTTTGTGGCTGTAGCGTGTGGCCCGTATGTGGCAAGCCTTAGGCAATCCGCACCCTAATTGCGTAATACATTATCAATCGGAATATGAATCATTTTGAAACAAATTGCTAATCCATTGCTTCATAATTATGTTCGAAAGATTTGTCTGCTCGACAACGTAACTAATGCTATTGATGTTGTTGAACTGTCAAAATGAAACCAACTCCGATTGATAATGTGTTACGCAATTAGGGTGCGGGTTTTCATAAATTTCTGTGTTATTTAACAATGACATCATTTATGTTCCGTATCTTCCCAAGTTTTACAATTTCTGCTAAATTAGTTACCCCGTTGTAAATTTAGTGTTGCTGTTGTTGCTTATGACTTTTAAAAGTTCATGAAACATTCCAGATAATTATATATTTCAAAAAATTAAAACTGTTATCATATCCTTCATTCGGATCTCCTGCCTAGACACGTCGTAACGGCTTAAGTCTATTCTCCCGTATATATGTATGTATGTCCATATTTTTATTTATTTTAACGTTTTAAAATAAATTGAAACATTTGTGTAAATTGTTTCAACCGACACGACGACGATCCGACCCAATCGTTCACAATAAACAACCCTAGCGAACCTCTTCATGAGAAATTAGCCAAGTTGCCGGGTGTCGGGGCAATTTCGTCGGCGGCAACTCCGGCTTGTTGCGTGTTATATTGATGTAGGCTTATTATCTGCCGTAGCCTTGTATGGAGGTATTGTGGGCTGGAACACTGATTTACTGCCGAACAAGGTTATAGGATAGATTTTTTCATGCTATTTTTTGGATAAAGAATTTTCGGGTGCTCCGTTCAGTGACACTTTTGGGGCGTCATAATAAGTAATAAGTAGGTGAAGTGTTTTGTATTATGTACCTAAAATCTTTGTTGTTTTAATATTATTATTATGTTCCTATCGTTGAGGAGGTGGAGCTCGTGGCTAAGTAATAACAGCCGCAAGGGTCGATCCATCAGGTTAAGCTACTCCGTGCCTCGGAGTTGTTGGTCCCGTTTGTCATTCGTGGATCTTTGACAGTCAGAAGCCCGAAAGTCTGACAACCAGTCTTACCAAAGGGTATCGTAGTACCCAGGTACTGTGTATATGGACTCTGTAATGTAATAGGCCTCTTAAAATGTTAACAGCAACCTTTTGAACCTACCTGGTGGTAGCGTCATTACTGACTAGCGTTGCAAAACTTCGCAAGTATTCGGAATAATTGGGAAATATTCAAAGGAATACTATATCGTATTACCCAGTTACTGGGTTGTGGAGGTCAGATAGGCAGTCGCTCCATGTAAAATACTGGTATTCAGCTGCATCCGGTTAGACTGGAAGCCGACCCCAACATAGTTGGGAAAAGGCTAGGCAGATTGATTGATTCAAAGGAATACTTCGATTTGAAGGAATACTACTAGTAAGAATGTAGTAGGTAACCTACTTTTTATTACCTATTAAGAATTAAATTATTGCCAGTAGGTACCTAGTTACGAATGTATGCGTACTTGCGCTCTAGGTCGCTTGATGAGACTCGACTCGCCGAATATATTACGCCGTGCCGTTACTTCAATTAACGCCATCTAGCGGGCAATGGTAGAATTGTAAATGGACACCTGCTCTCGTTAGTCGCTCGGCGACGCCAGCGCTCGCCTGGCATTGGCTTGATAGTAAAGTGGCACACCACCGAGCTTCGCAGCCATTCATTCATGAGTCAACGAAGTTGATACAAATTGGGTCGGGAGTTACTTTATTAACTACAACGATTTACTTGTAAAGAAAAAAGATCACAGAAAAAAATAGTAGACTTTCATACTTTCATATATTTCTATAATGACAGTTTTTTAAAAAAACCATTTTCTTCTAAAAAGTGCCACAGACAATTCCACAACAGAAGTATTAGCGCTACTGTACACGTTTTTATGGCGAATCCAGTGCCGGACAAGTGGGTGTTCAAGGACAAAAATGCAGTGCGCCGACTATTCTATTGTTATCGCAAGAATCCGCAAGATGGTGCCACAGAAACGTAGCATTAACTAGCGTGATTAGTCGTGTTAATGCGACGCTTTCTGCTGCTGCAGTGACCAAGGTTTGCTGATTAGCTTATGAATGGTGGAAGATTGATTCGTGGGTATTAATGAATGCACTATCACCAATGCGGGACATAATATATGTAATTTGCAATGAGAACTGCGCCCCCATCTAGCGGTCAATAGTCGCATTACAAAGATAATCCAATAAGTACCCGAAGTTGGTCGGCGCGCGGTGCCAGCAGCGAGCCGGCGTTCACTTGCACTTGCACACGTGATTTATTTCGTGGTTCATTCATAAAATCAACGAGTATTATTCGATGCCTACGTACTAGCGCGAATATTTCCGCGTAAGTAGTTATCTACTAGCGGGAATAATTCCCTGTAAGTAGTTATCTACCAGTAACTCGGTACTTATTGTTTTATTTTTGTATGGTTGAGTTTAAAATGTCTATTTGGTGCGGATATTAGTCCCGATTCTCTTGTACATGGAGGGGCGCTAGGAGGGGGCAGCTTCAACGTGTTCTTTATGGTTTTTTTTGGTACCTACTTGTAGAGGTTTAGGGGTTTATGGGTTTTATAAAGGGGGGCCAAATTTTCATTATTTTTGCGATAGGACACACCGTTTTCGAGATATAAGCAAAAGAAAAAAAATGTACTGTATTTTATATCTCGAAAACGGTGTGTTTTAGCACTTGAAGTCAAACCTTGACTTCTTTCTTGATACTTACTTTAAACTATTTTATAAACTCAGTAATCTACCTATGTAATTACCTCTCTACCACTTTCACACCTAAACCGCATACAAAAACTTATTACGTAAGTACTTAACTAAGTAGATGTAAAGAAATATTCGGAAGTATTGCGAAGTTTTCAAATCGAATATTACTCGGAGTCATGAATGAACGCAACATTCTCGTACGACAACAGCACACACGACACACACACGACGTAATGTTAGTTCGACTATTGACCGCTAGATGGCGTTACTTAACGCCATCTAGCGGTCAATAGTCAAACTTTAATAGATAAACTTGCGTGACCGCACATGTACTTAGCTCGGCGAATAATTGCGAATACTACTCAAAACTTGCGAATACTTCCGAATACTTCCGAAGGGAATACTTCGGAATATTACTCTCCGGCAACGCTATTACTGACACCAGTGTGACAATTTTTATCACTGTCAAGTTAATTTATTTAAAACAGTATGACCATCAATTAGTATCTTGATATTGAATATCGACTTTCATAGTACACGATTGATTGGACCACTGTGGCTCCAATTTGTTTCAATAATTTTGTTCCAATTTTAATGATGTTCATTGAGATCGAATGATATCGAATAAAATAATTGCTCATTCACGTTATTCATTCGTTTCATTAAAATTTAAAAAATATGAATTCCTTTTTCATGTGCATAATGCACAGTGCCTAATACCACAGATTAATATAGATGGGACACTCCGCTAAATCATTTAAATAAAAAGCCACTCTTGCTACGACACAATAAAGTGTAATTCAGGTCGCACAACGCTTATTACCTACAGTTATATTCAACTACAAGTTGCCTCTCTTTCTATCGCGTAACTCTTATACCTTCTGACCTACTGAATTAGCCCCGCGGACGGGGCCCGCCGCGTACTTACAGCTTCGCTACACTGGCTCCTGTAACACAGGTGTTGCTACCTAGCGCAGGAGTCAGGGCTTTAATTTACTTGTGCATCTTTTTTTTATGCCAATAAAGAATTTATTATTCAATCAATCTGCCTAGCCTTTTCCCAACTATGTTGGGGTCGGCTTCCAGTCTAACCGGATGCAGCTGAATACCAGTATTTTACATGGAGCGACTGCCTATCTGACCTCCACAACCCAGTTACTGGGTAATACGATACCCCTTGGTAAGACTGGTTGTCAGACTTTCGGGCTTCTGACGACCCGTAACGACTGTCAAAGATCCACGAATAACAGCCGGGACCAACGGCTTAACGTGCTTTCCGAGGCACGGAGGAATCTCGGTGTGTAAAGATGGTCAGCCATCCACTGACCAACCCCGGCAAGCGTAGCTTAACCTGACGGATCGACCCGTGCGGCTGTTATTACTTAGCCACGAGCTCCTCGTAATGTATTATTATTATTATTTATTATTCATACCTAAACTGCGGAGTGTCCCATCTGTATTAATCTGTGCTAATACTATATCCATACATAAACTTCTCGCCTTCTTCCCATGGGGGTAGGCAGAAACTACAGAACCCACCTGCTGCGATCCTTACGTATTTCTTTTGCCTCGTTTATGTTCATACATTTTATTTATTTATTTATTTATTGGATCGCCAACAGAGGCTACACACACACACAGTTACATGCCTGTTAACATACATACGGACAATACAAGTGTGCGCTTCCAATTATAGGCGACCACATCATTCACTTAATAACTAGGTAAATCCAAGAAGTTTGATAAACAAGAAATCATTAAAATTTAATTTATTAAAGTTATTTTTTTTTAAATTGAAATCATTAAAACTAATCAAAATACAATGTGGAAAGTCATACAAAATAATACAGGTACAAAGTAATACAAACAAATATTAACAAATTGAGATTCAAAAATAAAATTAAAATATAAATATATAAAATAAATCAAATTAAATTCAAATAAAATTAAATAATAATAATCAAAGAATAATAATAGAACCCAAAAAAAAATACAAAATATTATGACTTGGTTATTAAGACTTTTACATCTTTTATAAACTTTAGTAATTTGCATGTAATATCCAAATCACTATGCTTCGATATTACGTTAAACTGCCTACATAGCCTCGGCAAAACGGCGAAGTGTCTGAGGTTTGTTTTGGATCCCGGCACATAGAAAAGGTTGTAGTTACATTTCCGCGGCAAGCGAGATAAATAAATAAATAAATAAATATCCTTGGACATTTCACACAACGCCATCTAGTCCCAAGCTAAGCAACCTAATGCTTGTGTTATGGTAACGAGATGGCTGATAAACTAGGTACGTATATACATTTTTTTTTTGTAAATACATCTATCTATATATATAAAATTCAAAGTCCTGACTGACTGACTGATTGACTGACTGATATATCAACGCACAGCCTAAACCGCTGCACCTAGAGACTTGAAATTTTGCACATAGATACCTTATACAGTGTAGGCATCCACTAAGGAAGGATTTTTGGAAATTCCATCCCTAAGGGGGACAAATAGGGGATGAAAGTTTGTATGAAAAATCTTATTCTTTGAGTTAATAGACTTGAAACTTGGCATGAATATTTATCTAAGTAAATTATAAAGTTTGACATTTTTAGTTTTTTTAAACTACCCCCTCAGAAGGGATTGGGGGGTGTCAAAGTTTGTATCAACGCACAGCCCAAACCGCTGTGTCTAGAGATTCCAAATTTGGCACGTAGGTTCCTTGTGAGGTCTAAGGGTGTAATAAGAAAGGATTTTTCAAAATTCAACCCCTAAGTAGGTGAAACGGTGGTCCAAAGTTTGTATGAAAAATCTTATTCCTTGAGTTAATAGACTTGAAACATGGCAAAAATATTTATCTAGGTAAGATAAAAAGTTTTCCATTTTTAGTTTTTCTAAACTACCCCCTCAGGACGGATTGGAGGGTGTCAAAGTTTGTATCAACGCACATCCCAAACCGCTGGGCCTAGATATTCCAAATTTGGCACGTAGGTTCCTTATGAGGTCTAGGGGTGCACTAAGAAAGGATTTTTCAAAATTCAACCCCTAAAGGTGTGAAACAGGGGTCCAAAGTTTGTATGAAAAATCTTAGTCCTTGATTTAATAGACTTGAAACTTGTCATGAATATTTATCTAAGTACATAAACTATAAAGTTTGTCATTTTTAGTTTTTCTAAACTACCCCCTCAGGGGGGATTGGGGGTCTCACAGTTTGTATGTAGGAATTTTAACGCACGTTCCGATTTACTCGAAACTCAGTATTTATACTTGAAATCAAAAATGACGAATAACGTGTAACAGGGTTTTTCGAATATCCACCCCTAAAGGGTTGAAAAGGGGTAGTCAATTTTACAGGGCAGGTTTTACTGCGGGGCTTAACTCGAAAATTGGTGTAAATAATCTTTCTTTTAAGTTACGGAAATCTCACAAACGATTTCTTTAAATTGTAAACCTGTGGGGGTGAAAACAGGGAATATAGTTTATATGAAAAATCTTATTCATTTGCTTAATTAAGTTGAAACTTGGCACAAATACTTGCCTAAGCAAGTAATAAAGTTTGTCATTAATAGTTTTTTCCCCAGAGGGAAGGGTAGAGGGGAAGGTGGGAATGGGAGGGAGTGGTGAGCAGGGAAAGGGGAAGGGGAGAGGGTGGTGAGGAGGGAAAGGGGGAAGGGGAGATTGTGGTGAGAGAGAGGGAGGGTAGGGGTGATGAGGAGGAGGCTGAGGAGGAGGATGATGAGGGGCGAGGGATAGGAGAGCATAGTGAGGGGGAGGGTGTGGAGAAGGGAAGAAGTGTGACGGGGCGGGGAGGTTAGCGGGAAAGTTATGTGGTGAGGGGGTGATAGGGAGACGGGGATGGAGAGAGTGAGGGGGGTGAAAGAGTGCAGTGATGGGGAGGGTAAGAGAGTGGGAAGGGGAGGGGTTAGAGAGAGGAGGGGTGAAAGGGAGATTAGGGGAAGAGGTAGCAGTGCCTTTACACCTTAAAGTTGCTTTTTGTATAGCACTGATTCATTAAAGAAACCCAGCCCGACAGAAATTACTGAAAAATAGAAAGTCGGAAACTCGGAGCGACACAAAAAACAGCAGTAAACTCCAGCCGTGCGACGGAGCTGACACGCTTTTTTTATTTGTTTGAACGCGCTAATCTCAGGAACTATCAGCCGGACTTTAATAATTATTTTTGCATTTCATAGCCCAATTCTTAAGGAAGGATATAGGCGTATTTAACATCACACTAAAACTCTTAAGTGCCGAGCAAAAAAAAGAGAGAAGGAACGCTAAGCGAAAACGAAGTAATAGCGCGGAAAGGCAATGCTATGCGACAGGGTGGGTTGGGTGAACATGAAATTTTACGCGGAAGAAGTCGCGGGCAGAAGTTATCTCAATATTTTTGTTCCTGTGGCATATTTTCCGACATTTACGCGGGCGAAGCCGCGGGCAAAAGCTAGTACATATTATAGATAGAAAAACACCCAGACTCGGAACAAATACTTGTAGGTCGTACAAATATTTGTTCCGTGCGGGAATCGAACCCGCGACATGCTGCGCAGCAGTCAATCGCTCAACCACTGCGCCAACCGTGTCGTCAAAGATGGTGCGCTTATTTGCAGCTTTCCAAGAAGCTCGCTACAGTCAACAGTGCCGTTGAACAGTTTGTGAAGAAATGTGAGATCTAGAACTTTTCTTCTATCTAACAACGAGGACATTTACATCTGGTCATACACGCACGCCGGTTGCGGGTACTACACGCCTGACCTGTGGGCTGCGAGTTTTTATACTTACTCGATCGCGTTTACGTTAACGTTGACGTACATCAATTTGTATGGAATAATTGTATTTCCCACTACAGTCACCAGACGGCGCTTATTCATTTTCAGTACAAACTGACGTTTACGTTAACGTGATCGAGTAAGTTTAAAAACTCGCACTAAGCCCTCTGATCACCAATAAGGTCCCTATGTCTTCCTAGGACGTACTCTCCCGGCGTTTCCACTCGTATTTGCCTTGTAAATAAATTTTGTTGGTCGCCTTTCATTCATCCTTTCAACATGACCAAACCATCTAAGCAAAACCTATACTAGAAAGGTTTAGGTAGTTAATAATAGTTATTTATGCAACTGACGTATAATAAGGGGTATTAAAACACGAATGTGGGTTTATCACACGAGGCGAAGCCGAGTGTGATAATAGTATCACATGAGTGTTTTAATACCTAATTATGTACAGTTGCATACAAGACTTTATCTACACCAATGTTATCAATTCTCTATAAAAGGTTCTGAAACAGTTTTTTGCAATACTAATACTCGTATCGAACATGGCGGCCGGCGTCATAGTATACGACGTGAATTCGAATAAGTTCTTTTTTTAAATTACGGCGCTGTTGTAGTGAAACGCACGTGCATTACAATGTTCTTTTTTTGAAAACGAGTTGCATTATGAAATTCAGCACAACATTAAAACACCCGTTTGGATGCTATTATGATTACCATGGTTACTATGACACTGGCTGTTTTAATGTTGGCAATAAGCTAACTGGCTCAGAAACTTTTATAGAGAATTTATAGCATGGGTGTAGATAAAGGTACTTAAACAATCTTGATGTAACTTTTTACACAAACACATAATAAACAAATGAACTACTGCTTAAACTAATGGCTCTTCTTATATTGTTGTATTTACATTGGTTTTTAGTTGCATTTTACTTTTAAACTGTGGTTTTAAATTAAAAATGATAAAAGACACATCAAGATTGTTTACCTCTGTTTAACTACCTAAACCTTTCTAGTATAGTAAATTTTAAGGTGATTGCGCTGTGTACCCCGCGAAATTCAATTTTTTTTTTTGGTTTTTTGCAATTTGCAGGTCTATGTCAAGATGTATCTTGATCAAAGTATAATACGCCACAATAAAGCATATGTATTTATATAATTTTAACCATAAAAATGTTCAATATATCTCTTTAAGTTAGATTTCGTGCAGATTAGTTAGATTTCGTTCGTTTGACGTATCTGCGTATCGTAATAGTACATTATGATATAAGTGCGGTAAGTTGAAAATTACAACCGAGGCGATATTGTTAGCCCGAGCCGTAGGCGAGGGCTACAAGAAAGCAGAGGCTGTAATTATCAAAGCGCACGTATGTCATACGACGTTTTATAACATATTTGCGAGGAAATAAATAAAACTCGGACTTTCTTAAACGAATAAATCTTTAAAAACACACTTTCTGAAAATGAATTTAGATCTTTGCTTGTTTTCCATAAGATGAAATTTTGATACGCTTGTAAGTATCTATCGGTCGATTTTTCAGGCAAGAGGCTTAGAGTAGCCTTTTTCACTGCCTCTGAGACTTCTGGCGGTGCCGAATTAATAAATTCATCATTACTTGACGACATTTTCAAATAAAAACAATACAGCGAAAAGAAAAAGCGCGCGGAATAATTTTTACTTGTTCACAAATTAGCGATGCGCGCGCATCAGCCCTTTTTTTTAAAGCAAAGGCACAAAAACAGCCAGTATTACTAATAAAGTAAACTAATATTTTTTTGTTTTTGTTTGTTGTTGTTGCAATTTATTGTCAAAATTAATTAAATTAAAGAATTAATTCTTTAATTTAATTAATGTTTATTTTTTATATTTTATTTCCCAAAGTTAATTTTATTCATAAAATGTTGACCACTTTTCTGACATGAAAACTCTTTGCTAAGATTTAAAAAGTACCGTTCGTTTTAGACTAATGGTGGACATATACGCTACGAGAAATCGTTACGATCAGACGGTACAGTTCGAACGGTACCGATAAATCGCTACACGTATGTTATAAAACTGTACAGTTTCGTCCGATTTTTTAAAACTGTGCAGTCGAACGGTTCAGTATGAAAATTTCAGTTGATTAATCGGAATCGGACGAACTGTGCCGATTGATCGTAACGTGTATGCGCTCGTCAGTTTTTGTGTTCAGTTTTGTTGATGGCATCTCAAACTAATCGCGAATGGCTAGAACAATTTATTGAGCTATATCGCAGTGAACCTTGTCTTTGAAATACTAAAGGCAAAGAGTATCACAATGTCATGTGGTAGAATTTCTCCTAATAGTGTCTTGCTTCTCGATAATTGGTGCTACCATATTCAGCAGATGTAAGTACGTATCATGATCCATTCTTAAAAAATTGTGCCAGTCTTTTGGAAACATTTTTAATTCCGCCAACAAATTGACAAGAGAATGAACACTTCTTTTCATTAGCCATTCTTTGCACCAGATGCTACGCTTTTTCCGCTTCACTTTTTTTTCTTTCAGGAGGAATATTAATCCAACAACTGCTAAAACGTCGTCCGTCGAAGCCATCGCTGACACGTGTGCGTCGGCACCGTTTATTGTACCGTCTGATCGTAACGATTTCTCGCAGCGTATATGGCTTGTACGTCATGTACGATAAACTGTACCGTTCGAACTGTACAGTCTGATCGTAACGATTTCTCGTAGCGTATATGTCCACCATTAGACGGAGCATCTTGATAAACTTTACGTTTTACCTTATTAAAAAGAAACCCGTGCGTTTTACATTACAATTACGCACAAGTACGTAATGACATACATTACGATATTGAAACTCGTGAAATAAGAGACCCTTTAAGAGCAAATGTGTTATAAAATTATATAAATACATATGTTTTATCGCCGCGTATCATACTTTGATCAAATTGCAAATTGCAAATTGCAAAAATCTCGAAAAAAAAATGATTTTCGCGGGCTACCACTGCGCATCATAGTGTTTGTCACTAGATCTTCTTTTACACCGCACCGTTGCCATATCACATCATTCCTCAGCCTATCATTCACAGTCACACCACACATGCTTCGCAAGGAAAGCATTTCCTCAGCATTTATTCTACTTTCATACTTCTTTTGCCATAGTCAACATCTATGAGTATAAAACAATGCCCCTCTGCCCTGCTTTCTGAAGTAGTACAGAACTTCTCCCTTCAGGAAATATAAGCATGACGTCACGTTGCATAAACCATAGAACTAAACAAAGAACAAACTATACAGACCAAAGATATTGAACCTCTAGACGTCGCCATGATTAGTGTGAAGTGTGGAAGTGAGACACATATAATATACTAAATTAATAGGAAAATTGAGACAAAGCATCGTATCTTCTGTCTCTTACGGCGTGCCGTATTTTTGCTTGGCGAACTTTTGAATGTTAGCCAAACAAAGTGCTTTCACAAAATTTATCTTGCGTCGATTAATTTAACTTTTTTAGACAGTTTTTGCATTGTGCGTATGTATTGACATGGGTTTCAGTCCCAAAAATGGAAGATTTCTTACATTAAACTTAATTTCTCATACCACATAACCTAGAAAAAGTGTTATATTGCTGTCTCATGACCGGCCACGCGGTGGCTCGATCTAGATGTCTATTATCTAAGATACAGACACTACACACTATACAAACTGTCCACTGACACAATTTATATTTTTTTTTAGCGACAACTTCAACAGAATACGCAAATAAAGCCAATTGTATTCATACGAATGTCGGCTGTCGAAAAAAAGCATCCTGTGTCGTGTCGCGATGATTCATTTATTATTGTAAAGGTTGTTACTGACCGCGGCGTAACAACTCCATTTGTATGTGCGGCTCCCGAAATGTACCGAAATAGCATACACAATGAAATACGAAATGGGTCAAATTTTCAAAATAATGTAAGCAGTTGTTTTTTGTGGTGTTTGTTTTAATTTGTACTGGGACTAGTGTGAGAGTAGATCAAACATGTTTGTTGTCAAGAATAACGTGGAATTTGAACTCATTTAGAGTTGGCTAATTGATCTAGCGAGCGAAGCGTCTCTGCTTCAAGCTTGCTTTCCTCTTTTGGTTTGTTGCTACTCGTAGATTTATGACAAAATGATATACTTTTAGTTTAGTAGAATAGAATAGAATATCAGTTATTTTAAATAAATAATAATTATTACAAGTAGTCTTAGCTGTCGCATTAGGTTTATAACCTGTAATGATAGTGTAAGAGTTTTAAATAAATAAATAAATAAATAAATAAATAAATCTTTATTTGCATAAAATATGGTACAAAGGTCTTAAATTTTATCTACAATAGTTCCATATGTTTTACTTACTTTTTTCAGCATGCAAAAAATACCTTACAAATTAAAATATAAACAAAAACACTTATCTACGTACCTGAGATCATGTGAACAAAAATATTTAAAAAATTAAGTTACCTATACGGTATGGAACTGAAACATGTGTAATATATTAAACTATAAGTAATACTGGTCTACAGAAGTATAGCAAAATTAAATATTAAATTAAAAACCATAAATTAAAAAAGAAAATTTTTCATACAAAATAAGTATGAAAATAAATTCATTAAAAGAAATCATTCTGTTTAGACAACCAAGATAGCCACCTGCGGTGCACCATTTATAGTGCCCAATCCATTGTTCGCCGAACATGGATTTTTTTTTGCACACACGTTCAAGGATTCCAGTTCATTCACTCATTGACCTAGTGGTCCAATTCTAGTGTTTAAATTTACTCGAAATTAAAACTCTCTGACCTCATTAATGCACCGATTTCGTTTATTTTTTGTATATCGTCAGCAAGGGTGATAACAAGTATCTGGTAGAATTTATTGCACATATTATGTGAGTTTCATACCGTATAAGTAAGTTCTTAACATATTTTATAACACATTTGCTCGTAAAGGGCCTCTTATTTCACCAATTTCAATATCGTAATATAAGTCATTACGTACTTGTGCGTAATCGTAAAGTAAAACGCACGAGTTTCTTTCTAATAAGGTAACACGTACGGTTTATCATGATGCTCCGTCTAAAACCAACGGTACTTTTTTAAATCTTAAGAAAAAAAAAGCAAAGAAAGCAAATCAAAGAGTTTTTATGTCAGAAAAGTGGTCAACATTTTATGAATAAAATTAATTTTGGGATAAAATAAAATTTAAGAATTAAATGTTAAACATTTAATTCTTTGATTTAATTAATTTTGGCAATAAATTACAATCATTTATCTGTAACAAAAACAAAAAAATATAAATTTACTTTAATAATACTGGCTGTTTTTGTGCCTTTGCCTTTAAAAAAAAGCGCTGATGCGTGCGCATCGCTAATTTGTGAACAAGTAAAAATTATTCCGCGCGCTTTTCCTTTTCGCTGTATTGTTTTTATTTGAAAATGTCGTCAAGTAATGATGAATTTATTCATTCGACACCGCCAGAAGTCTCAGAGGCAGCGAAAAAGGCTACTCTAAGCCTCTTGCCCGAAAAATCGACCGATAGATACTTACAAGCGGATCAAAATTTCATCGTATGGAAAACAAGCAAAGATGCAAATTCATTTTCAGAAAGTGTGTTTTTAAAGATTTATTCGTTTAAGAAAGTCCGAGTTTTATTTATTTCCTCGCAAATATGTTATAAAACGTCGTATGACATACGTGCGCTTTGATAATTACAGCCTCTGCTTTCTTGTAGCCCTCGCCTACGGCTCGGGCTAGCAATATCGCCTCGGCTGTAATTTTCAACTTACCGCACTTATATCATAATGTACTATAAATACCTTCGATTTAACATTTTACTGCACATTAAGGAACTGTTTACGTATAATCGTGTAAAACAGAAAATATACGGTGCTAATAGCACATAATGGAAAATCCAAATGATTTAAACATACCCATACATTTGGTTATAGTGGAATTTTAAAAACACAAATTTTATCGATGTACCCCTTAAAACCTTTCGTTTCTCTTACAATAAAGTATGCCTTTACCATGATGTGACCCTTATGACTTTGCATTGTTCTTTTCATTTATTCGTAATTGTCATTTATATTCACAGCAGATGAAGCGTAACTGGCAATAAATAAAAGAACATTTTAAAAGTAACTTTTAAATGAAATCTAGATTTTTTTCTACTGATATCGAAGGAATTAAGTCACATTACGTGACCGTGATAACATCTAATGCATGACTAAATCCATTAGAGCTATATCAAGTATAAACTCTATTTTACTAGCGTTAGTTAATTCTTTAAACATTATTGAATTAAGTTCCAGTAAGTAAAAACATCACCAGACCGAATTTTAGGTATCAAACTACAAGTACGCGGCAGGCTCGACTTGTCGGGCTAATTCACTGTGGACTGCCGCGCACCGGCCGGCTCGCACGTTAGTTCGATACTCACTCACGCGCCGCGTCGTAAAAGAACACAACCCTAACGAATCACAAGGTACACAGGCAGGGGCAAGAGTTACGCGATAGAAAGAGAGGCAACTTCTACGTGAATATAACTGTAGGTAATAAACGCTGTGCGACCTGAATTGCACTTTATTGTGTCGTAGCAAGAGTCGGTATTTATTTAAATGTACTATTATGTATACTGTGACTGTGACATCACTGACTATCATATGGGTGTCGGAAAACTCACGAAAAATCCTGAATTTATCTGGTAGTTTGCCCGTTTTCACACTAAGACTAGGCATTAATTTAGGTTCGATTAGTGTTAGTGATAATAGTCAGCTAGTTTATGATCGTGCTCATTCCTACTGTTATTATACTCCATTTACAATAAGATTAGACATATAATCGGCTCAGGCGCAAAAACTCTTTCGCATAATGTCGCTTTCGCAGAATGACTCCTTCTCAAAAGGTCGATGCCTCTTTCGCAGAATATCTCTTTCGCAAAATGTCGCATTAGGAAACTCCAAACGCTTATATATTGTAAAACTTGTAAACATTTAATAAGTTTTTTTTAAACATTATATTTTAAAATATTTTTAATAATTACTGAGTGTGCAAGTCTTCCCCTGCCATTTTATCTGTGTATTGTATAAAGTTTACACAATACACAGGGGAATAAAAATGTTTACATTGTAAACATTTCTATTCCCCATAAAGCTGATAAATCTCGGACATTTTTTTCTTCAACCTACTTTTTAACCTCCAAACAATGACTACAACCGAACCACACCTACAAAATCACAACACTTAACTACACCATAATTCTAGCTAACTGTTATATTGTAAAGTACAGCAATATCGCTCGAATGGTGTTTACAAACGCGATCATATGCTCCTTAACTGCAGCCCGACCATGTTAAAAAGCCCTCTCTACTTTAGCTCGCGCAAACATTTGCGAGGCATATTTAATTTGGTCGAGTAAAGTTAATTACTTAATTTCGGTTAAGGGGCATTCCGCTTTTGATTTATTAGCATAATTGTGTAATTAAGTAAGCATGACATCGGGGCCGTTGATCTAGATAGCGTGCGTCGTATGCAAATGTGAAAGGGTGTTTTAATGTTGTATTATCTTTTGAATTAGCTATTTCTCAATTAATCTGATGTGCGTTAAATGTTGTTACTGTAAAATTAATTTAATTTATTGCACTGTGACAGAGATCGAAAAATAACATAGGTTCAATAGGAGTTCGCTAAGAAAAACTATTTTAGTACAAAATTGTACAGGGGGTAATTGTGACTGTGCCTTAGATATTGTGCCGTAGCAACAAAATAAATAAATATTCGCACAGAAAACTCGAAGAAGAGAAGACAAGGTCAACTATTAAGCATTAGGTTGCTTAGCTTGGTACTAGATGGCGTTGTGTGAAATGTCCAAGGATATTTATTACTATTTTCCTCATTTTTCGAAGATGAATTTCTATCGATCCATTCTCTACCTCTTCCACACAATTAGCTCGGTATATTACTTTCTCCCTCAACTACCATATAGCAACAACCAAAACACAATTTTTACGATTATTACAACTACAATTAACAATAAACACAACCCAAACCATCATCAAAAAGTTATGAATACCACCGCCATCTTGTAACTGACATTAAGCTGCTGGTAGACTTGACTTGAGCATTCACTTGTAACAGAACATCGAGCATTCGCCGTTTTTACATTTGTCGAACTGAACAACGAACAGAGCCAAGCATAGAGACAACCATAACTACGAATATTTTCACGATTATTCTAGCGAACGCTCTAGTAAATGCTCGTTAAGGCGCTACCAAAATAAATTGGAGGATTTTTCATAACCATTTATTTCACTATTGCAGCATGTATGCATTTCATTTTAGGATATATGTGTATTGACTATTTGATTAATACTTTGACTGAAGGAAAACACAATTGAGTTAAATTTCCTCGATAGAATAATTTAATTCCGAAAAGACTCTACTTTTTATGTTTTTTTTCTATAATTCTAAAATCCTAAGTAATTTCATTGCAAAATTGCATTCAAAATGTGCGTATTAGGTCATTGAAAATTCTGGCTGAACATAATTTTGATAAATAGCTTAATTAATTTTTAAACAATTTGTATTTGATTTGGCGCTTTAATTTGGTTCCAGCGCATTATTGCGCTCTCTTGTTATCGCATGTGGAAGTAATTGACTCTGTCACTTTCTTATTCCCGCCCAGTTTACTTTTTACATATCACCTTAAAAATGTATTCTTCACGAAGATGTCAGACTTGACTTGAAAATTGCTCGGCTCGGCTAAAAGCTCGAAGCAAATTTATTGTCATTTCGCTAAAATGCTCGCTAGAACGCTCACTAGAATGCTCGCTAAAACGAACCTGTTAAAATGCTCGCTAAAACGCTCCATTTTAACATTCGCCAGAACGCTCATTACAAGTGAATACTCAAGTATCTCAGAGGCTTTACAAGAAATCAAAAGGCCATCAAAGTCGCATCGTTCATACTCTATGGTACATTTAAAAAGCTGCGTTATTACCATAAGCCGTGTACGACAAACGAGCAACTTGTTAAGGCCCATTGTGACGATATTACACCAGTAATGAACTCAATAATCTTTAGATTAGAATACAATGGTTCGTGTGAACGTACTCTTATTATACTGATTCAATGAATTTGAAAGGCAATTGTTGGAATGTTGCACTTACAATATTGGTGGGTGCATATTGTTGAATCAACTTATTATGGGGAGCTTAAGGAAATTGGAAAATAGATGTGGATGTATTTTGTTTTTTGCTTGGTTCGTACCTGACTTAGGTACTTACTTCTCTAATAAAATACTATAGTAATAAATGTTTCGGTTGTTTCCAAGTGTATAATTTCAAATAAACACACATTTATCGACTGAAACTTAATACATTTAAGTATTACTTTTTTGGAGTTTTCCGATCTTTACAGTGTAGTAGTAGGTATACTGTATTAAATAAGAATAAAAAAAAAATTGAAAGAATTGAATAACCTTACTTTTTTGACGACACGGTTGGCGCAGAGGTTGAGCGATTGACTGCTGCGCAGCATGTCGCGGGTTCGATTCCCGCACGGAACAAATATTTGTACGACCTACAAGTATTTGTTTCGAGTCTGGGTGTTTTTCTATCTATAATATGTATGTATTTACAAAAAAAAATGTATATAAGTAGTTTTTCAGCCATCTCGTTACCATAACACAAGCATTAGGTTGCTTAGCTTGGGACTAGATGGCGTTGTGTGAAATGTCCAAGGATATTTATATTTATTTATTTATCTTACAAAAAACCGCTGTCTTTATTACACTGATTCCAAAGACCCAACTGAACTGAACTTAACCCATAAAGATCATAGAATCTCGACCGGCTTTTAGTGCATGTGGGAATTCTGCATATTCACACTGTCACACACTCATTTTGAAAATAATCCTGAAAAAAGCGCGGTCACTGTTGGACTGCATAGAAAAGAAAGAGAAACGCGATTTACAAAAAATCTATTGATTGGACTAAAAAGTAATGACATGAAATCATTCCTTATTATTTTGTAGAGAGCTGTATAAATTTATGAACACTTTTAATGAAAATTGTAGGAGTAATATGGTAAAAACTAGAAAAAATAGACAGAAATAGACCTGGATTTAGATTTTTTTCCCTTAGTTCTACAAACTAAAATAGATTTCAGGATAAATGGAGTCACTTCTTATGTACTGTAGATTGCTGTGTATTTTTTCCTATCAAAAATATACTATAGTTACTGTAAAAGATGGTCACAAAGTTACTTAGTTTCGCCGTATTTTAGGAAGGAAGAGCCTTAACCAGAGCAACAACATAAAATATTACCCGAGCAGACAAATAGACACTTCGAGTAGACAGTATCTCCATCTCTTTCTACATAATAGTCTCATCAAACTAAGGGCAGAAAGTAATCAATCGTTATTAATGACGTCGACCTTAATAAATGCAAACTCATTAGCAATCGTCAACGATCGTGTGGAAACCCTTTTGTGCTTCTGATGTGATGAATAATACAGTTTTTCATTACATTACTTTACTTTTTAGGGTTCCGTAAAAGTTCTGTTCTCAAAAGGAAAAACGGAACCCTTATAGGATCACTCGTGTCTGTCTATCTGTCTGTCACAGCCAATTTGCTCCGAATCTAACGGACCGATTAAGTTGAAATTTTGTACACATGTGGATTTCTGTGACCCAAACACGTACGGCTAAAGTAAATAAATGAATTTTGAATATGGGGGTCACTTTTAGGTGGCAAATAAGAAAATTTAAAAAAAAAGTTTTGCAAACTGTACCGTGTGACATATCAAATGAAAGGGCTTATTTATTTATTTATTTATTTCAATTGGTCTTATGAGCTAACAGACATACACACGTGGGATTTAAAGATAACTGATGAAAACATAACATTTGCCTAGCCCTTCGGGGATTTCAACCGTTATGTTATGTCATTCTCATTAGCAATCGTCAACGATCGTGTGAAACACCTTTTGTGTTTCTGTTGTGAATGTGATGAATATTACAGTTTTTCATTACTTTACTTTAAAAAAAAATGTCGGTACGGTTAGCTTGTGTGGCTGTCATCATCGCTTTATGGCTTTTGCGGTAGTGATAGCAATCAAATGCTTTTAGATATTGACCTGAATTTGAATGAAGGATTAGTGTTTTTAGGGTTTCGTACCAAAAGGGTAAAACGGGACTTTATCTCTATTAATAAGACTCCGTTGTCCGTCCATCTGTCTGTCCGTCTGTCACCAGGCTGTATCTCATGAACCATGATAGTTAGACAGTTGAAATTTTCACAGATGATGTATATTTCTGTTGCCGCTATAACAACAAATACTAAAATAGAATAAAATCAATATTTAACTGGGGCTCCCACACAACAGACATGATTTTTTTGCCGTTTTTATAGATACGGAACCCTTCGTGCGCGAGTCAGACTAGCACTTGGCCGGTTTTTGTTTAATCGGAATTGTCTGCTATTTCAAAATGAATGCATAAACAGTATTTTACTCCATATTAATCCAGCAGTCGGAGTAAACCGGTGATTGCGGATTCTAACAATGCATAATCTACAATGCAATGCGTTTTTGCAAGACGAAAGCATTTTCTTTGAAACTAGACATACTGATTTTCATTTTGAGCCTAGCCTAGCCAACCACGCCACGCCCAAAATCTTTATGGTATCAGAAGTGATATGTAAAAAGCGAACTGGGCTTAAGAAAGTGACAGAATCAATTACTTCCACATGCCAAAAAAAAAAGAGCGCAAAAATGCGCTGAAATTGTTTAAAAATACATTAAGCTACCTATCAAAATTATGTTCAGCCAGTTTTCAATTACCTAATACGCACATTTTGAATGCAATAATTACTTACTTAGGATTTTAGAATTACAGAAAAAAACATAAAAAAGTAGAGGTCTTTTCGGAAATAAGTTCTATCGAGGAAATTAACGCAATTCAAATTCAAATTCAAAATTCAAATTCAAAACGTTTATTGCGAACTAAGTGTACAGTAATGGTGTTACGTCATGTTAGTAGGTACTTATGACTTAGCAGCCTTTTACAAGCATTGCAATTTGTTATCACTCACCTGCCTTTATAAATTAGCATGCATTTTACATAATTATTATTTAATTTTTATGTAGTACAATCATTACAATTAAATTAAGAAATTATAGTTACATATGTCAAGATTAAATGTCAATATTAATAAATTTATTCAGCAATATTAATGTCATCCTTTTCAGCTAGTACACATTATAATTTTACATGTAGTTAAATATGAGACTAACTCTTATTGATTACTAGCTTTTGCCCTCGGCTTCGCCCGCGCTTATTATTATACATAATTATAAACCTTCCTCTTGAATCACTCTTTCTATTAATAAAAAACCTCATTAAAATCCGTTGCGTAGTTTTAAAGATCTAAGCATAGGGACAGACAGACAGCGGGAAGCGACTTTGTTTTATAGTATGTAGTGATATAGGACAGATCGCCACTTGTGTATGAGAGAAAATCGTTATTTTAAGCTAGACTCTAAAAATTCTTTTACCGAGTAGAAACATTTTTGAATTAGGTATAGTTTTAACCTTTATTGGAATATTGTTATTGATTTTTCAGTTTTAAACATGTTGGGCAACTTATTGTATATTTTTATTGCCATATAATATGGGCTATCACTTAACATTTTAATTCTTGAGGATGGAGCGCACAACCTGTTTTTATGCCGAGTGTTGATATTGTGGATATCTTCTATTTTAGTGAACTTATCAATATTATTAAAAACAAATACGCAAATGTCAAGTATGTATATTGACGGCAGAGTTAGAATCTGATATTTTATAAAGTATGGTTTGCAGCTCTCCGTATTATCTATTTGGGCTAGAATTCTTATACACTTCTTTTGCATTATGAATAGTTCATCTACATTAACACTATTTCCCCATAGCATGACGCCATATCGCAGCCATGAGTATGCGTATGCGTAGTAAGCAGCCATAGCTGTTTGTGTGTTAGTGCTTTGTTTAATTTGAAAAAGGGCGTAAGAGAATCTAGAGAGTTTAGTTTTTATATGTTCTATAATATAATACTATAATTGTGTTTTCCTTTAGTCAAAATATTAATCAAATAGTCAATAAACATATTATCCAAATTAAATACATACATGCTGCAATAGTGAAATAAATGGATGCGAAAAATCCTTCAATTTATTTTGGTAGCGCCTTAAGGGTGACAGGTTCAGAAAAGTTGAGTTCTTAAAATTGATTGTTTTATTTGACAAATAATTTAATTAAATGTTTTTGTGTTGCGTAATGAAATTTATTTTGCGTACCTACTATTGTATAGAATCAAGTTCTTCTAACTGAACAGACAGCTGTTCTGCTGGGGAGTTTGTTCCGCTACTTCTTCTTCCCAGCTAAAGCACTAGGAAGTGGTGAGGGGCGGGCGTTTTGTGTAATTTTGACGTTCGAAAAGTGCTGATTTTCAGCCTGATTTGAATAAATTACTTTTGATTTTGATTTTTTATTTTTTTGATTGGTCGATACCAGGAAATCGTGTTATGGGTTTTCGACGAGTTTATGTAGAAAACATAAAGTAGTAGCCACGAAAAAAAACGTCTGTCTAGCTCAAGAGTTTCACCAGTCCGTGAAAAAATCTGATTAGAACACGACAGCCCTCTTAACATCACTTTCATAATGGGATCTCACAGTACCTAAGTTTAAATTTTTATTTTATGACTGTTTAAAACTTTGTTTTTCTATTTTTACTTTTATATTAGGTCAATCAATCTGCCTAGCCTTTCCCCAACTAAGTTGGGGTCGGCTTCCAGTATAACCGGATGCAGCTGAATAATAGTATTTTATATGGAGCGACTGACCTCCACAACCCAGTAACTGATAATACTATACCCCTTGCTAAGACTTTCGGGCTTCTGATGACCCGTAACGACTGTCAAAGATCCACGAATGACAGCCGGCCAACGCCTTAAGGCTCTTACAGACAGAGGCGATATCGCGTCGCGACGTGTCGCGTAGCGGTGTTGCGATGCGATAATATCGCAATATCGCTCGCGATATCGCCTCTGTCTGTAAGAGCCTTTAACGTGTTTTCCGAGGCACGGAGGAGTCTCGTTATGTACAGATGGTCACCTATCCACGTACCAACCCGGCAAGCGTAGCTTAACGTGATGGATCGACCCGTGCGGCTGTTATTACTTAGCCACGAGCCCCTCTTTTATATTAGGTACCCATGTATACCCGATTTAATCAAATTAAATAGATAACTGATTAATTAATGTTTTATATGAAACCTTGTTAATAACATAGTCTGTGCTTGTCCCCAGGTTGTGCGTTCCCATCTCGGTGGCACGGGCGCTGGTTCCAGTCGGGCGTGATCCAGCCGATCCTCATCGAGGGAGACAGGCTGTCCAACAAGGGACGGTGCCTGTCCTCGGAAGGGGACAAGTTTCTTATTGTTGACGAGTAAGTTGCTACCTTAATTTTACAGAATTTATATAGTTGTAGCTTTTGGAGGAAAAAGGAATGGAAACCCATTGAAATTTCGTAGGGAGTCAAAGCACTTGACTCCATCTGTGGACGTTATCAAATTGGCATCCTGCGAAAGAAAAAAAAAAACCGGTCAAGAGCGAGTCGGACTCGCGCGCCGAGGGTTCCGTTCCGATTTCTGAAAAAGTGTGCTATTTAGAGACATCGTTTTATTTTTCCTGTAATCTTTACATAAACTTCTATCACATAGAATAATTTCAGATTTTTCGCTTTGCAAACTTCGGAGATAGGGGGGGAACGGTATTTTTTTTTACATTTTTCATCAAAAATCAAAAACTATGCGGCCTAAAAAAAAGAAACAAAATGTTTGAGAATTTGCAAACAGCGCTCTCTCATATGATACCCCACATGCCATAGTAGTCCCACTTTGAATTTTTAAGACCCCCTTTCAGTCCCTGTTGCAAAAAAAATATAAATATTTTTATTTCTTTCTTATTTGCAAAATAGTTGGGTAAACGTCATCTAAAACTGTTCCAAATTTCAAGTTGATAGCATTAGTAGTTCTTGAGATATCCAGCTGTGACAGACAGACAGACAGACTGAGTTACACCATAAGGGTTCCTTTTTTACCATTTTGGTACGGAACCCTAAAAAGGGATGAAGGAAAATGCGACGAGAAAAAAATTATAATGGGGTAAGTATTTGGTATTGGTAGCATTCTATTTAAATTCAAAACTGTCCCGATTACAGAAGACTTTTGCGTAATTTTGAAACGCAAATACAATTAAAAGAATTCCTTGGAAAAAAAGGGAATTTTGTTTACCTCGTGTTTTGAACACCAAACTTTTCCACTTTCTATTTCTCATCTTCGAATCTTCCTTTAATAAAACTTTTAAACGCGTGTTCAGTGCAAATCTCGAGCCTTTCGCTCTGCTATCTTTCTTTTCCGTTTCGTTTGCGTCGCATTAATTTAATCTCTCAATCTGTATGTCTTATAGATAGCGCTTAGCTCGAATGATAAGGGTTGGTGGCACATATACGCGTCGTTCACAAGCACCTAAGAGTACTTTTCAACTGTTAACAGTGAACCTTTGTTTTACTTCATGATAAATTGTGTTTCGTTTTTATATATGTTTGACTTATTAGGGTTCCGTACCAAAATGGTAAAAAGGAACCCTTATGGTGCGACTCAGTCTTTCTGTCTGTCACAGCTGGATATCTCAAAAACTACTGATGCTATTAACTTGAAATTTGGAACAGTTTTAGATGACGTTTGCCCAACTATTTTGCAATTAGGACAGAAATATATATATTTTTTTTTGCAAAAGGACTTAAATCTTAAAAATTCAAAGTGGGATTACTAGGGCATGTGGAGTATCATATGACATGATAGAGCGATGTTTGCACATTCTCAAACATTCTCTCTTTTTTTAGGCCGCATAGTTTTCGACTTTTGACGAAAAATTTAAAAAATACCGCCCCCCCCCCCCCCCTTAACTCGGAAGTTTGCATAGAGAAAAATCTGAAATTATTCTATGTGGTAGAAGTTTATGTAAAGATTACAGGAAAAATAAAATGATGTCTCTAAATAGCACACTTTTTCAGAAATCGACTCGCTCTTGGCCGGTTTTTTGACTATAGTATAAGGATAAGCATACGACAGAATCAAGTTGTCAGACTGTTCTGGATTCTATGATTCGTGTCATTAGTGTATATTCCAGCTGGTATTTTCTACTAATTTTGTTGGGTTGCTTTCCTCTATGTATTTATTTGCCAAAACTGACTGACTAAGTACCTATATCGATTTTCCAAAGCTGCCTATTACAAAATTGATAACCTTGTTCAATTTTGAATCCCTTCGAAAGGTTGCTGTGTATTCAGGAATGCCTTATTGGTAAATGAGGCAGTCCTTCACGAAGATCTTAACGAAATATTTTGGTAAACTTACATTATAAGAAGACTTCTTTGCAAAATCAGTATACAGGGTTTTATTTTTTTGTGGATGGGAAATCATCAAATGATTTCTCCCGCTCTGGGTGGAGCGGAAGGGCGTGTCAGACTTTTACTGACTAAAACCCACCCATGTTCCTTCAGTTGCCTATGCCAGGGCCACGGTATCTCTTTCGAACAGCCCGTGACCCCGGCGGCATCGGCCCTATCGGACCCCATAATTTTGCTGACATCTATTTGAGGCGCGCGTGGAACACAATAACACAACGCGCCGTCCACCCGGGCCTGGTCCTTACCGGACGGCGAGCTACCCACTACTCGCCGTCCGCAAGCCCGCGCCTACGGTGGCCGGGAATCGGCTCTCGATTCCCGACGCCCAGGGCGTCTCCTAAGTATACAGGGTGGCAGAGACATCGACACGTAACCTTTTACCACGGATTCAGTACATGATGTTAAATCCCCTTCGTTGAAATTTTTCGTCGGTTATTAAACTAAAAAATCAGCTGTTCCATACATTTTGACCGCGTAGGTATTGCACTTATCTATGAAAGAGCAGATTGATTTTTTTTGATAACCGGCGGAACATTTTTACAATAAGTGTCTAAACACACTATGCCGAAGTTAAGTTACGTTCCGACGTGTTCGGCTGATATGACACACCATAAACCTCCGTTTCCACGAGCGTAATAAAATCACGGCGGGATTTTATCGCGCTCTGAATTTTCAACTCTCTGCTTAGGGCCGGGAGTTGAAAATCCAACAGTGGTTTTTTCGTCGCACTGGGATGCACTCTGTTTTTGTTAGGTTGGATTCACAACGCTCGGCTCAACAACGAGAGTTGAAAATCGAGTGCGCGATAAAATCCCGCCGCGATTTTATTACGCTCGTGCGAACGCCGACTAAGTGCCGAACGCGGCGGAAATTCGGTTGCGGATATTCAGTGTCTTGAACCCCGGCCCCGTCTCCCGCCCCGGATCTTCTTTGGCAATCGAACCGAACTTCGGTCGCGTGTAATGTGTAGGTACTCTACAGAATACGTTGCCGGTGCCGCCGAATTGCCGCTGAACTTACGCCCGACCGAAGTTCAGCTGTACGCTAGAACGCAACGTAATTTCGGCATAGTGTGTCGTCAGTAATTCAAATAGCATGGCAGGCGTAATCATGCCGAACTTCCGTCGCGTAACTTCGGCATAGTGTGTTTAGACACTAAGAGGTCTAGAAATATAGTTTGTTTTCTATGTCCACAAAGATCTACAATAAGATGCCTGGTGACATAAAAAAGGTGGCATATTCATGTCTTTAAAAATAAATTATTCCAATTTCTTATAGAAAATTGTTACCTATGCTGTTGCTGAATTTTTATCGACTAGAATTTTTTAAATGTTTCATGTCCCTTGACAATAATTTACTGTCGTTGATTGTCTTCTTTCTGTCGTGACTAAAGTAAGAATAGAATATATATCAAACCATTAGAATTTTATAATCATATTTTAATTGTGTTATTTAATAATTTGTATGCCAAAGTGGCTGATCATGGAATCATCATCTTCCTGCTTTATCCAATGTTACTTGGGGTCAGAGCAATACGTTTTCCTCTTCCATTCTCCCCTGTCAACCGTCACGCTATAATTCACTCCCTTCTCTTTCATATCCATCCATTTTTTCTTTAGCCATCCCCTGCCTCTCTCTCTCATCATGGCTGACCATGGAATGAAGTGGTTCCAAGCGTGGTTTAGCTCGGTGTGTAAGTGAAATGGCTTTATGGCTGTCTAGTTTGAGAGATAGAATATTCTCACGCGCACCGGAATTATGTCGTAAAAGTGCAAATAAAATCGTATAAAATTAGAAATTAACTATTTAATAAAAAGTAATCCATCACTGGATGCAGTTTGGAATTTGATATTTGATGGTATATTTTTAATTATAATTATAATTGCTAATGAAGGGATAAACAGCTTTTAAAGATTATTAGGAGGTATGTTTAAAGATTTTTTTGGTGCATTAAAGTACGTTTAATTATGTTTTGGCTTCCATCACTGTATGCGAAAAGGACTTGAAAATATCATATTTTTTTTACATGTCAAAATCATTTACGGTTTATGAGATACACAGCTTTAAAAAACCACCTTTTTGATCGTTTTCAGGAAATCTGCGCCTTAAGTATATAATTATGTAATGAACACCTACCTGTATGTAACCCATGCATCACAAATAAACGATTTGATTTGATTTGATTTGAATCATGAGCTGAACTTATGGGTACAGTTTGCGGATCAATGTTTAGGACATTGATCCGCAAACTGTCACCCTCTATACTGATTTTTCAAAGAAGACTTCTTAGAATTTAAGTTTCCCAAAATATTTCGTTAAGGTCTTCGAGGACTGCCTCATTTACTAATAAGGCATTCCTGAATACACAGCAACCTTTCGAAGGGATTCAAAGTTAAACAAGGTTATCAATTATTGTAATAGGCAGCTTTGGAAAATCGATATACTTAGTGGGTTTTAGCAATTAAATACATCAAGGAAACCAACCCAACAAAATTAATAGAAAAGACCAGTTTGAATGCACTCTATTAACACGTATCATAGAGTCCAAAACAGCCTGACAACTTGATTCTACTGCGCCACCCCTGTGCAATAGTGCATACCTGTTTCGTGCCCCGTGCCAACAAATCTTCTATCCGCCGCATTACCTGCTGACGCCCTATATTTCCTACATTCCTACTACTAGCTGGCCACTGTGGTAGATGTTATATCATTATAAGGAACATTTGATACTACTACTACTATCTGACGTTTATGATGTGAGCCAAGTTTCTGTGTTCAGTGTTTAGACGTCAGTAAAGTAGTCCTTATTTCAGTGTCACGAGCGCGAGCCTTTTTAACCGACGAAATAGAAGTAGGGGGTTCTCAAGTCGACACGTATATATGTATATATTTTTTTATGTATGTATGACCACTCTTAACTTTTTACAGTGATTTTTAGGGTTCCGTACCAAAATGGTAAAAAAGGAACCCTTATGGTGTCACTCAGTCTGTCGGTCTGTCTGTCACAGCTGGATATCTCAAGAACTACTAATGCTATCAACTTGAAATTTAGAATAGTTTTAGATGACGTTGACTCAACTATTTTGCAAATAAGAAAGAAATTTAAATATTTATTTATTTTTTGCAACAGGGACTGAAAGGGGGTCTTAAAAAATCAAAGTGGGGCTACTAGGACATGTGGGGTATCATATATGAAAGAACGCTGTTTGCACATTCTCAAACATTTTTTTTCTTTTTTTTAGGCCGCATAGTTTTCGACTTCTGATGAAAAATGTAAAAAAAAACACCGTTCCCCCCCCCCTTATCCCGAAGTTTGCAAAGAGAAAAATCTGAAATTATTCTATGTGATAGAAGTTTATGTAAAGATTACAGGAAAAATAAAACGATGTCTCTAAATAGCACACTTTTTCAGAAATCGGAACGGAACCCTCGGTGCGCGAGTCCGACTCGCTCTTGACCGGTTTTTTTTTTTCGAGAATGTGTATAAATTCATAAAAAATTTATTAACATTGCTTGGGTAGTTTTTGAGCTTCAATAATACGTATTTTTTCCCCACTTTTTATGTGGGTGATGTCCTATTTTTTTTTTGCAGTCAGTGGTATTAGAATTTGTTTGGGGTAGGAACCACAGCTAAAAACTGAAAAATAAAAACTTTTTTACAAAAAAATACAACCGACTTCCAAAAACAACTCTACAAAGTGAAAAATAACTTTAATTTCGGAAGTCGGTGGCAAAAAACGAAAATACATATAACCAGACACCGACTCGACTTCCGAAATTAAAGTTATTTTTTTGTAAAAAAGTTTTTTAACAGTAGGTAACAATTCCACCCAAAAATTTTTAAACATTTTATCCCATCAAACTTTCTGCTTAGTGTCTAACTTGGATACTTCCTTACATACAAAATTAACTTGAATCTTAACCTAAACCTCCAAAGATAATTTTTCTCACTGGCTGATTCGTAAAAATTACAAAGCGAATTAGTCCACACCAGCATAGAGATACTCAAAGGAAACTTTTTGTAATGTAATACAACGTTGCCGCCCTCTGCAATGCATAGCCGTTCGTGCCCCGTGCCAACAAATCTTCAATCTATCGAGTTACCTGCTGCCCCATATCTTTTACTGAGGCCAGTCAGCTAGTCTTGAAAAGAGGTTTAATATCAACCTTATGAAAGCTTTTAAGCCTTATGAAAGGTTTTAAGTTTTAACGTTGCTGTTAAGAGCCTATACTACCTCAAATGGCTTAGCACGATCCTCCGTTATGTCGAAAATACTGCAGCTTTAATCTATCTATCTATATAAATAAAAAGAGAAGTCCTGACTGACTGACTGACTGGCTGACTTATTGACTGACTCATCAACGCCCAGCCCAAATCGTTGGAATTAGAAAGCTGAAATTTTGAACAGAGGTTCCATTTATAATGTATAGACAAGGAATAAGGAAGGAATTCCTGGTAGTAGGTTCCCTTGGGATATTTTCCGACATCCACTAGGGCGAAGCAGCGGGCAAAAGCTAGTTTTGAAATAAATATATTACTTTGGTAAAGTTAAGGATTAATTGTTAAATATCTAAGTATGTTTGGTGACAACACGATTCCATAAAATTTTAGACATGTGACACGATAGAAAAAAAATCCAAAATTACCTTCAAACCGAACAATAAACCGCTGGTATTCAAAATATACTTCGGATTAAATCATGAAACTTAGCGTACTAACTGAAGTAACTGCATAAAAAGCAGGTTATTTTCAACGTAAAAAGCAATTAAACTATCGCCCAGCACCGCAGTCAGTCTCGCTCTCACTCAGTCCGCGAGCAGTATCATGCGAGCGAGATAATAACCTGAGGTAGTAGAGTTCAGTCTGATATAATTTTTAACTGTACTGGTATTTGTGGTATCGTTATTGGGGGTGCTTCTTTAGTTAGCAATCTATAAGGGTGTACCAGGAAGGCGTGGTAAAATTTAAGTGTCTGGTAAAGTCTATCAAACTGAACAACTTTCTCCATGGTACCATCATCGTAATCGTGAAATAATAATCAGCCGTCCCATACATTTCTCTTCAATCTATGTCCTATGAAGATACAGAGAAGTTATTATTTGTGCTAAAGTAAATATTGTTAGTATTATATAATTTTATCTCTTTTATACACCTTTATACATATGTAACAATAAGATAAGTGTGATTATTTAATCAATTAATGTTACCTTCAATCACCTGAAAGACAGGATTTCCCAGTTCAGGCACAAGTCATGGGTGAACTTGCCATAGATTTAAGGAAAACTGTATTTAACGTTAGTCCTTATATTTTTGAATAAATTTGATTTGATTTGATTTTGATTTGGGTTGGTAGGTATCAAAGTTTTGTATGAGACAGTTGATATTTTTTTCGCGATTACGATGTTGTACCCATGAAGAAAGTTGTTCAGTTTGATAGTCTGTGCCACACCCTTAAATTTGACCACACCTTTCTCGTACATCCCTGCCCTGTATACTGTGCCTGTATAGTGCTTATCAATTGTGCGTGAAATGCAGATTCTTTGGGGTCTCTAAGCCCGTGCGCGCGCTGCGGTGCGGTGGAATGCGTTTCGTTAGTTCTGCCGCATTGGGCAGGGCCTACAGTAACAAAACGCATGCGTTTATCTCACCGCAGTGCGCGCTCTTCTAAGACATTCCATACTTCACAGATTATGCGTTAGAAAAAACGAACCGCAGTGCGCGCTGGCCTAACGGTGATTCTGTTTTATACCTACTGCGAAAATGGCCCATCTTTTCTCCTTTCAAAAGTTTTGTAAATCTAAAGATATAAGGTAGGTACACACGGCTACACATCAAGCTATATATTTCCAGTTTACACTGACCTCTCATTGTAAGGAAATCCTATACAATTCGAGATCAGCTTATACTGGAAATGTAATAGCTTGATCTATAGCCGTGCGTACAATTATACTAATTCATTGTTTTCTTTCTTTTCAGAAAAGGCTGCTACCGCTGCGTTGTGATGCATGAAAAACATAAAAACGTTCTACAGTATAAAGAAAGTGAGTAGATAATACTGTCCTTCAATTGAAAAACTTACAGACCTTACGAAGATGATGCTACCAGCTTGATATAAACTAAGCTATCAGACTGATGGTAGCACCACAGTCTATACATCATACAGTCGTCCGACGAAAGCCCGAACTGCTTACTTATTTCGCCAAACTTCGTAAGCAGTTCGGGCGTCGTCGGACGACTGTATGATATGTAGACTGTGGTAGCACTATCAACATTATAGTTCTACCACAGGTTCTACGTCAAAACCTAACAAACAGGCAGGAAGTCAAATTTTCTCACTTTTCCATTTCTAATAATAATATAAAATTCTCAGACCCAGTTGTCGATAATGGCAATATCACGTTGTATTGGGATCGGTCTATCATCACTGACAGGACTATTGTTGCCAATAAACCTGACATAGTGGTGATAGATCGATTAGAGCGTCGCACGATGATTGTTGATATAGCGGTACCGCATGACGAGAACCTCGTGAAAGCCGAAAAAGATAAGCAAATTAAGTATCTTAACCTGGCTCGCGAGGTTGTCGACATGTGGGATGTGGATACAGCAATCATTGTGCCGAGTCGTGACGGCCAATGGCATAATAGCCAAGAGCCTCGATCAACACCTGAGGAGGCTCTCGTTAGGCGGCTGGATCAAGGGCTTGATCTAGAAAGCGGTACTTCTGGACACGGCGCGTATCATTAGGAGGTTCCTCTCTCAGCAGCCCTGACCGCCGGTAGCTTGGACCCGGTTCCCGATACCGGTGGGCTACTATTTTTTATATTTTTAAATGTTTTTATACTTTTTATATTTCAACATTTAAAAATGTAAAAATGAAATAAAGGATATAAAATTCCAATAATATAAAATTGGCTAAAAACTACCAAAAGCCCCTACCATCTAAAATGGAAAACCTTGCCACATACATAATATATAGGTAGGTACATCAAGTTTGGATGAGTTAACGGTGTCCCCACACTATACGGGCTATCAAGGGAATATCCTGGACTCATGAACAGGTCGCCTAATTTTCTGGCGAGGCCCTCTTAATGAATTACATTACCATTTGCCTTCATTTTAGTAAGTACATTGAGTAACAGATACGCCGCCACCGATACGCGATTATTTCGGTATTAATATTGGTGACAATTTTATTTTGGAATGGCTTTTAGAGTACTTATTTATTTAATACTATACAACGTGCTTCCACAATAGCGACATTAATTAAAGACGCTAATAGGGCTAGTGGCCAGTCATCATAAGAAGATAAAGTAATTAATAAAATTAAAAAAAAATCAAACAAACTAAATATAAAAAGCAAAGGACTCATTAATGAAGCTATTGTTCTATGTCAGCTAGTAAAAGGTCTTAGACCAAGACCTTTTTTTGTTCATCGTTTGTCTATTGTTCTGACCCAGCTGTGAGTAGCTTCATGAATGAATTTTTTGCCAAAAAAAACTCCCAGAAACAAACTCGAGTGGAGTGACCTTTTTTCTCGTTCGTTTTAATTTCATCTCTGCGCTACAGGTTGCTTCATGATGATGCTATTTTAGAAAATTGTAAGTAAATAAATAATAACGTTTAATGAAATTAAAATATCTTTACAAAACGAAAACGCGGAACCGTATAACGGTGAAATTAATGTCGTAATTGCAGCGACACGTTGTATACAGGGTTATTTTTCAATGACCAGCCAAATTTTCACAGGGTGTTCTACCCATGAATATGAACAACTTTCACTATGGGACCAACTTTGAAATCACGAAAAAAAACCAGCGGTTTCCTACAAAAGTTCAATAACTACTCGATCAAAATGTATGAAACAGCTGATATTTTTTTTGCGATTTCAAAGTTGGTCCCATAGTGAAAGTTGTTCATATTCATGGGTAGAACACCCTGTGAAAATTTGGCTGGTCATTGAAACCAAATAACCCTTTAGATGTACTTACGCTTCAATTTTTTCATTGGCAAGACTTTAATGGTGTTTCCCTGCTACCATTCTAAAATGTTGGCTAGTAACTCATCATCATTCTCCTGCCCTTATCCCGATTTATTTGGGGTCGGCGCAACATGTCTTTTTCTTCCATACTTCCCTATTAGTCGTGATCTCGGTAGTCACCCCTTTCCACATCATCTTTCACACACCTTCAACCTGTTATCGTCCAAAGCTATAAAAGATACAGGATAGGTCCCAACATTCAAATAGCTGCTACATTGAATAACCATAATAGCTTGCACAATCATCTGCCCAGCCTTTTCCCAACTATGTTGGGGCCGGCTTCCAGTCTAACCAGATGCAGCTGAATACCAGTATTTTACATGGAGCGACTGCCTATCTGACCTCCATAACCCAGTCACTGAGATACGATAACTCTTTGTAAGACTTTCTGGCTTATGACGACCCGTAACGACTGTCGAAGATCTACGAATTACTACTTTCCGAAGCACGGAGGGGCTTGGTATGTAAAGACAGTCAACCATCCACGGGCCAACCGCGGCAAGCGTAGCTTAACCTGATCGATCGACTCGTGCGGCTGATAATACTTAGCCACAAGTCTCTTTTGCACAATACATTTGACATATCAATTACCTACTGGAGACCACAGTAAAATTTTAATCTTTTGCTGCATCCTGCTCCTGACAAAATCTTTTTACTATTTATCTTTTACTAGCTGCGCCCCGCGATTTCACCCGCGTAGACCGGGATAAAAAGTAGCCTATGTAATAAGCTATCAACATACCAAATTTCATCCAAATCGGTCCAGCCGTTTGAGCGTGAAGAAGTGACAAACATACAAACATACTCACAAACATTCGCCTTTAAAGTATTAGTGTGATTTTGTTATTCCAACCATGAGAAAAGTGGAAACAGAGTAATGGGCAGGGAGGCCTTTGCCCGTGTGTGAAACACCCCGAGTTTTTAATAATAACTATTTGACAATTTTGACGACATGTTTTGATGCTGAAGTAGCACCAAGCACAAGTAGGTAGATTTTTGGAGAACCTGATCACTGTAGGCCCGTTCCCTAAATGTATACTAAAGCCTTGTTTTAATTTCCAGCATTCTGCCACAGAAGAGACGCGTTACCGCACCTGTGTTCCTTGATAACGGGCGACGCGTTGTTGTACTCAATGTTCAGAGAAAACGCCGACCCGGTCGACTGCCCGCTGAAAGGGCCGTTCTCTTTTACTTATAATAGGTAAGTACGATATTCAAAAACATTCAGCCAACTAAATATATATAGCTGTAACTTTTCCTTAGAGTTTCCATACTCAATAGGTATATTTATTGGATTCCACAATGTGAACTTAGGTGGTATGAAAGAGTGGACACGCCACAATTGCGGCGATAATAGCACCCTCTTTGAGGAGTGGTCAGAGAGGCGCCACGGCATCCTCACCTTCCGCCTGACGCAGGTCCTCACCGGACACGGTTGTTTCGAGAGGTTCCTGTTTCGCATAAGGCGGGAGGAAACGCCCAGGTGTCACCATTGTGTGGATCGCCCGGAGGACACGGTGGAGCATACAGTGGAGGTCTGCCCGCCTTGGGCAGAGCACCGCCGTGTTCTCACGGAGGCGATCGGCGGCGGCGATCTCTCGCGTCCGAGCCTGGTCCAGGCCATGGTGCGGAACGAGAGTGCATGGGAGGCCGTCACCTCCTTCTGCGAAGCAGTAATGCTCGCGAAGGAGGAGGCGGAACGCGTGAGGGAGAGCAGCCTCACGCCCTCAGTCGCCGCAGGAGACGCCCTGGGCGGCGGGAATCGCGAGGCGATTTCCGGCCACCGTAGGCGCGGGCTTGCGGACGGTGAGTAGCGGGTAGCTCGCCGTCCGGTAAGGACCAGGCCTGAGTCGACGGCGCGTTGTGTTCCACGCGCGCCTCAAAGAGATGTCAGCAAAAGATGGGGTCCAATAGGGCCGACGCCGCTGGGGTCGCGGGAAATTTAAAAAAGATACCGTGGCCCTGGCATAGGCAACTGAAGGAACACGGGTGGGTTTTAGTCAGTAAAAGTCTGACACGACCTTCCGCTCCACCCAGAGCGTGCGAAGTTTTTTGATAATTTCCCATCCTCAAAAAAAAAAAAAAGGTGGTATGAAAGACATGATCATTGGGGGGACCCTGTCGGGCACAGCAAAGTAGGATAGAGGAAGAGGACTTTAACCTGGGTTTTTACCTGGTACATAGTTTCAGCCCGTGTGATGTGCCCCGCAGATTACCTAATGTTTCTTTCTGTCTTTCATGTCCTTGTGCTGGTAAGCGCGTTTATAGAATTTAGGCGTCTAACTGCTTTTGTTGCATATAACCATTCATTTCAAATGTCATTTAGCGATTACGACACACCACGTCAACGTCGTTGACGTGACGTCAATTGACCACAATTTGTAATCGCTTGCTTCCATTAAACCCCAAAAGCTTACATAATTCTTCCGTTTCTATAATACATGCCAACATTGACACCACCAACGACAGTTGAACTGACCAGCAATTAAGACATGACACGTGTCAGTCGGTGGGTGGTGACCGACGTACAACGACGGCTCTTAATGACGTGTAATTAAAAATCGCTGGTAATGCATTACCGATCGAGCGTCACTCAAAGTCGTCTGTAATTTGAATGGCAATGCATGATTTGCGATGAAATCTCGCTAGAAATATGGATTTTCGAAATGCGTTAAACAATTTAAGCACAATCGATATCACATCAACAGATATGTACGTATGGTTGGCGCTTGCCTATATATTGTATGCATTATTATAATCCTCCTAAGTTATAATGACCTCTTGTTGCAAGTGTATTATTTAATTTCTAATAACAGTATTAATAACACTAATTAATCCATTAATAACATCAAATTAGACCATGAAGTCGTGTGACAGGGAACTCGAATGTTGTTGGAAGTTTGCTCCAGATTTGCCCAAATTTGACGACACTAAAACACCACTTAATTCAAATTCTAACAATTTCCAGGGGTCATGGTGACTGCAAGAGTCCGGTGTCTTCAATCGAGAGCTGTACGGAGGATTCGAGACTTCTCCTCAACTACCAGGCGTGTCCTGATGTTTATGGCTCTGAAAGCACGGGTAAGTTTCTATGATTCTAGATGAAGTTCGGTGCTAATGTATCCGATAGAACGAGTCGTGCAGTGCGCTGAATAGCTGGATTGCAGTGTGCAATTTCAACAAGACACCTCAAATCCTATTTGTGCGATCAGTCACACAGCTTTCACCCCTCTAATCCGGCTCGAAGGACCGGTCGAAACTAAAAAAGTATCATAATGACAGATGCACGACATTAAACTGTGAATCATTATCGTTTATTGCAGTTTATAATTATGTAAGTATGTTGCGGGATTCATTGCAATTGATCATTTCACTGCCGTCACTTAAACGAAATAGAAAAAAACCGGTCAAGAGCGAGTCGGACTCGCGCACCGAGGGTTCCGTTCCGATTTCTGAAAAAGTGTGTTATTTAGAGACATCGTTTTATTTTTCCTCTAATCTTTACATAAACTTCTATCACATAATTTCAGATTTTTCTGTTTGCAAACTTCGGAGAAAAGTGGGGGGACGGTATTTTTTTTACATTTTTCATTAAAAGTTGAAAACTATGCGGCCTAAAAAAAATAAAAAATGTTTGAGAATGTGCAAACAGCGTTCTTTCATATGATATCCCACATGCTCTAGTATCCCCACTTTAGATTTTCAAGACCCCCTTTCAATCCCTGTTGCATAAAAAATATAAATATTTTTATTTCTTTCTTATTTGCAAAATAGTTGGATAAACGTCATCTAAAACTGTTCCAAGTTTCAAGTTGATAGCATTAGTAGTTCTTGAGATATCCAGCTGTGACAGACAGACATACTGAGTCACACCATAAGGGTTCCTTTTATACCATTTTGGTACGGAACCCTAAAAAGCTCACAATATAAAATTAAATAAATCATCTCCCAATTAATTTCACACTGTAAGTTGTAAGTAAAACTGGCAAAACAATGAACATCTTTTGCTATCCTTAACAAATTGGTGAAGCTAAAACAATTTGTATATTTGAGACGTTCAAGCTCGTCTCGTTAGACATCGGTTACAAATGGATCGGGCAGAGTTCCAGCATAGGTGTCAGGCATTGTTTAGTTTTAGTCGCGGACAGTTCGAAATAAACGCGGTGTTAAGAGCCAGACTTTTGAAAATTAGGTATTTTAAGAAGGTACTGCTGTCGCTCTGCGAGCGCTCCGCCCTCGAATTCGTGCGATAAGGACAACTGCAGATTCGACTAAATAGCCTGTGTAAAAAGTCACATTTCGAGGTTTGGCTCTCGCCTATTTCCTCCTCCAATATTGGACCAATTTAAAAGATATTTCATAAACTGTATAATAAAAAGGATATATACTATGCCTCTATGTTTTTCTATTTTCGTTAATAGTTGTCAAATTGGTACACTAGGCGTCTGTTGACAGCGGTCTGAATAGGTAATTTTGAGCATTTTTGGAGGGTTCTAGTTCCTATAAAAATAATATATCATCAAAAAGGAAAACATAGGGGCATACAAGTAACTGATATTTATATTTCTGTAAAAAATCATTGCTTTATGGTCATTAACCAGAAAGAAAACAGGCGAGAGCGTTTGTATCTTTTTGTATGGACAAAAGAGCACCCACATTTCCTCTTAAGGACATATTGGTGACTCATACCTTACTAATTTTGTTTTAAGACAATCGTCTGCGTGTTTGTAGAGTTTCAATAAATTAACGAAACTGTCGTATAGGTATCTGATGAAGTTAGGCAGTCGATAGACGTACCTATTGATCTTGGACAACTCTCGAATTTCTAGTACTTAGACCAAATTAAGTTGGATGAAAAGTTCAAGACTCTTCGACTCGCAATGTTTGTGGCCATTAAGCCATTGAAGTATATCGAAGGGCAACTAAAAGAAACCTTTTGTAATTTTTCAAGGCTGCTTAAGTACAAATTCAGCTTGAAGGATCTTGTCGTGTGGCATGACAATACTTCTTAAACAGGGATTGTCCTATTTCACAATAAAAAAAACCGGTCAAGATGGTTCCGTTCCGATTTCTGAAAAAGTGTGCTATTTAGAGACATCGTTTTATTTTTCCTGTAATCTTTACATAAAATTCTATCACATAGAATAATTTCAGATTTTTCTCTATGCAAACTTCGGGGATAAGGGGGGCGGGGGGACAGTATTTTTTTTTACATTTTTCATCAAAAGTCGAAAACTATGTGGCCTAAAAAATAGAAATTAATTTTTTTGAGAATGTGCAAACAGCGCTCTTTCATATGATCCCTCACATGCCCTAGTAGCCCCACTTCGAATTTTTAAGACGCCCTTTCAGTCCCTGTTGCAAAACAAAACATATATTTTTATTTCTTTCTTATATGCAAAATACTTGGGCAAACGTCATCTAAAACTGTTCCAAATTTCAAGTTGATAGCATTAGTAGTTCTTGAGATATCCAGCTGTGACAGACGGACAGACAGACAGACGTCTGAGTCGCATCGGGTTCCTTTTTACCATTTTGGTACGGAACCCTAACAAATGAAATTAAACTCGCAAATAATAAACATAATTGCAACAAAAAGGAGGAAAACACAAACTTCAAAAGCGTAGTAAAAAAGAAAAGAAAACAACTGACAACAAAAAAGCATTTCTACTCAAAAAGGAACATTTCAGAGCAATTCCCATAGTAGGTACTTCCCCTTTACGCCGCCGGCGGTATCTATATAAAACTTTATTTGTGCAGTCGTCTGTCACAATTGTCTACGTCAACGGCGAAACGTGCGTCTATTCTTGGATGTAGATTTCGAACAAGAAGTTAACAGACTATGAGTACTCTTACTGGGCTTGCCAGTTCGTCATTCGGATATACCTTGTTGTGTTGTTAATTAGATGTTTTTTCGAGGAAAAATATCTGAATGTTTCAAGTAGTATTTTTGGTATTATCTCTAATAGTATATCTAATCAGATGGTATTTTTGGATAGATGAAATCGAGGAGGCAAATGAAGTCTCTAGATTAGGGCCTAAATTCATAACATAAGTGCACAACGTAAAGCATAGAAAGAAATGAAAGACCTATACACGTGAAAGTGACGCATACATAAAATAACATAGCATATTATGTTATAAGTTTATAAGGTTCTCTTACCGAGACTTCTCTTCTAGACAATGACATAATTATATGTTCTAGTTTCCAAATCTACTTTTTTCGTAATCCATGTTTTAATGCCTCCCATTCCTCCCAATCATTAATTTCTGTAGTCCTGTAGGTATTCTTTACCTTCTATCGCATTGGCTAAAACAATATTAATAGATACGTAGTAAACCCTAAATTCTCCTCATTTCAGTGGAAGAGCTAGAATGTCTAGCGACGTGGAAGGAAGGCAGCCTCCGCTTCTTGGTGGGCAAGCTTCACCACAACCACGCCACCAGCAATGAGGACCGGTACCGGTGTTTCGTCTACGAGAAGACGAATGGTAACTACAAACATATTTACGTTGTTTATTGGGAAAATTCTATAATAATATTCATATTTTTTTACAAATTTGGAATACCAGTAATTTTTTCTAACTCGCGCATTTTGCTGGTAAACGGTAGTCTTCTTGCAAATATTAATTCACTATCGAGTTGTAAAATATATTGCATTGGAAAATAAAGTTCAGTTTCCGCAACACGGTATACGTTTTAACCTACCAACTTTTTTTACAAAAAAATTTCAGTGTCAGAAATCAAAGCAGTAGATACTTCATGTTCTGTAAATCTCTTATCAATGATTACTACTGCTCAGATTTCTCTAAGCAACCCACTAACGGAATCAAAAAGATCTCCAATCTTTTTCCTTCCAACAGTGGTCCTCAAAAGTCTTTTCCTCTCCAATTTTAGACTTACTTCTCAACACGCGTGTTACAGCAACCGGCGCAGTGAAGGAGCAGGTGGTCCCTCCAGGCGGCATTGAGTACAGGGTCGCGCAGTCAGGAGATGCCACCTGCAACGGACTGTTCAGTGCCACGGAGGGATCCAGAACCATGGCTCTTAAACGTGGTGAGATTTTTTTTTTTTATTTGACTTTATCTTTGACCTTTTCACCTTGATAGCTCGTCTTTAAAGGGAAAATACTCATACAAACTGTCGCTCGGTTTTGCTCAAACATGGAGTAAGTAATAATAAATAACACAGTTCGCAAATCCTATTACCTGCAGTCTTATTTGAAGTCACTAGAAGAATACTAGCGCCACTAGAGACTGTACAAACTCGAAGCACGAGTGCTACGTTGTTGATGTGGCTTCGAAGGCCCATGACCCTGATGACTGAATTAAATGATCGGTATTTCAACCTTAAGTGAATTAAAGCGAAAACAGAACACAACATCTGTCAAGATATATAATGTATTAGCCATTACTGTCCCACTGCTGGGCAAAGGCCTCCCTACTCTCTTTCTACCTCTGTCCAGAGCTGACAAGGACCAATCTATATTAAAGAAGTCCAGCTCATCCCGCCATCTCCATCTGGACTTGCCGCGATGTCGTTGGTCATTAAGCGGTACCATAGAGTAAAGTAATATATCGGCTAAGCGGGACCCAATGGGTCGTAAGTTTGGCCCATTGATCGTCATAATTATATGGGTCAGATAATAATAATCCTCTTTCAATTTCTTCCAGTATCAGTCCGCTTCAACTGCCAGTTTCCCTCATGGATGACGTTCTCCCACACGTGGCACACGCTGGACTTCACCAGCAACTACACGTTCTACCAGCGGAACGCGACCCTGAGGATAACGAACCAGACGGGGGCGGACATCAAGGTGTACTGCGTCAATGTGAAGGCCAGCTCGCCGAGCGGGAACTCGGTGGCGTTGGTTGCACACTGGCAGCATCATTGGTGAGTTCATAATTAACTATGCTACCAGCTATGGGCTGCTATATAATGTGAAGAAGACCTAACTCATGGTCTTTGAGGCTGTTGGCAAGAAATGTCCAGTAAATGTGCCAGTTAAATATTTGGAACATTTAATTGCTGACAACCCTAAAGATGATGCTGATATTGAACGGGAAACGAACATGTTGGCCCGTAGGTTCGCTCGATTACGTCAAACACACTCTATTTAAAACATACTGCACATCTCTGTACTTGAGCGCTCTTTGGATCAGCTGTACCAAACGTGCCGTCAGTGCACTGCGCGTCAAATATAATAACGCCTTCACAGCTGATGTGGCTGCCACGTTACAGCAGCAGTGGTATAAGTATGGGTAAGTCGGGTTTATAGGTTGTTGTTTTTAGGGACAATTCCAGGTTCTCATCATGACTGAGAGAGAGAAAGAAATTGATCTTTCCTAAATTCTCGTCAAGATTGAACCTAATCAAACTAGTCATTTCCAGTAAGCTAAGCTAAGCTGTTAGGCATCGTAAGGTACCATTTTTGTGGGTTTTTAATAATTGTCTTCGTACCTATTCCAGTGTGTCACGCTACGTGTGCGTGGTGCTGTACAGACGGGACACGTACATCGCGGAGCTGCAGCGCGGCACCCCTACGTCGCGGCCCGACGACGCGTGCTCTCCGCACCACTTCAATGCAGTCACTGCGCCTTATGTTACTTTAGTAGGTGAGTATCGCAACCCTTCATGTTACTGCCAAATCTATATAATACCTACCCCGTTGACATTCAGCCATTACCATTGCCATTCGTGTTGCCGGAAATATTTCCCTTAATATTGCTGTGGCAACGTCAAGGGAAATGAGTGTTTACATTGCCGCGTCACATGTCTTTCCAACAATGGAGAACGTAGAAATTCGATAGCAAGTGAGCGAGAGAGCAATACTTACATAAACAGTCATTCGCGATCGCGTTGCCAGCCCTTTGATGTATGCCAAAAAACCGCCAATTTGGGGATCGCCTACGCACCTGATCTTTCTGAAGAACATCACCAATAAGGTCACTATATGCCTTCCTAGAGCGAATGCTCGATTTTCCAATAATTTTTCAATGGAAACGGTGTTTGCCCATGCGCTATGGACTGAGAGGTTAACCGAATTTTGGTCCTGGTATTAACCAATTACTATTTCTCTTTTCCAGCAAGCAATCCCGAATCAAAAGAGTGTCCATACTCTGGAAAATATGAAATACAAAATCGCCGCAGAAGAGACATAAGATCTAGCGAAGACCATAGTAGTAAGAGAGAGAAGGCAATGCTTGAACATAATCGTAGGGTTAACGGGAGTAGGTTGTTCAATTTTAGCGTAAGCAACATGTCCAGTGCTCCCATGTTGAGGAGTAGAAGGGAGTCGGACGGAGAAGTCTCGTGTGTGGTCAACAGCTACAATAGACTGGAGGTGGGGTGCAACTCTGTGAAGAATATGGAGTTCTATTCTACGTGTGAGAATAGAGAAGTGATGACAGGTGAGAATTATTGCTTTAATTTATAATGCTGACCCGACAGACGTTGTCCTGCCCCAATTTCAATAATTCAAAATTCCCATATAAAATCCATTTCGACTCGCTCTTGACAAGTTTTTCAAAAGGTACACCTGACGTACAGCACGTGACTTCATCATCATCATTTCAGCCCGGAGTCACCCACTACTGGGTATAGGCCTCCCCTTTTTTCCGCCATACCGTCCCTCATCCAGGTGTTTTCAACGTCTGACGATATCATCAACCCAACGCGCTTTTGGACGGTCCTGGTTTCTTTGGTCTAACCTTAGCCACCTAGCTTTCGGTCAAAGCTTTACTCCATCGGCCATCTCCGCGTGTAACTAGATGTCCCGCCCAACTCCACATGAGGCGCATCGCCCTGTCACCGACGTCGTAGACTTTCGACCGACGCGACGACGACGGGTTTCGGTATTGCGCACTCGATCTAGTAGGGTTAAAAAACTGGTCACCAGTACACACATAGAGGCATGAGGAACAGGGTGCAAAGTTCACTCATCCTCCATAGAAAAGTGAGGATCCTTCGACCAGACGGCTGTTGTGTCTGGTGGGAAACTGCCCGACGGTTAATGCCGGGAGTTCGGGACGTTGTATATATATGCTAGTCGCGCGGTAAACTCTGATTGCGCGATGCAAGATTTTGCGTGACGTCAGTGCGATGCGTAGTTCGCATGTGGCTATGTAGATCCGCTACATCGCCAAGCATGGCTCGCTCCATGGCCCTTTGTGCTACTCGTATAGGTACAGTGGACAGTCTCCTTTGTGAGCGTCCAAGTCTGGGCACCGTAGGTCTTTGTTGGCAGTTGGCACTGGGTCATCTTTTTGGATCGAAAACTATGTTCTAGTTACTAAAGCCGCTCACCCAAGCTGTATTCTCCTGGAAATCTCATTCTTGTCAAAAGATAGTCACACATGTCCCAAAGAAACGTAATGATCAACCATCTCCAGACGCTCATTTCCAATCATAACATGGGACTTAACGACGACTCAAAAATTGAGTTGCTTTAGAGAATTCGACCGCTAAACCCACGGATATCGAGGGGTATGGCATGGAGGCGTGGCACATGTCGCCTCCACGCGGTCACAACTGACCATAATAATCGTAAAAGAAGTCCTGAGTTATAAGCTGAGCCTGTAACTGTGTGTACATTGTGCAATAAATAAATAATAATTACGCGCGATGGCGTTTAGCCCTTTTGAGCATGTGTGCAATAAGTGTGCGTCGAAAAACTCATCATGTGTGCCGTATCTATTTCTTTTTTTTTTGTGTGAGGTGGCGACACTTGAACTTGAACAACAATAGAGTGAAGGCATATCTCCGGATATCTATGGCTAAACCAACGGCTTAATTCTAAGCTCTAACAATATAACTCTTACACTTTCTCAGCGTACACATGCCACGGCGGCTGGTACGAGAACGGCGCGTCGTTCGTGGTGACGACGCCCGTGACGCGCGACAGCACGGCGGCGCGCCGCTACTGCTTCGTGTCGCGAGACAGCGCGCGCGGCGCTCTCGCCCTCGCGCGCTCCGCGACCAACTGCGACCGAAACGATCTCACGCCTGATCTCGTGTTTGACGCCACCGCTACTGGTAAGTGTGAAAAATGCACGGTTGTAGGACGCGGCGTCGCTCGCTATGTGATACGATGCGCGATTGCTCGCTGTGTAAGTATCGCGCGTGTGTTCGCTGCACTTTATCGCGCGATTGCTCGCTCTGTATCTGCCTAGCCTTTTTCCAACTATGTTGGGGTCGGCTTCCAGACTAATCGGATGCAGCTGAATACCAGTATTTTACATGGAGCGACTGACCTCCACAACCCAGTAACTGGGTAATACGATACCTGTTGGTAAGACTGGTTGTCAGACTTTCCGGTTTTTGACGGTCATCTGTGAATGACAGCCGGGACCAATGACACTTTACAGAACAACAAATAATGAATTTTTTTTTAAAAGACGATAGTTTGTAAATGGTCTGGAATTTGCAACGAAGTGAATCGTAAATAGAAATATCCCGACCAGTAAAATTGTTTGTAAGCACTTTAAAGCCCGACTTACACGGTGCGATTTAATTTCTTGTGGCGTTCCTACCACAAGTTGAAGCAACATTAAAAGATAAAAGTTGCACCATTTAAACAGTGTTTAGACGGTGCATTTCATTAGTTGCTTCAATTTTATTGTATGCCAAAGGCAACAAAATTGCATCGTGTAATGGGGCTTTACTGTGCACTTTTTATTGAACTGCACAGTCCAACCGTCAAAAGAATGCGTTCCTGAAACCTGTCAGTTGGACAATATTTCTAGTAATATTATGGATCAAATTGAGTGCGGCGTTACTTCAATAGATTACTATTATACAGGCTGTTTCTTTTAAGGTGTCAAGCCAGTGCGAGCTGATAGTAGAGTACCATACCTATCGATTTAACACCCATATATGTTGTACGATTTTTTGTAGTTTTCTAGTTGTTTTGGATCCCTCATTTCATATCAATGGTAGTGGTTAAGGATAGTAATAGGTATTTTATGTTTTTATTATCAACTGAGCTCTGCTTAAACTTAGAGGAATAGTAAATAATTATCAGGATTGAGAAAAATATGCAAAGATAAAAAAAAAGATAAATTATGAAAAATGATAAAATATGATGATAAATTATAAAATATGTAAATCACAAGATTTCAGATACACCACTTTCAACGACCGATTTCAGCAAATAATGCCCTATTTAGTACATTCTTGTTCATAGTTGAACCAAAAAAAAGATATAATTTTTTAAAGCCATCATCTCGTTAAATCAGGAAAAATATCGAAAAAAAATTATAACTCAAAAACTACAAAAAATCGTAGAACATACATGGGGGTTAAATCGATAGGTATGGTACTCTGCTATCAGCTCGCACTGGCTTGACACCTTAAAAGAAACACTCTCTATACAACGTGTAACGTTAAATGCGCAAAACCTCTTAAGGGGTCATTGTACTCATCATTATGAACAACTTTTACTATGTGAACAAACATGAAATCGTGAAAAAAAAATCTGCTGTTCAGTACATTTTGAAAAAAAACAATTTATCTCTTTCGTACGATTCTCGCTGTTGTTGCTCATAACGCGCTCAAGGTCAAAGTGGGGTAGCTTGATGTGCTGGCGACTGTACCTACTGAACAGCTGATTGTTTTTTCGCGATTTCAGGTTTGGTCCCATAGTAAAAGTTGTTCATAATGATGAGTACAATGACCCCTTAAGAGGTTTTGCGCATTTAACGTTACACGTTGTATACTGAGTTACTTGATTTTGGCAACGCGCTAAAAGATCCTTACACGACTATCTATCTGCCTAGCCTTTTCCCAACTATGTTGGGGTCGGCTTCCAGTCTAACCGGATGCAGCTGAATAGGTACCAGTATTTTACGTGGAGCGACTGCCTGTCTGACCTCCACAACCCAGATACTGGGTAATACGATACCCCTTGGTAAGACTGGTTGTCAGACTTTCGGGCTTCTGACGACCCGTAACGACTGTCAAAGATCCACGAATAACAGCCGGGACCAACGGCTTAACGTGCTTTCCGAGGCACGGAGGAATCTCGGTATGTAAAGATGGTCACCCATCCACTAACCAACCCCGGCAAGCGTAGCTTAACCTGACGGATCGACCCGTGCGGCTGTTATTACTTAGCCACGAGCTCCTTACACGACTCTTGTTTATTTATTGTAGGTAAGTATTTCTACAAATTAACGGGTTGCCAGATCACCTTTAACAATTTCATTTGTTTGCTTCGCAGGTGAATGTCAAGATCAGACGAGCCACCAACCAGCGCTGAGAATAACCCTAACCTTTGTAATATGTCTCCCAGTCATACACTACATAATCCCGAGATGATTCCTAATAAACTAATACATACAAATTAAGTCATTTCGGCCCCTCACCCTTGTAATTATAAATACAACAAATAGACAGGCTTAGAAACTATATAGAAAACAAACTTTTAGTTATTACTTAACACTTTATAAACGTATAACAAGCTATTTTTCCAGTTATTTTTGTTATTAATTAATATTGTAAATCGTTTAAAACCGATAAGTATAATTTTATCGTAATAACATAGATAGACTCAATCGCCTAAAACGTAATATTGCCACATATTAAAATAGCTAAAATAACGTTAGCCGTTATTTTTAACTGTTATTTCATTATATTTAAATGTACAATTTTAGATAATAAATTGACATGATAGATGTCGTCTTGATTGCACAAAATATGCACATATTTCTTGAATTTATTCTACGTTTATGATCGTTGCCTCCAAGTACCTACACTTATTTTTGATAAATTAGGTAATTTAAGAAAGTTTTTCTATCCCCACCCGCAAAATAATACCGGTTAGCAACTAGCTACCGATGTCATACTTGCGTTATTTAAAGTTTAAAATAAGTTAAATTCGTTTATGTTATTTTATCATTCTAGCTACATAACGTTCCTATAGGGAGTGCTGTAAAATAATATATTCTTCAATCCGTTAATTTCTTAACTCCAGAAATACTTTTAGCTAATACCGTATTTACTCCTACAACATCTACAGTAAATTGATTTTAAAGTTAAATAATACGCTAGATTAGTATGAACATACTTGGAGGCACATCAGTTTGGGTGTCTTGTGTATAGAACTTCTATAATAATAGTAAAATGTTATCCTTGGGCGAAAAGTATAGGTAATTCCAAGATTATGAGTATTTTTCTGTAGCGGCTTACGCCCAATTTCCCGAACAAAAATCAAAACAAATATTAGCTAACAAATTGCCTAGTGCGCGTTAACTGCTGTGATTGGTTGACTGAATTATCAATAGCCAATCGGATCACTTGACTTGCGTTTAATTTTTACACGTCAACAATTTTCGTTCCAAAAACCGGTTTTTGGAACAAAATTTTACTGCTGAGTTGTATAATACCTACGCGCCACGAAAGATGAGACTTGACGAGCGCCGTACAGCACCTCACGCGCCTCATACCGCTAAAGAGACCTAAATAAAAATAAATCGTCTACTGCTCAAGTCAGCAACGTGGTGTGTCATGTCTCATTTTTAATGGCACGTATTGTTTAACTAAATTTAAAAGTTGTTTATCCGTTTCTTCAGTAATACTAATACCATGTTTCTGTTTCTATACAACGTGTAACGTTAAATGCGCAAAACCTCTTAAGGGGTCATTGTACTCATCATTATGAACAACTTTTACTATGGGACCAAACTTGAAATCGCGAAAAAAAAATCAGCTGTTCAGTAGGTACATTTATGTTCGCATTTTTCGTCAAAATGTACTGAACAGCAGATTTTTTTTTCGCGATTTCAGGTTTGGTCCCATAGTAAAAGTTGTTCATAATGATGAATACAATGACCCCTTAAGAGGTTTTGCGCATTTAACGTTACACGTTGTATAGGCACCTACCTATTTCTTATCCACATTAGGTGTGATAGTTTTCAATATTATATGCTGTCTTCCAGCAGTAAATTGGAAAATTATCCTACAACATTGTTAGTTATTAATATAATTTTATTTCTTGTCCCTTAGAAATAAACTAATTAGACTTCAACTTGTCCAAGGATAACATAAAATATTAGTTGACGAAATATCGATAGCCTTAATTGACAAATTGTACTAACTACAAAATTTTCAATTTTCACTTTTTCGTGCCAAATACACTAAAATGTTATGCTCTTGGAACGGTGTCACCGTTCGTTCCGGGTCTTACTTTTTTATTTTTTGTAATTTTGTGTGTGGACCCAGCCCTTGCGTTCGTTACAAAATTCGTAATCTAGCCTAGTCTATCCACTTTAGGAAACAGTCACTAGTTGACTATCCGTTCATAGAAATATTTTGTGTACAAGCCGTGTATAAGTGGCTAGGCGCCTCCTCGCGCCCCGACAACCCAACCAAGTCTCAAGGACAACCCTAATGACGTCACGCGGGGGAGCCGGGCAATACAATATTGAGATATATGACGGGTTTAAAGGACTAGTCTTATGAATATATGCATAGTTGTTTTATTAATTATTTTACTTTTCGTTCACTTAAAAAAAAAACTTTGAAACTATCTCCACAAAATTGACAATTCTGTAGTTAGTGCAATTGTGAGCTAAGGCATCGATATGGTTGATAGATTTGATGAGAATGGTTGTGAAATAATTCTTGTTGCGACAATTTTATAAATGATGAAGAAACTTCCTCCGCCTTATTTCTTATTCCCTTCAATCTAATTTTACTTCGTTTGTTGTTGTTGAGGCTTAACAGATCTTCTGTGTTCTTCAAAATATGGCATGTGCTTTTAGCACTTTCTTGTAGGTAATTCAAGACGCATTTATTTGGCATTTAATTTATTTTATCTATAATGCTTAAATACGTACCTACTTTGAGGCTGAAAATTACTGTAAGCTGTAATTTGCTGACCCACCCACGACCTAGCTTTATTTTGCAAACTCATTTAACTTTATCCCCCCTACGAAGGTAAAAACGCATAGATTTACCCGTTATTTATTTGAAAAAACCAAATAGTCGATTTCTAACATTATACATAATTAAATCATAATACAAATTAGTACGTTCCCTACAAATATGAAGCTTCGAATTATGTACAAAATCATTGTAAAATGTTACTGAGTAGCTAGAATAATTTTACGATAGTTATTACGTTATTTTAATTTAAACGGATCGTTTCTTACCTTACGTTTTGTATATTTTGATTTATGTAAATTAGAATGTAATCATAAGTTTCTTAGATACATACATAATATAATAAGCACAATTTTTGGAAGGCCCCATTTTGTTAGCGTTAGCATACTTTATTTTATTAAATCTACGTTTAACGATTGTTTTATTAATAGCAGTTTTTTTACCGTTTACAAAATTGCCTTACATGTTCTATAAACTCGTTTAACGCTTTCGCCGGCGCTTGACGCCTATAGACGTCATAACAATAAAACTTCTATTGCTTACTGAAAATAATGGTTTGGGCCACTGTATATTTCAATATTTGCTTACCAAACGCACAATAACAGCACTTCTGAAAAAAATATGGTTCATACATTTTCTACAGAACCTTCCGACTTTATTTCTATTCTTAAATTGTTTGCTCCCAAAAACGAATAAATTAACGCCTGATCAATCTCAACTTAGCAGGAACGTGTCTTACCTACTCTAACTTTTTATATAGTAATTATTAATGTGACATAATATTTACTACCTTCCTTATTAATATCGTATCTTTATTAAATCAGAAGTGTTGTATACCTTCCAAATATCAATGCTCAAACTTATCTAGACTAGCAAATTATTTTCTAAATGGATGGGGTCTAAATGATTGTTACAATGCACCATAAAATGGTTGCTTCACTAACTTTGTACTATTGTAGGTATTTGTTACAACATTTTCACGAGAAAGCAATGTTTTCTCAAATCAAGCAATACTACTATAGGTAAGATTAGATAAGACTAAATTTAGATAATTAAAAAACGAATACTCATTTTGAGATCAATGTAAAATTTAATTAAGTTATTAGATAATAAAATCGCAACAGCAATAATATATTTGTATTTATAGCTATTGAGCGTTAAATTTTTAATAGTTAGTAGACAGTTGTGGATAATGGAGCTAGCGTTGTTGTTTTATAATGTGACAGAGAGATTATTTCTTTGTGGAAGCTAACTCGAAGCGAAATCAGTATAAACTAAATTAAATAAGGAAAAGGGCTTTAAACTGATTTTCTTCGAGGTGATCATCGTTATGTTTCCATTGTGTGATATAGGTACATTGAAATTAATTAAGTATATAGTCGTCAGCATGGATTAAAATAAACAGCGAAATTGATTTTTAGTCGTTTTATTTTCCTAGTTTAACTAATGAACCTTTTCTTTAGGCTGCAAAGACGGCAGTTAATTGATATTTTATTCCTGAATGATAGCTGCCATAATAAAAATTCAACTAAAGAACCCATTAATACGCTACCCAGCTCGCGCCGCGTATTGGCGTCGCCGTAGGTAGAGCTATTCGTTCTGATACAGTTAGAGCGAGCGCGCACTGCGGTGCGTTTCCGGTAGTTCTGCCGCACTGGGCGGGGCCTACAGTAACAAAACGCATGACCGCAGTGCGCGCACTTCAAAGACATTCCATACTTCACAGATTATGCGGCAGAAAAACGCACCGCAATGCGCGCTCGCCCTTAGCCGCAGTGAAACTAATGTTATGTTGAAAAAATTGACATTTACAGTGCTTTGTCGTAGCAGTAAAAGTGATTTTTGTAGTGCATGTGTTACCACTTATGTGCAGTTGATTGTACCATTCCATTAATGCTATACGCCTTGCACGCCCTCTGTCCAATTTACACATTCCAGTGGGTTAAAAAACAAATGATATCTTCAGAGTTGCAGCCACAAACCGTATTTACCGTTGCGACCGATAGATGGCGATAATATACAGCTTAGTCTGGTATTATATGGCTAGTGCAGACAGTGCAGAGGCAATCTGGGGTAGAAAAGGGTGGAGCTGGATTCACAGAGTACATTATACTATACTGGATTGTACCACACAACAGTGCTAGGAGACCGTGCAGTTCTATCGATTTCTTTTGACTTGTGCACCAATTGACCCTATCTTTAACAGATCGCTAATATGAAAATGCGCTGGATACCTGTTTTTTTTTACTAAATGGCAGCAACACAAATGTTCCCCTGAACGCATAGTAACGTTAAAATATCTGTCTTGAATATTCTTGAACAACTGTTCAATTTTTAAAGTTAAAACTTCTTTAGGCGCCATGAGCGATTGCTGGCAGGGGGAAATGTTACAGGTTTGCGTCACCAACATGCGTCACCAATATGCGACATGATGTCCATAGTTTTAAGTTTTCACTTCTGTCGGCAGTCCCATGCCTATGTGTTTTATTTGTTAAATGTAGCACAAGCACAACCTAAACAGGATATAAATTCCATAAATTAAAACAAATTATTATAATATTTTCTAGTTTCGAATTTCGTTTATTAAGTGAAGATAAAAGAAACGATTAATTTAACGGTTTTTATAGCGTTAAACTTACGATAACCAATATAACTGCTATATCGTTAACTAAGAACGCGACCATAACACACATCTACCAACATAACAAACCCAACGCCCGAATCAAAGCTGTCAACATTCTGATAAGTCATGTCATGTGTTGGTGTTGCTTGGCTTGCTTGCTTTCAGCTTTCTTTACTTTGCTTGTACGCGCGTCGTCAGTCAATTGAACTGTTTATGTGTAGAAACATCTATCGCATAACACACAAATCGTAACAACAAACTCAATTGTTAATAAAAAACCGAAACAAACCCTGTACAGTGCCAATAACAAGAGGATATTTGGGAAATATGTGAAAGTGACAGTAGCAAAATCGACATAGTTTTTGTGTGATTATAATGTTATTTCGCATATTTTCGAGTACCGTCAGTTAGTGTATCGGCGTTTATAAAGATGTTGCGCGTGAGGCATAGTTCTTGTGTAGTGGAGGACACTTGATCGGGAACACTATGTTCGAAGCGGGATAAGCGTACTCGATTATAGCACGATCAGCTATAATGCAACACGATTGTACGCAGGAGGGTGGAAGGAGCAGGTACGAGCGGCGGAAGCCAAGCAAGGTGCTGAAGATAGCGGAGAGTTTCACGAACTTGGACGAGACGGCGAAGTTGGGCCGTTACGTGCGTGGTCCACACTCGAAGTTGGGTCGAAGGTACCGAGATGGGGAGAACGGGAGCCGGACTAAACGTGCGGTGTGTTGTGATGATGATTGTGATAAGGAGTCTGGTGTGAGTGAGGATTGTGAGAGACTGGGTGACCGCCGGGTGACAGGGTCGTCATGCACGGCCCTCAGGACTGCTGTGGCAGCGCTGTACCCCTTCGACGACTTCACACTGGAGAAGATTGGGACGGGATTCTTCTCAGAAGTTTTCAAAGTAAGTGCTGTTTTAATAATTGCTGTAGTTTTATAAGTGTTGTTGATTTTTATTGTTTTGGTGGTTATTTTGTGTAAGAATAGTATAATTTTTAACTACAATGTTAGACACACTTAATTTTCTACTGGGTAGGCATCAGAAAACTGAGCTAAATGTGTAATTCAAAGATTACTACTTCTGTAGGTAGAAGAAAAAGACATTAAAAAACTTACTAAAACAAGTTATTGATAACTAGCTTTTGCCCGCGGCTTCGCCCGCGTTTATTATACATATAAACCTTCCTCTTGAATCACTCTTATCTATTAAAGAAAACCACATAAAAATCCGTTGCATAGTTTTAAAGATCTAAGCATACATAGGGACAGCGGGAAGCGACTTTGTTTTATAATATGTAGTGATAGTGATAAATAATGTAATATATTACTAGCATTTATAAATAAGTAAGTTAACTTATTCCTCTGATTAATTGTTTTAATGCATGTGGTGTTTGCCTACAAGTAACGGATGCACTGTTATTTTACTTTTAAAAATGTAGAATGTGTTTCTATGTGTAATCAATTGTTTGTGATCTACCTACTATCAACTGTAGGTAAATGATTATAAATCTTGTTATCAATAACTTGTTTGATCCTGATTATATAATATTTAATCACAATAAAATAAAAATTGCCAAAACATGTCAAATAAAAAAAAAAAATTTCTAAAACTACTATGAGTATGAGTGTATGAGTAGGTATCTTGTTTATTAAACAACAAAAAAGCTAAAACTCAACCAGCTGTTACTATGAATAAATTAGAAGACTAGATACTTTCAACAATCTCTAAAGAACTACCTACTGTTAATCAGAGTAAATAGTCTACGGAAAAATGTCTATCAACTTCATATTTAGTATACATATAAACTCACGCCTACGTCCCGCATGGTGGTATGCAGAAACTACAGAATGCCACCTGCTTCGATCCTTAATATTCCTTTTGCTTTGTTCATATAATAGTGCCATTAATTATTATTAACCTTTTGACCAATCGGCATCAGCTCGGATTCTTATCCACAAGAAAATACATTTATTGCATGTGTTTTCTTTTCAGTCCAAATAAATTACAATGTTCAGTTGTACCTATTCCATTGAAATTTTAAAAATGACACTATTCATAAATAGGTATATTGAATGAATAATTTCCTCTAATAGACAGATTTCTGTGAATGAATAATATAATTTAATAATAAAGTTTTAAACAAATGATGTAATTAACTTATTTTGAACATACATTCAATGACTGTTTGTTGGTAAGCCAACAAACAGTCATTGAATGTATGTTCAAAATAAGTATTTTCAGACCACAGTTTTGTAATAGAAAGTTTTCCTATCATAAAGCAGACATGGCGTATTGATAAACTGTCATAATAATGAAATTTATTATTATTAAAAATTTCTTGGGACTCCTTTCTCTAGTGAGCCGTAAACAAACAAAACATCCTTAATTATGCCGCAAATATCTTCAATTAATATTGTCATTCCATTTGGGACCTTTTGTTACCTTACCATTTCACCAACAATGTTGGCACGGTGCCATCGTTTTAATGGCCCTTTATAGTAATTTATTGGGCATCTAAATATCTGCCCCTGTATGTAGTCTCAACACTGTTATGATGCCGCATAGCTGTAATATTTCTGTCATGTTGATACATTAATACTGGCATTCAGTCTATTACAAGTTTCATTTAATTTATTGATGTGTGAAAAACCTTCATTGGTTGCGGTATAATCATATTAAAATGAACTATCTAAAAATTCAAGTTGTATGGATATAACAATAGTAGTTATCTTTATCACATTGTTTGACCAGGTTTGTTGAAAACTTTTAAATTGAAATATAAGTTGAACAACATGTCATGCAAAATAATTTATGACTCGAAAGGATCTGAAGCAAAATGTCATACAAAGTAAAGAACAGAATGTAAAGTACTATAAAACAGCCATTTAAAAGTTCAGTAATATGAGTGCTCCTATCAAATCCACGCAAGTGACCTCATTGTTATTCAATAAATGATTAAAGTTGTGACATGAATATCTATTTAACAAACTGTTCAATGTTTATAATGTTGCTACTGTTTGCTTTAGAGGAATTTTAAAGGCTGCAACCTTGGTAATGGCCTTGGAAACAATTTTGTGCCATGAAGCCGAATAACTTGAATCGTAATTGTTAGGTGGATTATCCTTCTATGTAATGTTGTTTGAATGGTTTTGTTAGGTTTTTCTTTGTGGTTTATACTGTTGCCATGTTCTTATTACTATAGGGAAAGCACTGTTTGAAAAATTGTATTACATAGGCAGGTAGGTACTAATTAAAATTGGGTAAGTATAGAAAATCATTTCTTATCTTATCCTGTGGTTTTACCAAGTAGCCAACTTTTTTTTTTAATTTAGACGTGCAGGGACATTAAAAAAAAGTGTATTGTCCAAGCTAACTTTTTAGAACTGGAGTTTCTTGACTTCAAGCAAATATTGAATCACAAGCAAGTAAATGACAATAGGCCGCTGTTTTCTTTGGTTATCCCAAAATCAGACAATGGACTCCAAAATCATGAATATGCATGACTAAATTGAATATCACACAATATCACAAAATAAGTATTAATACTCTTTGTTTCTTAAGAAATATAATATAATTTTAATACAAGTCTCGGTCACACTTCATTCAACTTATTTACACAACTGGCACCCTTAGGTGAAGTACATATTTCTAACAGTGACATCATCTGTTAATTATTGAATTGTCTGAAGCATGGAATTTCATGACTGTAAAAAGAAATATAAATATTCTTTGCTAGTTATGGTGACATGATATCACGTTGGTACCTAATGCATGAGTAATATTTGTTTATCACATTCCGTGTGATTATTAAATTATGTTTTTTTCAGTCTGAACATGTCAATGTCCTCTTTGACTGTGACGTCTTACGCGATAGCAGTCTTTTTTTAGTTGTGATGTTTCATTTTTATGGTCGCCCGCGAAATGCAATTTTTTTTTGCAATTTGCAGGTCAGTGTCAGGTTGTATTTTGATCAAAATATGATCTGCCAGTATGTATTTAAGTTAGATTTGCCCCGGATTGGTCTGATTAAAACCAATCCAGAGGATTCGTATTGTTATAAAATTATGTAAATAATACATAATATTATGTTACTAGCTGACCCGACAGACGTTGTCCTGTCTTAGCTATGAATATTCTAATGTAAACGCGTGAAGTTAAAATAGTCGTTAAGTTTTCTGAAATTTTCCAATTTTCTGGGAAATTTTCTTAATTTTTTCTTTTATTAGAACCTTCTCCTGACAATAATAAACACAACAAAAAAAGAATTAGCGAAATTATTCCATCCGTTCACGCGTGATGCGATGACCAAGGGAAATGGGGATTCATTTTTATAATAGATTGTCGCGAATCATATTTTGATCAAGCTAAAACCTGACACTGACATGCAAATTGCAAAAAACGCAAGAAAATTTGAATTTCGCGGGCTACCACTGCGGATGTAAACAAACAACCCACCACCATAGACTTATAAAAAAAGATGGACTCCGCGCCACGCATATCGAAAGTGAAGCACAGTAAGTATGCCGGACCGTTTGTACAAACACGCCTCGCGCACACATTTACATCATAGTATGCCGACCGGCCGGCATTACGTGACACGAGCGACGGCGTCTTTGCAGGTACTCAAATCATGCACACAGATCGGTACGGTGCTTCACTTTCGATATGCGTGGCGCGGAGTCCATCTTTTTTTATAAGTCTATGCCCACCACATAGAATGTTTGCACAAGTATTGAGTTAGCATGTTTCAACCTAATATTTTGTCTGGTCACTTGTCTGAAATCGTCCACCTGCTAATACAAGCTAACTTTTCAGTAAATATGTAACGTAAATAGCCAAAGACGTGACAATTATGAGGTATGTTATAATCAGCTGACACAGTTTCGTCATCAGAATACATTTTGTAATGTAGAGTAAGCCAAGTTCGAATGGTCTTATCAATTAATTAATTCCGTGTAAAAACGGGTATGTAATTTTATTGTGAGCTAGTTTCTTAATAGATTACAATTGTAATACATAATTAATTCAACAGTTAAGAATTACTAGACTAAGCTGACGTTCGCACGGACGTAAAAATATCGCGGCGATTTTTTTTCGCGCACTGAATTTTCAACGCTCTGTTTAGCGCCGAGACTTGAAAATCCAACAGTGAGTTTTTTCGATGCACTCTGTTGGATTCTCGAAGCTCGACTCAACATCGAGAGTTGAAAATCCAGTGCGCGATAAAATCCCGCCGCGATATTTTTACGTCCGTGCGAACTTCGGCTTACACAACGCCATTTATTTACATAGCAATCGTCATGTAGTTCTAGACTTGTAGCTTTAAAATATCATTATGTTAGGTACAAGTATTTTCAGTGAGTGTCAATTACGCATAGGCAAGACTCGAGATGAATACTGTAACATAATATCTATTGTGTGCCGTATTCTAGCAAATAAATATTTTATTGTTGAATTGAATAGGGAAAGGTTTTTTTCAATGGTTTAAATAGCAGCAAGCGACGCTTGAAAATAAATAACACGGGAGTGAGCGTGCAAATGTTTACAAACCGTCTCCGAAGACCAGCACCCTAATTGCGTAACACATTAGCGATCGGAGTGGGTTTCATTTAGAAACAAATTGCTAATCTATTGCTTCGTATGTTCCAAAAATTTGTCTGCCCGACAACGTAAATAACGCAATGAATTTTGTTGAACTGTCAAAATGAAACCAACTCCGATTGATAATGTGTTACGCAATTAGGGTGCAGTACCCTAATTGCGTAACACATTATCAATCGGAGTTTGAATCATTTTGAAACAAATTGCTAACCCATTGCTTCATATTTTCGAAAAATTTGTCTGCTCGACAACGTAAATAACGCAATGAATGTTGTTGAACTGTCAAAATGAAACCAACTCCGATTGATAATGTGTTACGCAATTAGGGTGCTGATAAAATGGTCGTAGCAATAAGTGTAAGAGTTGCTACACACTAAAGTTAAAACAATCTAAGAAGTCCGATTTGACGGGTGTCACGCTGAAACGGTTGAATGGATTTGGATGAAATTTAGCACATGAAAAGACCATGATGAAGTTTAGGACATAGGATACTTTTTATCCCGGTAGTACGTTCCTGTGGAACAACCCACCCTCCACGCAAGCGAAAACGTGCGCAAAAGCTAGTTTAATAATACACTCGTATGCCGCATGGGTCAATCGATCAGCTTAAGCTACCCTTGCCGCGGATTATCCGTGGATGGATGACCATCTTTACATACCGAGAGCCCTCCGTGCCTCATCGTTGGTCCCGGCTGTCATTCGTAGATCTTTGACGGTCGTTACGGGTCGTCAGAAGCCCGAAAGTCTGACAACCAGTCTTAACCCAGTAACTAGGTTGTGGAGGTCAGATAGACAGTCGCTCTATGTAAGATACTGGTATTCAGCTGCATCCGGTTAGACTGGCTAAGGCTATGCAGGTAAGATGAGCTTCTGCCCGCGGCCGAAGTCGCGGGCAGAAGCTCATCTTACCTGCATGCTTAAGATGAGCTTCTGCCCGCGACTTCGGCGGCGTGAAATTTCTTGTTCCCCTGACCCACCGTGTTGCATCGTATCGCCGGACCGCGCTATTACTTCGTTTTCGCTTAGCGTTCGTTCTGACTTTTTTTTTTCTTTTTCTTGGCTCCTAAGGTTTATAGCGTGATGATAAATACGCTATATAACCTTCCTCAAGAATTGGGCTATCAAATGCTAAAAGATTTTTTCAAATCCGACTGACAGTTCCACAGATTAGCGCATTCAAACGAACAAACAAACTCTTCGGTTTTATTATTTCGAACAGAACAAATTAGTAGCACGTCTGAAAAGACTACGACTACAAATTGATCTCTTAACCAATACGATTATGGTTATATCATTTAATATTATCGATACTACATAACTTTAATTCTTATAGGAATTTAATCGAGCATTGAGCCCATAAAAAAGTCATATTTTATACCTTCATAGTTTTTATAGCTCGTAGGTTATCGTAATCGTAAGTTTATATTTCCTGCGTTTAACTACGACGAATCTAGAATCGTACGGAAAAGGAAATGTCGTCAGGAAATGGACTAGTCTTAAGGCCTATTGTACTGCCAAGGTTGATATCGCTGGATAGTTTCAATGATAAATTGCATGTTTACTTAATATTACACGTATGTGTTACTTCGTATCAAAATACTAGTATGGAAACCTTATTTTACCACCCACACAAGCTTTAAGGCTCCCGTAGACAGGCACGACTCTAGTAGTACAATTTCTATGAAAATCTAATGGGAATTGTTCTACCAGAATCGCGTCACGATTGTCTGTGGAGCCTTAAAATCCCTATTTCATGAAATAAGCAAGCAATTCCCGTCATCCCCTTCGAAGAAGAAAGATTTGATTTAACAAAAAAAGATGCTTATTTCCTTCATGAAGGTGCAAGAAATCTCTTTACCAATTTCCAACAAAATCTGTTCAGCGATTAAACCGTGATACAAACAAACAAAACACAGACAGAGGCACTTTTGCAATAAGGCGCGGTATTAGCTCAATATTCGCAAAAATTGGTTTCTTTTATTGTCGAGTATGACGTAACGCAATGAAACATCCGACGCAAAAAAAACAGTGGACAGAGAAGGGTTTAAAGAAAAATTTTAACCGATTATAATAGTGAAAAACAGTTTGATATTCCCAATAAAAAAATTGGAAGTTGCTCCACAAAAATAAACATCTCTGTATTTTCATCGATAACGACATTATTTTTTTAAGAATTAAATAGAATTAGCATTTTTTTAAAACTTTAACCGGACCATTATTTAATTTATTGTGTATATTCTAAATAATCTAAAGAAAACCCGGAAAATTAATGCACATTCGCAGCTTAGTCACATTTCGGCAACACAAATATTATTTCCAATTTTCAACCTTATTTCAAGCTAGCTAATGGTGATAATAGATTACGCGGTTGTGTGGCGAAAAAATCGCGTGTCGCGCATGTTTGTAGGAGCCTTTATGAAAATTGATGGCGCTTCTGTTACTAAGTGGTAAAAATACTTGCAAGGCATGCAAGAAAAATGTTTTGTTGAGAGAAAAGTGGGCCAAGTTCGCGACATTTAAAAAAGAATGATTACCTACTGTAAACGTTTCAACAATCTTAATTACCTACCTGTGTTCTTTTCTAAAATTAACTCCTGTCTGTGTAATTTTGCTTAAGGATTGTCGTCCCAAAATACGGCGAAACTAAGTAACTTTGTGTCCATCTTTTACAATGAAAGCATCTTTTGATAGAAAAAAAATACACAGTAATCTACAATACATATGAAGTTACTTCATTTGTCTTGAAATCTATTTTAGTTTCTAGAACTAAAGAAAAAAAAAACTAAATCCAGGTCTATTTTTACAATTTTCATTAAAAGTGTTCATAAATTAATACAGTTCTCTAGAAAATAACAAGGAATGATTTCATGTCATTACTTTTTTTGTTCAATCAATAGATTTTTTGCAAATACATAGATAATTTCGTTGTGTCATCGTGCTTCTCTTTCTTTTCTATGCAGTCCGACAGTGACCGCGATTTTACGAGAGGACAAGCCTTATGATATCTTCTTATATTTACTTATGTACGCATAATTTACAAGAGAATTTTCCAGTACATCGAACTTGAGGTCATTAATCATAAAAACGCGGCGTTTGCGTAATCAAGTACCGAACTAAGTTTTTGTTTATTAAGAAATTTTTCGAGTAAAAACTTAACGACTTTTGGACTCGCATCAAAATTGTTTTCGGTGCCTACATTTTCGAGTTTTATTACATTTTGATAGCAATACATGTTGGCGATTTAACACGGTCATTGTGGCAAGTATTCGCTCTAAACTTCTACACGGACAATAAAAGCTAAATCCCGTTTTAGAGTTCCGTACCCGAAGGGTGCCTGTCCGTCCGCCTGTCTATCAGCGGGCTGTATCTAATGAATCGTAATAGGTAGACAGTTGAAAATTTCACAGGTTGTGTCATTTCTTCTATTGCCGCTATAATGATAATGATAATGATGATAATAGCCTTTTATTCCTAAACATAGGGTTACAAGAGGTCCCTAAGTTCGGTGTGCCTTTCGGCATAGGCCTCCTCCAATTCCTTCCAATGGATCCTGTCCCTTGCTACTCTCAACCAGAATGGTCCCGCTGTCTGTTTCAAGTCATCTTTCCATCTCCTGACTTGGCGACCTCTTCCTCTTTTGCCATCTCTTGGTTGCCAGAGGGTGACTTGCTTTCTCCATTTGTTAGTGGGATGGCGTAGCAAATGCCGCTATAATAACAAACAATAAAAATAAAATAAAGTTAATAATATATTTTTAATTTTATTTTATTTTTAGTACAAGAAACGTGTTTTTAAAATGAATAGTTTTTTTTTAAATATTAATTTAACACTTATTTAATTAAGTAACAGTGTTAAATGTTGTACGGTGGTACGGAACCCTTCGTGTGCGAGTTCGACTCGCACTTTGACGGTTTTTTACTGCATAATAAACTGTTTGTCCTAAATTGTTGACAAGCAAGCAGTCGGCGGAATAAAATGTATGGGGCATAGACACGCGATTTTTGCAAATGCTTCGGTAAAAGATAGTCTGCTAAAAATAAATCGAGAAAGGCAGGTATCTAACTAAGAGAGCTAATCAACTATTCGATTGATGGTAGAAGTAGAAACTGCTTTTATTTGATTACTTAGCCCACGTACGCACGGACGTATAAATATCGCGGTGGGATTTTATCGCGCCCTGCGTTGAGACTCCAACAGTGCACCCCAGCGCGTCGAAAAAACACACTTTTGGATTTTGAACTCTTGGCGCTAAAGCACAGCGTTGAAAATTCAGTGCGCGAAATAAAATCGCCGCGGGAAAAAATCGCCCGTGCGTACCTAGGCTTACAGTTAAAGTAGCACCATAGCACTCTAATCGGTTTCGTTTCCAGCTGTAAGTCGGGAAGAGTATTGAGTGCATAGATTCTAGCTCCTTACTAACACAGAGTAACATATTGGTACTTTACTTTGACTTCAATGGCTTTGTCGTTATAGCGCACTGGATTTTAAACTCTCGGTGTTATGCTGAGCGTTGAAAATCAAGTGCGCGAAAAAAATCGCCGCGGGAAAAATCGCTGGTGCGTACCTGGGCTTACAGTTAAAGTAGCACTGTAGCACTCTAATTGGTTTCGTTTCAAGCTGTCAGTGGGGAAGAGTATCGAGTGCATTGATTCTAGCTCTGGTCTAGACTTACTAACACAGAATAACATATTATTACTTTGACTTCAATTGCTCTGTCGTTAGCAAACGGAATTAAATCGCTTACTGAAACTTCTCTTTAATCCATCGATTAATATAGCTACGATTAACTTAATGATAATTAAACAGTTAAGTACTAATAAGTTTAATAAAATAGGAGTTAAATTGCGTTTTATTAAATTTAAATTACTTAAAACTGCATTTAATTTAAATCTGAACGATTTCAAAATTTAAAAAAAAAACATCAATTTATTACTTCTATATGTATATGACATTTTGTTTTAATGTGTTGATAAACACATTCAAATTAGTAGTTTTGCAACAAAAATCGAGCAAGGACATCTGTGTGTTATGCCAAAATTAACACAACCAGTTTTGAGAATATTAAACAACTGAACTTGCTCAATTGAACCGCTATTCCTCAGAATTTTAAACGAAATTAAAAAGGCAACGTGTTTTGATTCAAAATCGGCGGATCAAGGGTAGGTACCTAATTTATAATTAAGATTCACATTAAAATCTCAAAATTATGAAATCATTAGATTTTGTGATGTTTATTGCTCTTAAACTAATCAAATGCGATATCAAAATCACGTAACGAAATACTTTTAATTATTAATTACCAAAACCAAGGGTAATGTTTGCTGTGACTGAATGCCCTTTGCTATAAAAAACCAAAGACTGCTTGTTTAAAGAAAAACACCGTTGTTTAATTTTTAATGTTTCTTGTTTTTGTAAACAACAAAAGACTCAGTAACAAGATCCTTACCTGCATTTAAGTGACGACCTTTAATCTCCTGCAATTGTCTTCCATCTTCCACATTATGGTCTTGGAAGTTGGAACATATAATTTTTAAAGTAATCACCTCAGACTTCCATCTGCAATCTGCTTACCTTTTCCCAACTATTTAGGGGTTGGCTTCCAGTCTAGCTGGAGGCAACTGAATGCCAGTATTTTTCATGAAGCGACTGCCACTCTATCTGACCTACACAACCCTGTTACTTTGTAACAGGATAACCCTTGGTAAGACTGGTTGTCAGACTTTCGGCCTTATACCGTAACGACTGTCAAATATCTACGAATAACAGCCGGGACCAACGCGGAGGGGTCCCGGTATGTAAATGGATGGTCGCTCATCCTCGGACCGACCTCGGCAAGCGTAGCTTAACTCTCGATCGGCCCGTGCGGCTGTTAATATTTAGCCACGAGCCCCTCCTCAGACTACCATCTATTTACAACAATAAGTAGCCATGCCCTCCCGTGTGCGAAGAAGCAATGATTCATTCAAAGTCAGGATGTAACCTTGATGCAAAACGCAAGGTTCGCTACTCTTGCGGTTTATAAATCACTTAATTATAGTTCACCACGTGTGGTGCAGCTCGATCGATGGGTTCGACTAATTCTTTGTAGACCGGGAGTGGGGTGAGCATTTCTTTTCCATTTAGAAAACTGGGACCCGTTTTTGGGATAGCGTCTTTGCAAATAAGTGATGGAGCTAAACTTAGGTAAGTACCTAGGACCCGCTAAAGCAAATTATTATAAAAGTAACATTTAACAGCAAAAAAAACTCAAAACTCGTTTTAACGGAACAAGTATTAAATTCAACTTAAAATTAACTAAGCAGTCTTGCTAAGACGCAGGAGTTGATTCCATGACAAATCAGATTGCGGAGCTGAGGATCAGAATCTGCATTTTAATGAAAATTAAGAAACTTCCACTAATTTCGACAAATAAAGTTGAGTGATCCTTAGATCCGCATAGTATTTTCGAATCATGGTCTTAAATCGTTGACTCAATACGAATACAAGAAAGTGACCGCACAATACTACATAAGTGTTTTTATTATGTAACATGAACTACATAATTGCTTACGTATTTGTGTTTTGGTTGTAACATTCACACAACGTATGTGCTAATTCGAGGAAACACAATTTGCACTTAGAAGATGCACGCGAATCTCTAATTTAGTTTGTAATAGCATTTATCATGTAGTACCTATATCACGAGTAGTTCTAGTTAAGCATTTAAGTAGCCAAACTATTAAATAAAACGTGTTTTGGACTAATACTTACCTTTTTTTTTGTCAAAAGTTAGACCTTTGCTTTTTTGTTGCTGTCATTTGCACTGTGTGCGTCTTTCAATAGGTTTTTTCTACATTTGTGCAAGGAATATGAAATTGAAAACGAAAAAAAATTAATACTTACAGCTTAATTTCCGGGTCGGCTCCTTTCTCACGTACCTACTCTTTGAATGTGCTCTAATAAGCATACTAAAGAACTGAAATCCGTTTGAAGTAGTAATATTATGAGACAATATTATGAATCAAAATGAATCTTATGGCAAATTATGCAAGGACGAGCTCGATAAAATGTACCAAAAATAAAAAAGGTCAATCTAATTTACCCAAAAGAGCAAATTCATACGCGACCCAACTCCTGGTCCACACTCAAGGCAAGACATAAATGAAATTCCGTCTAGGGTATCACCTTCAAGCAACCAACAGAACAGGTTCTAAATGCACAAGCAATCATAAGTGTTATGAGGACGTTACTAATTGCAATGACATTTCATACCATGCTTAAAACATGTGTTTATTACACTCAGCCCTTTTAATGCCTTCCCTGTAAGGATTAGAGATTGTGAAAAAGAAATAAGCGCTTTTAGTAGGGTAAAGGATATTATTTTAACATGTTTAGGGATTCCTTCGATGTTTTTATCGTATTTCTATTTTTCCATAATTTTCTGTTTGTCGCCAACTTCTTACCGTAAGTTTAAGCGGTTACCGAAGTCCACTTTTTCATTTAAGTCTCCACTAGTTTGGGTAACGATATCTACGACTAATAAATCTATCCGAACCTAATCTCTGTTGGTCTTGTGGGTCTTGTGGAAACAGAAACAGGTCTTCAGGTTTAATTATTCAGGATTGAGACCCTCAGATGTTAACCGGTAATCATAATTTTCGAAATATTAATGGCGCTGTTATATTTAGTGGCATCTATTAAGGAGGGTTTAATTATAAATGAGCAGCTGCTATCAACGAATAGTATATGATTTCCGCTATTATCCGAACTGTTAAGACCAATTCGCAATTATGGAAATATAAATGGATCTGTCATCATGTTGCATGCAATGCTGATTTCTGTTCTCGTTTAAGTGTCCTAAAAAAAATTAAACAAATGATAAATTATAATTCCAAAATTCACACTAATGTTGTCAATTAGTAATGCAAGTCTGCGAACAAAACAACTCAAAAAAGCTAATTACTATTGAACAGCGTCTGAAGTGAATTTAAAATTAGCTACGCCACTGTCACAACCGAAACTTGAATCTAAAATCAACTTTGACAAGTGAATTATTTGCCAAATTAACTCAATTTTCTTATTTATTAAGGCATTAATGTTGCGAAACTTAAATGTTTTCAAAACAAACTTACTACCTACATAATTATTTAAATCCTTATTGTTAACCTGATTATTATCCAACTACATGATGACTTTCTGAAAAGACACTTTGCTCCCATCTTGCCTTGAGAAGCACCTTTCACCAAATCCCCATCGGCGATGGTTCTCTGAAGCAATTTCAAAATCCGCAGCATCCTTTCTCCCTACCTCGTCGAATTTCACCAGTTTCTATCCGTTTTTGGGTTAACGTTTTTGCGCCGGTTGATATCGGATGTCAACCTTGCTTCGAAGGTTGTTCGTATTATCGTGTATTTCGATGACAACTGTCGCTGTTACGGTGACTTGGTCTAGGATAATGACCCATTAAGACCAGTTTGCCTTGTAACATCAGCTGGTTGGCTTCACGTATTGATTTTTATCATTGAGGTGTGGTAGGTAGGTACCGTATCCACTGTGTACCTACAAGACGCGTCATAGAGGTGAAATATGTTTTGATCGTATGGGATTTTAACTTCATAGTATCGAATATTGAGTCATAACATAATGTTTACCCGTAAGAGCATTTTTGGTTATTACAAGTTAACTATTTTTGTTAACCATTAATGTAATACAACGAACAAACGTCTCAACAGTAAAACTCATCGGATACAATGATGCCTTACAATTTCGCCAAATTAGTTTTTCTGCTAACGACTATCATTAGGTTTCCTTTCAGCCAGCAGCTTAAATAAAGTAAGTAAGTATAAATATCGTTATGACTGTACTAATTAACTATCGGACATTCCACATGGGTTTGATGTTTGTTTTCCAGAAGTAATAATGCTTAAAGTTTTACTGTTCAATGACCTTTTAATGTATACGACTCTATGTTTCTGTCATGTAGTCCAAAGTGAACAGCTTTCAATCCAAAAATTGCATTTAGGTTATGTTGAAATTGGTGCTTCTGCTCTAACTTTAGTTTTAATAGTCCTTTTACTATAGTCCAAAACTACCCCACATTCCGACTCATAATAATACATGAACGTTTACATCCCAAGAGCTTTCCCATGAAAAACGAGACAGGATTAAGTGCTAAGTCGTAACATTCAGAAGACCTAACACCGGCCAGTATCATGAATCACGCACAAATCTAGCAGTTTATCATTCAGCCCATAAATAGTTAATTGTTAATCTTGACGTCTAGAATAAACCAACTGGGGATTAGTCTAGACCGTTGCCACGTTCTCGGCCTGAATCATTCAGGTATTCAAAATCCATATTTATAACTCTGGCGATCGTCCATTTGGCTTATTATGGGTTAACATAAAACATTCTCTTAATTTATTATGTCAACGAAAGGATGGAAAGCATCTGTTATTACCTAATTGTCGCAATAGTTGTTATTTTTGGACGGTGTATTTTGGACTGTATTAAAATAACTTTGTCCAACAGCAATGTCAGCGCTGTAGTTGGAAAATTTACCTTTTATTTCGTCACTCACTCTAGAAAAGTTATTCAAATCTTGATATCTGCACCAAAATCTGCAGACTTTATAATTATAGTCAATTAGTTTTAAATGAAATTTTCGGATGTTGTACTTAGTTGATGATTACTGTCCATCGTGGAACTTGAAAATATTATTATGTGAAGCAGTTTCTGTCTTTGTTTTCAACGTTAGACATTGATCCTCAAGCCCCATTTATATTAGCAGTTCGTTTATTCTCTCGTTTACTCGTTTCGTTTTCTATTACTTTGTTGTTTCAAGATAATCTCCGGGAGATAATCACCTGTTTATTTAATGTTAATGTACATTTTCTCTATTCGCACTCACGTTTACACGCTTGTTCCTTATAAAACACCTAATTAACATACATACTTTAAAAGAAGTTAATTTTCCTAGATTACACTGTGCTATTACAGGACAATGTGATCTAGGAAAATTAATTTCTTTAGAAATATATTTTTTATGGAGTTATAGTAGTACTACTTTATAACTCCATGAAAATTATATTTTATCATTACATATTAGGTGCTTTAGCGTCTATGATATTGTAGCTAAAGATGAGGCACTGGACAAACGATTAAAATTCTATTTAAAGATTTTTCACTATTTCGTTCGCGTAGTTTGTTGTGCCATTAAGATTTTTTCGTATTCTTCCAAGACAAAGCTAGCTGTAATTAGTTAAGGGTCATTAAAATTTCATGCGAGAACAATTTCCTAATTAGCCACGTCTGATATTTCTTAGGAAATTATATAACCTTGTATTTTAGGAGGAGCCGGATTTTCTCTTGCTTTTCTTGAAATGGAAAGTGTTCTCGACAATTGTTTTGCTGCATAAGTACTAAGTGCGACGTAAGAACATCAGTTCACACCATATTGAACGTGTGTTATTTGCATTAACATGGGTACTTAATTTATTAAGTTTGTTGCTAAGGCACTATAGCTCTGTTAGGTATCTATTGTGCAATCTGCCTTAGTTAGGCATATGAGGCGTGGCGCTTAATTTGAAATTACTATTTCGGTTTACTATTTTGTTCTTTTTCCTATTTAATATTGTCTTTATTACAAAATTTCTAAGTTCAGTTTCTTATCATAGCATAGCATTAATTACAGAAAGCCATACGGTAGTTTTCCTAAGTGCTTTATCGGTATTTGAATAGTCTTAGGATTAGTGAAGTACTTACCAAGCACTTGGACTCTGATTGGAATTCCAATATTGACCAACGCCAGGCTTGATATCAAGTAAAATTAATTTGCCATTAGCGACTGAGCATTTTTTATTACTTCTGTATGTCACGATTATAAGAGACCACACCGGTTACGATATTATTGTAACAGCTGACACATCTCGATTAAAAACGTATTCACTCCATAAGGTGTTACATCCATTATTCAAGTTGAACATCAAACAAACAAGTCATAAAAACTTTCCTCAAGACCATGATTGTGCATGACATGGCTTGTTCAGTTTCGACTGAAGAATGGACATAGTCCGCACATTTATATTGGAAAGTTGTCATTATTGATGGAAATCTCTCGCAGTGAAAGTAATGTTACATCGGGATGTTAAACGCTGTACTTACTTAATTTTCCAAGTTTCCCCATATGATATGCGGAAACTGTAACGGTAGTGGATAGATAAGACCACGGAGCGGCTATCTAGTAAGAATGTGTGCAATGTTTGTAGATGTGTGCGCTCCAAGAATTGTTCAGAAATTTCAAGCGATTGTAATCGCCATTCGTAACGTTTTTAGCGTTGCGTATTACGTTACAATGGTAAATAAATTGTATCGCTTCGTTGGGGTTGATAATAGTGTCTAAACCATTACAAAATTATTACCGATTAACTTTTTGCTCCAAATTACTTACAAGCATTTCTAACTCCTGTGATGTATGTGGCTAAAAATGTTATACTGTCGTATCTTTCTTGATACTACTCAAAGGATAATCCAACGTAAGCCCTCTTCGCTCGTTCAAGAGCATCCACAGTGGTTAGCTTGTAGCCTCCTATATCGGGTTTCGCTTGATTTGATCCTTTAACTTTCCGCCAACAATGTGCAAGGGCACTTGATCATCTTCTTTCCAAAGCTCGCTATCGCTACGCCACCAAGTTTCCACTCTAAGATTCGCACCTAGATTCCACCAAGAATATTTACGTACTTATTATTCAACATACGCAATTACGCACAGGTTACATGTCCCATTACGTGTGCATGTACGAAGCCTACCAGTTTTATTTTATTGCTTACCGCTCCGGTTGGTATGCGATAAGATTCAGACGCACCTGATAGTAGATGTACTATTAAAATTACTATTATGACTACTAATAGTATACTAGAAACTATCGCGAATCGATCTACGGTCTTCTAACGTAGTTTTATTATGTTCTAGATCTTGGTGAATAATTGTAACTTCGACACCGTGAAGTCCTAAGATGTAACAATGGTTTATCTCCGGTAAAAAATTGGCGCCGCTTTCTCAGAAATCCGCAGTTTTTTAAATTTTTTATTGAAAAACATGGTAATCAAACGGTTATACTGAAAAGTCCATTATAATACTTACAGAAGTTACGATTTTGATGAGTTGTTTCCGTCGTTTTATGGATTTTCGCGGGCGCTTCATTTGCGAGGGCTTAATTTTTATGATTAATTAATATCTTCTCGGTTACCGTTAAGCGCAGTTCCTGCCAAGGGTATAACTTTCCATCAATTATTTAATAAACCCTCAAACTTCTGACATAGGAACGGGTGTGGGTGGTAGGTATAAAGCTCAGTTGCTCAGGTCAGGTGGCAACTTCAAACTTTGATAATATCTTGTCCTCGTTTAATAAGAGGATCTTTCCTCAATTGGGAACACAACAGTACCATATTGTTTCGGCCTTGCTTTATACTTCACTAGCTTTTGCCCGCGGGTTTGCCCGCGTTTATTATACATATAAACCTTCCTCTTGAGTCACTCTATCTATTAAAAAAACCGCATCAAAATTCGTTGCGGAGTTTTAAAGATCTAAGCATACATAGGGACAGACAGACAGCGGGAAGCGACTTTGTTTTATACTATGTAGTGATGTTAAACTACTGGTTTTCCCGTCGTCTATTCACCAACCAACATTTCCACGATGAATAAATATCAATCCACTCCAGTCAAATGCGTTTGCTCCCAAACAAAATGCTTTTTTTCTTTGCCGAAAAAATCAGGGCTCCCTCCCTAACAGCAGCGTTCAATTACCTAAATTGATGTGTGCAGCACACAGATCCTGTCCAACGAGCCTGGGGCCCTTCGTCGTTTTAATTCAATCAATTTCACTATGACTCTACGTCACGTGTGTATTTTGCTTTTAATTGTGTACTAACCAGCTTATGTTTTGATTCTAAAACGCCCTAGGGAAATAGTCTGTCTGCAAAAGGGTCTTTAACAAGTTTTCTGGAATCAATCTCTTAGTATTTCTGCAAATAAATTGATGTAGGGACTAGGGATCGCGGGATTTTGATTGCTTTTAAATTGTAAGTGTTTTGAACACATCTTACTAATTGCATTATCGGCAGTGAGTGTGACTACTGACTACATATTCCGTTGCTAGTTGTTTGATCTGAAGCGAGTCTATCAATTATCCAATTAGGCACACATTTCTGTTAACAATAAATGATCATCTTTTGGAAATTCATCAAGTTTGGTCCAAAGTAGACAATAGCTATGTAAATTTTCGAATAAGAACTAGTATTTACCTTTTACTTTGTAACTACCATTTAGTTTTCTTTTTGACTAAAGTTTTCGCTTCATTCCAATTCTGTTTCGCCTTAATTATCTTGTCCAAGTACGATCTAGACATTCATTTTTCGCCTTTATAATGGCGGAATGGGAACAGACATAACCTTATTACATCGTAAAATCTCGGCAGAATCGCCATAAAACATGTTCGCCTCATCTCGGCTTCTTATCCGTGAGAATCTTACAACAATGGCGATCATCATTAAATACTAATTGCTGTTTAAAATGACAGGCTGAAATTAACTCTTATTGTTATCTCATTCGTGGCTTGAATTAATGCCTTATTCTTCTTACTACTATACTTTTTCTTCAATTTCAGACTGTTAATTCCGTAATTTTTTGCAACGTTTTACGTAGTTCTTTTGTTTTTAATTTAAACACGTTTCAAAGGTCTTGTTTTTGTAAAAACAATTGTTGTATTTAATTTCGAGGATTGTTTTTAAAATATTCATGTTACAATGGCATTGAAATTTTTTGCGCTTAAAGATTTTTGTAAAATAATAAGTTATGAAAATTGTCACACCTCTATTGAGGACCCGTCGCTGGTGCTATTGTGATGGTAAGCCGGCAATTACTGCTAAATGTGGCTTTGATGGAGCATCGCCAGTCCAATTAGTGTTAGTGCCACTTGAATCAGGCTCATCCTGTGCTTATTAATAATCTACCTTACAGTACAGCCAGCCAACTTCACTTTTCTCGTTTTCTACATTTATTTTCGCACTAACGACTCCAACCATAGCTAATAATGCCATTAATGTAAGAAGTGCCAGCTGCTAATATTCATGTGTACAACATTATGAACAACTTTTACTATGGGACCAAACCTGGAATCGCGAAAAAAAAATCAGCTGCTCCCTACATTTTGACGAGTTTGATGTAGATAAATGTACTGGTCAGCTGATTTTTTTTCGCGATTTCAGTTTTGGTCCCATAGTAAAAGTTGTTCATAATGATGAGTACAATGACCCCTTAAGAGGTTGTGGGTTATTTATGTTACACCTTGTATACATTTATTAATTTACGTAACGGGTTTAAATGATAAGTTATTAAAAGTTAAGCTGCGTTGAGTTTCGTAACCGTCACATAATTTCAAGTTAATAAAGGTAAGCGGCCTTCATACATCAATCAAAGAACATTTTATATTTTACAAATATATTACATACTTTTAATTTAAATCTAAATACATTATTTGGGTACCTACTCATGTAACTATCTATTTTGATGATCGTTTTAATGTTTACCATTATTATTATCTTAAAACTTTACATTACATATTTTAGAGGTATGACGAACAGGGTGTAAAGTTCACTCATCCTCCATAGAAAAGGGAGGATCCTCTGACCAGACGGGTGTTGTGTCTGGTGGGCCACTGCCCAACGGTTGATGTTGGGACGTTGTATATATGCTAATCGCGTGGTAAACTCTAATTGCGCGATGCAGGTTTTGCGTGACGTCATTTCATTGATGCGTAGTTCGTATGTGGTGATGTAGATGCCGCCACATCACTCCCCTCCGGAGACCGGAGGTCGATAGTGGGCTGAGTCGTGTATCTTGCGATGCTTGCCAGTGCCAGTTGTGGTTCCAGTGAGTCGGAACCGGGTGCCGCATAGTTCACGGTGAGTCGGAACTGTCTGCGGTGATACCCCAGTGAGTCGGGGTGGCGCTGCGTTATGCTCCAGTGAGTCGGAGTGTACAGCGCTGGGTTGAGGTTGAGGCTGAAGGTGCTGACCAGGAATGCGCGTCCGCTGCATGCTGTGGTCAGGATACCCGTTGAAGCCGTGGATGCTGGCTGGCTGTGTGACCCGCCGCTCGAAAGCTTGAGGAAGTGATGCTTGATGACGTCACGCTGAAGGAGTTGCACGAAGGCTGCGCTGACGTTCATGCTCGGGGTCACCAGTTTAGAGGCATGAGGAACAGGGTGTAAAGTTCACTCATCCTCTATTGAAAAGGGAGGATCCTCCGACCAGACGGGTGTTGTGTCTGGTGGGCCACTGCCCAACGGTTGATGTTGGGACGTTGTATATATGCTAATCGCGTGGTAAACTCTAATTGCGCGATGCAGGTTTTGCGTGACGTCATTTCATTGATGAGTAGTTCGTATGTGGTGATGTAGATGCCGCCACACATATCATATTATTTCAAAGATCCGAGCAGTTTGTTTCTGCTTCTTTCATTTTATGTTTCTTTTTAGAAAAGGAAAACTAGGATACGTCGTTTTCTCTGATGATCTCTCCATCTACGCCACAAGAAGCCAATAATGTTCACAATGAACAATAACATGTTTTCCATACCATAACGTACAACCCCTTATAAAGAGCTGAAGTATGTTTATCGGTAATACAATCAATCTACATAAACACGACGAACAAACCAAGTAATGCATTACACAACTCGTGTGATCCAATAAATAATATAATCGTTACGTCAGTCACTGGTGTCAAACGAAATTGAACAAGTTTTGGACAATCGATTTCCACAATTTGTTACTAGAAGTATGAAACCGCGACGCGTTCGCGTGAGCAAAGTCTGTCAATAAAGGCGGGAGCAGCCAGGCGGGACGCGACAGCACGATGCGATACTAGTAGGACAATTTTTATGAAAACTTCATGGAAATCGTTCTACCAGAATCTCATCACACCGTCACGAATTCACGATGCGCCTATCTTCGGGAGCCTTAAAGTTGGATCTTGAAGTTGTTTATCAAATTAGGAGATAGGTAGCAATTGTTTGTGAAATTTTTGTTTTGGTGTTATTTGTTCAGGTTTAATGTTAGGCTTTACCAATCCCTTGAGATAAATTTGGTTGGTATATGAATGAACTAAAGAATCATCCAAATAAACTGAATTTGTTGACGGACAAATGAATATTTTGTACTTGGAACCTCATGTTTGTTGGGGTTACAAAAGCCATTGCATATCAAGGAGTAGACGGGGGCGAAAATGGTAGGGAAGACAGTGCCCATTGGATATGGAAGGATTATTAGAGCCGTACCGGATATGCATCCTAGAATAGGCAAAGGAATGGTGGAGAGACGGGTGATATTTAGTACCACAGCTATTTATTAAAGACTTATTAAAATAAAGGTCAATGAACATAACCAACACGTAGACATATGATTTACGAGTAGCATGTTTAAGTCATAACTGATGATAAGCCAAGGCGTGATCTAAGATGGTGCACGTAAAGACGCATTCATTTGCAGGAAGTGGTTTCTGCTTTGACATTCGAATCTCGAAACAATTAACAATGAATCACTCAAGCATCTAATATTTATTTCATAACTAGCTTTTGCCCGCGGCTTCGCCCGCGTGGATGTCGGAAAATATCGCATGGAAACGTTCATGTGGAAAACAAAGGGCATATCCCTAACTTAAGAAATGCTGGGTTTCCCATACAAACTTTCATCCCTTTTATCACCCCTTGTAGGATTATTTTTTAAGACAAAAAGTAGCCCATGTCCTTTCCCAGGATGCTATCTATAGCCTTGCCAAATTTTATCGAAATCCGTGCAGTTTTGTAAATTTTAAAATCAACCCCTATTTTACCCACTTAGGGGATGATTTTTAAAAAACGCTGACCCGCATATTTCTTAACTTCTTACCAATAGCATTTGTTATGCCTAACTTAAGAAATACTGGGTTTCCCTTACAAACTTTCCTCCCCTATATCACCCCCTGTAGTATTATTTTTGAAAAAATAGTATCCAATGTCTTTTCCCAGGATGCCATATAAAACCTTACCAAATTTTGTCGAAATCCGTGCAGTTTTGTAAATTTTAAAATCAACCCTTATTTTACCCCCTTAGGGGATGATTTTTCAAAAACGCTGAACCGCATATTTCTTTATTTCCTATCAAAAGCATACATTTTAATTTTAACATCCGTAACTTAAGAAATACTGAGTTTCCCATACAAACTTTCATCCCCTATATCACAACCTGTTGGATTATTTTTTAAGACCAAAAGTAGCCTATATCCTTCCCCAGGATGCTATATAAAGCCTAGCCAAATTTTATCGAAATCCGTACAGTTTTGTAAATTTTAAAGTGAACCCCTATTTTACCCCCTTAGGGGATGATTTTTCAAAAATGCTGAACCGAATATTTCTCAATTTCCTACCAATAGCATAAATTTGTTATCCCTAACTTAAGAAATACTGGGTTTCCCTTACAAACTTTCATCCCCTATATCACCCCCTGTAGTATTGTTTTTGAAAGTATCCTATGTCCTTTCCCAGGATGCTATATAAAGCCTTGCCAAATTTTGTCGAAATCCATGCAGTTTTGTAAATTTTAAAATCAACCCCTATTTTACCCCGCTAGGGGATGATTTTTCAAAAAAGCTGAACCGCATATTTTTTTATTTCCTATCAAAAGCATACATTTTAATTTTCACATCCCTAACTTAAGAAATACTGAGTTTCCCATACAAACTTTCATCCCCTATATCACCCCCTGCAGGATTATTTTTGAAAAAAAAAAGTAGCCTATGTCCGTCCCCAGGATACCATCTATAGCCTTGCCAAATTTTATCGAAATCCGTTCAGTGGTTTAGGCGTGAAAAGGTAACAGACAGACAGACAGACAGACAGACAGACAGAGTTACTTTCGAATTTATAATATTAGTATGGATACTCAATCATAATCGTACAATAACAAACGATTATATTCAAAGTATTATCTAGCTGATGTCACTGCCAACATTCCTCAAACACTAGTGTCTGATACTGCCGGAACAATCAGTATGAACACTGTTTACCTCTCGATATTTGGCAGCTATGTGACCGTCGCCGTCGATAGGTTGATCTGAATTCCTACCAGAGTCTACTACGATAAAGCGATGCCAAAAGGAAGGGAATTAATCTCGTAGCGTAAGCCGGGATATAGAGAACACACCAACGAAAACTCCGACTAGTGATATTTGCAGCCTCAGAAAAGATAAAACCTCTTTTAATCCGCATAGAACTAATATATTTTGTCGAAAAATAGAACAGAAAATAATTTTCAGACATTTGGACGACACGAATTTTCATAAGTCGCAGCTGACAGGCTAGATTTTAATATTATTTTTCTACCGACATCGATGTTAGAGAAAGGAAAAGAACTTTTGAAATGGGTTATGAATTTTCTTGGAGCTGGTTTTATTGTGCCATTATTTTTAACTAGCTTTTGCCTGCAGCTTCGCCCGCGTGGATGTAGGAAAATATCCCACGGGAACGAGGAAACTACCAGGAAATCCTTCCTTATTCCTTGTCTACATTGTAAAGAGAACCTCTGAGCAGCTTGCTAGGTTCAAGGGTTTGGGCTGGGCTTTGATGATCAATCAGTCAGGACTTTTCTTTTTATTTATATAGATAAAAGTAGCTAAGTGCTATTTGGAAATGCTTAAAATTCTATGCGTCGGAAACCAAGCAACTGGTCCAGACACATAATTATTGTTTCTTTAATGTACTTATCCATATCGATTGACCTTAATTAACAATGCGGAATTCATTATAACATCAAGACCTGTTGCGTTTTGGTACAAGAATTTTATCAAGCTATCTTTATAATCCTCTAATCGGTTGGCTCACCGCTTGCGAGACAACCATAGATATAAATGCTGTAACAAAAGCGACAATTTGTACGCTATTGCAAGAACAAAGCACACTTCAGCAAAAGTGGCAAAGTGCACAAGACATTAAAACTTTTGATCTTTAATTTATGACCGGGAGGAGGAAGACAAATATTATTAAAGGAAGTCTTAAAAATATTTTCGCACGAGATTTGTCTAGAACAAAAACGTGTACCGGCAACAGTTTCGCCTTTTTGTCTGCAGCTTCATTAAATAATCTCATTGCATAACATTAACAGTTGCACACAACTATTCCATATAAACAAAAATTACGACATCCTAAAAAAGTTACATAAAAAATATTTACAATACACGTGGGATCCAACGTGTGTACGAAACTTTCACGCGACACTCTCGTTAGACTTTCCCCAGTAAGTAATTAAACCAGTAGAACAATAGCAAGTATAAGAAGCAGATCTCTAACGTACAGCCGATGTTGCTATTAATTGTCTATCGAATCGCCCACGCTTTCTAACACCGTACCATGTAAGTAAACTCACTACATTTTCACTGTAAGAAACTAAAACCCGTGTTAGATCGACACGAACAAATGAGATTGATGAGGCAAACGAGACTGCAGACGATGGTAACGCAGGTGATGCTAAAAATCAAGTGAATGAACAACGTGCACGTATGTAACAATGGAAATATTTTTTGCTCAAGGTTCGTCGGTAGAAAGTGTTTGAACGGCTTAAAGATTAAACTTTATGGCTTCTCGTTTGATAACAATGGCCAATTTAGCTGGTGAATTGTGTTTTTCATTGAATTTTATTATGTTCGAGTGCCGAATTTAATGTGAATTGATATTTTTTCCACCGGTGGGGGGCATTAAAAGCCAAACCTCATCGAAGAAATTTTCTAGAAGCTTAACATTCTAAAAATATATTCAGTAGTTTATTTTATTCAAATGAGCGATTGATTAAATACAAACAAATAGTCTGTTGAATTTTATCAGCCTCGATACTTACAAAGAATCTATTATCTAATCAACACAACTGCACGCACGATTAAAACCAGCTTAAATGTCCATTAATTTGTAATCTTTTCCCACAGTTGATATAAACAGAGTCATTTCCATATCTCCCGGGCTCATATCAGATATTAAAACAAGGGAGTCAATATGGTCGTTATACAGAATACTGATCATAAATCATATTGTTCAGACGTTCATAGATTACGTGACATTTGTACTGATAGTCACGAGTCTTTACTGAATAATGTGCTATCTCTAAATAATTACAAGAATTATTTAATATATATTTTGCAACATAATTTCTCACTGCCAAATAATTCTTTTTATCTTATTAATCGGTAATGAATCGTATCGGCTATATTTCATGCGGTGCAAATTATGATAGAGGTTGCTTACGCAAATGGAACGTCCACAAGTAAGTAGTTTATAGGCCAGAGTGTGCAATTGCAATGTTTAAACTCAATTTATTATTATACGCAACTTATTAATTGGTACAATCATAAACATCTTGATAGTATTGCTTAATGATGATTATGTCATTCCGTGTGAAATCATTGGTAGGTCCTGTACTGGAAATAACAAGCTGAGTCTTAGGTAGCCTAATAGCTAGTTGTCTCGTAAGGGAAGCAAGTTCAAAACTTAACCTAGGTTATGTTACGATAGCAAAACAACAGTCATAAATAATACAAACGATTAAATTAAAGATACATAAAAAATCATAGTGACTTCATTATGGCAAACGTTGCCAAATTATACATAATAAAGAGAAGCATAAAATTAATATAACCTGACTAATTTGCCACTGTTTAAACTGCCGCCAATAAATCATTAATAAGTATTAGTTTTTATACTTTCTCATGTGTTGCTTCCGTCAGGCCATTGATGAAAGTCAAATTGGCCATTTCCATGTTATTAATTTCGTTTTCACTTACAATTAACTGTTTGCCATGTGTTTTGGCTACGTATTACTTCCCGTTGATGTTTATAAAGGCGTCATCCATCAATTACACAGATAATTAGAGAAGTACGAGAACATCTTTAAAGACGCTGGCTGCCTCAATTATTTGAAAAAGATGACAAGGATCAATATAACAGCTTAAAAGGAAACGTCTTCTTGGTTGGTAACGACTAGATAGCGAACTGTGAATTCCTAATCATTTAAATAAATCATTAAATTTTCCTTGATAATTTAATTGATGAACCTTACTTTATCTAATCAGAAGTCGGACTTATTGATATTAGAGCATAGTATTGACGGTAGGCAGTCGCAGATATACAAACGAAGGAGGAAATAGCTAGATAAACCATTGCTAATCTCTTTGAACTTGTGACAGTGATATATTATGATATTGTCAATTAATAAGATAAAACGAAATTATAGGCACATTATATAACGACTGGCTATAACCGTAAACGGTTAGACCTAAGCACGGGGGCTCTAATTCAAGGTATGGAAGGTCAAAGTTCAAAGCATAGGAAGCTGCTTCCCAATTCCTTGTTTTAAATGCTTTCTCGCTTTTTATACGAAACGGGACGAGATTTACACACATACAATTTAATGAACCGCAATAATTCATATAGCCCCAATACCCGTTTTAGCAAAATCTTTTGCAGCGAATTATGATATGCAGCCACAGCTGCCTTAGTAGTTAGAAATCTCCTCGAGAATAGCTGATCCGATTTCCTCATTACTTACTAATTGAACTCATGGTTAGTAGTTTTTTACACTTCCTTTCTAGACAGCATTGTTATTAAATCTGTACTTGATTAAAGAAAATGTGGAGCGTACGATCTTCCGCAAGATGTAAAAACTGAGGGTAAGGAACGCTAATAATGTTTTTAATATCGTTGCGCAAAAAGCGTGTTAATGCTTTGAACGCATTCAGTGGGCGATAAAAAGTTGAAAATTATTCATAATTTTATCTTCTTTATTCTGGGTTACTTCCCGATTTTTGCCTGAAGCTACAAGAAGTCATTGGGGAAATTCGCAAAATGACATGAACAAAAGACATTCGCAAAATGGCATATTGGAATTTCGCAAAATGTCACATTCTCAAATTGTTATATTCTCAAAACGCCACATCGCAAAACGTCACATTAGGAAAATGCTATTTTCTCAAAATGCCATCTTCACAAAATGCCTTTTCGCAAAATGCCATCGTCACATAATGTCAAAACGAAAAAACTAAAATTTTGAGAATGTGTCATTTTGATAGTGAGTGTGGCATTTTGAGAAAAGACATTGTGTTATTTTGCGAATGTGTCATTTTGCTAGTGTGGCATTTTGAGAAAAGACATTTTGCGAATGTGTCATTTTGCTAGTGTGGCATATTGAGAAAAGACATTTTGCGAATGTGTAATTTTGCGTCACTATGTCATTTTGCGAATGTGGCATTGAGCGCCTAATCCTTTTGATCAATACTAAGCACAGGCCTATACTCAGCTTCACAGCTGTCAAAGAAGATGCTTCTGCTTTTCCACTGTCTTACATTGTAACCAGCACTCTAATTGCGTAAAATACTATCGAATCGGAATCGGTTTCATTTTGACAGTTCAACAACATTCATTGCGTTATTTATGGTTTGAGAAGTTTTACATAGTTTTTAGGGTTCCGTACCAAAATGGTAAAAAAGGAACCCTTATGGTCTCATTCAGTCTGTCTGTCTGTCTGTCTGTCACAGCTGAATATATCAAGAACTACTAATGCTATCAACTTGAAATTTGGAATAGTTTTATATGACGTTTACCCAACTATTTTGAAAATAAGAAAGAAATAAAAATATTTATATTTTTTTTGTAACACGTGCTGAAACCGGTCTTCAAAATTCAACGTGGGGCTACTAGGGCATGTGGGGTATCATATGAAAGAACACTGTTTGCACATTCTTAAACAATTTTTAATTTTTTTTTAGGCCGCATAGTTGTCGATTTTTGATGAAAAATGTAAAAAATATACCTTACCTCCGATGTTTGCAAAGGGAAAAATCTGAAATTATTCTATGTGATAGAAGTTTATGTAAAGATTACAGGAAAAATAAAACGATGTCTCTAAATAGCACACTTTTTCAGAAATCGGAACGGAACCCTCGGTGCGCGAGTCCGACTCGCTCTTGACCGGTTTTTTTTTTACAATTCATAATATATTGTCAGTTTGTGACCGTTTATAATATTCGAAAAATTTGTCTGCTCGACAACGTAAATAACGCAATTAATGTTGTGAACTTTGAACTGTCAAAATTAAACCTATTTTTTTTATTGTGTTTACGCAATTAGGATGCTGGAACCTATTATGCTTTACTTTCCTCAAATATTTGTTCTATGTGCAACGGTATTGTGTATAATCTGTATTGTAACTCGATTATCAGCTATGTGTATACGTGACTATGTGAGCGTAGACGCTAGGTTTGTTTCAAAATGTCCCGAAATACACACACATAATATCATACAGCACCTAAATACATAAGATCTAGAACAGTTGATCTCAAAGTAGTACTTATCCTAAAAGCGTTTTGTTGTATACAACGTGTAACGCTAAATGCGCAAAACCTCTTAAGGGGTCATTCAATCTGCCTAGCCTTTTCCCAACTATGTTGGGGTCGGCTTCCAGTCTAACCGGATGCAGCTGAATACCAGTAGCTGAAAACCTGAAATCGCGAAAAAGATCAGCTGTTCAGTACATTTATGTTCGCATAAATTCGTCAAAATGTACTGAACAGCTGATTTTTTTTTCCGCGATTTCAGGTTTGGCCCCATAGTAAAAGTTGTCATAATGATGAGTACAATGACCACTTAAGAGGTTTTGCGCATTTAACGTTACACGTTGTATAGTGAAAATTATAATAGAAAAATAACACATGCAAATCACTGCTTTCAAAGCCGAGACCCTCCATTTAATATGCTGTTTCTATTATAGCTTTATGCCTACAATAAAACCGTCTTGGGTCTCGCGCCGAACAAAATCAAATGTCATATTACTATATCTACTTTCTATTCATGCATACTCTTCAGTACTAGTGCTCTTTGTTCGGCCATGGGCATCAACCGGTCTGCCCTCTGAAAGCACCTGATTTAATATAATTATATCTGCTTGTTATGTCTTGCATTCAGTTGTAAAGCTATGTTATTCTTGTTTTATATGAAAAAAACCGACCAAGTGCGTGTTGGACCACTCACAATGAAGGGTTCCGTAGTTGAAAATAATTTAATCCCAAAAAACACATTTGACACTTATTGTAGTTGAAAAACTAGAAATCCCAAAAATTTTTGATTTACTTGCGAGTATCGAAATATGTCGCATAAATGGCCATATTTTTTTATTGCGTTGACTTAGAAGCTTGATTTTTTTAGAGCTCCAAGGGACCCACGTATTTTATATTAATTTAAACTTGATACCTCCACACGTTCCTGAGAAAAAGGGGGTCTGAGAGACAGACAGAAGGACAACGAAATGATCCTATAAGGGTTCCGTTTTTTCCTTTTGAGTACGGAACCCTAAAAATACTATTTTAGTTGGATAATTTTGCTGGTAATGGTTAGATCCAAGAAAAATACCAAAAAGGTTAATTACCTCGTCTAAAACACGGAAGCCTCATTACATCTAGGACTTAACTTAATGCGTAAGCTGTTTACCCAAAGTACTAGGTTAGTCATTTTGCTATCTGGCCTTGAAACAAAACATGAGCTTTATACTAGCATGGTCCATAGACAACAATGGTTGCGCCGGCGCTTAGCCCGGGTCGTTGACCGCTGCACGGGTCGAACCGCGAGTTTTCTTAAACCGATCCGCTTATTAGGCATTCTGTAGAAGCAAGCTGGTTTTGTGAACCCGCTCTATATTAGTTACGTGATTTTTCTTTGGTTCATTCAGGAATGTTGGTTTTTAAGTGCCTTTGTGACCTTTCATTTGAACGCACGTGCTTTGCTGAATAAGTTGTTTTGTCGTTCCTCTTCGAACCTCTGTCGAACCTCTTTTGAAGTTTCAAATTTGAAGCTAGTTGTACAAAGCTTCAACTCTTTAAAACAAATCAAATGAAATCAAATCATTTCTTAATTTGCGGAAATGGGTACACAAGAAAAGGTCTTAAACAAGCAATACAGTTCAGTTCAGTTACAGTTCAGTTCAGTTTCAAACATGGTTGATTTCAATATTTCTTTTGAAAGGCAATATGATTGTGAAGAGTTTATAGCTCTGGGTGGAGCGGAAAGTCGTGTCAGAGTTTTACTGACTTTAAACCCACCCATGTTCCTTCAGTTACCTATGCCAGGGCCACGGTATCTCTTTCGAACAACCCGCGACACCGCCGGCGAAAAATCGACCCTAGCAACAAGACTCTAGAAGAAAGAACTTTCATTACAAAAACACTAAATACTATCTCAAGATAACATTAACTCTGTAAGTCCTCTAGAGGTAATAAAAATAATTCTTATATTTATAGCTATCGCCTGGCCTTAGTAACCCCGGAGTCATAGCAACGAGTTATCAGCAGTAACCCTGAAATGGCTGCATAGTGCGTGTCTAATCATACCATACTAGCACAACAGTGGATGTACCACAAACTTATCGAAACAAAGTAGCATAGAGACACGTAAGAAATAAATAATGGTTAGTGTTTTCAAGCACGATTTAACTGACAGCCTCTAAGTCAATGAACTCCATAATCTTTCGCACGATCCATAATCTGAAGACGCGAATAGAAGATGTAAGTTATATGAAAGGCATGAAAAAAGAAAGAAATTGTATTGAATAACTTTTACTGAAGAAAGGGACCTAGTGTAGGAACTTACAGACAAGAAAAACGAAGTACTTGAAGGGTACACAAAGCCTATTGAGCCCTATTGAATTGTTCAACAAAGTCATTTCAAAGACAATTTTATTTACATTTTCATACCAAAATATGCCACGAAAGTACACAAATTAATGCGAGAAATGTTCTGAAATCAATGTCACGGTGTTTTTCTACGCCTCCTTGGGTTCCATTGTCCCTAATCCAGATGGAAGGTTCAGTGACCTCGCCAGCAGATTCCTTACACCTTGTTGTTGATAATTTATTGCAGAATACTTAACACATGGGCATTACAGTCAACCACACATGAATATTTATTAGATAAATTTTGCTTTAGTATGTATGTGCGGACCTTTTGAGGATTTAGTGGGGATAAGCTGAAGAGTAAATGGAGGGAAGGCGGCTTATTACTCATGTGCTTTGTAAGGGATACGGTTTTCCCTTTTTCCTTCATTTAGGTAAGTAACAACAAATAAAAAGCTACTTTTTTTACCATGACCAGGTTATCACGTCCATCATTGCTAATCTCCTACATCTATGCCATCCTAAACAAGCACATAACTTTACCGTTACAGACTTCTAACAACGAATTAAACAAGCAACCAAACAATGTAATGTCATAAGGAACAATACTACAATAGTCGCGTCTTCAAGTCGACAGGTTAAGCGAACTGCGTCCAAACAGGTCTGATCTCGGAGCCTCGGCTCTTGGCTCTCAGCTTTCGAGCAAGTTGGACGCGAGCCCACGCCTTTGTGAATTAATACAACGGATCAATCGAGGGTTACAAACGATTTATCATCGTTTGATCAAATGCTTCGTTGATTGCAGCGTTTCCCAAAATTTTCTGTGTGGCTGTTGTTGATGGTAAAAATTGGTCCTCTCTTCGTAGCAGCGGTCCTAAGGAACAAAACTAGCAGAGGATTGAATATTTTCTCTATCTATCGTATTTAACATATCATTGCATACTGATATAATTACATTTCTCGTATGGTATCCACTAAAAGCTTAGTAACAGGAAACAGTTTCGATAAGATAAGTTTATTTTCACTTAGAAGAACAACATTTCGACGGGAGTGTTTCTTAAGTCACGCATGCGAATATTTCTTATTTAAGTATGTTAGTATTATCTCGATCGCAGTTTAGAATGTGCGTAAAGAGAGAGCAAATAATACGAAGTACGAACATACGCGTGAGATCAGCAAATTATGCGTCTTCATGACTAACAAGATCTATCAGACGTAATGTTTTAATCATTATTTAAAATGAAATTGAATTAGCAACGTAGACAAACTCGAGTGAAAAGCAAAGACGTTGTTTGAATAAAACCCACTGCGGGTTACGATGGGAAATCTGTTGTTAATTGCTATTGGCTGTCCTCACTCTCCATCATGTATTCGTCCCTGCTTCTGAGGCTTGCGGTCTCCCTCAGTTGATTAACTAGTTGAAACGTAGGGGAGTTCGGTCTCCCACTTTGAGCATCACTCCTCTATTAGTTTAAGTTTATAGGTACTGTGAATAGAGGCCCGCGTTTCGGTTTCTGTACGGTTTATGAAGACTAAAAGCAATTTAGACTAGTTGATGTCAGTGGTATCAGTCTTAGTAGTTTGATCGCTAATAAAATTGATGTTGTATTTATTTGCGGTGCCGACGTAATCGTTGTTGATAGCGGTCGGAATTCAACTCAAATTGTCTGAGAAAATGAGCGGAATGTAGCTAAGGCCTAGTTCTGACAACCCGCTCTGCTTTATAAAATAACAACTAAAATATTAAGGCAAAACAACAATAACAATATGTATTAGTTATATTAGCCGAAACAGAGCTGTTGAAACAATCATTCGCTACGAAAACTGTGCCGGCCTAAATTGACACTAAACGGTGTTTATTATTTCAGCACTAACAATTAACATTTTATTTAACATTACGACCTACTTTACCCAAAGACGTAACAAGTGGTAACAACATAATAAACAAATAAACGATTCAATATTGGATATCTCAGCCTTTCATTGCGTGTTGCTAAGTGCAACGCAATCAAGAACTCGAAACATACTGATATTATCTCAAGAAACAGAATTCTAAAGAAAAAAACCTATTAAAAACACCGTTATGTAATATCGATATATTACAGAGAGCAATTATAGCGTTTTATATTTATTTTTCGTTCAACGGCAAGGTTAACCCATTACCAGTTTAATGTAATTTGTTCTTTAGTACTTCAGTGCAAGATACCAGCGAAGTGAAAAGATGCTATCTGAGATAATTTTACTTCTTTTTTATCCGCTGTCCGCAGAACTTGTTACATTTGTGATTATATCTACCGTTTTTACTTCAGATCAGTCGAATCAGCTGCAAATCGATTAAAACGATAATCAAAGATTGATATCAACATATTCATAATACGTACCTATTATAATATGATAGATGGATCAATATATCAAAAGTAAGGTGACATCGTTGTGAAAGTGGGCAATTATTCTGAAAAATACGAACTAGAAATACTTGTACACGAAGGCATGCATATGCATTGAACTCATTATTTTGCATTACTTGGCTCTCATTTTACATATGTATGTGTGGAGTACGTAAACTTTCCTTTACTTGGCCTGGCCTTGCGCCAGAATAATCGTAAATTGATAAGACAACGTTCTTCAGAATTTTATTCGCCTGCAGTACAATATCTGAACTGCATAATATTTGTTTCAATAGTGAACTGAATTCATTGTTACAGAAAGAAAGGGCAGTATGTATATATTATTTTTCATAACTTGTATTCTGAAATTATGAATGGAAACATTGTGTAATTAAATTCAAAAAGGTTGCATTGTTAATTGATCGACCGATGCATACCTTTAAAATAACGTAAGCTCAAACAATATTTATTATGATACACTTTCAAACTTTCTTAACCCCTCTTTTCTGACCAATGTCAACAAAAAATTCAATGTGGACGATATTTTCTTAACGAATATGTTTTTTGAACAATGAATGACGAGTAACGATTTGAATCGATAGATGAGAGTGGCAGAGAAGTGATCGAAAACAATCCATGCACTACATCCAGTCCAAACGTACCCACATAATCCTCGCATGACTTCACCTTCGTAATATGTAATGTAGCACAAAAACGCAGCATCCCGTCGCAATCTCTCACCACTTGCATCGCAACGTGTAACAGCTCGGTCAGGTAACACGGGTCGGTCGACTCCCCCGGCGACATTCCTCTCGCGACGAAATCGAGAGTCGACTCGTACGCAATCGTTACTCGACACTCGATACTCGTTAGCGAGTGGGATTACCGGAATCTATCGCGTTGGCGACTATGAGGTGAATGTGGGATTCGAGTTAATGAGCGGCTTAGAGGTTTCCTGGTCTGGATCTGTATTGGCTGATGAGATTCCGTATTAGACTTGGCAGCTAAAAACTAGAGTGAAATCTGATGAAGACGACTTTGGTGCAGATAGTTCATCAACTAGGATCAGATTTGCCCAGAGAAACTGTTGAACTCAAGTTAGGCCACAGTATTGACATCTTCAAAGTCACACATGATGAAGCAACAACTACGAACATAGAGGATAGATTTGATGATGACTTTACTGAGCATTGATGAATGTGTCGGTTGGTTATCGAGTACAAGTTGACAACTGTCAGTAGGGAAGACAAGTGCGCGGAGAGAAACGAGAACCAGTCTATACACAAACAACTGGTTATCTAAGTATGAAATAGATATTCTTAAGTTCAATGCTGGCAATGCAATAGTTTCTAGCATTCAATTTTAACTCACAAGCTGGATAGACAACGAATATGCGTGGCTTGGTCAACTAGCTGGCCCCTGAATCTTGAAATGATTAACAAATATTTCCGTTCTAAAAGTTTTCTTAGATCGCCCAGTAATTCCACATTTATTATTGAACACACTATGATCCACACGGATCATCACGGCTTCTGTCATTACTGTGTCAAAGTGAAGTTTCACTTCAGAACTTCAGAAGTCCCCGTCGTAGCAAAAACAACACCCAATACTTAGTCACCTCCAAGTCAATTAGACACATATAGATGATTCACTATGCCAACGAATTCAAATACCCAAGGCATATCCGAAATGAAATATCTTGGGTGTTGAAATCGGGAAGTTTTCCGGACAGCGTGAGTTATGGATCAAGTTTTACGGCCGACGTAATACTTCTGCCTTGTGGATTTGGGTGTAAACGTGGGAGATGTTCCGTTAACTTTTAGGGGACACGTATTTGCATATCGGTATTTTTTCTTTGACGATGTAAATTGAAAGGCGCCGGAATGGATTTGTGTGTATTAAATGGTTTAGTCGTGTGTCTAGACTTAGATGATTGCACTTCATTAGTGTGTTTCGCAAGACGAATAAAGGCAGCTGGTAGGTGGTTTGCTAAGCACTGATATTATTATAAATTATTAGTATGAAACGATACTGCGGTCGCATATCCATCTGCCAAACGTTGTAAATATGGCTTATCTGGGACAGCTCCTTTTGGTTATTCGAACGAGGCCTATGTTCAGTAGTTGCCTTATACGGGCTGTATGATGTAGAATAGTCATAATTTATTATAAACGACACATAACTCCTATATTTAGCTTCATTATTCCTAATATCAAGTCTAAACGATACCATATTAAGATAATATGACCTGAAATGCATGCACTTAAATCTTACGTATGCCCAACGTATGCCTGCAACAGGTTGATCAAGTTTCGCACATTTTAGCAACGAACTTGTTTGTCCCATTTGACATAATCTGATGGATGACTGTAACGAATTCGTTCCTCCAGTTGCACGTCTAAGCGTGATGAATGGCTATTTTTCTGGAGACTAATCGAAATAAATATTTTAAGAGAATACTTTAGAAATGTGTTATTGTATTCTCACGTTTCGGTATTCTTTACAAATGCAGAGCCAACATGTTTTGCTGGAGTATTTCGCAGACTCGTTTTTAAGATGTCTGCTTCTTACTTACCTTTGCTTTTGTTGCAAAAAAATGCTTTCATTTTCTTCTTAAATCATGATTTAAAGGCGACCTCAATCCTGATCAATGAAAAGTGGAGTATCAGAAATGAAAGTCACTGAATCGATGTCAAGAATGCCAATATTATTGGGGAACTTGCAACTTATTAAGACCACCGGCTAAAAAAGGAAGGGACGCTGATTGTATAATTTGTTACACATTTTCAACATCTCTTATACAATTAACACAATGGCCGTTAATTCCTATACGTAATTACGTAAATGTTTACAACCAACGCTACATGAATGAGGTGTTTAAATTTTGTAACCACAACGTAACGAGGTTTAACTTTTCACAGACGACCTGGTATTATTAAACTTTGTTTCCGAGTCTTAGTAAATTGATGAATGACCTGCTTTTAGATGTTTTTTATATGTGGATGAAATGAATACGTCTGTGGACGGATTATTTACCGGCGATTAAGTCTTTAGATGCGGTGTTATCTGTCTCAATCAGCGTGTGAGAAATTTGTCGGAAGTGGTTTTGGATTTCGTTTGTACTGTTGCTTTCCACGCTTTGTGAGTGGGAGAAATAGTGACAGGTGATTTTCATCACCGTAATACGTGCCCAAATTCTTTCGAAAATAACTTCGATGTTCTATTTTTAAAAATGCCTGTTTTATTTCCATTGATAATTCAAATCGACAAAATATTTTAGCAATCTCATGATGACTGGTGGCATATATTTTTTTTAGGTTAAACCTAAATGATTTCCTGATTAGTACTTACATCACTGAGTTACCTGCTACTTGTCATGCATCACCAAAACCGCAATCATGCTTTTGATAATGACGGAGCACTTCCATTTCCTGACCTTCTCCTAACCTCAGTGCAAACAAAATTCAAAAGAGTACATCACGTTCTGACAGTTACTTCCGCAAACATTAACTAGTGACTAACACACTACACTACATACGATTTGACCAGTTTATATTGAAAGCTCATATAGTGGCGCTACGGCCAAGGCAACGTCTCAGAGAAGAACTAACATAGAAGTAGTGACAGAATGTATAAACAAACACTGCAATATTTTTTATTTTTTCCAACCTAGGGTGTTTCCCTGTTAGAAAGTTTCCAGTATTTAGATACTAATAACTTATATCGTATACGCGAAAAACTTACGGACCTAGTTTTTCATTATATCTACAACATTTCCAAAAATTATGAAAATTAGACTATGTTTACGGGGGGAAAAAAAGTTATCGCTTTTTGTATGAAAATTTATAGCTTCACAATCCTCTTAAGTAGTTATTACATCTGAGGAAAATATAGCATATATATATAGCAATATAGCATAATATCACGCCTGTATTCGCCGAAGGGATAGGCAGAGCTGTACCTACAAGTACATCCACATCTCGCCAGTTGTTTAGATTATAATTCTTCTGTACGTGTGTTTGTCACCTAACTGCCCCTAAACGGCTGGACCGATTTAGATGAAATTTTGTGTGTATATTTGAATGGGTTCCTGGATGGTTTGAAAACACAATTAGACCCGGTAGGTGGCGTTGCAGTCGAGTTCTAGGATCGTTCAGACAGGACAACGTCTGTCGGGTCCGCTAGTCTTAAATATAATTCTTCTGTACGTGTTTGTCACCTAACTTCTCCTAAATGGCTGCATGAAATTTTGTGAGTATATTTAAATGAGTTCCTGGATGGTTTGAAAACACAATTGGACCCGGTAGGTGGCGCTGTAGTCGGGTTCTAGGATCGTTCAGACAGGACAACGTCTGTAGGGTCCGCTAGTATTATTATAAATATCACAGTGTAGTCATATTCAGACCACTTAAACTTAGTTCCTTATTTAGCCACATACCAAACATAATAGTCTATGAGTTACATACACCACATAATAGTTCACTAATTTCATGACATTTCCAAGTAAGTATGTAACACGTTGTGAACGTAAGTTGCAGTGATTACTCTCCGGGTTATATGACTTATGTAATACAAGAGGTCGTTTTATACAACTTTCGTGTCATATTTAATGCTTGATTTTCACCGCGGGTGGGCGTGACTGTATTTAGCTGTGATTCATTGTTAGCTTAAAAAATGTGTGTGGATTTGAGTGGACATACATGGAGTAGTGAACTTAGGAGTTTCGTGTGTACGGAAGGTTCACGGACGAGTGTTAACGCGTGCCCGTGTTCCCGCCGTAAGCGGCAGAGGAGGACACCGTGGAGTTTTAGTGGGTTAGAGTCCCACAGTCCCAAATAACTGCACTATATACCCGTGGTAGTGCAGTATGCACGAGTATTTCTCCACGATAAAAAAAGTGTCGAATCTGCGGATGAATCCCGTTGGTCCTTAGGTCAGTTTGCTCTGAAAATAAAAAAAAAACTTAAGTATGACATAGGTACTTAGTGCATCAATAAATTAGTTCGAAACCTATTTAATGAGTACGACCGTTCTATTTAAAAGTAGTTACAATAGACCAAGGCTGAAGAAGCCATTCTATAAAAGACATTAATCCACAATTCACATGTCAAAACACGCCATTCTCTAAATCCTATATTCAGTGGTTGCGATTAATCGCTGCGATTAAATAGTTCAGTGAATGGCATTGACTCTCCATTTAATTCGTGTATCATATTTTCCCAATTATGTTGAGGTCGGCTTTCAGGAGCCACAGCCTATCACACCTCCACGACCCAGTTACTGGGTGATACGATACCCCTTGGAAAGACTGGTTGACAGACTTTCGGGCTTCTGACGACCCGTAACGACTGTCAAATATCCACGAATGACAGCCGTGCTTTCCGAGGCACGGAGGGGTCTTGCTACATAAAGATGGTAACCCATCCTCGGACCAACCGCGGCAAACATAGATTAACCTCATCGATCGACTCGTGCAGCTGTTATTACTTAGCCACAACACAAGCCCCTCAATTCGTGTATTATGTGTGTAGTAAAATAATAAAATTTAGATTAGCAAATTATTGGTTTATCGTCCACGTCGTTGATTTTATGATTAGGTACTTATCGTAAATATCTGAGATAGGTGAATAAATTAATAGCTTCGATAACTTTGGGCTATCAATCAGTAAATCTTTCAGGCATTGAAATTTTTAGCCCCTCAGATAAATACTCAATTGTAAATTAAAGGAATGGTCACCCATTAAAGGTCAGTACTAGGAAAACATGCTATGGGTTTTTGATAAGTTTTTATAGAAAACTTAAAGTAATAGCCATGAAAAAAACGTCTAGCTAGCTCAAGAGTTTCACCACTCAGTGAAAAAATCGGATTGAGGATAAACCTCGTAGATGATCCAAAACCACACACACAACACAACACGATTTCCTATATCCGACCCTTAAGTAATAGATTTGAAGATAGCAAGAGTTTTATGTTGAAGACTAATCAATCTAAAACAGTACCTATTAATAATTACTTTTAGTTTTTTCTCAGCTCATCCCTCGCAATTTTAAAGAGATTGATCGACTTACCGAAACATTTCTGCCCCAAAACCCCAACAAATACGTGTTTCGTTTAAATCCTTTAATTACCTACCTAACTTCGTTAATTCTAATTACTTACCCATTTGTTTTAAGACAATCTCATTACTCTGAAGGTCGTCTGTTTAAAGGCTTGCCCAGACAGGCGCGACGCGTAACGCGAGGCGACAGACGGTGCGACGCGATTCTGGTGGAGAACAATTTCCATGAAAGAAAAAGCGCCAGGGCAGCCCGCGAAATTCAAATTTTCTTACGGTTTTTGCTATTAGCAAGTCATTATTAGGTTGTATGTTGATTAAAGTATGATTCGCGATCGTAACAAAATGTTTTAAATGACTCATATAATCATTAGAATACTACTTAATTTAGTGTAATCCTCAAATGTCAAGATTTCATAAAATAGTAATTCAATAGGAAACCTAACCCCCCTCCCTCTCCCCCCTAAAGAACCTGGTCTTAAATAGTTGTATTGATGACTTTAATGATTATAATTCTGTAAATACGAGTATTATACTTGTTACGGTCGGGAATCCTATTTTGATCAACATACAACCTAATGCTGACTTGCAAATTGCAAGAAACGTAAGAAAATTTGAATGTCGAGGGCTACCCTGGCGCTTTCGCCTTAAGTTTTCATAGAAATTTGCTGTACAGTAAGCTTCAAAAATATCGAGATGAACAGACTGTTCAAAATGATCTCAACAACTAAGAAAACTAAACTTTATCTCAATTGAACAAAGTTCTTGTCAGAATGACAACAGTCGCGAACTGTCTTCATTCTGAAACATTCCTTGTGTTATTGAGTTAATATTTAATTTTCATAGTTGTTTAGATCATTTTGAACAGTCTGTTCGTCCCGATATTATTGACGCTGACTGTACTAGGTCGCGTCGCACCTGTCTGTGGGTGCCTTAATACATAATCCGCAACACGATATTAGGTACCTATCACTGATCAAACAAAACATTAAGGTAATTCCTAATCTACTTTCGTCAATTTATCGGCTTTTCCACTTTAATCTGACAAGTCACGTGAATTTAATGCTAAAATAAGATTTGCACACGTGCTGTCTAAATTGGACTATAATTATGGCTCCCGCATTTGACCTTTAAATAAAGCTGAATTTGTGTATGGCATAATTAATACTTCGAGACAGATCATAAGGATCCTAAACAATGTTTAGATATAAGAGGTAGACAGGTAAATCCTAAAACTAACTATTATAAATGCGAAAGTTTGTTTTTTGTTACGCTTTCACGTTAAAACGGCTGAATGGATTTGGATGAAATTTGGCACAAGGGTAGACCATGACCTGGATTCTAACATAGGATACTTTTTATGTCAGTAGTACGTTCCTGTAGGATCATTTCCCACATGCACGCGGGCAAAGCCGCAGGCAAAAGCTAGTTTATTATATTGATGACTTTTCAAAATAAACGGATTGACAGATGTCAGATCAAAGTCTTAAAATTCAGATCACCTACATAATTTAATTCACTTTCGTCATACATTATAGTTCTTTATAACTATTTAAGTAAGAATTTTGAATATGTGGGTAGAGTTAGGTAACGTAATGGCCCTTCACCAAGAGATTGATAGTGCGCCTGCGCATGAAGTTAATTTGTTAATTGAAAAAAAAAAACGAAAGTGCGCTTATTTTTGATTGCCTTAATGCAATTAAAGAAAACAGTAAGCAAGTAACTAAACTTTTACTTGTTTCTAAAGCTCTTTCTTCGCTAAGTAGGTTTAAGTAGGAGGTTTTAAGTATACAGGGTGTGGTCAAAATTAAGTCTCAATTGGATAAAGTTCTTGTCAGAATGACAGTTGTCGTGTATTCATTCTGAAACATTCCTTGTGTCATTGAGTTAATATTTCATTTTCATAGATGTTTAGATCATTTTGAACAGTCAGTTCGTCCCGATATTATTGACGCTGACTGTACCTTATGGTCGGTATGGAGTTATGCATATTCTCATAATCTGCAATAAATAAGCTATCCATATAAAAAACCATCAACCTCATGACATGTGTAGTTACGGAGATAAAAAAAAAATCTATTTTTTTACGTTTTCTATTTTTTTTTACCTTTACTACCTACATTTTCTACTAGTTTTGGGCTAATAGCTTCTACGGAACAAAAAATAAAAATACGCAAACAAATTCAAACGTTCTAATTTACGAAAAAGAAAAAAAAGAAAAAAATCATATTTTTTTCACAAAACATTAAATATCTTCGAAATTAGAAAGATAAACCTTTTGTCGTATATTCACATATTACCTTTATTCTTCGTTTGTCACGATTGGTCTCTGAGCTGCACCCTAATTGCGTAACACATTATCAATCGGAGTTTGAATCATTGTGAAACAAATTGCTAATCTATTGCTTCATTTAATCGAAAAATTTGTCTGCTCGACAACGTAAATAATGCAATGAATGTTGTTGAACTGTCAAAATGAAACCAACTCCGATTGATAGTGTGTTACGCAATTAGGGTCTGTTTTTAATCGTCACGTAAAATGCGGTAAGTAATTGTTATGAAGGAATTCGCTTCGATAATTTTTATTAATCAGTCTAGTAGGGTAAGTGTATTGCGGTCAGTGGATGAATCTGTGACCTGATATTCTATAGGTCTGTTAATTTTATCCGTCCTTATTAAACGCTTTATAATCATAGTCCCTGCAGAACGCTGATTATACAGGGCATTTGCTACATAAAAAAAAATCGTAGGTACTCACTCATTCTCCTTCCTATACGAAAGCTTGTTTGACTGTAAAAATTACTATTTGAAGCTCTCGATAGACGATTCATGAATAAACTCGTGAGGAGCTCGTGGCTAAGTAATAACAGCCGCACGGGTCGATCCAACAGCTTTAAGCTACGCTTGCCGGGGTTGGTCCGTAGATGGGTAACCATCTTTACATACCGAGACTCCTCCGTGCCTCGGAAAACACGTTAAGCCGTTAGTCCTGGCTGTCATTCGTATATCTCTGACAGTCGTTACGGGTCGTCAGAAGCCCGAAAGTCTGACAACCAGTCTTACCAAGGGGTATCGCATTACCCAGTTACTCGATTGTGGAGGGTAGATAGGCAGTCGATCCATGTAAAATACTGGTATTCAGCTGCATTCGGTTAGACTCCAGTCTAACCAAAATGCAGCTGAATACCAGCCGACCCCAACATAGTTGTGAAAAGGGTAGGCAGATTGATTGATTCATGAATAAACTCGTAGTAAAACGTAAAAACATGTGCCACACATTGTAGCCTCATAAACAAAACAACGCCACTAAGACTGGCCAATGGGCAAGTTAAATATTCACAGATAACATCGAATTAATGAATCACCACAACTTAATGGCTCACGTATGAATCACACATTACAATTCAAGCCACGCGAAAAGGACCACAATAAAACGTCATCTGTCGTAACTCGTAACTTGCAAGGTCGTAACGCAAGAATTTAAAATGACCAAGGAAAGCAACTCGGAAGTATCGTGCTTGATACACGTAGAAAGTGCAAGTCGGTATAAAATTTACGGGCCGCACCATAACGCTGTATGTTAATTGAAATCACCAATTACTGAGCGCTTTCTACTATAGAATCCCCATAAAGTGTGTAATAATAACTTGGCGACACGCTATGCATCTTTTTGTTACGAGAACGTTTAGATTGGCGTGGCGAACGTTTGAGAAAATTGGCTTAGAAATGCTTTTAAAGAGTAGGTATTTTCTTTATGGCATCGACTAGATCTGTACGTGGATCTGCCTGGGAAAGAATTCAAGTTTTTCAACAAAAAATGCGATATAAGTAAAGTAAAAAAAAATACGCTGTTACTTCCGCTAACGGTACCTACGCGAGAGGATACATTTTTTTTTACAAAAAAATTACAACCGACTTCCAAAAACAAAGACAACACTACAAAGTGAAAAATAAGTTAATTTCGGAAGTCGGTGTCTGATTAAATTTGTTTTCGTTATTTGCCACCGACTTCCGAAATTAAAGATATTTTTCACTTTTTAGTTGTGATAAGTACCTATAACCTACCCCACACAAAAGCAAAACTTGCAAAGGAATTAGAACAGCATCCACATAAAAAGTGGGGAAAAAATACGTACTTATTATTGAAGCTTACTCAAAAACTACCAAAGCAAAGTTAGTAGGTAAAGTTTTCAAATCGGACTACTTTGTAAAAAGTATGCGAGGCCATACTTAAAAAAAAAACAAATTACGTGCCGAATTGAGAACCGCCTCCTTTTTTTTTCGTCGGTTAAAAAAGAGTAAGCCAATGAAGGAGACATAAATGTTAAATATTTTTATTCGCCGGAGCGATCTGGCATGGATTGCAGTCGTAACATTCTCAATAACATATTAGTCATCTTAGCGGTCAGAGGTTATCGCCTTTGTCTTATCTTATATTCTATGATATAAGGCTAACTTCATTCGACTAGCAACCGACAGACAAGCGATATATATCTAAATAGATAAAAGTAAATTGGTCAATTATTGTGCACCGCAGTTTAACGAGGCGTCAGTACCATTCCGTGACAAATGGACTTTGAATCGTGATTAACTGACAATGAGTTTGACGATTAATGATTAATTCTGACCTAAACTTGAAACGCGTTAACTTAATGATATCTAATGACGTTTACTTAGATACGTTAAGATGTAATTAGTATGTACTTTAGACTAGAGTTGTCAAACGTCCTGTTTTCTCAGGATAATGCTCTGTTTTATCCTGGATAGTTTTTAAGTGGCCTCCTGGGTTTTTTAAAGCATCCTGGTAAAATCCTGTATTAGGGTTCCGTACCTAAATGGTAAAAAAGGAACCCTTATGGTGTGACTCAGTCTGTCTGTCTGTCTGTCTGTCTGTCTGTATGTCTGTCTGTCTGTCACAGCTGGATATCTCAAGAACTACTTATGCTATCAACTTGAAATTTAGAACAGTTTTAGATAATATTTACCCAACTATTTTGCAAATAAGAAAGAATAAAAATATATGTGTTTTTTTTGCAACATGGGCTGAAAGGGGGTCTTAAAAATTCAAAGTAGAGCTACTAGGTCATGTGGGGTATCATATGAAAGAACGCTGTTTGCACATTCTCAAACATATTTTTATTTTTTTTTTAAACCGCACAATGTTCGACTTTTGATGAAAAATGTAAAAAAAAATACCGTTCCCCCCCCCACCCCTTATCTCCGAAGTTTGCAAATAGAAAAATCTGAAATTATTCTATGTGATAGAAGTTTATGTAAAGATTACAGGAAAAATAAAACGATGTCTCTAAATAGCACACTTTTTCAGAAATCGGAACGGAACCCTCGGTGCGCGAGTCCGACTCGCTCTTGACCGGTTTTTTTTTTAATTACGCTCGCTACTACTGCCTTTAGGGTGCGTTTCCACTGACGCGGAGCTAGGCGGAGCGGAGCGGAGACGTGGAAGAATCGCCCAATCAAAGACGAGACAAGAGACGCGATGAGAATTTCAATCATTATGATTGGTCGATTCCTGCACGTCTCCGCTCCACTCCGCCCAGCTCCGCGTCAGTGGAAACGCACCCTTAACCTTATGTTCATCTGCCGGTCGTACTTATTATACTATTTCTTATTATATCTTTTATATTTTAAATGAAGATACTTTCATTAAAAATTGTTTAAATACATAATTGAGTTTCATTGCGTGTTGCTATTCACCACTGCTCTTTTATTACATACTGTTTTTAATCCGAAATGACCTGGTATTTTCACATTCTTATCCTGGTTTTCAAAATTTGGGGATGGCAACTCTACTATTATTATTATTTATTATTACTTTCTCTTAGACATATCTCGGGACCCTGGGGTCCCGGACCTTTGGAAGGCATACGAGTGGCCGAAGCCAACTCGCAGAGGCCCCTTAGGTCCTTATTACAAAAAGAAACTCAAGCACTGATCTTTGTTTAAATCTAGTTTTCAACCAATCAAATGGCTTGAATCTAGTTTTAAGTAATGCTTGAGTATTGAGTGACGTTCTGTAATACGGACCTTAGACAACTTTTAAATGTCGAGAAGGCACCAGCCGGAGATTATCCTTGTATGCACTATGCAAGTGCACCCAAGGACAACCCCCGGTTGGTGCAGGACTATTGCAGAACATGGAAACAAAACATATTGGGCTATGGGTTTGGGTGAGCAGTCTCGGTATGTAAAGATGGTCACCCATCCACTGACCAACCCCGGCAAGCGCAGCTTAACCTGATGAATCGACCCGTGCGGCTGTTATTACCCAGCCACGAGCTCCTCGATATAGTAGACAGTAAATAAAACTATTGTAGATTTATTATTCTGTGCTTCAATACATTTAACATCAATACTAAATAACTCAAATATTTAAAGCGAACATAGTCCTAGATAAGAACAGAAAACGCGTAATAAAAAAACCGGTCAAGAGGGAATCGGACTCGCGCACCGAGGGTTCCGTTCCGATTTCTGAAAAAGTGCGCTATTTAGAGACATCGTTATATTTTTCCTGTAATCTTTACATAAACTTCTATCACATAGAATAATTTCAGATTTTTTGCTTTGCAAACTTCGGAGGGAACGGTTTTTTTTTTTTAATTTTTCATCAAAAGTCGAAAACTATGCGGCCTAAAGAAAAGAAAAAAAAAATGTTTGAGAATGTGCAAACAGCGCTCTTTGATATGACACCCCACATGCCCTAGTACCCTCACTTTGAATTTTTGAGACCACCTTTTAGTACCTGTTGCAAAAAAAAAAAAATCTTATTTGCAAAATAGTTGAGTAAACGTTATCTAAAACTGTTCCAAATTTCAAGTTGATAGCATTAGTAGTTCTTGAGATATCCAGCTATGACAGACAGACAGACTGAGTCACACCATAAGGGTTTCTTTTTTACCATTTTGGTACGGAGCCCTAAAAAATGCAAAACTAGAATCGAGATGTTAAAAAATAGATTAGTACAAGTAAGCAGGTGCATAAGCCGTCATACTAGATTTAACTAAGATTCTACCCTAGAACAAGTTGCTCATAAGCGGAACGTTATTAGAGGTAAATTCTGTTTCAGTAATTGGATTAATATCTTATATACAACGAATTAAATTACAGCGCTAGGTCATGCGATTAGATGCTAAACATAAAATATCATTAAAAATAACTTCCTTCATGAGTCGCTTAAGGTGAGTATAGTCGTCGACCGGTAGTCCCACACAGTCGTCGCAAATTTTTCTAAATTTCCGTTAAAGTCGCGTTTTGTAAAAAAAATATTGTTATTTTTAAATGAAAAATGCACAGTTGTACGCTAAGCCTAGAATAATATCACTTGTAGTTTAGAAGCAGTAGCGACTTTAATGTTGAAAACAACCTCATTTCTGTATTTTTTTTGCATGGTAAGTATTTAATGTTTTTTTTTAATTATGGCGAGTATAGTCGTAAAATGGTCGTTTTTGATCATTTTAAATAAGCCTCATTCAATTCCAGAAAAAATATATATGAAACTTTGATACATTAGGTCGGGGAAGAAGTCCTTCGTATTTTATTTACAAATTCAAGACATTTTTTTTTCATAGTATTATTTAGTTATGTGTCATTTGCCAAATGGGTCAAAACTGTTTTGTTGTCAATTCCCAGTTCTTCAGCTACGTCGTAACTACTGATATGCCGATTTTGCTCCACTTTTTCAAAAATGGCATCCATTTTATCCGTAATAGTGCGACCAGAGCGACGTGCATCTTTGACATCAAAATTTCCGCATTGAAAACGCTTAACCCAAATGTGTGCTACTCTCACAGACACTGCACTAGGTCCATAAACATCGCAAAATTTTTTCGCGGCTTGCGTTGCATTTTTACCTTTTTTGTAGTAAAATTTTAAAATGTATCGAATTTCTTCATTAGGTTCACTCATCTTGACAGTACGAAAAACAAATGAAAATCACACATTTTCTTAATTTGAATTTGGAATTATGTTCTTTAAAATTTAAACTTTCAATGATACCAAAACCAGTAGATATAAAAAGTATAGCCAAAGAGATTTTATTACAAGTTCATACATACTATTATACGAAAAAAGTTTTTCCCCGACCGACGAAATTTTATTGTTATACATAATATGTATAACAATAAAATTTTAAGCAACATTAAATACTGAAGAACATAATATATCAAAGTTTCATATTATATTTTTTCTGGAATTTTCTGTAGGCTCATTTAAAAGTATTAGGTTCTCAAAAACGACCATTTCACGACTACACTTGCCTTAATTTAAAACTGGGAGATCTTGTTAGCGCACTCGTAGTATTCGTGTTGTTTTATTAATCAAATAGAAACTGTGTACTTTAATTGAAAACATATTTTCGCACTAACCACTGACAGGCGCTCAGGTGCGGTGCCATCGCCACTTATAAAAAAAAAACATCTTGACTTACTGAGCTACTAAGGAAAAAGAATTAATTAAAACTAACCCACTTCAGGCCAAAAAAACTCGGAACCCATATATGCAAAAATTACACGCTAGAAGGTGAAGCATTAAACAGTTAATTATCTATCGATCAACGGAGTAACAATTACTGACGATTTCCTCGTCATTTTACACGTACCGTCGCATAAATCACATAAGTACTACATTTGTTTGTAACAAAAAAAACTGCAACACGCTATACAGGGTGTATGTGTAAACAGTGGCAACCTTTTAAGGGGTCATTGTACTCATCATTATGAACAACTTTTACTATGGAACCAAACCTAAAATCGCGAAAAAAAATCAGCTGTTCAGTACATTTATGTTCGCATAATTCGTCAAAATGTAGGGAACAGCTAATTTTTTTTCGAGATTTCAGTTTTGGTCCCATAGTAAAAGTTGTTCATAATGATGAGTACAATGACCCCTTAAAAGATTGCCACTATTTACACTTACACCCTGTATAGGAACATTTTGTTATTGCAATGAAGTAAAGTTATCAAAATATCGTAACGAAGTACAATGCGATTCAAATAGAAGAAAGAAAGAATAGGAACGTCAATGACCTCTGTCTGTCTGTCAAATGTTGATTGAAAAGTACGGTTTACAAAGAAAACTTATTTGCGTATCAATAACGTTTTTTTTTTGTTTAACCGAGTCTTAGTTAAATCGAAGTGAAAAAAAAAACATCAAAAAATTTGTCGTAATTAGTTTAAAAAAAAATATAAGTAGTCTTTCCTATTTTTAACCGACTTCTAAAAAAGGAGGAGGTTCTCAATTCGGAAGTTTGTTTTTGTTTTTTTTTTTTTTTTTTTTTTTTTTATATGTTTGTTCGCGCATAACTCCGTCGCTTGCCCACCGATTTGTAAAATTATTTTTTTGTTGGTAAGGGTTTACTTCCCAAATGGTCCCATTTTTGTCAAAATCCAGTTCTGATGATGGGATCCTGGAGAAATCGAAGGAACTCTTCAAATATTATAGGCACACCCATAGCGATTTGGGTATTTTTTTATAGTAGCTCGTGCATTTGCTCTCGGAAAGCACCACTTGGTGAAGTGGAACTGATGATGAAGACCACAGATGGCTACCGGAACTACTCAATGATAAATATTTCACGGGTTGCGATTCGATTACTTTAATATGGTTGCTAAGCAATTTCCGCTCGTCACACAATGCGTGTGCTGAGTGGTTGTTGAGGAGTTCTCCTGGTTCTTACCAGCAGAACTCCTCAACAATTAACGTCCCAGCATCGGGAAAAGCAATATTTTGTAACGTGTGATGAGCAATTGACATTAGACTAAATGTAACTTATACAAATTATAAACAGACCCACTGGCCCCCGTTGGCTTTAATCAATGGGCTACTCCAGGTATTTATAAAAGTAGAGCGAGACTATACGAGTTATACGGTTTGAAAAAATACAGGTTTGATACTTCTTTCCTAGAGTATGTCAAAAAATATTCAAAATTATTTAAAAACATTTGTGTTTTTGCTAAATCTAAATTTTTAAGCGATACAATTAAGAAATCCAATAATAAAGTAAAAACAACCTGGAAAATTATTAACAATGAAACGGGTAAGTCGGTGAAACAAGAAAAACAACTTGAGATTATGGTTGACAATAAGTTAATTAGTAAAGCAGCTGACGTAGCTGAGGCATTTAATGAGTTTTTCGCCAACATACCTATTACTACGACTCGCTCCTTAAATTCGTCCCCATCTAAAGCTGAAAACCTTTTGCATAGTAGTGTGCCCAAATGTAGTCGCTTATTTAGCTTCGAACATGTAACACCTCGTGATGTAGTTAATGTTTTTAACACACTTAAGTCTAAAAACACTGGTGATTACTGGGGCATCTCCATTAAACTATTAAGTAATATAATATACATCGTAGCCCCCTATCTAGCTGTTACTTTTAATAAATGTGTTGATTTAGGAACTTTTCCTGACCTCATGAAAAGTAGCAAAGTCATACCATTATTTAAATCCGGTAATAAAAATGACGTTGGAAATTTCAGGCCTATTTCTATCTTACCTGCATTTAGCAAAATATTTGAAAAGTTAATACTCAAGCAGTTGCTAAAACATTTTAATTTAAACAGACTCCTTCACGATGAACAATATGGCTTCACTAAAGGTCGTTCGACTACGGATGCGGGTGTTGCTCTGCTGAAACACATATTTAACGCTTGGGAGAACTCGCAAAATGCTATTGGAGTTTTTGTGATCTCTCCAAAGCCTTTGATTGCGTGCACCATGACACGCTTTTGCGTAAATTACGTCATTATGGTGTCCAAAACGAAGCTCTCAAAGTAATAAATTCTTATTTACATAATAGGTTCCAATGTGTAGATGTTAATGGTGTGAAATCTTCCGGGCTACCAGTTCAGTTAGGTGTACCTCAAGGCTCAATACTGGGTCCATTCTTATTCCTGGTGTATATTAATGACTTACCATTCTATTTAAAGGGTATCTGTGATGTTGTACTGTTTGCAGATGACACCTCTCTTATTTTTAAAGTAGATAGAAACAGACATGATTTTGATGATGTAAACAGTGCACTCTCAATGGTTACGGATTGGTTTACGACAAATAACTTAGTTCTCAATGCCAAGAAAACTAAATGTATAAAGTTTGCCTTACCGAATGTTAGAAATCTGGGACCCAACATCGTCTTAGATGAAGAGGTACTTAAGACTGTAGAATCAGCAGTTTTTCTGGGTATAACAGTAGATGCTAAACTTCAGTGGGGCCCACATATATCAAGCCTAGCGGGAAGGCTCAGTTCAGCCGCCTACGCCGTCAAAGTAAGTAAAGGAAAGTAAGACAATACACTGACGTTGATACAGCTCGGTTAGTCTATTTTAGTTATTTCCATAGCGTTATGTCATACGGTATTCTGCTATGGGGCAAAGCGGCTGATATTCAAAATATTTTTGTTCTTCAAAAACGAGCTGTTCGAGCAATTTACCAGCTAGGAGCTAGAGTTTCTCTGAGAGAATTTTTTAAGGATATTGGTATTCTCACGGTGGCATCACAGTTCATCTTCGCCAACATCTTATACATTAGGCAAAATATACATTTGTACAGTAAAAACAGTGATATTCACAATATTAACACCAGAAATAAGGACAAATTACGTGCTCCATTTCATCGGCTTCATAAGGTTCATAACTCATTTGTTGGTCTTGGTATAGCTTTTTATAACAAGCTACCTTCTTCTTTGCTAGATTTGCCTTTTAATGCGTTTAAAATTAAAGTTAAATCCAATCTTTGTTCAAAGGCATACTATTCTATCAACGATTACTTAAACGATAAGAATAGTTGGTCGCAGTGATTAACTCAAGACAATGTTTATGTTATGTTCTTTCTCCAGGATCAGCTTACTTAATGACAGGTTACATGAGTTAAGTAGGTACTAAAATTGTTTATTTTATTTGACAAAAATATAATTTAATGTATTGTGTTGCGTAAATTATTTTTGCATAGGTACTATTGTATAGAATCTAGTTCTTCTAACTGAACAGACAGCTGTGCTGCTGGGGAGTTTGTTCCGCTACTTCTTCTTCCCAGCTAAAGCACTAGGAAGTGGTGAAGGGTGGGCGTTTTGTGGGGACTGTCTTACTGTAATTTTGACGTTCAAAAAGTGCTGATTCTCAGCCTAATTTGAATAAAGGACTTTTGATTTTGATTTTGATTTTGACTAAAAAGCGAGAAATAAAAACTTTTTAACAAAAAAAAAAACGACTTCCAAAAAGCACTGCAAAGTGAAAAATAACTTTGATTTCGGAAGTCGGTGGCAAAAAAAAAGAAAGTAAATAAAAAAACGAAAGACACCGACTTCCGAAATCAAAGTTATTTTTCACTTTGCAGTGCTTTTTGGAAGTCGTTTTTTTTTTTTGTTAAAAAGTTTTTTCATTGTTGGCAACGATTTTTTAATTTTTTTTTCAAATTCTTTGTTCATGATTCGTAAATAATGTTATTTATAAAATATCTTGTTTTGACAGCTATGACGTCACAACATGGCGCTAAGTCGATCCTATTCTTATTTGAAACGCATTGTACTTATTTTATCATGCTACACTGGTCTTGGATTGAACATAGTAACTGCAACTGTATCAGGTGCGTCGAATACTTTTTATGCTAATATGTTATGTGCGGTAAATTGCAATGGGGCCCATACATAGAAAAATTATCAGGAAGGCTTAGTTCGGCCGCCTATGCTGTTAAAAAAATTCGACAGATAACTGATGTGGATACAGCCAGAATTGTTTATTTTAGTTATTTTCATAGCCTTATGTCTTATGGGATTCTTCTCTGGGGAACCTGTGCGGGCATTAATACTATCTTTGTTTTACAGAAAAGGGCTGTTCGAGCCATTTACAATCTAGGTCCAAGGGATTCCCTTCGAGAGAAGTTCAAGGAAATATATATTCTGACTGTAGCCTCTCAATATATATTTGAAAATCTATTGTATGTACACAAAAATATATCCAATTTTAAGAAGATGTCCGATATTCATAGTTTAAACACTAGGAATAAACACAATCTTGCTGTACATCGCACTCGTCTCCACAGAGTAGGCAACTCGTTCATGGGTCAATGTATATGCTTTTACAACAAACTTCCCATTGACATTCGAAACTTGCCCATTAAACGATTTAAAAGCTGCATTAAAACCAAACTTTGTAAAAAGGGCTACTATAAAATTTCTGATTATTTAGAAGACAAAAAAGCTTGTGTTTGAGCTATTCGCTCAACCTTGTAATATATATAAACCAAAACTCACTCAAAAATTAATGTAATTAATGTAAATTATTAAAAAATGAAAATTATTGTAAATGTGAGCACTATGTGGATCTTTTTTTTTTTTCTTTTTTAGTTTTATTGATGGTCTGATATTTCTGAGTACTTTATGCGACCTACCCAAATGTCCTTTCTTTGGTATTGTTCGTCGAGTTATTGAGCTCCTGAAATCCTGAGTTCAGCTATACGATTGTTGACAAATGCTTGCACTGACTGGACAGGTCCACTCAAATTTTTATGGTTCTTTCCTCAAAAGACCATTTCAGACTGGATCTACATGGTCCTCACATGATCTGACCAAGATTATGTCTGGACTTTAAAAGAGACTTTGACCCCTGAGTTTGTTTCGCCATTTCTTCTCAGGGTAGTCAGACAGGAAATGTCGACTTCATCTAGCTTATTTAAAAAAAAATAAAAAATATGACGTGTAAAAGTGATTTCGATATCCTATTTACAGAATAAACAATTTCATTTCATTTTCATTTCATTTCATTTCGTTGCTGTATGTTGTTTCTATATGGTTTTTCCATCTAGAATATCTCAGTAGTAGACCGGAGTCTGGAGTTGAGCCCGGTTGATAGCTCGCCCCCTATTACATTTCTAAGAGGTTTCTCGTGATTATTTTATTTAAAAAAATCAAAGTACAGTTTTTTTTCAGCCAAAATCGAGAAGAGCGTTGTATTTATACGTAATTATTTTTAACATTTATTTAATTACTTAAATAAAAATATTTAATCGTAATACTGCTTAAAGAAAATAATTGACAATATTATGTCAATTTTTATGAGTAAATACCAAAAAACTGTTAAAAATAGCATACATACTTATAAATACCAACGATCTAGTGTTTGGCCGAAAAAAAAAATACTCCTTGGTACTGGTTGTCAGACTTTCGGGCTTCTGACGACCCGTAACGACTTTCAAAGATCCATGAATGCCAGCCAGGACCACGTAGCTTAACCTGATGGATCGACCCGTACGGCTGTTATTACTTAGCCACGAGCTCCTACAAAAATCTTACTAATTCTTTTAAAAAACGTTAAAAACTGATGTGTTCTGTTAGGAAAAACTATCGTCAAAGCGTGTGAGGCATCATTGTCTATTTTCGTCGATATTCGCCCATCACTACTATAATTGTGGCTTTGAGTATAATTATAATTAGTATCAGTATCGCAGTTCTCATACGTGAAGCTATAAATAAAATGAAAAAAAAAAAGTTAATTAGTGTTCCAAATACAAACGAAACTGTGAAGACCAGTTCTAAATCAACAGATTAGTATTTGTATCGGATGTCGTAAGAACAGAACAAAGTGTATATTTTAAGTGGGCTGCAAGTGTAAAAAGTAATGCGTTCGACTCGGCTGACTTTAGCGACCCACTTGTGTAAGTAAAACTTGTAAAGGACTTGATAAGAGCAATGAAGAAACACTTTAATGAAATTGTTTTCTATTTTCATCTTTTTATAATAAATCCATTGTTATTTTATAATACAGGGTGTAAGGGACAGCCCTCCGCAAACTAACAGGGTGCATTCAGCTCCTCATTTTGAATCATATTCTACCGGAAATTTTCTCAGGAAAATTTCCATTTTTTCAATTTTTTTTCCAGTTAAATTTTCATTATTTCAATGTAAAATTGCATTGTGTGTTCGCAGCATTCCATTTATGTAAAAAAACTGCAAAAAAAAAACCAGCAATGGATGTTGAAATACTCTAACCAACGACGCGTGTAATCAGCTGTTCACTTTCTGTCTAGCTACAGAGTTCATCGAACTCACCGCATACCTATTACCTACCCCTCCCAACCAGTAATAGACGTTCCGATTTTTGCACAAAAACACAAATAAATCAGGTTTATTGGATTCCCTTAACGTTCCTGAAAAAATTTCATGTACCAGTCATCTTAGTAAGACATACTGAATTCACCCTATCAGTTTGCGGAGGGCTGTCCCTTACACCCTGTATAGTGCTCGATATATGGAAGATTATTGTGTTATCCTTGGAAATGGGCTCCCTCTTCCGTAATATCACTTTTCTAAGCCGTTTCTATGTGAGTCTCATTCCAAACAAATAATTATATAGGACTATTGTTTTTTTTTTTTTATTTAATTTGACCCTGTAAATTGCACGGAAAATAAAATTCTGGGCGCAGCATTGAAGTACGAAACCGAAGCAATACAATTCCTATATCGTTAATTTATCGCGCAAATAAGATTTTTCGATCACCTACTTTCGAACTGAAGGAAAAAAAAAAACTGGTCTAAGTAAAGAAAAATCTGAACAAATCATAAGAATCGTTTTTATTATTTCTATCATTAACATAATGAATCTTCACTGCACTTTATATTTTATCAATATCTATTTTTACAACAAAAGACTTGACTGCATCGTGAAAAGCAAAAACGATTGCACTATCAAGTATCAACACTCAGATTCGCCATTTCAAAGTCAACACTTTCTTATCTGCAAAAACACAATAGGCGATCAAAAAAGAATCGAGTTAGCTCTTTTACTTATTCATAAAAATCACAATAAAAACTCTTTGGAATCACGACATGACCGAAGTCTTCCAATTTAACGGTCAAAGAATTATATTTAAAAAATAACCGCCCAAGTGCGGGTCGGACCACGCAGTCTAGGGTTCCGTAGTTGGTATGAATATTTACGAATGCACAGTTTTGATTTTATCGACTGCAAAAATACTTAATGTGTATAAATGTGTATATTTCTTGAAAAAAAACTATGAATAATAAAGTTATTACTGTGGTTGTAACATAATCTTTTTAATTATGTTTTTATTTTTGCTAGGACCTAATTTTTCGGAAATATTTAGTTCATTTTCGTAGAACTAGTGTATGTTTCATAGTTTTTCTCCAAAAAAACTACATTGAATAATAAAGTTATTACTGCGGTTGTAACATAATCTTTTTAATTATACGATCCAAAGATTCTCGCCTATGTGCATTTGTTTTAATTTTTCTTAGGATTGCTAACAAGCTGTTTCTGCTAAATTTTTGTTTAGCGGTGCACAGAATACACCTTCTATCCAATTTTCATCGATATAGTGCAAATAGTCTCCGTGTAAAATAGCTCAGAATTATGAGGTTGCGTTTTTACCATTTGGCTACGGAATCCTAAGAACCGTTTAAAAAAAGAATTTCCGGTGTTGTAGTTGTAGTCGCGTGCTCAGATGGGACTCGCTTGCGCTTGCGCAACGCTCGGAAACACCGCAAGACGGGAACTGGATGTAGTGTAACTGTCTTTATCATCATGTTAATAGTGAAGCTATGCATGCAACGCTTCCGACGATTATATTACTTTTTGCTTTATTTTGCCGTTATATTAATATGCTCGATTTAGCAATAGGTCATAAATTGCCAAATTAGAATGTTATGCGAATTCTGTTTAAGATTTGATCAGTTTATTTACATCAATGAAAAATATTTCGAAACGTTGTTATTATACTTACCAAAAATAACGTCGGAATTTTTGTGAGGTTATACGTGTCATTTTGCATCCTCTTCAAATTTCAGGAACATCAAACCGAAGATTTTTCTCCATGGGACCAACATCGCTTTCGCAAAAAAATTTTCAACTGTCCCATAGAAAACTTCAATAGCTACTCGACGCAAATGTATAGGACGACTGATTATTTTTTCGCGATTACGATGTTGGTGCCATGGAAAAAGTTGTTCTGTTTGATGGTCTATACCTCACCCTTAAATTTGACGAGGATGAAAAACGACTCGTTGTATAGTTATTCTACACTTGTAGCAAGTTGGCCAATGTCGTTAGTACTATTAATTATTCTGTGCCAATGTAAGTGAATAAACTTTTAATGAGCAGTTATTCTAACACTTGTATTTATAGTCAAGTCAAAGTAATTACTCAGTAAAAGTAATTGCTTAAGCAATGATTTTCTTTCTATAGTTTAGTAATTGCTTGAAGTTAGAACTGTCAAAGCTTAGAATTCTTAGCCAAGTAATAGTCACCATTTTCTTTACTTAAGAATTCTACTCACAAGTATGAAATTACTTAGTAGCAAGTAATTACTTTGATTGTAAATACGAGCCTTAATGTATTAAACAAGCATAGCCATTTATCGAATTAACGTAGAAACTACTTAACATCACAATGACAACAACAACAACAACATCACAACAACGGCAAGAAAGTTTCTAAATAAATGAGCTTACATACATAACGCATAAGTATCTATTTCATAATATACTTATTATTGGTACCTATTTTAAAATAACTAGTGAACAGCTTGACATAGTTTTATTTAAATAATGCATACTTCGTTTACCCAATATCGCTTAAAATCTGTATGTATAACTATATATTATGCAACGGAAATCCCTTGATGAATCCACTTTCATATTGAAATTCATATTACATTATACAACTAAATAATTGATCGTCTCATAAACATGAGAGTTCCTCATAATTATCTATGTAAGTAAGCCATATTGGTATAAATTTATGAAATTTCAATACGCAAATCTGTCGGTTTACGGTTCAGTTTATGACGCAAAATGACTTGATAGTCCATCGCGGAAGTGTGGCGTCAATAAAAAACCGTTCAAGAGCGAGTCGAACTCGCGCACCGAGGGTTCCGTTCTGGTTTCTGAATAAGTGTGCTATTTAGGGACATCGTTTTATTTTTCCTGTAATCTTTACATCGTTTTATTTTTCCTGTAATCTTTACATAAACTTCTATCACATAGAATAATTTCAGATTGTTCTCTTTGCAAACTTCGGAGATAGGGGGGGAACGGTATTTTTATCAGAAGTCGAAAACTATGCAGCATAAAAAAAAGAAAAAAAAATGATTGACAATCTGCAAACAGCGCTCTTTCATATGATACCCCACATGCCCTAGTAGCCCCACTTTGATTTTTAAGACAGTTTTTAACATTTTTCAGTCCCCGTTGCAAAAAAAAAAAAAATTTATAGTTGGGTAAACGTCATCTAAAACTATTCTAAATTTCAAGTTGATAGCATTAGTAGTTCTTGAGATATCCAGCTGTGACAGACAGACTGAGTGACACCATAAGGGTTCCTTTTTTACCATTTTGTACGGAACCCTAATAAATACACTTATTTGTCAAAATAACGACCCACCAATGAAATATGAATATTTATCGATATTATGAGATCGATGTCGCGAATAATCAGATATACGAGTATCACGCTGAACGCTAATAGCCTGCGAATACGACAGGTTAGAGTACAATTACCTAAATGAAAGTGGGTGCACATAAGAGTGGGAATATACGCGGAGTCATCAAACTCGCTTTGTTGTCAGATGAGGGAAATTCGCGATTTAGCGGTGCTTCAGGCGACTTCTTAAGTAATATTTATGTGATGGTTTATTATTCATAATTTGTCTTTATTTGTTTTATATATCTGAAAACTTTCGACCATTTAGGTTGTTGATGTCCGCGCATATGGTGCTAAATCTTACAGAAACCGTTTATACTTGGTAGAATTTTTCCATACTTAGTCATTTTTAGGGTTCCGTACCAAAATGGTAAAAAAGAAACCCTTATGGTGTGACTCAGTCTGTCTGTCTGTCTGTCTGTCTGTCACAGCTGGATATCTCAAGAACTACTAATGCTATCAACTTGAAATTTGGAACAGTTTTAGATAACGTTTACCCAACTATTTTGCAAATAAGAAAGAAATAAAAATATTTAAATTTTTTTTGCAACAGGGACTGAAAGGGGGTCTCAAAAATTCAAAGTAGTGGTACTAGGGCATGTGGGGTATCATATGAAAGAGCGCTGTTTGCACATTTTCAAACATTTTTTTGTCTTTTTTTTAGGCCGCATAGTTTTCGACTTTTGATGAAAAATGTAAAAAAAATACCGTTCCCCCCCCCTTATCTCCGAAGTTTGCAAAACGAAAAATCTGAAATGATTCTATGTGATAAAAGCTTTTGTAAAGTTTACAGGAAAAATAAAACGATGTCTCTAAATAGCACACTTTTTCAGAAATCGAAACGGAACTCTCGCTGCGCGAGTCCGACTCGCTCTTGACCGGTTTTTAAATGTTTGTTTTTGTATCCTTAATTCTGATTCCGTTCTGCAATCCGTTTAGTTACTGTTCAAACTTCCCACGGTTCTTCGTAAAAAGTACAGTTGGCAACAAAAATCTAGTGGCTTACGTCTTCGCGAGTAAATCCGACACACATTACAACCGTTTCGCATTCCGCAAAATATGCACTGTCCTCAATTGTCCCCAATAGCTTAGCAAACATGTAACATTCTTGTTTAAATTTTCAACGACTAATCAGTTAGTTAATTTGTAGTGTTGGCGCGAATGTGGGTTAACATCTAGCTAAAATAGAACGTCGCTACCATCCGGCTGGCGGGAACGGGAAGATTTGGATGTGGTTGTTATGCGGACCGTAAAATTATTTTTACTAATATCTTCACAGATCTTTGACAGTTGTTACGGGTAGTTAGAAGCCCGAAAGTCTGACAGCCCGTGACCGTCTTACCAAGGGGTATCGAGTTACCCAATAACTGGATTGCGGAGGTCAGAGAGGCAGTCGTTCCATTTCACTGGTATTCAGCTGCATCCGATTAGACTGGAACCTGACCCCAACATAGTTGGGACAAGGCTAGGCAGATGATGATGATGACTAAACAACAAGAGGAAAAGAAACGTCTTCTACTATTGCCTGTGGAATGTGTGGCCTAGTGATGAACATTGCTAATGCCTAAAAAAACGTCTGATAGTGGTGTGGTGTGTGTGCTAAAGCCGGTTTTTTTTGCGGTTTCCGTTCCGCATCGCATCAGGACAAATATTTGTATGGCCTACAGATATTTTGGTGAGGTCAAATAACGCGTGTGGCTTTTATCGTAATGGAAGTCACACACAGGGAATCCTAGTGAGCAATGAGGATGAATCATTTTTAGTTGACTCATATCCCATTGACAAATACAGATCTGTTAAATTAAATTTGAATTACGATCTCATACGATTGCTCACTCTTCCCGCAGTTCAACTTTTATTTTGTAATCTTTGGAATCTATCCAAGTCATGATCGTTTCTGAAGAAAAGTAAATTATTTTACATTCACTTTGCTGATGCAAATGATATTCATAATGTTTTCTTAATGATGGATCGAGTTATGTTTTAGAATAAAAGTGTTATTTACGTGAGAGTTTATTATTTATCTTCGGTTGATTAGCATCCTGATAAAAGTGAGGATATTTATTTTTATTTAAATAGAAAGTCTGTTTCGCTTACGATCTTCATTGCAGAAAGGAAACTGCGAAGTCTGCTAGAAACAAAATTACGAAAAATATCAAATGACCCCTTGATTGACGAGACTTCGTAGTATTATATTATCTGTGACGAGACTAAGGTCCGTATTACAGAACGTCACTCAATACTCAAGCATGACTTAAAACTAGATTCAAGCCATTTGATTGGTTGAAACTAATTTTAAACTAGATTTAAACAAAGATCAATGCTTGAGTTTCCTTCTGTAATACGGACCTAAAACAAGAACGAGTCTTCATCCAAATCTAAGGTCCGTATTACAGAACGTCACTCAATACTCAAGCATGACTTAAAACTAGATTCAAGCCATTTGATTGGTTGAAACTAGTTTTAAACTTAATTTAAACAAAGATCAGTGCTTGAGTTTCCTTCTGTAATACGGACCTTAGACTTGCTCACTTGTTAAATGATAAATGATTTATTTTCTGTAAGTAGGTTTGTACAAACACTTTTACACGTCAATCATATTTTTTAAAACTAGATGAGGTTGATGTCTCCCATCTGACCACTCTGAGAAGAAACGCCGAAACAAACTCAGAGGTCACAGTCTCTTTAAAGTCCAGACATAATCTTGGTCAGATCATGTGAAAACCATGTAGATTGCTGTCTGAAATGGTCTTTTGAGGAAAGAACCACACAGATTGAGTGGACCTGTCCAGTCAGTGCACGCATTTGTCAGTAATCGTGCAGCTCAACTCAAAACTTAAGGAGCTTAACGATTCGACGAACAATACCAAAGAAAAGACATTTGGGTAGGCTGCATAAATTACTCAAACTGCCAGACTGTGACTAAAACTGAGAAAAGGATAAATTAAAATAAATAAAAAACAATGATCCACGTAGTCTTCACGTTCACAATTAAACACACAATACAAAGAAGTCTGTTAATAAAAAAAATAAATACCACCAATCATAATAATCTTACTAAACCACTTGTCGATTACTCATATCGATGTCAATCTCCACATCAGACACACTAACACACAAACAAACACTAGACATTAAAAAAAACATACTTAGCGACCACTTATTCTGCAAGACAGTGCAATATGCCGCGAGGTCAATGTTTCCTAGTTTCATGTCGGCGCGCGCACGTTGAACTGGCTTCCGCCGTACGAAATACTTTATTATAAATGTTATGTCACACGTGACATGATACAGTTGAGTATAGTATACTATACTATAATTATTTAATTACTATACTATAAAATATATTAAGTATGTGGATTTTATGTTAGTGTGTGGCTTTAGAGTGGAATTTGTCAAAGTTAGGGTTCCGTACCAAAATGGTAAAAAGGAACCCTTATGGTGCGACTCTGTCTGTCTCTCTGTCCGTCTGTCACAGCTGGATATCTCAAGAACTACCTACTAATGCTATCAACTTGAAATTTGGAACAGGTTTAGATGACGTTTACCCAACTATTTTGCGAATAAGAAAGATTTTTTTTTTTTTTTTTTTGTTGCAACTGGGACTCAAAGGGTCTGGTCTGGTCAGGTCTTAAAAATTTGAAGTGGGGCTACTAGGGCAAGTGGGGTATCATATAAAACCGCGCTGTTTGCATAATTATTCTCAATCATTTTTTAATAGTTTTCGACTTTTGATGAAAAATGTAAAAAAAAATACCGTTCCCCTTATCTCCGAAGTTTTCATAGAGAAAAATGTGTTCTATGTGATAGAAGTCTACGTAAAGATTACAGGAAAAATAAAACGATGTCTCTAAATAGCACACTTTTCAGAAATCGGAACGGAACCCTCGGTGCCCGAGTCCGTCTCGCTCTTCACCGGTTTTTTACACTGTAGAGCAGTATTTTTGTAGCAGTGTTGGATTAACTTTGATTCATATAGGGTTAGGGGCTTTCCTAAAGGGCATAATTATGTCAAACATAATCTAGGGTTATTGACCTCTTACCATCTTCTTTTTAACCGACTTCAAAAAGGAGGAGGTTCTCAATTCGTCGGAACCTTTTTTTTTATTTTTTTTTTATGTTACGTTCCCCGATTACTCGAAAATGGCTGGACCGATTTTGATTTTTCTTTTTTTGTTCGAAAGGGTATACTTCCTAAGTGGTCCCATGATCATCAAGTCAGGATCTGATGATGGGATCCCATGGAAATCGAGGGAAACCCTCAAATTTTATGGGCACACTTATATCGATTTCGGTATTCTTTATAGTAACTCGTGCATTTGCTCTCGGAAAGTACCATTTGGTGAACTGGAACTGATGATGAAGACCACAGATGGCCATCGGAAATACTCAATTATATCTAATTATATCACAGGTTGCGATTCGATTACTTTAATATGGTTTATGCTCGTCAAAAAGCATAATGGTGATGGCGACTTCACCATGAGCTCCAGTTCTCCTGGTTCTTACTAGGAGAACTCCTCCACAATTAACGTCCCTGCATCGGGAAAAGCAATATTTTGTAAAACGTGATGAGCAGTTGACATTGGGTTATTGTAACTTAGATAAATTACAAACTGACCCACTGAAAAGTGAAAAATAAAAACTTTTTTACAAAAAACAAAACCGACTTCCAAAAAAACACTACCAAGTGAAAAATAACTTTAATTTCGGAAGTCGGGGGCAAAAACCTAAAATACAGATCCAAAGACACCGACTTCCGAAATTAGTTATTTTTCACTTTGTAGTGTTTTTTTGGAAGTCGGTTTTGTTTTTTGTAAAAAAGTTTTTGTTTAGTAATTTGCGAACGTGACTGTACTTGTTTGTAATTTGCATTATTAATGAACTATATTGCGTGGGTACTAATGATGTCTACAGATTAATTACACAGTGGGTTTCGAAGCGGATTAATGGTTCCCTAGAGAGTCTCAAGCTTGCAATTCAAATTCTCACCGCAAATAATATTTTAGCCGAATTTACTACCGAATCAATAAAATAAACATTACGTGATAAGAAGCATATTTTCACTCAATCGTCAAATTAAAATAAAAAAAAACAAACCATTTATTTCAGGCGACACAGGCCCATAGATAAATGCCTTAACCTATACAGAGTGTAAGTGTAAACAGTGGCAATATTTTAAGGGGTCATTGTACTCATCATTATGACCAACTTTTACTCTTGGACCAAACCTGAAATCACGAAAAAAAATCAGCTGTTCAGTATATTTATGTTCGCATAATTTGTCAAAAGCTATGGAACAGCTGATTTTTTTTTGCGATTTCAGGTTTGGTCTTATAGTAAAAGTTCATAATGATGAATACAGTGACCCCTTAAAATATTGCCACTGTTTACACTTAGACCCTGTATACATATTTGAATATAAACAAAACTTGTGTTAATATAATTGGCTTAAAAGTGTGTTAGTAGCACTTGTCTTTGCACTAGCTTGACTTTTGTGCTGCCCTGTGGTCCGCGAAAGCGACGGAACACCACGTCCTGCAGCCAAAAGTTTTCTTCCATGACGAGGGGCAGATAACAGTTCGGTACACGCACCACGAACGCCTTGAAGTTGACGTTGCGGCGCGACTCCAGTAAGTAGGCGTTCCCACGAGCGTAATAAAATCGCGGCGGGATTTTATCGCGCACTGGATTTTCAACTCTCGTTGTTGAGCCGAGCGTTGAGAATCCAACCTAACAAAAACAGAGTGCATCCCAGCGCGACGAAAAACACTCTGTTGGATTTTCAGTTCCCGGCGCTAAGCAGATTTTATTACGCTCGTGGATACGCCGACTAACTGCATCCTCGGCGTAAAAAAAAATCGCGCGTGATAAAAATCTAGTTTTCAGGCGGCATATTTTCGTATTGCCATTTGATCTTTGAACACCGTGCGTTGATCTCTAATAGCATCCAAATCATTACACCAGTGGGGTTACTATGAGCTGTTATAGGAGGGCAAAAGTTGAACGTTTCCAGTGAGAGAGAGTGACGGAGCTATATACGACCTATAGCACCGTCACTCTCTCTCACTGGAAACGTTTAACTTCTGCCCTGCTATAAGAGCTCATAGTACCCAAATGTCTTTTCTTTGGTATTGTTCGTCGAATCGTTAAGCTCCTTAATTTTTGAGTTGAGCTGCACGATTACTGACAAATGCGTACACTGACTGGACAGGTCCACTCAATCTGTGTGGTTCTTTCCTCAAAAGACCATTTCAGACTGCAATCTACATGGTCTTCACATGATCTGACCATGATTATGTCTGGACTTTAAAAGAGACTGTGACCTCGTGAGTTTGTTTCGGCGTTTCTTCTCAGAGTAGTCAGATAGGAAACGTCGACCTCAACTAGTTTAAAAAAAAATATGTTTGACGTGTAAAAGTGTTTGTAGAAAACAGAACAGAAAATAAATCATTTATCATATATCATTTAGTAAGCCCCCTGTAGGTCACGCAGCATGACAGAGGCACTCATCAGTGCTCATATACCTATCTCGTATACATTTAAAATTTCAACCAAGTCGGAAGACCGAAAGATCTCTTAATAATATGCGTCCTACTCCCCCAATTCACGCAATTATGTATAGTGTTTTATTTCCCCGAATGCACTAACACGGTTTCGTGTTATGATTAATTAACTGTTATGTAATAGGTGTTAAATGTTTAGATAATTATATTATTACTCAATGTAAATAACGCGAAAGTTGTTTACGAATTTGGTGATGATCGTGTGAACATTCAACATTGAAAACACGAATTGTCATGGAAAAGCATGGATCGCTTACGCTGTACATTATGTATTAAACTAGCACTTCCCGCGGGGCTTCGCCCACGTGAATTTCAGAAAATATCCCACGGGAACAAAAATCCTTCCTTATATTCCTTGTCCACATTATAAAGGGAAAGGAACCCCTGTGTGAAGGGTCCAATGGTTTGGGCTGGGCGTTGATGAGTCAGTCAGTCAGTCAGGACTTCTCTTTTTATTTATATAGATACCAGGCACAATTAAATAAGTTAACAATGTTTGAGAGTAGAGTAGGTACTATAACTATACATAATCAGCCTATAATGTTCCCACTGCTGGGGACACAGGCCTCCTCTCGGTGAGAGGGAGTGGGCTGTAATCTACCACGCGGGCCCAGTGCGGGTTGGTAGATGTCACATGTCTTCGAATTTTTGGTTCTAGGACATGCCGGTTTCCTCACGATGTTTTCCTTCACCGTTTTGAGAGCAGCGGTGATGAAATAATTTACACAAAGTAAAGCGCCTGCCGGGGTTCGAACCTACGACCTACAACTCGTAAGTCGCGGCCAATACCACTGGGCTACCACTGCTCTCAACTGCACTATAACTATAATCAGCCTATAATATTCCCACTGCTGGGACACAGGCCTCCTCTCTTCGAGAGGGAGTGGGCTGTGACACGCGGCCCAGTGCGGATAGGTAGATGTCCCATGGCTTGATACTAGGATACTATGCCGGTTTCCTCACGATGTTTTTCTTCATCGTTTTGAGAGTAGTGGCGATTAAATTATTTACACAAAGTAAAACTCCTGCCTGTGTTTGAATCTGTGTTTGAAGTCGGGGCCGTTACCAGTCTGTAGTAATTAAATTAAACAAATAAACACACAAACACGCATAACGTCGCTAATCTAACTAAGTGACGTAACTGATTCGAAGAAAATTTTACAGGGCAAGCCATTTTTCTTTTTTTTTTATAAACTGTAGAATTATCTACAGTTTATAAAAAAAAAAGAAAAATGGCTATATCGGTCTCGATTTTTGCATTATCATGGGACCGTAAGGCATAGGTACAGATGCGCCAATTAGACAGATCGATTCGACTTGGAAAATGTATTTAAATTACTACGTATAGTTAGGTCGGCTATCGGCTTAGTCGAAAATGTCAGATACGTCAGTTAGTTAAATTAGCGACGATAATACCTACATACGAGTAATTCATCAACTCGTCCCACATGCCTACGGCCCATTTGGGACGACTTGACGAAAATGATACAGCAAAAGTGTGGTGACGGTCAAAATGTTACACTTTTTTCGGTCTAGCTCACATTCGCAAAGTGTGCAGAGTATAATAGGGTATAACGTGCGTTAGGGAACTTCGTCCCAAAAGGGATTGATACAGATTACAGATGAAGAAGAGTCTATATTTTCTCATTTTATGTTGAAATAAAAGTGTTGTTTTGACGTTAAACGCCAATTTTAACCCGAAATCTGTAACATTAAAGTTAGGAAAATAGGTCAATGTGACGGTTATATTTTTGTACAAGAGTTATTTATATCGTCTTGTTGATTCCAAATATTCCAATAGCATTAAAGAGATACGTGTATACTGCTGTTTGATCTATTGTTTCAACGATTTTATATCAACAAAAATACTTGTTTGTTTCTTTTTCAGTGTCAAAGCTTCGAGTATCGAAGTAAATTAGTTATTTAGTAACATTTTCAACTGAATTTAAAATATCATTACTACAAAAAAACGCCAACTGAAAAACACAAGAAAATATTCTAAACAAGAATAAAGTTTAAAAAACTGTAACCCGACTCCGGAAAAATAAAATTGATCTAAAAAGTTCAAAATATTTATTTAATTAAACAATAATGACATAGCTATATACATATTTGTAATGTGCTCGTCAAGACCTTTCTTTTGATACCAAACATGTCATGATTATCTCAATTTTTTTTTTTTTGAGGTCAGAAATTTACGTGTAAAGTCCACCATATTAAATTTAGAAAGAATTTATGTAGCCTATGTCACCCGGACCATTATTACGAATTTATCGATACCTCATTCATCAAAATCCGTTCAGTAATTTAGGCGCTACCGTGGAACACACGTAAATACATACTTAATACATACATAGACTGCTAAAATCATAACCCTTCTTTTTGTGTTTGCCGTAGTCGGGTAAAAAAACTATAGCCTTCTATCTTCAAAAGCCCAGAAGCCAAACAGTAAATGACTAAGCCCTATCAAACGGAATAAATTAAAAAGTTTGGAGGTCACAACACACTCCCATACCACTGTGCTGACCGAGCTCATCATATGGCGAGGCAGGTGTAGGGAGCGCCGGCGGCCGGCGTCGCGTGCCATATGTAATAATCGTTAGGAAGTATATATTGAGTAGTGTTATACAAACTAGGCGGAGGGCTTCGGTGCTGACATTTTTTTAATGGCTATATTAGGAAGGGCTGTTTAATTAACTGTTGATGGGGGTACGAGCTTTAACATGCTTGAAGAATGGATGTTTTAACCGACTTCAAAAAAGTAGGTTCTGTATTCGACCCGCATGTATGTATGTTTTGTTGGTCCGCGATTTTCTCAAACACTAATGAACCAATTTTGATGATTTTTCACTAACGTGATCTACATACTTTGGTTTTAGTATATAATACATTATGTAATTATTCCTATGTAAGTACGTAGTTATATGCATAAATGTACGGTATCTCCGGCACTTCTAAGCCAATTTTGATGATTCTTGTTTTCGTTCGTCTTGATCTTACATATGTAAGTAATTGTATATTCAACTAAAAATGGAAAAATAAATTTACTTTACAAAAAAGCTTAACAGCTTCTGAAGTCGGTGTCTTCAATTCTTCAAAGCACCTTAGCTTGCCACCGACTTCAGAAACTGTTAAGTTTTTATGAAAGTTATTTTAATAGTTTTTGGTTTTTGAAGTCGGTTTTTACTTTTTTATAAAGTAATTTTTTCCAAACGTGTATTGTAAAGGTGTTATGATTTAGAAAGCTAATGATTTTATGAGAATCAGTCACCTCTGTACATTCATAGAATCGGCATCAAAGAATGCATTCCCGATACGGCACATTTCTACATACATTCAGGATGACTCCCATCTATCCTCAACATTTTACATAGAAAACTATGACTAATGAATACCGTATAGGTATCAAAAATTCAAAGAATTTCATACCGCCAGTGGGAACGGGCCACCCATGGCGTGGCGATCACCCGTATCGTACCGATGGAGCCTTTATAGGGTGCCCACTGTATACTGGGAGACGGTGAAACCGGGAACTAAATGGAAATGTATTGAATTGGACATGTTGTTGGATACTGTCTTTGTGAAAAGCGCCCCCCATGAAGTGCCAGGGTATACTGGGCAAGCTGAAACTCGATACACACCGGTATGACATATAATCAGCAGTGTCGATTTCATTCCACTAAGTGTCCTTATGATTATGGATAAGCCTGTGTGGCTTTGGTCTTGAATGTTACTTATTTGACGATATGGAAGGTAGATCCTTTGATTCGAAACCTTATATTCCGGTTGATTTCAAGAACGTTAATATACCTTTCATTTTCACTAAGTCTGATGTGTCTGGAGGAGCTCGTGGCTAAGTAACAGCCACACAGGTCGTTCCATCTGGTTAAGCTGCGCTTACCGGTGTTGGTCCGTGGATGGGTGACCATCTTTACATACCGAGACTCCTCGGTGCCTCGGAAAGCACGTCATTCGTGGATCTTTGACAGTCGTTATGGGTCGTCAGAAGCCCGAAAGTCTGACAACCAGTCTTACCAAGGGGCAACGTATTAACCAGTTACTGGGTTGTGGAGGTCAGGTAGGCAGTCGCTCCATGTTACTGGTATTCAGCTTCATCCGGTTAGACTGGAAGCCGACCCCAACATCGTTGGGGAAAGGCTAGGCAGATTTAGAGTCTGATGTGTTTTCTGCGACCTACAAATAGGTCATCTCGTCTAACCTCGTTGCAGAAACGTCCATTGATACTGTTATCAATGCGCAGGTGGCTCCTGTTGTGCATTCATCTGTACCCTGATAAATGATAACAACAACCCAAAACTTACCACTTCGCTGCAAGCGGAACACAATTTCATAGTTATTACCGTTGTATTTTCTACAAACGAATCCCGGAAACACTCAAAACTAGAAATACATATATCACTGTGATTTATCCAATATCTTCTTGATTATTTAATAACATGTCCGCATCAAACAAATTCTAATTAGATAGCCGCAAATTGGCATCGCTAACAAGTCAATTAAATGAAATCCACTGGTACTGTACCGAACAGGTTTGTACTGTGGAAGTTAAACCGCTTTCTAGGTTTTGTAGCAGCGGCCGCATTCCCAATGTCACCTCACTGCCTTGCCCTTCCGTTGTGCTGTGCCGCTGTGCCGTACCGATGGGACGCCAAGGTCAGTGGAATGGCGTATTTAGGAAATACCATAATTTCTTCTATGATAGTTCGTTCTGTTCTAATTAGCGAAGTGTAAAGGGAGATTTCACGACTGAACTTTAAGAGACGAGGAGCATCGTCGCTTAGATCAATTTTATCAAACCAAATTTTGAACTACTCATACATTTAAATAACCTATGTTTTTCTTTTCATTACAGGTAAGCATCGGCCAGAAAAAATACGGTATCGTTATTTCGTGAGAACTATATTGGAGAATAACTTTTGTTAGACGCCTTTCATTCATCCTCTCAACATGACCAGACCATCTAAGCATGTGCACAAGGCAGATGTAAGTGGAAAAGCCGGGAGGGGGCGCCCTAGGAAGACGTATACTGACCTTACTGGTGATGTTGTTCTTCAGGTGCGTACTCGCAACCGGCATGCGTGTATGACCAGATGTATGAACGTGAACGAGGCAAAAGGAGAATGTAAGATACGATTCTTACATACTCCATACTCCTTGCAGGAGTTTATGTATGTATGCATATTGGAGATTGTATGTGTTGCTTTGCTGTAGTATTCAAGCGAATCTTTGCATAAAATATATTTTTTCCTCCTTTCCAATCCATAACTTCACAGTTCAAACCGATTGACAGTCGACAGCAGACTCAAAACCATGTAATTCTCGTAAAAGTAGTGGCAAGTTGCATATTGTGTAACTGTGTAGTTGATACTGAAGGCGATAGTTGTAACTTGTTGTAGACGACCTTAGCAACTCGTTTTCTTCAGCACACTCTTAAATCTTGCGACAGATGGTAAACAGCTGATACTACAACATATTTTATTTCAACTCGCATAATAAACATACGTAGTGTACCAATCTGCACCTTTGCATGCTTGGAAACCTCCTGCCATGCTTACTTCATTCTTGTTGATCATATTGATTCCTGGCGGTAGTCGTTTTTGGAAGAGTCATCTGTCCTCTCGTGGACTGCAATAAGTTCTTGATGAACGGGGACCATCACAGGACACTGCTCACTAAACAAACACTTCCACACAATAGAAATAACAGACAGTCCTCTGTCCATGGCTTGCATGGAGGCTGAGGAAACCGTTGCGCATGTGCTTTTTGAATGCACAGGCGCCACCAGATTAGAACAGAAGCCCTCGGAACACCCAGATCTTTCACAGATGTTCTTAACAGACCCGGGGGCCTAGACAAAATCCCTTTTCTGTAATCGTTAACGCAAATTGTATGAAGTTGACAGCAGCAGTCACGTGACATCTCTGAAGCTAATGTCAACTGCATACAATTAGATCTTTCCGTTGGTGTTAACGCTTACAGAAAAGGGATTTTGTCTAGGCCCCCTGGAGAGTTGATCAACTTCTGGATGAGGTGGGCTGGTTGGCATAACCCCGACGGCCGCCATGGCTCACGCACAATGGTCCACATGAAGGACTAAGTGCGGAAACCAAATCCTATAACACAACATGACAAGTTCTTGATGATTGTATTTCATATATCCTGAAGCTGTGAAGTACCTATTGATGTTTTCAGAACGTTATTAAAAGCCAAGCAAGATTTTTTTGTGGCCAGTCCAAATACTGAAATACAATCGCAGGCAAGGTCTTATTATGTAAGTGTTGACAAACCCACGAGTTGTTTACTCACCGCACGCTCCTAAAATAATCAGATAACAATGGAAGCTCAAGTCACCTCAAGTAAAGGCAACTATTTTAAACGTACTCGGCCTGTCTGTATTTCTAGCTCACGACATAAACACGCATTTAGATTCCTGTTTATTCTAGTCAGTTGACCTACAAAACTCAGGAGTTCTCTGTTTTCATTCCGAAGAGATTCCGAAAGTATTTGTTCTTGGTTAAAGGATATTCACTTTCTCTGCCTTGGAATTCGGAAGTGCCCAATTAGATTATCCAATCTTGGAATTTGTGATAAGTTTTTATCAGTTATTGTCTGTTGATTGATATGTTCTGCATCATGTGAATTTTAATGAAGGTTAGTCGATTAGTTTTACTAACACCATTCTTTTTTTGCCATTCATTCAAATGAAATACTTATCATCTTTCTGGTCTTACTAAAGATAAACGCAAACTTGTCCGCGCCAAAAGAATCCGAATCGTGCCGAACGTAACGAAGTTCCCAGTAATTCTTCTGGCAATTCGTCCGATTCGGCGCGGATAAGTGTGTGCGAGGTTTCATAGGATTTCACACAAGTAATTTTAAAATTCGGTTCTTTCGGCTCCTTCGCTTCTGAATAAGTGTGCGTTTGAGAAGACTAGGCTTACTCGTACCAAACTTAGTATTGTTAGTCTTGTTTTATAGTTGCATATTTCTGTTTGCATCCTGCATTCAAGTCATTATGTCTTCATTAACTTAAGCTAACGTCGTAATGTGGTCATATTTTCAATTGTACCGTAGTCCGTTCTACCTCGCTGAGTAATCTACAGCGGTAATGCCAGTATGTATTACTAAACATTCGATCTAAATCGTCGCCGATGGTCCAGCTCGGCTAGTTTCGTGGCCAGGTAAGCAGTAGTTTCTCAATGCGACAGATGGCATGCTCGCCCACACGGCGCCAGCGACACGCGTGTACTTATAATACGAGTATTATTTTGTAAGGCTTCAGTTATAGCGGGTATATGTTTACGTGTCATTAAAAGTTTAGAATCTTCTATAACTCCATTTACAATAAGATAACAAACCTTTTTTACAGTCCGTTTAACCAATTTTGACTTCTGTTCCCTTGGCTTAAAAATGGCATTAAAGGCAAAAAGGTGGTTACAATACCAACTGTATACTGCAGCTGCCATTTGTCGTGCCACCAACACAATAGAAGTCAAAATCGGTTGAACGGACTGTAAAAAAGGTTTGTTTAAATGTCGTATTGTAAATGGAGTATAGTTTAGCTTTGCTTGCTCCCAAGGATTTCCTTCAACCACGTTCATGTTTCATCTTGATTTTCGAAATAGTTTACCTTCGCAACAGTCTGACAATACACTGGAATGAGAAAAACGGTACTTTTTTTATTGAAATTAGCCATTTTTGCATGTCACTGTCACCATGCAAAAATGGCTTCGAGGGGCTGAAACCCGCAAAAAATACGTAAAGGGCTTTTCGGAATATTAAGAAACTGAGTGTGGCTTGTTCTTCTTTATAATTAATTTCGCAACGCTCTTCTACTTTAGGAAGATTTACGACCAACGAACGGAAAGATTTAAACACCCGCTACTAATGAGTTTATTATATTCAATTTAAAGTTAAGGAATTTATGACATGAAAGACTGTTTCGTGCTCATGAGGGGCTTGTGGCTATGTAATAACAGCCGCACGGGTTGATCGATCAGGTTAAGCTATGCTTGCCGCGGTTGGTCCGTGGATGGGTGACCATCTTTACTTACCAAGACTACTCCGTGCCTCGGCAAGCACGTAAAGCCGTTGGTCCCGGCTGTCATTCGTGGATGAATGACAGCCGGGATGGATTCGTGGTGACAGTCGTTACGGGTCTGACGTACTGGTGGGTTACGTGTCGGGGGGAGTCTGAGAACCAGCTTTATCAAGGGTTATCGTATTACCCAGTAACCGGTTTGTGGAGGTCAGATAGGCAATCTCTCCATGTAAAATACTGGTATTAACTGCATCCGTTTAGAGTGGAAGCCGACCCCAACATAGTTGGAAAAAGGCTAGTATATAATATCTACGATCAAATTCGAATTTTATTGCTATCTTTATATACCGATGATTAAAATATATAAGCCGCCGTGTAAAACCTTCACTTACCGTCTAATATTTATATCGAATTGTATCGCATCAATTCTTTGAAAATAGAGATAGTCTGTTTAAAAAAACTATTACTATATCAGCTGTGTATTATCAACCTCGAGTCTGATAAGTTTCTATTTATGATAAGTAAACACGTTAAGGAAAATGCGACACGTTACGAACGGAAATAGAAACAGGCTTTCAACAGCTGAAAAACACGAGACGCGCACAATGTTTCAGTAAAAACTGCCCGACTTGCTATAGAAATTGCGCGTCAATTTCTTGTCATCTACAAGCTGTAACATCTCTTCGAAGTGACAACAGTGTGACATTTTGTGCAGAATATTGCATCAATATCTTGCAAAATTACTGTTTCACGATTTTAGTTTTTACGTGACTGATAACAACATTGTCTAACCCAATTTTGGCAACAATGAAATAATCTCATTTAAGTAACACTTTCAGGAAGTAGGTATTGTAAAGCGTTTGAATTGCTTCACATTTGCGGAGTTGTTTTTGGGCTCATTATTATGATGTAGGTACTAAAGTTTCATAAACGTCATTATAGTTATTATTTAAGTACTTGATTTTTTGATGATTTTTCCTGATACGCTGACCATTTTGATAACTGGGCATTTTCGTCAAAATGTCTACCAACCCACTTATGGGATGTCCCATACATACAAGTTGCAAATAATTAACATTTTTATAACATAGAAGTGTCGAGTAATTATTAAATAGTTTCAAAAGATTAGTTTTCGTTTTTACTTAAATTGCCAACTGAAATTTAAAAAAAAAAGTAACAAAATGAAATCTTGAAATGTGGCATCTTACGTCTTGCAGTACTGTCCTTATTATTTGGTAACGGTCATGACCAAAACGTATCTAAGTTACTATTTATTTACATATATTATTTGAAATAAGCTCCATATAATAAAAATAAAAACATACCTAGCAAAATTCGTAAAATTTATCATTCGACTAAATCAAGAATTTGCTAAAATATCCAAAACAATATTAGTAAGCTGTTTTCAAAGTAGGTAGCAGTTTAAAAAAAAATGCCCAACTAGGACGATAAACAGCTATTTTTAAAATCATTAATAATTATTTTAGGTACCTACTCTTTTAATTACGATACAAACGATATAATTTACGATATAATTTCTTTTGAGGTACGGAACCCTAAAAAGAAATTATATTTAGTCCATCATTCAGATAATAAAAAAAATATTAGACACGTATTTTTTGCTTTATCATAATTAATCAAAAATGACGTAAGAAGATAAAAAGCATTAAAGTTGGGGAGTAGGGGCTCGCTACGTCACAATCACAACTATAACAAACTACGTATAAAATCTAGCAAGGAGTGACGTCATGCCACATTTTAACTTAATGTATCGCCGTAATCTTTACATTACGAAAAAAAGGAAAATACGGGTCCAATATTTTTTAATAATCGATAAGACAGACAAAAAAAATCATCCCGATTATGTAAACAACGTTGTTATCCATAAATCATTTACTATACCTAAATGCGTAATAAGATGCCTCTGATGCCTCAATAACTATAATGTTGATCGCGAGTTCAAGTCGACTGTATCCTTTACTTGAGTCCGTTCCTTGGCTTCCGATTTCAGTGTAATAAACGCTTTCTGCACGAGGTTGGTAAATTATTTCGACCTGCATAATCGCTAACATTGTGACCACATCTCAACTGCACGATCGAGGCCGAGTTTTTACAACGGGTGTCGGTTTCACGCGTGTAGGCTGTTTACGCTCATACCTACGTGAAACATCTCTGGTCGTGTGCACTCACTATACTAACACTCGTGTGTATACGATTACTTAATTCGACGGTTAATATATTACAATAGTAGGTGTCGTTTACAAAAAAAGACAAAAGACGACGCACGCGCGAGTAATACAGATTAATCGAAACTCGTTTGTCCATATCAGTTCAATTAATTAAGGATACTATAAGGACAAATTGTGGAGTGAATAGACTTATACATACATACATACATACAAAAAATCAGGCCTTCTTCCCACGTGGGTAGGCCAGAAACTGCAGAACGCCACCTGCTACGATCCTTACATACTCCTTTTGCCTCGTTTACGTTCATACATCTGGACATACACGAACGCCGGTTGCGAGGTACTACGCACCTGACCTTACTGAAGAACATCACCAATAAGGTCACTATAATCTTCCTAGGGCAATAAGTTTGAAAGTGCGGTGACTGAAAAGTTGTGCGGAAATCGGTTGTCATGGTATAGGCATGTGATGCGGAGGAATGAAGAAAATGTCGTGAGGAAAGTTTTGAGTATGAATGTCGATGGCTATAAGAGTTGGGGAAGACCAAAGACACGATGGATGGACTGTGTGAAAGATGACATGGCTAGAAAGGGTGTGACCACCGAGATGACGACTAATACAGGAGTATGGAAAAAAATTACATGTTGCGCCGACCCCAAATAGATTGGGATAAGGGCAGGAGAATGATGATGTCCTCTCCCGGCGTTTCCACTCACATCTTCTGCCTTGTACACACGGCTACACATCAAGCTATACAAATCCAGTTTACACTGACCTCTCATTGTAAGGAAATCTTATACAATGCGAGATCAGCTTATACTGGAAATGTATAGCTTGACCTGTAGCCGTGCGTACCTACATAATAGACTTATATGACCGTTAAATGGTATGATAAACAGGGGTTTGTCACATTTCGATATTACTAAGGGCTCTTGACCAAGGGAAACCTGTGACGTGTACAGAAATGCGTCAATGCGTGTGATTGTTATTGGCGCCCAACATGGGATGGTTTCAGTGCTAGGCGAATTTCATCTATCTTTATTTTATAAATATACTAGCGACCCGGCCCTGCTTCGCACGGTTTTTACGGCTTGACAAAATATGAAGGTTTCTATAATATAAATATAAGTTAAATAATGTATTATACATACTTAATTATAAACCTTCCGGAATAAATTCTCTAAATGGCAGTGAAAACGGCATCAAAATCCGTTGCGTAATTTAGAAGAACAACGCGGCCACACAGACACACACAGAAAAGCGACTTTATTTTATATGTTACTGAATATGCATTGTGAGCTACGTATTTATTAAGCTTGTCAAAAGTAACTTTGAATGTGAAATAAATTGTAACGGTAGAAAATATTAAAGAGACGTCAAAAGCAGCCTATGAATAGACCGACGGATAAATTATGAAACAATTTACTGAAACACAAACAGTCTGCTTTTTAGAACAGCATAAATAATGTTAGATTTACTAGTATAATGTTTAGCAACCTTGCCATTGAATTTTCATCAGCTCACACGAAGTAAAGTAAAATAACAGCTTTGAAGCTATTTCAAATATTCAAAGACTTAAAACAGATTTACTTGAAACTCCACGTGAACGTAAATCCCCGGAGGCGTGGTAGATGGTTCTCTTAGGAAAACACAACCTCAATTTTACATAAGCTTTGAGGGCAAAAACTTGTAGACTGAATAAATAAATAATAAATAAATAAATATCCTTGGACATTTCACACAACGCCATCTAGTCCCAAGCTAAGCAACCTAATGCTTGTGGTATAGTAACCAGATGGCTGATAAACTACATATATACATTTTTTTTTTGTAAATACATACATATTATAGATAGAAAAACACCCAGACTCGGAACAAATACTTGTAGGTCGTACAAATATTTGTTCCGTGCGGGAATCGAACCCGCGACATGCTGCGCAGCAGTCACTCAACCACTGCGCCAACCGTGTCGTCGAATTTCAGCTGTTTAAATCCTGAAATGAATATGAATCTTAAGAGCAGAAGTTAATATTTAAGTAAGATGCTGTCATCTTAAATCATTGTAAAGAAATGAAAACAATGAGTTTCCATTTCCATAGAATCTACTTAGTCAATAGAAAAGCCCTAATAATAATGAATGTAGATAGAATGTTTTACGCAGATCCTGGCCCAGATTTAAGGCTTCTTTTTACAAGCTCCGAAATTCATTAAAAACCTTTTACAGAAGCTTACATAGAGTGATCATAATATGAATTCAAAGAGGATTTTCCTCCAAATTGGATTTGATGCCAACCTTTGTTAGAAGTAATGGAATTAGTAAAGTATCCCTCGGAACATTAATGCCTGCCTTAATAGGCGAAGACAATGAACTTTAGGGTTCAGGTGCCTACATAATTCGTTTTGGAAAATGGATGGTGTAAGTTTGGCAATTCGGAAGTAGTTTAAGGGCATACCTGCCCAAAGATAACCCAAAGAGACAACTCTTTCGGTTCCTATTAACTTTGCTGGCGCAGTTATAGTCCATGACATTTGAATTCTAAAGTCGGAAATGCTCTATATTGTTGTTAGTGCTTCACCCAAAGATTTGTTTATAACAGTGCCGTAAGTGCTCCATTATTCAGATTTTATTTCCTTAAGTTACCTACGCCTTCGTTCTATAGGACACATCTGGAAAAATACGGTAAACCCCCGTTTCCACGAGCGTAATAAAACCACGGCGGGATTATATCGCGCACTGGATTTTCAACTCTCGTTGTTGAGCCGAGCGTTGAGAATCCAACCTAACAAAAACAGAGTGCATCCCAGGGCGACGAAAAACACAGAGTTGGATTTTCAACTCCCGGGGCGCTAAGCAGAGAGTTGAAAATCCAGTGCGCGATAAAATCCCGCCGCGATTTTATTACGCTCGTTCAAACGCCGACTAACAGTGTTCGTCTGGCTCTTCATTTTGATAAGTTACCTATCGCTTGCAAACGTAACACTTGTGTCAACAATATCTTCCAAAGATAGTACACCCAGTGTTCGTAGCAAGCTTCGATATATTGCATTACTTACTTCCCAATTTTAAAGTCAACAGTCAAGTCTGTAGCTGACGTCACAAAATATGCGCCAGTTCTAATAAAGCTTACGCACTGTATCCGATTCGAATCCAAGAAAATACGCTCTGAAGTAGTTGTTTTACTTTTAGTATGGGTGCTTTCGCACTACATCCGAATCTTCTTGATACACTCGATCGGAGTTTTCTTGAACTGTTTTTTCTGAAATACAGGTACCAGACGCAGGGCGTAAGCGCACGAGACTACATTCTGTATTCTTTCGCAACCAAGACAAGATACTCTTTATCACGACCAGATAACAATAAAGCTATGCACTTGTTTACTGTTGCTTATCACTGTGATATCGTGTAAAATGATGTAAATAATATGTAAGCGAACGTTCTAAGGAGCTATTTATGCCACTAAACACTAAACTAATACAAGAGAAAATTTTGGTACTGATGTAATTTGGATTTTAATAGTCATTGTGACATTGCTTTACGAGTTGTGCAATTTAATTCAATGTTATCTTTAGAAAAACCAAAAACGAAACAATGTTTGTAAAAACATGGTCTCCATAGAAGATAATATTTATTTGCAATTTTGATGTAGGTATTCCCAAAAACTTTGCCAAACTCAACGCAACTGCGTCAGTGGAAGATATACAATTTGCAAATGATAATGAGATAGCACAATACAGCAACTTGTTGAAAGTACGACCTGAATTCACAATCAAATAAACATGTATCGTTTACACCCGTTTGTAAATTTTAACGTGGAAATTGAATTACACATTCAATTTCAATGCCGAATTGCCGAAGAATTTTATCAATCGTGTGTATAACGGCAAGAATGCGAGGAAAATTGTGGAAACGGTGAATGAAGTTGTACGTTGTAGTATGTATAGACATATCGCACTAGGTATGTAAAGCAAAACCGTATTTAAAGTTTCCAATTAAAACACATCAGAAGAAAATCACCTGAGAAAACTCGCACAGACGTTAATTGTATGTGCCGAAATCTAAATTCTGATTTCAACAGAAAAGAATAAAAGTCACCAAAGCGGAAACGAATTGTAAAGAAAATTTCTTTTCGGCCTGTCCGTCCCAACCGCATGAATGTTCATAATGAAAGACAAAATTGAATTTTTATAGTGTAGTATATCAATTACGATTGCAACCACAGTCCATTAAGCTCAGAGGATTCGCACGGCTGATTTTATTACCAGAATTATTTAAGGTCGGTCGAAAAAGTTGCAATGATCTTGGTGAATAAGTGTACTATATTTAATTAATGTTGACGTTATTGGTGATGGTGTAGTGACTTAAGCTTCCGATAAAATACAGTTAGCTGCCTGTCTAGCCTTTTCCTAACTGTGTTAGGGTAATTATTATCATAATTATGGGTGAGTTAATTAATTATGTAAGTATTATAAATTTTTGGCATATTGTCAACACATTTTGACTTATTGCAGATCCGCAAGGAATAAAAGCCAATCTAATTCCGTCGGAACCTTATATTTGCGGATCCGAGATCGGAAGCCGTTTACATTTTATGATTTTACCGCTCTGCTCGTTCAGATCATTCGAGATCGTAATAAGGATTTTATTTGCGTTCTTTCCCCCGTTCTATGAAAAGCGGAAACTTTGTGCCAGGTTTCACAGGCATTACCTACTTATTAACTGAACTAAGCTCTAATCCAATTAGCTCAGGAAGGCGTAATAAAAACCATTTCTCGCTAAAAAAAATATGGACATACTACGATGATAGCGTTTTTAGCAAAATATTACGTTGTATATTTTAGATATGGCAACTCTTTAGGAAGCACGTCAGACCAATCCATCAAAATATTAGCGCACTGAACTGACAGCGTATATTAGGATAGCACACTGAATATGTTGGGTACTATGCGGCACGAAAATTTAAATTAAATCTGCGCAAACATGCGATATTTTAAAAGTGAGCTTATCGTCACACGAAAAAATAAATCGCTTGAGTGCGCTGATGTCGCATCATTGTGGACGACCATTAGTACAAAAAAGCGATACATATGTTCAACCAGCTGTTACCCGCGTTTTCGTCTGTGATCCAGGATGAAAGGTAGCCTATGTCCTTCTCCAGGTCATGGTCTATCCATGTGCCAGGTTTCATCTAAATCCGTACTGCCGTTTTAGCGTGAAAGCGTAACAACCAAACTCACTTACACTTTTACAATATTAATTATGATGAATACCAACATTTGACTGTTACGTTGTGCTGTGCCATGTAAAAGTCTCATGATATTGATGGTGCCGCTTGATGAAAATATTAACTAAGCCAGTTGCTCTGTCTTTACTATCATATCGCCTTTATCCATAGTGTACTTATGACTGTCGATGGGTAAATTTGGTATGTCATATGATGCGGAGGAATGAGGAAAATGTCGTGAGTAAAGTTTTGTGTATGATTGTCGACGGATATAAGAGTAGAGGAAAACCAAAAATCTGTTAAAGATGGCTAGAAAGGGGGTGACTACCGAGATGACGACTAATAGAGAAAAGTATGGAAAAAAGGGACATGATGCGCCGACCCCAAATAGATTGGGATCAGGGAGAATGATGACGATACTTGAAACCAAAATTGCGATGGAGTGCAAAACCAGTAAACAGTGTTATAACCTTCACGTGTTTCAGGACTATTTTAACATGTTCTAGTTGTTTTCGATGCAAAACATAATTCAAAACCACTATGGTAGGTACCTACAACAAAAATATCTGAGATTCACCGTAAGTACCTATTTCACTTTAAGATAACAACAAAACATTGCACCATTTCTTTCTTATCAATAAAATATACAAAACAGAGGAGCCTCTCAGGCCTTATCAGTCAAAATAAAAGATCTCATTCTATCAGACTATCAACTAAAGTACGATTGATCATAGCATGACTCATGCCTAAGTATTGTCGGGAAGTAGCGTTTGACATTGAACGGATACCAACAGTGGCTTTGAAAAGGCCTAATCTGGTGCGAGTTGCCTACTAAGTACCTACGGGACTGGGTTTTAACATCGATAGAAATCCATGTAAGACTTTGAAAATTCATTACTTGGTCTGGTCATCGGAGCGCGGAGCGTTGTTTTTGTTGTGAGACATCGTAAATTAGCTATTTTGCCTACTGAATACGTCGTCAAGGTCAGACTTGAGTCAGAAACTGAACCTACTGGAGTGAGGAAAAGGCTGGGCTAATGACAACATAAACATGCTATTGTTTATGAAGGAGTCGGTTGTAGGATTGGCGTTAGCATACTTACCACTGACTGAAAACAAAAAGAATTTAGCTAATATGTATATCTAATGGAAAAGATGAAGTTAAACAAGGTAGAGGGAATCACAATTGCTGTATTAACATAAATAGGTAATAACTTTATGTAGTTATTTGTCGACAACCACTACAGTGAGTAACGCAAATGAATAGCTGACGTTAGAAGTTTTTCCGACTTACGCATAAACAACGACTTTCCTTGTATTTTTCAAACAACAAGACGTTTGAAATAAGATGAATTGCGTTCACGACATCCTTCTAGCCTTATCCCAAGTTAATCACTTCCCACATAAACCAAGTGATGCTAAAAATAAAATAGCTATAAAAACAGCCCGGCCTTCAACTTAACCAGTGTCTTCTTTGAACTTAGGACGGCCTATGACGACGATTGATATTCGCACGACAACCGGGACAAATACTTCGTGCCCATCGAAGCACGAATAAACAATAGTGACATTAATTAATCATAACAACCGAATCTATCATTAGTAAACATTGAAAACGTCACCAGGCGCCGTTCAGCCGACTTATGGAACCGTCGCCGACGTATTTATAAAGTCAATGACGCTAATTTACGACACAGCACGTTAATTGACGATAGTCTTTACGTCGTTTTAAGTGACCCTAAGGACATATCAATGTTAATAATTATAGTTTTGTTTTTGTATAAAATGTTGAATTAAATTAGCTTTATTATTTGCGTCAAGACCAATTTGTCTGTTTATGTAATAATATTCAAATCTTCTTCATCCTATTGTTCTCTTGTCTGTGTTTCGTCAATTTCTTTTTTGTCTGCTCTTAATATTACTCAAACAATTATTTCTTTCTCTTCGATCACGATAACCTCAAAATGTTCAGAGAAAGTCCCATAAAATCCGTCCAGTAGTTTAGAGTGATGCGCACGCAAATAGCATACTATTGAAATTATTATTATGGAGCTATATTTACCATGCAATTACTGCCATTACAATTTCTACCGAACTAACATTTTCCATAATAAATGTTTGCTTCCAAGTACAGCTGCTTAAATAGACAAAAATATAGAAACATGGTGTAAAGACCGTGACCTTTCACATTTCTTTCAGACCTCAAAATGGCTATCGTTATACATGTTCGTAAAGTACTAGACCCAGCTCACCTCAGATTTACTATAGCAACGATAACTAAAGATAAAGAAAAGCAAAGTCGTGAATAAGCAGATTAGATAGACGCAACTGGCAATGAATTAAATCGATTGTACCCAAAACCGCCATATAAAGATATATTACCGATTTATTATGCACGTTAACCGAAGGCATAAATGTTAAAAAACTCATAATTTTTTCACGACTGACAATTGGCAATGGACATTTTGCAATGCCAATTAGAAATGTTAGCCTACAAAATGTACGAGGAAGTGTTTATGACACGCAGAGTTTCGAATACAGTTGACTTCTATGATGGAAATAATTTCGTTCCATCTCTTAGACCGAATTGATGATGGATTCATGGACATAATTGCTTCCCAAATACGCCATTTCGAGAATATTCGTAGGTTTGGAACGTCGTAGGTACAGCAAGCAGTTTTCAAAATAGATAAGTAAACCACGAATAAAAAGTCACGTTTAGTTCGCGACAAGTTCAACAAAATAAATCCGATGCCTTTGACCCAGTCGTAAGCGCTACTAAGGTTTCACAATACCCTGTAATCCGATTGGAAAAGATTCTGTATCGTTTTATTGGATATGTTTCTATAAGACATCACATTGCTACACATCGCACACACACACGCATCGGATTTGGAAGATCGCTTCCTAACCTCCGAACGATGGCGAATACATATCTGCCATTGAATCTATTTCCGGTGTTTTATGTTGTTGTTTTCCTGCATACAAATATTCTGTATACTTTTTAAGATTGCCCTTTAACAAGGTTACACGCACAATTTCGCGATGGCTCCATATTGATAGCTCCTACATTTTTCTACAGCTCTGTGATCCATTTGCTTTCAAAGCACGTCCACTTCTTGACTTCCGAGGTCTTGTAAACTGTGATCTTTCAACTGTCCGCATGCTCGATCATATTTATTGAGGAAGCCCTTTATTTCTTGATTTCTACAATGTCAACTGGGATGTACTGTAAAATGTTTTATTATTCAGTACATGCAATTATTATTGTGTTCCTGATAACAATAACCTTCGCACGAAGCGTTATGCACATTAAAATATCAAAGAGAAAAACGTGAAAACGCGTGCTCATTGCGCCAGGGGCCCCTTATCTCCGGCTTACAAAGAAGAGTAGATATTTCACTTTCATAGTTTAGATCAAGATAACAAGCAAGCAGTATGACGGATGGGCGAGCCAAGAGGCGCGTGATTACATAAACGTGAAAGTATTATGTTGACCAATTGAAAAGATCATGATTTAAATACGCATTTCACTACCGCTGATCTGGCAAGGTGTAATTGCTTACGTCAATTATAATATTGTACGTGGCCATGAAAAGCATAGAAAGGAAAGTTAATCTGATTTGCCACCAACATTCTTCACGAAAATTCATCACTGAAGACTATGATCAAAAGAAATTTGTTACTCAAGTGGCTTGTTGCCAGGGCGACGCGAAAAATATTTAGAGACTAGACGAATCTTTCAGGATCAAAGAGATTGATATCAGGATAAAGAACTTGTAACAAACAATATTCTCTCAAAGATATCGTAGATACGTTGACATTATGTATACAGTACATTGTCAGTAAGATGAACATTATTTATGCTCAGTTGATTTCCTCATTACATTACAGTACACAATAACTTTCATATATTACGTAGTTGAATTTATACCATTTAAATTAGTAAAACACAGCATGACTTTATAATTTCTTTGTTTTCATTGTTTATACCTCTCTTTATTGTGCCTTCGGCAACATTTTGTTCCTTTCCTTTCGAATGGCAAACCACAGTATACCAGCCAGCCTCTTTGTTTACCAGTACCCCATTTAAAAATACTGAAGTAAACATTTATTTTAAGTTCTTAACCCGAATCCAAATTTCTTGAATCGCTTACATGGCTATTCATATATTTACATATATTATTAGGGTTCCGTACCAAAATGGTAAAAAAGGAACCCTTATGGTGTGACTCGGTCTGTCTGTCTGTCTGTCACAGCTGGATATCTCAAGAACTACTGCTACTTGCTATCGACTTGAAATTTGGAACAGTTTTAGATGACGTTTCCCGAACTATTTTGCTAATAAGAAATAAGTAAAAATATTTATATTTTTTTTTGTAAAAGGGACTGAAAGGGGGTCTTAAAAATTAAAGTGGGGATACTAGGTCGTGTGGGGTATCATATGAAAGAGCGCTGATTGCACATTCTTAAACATATTTTTACTTTTTTTTAGGCCGCATAGTTTTCGACTTTTGATGAAAAATCTAAAAAAAAATACCGCCCCCCCCCCACCTTATCTCCGAAGTTTGCAAAGATAAAAATCAGAAATTATTCTATGTGATAGAAGTTTATGTAAAGATTACAGGAAAAATAAAACGATGTCTCGAAATATCACACTTTTTCAGTAATCGGAACGGAACCATCAGTGCGCGAGTCCGTCTCGCTCTTGACCGGTTTTTTTTTAAACTTAATTTCATTATGACCCGTACGAATTTAATTATTATTTCTCAATCGTTACTTATTAATTCTGAAATCAACAGCTATTTCAACTTATCGCTAAATGATTTTATATACTACTTATCATCAGTACAATAGAAATCACTGACATTCAGAATCGAAATCAACTGCGAGTCATTCATATAGAAATGATAACTTCTACACGAATGAATTAGAAATTGAGGTCCTAATAAGTGTCACTTGTCACACTGACACTCTTCTTATATTATAACAATACGTGACTTCAATTGATACGATTACGGTAAACGATAATCACTTCTGTTCTGTTCTTCTGTTCTTTAATACACCACTCAATGGTAATCTTGAAGGATACATAGTTTAAAACAATAAAGTACAAGTAGACGCTACAAATCATGTTTTGGAGTACATTGCTCTTTGAAATCTTGAATGCTGTTAGAACTTAATTTTGAAGGGGGTAATGAACGCAAAAAAAGCTGATATAAACACATTGGTTTCGTTCGACGCAATGTCCTCGAGTCCGTAGCGTGGAACTAATCGCGAACGCTATGGAATCTGTAACGAACACTTCAAATTATTATATCGTTATCGGTATGCGAATGACGTTGTGTGTAAACATAAGCAATTCAAAGGCACGTAAACAAGTGAATGTAGCAATTTGAAATTTTGGTGCTAGATACTCGTAGACTTGATATAGTGTATAGATGTAAAGGAAATTGCAAATTGTACTGAGACGTGTGCCTCGGTTAAGAGCCTATACAACCTCAGCTCAAATTCAAATTTCGCCCCCACTTCCCCGCGCCACCTCACTCTTTATCTCGCTCGCACACTACTACTCGCGGTGACGCGGACACACAAGGTCAAAGCGATTTTGTTAGAGTAAACTACACTAATATCGGACGAGTACTAAGTAATAAAATTATCAATAATAATTTAATATTAACTTGTCATTATAGGTACGAACATGAAATTATATATCGCAAAATTAATTTCAATGTACTAAGTACCTACTAACTTCTCATCAAGCTATATTTTCCAGTATAAGCTGACCTCTCATGGTACGGAAAGCCTATACAATGTGAGATCAGCTTATACTGGAAAGTTATAGCTTGATGTGTAGCCGTGTGCAGTATTTTACCTACTGCTACAAAATACTAGTCAAGAGCGAGCTAGCTTAGCGCTGAAGGTTCCGCCCATTGGTTTAGTAGTAAGTTTACGTTTTATAGTTTGCGCCGTGTATTTATGTAGGTAGTAGGTCTATGCAAGTACCTACATATACATACCTACGTATATGTTACATATTTTGCAAATCGATTCATAAATTCCAGTGTGCGTCTATCTGACAGGCCCCAACGAGATTCATCAACAGGTGATAGCTTGTCATAAAGACATTATTTTGTACCTAAAGAAAATAAATAAGATATATTTTGTACCTCGACAGTTTTTGATTAAATGACGTTTTTATGAAGTGTCTTGCTAGCGGGCCCTTTATGGTTATTTTTATTGTTATTATACTTTCAGATCGCACAATAGTGTTAGGAGCTTGATACTATTATGTACCTTACAAATCCAAAATCTCGACTTTCTGTGAGCTACACTTCAGAAGATATTCGTTATTTAAACAAGCGTCCAGCCAGCGGGCCCTTTTTTAAATACTACTATTTTATATCATACAATAGTGTTAGGAGCTTGATACTATTATGTACCTTACAAATCCAAAAATTTCGACTTTCTGTGAGCTATACTTCAGAAGATATTCGTTATTTAAACAAGCGTCCAGCCAGCGGGCCCCTTTTTAAATACAACAATTTTTCATCATACAATAGTAATAGGAGCTTGATACTATTATGTACCTTACATATCCAAAATTTCGACTTTCTGCGAGCTATACTTTAGAAGATATTCGTTAATTAATTGTGATTTTTTATTTGCTTTAGCTCGTCAGTCATTATTATGTTACAGAAAACGAATTTTTATTTTTATTTTTTTTTATTTTGCCAAGTATGAGACCTAGCTAGATCAATTTTTTGCACCCGTAAACCCCTATATTGCAAGTTTCATCGAAATAGTTAGAGCCGTTTTCGTGAACGTGAGTACAAATATTACTCGTTTAATAGTATAGGGATGTTGTATAAGGTTTTTGATGTTGTTTAAATTTCTAAGTTCTAAATTGACATTTGTTACGCGTTGTCTGAAATTTTAAAATTATTTAAAATTACTGTCGACATGTTTAGACATCTTTTGTTCCTAACAATTTAAACAGATTAAAGATTATAATTACTATTACATTTTCTCTTTTAATTTACATCGTCATCATTAGCGTCGTACTTAACTCTCTTACTCTTTTTCTTAATCCCAGTTTTGGTGTTATAGCCCTATTGGATTATGAACGTAGGTATAATGTTTGAAAAGGGGTTTGCTAGCTAGACGATCGTTTAATTAACGAATATCTTCTGAAGTGCTCGAGAAAGTTGAAATTTTGGATTTGTAAGGTACATAATAGTATCAAGCTCCTAACACTATTGTATGATATAAAATAGTTGTATTTAAAAAAGGGGCCCGCTGGCTGGACGCTTGTTTAAATAACGAATATCTTCTGAAGTATAGCTCACAGAAAGTCGAAATTTTGGATTTGTAAGGTACATAATATGTAGTATCAAGCTCCTAACACTATTGTATGATATAAAATAGTAGTATTTAAAAAGGGGCCCGCTGGCTGGACGCTTGTTTAAATAACGAATATCTTCTGAAGTATAGCTCACAGAAAGTCGAAATTTTGGATTTGTAAGGTACATAATAGTATCAAGCTCCTAACACTATTGTATGATATAAAATAGTAGTATTTAAAAAAGGGTCCCGCTGGCTGGACGCTTGTTTAAATAACGAATATCTTCTGAAGTGTAGCTCACAGAAAGTAGAGATTTTGGATTTGTAAGGTACATAATAGTATCAAGCTCCTAACACTATTGTGCGATCTGTAAGTATAATAACAATAAAAATAACCATAAAGGGCCCGCTAGCAAGACACTTCATAAAAACGTCATTTAATCAAAAACTGTCGAGGTACAAAATATATCTTATTTATTTTCTTTAGGTACAAAATAATGTCTTTATGAAAAGCTATCACCCGTTGATGAATCTCGTTGGGGCCTGTCAGATAGACGCACACTAAATTCCACTGCTACAAAAAACTTGTCAAGTGCGAGTCACCATTGCGTTGAGGGTTCTGTAGGTACGCATAAGGTTTGTATAAATATAAGATGCATAGGTATAGGTAGGAATGGTAGGATAGGGATGTAGGTAAGTATGTAGGTAGGTAGGTAGGATAGGTAGGTAGGTAGGTAAGTATGTAGGTAGGTAGGTAGGTAGGATAGGAATGTAGGCAGGCAAGTAGGTAGGTAGGTAGGTAGGTAGGTGGGTAGGGTAGGTAGATAGGTATGGTAGGTATATACGATAAGTATTTTGAAAGTAATTAAAGATCGTCAAAATTATACAACAATTATTTTAATTCGCTTAAATCTCTAATTGGCATATTTCGAACATGTCTGGGATCGCATAGCTCTGCTGGCAACATGCATGTAATGTAAAAATGTTCTAATTTTGGTTCCATTTCTTCCTAATATTGGTCATCTCTCTCTATAATTTCAACTTTGATGTCTTTGTCGCATCCAGACCATACTCCGAAAATACATTTTTGCCTACCGGTGACATGTAATTGTCCCTGCACTTGTATATACCATGGATGTTGGCACCGTCTCCGATATTCAGGAGAAGTCCTGGAGTGAGGCAACATTATAAAAAAAAACAATTACCTACTACATAGATACCTACCTATTTCTTGTATATTGTGTCAAAACAAAAACAAACATTATTTTTTATAAAAGTTATCCCCACCTGGATTTATCCTAAATCGTGGACAAACACAAATCTTCACATGCCAACTATTTTACGTGTAAATGGCGTATATTTTGATTTGTCTAAAGTTAGCAACTCAACTAAGTCGCCAACCGGCGCAACTACCCTACTTACTTCAGTACGTTTATCATATGTTTGCCTGTTTCTTTACGCCAACCCCGTCGCTTCTTATTTTTATTACGGTTATTTCCCATTGCGCCAACACTATAAACCTAAGTACTTCAATGTATTTTAATTTTACGTCGTCCTGTTGTGTAATTTGTGTTCTGAGCGCAATCGACACAGCCCTCCCGCACGACAGCCGAAGCGAGACTGAACGGGGGTGTCGGGCGGAAGGGAATGAACGTCAAGACGCTGATAGTTTAGGTAATTTCTTTTTACAGTGAAAATAATGGTAATTTAAAAAAAGTATATAACATAAGACCTGCTTTATAGTTAGTTCAGTTAGTATGCAAAGTTTCATGATCCAATTTGACGTATTTTTTTAATAACAGCGGTTTTTTGTTCAGTTTGGAGGTAACTTTGGGATTTTTTTGTATCGAGAAAATTTCAAGGAATCGTGTTTTCGTCTAACATAGTACCTAACATTAATCCTCAACTTTACCATATATTTAATTCAAAATTAAAGCTGCTGTATTTTCGACGTAACGGAGGATCATGCTAAGCCATTTGAGGTAGTATAGGCTCTTAATAACACAAATCAAGAAATTCAACATTTGATTTCTGCGAGAAGTGGTGTAGAAGTTCCGGTGGCGAATGAAAATAATAATAATAATGTACATGAACAATATCATCAACGAAAACCTAAAAACACATTTCCCAAATATCAATCAACTCAAAATTTATTGATGATGTCTTCAAATCATTTTATAATAACACCAACGGAAGAGACGATTTTAAAAGCAAAGTGAACAAATCACGGAACAAAACAAAGGCGGATCCATGCAATTATCATGTTTTTATCGACAAAATGGAGTAATTCAATCAATCGATCGTAACGCAGGAAACGGAGTTAATTTTGCTTGTGAAATTGCCATGAATTATTCTGAAACAAGAATCTTTAATCAGGATATGTTTGCCGGTGAGGTCTAGAAAAACAGCTTCCTCCACCGAAAACAAAGGTTTGAAATTCTACCGCAATGAAAATGAGATTAATTTCTTGTGACTTGAATTCGGCTCTTTTGGCATACCACCCAGACCATCTTCGAAAGCACTTGAGAGCCGTATCGTTACTTGTTATTTATTGAGATAAAGCGAGTTATTTCGCCTGGGTAAATTTCTTGTCTTGCTCCCGGCGGCAGTTAAATTATGATTAATTCCAATAAAGCACTGATTATGGCCTCCATTTCAAGTTAGTGTTTAACTACACTTCGAGGGTTGATCAAAATTTAAAAAACAAAAGTTGACGGTTACTTGACAAAAGTCAACGAAACAAGCAACGGAAGCTGATCAATAATGCAGCACCGAAAAAAAAGTAAACAAACAATCTATTACTTCATAATGTCTATTATCAAACAGCCAATGACCTTGCCACAGTTTGGCCCAACACCAAGTGCCGATGACTTCTCTGGCACTTTCTACTACTTTTTATTACCCACCGACTATCAAAACAATTCTACTGACTATCCAAAATTGGTTCTTATACAACGATTGTTTTGTTCTTCGAAATATTGAAAGTTATAATTTGAAATCAGCAGTGTATGCTGTATTAAAAAAATTGTCGAATTATATTCGGATACTATAGTTTTATTAATGGGTTTTGTTATCGGCTGTCGTAACAGTTCATCATATTGTTTTCATTACTTCATGAAGTTATCATTTGGGTTTTCCACGGGATATTACAGATAATCTATTTTTGATTCTCCGATATGTAAATTACTATCGTTGTATCGTTATTTTTTTGTAACAGTGATAAGTGGGTTTAAAATATTATTTTGACCTTGAAGACCGCTTTCTATTTTGTTTCGGTCCATATTAAGTGAATGCTTTATCAGAAATATTTACATATCTGTTAAGCTATGTGTATTCTCTGTTATGGCTTTTACTACTTTCTTACGTCTATTTGCTTATCTTTAAGCGGATAGCTGGTTCAGTTGTTTGTGCATGATTAAAATACCTTTCATAAAGAAACTGTACACATTACTCAAAGCGTTTGAAAATTCCTATGAAAGTTTACTGGCAGCAGTAAACTTAAACGCATGAGTACCGTCATCTAGCTTAATTACTTACATTTGAGTGACGCAGTATATCTATCCTCGCTTAATTATATGCTATTATATCTCAAGCATACCATGCACATTACAGTCTGTCTTCAGAAGAGATCATCGGATATTGCTCACGTGTAAAGAAACAAAGTGTTATCTATATACCAAACTGCGTTAATGTAATTTGTATCGTTTACCCCAACGACCATCTGCCAATCTGCCAAACCAAATTGTATATGGCATGTATTCAGCCCACGTTTTATTCTAATTCTTAGCAAATGCACCTGGAAAGTTCTCAAATAAATGTAGAAGCATCTAATTCAGTGGCAGATGTTAACGAAAATTAATGCGTTGGCGCATCTGCCTCTCGTTTGCAGTATCAACGTTTCATTTGATACATAGACGTGTGGCGACGTGGGGTATTCGGACATATATTCACGCTAATTTCCCTCGTAAAGTTGGGCAGACCTCCAACTGCATATGAGAGCATTGGCACCATTCGGTCGTACCGGGTAAAGGTCGTAGGTAATCTTCGCGTCATGTTGTTAACCAGAATGTTCTTATTCATTCATACGAATCAAATAACGTCACTGTTTTCAGTCATTGACTAATCTTGGAATCTCTCGTTATTTCCCTTTGACATAGGCACGCCTTAATACCAAATTACCAAATGCAACGATGTTCTCAAACGTCCCAGACATGTTGCTGCTAGACCTATTAAGCAATATATTATGATAGTAATACCATTTCGGATGACATCTAGATGACTGTTTTGTCTGTTGTTGATAATCTTAGTTCTAAATATATCTCACACAATTCGTCGTCCTACATTGTATTATTTCATAATTACCTCGGCGTGCCAGATAATCGTGTGAAATGCTCGCGTTTATCTCAGGAGACAGTTATATCACAGTAATAACATTGTCGCAATGTCTTACATGTATTCTGGTCTTTTTGATGAGCTCGTAGTAGATATTGTTGAGTTTTAGTATTTTTTTTATGATGTTTGTTTGGACTATGTCTAGGAATGGGACTTACTGTGGGTGTAGTGAAGGGTGATTAAAGGATATCTTTTGTTTAAAGTCAGATAGAAAGTCAATAACAATCGTCCCACTTTACGTGATCTGATTATTTGTCATAAATTCGATCTGCTGAAATTCTAGTCCATTTTCTTTATTCAACTCAAAAACGAAATCCCTAGTTTCAACAGTGAGTAGGTAGAAGACTACAAACTCAAACACGATGAATGATAATGTCAATTCACTCGTGAAATCCACAAGGGGCTTGTTTAAATGTCAATTTACCCTGGTGCCGATGCCGTTTCCAATGTCTTCGTGATTTCTAATCGAATTCATCGAGAACAGCTCGATAATTAATTTTTGAATTATCCTCATTGATAGCGTGATTAATTCTTAAAATAATATCTTCGTAGTTTTTTGAATAATTATTGTTTACTGTTAAATCTTTTGGTGTTAGTGTTCCGTTTACATGCAAATTTACCTTAATATGAATTATTGCTTTTAGAAAATATGGGTGCGTGATTAAAAATCTTTAATATATCTTATTCAGGTTTGTTTTACAGCCTTCTTTTCCATCGATAAAAATCAATTCATGAACAACCATCGTGCTAATACAATAAAATACGATATTACCTGGAATAATAAAGACGTAGATGATGAATGATGATTGAAGAGCAAAATAAACGATGCTGTAATATTGAATACAGGAATTGAAACATTGATAGAAGCAGACCTGTTTACCAATACACCACAAAATATATTGACGTGCTCAGGTAATTTGGAACGCAGAAATGCTCTCAGATCATTAATTACGTAAAATACTGGCATCACAAATGCCGATGCTCAATAAAATTGGTAAACTTATTTATTCGATTCCCGTTCAAGGCTAGACACTGCGAAATTAGTTTACAAAAATAAAGCTGAAATAACATCGTAAGAAATCGAAGACTTTTAACGATATTACGTAAACATTGTAGGAGTTAAGATTACGAGTAATTTTGCCAAATTTCAAGGACTGACGTTACGTCTAGAAAATAATCCAGACGCTATTTACTTTGGTCTATCTACCCAAATAGGCCGAACGTTTATTTATTAAAGCTATAATGTTGTTCCTAGAAGTGTTAGAAGCTTCGAAGTGAAAAAAATGGAATCGGCTGCTTTACGTCAAGAGTTGTAATAGATTTTTAAAGAAAATTCATTGGAATACTAAAATTAGTTACTAATTTAAATATTTACTGCTATCTCTAAGCTGTGATCAAAAAAAACAATTAATGATGATATGAATTGTAAGACAGTTTATAAGTTTTTTTTTTTTTGATGATAGTTGAACTAATGCAGTTCAATCCAATAAGATCATAATTCTCTTGCCCTTGTCCCAATTTTTTTGGGGTCGGCGCAACACGTCCCTTTTATCATACTTTTCTATCTAAGTAGTCATCTCCTTTCTAGCCATTACCATCTTTCACACAGTCCATCCATCGACATTCATACTCAAAACTTTCCTCACGACATTTTCCTCATTCCTCCGCATCACATGACAACCGATTTCGGTAAAACTTTTCAGTCACCGGTGCCACTTTCAGACTTCCTCTTAAGTAGGTACTCATCCCTCTTAACATTCTCAATCCAATATGATATTTTAAATGATAAAGATATAAAGACCTAATCCAGACTTAAGCAATGTAAAATCGCTGTTTCATCGATATACAATGACTCATAATAAATTCGCTTCGAATTTATACCTGAAGAACTTAAGGCTCAGGCAGACAGGCGCTGAAGTTTTCATAGAAATTGCTCCTCTAGAAACGCGTCTGGCCTATCTGTACGAGCTTTTATAATCTGAAGACCATAATAAAATCTTCCAAACGTCTCAACCTTTAACAAGGGTATAATTTAACAGAACACAGATCTAGATAATATTCCTACTGGATGCTATTACTTCACCGAGTTAGTTTCGTGAGAGGTTTGAGCGAATGCATCTCATTTCTTGAGAAAAATCACACGGAACGTTAGAACATTTCGTTAATTACTATTCTTCGGTAATACTTGTGAGAAAACAGGTTGCATAATGTATTGAAATTATGTTCTACAATTTCTTTGTTAGCATCTATTTTGAGACTTTAAAAAAAAAAACAAACAAGTTTTAGGAGAGCAAGCAAAAAAAAAAAAAAAAATATTAAATATTTTTTAGCCAAACATACTATTTTTGTGAAACATTTGGCGAAAAAAAAAAACCTAACAAAAAAGGACATCGGAGCCCTGGGCGTGGTTCAGACTTGCGTATTCGATATGTTATAGTCGGTAATGTCCTGAACAAAGAGTACATACGTCCCAGCATTACAAACAAACAGTCTAAAAAAACGTAAGTGCCGTTCGGGGACTGAAAGTAATATCAATAAAATATTCCACCGAACGGAACTTTACTAAATTTTGTTTCAGTGCCCTTAGTGGAAGTGTTTAGGTGACGTTCGAGGAAGTGCCGTTCAAATCAGTGACCTAAGTGGAATACCTCAATTATATTAATTGGATCCACTGTCGTATTTAGTATAGAGGAGCTTCTAGCTAAGTAATAACAGCCGCACGGGTCGATCCATCGGGTTAAGCTACGCTTGCCGGTGTTGGTCCGTGGATGGGTCTTTATATACCGAGACTCCTCCGTGCCTCGGAAAGCACGTTAAGCCGTTGGTCCCGGCTGTCATTCGTGGCTGACAGTCGTTACAGGTCGTCAGAAGCCCGAAAGTCTGACAACCAGTCTTACCGGCTAGGCAGATTGATTGATTGATTGTCGTATTTATAGGTACCTACCCTAAGCGTGACAGTTATATTTATTATCATAATGAATTAATACTTTCATATGTGCGGCTGTGCCCGGTTGATGGCAATAAGCTTGACCCTGTGACATGGGACTTAAACATAGCTGGTGAAATGTGGATGTATTATAGGTACACCTCTGTCTAACCCTTCGAGGATTACAGGCGTGATGATATGTGAAATAATACTGATTTTACTATATACCTATGATGACTTATGTCTACTATACACTTTATGTAGTACTCCCTCTCAAAGATTTTAAACATGCAACGACACTAAATAAACCGTGATCTAATTTCTAAGGATGTGATCTAATTCTTTATTACATTATGTGTCATGTCATCGGCTATCGTTCTTCATAACATAACCGTCATTCACGATAAAAGGATTACATCATTGCAGTAAATTCATTGGTGTTCACGAACGAATTCAATAAGTATCCATTTGAATATTTCCTCCTTTTCCTTTCCTTGAAACGTTGTGAAACTATTTGCGGAAGAATCGAATTCTTTCAACTCACGACATCTAACGAATATGTAATCTTCTCCTAAACAAGAAAACAAAGAAATGATTGCTCCATGTAAATCAAACAGTTGCATGTCCTCACGTAACAAGGCATCTCGAATTTCATCGCGTATCAATGTTAATCCGCTCCGTGGTGCTTAAATGCAATGCTCTATTGATCGTTTGTAACGAGAAAAAGCATTGCTGAGATTCAATTACTCTGTAATTGCATGTGTTGAAAGTAAAATCGCATACGTCGATACCAAGAGCGTTATTAACTTTCCTGTGAAGACGAAGATAGTGTTTTTATAAATGATCGTTCGTATTCACTTCCTAGTTGTTAAGTGACTTGCTAGAATTGTATCTGTCTCTGAAGAAAACGTTCTTTGGACGGCCTCCAATTTTGCGCAACTTTGTCTTCTAGGATAAATTGTAAATGGCGTTCTCTAGGGCGATACTGTATACCGCAAAGTAGGTCCATTGCAGTAGACGTATATTAATGTTGTTTGTAAACAACGGGTGAATCACGTAACTTCAGTGGTAATCGGTTTCATTTATCATCTTCAGTTTTAGATCACCGGACCGATTGCTTAACGGTTGCTGGTTAACTTATTACATATTATGTGGGTGTAACCAAGTAAACAAAGGGTCATACTACTGTTGTACCGTAAATTAAGACTTCTGACCGATTCTTGTAAGCGATTTATCAATCCTACTCATATCTTCCCACATACCTTCACAAATAACGATCAAAAGAGTTACAACAGTTTCCGAAGTATTCTTTCGTCAAGTAGGCGCAAAGGAAGTTGCATCAACAGCACCTTGCCAGCATTGCCCACGTACTGTCCCAGTTCGGGGTACTTCGGAATACTTCGGACCACGCCACGATTGGCTCTTCGTGGAGTTTTTGCTTCAATTGCAAAAAGGATCGAGCCATCGAGTGGTGCTTTTTATTCATACGTTGTTAGGTCAGGTGCTATTGTTCTATCAAGTTATTGTTCTGGACTAAATAGCCATTTGAGATTAACGTTGTTTTGTGAATGCTGTTTAAATAACTTTGCTATTGACTTTTGCGTAAACTGGGAGTGCAAAAGCTCGATAATGTTGTGTTTATGAAGTATTAATTTTGTTTTCTTTTTCAGGTAAGTCCTGAGACATAATGCAGGGTTTTAGGTGTCGGTGAGTGAATATTTCTTTAAAAACAATTGAATGAAGATTGATTTTTACTTTGCCTTTAAAATTCTGCATGGCTACTGTTCTGTCCAAATCTGCCTAGCCTTTTCCCAACTACGTTGGGTCGGCTTGCAGTCTAACCGGATGCAGATTCAGTTGAATACCAGTATTTTACATGGAGCGACTGCCTATTTGACCTTCACAATCCACTTACTCGGTAATACGACACCCTTTGGTAAGACTGGTTGTCAGACTTTCGGGCTTCTGACGACCCGTAACGACTGTCAAAGACACACGAATGACAGCCATGATAAACAGCTTAACTTGCTTTCCGAGGCACGGATGAGTCTCGGTATGTAAAGTTGGTCACCCTTCCACGGACCAAACCCGTCAAGCGTAGCACATCCTGATAGATCGACCCGTGGCCGTGCGGCTGTTATTACTTAGCCACGAGCTCCTTGGTTCTGTCTCGGCTACTGCAGATAACTTAATTCTTTAACCCAACTGCTTTTTAACATTGCTCAAATCTTATAAATACCCAATTAAGGATTGCACACCGCACATTTTTCTCTTGCACTGTCACGCTCCCATAACCGTGACAAATGACTTTACGCATTCCGCCAAGACAAAACGTATCTAATTATACCCGTCCATTAACAGACGAAGGACGCGAGTCCTGGACACGGATGCTCTGACACATCAGCCCAATTCGTTCCACTTCACACGCCTGCACCACGGTTATGTGGCACCGTATTTATAACATAAGCCCTCCGGTATTTAGACTACGTGTGATATTCAGTTGGCACTTGATCCTATTTATTTTGGTACACTCATCTCTAAATGTTCTAGTGAATTTCACACTGGAGATTTGCAATTGGAACTGCAATTCGTGTGCAATTTCTTGATTCTCTGCAATTTCTTGTATTTGTCACTGGAGTCGAGTCATTCATTGTTGTAGCAATATTTCTAGTCCATTCAGTTGAATTGAATGAAAGTTTATTTATAGATCCTTCACATACCTACGTTAAAATGACGATATATTATATAGAAATCTCTTCAATAATGCAGCATTTGTTTCACAAAATTAAAACAAGCTCCTCAAAAAGCTAATTATGGGATCAAAAAGTTTAGTTGGACTTGTCCTCGTAGGTACACAAACTACAGTTTTATTAACTTTACAGCGTGATGTGTAAAATCCGTCGCGCGTCGCTTTCATAGAGTAATCCACTTCACTGACTATTATTAACTTTCGTTCGTTCGACCTAACTTTTATCGTAAGAAATGAAGGCTACTCGATAAAAGTTAGGTTAGGTTAAATTACCTTTACGCGCTTTAATACAATTTTGATATTTTGTATAGTCCATAACTCACCATTATTTTCACATAATTGAGTGCCAATCAACACCCTAATTGCGTAACACAATATCAATCGGAGTTTGAATCGTTTTGAAACAAATTGCTAATCCAATGCTTCTTAAGTTTGAAAAATTTGTGTGCTCGACAGCGTAAATAACGCAATGAATGTTGTTGATCTGTCACAATGAAACCAACTCCGATTGATAATGTGTTACGCAATTAGGGTGCTGGTTTACCTATAGTACATCCAAATTTCGCCAGTTATGTTTAACTCCCATGTAATAGGGGTTGGGCCTATTGCCATCAACTGGGCACAAATCCGGACTCTGGGCTGCTGCTGAGAAATTCCTAGTAGGAAAACCCAATAATACTTGGGATACTGTCATATAAATTGCTGTTTGAGAAGAATAGTTGAAACCGCTAACAACAATTTAACATTAGGAAGCGGTCGCGGTGATGGACATGTTATTCTGGGGATTGTAAAAGGCTATTTTGCACAAGCGACATTTGATTGATTGATTCAATATATTTTCAGATCAGTGATAACTGGTTTCCTTAAGGCATGCGGATGTTAGATGGCAGTCGCTTTACGTAAACCCAGATATCCGCTATAACTATCACGAATGAAGAAACTATCAGTGTGCTTGGTTGTAAACGCACACTCGAGGTTGTCTCAGTAGCTTCATAGTTACTAAACTATGAAGCTACTGAGATAACCATAAAATAGAGAACATTTTGTATGACGCCCATGAGAATGCTATTAAACATGTAATACTTACCAAAGAAAATTATGGATGTCTTCCGACAGATGATGATGATGATATAATAGTAACAAACGCAGAGAATGCTCAGACAATGATAACTCAAAAAATATTGTAATGTCACGGAACAGTCAATGTCTGAAATTGTGAATCATGATATCTCCCACGGCGAGCAACAAACAAACTATTGATTTAACTCATTACATAAACAAAAAAGTTTCGTTTTTACCTAAGAATAGTTATGCAACGAATCAATCAATGCATCGCTATCAAAAGGTAATAGTCGACATCAATATAATCCTACACTAAGCCAATGAAGAGAGCATTCTCAAATCAGTCAATACATATATTGTTTGCGGGCATTGTATACAATCCGACGGGGGTCTCAATAAATAACATAATAATATTTACAATAGGAAATCGTCCACTTTGAAACAACTGACGTTATGTTTGAAGACTTAATATTGAATTATTGGAACGGTTATAAAACTAGTGATGTCATCGAATTCTTCGATAATCGATCGGTTGTTGCGACTCATGACAATTTCGTCTGTTTAAATAATGAGGGGCGGGAATGCACCGTGCTTACTAGTTTTATCATCGGAACCATTTGTTTGCATTTCATTGGCGCTGCGGTGCCGGATACCTAACTATTGAAATTGCAGTAAAATCCAGTATTTTTTTTTTTACATACACTATCCTTCAGATTCCAGATCAGTGTGTACTTTATAAGATTTCAGCTATTTAGTCCAAGTCTCTATAAAATGCACATAAAATTAGTCTGAATCTAAGTCAATACATTCACGCCCACTTAAACAAAAATGTATGTACAACAGTTTTATTTTAACCAGACAACATTTAAAAACATCTTAAGAATCCCCCCTGTCATCTATTTGTCATTGTTAACCCACTTTCGAAAATGTACTTTTAGACCCAGCTGACATGGTTAATGATTCAAAATGTCATGACACTTTTCGTGACTATATTGTTGCCAAAAATTGTGTTTAGATCATTAAGGTGTTTGTTCGCTTTCTATGCTGTCTTGGAATTCTCTCATGAGAAACTGATTTCTGTTCCCATGCCGTATCTCCGTTTTAATCAAGCGCACTTCATTTTGATTACTTCGTCATGAGACAGATGTAAAGTTATGCACAAAGGGCACATATTTGGTTCCAGTCCCGCCCACGTCGTCCATCCATATGTTATTCAAATATTACAACGGTCAACAATCTTTTAAACATCCCAATTTATGTTTACAAGCTCATTATGCGGAAATACTTTGCGAAATTTTATAACAATCGTAGTGTTCATCCTTGTACGGCGTTTGATGAGCATCGAGAATGTTTGTAGGCGCTTTAGGGTGACGGGCCCACTTCTGATTCCACATGTTTCGCCAAATTCGATGCGAAATTGATGCTTCCAGCACCCACACATCTTGTCATCTGCTGCGAACACGAGTGTATCGACGTTTATCTTGAAACGGTCGGCCTTGGTACAGATTCCGGGACAGTTAGTGTTACCGCACGTTCTCTATTAAACTGTCGTGTTACCGTTTCTACTGAAATTAGCCGCGGATGTGCGCTTGCGACTCGATGCGTCTAACGGACGCTGCATTTGTGTCGTTTGGACGATTGCGCTTTGCGTTTCTCGCCGCGACGTGCGTTAACGCGACGTGTCATAAATAACTCGACTAATTGTCGTTACGCATCATTAAGCTGTAATTCAGACCGCTAACACTTTTTTTAGTATTGAAAGTAACCCAGCAATGTTTGTTAATACGTCAGGTTCGTGAACGGGCGCTGTTGGTGGAGGCTGGTCATACCTTAGCTGCCACGGCTTATTTTAATTTTAATTTTGAATTGTTTTTTTATTTTTTTATTCCGGACGCTTTTAACGTTCATCGTTCTCACATGTATAATTTCAATATGAATGATGTAACCAATATTTTGTAACCATATTTTGATTTAAAAGAGTGTCCGTGGAGTTTCTTGCCCGTTCTTCTCCATAGATCTACGTTTTGGAATGGGCAACTAGCTTCAACTTTCTGACTTACCTACTGACCGACTCTTTGACAATTCAAAAGTGCCTGTAATTGGTTTAATTGAAATAAATGCTTTGAGTTTGAGTTTGAGTTTGAGTTTTGTTAAGTTTGATTTTCAGCTGAAAGTCGTCCATCTATTTCAGCGTCTTGATTTGATATTATTACATGAGGTGAATATATCTCACCGTAGAACTATCTCTGTCGCATAATAGAAATTCCATTTTCATCCACTCCGACGCTCCAGCGCGATTGAATGAAATTATTGGTTGTAAAGATGCGATGTCTTGTAGTTTAGAATAAGAATAACCGTAAAGGTAAGTTATTTTCGTGGCTACCACTCTGTATATTGCTTTCATCTATTTAGATAACCTATTCAATAAAGGTTTTATGAGAAAGTTAGTTTTTTTTTCTAAATACTGCTTCATTGTTAATCGGATTGGGTTCTAAGTTAGAAAGGAATTATCTTGGTTTGCTGCTGAAACCCCTAGTTTTTTTGGCTTCCTGTTCATTGTCTAGGTATCTACAAACTATTGTTACATTCATATCTTCGCTTACCATCCAGACTATAAGCATGTATTTTTAACCGACTTGCAAAAGGAGGAGGTTCTCAATTCGTCGGAACCTTTTTTTTTTTTTTTTTTTTATGTATGTTCCCCGATTACTCGAAAATGGCTGGACCGATTTGGATTTTTCTTTTTTTGTTCGAAAGGGTATACTTCCCAAGTGGTCCCATGATCATCAAGTCAGGATGTGACGATGGGATCCCATGGAAATCGAGGGAAACCCTCAAATTTTATGGGCAACCTATATCGATTTCGGTATTTTTTATAGTAACTCGTGCATTTGCTCTCGGAAAGTACCATTCGGTGAACTGGAACTGATGATGAAGACCACAGATGGCCATCGGAAATACTCAATTATATCTAAGTATATCACAGGTTGCGATTCGATTACTTTAATATGGTTTATGCTCGTCAAAATGCATAATGGTAATGGTGACTTCACCATGAGCTCCAGTTCTCCTGGTTCTTACTAGGAGAACTCCTCAACAATTAACGTTCCTGCATCGGGAAAAGCAATATTTTGTCAAACGTGATGAGCAGTTGACATTGGGTTATTGTAACTTAGATAAATTACAAACTGAACCACTAAAAAGTTAAAAATAAAAACTTTTTTACAAAAAAAAAAACCGACTTCCAAAAAAAACACTACAAAGTGAAAAATAACTTTAATTTCGGAAGTCGGTGGCAAAAAACTAAAATACAGATCCAAAGACACCGACTTCCGAAATTAAAGTTATTTTTCACTTTGTAGTGTTTTTTTTGGAAGTCGGTTTTTTTTTTGTAAAAAAGTTTTTTACTTGTTACTAGTATCAACATAACATCCTTATTTAAACTGCCTCAACATCATCTTTTACGCAACCGGAAAAATGTTAATTCATTTCTCTGTCGAGTGTATCGGTATTAGAACCTATAATTTCACTTCTCACACCATCAATATTTCACCGAGTCACATTTGATAGCTGCATCTCTTTCTCTCCATCTCGATTACCTTAGGGTGAAAGAGATGGCTCAAATCTAGCGGTTACTCGAATAGTCTGGATTCCGACTGTCACTTATGAACTTTACATTTGAACCTTAGAATTGCTGTTTACAAGGGAAACAGGAAATCCATACCTCTATCCAAATAAATTAGATGCGTCTGTCTGTGATTCTGGATTCAAATATGTCCATCTATCTATAGTATTGTGTGAGGCTAATTTCAAGATGTCATTCAAGAAGGCAGTCGTTGTGTTGCACTCGATTTGTTTAATTAAATCTCAACATCTAGGCTTAAGCACTTGTTCTGAATAAACAAAAAGCACAAATCTCTCTTTAAGCCTTGTTTGTATGTTTAGAACGCGAGAGAGGAAATACTTTCCGAGAATTACCCCAAACTAATCTGTACTAAGCCAAACCAATACAACATTAGCTTTTATTCGTTTCACTGTTCGTAGATTTTGGTAAAAGTAAAGTTGTTGTTAGAGCACTGCTAGTATATTTGAGATAGACGAAGATGACAAGGTAGATTTCTGTCACATGAAAATTTTCTCCAAACAAAATCTCTTCCTCATCATAAAATCCACGAACGCAACCGCGAGCACGACTAGTATACCTACAGCCGCAGTTTCGCAGCAAGACGAATGGATTACGTACGATGCGCACACGCTTCCCTCTTAAGACGGAATGCGTGTCTATTGACAGCGGGTCGCGTGCCTCCTGAATTGTGATTGTACAACGGGACTGAATGAGAACGATTCTCCAATACGGTTTATTTTACCTCGTTCGTACTAAAATTGTTTTGTTTTCCTGATCCAAGATTGTTGAGACAGTTACCAAATTGATTTCCAAGGGAATGTCTTGGGTTACGGTTGTGATTTCGTTTGGCCTTCAGGGTTGGGCAAAGGACTTGCGTGATGATACGTGACAATATTATACTAAGCCTAGAGAAAGGCCCAAATCTGGAGTTTGGAAATATTTGTCTTTGCAACTCTTAGCAAATGAATGGCCACGCTTCTATTGCTACCTTTCTCTTAGAGACTTGTGGTCTTCCAATATTTAGTTAGCTTTGAGACGTGACGCGTTGAATGGCATTGCTCGGTAGACAGGCTTTGGAATAATTGTTTCATTATTTATCGAGAGAACGTGTTGAGTGATGAAGTAGATCTTAAGCTTATTTCAGTAATGACTATTAAGATTAAACATGTCACGACGCGCCCCAATGCGGGGGCTGGCGCAACATTTAGAAACACTATCGCCAATCCAATATACTCACAAGGCAATATATTTATAGTTCTTTCTCTTTTATGTAACGGTGCACAAGACTTGCATAACGAGATGCATCGAGATATCGCCCCATTAAAGCTTCACTTCAATTATCTATAGAATTATCGTTTGCATATTTTGTTCCTATGACTCCACATGAGGGTCAAACAGCCAAGATTAGTCGAAAGTTCAACTTTAATTGATGAACTTCTGGCATCTAGATTTGACATAATGTTGGTTTTAAAGGCGCCGATACTTTGAAGCCGTAAATGAATAGACATAATTCTGTCATAGGTCACGAATGGATAAATAAATCTTTGATCCGAACCATTACCTATCCGAAAACGATCAAGTCTTGTGCACTTATCTGTAATGGGCCAAACATTCTGCACATTTATCGGCTCTCAATTATATAATAATAAATAATAATAAATAAATAAATAAAATAAACCACTGCTTACCCCAAATAGTGTAACTGTGATGAAACTCAGATGATCAAGTTAATTAAGTCTTCGATCACGAACCACAAATTCGAGCGTTGTGTCGAATGTGAGATTTCTAGGTCACACTAAAGCAGCATTGCAAATTTTTAAATACCATTTCGTAGGATAAAGAACGTATGCTATGTGTGCCGTTTACTTCTCCTACGGCCTTCGGTGGAATGAAGTTTCTAAATAATCATTGGGAAAAGAAAATTTAGAGGAACGGCACAAATTCAATAACAATATGATGGTAATGTAAATGGTGAAGTTACCTTAGTTGCATGATTTTTGGTCAAAGATACTTCATCTGCAACTGCATAGCCTTTTTCCCAACAATCTTGGGATCGGCTTCCAGTCTAACCAGATGCAGCTGAATACCAGCATTTTACATGGAGCGACTGCCTATCTGACTTCCACAACCCAGTTACTGGGTAATACGATACCCCTCGGTAAGACTGGTTGTCAGACTTTTGGGCTTCTGAGGACCTGTAACGACTGTCAAAGATCCAAGAATGGCAGGACAGCCGAGACCAACGGCTTAACGTGCTTTCCTAGGCACTTTTCTCGGTATGTAAAGATGATCACCCGGCCGTGACAAATGCACCCGTGATATAATTTGTAATATGAATGCGAATTTTATCGAATCTTGGATTGTTCCTTTATAGGAGAATGCTCATCAGTCAGTGAGGCAGTATTGTAAAGTAATTCTCAAAATCGAATCTTGGATTGTCACATTACAGGCGAATGGTCCGGTGAGGGAGCGCTTAAAGGTAACGAAGGCGTGTTAAAGTCACTGTTTTGGTCAAAGATGCAATCTGTTGAAAAACAATTTAGAAAGTAGACAGTAGCCGATGATGCCTCTGAAAGGATTCGGCACAAAAACATACAGCAAAACGCACACGATCCCTTCTCGTTTAGCACGATGCATAAAAACTGCATTCACGACGGCGGCGGCGCTAAGCCGTCCACCATTATTTTTAGCTGGCCACAAATAGATGTGTGTCACGCCCAACGCATTCGTATCGCCTTTATAATCGGCGGAAGGGTACCACTCAAAATAAAAGCGGGAAGAGATTCTATTTCGGAGATGTTGACCACTGTGGTGATATATGATGTCCAGTTTGTAGGGAAATCTTATGGTTTTCTTTAGAAAGTTTTTTTTTTCAAATGGCTGTAAATTATACAGTGCTGCTACTCGTATAAATTTTCTTGAATTCGCTAAAGAAATTGGGTTCTTAAAATGTTTTGTACATTAGCTGTCATTTCGAAGGAAATGAATTTTAACTTAAGGAAAGTCTGAAACTCTTGTTGCAATTATATTAAGTTCAGCTTAAACATGTGTCAATATCTTCCTGATGGCCTTGAAAGTTACCTTTCATTTCGCATCAAAATGTTTAAACAAATTGTTTTAATGTCCTTGTTAAGTAAGTATTTTGTCAACTGCTCTTTTATTATTTCGTAATTTGTTTAAATATTGACATTTGAAATTAAGATCATAATTATAATCAGTGGCTCGGAGAGAGATGTTGCCAAATATTTTAACAAAATATTCAAATACTTTGATATGAGATCAAAGAATTTGAATATTTTGCAGAGAACATAACATAAATATTTAATTTACTGTATTGATTTACTATTAGAATGTTTTCGCTGCTGTATAGTAAAGACAGCTGATGGACACACTTCATTCTACCGTTTAAGTTCGTCAACCTTAGTTGGTTTTCTTAGGAGGTCTTCATGTTCCATCAAGAAATACCATTTTACAGAGTAAGTATCTATTTCGTTCAAAATATTAGCACAAATCCCTACAACATTGCAAGGATTTCCAAGATTAATCCCATGGGGTTCAGAGTAATTTCTCAACGTGGCACCTCGTTGTGGTTTTGAAAAATGCGCTCTCTCGCAATTTGCGAGGGGAAGCTTATCGTACATCGACCGTCCGTTACTCGTTTGGAATACCGACGGTTTTGGTGTCCAATGCGGAAGGCAGCATAGTAAACTAACTTCCAAACGTGGCTTTGCTTATGAACTTTTCCTGTTATTTGATGCTATTTGTGATTGGTGCATTGATAATGTTCCTGGAATAGGTTTTTAATTTTACGCGTGGAATCGCAAATTGCATTGTGGAAATTGGTTTAGGTGCTTTGTTCTTGCTTACCAGTACAGAGAAGTTAACCTTTCCGCGAATGCTGAACATAAACCTTGCCAATTTTCTGGAAATAGTTATTGAAGTCCTCTTGAAATTCTACTTGAAGCATGTTCTTAGAATTATTGAGTAATATTTTTCTTTGAACCTCCAACGCAAAGATACATCGTGCATCCGATTCGATTCTAATGCAGTAGGTAGCTTGATGCAGTACTTACATTTAATTCAATAACATTGAACTAAGTTCTATGAGCTAAGTCTAATCGATTCGTGTTTCTAGGCTGTTATCACAAGGTTAACTTCACAAAATATTAGTTATTTTATGTTTCTCATGCATGCATATTGTAAATATTTAAGAATAAAAAGATTCTCCAAGGTTAACTTAATTTTAGCAAAATATTCGTGCATTGTGTACTGAGTTTAATGAAAATAGGAATAAAAGTGTTTAATGGAATTGAGAGACGTCTAAAATAAGACAAAGCTGGACATATCAAAATTAATTTCCACTCCATTTAAATAATTCACGACGCGTAACCTCGTGTTTCATCAACGCCGCCGCCGGCCGCCGCCCGCTCCGGTTCAACATTTTAAACTCAGAACTTCCAGTAATTCTAAGTTTAGACTTTAGATACCTAAAAAAGGTGCACGTATGTAGATAGTTTCCATAGGAACCTATCAGCCCGGTAATATATGGTAACGATCCAGGCGTGCAAATCTGGAGTCCATCTTCCTCCTTATATGGACCAGACATGCCTGCAACGAACGTGCATAAGTGTCTTTAAGACCACCACTTATTATATCTTACTATTCGTGTTAAAACTGTGACTCACATACATTTTTTATATTACGAGAAATCTCTGCAAAAGTGCAATAAATCTGCAAGTAACACTAAAATAAAAACATCAGTGAAAACTTGTTAGTCAATTATGTCAGACTTCGGAGAAATGCTACAAAAAAGTACCATGATAACACTATCGTGCAATTGTCGTCAAAATACAACTATAATAAAAATTCAACGATAAGCATTATTTTAAAAGCTAACGAAAACAATGGTTGTGCGCTGATAGACGCAAAGTATCTGTCAAGACGTCCGTCACGACTGCGCAGTTCAAACATCCGAAACGTGTCTAACCATAGGCGTGAGCTGAATTACTTCACATTGTTCCCAAAAAAATATGCTTCCATTTTTCGTAAAAAGTTTGCTATCCTATCAACCAATCTGCCTAGCCTTTTCCCAACTATGTTGGGGTCGGCTTCCAGTCTAACCTGATGGAACTGAATACCAGTATTTTATATGGAGCGACTGCTGGGTAATAAGATTCCCTATGGTAAGACTGGTGGTCAGACTTTCGGGCTTCTGACGACCCGTAACTACTGTCAAAGATCCACGACCGACTGAGACTGGGACTGTCCTATCCTAATCATAAAATGAAAATCTAACCGCTCGACGCAAATTCGCAACATGGGATACGGTATCAACCCAATTACATAATGAAGCCGATTGTATTAAAAGTTCGTTAATACATTTTCTTTGAGTAATAAAACAATATAAACATTCATGAACAACCTTCAGTCGTTTACTAAATATGTTCTCATAATTTTCGATATCTATGCGCGAATAATTTTTACATGCAATTGAACGTTGTTAACAAACGATTTCAAAACAAATCTTCTAGCAACATGTCCAATTTGAGAGGACTCTTCAAATTGCAGCTGTAAATCCGTGCTTGATACTCGACCGTGCGAAACACAAGATAGAATCTCCATTGTCCATATTTGTGCAGGGCACGGCCAGTTTGGGGTCAAAGTGAACCCTTATTATGTACGGCACTAGCTTGTTGCTTTTCAAGAGGTTGCAATTATGGAAATTTTCTCTGGAAACGTGGCCGGATTAAATATGCTTTTGGACGCTCTCGTAGTTTAGTATAGTGGGAAATGTTCCGAGGCTCGGTACATTAAGTTGGCAAGTTGAGTGCCAATTGGAGTTCTTTATGTTACATTGTGGTGCCTCGGTTGTTAAGTTTATTGCGTATGTAGACTTGGTTTTACATAACTTTTTAAGGAAATGAAGCTTCATGCTGTACCAACATTATGTATGCTGCAGCTTAAGCTTTTTGCAGCAACAACTTTTTAATATTGTAGCTGTGATTGCAGTGTACTGGCGCTGCGCCAACCAATATTAGAATTGAATTTTTCATCAGTTTCTCTTCTATCTAGATGTTGTTGTGCTGATGTACTCCATTTAATCCCCAATCAACTGTGTTATTTAAATTAGCTTAAAATCGGGTTAAGTGTTCCAATAAATCTTAACTCAAACAAACCAGTTCTGTCTGTAATTGTTCAGATATTCGAAACAGCAGAATCTAACTGGAGCACAGCATATGTATTTATTGGCTCCAAATCTCAATGCGTTCATTACAAAATGCAGAAGCATTATGAAGTTTATTGGAACATATCCAAGTCGTTGCAGAAATTGTTTACGCCACAAAAAATATTGTGATTTTGACAGTCGGCTTGAAAGAGAGAAAATGTTTGGTACTCACTCAATCATATTTTATGAGAACGGATGCGAAAAGTTTGAGTTGAGAAAATGGTTTTTGTGGTAAACAATGTAAACTAGTTTGTGACTTTGTGTCCTCAATTCAGAAAAACAGATTAAGAACTGGAATAAAAAAAAACGCTAATGGATCACTAAAAAAATGTTGATGGAAAAGTACGTAAGTAAATAGGCTAAACATGTTGTAAAATGCTTGGTCACGCTCTAGTAGGTCCTTACCCAGCCTGGCTCGTTTGCCAAGCTGCGTGTTGCCTTCCTATAAAATGAGTGTGAATATTTAGGTGATAAAGTTGCTTCTCTCAACAAGATACTAAAAATCAAGTATCGTTTTCATCGGTTGCCAAAGATCAAAATGTCTACCGTTGTCGCCGCATCGTAAATCGATGAGACGTTTAACACAGCTCCCATAAATTTGACCGATCAAATGTTTTACCTCGTCAATTTGTTATGTGAATCTTTTAGTTTTATGTCCAGTAAGTTTTCGCTGTTCATCTAAACATATTACCTACAAAATTTGATGGCATACAGTTCAGTACTTTCCTTAGTTTTCACTACAGTTTTGTCCTACAAGACCATCGGCATGTCGGGATTCCTATATTCCGCTTCTTCTCCATACGATAATTTGAATCGAAGTCGTCATACCAAAGTCTTGGTTATTGCGTAACCAAAATCAAATGAATTCGCATTCTTCTACAACGGCGGGTTTATCTCAAGTGAACAAGTATAAAAAGGAGTTTCGATTTACAACGAAAGCTGGTGCTTGTGACAAGTTAGGTGTAAAAATACCAAACCCTTTTTAGGTGTTGGAATGCGTAAACACTGCTAAGAAACTATTGTTTATCTTGCCTGTATGTGTACAGTACGATGTATAGTAATGCTACTTCAGTTCTGATTTTATATATAGTCAGAGTGATCGCTTTGTTGAAATTCTTTTGAAGACTCATGACGGTTTCCACGAACTACAGTACCTATGCTGGCTCTGATGCAGTTAGCACTTCCTCAGAGTGAGTCTCGTTGTCACCTAATGCTTGGATGATCTTTATTCCATCATCATTCATCATTATAAAGCCTCGTTGTCTAGCTGAATTGCAATCTCCGCCCCAGGGCCGTCTTTCTTAAAAGTCCTAACTTACTCATATCACGTCAGGTAAACTCTAAACTCAATAACAAGAATAATTAATTTCACTACATTATAATGTCCTCGGTCAATATCATTACATTTTACAACTTCGTCCTCAGTATCGGCGCACTCTCTTATTGTCCTATAAGCTTATTTTTAGTCGCCCATATGTCATACAGTTTGACGTCGTACATTGCGGATTTTTATCTTATCGTTCTACGCAAACATTGGCTTAATGTCGCGTTCTGTACTAGCGTTGCCGGAGAGTAATATTCCGAAGTATTCCCTTCGGAAGTATTCGGAAGTATTCGCAAGTTTTGAGTAGTATTCGCAATTATTCGCCGAGCTAAGTACATGTGCGGTCACGCAAGTTTATCTATTAAAGTTTGACTATTGACCGCTAGATGGCGTTAATTAACGCCATCTAGCGGTCAATAGTCAAACTAACATTACGTCGTGTGTGTTGTTGTCGTACGAGTATGTTGCGTTCATTCATGACTCCGAGTAATATTCGATTTGAAAACTTCGCAATACTTCCGAATATTTCTTTACATCTACTTAGATAAGTACTTACGTTAATAAGTTTTTGTACCTATGCGAGATATAAAATACAGTACATTTTTTTTCTTTTGCTTATATCTCGAAAACGGTGTGTCCTATCACAAAAATAATGAAAATTTGGCCCCCCTTTATAAAATCCATAAACCCCTAAACCTCTACATGTAGGTACCAAAAAAAAACCATAAAGAACACGTTGAAGCTGCCCCCTCCTAGCGCCCCTCCATGTACAAGAGAATCGTCACTAATATCCGAACAAAATAGACATTTTAAACTCAACCATACAAAAATAAAACAATAAGTACCGAGTCACTGGTAGATAACTACTTACAGGGAATTATTCCCGCTAGTAGATAACTACTTACGCGGAAATATTCGCGCTAGTACGTAGGCATCGAATAATACTCGTTGATTTTATGAATGAACCACGAAATAAATCACGTGTGCAAGTGCAAGTGAACGCCGGCTCGCTTCTGGCACCGCGCGCCGACCAACTTCGGGTACTTATTGGATTATCTTTTAAATGCGACTATTGACCGCTAGATGGGGGCGCAGTTCTCATTGCAAATTACATATTATGTCCCGCATTGGTGATAGTGCATTCATTAATACCCACGAATCAATCTTCCACCATTCATAAGCTAATCAGCAAACCTTGGTCACTGCAGCAGCAGAAAGCGTCGCATTAACACGACTAATCACGCTAGTTAATGCTACGTTTCTGTGGCACCATCTTGCGGATTCTTGCGATAACAATAGAATAGTCGGCGCACTGCATTTTTGTCCTTGAACCCCCACTTGTCCGGCACTGGATTCGCCATAAAAACGTTTACAGTAGCGCTAATACTTCGTTGACTCATGAATGAATGGCTGCGAAGCTCGGTGGTGTGCCACTTTACTATCAAGCCAATGCCAGGCGAGCGCTGGCGTCGCCGAGCGACTCCATTTACAATTCTACCATTGCCCGCTAGATGGCGTTAATTCAAGTAACGGCATGGTGTAATATTCGGCGAGTCGAGTCTCATCAAGCGACCTACGCAAGTACGCATACATTCGTAACTAGGTACCTACTGGCAATAATTTAATTCTTAATAGGTAATAAAAAGTAGGTTACCTACTACATTTTTACTAGTAGTATTCCTTCAAATCGAAGTATTCCTTTGAATATTTCCCAATTATTCCGAATACTTGCGAATACTTGCGAAGTTTTGCAACGCTATTCTGTACCGACTGCATTGCTCTTGGAAAGAAGCCGACGAGCAAACGTGCAGTATTTTGATTTAATGTAGGTACCGGTTTTTACTTTGTGTGTTTACTTGTGAGCAAGGCTTTTAGATTAATTATTATTTATTCTCTTGGATATTTTTTTTCTTGTTCGGAACGGCTGAAGCAACTACTTACGAATATTGTTAGTATGACCTGTTTTGGATACAAATTACCAGCAGTTTGATAGTGTCTGGAATTTCGTATGATTAAATTAGATCATAAGTTTCAAAGGAATCTTTAACCGCAAACATTTAAAAAATCATATATCCTGTGCAATATTCACATCATCACTATTTGAAACTATAAAAATTATGGTCATGTTCGGAAAACGGTTATTACTTGTAACGCCGCGATCCCGTTTCCCATCGCTTCAATATCACTGGCATAATAACTTTATTTTTATAACCGGCTGTACGCACATGCCTTTGCCTTTATTTCTTCTTTTTCATTGCATGTTTTACTTGCGCGATGCAACTGGCGGGCGTGTTCCACGAAGAATTTTCAACATTCTTGCGTGCCAGGATTACGTGTTATCTTCAAGTCATGTAATAAAGACGAGATTAAGTTTTTTTTATTTTGTTCTTTCTTCGAAAATTGTGGGCGATGTTCGAGCGCCATGGTTTCGCTCGTGGAGATATTCTTACTTTTTGCAGAATAAAATAGAATTTGCATAGAAACTTTAACGTCAATGTTAAGGAAATTCCTATGCAAATTCTTTGTTAAATTAGATGCGCAAGTCAATATCACGTGCAATCTCTTGCATTAGCCGCGACATTTAAGACTATTGTGAAATGCTCATTAAAATTGATTGAACCGTTTATAAGCACCCATTATATTAAGTATCATTACCTACTTATGCACTATTGCAATAGTCAACGTACTCACAGATGTATGTCTCAACTACCTCTTATATCGCTTACTGTTTAGATATATAAAAACGTTTTACTGTATAGACGTAGGTACCGTATTCTGTGTGGTTAACTCTAGTTTAACTGTAGTCCATCTTGTAAGCTTTAGTTACCTGAAATCTCCAGTCCACCCTCCGATCTCGTAACTGCTGTTTTGAGTTTATCCGAACCACCTGTTGAGTTCAATGCAATTTTATATTCAAATTGCCCTGACTTTTGCTCTAAGATTTCCAACCATTTCCAAGTCTACTCCTATTTCTTTCAGTATTTCAGTTAGCAAGATGTGCCCTTTTTCAAAACTAAGCTTAACTTTTAAGCTTTTGCTTTCGATGAATTAGGAAAGTCTTCAAGCTCACTCAAAACGCTGGTTATCCCCTCAAAGTTGTTACTCGTAAAGCGTCATCATCAGTTGGTTAGCGAGGCTGTGTCAAGTGTCCCGACGAGACTACTGACGGACAACCATACAAATCGACCTTATTCCTTTAAAATATCCACACAATTTTCACCCTTATTTCTGAAGACTCAAGACTGACAATTCGTTGCATGTTTCGTTGGCTTAAGGGACTGCTGCTGACAGTATCAGAGTCAATACGAGTGGGTGTCGAGTACTGTTAGTAGGTGCCACTCGGGATGAAAAAAAAACTGTTTATGCTTCTTATTAGACAGGTATTTGCTTTGGTTTATGGTACCGTGGGAGTGAAAATGTGGGGCTATCAATAAAATTTTGTATTGGTTTGCGATATTTTTGATGGTGGGTTTTATTACAGAATCACTGAATGGTCAGTTTGCATAAGGATATGGGATGGGAAGATATTTCTTTTTCTACTCTGTTTTCAGGATGAAGAAGGTAATGAAGTAATTGGAAATTAAGATTATTTATCAGACAAAATAGAAGGAGATAAGTCGAATACAATTAATTTTGTTCCTTAAATAATATAACCCTGTTTGTCGCAGGCTCTTCCCTATTTTAATCCAAAGTCAGACAGCTTACTAACTTTTTGCATACAATTTCTTGGAACTCCACAGACACTTCCAATGTTCTTTTTAGGGTTCCGTACCAAAATGGTAAAAAAGGAACCCTTATGGTGTGACTCAGTCTGTCTGTCTGTCTGTCTGTCTGTCTATCTGTCCGTCTGTCTGTCTGTCTGTCATAGCTGGATATCTCAAGAACTACTAATGCTATCAACTTGAAATTTGGAACAGTTTTAGATGACGTTTACCCAACTATTTTGCAAATAAGAAAGAAATAAAAATATTTATATATTTTTTTGCAACAGGGACTGAAAGGGGGTCTTAAAAATTCAAAGTGGGGCTACTAGGTCATGTGGGGTATCATATGAAAGAGCGTTGATTGCATATTCTCAAACATTTTTTTTCTTTTTTTTAGCTTGCATAGTTTTCGACTTTTGATGAAAAATGTAAAAAAAAAATACCGTTCCCCCCCTTATGTCCGAAGTTTGCAAAGTGAAAAATCTGAAATTATTCTATGTGATAGAAGTTTATGTAAAGATTACTTACAGGAAAAATAAAACGATGTCTCTAAATAGCACAGTTTTTCAGAAATCATCAACAAAAATTACATATAAATGATGGTACGGAACCCTCGGTGCGCGAGTCCGACTCGCTCTTGACCGGTTTATTTAATTATTTATAGATACCCTCTGTTTCCTTCTCCGAACTACTAGCGTCGCATCCCTCAGACGTTTTACGGATCCGGAAATAGAATCCGCCTTCCTCTGAGTTTTCCGGCTGAGACTTTGCTACGTCTCTCACTACTGCACTTCCTTGTGCCAAGCCAATCTTAATTTAGTCTGGTAGTATACCTCTTTAGTTGTTTAAAACACAATTTAAATTAAACACATTATCATATTTATGAATCTTAATCATAACCTTTGATACCTAGTCATAATTTATGATTTAAGCAACATCTAAATTGGTACCTAATTTGTGGTAAGCTTGTATATTGGCTGCAATTTGTTTGGATGTGACTTGTAAGGCCAATATACAGCTTAACAATAAAAGTCAAATTAGTATCTCCTTGCATATGAATACTGTTTCGAAAGAACCCAGCGTGAACAAACATATTGCCGTGACACTAGGACCTCTCATTGGCACCCTGACGAAATAATGAGCATAACAAGATGTCACAGATATATTGACAAGAATCTTTTTATAACATAAGGAGGATGTGCTAAGGTAGGCCGCGAAATTATAATTTTCTTACGTTTTTTTGCAATTTGCAATGTCAGGTTGTATGTTGATCAAAATATGATTCGCAACCGTAACAAGTATTTCTTTCGCTCGCTTCCCCTTAGTAAAAAAAAAAAAAAAAAAATTGGTGCTAAAAACGTAAATCACAACAATTTTGCGAGCAGCGACACTGTCATGATGGAATGTGTAGAATTATTTTAGTATCATATTTTTTGACAGTAAGTACTACTTACTGAATTGACAGTTGAAGCAGCAACACCAATTACTGCGATTGAAGGACGATGACCCAACACAACTTGCCATTATCCAACTGACAAAATTGTTAGTATCATACTCATTGCAATATTGAGATAACTATGATCGTCATCATCAGTCTTTACCAGTCCACTGCTGGATATCGTCCTCTCTAGCCGTATGCTATTTAACTGGAACCTCGGCTATTAAACTAATGGTTTTAATGGTTACTAAACTAATGTTTTAAAGAGAAAAGATTGATGAGAAGTTTTTTTTTAAATTAATAGATAAACTCAAAAAATGCTTAACCTACACTTGCGTGCAATAAAATCGATCCACCCTATTCTCTTCGATATGAAACGTGAAAATTTAACAAGTTTAATTAACAATAAGCTAATATATTGTGTACTAAAACCTTCCTGACTGTATGTAGATTACGTAAGTGAAAAAAATATCAAAACTGATTCATTACTTTTTGAGAAAAACGCGAATTTAAAAACATACAGATCGAATGAAAAACCTCCTTTTTTTCAAGTTGGTTAAAAATTCAAGTCAAATGATCAATAAACGAAGAGTAATAAACAAAATTAAGCTTATGTCAACTTCACTGACAAAAAAAAGTCACGCAGTTTTTTCAAACAAAAGTGATTGATGAGAACATCAGAAGAATCGAGTCGATCTTGTCAAGAATATTGCTTTTATCAAAGTATATGTGTATGTGTAAATAAACTTTATCTTACCTACCTTCACACAGTATAAAATAATTAAAATAAATACATTAATATCTTTGAGCTATCGTCTCTCAAATAGAGAGCATGGGATGGGCCAATTTTTTTGCACGCAAGTGTATTTTAAACTCTTAGGAGTCGAGCAAAGAGAAGAAAGTCAGAATGAACGCTAAGCGAAAACAAAGTAATTAGCTCAAGTAGGCGATGCGACGCGACGGGATGAGTCGAGGGGACAAGAAATTTCACGCAGACGAAGTCACGGGCAGAAACTAGTCATTCATTTTCGGATTAACTATATATTTGGGCTATGATGTTAGGGCGCTCATTTTCACAAATGCACGTTTTTAGTATATGGTGACTAGTTAGTATTCAAATAGGACTGTCTTAATACCATAACTGCGACATAGAAACCAGTTGCATCAGATCATCATATTGTAGGACCACTTCAATCTTTACCTTTATTTGCTTTGTTTAATAACTGGTCGCGGTGTTGACAGAGCGAAAGGTCGTGTTAGATGTGCTCAATTGAAGTTTCGAGTTGCCCATTCATATAAGAAATATGATTATGTGGCTTATATTCTACTGATTCAGGTTTAATATTGATTACAGAAGATAATCTGTTTTGTTTTTGATACTTAAGGCGAAAGCGCCAGGGTAGCCCGCGAAATTCAAAATTTCTTACGTTTTTTGCAATTTGTAGGTCAGTGTGAACTTGTATGTTGATTAAAATATGATTCGCGACCGTAGCTAATATGGCTTTACAGAATTATAATCATTAGAATCAGCAATACAACTCCATAAGTTAGCATTTATCTCAAATCTAGCGAGTTCATGAAATCATGAGGTTGATTTTAATCAACATACAAGCTCACACTGACCTACAAATTGCAAAAAACGTAATAAATTTTGAATTTCGCGGGCTACCCTGGCGCATCAACCTTAAGGCTGCTCCTTCCTAAAATACGGCGAAACTAAGTAACTTTGTAACCATCTCTTACAGTAACTATAGCATCTTTCTGATAGGAAAAAATACACAGTAATCTACAATACATAAGAAGTGATTTCATGTGTCCTGAAATCTATTTTAGTTTGTAGAATTATGGAAAAAAAACCTAAATCCAGGTATATTTATGTCTATTTTTTAGAGTTGTTACCATATTACTCCTACAGCTTTCATTAAAAGTGTTCATAAATTTATACAGTCCTTTACAAACTAATAAGAAATGATTTCTTGTCATTACTTTTTTAGTTTAATCAGCAGATTTTTTGTAAATCGATAATTACTTCATATTTTGTAAGCGTTGTGTCATCGCGCTTCTCTTTCCGACAGTGACCGCGCTTTTTACGACGGACAAGCCTTAATATTTTTACGTTTGGACATAAATTCTTACTTCTTAGCCTTAGCTATCATCATTTCATTAGTGTTAATATATAGACGTCATTAAAGTAGAACTTCTCAGAAATCAGTCCATGATCTAATTAAATCCTTAATTTATCAGAAAATCCAATATAGGCTGTCAATTATAGGCTTACAGACGTATCTATCGAAGTGGGATATTTAATTAACGCAAATATTCCAAGAAATCTCTCAATAACACAAGTTTCTGCTCAGTAAAATGTGTATTTAAACGATTATATTATTAATCCTATTAATACAAATGAAATTAGATTTGTCGATAGCATTGTAGGTACACTTTCGACCCTGAATCTCAAACATGATAATACAGTGACAAGCTTAATTGACGACAAATTTAGACTTTTTGGAGTAGTACAACTCTTTGACTGTAATGAAAGGCCTAAAACGGCCACATTAAGCAATTCCTCTAAAAGCGATTCATTTCCTGAATTCCCAGCAATGTATTATGATTGTGCTATTTGACGTATTTGACATTAAACTTCAATAAAGCAATTCATAATTTGTGGACTATTTTACGAATCTCCATACAAAACTGTCAAACAGATGAATTGCGTGCTATCAATTGTATGCAGATAAATTATGAATTGTCAGTTCGTGACCGTTTTCCGATTTCAAATATGATTCTTAATACTTATTATCCTATTATGATTCTGCCAAAGTGGCTGTTTTAGCCCCCTGGGAACACAATCTAATGGAGTAACATTGAGATAGAGGAAAGATAACACCGACTTGGTGATGGATGTTACTCTCTTTCCACTAGCCACGACATTCTCTTAGAAGCAGACAAATTTATTGGACTTGAAATGAAGTACCAAAGGTGATGTTCACAACAAAACAGATAAGAAAAGCCAAAATTTGATAGAAACCGAATAATCGACTGTCATACCAAAACATCAAATACCGACTCCCCAAAACGACTTCCATTCCAATCATAAACATCTAAATGGATAGGAAACTAGTGAGTAAACACATAATATATCGTGTGTATAGTTGACACAATATAAATGGTTATTTAATGCGTCTTACCGTTACTTCGCCATAACCGAAGGGGACGTTAAATGATGTTGCGTTTTCTTGCTGTACCTACGTGAAAATGTGTTGGAAGCTTTCCTTGTAAGGGGAAAATGGCTTGAAAAACTATTCGTCAAATGCAACATACTCATAAGTTAGTTTGTTTTTTTTTAAGTTTTTAATGTTTATTTTGTTAGTTTTATATGCTCCTTTACTGTATTTCCTGTGCGTGTCCCAAATGTTTGTCCGTGTTTATTTCTTTCTTTTCTTTCTTTCTATAAGTTACATTTATTTGTTCAATATTTTGATACATAATCAGTTCACACTGATGAAGATGAAGACATTCATTCTTAAGGCGACAATAACCGACTTTTAATAATTTTAAACTAAAAAAAATCACGTCTAAACGAACGAGTAGTGTTAATGATTTGGAAAAAATATGTGTTAAATTAGAGCATTTTCTTAATAACTTAATATGTGAATATTTTAGATTATGACGTGTTTTAATACCTTTTGTTTTATGTATAATCAATCAATAATGCGTCTAATTTGGAACAGCGCTTCTTGATGGGCGAGTCATATTGCTGGGTGGACGTACGACGCGTTGCGTGAGCTCAGCACAGAACACGCAAACTAACCACTCAAGGCCGTTGGCATATATCATAATTCTGGCATTATCCTTTTAACTTCACAAATACATGAAGTTCAGTTATGTTAAGCTAACCACTCAAGGCCGTTGGCATATATCATCATTCTGGCATTATCCTTTCAACTTCACAAATACATGAAGTTCAGTTATGTTAAGCTAACCACTCAAGGCCGTTGGCATATATCATAATTCTGGCATTATCCTTTCAACTTCACAAATACATGAAGTTCAGTTATGTTAAGCTAACCACTCAAGGCCGTTGGCATCCATACTAATATTATAAATTCGAAAGTAACTCTGTCTGTCTGTCTGTCTGTCTATCTGTCTGTCTGTCTGTCTGTCTGTCTGTCTGTCTGTCTGTCTGTTACCTTTTCACGCCTAAACCACTGAACGGATTTCGATAAAATTTGGCAAGGCTATAGATGGTATCCTGGGGACGGACATAGGCTACTTTTTTTTTCAAAAATAATCCTACAGGGGGTGATATAGGGGATGAAAGTTTGTATGGGAAACTCAGTATTTCTTAAGTTAGGGATGTGAAAATTAAAATGTATGCTTTTGATAGGAAATAAAGAAATATGCGGTTCAGCGTTTTTGAAAAATCATCCCCTAAGGGGGCAAAATAGGGGTTGATTTTAAAATTTACAAAACTGCATGGATTTCGACAAAATTTGGCAAGGCTTTATAAAGCATCCAGGGGAAGGCCATAGGATACTATTTTTTTCAAAAATAATACTACGGGGGGGTGACATAGGGGATGAAAGTTTGTAAGGGAAACCCAGTATTTCATAAGTTAGGGATAACAAATTTATGCTATTGGTAGGAAATTAAGAAATATGCGGTTCAGCGTTTTTGAAAAATCATCCCCTAAGGGGGTAAAATAGGGGTTGATTTTAAAATTTACAAAACTGCACGGATTTCGATAAAATTTGGCAAGGCTTTATATAGCATGCTGGGGAAGGACACAGGCTACTTTTGGTCTTAAAAAATAATCCTACAGGGGGTGACATAGGGGATGAAAGTTTGTATGGGAAACTCAGTATTTCTTAAGTTAGGGATGTGAAAATTAAAATGTATGCTTCTGATAGGAAATAAAGAAATATGCGGTTCAGCGTTTTTGAAAAATCATCCCCTAAGGCGGTAAAATTGGGGTTGATTTTAAAATTTACAAAACTGCACGGATTTCGACAAAATTTGGCAAGGCTTTATATAGCATCCTGGGAAAGGACATAGGATACTTTCAAAAACAATACTACAGGGTGTGATATAGGGGATGAAAGTTTGTAAGGAAACCCAGTATTTCTTAAGTTAGGGATAAAAAAATTATGCTATTGGTAGGAAATTAAGAAATATGCGATTCAGCATTTTTGAAAAATCATCCCCTAAGGGGTAAAATAGGGGTTGATTTTAAAATTTACAAAACTGCACGGATTTCGATAAAATTTGGCAAGGCTTTATATAGCATCCTGGGGAAGGACACAGGCTACTTTTGGTCTTAAAAAATAATCCTACAGGGGGTGACATAGGGGATGAAAGTTTGTATGGGAAACTCAGTATTTCTTAAGTTAGGGATGTGAAAATAAAATGTATGCTTCTGTTAAGAAATAAAGAAATATGCGGTTCAGTGTTTTTGAAAAATCATATCCTAAGGGGGTAAAATTGGGGTTGATTTTAAAATTTACAAAACTGCATGGATTTCGACAAAATTTGGCAAGGCTTTATAAGCATCCAGGGGAAGGCCATAGGATACTATTTTTTTCAAAAATAATACTACAGGGGGTGCAATAGGGGATGAAAGTTTGTAAGGGAAACCCAGTATTTCTTAAGTTAGGGATAACAAATTTATGCTATTGGTAGGAAATTAAGAAATATGCGGTTAGCGTTTTTGAAAAATCATCCCCTAAGGGGGTAAAATAGGGGTTGATTTTAAAATTTACAAAACTGCACGGATTTCGATAAAATTTGGCAAGGCTTTATATAGCATCCTGGGGAAGGACACAGGCTACTTTTGGTCTTAAAAAATAATCCTACAGGGGGTGACATAGGGGATGAAAGTTTGTATGGGAAACTCAGTATTTCTTAAGTTAGGGATGTGAAAATTAAAATGTATGCTTCTGATAAGAAATAAAGAAATATGCGGTTCAGCGTTTTTGAAAAATCATATCCTAAGGGGGTAAAATTGGGGTTGATTTTAAAATTTACAAAACTGCACGGATTTCGACAAAATTTGGCAAGGCTTTATATAGCATCCTGGGAAAGGACATAGAATACTTTCAAAAACAATACTACAGGGTGTGATATAAGGGATGAAAGTTTGTAAGGAAACCCAGTATTTCTTAAGTTAGGGATAAAAAAATTATGCTATTGGTAGGAAATTAAGAAATATGCGATTCAGCATTTTTGAAAAATCATCCCCTAAGGGGTAAAATAGGGGTTGATTTTAAAATTTACAAAACTGCACGGATTTCGATAAAATTTGGCAAGGCTTTATATAACATCCTGGGGAAGGATACAGGCTACTTTTGGTCTTAAAAAATAATCTTACAGGTGGTGATATAGGGGATGAAAGTTTGTATGGGAAACTCAGTATTTCTTAAGTTAGGGATGTGAAAATTAAAATGTATGCTTTTGATAGGAAATAAAGAAATATGCGGTTCAGCGTTTTTGAAAAATCATCCCCTAAGGGGTTAAAATAGGGGTTGATTTTAAAATTTACAAAACTGCAAGGATTTCGACAAAATTTGGCAAGGCTTTATATAGCATCCTGGGAAAGGACATAGGATACTATTTTTTTCAAAAATAATACTACGGGGGGGTGACATAGGGGATGAAAGTTTGTAAGGGAAACCCAGTATTTCTTAAGTTAGGGATAACAAATTTATGCTATTGGTAAGAAGTTAAGAAATATGCGGGTCAGCGTTTTTTAAAAATCATCCCATAAGTGGGTAAAATAGGGATTGATTTTAAAATTTACAAAACTGCACGGATTTCGATAAAATTTGGCAAGGCTGTAGATAGCATCCTGGGAAAGGACATGGGCTACTTTTTGTCTTAAAACATTATCCTACAAGGGGTGATAAAAGGGATGAAAGTTTGTATGGGAAACCCAGCATTTCTTAAGTTAGGGATATGCCCTATGTTTTCCACATGAACGTTCCCATAGGATATTTTCCGACATCTACGCGGGCGAAGCCGCGGGCAAAAGCTAGTATATCATAATTCTGGCATTATCCTTTCAACTTCACAAATACATGAAGTTCAGTTATGTTAAGGTAACCACTCAAGGCCGTTGGCATATATCATAATTCTGGCATTATCCTTTCAACTTCACAAATACATGAAGTTCAGTTATGTTAAGCTAACCACTCAAGGCCGTTGGCATATATCATAATTCTGGCTTTATACTTTCAACTTCACAAATACATGAAGTTCAGTTATGTTAATTTTATAAGCAAGTGAGATGTCATTGCTTTCCATCCCTTCGACTATTCGACTTCGATATAGCGTCTTATTACCTATTCGTGCTATACCAATACCAACCGACGGTACCCCTACCGTCGGTTGGTATTGGTATAGCACTTTTCTTTGCTGAAAACATCTTTAGTACTTACAGGAAACTTTTTCCTTAATCCGCTGATAGGATTTGTTCAAGTTCATTCAAAGAAGTTCCGTTTATTCTTTGACTTAAGAGAAAACGTGAGTGCTCTTTTCTCCATACAAAAAGATACAAACGCTCTCGCCTGTTTTCTTTCTGGTTGATGACCATAAAGCAATGATTTTTTTACAGAAATATAAATATCAGTTAATTGTATGCCCCTATGTTTTCCTTTTTGATGATATATTATTTTTATAGGAACTAGAACCCTCCAAAAATGCTCAAAATTGCCTATTCAGACCGCTGTCAACAGACGCCTAGTGTACCAATTTGACAACTATTAAGGAAAAAAGAAAAACATAGGGGCATAGTATATATCCTTCTTATTCAGTTTATGAAATATCTTTTAAATTGGTCCAATGTTGGAGGAGGAAATAGGCGAGAGCCAAACCTCGAAATGTGACTTTTTACACAGGCTATTTAGTCGGATCTGCAGTTGTCCTTATCGCACGAATTCGAGGGCGGAGCGCTCGCAGAGCGACAGCAATACCTTCTTAAAATACCTAACTTGCCACCCGCCTTTCCTCTTAACATCAGCATCAGCGTCGTACGAAGCTATATTTTAACTTAGGTTATAATCAGATTCTTTTCAACAAATAATTATGGTTGTGAGTCAGCTATCTTCCTTCATTTAAAAGTAATGTTTTGTTCTCAGTAAACATAATTATTCGCTTATTACCTCCGCGTGTCGGTCACGTCACCTTGGGTTCACATCTAGGTTTAATTGTAATCAACGCTGTGCACTTATCAACACTTGGAATTTTTCATTTTGACTGCGTAGGTACGCGTGTGCGTCGACGTCCCTGCCACCCAATATGTCACAGTAGGGAATTATGTTCCATTGATGAAGTGCACAGAAGATAAACTTTCTCCATTATGTTCTGAAACATTCTACAGCATACTATAAATAAATTATTTAGTTTGCATATTTTAATTTATTTTAAAATCAAACCTTCAAAGGAATTATCTTTTACCTTGAAATTCCTTGATATTGTATAGAACATACATTTTCTATTGACTTACTTAAATATGTGTAATCTAAACAACGGTCACCCGTTATTTATATTAGTATATACACATAGATAATGAAAACTGCTCTTTTAAATTCTTTGTATGCATTAAGTAAAGAAACTTGGGAGATATGCAATTAAAATTGTTAGGAAGAAATTGCTGATTACAATCTTTCTACTTCAAAATGCTTCACCCTTACTGTGTCTCGCATAGATATAATATTTCTATGGTGTCTTCAAAACCTACGTATCTTCATAATGTCCTATTCCACCGTTCCACATATAAGCTTCGCAGCAGATAAGCTGGTCAATATAGCTTCAAAGGATTAATAGCTCTGCGGTCACCGTGTCTTTTACACAGCTTGATAAATATGCCTGCGGAGTCCAGCGAAAGAAAGACATCATCATTCTCCTGCCCTTATCCCAATTTATTTGGGGTCGGCGCAACATGTCCTTTTTTTCCATACTTCTCTATTAGTCTTCATCTCAGTAGTCACATCTTTTTTAGTCATGTCATCTTTTACACAGTCCATCCATCGTTTCTTTAGTCTTCCCCTACTCTTATAGCATCGACATTTATACTCGAAACTTTCCTCACGACATTTTCCTCATTCCTACCAGGACAACCGATTTCCGCACAACTTTTCAGTCACCGGTGCCATACTTTCAGGCTTCCTCTTATATGTACTCATTTCCTATTCTATCCATTCTTGTAACACCACACATCCCTCTTAGCATTCTCGTCTCAGCTGCATGCAATTGGTTGCAATTGCTGACAACAGGTCTAACCATTGTATTATATTATCTTCCCCTCAAATTTTAGGGGAATGCGGGAGTTGCAAATTGTTCCCGTGACCTGTCGCCATTTCATCCATCCAGCGTACGATCTACTTCGCCATCGCTTTGCAAGACTGAACGAAAGTAACAAGCAGTTCTCTTCTCGTTACTGTTTTACGAGAAGATTACAGAGACCTATTCTAAGATGAAACTGCATCGTAACGCACACGTTTACGGTTAATTCGAACGGCGGTCTAGAAAACTTGAAATCCAATCTAGTCTGGAGCACGAAGCGGCCTAGCCTACATACAAACACTTGCATTGTTGACGATATGCACGGAAACTGATGCTGTGAACGTGGCTTGATATAATGTGTGAAAACTGGTTAGATGGTGATAGTGGCTTATTGATTTTTAGGGTTCCGTACCTCAAAAGGAAAAAATGGAACCCTTATAGGATCACTTCGCTGTCAGTCTGTCAAGGCACTTTTTCTCAGGAACGCGTGGGAGGTATCAAGTTGAAATTAATATCAAATACGTAGATCTATAGTCCTTTAAAGTCCTAAAAAAAATCAATCTTCAAAGTCAACAATCTGTGACGTAATAAAAAAATACGGCCATTTATGCGACATATTTTGATACTCGCAAGTAAATCAAAATTTATAGGGTAGGTACTTCCCGTTAACCTAGAATCATGAAATTTGGCAAAAAGCAAGGTCTCACAGCACAAGTAAGGGAAAAAGTCCGAAAATTGTTAATTTTTAACTTTATCACATAATTTTTTTTTTTGGTATCACAATGTTAAGTTTGTTTTCGGGATAAATTCTTTTCAACTACTTACGCAACCCTTCATTATGCGTGGTCCGACACGCACTTGGCAGGTTTTTTTCTTGCTCTTAATTGACATGTTTTTCACGCTGGCTTTACAATTTAATATCACTATTATTCATTCGTAATACTACGATAAAAACAACATGGACTTGCTGGTGAATTGGGGAAAATAAAATTTCCCATAGTCCACCTAGAAAACATAATATGGACTTTCTGGTGGACTATGGCACAGAATAAATAATAGTACTAACGTACAGAAGTTGCACTCCTTTGATCTTGAAGAAAGCCGCTTTTATAATAGCCTACAAAATCTTTTCCCCTCCATGCGCAAGCTAAATTGCTCTTAATCGCCGCGCTTGAGAGTTGTTATTACTTTGTGTCGTTACTCATCCGTAACATACCTACGCCGTTTAGCCGAGTACTAGGGCTGTACGCAAAAAAAAAAAAAATATGGTACCATACCACCATACCATACCATACATACCTTAAGGTATGGTGGTGGTGGTGGTGGGGTATATGGTACCTTTTTATACTTTTATTTTATTTTATGAGTAGTCTATCTAGAGTTGTTTCACTTTAATGTAATGTCTTATAATTTTCAAACGTTATTTTTTATTAATCAATCAAACAATCATCAATTATTTTTAATACACCATCATCTCGTATAATATTTAGAAGTGTTCTAAAGTAAACAAGGTACAAACACGTCTTAAAATTGAAAGTGACATTTGGGCCACTTTAGTCGCCTGAACATGGTCATAAAACAACTAAAGATGCCTCAACGCAGCAGTGGCTAAGTTTGTGCGATCATACGATCGCGGGTAGGTACAATTGCTTGTTAATCCTAAGTTAATCTTTAATTACTTTAAGCGATTTTGGACCTTACTCCTGAAACAATACGACGCGCATACAAACCCCCACCACTCCGGCGAGAGCTCAAGTTAAATGTCGGCAACTATAGTAAGTAGGTAGGTAGGTAAAAAAAAGGTAGCAACAAGACTCGACATTTCGTAATGGATTTTCGTCATTCAAAAAGTAACTATATCACTAATTTATATATAGTATAGTGATAATGTGAATAGTATACTTAAATGTAAAATCTAAGATTTAATTTTTTCATGGGCGGCCGTACGTGTCTCGCTCGCTGAGCGCGTAGTACACCTTGACTGACTTGTAACCCAGAGTTGCCGCGAGCTGTAGGTACTTATCTCGAGCGGAATGTACCAGTGCAAGAGCCCTGACTATGGGACAAATAATTTCCCATAGTTCACCCAGGTGAACCAGGCGGGTTGACCATGGGCAATACACGGTTTTTGAACATTATCTCCGCTGAATTCTAATGCGCTTACGTTTTCAGCAGTAGTAGATTCCACAGTATTCTCTTGTCTGGAAGGAAAGCTCCTCTGATGTATGGGTTGCTTTGTATACAGATTTCAAAATTTCTAGGATTTTTAGTTCCAGCAAGTGCAATTTATTGAATCTTTGAAAGAAACTAAAGTGCATTAGATCACAGATTAATACAGATGGGACACTCCGCAGTTTAGGTATGAAGCTACAAGTACGCGGCGGGCCCCTTCCACGGGGCCGATTTAGTTAGGAGAGTTACGCGATCGAAAGAGAGGCAACTTGTAGGTGAATATAATTTTAGGTAGTAAGCGTTGTGCGACCTGAATTGCACTTTATTGTGTCGTAGCAAGAGTCGCTTTTTTATTTAAATGATTTTGCGGAGTGTCCCATCTGTATTCATCTGTGATTAGACTACTTAAGATAGTGCACACAGGTTGTGTCCTGCTAACTACATTTAAAGTTTTGATCGTAAGGAAAAGCTTTACTTACATCCTTTCATTAATTCACATTCCTGTTCAAGGCATCTGGTGTATCCTTTATCCTACCTTAAAAAAAAACAATCGTCCCTTATCGGCACTCCTAAATTCTACTTAAGGAGGAACATAAATTCTAATCAGCTCCTAATTTCACTTAAAGACTTGATGGTTTTCGCAAACGATGTCACGTAGGTTGATCACGACTACCAGGTTAATTGACGTAAGACATTGTGACGTCATAAATGTGCTGCTGGGATTACGGGAGATAGGAAATTTATGGGCTGTTGGTAGAGGCAATATGGCATGGGTTTTTGATGATAAGTTATGGGATCTATTCATAGATACTAAGTTGCTGTGGAGTTGAAGGCTACTGTAAGGATAACTTTTTGATTCAGTTCCTTGTACTGGCTGTTTCTCCTTCTTTTCGGTTCAATAGTAGGTACATACTTAAAAAAGCGATAAGAAGTTTGATTTTAGGACAGATTATAGCTTTGTTTATTAGGTAAATAGTTACTAGCCGCTACTTCGTCCCCGTGTTTTAACATAAATCATAATCCTAAGGCACTCGACAATAGGTTAGTTTTGTATCAGTGCAAAAAAAATTGTAATCTGACCAGTATTTCCAGAGATTAACAAACATAATATATAGCAGGCTGTGCACCTTGGTACACTTGGAAGCCCCTGAACCGTCTCCGGACACAAGTGGGAAGATGTAACTCCAACCTGGTAAAGTGGGGCTACCTCGACGGCAACGGCAGCAGGGTGTGGATGTGGAAGTGTGTCACAAACTATGCTCCAACTCCTATCCTGCCCTCTGTGTCCCAAAACATGCAGCCAAAGTGACCTCTGCGCTGCCACCGATGACGCCGGGGAAGTGGAGAAGTTTTGGGCCAACAAGATCTAAAATACACGAAGAAAAAGAACAAACGTATGCTTAAGCAAACAATCTTTACCTCTTTATACAGGATGAAATTTTGGTTGCTTTCCTCTTAAAGAGTCATTGTACTCATCATTATGAACAATTTTTATTTCGTGATTTCAGTTTTGGTCCCATAGTAAAAGTTGTACAATGACTTTTTAAGAGGAAAACAACCATTAAAATTTCACCCTGTATTATAGCACCCTGTATTGTAGTTTAGACTGTGGGGAAGGTATATCTTAGGCTATTACAATTATAGCGATGGACTAAGTACCCACTCTTGACTTACGGCAACTCTTAAAAGATGATATCAGCCCTCTAAAGAACAATGTCCCATTTTACTCTGGATGAAACTAATCGTCATATGTTTGTTCCAGGTGACGAACAAGACCTCCGGTAAAGTGATGGTGCTCAAGATGAACCAGCAGCGCGCCAACAGGCCCAACATGTTGCGAGAAGTGCAGCTCATGAACAAGCTCAAACACCCTAACATACTCGGGTAAGTCTCATCAATACATCCATCAACATTGTAATTGCTACCCAACTGTTGTACTGGGCCTCAAGTCTGCTATTACAATAGTGTCAGAATGGTCTCTCATTGATTTCATAATTGTTAATTTTGACAAGTTTGGTAATCTACTAATATAATGGCGTCATTATGACTTTCCAATGGTCAACCACTGACACTACATTGTATGAAATTATGAATATAACAGATTACGAACTTTTAGCAAAATGACAATGGGATCGTGTTGGAATGTAAAAAATAGTAGACTTGGGGCCCTGTTGGGCTGTTTGTAATGGTGACCGCAGAGCCATCTTTACTGTGATGGAGCAGAAAAATGGTGGAAGCTTGTTATTTACTTTTAAGAGTATTGTACGTAAAGGATTGGCCACAGAAATATTTATATCAAGAATATTGGAACGTCTCGGAAGCCTTTGCTCTGGGTACTTCCATAGTATACAGTGTGCATGTATACGGACTAGCGAAAATTAAGGGTCCAGGGCCTCCAGCGGTCTACTCCCTAAGTCCTTCCGTCCGTCCGTCGAGACTGTCCGTCTGATATAACGATCCATCAAAACAAGTGTAAAAGTTAAAGTTTTCGGACGGGCAAATACACATCGGGAGTAGGGACAACTGTCAAATCGTGTTGCCATTCATACTTCGTTCGGGCCCCGAACCAATCATCCATCCGTAGGTGATACGGAGTAGGAAACGCCCGTAACGCAGGCCGAAACTACGAGCTTCGTGCTTAGGAAGTAGACCCCCAGGTACAGACCATCAAAGTGAACAACTTTCTCCCGGGGACCAACATCGTAATCGCGAAAAAATTATCAGTCGTCCCAAGTTTTGTATGGGATGACTGATTTTTTTTTTTCACGATTACGATGTTAGTCCCCCGGAAGAAAGTTGTTTAGTATGATGGTCTGTACCACACATTTCGTTTCCGCCAGTCCGTATACAGACACACTGTATAGTTAAAGTAAATTGTGCTCTAATTTAAATTTGGTCACTCTTAAATTTGGTCATAAGTGGTTTGGTGACCTTAGAGTAGAATTTATTTCAACTATATAATAAGCTTCTCTCAGGGCAATTAAAAAACCCGCTGTGTCGGAACCTTGACTTGTGTGACTAACTACGGGGTGCATACTCGTAACGTTGACTTGGCAAAAGGATTTCATGTGCTACCTCTTTTACGAAACCATTGATAGACAGGTATCGATTTTATTCGCTAATATGAATGATATAAATGCGTAGGCGCGACTTATTTAACCTATTTAATGTACCAAAGAAGGAAAATCATTCTTGTCAAAAATTTGCACGCGGTGGCGCCTCTAGTTTTCAAGGTCGCCAAGTCACTTTTTGGATCAAAAAGTCCATTGATACAAAGAACACTTTAATAGTTACATTATAAAATGTTAATTACAGGGTGTCACCGGAAACAGTCTGGACATAAATCAAACACAGATATTAAATTGAATATCATATTATAAAATATCACAGTTTGTGAGACAACAAAGTGTTTGTGTGTTTATTAAGGTAACATTTGCTCAGCAACGGGAAACTTCTGACAAATATTTGGGCTTATAAAGAATATAAAATATAACGGTCAGGAGGGTGGCACGCAGCGGAGCGAAGCCAAAGGAACACGTTGAAGGACTTCTTTGTCTAACGAATTTATTGCCCCAATGCACAACTTCAATTTCATGTATTATTCAAATGTCGAATGCATGAGGCAGAAACAACTTTTATTCTGAAGATCCAAAGATTAAAGTAATTTTATTTACTAACCTTTGTGCACTGAACCAAATCAGAAGAGGTTTCAGTTTATACTAACCTCTTTTGATATAAATACTCCATAGAGGCGCGATGCAATTCATCTTCCAACTGCTAAATCGCATAAGCCCATCTATAAATCATCCAGCAATAAACTGCCCTAGATGATTAAACCTGTAAATACATCTATTCACAAGCAGAACCAGATAACAGAAGAGTAGTGTAGCGTTCAAGTGATTTATGATATTTGCCACATTAAAGTTAAAACGAAATCGAGCGAAAATGATAACGATAAAATATATTTGCATAAGTTAATTTATTTTATTATGTTTTAATGTCCTGTTTTATACTATATAGTAGTAACACGCGGCTTCAAGGATTGGAGATAAAAAGAATAAACTAAGGACGATTTTTATCCTTTTCTGTCCTCTGTATCAAGACTGCCCGTTTACCTATAAGTAGATATAGACTTCGTTTATTTTGAAAAACTCTTGCGAACAATCACTCTTCATCTACAACTCGGTGTACGCCTACTTTCAGTTTCTGAACTATCTGAAAAATCGCGAAGAAATATATACCCATAGAATCGTCAATCTTAGATCCTAATTGCAGTACGCCTTTTTAATTCTGAAAGTTTTCACAGTATAAAACTAGGACCTAGATCTCACATTATTTGATATTTGATCGTTTTCTGACCCGTAGGATGACCAAAACTGATTTCAGTTCAGTTTGGCTGTTAAGTTTTTTATGAAAGGTATTTTATACGTTTTAGGTTTTTGGAGTCGGTTTTTACTTTTTTTAACAGTTAATTTATTTTTCCATTTTTCTTCTTCTTGGTCACGTACTTCATTACTGAAGGTCGCGTCCCTGAAAGGCCTTCGTGGGTTTATGTGTGATGTTCTTCCACTTCGTTCGGTTCTCCGCTTCTCTCAGGGCGAGCGTACCAGAGAGTCCACTGAGGGTGGTTACTTGGTCTGACCTGCGCGGTTAGGTTCCACTTTTAGTTCTATACAATTACATAAGCCCAAGATGAACGACAGACGAATCCGCTCCAAAATCCGCTTAGAAATGCCGGAGATACAGTACATTTGTGATCATAACTTCGTACATAAGAATAATGACCTAATGTATTATATACTAAAACCTTCCTGAAAGTATAGAATAATACGTTTTTGAGAAAATAGCGGACATACAGACAAACCAACATACATACGAGTCGAATACACAACCTCCTTTTTTGAAGTCGGTTAAAAATAGATCAAAAAGTGATACAAGACATTATTACCTACGAACATTACCATATATTTGTAAAGGTTAGTAGCATCAAGTACAATGCAGAAAGGGAGCAAGGTCGTAAAGATCGGTAATCATTACATACACCATTAGCGTCTACTAAGTCGCTATTAGGAACATTCGTTTTTATAAACTGCCGAAGACCTTAGGTTACTGATTGTTTTTATAAAGACGGAAATATAACTTGTCCTAAAACTGCTCTTTTGTTTGTAAGGACATCCGCATCCCATGTTACCGGTCAGCTCCTAATACATAGAAAAGCGATAACAGAATTATAGAGACGGCAAATTAAGGACTTAATTACCAATCAAACATTCAATAATTTCCAAAAACAATAACGTTTTACATCAAAATCCAAACTTGGTCCAAGGTTGAACCCTCAAGCCCATTTAATGACGTATGCACCGAACAAGGAACATCGTTGTAACTAATTATACCTATGACGTCTGCGGATCATATGTATGACTGCAGGATTATTGAGACGCAGCTATATTTAACCGATTTCACTGGGTATGGGATGGTCTTTGTTTGTATCACACTTAACAACAGACCTACAGATAAAAATGCGTGAATCTTTGCTCGGATCTCTCCCTGTAGTATTCCTTCCTACTTCTTCCACATTTATGCATATTTTCATATAATATGTAAACTTATAGTTTCATACATTCTGCCAGAAGTCAGGCCGTCTGAGAATGCGTGGAAAACGTCATTTGTTTATAATATTTATCGTGCAAGTTATGTCTAACTCCATTCAGCTGAGAAATGCACAAGGAAATTGTTTTGTACACAATACGATGAAACTATTTCTTGCTAGCGTAATATTTTCTTTCTGCTTGTCAAATGGATTTGTGAGATTCTTTTATGTTATACGTGGACTCTCGGAACTCTTTTTTAGTTGTTTTGCTTTACATAAGTTGGCTACTGCAACTACCACAGAAATGGAAGCAAGGGCTGTTAGCTGAATAGACATACGTATACTGAAAAATTCAACAATCTCATAATCCCACTATGGATTGCACCAAGATTAGCCATTTGATTGTGCCAAAGTATCCCACAAATCTTATGTAATACGAGCACTTGGTCCTGTCAAGAGAGATAATCTTGAAACGCATAAGATAAATACAAGATGGCGTAAAAATCATAAGGAATCACACGTCCAGACAGATAAAGCCAGATCACCTTGATTTTAAGCATTCTGGCAAGGAAACGAAAACGTAATAAGTGTGAATCTTTTGTACCCATCAGTGTTTTTATGCATGACTTTGTAACCACAGCAATCAAGACTGTTGACCATTATTTTCTTAAGACAGACTCGTTTGCCAAAATATTCGTATACAATTTAATTACTTAGTTTTACACAAAGTTGTGTTTTATTACACAGCTAATCGTGAGTGTGTATAATGTTGTTTCATTCGTTTTATATTGAACGTTATTATAATATGTTGTTGCAGCCCACGGATTTTTTTATGTAGCTGTCTCTATTCTTTCCATCCTGTGCGACCTTCAGGCGAGACGAGATTACAAGTCTTTATTATTATTATTATTATTCTTTATTTATCAGACAACAATGATCCAAAGTGTTAGTAAACAATATCATAACTTATTACTAGTGTTAGTAGTTAAAATACATTATAGAAAAAGACAGAATAAAAATAGTGTTGTGAAAAGGACATCCCCATATTAATGTTCAGTGATTGTCCTTCTCACAAAACTTATAATAATCGGAGAGTCGACACTCTCCGCCACAGTTTTAAGTATACTGTTGCCACTCGCCCGCAACCTTAACAACAGCGACGCGGTTTTCTTTCGAATGACGGCGTGGAAGCCGTCAGTTCGGTTTTGCGCAAACATCATAGATGCGCTGCACCATCGTGGCAGTCCCAACAGCATCCTAAAAATATTATTATATTGTACGCGTAGATCATCTAGCGTTCTTCTGGTATAGTTGACCCAAAGATTCCCCGTGTAAAAGCACTGGCAATATGCCCTGAAAAGTGTAACTTTTACTAGTTTGCTACACCGAGCGAATCTTCGGGCCAACATGTTACCTCGGACCGCCAATGACCTACGCTCCCTTTGAATATCAACATTGTCCTTAAGGTCGTCAGTGAGGACATGCCCTAGATATTTGAATGTTGTCACTCTTTTGACGTTCAAGCCGTTAAGGGTAATATCAGGTATCGTATCTGGGCATTGACCGTTGGCCTTAAAGACAATGTATTCGCACTTTTTAACATTATAAAGAAGTCCGTGTGAGGCAGCATAAGCCTGACAGACCCTCAGCATTTCATTCACGGCACCTGCTGTCGGCGCCAGCAACGCCATGTCATCAGCGTAGCTGATACTATTTATTTTTATACCATGGACGCTACATCCGACCCGCATATTGCTAAGGTCCACGATTAAGCCATCTATATACGCGCTAAAAAGCCTAGGAGAGGTCAAGCCACCCTGTCTCACACCGCATTCTAACCTATACGTCTCAGAAAGTGCATTGGACCACCTTACAACATTTTCTTGGTTCCCATACCAATACTGTAGTATCCTGAGGACTCCTGTCGGTACACCCCTGTCCTCAAGCTCCCTCCAGAGTACATCATAATTGACTAGATCGAAGGCTCTGGAGAGATCCAGAAAACAGGCGTATACCGGCGTATTACGGTCAGTGTAATACTGGACCGTATGTTTGAGACTTACTATGGCACTTTCCGTTGATAGTCCAGCTTGAAACCCGAACTGTGAGTCATGCACGGATAGACATTCCTTCAAGATAGAATCAATCATACCGTCCAGCACTTTTGCCATCGTGGTTGCGAGAGATATAGGTCGATAGTTAGACTTATCAGATATGTCACCGGTCCTATTCTTAACGATGGGAACCACCAGAGTTTTCATTAGTTCTGCCGGCAAGTAAGAGTGACTTAGACACATGGTATAAAACACCGACAGAACCCTTGGCAGATGAACACCAGCAAACTTGAAATGCTCAATACTGAGCCCGTCATGTCCGGGAGATTTGCCTCTGCTCATATTTTTAATTACAGCTGCAACTTGTCTGGCTGAAAAGAACATTAATGACTGCACTCCCTGAATTTCAGGCCCAGCATTGATCACATCAACTGAGGGACCCAGAGGAGATCGCACTGTAAAATGCTCCTTGAACATATTTGCAATCTCCCCCGGGTCACCTCTCCCGCTGACATTCACAGAGAGGCCAGGCTTAATATCAAGCTTACTCGTGGACTTCCAAAATTTAGCGAAATTATTTGTTGCTCTAGCTTTTGCTATCATATCCATCTTTATTTGCTCCTGGTTTTTTTGGCACCATTTTAACCGAGCCTTGAAGATGTTACGCGCCACTCGCATTTGTTCAAAAATAACACCAGAGGTTGGCCGATTGTGTAAAACCCACATTTCGAATTTAAGCCTGGCCTCCCGGTGAGCATCTTTTACATGGTAATTCCACCCGCACAACGTCTTGTGATTCCCACTTCCAACTACCTTCCCTACCTTTTCATATGTTTGCTCGGCGGCATCACATAATACACATGATATTTATCCCCCTTTGTATTCTGGAAAGTCAAACAGAAAATGCATTCGCTGCTGTTTCCTCGACATTACCAATAATTATTTTGTTGTTCTCTTAAATGATTGTCAGTTCTACATGTACTACATTTTCAGCAGTTCGTGTTACATTACTTAACGTAAACATTTTTGAATTATTTTTCTGTTCCATCAAGTTATTAGTAATCAACATAAAAATTATGGTTACTTTTCATTACAATAATGGCAATATACAGTTTGCCTACATATAAGGTATTAATGCCAGATACCGTATTGCGGTTGGCACACTACCGAGATGTCTTCAAGCCTTACAAGACAAGTGTGAATTGCATTAAAAAACCTATTGAGGGAATTATCACATTTAAAAATTTCTTCTTTTACTCGTAAGTGTGAATCATGGCGAAGAAAATACTAACGGAGATGTCAACGTGATATATGCCTTTGGGGTCGTATATTTAATATATGCGTGTGATGTATGTATACATACAGTGTTTGCATTACACTGTCAATAATGAAGATTCCTCTTCATAAACGTATGGCGCTAAGTCCATGTGTTCATATGGCAAATGGTGTTAAGTTCCCCAGTGCCCAAACATCATTTATTACGAAATGGTGCAAGCTGCTATGTCTGCTTCTGATCAATATTTGGATGTGTGACGATTGCGAGACGTTGTCATCTCCCAACTTGGTAATCCAAGTTCGCGTGGTTGATATCGATAGGCATACCAGCATCATTGTTTGATTCTGGAGCACTTTGATGAAAGAAGCAAGGATTTCGGCAACGAATGTCACCAAACTACATAATGCCATGGATAGAGAAAATTAGCCTTTACTTGAGACCCTGCTCCTTGCCAAATTTCATGATTTTTTTTACTTGCTAAAATATGTCGCATAAATGACCGTATTTTTTGATTGCGTTGACTTAGAAGCTTCATTTTTTTTGAGCTCCAAAGGTCTATAAACCTACGTATTTGATATTAATTTCAGCTTGATACCTCTACGCGTTCCTCTGATAGACAGATAGACGGACAACGAAGTGATCCTATAAGTGTTCCTTTTGAAGTACGGAACCCTAAAAACAACACGATATTTTTCATGAATACCCAAATAAGCACATTAACAATTGTTTGTGAATGGTGCGAAAACCCCGCGGCCGGCGGGTCGCCGTCGGCACACAAATTCATTGGTCCACCCTTTGTTCCAATGTTTGTTGACCAAACAACTAAGGCCTGTTGACGTTACGTCATCCGCAGGGAGCTACGATAAGTTTTATTGTGTTTACCGAAGCTTTTTTATTGGATAAGTAAAAAAAAATTTTTAAAGCTGCTGCGAAAGAAAACAACCATGTTTTCTTTCGGCGTCACCGTGGGACGGTCTATACCTAAAGACACTAGAAAAAGACTATTAATACATCCTGTTGATCGTAAAATAAGGGAGATGAGATGTTTTAGCTCTTGCAAATGTAATTTCTAATTAGTATTTTATCACTACCGGAGTATTTATTTATGGCTAAATGTAGATAAATTAATATCCAAATAACAAGATGAAAATATAGTCTTATATATATATTTCCGAAGATTTATAACATACTGAGACTTAACTATTTCCCATGTAAAGAGGAAACATCTAAACCTTAGTAAAAATACGTCATTTAGTTGTTAATATTGGTTTATTTTTATTACATCTTAGGGAATGGATGCTGTTGGTATATTCTTGATAGGACATATTTATTCAAAACACTACACATCTACTGCCAAAAAATTCGTCATCACGAGTGACATTGTCACTTCGTAAGTGGCCATAAGTTGGTATGATGAATATGTAATGGCTTGATTCAACTATTATTAAATGAAACACGTTTTATTTTCAGAATTCACACAATAAATTTATTTCACACATACATTGTCACTTCCTGGTCTCGTACATACCAACTCTGGCCATTTTTTTTTGGTTCTCATTGTTTCTTTTTATATCACAGTTCGCAAACGACATTTCTTATTATTTCTTTTCTGTTTGCATAATATGTTACGAAATGGTTACGATGAACCAAACAATGGCACCCACTGTCCCCCATTTCGCCCATTTCCTGCTCGCTTATCTTCGGAAATAAAAACAATGCTTGCACTGTTCCGATTGTTCGTCTTGCATTTTTTTCTCATCCATCTAGCGTAATAGTGTTTTCAGTTATTACTCTTTTTAGTTTCGCATCAGCTAATGTAGCACACATTCAGAAGCCAACGCATTTAAATAATAAAACATAGTTCACAAAACCAATTACCCGAATGAAGAAATCTCTAAAGAAGATTCAAACGTCGAATTATACAAAAGCATTAAAAGCCACATGATTAACGGTTAAGCAACGTACCCGCGACCGCGCCTGCAATGATCATCTATAATTTACGACGATAACCGACATTAAACAAACTAAAAGTGTCAATTAACCTTAACTCTTGTGTTCTTATTGCGTGCCTGTAAACACCGCTTCCTAGGAATAACAGTCTAGCTTTCTCCCCGATTGTTGCTGTTTTTTGACCTTATCTTATTATCAATGGGAGTTTCATTATAATTAAGCCCTCTTTGATAATCTGCACGCCAGCAGGTTTTTAATTGGCAATTTGCATTGATTAAAAGATGATTACTCGGGGAAACCTTGACATCTGTCTCATTGCGTGATCAATACGATAATCACCTCGTAACAGTGAGATTTTTGTGTTTTTGTTAAGCAACTGCCTTTTATATTTCTTTACGCTGGTGCTTTCGTGTTTCGAAATTTACGTCACAGTCCAAGGAAAATTGTAGAGAATAGTTCAACATGTGAGGAGCATGGCTCTGCATTCTGATTAGTAATTTTGACTGGTAACATATCACCGGTCACGTCACTCTGTTAATGTAACACACAATCAGCATAATAATGATGTGTACGTGGAGCTCAGGAAAAATTAGTCGTGGCTGTCGTGCTCATGCATATGTTTCAACAATGTTTCAAGTTCAAGTGTCTTGTGTATCTGATCTACCATATTTGTGCGGACAATTCAAAATGAGATCACATCTATTTGTTCAGTTGAATGTACGGCAGGTTGGTCGCCACAATGAGGCCATCTATTGTGATCGCATCACTGGGAATCATTATTGTGGCATCTCCAATTTTTTCCCAATTACTTTCGAGACCATACTCTCGCGACGCTCATTGTGTACACACTTTATTATGATAATCGGATTTCTAATCATCAGTGTGCATCGACCTTGATATTTCGCGTGGGAGAGTATTAACGGAATGCATCTTGTATTTTGATTACAAAATTAAAACTAGATTACACATCGGGTTAAAAGGCAAGTCATGTATTAACCGAGAGGCCTTGAATGAAGTGTATAATTAATGCAAGATCATTTTTTGTAATGCCCTCATTTGTAAACATAACAATGGTGCAATCAATCGTCTGCTGTTTATGGTGCACTTCAATGGGTGCTTCTCTGAGGCTGAGTAGTACATTATCTGCGCTTTCCACAGTTTTTCACGGCACATACACGTCACTTTTTGTATTTGTATGAATAGTTTACTTTCCCCCATTGAATGTGGATTTCACATATGTTTAATCATTTCTGTATATCGAGTGATTTAAATCAATACAATTAATAACGTTCATTTTCTGTAGCAACGCGGTGAAACTTAAAGCGAGTATAGATACAGAAATTAATGGGATTAGATACGTATTCTCACTTACAGATATATTATCTTTCCTCTCTAATTGCTGATTTATTGCTTAAGAAATTAAGTGAGACTAGGCCACAACCACAACGCTCACTAATATACATTTTCTCCTATAACAAGAGCAGTTGTTCGATCATTGAAAATGTATTTCTTTTCTAAATTGCAATTGCTGAGCATGAATGGCATTCGATCCCCAGATTGAGTAAAGTAATAATGGGCCCGGAATCTGAATTTCTGCCCGGTTTATGGCAATAGGCACGCTTCCTCTTACATTATATGATTACATGGGATTTAAACAAATGTGGGTCTATTACATCGGGGAATACAACCCTTTTCCTCTCTAATTGCTGATTTATTGCTTAAGAAATTAAGTGAGACTAGGCCACAACCACAACGCTCACTAATATACATTTTCTCCTACAACAAGAGCAGTTGTTCGATCATTGAAAACATATTTTCATTCTAAATTGCAATTGCTGAGCATGAATGGCATTCGATCCCCAGATTGAGTAAAGTAATATTGGGCCCGGAATCTGAATTTCTGCCCGGTTTATGGCAATAGGCACGCTTCCTCTTACATTATAATTATGATTACATGGGCTTTAAACAAAACTGGCCAAATGTGGGTCTATTACATCGGGGAATACAGCCTTTTTAGGGTTCCGTACCAAAATGGTAAAAAAGGAACCCTTATGGTGCGACTCACGTATAAGGAACCCTTATGGTCTGTCTGTCTGTCTGTCAAAGCTGGATATCTCAAGAACTACTAATGCTATCAACTTGAAATTTGGAACAGTTTTAGATGACGTTTACCCAACTATTTTGCAAATAAGAATGAAATAAAAATATTTAATTTTTTTTTTTGCAACAGGGACTGAAAGGGGGTCATTAAAAATTCAAAGTGGGGCTACTAGGGCCTGTGGGGTATCACATGAAAGAACGCTGTTTGCACATTCTCAAACATTTTTTTTTTTTTTTAGGCCGCATAGTTTTCGACTTTTAATGAAAAATTTAAAAAAAATACCGTTCGTAATTTTTCTCTCTGCAAACTTAGGTAAGAAGGGGGGACTTTTAACCGAAGTTTGCAGAGAAAAATCTGAAAATATTCTATGTGATAGAAGTTTATGTAAAGATTACAGGAAAAATAAACGTCTCTAAATTATTCAGAAATCGGAACGGAACCCTCGGTGCGCGAGGCCGACTCGCTCTTGACCGGTTTTTATTTTCATCGTGGAGAAATGCCACTAAAACTCCACGGTGTCCTCCTCTGCCGCTTACGGGGGGAATACAGCGCTGATGATTTAATTCTTCTAACTCCTCATCTCCTTTATCCACAGTTTCATGGGCGTCTGCGTGCACGAGGGTCAGTTGCACGCGCTCACAGAGTACATGGAAGGTGGTTCTCTCGAGCAGCTGATCCTCAGCGTGCCACCGGAGCCTCTGCCGCAGCCCCTCCGGGTCTCCCTCGCAGCGGATGTCGCAGAAGGCATGATGTACCTACACTCCCTCGGTGTCTTCCATAGGGATCTTACTACTAAGGTGAGAAGGAAATTATTGATTTGGTGTGAATGTAGGTTTAAGGCGCAGATTTCCTAAAAACGATCAAAAAGGTGGTTTTTTAAAGCTGTGTATCTCACAAACCGTAAATAATTTTGACATGTAAAAAAAATATGATATTTTCAAGTCCTTTTCGCATACAGTGATGGAAGCCAAAACATAATTAAACATACTTTAATGCACCAAAAAATCTTTAAACATACCTCCTAATAATCTTTAAAAGCTGTTTATCCCTTCATTAGTTAGCAATTATAATTATAATTAAAAATATACCATGAAATGTCAAATTCCAAACTGCATCCACTGATGGATTACTTTTTATTAAATAGTTAATTTCTAATTTTATACGATTTTATTTGCACTTTTACGACATAATTCCGGTGCGCGTGAGAATCTTCTATCTCGTGCGTCGAACTAGACAGCCATAAAGCCATTTCACTTACACACCGAGCTAAACCAAGCTTGGAACCAGGGGGTCTACTCCCTAAGCACGAAGTCCGTAGTTTCTTCCTTCGTTACGGGCGTTTCCTACTCCGTATCACCTACGGACGTATGATTGGTTCGGGGCTCGAACGAAGTATGAATGGCAACACGATACGACAGTTGTCCCTACTCCCGATGTGTTTTAGCCCGACCGAAAAATTTAACTTTTACACTTGTTTTGATGGATCGTTAAGTCAGACGGACGGATGAACGACTTAGGGAGTAGGCCCCCAGGGCCTTAATACAAAGGTGTAACCATTGTATAAACCTTGTCATGTTGAAATGTGGAATACACTGCCATCGTAAAGTCAACTTAAATTGTTCGTAAATTACAACACGGCAAATTGACGTAGTGTATCAATCTGCTTAACAATTAGATTTCCTGCCACAGTCAGGGAATGAAAGATTTCTTCATCTCTCAACAAAACTTTACTACCTCACCCACCTCACCACCTCACCTTACCTTACCTCACCTTTACTTTTTTTTTTATGGAGAAAACTTCTTTTTCTGTTATGAAAATTAAGATCATGACAAGAAGAAGAAGTCTGGAAAAGTAAACAATATATTTTTTCATGCATTTCGAACTCACCGCAAATTGTTTTCTATTTCCAGAATGTATTATTAAGAAAGTATGGAGAAGGCGACTACATGGCCGTTGTTGCTGACTTCGGCCTCGCGGCCAGAATACCTCATCCTGTGTAAGCATCAACTTTTCATACCACAACAATCTCTTAGCACAATACCAATCATATTTTACGACACCCAAGGGAGTAAAAGATAATAAATATCTCTTTTAACTCTCAAGGGGTTAACCAATTTTAATTTTAAAAGTTTTGAGGACGAATCAATAGCGTTTCAATCAATCTGCCTAGCCTTTTCCCAACTATGTTGGGGTCGGCTTCCAGTCTAACCGGATGCGGCTGAATACCAGTATTTTACATGGAGCGACTTCCTATCTGACCTCCACAACCCAGTTACTGGGTAATACGATACCCCTTGGTAAGACTGGTTGTCAGACTTTCGGGCTTCTGACAACCCGTAATGACTGTCAAAAATCCACGAATAACAGCCGGGATCAACGGCTTAACGTGCTTCGGAGGAATCTCGGTATGTAAAGATGGTCACCCATCCACTGACCAACCCCGGCAAGCGTAGCTTAACCTGACGGATCGACCCGTGCGGCTGTTATTACTTAGCCACGAGCTCCTCGAATCAATAGCGTTTCGTGATCACAAAATCATAAACCGGTTTCACCTCGAGAATGAAATCATTAAGAAAATCATGGGGTCTTTAATTAGTTATAGTACTTCAATTCGCAGTCACGGCATATACGGACTCCATTACCGACTAGCGGTACATCGGAGATGCCCGTAAATAATCGATTACAACTCTGAATGAAGACATTACAATATCAATAGCAACGTACGAGATACAGTTGCTTAAGTTCCTTCTATACTTATGTAAAAACGGTCATTGGATGTAATTGTAATGTTGATTATGAAATACTAGCTGCGCACCGCGGTTTCACCCGCGTAGACCGGTATAAAAAGTAGCCTATGTGTTAATCCAAGGTGTAAGCTATCTACATACCAAATTTCATCCAAATCGGTCCAAACGTTTGAGCGTGACGAAGTAACAAACACACACACACACACAAACTTTCGCCTTTATAATATTAGTGTGAAAATTTCTTGCTCCCCGAACCACCCCGTTCGCATCGTATCACCTACCCGTGTTATTACTTCGTTTTGCTTAGCGTTCTTTCTGACTTTTTATGTTTTTGCTCGGCTCCTAAGGGTTCTAGCGTGATGTTAAATAGCCTATAGCCTTCCTCATGAATTGAGCTATCAAATGCAAAAAGATTTTTTGAAATCCGAGTGGTAGTTCCAGAAATTAGCGCGTTCAAACAAACAAAAAAAAACTCTTCAGTAGCGCTCTTTGTGACAAAGACATTTATCCGTCGCATATACTCGTAGTAGGTACAAAGTTGGTTAGTATAATTATGTTCAGGGCAATGTGAAGGAGCTCACCAGGAGAAGTCCTACCACCAAACCATTTTCTGCTGCCAAATTCTGTCTCAATCACTAAACTTTCAAAAAAAAAAATCAAATTCAAATCTTTATTGCATACCTATCACATGTGTTTACAAGGTCATTATAATACTTTTAAGCATGCTATCGCAATCCTCAGATAATAACTGTTCTGATCCTGGTCCAAACAGGTTAAAAATCAGTATCATTTCGCACAGGACCAATGCCGTCTGAGCCCGCAACCCAAACCAATTAGTGGGGATTCAACTGATACTGGCCAAGATTATACCAATTACGGGTATTACCTCCTCTTTCGCAGAGCTAAGATAAGCTATTTTGATTGACTGATCCCGTAGTCCACAGGAACTACTGAAATACTTTAGGCTATGACTGCTCAGCATGGGTAAAATTTAAATGAGTTTTTAGGGTTCCGTACCAAAATGGTAAAAAAGGAACCCTTATGGTGTGACTCAGTCTGTCTGTCTGTCTGTCTGTCACAGCTGGATATCTCAAGAACTACTAATGATATGAACTTGAAATTAGGAACACTTTTAGCGTTTACCCAACTATTTTGCAAATAAGAAAGAAATAAAAATATTTATATTTTTTTTGCAACAAGGACTGAAAGGGGGTCTTAAAAATTCAAAGTGGGGCTACTAGGGCATGTGGGGTATCATATGAAAGAGCGCTGTTTGCACATTATATCAAACATTTTTTATTTTTTTTAGGCCGCATAGTTTTCGACTTTCGATGAAAAATGTAAAAAAAAATGCCGTCCCCCTCCCACCCTCTTATCTCCGAAGTTTGCAAAGAGAAAAATCTGAAATTATTCTATGTGATAGAAGTTTATGTAAAGATTACAGGAAAAATAAAACGATGTCTCTAAAAAGCACACTTTTTCAGAAATCAGAGCGGAACCCTCGGTGCACGAGTCCGACTCGCTATTGACCGGTTTTTTTTTGTTATAAAATGCTATGAAGCTATCTTCTTTTAACATCTTAGTGAAGACTGTAGAAACGCGATTTTTTTTTCTCAGATAAAGCCATATTTCTTCCAATTGAGGAAGAAGATAGGTTCGTGTGTAATTGCGCTTTGTAAAGCGACGTATCGCTTGTGTGCGAGTGATTGCGTACACGCACTCGTCTTAATATGTACGGACACGCACTGTTACGAATACTCGTTGTTAATTTTCCAAGGAGTTAGGTACAGTGAGCTGCATCAGTATTAAAATTTTAATATAACTGGGGTACCCAATTGATGCTGCCCACTGTACAAATGTTCTTGTAGGATATTATGCTTCTATAATAATGACTAGCTTTTATTGAATCACTCTATCAATTAAAAAAAACACATCAAAATCCGTTGCGTAATTTTAAAGATCACATAGTAAAGGACATCACTTACATAGGGACAAGTCAGCGGGAAGCGACTTTGTTTTATACTATGTAGTGATAAATAATAAACGTATATTTCGGCCAACAAGGGATCTTATTATAAGGTACAAAATTGAAAACACATACAATTTATAAGACTTCACATAAAACATATTTACATTACAAACTTCGATTGCCCAAATACAGTACGTGAACCATACAGCAATGGTTCAGGTACTGCCAATCGAAACTCTGCGCGAACGCCCTCAGGATGCAGCTGGAGCTAAGCGGAACCCTGCGCACCAGGGATGGCAGGCTTGGGAAACCTAGAAAGTTTCTGTATTTGACAGAGGGTCAAATCTATCAATGTTGGCCCATTCTTACGGCTATGAATTTGGAATGGCGAGCGAAAGATCGTGAGTAAGAGCCCCAAGTGTGTTACTCTCGCTCCCCAAGTGACTTTTCCGTTCTGATAAAAGAAAATTTAATAAAATAATCCGTTCTGTTTGTATTAAGTTCTTTACTAATACACTTCAGATCCGGAAATTTTTATATAATTTTCGAATGAAACCAAAAAAAAAGAAAATACTTATAAATCCAAACTAAATTGATTCTTGTATGAACCGCGCCTTACATTTATAGGTGCGACTCATGAAACTAAATTAGAATACTTAAAACGAAACGACATTGATATACGTCTAAATATTACGTAAACAATACCAATTACCAGATCTTATAGACGAAGTAAGTGGCAAAAATACAATATATTTCACAATTAAGCTGTCATATGCTGTCTTGGGCACGCTTCGGTATTACACACGCCACTTTGCGTGCAAAGACATGGCGATAGTCACCGTACATTCATTACTCACTTACGTTTTGCCATGGAAATTGCGAAATGTCCTAAATGACATGTACTTGACATGTTTGGAAATTCATTACCTACATTAATCGTAATGTAATTTTTTTAGGTGTAATTAAACTTGATCATAGTTACGTGTTCTGTTGACGTTTCACTTTTCTACACGTTAGACTTAACTCGTAAAATTATTAAAAAGCTTGTAGTGTTTCGTTTCATAAAGCTTTCCTTAAAAGAACTTTACAAAAATTATTTTTAAAAAATCAGCAATAGCATATCTACATTTTTTTTTTTTTTTTTATTTCGACCAAAAAAGGATCATAGACGCAAAAATTTAAAAATAAAATAAAGCAAGAATGATGCCGCTGGAGCTAGCCCTAACCCTGCGCACCAGGGATGTGCATCGTTTTCGCACAGTAGAATCAGTCGCAGTCTACTTGCGACTCGGCATCCCTGATGCGCTGCAGAATCGGGGCAGCCCCATCAGCACCCTGAATGCATTATTATATTGCACACGCAAGGCGTTGTAGTGTCCGCGCGTGTATGAGACCCACAGGCTACTCGTGTAGAAAGATGTACAGTATGCTCTGAACAATGTTAATAATAATGTTGATATGTTGGACACGGCACGCATAGTGAGGAGGTTCCTCTCTCAGCAGCCCTGACCGCCGGTAGCTTGGACCCTGTTCCCGATGTCGGTGGGCTACTATTTCTTATATTTTTAAATGTTTTTATAAAAAAAAATATGTAAATGTGTTTGTAAATGAAATAAAGGAGATGAAAATGTTGTTATGTTGTTATTATTATTGACTTAATAATAATAATAACAAAGAAGTAATAACAACATAATACTATACTTACTTTTGCACCTACATAATTATATGCCGTTGGCGTCTATTTCCACCACTTTTTCACTTATGCAGAGTTAGCTTGGCTAGACTCTAGGTGCGATGTTCACGTGTAGTTTCAGAGGTCATAAAGTTCAAAATATTGTCTTTCTCTTTCAGGAACGGCTACAGGCTGCCGAGCGTGGGCTCCCCGTGGTGGATGTCCCCCGAGTGCCTGCGCGGGCGGTGGTACGACCATCGCTCCGACATATTCTCTTACGGGATCATACTGTGCCAACTTATCGCCAGGGTAAGTACAACAGCAAATTAGAATAGTTTAGAAGGCCAATTCCCGACATAAAAACTAGAGGCTTTTTTGGCAGATTGAGATTAAAACGCGAACGTTCTTAAAAATACGGGAATTGTTTGATTCCTCTTAGTGAAAGGGAGTGGGCCATAATCCACCACGCGGGCCCAGTGCGGATGTCACATGTCTTCGAATTCTAGGACATGCCGGTTTCCTCACAATGTTTTGTTTCACCGTTTTGAGAGCAGTGGTGATGAAATAATTTACACAAAGTAAAGTGCCTGTCTGGGTTCAAACCTATTATAGGTTTGAACCCAGACAGGCACTTTACTTTACCACTGGGCCATCACCACTGCTCTTATAAATATACATCATCATCATCTTGGGGTCGGCTTACAGTCTAACCGGATGCAGGTGAATACCAGTATTTTACATGGAGCGACTGCCTATCTGACCTCCACAACACAGTACAGGGTAATACGACACCCCTTGGTAAGACTGTCAGACTTTCGGGCTTCTGACGACCTGTGATGACTGTCAAAGATCCACGAAGGACAGCCGGGACCAATGCCTTAACGTGCTTTCGGAGGTACGGAGGAGTCTCGTTATGTTAAGATGGTCACCTATCCACGGACAAGCGTAGCGTAGCGTACCCGTGCGGCTGTTATTACTTAGCCACGTACTCTCTCATCTCTTCTCAATAGGGATGATGCCTGGGTAAAAAAAAAGAAATTCTATTTAGTCCGTCAGTCAGATAATAAAAAATATTAGACACGTATTTTTTGCTTTATCATATTAATAAAAAAATACTTAGCTATCACGCATTAAAGTTGGGGAGTGGGGGCTCGCTACGTCACTTGTACGTATAAAACCTAGCTACGCGTGACGTCATGCCATATTTTAACTCAATGTATCGCCGTAATTTTTTGATTACGTAAAAAAAGAAAAAATACGTGTCCAATATTTTTTAATAATCTCTATGACGGACAAAAAATAAATTTTAGTCATCATCCCTATTACCGTGCGAAGCAAGGGCGGGTCGCAAGGGTTCCTATAGAATACTGTTCGTTGTCAGGTGGACGCCGACCCGGACGTGCTGCCTCGCACGGACAACTTCGGCCTCAACTACATGGCGTTTGTGGAGCTCTGCGACGAGGACACCGTGCCTGACTTCCTAAGACTTACCTTCAACTGTTGCATCGTGAGTTACTTCATTATATCTAGCCCATATTTGATAGCCCGGCTTCACCCTCTGCTGGTTCTTGTTTGTGCAAGTCTTATCCAGTTCTACCCACTATCATCTTCAATCGTGTTTTTTAAAGGTTCAGAACTTCCTACTTATGGGGGACGCGCTAAGGTCAGTGGCGTGCACAGAGATATCAGACAGGGTATGCACGGTTAAAATAAAATAAGAAACTTAAGTACCAGTTTCAGCTTCTTTTGGTCAGAGTTCCACCGACTAGATACCCTACCCAGTACCTAGTTACCTTCATACCCGACTTTTACCACACGGCGCCATTGCCTTCGCATGGCGTTTGTTTGCGACCACCACAAATATCTAAATTATTTAAATCTGAACATCCATTATATTATGTAGATCCAAATATATATTTTTTATGTTGATTTGTAAATAAAATGCAAGGTAAACAATACAATATGTTTGTGTGTGCACAACCTTTAGCTGTTAGCCAGTAGCAATTATCATTATACTTTTTATGTAAATAACGAGTAAGTAGCAATTACCTTTTTTTTTGTGTTAAACCAAACCCCGGATACACACGGACCCCTTTGCAATCAATTTAACTTCTTCCTCAAAAGATAAAAACGTCGAAAAAGCGGCAGATTTTAATTTATTTGAACACACTTAGCCAGCACAGTTGTCATGGGTACAATTTTTCGTTTTTTACAATAAACTTACTAAATAATTACTTACACAATCAATCACTTCCGCCCAGAAATACAACCGAACAATGATATTAAATCAATCGAAACAATAAATATGGCGAAAAACATAGCAATTACGAACTAATTCGAACAAATAAATTGGTTAATCCGACTAAAAAAAGTTGATCCTCTACAATCAAGAAATACGGCTTCTCAATTTGGACGGTTTGCAATGTAAGCTCTGCTTCTAGAACTCCAACACACGCACACATTTTCACGCACACACTCACACTTAAGCCGTGTACTGCACGAGAATTCACGAGATGCGTTGTATGAAAAATAAGCAAGACGTAGTAGTGCTTTTGCTCACACGGGAGCGCTGCTAGCGCGGTGAATCGGTGGCGCGTGTTCGCCGCTCCAACGAGTTAGTTCCATAAAAAAGTAATAGATGGCGCGGAGTCGCATTATAAACACGGGAATTCAAATGACGGATTTTAAATTAGATTCATTTAATACCTACCATGTTTTTTTTTTAATTTAAATAGTTATTTATCATTTAGAGTGTCATGTATGTATGGGACTACAGGGTATGCAGAGCTTATTTGCATGTATGGAGTGCACGCCACTGGCTAAGGTAGCTCGCGAAATTCAAATTTTCTTACGTTTTTTTGCAATTTGCAGGTCAGTGTTAGGTTGTATGTTGATTAAAATATGATTCGCGCCCGTACGTAACTAATATTGCTTTACAGAATTGTAATCATTAGATTCAGAAATACAAATCTTTATGTTACAACTGGCCTCAAATCTCATGATTTCATGAAATAGTCTTTCAATGAGGTAATATGAACTTAGACAGTTGCATTGATGATTTTTATTATTATAATTCTATAAATAAATATTTTATACGGCCGTGAATCATATTTAGATCAGCATACAACCTAATATTGACTTGCAAATTGCAAAAGACGTAAAAAATTCGAAGCATATTAAGAGGACCTTGGTACACTCACGCCGGGTACCGCAGTAGCGGAATATTATGCGAGTCAGTTGAATTTAATACTGCGGTTTCGCTGCTATGGGTTTCGCGGAGGTGTGCTAAGTCCTTATACGCATAAAATTCAGTGCTTTTGCCCAAATATAGGAAAATGCACTCTAGAATCGAATATTACAAGATCTGTGCTGAATCTAATTTTTAATGTCTCAACATAGCATAGGATTACCAAATCCTAATCCTTTGCTATCCTTTTGACCTTCGGATACATGAATCGTAATACTATGCGTGCCAAACATGAATAGTACTGTCAAGACGCCATTTTGTTCCGCAATACTCGCGAACTTCATTACTAATGCGTACTAATTTGACAGCTATCGCCAGTACTAATTTGACAGCTATCGTGTGAAGTTGGCAACAAGTGCGATCCTATTCTTATTTGGCACGCATAGTAAGCTCGAAACATTGGTGGTTATTTAAAAGCTGTAAATGTTTTCAGTATGAGCCAAAAGCGCGTCCGCTATTCCCGGAAATAGTGAACAAGCTGGCTGAAGTGAAGGAAAGCCTCGACGACGCAGCCTGGGGCTCGCTCAGTTCCAATAATTATGAGAGGTACGTATAACACACACACAGAGTGAGACAGAGTGGGATGGGATAGGCCTTTTGTTGTGGATGGGAAATCATCAAATGACTTCTCCCGCTCCGGGGGGCGTGTCAGACTTTTACCACAGATTAATATAGTTGGAACACTCCGCAAAATCATTTAAATAAAAAGCGACTCTTGTTACGACACAATAAAGTGCAATGTGCAAATGCAAGGTCGCACAACGCTAATTTCCCACACTTATATTCACCTACAAGTTGCCTCTCTTTCTATCGCGTAACTCTTACACCTTCTGACTCGTAAGGGTTGTCTTCTTTTACGACGCGGCACGTGAGTGAGTATCAAACTAACGTGCGAGCCGGCCGGTGCGCGGCAGCCCACACTGAACTGACCCAGTGCTGGGTTACGTAAAAAAATAAAAAATACGTGTCCAATATATTTTTAATAACCTACATGACGAACAAAAAAAAAATTCAGTCATCATCCCTGTTTGTGAGTTATTTTTGCGCACGCGCGTATCCACCGCCGCCCGCTCTTTTCGATGTTTTACTGTATCTAAAAATTTTTCTTAGTGTCCTTATTTCTCAAGGACTGACCATGTATGTGTCCGCAGCGAGGACGCGGATGCGTCGGGCCCGCGCTCGTGCCCCGGCCTGTACGCCTGGCGCCGGCCGCAGCGCTTCCGCTCCGAGGGCTCGCCGCGCCACCACGACCACGACCTGAGTATGTATACCTACATGTTCCATACATATTGTAATTTTTGTTTTAAATGGCGACAGTATGATCGTTTGGGGTGTCGCAGATCATGCTGAGATGGAGTCTTTTGGTTTCTGTTTTTGTTTTTTAATAAGAATACTTTTGTTTTTTATTTTTCTATGATTATGTCATTTTATATAGATACTTAGTTCGTGTTATACCTGTGCGAGTCCCACCCAATAAATACTTTTATAGCATCTCCCCTCTAAAAACTTATTTTATTCACTAAAAACAGTGAATTAAAAGCACTTTTACTCACTGTTTTGATGTTTGAATTTAGAACACACCAATATATTCGACCACAGATTTAGAGTAGGCTACATACCGCATGTTCATTAGATAGTATGAAAACCGAACGTGTCATTGTCATCTTTTTAGGGTTCAGTACCAAAATGGTAAAAAAGGAACCCTTATGGTGTGACTCAGTCAGTCTGTCTGTCTGTCTGTCACAGCTGGATATCTCAGGAACTACTGATGCTATCAACTTGAAATTTGGAATAGTTTTAGATGACGTTTACCCAACTATTTTGCAAATAAGAAATAAATAAAAATATTTATATTTTTTTGCAACAGCGACTGAAAGGGTTCTTTAAAAATTTAAAGTGGGGCTACTAGGGCATGTAGGGTATTATATGAAAGAACGCTGTTTGCACATTCTCAAACATTTTTTTTTATTTTTTTTTTAGGCCGCATAGTTTTCGACTTTTGATGAAAAATGTAAAAAAAAAATACCCGTTCCCCCCCCCCCCAATCTCCGAAGTTTGCAAAGAGAAAAATCTGAAATTATTCTATGTGATAGAAGTTTATGTAAAGATTACAGGAAAAATAAAACGATGTATCTAAGTAACACGATTTTTCAGAAATCGGAACGGAACCCTTGGTGCGCGAGTCCGACTCGCTCTTGACCGGGTTTTTATACCTACGATAACTTCACCCCAGTTATTTAGTGATGTGCTCAACGTAAACAGAATCGTTTCAATCGCTAAGCGTCACTGAGCTAGCAGACTTTTTTTAGTATAAACATTCAGGGCACGCTTGGTCGGATGGCTGACGGTATCTAGCCTACTCTAAATCTGTGTATGCGACCTATAATGGTGTGTTCTAAATTCAATTTCATTAGTCGACATTTTCGACAAGGAGTTTATCGTTAGAATAAAAACTGTTTTGTGTTCTTTGCTGTCATTCGTAAATTGGCGTTATTTTGAATACTGCAAGTTGTACGAACACAAAGTTTAGTGTTACTTAATAATAAATCGATTAAAAATGCATTCAAGTGATGAAGATGTGTTAACACCTAAGTTTATGAAAGAGAGGGCGGCCGATGTAGTGAAAAACTGCTACCCAACAAATCACGGCTGGTTTACATCAAAACCAATTTAACTTTCCTTTTTCTTTATTAAATGTCTATTTTCGCTTAAATACTATAAAGTACTACAAACTACTATAAACTAGGACTACTATGTAGTATAGTATGCAACTCTTGAATAAAACGGATTTATATCAAGGGCCATGAATCACTTGCATCGCTCAGGATTCTAACACTTGAATCACTTGCTAAGCTCGTGATTCATCTATAGCCCTCGCCTTAAATCCGACTTTATTCACTAATTGCATAATATACTATTTCCTTATGTTACAACTTTTTTTATTTCTCCAGCCCAGCATCGACGGTCGCTCTCGGAGCTGGAGTGGGGCGCGACGGGCTGGGCGGGCGCCCGGCGCGGCGCGGCGCACCGCTCGGCCTGGGCGCTGGGCGCCGCGCCCGCGCCGCCCGCGCGCCTGCAGCGCCTGCACCGCCTGGCGCACATCATGCTGCTGCGCGACTCGCACGCCGCGCCCACGCCCGCGCGCCGCCCGCTCGACACCTTCCGCGGCGTCAAGAAGATCCTGGAGCCGCACCCCGGCTCCGCGTCCTGCGCCGAGCACTCACCGCCGCGCGCGCACTCCCGCGCGCTCGACGTGTCGGACGACGCGCGCGCCGCCTCGCTGCCGTCCTCGCCCGCGCTGTCGCGGCGCGGCTCGCTGGACGCGCGCGCCGGCCGCACGGAGCTGCGGCGCCGCGGCTCCTGCGAGTCCGGCATCTTCTCCGTGGCCAACGAGGAGCTGTGTCCGCAGCGCGGCGCCGCGGGCCGGCCGCGCGCCGCCGTGTGCCCCTGCTCGCTCGTGGGCTGCCACCGCTGCTGGTGGTACAGCCGCGACGCCGACGATCGCGGCGCCGACGACGACGCGGGCGCCGCGCCGGCGGGCGAGGCGCGCGCGCGCCTGTGTAGCGACTGCCTCATACAGTACGACCGCGCACTGGACGCGCGCACGCCGCGCCCGCGCGCGCCGCTGGACGACTCGGCGCTGTCGGGCACGGCGGGCTCGCTGCGCAGCCTGGACGACGCCGACGAGGCGCCGGACGGCTCGCCCTTCCTGTGCGGCCGGCCCGACGCAGACCTGGAGGCGGACGGCTCGGCCGAGCGCCTGTGCGAGTACCACATCCTGGCGCGCTGCTGCTGCGTGCGCGAGGCGGGCGCGCAGGAGGGCGAGGGCCGGGGCCGCGCGGCCGCGGTGCGCACGTCCAGCGTGTACACGGACAGCTCGGAAGACGTGGCGTCGCTGGCCGGCTCCGACAGCCTGTACTGCGACGAGCGCGTGCCGCGCCACGTGCGCTCGGCGCAGATCAGCAAGATCGTGGAGTACTTCGAGCGCAAGGGCGCGGACTTCACGTGCGAGCGCTCGCGGGGGCACTCGCGCTACCGGCTGGCGGCGCGCGACGCCCGCAAGTGTCCGCAGCAGCGCCTCATGGTGTGCGAGGGCGCCGTGCGCTCCAAGCTGCCGCTGTTCGACAAGAAGTCATAGCGCTAGGCGGCCGCTGCGCCCCGAGCGACGACATCACGAGCCTGTTACGGGCCACAGCTGCACAAGGCCGCGCCGCGGTAGTGTGCGGCGAGTGTAACGGACGCTCGCAGTGCCGAACTCATGTGTTGACTCACTCCGGGTACACTCGCCCGCAGACTTGTGACTTCCATAGTGTTTACAGAAGAGAATATTTTTGTCGTAACGAGCGCGCAGCCGCGATCGATCCATTATTCACGTGTTAAGAATATTTGATCACAATTATTATAAAATCAGTATTTTCCAAGGCTAGTGCCAATGATGTCCCGGAGGACGGAGCCTGTTTCAGACGAGTCTTGCTGTACTCAAGGCGAGTCGTCGACACAAATTCACGTTTGTTTGACTGATCGTAACTTCGTACTTTATTTATATTTTTAATAAAGGCAGAAATTATTGAGATTAACAAAGAAGGTTGTAGAGGAGATTTAGTCGAAATTATCGGTGATATAGTCAATGTGTGGTTGAATAGTCCTTTATAACGTGGCCTATCCGTATATTATGAAGGCCTTTTAGTCGTTTTTAGTCTAAATATTATAGACGGCATCGCGTTCTGAACTTTGATTTTGCTAACACATCAGAAGCAGTGTTGCAACCTGTAAATAATAATTAATTTTAGGTTATGTTTCAATAACTTGATAATTTATTTTTATGTTTCCAGTATTAAATAATTACTTGCCAGTTTACAGCTATTTTAAGTGTGTACATAATTTAAATTTAAAGTTAAGTTGTCATAATAAAACATTTAAACGGTTGGCTACGGTAGTACTGAACTTAATATTTGGTAGTGAAATACTGATTGCTTTTAGGACATAATTTATAAAGATTCAATTGCTATATTTCGTTAAACTTCGACAAAGTTATATAATTATTTAAAATTAAAATCATTATTTACTTTTGAAAGAACATTTTTTTTTTATCTTTACCTTACATACTTACATAAAATATATGTATACTCATAATATACGGGCAAAATACGTCCTAAACTTATATAAAGATACAAAAAAAAACTTACTGGCGCGTTGCTAGTCTTTTAAAACGTGTCATTTATGTCGAGATCCGTCGTATTAATTAATAGTGAAGGATGGTGTAAACTGTTTACACGAAAGTAATATAATATGAAATATAATTGAGATCGAACGTACCTACTTTAAAATGCGTGCATTTTGAACGGAAAGTTATGAATAAGATAATTTAACAATACATAGAAAATAAATTCAATGACAGCGTTCGCAAATGTACGCATATTTAGAATTTTAAAGAATTCATAGATCTATTTCGAGAACCTTATAATGTCCCAATAAGAACCAATCCGAAAATAAGTTTAAAATCCTTTTCAAACCTCTAGTGGAGATACGATAACGATCGCTTATATATATAATCAAATGTTCTCGACTTTAATATAAGAACCACCGTTCATTCCACCTTCCAGTTTCCTCTAAACAAAATATAATGTACAAATATGTGTCAAAAATCAGACCGAACTATAGAAAAACGTTTTGTGTTGCCCGTTCTTTTGCTTCGTACTAAAATAGTAGAAATATTCGCAAACTAGCGATTTCAAATGGTAGAAATTCGGTATGACGATTGCTAGTAGGCGGGGTTGTTCTAAATATACGTCATATCGAGATTCTTGATTATCAGCTGATATTAATTTTGTCAAAATAACGGGTAACACTAAAAACGTTATAGTAATATCATATTTTTGTAAATACAGTATTAACATGGTGTATTTAAATATCATCGTCATCGTATAGTATATTTTACTTTAAAATCATGGTTATATTGTTAAATTCAGGGTATATACATGGTGTAAATATTTAATGTTGAGATAAAATTGTGAAATACGTGATCCGCGCATGCGGTTTAGATGTCAGTGCCAAAAAATATTATTTCAATAAACAAATTATAAAATCACATGCCTGGTTCACTGTGTCGTTTCGTTCAGAACAATAATTGACAAGCCCTCTATATTTATGAAAATACAGGGTAACTCACCTAATTATAACCCTAGTATTGTCAGGATCTACTAGAAAATGAGCCCTCACCACAGATTTAGAGTAGGCTAGATACCGCATGTTCATTACATTTTATGAAAAACCGAACGCGTCATCTTTTTTATACCTACGAAGACGTCATCCCAACCATTTAGTGATGTTCTCAACGTAAACAGAATCGTTTCAATCGCTAAGCGTCGGTGAGCTCACAGACATTTTTATATACTCGACGACACAACTCGCCACTGGCGCGATCGAACACAAAATAAAGTAGTAGCGCGTCAAGTTTGTGCACAGCACAAACATGACATTAACGTGGCACGCTTAGTCGGATGGCTTGTGGTATCTAGCCTACTCTAAATCTGTGGCCCTCACCAAGTCCTGATTAGAATTAAATGGTCCATGCCCTTATGTACACTTTTTAATTGTTTCTAACCAAGAACACACTGCATAAATGTTTCAATTATTCACTGAACGAGAGGACATCCGTCAGTCAAGGCAAAAGCATCGGGATGTCGAATTAGTGTTGAAACTCCTTAATTTTTATATAAAAGAGCAATTATGTGTCCGTCCATAATTAGGCGAAGAAATGCTTTGTATCCGCGGTAGCTGTAACATCTTTCAATGCACGCAGTTTTAAACTCTAATTGTAATAGAAGATAGGACGAAATTCGCGTGAAATTGACAGATAGAACAAATTCCGATGTTGCTAACCTAACTATTAGATTTGAATGCATTTCTATCGATACTTCGCCCATTGGTCCATATCACGTAACGATTGTCCTAAAAAGTACTAAATATGTACACTTCCCGGTACCTGTTAGTGACCAATGGGCACTAATTGGACACTAAGACTGATAGTGGAACTACTTAGCAGCTTTTTGCAGCCAAAATGTCCGAGACAGTGTCCTACAAGGTATAAGACAGCAGTTATTTATTATTTTTAAAACTTAATGACGTTTAGATGGCGCCACCAACGATTGTGCGATTATTTGATATAAGTTTAGTGATAACTAATAAATCATTTATGATCCTAAATTATAAGTAGGCTTTGTATTTGTACTTTTTTTAATAGTTATAACACTGTCTTATGTCTTAGTAGTACTAGCTTTCATTGTAATGTATACTACAGATATTTGTTGTTCTATAATTCAAATCGTTGCTGTAAATATATACCTACCATTGTTTTCTAGCAGATTTTATTAGTTAATCCCATTTCACAGTAATAAACAAATGTCATGTTCGAGATTAAATGAATCAATACCGATTGAATGATGATTAATTAATCGTCTGTCTGTAGTTATATTCGGCCAAAAACGAAATATTACGGCATTATTATAGAACAAATTGTACCTAACTATTAATGTAAGGAAATAACGCATTTTTGGCGTTATTTCAATTCAATTTAAATCATTGTGATGTGAATAAAGTAAGTAAATTGAACATTTCTGAAAAATAACTTGTTTTATCTTATCCGCGAACTCAAGCAACAAATCATCTGAGCAAAATTATTTTTTCCGGATATTTTGAGTTAATCTGCCTCCTGATCTATATCTAAACACATTTTACATGGAGCGACTGCCTATCTGACCTCCACAACAGTAACTGGGTAATACGATACCCCTTGGTAAGACAGTCAGACTTTCGGGCTTCTGACGCCTGATTTACACACTGTAATTTAATTGCCGGTGGTATACCATAATTAAGCATCAATAAAAGTTGACAAACACTGTTTAGACGGTGCAAGTCATTTGTTGCATCAATTTTATTGTAGGTATATGCCACAGGCAAGCTTACATTGTGTAAATGGGGATTAATTCTTGTTACTAATATAGCGTCCTGTTTACAATATACATTGTAAACAGGACATCACCATGAGTTCGCGAATAAGATCTTTAAAATAATACGTCTGATTTAAACAGTTGTATGTTTTCGCCTTGGTGTTAAAATATTGAGTGGATTTGACTGTCAATAGCTTAGTTTTGATAAAACTACTTTGTATTTGAACAAAATAATGTAAAATATGTTCCAAATCTTGTAATTTTCGAATCAAAAGTCTAACAAATTGTAAAATTGATCAATCAGAAACTATTTTGTGCAGTTGAAAACACTTTTTTTTTCTTTTTTTGACTGGCAAAGACATTGATACCAGAAAAAAATACGCGTCATTTAATTGGATCGGTTCGATTCGAAATGAATGTCGGTATGGCGCGAAAGAATTGTAAAATGGTAACACTGTTATTATAAATTTAAACATTGATTTGTGCTGACGAAGCTAGACTAAAGCTAGCCAAAATTTTATAAACAGCTTCACGCAATCTCTATACTTTCAAATATTTTAATGAAAAAGCGAATATATAAAACTTCGTCACCTTAGGTGTAACTTTTCTCAACTATAAAATAATGTTAAAGCACTAATTCGGATCAGTGTTGCCAGTCGGTTATTTTTGTAAGGAATTAAAATTTGTTTTTTTTTTTGTTACGAAAAAGGGACAAAGTTACACCGCAATAAGCATATCAGTTACAGTTGTAGGTAATGGTTAGTTATTTTTATATATTTAGGTTTTAACAAGAATGTTGCACGACCGATTATATTTATCTTACTTTTTATCTCACTTCTTTTTTATAGTACCATTGGGCCAATCTATCCATCTAGCTTGTACTGTCCCACTATTGGGCAAAAGCCTCCCTCTCTCTCCCGGGGCCAATAGACAGATTTAAGAAGGTAGATCAAAGACCTAACATTATTTGATGCTAAATATCGTTACTTCTGTCCTTTGTTACATTTGCAATTTTTAGGCTAGCTTCCCTCGCAACATAGTATTAATCAAGTCAATTAAGTATATATTTTGTAAAAAAAATACAATAACCCTTTCAGTGCCCAAAATAATGCTTCAGATAACCCAGTTGAAGATTACCACCTAGGGGGTTAGTTGCCACCCGCCAGGGAATTCCCCTAAAAATGTCACTTATAAAAAGAATTTCACTGTATTGTGATTAATTACTGTAAACAACTATGTCGTTACAAACCAGTCCATTCATAGACGACTAAAACACGGTTCTTTACTTTATTGATAATACAATATCATTTTGTTCAGACATTATCGTCATTTAAGGACACGACTTACGATAAGAAGTAAATTCTTATCGGGCTTTAAAACAGAAAGAAATAATGGTATCATTGATAACCACATTTCTAAAATGGGGGCACTTCTAAAAGTAAAATCATCAGAACTTACACTTAGGTCCGTATTACAGAAGGAAACTCAAGCACTGATCTTTGTTTAAATTTAGTTTAAAACTAGTTTCAACCAATCAAATGGCTTGAATCTAATTTTAAGTAATACTTGAGTATTGAGTGACGTTCTGTAATACGGACCTTAGACATCTTGTAATTAAGAAGTTGTACCTAACAAGTTTTAATTATGTTTAAACATTGAAGAGAATCTCCTAATGCCTGAAGACTGAAGTTTGACTTTCGACTTAAAATGTTACATACCACGATTGTATTTCCCTTAGAGGTAATCAGAAGTGTATGTTAACTCAGCGCAATAATAGACAATGCGTTGTAGTATTAGCCAAGGCTTGATGGGTTAAACTAATAATAGTTAGTTTTTCTACTTATAAATAGTTTTAGTAGTTGTTTATAAACACCGTACCTCCTCATTGACAATAATTTAATCACTGACCTACCCAAGTTTTAATTGAGCTAGCCTTCAAAATAAATATAATCGGTCGTGTGCCTTCAAGTTTGTGTAAATATCTCCTAACGTTCCTTGTTTTTAAGGCACTAACGGTTTAATGTAGAACATTTTCTTATAAGGTTGTGTCATTTACAAGCCCAGACTTATTATAGTTATAGTTGAAGCCGATTAGGCAGTTACTGAACGAGAATTTGTAAAATGAAGATCGTATTAAATATATTTTGTTTCAAAATGGTGTTTTTTTTTCTCTGTTGTCTATTGTTGATATCCTTAGGTACATGTTACAGTTACACAGACGCACAGACAGTTACTTTCGCATTTATAATAAGTCAATCTGCCTAGCCTTTTCCCAACTATGTTGGGGTCGGCTTCCAGTCTAACCGGATGCAGCTGAATACCAGTATTTTACATGGAGCGACTGCCTGTCTGACCTCCACAACCCAGTAACTGGGTAATACGATACCCCTTGGTAAGACTGGTTGTCAGACTTTCGGGCTTCTGACGACCCGTAACGACCGTCAAAGATCCACGAATAACAGCCGGGACCAACGGCTTAACGTGCTTTCCGAGGCACGGAGGAATCTCGATATGTAAAGATGGTCACCCATCCACTGACCAACCCCGGCAAGCGTAGCTTAACCTGACGGATCGACCCGTGCGGCTGTTATTACTTAGCCACGAGCTCCTCCATTTATAATAAGTATAAGTACTAATACTTATTATGTTTAGATGATTACTTGTCATGTTGATTTCTTTATTTTTTATGCTTTGTATTAAGTATTGTGTATGCCTTTTAGTCTGTGCTAATTAAATGTATTTTCTTTCTTTCCTTTTCTTTGTCTAAATGCGGAAATAAGTCTGTCTGTGCTTCCTGCCCGTACCTATGACATACACTACGGCCGAAATATCTTGGCGATGGGGGTCTACTCCCTAAGCACGAAGACGTATGATTGGTTCGGGGCCCGAACCATATATTCAAAGTACTCTGTGGCCCGAACCAAGTATGAATGGCAACACGATACGACAGTTGTCCCTACTCCCGATGTGTTTTTGCCCGTTCGAAAAATTTAACTTTTACACTTGTTTTGATGCATCGTTAAGTCAGACGGACGGACTTAGGGAGTAGGCCCCCAGAAGTCTGAACATAGGCACTACGAACTTTTGCGACTCACACTCGCGTCATGACACCATTTTTGGTTCCTAAAAAAATGTTACTGCGCAGCCTTCTGCGGTTGTCAAACGTCATTTAAGCATAAATCGAACAGATTACGGATTTTTAATTTGGCCGTCTTTTTCTAATTTCAGATGAGAATATTTTCTTGTTTCATACTTTTTAGAGCGTGATTTTTCAGCAGTCGGGTTTTAGTTTTATAATACCTACCTAAGTATAGCTAGAGATAGATAAACACATCTGACTTTCACGATAAATGTTTATTTATGACGTATATTCAATATGATTTCATGTTGTATGGATAATTGGATACCTTAACATTTCTTTGGTCGTTTTGGTAGTGGACATGGTGCTGGTTGTGGTGATGGTCCTGCTGGCCATCTCTGAAAATAAAAAAATATATATTATTTTAAAATTTCCTTCACATTTATCTCGGGACCCTGGACCTTTGAAAGGCGCACACATGACACCCGCGTAGAGGCGCTGAACTTATTCTCGAGTCCACCGAGATTTGGCAACAGTCTGTCCAAAGCATCCACTGCCTTCCCGACGCAGGAAACCAGACGCTCGAGGTGCTCTTCGAAGTCCCACCGACCGTCCAGGGTTTGGCCGAGATACTCAATGTATCGACCCACCTGGACTTGCACATTTTTAACTCTGACCAACGAGTTGGGTCGCTCTCTGCTGCTCGGCAAGTCGGCAGTTTGTGAAGTCAAAGCTAATCAGTTTTATGAGGCGCGTCTCTAAACCCAACCCGTGGATCGACGCCACGAATTTTGCCACTCCGAAGTCGGCAAGCAAGATGGTCTCTTCGAAGGTGTCCCCGCCGGCCAATACCAGGGCGCCATCCGCGTAGCAAACGACATTAACGCCAACTGGGAGGTCGACATGCAGGGCGACATCGTAAGCAAGATTCCACAAGAAACGACCTAAAACTGTCCCCTGCGGAACCCCACAACCACAAGTAATATCCCTGCGATGAACGCTACCGTCCCGCGTCCCGACCCACATAGCGAATGTATGTGCCGCTGCCTCGGATTGTTAAAATTAGGTTGTGTTTGAACCATTCATACAGAAATAGGATCTATTGGATCTATCTTTCGACTGGGAAGTGAAAGAGGCCTCGCAAAGCTGATGTCGCCGACGTCCACGTTTGATATAGCGCCGCGCCGCCACTGCACAGACTCAGACCTAGAGTTCAGGCGCACGCAAGCCCCACCACGACGTCAACGTAGTTGGCTTCGGCCCCTCGCGCCTCGTACGCGACATTGACGACATTTTTAACAATTTATATTATTTCACATTTGGATTAAAGGAGGTACCATTCAAACCAGGTGGAGCGCGGCGTTAGATGTTCCATACAATGTATGGAACAGCCGATTTTCCTTTTTGCGTTTCAAGGTTGGTCTCATATTTGTTTATAGTGCACTTCGTTAAACTTCGTGTTCCCGAATTAGAACTAACGTCGCGCCACAGAGTGACTAACAGTGCCAAAGCTTATAAAGTTTGGTGGGTACCTACAGCCGCTTCGTCCTATTGCCATTTGCCCTTATCATTGCGCATCTATGTGCCCCTGCGTCCTTACCGAAAGCGACGTTTATCTAAATAACGATGCACGTATACCTACGCACTGTCTTTTGTGTGCACTAAATAAATGTTTTATCTATCTATCTATCTACGCGACTTGATTGATCGCGTGAGTATGTCATCATACTCATGCAGGATGTATATTATGAAAGGTTTGGTCAAATTTAAGGGTGTGGTACAGGCCATCAAACTGAACAACTTTCTCCATGGGACCAACATCGTAATCGACAAAAAAATATCAGCTATCCTGTACAATTATTGTACAAAACTTCAATACCTAGGTACTCGACTCAAATGTATGAGACGTCGGCTGATATAATTTTTTCTCGATTACGATGTTGGTCCCATAAAGTCTACCTATCTGATACACCCTATATTATGTATAAACGAGCGCGATCATCGCGTATTCGCACCACAATCGTTTTAGATTATGACGCGACTTTCTGTATCTCCAAGTGTTAAGGGTGGATGTACACAGTGAGGGGTAATGAGATTAGAATTTTATATTATTGTCTCATTACCTCTCACTGTGGCCAAGACACCTTTAGCCATCTCTGATCAGTCTCGTGAGTCTGCGGGACTGGCAGTGAGTGTACCCTTCCCGCACCCTGGATTCCTGTCTACTGTCTGTCTGTTACCATAGGTCGCATGGTGCAGACATCCTGAATTTATTTATATATTTATTTATCACATATTAGGTATATGGTAGGTTAGGGCTGTAGGGTTTATAGGGCTTAGGGTTATGTACCGTTAGGCTTGTAGGTCTTAGTAGGTTCCCGTAACTTGTTATCATATATGTACATGTACCGTCGCACCTTTAACAGTATTGCGGCCTTACGTGACATCTGTTAAGGGTGGATGTACACCAAGTTCAACCAGCCTAGCGCTGATGTGTCATGTACAGACGCCAGCAGCACATCAAGCTACTACAATCTGTCAAATTTCTTTAATAGATTTTCATCTTTATCGCTAAAGCATTAGGATCAAGGTTGATTGGGAAAAAACAGTTTCGGGTGGCTTTATCTGCTGGCTTTACATGGTACACATGGCGCGCTAACTCAGCGAAGATTATTTTTAGTATCGAGGAAAACTACCTGCTTCCTTTGATCGATACAGACGCCGCCATCCTCCATTGAACCTTCTTCTCCTCCTTCTCCGCCTTTTCCTCCTCTCTTAAGAACGAGGTGTCCAAGTCCGATTTTGTTAAGAATTGAGTGAAATGAGTTATAGTATTGTCCAAGTCCGAATTTGTTAAGAACTGGGAATAATGTGTCAGTCTTCAGCATCAATGCTAAGAAAGCGAGAAGGAGACCCATGGATCCAAGGGCTATCTGCACAGGGCTGAAACGAGGGGGCGGGGGCTCGCCGCCGCCGGTCAGGTCGTCGTCGTCCCCATACTCGGCGGCCATCATTCGTCTGCGGACGGCTTCAACCTTTCTCGCTCGTTCGCGAGCCTGTCGATCTCTTTCTTCGCTACTGAAAAGATTAAGTACTATCGTTGAAATTTTATGTACGACGCCCCCGAAACTGTCAAATTTTCCCAATCAATCTTGAACCTAATGCTTTAGCGATAAAGATGAGAATCTGTTCAAGAAATTTGACAGATTGTAGTAGCTTGATGTGCTGGCGTCTGTACAATATTGAGTCTCAAAAATATATAGAGGTACGAAATCGTTTATCGTGCTAAAGATATGCCTAGTATTGCACTCACCAGTCGCACATGAAAGTATTTGATATTGTTGATAATCTTGATTTTAATTGTGAGTTTTATCTAGCTTGCATGATTATGTAGTCGTACAGCCTTCATTTATGTAACATTACTGTAGAGCTTCATTTTGCTTGATGTCATTGCATGACGGGGCACTTGACACCTCGTTGACGTTACAAATTCTTCTTTGTTCCGACTTGTAGAGGAATAAGTTTCTATGTCGCGTATTTGTGAAGTTGGCACTGTAAAGAACATTTTTTATTTTTGATCACTAACCCCCATTTCTACCTACAAACTGAGTACAAACTCCGAACTAGTGTTCGGAGTTCGCGAATACTAGTTCAAACACGGAACGGTTCACGTAGGTGCAAATAGTGTCTAGGAAGGAATAGTTTCTTTCCTAGACACTATTTGCAACTCCATGCTGATAGATATATATTTATTACCAATAAATAGATCTATATTTCTATGGACCACCATATAGTAAATACCTAAAACTTCGTTTTAAGGTTCTAAAGTTGAGGTAAAACATACACCTAGGTATACAAAATATGAAACCGAGATAAGATGTAGCTTACGTACCTACCTATCTAAGTGATTTAAGAAACCGACTTACACAAGTTTAGAATATCAGTCTGAGGTATGGGAGTGCATAAACTAACCAATAAGTAAATATTTTTTTGTAATTCACGTTCATATTAAATTTTGCCACAATGCTGCCCAACAGTTGCCCTGCGCTGCGGGTTTCTATATCTCTCTTGGTCTGGCTCCTCATAAGACCACCGACCAGCACCGCCTCGGCAATCTCTACGTCAACGTAGACATACGGCGGTTAGGTGGAGGGGAGGGATGGGTTCGGTGTGGAGAAGGGAAGAAGGAGGGGAGGGGCGGTGAGGGGGAGAGGGATGTTATGGGGAGGGGGAGGGATGTGGTGAGGGGAATAACAGGGGAGGGGGACAGGGGTGAGAGGGGGTTAGAGGGGTAGGAGGGGTGAGAGGTTGAGAGAAGGGTACGAGCGCAGTTGCTTTTTGTATAGCATTGATTCATTAAAGAAACCCTGCCCGACAGAAATTACCGAAAAATAGAAAGTCGGAAGTTCGGAACGGCACAAAAAACAGAAATAAACTCCAGTCGTGCCGGCACAAACGACACGGTTGGCGCAGTGGTTGAGCGATTGACTGCTGCGCAGCATGTCGCGGGTTCGATTAGCGCACGGAACAAATATTTGTGCGACCTACAAGTATTTGTTCCGAGTCTGGGTGTTTTTCTATCTATAATATGTGTACCTATGTATTTACAAAAAAAAAATGTATTAAGTAGTTTATCAGCCATCTCGTTACCATAACACAAGCATTAGGTTGCTTAGCTTGGGACTAGATGGCGTTGTGTGAAATGTCCAAGGTTATTTATATTTATAAATTTACTTATTGAAATTTTTGTTGTTCGACATCTAAAGAGTTAAATGAAACAACAGAACACTAATTATTATAGACATTTTATTCGTTTATACTGCCTAAAAACTGATATCAGAGTCAGAGCCATCTAAATCATAACTGGATTTATCATCTGTAAAACGGCCGACGTACTGTGCCACATGGCAAAAATGTTACCAAGGAAAAATTTTAAGGATTTCGGGGATTTCGGAGGAATTCCGGATTGACCTCGATTCTCCATTTCCAGAACCAAGCGCCTAAGACATTTCCGGAGATTTGGAGAATACGAGCGTAACGACCTGACAACGGTTTGTATAGTAAATGGACGTGTTGTCGACGAAAAGAGCCTGTTTAATGGAGAATGGACGGGTCCGTCCCCAGTGGTGTATCAAGATGTGATATACGTCATTTTAAAGATCATAACAATAGCTTTATTTTCTTGTATGACACCAACAACGAAACTCGTGCAGGGAAGGAATCATGAATAATTTTAATTTTATTTTTTAATAATATTATTTCTAACTTCTACAGTAACGTAGCAAGTATAACCATGTGCACAAAATGGTAGAGGCGTCATCGCATCAGGGTGAAGAACGTCAGAGGGCGGATGAACCCGAACGACATTACAATTTACGATAGACAATTTTCCAACCGACGATTATCCCTGTATGCGGGGTATCCTGGGTGGTGTAGGACTATTGCAGAATATGGAAACAAAACATGTTGGGCTTTGGGTTTGGGTGGCTGTGGAATGGTTACCTAGAACTATGGAAAGACTATGGCCCCTGCCTGACCAATGTTTTTTATACAATACACAGATGAAATGGCAGGGGGTGACTTTTTTTTTTGTGGATGGGAAATCATCTAATGACTTTGCCCGCTCTGTGTGGGGCGAAAGGCCGTGTCAGACTTTAACTGACTAAAACCCACCCGTGTTCCTTCAGTTGCCTGTGCCAGGGCCACGGTATCTCTTTCGAACAACCCGCGACCCCGGCGGCATCGGCCCTATTGGACCCCCTCATTGCTGACATCTCTTTGAGGCCCGCGTGGAACACAACGCGCCGTCGACCCGGGCCTGGTCCTTACAGGACGGCGAGCTACCCACTACTCGCCGAGCACAAGCCCACGCTTACGGTGGCCGGGAATCGGTTCTCGACTCCCGCCGCCCAGGGCGTCTCTCCCTCACGCGTTCCGCCTCCTCCTTTGCGAGAATTACTGCTTCGCAGAAGGAGGTGACGGCCTCCCATGCACTCTCGCTCCGCACCATGGCCTGGACCAGGTTTGGACGCGAGAGATCGCCGCCGCCGATCGCCTCCATGAAAACAGGGCGGTGCTCCGCCCAAGCCGGGCAGACCTCCACCGTATGCTTCACCGTGTCCTCCGGGCGATCCACCTGAGTGCCTCCCTGATGCAACTCCAGGGCAGGGTATTGAAGGCGTTGGCGATGTCTAGAGACACCGCCCAGACGACTCCATCCCGGGGCACAGCATCCCCCGTCGTGAGGGCTCGCACGCGCATGATGGCGTCCACCGTAAAGTGCCCCCTGCGGAAACCAAACTGCCTCTCCGCCAAATCCGGCCCTTCCTGCACTAGCCACCCGACGAGGCGGTTTGCAATGACTCTTTCAAAGAGCTTGACCACCTCGTCGAGCAGCACGATGGGTCGGTAAGTGGAGCAGGGGGCACACTCAATAATGGGCCCCCGGAAACGGTCGCTAGCAAATAGTGACGTAGCGACAAGGGGGCAACATATCCTGATGTGCTTGAGGAGTGGAGAGGTATTCCATGGCTCTCAGAACAGTCCCAGAGCCCGGAAGCTGGTCAAGATTCCTACAAGCACTTACTGGAATACTTCCTTCCTCCGAGCACGTTTGCTCTTGCGAATCTCCACTCAATCCGGTCAATAAATGCAAGAATGAGGTGGGAGCTCTGTTCCCGTCAGTGTTCACTCCAGCCGGTCAATAAAGCCAAGCCAGAGGTGAGGAACAAGACTTCTCCCGGGAGATAGGGTCCGTGGGGTCGCTACTTCCCAACAGCTTGTCACACACTGCCCTGCGGTTTTCTGTATCTCTCTTGGTCTGGCTCCTCACCCTAGACCTGTTTCGGCAAAGTAAACTCTACCGGCACAGACTTGGAGTTCGGAGCGCGCAAGCCTCACCATGACGTCAACGTAGAGATACGGAAGTGGGGAAAAGTTGAAAAGTCAAGTGTACAGGTGTGGCGATAAAGGCGCAACACAAGACTAGTAGCTGCACCGCAAAGAACGCTACATAAAATAATAGGTATATACGAAAAACTGTTTATGCTAAACATAATATCATTAAGGAAAAAAAAAAAAAGATTCATAGTACTTATATTCTTTGCACGAGTTTCGTTGTTGATGGCCAGTGTTGCCAACTGCACCGTAATTACGGTAAAAACACCGTAATCAGCATAGATCTACCACCTACCGTAGGATTATAATTACGGTAGCAAAATACACCGTAATACCCAATGATGATCGTATTTGTTTTAATCTTGTAGATATATATGATTATCTATAAACTAAAATAATTTTAGCAAGTTTGATTGTTTATTTTCTATATGTTAGGGTATTTTCCTTTTATTCTACGGACAACACTGTTTTATGCGTCGGGAAATCCCCCAATAGCGTGGTAAAAGCTTGGAGATATTATGAGAAACAATTCGGTGGTGCTGTATGTATTTGAATTTTGATGAATACTTAGAACTTTTTAATTTATCTAGTTTTTAAACGAATAACGTTGATTTTAATCCTACTCACGCTATGATCCAAAAACATAATAGTGATATGTATAAAAATATTGAAACGATTATACTGTCTGATTCTGACTAAAAATATGTTTTTTTTTACTCTGACCCTTAACATGCTAACTAAATAAACAAGGTAATTCTACCGTATTTCAAATAAATATATTACAACATAATTTCGGAAAATCTACCGTATTTTTAGAAGAATTCTACCGTCCGCTAGATTTCAGACTTGGCAACACTGTTGATGGCATAAGCTAACTGTCATAACCTCGAGGACACATAAATATGTTAAGACTTCGATCATATCTCGCTCCATCGCACTTTGAATAGATAGAATAGTCTAGGCATACTCCAGGATATCTGCAAGACAAAACAGGTGGACGATGGTAAAATAAGCGAAAATAACTTTTTTTTTTTAAATTAAATCATTCGTAGGTCTTCCCCTGCAAGAGTGCGATGGTTGGTGTCATAGAATAAAATAAAGCCATTCTAATAAGCTTTAAAATGACGTATCGCTCAATTTGATACAGTCTTGAAACAGTCTGGGGACGGAGCCCATACAAAAGCGCCCATTCTCCTTTGGGAATGTCGCTTGTAAAAAGCGAGAAGATGGGGTGGGATATCACGGAGCGGAGCCCTTAGGCACACCTGCGTGTATGGGTTGAGGTTGCTTCCTATTCGGCGAATAGACCGTATATTTATACCGTTACCTACGTGTCAAACAAATGCCAGTCAGAATAACGTAGGTATCGAGATCACTAGAATGGCTTGGGACTTTCCTCGTAAGTGCCAGACAGAATAAGGTATAAAATACGTTGACTTGACGCGGGCTAATAAATGCTAAGTGAATAAATTACGTGCAGATGGATACGCGGGCGGCAAGTGCGTGCCCCTACCCTGCCCTCCCCTTGCCGTGAACCTCGCAGTGCTGCTGGGCCGCCCACGCCCATAATGTATATCCACCACTGGCAATGTCAATGCTGGTCATCCAACTTACATATTCTGACACAGATCTCCGACGAACGATTCACTTTTCAGTGTTTTGCCGATAGAACGTTTCAACGACGAACGTTTCGCCGACAGAACTATTCACTTTTCAGTGGTTTGCCGATAGAACGTTTCATCGATTAAAGATTCGCCGACAGAACGATTCACTATTGAGAATTTAATCGATAGAATATTTCACCGGCGTACGATTCGCCGATTAACTGTTCGTCTAGCCCTGCGTTTGCACCTAAGTTCGATACCTATATATTTTATAACCAGAGTAGGTACCTAAGTACAAAGTCGTAAAATAACTGTATCTTGAACTTTATACGTACTACAGCACGGGGAGCTAAAACGGCCACTTTGGCAGAATCATAATAGGATATTTGAAATCGTAAAACGAAACGGCCACTTTGGCAAAATCATAATAGGATAATAGGATAATATTATGAATAATATTTGAAATCGTAAAACGGTCACAAACTGTCAATTCATAATAATTATATTGTCAGTTAGTGACCGTTTTACGATTTCAAATATTATTCATATTATCCTATTATGATTCTGCCAAAGTGGCTGTTTTAGACCCCCAGGGCATGGTACAACAATAGGTACGTGCCACTAAAGATGAGACTTGACACAGCACGTGGTTTGACTTCCGCAGTAGACAATCTCGACGATCTCTTTACACAGCGGTACGAAGTAAAAACGGGAAGGACCGGGCGTCATTGCGTGGGAGGCGCGGTACGGCCCTCGGCAATTCTCATCTTTCGTCGTCGTCATCATCTAGGACGCTTACGCTACTTCTACCCTTACTCTTCCTTCAATGTTCTATCTCTTTTGTTTTTAAATCTTATTCATGTGCTGTCAGAATCCAACTTACAAGCACTCGACCTTCACTCGACATTAAAAAGGTTTATGCTGGAATCAGAAATGCGATGTTATGTCTTGCAAACTCACCTGATCCGACCCTCCCTTCAAACATGTGCACAACCTTGGTGCGGCGATCTGTTGGTTATACATTCGAAACTTGTGGAGTGGGTGAGTGGTTTTAACAGAGGCAGAGCCAGAGAAGAACATTTTGTACAACAGCGTAAGGACACCAGCGCCTATAACCACCCCGGCAACCAAGGGCAGAATAATACTATCATCATCGCGGCGGTCGCCCATCACGCCCGCGGAACACTTTCTGCTATTTTTTGTTCATTTTCGCAATGTTTAGAATTTTGTAATTATCTTTTATGTTTGAGTCATCGACGTCATTGAAGAGTTATGTCATAGTATTGTCTGTCTGCAGGATGACTTTATTTTAAAGTAGGTAATGGTGCAAGAAGTTTCAAAGTGGTTTTATCGTTGTGTGTAGCGTGCAAGTTCACTGGGTTGTTGGCATGTTGTTGGGGAGTAGGGACTAAGCCGAATAGGTATTGGTATTACCTGGTGGCCTCGAGCACATGTCGATTGTAACGGTGGCCTAGCGTAGTACCTATGGAGTTTTAGAATAAGAGGCGAAGATATACTGGTTGTTTACCATTGATGTGCAACCTACTGTAAGACTGTAACTACTACGATACTTGCTAGATTTAATTGTCATTGGCCTGCACCTTCTTTCACTCACGTTCTAGTTTCTTTTGCAGGTAGTGGTATTAGAATATACACAAGCGACGCTTCACAACATAGTGGGACCGCGCCCTAGTGTCTAAACACACTATGCCGAATTTACGCGACCGAAGTTCCGCGGCTGATGTTACGTTCCGACGTGTTCGGCTGATATGACACACCATAAGTGCCGAACTTACGCGGCGGAAATTCAGTTGCGGAACGTCAGTGTCTTGGAACCCCCGGCCCCCGTCCCCGCCCCGGATCTTCTTCGGTAATCGAACCGAACTTCGGTCGCGTATAATGTGTGCTCTACAGAATACGTTGCCGCCGAATTACAGCTGAACTTACGCCCGACCGAAGTTCGGCTGTAGGCTAGAACGCAACGTAATTTCGGCATAGTGTGTCGCCAGTAATTCAAATAGCATTGCAGGCGTAATCATGCCGAACTTCGGTCGTGTAACTTCGGCATAGTGTGTTTAGACACTATCAGTTACCGAAAAACTGATAGACAAGGATAGAGATAGGAGCCGGTGCTGCTGTGCATACAAAATCGCGTCAGCCGCCGAATGTTTACGATTATAAATGGCATTGCATGTCTATCTCGCTCTCACAAACATGGCGAAGCAAACATTAAATGTTATTATAATTTTATCAAAAAATTAACATTTTTGGCTGTAGGTACTTACGAGTGAAAAGAAGCCCGTGGATCTTGTTTTTGGTTTTTGAACTATTTGTGCACATTTTTAAAACACAGGAAGGCATTGCTACTGCTTATTAATACGATTACGGTAATTTTAATTAACGTGCTACACAAACGCCAGTTCGATTGTGGCTAAGGTCAATTGTGTGCGTGTAATACAATTTACGCGCCCACGTCGAGGAGCGCGAACCATATCTTCCTAGACCTTCTTATAGGCTTAGATGGAAAAAGGGAGGCTTTACCCAGCAGTGGGACACAATGCAGGCTAATAAAAAAAAGCTGTAGGTACTCAATAGATCTTTATTATAAGTAAGACACAGACACAATATTTATAATAATCATACATGAATGGTCGGACCTTAGGACTTTTAAATAACTGCAGTAAAATGACACTTCTAATGTCATTAGGGTTCCGTACCAAAATGGTAAAAAAGGAACCCTTATGGTGTGACTCAGTCTGTCTGTCTGTCTGTCACAGTTGGATATCTCAAGAACTACTGATGCTATCAACTTGAAATTTGGAATAGTTTTCGATGACGTTTACCCAACTATTTTGCAAATAAGAAAGACATAAAAATTATTATTTTATTTTTTGCAACAGGGACTGAAAGGGGGTCTTAAAAATTTAAAGTGGGGCTACTAGGGCATGTGGGGTATCATATGAAACAGCACTGTTTGCACATTCTCAAACTATTTTTTATTTTTTTTTAGGCCGCATCGTTTTCGACTTTTTATGAAAAATGTAAAAAAAAATCCGTTTCCCCCCCCCCCCCTTTTCTCCGAACTTTGCAATGAGAAAAATCTGAAATTATTCTATGTGATAGAAGTTTATGTAAAGATTACAGGAAACATAAAACAATGTCTCTAAGTAGCACACTTTTTCAGAAATCGGAACGGAAACCTCGGTGCGCGAGTCCGACTCGCTCTTGACCGGTTTTTTTACTGTCAATTCGCTATCAAATGGGAACATTTTTTAACGAAATGACAGCTAAGAAGTGTCATTTTACTGTAGCTAATTAAATGTCCGAGCATAGTTTAATATTCAATGTCAATCAGGTTTTATATTAATCTTAGATACCTACGTATTTCTTAGAATATCCTATTTCAAAATTTGAAATAGGATATTCTAACAAATAAGCATTTTACATCGTGCACTTTTGAAATTCAAAGTGCACGATGTAAAATGCTTAGGTATTTGTTAAGAGTTAAAATAGAAGCAATAATTGAATAGAGACATAATTTATTTAAAATATACATTATGAAATTATTTAATATACTGGATGACTTTTTTTACCGTCTCGAAAAAAATTGGGTATATTAGTGATCGGAGTGGCCTATGGCATACATAACTTTTTTTTTTTGAAAAATCAAAAAATCAAAAAATCCAAAATTCAAATCATATGCAAGTTGCATATGATTTGAATTTCGATATTTTTAAACGATGTATTATTTTTTTTCAAAATTTCTGTTTTTATGGTAAAAAAATGAAAAGTTTACATCGAATTTGTTCTATTTATTGGTACTTAGATAATTTTTTCTGCCTAAGCTATTAAAAAAAAAAAAAACTAGGTATGCCATAGACTTCTACTCTGTTCACCTAATATACCCAATTTTTTTCGAGACGGTAAAATAGTCATCCGGTATATATAAAATGGAATATTATCGCATATGTTCCTCCTAAAGTCGATTAACATTTCAGCATAATTACTGAACACAAAAATAAAAAATCGGAACAGATGCCAAATTAAGATTAAGTCAAAACAAAACAACTATTACCTACATGAATGGAATGCTGCTATAGGCGACGTCATTTTACACATTACACCAATTAATAATATTATTATCACAGGAATCCCACTATATCTTTTTCAGTGTTACGAAAGATTGTGAAGAATTTGTCACGAACTCATGACACATTCAAGGCGAATTTCAAGTCGAGTCTCGCGTTCAAGAGCTGTCAGCAGTGATATAATGTGGAGGGACGGGCAAAGCTAATTACAGATGTCGCCACCCTCGCTGGTAACTGTCAGCTGCTGTCGGTTTTTTTTAAATGTTTTGAGCTTGGTTTCGAATTTTTAGGATTATAACTACACACAGTTTTCTTCTTTTTTCATCTGCAGGAAAACGGTGCACTCTTTTTTTATTACTATTCAGCTATTTAGAAAGAACAAAAAACTGCGTTATTTGGCATAAACACAAACAAAACACTTTAAAGTACCAATAATTAAAAAAGTTATTCAATGCACTACGCTGACTACATTCATAATTAAATGATTATTTATATAATACGTAAAAAAATATGGTGTTTGACAAGTAAACAACACCAGCGACGTTGCGACACCTAGCGGGAAAAATTGGTACTGTCTCCCCATTGTTGTGGAATGTTGACACTGACAGCTTTTGGACGCGGTTTAGATGTGCTGATCGCGTTCTTCATTGGTGAAATTCACCCTAAGTCTTTTGCTTTTCTGAATAAGGTACAGTGCGCCTACCCTAATAACACAAAATGATAATATACTTACGAGTCATAAAAATCTAAAGACCATAGTTGCAGGTATTTAATTTACTAGATAAGAGATCTTCGTCATAATTTAATTTTTTTTTTTTTTTTTCTATAATTCGCTGAGCTTTAATCTAATAAAATAGGTAAACCTAATTACGAGTAGGTACATAGCACCAAAATGTCCTGTGTTAGGGTAAGGTATACAGGGTGTACCAGAAAGGTGTGGTCTTTAAGGATGTGGTATAGACGATCAAACTGGACAACTTTCTCCATGGGACCAACATCGTAATCGCGAAAAAATAATCAGCCGTCCCATACATTTGGGTCGCGTAGGTATTGAAGTTTTGTATGGGACAGTTGATATTTTTTTCGCGATTACGATATTGGTCCCATGGAGAAAGTCAGTATGATGGTCCGTCAGTAACTCTGTACTACACCCTTAAATTTGCCCACACCTTTCTGATACACTCTGTATACAAACGTGCCGCTGCAATGGCGACATTAATTCAACATGCGTATACGGTTCCGCGTTTTCGTTTTACAAAGATATTTTTATTTCATTTAACGTTATTATTTATTGATTTATGTACAATTTTCTAAAATAGCATCTTGGAGCAACCTGTAGCACATAATTATGTAATTGAAACGAACGAGAAAAAAGAGGCCACGTCACTCGAGTTTTTTTTTTCCATGAAGCTACTTAACAGCTGGGTCAGAACAATAGACAAACGATGAACAAAAAAAAAGGTTTGGTCAACGACCTTTTATCAACTGGCATAGAATAATAGCTTCATGAATGAGTATTTTTCATAGAGTGATCCTAATTTTGGTTATTATTTTAATAATTAGTTTGATTTTTTTTCAATTTACGAATTATTTTATTATATTTTTTATGATTACTGGTCCATCCTGCGTGTTAAAGGAATATCGCGATTCTGGCGGTACGTTAAATATTTATGTCTTATACAAGTATTGGAAATTGTAGCTATATACTATGAGATAAGATAAGGCCACTTAAACTATAGCTACTATAAATAAAATAAACATTAAATTAATTTTAAAACTTCACAGACGTCATGGGTATACCTATCTAATATATCTATAATCTAATGATAATACAATAAAAAAGATTTTCTTTTATATGTTTGTGAAGTCGGAAGTGCGGAAATCGGTTGTCATGGACATGTGATGCCGAGGAATGAGGAAAATGTCATGAGGAAAGTTTTGACTGGCTGATGTCGATGGCTATAAGAGTAGGGGAAGACCGAAGAAACGATGGATGGACTGTGTGAAAGATTATATGGCTAGAAAGGGGGTGACTACCGATATGACGACTAATAGAGAAGTATCGAAGAAAAACTATCCCAAATAAATTGGGATAAGGGCAGGAAAATGATGTGTCTGTGAAGTTTCGCCAAGTAATTTAATTTGTAAGTACTTCCTTGTAAATTTTTATACGAGTACATAAGTTTGAATAAACCCCGGTTGTTAAAAGCTGCAACTACGTTAACTTTCAGAAAATTAAATATGTAAAAACTTTGCGTTGTAATCCTCAAATTCGGCTCGTGTCAACAAATATTTTGCAACCCACTTGTATTGAGCTGGCTGCTCCAATATTATTATAAGAGGCTCAAGTTTAGACTTGTATTCATCCAATGTTTTTCTGTCTACGGCACCTATCAGGTTATTGCTCTTGTTCCAAAAGTAAGGAATGTTTCCAGTCACTAGAGCTTTATATAGTTTCCCCACCATCAATTTGAACAGGGTCGCTGGATTGTTTTTTTGCCAATATTCTGCGTTGTTGACCGCGACGATCTCCCAGAAGAAAAGAGTTTTGATATAGTAGCTTGCTATCTTCTTCATGCCTAGCGAGTCTCGAAGTTTTTTCACCTGAAAGAAGGTGTAAATATTAGAGTTTTTATAATCCTTCAACAGTTCAAGTTTTTTATTTAATTCAATGTAGTTATAGAAAACGAGCGTCAAAGACTAATAAAAAGAGGTCACGGCAGTATCGCATCGAAAAATTATTCAAAAATCGGGAATCATCGTCTAACTTCGAAAGTAGGCACGGACGCATGAAGTTGAAATCTAATATACAGGGTGTTAGGTTAAACGAGGGACATACTTTAACGGAGTGTAGTACTCATCATTATGAACAACTTTTACTATGGGACCAATACCGAAATCGCGAAAAAAAAATCAGCTGTTCAGTACATTTATGTTCGCATAATTCGTCAAAATGTACTGAACAGCTTATTTTTTTTTCGCGATTTCAGGTTTGGTCCCATAGTAAAAGTTGTTCATAATGATGAGTACTACACTCCGTTAAAGTATGTCCCTCGTTTAACCTAACACCCTGTAGATGTTACAAACTTACAACCGCATAATTGTCATATGTACCTACTTCCTTTATGGAAGTAGGTACATATTACAATTATGCGTTAGTACGCTTATTTTGTATTATCAAGATTAAAAAGTTATAGATTAACAACTCCATGCAATTCCAATAAACTTTTCAAAACTTGAGTGACAGAGCACAATCTGCGACCGGAGTTACAGGTAACCCGACAGAGAAAACTTGAGTGACAGAGCACAATCTGCGACCGGAGTTACAGGTAACCCGACAGAGAAAACTTGAGTGACAGAGCACAATCTGCGACCGGAGTTACAGGTAACCCGACAGAGAAAACTTGAGTGACAGAGCACAATCTGCGACCGGAGTTACAGGTAACCCGACAGAGAAAACTTGAGTGACAGAGCACAATCTGCGACCGGAGTTACAGGTAACCCGACAGAGAAAACTTGAGTGACAGAGCACAATCTGCGACCGGAGTTACAGGTAACCCGACAGAGAAAACTTGAGTGACAGAGCACAATCTGCGACCGGAGTTACAGGTAACCCGACAGAGAAAACTTGAGTGACAGAGCACAATCTGCGACTGGAGTTACAGGTAACCCGACAGAGAAAACTTCATACAAACGCGCAATATGATAGGTGCACTAGTTTAAACCGCGGCAGGCATGATTATAAGTCCCTAATTAAATAAAGAATAAATAAAAAAAACCGGTCAAGAGTGATTAGGACTCGCGCACCGTTTTCTGAAAAAGTGTGCTATTTAGAGACATCGTTTTATTTTTCCTGTAATCTTTACATAAACTGCTATCACATAGAATTATTTCAGATTTTCTCTTTGCAAACTTCGGAAATGGGGGGGGGACGGTATTTTTTTTACATTTTTCATCAAACGTCGAAAACTATGCGGCCTAAAAAAAATAAAAAAATGTTTGAGAATGTGCAAGCAGCGCTCTTTCATTATGATACCCCACATGCCGTAGTAGCCCCACTTTGAATTTTTAAGACCCCCTTTCAGTCCCTGTTGCAAAAAAAAATAAAAATGTTTTTATTTCTTTCTTATTTGCAAAATAGTTGGCTAAACGTCATCTAAAACTGTCCCAAAGTTCAAGTTGATAGCATTAGTATCCAGTAGTTGAGATATCCAGCTGTGACAGACAGACAGACAGAGTTTGACGACACGGTTGGCGCAGTGGTTGAGCGATTGACTGCTGCGCAGCATGTCGCGGGTTCGATTCCCGCACGGAACCAATATTTGTACGACCTACAAGTATTTGTTCCGAGTCTGGGTGTTTTTCTATCTATAATATGTATGTATTTACAAAAAAAAAAAAATGTATATAAGTAGTTTATCAGCCATCTCGTTACCATAACACAAGCATTAGGTTGCTTAGCTTGGGACTAGATGGCGTTGTGTGAAATGTCCAAGGATATTTATTAGTCACACCATAATGGTTCCTTTTTTACCATTTTAGTACGGAACCCTAAAAAAGCGAGCCAGTAGAAAACTTGGAAGTTTTGCCTCTGTTCTGTGGCACGACGTTCATTCATGCTTATTACCTAAACAAACAGAAGATTATTGATTTAACTGTAGGTTTGTACTCACAAATCGGATGGCTTGTCGTAAGTTGTGCGAGTTGTGCATCAGCTGGCGCTCCTGGTTGTGCAGCGCGATGCGCCACGAGCGTGTCTGATCTTGCGCAACCGGGGAGGCCTTGTTTGGCTTGCCCACAACCATCCAGTAGTCCTTCTTACACTCGCGGGGGATCTCCCGGTAAGCCTTGCTGATCGGCCAGCGATCCTCCGGGAACTTCAGGCACGGCACCAGGTCAACGTCCAGCTTAAAGTTCCTGGACTTGTTACTAATCAACAGCGTCATTGCTGGTCCCGACTCAGACTTGTCAATGACGTACGGCACACCCTCCACGTAGTACAGTGGACGTGAATTAGCATTCACCTCGAATTTGTTCAGTGCCTTGCTCACAACGCTCTTGAACCAATCAGAGAATTTTGAACGCAGAAGATAGTTGCTGTCGTCTTTCCATTCGTACGCGGCTTTGTTGATGAGCCATTCTTCAGCATCCCTGTAAGGTAGCCGTAAGAACTGGACGCCCATACGCAGCTCCACAAAGCCTGGCGCCTTGGCGTCGATGGTGATGTCGCTTCCTTGCGGATTCAATGCGTCTGTCTTGATGTTGAGAGGCAATCCGATCACTATATCCATGTCAAATTCGTCCGGTTTTACGATACGCAAATTGTCGTAGTGGCTGCCAGCAAATTGTACCTGAAAATTTAATATAATTAAATAAACTTAAAATATCAATAGGTTACCATTTAGGAAGTTAAGAAGTGTGCTATTAATTAAAAATCATCGTCGAAACTGCATCATCTTCCGACCTTTCCTTTGAATATTCAAAGGCCAACGACCCTTATATATATCTTTAAACAATGAACATTCATAGGGCAATTACTTAAAACATTAAACCTAAAACAGGAAACTTGTTTTTAGGGTTCCGCACCTGAAGTGTGCCAATCGGAACCCTATTACTAAACCTCTGCTGTCCGTCCGTCTGTCTGTACCTGTATCATGGACCGGTAAAATAGGTAGACAGTTGAAATTATCACAGGTTGTGTATTTCTATTGCCAGTATTACAAAAAATAATATAAATTAAATAAAGTTCATAATTAAAAGGGGTTATACAAGAAAAGTGTTTTTTCCGGCGTCGTTTTGTTCGTTCTTAACCGACTCTCACTTCAACGGATTCAGCGGCCCATCCCAATGGCGTTGAATACATCATCATCCTCTTGAAATTATAAATACATAAAGTTGTTGCATTTCACAAGTGCACACCAGTCATTGTAATTTAAACCTTATGACAATAGAAATAAAAGCGACATGCATGACTCACGCTCGTCATTAGCATGTTTTTTTTATCTATAGATAGATAGCTACGCACCGTACTTGAGTACTTCTTGTAGTAAGGATCTACTTCCTTCATCTTCTTATGCAGGTCTTGAAAGATGGTGTCGAATACTTTGTAGTGGAGACCAAACTCACTTAATTTTATGTACCTCACAAAAATGTCAGACAGCAGTGAGTTGAGGTTGCTAATCACTGGGTTATCGGGAATATTCGGAATCTCTTCAATCGTCACACTGGAAGAGGATGACCCTCCGCTAAAAACAAAATACACTCTAATAAATAAACGTTTATGCACGTTCAGTGAACAACATCCACAATTTATTTGAGGAACTTCTCCATACATTTTTTAAAAAAAGAAGGTTATGCATTTGGTTAGTTTTTTTTAGATGTATTAAGGTACAGAATCTCTTTAATCGTCACACTGAAAGAGGATGACCCTCCGCTAAAAACAAAATACACTCTAATAAATAAACGTTTATGCACGTTCAGTGAACAACATCCACAATTTATTTGAGGAACTTCTCCATACATTTTAAAAAAAGAAGGTTATGCATTTGGTTAGTTTTTTTTAGATGTATTAAGGTACAGAATCTCTTTAATCGTCACACTGAAAGAGGATGACCCTCCGCTAAAAACAAAATACACTCTAATAAATAAACGTTTATGCACGTTCAGTGAACAACATCCACAATTTATTTGAGGAACTTCTCCATACATTTTAAAAAAAAAGAAGGTTATGCATTTGGTTAGTTTTTTTTAGATGTATTAAGGTTTTTAAAGGAGGTACACATGTTTTTTTATTATTCCTCATACAAACGTATGTGTTAGAAAGCAAGCTCTCTAATGACCACTATAATATATACAGCAAACATACATAGTGTAGTGTTACAAACCCTACATATTTTTTTTATGATGTTTAAACCTTTTCGCTCTCTAAATAGTTTGTTTTTCAGTCGGTCTTTTTAAAACATGTGCACCTGTGTACTGACTGTTCTTTTTCTTCTTTTAGATTTTAAATTTCGTAGACATTTGAATTTGATGGTCTTTGACACAAAATTTGTTTTTCGTCACTCCGATTCCCGTTGCCATACTGATCCCATGATTTTAGTGAAATATTAATTTCTGTGAACTCATCAGGCTTTTGGTATAAGCCCTATTGTCTATTTATTGTTGGTAAGTGTTTGATTTTATTTGCCATATACTAGTCGTCTCATCCTTTCCGGAATTTCTGTATAATAGTTTTGTTTTCTTTCTCCTAGATCAGTGATATTCGTTAATACATTTTAATTCGAAAGAGACTACGTAAACGCGCATAGCGCCTTTTGGCATGTATTTTTTTTTAATTTTTATTCTAATATGTTTCTAATCTGTGTTCTTGGTAATCTAAAATTCCATCATTTATCAATAGATATAACAAACCAGATAGAACTGGTTCCACCCACGGGGCAGCGAATTTTCCGTACAGTACGTGCAAGCTGATGTGTGGTTTAACACCTTTTCTTTGGCGTGGTGTGCTTTTAAGCCAACTTGCCAGCTCCGCTAAGTGATACTGCAGCTACGAAATTCTTTTTCCCGAATCCTTGGACCTACTTCAGATAATTTAATTATTTATTTACTTAGTAGTTAAATTTTCTATGTAGCCTAGCATTTTTTTTAATAATTTAATTGTCTGATTGATTTATTTGTTACTCGTCAAATTATTATAGCGATTTAACTAAATTTGCATATCAAATTGTCGAATAGTTCTATAAGTCGAACCTACGAGCAACCCTTTATAGGACAGACATTTTTTATTTTTAACCAAGTTTCTTCTCGTTTACTTGAACTGCTAAATCACTATAACCATAATTTACTTATTTTTAAAAAGAAACCCAAAATTTCCTTATAAATCTTTGTCCTTTTGTTTACATTTAAACCTAAGAATCAAAGTACCTATTTTTTACTTTCATTTAGTATTTTTTATATTTTTATAAATTCTCGGATTTTTTTATTTTAAAAATTATATGTTTTATTGTGGCAAATGTTTATCTTTCATTTATTAATGCTACAATAGGTACATAGGTAGGTACATACATAGGTATAGCAAACACTTCAACAGACACAATATACTATCAGAATTATTTTTATTGATCCAATTGGTGGCTAATTTAAAATAGATAGGGTGGTTGTTATTCACTGGAATGTCTCTCTTTTATCTATTGCATACAGGGTTGGAAAAGAAACAGTCTTTTTTTTAATGTTACAAAACAGACAATTCAAAATGTTTTAAATAAACAAGTTTTTTTTTTACTTATGAGCGATATAAAAAATTCATTATAAATTATCAACACAAATCGATCAGGCGTCATATAATTCCTTTCTAGACTATTTTATTTTAAAATTACCCTGAGGAAACATTTACAAAAATCGTTCAGAATAACATAAGTAGGTACCTACTTAAGTACTTTCTTTTTGTAATCAATCCAAATAGGTAGCTATGTACCACAGATACTGAACCAATTACATACACCCTGTATGTTCCGAGTTGCGAATTCCAATGTTCACTATAAAGACAGGGGCCTTACCTAAATAGTACCTATACAACGTGCCGCTGCAATGGCGACATTAATTCAACACGCGTATACGGTTCCGCGTTTTTGTTTTATAATTTTTTTTTTATTTATACGATACGTTATTATACAGGGTGTCCCGTAAATAATGGATCAAACGTAACGGGTAGGTAGCTTACCTAATTTCCTACAACTAATTTGAATATAAAAAAAAAACCGTTACAGTAACCAGGATATTAATTTTTTTTCGAATTTTACGATTTTGTCTTCCAGAATTAAGCTTTTTTAATGCTGTCGCTGCAAATGATGACATTTTTAGGTATGATTTTTATTTAACATTTCTGAATAGTTTACTAATGTTATAAGATACCATTTTTTTGAATACCGTTTTATTTGCCTTAGAAAAAAAATCTTGAGTTGAAAAGTTTTTTCTTTACGATGTTAGGACCAAAATTGAAAAAATTCTCCTGTAAAAAAAATGTATGACACCGAAGACCACCATTATTTTAAAAACTTGTACATTTAATAAGGTTTGCAAATTGGTATAAAACTTACGTCTAGTCCTTATCGTTACAAAGATATTGCTATGAATGTGATGAAGAAGACAGAAAATAAATTAAATTGGTACTATTCCATTTTTTCATTTTCGTAATGGCTTATGCTTGAATGCTTGTAATCGAAGCAGGTAGTTAAGCGGCTAGCATATTCCGACCCGATGACGTCATCTGTCCGGAATTTGGGACCGCTACCTGTGGCGGAGTTGCACCTCAGTCAGCGTGAAGGGGATAGATAGCGCCGCTTTTGTATTTTTGGTAAATTGGTATGAAGTTGTACATTCTAGTCCTTGTCGTTACAAAGATAATTGCTATGAATCTGAGAGGTGCTCCAAATCAACGTTAATAAAAAAAATAAAAAAGTGTGTACATTTAAACTTTTTCTTTAAAATGTGTAACTGTAGTATTTCAGAAGCAATGTTCATTGAATTATTGAGGCGTATGAAAAGAATTAGGAGGCCGTACTAAAAAAAACAGTTAGTTCAAATAAATCGTTTTATTTGGTTTTTACAATAAATGTTCGAATTGCCTTCCCTCTACAAGAATGCAGTCTGCATCTCCTAATAAAGGAAGCTCTTATCCGACGGACAAAACGGCTTTGGTTTATTTCTGATGCAGCAGATTGGATGCGCTGTCGTAATTCTTCTTCCGACGTTATTGGATTCTTGTAGACCCTGTCTTTTAAACATCCCCAGTAAAAAAAATCTAGGGGATTTAAATCCGGAGATCGCGGAGGCCACAAAATTGGTCCTAATCGGCCGATCCATCTGTCCGGATAACTTTCATCAAGGTGCGCCCTTACTGCCGTCGCATAGTGAGCGGGGCACCCATCATTTTGCAACCACATTGCTTGCCGTACGTCTTCTGGAACGTTTTCTTATAACCTTGGCAACTCATTCCTTAAAAAATGGAGATAATATTCGGCGTTTAGAGTAGCTGGTAGTTCAAAGGGCCCTATTATTTGCCCATTGATTATTCCCGCCCATAAATTTATTTTAAATTGATGTTGGCTCCTGTCCTCTCGCATCAAATGTGGGTTTATCAGCTGCCAACTGTGCAAATTATGCAAATTTAAATATCCATCTCGGCGGCATGAAGACTCGTCACTCCATAAAATCTTGTTAAAAAACTGCGGGTCCGCCCGAATCATTCTAAGCATCCTTTGGCAAAATTCTATTCTTGGCTGGTAATCACGCGACGTCAGCGTTTGAACACGTTGCACGTGATATGGGTGCAATCGGCACCGTTGTAGCACTCGATGCACCGTCGATCTAGAAATTCCTACGCGTCGCGCTATGACGCGAACGGAGACTGACGGATCTTCCTCGATTTCTCGAAGAATGACTTCGTCATTAACTTGTCGCGGTCGTCCTTCACGGGTACCACCAACTCCGGTGCCAAGAATTCTTCCCTCAAGAAGCGCGTTATGCACTCTAATAAAGACGCGATAATCGGGATAACGAACCAGGTTCGGGTATCTTTCACGGTACAATCTTGCAGCCGCCCTGGCATTACCTCTTGCTTCTCCGTAGATAAAATGCATTTCGGCGTACTGCCGTGGCGTGTACTCATAACGAGGCATTGGGCTGAATAAGGTTTCAGCGCTACTGCACACACGTACAAGCACACACAAACGAATGTTTTCGGAGTCCGTAGGATCGCCAAGTCGTTTGTCCAATACGCAAAGAGTTCCAAATCGATAGGCAAAGCAAAGTCCAAAAACACAGCACAAGTCAAATTTTACAGAAGAAAACACCGAGCCACTGACCGGGAGCGAAAGTTGTCTGACGTAGCAACTCGAAGAGAGACTAGTTACAACTAAACTAATAAAATCAAGCAACAATGAAGCCTGTACGAGTGAAGGGCGCAGGAAAGAACAAAAGAACCTGCGCAACTTCATACCGATTTAACCGATTTACCAAAAAGCGGCGCTATCTATCCCTTTCACACTGACTGAGGTGCAACTCCGCCACAGGTAGCGGTCCCAAATTCCGGACAGATGACGTCATCGGGTCGGAATTATGCTATCCGCTTAACTACCTGCTTCGATTACAAGCATTCAAGCATAAGCCATTACGAAAAGGAAAAAATGGAATAGTACCAATTTAATTTATTTTCTGTCTTCTTCATCACATTCATAGCAATATCTTTGTAACGATAAGGACTAGACGTAAGTTTTATACCAATTTGCAAACCTTATTAAATGTACAAGTTTTTAAAATAATGGTGGTCTTCGGTGTCATACATTTTTTTTACAGGAGAATTTTTTCAATTTTGGTCCTAACATCGTAAAGAAAAAACTTTTCAACTCAAGATTTTTTTTCTAAGGCAAATAAAACGGTATTCAAAAAAATGGTATCTTATAACATTAGTAAGCTATTCAGAAATGTTAAATAAAAATCGTACCTAAAAATGTCATCATTTGCAGCGACAGCATTAAAAAAGCTTAATTCTGGAAGACAAAATCGTAAAATTCGAAAAAAAATTAATATCCTGGTTACTGTAACGGTTTTTTTTTAAATATTCAAATTAGTTGTTGGAAATTAGGTAAGCTACCTACCCGTTACGTTTGATCCATTATTTACGGGACACCCTGTATTAGGTGTAAAAAAATTAACTGCAAGAACTTCGTCCACATACTCGACATCGAAAAACAAACACATTACAAAAAAAAATTTTCGCGGAACCGCGAAAAAAAAATCAGCTGTTCAATACATTTATGTTCGCATAATTCGTCAAAATGTACTGAACAGCTGATTTTTTTTTCGCGATTTCAGGTTTGGTCCCATAGTAAAAGTTGTTCATAATGATGAGTACAATGACCCCTTAAGAGGTTGTGGGTTATTTATTTTACACCTTGTATATTGATTTATTTTCAATTTTCTAAAATTGCATCTTGGAGCAACCTGTAGCGCAGACATGAAATTGAAAAGAACTAGAAAAGAAGGCCACGCCACTCGAGTTTTTTTTTCCACGAGGGTTAGAATAATAGACTAACGATGAACAAAACAAAACGGTGTTGGTCAATGACCTTTTACCAGATGGCATACCACAATAGCTTCATGAATGAGTCTTTTGCATAGTGTGATCCTAATTTTGGTTATTATTTTGTTATTTAGTTTGTTTGAATTTTTGTTTTTCAATTTACGAATTATTTTACCTTGTTTGGTATAATTTTTATGATTACTGGCCACTAGCCCTACCCGCGTGTTGAAGGAATGTCGCGATTGCATGATTCTATCTGTCTATTTTTTGGTCCTGTTAGACTTTAGAATGGACTATCATAATTCAATGCATAGGTAGGTAAATAGAATTTTGTATCTGTACTGTTGACCGTTGAGGAGTTCCCTGGTCTGGAGCCAATCCTGGGTGCAGCACACAGGTCATGTTAGAGTTTAGAACGGACTATCATAATTAATTGCGTAGGTACATAACATTTCGTTATCGTTATTTCGGTATCGGTAGTTTGTTTTCGTTATTTCGTTTCGAGGAGTTCCCTGGCCTGGAGCTAATCCTGGGTGCAGCAGCATTTTACTTTATTAAGGTACAAAAAAATCTTACCGTGATGTATTAATTCTGCTCAACATGTCAGAAAGGTACGATGACACAGACTGATCATCTGAATTTCTTTCACTTGAGGATTGAGCAACAGGCATGCTCTTTGGGGTTGGCTTTTTCTTGCCGTCACTTTTATTGTGTTGCTCTACTGGTTTCTCTTCACTGGAGCCGCTCATCATATACGCAGCACCACCAATTAGGGCACCGGCCAGACCAATGGCTGCTGCCGTTAGCCATGGTCGTGATCCACCTTCATTATTGTTATTATTATTTGGATTGTTCCTAGTATTGTTACTCATGTTGGCTGCAACAATAAATGAATTTTTTGTGAAGTCTAGAAGTATTGTTGTTTAAGTTTGTAAGTACTTACCAAGTTATTTATTGAATTGAAACAACCCTTTTTGGCATTTGGTAAAAAAGGAGGACAAAGCATCGCATATTATTGGTAGAAATATTTTTAAGAAAGCAGTTTTCAATATTTTCTATTTATAATTAGGTAATTTTAAATTTTTATCTTTAGGTACAACTTTATTAAGTAAGTAGGTATAACGGATTTAATTAATTGGTTTTAAGTACTTATAGGTACAGGGTGTTTGGAAGCTGGGTGCAAAGCTTTAAGGGGGTGATAGTAGACACCACTAAGAGCATTTTGAGCCATACATGTCTTAGACGAAGTATGCTTTTTTATTTTCAACTGCAAAGTTTTACAAAAAAATAACAGGTACTTACTTACTTACCAACTGTAACTAATATGGCAAAAATTAGAAAAGCATACTTCGTCTAAGACATTTATGGCTCAAAATGCTCTAAATGGTGTCAACTATCACCACTTATCACTTTGCACCCAGCTCCCAAACATCCTATTAAATAGTTCCCTTGGTGACGCCATAACTTGAGAACGGCTTGACCGATTTGAATAATTTTGTTTTTGTTTTATTCTGCTTATTTACGGGGGTGGTTTAAAAGACAAAAAAAATGGACAAGAAAAATTTAAATTTTGACAGGACAGTCAGCTAGTATAAAAAAGCGTAAGTAGGTACTTACCTACATTTTGTAACCCTGTTTGGGTTACAAAACATAGGTAAGTACTTATGTACGCTGACCAACCCACATAATATTTAGGGACAGCGGTTGTACCTAAATATGTGGGTTGATCCAAATTATTATACCTACCTACTAAGGGCTGATTTTTCAATAGTCAGTTAACTAATATCTGAAGAATAAATATGACAGTTTGACATTATTTTCTATACAAAATCTGTCAAATCGCCAAATATTCCACAGCTATCCAACAATTGAAAAATTAGCCCTAAGGGTCTGTTTCACCACCTACGATTAAGTTTCTATTAACTTACCTACTTGACAGATAGTTTCATACAAAATCTGTTCCATTTTTTAATTTATTTAGTAAGTAGTGGCTACTCGGACATCGTTAAATAGGACCTCAAACTTGCACATACTTACCTACTAGTTCAACAATGTACATTTGTTCTTCAATAATTAAGATAGATCAACGCAAAATTAGGAATTACAAACATTTTTAATGTTTGTAAAGGCGAAATAGGGTCAGTGGGTAGTCTCATACTTTGTAACAAATAAATCAGATATGTTGGTACCTATACAATTAGAATAGGTAAGTACTTAAGATCATTAACTTGTAAACAGCATTGTAAAAACGTAAGTAAAATTTAAATTTGATTTTTCTAGATCTATAGACATTATAGATCTAGAAAAATCAAATTTAAATTTTATAGTTAAATAGTAATTATGCTTACCTCTCGTTAGGTCTTCGTTAGGTCCAGTTAGGTCTCCGTCTCCCACCCACTGCCTACTAGCAGACAGTACAGTCTCACAAGTCTGAAGAAAGCGGTTGAATGGCAATTTGAATGGTACTGAACCAGAAAATGAAATTCAACAACAGGTTATCAGTTACCTGTGTTCACTAAATCTGATAACTTTCTTATCTCTCTATAAGTTATCTGAAGAAGTGAAGACTGAATTCACAACATAATATACCGTAGAGGACTGAATTACCATAGTTCAAAAGTACTCTGTGACTGTGACTGATTCAAAGAGTAAAGTAAGTATAGAGAGAGACTGATTGACTGATTCCTGAAAGCCCTTGTGTGTGACGTTTATAGCAGTGAGTTATCTTCAGTGATGACATACATACGTACCTAAAACTCTTCTAAATATGTGACGTATAGTTGTTGTTCCGCTCGTTAAAATACTTCATTACGAAAAATTATGTGTGTAGAGTACCTATTTTATCAAAAGGAATATTAAATTTTAAATAAACAGACTTAGATCGATTTAAAATGACGATATAATTTGTCATTAAACGACTGCTTTTACTTTGAAATAGTAGCTTCGTGTTTAAGTGGCAACACTGTACAAAGATCGGGAAATTCCCATTATCGCCTATCTCCAAATCGGGAAATGTTAATTTGCCCACGTTTAATGATTGCTATCCAGACAACATTGTCATCGTAATCCTAATAATATTACAAACGCGTTTGTGAAGATGGATGAATGGATGAATGTCTGTTAGGCCCTGCGCGCACTGCCGTGCGTTTTTTAACGCATAATCTGTGAAGTATGGAATGTATTTGAAGTGCGCGCACTGCGGTGAGAAAAAAGCATGCGTTTTGTTACCGTAGGCACCGACCCTTGCGACAGAACTACCGCACGCAACGCATTCCACCGCACCAGTGACTGCAACTGTCCGTATGTCTAATGTACTCTGTGACTGCAACGCACTGCAACGCACGGCAGTGCGTGCAGGCACTTACTCTTTCACGCAAAAACTACTGAATGGATTTTAAAACCTGGATACACGAAGATAGGTACTTTTTTATCCCAATATTCTTACGGGTTGAATACTTACGCGCGCGGGTGAAACCGCGTGACACTGCTAGTAATTAATGATAATAATGACATAAAATATCGTAAATCGAGTGGATCTCAAGAGAAGACATGGAATCATATGGAAAGATTTTTTTTTATAATTATTTTGTTAATTTTTGTAATTTTTATTAAAGTTTTTGTCTCAGCCAACGTAAAAATATCGCGGCGATTTTTTTTCGCGCACTGGATTTTCAATGCTCTGTCTGCTTAGCGCCAAGAGTTGAAAATCCAATAGTGTGTTTTTTCGACGCGCTGGGATGCACTCTGTTGTTGTTAGGTTGGATTCTCGAAGCTCGGCTTAACACCGAGAGTTGAAAATCCAATGCGCGATAAAATGCCGCCGCGATATTTTTACGTCCGGTCCGTGCGCACGTCGGCTTATTTTGTATGAAAAGGCTGGTATCCAAGACAATTTGGTAAACTCATTCCTTTTGACAGGTTTTATTAGTGTTGCCAAAATTAAGAACTGTTCTTGATTATAGGGTAAAACTATTTAAGTGCAAGTGTTAACCCCCGTTTCCAAGAAAGTAATAAAATCGCGGCGGGATTTTATCGCGCACTGGATTTTCAACTCTCGTTGTAGCCGAACGTTGAGAATCCAACCCAACAAAAACAGAGTGTATCCCAGCGCGACGAAAAACACACTGTTGGATTTTCAACTCCCACCGCTAAGCAGAGAGTTGAAAATCCAGTGCAAGATAAAATCCCGGCGCGATATTATTACGCTCGTGGGAACGCACACTTTTCGATTATTATATCTATATTATTTGTATTATATCAATAACTTAGGACTTAAAATAATGCAGAATAAATTCATCACCTCAATTGTTTTCAACAGTGGGAAGGAACAGTCAAAGCTAATTATAGATCACGCCATTATAGCTGGTAACCGTATCCGTCGTCAGCTGTCTATCTGTTGAAGGTTTTCAAGGATAATAAAAAGTAAACACGCAAGCTTACCCAAAAAATATAGTGTTTGATTGGTAGACAACACGATGCGACGCTTAGTGCGATAAATTGGCAGTGTCTCACCACTGAGCGCCCTCCCAAATCGACAACGAAACAGATTTTTGCCAAATAAGTAGGTAACCTACTTACTTACACAACGTGTCATTTTACATCCTCGTCAAATTTCAGGGTGTGGACATCAAACCGAACAACTTTCTCCATAGGACCAACATCGTATTCGCGAAAAAATTTTCAACTGTCCCACAGAAAACTTCAATACCTACTCGACGCAAATGTATGGGACGGCTGCTTAATTTTTCGCGATTACGATGTTGGTGCCATGGAAAAAGTTGTTCGGTTTGATGGTCTATACCACACTCTTAAATTTGACGAGGATGCAAAACGACACGTTGAATATAGTTCTCGTACTGTCGAATGCCAAAAATTATTTAATAGGGAGAGTTCTATACTCTCACTCACGCTCGTCGACGCACAGAAAATATATGCATATATGCCTAAATGCGTTCTGTGTCCGTTGATGGCAATCAATGCGGTTGTTTGTCTTTGTCAGCAAGCATGTGGCAGCCTGATTTTTGAACGCGTCCCGTTTGTTTTTCACTGACAAGTGTCAAACCAACTCACTCAAATAGTTTATTTCAATCCATACTATTATTAATATTATAAATTCGAAAGTAACTCTGTCTGTCTGTCTGTCTGTCTGTTACCTTTTCACGCCTAAACCACTGAACCGATTTCGATAAAATTTGGCAAGGCTATAGATGGTATCCTGGGGACGGACATAGGCTACTTTTTTTTTTCAAAAATAATCCTACAGGGGGTGATATAGGGGATGAAAGTTTGTATGGGAAACTCAGTATTTCTTAAGTTAGGGATGTGAAAATTAAAATGTATGCTTTTGATAGGAAATAAAGAAATATGCGGTTCAGCGTTTTTGAAAAATCATCCCCTAAGGGGGTTAACATAGGGGTTGATTTTAAAATTTACAAAACTGCACAGATTTCGACAAAATTTGGCAAGGCTTTATATAGCATCCTGGTAAAGGACATAGGATACTATTTTTTCCATAAATAATACTACAGGGGGTGATATAGGGGATGAAAGTTTGTATGGGAAACTCAGTATTTCTTAAGTTAGGGATGTTAAAATTAAAATGTATGCTTTTGATAGGAAATAAAGAAATATGCGGTTCAGCGTTTTTGAAAAATCATCCCCTAAGGGGGTAAAATAGGGGTTGATTTTAAAATTTACAAAACTGCACGGATTTCGACATAATTTGGCAAGGCTTTATAAAGCATCCTGGGGAAGGACATATGCTACTTTTTTTTCAAAAATAATCCTACAGGGGGTGATATAGGGGATGAAAGTTTGTAAGGGAAACCCAGTATTTCTTAAGTTAGGGATAACAAATTTATGTTATTGGTAGGTGTTACGTATGTGTATCAGTCTTTATAAAATATGTATTATCTGTGGTATTTCCGGATCCTGTTGTCTTGTCACCGATTCCGATCGCTCGTCATGTAATGGCTGAATCTGAATACACGATACATAAAATAGTCTGGTCGTCTTATTTATTTATAATACCTGGTCACCCGTCGTAACATGGTGTCAGAAGATACAGAAGAAAAAGAAGTCACAAAAAACCACAAAAGTAAGTGCCGCAAACAGTCAAAAAAAAAAATTTCGAGTAAAACGTCGCCGCGTGGTCAAGCCCTAAAATGCCGGAAAATAAAAACGCAAATAATACAAGTTATCCCCTGCCGCCGAGTAATTTCAGCTTAGATATCAACAACTCGAACATGCCATTGGCTTGGAGAAATTTCAACACAAGTCTAGAGATTTACATGATAGCCAACAATTTAGAAGAACAACCAGACAAACGAAAGGTAGCCATTTTACTACAAATCATAGGCCCAGACGCTCTTCAGATATTTTACTCGTTTAACATACAAATTGACAAGATCACCTATAAGGATTTACTCGCCAAATTTGAAGACTACTTCACACCACGTGTCAATATTTCCGTCGAAAGACATAAGCTGTTCAACAGAAAACAAGGTCCAGATGAAGAGATTGAGACATATGCCACGGATCTCAAGAATCTAAGTATCCAATGCAATTTTGAAGGTCTTGCCGATGATATAGTAAAGGACATATTCTCATGGAACTTAAATTCATCTTGCTCGTACATCAGAGAACGTATCCTGATCGAGAAACCATCAACATTTGATGCCGCCGTCAGTCTCGCTAAAACAATAAGAAATACTAGGTTACAGGCTAAAGCTTTATCAAGCCAAGAAGTAAGTGTCGTTGCCAGTCGTCAATCGCATCACAGTCGCCAAACACATCGTAGTCAAGAGAGTCGCAATCAAAAAAGTCACAGTCGTCAAAGAAGTCATAGCCGTCAAGAAAGTCAAAGTCATCAGTCTCAAACAAGTCAAAGTCGTCAATCAAGTAAAGCATCGTCCAGTCAAGAACCTCAATCCAAACAGTCAACCAAGAATTGTTCCAGATGTGGTCAAGTCCACCGAACAAAATGTCCAGCCATAGGAGTCATCTGTAACAACTGCCACAAGCCCAATCACTTTGCCAAGTGTTGCCGCAGCAAACATGTGAGATCCATAGAAGAAGAAGAAAGTACGGGTACTGATACTTATTTTCTAAATAGTCTTTTCACTAATGAGATTTCTGTCAGCCAAAAAAACCCTTATCATACAACTTTGTCCATAAATAGTAAGAATGTAGACTTTTTACTTGATACAGGTGCTGACACTAACATTTTATCATTTAACTCTTATAAAAAACTTAATTTGCCATTGAGTAGTTTAAAGAAAAGTAGTCACAAACTATCAACCTTTAGCGGTGAAGTATTACCGACTGTAGGTCAATGCATTCTGTCTGTCACACATAACAACAAACTATACAATGTTAATTTCCACATTATAGATATACCCTGTAGGAATATTATTGGTCGCAACAGTTGTGAGAATTTAAAATTAGTTAAAAGAGTCCATAATGTCCAATTTCATGAGTCACTCAATGTATCACAGCTTGACAAATATAAAGATCTCTTCTCAGGAATAGGTTGTCTTAAAGATTATGAATGTCATTTGTCAATGAAGCCTGATGCTGTACCGTCTATAGATGCCTGTCGTAGAATTCCATTCAGTCTCTTAGAACAATTAAAAGAAGAATTAGCCATGTTAGAAAAAAATCAAATTATAGTCAAAGTCGAGGAACCTACTGAATGGGTAAGCTCAATTGTAATTGCATCAAAGAAAAATGGTAAACTACGCCTGTGCATTGATCCAAGAAAACTTAATAAAGCCATTATGCGTCCTCATTATCAATTTCCAATTATTGATGAAATTAAATCCAGCCTCTCTGGTTCACAATATTTCACTACCCTAGATGCAAACAAAGGTTTTTATATGCTAAAGTTAGATGAAGCTTCCTCAAAACTATGTACATTCATCACACCTCAAGGTAGATATAGATTCCTAAGACTTCCCTTCGGGATAAATGCAGCCCCAGAACTGTTTCATTCCATCATGACAAATAGATTCAGTGATATTCCAGGAGTCAAAATCATGATGGATGATTTCCTAATTTACGGTCAAACTAAACAAGAACATGATTTTAGGTTAAAACAAGTCTTAGATAGAGCTAGAGAAATAGGAATAAAATTTAATAAAGACAAGTCTAATATATGTAAAAGTGAAGTCAAGTACCTAGGACACATCTTTTCTAAAGATGGTGTGAGAGTTGATGAAAACAAAGTGAAAGCCATTTGCAGTATGCCACCACCAACAAATGTCACAGAATTACAAAGGTTTTTAGGTATGGTTACATACTTAGGCTCATACATAGAGAATTTGTCAGATAAAACTTCTAATTTAAGAACACTTCTGTCTAAAGATAATGAATGGTCTTGGCAAGAGAGACATAATGTAGAATTTAATGAATTAAAGGAATGTATAACAAAAGCCCCTGTCTTGACATATTATGATCAAAATAAACCAATTACACTGTCAGTTGATTCGTCTAAAGATGCCATGGGTGCAGTGATTTGCCATGATAAACACCCCATAGCATATGCTTCAGCTTCATTAAGCTCATGTCAACAGTCATACTCTCAGATTGAGAAAGAGCTGTTAGCAATCCTATTTGGTTGTACAAAGTTTCACCAATATGTCTATGGTCGCCACACTTTAGTTGAAACAGATCACAAACCAATAGTATCGCTGTATAAAAAACCAATTTATAACATTCCACCCCGTCTTCAAAGAATAATGCTAAGATTACAACCATATGACCTGAACGTAACTTACAAACCAGGTAAATATCTTTATGTAGCTGATACTCTGTCTAGAGCAGCTTTACCAGAACAGTCATTACATGATCTAGATTCTGATCTAGATTTACATGTCAATTTAGTCATTAGATCACTGTCAGTTAGTCCAAATAAACTTAAATCTATTCAAGAACAGACTTCCCAAGACAATGAATTGTCACTCTTAAGTAAATATTGCATAACAGGTTGGCCTGAACATAAAAAATTGCTTCCAGACATACTTAGGCCTTATTTTCCTTTAAAAACCGATATACATATAATTAATGGTATTGTCTTCAAAAACAACAGTGTCATTATACCAGTAGCCATGAGAAAAGACATTTTGAAACAGATACATGAAGGTCACCAAGGTATTCATAGTTGCCAAAGATTGGCAAGAAATCTAGTATACTGGCCCAATATGTACTCTGATATAGAAAAATATGTTAATAATTGTCATAACTGTCTCACTAACAGACGCAGCAATTCCAAAGAGTCACTACAGCCCCATGAGGTAAAACCAATCCCTTGGAATAAAGTCGGAGTTGATCTATTTGATTTCAATTCAAACAAGTATGTCATAGTCGTAGATTATTTTTCCCAATATGTCGAGCTTGTAAAGCTAGCAGGTGGTTCTACTAGTAAAATTGTCATTAGTCACCTAAAGTCTATATTTTCCAGACATGGAATACCCAACATTCTAATTTCAGACAATGGTCCCCCATTTAACTCAAAAGAGTTTAATCATTTTGCTTTAGATTGGCAAATACAACATATTACATCAAGTCCCTATTATCCACGGTCTAATGGTCTTGTAGAAAGAACCATAGCCACGGTTAAAAACATATTAAAGAAATGTCTTACTGATAATACAGACCCTCATCTAGGATTATTACAGTATAGGAATACACCTAAAGAAAATATGTATTCGCCTGCCCAATTACTAATGTCCAGGACACTCAGAACTAAACTTCCAGTCTTAGAACAAACTCTGAAACCTAAAATACCTAACTACAGGTCTCTAACAAATAAAACTCAAATAAAAGTGAACAAATCACAGATTTATTATAATAAACATACTAAACCGTTGTCTTCCCTAAACATTGGTGATAAAATTTACTTCCAGAAACAGCCAGACAGTATTTGGACACCTGGTACTGTGTCAGACATAGGTCCACAGCCTAGATCATATACTATTGTCTCCCCGGAAGGTACTTTTCGCCGTAATCGCCAACATATCCTACAGCCAAAACATTCACCAACTGAGTCCGCTCCTAGTAGAAGAAGTTCACTTCAATCCCCATCAGTTCCACTAGACACTGATCCACCGTCGCCTTCCAATATACTGCCGTCGTCATCTCCATCTAATTATCAATCTCCTTGTACAAGTAATCCTGTCCAAGAATCTGAAACAAAAACAAACACATCACATACACCAAATAAACAAACTCAACACACAACTTATTCTTCATTCGGTAGAGCAATAATAAAGCCCCGAAGATTTTGAGAATTGGTCTAGATTAAGTTCTTAATTTGTACTTAGTTTTAATTTAATTTACTAAATGTATTGTTGTACAAGCATTGTCTAACCTAATTTTGTTTTGTTAGTAGCTGTCAAAACTTAGTTAAGTCAATTTAATAGACGTCACTGTCAGAACTGTCGCAATGTAAATGTCAGTCAAGTCAACTTGTCACTTCTTAGAGATGTTCCGTTCCACTTAGTCTACTAGTATATAAGAATTTTGTTAATGATTTAAAAAAAAAAAAAAAAGAGTATACTTACGTACCATGTTCCACGTAATGATTCCATTTTCTTTTCTTAATAAGGGAGATGTTACGTATGTGTATCAGTCTTTATAAAATATGTATTATCTGTGGTATTTCCGGATCCTGTTGTCTTGTCACCGATTCCGATCGCTCGTCATGTAATGGCTGAATACACGATACATAAAATAGTCTGGTCGTCTTATTTATTTATAATACCTGGTCACCCGTCGTAACAGTAGGAAATTAAGAAATATGCGGTTCAGCGTTTTTTAAAAACATCCCCTAAGGGGATAAAATAGGGGTTGATTTTAAAATTTACAAAACTGCACGGATTTTGACAAAATTTGGCAAGGCTTTATATAGCATCCTGGGAAAGGACATAGGATAGTTTCAAAAACAATACTACAGGGTGTGATATAGGGGATGAAAGTTTGTAAGGGAAACCCAGTATTTCTTAAGTTAGGGATAACAAATTTATGCTATTGGTAGGGAATTAAGAAAAATGCGGTTCAGCGTTTTTGAAAAATCTCCCCTAAGGGGGTAAAATATTGGTTGATTTTAAAATTTACAAAACTGCACGGATTTCGATAAAATTTGGCAAGGCTTTATATAGCATCCTGGGGAAGGATATAGGCTACTTTTTGTTTTAAAAAATAATCCTACAGGGGGTGATATAGGGGATGAAAGTTTGTATGGAAAACCCAGAACCACTGAACGGATTTCGATAAAATTTGGCAAGGCTATAGATGATATCCTGGGGACGGACATAGGATACTTTTATTTAAAAAAATAATCCTACAGGGGTGATATAGGGGATGAAAGTTTGTATGGGAAACTCAGAACCACTGAACGGATTTCGATAAAATTTGGCAAGGTATCCTGTGGAAGGATGTAGGCTACTTTTTGTCTTAAAAAATAATCCTACAGGGGTGATATAGGGTATGAAAGTTTTTATGGGAAACCCAGAACCACTGAACGGATTTCGATAAAATTTGGCAAGGTATCCTGGGGACGGACATAGGCTACTTTTTTTCAAAAATAATCCTACAGGGGGTGATATAGGGGATGAAAGTTTGTATGGGAAACTCAGTATTTCTTAAGTTAGGGATGTGAAAATTAAATGTATTCTTTTGATAGGAAATAAAGAAATATGTGGTTCAGCGTTTTTGCAAAATCATCCCCTAAGGGCGTAAAATAGGGGTTGATTTTAAAATTTACAAAACTGCACGGATTTCGACAAAATTTGGCAAGGCTTTATATAGCATCCTGGGAAAGGACATAGGATACTTTTTGTCTAGGGGTGATATAAGGGATTAAAGTTTGTATGGGAAACCCAGCATTTCTTAAGTTAGGGATATGAAAATTCAAATTTATGCTTTTGGTAGGAAATAAAGAAATATTATGGTACAGCGTTTTTGAAAAATCGTTCCCTAAAGGGTACAATAGGGTTTGACAAATATTTGTGTACCTACCTTTTTTTAAGAGATTTAAGGGATTGGAAATGTAGTCATACTTCGAATCTTGAGGTAACATTTAGTCTTTATTTCATTCGACGTTTTTACGAGGAAATTTTTTGAACGAGTGGACACTCGGACAAAAGTTATTTGTTATTAAAGCGTGACTGGCATAATAAATTTTAAGTTATTAACAAAGTCCCCCCGCCGCGTAAGTCTGTCTGTTTGTATGCGATAATGTCAAAAAGTACCGAACGGAATTTCATACGGTTTTCTCCAATGAACGGAGTGATTCAATGTAATTAATTATTTTTTGGTTTAAATTGGCTGAAATGTGACGAAGACTGTTGAAGATGTCGGAAAAAATCATGCCGACTGGTAGATTTATGCCTACTATACACGGTAACGATATATCGTAGTGATTTGAGTTTGCACAGTTATATCGGACGGCCCTATGTTTTCCACATAAACGTTCCCATGGGATATTTTCCGACATCCACGCGGGCGAAGCCGCAGGCAAAAGCTAGTGTAATATAAACATAACCTTAAACAACAAAATTGTATCCTATCTGAAACCATTAAAAAACTAAAATTTGGCTATTCTATTCTATTCTATTCTATTTTTCTCTATGGCAATGGTGCTGATGTCGACAATTCTGCCAATGTCAGATGTGTTATGAGAAAACGTGCTAAAAAAAAATCTAAATTGAATTAATGTGAGACTTGTTGACGGTATAGTAGTATACTGAAACAAACATAAAAAAATATTGTTAGTTAAATATAAATACTAATGTCGAAAAACAAACAACTTACTCAATACTTAGTGTCATTGGTGCCGATTCTCTTGTCACAAATGCCTCTAAACTAGACTAAAAATCACCAAAATTTAGTTCATTCCTGTCAAACGATGATTTCCTATTCTGAAATTGATTAAACTGACACAACTTAACTATATTTTAGTTTGACAGCACTAAGATTGCACTGAGTTATTAATTTAGTGAAAATGGCAATTTTGCTATTCTGAATTTGCTGTGTTTTCACCTAAAATTTTGATTGTCAAACTAAATGCGATTAAAAAGGTGTGGAATAAAATTAGTTGTCACAAATTCCAATTCCAATTAAAGCCACCGGGTCAAATATACTACGGGCACTATACCACGCGGAGTCACGATCGTCAAACCCGATTTTAGTTGTGTCAAAATTGTTTTTAAAACAGGTTTTTTTTTGCAGAATAGCTCTAAGATTCTCATATCCAAAAGTAAGGAATTATAGTGATAGTTTAGTTAGTTTAGTTCGGTGTACAAGAGAATCGGCACCAATGTCACTTTTTGAAAGTGACAGGACAGTGTTGTTTTTGTTGAAAAAACTGAAATCTCTGGGGCAGACTGGCAGACAGAAAACAGATGAAAGAACCAACTACCTATTCAAATATTATACTTAGCTCCTTTCTTTTTATGGCGAAGAATGTAAAATCCGACTGACATGACTTCGAAGAATCTTGTGGGAACATTCTCTTTGAGAATGTCAACACTGACATTTCCTATCACGGAAATCGGAAATCCGGGAAATCCCAATAAGTAAAGTTGTAGCCTGCGAAACTTGAGTTGGAACATTCTGCCATTCTGCTTTCAACGTCAACAGAACAAAATACGGGAGGCAGTGAAACCGGCTTGACCGCACAGAACACATTACCGACTTCCAACTATTCATTCATTACCACTGTGATAAGTTTTGTGATACTTACCTACTATTATATAATAAATACCAATCTTGTTCGAAAAAGGATAATCGCTCTATACACTGGTAAGTTTCGTATTATCAAATTATTAAAGTTTGCTCCCAGCTTGATTACAAACGAGAAGAATACAATGTCATTGTCATCCGTGCGGAAGTAGGAAAAACCTAGATTTTATTGTTTAAAACTAGATAATAAGCCGGCGAACTGACGAATTGACCATAATTGTGTTGACTTTTGCATTTAGCTTCTTGAAAACAACAACAACAATGTAGACTAATAATAGTTGCTATGGAATCATGAAATCATTTAAGTTTATTTTTGATGTATTCCATTTTAGTTTCACTTGAAATCAAAAATGGAGTTAGTTTATCTGCTTTTTCATAGTAACATAGTACCTAGGTACTGTGATCTTTATATTCTTTAGTTTGGCAGTTTGCCATATATAAATATTATTCTGAATAGGTGATGAATGCTACCCAAATAAGAACTAGCCAGGCTCACGGGCCACATTGAATATTGAGTGTTTTGTATTGCTACTGATGGAATATTACAACAGTACACTATGGCCGAAATATCTTGGCAAGTCTGAACAAAGGCACTAAGAACTTTCTCGCATGTTCTCTAACTCACACTTGCCTCATGTCACTTTATCCTCCTGGGGAATGTAACTTTCATCGTTTTTAAAATGCGTGCAAAGATTTTGTATATTATTATAAGAAACGGATATCACAGTTTTTTGTTCTAAGAACTCGTTAACTTATTATGCCTTGATTATAATGATTATGAGATTACAATAATAGTTAATAATCTATTGTTTGTGGCTGTCTTTGAAGCTGGTAGGTCTCCAAAAGTTAATTCTGCTGATTTTCTTGATGTTGTTACTTAATTGCCTAATTTTTATTTATTCTATTAGGTACTTACCAACAATTGTTTACACTAATATAGACAGTTATTACATTCTTAAAAGTTAAATAACCATGTAACAGTTATAGGTAAACACCACATGCTTAAGGAATGCCTCATTTGCTTTACTTTTAATAAATTACTTATTGTTATTTATTTAGTATCTCCAACAAAAGATATACACAATACATGACATATAAATAATGGGCAGGTGATTAAGGTGGGTGCGCTGTGGATGCCCAGGAAATTAAAATTTTGTTGCGTTTTTTGCAATTTGCGGTAAAGTAATGTTGCATCTTGATCAAAATATGATTCGCGACAGTAAATAATATGTATTTACCTATGTGCTTGCATTATTTTAACCGGAACTAAATGCGCTTCATTTAAATGTATGATTCAAATTTATATTATGTATATAGTATGGTATGGAGTCTTAACCCCTCAAGTGTCGAATGCACCCCATATGTGCATAAGAAAACCCCTTTTTTTGTTAGGTATATAAGCTTATATCACATATATATAAATGTAAAAAAACATCATCCGATGGAAAACCAATCATCATCATTAGTTGTGAACCTATGGAGTTCATAGATAACCCCCCTGACCCCCCCCCCGCGTGTCAAATGCACTCAAAGTATGCAAAAGGACAAAACATAGGTATATAAGCTTAGATCACATATATATAAACGTAAAAAAACATCATTTGATGGAAAACATATCATCATCAGTAGTTGTGAATATGGGGTTCGCAACTAACACCCAACCCTACCCACTCGCTGTAGTTTTGGGTCTAAAATTAGCCAAACTCAGACACTTGAGGGGTTAAGGAGTATAGATTATTATAAGCCTGTAATGATCCACTGCTGGCCTCCTACTCTTCTGCCACTTCTCTCCATTTGACTAGAGCCTACTAGAGCTAATAAGAAATTAAAATGTGTTTAGCTCCCTTCAGAATGGTGCTAATCCATGCGTCAGGTTCGTGAATGGTCGCTGTCAGTAGGGACTGGTCATCTCTTAGCTGTCATGGCTAATTTAAATTAAATTTTTGAATGTTTTTTTTTTAAATATTTTTATTATGGTTGCTGTTTACATTCTGCATCATTCTCACATACTTAAGTAGGTATAATTTAAAAAGGATTCAACCAATATTTTCTTACCATATTGTTGTGTCCGTGGAGTTTCTTGCCCATTCTTCTCCATAGGTACCTAGTTACTAAGCTCTGGAATGGGCAACTAGCTTTATCTTTCTGACTGACCGACCCTTTGACAGTGCCTGTAATTGGTTTATTTGAATTATATGCTTTGAGTTTGAGTTTGAAAAACCATTGCTAGATGGTTGAGATATCAAAGATGAAGGAGGTAGCAAAGAGTTTTAAGTAATAATTATGATTTAGTTTGGCTTGCATTTCTACATAGGTACTTATACAACGTGTAACGTTAAATGCGCAAAACCTCTTTAGGGGTCATTGTACTCATCATTATGAACAACTTTTACTATGGGACCAAACATGAAATCGCGAAAAAAAAATCTGCTGTTCAGTACATTTTGACGAAATAAGCGAACATAAATGTAGGTACTGAACAGCTGATTTTTTTTCGCGATTTCAGGTTTGGTCCCATAGTAAAAGTTGTTCATAATGATAAGTACAATGACCCCTTAAGAGGTTTTGCGCATTTAACGTTACACGTTGTATAATAATAGATCTTGCATACATTTTTGAACTGCTTTGCAAAACCTATTATCCTTTTCCACTGGTAGGTTTACCTACTTACACTATTAAACATCACGCCTATTTTTTGAAGGGTTAGGCAGAAGTGTAGGTTCCTTCTTATACTTATTAAGTATAAGAAGTGTAGTTAGTTATTGAGTATTATAGGTAGGTACTGTAGTAATAGGTGTTCAGATATTGGAGAGCTCATCTCGGTCCCCAGCCTAAGGTAAAAGGACCATTTTAAATCTGTAAGACTTAAAATTCTGAAATAGCTCTTCTCTCAGGCTTAACTGTATATGCCGTTACAAAGGAATAGAGTAGACATAATTATTTATTATGATACCTATACTATAAAATACCTAAGGTTTAATATCTGATAGTAAAGATTACTTTTATCAACAAACAAATGCTTAAACAAAACCGGTCTAGTTCTTAGGTCTAACAATAACAAATAATATAATATGTAGCTAATACCAAGTAGGTTTTCGGTTGGTAGGTACTTAGTTTTCGAAAATTATCTTTGTTTATGGTGGTGAATTGATGAATTTTTGAGAATTCCGAAAACTATGACGAATAGAGCAAAGCGTTCAAGGAAAGGAAAACCATGAGCTTGATTTTCGAGAAAACAAACGCCATTTTAGTTTTATACAAAAAACTCCTAATTTGGCCAGGGGTTAGGAATCGAACACGATTCTCTTTGCATCGATAAAACATAGGTAGGTACCTACCAATCGATAGTGTTGAGAACAGAATGTTCCGCATGTAGTATTTTTTAGGGTTCCATACCAAAATGGTAAAAAAGGGACCTTTATGGTGTGACTCAGTCTGTCTGTCCGTCTGTCTGTCTGTCACAGCTGGATATCTCAAGAACTACTAATGCTATCAACTTGAAACTTAAAATAGTTTTAGATGACGTTTACCCAACTATTTTGCAAATAAGAAAGAAATTAAAATATTTATATTTTTTTTGCAACATGGACTGAAAGGGGGTCTTAAAAAATCAAAGTGGGGCTCCTAAGGCATGTGGGGTATCACATGAAAGGACGCTAGTTGCACATTCTCAGACATTTTTTTTTTTCTTTTTTTTAGGCGGCATAGTTTCCGACTTTTGATGAAAAATGTAAAAAAAAAATACCGTTCCCCCCTTTATCTCCGAAGTTTACAAAACGAAAAATCTGAAATTATTCTATGTGGTAGACGTTTATGTAAAGATTACAGGAAAGATAAAACTATGTCTCTAATAGCACAGTTTTTCAGAAATTGGAACGGAACCCTCGGTGCGCGAATCCGACTCGCTCTTGACCGGTTTTTTAAAAACATGGCAATAAATTTGCCTAACCTAGCGAACAGGATACCAGGAGGAAGTAAAGTCCCACGATAAGGAATCGCTAAAGTAGGAAATTCACGATCTAATTTTAATGACGTAAGTAACTAGGTCCAACTTTGAATGACGTAAAACCAAGTTTTGGAATCCATCGCGCCATTTGTTTTAGCCGGTATTACGTCATTCAAAGATGGTTTTACGTAATTCAAAGTTGGTTTACCGTCGTTTAAAGTTGGTTTACTTACGTCATTCAAGTTTGATCGTGCAAGTCCTACCCTCCATCAGTGCTTGCGTACGCGAACTCCAGTAGTTCTCGAGAGTTCTACAGGCTAATGCGATATAACTACTGTAAGTATCTACTATATTTTCTAAAATATAGCTGAAAAGCATTGTAGAAAAGGACAGGCATCGTTATGGCGATACTAGGCCCATTGAAATTTAACAAAAAAAAACCTGTGCGGTCGGGCTTCCCCGTCAGGAACGAAGTTCCTTTCGCGATACTCGAAAGCGAAAGAGACAGAGAGAAAGTCGCATTGAGTGCATGACGCTTTTTAACCGACTTCTAAAAAAGGAGGAGGTTCTCAATTCGGATGTTTATATTTTTTTTATTTTTTTATGTTTGTTCGCGCATAACTCCGTCGCTTGCCAGCCGATTTGAAAAAATATTTTTTTGTTGGAAAGGGTATACTTCCCAAATGGTCCCATTTTTGTCAAAATCCAGTTCTGATAATGGGATACTGTAGAAATCGAAGGAACTCTTCAAATATTATAGGCACACGTATAGCGATTTCGGTATTTTTTTATAGTAGCTCGTGCATTTGCTCTCGGAAAGCACCACTTGGTGAAGTGGAACTGATGATGAAGACCACAGATGGTTACCGGAACTACTCAATTATAAATATTTCACGGGTTACGATTCGATTACTTGACATTAGACTATTGTAACTTATACAAATTATAAACAGACCCACTAAAAAGCGAGAAATAAAAACTTTTTAACAAAAAAAAAAACCGACTTCCGAAAATCACTACAAAATGAAAAATAACTTTGATTTCGGAAGTCGGTGGCAAAAAAAAAGAAAGCAAATAAAAAACGAAAGACACCGACTTCCGAAATCAAAGTTATTTTTCATTTTGTAGTGATTTTCGGAAGTCGGTTTTTTTTTTGTTATTCCTTATCCCGTCGCGCGCCAATTAGCAGACACGATAAAAAAATTATTGTTATCTACACAAATGGTGTGCAATTAGGGTTGCCATACGTCCGGAATTTTCCGGACATGTCCGGTAATTTATGTCTATGTCCGGCATGTGGGGGGAATTCTAAGCCGTCCGGAATTTCTATAATTTTATTTGTGTAAAAATAAAATAAAAATTCAATATTAACTGTGAGCGAGCGTGGGCGGAGAAAGGGCACTTACCTCTCCACCGCTCGCCCCTCGTCGAGAATATTCACAAAAACGTGAATTGCATATATAGTTCACTCTCACATAAATATAACGAAAACCAGCATGAAACAACTCGACGTTAACTTATTATACCTATGTACTTATTTACAAAAAGTCAGGAATTTTCTTAAAATGTCCGGAATTTACTCCGGAATTTTATTTTTTTTATCTGGTAAGCATAGGCTTACCAGATAAAAAAAATGCACATAGGTGCAATCGACATTGACGATTTCTACCAGTAAACTCCTACCGCAACTTCGTTCCAAAAATAGTCAATCAATCTGCCTAGCTTTCCCCAACTATGTTGGAGTCGGCTTCCAGTCTAACCAGGATGCAGCCGAATACCAGTATTTTACATGGAGCGACTGCCTATCTGACCTCCACAACCCAGTTACTGGGTAATACATACCTCTTGGTAAGACAGGTTGTCAGACTTTCGGGCTTCTGACGACCCGTAACGATTGTCAAAGCCAGACAGCCGGGACCAACGGCATAACGTGCTTTCCGAGGCACGGAGGAGTCTAGCACTCGTATTTATAGTCAAGTAAAAGTAATTGCTCAAGCAATGATTTTCTTTCTATAGTTTAGTAATTGCTTGAAGTTAGAACTGTCAAAGCTTATCTTAGTCAAGTAACAGCCACCATTTTCTTTACTTAAGAATTCTACCCTCAAGTATGAAATTACTTAGTAGCAAGTAATTACTTTGATTTAAATACGAGCCTTATTATGTAAAGATAAGGTACTAACAAAATTAATTACTTACCTACAATTTAATTTGTCAGCAAAGCGATTTCTATAACATTAAGAAATTACGGTTCGATTTCCGGGCCGAGCAGTGTTATTGGGTCGCGTACACTGAATTACTTCGACAAGTCGAGCCCGCCGCGTAGGTACTTGTAGCTTCATACCTACCTAAAATGCGAAGTGCGTCTGGCCTGCTACTGACTGGGTAAAGATTCACCATAATTATTATATTATGCCCTAGAATTACATCAGTTTCATCATCACAAACAAAACCAGGAATAATTTATTAAGTACTAGCTGTGCCCGCGACTTCGTTCGCGTGCATGTCGGAAATCAATACATAACGTGTCGCTTAGATATGGTGTACGTATCACTCCTCCAATAAAAATGAAGAATCTTGCGATCTTGCCTGGTGGGAACCGCTACCTGGGGTTCTCTACCACAGCCCTGCAGTTACTGCGGCTTATGATAGCGGGGTTTAACACGTATTCGGACTGCTGGAAACACAACGCGCCATTCCAAACTATCGTTTCGGAAAGAACGAATAGCGGGGTTTACACGTAGGTACCTACAGTTTGGACCAAGGATCTGTGGACTGCGTTCCAAACCGCGGATGGATCTGTGCGGTTTGGACTGCGCATCAAACTGTCTTTCGTTTATACCGTGAACATCCATGTTTATGGAGGCAAAACTTTTAAAAACCATCGAAGTCCATAATTAGTTGATCACGGACAGCCAGTAATTTTCTTTGATTTCTGTACCAAATCACAGTACGTATACCTACTGTAAGTTATTGAGGAGTTCAATTCTCAGATCTTCACCATCTCTGGAGAAAACTCTTTCAAACATAAGGTGTGTGACATACGGACGGACAGACGGACAGGACGTAATGATAAGACTTCCCTTTCTATGTACTATTTGGCTACGGAACCATAAAAACAAAAGAATTGAAAACTTCTTTCTTTTTGAAGTCAGTTATAAAGATGACTCAAATAATCTCGACCTCTAGAGAGAAATCCAGGTCCAGAGACCGGAATTCCAGGACAGCATCTATTTTATGACTGAAAAAGTGTCACTCTTCTGCGGAAAATCTTGACACCGCGATTCCGTCTATACAACATCTATCAGATACAGTGGTTAACTGGAAGCTCGCTCTGCGTACAATAAATAAACTTACAAAGGTACCCAGTTTGATTTTAAAAAAAAGTGTGTGTGTCAGCTCTGACGACGACTGGCGTTTCCTTTTTTTTTGTGCCGTTCCGACTTTCTATTTTTCGGTCAAAAAGTAACATTAAAGTGTTAAGGCGCTCGTCACCCCCCTCTCACCCAACCTCTCAACCCTCCTCCTCTAACTCTCCTCTCAACCATATCTTACCACCCCCCTCCCTCTCACCCCTGTCACCCTCCCCTCTAATACCCCTCACCGCATCCCCTTCCCCCTTCCTCCCCCTCACACCTCCTTACTGCTTCTCCTAGGGGCAGGGGGACGCGGTGAGAGGGATCTCACCGCGTCCCCCTGCCCCTACCCTCTCAAACCCTCCCCCTCACCTTCTCTGTGTATGAAAAGTTGATAGGATTATTATATGTGACATTGCATTATTTTTCACTCAGAACACCACATCAGTTATTAGTATTAACTATCATCTTACAATTATATGCCCATTTTTAGGGTTCCATACCTCAAAAGAAAAAAAAACCAGTCAAGAGCGAGTCGGACTCGCGCACCGAGTGTTCCGTTTCGATTTCTAAAAAAGTGTGCTATTTAGAGACATCTTTTTATTTTTCCTGTTTTCTTTACATACACTTCTATCACATAGAATAAGGGGGGGGGGGCGGTAGTTTTTTTACATTTTTCATCAAAAGTCGAAACTATGCGGCATAAAAAAAATTTTTTTTTTTTTGAGAATGTACAAACAGCGCTCTTTCATATTATACCCCACAGGCCCTAGTAGCCCCACTATGAATTTTTAAGACCCCCTTTCAGTCCCTGTTGCAATAAAAACTAAAATATTTTTATTTCTTGCTTATTTGCAAAATAGTTGGGTAAACGTCATCTAAAACTGTTCCAAATTTCAAGTTGATAGCATTAGTAGTTCTTGAGATATCCAGCTATGACAGACAGACAGAAAGACAGACTGAGTCACACCATAAGGGTTCCTTTTATACCATTTTGGTACGGAACCCTAAAAACGGCACCCTTATAGGATCACTCGTGTGTCTGTCTGTCTGTCCGTCTGTCACAGCTAATTTGCTCCGAATCTATTGGACCCAATATGTTAAAATTTGGTACACATAATTACGAATTTCTGTGACCGAAACGCGGACAGGTAGGTAAAGTAAATAAATGGATTTTGGATAAATGGGGGTCACTTTTGTGGGGCAAATAAGAAAATTAAAAAAAAAAGTTATGTAAACTGTACCGTGTGACATATCAGATGAAAGGTCTTAATTAATATGAGGGTCTCATATATGTATATATTTTTTTTATAATTTTAAAATTATATTAATTATTTAAGAAAATAGATGAAAATTTACCAATATGTCCCCTAATCTCCGAAACTACTGAGCCTAAAGTTTTGAAAAAAAATACAGAAAATAGTTCTTTACTTGTAGATTACAGAAAAATCTATAAGAATAGTCTGTGGTCATAAAATAACAACAACAAACAATAATAACAAATAACAATAATAATAACATGGTAAATCTCTCAATATTGTGAGTACAAACTTAGATTTACAGTTGGAATGTATGGGAGAATATGTTTTCCAACTACAATGTTAAGTTTGTTCTTGGGATAAAATCATCCCAACTACGGAACCCTTCATTGTGCGTGGTCCAACACGCACTTGGCCGGTTTTTTATATTTGAAATTCTTTTAGCGTTACTAATCAACCATCAATAGAACCAATCTGCCTAGGCTTTTCCCAACTATGTTGGGGTCGGCTTCCAGTCTAACCGGATGCAGCTGAATACCTGTATATTACATGGAGCGACTGCCTATCTGACCTTCACAATCCAGTTACTGGGTAATACGATACCCCTTGGTAAGACTGGTTGTCAGACTTTCGGGCTTCTGACGACCCGTAACGACTGTCAAAGATCCACGAATAACAGCCGGGACCAACGGCTTAAAGTGCTTTCCGAGGCACGGAGGAGTCTCGATATGTAAAGATGCTCACCCATCCACTAACCAACCCCGGGAAGCGTAGCGGCTTCACCTGCTGGATCGACCCATCAGGTTAACCACCCCTATAAAGCGATTTTTATTGTTAGTACCATTTGGTATCAATAGACGTCGTTACGTGTATGAAGACACCGTAATGAAAAGTTCTTGAACACTTTAAATTCATATATCTTTTGATAGACTGAAGCGATTGCGATGAAACAAAAACTAAGTAAAACTCTGAGTTACACACAATATTTGAGTATAAAATTTAACCACATTGGTTTTGTACTTTTGACGTGATACTTGCACAAAAATTTATGAACTCTCACAGACAAACAGACAAACAGACGAACAGACAAACAGACAAACAGACAAAAATGACAAAAATGGTAGAAATGGCATCTGTTGGTGATTCTTTAACACCCCAACTATTTTTTTTTTTAATATTTGCAATGTACAGAAACGCCTCGTCTACAGATTTATTATATGTATAGATATAGACAACATTATTATTGTAGGTTCTGCTGACCGCTACATGATGGGTATTTTGAGGGTATTTCGTAATGAATGCGTCACTTTTGGAAAGAGATTGCGGTTGAAGTTTATTAAAAAAATACTTGTAATAATTAATTAATTGTGTAAGAGTTTTCCTCTCGATGACTAGGTACCTATTGGTCATCGCAAACTAAAATCCGAAACAACTCCTCTCAAAGTTAAACCTACCTAATGTAATGCATTAGGAGGTACATAAACTTTTATTCTATGCATTGGGTCTGGGGCCTGGGGCCAGAATGTCGTCTTACCTTATAGTGACAGCTGACAAGCAATGAAATGACGGTATAGTTGACGAAGGGTGGACGGCTTTTGTAGTAGAAGAGGTCATCATCACCATCCTTCTTACCTTATCTCAATTGGCTTAGGGTCGGTAGTCATCGACGTCTAATAAACCATCTGATTGTTTCTTAGTTTTCCTAATTAGGTTAAAAAAAAACTTAGAGTACTTAGGCTCGGCTTTCCCCAAGTAGGTAGAGTAGAAAATAACCATTGAGGAAAGGAAAATAATTAGCAACTCAACTGAAAAATATTCACAATGGTGGGTTTACTTACCAATACCATATTTGTATACCTATAACCGATTGATTTTTTTGTCGGAAGTTCCCGCTATCCGACCCGTTATTTATCTACCTGCTTTTTTACCCGACTGCCAAGGAAAGGTTAGGCCACAAATTCGGAGCAGCGTTTCTTGTAGCGTTGAAGCATACAGGGTGAAATTGAATAGATGCGACAAAATTTAAGGGGGTGTTCTACGCATCAATATGAAGAACTTTTACTATGGGACCAAACCTGAAATCGCGAAAAAAAATCAGCTGTTCAGTACATTTTGACGAATTATGCGAACATTAAATGTACTGAACAGCTGATTTTTTTTTCGCGATTTCAGGTTTGGGCCCATAGTAAAAGTTGTTCATATTGATGCGTAGAACACCCCCTTAAATTTTGTCGCATCTATTCAATTTCACCCTGTAGACATAAAAAAAAAGATGGACTCCGCGCCACGCTTATCGAAAGTGAAGCACCGTACCGATCTATGTGTGCGTGATTTGAGTAGGTACCTGCAAAGACGCCGTCGCTCGTGTCACGTAATGGCGGCCGGTCGGCATACAATGATGTAAATGTGTGCGCGAGGCGTGTTTGTACAAACGGTCCCGGCATACTTACTGTGCTTCACTTTCGATATGCGCAGCGTGGAGTCCATCTTTTTTTATAAGTCTATGCGTTGAAGGGTACATTGATAAATTTTGTGTTTTTAAAATTCCTATAAAACCAAAATGACTAAGGATATCAATTTGGTTTTATAGGAATTTTAAAAACTCAAAAATGATCGATGTTTAGACGCTCCACTGAGCGTCTAAACATCGATAATTTTTGATATCCTTAGTCATTTGGTTTTATAGGAATTTTAAAAACACAAAATTTATCAATTTATCAATGTAGATTGTAGGTGTACCCTTCAACGCTCCACTGCAATCGCCGTCCAAAGATTTGATATGTGTACCTGCAAACCACACATTTTAGAACCCAGTCGCTATCGCTGAAGCTTTGGCTTATATCAAATCTTTGGACGGTGATCGGTTTGCTATTTTCACTGACTCGAAAAGTGCTCTTCTTCATCTAATGAGATGTACGAGTACTTCACCTTTCAGGGGGCTTCCACTGGCGTATAGTATCGTAAGAACCATCACTGAATTTGCTGTCAATCATAAAACAGTTGTATTACAATGGATTCCTTCTCATGTTGGACTGGATGGTAATGAGGTGGTTGATCGTTTGGCAAATGAAGCCGCGTCTGATGGGGAATTTTATGCTTGTCCTCCATGGCATACTGAACTTTTACCCCTAGTTAGAGACAGATGTATTCAATCTTGGTCAGAATATTTTGATAAAAGGTCTTTAACGAAGGGCATTTGGTACAGGACGATTCAACCATCTCTTCCACGTATGCTTTGGTTCAGCGAGGGCAGGATGAACAGGCAAGAAGTTGTGATGGATCCGGCCACGTTCCTCTCAATAGTTTTGGTTATATGATGCGCAAAGTTGATTCACCCAATTGTACTGTCTGTGGAGTCATAGAAGATGTGCATCACATTTTGACGGAATCTGATCGTATTGGAGTCCGAAGACGTCAAGCTTTTGACAGTAGTTTTAATGTAGGCTTCTATAATAGCGTACTGGCCTCACCGTTGTCAGATGAGGCCAGAACACTTTATCATATTATTATTACGGGTACAAGGTTGCGGGTAGACTAGTTAATTATATTCATACTATAAGTTTATAATAAGTATTGTATTCAATAATCGGGGTGACATATTCTTTATAGAAAAAACCCCGTAAATAAATGATGTATATTATCTAAGATAAATTTAATATAGATTAAAAAAAACCCAGATTTGGGTCTATTTTAAAAAAAACTATTTTAACCGCACGGTACTTACCTAACAGACCCGAGCCTTGGTGGGTAGGACAGTAACACACCATTATCTGCTACCTAACCTAATCAAAAACTTATTCTCTCTTTCTTTCAGTGAATCATGAGCTGCAAAAAGAGAAGTTTGGACTTGTACTTGGGCGAAGTGTTCAAGCAGTTTATTTCTATCAAAGATGACGACTTCAAAAAGTCGCAGGAGGTTTTCAAGAGCGTCTTCGAACAGGTCAAACAAAATATGGGGGAAAATTGTAACTACTTCAAGAAATACAGCAGCCAGGTACCTACCTATGTGTTTACTTCATTTTCTAACTCTCGAGTAGCTTGGTTGGTATTGTACAAAATAATATTCGTCAAATGTCATATACACTCATCATTTTTAGACTGAAAGCCATTTTGATTCATTATTTATTGGTTGGAAATCGTTGGAGCAAAATTCAATGCACGCCTGAAGAATTAATGTCAGCATGATCATGAAAATATTTATGCTGCACCCTACTACTACGTTCGCACGGACGTAAAAATATCGCGGCGATTTTTTTTCGCGTACTGGATTTTCAACGCTCTACTTAGCGCCGAGAGTTGAAAATCCAATAGTGTGTGTTTTCGTCGCGCTGGGATGCACTCTGTTGTTGTTAGGTTGGATTCTCGAAGCTCGGCTCAACACCGAGAGTTGAAAATCCCGTGCGCGATATTTTTACGTCCGTGCGAACGTCGGCTAACACACTATCAATCACAATCTGAATGATTTAGAAGGATATTGCTAATCCATTGCTTCGTTTATTCGAAAAATTTGTCTGCTCAACAACGTAAATAACCCAATGAATGTTATTGAACTGTCAAAATTCTTACTGTAAGTGTGTTACTCAGCTACCCCGCTGATCAGTTTAATTTGCTGCAACGATTTATTCATAAATAGTTAATTAAAACGCTTTCATTCTGAAACAATGTGTATGTATTGAGATTCGATCAATAGTATTTTCTATAGGTACAGCTGCAACTGAACTCCATATCTTCCACCGTGGTGAGAAGAAATTACAAAATCTCCCCAACCACCAGATCATGTACGCTGGAAGCGTCTCCGATGGCATCAAAGTAGGGAGGATGGACGAATTCGACATGGACATCGTGATTCGTCTACCAATTAACTACGGAGACATTACAATTGAGAACGAAGAGCCGGGCTTTGTGAAGCTAAAGATCACGAACCCTTTTGACCATTTGGATAAGCAACCAAACTGGGAGAACTGCCACAAAGTAACGCGCGAATGGCGGGACGGGGATAAGTACTTCCTGCAGAACAAATTCCGTCAATGGATGCATAAGAACGTGCAGAAAGCGCTGAACCTCATGGAAGGGAAGGTGCTGGTGAACGGAGATTCGTACTTGCTGACGTACAAGGAATCCGGGCCGGCCTACACACTCAACATTAGGAATGACGAGGGCACTGACAAGTATGCACTGGACGTGGATCTCGTGCCGGTCATTAAGTTCATGTACCCCCGCACTCCTGACGGTTACAGGTTAGTTCTTAATTACGTTAAAAGAATAAAAATAAGAATTTTAAATGCCTTATTCTAAATTAACGTCTGTCAAAAATAGAAGCCGACGTTCGCACGAACGTAAATATATCGCGACGGGATTTTATTGCGCACTGGATTTTCGTGTGCGTTACTGCAGCGGAATGTTGTCGCTTTTCAGGATTTCGTCTTGACAGGAATTAGTACCCAATCTCGTGTAAATGTGCCCGAAATTTAGAATTTGTGCGTCCAGCCGATCCAAAGATATTCACGAAAAACAGATTCCGCTGGAGTAACGTTACTGCAGCGGCATGTTTTTTTACCAGTGGTCGTAGCTGAATACAAACTAGCTACTTAGATAGATATAATTTGTGCCTAATTGTGCCCAAAAAATAGAATTTGTGCGTCTTGAGGTTTCAGAGTTATTCAAGATGCCGCTGCAGTAACGTTTAGCAAATTGCTGTATCTCTTAAACGGCATGACATACAACTACGATTTTTTTTACTACGGTGGGTCTTAATTTGTGCAATTTTATTTTTTCTATAATCGACACCATTGGAAAACTAGAATTTTTTTTTCAAAAACCCTAAAATCGATCCTCGCGCTTCAATGAGAAACCCTAGAAACTTACCAATTATGGTGATTTATACCTTTCATGAACTCAAAGCATCATGTGAAATTCGATGTTTATATTCCAACTCCTTAGAGAGTTATTCCATTTTAATTAAAATCTGGCCATGATATAATGTAACGCTCCAATACATGAGTTATTATTAAGTGACTGATATTATGATTATACTAATAATTAGTACCCTTATTAAATTGTTTATTCTTAAAGTTTCAGCTGAAAAAACCTTCTAACTACTTAGATATAAGAAAAAAACGATAGGGAAAGAAATCACACGATTGACCGAACAAATTCGAATGACTACATAAAAGCGGGCTCACAGTACATTATGCCCACCTTCTTAAATTGGTAGTATTATAATTGAATTTTGATGGGTACAGGTGCGTACAAATGGTTTAATTAGGTAACTATTTATTTACTTTTACATAAATATGTGACGTAGAGAGTCATCAGAGAGTAGGAAGTGACCTAAGGGCGAGCGCGCACTGCGGTGCGTTTTTGTAACGCATAATCTGTGAAGTATGGAATGTCTTTGAAGTACTCTAACGCACAGAAAATACAGGTGTGTCGATCTTCTTTATCACTGAACAGTTAATTTATTTCACCATAAGCACAATGTACCACAAAACCAATGCGTATTGTCCAGCCGAAATTACACGCGTCGTAATTATACACACAATTCCTTGAATTACTGGGAAAAAGATAATGTGCACACGCTCTCCACACACGAGATTGGCGGCCAATTACTCGTGTCAAACAAAGTTAACACCGAACCGAACTAACACTGCGTTTCACGAATGTTGGTACCATTGTTTTTCATTGAAGAATGTTTACAAAAAACCATTCCATACGGCAGTTTCGAATGAAGCAACGACCAGCTCTGGGGATTCCCCCCAAGTAATGTTTTATTATCCCGGTCGTTCTGACGGCATAGCATAGGGTAGATGTATTTTATATATGTATGAGTGTAATAGTTCCGATTGACGAATTGGCTGAGATCTAGACAATATAGACATTCACTTTCCTCAATTTGATCAATTTGTGAATATTTCTATTAAGTAGGTAACTAAATAATAAAACAAAATTTTACAGAGGTATCCATCATGCTATTTTATTTCAATTCAAAACTAAATCTATAAACGGTATTTTTTCTTTTATTTTATTGGCAACAAAAATACACTTTCTCGTCAAATAAACCTTTGGTCTTTATTAGATTGCTGTACTTACTAACATTTGACTGAGAGTTTAAAGGTTTGCAAATCCTCAATATCATTTATGGCTTACACACTGTGTGTACCTACGTAATACCTATTGAGTTATAATGTACTACGTACTTACGTAATACCTACGTGTTTTACAAAACAATAAATTATAAGTAACACTTTTGTGCGAGACTGTTTCAAAAAACGAAATGTTGTACTACATATTTAAGAAGGTTGGCACAATGTACTGTGAGCCCGCTTTTATGTAGTCATTCGAATTTGTTCGGTTAATCGCTTGATTTCTTTTCCTATCGTTTTTTTCTTATATCTAAGTAGTTAGAAGGTTTTTTCAGCTGAAACTTTAAGAATAAACAATTTAATAAGGGTACTAATTATTAGTATAATCATAATATCACTTAATAATAACTCATGTATTGGAGCGTTACATTATATCATGGCCAGATTTTAATTAAAATGGAATAACTCTCTAAGGAGTTGGAATATAAACATCGAATTTCACATGATGCTTTGAGTTCATGAAAGGTATAAATCACCATAATTGGTAAGTTTCTAGGGTTTCTCATTGAAGCGCGAGGATCGATTTTAGGGTTTTTGAAAAAAAAATTCTAGTTTTCCAATGGTGTCGATTATAGAAAAAATAAAATTGCACAAATTAAGCACAAATTAAGACCCACCGTAGTAAAAAAAATCGTAGTTGTATGTCATGCCGTTTAAGAGATACAGCAATTTGCTAAACGTTACTGCAGCGGCATCTTGAATAACTCTGAAACCTCAAGACGCACAAATTCTATTTTTTGGGCACAATTAGGCACAAATTATATCTATCTAAGTAGCTAGTTTGTATTCAGCTACGACCACTGGTAAAAAAACATGCCGCTGCAGTAACGTTACTCCAGCGGAATCTGTTTTTCGTGAATATCTTTGGATCGGCTGGACGCACAAATTCTAAATTTCGGGCACATTTACACGAGATTGGGTACTAATTCCTGTCAAGACGAAATCCTGAAAAGCGACAACATTCCGCTGCAGTAACGCACACGGATTTTCAACTCTCGGTGTTGAGCCGAGCATTGAGAATCCAACCAAACAACAGAGTGCATCCCAGCGCGTCGACAAAACACTGTTGGATTTTCCACTCTCGGCGCTAAAGAGTGTTGAAAATCCAGTGCGCGAAAAAAAGTCGCCGCGATATTTTTACGTTCGTGCGAACGTCGGCTTAGTATGACATTTCTGGTACTTAGAGGACAAAAAGTAACAAATAACTGTTTCATAAAAAAAAATAACAGAGATCTACGCAGTCAAAAGCAGCTAACTTTTACTCGACTACGGCAAAACCAAAGGATGGTTTAATATAAGTGATTAGCAGCCTATAAACTGGGTGGCAGGATCGACGGATCTGTTAACATGGATTCACAGCACATGATTCTGGACTCCCTCGCGTTGTAAATTTTCGTCGGTTATTTAAAAAAAAAAAACCGGCCAAGAGCGAGTCGGACTCGCGCACCGAGGGTTGCGTTTCGATTTCTGAAAAAGTGTGCTAAAGGAAAAATAAAACGATGTCTCTAACATCATTTTATTTTTCCTGTAATCTTTACATAAACTTCTATCACATATTTGCAAACTTCGGAGATAAGGGAACGATATTTTTTTTTTACATTTTTCATCAAAAGTCGAAAACTATGCGGCCTAAAAAAAAAAGAAAAAGTGTTTGTATTAGGATTATGATATTTTAGGGTCGACGAGTAATACGATAGCAGTGGGTTGTACTATATTTTTATTTAATACATATTGTAGTTACAATTATATTCCTTACATTACGAGACGTAGGAAGAGACAGAGAGAAGGAGGATGTAGGCACAGACAATATATAGTTTGCACAGGTCTGTAGTACGTTCTCCTTTGAGTAAATTCTAACACCCCACCTCGATTTTAACTTCTTCAGAATTGAAATCGTTAATATTACAATGACGAAGTCAGATGTTACTTATCTAATAATACGTCTCAATGTCTCAAACAAAATTATAAAATTAAATCTACAAAATAATAATTTGTGTTTCATTTAACTTTGTTAATAACTACACTTACTTTTATCATGAAACATTTTACAATAACAAACATAATACTTTAACTCAAACAATATTCAACTTAGTTTTTAGAATATTAAGTTTTTCATTAGAAAGTGTTTTGGTCAACAGATCAGATAAATTGTTGTCAGAACTAGTGAATTCAACTTTTATAACTTGCTTAATTACTAGGTCTTTAATAAAATGAGTTTTAATATCGATGTGTTTAGCTCTCTTGCTATTTTCGAAGGATTTTGTTAATTCAATAGCTCCTCTATTATCCATATACAACACACACTTTAAATCTTTCTCTTTCATACTCTCTCTCGTACTAAAATCACAGAATAATCTTTTTACGTACAAAAGATCACATGCACTCGTCGCAGCTGCTACGTATTCAGCCTCAGCGGTTGAAAGTGAAACACAACCCTGTTTTCTGGACAACCAAGCGACAACATTTCCGTTGTAAAGAGTAACCGAGCCTGTTACACTTTTCCTGTCGGTATGGTTACCTGCCCAGTCAGCATCTGAAAACGTCTCTATCAAATTACATTTTTCTTCATGTTTCTCGTACAATAATCCAACATCTATAGTCTTCTTTAAATATCTTAATACTCGTTTAGCTTGAATCCATAGACTTTTAGTCGGTTTGTCAAGATATTGACTCAAGTATGATGTAGCAAATGCTATGTCTGGCCGCGATACAGTTGATATATACATCAAACCTCCTATTATTTGTCTGTATGGGACATCTTCAATTTCTTCATGCGAGTTTGCTTGGAATCCCTTGGTTAGTGGTGTATTTACTCCATTGCAATCACTCATTTTAAACTTTTTTAACATTTTCATAATTTGTTTTTCTTGTGTTATCTTCAAGGTTTCATTTTTTCTCACTATTTCCATCCCTAAAAATGAACCGTTTTTGATTTCTCCAAAATCTTTCACATTAAATTCCCTTTTCAAGCCATTTACTGTATTTTCCAGATTTTCATTATTGCCAATTAATATTATGTCATCCACATAAATTATCAGCCAAACATTAATTTCTTTTCCGATGTATAGACAAAAATCGTTTTGAGATCTTTCGAATCCTTCGTTAAGTATATAGTCATCAAATCTTTGATTCCAACATCTAGGACTTTCTCTTAATCCGTACAGTCCTTTGTTTAGTTTTAACACTTTATTTCCTTGTACATCAATACCTTCTGGTGGTTTAATATAAACTTCACTCTCCAACTTTCCGTTTAAGAATGCAGTTGGTACATCTAATTGCCTGATCTTCCATGATTCTTGTACTGCGTGTGCTAGTACAACTCGAACTGTTGAAATTCTTGCAACAGGTGCATAATTCTTCCCAAAATCTTGATCTTCTATTAGTTTGTATCCTCTTGCTACTAGTCTTGCTTTTTGAACTCCATTTTCTTTTGTGCGAAATACCCATTTTGCATCTATTAACTGTTTTCCTTTTGGCAATTCTGTCTCAGTCCATGTTTCCATTTTATTATGTGCTTGTATCTCATTATCTATTGCTTCTTTCCACCCCTTTTGTAAAGCTTCTTTGAAAGTCTCAGGATCATTTTCACCCATTAAACAATACGCTATGTAAGCATCTTCAAAATTTTCTGCTATTTCATCCTCTCCTTGTTCATAGTCTTTAAGATATTCTGGTTTCTTAGTCGCTCTTTGTGGTCTGTTAAATTGTCGAGGTTCATGTACTTCTGCCCTGGTTTCTATGTTCTCATGTTCTTTTTCTTGTATTTTATCTTCTATTTCTCGTTTTTCCTTCTCTTCAGCCTCATAGTCTTCTTCATAGTAATATTTATTTATGTCTCTTTTCTTGTCCTTTTCTGTGTGTTTTATGTCACACTCGTTGAATCTTACATCTCTGGAAATTATTATTTCATTTGTTTCTGGATCCCACAATCGATAACCGTTATTAGCATATCCTACCATTCTTAATTCCTTGGCTCGATTGTCTAACTTATCTTGTCTGGGTATAATGACAGCCCATGCTTTACTGCCGAATACTCTCAGTCTTGATAGATCTATTTTTTGTAGCATTACTTCTTGTGGTGTTTTGTAGTTTATGGCCGATGATGGACATCTATTCAATTGATATGTCGCACATGCCATAGCCTCTGTCCACAAATGTTTCGGAAGTCCAGTTTCATTCAGAAGAATACGCGCTCTGTTATATAGTGTACGATTCATTCTCTCCGAGACTCCATTCTGTTGTGGTGAGTATGGTTGAGTATACTGCACCAAAATTCCTTGATATCTGCAGAATTCTTCAAATTTTCTGTTCTTAAATTCCCCTCCGTTATCACATCTAACTTTCTTTACTTTGACTTCATTTTTAGTTTCTAGGTTTCTGATATAGTCGATCAAATTATCCGTTGCTTGACTCTTGTATTGTAGAAAGAATGTTTTGCAGAAATGAGAATAATCATCTACAATAACTTGAAAATATAACTCACCTTTTAACCCTTGGTGACGGACTGGTCCCGCTATATCTGTATAAATCAATTCTCCGACATGAGAAGATCTTGGTCTCTCTATTGGTACAAAAGGTAGTCTAGTTGACTTACCTAACATGCATGGATCACAGGGTTCATTACTCGATGGCAGATTCATCATCCGTAGACTCCTTCTATTTAGGTGTCCTAGCCTCCTGTGCCAAATATTATCGTTAACCTCAGCGCTGTAGCAAACCTTATCTCTCAAGCATACCTTTAGTTTTAAAATAAACAATTTGCCAAAACAAAATCCTTGTATACATTCATTTGAATTTGCTTTATAGATTTTTACACTTTCTTTATTAAACTTTACTTCGTAATTGTTTGCTACTATCTTTTTCACAGATAACAAGTTAAATTTTGTATTTTTAATTATCAACGCCTCAAAATTTATAGTTTCACTGTTATACTTCATTCTAATACAACCTTTCTTTTCAGCTAATAAGAAATCCCCATTCGCTACATATATTTTGACAGGCTGACTTAACTTTTGTACATTTGACATATAATTCTCATAACTTTCACTTATAATGTGTTCCGTGCAACCCGAGTCTATTACCCACTGAATGTCTTTGTTCTCATTACATTTATTTACAAAATTACAGTGTTCATTAATACCTGTTGTTATAAAACTATAGTAATTCTGTTGTTCCTCACTTGTTGTCACATATGACCTTTCTTCAGTTCGTTGCCTCGGCTGGTATCCTCTTGTAGTTGCTCTCCCTCGAAGAAATCCTCGCCCTCGTTGAGATCCTCGTCCTCGCTTCGATTTACAGTCCCTCGCTATATGACCAGTTTTGTTGCAAGTATAGCAAGTAATGAAGGCTGTTTCCACATGGCTGACACTTCTTGTTCGTGTCTTCTCAGTCAACTTCAGTTCTTCATCCAGTAGTCTAGCTGTCACAAATTCCAATTTAATATCTGCGGGTCCTGACAGGTCACTGTTGCATTCTATAGCCGTAATGACTGTATCATACTTTTCATCCAAACCAGTCAGCAGACATGCAATTTTATCTCTCTCATTTAAAATTTCTTGTGCACACTCTAGTTCTCTGATAATGTTGTCAAATTTGTTGAAATAATCCTCAAGCTTCTCCTCGGGTATTTGTTTTAAATTCAACAATTTTCTTCGTAGTTGAATAATATTTATCATACTTTTGCGTTGAAAAGTTTCTTTGAGTTTTTCAATCATAGCCTTTGCGGTTTCACATTTATTCACGATATTCAGGTAACGATCTGGTAGACACTGAACAATGACATTTTTCGCTTTAGAATTTGCGGTGATAATTTCTTTTTTCTTGGATACGTCGCCTATTTTTGCCGGATCTTCTGTGAGCGTATGTAGCACACATTTTTCTTCTAGAATACTTTGTACTCGGAAAAGCCAGTTGTTGAAATTGTCTCCTTTTAATTGCGGAAAATTCAGTGCAGTCGCCATCTTCAAAATTCCAAATTTTATTTCGAATTTTTTCTTCTTAAGTTGAAAATGGTCGAAATATTCTTCCTGGGCCCATAACCTATTAGGATTATGATATTTTAGGGTCGACGAGTAATACGATAGCAGTGGGTTGTACTATATTTTTATTTAATACATATTGTAGTTACAATTATATTCCTTACATTACGAGACGTAGGAAGAGACAGAGAGAAGGAGGATGTAGGCACAGACAATATATAGTTTGCACAGGTCTGTAGTACGTTCTCCTTTGAGTAAATTCTAACAGTTTGAGATGTGCAAACGGCGCTCTTTCATAATTATGGTAACCCACATGCCCCCACTTTCAATTTTTAAGACCCCCTTCAGTTGCTGTTGCAAAAAAATATAAATATTGTTATTTCTTTCTTATTTGCAAAATAGTTGGGTAAACGTAACCTACAACTGTTCCAAATTTCAAGTTGATAGCATTAGTAGTTCTTGAGATATCCAGCTGTGACAGACAGACTGAGTCGAACTATAAGGGTTCCTTTTTACCATTTTGGTACGGAACACTAAAAACAGCTGTTTACTACAAAAGTGCAATACCTACGCGGTCAACAGCTTTTTTTTTAATAACCTACTAAAAATTTCAACGCAGGGGCTTTCAGAATCATGTACCTTACTTTTACAAATACAATACACAAACTTATCAAAAATTGCCGTAAAACATAAGATCCTTTACCATTCCAGGGTCATTGAAGGTATTACAGCTAAGGATTGGCTCGTTGTGCCCAAGCCGAACAAGGCATTGAACGACAACACGTTAAAGAACAGGTGCTGGCGTCTCTCGTTCCAAGAACAGGAGAGAGAACTCATCAAAGACTGCAAGGCGCTGAAGACCACTATCAGACTGGTGAGAATGTTAAAATAACTGATTACAAAGACATTGAACCTCTAGACGTTGCCATGATTACAGTGTGAAGTGTGGAAGTTAGACACATACCTATATAAGAAATTAATAGGAAAATTGAGACAAAGCATCGTATCTTCTGTCTCTTACGGCGTGCCGTATTTTTGCTTGGCGAACTTTTGAATGTTAGCCAAACAAAGTACTTTTACTGTTACAAAATTTATCTTGCGTCGATTTAAGTTTTTGCATTGTGCGTATGTATTGACATGGGTTTCAGTCCAAAAACTGAAAGATTTCTTACGTTAAACTTCATTTCTCATACTACATTACCTAGAAAAAGTATTATATTGCCTGGCCACGCGGTGGCTCGATCTAGATGTCTATTATCTAAAGACTGATTAGCTTAGCTATGCTCGGACTTAATTAGCTTCACTAAAATGACACTTCTTATCTGTCATTTCGTTAAAAAATGTTCCAATTTGATAGCGAAATGACACTAAAAATTACATTAGAAGTGTCAAGATTTCTTACGTTAAACTTCATTTCTTATACTACATTACCTAGAAAAAGTATTATATTGCCTGGCCACGCGGTGGCTCGATCTAGATGTCTATTATCTAAGACTAATTAGATTAGGTATGCTCGGACTTAATTAGCTTCACTTAAATGACACTTCTTATCTGTCATTTCGTTAAAAAATGTTCCAATTTGATAGCGAAATGACACTAAAAATTACATTAGAAGTGTCAGTTTACTGCTGCATCTAATTAAAAGTCCGACCATAGGTAGTGAGTTTGTTGGTCCTTTTTCCCAGCTATAACACCAGAAAGTGGTGAAGGGCGGTGTCTTATGTATGCGTAATTTTGACGTTCAAAAAGTGGTGATTCTCAGCCTAATTTGGATGATTTTTTACTTTGATTAAGTACTTCTGATTGGTTTATGAAGTCTCAGATTCTTTTATTCTGTTGGTAAATGGAATCTACTAAGTAATATGATTTTTAAGTAGGTACACATCGATCAGACTCATGGATCCATCATGGTTCCGTTGTGAAAAAAGGATGGTGCTAGGTCGTATATAGCTCCGTCTCTCTCTCACACACTGGAACCATGATCTTTTTTCATGACATAGTACGGCCCCAGGGAAGCATGGCTCAAAAAGGAGGAGCCCTTTATAGGTAGGTGGGTGGAACAGGGCTGCCAATGATGAAAACATCGATCTCCGATTTTTATTTATCGAATCAATTTGATTTGCACAAAAAAATTATATCAAAGTTGTTGGGAGCATAGTTGATGCACAGCGTTCTTCGTGAGGCAAAGTCCTTAGTTTAGAACCTACAATATTGGGAGGATCATAGGCTCTTTGACTGTCAAATAGGAACTTTATCCATACTAAAACCTAAAACAGTACCCTTATGTAATACCACAAAACCATGTTTAACAGTGGTTTAGTTTACTGTTGCCCAAACAGATAAACATGGTTTTGTAGTTAATGCATTACTGTTGTTTAAATTAACCCTATTCAACCAAATTATTTTTACACAATTCCAGGTGAAAAAATTACGAGACGCTCTCGAGATGAAGGCTATCGCCAGCTACTACATCAAGTCGCTCTTCTTGAAGAAAGTCAACGATATGCAGGACAAGACGTACTGGCAGAACAAAATCAGCCTTCTCTTCCGCACCATGGTAGAAGAGCTGTACCTAGCTATCCAGAAGAAAGAGATCCCATTCTTCTGGAATTGTGATCATAATTTGATTGGCGGACTAAAGCCAACTCTCCAGAAGGTCTATTGTGACAAATTGAAAGATGTGCTTGCAAGTATTGATGCAAACGACATCGAAAAAGTCGTGTCTGCTTTGCTGACTACAGAAGAATTGAGGGAGTTTAAAAAATCAGAATTCTATCAGAAGCAGGGGGAGTTGCCACCTGTTCTTATGGCAAACCCTTCTGTCTCCTCTGCTGAGTCATCTCAGACCGATAGTTCCTTGTCGGATCAAGTGAAGATGTTGAATGACGAGCTCGATACGCTGCGTAGCAAGAATGAGAAAGACGAAAAGTTCGAGGTACTAGAAGATAAAATTAACACACTTGCCGACAAAGTTACTTTATTGGAATTTAGAATGGACAAGTTGGAGAGGGCAGAGCGAGAGAGATGTCAAACAAGCATTGCTGATATTATCGATGGGACTAGTTCCATCAAGCTGGATAATTTGATCGAGATGGATTAATTATGCAAATGACTGTACTATTAAGTGCCAGGCTGTACTGCATTTTTATATTTGAAGCATAAGCACGGGTAGTACAACAGTTCTAAATATGAAATGCATGGTGTTTTTTACTCAGATCCCAAAATGAATTTAATGGTTACGTGACGTGGATGTACCACTGATTGATTGTGTGTTTTTTAATGTATTTTTGTAATTGTCATTATCGTTATAATCCTGTCCCATCCCTATTTATTTGGTGCCTCATTAATTTAGCACTCACCTCGGTATTGAGTGCCGTTTTATCATTCAAACAATTTATTAAGTTGTGAACTTGTGAGTGAGTCATATTATAATCATAATAATTATATTTTTGTAATAAATAATTTTATAAGTTGTAGATGTAATAATGCATATTTTATCGAAAGACTTCCTATGAATTCCTATGATGGTCTCTTAGTTACTTATAGATTTTTTATAAAATAAATATTATTCCTTATAAAATAATAGTCTACTTATTCTCTTTGGATAATTAATCCCAAAAACTGCATAGTGCAATACTAGATAATTATGGGGGACACTTCTAACCTGACTGGCCCATGTGCCCCTCCCAGAAATAAATCCTGGATCCGCCCTTGCACACAAAGGCAGACTACTAACTTACTAGCATGATCTTGCTATCCTGGCTTGATAGACTAGCCTCGTGTAATTCGGGAATAATATGAGTAGTAATAATAAAGCGGGATCAAATAAACGAACACAACATTTGCAGCCCATATGATATTATTTATTTCTTTGTTAAAAACAGAGTACAAACTATCAAGAGAAACTTCTTTTTGGAAATATACAACGCGTATTAATACATTATAATTGTCAATACTACCCTCCGTCTGTACTTGTCGCATAGATATTTGGAATCATTCATTCAATTTATTTCACTGTATTTAGCTATTTCATTTTATATTTTGCACAATTTTGCAATGTCCTACAGAGCTAAGATAGATTACAATGTAATATTCAAATGTCCGCAATTTTATCATACATATTCTACATAATATAATTATTATGAATAGATAAACGAGAGTGGATTTACAATCGCAGTGACGTCATCTCAGTTCATATCGTATGTTGATTTATTCATTATGCACATTTATAAAGATAATTTAAGTATCGAACGCGCCACGCATTGCTTGTAACGTGACTCCGTAGTGCATTATGTACCTAGTATACCGATTAAATAATATTTAGGTACAGACGCCAGCACATCAAGCTACTAAGTACAATCTGTCAAAATTCAATAGATTTTCATCTTTATCGCTAAAGCATTCAAGTTCAAGGTTGATTGGGAAAATTAGACAGTTTCGGGTGGCTTGACCTGCTGGCATGTACCTACAGTTGCATGTACATGAAATTATGTTTGAAGCAAAATATACTTTTATATTTTAGCTTTCGTGAGATACTAATGAACATTTTCACTAACACTAGGCCTTACCTAATTGAATGAATGTCTGAATAAAAGCGCGCTGTTGGATTTTCAACTTTTATCGCTACGCCGCCGAGAGATGCAAATCCAACAGCGCGCTAATATATAGGCATTCGTTTAGGTGTGCAGTGAAAGTTGCTTTTACTTCATAATTATATTTGAATGGAACTTTGACCATACAGCTATTATTAGGTACTTATTGATATTTAAGAATGATAATTTTAGTTGCGACAAGTACAACTTTATCGGTCAACAATATTTTGTATGAAAACAATTAGATTTTTTTCAACTACAAGAAGTTCATATCTTTCTTTGTTCAAACCAAACCAAATTAGAAAAATCAATGTTCAAATTATCTTAACAACGTTGAAGTAATTATTTTTTGTAGCTTAGTAAAACCGTAGTACGTCCAGTTCAGACAAAGTCAGTCGCAAAAAGAACTAAATTCATAGTCCGTCGAAGTGCACCGTAAAATTGCGATGAATTTTGTTGAACTGTCAAAATAAATACGATTCCTACTGTACCTAAGTGCGTTAGGCAATTACCCCTCTGGGTGCTTTGCTTATGCAGCCGATTTAGCCAGGACCAAATGAAGACCAATTTTAGTGCAGACTAGTAATAAATTGTGCTCCTACAAATTATTGTCAACCCACACAACATTCGATACAGTCCCATGTCACCCCATTTATTTACATGCACGATGTAACATGGAAAACATTGTGTTTACACAATAACATTAATTATGGGGTTTTCTTAGGATTCATGCCTTTTAGTTTTAAATGAGTAAACATAACATTTTAATACAAGGCTGCAACGAGACAGCTACTGATAGTGTTGTGTTACGTTTAGAGCATGATCCACTGAAAGCAGCCTCAAAGCGAGGATTGCCTCCATCCGAGGCGACTCGAGGCGAGACACTTACCCAACTGCATATTTTTCAGGCACAAACTGCGCACTTAGTAAATATTCGTTCTCAAATAAACTTCGTAAAATATTTATAACGAGGCAATTTACAACTCAACCCGAGGCACACCTTGAGGCTGCCTTCAACAGAAAAGCTTAAACCAGACTTAATTATATGTTTTGTAAAAGGCCTTAAATTATGTAAAACTATTTGTTCGCATCAAATCTACAGTTCAACGTTTCGAAACAATCTACATTAGATGAATCCTTTGTTGATGAAACCAATGTTCGTTGACTGTAGGAAGATTTTGTGTCCATTCCACTATAATCCTCACTTTTGAAAACTTCATAAAAATTAATTTTGAGGATGCCAAAAAATTGTCAATAGTCACCAAGACAAAAAAAAAATAGGATTCCAGAGTTATAACAGTACTTCGGTGAGGATTATGACGGAACGATTTTCCGCCATTATCACCGTCTCACCTGTTTTCTGCTAAACGCGGATTTCAGTTTGAACTTGTATCAAAAAATTGTCCAGAAAAAGTCGACAACAATTTCGACCTGGTTAATTCTGTAAAAGTATTTTAAAAACCCATGTAAACTTGCTGCACTTCTTTTTTATACGAATCACTCGCATTATTAAGAAATGTAATCAGGCCTAATGGAAAAGTTAAGTAAACCTGCAAACATTTAAATGGGAACAGGTTGGAACCCCTGCTAAATATTTGCTACGGCGATACTGTGAGCAAACGGTCAACAATCCCTATTTTAAATAAAGGCTATGAAAAAATAAGACAAAATTTTCATTACATCTTTGCGTGTGGTATATTATTGTAAGTATAGTAGAAAAAGATAAGTTACAGCCATACAATATAAACGCACCATTATATAAAAATAATAAATAATTATAGTTGAACAAATACCTCAAATAATTTTTAATGTAAAATGCTACATAGATCATTCATAATTCAGGCGGTGGCTCTACACACGATGACATGACATATACAGGGTTAGTGGTAAAACACCTTAATTCATCATTATAAGAACAACTTTTACTATGGGACCAAACCTGAAATATTTTGACGAGTTATGCAAACATAACCTCGTGGTAACCTGACTTTATGTGCTAGAACTAACAAATAAAATCATGAATGCCAAATCAGTTAAAAAATAAAACCAAATAATTCGTTATTTAACATATCGCTACAGCCTATGCAAAATTGACCTATCATGATAATGTTTTAATATTAAAATGTAGTTACTGTATATTGCCAAGTATTCCTTCATTTCTATTTACCTGCGAAGAGTGCCACATTATGTAGTATAATCTGCCTCAATGGGCATACTTGAGCATGTATGGCTACCACTATGCATCAGTGCAAAGGAACAATTTCAGTTATTGTCTCAGCAAAGTCGACAGAATCTAATAACGGAACCATTAATTATATCTAGATTCAAGGCGATTATAAATCTGATTAACCTAACGCGTACAAAGGATATCAATTTCGTTGATTATTTGTCATAATATTTGAAGATTTTAATGATCAAGTTCATAACAAATAGTCTATAAAATACGATTAAAAAAAATTTTTGGAGCAACTATTTGAGATAATCTTCCAAATATAATGCGTTTGTTAATTAAGTAATACTAAAAACGCTGTTAACGCAAGACCATTTTTTCGGTATAGAGGTTGTATCCTGTTTTAGTTACAGAACACACCACTCATCAATGGCGCTAGTGTAGCGGTGCATAGACTACCATGATTCGAACATAAATAAAAACATAATAAATTATAATAATGTTACATATTTTGGAAAGTTTTCTACGCAAACTAGCGCCTTATGATGAAAACTTCACTTTACTTGTCAAATCTATGTATATTACAACATATAACTATATATAAACGTTTATATAAACATAATGTGCAGTCGAAGCGGGTTTTTAATTTCAATTAATTACACATCTAGTGACTTTTCTATATTCGACAAAACATTGCTAGTGTAAGAATAATTTTGTTGAATGATGAAAAATAAATAAGGATTATTGGTTTGAGTCATGAAGACACTATTTTACAGTATAAAATAAACATTATTATTTCTACTAAGATTTACTGAAAGTTTTTAATGTCCTACCTTTCTACAGTATTGCGTCCATTATGATTCTATGTTTGCTATTCAACCACAACTTTTTATCAAGCACATTATCCTAATTAGGAGTCTTTATCGTACGATTTCTTGGTCCTGGGATTGAAAATACTCGTAAAATATTGTGTCCATACCTCAAAATAGTATATTTCACAAATTTATAGATACATTACGTGTAGATCGTTTATGTTATATACAGTTTGCGCCTAACGTAACATAACAACAAAATTATTCGCACATTAGATACTTTTAAACTTATTTTTTTTAGCTAACAATATGAGATAAGTATATTTATAATATATAACGCTAATATTATTAAGGAATCTAAATACTCTAACATGATGGTACTGCATCTAAAATATAGAAACTTTTAGATTAAATAATTTTATGACATTTTATTAAAATTAAACTCGATACAATTGATATGTCCAGGTTTAATTTTATATTAATCTAATGAAGTATCGACTATTTATGAGTTACATGTGACGGTAGAAAGAATATCACAATGTGTTTTAGAGCATGTCCCATAAAAAAAAACATGAACTATTTATCTAAAAGAACCTACACTTTAGATGTTTGTGTACATTTCTAATGTGACAACATTATCTTTTCACATGTTTGACGTAAATAATCAAATAAGTATATATAACAAACTAAATTACAGCTTGGCACCATTTTCAAACAATGAAAACTAATTGAAGCCAATGGTTGTATTGTGACAAGATAATTTACCACATCATTTGTTTTAGAGAGTGCATAACTCAAGCTAAATTTATTTATCACGACTCAAATAGCATGGAAATTACTTTAATCAACAATGAATTACGTACGAAAGTGTTTGGGCAAGAATATAACGCTTAGACTCATCGCGAGGCATAACCTCGAGGCGAGGCAGACTAGCAAGGCATAAAAAATAACAGTCAAAAAATAATGTGCTACCATTTTCAGATAATACTTAGGCTTTAAAAGATTATATACTCAGAGATTTAGAAACTGCCTCGCAGTCACATTCAACCATAAATTCATTGTGATCAAGCATTTTAAAACCATAAAAGTCGTAACTTACATAATAATGCAACAAGATCACCTCTTTCAACACAATCTCTAAGGCGCAGTTCATTTGTGTTCGAACTTTAAATCAATATCAGAATTATTGAGAAATAATACTAATATTTGTTACATTTCACGAGCCCGCATCAATCATTGCAATTCAAACCTTATGCTATTGACATAAAAGTTACATGACACGCGCTCGTGATTTGCAACGTATATAAATTACGTCTATAGTATAGAAAAGTGTTCATTCAGTTCTTGTCATGTTGATTATGTAATATATTATGAGTATACTTGGATCTCTTGTCTCCTTGTCTCCTCATCAGTCTCATAGCCAAGTATACAAAGTACTTATAGCCAACATAATCACCGAAGTTGTCCATCACACAACATGTTATAGTCCAATTTACCTACACAAATAATTACGACTTTTCACGAGACATAAGGGCACAACCTTTATGCCTCGGGAAAAGTCTAAAAGTCTATTTATGTCCTTTGTGCAAAATTTAAACAAAATAAATTCGTTTCCATCACAGCCCTACATGGAAAGTTCTTTTAAAGTCAAAGGTTTTATTACGGCCAAGATTTTGCTATCAAGTTTAAAAAAGCATTGTGATTACTTATATAATGCCGCATACGCGACTCTAAAAGACGCGTTTGCGGCGTATTTACTCAAAATAGAGAACACAAAACTCAAGGCCTTGAAAATAAAGTTCAGGCAAAACTGCGCCTTAAGTGGTTAAGATGTCTTGCAGATAGAGTTGACATTCTTATGCGATTAACGCGCGCTACCGGACTTACTGTGCGCGATGAGCCATTGTAGCGTAATGTCGATGTTGTCCTTCTCTTTGCATGAGATTGAGTAGCAGCAGATCTCACGGTCTTGAATAGCTGAAAGGTTCCTGCGAAGGAAATGTAAAAGTATTTTAATTTAATACAAGGATACAGGCCAAAAGCTCTCCTTCTCTATATGAAAAGGTCTGCAAAAAAGAGAGAAGATACAGAAAACCAACAAAACTCATCAACATAAATATTACGTTCAGAGTCAAAATGTCCAATTCTCAAAGTGTCCAGCACCGGTGTCAAAATGTCCAATCTTTGAGAATGTGTTCAATAACTCATCAAAGCGCTTTTTTACGACTTATGGTTATGTTATGATTATGAATGACAAACAATAAAAACAAAATACTGAAAGAACTTCGTAAAAGTAAATATATGTTATAGATCATAGATATAAGAAAGAAGGGGATGTGCCCAGTATGGTAAAATGTATCGGAACCCTGTGTCTCCACTTTTCCCTTTGTCACTTTCATGATTTTAAAGACAAATAAGGTAAAATACTTGTACTTACACATGGAAAGTGATTCCATGATTTACATGGCTTCGGTTTTTACAAGAAACCACTGAATAAAGGCTCTTACAGACAGAGGCGATATCGCGTCGCGACGCGATATTTTTCTACGGATATAATATCGAAATATCGCGTCGCGACCGCGATATCGCCTCTGTCTGTAAGAGCCTTTACACGGCATTTTTAAAAATTGTCACTATCACAGTCGAAAGCGGACTATTTCGCGGAGACGGAATTTGTACTATGAACGGCTCATACTAAGCATGTCGCGCGGACACATTTTCGTATTTCTATGTTATAGATTGTCCTATACATAGCTTATTTACCTTTACGAAGTTCTTTCACTATTTTGTTTTTATAGTTTGTCATTCATAAGTCGTAAAAAAGCGCTTTGAAGAGTTATTTACCACATTCTCAAAGATTGGACATTTTGGGAATTGGACATTTTGACCCTGAACGAAATATTATCATCACATGTTTGGATGTTTCTCGCATTAAGACGCAGATTATGCCAACGGCCTTGAGTGCATAGCTTGCGTTGCCCGCCAGCTGCTGCTTCTCTAAGAGGCTGTAGAGCTCGTAGTATATAATATAAAGTAGTTATATTGACTGAATGAGTCTGCTTGTTGCCCAGCACTAGCACGGGGATATGCCCGTCAGCTGCAGCTTCTCTAGGAGGCTGTGGAGCTCGTATTATTTAATAAACAATAGTTACATTCGCTCAATAAGTCCGTGTTCGTCGAGGGCGTGCGGCAGGTCACGCTTGTTGCCGAGAACTAGCACTGGGATGCCCGTCAGCTGCTGCTTCTCTAGGAGGCTGTGGAGCTCGTTGCGAGATGCTTCGATCTTATCCGGGTCTGCTGCGTCGACCATGTAGCTGCGGACAAGAAAGGATCAACATGAAAAATTGTACAAGATATGAATGAGACGGTAGTGAATGATAGCGTGACGGTTGACAGGGGATAATGGAAGAAGAAAACTTATTATAGAGGCATGAGGAACAGGGTGTAAAGTTCACTCATCCTCCATAGAAAAGGGAGAATCCTCCGACCAGACGGGTGTCATGTCTGGCAGGCAACTGGCCAACGGTTTATGTCGGGACGTTGTATATCTGATAGTTGCGAGGTAAACTCTAATTGCGTGATGCAGGTTGCGTGACGTCATGTCATTGTGATGCGTAGTTGTATGTGGCGATGTAGATGCCGCCACAGTATTGCGTCGACTCCAAGTAACATTGGACAGGGACAGGAAGATGATGATGATTTAAAATTGTATAATTTAGTTATTAATAGCAAAGAAATTAAGTTTCAATACATGTCATTTATCATTGAAAATGCTCCACTAGTGATGTGATGACAGTGAAGGATTTTTAGGCACTCTAGAATATTGACCCTCTCTACCAGGTTTTGGAAACCTGATTAAGTGGTTTACCTACTACTGTCTAACTGTCCCTTGTCAAAATCGATTTAAAACAGCTATAATAATCATATAATCAACTTTTCGTTTTTAGAAATCTAGGGTCAGGTCAGTATCAGTATGCAATATCCTATTCCTAATTTGAATGATAAAAAATACTTACACAATAGCATTAACACCTCGGCAATACCTCTCCCACATGGAACGGAACCTAGGTTGACCACCGATATCCCAAACCTGAAAGAAAAAGAAAACGATTATTTAAAAAAAATACATTACCAAAAATGTCAGGCACATGTATAGTGCCCTCAACCGACACATGTAAGTAAATGGAAAAACGTAGTGCCCTCAACTGACACATGTAAGTAAATGAAAAAACGTAGTTCCCTCAGCCGACACATGTAAGTAAATGGAAAAACGTAGTGCCCTCAGCCGACACATGTAAGTAAATGGAAAAACGTAGTGCCCTCAACTGACACATGTAAGTAAATGGAAAAACGTAGTGCCCTCAACTGACACATGTAAGTAAATGGAAAAACGTAGTGCCCTCAGCCGACACATGTAAGTAAATGGAAAAACGTAGTGCCCTCAACTGACACATGTAAGTAAATGAAAAAACGTAGTGCCCTCAGCCGACACATGTAAGTAAATGGAAAAACGTAGTGCCCTCAGCCGACACATGTAAGTAAATGGAAAAACGTAGTGCCCTCAGCCGACACATGTAAGTAAATGGAAAAACGTAGTGCCCTCAACTGACACATGTAAGTAAATGGAAAAACGTAGTGCCCTCAACTGACACATGTAAGTAAATGGAAAAACGTAGTGCCCTCAGCCGACACATGTAAGTAAATGGAAAAACGTAGTGCCCTCAGCCGACACATGTAAGTAAATGGAAAAACGTAGTGCCCTCAACTGACACATGTAAGTAAATGAAAAAACGTAGTGCCCTCAGCCGACACATGTAAGTAAATGGAAAAACGTAGTGCCCTCAGCTTCAATAAACGAAGGTGACTTTTACGTATTATATCACTGCAAAGGTAAAATACATGTATTTTTGCTAGAAATCTGTAGTAAGATCTTGATACTATTGACAAGTGGGTAAAATTCGACAATATTCAACCATGAATTCAATTAACTTCAACATGAATAAGGCTGGATGCGAGAAGCCCAGAAACGGTCGAAATAGAGACCTACGTCCAGCAGTGGACGTCTTTCAGCTGAAATGATGATGATGATGATGAATATGTCCTGAAATTAAAACATATAGACTACTTACAAAATGTGTAATGATTATTTTTTCCCTGTATTTTGATAATTGATTTCATTGTAATAATCTAGTGATGTATATAATGGTCCATCTGTGGCAAAAAATACAATTGATTTTCCCATGCAATCAATCTGTCTAGCCTTTTCTCAACTATGTTGGGGTCGGCTTCCAGTCTAACCGGATGCAGCTGTATACCAATACTTTATATGGAGCAACTGCCTACCTGACGTCCACAATGCAGTTACTGGGTAATACGATACCCCTTGCCCCCCCCCCCCCTCTCCTAGACTGGCTGTCAGACTTTCGAGCTTCCGACGACCCGTAACGACTGTCAAAGATCCACGAATGACAGCTGGGACCAACGCCTTAATGTGCTTTCCGAGGAACGGTCTGTAAGATGGAAAATGGTCACACATCCACGGACCAACCCTGGCAAGCGTAGCTTAACATGATGGATCGACCCGTATGGCTGTTATTACTTAGCCACGCTCCTTTTGATTTTCCCATACAAATACTGATTTATACAATATATCAATGCCATTTTATATCTGTGTACTTATGTAAATATCAATGCAATTACCTTGATAGTAACATTTCCTTTGGTGATTTTGCGCATGTTGAATCCAACTGTTGGGATCATGTCTTCACTGAACTGACCGGACTGTGGAATGAAAAGTAATAACAATGTTCAAATTAGGACGAAAAATAAAACTGCTGCAAAACAGCTGTGACAATTTCAGATTCATAATGAATTAATTAACTGGGGCTGTATTATGAAGGGTTAAAAAATATCATTTTTAGGGTCCCGTGCCCGAAGGATGCCAAACGGAACCCTATTACTAAGCCGATCCGCTGTCCATCCGTCTGTCTGTCAGCGGGCTGTATCTCATGAACCGTAATAGGTAGACAGTTGAAATTTTCACAGACTGTGTATTTCTATTGCCGCTATAACAACAAATAATACAAATTAAATAAAGTTAAAAATTAAACGGGGTCCGGCATATTTTTTGGTCAAAAACTCGGTGGACCGCTCAGAGTTCACAGTTTAGTTTGGATAGATGAACGTAAACTATGTTTTGTATGAACCGGTATACAAGAAACGTGTTTTTTAAAATGAAATAATTTTAAATATTTAGTGTTAAATATTGTACAATACGCGCCACGAAAGATGCTTACGAGCGCCGTACCGCGCCTCCCGCGCTTTTTCCGGCGCCCCGATAACGCCCGGTAGCGTCCCGTCTCAGAACTCATACCGCTAAAGAGGCCTTTAAATCGTCTACTGCTCAAATCAAACCACATGGTGTGTCAAGTCTCGTCTTTACTGGCACGTATTGTACGGTGGTACGGAACCCTTCGTGTGCGAGTCCAACTCGCACTTGACCGGTTTTTTCTTTCTCTTGCTCTCCAGAACAATGATCTCTATCACTAAACTTCATAGTATGATCCCTCATCAGAACGATAGAACTTGAAGGCTACATTTATGAGATGGGCTATGTTCTGCAGTGGATGGTTTTATTTGAATGTTGTTGAACAATTGTTTATTAATGTTATAGTTACTTTGTCTCACGAAGTCGTGTCTTGAAGCCTTTATGTCGTTATTCGTAAGGTTTAAATTGCAATAACTAACCCGCCTTTGTGAAATAGTTTCAACTATATTCAGTCTAATTAACTGCTCCGTTTAGTCCTTCCTAGATTTGTACTAACCTTGAGATTGGATTAATTACTTATTGATCATTCACACTTTAACAAAGCAACAACGAATAAATTTGTATAATATTGTCCTTGAGTTTATTAGGTATTATGTTATGTTGAACATTAGGCAGATTAGCTGCATCTCCTATTACCAAAAAATATACATGGAATGTTATCAAATGTTATTGATAAGAGATCATTGCTATGTATGAATGATTGAATTAAACTTTTTTTTTGTAAATGAATAAAATACCTATCCGCTTGTAGGTCTTGGTTGATGAATCTAAAAGTTACATTATGAATCACACTAATAATGAAAACTCGAATGTTTGTGAGGGTGTGTGTTTGTATGTTCGTTACTTCTTCACGCTCAAACGGCTGGACCGATTTGTATGAAATTCGGTAGGTACATAGCTTATACCCCGGATTAACACTTAGGCTACTTTTTATCACGGTCTATGCGGGTGAGACATATAAAACATTGTAGTGTAAGCCATTTATTCAAATGGTTATATTTTGATTATAAATTTATTGTTTCATAACAACAAGATAAATAATTAAAATCAGGCATCACTAGTATCATTATGTTTACATTTTATATGTTATTAACTTTCGTACCTACTGAGTTGGACAAACATTGAATTTACACATGTGTAACATTTCAAATATACCTACTGATATTTCAGTGCATAAGGGTGCGTTTCCACTGACGCGGAGCTGGGCGGAGCGGAGAGGAGACGTGCAGGAATCGACCAATCATAATGGTTGAAATCCTCATCGCGTCTCTTGTCTCGTCTGTAATTGGACGATTCCTGCACGTCTCCGCTCCGCTCCGCCCAGCTCCGCGTCAGTGGAAACGCGGCCTCACAGGTATGCTAGCACATGTCATTATTTTAGTATAGTTTTTCCTAATTGCTTACAGTAGAAGTATGGAACATTGTACAAGTGTACGCACTAATTACCTATAGCTATAGTTGATTACCTGCAATTAGTGTGTATCGACAAAAGTAAAACACTAGCGGAATGGTGCACACTTGCACTGTAAGGGGTTAGGAAGAAGAGTGGGTTGCGTCTTCATGGATTGCACTAACTGTAACTGTGTATAAATATCTATTGTAGTTATGGAACAATAACATCACGCCTTGTTTCCCCCAAGGGGTAGGCAGACGTGTACCTATAGTACACCTACATTTCGTACGAAAATTACAATCTACTGAATAACCCTTGAAAATACATTACTGTGTTTACTAGGGGTGCATCCAACACCGATACATCGGCGATACTTGTGGATTGCCGATATATCGGTTATATTTTTACAACAATACTTTTCACGAGCTTCGAACACGTAATATAAACGCGGATGCTGTTTCGTCTATTTTGTTGCAAACGAGGCACGAAAATGACTTCTTATAATTATGTTGTAATGGCGCAGAATGACTTTACTTTCCAAATGAGTTCGGTCTCATCTGAGAGACTATTTTCCACTGCAGGTCGAGACCTGCAGTGGAAAACAGACTAGCTCAAACAGACTAGCGAAATCGCGTATCTAGGCAAAACTTGAGTATAAGTACTTTGTTTTTTAAACGAAAATCTCATTATTGTTAATTTTAATTCCTAATACTATTAACCTTCATTATTAATTTTAATAAGTAATAATCACATTCTAACCATATTTTTTTATATAAATTTAAAAAAAAAATAAGTACCCAACTTGTGTTTCATTTATTTTACCTTTAAATTCAATAAGCGTAAGGCATTGGTATCGGTATAGCCGATATTTTCAAAAGAGTATCGTTATTGTATCAGCAAAAAGGCATATTGATGCATCCCTACAATAGTTTTTATCCTAATGTTGTGTTCCATCACAATTTCTAATAGATAAGCCAATTAACAATCAAATATTCTACCCATTAGACTCATCTATTTTATATGAATAAAGAATGCTTAGAATCTTAAGCTGGAGATAAGATAATAAAAGGTAAATGAACTATAGTGAATAATGTGATTATACTGACATTGGAATGGGACACAGATAATGATTGTTGATTGAAATGTGACCCTTTATGTTATGAATAAATATAATATAGGTATTTATGTATGTGCTCATAAACACATTGTAGCTATGTGAGTTAATGCTTATGGAATTTTGGTTTTGAAATTTGGATTGGTGGTTTTAAAGTTTCAAGTTTTAAATCAAGCTTCTTCTTCATGTTTCAAAATAATAGAACTGAATTGTTTTTGAATACAAGAAGGAATAAAACAGCTTTTTAAATTCAATACACATTGAAGGTCATGCTGGTTACAAATACAGGAAATAATTGATTTTGTATTGTCTGCTGCATGGCATTCAAAGTGTGTGGCTTTTTGCAACAAAAGTGTTAATTTATGATTTTAAATTCCCTGCAGCAATTAACCTTTTAGTACCTCTACAGGTAAACTTATTTTCATTAATTAAAAAAATTGATGTTACCCACTGCAAGAGAACTTTAATTAGATAAAACATATTTTGCTTTTTTATGTAAATTTTAGGTCATGGTACTTTCACCAAATCCTCTGTACTATATAAATCTATTATTTCTAACTCTAACTGTAATCTTATCAGATTCCTTGATAGGTTCCTTTGTTATGAATGACACAGAAAAACAAACGTAAAGAACAATGAGTAATAGGAGCCTAGCAGGCATTACACATAGTCATCAGAAAATTAGTAAAAATATGTATGAAACATATTACCAAATGAAATCCGATCGGCGAATCATTCAGTTGGTCCATACATTGTACAAATCTGTATTATGATGGCGTAAAGTGCACAAGGAAGTTATTACAACACAAAAATATTGTTTTCGGATAATACTAACGGCAATGACGTTAACAAAAGTTGTTTTTCCCGAGTACTGCAATCCGACCAATGTTAGCTCCATTTCTTCTTTCCAGAACAAGCTTTTAATCCAATCAAGGATACGATTGATTATAGCAAGCATTTTTAATGATAAAACCACTGTGCTATACGCAATAAACGTAAAATAATGAACGCCTCTTCCGAAAATCTGCTGGCTGTACTGTACAATTTGATTGACAGATATCAATTTGCGTTTAGTTAGCACTTCGTGATGACGTGTTACGAGTCAATTGAGTAATGCCAAAGAAAATTTACAAAGTAATTAATTTACGAAAAGAAACAACACTGAACTGAAATAATATTATTACATAAGTGCCCCATCATTCACATTAAATCTGGAGCACAATCGCAAAATATTTCCGCAGTGTTCTGAAAAGTAATACCAGAAACTAAACGTATGCTCTGCTGTCAAATTTTGTGTTGCCCTTTTGATAAAATGTTGTTTTTTAATATCACTGAATCAATGGCTTTTCAGTTCAGAGAATCTTTTCTGATTGTTCATCTGAGGTTACGTTACACATTATTTTATCTAAATAACACAACTAAGAAAGATGTTTGTGACACCGGACCAGGTTGTTTCCCGGAAGTTTTGCCGCAAGAAAGCACTCAGCACTGTGTGTTTGTCACTGTCATAGATAATACACTATATAAAGTACATCTTCAAGAGGGGCAATTCTCGTATTTTTAACAACGTTCGCAATCTCATCTCAGTCTCAATCTGTCAAAAATTGTATAGCGTTTACCTACATTTTTGACATTAATTTGATTGACGCTGGCATGAGATTGTGAACGTTTTTAGGTACGAGAATTGGCCATAAGATGTACTTTATATAGTGTGCCAAAGCGGCCAATCGGTGATGAGAAAAAACTCTTAGCGCCATCTCGCGGCAATGTTTTCAGCAAGGAACATGGACCTCGAAACCGACAAGGTCGTAACTAGATTATGTAGGTCAGCTAGTTAAGAGTAGTTCTAATAGATGTCGTAGGAAGTGTTTCTGTGGCGAAGGCATCAGGCAAACGACCGACGATCGGACAGACGACCGTGCCATTACTTTATATCCCGTTCCCGTACCAAAATGGTAAAAAGGAAGAAAATCCAGTGCGCGATAAAATCCCGCCGCGATTTTATTACATCCGTGCGAACGTCGACTTAGTCGGCGTTTCCACGAGCGTAATAAAATCGCGGCGGGATTTTATCGCGCACTGGATTTTCAACTCTCTGCTTAGCGCCGGGAGTTGAAAATCCAACAGTGTGTTTTTCGTCGCGCTGAGATGCACTGTGTTTTTTTAGGTTGGATTCTCAACGCTCGGCTCAACAACGAGAGTTGAAAATCCAGTGCACGATAAAATCCCGCCGCGATTTTATTACGCTCGTGGGAACGCCGACTTATGGTGCTACAAGGGTTACCATATGTAAATAGAGGGATGCCTGTCTATGGTAGGTAAAATGCCTGAATTTTCAGAAAAATGCCTGTCTAAAGCAAAACGCTGTACCTAGGTAAAAAAAAAGAACAAAAAACAAACAAAAAAAAAAGAAAGAAAATCACAGATAATAACGAAGAAGGATATTTATTACTGATATTTGTCAGAGGACATTATTTTTTTTAATAAGTAGTTCTTTCGTTTTTAATATATATAAACGTAAAAATCTTCATTGTAACTTTCCTGTGTAATCAATATTGCTTTTACTGATTCAATTGTCAGCCGATTTCTTTCTTTACTCCACTGGGCGTAAAGAAAGAAATCGGCTGACCGCTACCCGCGAGTGCGTCTCGCGCCGCGCTGCTCACCGCCGCCGCCGCCGCCGGCCGCCGGTGTCATTTAAATTTCGCGCCCGCGCGCGCATATGCAAGCGCGATGCGCGCGCGGGCGCGAAATTTAAAAATGCCTGTCTCAGACCAATGCCGGCCGCACGCCTGTCTAAACCTTAAAATGCCTGTCAAATGCGGCAAACGCCTGTCAACCTTAGGTGCGACTCAGTCTGTCTGTCTGTCTGTCTGTCACAGATAGATATCTCAAGAACTACTAATGCTATCAACTTGAAAGGAACAGTTTTAGATGACGTTTGCCCAACTATTTTGCAGGTAAGAAAGAAATAAAGATATATCATTTTTTTTTTGCAACAGGGACTGATAGGGTAAGGGGGTCTTAAAAATTCGAAGTGGGGCTACTAGGGCATGTGGGGTATCATATGAAGAGCACATTCTCAAACATTTTTTTCTTTTATTTAGGCCCCATGGTTTTCGACTTTATGAAAAATGTTAAAAAAAATTACCGGTCCACCCCCCCTTATCTCCGAAGTTTGCATAGAGAAAAATCTGAAATTATTCTACGTGAGATAGAAGCTTTAAATAGCACACTTTTTGAGAAATCATGAACAAAAATTAAATATAAATGATGGTACGGTACCCTGGGTGCGCGAGTTGGTCTTGACCGGTTTTTTTTTCTGATGATTAAGTAGGTACTTAACTTACCACAGGAGTTAAGTAGGTACATAATCATCAGAAAAAAAAAACATTTAAATTATCTAATACCTACTTAGACTCATATTTTCAGGATAACAACAAACCCCTCGGGCCTCGGCAACCTAAAACCGATTCAGAAAAACAAAAAATGGTGTTACGCAACACAAAAGAAAAAGGGTGCCCGGGCGAGCTATTCTTTTTCCAGTAGAAACCATAGGTAACTTTAGAAACTCTATTTTCGGTGTAACTTACATAAAATAAAATTTTTGAATTTAAATTCTGAACAATAACATCACTATTCAAATCTAGGTTTTACAAAAAACTTCAGACCTCTGCGATGCTTTTTCAGTGAGATAAAATCAAAATCAAAAGTCATTTATTCAAATTAGGCTGAGAATCAGCACTTTTTGAACGTCGAAATTACATAAGACAGTCCCCACAAAACGCCCGCCCTTCACCACTTCCTAGTGCTTTAGCTGGGAAGAAGAAGTAGCGGAACAAACTCCCCAGCAGAAACAATAGTAGGTACTTATGCAAAATAATTAACGCAACACAATACATTAAATTATATTATTTATTTGTCAATTATAATAAACAATTTTAGTAACTCATAGAAGCCTGGAAAAAGAACATGACATAAACATTGTCTTGAGTTAATCACAGCGACCAACTATTGTTATCGTTTATGTAATCGTTGATAGAATAGTATGCCTTTGAACAAAGATTGCATTTTACTATATTGGATATCGGCGATAACGATTTTTAACCGTTTCAATGGCGCGGCTCATGAAATATAAACCTAGGATTTTTTTGTTGTATTTTTACAAACTTTGACAAATTCAAATCTAGGTTTTACAAAAAACTTGAGACCTCTGCGATGCTTTTTCAGCGAGATATATCAGTGATAACGTGTTTTTCACCGTTTCAAAGGCGCGGTCATAAGGTTCTTGTCTTACAGTTCCTGAAATATAAACCTAGGATTTTTTGTTGTACTTTTGCAAGTTTTGACAAATTCAAATCTGGGTCTTACAAAAAACTACGTGTTTTTTACAGTTTCGATGGCGCAGCCACGGGGATTTTAGTCTCACAGCTTCTAAAATTGCTAAAAAAGTAAAAATAAAAAAACCGGTCAAGAGCGAGTCGGACTCGCGCACCGAGGGTTCCGTTCCGATTCCTGAAAAAGTGTGCTACTTAGAGACATCGTTTTATTTTTCCTGTAATCTTTACATAAACTTCTATCACAAAGAATAATTTCAGATTTTTATCTTTGCAAACTTCGGAGATAATGGGGGGGGGAGAACGGTATTTTTTTTTACATTTTTCATCAAAAGTCGAACACTGTGCGGCTTAAAAAAAATAAAAATATGTTTGAGAATGTGCAAACAGCGTTGAAATCTTTTTATATCAATGGTTGAAATTCAAAGTGTAGACCTAAAGTGGGGCTACACTTTGAATTTTTAAGACCCCCTTTCAGCCCATGTTGCAAAAAAAATACATATATTTTTATTTCTTTCTTATTTGCAAAATAGTTGGGTAAATATTATCTAAAACTGTTCCAAATTTCAAGTTGATAGCATTAGTAGTTCTAGAGATATCCAGCTGTGACAGACAGACAGACAGACAGACTTAGTCACACCATAAGGGTTCCTTTTTTACCATTTTGGTACGGAACCCTAAAAATATTGTAATGAATAGCTTCTTACTAGAATGTCCCGAATAGTGGAAGAACACTGCCCGACTCGGGAATCGAATGAAGCACTTCCCCACGTTTGGCGAAGTGCTGCTTGTGCGAAGTGAACATATAGCAATACTAGGTTATAGTAAGTACTTGCTATACTGAGGAATGAACTCTGAAACAGAAACAACTATGGATGAAAAAACAAAACACGTGCTACGCGACCTCAAATATAATTGGAATAGTAGTCAGTCGTATTCAGGAGGTTGATGTCGATGATACTGTAGACAGCAAAACTGATTGAAAGAGATATTATAACATGACAGGTTAATTACACAACCTGACTTGTCATCATATATATTATTGCATTTAAAATTCCATTAAATACATCCGTAATATCTTACAGTTACTATGAAGTCTATGCACGCAACGCACGCAATGAGTCACGCATGTCCTCGCGTGCTTTTTATGCACATATCATTTAAATGCAATGAGAAATAATGTCAGATAGGTTGAATGTAACTATAGCTAGGTATACTTAAGTACGTACCTACCTAACCTACCTAGATAAATGAATCACCCTTTCTGCCGAAAGACCTCCACTACTGGCCATAGGCGTCCCCAAAGCATCGCTACTTCGATCGGTACCTACTGTCTTCTCGCATCCAGCGGATTCCTGCGGTCTTCACTAGGTCTTTTGGGAAGCCTTCCAACGCTATTTTGATGCTATTATGCCTTTTTCAGGGACAAGTCCGTCACACTAGTCCCACAATCACTGCATAATTGCAACTCCTGAACACTAGAATCTAGGTACCTACAGTGCCGAGTTCCGACCACCAGTAAGAGAAGCGAGAAGCAAAGCTGCGGAAAAAGCTGGCTGTGAAATGTGACGGTTCAAACATTGTGTTTATTAAGTGCATGCCTAAAATATCCCCCACATACCAATTCACCAATGCACGCAAAGCTTTCACGACTGCCTCAAAACGTGCAACCCTATTTCCATTAACCGAACCCATTCATAAGAAATTAACAAAGATAACCGTGCACTACCCGACCCGTGCTCGACCCGTGAACGAGCACGTTTTGCACGGTCTAACAATCAACCCGTGCACGTTTGAACGCAGCACCTAATCCCCTACATTGAACACGCGAACGGAAATAAACCCGTCGCGTAACCACGGTAGTTGCGGGGTTTCTTTCCAAGTAATTAACTCTGAATTCGTACAGACTTTATATTTGGACTAGTGGAATAACTTTACAGGAATAAATAAGTTAAAATTAGCCTCCTCCGATTGGATTGTTTTTCATTGTTTTTTTTTTGTTTGAATTAAAATCCGTTTTATAAGCAGGCTCGATTTGTAAAAATGTATTTCTGTTTAGGGTATTATATAAATTCAATTGAAATGGTATCACAAAGGTTCTGATTCTTTTGTAAACTTGGGAAAAATGGGCTAATTTGGGCTAATGATTTTTTCAGGGAAAAATTTATTTTTTCGTAAGAAAATTCTGAGAAATACCTGTGACACAAATAAACATAATATAGGGATAGGTACCTACCTTTTCCAATTGCATTTGATTTAAAAATAACTAAGGAGCTCGTGGCTAAGTAATAACAGCCGCACGGGTCGATCAGTCAGGTTAAGCTACGCTTGCCAGGGTTGGTCAGTGGATGGATGACCATCTTTACATACCGAGACTCCTCCGTGCCTCGGAAAGCACGTTAAGCCGTTGGTCCCGGCTGTCATTCATGGATCTTTGACAGTCGTTACGGGTCGTCAGAAGCCCGAAAGTCTGACAACCAGTCTTACCAAGGGGTATCGTATTAGCCAGTTACTGGGTTGTGGAAGTCAGATAGGCAGTCGCTCCATGTAAAATGCAGATATTCAGCTGCATCCGGTTAGACTGGAAGCCGACCCCAACATAGTTGGGAAAAGGCTAGGCAGATTGATTGGTGCTAAAAATAAGTAGGTACCTATAAACTCTGCAGTCAGATTTAAGTAAGTATACTTAAATCTGACTGCAGAGTTTGCGTCAGTCACTTTATATTTCTATCGTCATTGCACTGCTTAGCTCTCCAGCCTCAACACAGACTGACTGGTGTCACGTTGCACACTAACATACTACTAATGTAAGTACTTAAGTACCTAACTACCTACTCAGAATCTCACAACTCCCATGAATAAGTTCAATGCATAGGAACTAAACTTATTTTTAACCGACTTCCAATGTATGTATATAAGTAAGTTTTTTTTTATGTAAGTACCTACTTATGTTCACCGATTTCTCCGTCAATTCGTCGCTAATTTAACTAACTGACTGACGTATCTGCAATTTTGGACTAAGCCGATAGCCGACCCAACTGGTAATTTGATACATTTTCCAAGTCGAATCGATCTGTCTAATCGGCGTATCTGTACTTATTTATGCCTTACGATGATAATGCAAAAATCGAGACTAGTATTGTATAATTATTAATTATCTACAGTTTACAAAAAAAAAAAAAATTGCTTGCCCTGTATTTCTTCAAATCAGTTACGTCACTTAGATTAGCGACGAATTGTGGACCAATCAAAATATCATTGGGACCAATTTCGAAAATACTTTTTTGTTTGAAAGGCTATGCTCTTGAGGTGGTCCATTGTCACAAAGTCAGAATCTGATGAAGGGATCCCAAGGAAATACTCAAATTTTATAGGGGCACACCTATAGCGATTGGGTCTAGTTCATAATATCGACAGTCACTACATCGACGGTCGCTGTATCGAAAACGTTCCATCGACAGTTCACCAAATCGATAGTACGCTATATCGACAGTACACTAAATCGACGGTATGCTACATCGACAGTACATTAAATCGATAGTGCACCGTATCGACAGTATACCATATCGATAATACGTTGTACCGACAGTACACCATATCGATGGTACGCTGCATCGCCTGCCCGACCCGAGACAGATTTAAATAAAAAACATGCTTTTTAAAGTTTTTAATCACAATTTGTATATTGCTTGTTTTTGATGTAGGTAATTAACCCATATAAAATGGTTAAAAAATCATAAATTCGTATTCAGAACCCTTAGTTATTATTACAATAACTTTAACATTGAAAACCGGCCAAGTGCGTGTCGGACGCACAATGAAGGGTTCCGTAATTGAAAAGAATTTATAAATATTCAAATTTAACAAAATTGTGATTAAAAACTTTTAAAAAGCATGTTTTTTATTTAAATCTGCCTTGGGTCGGGCAGGCGATGCAGCGTACCATCGATATGGTGTACTGTCGATACAACGTATTATCGATATGGTATACTGTCGATACGGCGCACTATCAATTTGATGTACTGTCGATGTAGCGTACCATCGATTTAGTGTACTGCCGATATAGCGAACTATCGATTTGGTGAACTGTCGATGTAGCGTACCATCGATTTGGGATACTGTCGATTCACGTTTTCGATACAGCGACCGTCGATGTAGTGACTGTCGATATTATGAACTAGACCCATAGCGATTTGGGTACCTATTTTTTATAGTAACTCGTGCGATTGCTCTCGGAAAGCTACATTTGGTGAAGTGGAACTGATGGTATAGAATATAAGTAGCCACTGGAACTACTCAATATACAGAAATAGTCCCAAAATTGCATTGAGTTAAAATACATTATTATAACTCAATGGAAAATTGTTAATTTGTAATTTTACCACATACTTACAATTTTTTTTTGAGATTACAATATCAAGTTTCTTTTTGGGATACTTAAATTCTTTTCAACTACGGAACCCTTCATTGTGCGTGGTCCGACACGCACTTTTTGTAGTTCCAGAGATTAGCACGTTCAAACATAGATTTAATAATAGTAGGTAGTTTTACATTTTAAGTATATTTATAATCCTTAAAACGGAAAATAGTAGCCACTAAGCTCCGTTTCAAGGATTATAATAAAACTTAACAATGTAAAGTTACTGTTTGCACAAGTTAATAATAATAACGTATCTAGTCTTGTGGAGCATAACCTGCACCCTAATGGCCCGGCGTAGGCGCACTCCGTGTTTTATGTATGAAGCTACAAGTACGCGGCAGGCTCGACTTATCGGGCTAATTCAGTGTGGGCCGCGCGGCCGCGGCCGGGGCGCACGGCGTTGGTTCGATACCATTCGATACTCACTCATGCGGCGAAGTATCGAAGAAGTGTGAACGCCTCGTGCGAGCATCACTTAACAGGGGGTAAATCTAAACAAGCCTACCATTGCACTACCTTTTTGTGTCTTTTTATCTCCATTTTTTTGTAGAGTATTATGTCTGTTCTTGTCACGCCACGTGCACGCGGCGTGGGCGCTACAAATCGCGAAAAAAAATCAGCTGTTCAGTACATTTTGACGAATTATGCGAACAGAAATGTACTGAACAGCTGATTTTTTTTCGCGATTTCAGGTTTGGTCCCATAGTAAAAGTTGTTCATAATGACCCCTTAAGAGGTTTTGCGCATTTAACGTTACACGTTGTATATCTTTCAGGGACTTCCTTCTCTCTGCAAAGCACACACCTCTACGTATGTTTCGGAGAACCGAGGTGACGCCAGAATTTGCTTAGCACTTCTGAATAATAGTGAAGACTTTCCTCCTAGTAGCAATCTTTCTCAGGAACAAATGATAACCCTTTGTCATTTCAAGTCATTAGGTTACTCGGGTAAAAAGGGTCGGTAAGATAAAACAAGAGCACCAGACAATCCTTTTTACCCGACTGCCGAAGGAGGGTTATGTTTTTCGAGCGTTTGTATGTATGTGGGTATGTATGTCTATTTCTTTGTGTCGCTCTGCAGCCTAAACGGCTTGACGGATTTTAACATATAAGGTGTCATTCGATTTGTCTTAATTGTCGGAGTGCTATAGGGCATACAATATTCCCCTTCGCTCTTTGCGCTGGCGCATGGGCAACCACTTTAGAAGCGACCGATGCGAAGAGACATCGTCATATTTACACAGATTGAAAACGAATCGAATGCAGTTATTGAGAAGACGGTCAAGTTTGTCGAGAAGATCTGCATTGGTCATAGTAGCACATCTCACCATAATGAAAACTAAGGACTGCACAAGCATTGTCTGGTGGTGGTGGTGGTGATAAATTCGGCCGGTACAAAGCCCGCAGCGTTCCAGTTATCTTCTGTCTGACTGACCCTAGTGACTTGAGTACGCCAGTTCAGGGTACAATCGATGTGCAAGCCTACGTCCTTCACGTCAGTGCTAAATGAAACGACGTACTATTGAAGAGAACCGGTGGCACGCATGTTGTACCATCCACATTACTAATACTGCGAGAACTCCCAATGATGATCGCCTGTCACTTATTAGAGTTTACTGCAACACCAAATCTATCTGATTTCAATGGCTGTCAAGTACCTATTTAACAGTACATATGTACACATGTACATATAGGTATATGACAGTACAACTGCAAGTTATCTGCATACAGATGACACGCACGCTGAAGCTCGGAAGTTATAAGATTAATAAAAATAGAAAACAGAAGAGGAGAAAGAATACCGCCCCGAGGAACGCCAGTTTCCAAATCACACCAGCATTATGAGGAATCCCCCAACATGAACGAACTGCTGACTTTCCTGAAGGTAAGAGGAGAACCATCCCAGTGCTTCGGGAGAGGCCATAAACATAGGACAGAATAGCTAGCAGGATGTCGTGACTGACGGTATTAAAGGCATTCGAGAAATCAACCAACACAGCAATAACTTTGGTGTTTTCCAGTTCTACCCTTATATCACCAGTCACTTTAAGGAGGGCGGAAACAGTGTTGTGCCCAGGCCTGAACCCAGATTGAAGAGGGCTAATTAGCGAGTTACTATGAACAAAATTGGAGAATTGTTTGTGGACACAAGCCTCGAGCACTTTGGATAGGAAGGGAAGAATAGAAATTGGACGGAAGTCAGTGGGAAGAGAGGGATTAGAAACCTTATTTAGTGGACGAACATAGGCTTTGCGCCACAGGGAAGGGACTACTCCACTGTACAGGGAAAAATTTACAATGTGGCTAATCGCGGGTGAACCAGAATACCTATGATCATACCACGGGGATATTGTCACATCCCACTGCTTTCGATTTGATGGAGAGAATGATCTTTCTGATCTCTCCCGGTTCGACTGGAATGAAACTGAAAGGATTAATTTGAGGACGCATTAGACCAGAGATAAGAAACAGAGTTTGTTGCTTGATTAGACGATCCATGTTAGAAACCGTCGAGAAATGACAAAGATCGTCTAAGTCAATTGAATTAGGAAGGTCTAAATGTCGCGGTTTGCCGATACCAAGAGTTACCGCCAGAAGACGAGGAACTGATAGTACCTATCCAGAATGTGCCGGCGTTTAGCACTGCGTACCATATGATTGCATCTATTCGTTGCAGCCTTGATAATAATACAATTTATAACGATAGGGTATACCCCAAAGCGCTTCTTGCGGGGCGGAGCTATCCGCTGCGTCATCGGCACAGCAGTCACGTGCGAGCAAGCGTGGCCCGATCGACGTCGCTGCAGCCGCGGCGCGTTTGAAAGTTTGAAACGAAAGACACCAAGCAAAACTTATGCAGACCGGCGAAATGTACTAGAATCAACTTCAATACTCAGAAACTTCTACAATAAATACCTAAAAAACACCATTTTACCCTAGAATTTTGAGTTCACGCATCGGAATGTGCGCCGGCATTCCGACGCCCCCATCCATATTTTGACGCCGCGCCGCCCGCCGCGTCACATGACTGAAACCGGCCGGTGTTTGGAATACCATCCGTTCACTGTTCACTGTTCAGAGTGGCCGCGACGCTCTCAGGTTGACGACGTTTGCGACACGCTCCATACATGCAGTTAAATACGATAACAACAATTTATAATTATTATTACTGTGATCGTTTATCGAAAATGGATTGCGGAGATCTTACTTAAGTGATACTTAATATAGTTTGTGATTACCTAGTGCTGCTGAATAAACCTACCCGTTACGGGAATAAAATGTAAACAGAACTTGTATTTGATTATTATCATCTGCAATTTGTGATTGAGTGGTTAGTTGTTTTGTTGTGATTCCAAATGAATATGGAAACAAGGCATTATTGGGAGGAGAACGGGCATTCCGTGAAGTATGACAAGTAAGTTTAAGGACATGTCTTTCATTATTACGTACGTTTCATTCTTAGATCTAAAATAATATGATTCTTCTTCAAAATGGCTCGATACTTGAGCCGATTGTACTTACCTAATGTGAATTCAATACACCATTGAGTATAACATAGAGAAAAATTGCGATAAATTCTAAAAACATACTCGTTTTATTCATATAGGTTTTATTAAACAAGGCATTACTTGCATAAGCAACGTTCTGTTTTCAGAACGTTGCTTGATAGATTTGTTAAAAAATCTTTTTCACGACCGACCTTGACCCGGAAATTTCATCATCATCAAATTCAATTCATCTTGTTTATCATTGTATTTTGAGAATTCATTTTCGCTCATTTACGGCGGCACTTGTCTAAATTATTCCGCTTTGGTGTTATAAACAGCTGAATGGGCATAAGCAATGATGTTATTATACCTCATTGGGCATAACCGCATAAGTATACTTATGGGGTTCAAAGTATTTTGATTTGTTTTCATGAATTTTCTCGGTATTTGTACGACCTAAGACATTATAGACTGGGTGCTAATAATTCTGCTTACGGTGATCATATTTTTTAATAATGTAATTTTAATAATAAGTTCAAGACTGTTGACTTTATTTTCACTTTCAAATAGGTAACTATTATGTACTTAATGGATTATGTACCTGCCAATAGCTTTCATGCTTTCAACGAAAGTGTTTCGGTGAGTCAAAAATAATTGTCTTTTTGCAGTATGAAACTGTCAACTGTGATATGCTGAGATTAATAGTTTTGTATAGGTATAGACAATGGGTATAGATATGTAGTACTTACTTACGTACTTAGAACGAAAAAAAAAAGTTATTTGTCTAAAAGCAAAGGTCTGCAAAAGGTCTGCATTTGCTCAAATCAGTTTCTGTGCTGTGTGTGAGCATCATATTTATCTGACATCGATAAATTCTATTTTGTATACTTAAATAAATTATTATTTAGGTAATAACACTTTTGCTAAGTTTTTTACAGAAAAGAAAATGCTGACCTAAAATGTTGTTAAGCCAAAACAGCCAAATGGCCTAATTTTCTCATTAAAGTAACCATTTACTTTTAAAAACAAACCTCGACGTCTGTTCTGATAAGAATCGATAAAAGAAGGAGTCATTAAAAGGTTTACTATACTACGTACCTATGTAGGTCAATATTCAATGGTCAATATTATGACACAAAAGTATCATAATAGAGTCATGTGTCATGTGAAGTGTCGAACGATTTTGAACCGTATGCATCTATTACTGTCACTTTGACCTGCCCTGCACTACACTGCAAATGGTACGTGCTTGGTTGGGCGTTAAGTTATTAAATAAAAAAAACATCCAAGTACGCTATCCAAATACAAAGATTTGCCCTTGACTGGATACAAACATTTAGACCCCTGGGTTCTAAATCTTTGTATCCAGTCAAGGGCAAATCTCTTCTCTCAAATTGTGAGAACCCCTGGGCTGTCAATTTCAACTATGAAACTTGTCCTTGACTGGAGGAAAAATAATGCTACCCTGATACTGTTTAGGGATTCGTTCTGCTAACACAGTCTCTAGGCCCTCAGGCTAGGTCGAGGGACGATCTTCACAGGGCGGTAACAGATGGATGAGAGTTGGCGGGAATCGAGTAGAATGGCGTGCAATTGAGAAGCCCTATGTCCAGCAGTGTACTACCGTAGGCTGAAGATATTGATGATGATGATAATGATGAACACAATCTCCTAGCTTAGATGACCTTGCGCTAAATAAATTTAAAATTATGGATCAAAATCAGGAACTGACCTACAGTCACACGTTTTCTAAATGATCTATAAAGTGACTATCAGACATCTGTTGTTGAAGAACGTTAGATGCAAGTCATGATAGAGAAAATAGTAACAGACCACAGAACCTAACTCATTAATACGATTTAGACAAATCGCAACCGTTTTTAACCAAATTATTGTAAACTGCTGACGTGCTCTTACATACTATTACGAGACTAACAGAGCAGCGTATATTCCTCAACCACAGAGGATTCTATACATTTTCGTACGAATCTTTCAAAACGATTACTTTTGTTGATATGAATCTGGATTTATACGTTTTAGGTAGCTTTCATCATTGAATCAAGCATCAGTCTCTAGTATTTTCTTCGATTATCGTGATTCGATACTCTGACCTATGTGCCAGTTCGTTAGCTTTTAAAGGAAAAGAAAGTAGAAAAATAAGTTTATTTGTCACTATTTCATTTGCTACAGTCTTTATTTTTTCTTTACGGCAAGTCCTGAAGTTCTTGTCACTAAATGACTTTTATTTATTTATTTTATTTATTGGCCCATCTACAATTGTTACACTGTTCAACCAATTAACACAAGCCATAATACAATCCAAGGGCACAATATTAATCGATAGACACAGAAATTCACAGCATGCAAAAACAATATTAAAATTAAAAAAACAAAAAATATAACAATAAAAAAGTAGAGATATGACAATTTTTTTTTTTCACAATTTTAACACGAATATTTGACAATGGTATGGCAATCGTGCGTTACATTTTAAATAATAGTTTTCTATTTTAGTGAACTTGGCGCTTGAATTTTTGAAGTGAAGTGCAACATAATATCAATTCCTTCATCACAATCATTCGGAAGGCTGCAAAGTCTAGGGACTGCAGATTTAGATCCTGAAACAGTTTTGCGGAATGGGGGACGTAAAAGCTTGATAGGGTGACGCGGATATTGATAGGGTAGGTTGAAATTAAAGTTACTTAGCAACTGGGGGCAGTCTATTTTACTGTAAAGAATTTTGAACAGAAAGATTAAATCATTATTATATCTCTACGTTTTTCAAGTGAAGTCATGCCAAACTTTTCGAGACGTTTTACGTAGCTTGGAAATTTCTTAGATAATCTCGCAGAGTAGGCAAGATTGTCTTTTAAAAATCTTTTCTGATTGCGCTCTAACCTAAGACTATGTGATGCATAACGAGGACGCCACACTACCGCGCAGTACTCCATTAAGGTACGAACCAGGCAATTAAATAATTATATTTTTGTTTTGGGTTTGCGAAAACATTTTGCATTCCGCATGACAAAACCGAGTGTCTTAGAGGCTATTTTGACAATATTGTCCATGGGAATAAATGTCAGCTTGCGGTCAAGATGGACCCCAAATCTCTGATTACGTCCACTTTACTTAGACACGTGCCGTTCATACTATAACTGACATCGATAAAATTAGACTTCCGAGTACCTAAACGTTTTTTTATTACACCACATTATTATCCTTACACTATTTCAAAAGTCTATTCACGTCATCTTGAAGTAATGCTGAATCGGCTTGAGAATCTATTAAACGAACTATTTTCAAATCATCAGCGAAAGAATGGCGTGGAGTTAATGAAGCAATTAGGAAGATAGTTAATAAAGATAATAAATATTACAGGACCTAAGTGAGAACCCTGCGGAACCCCAGAGGTTATAATCCAAGATTCAGATTTATAACCATTGACAACCACATAAAAAGATCTGTCCGTTAGATAGTAGTGAAGCCAGTTAAGAAGAGGACCAGCAAAGCCATACGCAGCAAGCTTCTAAATAAGTACTCCGAGGGACACTTTGTCGAAAGCCTACAAAAAATCTTCAACCGTTTGCTACAGAAAGCCTTCCCAGATAATTCGCACTAACGTTTGCTTTGTAACAAATGCAATTACTGTGACTATATCAAGTGATTAGTTAATTTCTTGACCTCTTGAATCTTGACCCAGTGGCTATACTAAAATATGCAGAGGTTTGATTGGCTATCATAGGATTACAATCGTGTTATGCATTTTTGTTAGTAAACAATCGTAACGGTTATGGCCTAATTTCCATTTTATTAAAATACCTTTTCCAAACAATTGTCATTGAAATAATCATTGCAAAAGTTGCAAATCATAGTATGGATCAAAAATTTTAAACTTATTATTTTATTTTTGTACAAAATGACGAATGGGGTTGTTGACCGGAAGCTTCGCCGCAAGAGAGCGCTGTGTTTGGCGACAAGAAAACACACTGAGCGCCATCTACGCGGAACTAATTTTACCGTTTTCTTCCCCATTGTATTTACTTACTGAATTAATACTACCTATTAAATTTACGTAGATTCGTAAAATAGATTTCAAATGCTTATCATACGAATCAGCACCCCGATAATTGCGTAACATATTTTTCATATTTCGAAGGATTTTGAAGGAAATTCTATTACTTCATGCGTGTGGAAAAATCGTCTGCTCGGTAACGTAAATAACGCAACGAATGTTGTCGAATTGTCGAGTTGAAATGAAAGGGATTGTAAATTGTTAGTGTGTTACCCCACAGATTAGTAAGTCAATACGAGAGGGTCGTCATAATATATTAATTACAAGAAATTATATATTTATAGTAATAAAACATCCCTACGAGAAGTAGGTAATTCATTATTGCATAACTGCGCATAACGTTTATATATCTTTACTATAAATAAAACCTTATCCATAGATATACGCGCCATTTTCCTGTTTTCCATGTTCTTTCTTTAAACTTTTCCCGGTTACTTTCGTTTCGTCTGTCCATTTTTAAGCAAGGCTATAAACGGCCAGTTATTTTTGACTAGCCATTTTTGAAAATCCTTGAGTAAAACCTATTTTAATTCTTGTTTCTTTTCAAATATTTTACAATAAAATTGTACATTTTCTGACTGGAATACCGTATATACCGAGTGCGGAGTTTTTACTGTTTTGTTTACGTTTAAAACTTTGTGACGAATGGAGCAACAGACCTTGGGAAGTGTGGATAACTGACGATATTGTATTTGTATGCAATAGTCGATACATACATCTTATCGTAAAGTGGAAAAAATATGTACCTTGGGCCTTCGATTCGATGCCTATTGGTGACAAGTATAACGTTACCTGCACGTTAAGTAAATTGTGTTCCATGCAGCTACGGGCTACGACAGTGACGTAATAGAATTCGGTCCTTGTTTAGTGTTCTTTATGAAGAAAATTCCTCTGAAATTTTTTTCACCATCTGATGAAGTTGTGTGGCCTCATTGCCTCAAGCTTAAATTAAGCAGGTAATTTGTACAACTGGCTTCTGCATGTAGTCTGCACTAATGATAAATTAAAAATATTTATAAAGGTAAATATGCTAGTGTTAGGTAGGTACTGATATTGCGATATGGCTAGCTTCACGGGCATATAAATCTATGCCACCTGCAGCCAGGTGACGTCACAAAACTTGTTAATAATGTATTTATAGACTAGAGTTCAATGCTACAAATGTTTCAGAGCTAATCATCGATATAATGCGTCAGATTCTGTATCGAGAATGTAGACAATTAGCCATTTGTTTTTGATGGATCGCGATTATAAATACGCACTACGTCACTATTCACTGCATTGGGTATACAACCTGACACTGACCTGCAAATTGCAAAAAACGCAAGAAAAAATCAATTTCGCGGTCTACCACTGCGGATCCACCTTAATTACCTACCGTCTCAGACCAAATAAAAAGTACCTAACTACTTACTTATGACCTACTTTTTATTTGGTAAGACTTATATAAATTCACGTAACAAAACATCTATGAATCAAACGTTACCACTACGTAATTATTCCGATAACCATTAAAATACATTGGTTCAATATTTGAATAAAAAAGCAGCAACTGACTGACTGAAAATGAAAATCCCCAATTGATTAATTCGACATCTGATAGTTATTGTGATTTGTGGCGAAAGCGGAGCGAAAATAACACCAATAACACGTGACAGGAGTGCGGGGGGGCGCAGGGCGGGGGAGGGCGCGGGGTGCACGCGACATGGCCGCGTGGCGCGACCTCAACACGCCGCGCAAAACGTGACCGAGCCGTAGCCGACACGCACACACACTACGTAACTTTATGCACACACACATAAAAATGCTCACCTCACGTTCTTATCGCCTGACTCTATTTGTGGGTATACCCGACTGTTTTAAGATTCTATTCTTTTACTTGGTTTTGTTTTTAGCTCATGAATGTCACATTGTTAATTCGAAGTTATGTCATAGGAATTATGTTTGGACTCCAGAGCTCTTTAGAAGTTTTTTTTAGATTAGTTATGCATTATTTTTGTATTTTTTTGCTGTAATGGAGTTGACTTGTGGTGGCTGGAATTGGAATGGTGAAAACATTGATGTCATGTCTATAATTAGGGGTGAAAAAGAAGTTTTGTTTGGAGATTTTTTAAGGATTCCCAAATTGTTTTTTTTTTTGCTTTTGCTTTGTTTGAATGCTTGCTTTTTTATGCTGTTTGCGTTGCCTTGCAAATTAATAATCACGTGTAGGATAATGCGTTTTATAGACACAGGCAAGACACACCTAATTATCTTCGTAGATGCCGCGTGATTCATGTAGGTACCTGCTTGCATACATAATAGATGTAGCTTAGGTAGTATAGTGTATGTATAAAGAATCTACAATAATAATGAATTACTTACTTACACAGAATAATCTATGCTTTACTTACTTACTTACTTAGGGCCGATTTTTCAATCGTCAGATAACTTTTATCTGAGGAATATGTTTCACGTTATGACCGCTTTTGTTTAGAAAATATGTCAAACCGCCATTGACTTATATATTACTTTTTATATCAATGCAAACCGCCATATTTATTCCTCAAATAAAAGTTATCTGACGATTGAAAAATCGGCCCTCCCTAGACATTGAAAAAAACTATCTATAAAAACCAACTATAAAGTAATATTTATGTCAATGGCCCTAAATGAAGTAAATTCTAGAGAATTAGAAAGGACCATGCGCCATGCTGGTTTTAGTATGGAAGGTGGCGTCTTTCTTTTTTCTCACAGCCAGCCATCGAGTTAAAAGTTTGTATAGGTAGTATTTATTAGGTTTTTAGCATTTTTGTAGGCAATTTTTGACTCCTAGGTGCAAGGTTGGTGTTAAGTTGCCACAAAATATATAGCCGTTGAGGGGGTGGTAGCCCGCGAGATTCAAATTTTCTTGCGTATTTTGCAATTTGCAGGTCAGTGTCAACCTTACACTGACTTGCAAATTGCAAAAAACGCAAGAAAATTTGAATTTCACGGGCTACCTTAGCGCATCCACCTTAATTGTTTTTGGACATTTGAATATTCGGTAGGTAGGTACACCCATGTTTTGGCCTTCCCGTGCGTTAGGTACGCAAAAATGAAATTTAAAAAAAATTAAGTACGAATTATTATTTTCATTAAATGTAGGGAACAGCAGATTTTTTTTTCGCGATTTCAGATGTGGTCCCATAGTAAACGTTGTTCATAATGATGAGTACAATGACCCCTTAAAAGGTTGTGCTACGTTCTTCGATATTGATAGAAGGCTACGTTAGAGGTACCTACTTACTTAGTATTTTAATTAACCAGGTAGGTAGGTACAGTGGGCTGCATCAATTGGGTAGGTACCCCAGTTGTATTAAAAGTAACTTTGCTACAACTTTGTAATTCAAACAATACATACAGAAGAATAATACAAAAAGTGTTGAGATTTGAAGCATCGACTTATTGGTTAGACATGTAAATAATCAAAGGGTTATACAATGATTACCGCTAGCTCTTACCAACTAAGCCAGTTAGGTAGTTAATATCTCAACGAAATTATCAATCTAGTAGGCGTTATAACTCTGTCTCTGTCTATGAAATCGCAGCGAATGAATAGTTTGTTATTAGAGGGTAGTTATGCATACATTTTACTAAGCTATAATGAAGTTACCGGCTGATGCATTTGTCTAGGAACCCATTTGTCTCAGTCGGCAAAATATGTCTAATAAAGTAACTGTAAATTATCAAATCAAATTATTGTAAAATATAAATCTTTGTAGTTTTGTTACATTATATCAATAATAAATATTATTAAATGATTATTAAAGTATTTTATTTTTCTTGGTTTTCAAATTGTTTAGAAATATTACTAAAATAAAATAAAAACAAATAAAAAAAAGAAAATAAAAAAATACAATTAAAAAATACAAAAAAAATACTTACTTAAAATAGAAAAATACTTTATATTAAAAAAAATATCTTAATGCATGACAAAAAACAATTCGTGCTTAAGATTTGAACCTCCAACCGCAAGCGGTCTTGAAACCTCTGGTCTATTTAGTCGTTGAATAACTCTTCGTAAATGTCAACCGTATTACTGCTTGTCGTTATACGCAATATTAGAAGTATTAAAGTTTTATTGAAAAAGACAATAATAAAAACAGACTTAAGTAAAAATAAATACTAAGATAAACTTATTTATTCACAAAAACAATACATTAATTATAATAAAATATTTTTGCAAAATACAAAAACCAACTTCGGACTATCGCGGATTTGAACCCACATGTCTTTTGAGGGGTACCCAATTGATGCAGCCGACTGTACCTAATTGATTTATCACTAGTGGAGTATCTGTGACTAGGGTACCCAACCGTAAGAATCCCGATTGAATTTCCCGCAATATTCGGATAAGTACTTACCTACTTAGGTACTTGTTTTTTGTTCTTATTTTTTAAATACTTAACGATAAAACTCTGATTTTAATAAGTACCTAAGTACATGATTTTATTTTCCTTCATTTTTAACCGACTTCCAAAAGGAGGAGGTTCTCAATTCGTCGGAACCTTTTTTTTTTTTTTTTTTTATTTTTTTTTTTTTTTTTATTTTTTTTTTTTATGTATGTTCCCCGATTACTCAAAAATGGCTGGACCGATTTGGATTTTTCTTTTTTTGTTCGAAAGGGTATACGTCCCAAGTGGTCCCATGATCATCAAGTCAGGATCTGATGATGGGATCCCATGGAAATCGAGGGAAACCCTCAAATTTTATGGGCACACCTATATCGATTTCGGTATTTTTTATAGTAACTCGTGCATTTGCTCTCGGAAAGTACCATTCGGTGAGCTGGAACTGATGATGAAGACCACAGAGGGCCATCGGAAATACTCAATTATATCTAAGTATATAACAGGTTGCGATTCAATTACTTTAATATGGTTTATACTCGTCAAAATAATGGTAATGGTGACTTCACCATGAGCTCCAATTCTCCTGGTTCTTACTAGGAGAACTCCTCAACAATTAACGGCCCTGCATCGGGAAAAGCAACATTTTGTAAAACGTGATGAGCAGCTGACATTGGGTTATTGTAACTTAGATAAATTACAAACTGAACCACTAAAAAGTGAAAAATAAAAACTTTTTTACAAAAACAAAAACCGACTTCCAAAAAAAAAACACTACAAAGTGAAAAATAACTTTAATTTCGGAAGTCGGTGGCTAAAAACTAAAATACAGATGCAAAGACACCGACTTCCGAAATTAAAGTTATTTTTCACTTTGTAGTGTTTTTTTTTTGGAAGTCGGTTTTTGTTTTTGTAAAAAAGTTTTTTTAGATCACGCTTCGGCGATTCTACTACCGCACGTTAAAAAAAACCGGCTAAGTGCGTGTCGGACCACGCACATTGAAGGGTTCTGCTGGAGTTGGGATGAATTTATCCCCAGAACTATCTTAACATTGTAGTTGAAAAACATATTTTCCCATACATTCCAACTGCAAATTTAAGGTGGTCGACTATTCCTCGTTAACTTGTGATACATACTTCGTTCACAGGTTTCACAGGTTGTCCCATAAATAATTGAACCCTGAAATAACATAATGGACCTTATGGACGTTCTAAAAAAACTACAAAAAAAATATCACAAAATCCCAAGAATTTTTTTTAGAAAAAAAAAACAAACTTTTTTTACCTTCTTCTTCACCACGACTACAAATCAATGAATACCATATCGGTTATTTGTTGTTATAATATTGTACGTTGACTACGCCGACAGACAGGCAGTAAATAGTGTCACTAGAAATTAAACAGTATTTTTTTTTCTAAAAATATCGTGTCTTAGGTACCTACCCATAGATATCCGTGTACCTACCTAACCAATTATTTGGACATACAGTGTGGCGTAAAGAATGGTCCAAAGTTAAAGGGTAGTACACCGTATATTCAACTAAAATTTGAACCATTTTTTTCCATAGTATGGAGCGTATGGACCGACGAAGTCATGTTTCGGCCACACCTTATTTAGGGCGAGCAGTAATGCCAACTACCGCCACCATTGAGAAAAAAATCATAAGTCTATGGATCATTTTGTTTCCTATGTTTACATTTTTAGTCAGTTGAGGTAAAAATATCAACACTAAACCTAGGTTCGAAAGCCTTTTTTTTTTCTTTTTTTTTTTGGTAATGGCTTTTTGGCAATTGGTTCCGGGAACCTACTTTGCTTAACCGGGCGTCAGTGGGGCCAGAAGGGCCTCTCGCTTTACAAAATTTTAAGTTAAGTAGCACAGCTAAGGGCGTCCCATAGTGGGACTCGAACCTAGGCTTAGGGTGCTACTGACTACTGAGCAAGTGGGGACTTGCTCAGTAAGCCTTAGCAGTTAATGCCAAAAACGACCGTATTTGCCGTATAAAAATAGTGTCACAGAGCACATTTCGCACTAGGTAAGGCACATTTTCTATAAATTTTACAATCCGCGTTATTTTTATTTAATTGCAAATTAGCCTAGAAGCATGAAGCCGTTAACTAAACTATAAAAATAACCTTAAAAGCGGTTACGCTGATAACGCATTTAGCAAGTTTCTATTTTTGCCCGAAACAAAATACTGAAGAGCACATACCTAACTTACTTATGTAACTTAACCTTTGAAAAAACTTATTTGATTTTGCTGTCCCTACTCGGTTAATTACTTAAGGCAACATAATCTCCACCCATAGACATTGATTGGTGCTCAAATGGGAATAGCTTGGGTGCTCTAAAAATCGGTGCTCAAATGGGAATGCTTCATGTATCACCCTAACTGAGACCCTCACAAAAAGCCCTAATCATTTTTCCTATCTCAATTCACGTAAAGACTTTTTGACAACCTTCAAAATGTTGCCATGGCTACAAATAGTTCACAGCCAGTCGGCACACCGTAATTTTACCCCTCGACTGCTCAATAATTGAATTCGACGAGTGAATCTGAATGGTCATTGTACCAGCCAGTAGTTCGTTCATTAGACTCACCAGTTCACCGCAGTACATCGCCGCCACACGTGGCCGAGACTGAGCATCGGCACGTGTAGTGAATAGCATTTATTTACTGTGAACGCACTTCGCAATCGCAACATAGTTGCAAGTAGGGTTGCCAGGAAATAAAGTAAAACTGCGGATTAAATACCTGATAATTTTATTCTTATGCCTCGCAGCTGTCACGACGATCTGAAGTCTGTTTTTTAATCTCGGAGACTAATTTGACATTTTAAATGTTCCATTTATGTTTACATTTTTCATTTCATTGTTTGACATTTGCACCTGTCAAATTAGTCTCCTTTAGTTCTCTTCTACCCTTTCAAGGCGCGGACCTACTTAGTTTTGTACTGACATTATGCATAATTGAAGACAATAGAGACAGATACAAAGCAGTCCCAGACCCTTTCTCTGGTTCGACAGGGGAGCTGACGAACTAAAAGAACGACCTAAGTCGCTAAACTAAACTATTGCGTAACGCACTATCGGAATCTGAATCATTTTGAAGCAAATTGCTAATCCATTGCTTCATATGTTTGAAAAAATTGTTTGCTCAACAACGTAATCTATCGCAATGAATGTTGTTGAACTGTCAAAAAGAAACTGATTCCGATGATAGTGTGTTACGCATTGCCCTGCAGGTCGCGAAAGACTAGTCTCTTGGTAGAAACCAAGTATTTTTATTTTAAATGATTTTTGCAAAAAAAAAAAAAAAATATAAAAAAAAATTAAATCGACTTCAATAAGAAATTAACTAAAAATTTATATTTTATAAATGGTTTTTTAGTTCGTAATTTTTAGTTTTAAGTAAATACTGGAATATTTTTTTTGATGCGTTGACAAACATACATACCTGTATGTTTTTGTTTGGAAGCCCTACGTGATTATCATATGTACTTAAATATGTTGTAGTTCCAATAATATTACATACATAACATGTCAAATTGATAACCTCCTTTTAAGTGGGAGAAAAATATAGAAATAAATTTCTTTTGAACCAAGATGATGAATGAAGAGAAGAAAGACATGGCAAATAAAGTAGGGATTTATAAATACTAAATTTCTAGGGCTAGAAATAGACAAAAAACTTAACTGGAAACAGCACATAGAGTTACTTTGCAAAAAACTAAGCACATCCGCATACGCTTTACATACTTTGTCGTCTATTGTAAATCTAGACGCACTCCTGACTGCTTACCATGGTTTAGTCGAATGCCACCTACGATATGGCGTTATCTTTTGGGGCAACTCCACCGAAAGAGAAACTGCATTCAAAGCACAGAAAAGATGCTTAAGGTCCTTTTTAAAACTGCAAACTACTGATAGCTGTGTGCCATATTTTAGACAGTATAAAATATTAACTCTACCATGTTTATATATTTTTGAAATGGCAGTGTTTGTAAAATTAAATCCGGATCGTTTTGACCGCATATTTGATGTATTTCCACGAAATAGGCGTGATAACAGTAGGCTATGTCTCCCTAGTGCGAGAACGGCTTTAATGCGCAAAAGTGTCTGCTACATGGCGCCAGTCATTTATAATAAATTACCGAGGAGTTGGAAAGAATTAAACTTGACATTATTTAAAAAAAAACTTCGAAATTTTTTAGCTGACAAAGCGTATTATAGTGTGCCGGAATTTTTAATGGAGAAAGAAATGTCTTAATTACTTACTCTTTTTATGATTAGAAATGATGAAAATATGACATTTAATTTTTTATTTAATTTAATTTTTATTTAATTCCAATACGAAATAGTTGACTGGAGAAGAATTGTGTATTTGAATTGTAATTTGATTGACATTATTTCTCTTTATTATTATTGTGTATTAGAATCTTGTACTTTTGCATGCCATCATCTGGTTAAATATGGTTTTTGCTACTTACATTTTTATGTCACCATCTTTTGTACCTACCCATGTTTGCAAAATAAAATATCTTATCTTATCTTATCTTATCTTATCTTATCTTATTTATGTAGTTTTCAGAAAAACTGAGGTAGTATTTTACTAACGTCATTTCCGAGAAAGTCCGGAAGAATCCAGTCTCATGGTTAACTTTGTGGATCTTTATGTCCTAGTAAACACGTTCTACCCTTATATGGAACGTGTACATTTAATTTATTGAAGGTTTTCCTCTCCGGGCGTGGTGGGTGTTAAGGGCTGGCAATTATTATGTTAGTACATAGGAACTTTTTACTTATACCTACTTATTCTGGGTTTATGGAAAAACTCGAGTTATGAAGTGCACGTTGTAGGTACAACCTATAAAATTACTATATTAAAAACCCTAATTTGAAAATGGAAAAGTACTCTTTGAAAATACGTAAGTACCAACTTACTTACCCTCTTACAAATAAAACACGGAATAAAGTTATATCAGGAATAACAAAGGAATAACCATACATTTTCATAACATGAGGAGAGGAGCTCGTGGCTAAGTAATAACAGCCGCACGGGTCGATCCGTCAGGTTAAGCTACGCTTGCCGGGGTTGGTCAGTGGATGGGTGACCATCTTTACATATCGAGATTCCTCCGTGCCTCGGAAAGCACGTTAAGCCGTTGGTCCCGGCTGTTATTCGTGGATCTTTGACGGTCGTTACGGGACGTCAGAAGCCCGAAAGTCTGACAACCAGTCTTACCAAGGGGTATCGTATTACCCAGTTACTGGGTTGTGGAGGTCAGACAGGCAGTCGCTCCATGTAAAATACTGGTATTCAGCTGCATCCGGTTAGACTGGAAGCCGACCCCAACATAGTTGGGAAAAGGCTAGGCAGATTGATTGAACCATACATTTTCATAGGTTTGAACTTGGAATAACTTTATTCTGTGTTTATTAGTAAGAGGGTTAATTTACATCAAGATAAAGTAGCAGATTTATGAACGTAAACGAAGCAAAATTAGGTTAGTAGTACTTGTAAATTGTAAGGATGCTCGTGGCTAAGTAATAACAGCCGCACGGGTCGATTCATCAGGTTAAGCTACGCTTGCCGGGGTTGTCCGTGGATGGGTGACCATCTTTACATAACGAGACTCCTAAAGGACGTTAAGTCGTTGTTCCCGGCCTTAGGTTAAATGCTCTAAGTTCCCGGCTGTCATTCGTGGATCTTTGACAGTCGTTACGGGTCGTCAGAAGCCCGAAAGTCTGACAACCAGTCTTACCAAGGGTTATCGTATTACCCAGTAACTGGGTTGTGGAGGTTAGATAGGCACTCCATGTAAAATACTGGTATTCAGCTGCATCCGGTTAGACTGGAAGCCGACCTCAACATAGTTGGGAAAAGGCTAGGCAGATTGATATTGTAAATTGTAAGGATCATAGCAGGTGGCGTTCTGTAGTTTCTGCCTACCTAGTAGGTACCTACAGTACCTACCCCATGGGAGGAAGGCGTGAGTTTATATATCGCACACCTAAATCTAAACTGAGACAACTCAAAATCGTTAATTTTGAGTTATGTTTGAAAAAACAAGTGATTATCGATAAAAATGATTGAATTTTAGCCCCAGTTTGTATACAGTGACATTTTACAAGCTATTTATTGTCTAGAATCAAATTAAATTGTATAATTTCCCTAACAAAAAATGCAGATATACCTACGTTTTTGTTCTCTCCTGAAAAATGACCTTTTTTGAGTTGTCTCAGTTTAGATCTAGGTGTGCGATATGTATATACATATGTAGTTATAAAGTATCCTTGTCATCTTAGATTAGTAAAGTACCACTAACACAAAAATCTAATTTCGGTGTCCCAAATCTCACTAAGTAAGAAAGAAAGAAAGAAAAATGCGTTTATTTGGCATTACAGCAAAATATAAATAGGTACACCTTAAAACTATAAAAACGTAAAACAATTATTGCAATGCCAAAAGGGCCTCAGCTCAGCATATTGTCAGATGACAACACAAGGTCTGCCACCTGACGCTGATTTTCAGCTGCAACCCACGAGTGCCATACGCTCGAATAATCTAAATTAACACAAGGAAGTATGTGTCCGAGTTATAATAAATGAAAATGAAATGAATGTGACATGCATGCGTGTGTGTGTTGTGTTGTAATTAATAAATAACTAAAATAAATACCCAATATCAATATTAACTACATTAATTTTTTTTTATAAATCTACTCGTAAAGTAAGTACTCGTCTAGTTACCATTTTCGCCAAACCCTATCAATTGATGAATTAACTCATTCTCTACTAGAATATAACACTAAACATGTGACTAAGTAATAGAAATAGTACAATTAATTAGCTACATTGTAACCATAGCTTGCAAACAATGCAATTAGAACAACACGTGTGCAGTGACGTCACTACGTCATTATACAGGTGCCATCCATCATGGCGTATCTCCTACACATATCTCTGTGACTCTGTGTCAAATAAAGAATTATAAAAAGTTAAAAATGCACCCTAATTGCGTAACACATTATCAATCGGAGTTGGTTTCATTTTGACATTTCAACAGCATTCATTGCGTTAATTACGTTGTCGAGCAAATCAATTTTTCGAACTTAGGAAGCAATGGATTAGCAATTTGTTTCAAAATTATTCAAACTCCGATTGATAATGTGTTACGCAATTAGGGTGCAGCACCCTAATTGCGTAACACATTATCAATCGGAGTTGGTTTCATTTTGACAGTTCAACAACATTCATTGCGTTATTTACGTTGCCGCGCAGACAAATTTTTCGAACTTATGAAGCAATAGATTAGCAATTTGTTTCAAAATGATCCAAACTCCGATCGATAATGTGTTACGCAATTAGGGTGCAGGTGTCAACAATAGGTACTTCTTACTGTATTAGGAGAACATACATCCATCCACACCTTTGTATGGATATAAATGTGGAAGTTTTACTCAGGGTGACACAGTGGGCGGTCTTATCACTAAAAGAGACATCCTTTGGACGGATAGAGTAGCCCGTTCATGTGTGCTCCTTACCTTTCCTCCACGGCAAGTGTGTACAGGAAGTGGGTTACTTTACCCATGTATAAAGGAACTGAGCTGTGGTCTATCAATAGCCTCTGGCCACCACATTAACTCTTAGCAAACCAGCTGGGCAACCTTTTTCCATTTGTCCTGGTCTGCCCGTCACAAATATTTGTCTGGCAACAATCATTCCCTTACAAGGATAGCAAAATTTTGGTTCGTTTAGTGATTTTGGTATAAATTGATATAATTAGAATTGAGTGGTGTCTTCTCTTCTCTGTCGTTAAATAGTATGAAATGAAGTCGGTTGTCCTGTTCCGTGTAGGTATCTATTCGCTTTGGTACTTAAATTACTTGATCTGATTTTGTTGCGATCCTGCCGCATTTAATTGTCACTACGTATGTATGTACTCAGCTCTTGACAGAGAGAAGTAGGGAGAGAGAGAGAGAGAGAGAGAGATGAGAGAGAGAGATGAGAGAGAGAGAGAGAGAGTTGCATTTGGAACTTGTAAGTTTTTCGAAATAAAGTTCGTACTACGGCTCTAGATAAATCTTGTTGTAATAAAACCGTCAATGTTCCAATAGGTTAAGGAGAAAGAGTGCCGAATAATTCTGAATCATCTAACATCAGATAAAAGTGAAATTGGAAAACGTGACCTTTTCAGCTTAATCGTTATCGGTTAATATTAAGCATGATAAATAACACATATCATTTATCATGCTTAATATTAATAGTATATAGATATTAGATTATAGCTAAGGGAAATAAAGATTAATAAGATGATTGTGTTTTCGTACGTAGGTTAGGGTTAGACCTTCATAAAAGAAGACCAAAGAAAAGATGGATGGACTTTGTGAAAGATGATATGGCTGGAATGGGGGTGACTAGCGAGATGACGACTAATAGCGAAGTATGGAAGAAATGAACATATTGCGCGCCGGGCCCCTAAAAATCGGTATAAGGGCAGGAGAATGATGATGATGATGATGATGACGATGATGATGATGATGATGATGATGATGATGATGATGATGATGATGATGATGATGATGATGATGATGATGATGATGATGATGATGATGATGATGTTGATGATGATGATGATGATGATGATGGGTTAGATCTTACAATCAAGAATAATTGAACATACAAGACTACGATCCTTGTACCCAGATTAGGTCCAAGTTTTTGGATGAGATGGTAGAATGTAATTGGGCCACGATAGTCTTAAGTTCTTGATTTATACCTACATTCTAGCAAATAAATTAATTTGAATTTGAATTTGATGATATAATTCATGCCAAGTTAGACGAACTAACGTTCACGAAACGATACTCTAATTATTTAATTAATACAGACACATAATAAAATAATTGGTCCTATGACCCTGGACAACAAATTTGATAGAATCTAGATTTTGCCAGGAATTAAAATTTATGGAGGAATAATGTTGTCCATCAATTAATTCTGATTCTGAATTTCAGACACATCATTATTAGCTCACTTACGCTTTACGCAGCTGTATTTCATGACAAATTCAACACGAATCCATTATTTGAGAGATTTGTCGGAGACGCGTGACGGCTTGACTTTTTGTCAATAGTGTTATGTAAAGAAGACCTATTGATTTTGTGTTAACATATACGCGAGCATACTAATTTTGTTTTGTATCAGTAGTGCAAAACATTAAATCTCTTTGGAGCTATTTTTTGAACATACTAAGCCAAAAATAGATCGATGAAGTCATTCGGTCGGAATAATAATACATAATGTCTACTTTAAATAAACTAGTGCACGTGTTTCGTTTATAATGATAAGGCAAAACAAACATGTGCTTCAATGATGTGCTTGCAGATTACAATATTGAAATATGATATTTTAGATCCATTGTTTGTTGACGTTTTTACCGTATATACGGTAAAAACTCAAATTTTTTTATTTCAAATAACTAGACCAATTACAGGCACTTTTGAATTGTCAACGGGTCGGTCAGTAAGAAAGATGAAGCTAGTTGCCCATTCCAAAGCGTAGTAGGCTATATAGGCACTAGGGACCAGAAAGGGGTAAGAAACTCCACGGACATTCTTTTAAATCAAAATATGGTCACAAAATATTAGTTATATCAATCATTCATGTTGAAATTATACATACGAGTATGAGAACGATGCAGACCGTTAAAAGAGTCCGTAATAAAAATGTAAAAAAAAAACAATTAAAAATAATAATAAAATAAGCCGTGGCGGCCAAGAGATGACCAATTGACCAGTTCTTACTGACAGCGCCCGTTCACGAACCTGGCTCATAGATTAGCATTAGCACCATTCAGCTCAAACATTTTGAAGGGAGCTATATATCGATGATCACGCGCCACCATCGAGACATTAGAGTGAGTATGACATATCCTCAGCCGCCAGGGCATATTCAAGTAAATGGAAGACGTACCCAGTAACTCAGATGCAAAATACGCACATTGTCGTGGAGTTGCGGATACCAGCTCGTATTACCTATTACCAGTAACTCAGACTAAATAAAAAATCAAGACATACCTACGCTGTACTTACCTACGCTGTGAAAAATAACGTGAAGCCGCACGTTACGGGTTTCTTATTTTGGACTTACAGTACCTATGTGTATAGTTCCTTTTTTCATGTGTCATTCATATCATAGAATTTCATTGCAGAGCATAGCACGGTTCAGATTCTCTTCGAAATAGTTTCTTCATCACACAATTTTTCCGCATTATCAATACAGAATTAAACAATATTAGAACACCATCAGTTTGTAAATATTTGAAGTTGTACTCGTAATATGTGGAAAATGTTGTGGGTAGTATACTTGTTGAGTTAAATGTTAAGTTATTTCCGTTTATATTTAATATACTACTGTTTATTTTCCCTTATGAAATAAAATAAAATAAACACTAAGCTGAGACTTAAGATTCCGTTAATGTGACCAGTAAAAAATGATGAGCCCAAAATACTACCCTGTGGAACACCAACGATAAAGTTGTATGAAAATCACTGGACTAATTACTAGTATTCAAAATTACATACCTTTATCTCGAGAATTATCTTTATGCCAGTCCAGAGTTTCTAAGTTTTCTTACTATGCCTAATTATTTCCGTTTTTTCAGGAGCAGTTTAGGCGACAGGGTGTCAAACGCTCTCGCCAGGTCTAGGAACACCCCGAGGCAAGTGCCTCACTTTTACTAACTCTTTGTTTAGGTAAATTTTTCGACGTCTTCTTTAGTTTCTTTGTTGTGAACACTTATTATTCAATTTACGATATATCAGGAGGTTTAATGCATGCATATTTTCGGTATCCTTGTTTCTAAATAAAAGTTAGTTAGTTTTGCTTTGTGTTTTTGTGGCAGAATTTCTAGCTATCATACGATTTTATATGACAAGGTGCACAAAAGTCAGAACGGTCATAAATAAATAAATCACGAGTCAAGTAAGAAGGAATTAGGAATCTAAGAATACAATCAGCAGGAATCTAATAATATAATGTTCCCACTGCTGGGACACAGTCCTCCTGTGAGAGGGAGTGGGCTGTAATCCACCACGCGGGCCCAGAGTGGGTCAGATGTCTACTAAGATGTTTACTACTAAGAATCTAACTAAGCAAAAAACTACCATGGCATTACATCCGAATATAGTATTTTTATTTCAAGAAGCGACGCGCGCTTTACTTGTGACAACCAAGTGTACAAACACACTATGAATATGTGCGTAAGCGCAGGAGCTCTCCTCTCGGTACCGTCCTGCCGTCCGAACGTCCGACATGGGCGAATTCGGAAGTGTCTGTGTAAGTGGAATCTAGTATTTTTGAAAGTGATTAAACTTAAACCATAGCTAAAGGAATCTTTTAGTTCTAGGCTGAGGTTCTAATTCGGCGTAAAAAAAAATGTGAGAAATAAATACATACCTAATTCGATGAAACTTTTTTTGTCAATGTTATGAATAATATGCGCCTAGAGTGCTTCATATAATTATGTACTTACTTGCAAAATATCGAGTTTTTTTTTGTTTGAATTAATTTCTGTCTTTTTACAAATATGAATATACTTAATATCAATATTTTAAAAAAAATTAAGCATTTGAAATTGACACATTAGTGGAACACCCACTAAATGTGTTCCCCACCCACTACTCGTGCATTTGTAGTGAAAAACCCAGTAGAAATTCATTAAAAAGAGGAAGTTACTTTTTTGGGGTATAAAAGTGCAATAAAACCCACTGCAAATCCTGCACATGAAATTACATACTGCTCCAGAAAGACCAATGTTAGCTATCACACATTTTCATCCACGCTCTGATATGCATTCTTTTCGGAGACCTCCCGTCGTATCTGTTTGGTATTCCTATCATTACCTCCCGTTGATTCGATTTTATGATGTATAGTTATAGATATAAAGTTTGATTTCCTAGTGCCGTGTAACGTGGCTACGACGTGGTAACGTGGTATCGTCTGCGTTACGTCAAGGAGGCGGTTAGTCTGTTTAGTTTGCGGCTTTGCGCAACGCTCCTCGCGGGGCACAACGTGATCGGCTGGCGCACGTGTTCGGCCATGCTGTGCGCCGAACACCTACTGATTTTTAATAACCAACCGTCCGATCCGATATTTAGATGTTTATATTTACATTGTTCTAAATTTCCTCTATAAAAAAAGTATCTTGAATATACCTTAAAAGGAAAACATTTGTACGGCTTTGAAGATAGGAAAATTTCGCGTCGCTATATTTTACTGTGCACTGTGACTTTTAATTTAGTGTTTTGCGTTAAAAATAACTAAAACAGCGTCGAAACGCTGTTTTAGTTATTTTTAACGTAAATGACTTGATGACTTTACGGATATAACTTACTAAAAACTGTTGTAGGTGCGTCATTAAACTATCATTATCATATTGATTTTGTTCATATTATATAAGTACTTTCGTCGTTTCCAATTCAATACATTCTTTATTATGTATCACAATACCATCGTCAATCATACACCATAAGTACTCTTATAAACAAAAAAAGCCTTGTCTTTAAGCACCTTTCGTCTTCTTTATTATTTTTTTTTAATTTTTTCAAATCAACTTAACTTGCCTAAAAATTTCTTTGATTTTCTTCGTATTTCCCTTGACCAAATAGTAACAAGTCATTAGGATTTTAGTCGTTGTTAGCATTATCTTGTTTGACCAAATTGCTATCACCTTTAACAAGCGTCAACAGCAGATATAACTATATCCACACAATATAGTAACTACGTGACATATCACGTTTGCACCCACGCGGCGATAGGCCACAATCACTTATTTTCGGACACTGTTTACCATATCATTGGTATCGTGTATGCACCAAGCTGTACAGAATACGTTTTAGGTTGTCAATTAAGTACTTAGTGCAAGCATACATAACATATCGATTTCGAGACTTGTGTTCTGCTTGTGCCTCGTCCATATTCGTCCATTTCAGTGTCAAGTATTTAACGTACCTAAAGGTCAAAATATGCAAACAAATTCAGTTTAGCAATAAGTAAGATAGACAGCTTGCAGCAAAATGCTTTGTTATAAAACGTTTCACAATTTTATGGACATAGATTGATTGGGTGGTGGAAACCTCATGAAATAGTTGAAGTCGGTAGAGCAGTGGTTTTAACAGCAAACGAAGCAGATAATTATATTTTTTAAATAGAAGGAGAACTGATTCAGGCCATGCGAAAACTGAGGTCAGCTGTAGATCAGTTTTATAAAATACCAGCATTCTCCGGCTAATTAGATTCTCTCAAATAATTGGCATGGATTTCTATTAATAATGAAACAGACATCCCTAAAGATCTTAAATGATTCAAACGTAGAAAACAGAAGCTGACATACCTAGGCAATCGACGAAGGTTAGAACAGCCGTGACCTAGCCCAAGACTCACTTGAGGCACGTGGTCACTCGCGTGCACACGTTACGTTATATAAATCTAAAGGCGTAGAACATAGGACAAACCCTAGGTAGAGAAGTTAAGTGTTGCAGCCTTGCAGGTAACGATACAGTCAGTATGTTTTGAATTTTCTTTTAATTTTCATTAATACAAAGATGATGCCTTTATATAGTAGTAAGAACAAGACATTTCCGCAGAACAAAAACATGAGGCATTTGGATTTTAGAAAAATACATTCCTGTGGGTTATGTAAGGGAGATTCCCTTACATGCTCTACGGATTTTTCTAGTTTCTTACAGAGTTTTTAAAGAATACTATATACCTACTTTACATTACAAGTCGCAAGGACTAAGTACCTTATAGTCTGCAAGGATAAATACCTACAAGGAGTGGAGTGTGTCGGATACCTTAACCCAGTTCTGCTCAAGCCAGATGAGACCTTGTGAACGAGTTTGTTGTCAAGGATGTGCAGCTAAAGGGCAATGAACTTGTTACTAAACACGAAGAGGAAAAGATAAAGCATGAAGGCAGTCGAGTAAATTGTGAGGCAGAAAAAGAAAATTGGCCTAGCAGAAATAATATTTAAATGGTTTATAAGATTCTGTAAAACGTTAAGCAGGTAAAAAGAGCTAGTTTATCCGTCAATAATGAACTGTTAAACAAACAAATATTGTATTAGTAATTTTGACTATGCGAAAAGAAATGCGATAAAAATTAATACAACATCATTTTACGTGTATATTTAAGTGGGCTTGGCACTCTTATCTACATTTCGCAGCCAATTCTACGTTCACGATAATCGAAACGTTCTGCCTATCTTCTAGGTGATGTTTAATTTTATCAGAAACCTTAAAATATAAACCCTTTTTAACCTTTAAACCAGTCTTGCAATCACTAACCTGCTTTTGGGTCTGTCTTCCAAACTCAACGTAACCAAAAAGTTGCAAATCTTATTTTAAGAACAAGGAAATATCCAAAATAATATCCTGACCTTTGCAAGTATAATGGTGGTTTAAATTAAACCAGTTTCCTCGAAACCCCACATATAGTGATGAAGGGCAACTTTTTATGCTATTATTTTCTTGGTTATGATTGCCTTCTATAAAAAATCTTCTGTTAATTTAGATGGGGGTTCTCATGTTTTCCCTCGGTTATATCACCGACTCGCTTTTTTACCAACGTGTTATTTATTTATAACTTCTACTTGAAGAGGAAAAAGGAACTTTGTTTAATTTTGTGTTCATTGTTTTAAATTTTTTTATCCTTTTCCTGTGGGTTAAAGTTTCTCTTACATGCTCAACGGATTTTTCCAGTTTTCTACAGAGCTTTTTTGTTGTTCTTGTGATGTCTTCTAGGTTCTGGCAATCCTGTCACAGCTCTACATTATCATCATCGCTGCTGGGCACAGACCTCTCTTTACTTGTGGTGCCCCACGCTACTGTGCCAGCCTCAACTAGGTTTTATCGCAGCTCTTAGTCTAACTGATTGGTCTTCAATTCTAGGTTATGCTCGATCATTTTTACAGGTATCCTCCTACATCATTCCAATTTGGTCCTTTTTTCGAATCTTTGTATTCCCAACATCCGTTGCTCATTCGACCATTTTTTAACTCCTTGCAATTGCATCGATCGGTATCATTATAATTATTAATCACTTTAATATTGATACTTTTCAATATTAAGACTTGCCACAAAGACGCTAAGTTTGCTTAATTTGGATTATCTGCATTTCTTTGTATCATTATCATGATCAATCATTTAGCCTGTACTACTAAATTTGTTACTTGTTGCTGTATACAAAGTCCAAGTTGCATAAAGGCTATGGAGCGCGCCATGTTGGGCCTATCACTGAAAGACCGAGTACATAACTCAGAGATCCGACGAGGACTCGGTAAGGTTCAAGACGTAGGACTACGGGTAACGGCTCTGAAATGGAGGTAGGCAGGACACTTGGCTTAGATGACATCTAAGCCAAGTGTTGTGATGGCAGGTGGAGCAGAGCCCTAACGGAATGGTTGCCGAGAAACGGTTGAAGGAGCGTTGGCTGACCAATGGCCAGGTGGGTGGATGACCTACAGAAGATCGCGGGGAAGACCAGCACCCTAACTGTGTAACACACTATCAATCGGTATCTGAATCATTTTGAAGCAAATGCTAATCCATTGCTTCGTATGTTCGAAAAATTTGCCTGCTCGACAACGTAGGTAACCCAATGAATGTTGTTGAACTGTCAAAATGAAACCGATTCCGATTGATAGTGTGTTTTGCAAGTAGGTAGCTGGATGAGACTCGTGAAGACCAGGGTAGCATGGCACAAAAGGGAGGAGGCCTATACTCAGCAGAGGCTGCCAATTATGATGATGATCATGACTTGTTGCGAGGGATCAAATCTTTTCACTACATAAGTATGTAAAATGATGTGTGATTAGATTACTTGGACGTAGGTACTTATCCACTTTTCAAGAATTTCTCCATTACGTCATGTCGTTAAGAGGAAAGGCGGGTGGCCAGTTAGGTATTTTAAGAAGGTATTGCTGTCGCTCTGCGAGCGCTCCGCACTCGAATTCGTGCGATAAGGACAACTGCAGATCCGACTAAATAGTCTATGTAAAAAGTCACATTTCGAGGTTTGGCTCTCGCCTATTTCCTCCTCCAATATTGGACCAATTTAAAAGATATTTCATAAACTGAATAAGAAGGATATATACTATGCCCCTATGTTTTTCTTTTTTCGTTAATAGTTGTCAAATTGGTACACTAGGCGTCTGTTGACAGCGGTCTGAATAGGCAATTTTGAGCATTTTTGGAGGGTTCTAGTTCCTATAAAAATAATATATCATCAAAAAGGAAAACATAGGGGCATACAATTAACTGATATTTATATTTCTGTAAAAAATCATTGCTTTATGGTCATTAACCAGAAAGAAAACAGGCGAGAGCGTTTGTATCTTTTTGTATGGAGAAAAGAGCACCCACGTTTCCTCTTAAATCAGTGAACCCTGATTTTCTTTATCTGTACCGATTTGGAAAAGGCTGAAATTGGAACTGATTACGAAGTGGAACACTCCCTGATTTGATATTAGATCACTTGAAAGTTAGGACAGGTCGTTTGAGTACCTGAAGTCCACTTAGCGAAATCTGTACCTATTATATACTCTTCAGGATCAAGTTTTTTACTATTTGCCAAAAGTCCGAGATGAAAAATTTGGAATTTATCAAGATTGATCTCTAGGCGTAACCAGTGTACCAAAATGAAAGACCATTTCATAAAAATATTACATAATTATTACCTATAATAAGTATGTTTGCAATCTAGAATGTTTTCACTCTACTAGTAGACTTCCTAGACTTCAATGTAAGTAGCTAGGTACAAAGAGATAAGATATAGAGAGGCTATCAGAAGAAATGTCTTAGAAAAACTGTAATCCCATGTCTCACTGACGCCATCTAGTATAATATAGCAAAGCCTAATAGCCAAGTTTTAGTTTGTTTTAGTTTAGTTTGTGTGTGTGTTTGTTTGTTTGAGTTTGACACTTGTACCGACACCAACCTATGATTACCGTCAGATATTTTTCTATGTAAATAAATACCTATTGGCTGAATTAGTCGTGTCGTTTTATTTGTCATTCCATTTAAAAAAATAACTGAAATTTATATCGAACGCCTGTTGGTTGTTGCGTAATCATAATTTATTTTCTTGTTCGCTGGATTCTGTCACGTTTATCAACTCACGTGCTTCGCGTATCATAAACAAGAGGCGAATGAACTTTCAGTTTGCCAGTTGCCTGGCACCACGCTTGTCTACACAAGACAAAGGCGTTTTCTGTTCGGCCCCAAAGCCCAAAGGCCTTGTTTGTACTACACAAAATGTAAGACAACACTGGGAGAAAAAAGAAGCGATTTATTCCCGCGTAATTTTCGCTATTTTATTTTTTATTTGACAGTTTAAAATCTTAATGAAGAAATAATGAACTAATATTAAAAATGCGAAAGTAAATTTGTTTGCTTGTTACGCTTTCACGCTAAAACGGTTGAACGGATTTGGATGAAATTAAGCACACGGTAACCTGTAAAACCTAACAACAACAACAACAACCCAAGCAACCTAACCACAACATAACCTGGAAAAGGCTACTTCTCATCCTGGGAAGCAGACGAAGTCGCGGGCAACAGCTAGTTTAAGATAATATTTTAAATGAGTCACGTTTTCATCTACCAATCGTTCTCAAATAATGATCAATTAAAATCATTTGCAAATTAATTCACTCTAGCAGAATTAGTTAGAATGTTTGCAATAAACTTCAGAGTACCTACCCTGAAACTTTGAAAAAATAAATTGGAATTCAGCTACTGGTTGATGTCGGACTATTTTTTCTTTCGAAACTTTTCAGGTCTTTAGGAAAATAGTTTGCCTCTTCACGCGGGTGTCTTGCTTGAGGCACAGATAATATAATACTACGCTTGAGGTCTAATAAAACCACTGTTACGTAATGTCATGTGGGCTTCTAGGTATGTATCGAGTTAAAACTTGCAATGAGGTTAATGTATTCACACACGTGGAACAACCACGGTCCACGTCACCACGTGTAAGAAACTCGTGAATATAATAGAGTCGTTGACAATTTCTGTGTTTATGAATAATTCATTTTTGCATACAAAGACAAAATATTCTCTTTGTGGCTTGTATCTACTTTACGCAGGTACCTAGGTACTTCCCTAAGTGAGTAAACGACAATTTGAAACGACCAAAACCAAAACCCTTTTTTATTGAAACCATAAGTATCATAGATTTATAAAAAAGGAGGACTTCGCGCCACGCATAATTATCGAAAGTGAAGGCACAGACAATTTGTACAAACACGCCTCACGCACACGTTTACATCATAGTATGCCGACAGGCCGCCATCACGAGCGACGGCGGCGTCTTTGCAGGTACGGTCTACTCAAATCACGCACACATAGATCGGTACGGTGCTTCACTTTCGATGGCGCGGAGTCCTCCTTTTTTATACGTATAGGCTAAGTACCATAGACTTATAAAAAAAGATGGACTCCGCGCCACGCATATCGAAAGTGAAGCACCCTACCGATCTATGGGTGCGTGATTTGAGTACCTGCAAAGACGCCGTCGCTCGTGTACCGTAATGGCGGCCGGTCGGCATACTAAGATGTAAATGTGTGCGCGAGACGTGTTTGTACAAATGGTCCCGGCATACTTACTGTGCTTCACTTTCGATATGCGCAGCGCGGAGTCCATCTTTTTTTATAAGTCTATGCTAAGTACCTATTAAATTTTTTAAAATATTAAAATAGTTTAAGGTTGATGCGCCAAGGTAGCCCGCGAAATTCAAAATTTCTTACGTTTTTTGCAATTTGTAGGTCAGTGTGTGCTTGTATGTTGATTAAAATATGATTCGCGGCCGTAGCTAATATGGCTTTACAGAATTATAATCATTAGAATCAGCAATACAACTCCATACGTTAGCATTTATCTCAAATCTAGCGATTTCATGAAATCATGAGGTTTGAGGTAAATGCTAACTTATGGAGTTGTATTGCTGATTCTAATGATTATAATTCTGTAAAGCCATATTAGCTACGCCCGCGAATCATATTTTAATCAACATTCAAGCACAGACTGACCTACAAATTGCAAAAAACGTAAGAAATTTTGAATTTCGCGGGCTACCCTGGCGCTTTCGCCTTAAAATACATTTTGGTCCTTTGGCAATCGGCACTGGCACCGTGTGGTGTCTACTACCTCCAAAAGAAATATAATTTCCATTTGTTTCTAGACTTGTTATTCTATTGCGCGCTACGCCACGTCACGCGACTGCAGCAAATGACACGCATCATGTAACCGCGACAATGTAATCTATGACTCAAGCAATAAGATTTAATATTTATTACCATGCAAACGGCGAATGCGCCCGTTCAGTTCTGTTTATGTAACCACCACGTGACTCTATGTTCGTAAACTACGATACGACGCGACGACGTAAACATGCATAATATTGTCAGCAATATTGGACTCTAAAACTATAAACAATGAGTTTAATTTTAAATGGGATTTATTTATGACATATTCTAATTTTGTCCCATTTGACTGACTTACATACTTTGGGATGTATTTGCATTTAACTCGGGCAAAGATCCTGAAACAAATGACATTCATCTTTTTAGTGATTGATGCGTATGAATAACTAATAAAGACCCAAGGTCATCCTCATCATCATCATAGCTTTTTCCCAACTACCTATGTTGGGGTCGGCTTCCAGTCTAACCGGATGCAGCTGAATACCAGTATTTTACATGGAGCGACTGCCTATCTGACCTCCACAACCCAGTTACTGGGTAATACGATACCCCTTGGTTTGACTGGATGGGCTGGAGAGTTGGTGGCACGCGCACCGGAACTAAACATATGACAAAATGCTTTATGTACCTACTTGCCTATTTATAGCTTAATAAATTCTTAATATATTTAAGTACCTTCGATTTAAAGAAATGTTACTGCACACATAGACTTATAAAAAAAGATGGACTCCGCGCCGCGCATATCGAAAGTGAAGCACCGTACCGATCTATGTGTGCATGATTTGAGTACCTGCAAAGACGCCGTCGCTCGTGTCACGTAATGGCGGCCGGTCGGCATACTACGATGTAAATGTCTGCGCGAGGCGTGTTTGTACAAACGGTCCGGCTTACTTACTGTGCTTCACTTTCGATATGCGTGGCGCGGAGTCCATCTTTTTTTATAAGTAAGACTGCACATTAGGGAACGTATAATCCTAACAGAAAATAGACGGTGCTACTTTGGATTTTTTGTTGTTTGGTTGGTTGAAACCGAAATTATTAAGGTGCTTAATTAAAATTTCTAAAATTTTCAATTCATCTGGATAAATAAAAAAAAATGCATACCTACTTAAATCCTGAATTTCTCACAGCAAAAAAAAACCAACCTGTACACTTAAATAATTATAATTAATAATCCCTCCTGTTGACCTGTTGGAGGTTGGTTGAAACCGAAATTATTAAGGTAGTTAATATTTCTAAGATTTTCATTTCATCTGGATGTATTAAAAAACAAAATGCATAAATCCTAAAATTCTCATAGAAAAAAATCCAACCTGTATACTTACTTATATCATTAATAATCCCTCCTGTAGATTTCACTGCCGTGGTGGGTGACTATTTGTCGCTAGTATTATTGTATAGTTCTACAGGACAGCCAATACTTGGCACTTCACTTTCTCCGTAAATAACTTGCCACACCCCTGGCTGAATCACAAGAAATAATGCGTATAAAGTATTTTAGTACCGACATACATGACCTATGTTTTTCAAGGTATCATAGCTATACAAATAAATAAAATTGAAGTGTCTGTTTGTAATGTCAAAATAACAGCTTTTTACTAAATGCATATGAAAGTATTAAAGTACTTATGTATATAGGTACGGTACCTACTCTACTCATAACAAAAAAACAGTACTTACTTACCTATTTAAAATTATTGTCAGTCTGTCTGTTTGTTCCGGCTAATCTCCGAAACGGCTGCACCGATTTTGACGGGACTTTCGCTGGCAGGTAGCTGATGTTATAAGGAGTTAACTTAGGCTTTTGTTTTGGAAAACGAATTAAGGTTCCGCGCAAAAAAAAATAAAACCCATGAAATTGTGAACAAAAAGTCTGATTTGAAAAATTCTTTTCGCATTTGGTAGTCCAATTCTTGAGGCTAGTTATAGGCTATTTAACATCACGCTACGACCCTTAGGGGCCGGGACCATTGAACCTAGAAAGCTGAAAGTTTTGCAAACAGGTTCCCTTTGTAATGTAGGCAAACAATAAGGAAGGATTTCCCGGTAGGTCGTTCCCGTGGGATATTTTCCGACATCCACGCGGACGAAGCCGCGCGCGAAATGCTAGTGCTTTATGTTAATAAAAATAACTACATAGTATCCGACTGCGATTAATTGCTGGATCGACATTCTCCAATCACATCGCATTCGCAAACCCGCCGTCCGGCACGTGAACGTGCGCCGGAGCACGTGACTGATGACGTCATGGCACTGCAATTGCAACGATTATAATGATTGAACGAAAATGGAGCATTGAACTAGTGATACGTTTTGTAATTGTAACTCACGTTACTCACGGCAACCTCGATTCTAATCGAAGTGTTTTATTTTATCGAATACATTTTTGCTCGATAGAAATAGGTCGGGTGACCATGACGTCTCTATTTTTATTAAGATTTCATATCATTTTTAATTTTTTACACCACTTATGTTTTACAAATAAAACTTTGACTTTGACTTTATAATTGGGATTTTTCTAGTACCTACTTAGCTAAATTATACATTCAAATTCTATTCTAGTGATACTTCTCGTGATCTTATTATCTGTGTTAAGTGGAGGTGCACATATTTTTTAAGTATCAGTTAAGTATTTTATACACATAGGTACTTACCGTTACCAACAAACATTTTTTTTATTTATGTAAATAATTGAAAAAAAAAATATAATTACTTAAGAAAGATATCATTCCAAATACAGCCGACATCTATTTATGATGAAAAGCATCATTAATTAGGTAAGTAGTAGGTACTTCAAAAGAAAAAAAAAAACACCATGACTTATTAATTATTATGTATGACATTTGTAGACAGTCCATGACACGTTCAAACGAGCGTCACACATTCGAAATCAAGCTGTATGTGTAGTGTATTGTGTGTGTCTGCTCGTCTGGTAACTTATTTTATACGTTATACGTAGGAGGTATACAATGTATGTGAGCGCGTCGATGAAACACGTGCCTAAGCCAGAGTGACCATGACGCTTATGTGAACGGACAGTCTGTTTTTACTTTGAATGAGAATAATAAAAGTAGATTGTGTCAAGTCATCAGATTTCATTTAAAAAAATCTGAATTCGAATCCCTCATATCCAGGGGTATTTGAAAATACCCCATATTTTATGTTCCACGATTTTTTGTAGTTTTCAAGTTATTTTTGTTTTTGTTTATTTAGAGTTTTTTCCGGTGGAGCTTCAAAATTCATATATTTTTTTGTAGTGTATTTTCATTTTATTTTTGTGACATGTAACTACTAAGTAACATTCAAGACGATATGACAATATGATTATATTACATACATTACATAAATCTGAAAAATACCCACTACGAAAAAGATATGAATTTTTGAAGTTATTTTTTCAGTTCTGAGCAGACTTATTTTTTGCTATTTGCAACAGATTTTCTTACGGTTTCTGACACTGCCAAGCAAATACAATAGCTACCTATTGTGTTTGCCTGGCACTACACTTTTTAGACTCATTGCATTCCTTTTGATGCAAGCTTTCCTCGATTGGGGTTTTCTTCATTTCTGAGTAGATTTACTGCCGATATGAGATGACATCTGATATTATTTTGCTATTGTCAACTTCAAATCTACTTATTTTATATTTCATATCGGTACATTCAAATGCTTAAATACAGTAGTCTATAGCAATAACTTCATATTAATCTTTAACCCCATTTTGGCAAATATTTCTGTTGTTTCTCCTTAGGTCCTGGTACTGCTTTTTTAACTCTTGACACAGACACTAGAAAAACTGATCTAGTTAAACACGTTTTTGCGCTATACGAATTGATATTTCGACAAGTAGTGAAAAGTAGAGGGTCGCACGCGTACTACAAATTATATCCGGCCTAGAAATCGTACATGCTTTTGTCGGTCAAAAATATTGAACTTACCAACAGTAGAGCGAAAAGACGTTTTCACGTCAAAAACAAAGAATTTGAAATTTTTCGACGAAACTCTAATTGGAATATGATCAATTTCTAGTAGGTAGTGGATAAAACGTGACTGATCCTTTCTCAAGTATCCTGTGGGGGGCGGCCAAGACACGTGCTAAAGATTCAGTGACCATGACGCCTCGCGCGATCGGACCAGCTAGATGCCTAGAAGTTATGCGGTACCAGCGTTTTTGTTGTTGATTTTGCGTTTAGCCTTTTACCCGATGTTTTTTTACGATGTTTCGATTTATGAATGAAGCGTAGTAAAAGAGTAGTAAGATTACTTTTCAAACTTAAACGTTGTTCTTCATACAAGATTATTATAAAAATAATTTACAAAAAATCATTAAGTATATCATCAATCGTAAAATCATGCTTAATTTTATCAAGATTTTGCACACAATTTTGACGTGCAACATTATTTTTAACATTTAACAATGCTCATACTTAATCACTTTAACCAACTTGTTTAAGCAAGTGTGGACGATTTTCGTACCTATACTGTTCGGCAGCTATCGCGCAAGATAGCATATAAATGAAGAAAAACGTGATGTAAATGTTCACACACGTGAGTTTCTTGGTAATCATTCATTATAGACACATTTTAAGCAGTGTCTTTTTAGTTTTGTGATTGATTCAAGTTTATTATATGTAGGTATACCTTCAGAGAACGATTTAAAAAAAAAAAACAAAATAGAGAAAACAAATTTTCCTAGAAATGAGACCTAGCTAGATCGATTTTTCGCCCCCGCAAACCCTTATATTACAACTTTTATCGAAATCGTTAGAACCAAACCGGTTCTAACGAGAACGTGATTACAAATATATTAAGTCAATGAATACCTATTGCTCATTTAATAGTATAGGATTTTCGTGATCAATGACACAATTATTAGTTAAACTTCGAGTCTATCCCGCAGAATTCCCGTCGCAAGTCCATCCTACCAACACAAAGCACATTTTAGCACATCACTATCGCGTTAAATGCGTAGTTGACGGACGTGTTATCAGCGGCGTTTCAACTTCAACCGCTTTAACGATCTTGGACTGTCCCTCATTTCTTGCACTTATATCGAACTGTATCGCTGCCGTTGTGCTTGTCTTGCTGTGTTGTGTCAAGTGAGAGTGGTCATGTACTCACCTGTCGCGTTTAGTAAATAATTGTGATGAATATTTTGTTGATGCCCTATTCGAGGTCCGATGGACGTGTGCCTGACCAGCTGCCAGGATTGCTGGCGTAAGTGTTTGTATTTAATTGTAGTGTGACAAGTGTGTGTTAACTGTGCAGCAAAGCAAAGGTTTTCGTATATTTACTGTTTACTGTTTCACGTTGAACAGGAAAGAGGTAGTATTTTATCGATTAATTGACTCTAGTTGACATTGAATTTGAATGTAGTTAGTTGCTTTGGTTTTAAAGTTTGTGTTTTTGAGTTTATCTTTCAAACCTGTTTGGTGTTCTAAGATTGTAATACTTGTAATAGTTTTGAGTTTTTGATACCTACTTAGAGTCTGTCACTTTACTTGTACTGCAGGTTGTTTATAATGAGAACTATAAAGGAACATACAATGCGATTCAATTATGAACAGGAACGTCAATGACCTCTATCTTTCAAATGTTGATTGAAAAGTACGGTTTGCAAAGAAAACTTATTTCCCTACCTATCAATAACGTTTTTTTTTTTGTTTAACCGAGTCTTAGTTATATCAAAGTGAAAAAGACATCAAAAAATTATTCATAATTAGTTTTTTTTTAAATTACACTACTTTCTTTCATATTTTCATTGTTGGCAACAATTTTTTTCATTTTTTTCAAATCGTTCGTTCATGATTCGTAAATAAATGTAATTTAAAACATATCTTGTCTTGCTCACGATGTTTTCCTTCACCGTTTTGAGAGCAGTGGTGATGAAATAATTTACACACAAAGTAAAGCGCCCGTCGGGGTTCGAACCTAAGACCTACAAACTCGTAAGTCGCGGCCGTTACCACTGGGCCACCACTGCTTAATAAAAAGTATCCTATGTCCTAATCCAGGTCATGGTCTACCCATGTAACAAATTTCATCCAAATTCTTTCAGCAGTTTTAGCGTGAAAGCGTGACAAACAAACAAACTCACTTTTGCATTAATTTATAATATTATAAGTTATGAATTTATGATACTAGATACAATACTATACCTAAGTACTAGATTAGTGCATGTAATTCACGTATAACACAAGAAAAATATAATAAAATGATGTAAGTAGTTGTAGATAGGTAAAGTAAGCGCATTAAAAAAATATTTAAACGCGAAAAAAAATCATAAACTCCCATAATCTCCCATAAACATTATAAACTTTGCTGTGTTCATGGACAACGATTGTAATTATTGTAATGTGACTCTTGCCCCTTCCTTCTATTTACAGGATGTTTAGAAACGGATTGAGTGGTACCTTGCTGAAACAATAATTAGAATGGTAGAGGCAAAGGCTAGTACTTCAGTATTATCGTAGTCTACACCAGAACATTGCCCCCTTCCAAATAGTATAATGACTAGAGGCAATAACGGCTAGAAAAGCGCCATGGTAGACTCTCAGGAGCTGATTAGTCTGTTGATAGTTCCTCATAACATTTGACATGTATGTAGGTAGGTATGTAAGTACGTGTCCGGGTGTCACGGGCCACGGTACGGTGGAACCAAAGGAGTTGCTTTCGAAGCAAGAAGGTATACCTACCTATCCAATTAAATCAACAATGCCCTACATTTGATTTTGTAGAATATAATCTGATGTAGCAAAAGAAATCCTTTTATTTATAAGCACTTACTTAATTGTTAATTTATAACTTTTTCTCTTAAATAAAATATTCTTCTAGACCTATATTTTAACACAATGAAGTGACAAAAACCGTATGATAAAACCGTACCGTAAGAGTAAATATAATATCTACGATACCAGCTAATTTGAAATAATACTGTGCAATATGTTGAAACTAAAAATTTTATATACTTAAGTAAGTAGTTTATATTAAGAAAAGATCCAGCAATATAGTTTTGCAACACATAGGTAGTTCTTTCGACATAGTGAATGTAATATGAATTATTAAAACTTGATTTATGCAACGGGATTATTTTAATAACTTAGGAAGCAAATTAGCAAACATTTCTTAGAAATAGGTAACTAACGTTAGGTATTTTTTTATGAAAGAAACGCCTTTACCTCATTCACGGAATTTTCACGGTATTATACTATAACGATTACACGTATAAAAATCTAAATAGCAATAGTTCAATAACAAATAAAAACTAAGCTGTCCTATATTTTAAATCAAAATTTTGGAGTCACTAGTGCAACCCCCAAAACGCGACAGAAAGTATAAATTGCCCGATTTTTTATTAACAATTTTAAAAAAAATATTAGCCTCTACACACTTTAAATAAATGACAACCGACATAATATTCGACATAATTATTTGATTGAGGTAAGTAGGACTTAATCAGACCTTTGAAAAACAAAACACTCTCAATTTTTATCTTGTTTTTTAACAAGACGTGCGGCATGTGGATCCGCTTATTCTAAAAATACCTCCGGCACGTGCAGCGAGCTCCACGTCATGTTATAATTTTCACGTGCTCGAGAGTACGTATATTGCTTTCATCTGTCAGAGCATCGTGTGACCACATTATCATTGAACTACCTACTTAAAAGTTGCAAAAATAAGTTTTAGGGCGTGTGTAATTATTGTAGATCTTGAGAATATTGTAGTGGGGAGGGGGACTTGACCGCTTGACTTGCCAATTTGCCATACTTTTTTTTTATTTCCCCTCGGCTTGCCTAATGGATGGACAGTACATAAAGTAGGAGTCCTGCACCCTAATTGCGTAACACATTATCAATCGGAGTTTGAATCATTTTGAAACAAATTGCTAATCCATTGCTTTATTATGTTCGAAAAATTTGTCTGTCTGGTCGTTCTGGATAACGTAGGTTTAAATTATGGAATGGATCAAATCTGCATTAGCTGTGGATGGATTTTTCAGGGATTGGGGGCAAATTATATGAAAATTCCTAGTTTGAATTGACGGTCCAAACGTTCTGTGGTCCAAATTGGATTTGGAAGACTTGAGGTAGTTTCACTAAAACTACCCTACTTACGGTACCCATGGAAAAGCAATGAAGAATATGCTTTTGAATAGTACGCTTTCAGACTTTCCGAATTTTTCTTGCTTCTGCTTTCCACACGATCACAAAAATCAACTTTGGTTTCGAAATTCGGCTGCTCCATCCTCCATCGCCATCGCTCCAAGAGTAGAAGACCTTGCAAATAAAGCCTGGGAAAAGCTTCGACAAACAATTAATTTTATTCATTTTGCAATATAAGATAGACTCATGTTCACTTATTCAGTCCAAAGATAGTTTTAATAATGGTTACACACTCATTCGCATTTTAGTCTGATGAGAAATAGAATTACTTAAATATTTAAAAAAAAAATTAAAAAACACGACTGCTCTGGCAAATAACGAACTAAAAAGTAAAAAACAAGTTGTATACCTATTCCCTGAGTAAACAGAAAAATAAAATTGTCATTGCAGTCGGGGGACCATTCTGTGGAATACTGTTTAATTTAAGAGGCCCGCGACTGCAATGACAATTTTATTTTTCTGTTTAGTCAGGGAATAGGTACAACTTGTTTTTTACTTTTTAGTTCGTTTTTTGCCAGAGCAGTCGTGTTTTTAATTTTTTTTTAATTATTTATTTTTATTTTATACATTTTAGTGACAATGTAGAGTTAGTTAGATTCACAGTCTGAACAGCACGTTCAAGGCCGTCAATTTGATACCCATATTGCAATACATATAATAATATCATTGAGTGTAATGTTTTCAGGGTTGATGTATGTGAGTTTCTATATTCCACCATAACTTGGGTGGGTATCGTTATATCTTTACATCATCCCGAGTGACACTGGCTATATTTTTTTTTTGAAAAATTTAATATGGCGGCAGTAGGTAGGTGTGGCTCCATTTTGAAAAGTGAAAAACATTTTTTCTTCAATTAATAGCATGACACTTATGACATTTTCAAATTACAATCGCTTTAATATTGTCTCATCAAGCTGTTACATCAATGTACGATCTTATGCCACGTAACATTTATCCAGTTACATTCACAATTCCACATTCCAAACCAACTCCATTGAGTTATAATGTACTACGTAGTACATTATATATAACTCAATGACCAACTCAAACAATCACAGCTACTCAAAATGAACCCCAGAATTCCCAGAAATAGCGTTCAAAACATCAAAATAATCACGTGTAGGTAACTTCAAAATAAACTTTACATCATCGATTTTCCCTTTCTTTCGTTTCCCGTCACGAGAAAGAAAGTAAACAAATAAACCCGCTTGCCAGTTGCCACAGACTGTAAGAAATAAACAAACTCAAGTTGACTCCGCGAGTGCGCGCCGCCACGGCCTTGAGTCGATGCGTTTTGTAGGTCAAACACGTGACGATCGTCATCCAATCTTAACCAAGCAAACCAAGCTCTTTATTGATCTCGTTTCCAAGTTCGTATGGAGTAAAATCTCGCGACGCGATGTTTGGTAATTCATAATGTAAGGGTTAAGTACTACTTAATTCGAAATCTGGAACATGACTTAAAGCTGGAAATTTGCAAAAAGTCCGGATATTTTACTTTTAAACTTATCTACCTAATTTATTTTTTCAGAAATAATTGAAAAAAAAATTAATCCCCTTTAGCTGAAAAGTACAAATAGCCCGGATTTGTCCGGACAGATTCTGACGGATGTTAACCCTGAGCACAATTCAGCTCAACCTTATATTATCTGTGCTCAACTATCCGACTTTTAGGGGCTAGCCAATAACGTGCTTTATGTGCTAATATTATTATTAATTTTCTGATAGTTGACTGATTAATTGACTGATAGATACAGGTACCTACTGTTTTTTTTTTTATATGGCTCACTGGGGGCTCACTCACGAAATGTGTGTACGTAAGTACCTAAGTAATAACCATTGGTAATAACGTAACATGTCGCACAGAATGAGCGAGTCAATGTCCTCCAAGAGAAATGTTGATTATGTGTCTCTAAAATACGGAAAAAACAAACTTAAACAAATATTTATTATCCTTTTACTATCAAAGCTATGCTAACCTTTCTTTTTTTTTTTTTTTTGTTACAGCTATAATTCCAACGACGGCTTCGGCCGCGTTGGTGGCGAGCAGCTCAACTTTACGGCCCCCTCCGAGGACGAGGCCGAATACCCGCCAGGCGCCTACTTGAAAAAGGGAAAGGTCTCTAGGGCAAGTCTTAATGAATATGCCCGATTTTTATACTTTTTTGACGTGAACTAGTAATGGGCAGACCCCGTTTTGATGTTTGTGTTACAAGAGTTGCAATTTTCAAAAGCATGTTAAAGTGGTGGTTGATTCCGGTTAAATAAAAAAAACATTAGTTCGGTTCGTATTGATGTCTATTTCATAAAAACATTGTTTTGATACCAAATTCAAAAGTCGAGTACCTACCTAACCTACCTAATTATACCGAAGGATCATCCATAAACTATTCAAATCTTATTTTTCCTCGATAAAAAAGAAGTTGAGGTGCTGGTCTAAAAATATTATTAACTCTTTAAACGTCCATTGCACACCCAGGTGTTCAGATAACAATAAAAAATCTATTGTGTCTGCTAAGCGTGCGACGAGTTAAGTAGGTACCTACCTAGTTAATGAAAAAAGACAGTGTCTAAACTTCAAAATTCCATCACAACAGCTTACAAAACTACCAAAAATCTAACAGTCCTATTACTCCTATAGCAAGACCCGATGTCGCACAGAATAATAGAGAAGCGTCGTCGGGACCGAATGAATAACTGCCTAGCAGACCTCTCGCGGCTAATACCGCCGGAGTACCTGAAGAAAGGCCGTGGCAGAGTCGAGAAGACAGAAATCATCGAGATGGCAATACGCCACCTCAAGTACCTGCAGGAACGGGCGAACGGTTCGTACGGAAAGCGCGCTTATTTGGTAAACTCGTTAGTTATAATTGGAAAACAACGGAAGAAGGTACTTTTGGATTAGGCTCCAACCCCTCAGATCTTTGATTGTGGTCTGTGAATAATGAAAAAAAAATTATGTTTTATCTCATCGCCAAATTCTACCAATGAAGGAAAGAAGGTTGGCTATATTTGTCTTTGTGCTACTACTATTTTCGAACATTTGACGTCATAGATACGAATTATTTGATCTAATTGGTTGGAGTGTTTGAAATTTAATACAAATTGTATGCGGGCTTGTTTTTGCGAAAAGCTGTTTCTAAGCTGGCGTATAAATAAATATTTCTACAACAAATGCCGCAGATTCAAGCCCAAGTTGTTTTTTTATTTTTCAATTATTTCTAACATAGTCTTGTATTTACTAAGGCTGTTTATGACATGATTTTATCAGCCAAAGACAATATTTAAAAGAGAGTCTTTCTTCTAATATGGACCGGACTCCCGGCGCGACTTAGTTAATACAAGGCTTAGTTATTTATATTTCAGTGATAAATAATAAATGAGTATTTAAATCATTTGTTATTTTGCCCATACCCAATTTTTTTAGTTTTTGTACAGTACTTACAGAAAGTCTGAAAAGTAAAATTAAAATTCTCAAGTTCAGTAGTTCTGGATATTTCCAGTGTTTTAAAATCAATCTTGTTAGGAAACGATTACCCGTTAGGTCTCTGGTAAAACTTCTAGTGACATGGTATTCTTCAGAAGCTTTCAAATGTTTTAAGATTGATGTCAGAATACAAGGAAAATAAAGCAACCTAAGGACCAAGTTTGCTTTAAAATAGGTTACATTCGTATTCCCGCATAATCTCTGAATGTTTAAAGTTGTAACATGTGTATAACAAGAGCAATAATAATTTGTAAGCCTAATCTTACAAAAATACAGATACATAAAGATATATAAAGTTTTTTTATTATTATTACAAAGACAGTATCTGTTTCGTAACCTATATGTATAATAATAAAAATAATTACTTATCAAGTTATCACTTAGAAGGGCATCATTAGTAAAATAATATTTGTTTAAGAAATAAAAGTAATCTTTATTGAATCTGGTACCGAAGATAGCTTAATTATTGTTAATAATACAAGCTATAATTTATGTTTGTCAATCATACTGCACGCAGTACTTACTTAGGTTGGTACTTATACCTAAAAATTTATTATACATTGGAAATAACATTGTTCTACTAGAGAGCCAGCAAAAGTTTTGAAATTAGTATAATATTTGTCTATTCTTTGATATAGAATTTACGTTTTTTCATTGAAAGCAGGGTTTTTTAGGGTTCGTTTAGGTACTATCTCATTTGCGTCATTGATATCTAATAATGGCTAGGTAAATCATTAGTAATTCAACATGTCATTACTTGATCAGTTATTGATTATTGAAAGCAAATTATGAACAAAAATCAAATAGAAAGGTAAAATGAAGCTTCTCTTCTGTAAACAGATTTTTTGTTGTACAATTTGATGCCCGGTGATTTTTATCAAATTTTCAAACCACATAATTGTCCTTTACAGTTTACGCTATCGCACATAAACCATACCTATTTATTACAAACTAATTGCAGGTTTCTACTTACTTACAAATTAACATTTTTTTTTTAAATACTTACTAGTTATTTTAACAAAAGACATTTTATTGCATAAAATATTAAGAAACAAATAACAAAACTTTTCGCATGGTTTATGGTCGAGCCCTCCACCGAGCACAAAAACTAACAAACATTTATCAACACACCAACATCCTATAAATCCAATTTTATCAAACTTCATTAAAAAAAAACATGTCTTTAATTAAAAACACCATACATCATGAAAGGTTTACAAAAAACAGAACACGCTCATATTACCACTGAAGAACGCTAATGTTGTTGGGAGTTCCCGCCGGAAGATGTTCCATCTTCGCGTGGGGTTCTGTTATAGCTGCTGACCGGGGTCTTGGCGAGGAACACTTCAGAGCTGGCTACCAGGACGCGGTGGCCGAGGTCATGCGTTTCCTGGTCGAGGTGCACGGCTACGGGCCTGGAGATGGCTTGTGCGTGCAACTAGCTGCTCATATGCAGAGGCACTGCGAGGCCGTTGCTAAAGGTAAGATGTCAAATAAAATTCTTAATTGGTATTACAAATATTAGAATTATTGTAGGTAATTAAGTAGCGTTAGCAAAGACGAAAAAAAACATACATATCAACATAATCTGCTAAAATCATATCCCGCTTGCGCCCTTTTGGCTTTGCCAGAACTTCTTTGCTAGGTGCTAGTTCGCTTGTGAACTGTCGGTACTTTGATATTTCTCCAGTGACTGAGGAGTCTATAAAAACGGCGTTTTTTTTTAAATGTATAAATTCCAATAAATTATTATAATTTACCAATTAATCAATTTATTATAATTTGTAGGTAATTGTAAGCAAACAGGAACATTTGATACTTTTAGTTTGCAACTGTTTGGTTAATTTTATTGTATCACGTTATGTCGGGTCGTTGAGCTCCCTAAGATAGGGTTGAGCTCATGAAAGCTGACACATGCATGAGTTTTGATACTTTCCTCAAACGAAACGACCAGTAGTGTCCTATCTACTAATAAGTAAATTCATATAACTTAATAGTCCGACCTCGTCATCGTCACGTTCTGAATTTCAAAAGTCCATTCTTCATTATTCTTGTGGTTTAAAACTTACGAATATTTACAAACCTTTTCCTTACTTTTCCAGGAGAGCCCCGACTCCGTGAGAAGCCGCGGTCCCACCCTGGCTCATCCTCCGAAACACCAAGCTCCTCCAGCAGTCCCCACGGGTACACGATGAAGCCGGGCGTCATCGCGCAGGCGCCACCTCCCGCGCCGCCCACCTTCGCGCCCGACACTTACGAAGAGCGTCCTCACGAACATCCATACTCCATGGAATGCGATAGAGGTAATAATAATGGTGAAGATATGCTAATAAGTTTAAAATGGGGGATAAGTGGTGGCCGGCACCAATGAGCTAGACAGGGGATTTGATCACATCTCCGGGTGCAGGTAAAATTATTTTGTAACCAGTCGGGTATAAAAGCCGTTGACGGAAGCAGAGGCATCGTCGCCGTCGTGTAGATTGTCTTGTCTAGACGCCAATAGGGGGTAATGATCGAGGTCTAATTTTTTTTTTATCGCTGTGGTGTTAGTAAAGCACAATTATTTATATTTTTAGTTTTATTACCTTAGGTTCAAGCCGCCGTCAGGTGGAGGCCGCGGAAAATCAGACACGTGTGTTTGCTAAATCGACAGATGGCAATCTTCATTTTTACAATCTGATGTGTTTACAGTACGACGACGTCGAGTATCAAGACTAATAGCAAGTAAGAATAGCTAGGACTGAGTTCACGACAGAGTAGATAATTTGCAAAATTATCGCAATTTGTGACTCAAGAGTTCGATGACCTTTGTCACAGTAATCTTATCTCAAATGTAAATGTTTCTGTAATTTCTCTCTACAGTATCGGTGGCGCAGACGCCAATGTCAGGCGAGGGCGAAGGCCTACCTGAGGCTGAGCCTCAGCCCCTGGATGGACGACGCAAGAGGGAGCCCACACTGCGAGCAGTGAGGAAGCCTGATCATACCGAAGACTACCTGCATTCCTACAAGTTCAAGAACTCCATTGAGAGGCGATTCTCCAGATCGCAAGACACGGAGGTAACTAAATACATTTTTCTGCCTTAATTTAGGATAAACTCAAATTATAATCTAGTAAAATGTAGGCAGCCGAGAGGGAAAAGTCAAACAGGTGACATTCTTTGTGCTGTTTGTCATTCGGAAATTAATTTCTCGTTGAGCGACGTCAAGAAAGGTCTTCAAATCATAAAATGTGTTCATGTCGTGTAGTGTGTAGTTAGTTATATAGTTATGTATGTTCGTGATCGTGACTGTACCTAGGTACTTACCCTGCTGCAAGGATCTTTTGGCGCTCGAATGACGTTGTCAGGGGGGCGCGGTTGGTAAACATTCGTGCATTTGTTTTGTGAAATGGATTAAAAACAAAATGGCGGCGTTAGTTCAGATTTTGGCCACGCGCCAAACGGAGCTTGTAGCGCTATAGGTAGATATGTAGGGTACGTCCGCGCACCCTGGTCCGTCAGCCTTGCTTACATGAGCGACTGACTATAGTCACTACATCACAGCATGAGCTATTTTCATGATACAAAATAGGTTATGGTAACAAGACAACGACGTGAATCAGCCCTTTACCATTACTCTCAGTAATCCCAAAACATTGTCAAAGGAGATTTTGCCATACAAAACAATAAACAGTGCTTAGTAGATTTATGATTTCTTTGGGCTATGCAGACTGGAGAACTCTCCTGCCCATTCACTTTACGAAATTCCGCTGTGCAAATCATGATCCAAGATAATTTTAGTAATGTTACAAAAATAACAGTCACATTTACCTAAATACATAATTATTAAACTAGCGGACCCGACAGACGTTGTCCTGTCTGAACGACCCTAGAACCCGACTGCAGCGCCACCTACACCGGGTCCAGTTGTATTTTCAAACCATCCAGGAACCCAAAATTTCATCTAAATCGGTCTAGCCGTTTAGGAGGAGTTAGGTGACAAACACACGTACAGAAGAAATATATTAAGATATATGATAGAATAGAAATCCGTTACTTACCGAAGAATCTAAAGATAAGAAAATATTTGAACGAGTCATGGTCCGTACCAGTGCTGTACCAACACTATAATAATATGATTAGATAATCCCCATCCAGGCTGCCGACATGTTGGCCCGCACGGTTCACGCACACGGGAAGGTATACTCGCACAAGCGCCGCCGCGCCGCCAAACCTGCGCCTTCTACCTCCACCTCCAACTCCGGATCTACTGAAGATGCCAGGGACACTTCGCCACAGGTAGGTTTTTACTTTTTCAAACAACCTTCTTTATGGAACATCACTGCAAACATGTATACGTTTTTATAATAAACTTCCTAGCCACATTCAAGAACAGCCTTAAATAAATTCAGCGGAAACTATGCCAGTCTTTTATACTTACTTTATACCTACTGACAAAAAGGCTTGGGATTCCATAAAAAAACAGTGGATCATGTTTTGTTTTTGCTTTTTTTTTATCTTCTTTATACCATTTTACTTTACTTTTAATTATTGTAAATGTGAAGATTAAGTAAGTATAGGTCATTGTATTGTTTTTTTTTTCTCATTTTAATCATGGTCTAGCAATTTATGCGGCATACCCAAATGTCCTTTCTTTGAAATGAAATGATGATGAATGTTCTTTCTTTTTCGTCGAATCATTGAGCTCCAAGATTCTGAGTTGAGCTGCACGATTACTGACAAATGTGTGCACTGGCTGGACAGGTCCCCTCAATCTGTGTGGTTCTTTCCTCAAAAGACCATTTCAGACACCAATCCACATGGTTTTCACATGACCAGACCAAGATTATATCTGGACTTTAAAAGAGACTGTGACCTGTGACCTATGAATTTGTTTTTGTTAGATAGGAAACACTGGAAAACTAGTATTTTTAAAATACGATTGACGTGTAAAAGTGTTTGTACAAACCTATCTTACAGTAATCATTCTAACCATTTTTTTTTCATTTAATCATATAACCGAATCTGTTTGTAGGACACGTCAAGCGAATCGCCTCATCATCATCACTATGACAAGTCACCTCCTCCAGCGCAGTATGTCCCTGTTTTCGCGTTGAATGCTCTCGGTAAGTTAATAAAGTGATACACTTTAATTAATTTAATGTCTGGCTTTAAAAAAAAAAAAATACAATTCCTACAACAGTGGACATTGGCCCTTTAAAACCTTTACTTTTTGCAGGAAAATACTATGTCCCGCTAAGTGTCGACTATGCATGCCTTCAGAGGCATCTTGGCCCCTACGATGTGCTTGACGCAAGGGCTGTTCACCTCGCTGCGCCATTGCATCCTGTGACGATACACGTCAACTTTCAGCCGTGTCTCAACTACCACGTCAAGAGGGAACCGAACGAGCGAGACCAATGGCGGGCTGTGTAAGCCAAAATACACGTATCCAGTGCCTGATAATGAGTTAGGTCGCCGATTGCTACAATTGGCGCCAACATTTGAAAGTGACAGCTAATATTTCCAAAATATTGTAGGCAATCATTGATGAACAATTATATTCATCTTACGAGCCTTAAAATAGCGGAGCTATTTTCCTAATTATTTAAAATGTCTGAATATTTTTGAGATTAATAAACATAATTATACACAAAAAAAAAAATTGTAGTGTAGGCTTTTGCTCATGATCTAAGAGTTCCGGAGCAGCAAATTGATAATAATATGAAGATTACCTACATATACCAAGAAAAGAAAACGGCAAAATCGTTGGAAATTTTCTCGTATAGGAAAAGTTAGTTCAGCTCTGTTCAGCTGTTAAAACATTTAATTGAACGTAAAAGTGAGCATAATATTCAGCTGTTCTAGTCAAATGTGAGTCAAATTAAAGTGCAAATGTAAATACTTGCATCATAAACCATACCTAATCGACGAGTGTTTCGTTAAAAATAATTTATTCAGTGGGCTTAGTAATGAAAAGGACATTATTAGTTATAAGTATTTTAGCTATGAACACGTTATTCGTAGTTTCGGCATACCTACGGTGAAACGTTTAGTTTGAAAGAATAATGATTGTGTGGACGTTTTCAGTGTTCTTAGTTACGGCTGTGATAAGTAGAGTAGTCGAAGATTACCTGACCCCTGTGGTGCATTATTAACAGAAGACGGAGGATGGTTCGACATTTGATACTTGCTATATTAGTACAACAGTACAATATAAAATTAGATTAAAAAATTAAGTGTCAGCAAGTTAGGAAACTAGCTTTTTATTTTGTGTTTAATATTGTGCTGCTATAGTATCAACTGGAGAAACAGCCTTAAACCAACTCTGATGATAAATCCCCTCAGAAATCAGACATTACTAATTTGAAATATGTTTTAAGCTGATTCAAGGCCAAACAAAATTTTATTTTTTAAGACATGTTTTCCCACCAAAATTCCACAGCCCTACTATGCGCTTTAATAATATGAATACGGAATTGGCATATGAGCTGCTGAATATTGTTGTTTTTATTTTTAATTCGTGTTTGGAGGCAGTGGTGGAAAAAAAAATAAGGTGTGGTGTTCACTCGTGGACAAGACTGAGGTTTTTATTTAGAGGTATAGTTTTGTTTGTAATTATTTCAACATTGGATTCTCACTCAAAATATTATATACAGCAGGTTAGAATTCAATGTGCAGTGTCAAATTTTACGTAAAGTTAGTTTTAGATACAATTTAAAAATAGCCTGTTAAATGTATAAGTACCTACTTTATATTTTGTAAATTAACATGTTTAAGAAATAAATGTTAAATATTTTATGGAGTCGCGTGTTTTATTTTCTCATCATATTGGATACTAGCTTTTGCCCGCGGCTTCGCCCGCGTGTATGTCGGAAAGTATCCCACGGGAACATACTACCGGGAAATCCTTCCTTATTCCTTGTCTACATTATAAAGGGAACCTCTGTGCAAAATTTCAGCTTTCTAGGTCTAACGGTTTCGCCTGGGCGTTGATGAGTCAGTCAGTCAGGATCAGGACTTCTCTTTTTATTTATATAGATTAGGAATAAAGGAAAGGCGCTACATTCAAACGAAGATTTTATGTAATTAATTATCATAACATCTTTTATTCTCTAGTATTATTTTAAATTTTACATGCTTAGTTCAAACATTGAGAAGAAATAATAATATTTAACATCTGGATAATATACAGCTTTTCTATTTACGATCGACACTTAGCGTTAAAAAATTATATTAATATTTAATATAATTATATATATTGCAAAATATTCCATTGTTACATCGAATACCTTACATAAAAACATCCGACGGGGGAGCGGGACAAGCCGAAGGTGGGTGCGATCACAAGGAGTCGGAAGTACCAATCAACTAGCTTCATAATATGGCAAACGATAGAGAGTGCGCTTTTTGTTCACCATAACAAAATATAGCCTTCACTTAACATTAACTATTATAATATATACAGAGACGCTCCTCTACGGATTGATATAATTAAGAAATTTTTATCACAAAGATTTTCATCTAATATACTACAGAAACATTAAAATGTTGAATTGCGTTTTGTTGTCGTATATATCCTTATATTATATACAATTTCTGGGCTGCCATAATGTGAATAATTTTAAATCTATAACTATTTCAAATCCTACGTAAAGGTACGTACTATTTTATTTACTTAGAACGTTGAGAGGAAGAAGACTAGTTGGAACTACTGTTTTCTGTAACCTGCACATCAAAACGCATTCCAACATAAAGATATTAAGCAATTAATTTACAGTTAAAACCAGATCGAAATATTTACATGATCTATTTCACACGAGCCCGACACTGTCGCTCTAGTCGGCCTGCGAACATTCTGAACACTTCATACTAATCTACATTTGATTCAATAGAAAAAATCATAAAAATCTTCCTACAGTTGTTTATACAATACAAAAATAATAAAATCATGGATTAAATAAAGCTGTTAAAATATATTTTTCTGTGTGTTAATAACTATGTGTATTTGCCTTGAAGGCGTATTATTGCAACGTATTTGACTATAATCTAAGTTTTAAAGATTATGCGTAAAACACTTAAATTTTTAAGTAGTAGTTCCTCTATAACTTGCGGGTATTAAGCGAAGCTTAAGGTTATTGCGCTGTGGTAGTCCGCGAAATTCAAATTTTCTTGCGTTTTTTGCTTTTTGCAGGTCAGTGTAAGGTTGTATCTTAATCAAAATATGATTCGCGACAGTAATAACTATGTATTTACATAATTTTAACCATAAAAATCATTAATACCTATCTCTTAAGTTAGATTTCCTCCAGATTGGTCTGATTTCCGAAGTCAGACGAATCCGGAGGAAATCTAACTTGATCAAGATACAACCTCACACTGACCTGCAAATTGCAAAAAACGCAAGACAATTTGAATTTCGCGGGCTACCACAGCGGATCCCCTTAATGCAACTACATAGAAACTTTGTAAACGGCTGCACGAAATAGGAAATCAAGACTATAAAGAACAAGTTAATTGAGACGACTCTTCGATATGTAGGTACTTGTTAGCCACACAGCTCACTTGGATTCAATTAAAGATAATAATTTTATCTTTGAAAAATAAATAACTAATCATTATAAGTGCATTATAAGTTGACAATCATTGAGACTGTAATTGACACGTAATAAGTAGCGAATGTTGCCAGAACATCACATTTTTATAGACCGCAAAAAGCACACAATCTAATTACAAAGGGGTTCCAAATAAAACACCAATTTTCTGGAACCCAAGTTAGAAAATTTGAGCAATAATTTGGATGAAACGTCAGACGGGGCATTATAAACGTAGTTTAACTACATAGATTTACTATAAATTGCAACAATATCCACAGATTGATTTACCAAAAAAAGGGCATATCCTACCAATAATACAGACACCGATCAAATAGTTAAACCCACTATTAAAATATCAGCGCCGTATAAAACAGAAAAGTACGAAAATTTATTAAAGGAACTTTAAAAATATGTTCCCTTTTGAAAGCATTATTGCATAAAAGCGAATTATTGCGATCAAAGTCACAGACAAAATCATGGAAGTAGAAATGATTCGCCAAAGCGCACCGATGGACATTAACTACAAATATAAGACGTAACACTTGTTTGATATTCGCCGACCAAACTCTAGAAAGATATTATTTTGTATTGAATTACGACTACATAATCTGTAATAGCGATTTATTAAGGCAACAATCGCACTGCGAATATTAGACTGCAACTTCGGAGATGGCACTCCGTCACTTTTCAGTGCAAATGTTGCTTATCAGTAGAGCTGTAAACTAAACTAGAATCCCTACGGAAGCCTATTTAAATATAACAAACAGAATATTTTGCAAGTGCCTGCACATAGCTTCCTTCGATCACTGGTTGCTTCGCTGATAAACACTATTTTAGCCCGAGGTTATTCACAACATTGATTCGTTGTTAATATAATAAGTATTTACAGTCGGCAGTATATTAACAATTGCAAATATTAGTACCTAACATTCAACTTTGTAAAGGTTACTGTAATTACAAACAACTTTAATAACATAATAAAATAGCAGAATGTTATAATACAACTTCATTTTGAACTCTGCAGTTTAGTTCTTACAAAATAATGCAAGGTAAGCTGTAAAGCTCTAAAGTGCAGAGTTTAAACATTTACATTTGTCAACATTATGCTGTGTAAAAAATGTGTTACAAACAACTGACAACAACAACAACCATCTCAAGAATCGACACCTCGACGACCACGTCGCTACTCGATGCAAATTGCAAAATTCTGCACACAATGTAATGTACACAGTACATATCTCATTAAGACCTACAGACGGTGATTTGTAACACATTGCAAATTGGGTTATAAAGATATCTTATTAAAAAAATAGCAGAAAATACTAACAAGTAATAAGTGCTTATTAATCTGTTTTCATTCATTGTTGTGTCAAACCAAACAGGTATTTCATTAGTACTAATGTGATTGCAATTCATATCAGTCAATATTCACGCCCTCGTTTATCCAATTCGGATGCAAAAGCCACGCTAAACTAAGAGTTCACCTACGACACCACTTTGCAACTCTGCAATTTAAAAACAAATTTACATTTTTATTATGAACAATTCAGTCCATGTATAATACTTGAAACATAACCAATAAATATTCACTTTCGAACCCTGCAGAGTAGGTACAAACTGCAGAGTGGTGTCGTATACAGTTTCAGAACACTATTACCGAGCTGCCTCAACATTCGTCCTTGTGATGATGGACCAAAGAAACAAATCTTTGCACAATACGCTCCACTCAAATTATAACACAGATTTAACCTGTAGAAACGGCTAATGCGACAATGCGTAATCTGTATTGAAACGACTCTAAAGTACACGTGAAAACTCTAACACTAACAAGAGACCTAGAACTAGGGCGAGTCCTCGGACCCCCTATGTATGTTAGAAAAAACAAATAATAAAAACAACTATAATTTACTTAAACATTATGCGTACAAAAATCCTAGTCATCATTCCCTAAACGCACTACCGAATTAATCGATAATAAATAAATATATCAATGATACATAAACATTGTACATATATAAAAATCTTTCATACCATTATACATATATACTTTACCGAGTAGGTTCCCTATATTATATTATCTTAACTCTTCTATATACAATATGTACAAAGGGAAATAAAAACAATTTGTACTTGCAGAAAAACCGTGGAAAATAAAAACGTAGAAGTGAAACAGAAATATACAATATGCGCGCATCGCATCTAACGTACACTAATAGAAAAGTTCCTTTATGCTAGTTATTATATAATACAGGCGACGGGTGATCCGTCTGAGATTTACAAAAATAATGTCGCTCATTTGGATAAACATCGAAGTAAATGTATTTTTTTCCAAAAATGACAAACCACTTAGAAAGTGTATTTACGTTAGGAGAAACAAAGACGTAAATCAAGTTCAGTCAATTTATCGGTAGGCGGCGCTAACGTCATTGTTGCATTTATGCTAAATCGCAAACATCTCACGATTATCACTCTCCTGTAAAATTTGCAGTTACGTCGATGTTTCTCCAAATGAGCGATGGGTTATTGTGTGCCAGGCCACAGCTTACTACCTGTCGCCCCGCTTCGCACCGCCCGCGCCATCTGCCGGACAAAGCATACCAGCGTTTAGAAATGACAACACTATACTTGTATATAACAGTTTATTCAACATGCCAGCATAATCTCTATGTATTATTCATTAATTTCTATATAATAAACAGTAACATACCATACAATACCCTAAGTTTAACTACAAGTATGATTACACAAACAAAAATACTTTTTCTACCAGCAAGAACATTGTTTTAAGGCCTCGTATTTAAAAAACGTAGCAAGATTTGGCCATCACCTAAATCTAATGATACTACTGATTACAATGATTGTATTCATACACCCCTTCTTCCCCATTTTAAGCCTTTCACTCCTGTTTTATACCCATAAGCTGTACTATACATATTATTATTCCATTGGTTATCAACAGGGTGTCCTATTTGCTCCAAGGTTATTATATTTTGCCCCCAAGGGTCTTCGTGGCAGTTGGATGGGGCAGGACTTGGTCCTGCATGGCCTATAAGGGTTGCTCTGTCATGTCCCACTGGGGCTTCAAATATTTGGGTCACACTGCCAGCACCGTGTCCCATAATGTCGTTATGTCTCCAAGTTGGCATACCGGTGTTTTCGGTAGGTGGTCTCGCCTCTTCGTCGTCGGGTAAGGCAAGTCCAAACTCCCGTCGTAACCGCGAGCTGAGGTTCTCCCGTTGACGCTCCGAAGCTGTCGGCTGGGCGTCGAAAACACCTGCACAAACAACAGTATGCTTTTAACAATAGGTCAAATTATAATTTACTGGGTATTAACATAAAACGGTTCTTTTTCGGAGGTCGCAGCAATTTGCAAGTGTGTATACTAAAGGCGTGAGTGGGCTATGCCCGTTCTTACCTCCAGACACAAACTATCTAATTATTATCTCGTGCTCATACTGACAGCGGCCTTTTAATTGTGTCTGGGGGATGTTTGGCAGCTACGATTGGTCTGACTACTTACAAATAGTATTGAAATAGTTTCCCGAGTATTATTCTACAAAAATTAAGACTCAAAGTATAAGTAAGATGCCATAATTTTTTGCGAGTTTTAAAGCGTCTGGTGGAAAAAACCGCCGACGGGAAGTGTCTGGCAGTATTGATTATTATGCAATTATTAACAATATTCTGTAAAACATACATAAAAATCAGTAGTCAGACTTTATCAAACATTCAGCAATATTTTTGCCTAACTTTAGTACCTGATACCTGAAAATTGGCCGTCGGCGTCGGTCCAAGCTAGCAGGTTTGCGTACGTTCAAAGTACATACTAACACTACTCTATCCCATACATTTTGTTAATCAGAAAATAAGTAAGGTCTGGCGGCCTGGGATCTTGCTCTATTACTGCGTAGATTATATGAATATTCACATACACCCATACATTGTAACAACAAAAAAGCCCACAATAGGAATTTTATGAGCTATATGTAGTTCAGGGGGCTTACTATAAGTTCTTATAGCAGGGCAAAATTTGAACGTTTCCAGTGAGAGAGAGTGACGGTGCTATAGGTCGTATATAGCTCCGTCACTCTCTCTCTCACTGGAAACGTTCAACTTCTGCCCTGCTATAACAGCTCATAGTAAGCCCCCAGTAAATTACTTCAAAATATGCCTAAGATTTCGTCATTAGTAGATTTACGGCCCAACATTTGCATCGCAACATAATATTCCACTAAAACTAAGTTTAAACACTCTAAAATTACTATACACGAAAAGAGTAACCCCATTCTACGATCGTCACGTTTACCGCGATCGTGGGCTAAAAATAATGTGCTGGTGCACTTTACGAACCAATTTGCCGCCGTCATAATTATTATAAGTGAGTGCAATAAGATGTTGTACAAGTAGATATAATATAGGTGTCGGATTATTCCAGCGCGCTGGCATGTGGGAGTGAAGTAAAAAAACCTCGTATGAATATTAGTTAGAATTCTGTGCGGCGCAGTATTGTGTTTACATTCGTAGTCAAGGTCGCGGCGGTAATGATTTTAGTCTTTATTGCAGAGCTCCTCGCTCGTATGTATGCGCCGCTAACGTTATTGCTTTGTCTTAATCATTTAAACAGAGCTTCTGTTAGTTTTATTGAGATGCTTGGTTGCTTTAGTTGATGTGCTATTTATGTGAATCATTTAGATACTTTGTATGGTACAGAGGCCATAATGTTTACAACATTTGCATAATTATGTTTGAAGGGCCTCTAATTAAGCCAAACTTTTGGTGCGAATCAAACGGCCTTATAAATAATATTGGCAGCTTATATCTTTACTGTGGAATAAAGCTAACAAATAATATGGATGGAGCCCTAAACGCTTTATGAATACAACCTTTCCTCGTGATTTTCACAGCCTATGTACCTATTGCAACTACAGAACTTTCAGCATTATACCACTTCAGATTGCTACTCTCTACAATACACACAATTTAATATAGATAAGACTTACTCGCGTGAAGTTGCTATGGAAATATTTGACATAAAGCAGTGATTGTGTGAAACGCCGTTATCAATTAATTTAACACAAAAACATACGAACCATCGATAAACTCGGGTCGATTATTGCATAGCACAGACGCAACATACACGAGTATGTATTCATTATATACCTATGTTACCTACGTGCGCTGTATATACCCATATGCTAGCTGTATGTACAGTTAGCAAGAACTAAAGCGCATTCATTATCACATGGTACTGGTATTCATAGTTCTGGGTACAGTAATGAATAGAAGTACTTCAATTTCTAGAGTATTCCACAGTGCATGAAATGTTGAATATATGCATCTTAGCTGGAGTTACGAGAAATGAACAGTACCTACTACCTATCTACCAATACAAGTAAGCAAGTATAAGAACCAAGTATGTAACTCATATTGAATGCACTAGTTACGCACCTACAGCCCATTATAACCTAGATAGTCCTACTATATTATCACTGAGTAGTAACCATTATACTAGACATATTATTATCACATACATCTTTTTATAGTTCGATATAATTAATGGTACAGTATAATCAACAAACTGATTGATGGTCCCAGTTGGACATACAAAGTTTGCTGATGCTGCTTATCCCCTTGATATAATCCCTTAATTATTTCTTATAACAATCATGGAAAGTCTTACTATGGTGGTAAACAACTATTTACAAAGGTACACCTTCAAGAACTTTTAGGCAAAACCTCATACTAAATCGTCCCACTTTTCCTTACAACAGTTTGATAAGTATAAACCCGATTTACACTTCTGCGCTCGATGGTCTACATTTCCTTTCGAAAGCGCATTCACGAGGGAAACGTAACAAGGCACGACGCTAATCGTCTATGACAGCACGTAACTCGTGCGCGGGCGAATCAACCAATTGAATCAATTGCTAGCGCTAGCGTGCTCAACTTGACTATACAGGGTGTAAGGGACAGCCCTCCGCAAACTCACAGGGTGCATTCAGCTCCTCATTTTGAATCATATTCCACCGGAAATTTTCTCAGGAAAATTTTCATTTTTTCAATTTTTTTTTCAGTTGCATTTTTATTATTTCAATGTAAAATTGCATTGTGTGTTCGCAGCACTCCATTTATGTAAAAAAAAACTGCAAAAAAAAACAGCAAAAAAAAAACCAGCAATGGATGTTGAAATACTCTAACCAACGACGCGTGAAATCAGCTGTTCACTTTCTGTCTAGCTACAGAGTTCATCGAACTCACCGCATACCTATTACCTACCCCTCCCAACCAGTAATAGACGCTCCAATTTGTGCACAAAAACACAAACAAATCAGGTTTATTGGATTCCTTTAACGTTCCTGAAAAAATTTAATGTACCGGTCATCTTAGTATGACATACTGAATTCATCCTATCAGTTTGCGGAGGGCTGTCCCTTACACCCTGTATAGTGTGTCTTTATACGGACCGGCGAAAATTAAGGGTGTGGTACAGACCATCAAACTGAACAACTTTCTCCCGGGGACCAACATCAAAACCGCGAAAAAATTATCAGTCGTCCCATACATTTGGTCGAGTAGGTATTGAAGTTTTGTATGGCATGACTGTTTTTTTTTTTCACGATTACGATGTTGGTCCCCGGGAGAAAGTTGTTCAGTTTGATGGTCTGTACCACACCCTTAATTTTCGCCGGTCCGTATACAGACACACTGTATAATAATTATATTTTCATCGCATTAAGGACAATAATTGTCCATAATGCTATGATGCAGTTCCATAATCATATTTTTTTAAATTTGTGACTTGTATTGACTTGAGTATAATATTGTGCGGATTTGTCTTTTTAAGATCGGTAAAATTGTACTAGGGAAAAGTTCATAATTATGATGAATCTGGCATGTGCTAGTGCCTATTTTACCAAATACGATTAAGTTCCTATTAACTTACTTGGCAGATAATTTCATACAAATTCTGTTCCATTTTGAATTTATTCGTTGAGTAGTGGACATCGTGAAATAGGCCCTTAAAGCACAGATTAATACAGATGGGACACTGCAGTTTAGGTATGAAGCTACAAGTACGCGGCGGGCCTCGTCCGCAGGACTAATTCAGAAGGTCAGAAGGTATAAGAGTTACGCGATAGAAAGAGATGCAACTTGTAGTTGAATATAACTGGTAATAAGCGTTGTGCGACCTGAATTGCACTTTATTGTGTCGTAGCAAGAGTCGCTTTTTATTTAAATGATTTCGCGGAGTGTCCCATCTGTATTAATCTGTGTTTAAAGTTCAAGATAGGATATAGATGAATAAGACATCTCACCTTTAGGCAAGTGGTCGGCGACGAGTTCCCTGTGCAGGCGCTGCTCCAGCTCGTCGGCGGCAGCCTGCGCGGCCAGGTCCAGGCGCTGCGGCGACAGCGAGGCGGCGCCCGACGATTCGCTGGACCACTCGGGCGCCGCCTCGCCGCCCGAGCCCGCCTCGCCCGCCTCGGAGGACGATCCCGCGCCCTCCTCCGCGCACCCACCTTTGTGCCGCTTGCGGTACTCCGTTATAGAGAGCTGCATAATATATACATTGTTATAGTTTGTCTTTTAGTAGTAACATCAGACTAGAAAACAGCAATAAAACAGGGTCTTCAAATACAATTCCAGAAGTAAGTAGCATTGGAGACTTTCTGCATCCATATAAGACTAACTCATGCGTAAACACTGACTGGGTTATTATTACGCGTACAGTCTATTGTTTACTGTAGATAGGATTATTTTATATTGTGTGCTGCATTGTAAAAACCTATTCGTTTTCATTAATTATTTTGTTTGATTCCGTTCAGGTACGCAACTTACCAGCCTTCAAAAAACCATACTCGTTATTGTTAAAATGTGACCAGCATAACATTATATTCAATTGACAAGCAGCAGTTTACCGCGACATTTTCAATTTTTGTCGAGCCCGATAACTGTGCTCTAGCATTAGAATAACATCCGTCGCCATATCGGTCGATGCACTGTTTTGAAACACTCGAGATCGTCACTTTGCTAGAGTGGAGGTTCAATACTTTGACATGTATACTCTGTGGTGTAGATAAGTTGAGTTCGGATACGCACAAGCGAAAGTCTAACCTCTAACTTTTACTGAAGATAAGAACGATTAAAAGTAAACAACTAGATATAAATTATATAATTTATCTGTATACAAACACATCGAATGTAGGGTACTTATAAAACTCCTCGTTAGCACCAATATCACGTGGACATCAATTTTTATTATTATCTAATCTGCGACCTTGATCTGGTTTTACGCGTTCGGGCACAACAGTTTCGGCCATTTAATTTGTAAGTAGGAATATAAAAATTCATTCACTGCTTTCTGATGGAAACGATTAGCCTTGTAAAGCTATCGCGCAAATTGATTTTTGAAGATAACAAGTGCTTGCCTGCCCAGTCTTAAGTTGGTGAGGCAATAGGAGACAGATTTTGATCTTGTGACTGCACTTTTTTGAGAAAAGTAGTGTCTGTAAAAAAAAAACGATAAAAAAGCACACTCACCTTCCTTCTGACAGGTTTAGGTTTTTCTACAGGCGGAGGGTTCAGTCTGGGGTCGTTGGTCCGCGGGCAGTACGTCTTGGCAAGCGGCTTCGGCGACGGAGCCAAGAGGCCCGCCTTGCTGGAACTACTCAGCACCCCCGATAATATCACACTATTATTTGAGTCCATATTGTTCACTCGCGTTAATATCTCCTGGACACTCTTCAGTTCGTCCACAGGCGTAATACTGTCCTTGTCAAACAAACTACTATCTAAACTTGTAGTCCTATCTATTGCACTCTTTATTATAGACATGTTTGGTACGTTTTCGTTTATTGAACTGTCCCTGTCCATGTTGAACGATTGCGACATGTTACTGAAGATACCGGAGAAGAGTCCCGTTGAACTAAAACGCGACGAGAAAGGTAGAGTTGAGTTCTCTAACACGGACGGCCTGTCGATTGAGAAGGGCTTGTCAATTTTCTCGGGCTTTTCTACTACGGGCGATACAGGACATGTAGACTTCACTGGCTTCATAGGTTCTTGAGGCAGGGGTATTGTTTCTGGTGGTAGTATTACAGGCATCGGACTCGGGTCTTGGGGCAGCGGTATGTTTTCCGGATTGGGCAAAGGTATTGACTCCACAGGCGGCAGAGGTATGTTCTCAGGAGAAACATGCACTTTGAGATCACCGGGAACATCGTTCAGTTCGTCGTGAATATCCCCATTCTCTATTGGGTCTGACGTGTCATCTTCAGTCCTCAACTGAACACTGATCTGATCATCAACCATGTTGAGATCGAAGTTTAAATTTACTTTCTTTCGTTTCTCTTTAGGTTTCTTATTTCTGCTTTTTAGTATTTGTATGTTCTCTGTGTGGAATGAGTGTATTTTCTTCTGTATGTCATCCATCTCGTCGCGTTGTGGCGAAGAGTTCCCGCTCGTGTCAGCTGACTGGCAACTGTTCAGTTTATCATTTGGACTCTCAATTCCTTTCACTTCTATATTACTGTCAACTGACTCCTGTATTTTTGGCTGTGCAGGTATCGTAGTATCTATTTCCATCGGCACCACTTTGTTGTAATTACTTTCATCTATTTCAACATTATTATTATTAGTTTTGATATCCTCTGGTTTAGGTATTTCAGGCGGAAGTTCCTCTTCAGGTGTCGGCACTCCTATTATTCTCCTAATGTTCTCACTGTCATGAGGGTTCTTAATGTTCATATTTAACACGTCATTGTCTATATTGCACTGGTCGTCGGATCCCTGGCCGCTGTCCGAGCGAGTTCTATCCCTACCGTATATACTATCCATAATATTTCTCACTTTGTATTGCCTCGTCAATGCTTGCGTGTCATCTTTGACCGGCGAGTCTTCTGACGTTAAAATAGGCGAAGTTTCGTCATTACACTGTATAAATAAAGTTTTTGGGTTAGTAACTTTACTGACAACAATCTCTAATAGACAATTGCAAAGCTACTTACAGGCACAATAGTGTTCTGTTCGCAAGATAGCGATTCTCTGGCTAACCGCCTCTTCTTCAATGGTGTCACCATTTCGTTGGGAGGCGATTCTGAAACAAACACATCTAAAATTCAACATAGAAATACAATGTTCAAAGAATCAGAATAATAATTTGTAAATTGAAATTTCAATACAAACCTGCAACAGGCGAGTCGCTCTCCTCGCTGATGGCTTGCCGCAACCACCGCTTCTTGGCACTGTGTTGTGGTATGATAGGCTGCACCACCTCGGGTACCTCGGCGGGCGGCGTACTCCTGGTTATTCGCTTGGCTTTCTTCGGAGGCTTATTTCGATCTCTGCCGGGAGTTCTGGGAGGAGAAGCTCTAGCGTCCTCCTCGTGGTCTAAATCATGTCCACCACTTAAATCGCCTATCATCGTCGATGCTACTCTGACTAAGCTTTCTAGGGACGGCGCGGATACTAAGGCAGGTCTGTAAGGGGACCTATAAGGCGATGGCGTCCGTTCAGGCGACCTCCCTATCCATTCCGTAGCCATAGTTTTCTTGGTTTTTGGTAATTTAAAAGCGGATTCCACTGATCCAACTGCTGCTTCGACTAATAGACATGCTGAGCTTGGGTTGAGCATGAGGCGTAACCCAAGTTCCTGTAAATAAAAAGTTTGATGTAGACAACTATTACACAATAAAATTCTAGCTTTTACCAAATACAACTTTTATTTAACAACACATTTAGTTTTAATTTTATCAGTAAGGAATGGTCTAATTCCATTAGATCCAATTTGACTTAAAATGGGATCCAATTGGAATTGACATAAAACTTTAACATAAGATACTACATGGCCTCAAAATAATAATAATAAGCACGCTACATACCGGTCGACATGTCTCATGCGGCACCTCACTGGGTCGGTCCTGGTCGAGGCTGGGCGGAGGCAGGGCACTGTCCCGCCTCACGGGCGCAGCCCTCGGCGGCGTGACGGGCGTAAGCGGCGCCTCGTCTCCTGACGTCACCATATCGCTGTCAGCAGAGTTCAGGCGACGCCGATTGGACTGGGATGTCGTACGGGCACGGCCCTTGCGCCTACACACAATTTAATTTAATATAAGTATTTCAACATTTTCGATGGTGGATGAAGTAAAAGATGCTGGTTGGCAGATTTCAAGAAATTTCTATGTACTTTGTATTTACTACTATGGTAATATGCATGATCTAAGTGGCGTATAAAATGCATAACGAGTATTCTAAGTTGTTACTAGACTTGATAAGTCAGGGGTCGAGATCTCATTGATATAAAATATATACTGAAGTTTTGAAATAAATTACTATGTTAGATTAGCCAATAACCTACTGTTTTTCGCCTCTAAAGAGTAACATTTGAGATTTTTAAAATAAAAATACATGAGAAATCAGGAGGGCTATGCCATGAGAGCTACGACATTAAGCTGTATAGAATGTATCGTCAAAGTAAAATTATTGCAATTTTTAATTGTAGCAACAATTTTATATAATGAAACAATTACCTACACTATTTGCTTATTCCTCTAATCACAATTAAATCTACAATTTTTTTTATCAAGCACCTGCAACAGCATTTTTTCTTTATATTTCTTTTATTCAACACTAAAAAGAAATCTCACTACATTTACCTCCTAATAGTTGTTTAAAATTGGAATTTCGCCAATTATTTAGAAAAAATAAGTTTTCAAGGTGGTAATTACAGCAAGCGGGATATGTAACTATAGACAATATGAACTTACTTTTTCCTCTTTTTCGAAGTGTTGTGAACTTCTTCGTCGTCGTCCTTATCGTTAGCATTGGGGTGAGGATCAGATTCTCGTCTCTTTTGCCTTTCTTTGACTTCCTGTTTGCGCTGTTCAGCTTTTTCCATGCGTTCAAACGCCTTCATTATAGCTTCCATCTTACGTTCCTCGCGCGTCTGTAATTTGGATACAGGTTTAGAACTTTGTCTGGTCCCAATGCTAGGGCTAGGGCTAGGAGGCGGTTGAGTTTCGATTGAGTTTTTCAAACTAACCATTTTCCTCTTTTCTTTATCTTTGTTATTGTTCTGTATTTTGTCCTGAGAATCATCTGTTTTGTCGTCTAGAGAATCTTGGTTCACGCAAGTCGTTCGACTGGACCGTGATGATCTGTCGTGGCATGCTGACTTAGCCATGAACTCTCTTGTCACCGGTCTATCTTCTTCTATTTTCGGTTCCTCTTTAGGTTTCTTCTCTTCAACTTTTTCTGGTTTCTCCTCATCCGAATACACAGGCTCTTTCTCTTGTTTTATTTCCTTTATTATCTCTTTTATTTCTTCTTTCGGGATGATGACAGGCTTTGGTTCCTCTGCAACTGGAAGCGGAATAAGCTCAGGACTTACTTCCTCGAATTTCTCTTCAATAGGTTCTGGTTCTGGTTTACAGAAGTCTGGTTCATCTAATTCTTCAGGCTTCATTTCTTCTTTGGCTATCAGATCTATTTCAGGTTTTATATCTTCTATTGGCTCAGGTTTAGGCGGTTCATCAAAGTTCAAGGTCATCACAGCTGTTTTGACAGGTGATAGTGGCGGGTACTCGTGTTTAATCTGTTGAGGCGATTTCTTTTCAGATTTTATTGCGACAATTTGTTGCGCGAATTCTTTGATTGGTGTGGTGACGAGAGGCGCGAGGGGTGGTGAGACTGGAGATGAAGAGCTGAAGCATCTGTTCCTACTTCTCTTTTCCCTCGGAGGGTAGTCGACGCTCTTTCTTGACGCTAATGTGTTGAGGCCGTTCACCTTGCAGTGTTTCGGGTTACCACAAGCGCACGGCTGCTTGCTGCCATCAGCATCGTGACCCACAGTTATTTCAGTGTTTGACTGGACAACTCCAATACTCACTAAATAAACATGTAATGTGCCTTTTACTATACAATGTTGTAATTCGGCATTGGGTTTACACGATCTTCGAACGAACCTCGCTTCGTTCCCGTACGTTCTCGTGTCTATACATATTTGTGTGTTGTCTTTCGGGAGTCTGTAGAAGAATACGAAGGGTCCAGGCTTTTGGCTTCCTGCTCTAGCAGAATTTTGTAGTTGTGGCCTGTGCTGGTTAGACAACATATACTTTCCACGTAATTCTATTACTGGGGTGTTTTCTTTCAAGTCCTTTGTTGCAATAAGAATCTTTCCACCAGCGTGGGGCACTGTGGTACATAAATGCGCGTTCATAGCATACGCCATGTTAGGAGTATTGCCCAATTTACTGCTGTACTTCATTATCTTAGCCCTCAACTCTGGGCTGTAATGGTTTGTTACAGCTAATTCGTACGAGTCTTGGAAGTGCGATTGATTTGACAATGTAGAGCTATATTTACTCCTGTTCAGCAACATTTCTTTCTTGCGTTTCACTCGTTTTTCTGATAGTTTTCTCTTTGTGCCTTTCCGTACGACCTCTGGTTTCTTCGGTCTCTTGGGTCCTCTTTTGGGTAACGCTAATGATGGTTGTGGCAATGGTGGCAGCACTGGGATGGCGGAGTTATAAGTAGTGACGCATGAGCCGCTTGTGTTGGTGTAAGTGGTGACAGTAAGTAATCGTTTTCTTCTTTGTCCAGGAGGTCGACTGTTTTCAGAAGAGTCAGTATCTGAAGCTCCAAGAGCGCTCAGTTCCTCTCTCTTTCTCAGCTGTATGGAACGAGCGTGACGTCGGTCAATGGGTCTTGGCATGCACAGCTCACACATGTACGCGTCGGGTATGTTCTGTCGGTCGATGCCCATACAGTCGACGTGCTGCCACTCGCCACAGCGATCACAACATATCATGTAGCCGTCGTCATGTGTGAATTCGCAGATGCAGCGGGTCTTGCCCTCCTCCTCGCCTTCAGGGGCGGTCTCTGTGTCACTACCACCTCTGTTAGCATTCCTGTCTCCGTCTAAAGAGGACATCACTGAGGCAGCATCGTCGTCCGGTGGCGGAGGCGGCAGAGGCTTGTAAGCGATAGGCGCCATTTGTATAGAAGAAACAGGTATAGGTGTTCCAATAACACTGGTAGGCACTGTCAAAGGCAAATCGTAAGAAGCAGTGGACATGATAACAGGTGAATTACGTTTTAAAGGACTCATTGGTGATGTTGTTAATGAAGGTGACATGATGATAGGAGGTGGGCCAGTGGACACTGGTGTTGTGGGCGGCGTGGCTGTAGGCTGCTTCTGGACAGGCTGGGCGTACGTGTGGTCCAGCATCACGAAGGCTAAGGGCTGGAAAGAGTACCTCCTTAGTTCTTCTGAAAGGTTTGGTCTCTCCTCCATGCCGATTATGTCGTCCTCAGTAAGTAGTGTTGTTTTGTCGCCGCTGAAACAAATAAAATGAAAATTAAGCACACAACATTGTAAGCACATATTATTGTAACAAATGCAATATTTAATATTTATAATTTACTCTTGTATATAAATATTCTCTATTCCATATACTCACACAACAATCCTTTTTTGATTTACAGGTTTGACCTCCACTGGTTCCTCTGGCGTAGGCGGTAGAGTTGTTATATGGTTGATAGGCGTGGGACTTGGCTGCAACATCAACTTGGGTTGTGATAGTGACTGCAGTATCTGGGCTGTCAGCTGCTGATTTGCAGACACTTGTGACACTGTTGATATCGGATTATCTGCAGGCCCATATGTCTGAACATATCGTAAATTCGGAGTAGACCCTGATTGCACATAGTGGGGACCCTTGGGTAAACTCGTACTAATTGGAGCAGTTGAAATCAAAACAGGGCCACACGGAGACTGTAATACTAAACGCTCCCCTTTAGGAGGGAACTTTGACAGAGACAGTGGTTGGCTCTTATGTGTAGGACTTCCTACTTTCTGAATAATTTTCGATGCATTAGAGTCCACAACTCCATAGCTCGGCTGCTGGCTCTTGTATGTGACGCTGGCGACAGGCCAAGACTTCGCCTCGGACTTGTTAGCTGACCCAGTCTGTTGTATTATTTTAATTGGCCTTGACTGATTCTTTTGATTAGAAACTTGTCCAGAGCTCTTAGATCCCTTAAAAGTATTGACAGACTTTCTTCCAGAATGTACAGACATCTTATTAGGTCCAGAGACAACACGAGATAAAATATGGCATTGTGTGTTGCCAGAGGAGGCAGCAACCATGGCATTTAGATTAGCACCATTGTTTACCTTATTCAAAGTTTTATTTAAGTTTGTGCTTTTGGTAAATGTATGACTGTAGGGCACATTCTTGATAGGGCTATTGTTCACAACATTTGGTGATAAGGTGGAGCAGCCAATCAATGATTGACTCTTCTGGGGTTTAGTGCAAAGAACCGAGTTACTTAGTTTGTAAACATGATTTTGAGTGCCATATACTGGAGCCATTTCTTTCCCAGTTAAGTATTGCTGGTTATAGCTTGGATTCTTCGGAATAGATATGTTACTTAAAATCTGAACTTTGGATGTCTTGGGTCGGCTTATAAAGTTAGTCTCTGTAACAATGTTTGCTCTTCTTGCTTGTGTTGTGTCATTAACATAACTTTCGCTGGTGATAATGATTTGTGACATGCCGGCTTGTGATCTATCATCATCCATCTTATTATCACTTGTAGCAGCACTGGTTGTAAGTATTGTAGGCAGCCATAAGGTCTGGTTTCCAGATACATCTTGTACATTCTGTAAAGATGTAATGTTCCCAACAGCTGCATCAACATTAATTGTAAAGTTCTGAGGCAATTTAGTAACATTTTGAACAATTGCAGTGCTCAATGGCGCTTGTATTAGTGTTGTGGAGTTATCTACATAATTGCCATCATTTGAATCTTCTGTATCTTGTAATATGGGGTATGCTATGCGCCCAACATTATCTATGGCCTCTTCAAGCCTCACAATGCCAGAGAGGGAGTCCACAGACATATCTGTATCACAGTGTTTCTCCGCAATGTGATATTCAACTTCTTTGTCCAGTTTGTGCACAGATTGAATGATACTTTCAGGGTGTGTGGAGTCAGGTTCAGGATCACCTTCAGTGGGAGACAAGGGCAGGGCCCTCAACACAGGAGTTCTCACACTAGATACATTCATATTCGTTAATTTGTGATCCAATACATGTTCGTAAACATTTTCACTGGAGGTGGTCGGCCCGTAATCCTATAACAACAAACAAAATCAAATTAATCTTTATGGAATTCATTTTAATGCAGACGATGCACATAATTTCGAATATGTAATTAAATGACACTTTTGCATAATGTGCATGAATAAACATTTCAAATTATACATACAAACTGTGTTACTTATGACTTGTTTTGTAAGCAGGTGATTTTACTAAGGTATACCAGTTATGATAGTGCACCTTTATTACAAGAAAAACAAGAGATTTGAACACAAGAGTAAACCTACTAGGCCTTTTACTTTATAAATAACATACAGTAATAGTCCATACAATGAATTTATTAACATCAATCAATCTGCCTAGTCTTTTTCCCAACTATGTTGCAGTCGGCTTCCAGCCTAACCTGATCCAGCTGAATACCAGTATTTTATGTGGAGCAACAACATATTTTATAATCAATATATTTTGAGGACTATCAACAGGAATCATGGAATGACAATCAAATGGCCTCATTCATAAAACTTGTGATAACTCCCTTGGTAAATATATTTAAAAACAATCTCACATTACTCACCTAAAAGCTGTAAAATAAAAAATTAAAAGGATATCAATTAATACACCTTTAATTTCAAAACTTTATTTAATACAATGTCAATACAGGTCCTGAAAATGGGTTATCTGTAGTTAATTTATTTTACTATTTTTAAAACACACCTTTGTAAATAGTCTCTCAATTATTAAAAAAAGTTCAGTCCTCTCACTTACATATTTTTAGCAGAACCAAGTCTTAAGCACTGAGGATTATTAGTAGGTGCAAGCAGGATTTATTAAATTGTGTAACACAATAGTGGAGAAGGAAGTAGGAAAGCAGTGTAGGAACATGTTATTGGTTCCAAAATCATAATATTTACAAATATAGTGCTAAGTGACTAGCTCAGTGTCCATGTCAGCAGGACTGGTCAGGGACCTTGGTGGTGGGTTTTATGTTAGTAAATACGTTGTACTCACTTGCCGGGCCGCTGATTCGTATTCTGATGTAGCAGACATGCTGTATATACTATCATCTTGGGTCAAACCCGAGATGACGCCTTGGAGTGCACCTCGGCCCCCAAATTTTATTTCATGTGACTGCAACCGAAAATCTACCCTTTACCCATATATCCTCAAAATTATCAGGTAAACGTGTGATGTACACCATAATGTTCTCGGTAAAATATTTTTAGTCCACAAATAGGATACGACCGCCGAGGTCATTGTTCCACAGAACTATTTGAAAGTCACTTTATTTTGTTCCCTACGAGAAAATATATACAATAACACTAAAATAATGCATAACAAACGTAACAGCAATGGAATAAATGCGTAAAATAAGCGAATAGGTTAATCCACTGCCGCCATTAATGTAGCACGGAAACTGAAATGTCTCAGTAATAAACATCAAAAAAAGTAAACACTATCCTCAACCAAGAAATTAAACTGAAATATATCGGTAGTTTATTGATATAATCGAAATATTTAACTATGTAACGCCACTAAATCCCCTTAGTAACAAAGACCTGAGAAATATAAGTACATACAAAAATGAGGTTTGTATATTTATATCACCTCAATAAAATAGTAATGACTTACTCGTAGCGATATCATGTGTAATTGCGGTTTCTAATAAAGAATAAACTAAATATTTATAGAAAATGACAACAGCACAATAGTTAAGCAGTATGAAATCCAGATGTAAACACTTTTCTAGAAAATACTGAAGGAAACTTGTACTGACCTGTATATGAGCGAATTTACAACACCTAGGACGTAGCGAAACGATTTCCATCAAATAATTGCATAGCACGTAATAAATAGGCCTCAAAGTCCGTAACTACGACCAAAACATTCACAAGAGTCGAAGATGGCGGCCATTGCATTTTCTTGATACAAAACAACGGGGGTTTCACGAAACATGTCGAACTACTAAGTATATCCGGTCAAATGAGTAAAATAACATTTTTTATTTTTTGTGAACGGTGAATAACAAAATTTGGGTATTTTGAAAAAAATATAATTAAAAGAAATTATTTCTCGTTAAGCGAATAATTCTTTTATTATAGTGATTATAACATATTGAAACAAAAAGTAATTCAACTTGATATTTTTTTGTTTATGGCTAGAGTTAAAAGCCAATATTTTTTATTTTTTTATACCACCTCAATAATAGACAACATGATTCTAATTATGAATACGTTCCAAAATAAGGACTTACTATGTAGTCTATGGATTCCAAATACAAACGATTTGTTGTATTGTTGGTCTCCATCTAGAAAACACAAATAACTTATCACCTCTCATCACCGGTTAGGCAGAAGTGTACACCCACATTTTGCCAGTGATGTCGAGAGCCCATTGCCATCAACCGGTCACAAATCCATGCTCCAGGCTGACTATACTACTGATGTCGGGGCCACACCAACGTCAACGTCAATGCCCATCGTCGCCATAAACATCACGGTAATTACTCAGAGAATTATCGCGACAAATTAAGTGGCCACATTTGAATGCCGCCACCGAGTTTTCACCACGTTAATCGGCAATGTGAATGCCGTTGTAAAATTATCGCGATAATTTGTGGCTACACCTACGGCCTACGTACATCATCGCGATAATCAACGGCGTTTTCCGTTGGTGCTGCCCGGACATGAGAAATTCTGGTTGGAACCAACCACAAACAGAGGTCACCTTGGTTGGGTCAACCAAATTTTATTTTGATCTACACGATCATGTGGTTGAACCTTGGTTGAACCAATTTGTCAGTGCATACTGCGAACGCAACAGATGAATACGTCTTGAAATATGGCAAATTAACTTTCAAAACATCAAAAAATCGGAGAAGCATTAACTCTTTTAGACGCAAGTGACCAAGAAAAACAAAGAAAGAAAATGAAATGCATGAAACAGTGCAGTTCTAAAAGAGAGAACAGCACTAAGTATGTAAAAAATACTCGACTCTGAGGACTTTTGTAAAAACCTTTGGATGAACCAGAACACTTTTAATGAATTATTAGAAATGGTGCATTTGCTGCCGGGTCTAGTTTTATGGTTCCGTACCAAAATGGTAAAAAGGAATACTTATGGTGCGACAGTCTGTATGTCTGTCTGTCAAAGCTGGATATCTCAAGAACTATAACTGCCAGCACAAATCTTTAGCGCTCGGTGGAGTAGTGGGGTTGTTTAATACGTATTGTCTCAGGAGTAAGGTCCAAAATCACTTAAAGTAATTCAAGGTCAGCACTAAAGTTTCGTGCCGCCAGCAATACTAATGCTATCAACTTGTTTGAAACAGTTTTGAACAGTTTTTTTTTTAAATACTGTTCCCCCCCTCTTATCTCCGAAGTTTGCATAGAGAAAAATCTGAAATTATTCTATGTGATAGAAGTTTATTGTAAAGATTATATGAAAATTAAAACGATGTCTCTATATCTAAATAGCACACTTTTTCAGAAATCGGAACGGAATTCTCGGTGCGCGAGTCCGACTCGCTCTTGACCGGTTTTTTTGAAAAGGTTCTGCCACAGCCCGTACTCGAACTTATTTTTTTACAAAAACAGCACCCTTTTTTACTGCACTATTTAATAGTGATAGCTATATTTTAGGTGGTGAAATAAAGGTAAAAAATCTTGATGCAACTTTTTACACAAATGCATATTAAACAAATAAACTGCTGCTTAAATTATTCGTTCAATTGATTTAGTAATCATTATTGTTGTATTTACATTGGTTTTAAGTTGCATTGTATTTTTAAACCGAGGTTTTAAAATAAAATATTTTAAAGACACATCAAGATTGTTTACCTTTTTTTCACTACCTAAACCTTTCTAGTATAGTATGAATCAAATGCTGTGAACAAATGTAATGTGACAAATCAGAGGAAATGGATTTTTATTTTTATTATTTATTGCTAGAACCGTATTAGAAATACAGAATCTGTGAAAATTTCAACTGTCTATCTATTACGGTTCATGAGATGCAGCCCTGTGACAAACAGACGGAAGGACGGACGGACGGACAGTGGAGGCTTAGTAATAGGTTTCCGTTTGGTACCCTTCGCGTTCGGAACCCTAAAAGTTGCAAAAATCTTTCTTTGATTTTACACAAAGTATTCCTTTGCAGTCTTTGCAGTATTTGAACCTTGTCAGCAACATTATCTCTTAGTTTTATACAAAGTATTTTTTTTATAAGAGGAAGGGGGGGGGGGGGCTAAAACGGCCACTTTGGCAGAATCTTAATAGGATAATATTATGAATAATATTTGAAATCGTAAAACGGTCACAAACTGACAATCACTATCACTATCACTATCACTATCACTACATATTATAAAACAAAGTCACTCCGCTGTCTGTCTGTCCCTATGTATGCTTAGATCTTTAAAACCACGCAACGGATTTTGATGCAGTTTTTTTTAATAGATAGAGTAATTCAAGAGGAAAGTTTATATGTATAATACATGCATAATGTAGTAGAGAAACACTGATAATTTTAGAGGATTCTAATGTGATGTCGTAAATAAACACATTTTTTTGCGCTTTCATTGCAAACGCTGGCTGAACCCTACGAGATAGATCAAAATAATGTACTACAGTCTTAGATTATGAAATGTATTGTACACCTTAAAAAGGTCTGCAAAAAAGTCCGCGATGGTATATGTCTATCTCTCAGGGATAACCCACAATAACCATTTTTTATCCTTTACTTTTTACGAGAAATAATGGCTTATTTACGAAGCGATTTTAAACAATACAGCATTAATCCTTATCCAATTAAGTACTTTAAATACATTGTGCATTTACTATAGATCAATATGGCCCTTTACAGCATGTAATTTAAATGAATATTTTCGAAGATATTACAGATTAAAAAACTTTTTACAAAAAAAAAAAAAAAAAACAACCGACTTCCAAAAAAACACTACAAACTGAAAAATAACTTTAATTTCGGAAGTCGGTGTCTTTGGTTTTTTATTTATTTTCGTATTTTTGCCACCGACTTCCGAAATTAAAGTTATTTTTCACTTTGTACTGTTTTTTTGGAAGTAGTAGTTTTTTTTAGTTTTTATTTTTACTTTTTAGTAATAATAATAATAATAACCCCACCGCAGTATCCCTACGTTGACGTCGTGGTGGGGCTTGCGCGCTCCGAATTTTAGGTCTGTACCGGTAGAGTTCACTTTGCCGGAACAGGTCTAGGATGAGGAGCCAGACCAAGAGAGATACAGAAACCCGCAGGGCAGCATGTGGCGAGCTGTTGGGCAGTAGCGACCCCACGGACCCTATCTCCCGGGAGAAGTCTTGTTCCTCACCTCTGGCTTGCCTTTATTGGCCGGCTGGAGTGGCAGAGGAACAGAGCTCCCACCTCATTCTTGCCTTTATTGGCCGGCTTGAGTGGAGATTCGCAAGAGCAAACATGCTCGGAGGAAGGAAGTATTCCAGTAAGTGTTTGTAGGGATCTTGACCATCTTCCGGGCTCTGGGATTGTTCTGAGAACCGTGGAATACCTCTCCACTCCTCAAGCACCTCAAGACATGTTGCCCCCTTGTCGCTACGTCCCTATGTGCTAGCGACCGTTTCCGGGGGCCCATTATTGAGTGTGCAAGTCACCCCCTGCTATTTATCTGTGTATAATAAATAACATTGGTCAGGCAGGGGACATAGTTCTACCATAGTTCAAGGTACCCGATCCACTATAGCCACCCAAACCCATAGCCCAATATGTTTTGTTTCCATGATCTGCAATAGTCCTGCACAAACCGGGGGTTGTCCTTGGGTGCACTTGCATAGTGCATACAGGGATAATCGTCGGCTGGTACCTTCTCAACATTTAAAAATTTAAAAGTTGTCTAAGGGGCCTCTGCGAGTTGGCTTCGGCCCCTCGTATGCCTTCCAAAGGTCCGGGACCCCAGGGTCCCGAGATATGTCAAAGACAAAAGAATAATAATAATAATAATAAATTTATTTCAGAAAAAACACATTTACGGTGCACAAAAACAATTTTCCATGTAAAATTAGAATAAACAGAAATAAGTGTATCGTTGGTGTATGTACTAATGAAAAAAATCATTGTATCACAAACACCAGCGCCTTCCAAACTAGGTTACACCAAAAACAAAATTAAACTTTCAACGTGCTACATGGTGAACTTGTAAAAAGAAATATAAATATTAGATATAAAAAAGATGCTATTTAAAAACAAATTCTATAAATTAAATTAAATTAAGCCACTTATTTACATATACTGAAATATTTGTGAGTGTGCGTGCACAAGAGTGCACGAGTGAGTGATAGTGTATGTGTAAGTGTATCTATGTATGAATGCGTCGTGAGTTATTGAAATACCTACCTCTATTTGATTGGTTTGAGAAGATCTTCTGTCTCCTGGTAATTTAACTTTAGTAATAGGCCTTGTAATTCTTTTTTACATTTTTTTGATAGTGGTACCTATCCCACACAAATCTGAATACCACTCTGCAAAATAAATTAGAGCATCATCTACATAGACTAAATGGGAAAAATACGTATTAAATTATTGAATCTAACTCAAAAGCCACTCATCAGAACTTGAAGATATTTTTATGAGACAGTCTCAGGAGTATACCATTTCAAATAAAAACTTTGCAAAAAGGCAAATACGTCGCGATAGAGTAGTGTCAGAAGTTTGGTAGGCGTAGTTTTAGTTGACAGATAACGAGGCTACGAAATCTGCGTTCTGACAATCAAGGCCACACATAACATACAACTCAAGTAGCGCAATTTGAAGCGGCATATAGTTACCATTAAATCATTTATAGCCAGAGTGCACCTCATGACAATTCCAATAAGCCCAAACACGGCTAGGATACATTGTTTTATTACTGAGTTCCGTCCGATGCCTACCTTCCGGCTTCTTCATCAGATCGGTTCGATGGTACCATTTTCATCAGAATCATTTCGCCATAGTTGCTTAGCTATTTTAATCGAGATATCTTATCGCCACCCGTGAAATAGGTACTTATCGTCGTTGAGGAGTTCCCGTGGCCATCTGTGGTCTTCTTTATCAGTTCCACTTCACTAGATGATACTTTCTGAATGCAAACGCTTGATTTGTTGATGAAAATACCAAAATCGCTAAATGTATACCTATAAAATTTGAGGACTTCCCTCGATTCCTCATGGATCCCAGCATCAGAACTGGATTTTGATAAAAATGGAACCAATCTGGATCTTTCAAATAAAAAAATAATTTTCCGAATCGGTTCATAAATGACGGAGTACTGAGGTAACAAACATATAAAAAATACAACCGAATTGAGAACCTCCTCCTTTTTTAGAAGTCGGTTAAAAATGCAGGGACATAGCGGGCGGTGGTACTTATATAGCGCGTCGAAGGCCGCGCTTCGCCCTATAGCACTTTATGATTAGCAGAGATCGCACGCGTTTATCGGAGCTCTCTAGCATGGAAAATAACAATTATCGATACTGATATTATAAATTCGAAAGTAACTCTGTTTGTCTGTCTGTACCACCTGTCTGTGTCTACCTTTTCACGCCTAAACCACCGAACAGATTTTGATAAAATTTGGCAAGGCTTTAGGGTGGTATCCTAGGGAAGGACGTAAATGCTACTTTTTGTCTCAAAAATAACCCTACAGGGGGTGAAAGTTTGTATGGGAAACCCAGCATTTCTTAAGTTAGGGATATGAATAAGAAATATGTGGTCCAGCGTTTTTGGAAAATCATCCCCTAAGGGTGTAAAATAGGGGTTATTTTAAAATCTACAAAACTGCACGGATATCGATACAATTTGGCAAGGCTACAGATGGCATCCTGGGGAAGGACACAGCCTATTTTTTACCTTAAACAATTTATCCTACAGGGGGTGATATGGGGGATGAAAGTTTGTAAGGGAAACCCAGCATTTCTTAAGTTAGGGCTATGAAAATTCAAATTTATGCTTTTGGTAGGAAATAAAGAAATATGTGGCCCAGAATTTTAGAAAAATCATCCCCTAAGGGCGTAAAATAGGGGATGATTTTAAAATTCACAAAACTGCACGAATATTGATAAATTTTGGCAAGACTAAGATGGCATCCTGGGGAATGACATAGCCTACTTTTTGTCTTAAAAAATAATCCTACAGGGGGTGAAAGTTTTGTGAGAATCCCAGCATTTCTTAAGTTCGGGATATGAAAATTCCCAATTTTCATATCCCGTATTCATATATTTCAAGGTTTGACTTATGAAAAATTACCTCTTTTTAAGAGATTGGGCATTGGGTATTTCGTATCTTGAAGTAACATTTAGTCTTAATATTTTTTTAATTCCCACGGTATAGGGAATAAAGAGGATTTATATTTTCGCTTTAAAGTTGCTTTCAAAGGCATGCATGTTGGTAATTTTCCGTTTACTATTGTTTGGTTTTAAGATTTATTATCCTCCAGCAATCAGATATGAATCTGCGCGCCGCTCCTCGAGTACTATATAAGCAGTGCGAGAAGATAATTATTGTCTAGCCGACGTTCGCACGGGCGTAAAAATATCGCGGCGATTTTTTTAGCGCACTGCATTTTCAACGCTCTGCTTAGCGCTGAGAGTTAAAAATCCAACAGTGTTTTCGTCGCGCTGGGACGCGCTCTGTTGTTGTTAGGTTGGATCGGCTCAAAACCGAGAGTTGAAAATCCAGTGCGCGATAAATTGAAATTGAAATTGAAAATATTTATTTCAGACCAAGCACACACTAAGTCCATATTATGTTAGTAGGTAGATACTTAAAGCTATGTTAGTAAAATTTAAAATAATTATTATTTTTAACATGCATGAGCGACCAATGCCTCACAATTTGGCTGTCCACTCTATCCGACACCACGCTCAGAAGCGTGTTGGTGCTACCATTTACTCGAGACCACAGGGAAGCCGTTCTTTTTCGAAGCACCGCCTGGAATCTATCCGTGCAGTGGACGGCGAACATGCCGGAGGCACTGCACCGCCATGGGAGCCCCAACAAACCCCTGAACGCGTTGTTATACTGGACGCGCAGAGCATTGCTGGCTTTTTTAGTGCTTTTAAATAGTGTGACTTTAACGTCACGTGAGCATCGTGCAAACCTGCGAGAAAGCATATTACCCCTTACCGACAATGCCCTGCGCTCCCTATCCATGTCCATATCATCATTTAGTTTCTCATTGACCCAATGACCCAAGTACTTAAATTTTGACACTTGCTGTAGGACGGTTCCATTTAGCATGATCGGGGGAACAGGGTAGGTTTTAGTCCCAGCCTTAAAAACTAGCAGCTCGCTCTTCTGAACATTGTACTTGAGTCCGTGGGCCATTGCATATCTTTCACAAATGTTTAAAAGTGACCTCACGGAACTGAATCCCACCGCGATATTTTTACGTCCGTGTGAACGTCGGCCTTAGGATACTTTTAATCCCGGTAGTACGTTCCCGTGGGATATTTTCCGACATCCACGCGGGCGAAGCCGCGGGCAAAAGCTAGTATATTATGAATTGTCAGTTTGTGACCGTTTTACGATTTCAAATATTATTTATAATATTATCCTATTATGATTCTGCCAAAGTGGCCGTTTTAGTCCCCCTGGGTTCGATTTCCGGTTCATGCAGATGCTTTTTCAAAAAAACAAAAATGCGGTTTTCTTTTGCTTCAAAATTGAGGTCATGCCTCTCCCTCACGCGTTCCGCATCCTCCTTCGCGAGCATTACTGCTTCGCAGAAGGAGGTGACGGCCACGTTATCGCCGATATCTTACTGAAAAAGCATCGCAGAGGCCTGAAGTTTTTTGTAAAACCTGGATTAGAATTTGTCAAAATTTGTAAAAATACAATGAAAAATCCTAGGTTTATATTTCAGGAGCTGTAAGACTAGAACCCCATGGCCGCGCCATTGAAACGGTGAAAAACACGTTATCGCCGATATCTCGCTGAAATAGCATCGCAGATGTCTGAAGTTTTTTGTAAAACCTAGGTGAGAACACGGCGGTGCTTTGCCCAAGCCGGGTTTTTGGTAAAACCTAGATTTGAATTTGTCAAAATTTGTAAAAATAGAACAAAAAATCCTAGGTTTATATTTCAGGAGCCATGCCAATGGGGAGCCACACGCAAAGCTGTTTGTAGATGGCGCTCTGAACGACTGTACATTGTTTTACAAACAAATCCATACAATTTGACAATCGTTCGTTATGTCAAATCAATGAAAAAAGGACAGTCGATCATGTGCCACCTAGCGTGATAAAAAGTTAGTTTTCCTCCCCATTGAAACGGTGAAAAACATATTATCGCCGATATCTCACTGAAAAAACATCGCAGAGGTCTGAAGTTTTTTGTAAAACCTAGATTCGAGTTTGTCAAAGTTAAAATACAACAAAAAATGCTAGGATATATTTCAGAGCCGCGCCATTGAAACCGTGAAAAACACGTTATCGCCGATATCTAACTGAAAAAGCATCGCAGAAGTCTGAAATTTTTTGTGAAATCTAGATTTGAATTTGTCAAAGTTTGTAAAAATACAACAAAAAATCGTAGGTTTACCGGCTATCACGTGTTTTTCACTGTTTCGATGGCGCGGACACGGGGGTTTTAGTGTCACAGCTCCTAAAATATTAACCTGGGATTTTTTTCTGTATTTTTTAAATTGAATCTGTTATTTACCTTTTTTTTTTTGATGGTGGGAAATCATCACATAACTTTCCTTCAGTTGCCTATGCCAGGGCCGCGGTATCTTCTTAAAACTACCCGCGACCCCAACGTCATTAGCTGCTGCATGTTCACTGGCGCCCTTCATTTAATTTCCCATTTTTGAGCCCGGGTAACGCATCTAAAAGTAATATATCATTGAGTAAACTTGTAAAAAATATTCGTTCAAGAACTCATATTATTAGCTTAATAAGTTTTGAGAAATAGGGCCCTGTGTGTGACGTCACCCGGTGTCTACGCGAATCGTACGCCCTCAGCGTACCCCCACGCTGCGTCTTCACGTGTGTTTTTAGTGCCTTTGTAGAGGTGAATGTCTGATGTTTGCTACGTTACACCCAATACTACTTAATCTGTGGTGACACGCTTCTATCCTTGCACGCGCCACGCAGCAGATGTAATGCCATATACTCTTTTAAATGCTCTAAGCATATACTCATATACTATTGTAGGGTCTCTGACTTAATATATTTTAGGGTCTGTGTCCGTTAGGAGTTCTGTGTCTATGTGCTAAGAAATGTCACTTGTCAAGTACACGTTTCTAAATTGAGGTTATGTTGTTGTGGAATTAGATTATATTGAGCATTTTTGTATCCATTTTTTACTACTAACTCATAATGAGTGACTTTGTATTAAATGACACAGACTCTGAAGTTGATTCAGATGAAGAAGTAAGTATTTTTTATGAAATTTGAAAAGCTTACCCCGGTAAACGGAATATCCAACTAATCCAACAATTTCTGAAATTTTCTTAATTTTTGTGTTGTAGCTGCAAGAGGCGTTTGCCAAAGGCTTGCTAAAGCCTGGCCTTAATGAAGAAATAGAAAGAATTGAGAAAAATTATGTAAATAACGTTGCTGATTTAAAAGTGAAACTGAAGAGTATTCAGCTAAAATTACCATGGATCGAGACTTTAGATCTGGTAACCGCTGTAGCACCGATGGCACCTGACGTAGCCTTACAGATGCAGGAGACAGCACAGAGAAGAAAGTACGTAATAACCATTTTTGCATGCAAATATTGTTTTGTAAAATATTTTATAACATTGCTCATTAGTTGATATCGTTCTCTTTGGGTTTATGACTTAGCTACTATACAAGTCGAGCTGTAGCTGTCAAGTCACCACATTCATGTAGTTCAAATACAGCTTGACTCTCGAGCTCCCTTTATAGGTTAAAACCCAGAACTGATATGCAAGTGACTATGTTCCTCATCCTGTATTTTTTGTTTTTGTATTGTCACAAATTAAGTAGCTCAATTCTGCAGGGATAAATATTAGGCTAACTGACTGATTAAAATGAGGAATTATTATACTTTGACGATTTCTGAAATATGGGGACCATAATTACAAATACCAAGACCATAATTACAAATAAGTCCGGACGGAATACCAGTCGAAGTATGGAAGTTATTACGGGTAGATGGATGGACGTGGTTAGCTTTATTCTTCAATAAGTTGTTGCTGGAAGAAGCCATACCTGACGAAATGGTGTAACAGTTCGCTGGTGCCCATCTTTAAAAACAATGGTGATGTGCTGGAGTGCAACAACTATAGAGGAATAAAGCTAATTTCACATAGTATGAAGGCTTGGGAGAAAGTTACTGAAAGGGGACTGAGAGAAGAGAGTGAAATTTCGCAAAATCAATTCAGTTTTATGCCTGGTCAAGGAACAGCAGATGCCATTTTTGCTATTCGCCAGCTGTGCGAGAAATACAGAGGTGCTCATAAAAACTTGCACATGCTTTTGTTGACCTCGAAAAGGCATACAACCGAGTGCCTCGTGAAGTTTTGTGGTGGGCACTTAAGATGATCATCATTTCTAATACGTACTTCTTTATGTTACAGGAATCTAAAAGAGAATAGCAAAGGACAACAGAATTATGACCCAACTCAAGACCCAGTCCTCAATGAGTTCAAAAGAGAGAATCTCTTACATAGACAAGCACAGGCTGCCGTGTTGGAAGGTATTAAGAAGCTAAAAGATCTTGGAGTAGCTACAAGAAGGTAATCTATTACTTATTATAAAATAAAGTCACTTTTCGTGTCTGTCTGTGTGGTCGCGTTGTTCTTCTAAACTACGCAACGGTTTAGAAGAACAACGCAACTGAGCTCTAGATGTATCTGTGCTTGGATTAGCATTGCAAAACTTCGGTAGTATTCGCAATAATTCGCAAATATTCGAAAGAATACTTCGATTTGAAGGAATACTACTCGTAAGAATGAAGTAGTAACCTACTTTTTATTATTACTTAATAAGAATTAAATTATTCCCAGTAGCTACGAATGTATGCGTACTCGCTTATGTAACTTGAGGAGACTTGACTCTCCGAATAGTGGATATTACGCCGTGCCGTTACTTGAATTAACGTCATCTAGCGGGCAAGAGTAGAACCGTAAATGGACAACTGCCTTCGTTAGTCGCTCGGTGACGCCAGCGCTAGCCTGGCATTGGCTTGATAGCAAAGTGGCACATACCCTAGCCTCGCAGCCGTTCATTCATAAAATCAATTGGAAGTTTTCAAATCGAATAATACTCAGATTTATGAATGAACGCGTAGTAACGCCATCTAGCGGTCAATAGCCAAACTATATAGATAATTCAATAAGTACCCGATGTGGGCACGTGGCAGTGCAGTGGCAGCCCGAGCCGGTTCATTCATTAAATCAACGAAGTATTATTCGATGCCTTGTAGTTGTATGTAGGTACTAAGCGGGAATATTTCCGCGTAAGTAATTTTGTACTTGTGACGAAGTACTTATTAATTTATTTTTGTATAGTTGAGTTTAAAATGTGCCGATTTTGTGCGGATATTGGTTCCGATTTTCTTGTACATGGAGGTGGGACAGCTTCAAAGTGTTCTTTATGGATTTTTTTTGTTGGTACCTATATGCCCATAAACCCCTATGGGGTTATGGGTTTTATAAAGAGGGACCAAATTTTCATTATTTTTGCGACAGGACACGCCTTTTTCGAGATATAAGCAAAAAAAAAATAACAAATACAGTACTGTTTTGCTCTTGAAGTCAACACCTTGACTTCTTTCTTAATACTTACTTTAAACTATTTTATCTACACCCCTGCTATAAATCCTCTATAAAAGTTTCTGAAACAGTTAGCTTATTGCCAACATTAAAACAGCCAGTGTCATAGTAACCATGGTAACCATAATAGCATCCAAACGGGTGCTTTAATGTTGTACTGAATTTCATAATGCAACTCGTTTTCAAAAAAAGAACATTGTAATGAACGCGCGTTTCACTACAACAGCGCCGTAATTTAAAAAAAGAACTTATTCGAATTCACGTCGTATACTATGACGCCGGCCGCCATGTTCGATACGAGTATTAGTATTGCAAAAAACTGTTTCAGAACCTTTTATTGAGGATTGATAACATGGATGTAGATAAAGTCTTGTATGCAACTGTACATAATTAGGTATTAAAACACTCATGTGATACTATTATCACACTCGGCTTCGCCTCGTGTGATAAACCCACATTCGTGTTTTAATAACTCTTATTATACGTCAGTTGCATAAATAACTATTATAAACTCAGTAATCTACCTATGTATTTACCTCTCTACCACTTTCTCACCTAAACCGCATACAAAAACTTATTACGTAAGTAGGTACTTATCTAAGTAGATGTAAACAAATCGAATAATACTCAGATTCATGAATGAACGCAACATACGACAACAACACACACGACGTAACATAGTCACTGGCACTAACGCCATCTAGCGGTCAGTAGTGAAACTTTAATAGATAGATTTGCGTGACCGCACATGTTACTTAGCTCGGGGAATAATATTGCGAATAGTACTCAAAACTTGCGAATGGTTCCGACGGGAATACTACGGAATATTACACTCTTAACGCTAGCTTGGATGAAGATTTTGTATAGCTAACTACACCTTCATGATTTCTTGTTTATTTTTTTTTGTTTTCAAGAAAAAGCTTTTAAATTACTAACTTGCTTTCTATTGGCTAATATAAAGTATGTTAGTTAAATTAAGCTATCACAGAATGTTAACCTTTGTATACTCAAATCACAGTCCTTCACTTCTTTTATTAATATGTGGACAATGATGTGTGTTAGGGTGCGTTTCCACTGACGCGGAGCTGGGCGGAGCGGAGCGGAGACGTGCAGGAATCGACCAATCATAATGGTTGAAATCCTCATCGCGTCTCTTGTCTCGTCTGTAATTGGACGATTCCTGCACGTCTCCGCTCCGCTCCGCCCAGCTCCGCGTCAGTGGAAACGCGGCCTTACATATTTGTTGCCTTGGTATTTTCAGTATTTTCATTAGTATGATTTCATTTGTGTGAAATGTCCAAGGATATTTATTATTATTATTTATTATTATTTAATTTCATTAGCATGTAGGTACTTAACTTTTTTTGTTGCTAATGAATTAAGATTCATTAGTTCGACTAATTCATACTGACATCCTGATAAAGGTCTCAGGAACATTAAATATAACAAAAAAAAAAAAAAAAATGTACAAGTACTTATTAAAAAAAATGTATATAAGTAAGTAATAAAATAAATAAAACCTTTTGTATTGCTCTTACAGTATTTTAAGCTTCTTAACGTAATAATACTATTGACTTTCCAGACCAGACGATTACTTCGCAGAGATGGCCAAGTCAGATGACCACATGCAGAAGGTACGCAAGAACCTGATGGCGAAACAAGCAGCACAGGCTCGCACAGAGAAAGTTAGACAGCTCCGAGATCAGAAGAAGATTGCTAAGAGAGTGCAGGTAATGTTTGACCCTTACGCAGTGGTTTATTTTACTTTACTGTCCTTTCTGGTAGGACCCTCAAATAGCGGTAAAAAAAATGGTTCTTGTTGGCCACACTGTTAACAGCCATGTCAAATAATAAAAAAAAAAATAATACTGGGAATCCATTTGCATTCTAAAACTGCAGTTGCATTAATTGTGCAAATAATGGAAAACTGGTTGGTTATTCGATTTTAGACACAGCAATAACTAAAAAGGTTCAATAATCTTTTACGAAAATGATTGTACTATACAGGGTGACATTCATTGTGATAGACAGGCTGATATGTTACAGTTTGCGTTCGTCACGCAAACTGTAACAATGAATTTCAGCATATGATTCCGTAGCATAGAAACGTCAACGGTCATGTAAAAAAAAGAGTGCAAAGGCAGACAATTTTTTTTTTTAAACTTATGAAAAATTTAAACGCTGGCTGCAGAATCAGGTACGGTCAGCAACATAAATCGATTAACACTGCTACTTTTACACATCATGTAAATTACATACAAAATGATTTGATTATGTCCTTTTTTTCCTAAACTACCAAAAAGTCTAGTAGATCTTTAAATTATTTTACTTCTGTTCCGATTTTAATTACATATCTTTCTCAGTAATTATGATGTAAAAAACTGAAGTGTTAATCGACTTTTGTTGCTGACTGTACCTACTCAATTCATGATAACAGGTTGCGCTTCGATGTCAATAAAAACTTCTGAAAATGAATTATTATTATGTAATAAATAAGAATAAGCAGCTGTGAATGAACAAACCGTGCAAAGACAAAGAAAAAAAAACTGCTGTGAAAAGTTAACCTATTGTCTTCCTATTGTGTCGACACGTGCAATATCACGCATACCTACATAATCAAATATTAAAATGGATTTGATTTGGTTACAAAATCATATTTCTGATAAGAAATTGTGTGAGATGTAATCAATCACTATGTTAAAAACTGGCTACTTTCTAGATATCGACGCTGGACATTTGAATGCATTATGTGTTAGAAATTATTTCCATTCCTATTATGAATGAAGAGTTTGTCTATCGGAATTGAATAGATGACTGATTATACTTTCATTGGCATATTTCTTCTGACTGTCTGAAAACCAGTCTTACCAAGAGGGGATACTGGATTACCCAGTAACTGGTTTGCGTAGGTCTGATAGGCAGTCACTGTATATCAAATACTAGTATTCAGCTGCATTCGGTTAGACCTCAACATAGTTATTCTTTTCTTTTTCTTCATCTTTTACTAATAAAACATCATCTTTTCTAGACGGACGCAAGGGTAAAACAAGCTGCAGACAAGAAAGAAATGTTGGAACAATTAAAACGTGTACGAAAAGGAAAGTCATCAGACCTAGGATTCCTAGACGACAACAAGGGTAGCAACAAAGGAAATAATAAAGGCAAAGATGGCAAAGGACCTCAGAATAAAGTGAATAAAAGACGAGCAATGAAAGACAAGAAGTTCGGCTTTGGCGGTAAAAAGAAGGGCGGTAAACTAAACACAAGGGAATCTTCAAACAATTTCGAAGGTTTTAATGGCGCTGCTCCTCAGAAAAGACAGACCAATTTCAAAACTAAATCGTTCCAAGTCAATAGCAAGAAGAATTCTAGGCCTGGAAAGTCTCAGAGACCCGGAAAATCTAAAAGGAAGAACAGGTAAGAGATAAGGTTTAATTTAGTTTAATGTTCTAGAATAAATATTGTGCTTAAAATAAGGATGTTTGTTTTATTTCGAATTAATGTATTTTTCCTTAGCCTGTGTTCACGTCATGTAAGTTTGCCGCTCTAAAGTAGGCTAATGACTGAGCAGGTGGTCAATATCTATGTTACCGACTAAACCCGATTTCAGGCCCAACTAGTTTGTCCTAGGCCAAACTGGTTTATCCTGGGCGTGTTAGGATATACTAGTTTAGCCCAGGACAATCTAGTTTGGTCTAAATACTTTAAGGATTACAATGCTTTTCAAATAAGAATAGGATCGACTTAGCGCCATGTTGTGACGTCATAGCTGTCAAATCGAATAAATTGGGTAGGGGGAGCAAAACAAGATATTTTTTAAATAACATTTATTTACGAATCATGAAGGAAGAATTTAAAAAAAAATTGTTGCCAACAATACAAATATGAAAGAAAGTAGAATTTTTAAAAAACTAATCCATACTAATATTATAAATTCGAAAGTAACTCTGTCTGTCTGTCGGTCTGTCTGTCTGTCTGTCTGTCTGTCTGTCTGTTACCTTTTCACGCCTAAACTACTGAACGGATTTCGATAAAATTTGGCAAAGCTATAGATGGCATCCTGGGGAAGGACATAGGCTACTTTTTTTTTCTCAAAAATAATCCTAGGGGCGGTGATATAGGGGATGAAAGTTTGTATGGGAAACCCAGCATTTCTTAAGTTAGGAATATGAAAATTCAAATTTATGCTTTTGGTAGGAAATAAAGAAATAGGCGTGTTTTTGAAAAATCATCCCCGAGGGGGTAAAATAGGGGCTGATTTTAAAATTCACAAAAGTGCACGGATTTCGATAAAATTTGGCAAGGCTATAGATAGCCTCCTGGGAAAGAACGTAGGCTACTTTTTGTTTTAAAAAATAATCCTACAGGGGGTGATATAGGGGATGAAAGTTTGTATGAGGAACCCAGCATTTCTTAACGAAAATTCAAGTTTATGAGTTTGGTGGGAAATAAAGAAATATGCGGATCAGGGTTTTTGAAAAATCATCCCCTAAGGGGGTAAAATAGGGGTTGATTTTTAAATTCACAAAACTGCACGGATTTCGATAAAATTTGGCAAGACTATAGATAGCATCCTGGGAAAGAACCAAGGCTACTTTTTGTCACAAAAATAATCCTACAGGGGGTGATACAGGGGATGAGAGTTTGTATGGGAAACCCAGCATTTCTTAAGTTAGTGATAATTATGAAAATTCAAGTGTATGATTTTGGTAGGAAATAAAGAAATATGCGGTTCAGGGTTTTTGAAAAATTATCCCCTAAGGGGGTAAAATAGGGGTTGATTTTAAAATTCACAAAACTGCACGGATTGCGATAAAATTTGGCAAGTCTATAGATATCATCCTGGGAAAGGACATGGGCTACTTTTTAAAAAATAATCCTACAGGGTGTGATATAAGGGAGGAAAGTTTGTATGGGAAACCCAGCATTTCTTAAGTTAGGCTATTAGAAAATTCTATGCTTTTGGTAGGAAATAAAGAAATGTGTAGTACAGCGTTTTTAAAAAAATAATCATCCCTTAAGGGCGAGCGTGCACTGCGGTGCGTTTTTCTAACGCATAATCTGTGAAGTATGGAATGTCTTTGAAGTGCGCACACTGCGGTCATGCGTTTTGTTACTGTAGGCCCCGCCCAGTGCGGCAGAACTAACGGAACGCACCGCAGTGCGCGCTCGCCCTAAGGGGTCCAATATGGGTTGATTTTAAAATTCACAAATAATATTAAAATGTTTGTATACCTACCTCTTATTAAGTGATTTAAGGGATTGGAAATGTAGACATAGTTCGTATCTTGAATCTCATTTAGTCTTTATTTCATTCGACGTTTTTACACTTTTTACGGCGAATGGATTTTCATACGGTTTTCACAAATGGACGGAGTAATTCAGTGTATAATTCATCATGGTTTTTTTGTATAAATTGGCTGAAATATGACGACGATTGTTGAAGATGTCGAAAAAAATCATGCTGACTGGGAGCACCATACAAGGCAACGATATATCGTAACGATTTGAGTTTGCATAGTTATATTGGACGGCACTATTTTTTCCACTTTAACGTTCCCATGGGACATTTTCCGACATCTACGCGGGCGGAGCCGCGGGCAAAAGCTAGTTATGAATAATTTTTTGATGTCTTTTTTCACTTTGATTTACTATGACTCGGTTAAACAAAAAAAAAATGTTATTGATACGCAAATAAGTTTTCTTTGCAAACCGTACTTTTCAATCAACATTTGACGGATAGAGGTCATTGACGTTCCTATTCTTATTTGAATCGCATTGTAACATTTGTAACTAGTTTGGCCTAGGCTAAACCTCGACCTCTTTTTTTTGGAAGTCGGTTAAAAATATACTAAAATTGTTTTAGTCGAGATAGGATCGCGGTAACGCGGATCTACCTGAGACACAATGGCTTTTTAATTGGTTCTGTAATTACGGTATACGAAAGGTACTTAACTACTCTCTGGACATAGTAAAATAGCTTCTTCGTATCCTGCATGCATTCACACCTCGGAATTTGAAAATCTAGAATGTGGATTATTATATTTGGTACTACTCCTGCCTCAGCCCATCAAGGTTCCTCCTATAAACTCCGTTTTTAAGGCGCTACCAAAATAAATTGTAGGATTTTTCGTAACCATTTATTTCACTATTGCAGCATGTATGGATTTAATTTTTGGATATATGTTTATTGACTATTTGATTAATACTTTGACTGAAGGAAAACACGATGGGGTTAAATTTCCTCGATAGAATTTAATTCCGAAAAGACCTATACTTTTTTATGTTTTTTTCTATAATTCTAAAATCCTAAGTAATTTCATTGCAAAATTGCATTTAAAATGTGCGTAGGTATTAGGTCATTGAAAATTTTGGCTGAACATAATTTTGATAGATAGCTTAATTTATTTTTAAACAATTTTTATTTCATTTGGCGCTTTTAATTTGGTTCCAGCGCGTTGTTGCGCTCTCTTTTTTTCGCATGTGGAAGTAATTGACTCTGTCACTTTCTTATTCCCGCCCACTTCACTTTTTTTGTATCACCTTAACCGGCTTCCACAAAAAGGAGGAGGATATCCTTGAAGTTTTGTTCAGCCCATCAAAGTGGCGGCGCGTAGAGTTCGATAACAATTTCAGCTGTTGAGTAGATGCTACTGATGGTAGATGTTATACCTACTTTTTTAGCATGTCGTCGCCGTACAGTGAAAACCTCGTAAAGAAAAATTGTTTTTCTTTTTATTTATTTGTTGGTAGGAAACCCTGTAAGTAATGCATATTATTAGAACAAACTTGCGCAGCTCTATGAACCTTCTAGAGATGGTAATGAGAACCTCAGAATAGTACGCACGGCTACACATCAAGCTATACATTTCCAGTATAAGCTGATCTCGCATTGTATCGGATTTCCTTACAATGAGAGGTCAGTGTAAACTGGAAATGTATAGCTCTGGATATGTATATGTGTAGCAGTGTCAGCGACACCTTGATGTGTAGCCGTGTGCTGGTCAATAATGGCCATTTTTCGGGCAGTTATGTTCGGCAACTATGTTGGGGTTGGCTTCCAGTCTAACCAGATGCAGCTGAATACCAGTATTTTACATGACGCGACTGCCTATTTGACCTCCACAACCCAGTTATTGAGTAATACGATACAAGGCGTGCCACTAAAGATGAGACTTGATACACCACGGAGTTTGACTTACGTAGACGATTTTAGTTCTCTTTAGCGGTGCGAGGTCTGATCGCGGGACGGGATGGCGCGGCGTCATCATCGGGGCGGCGGAAAGAGCACTGGAGGCGCGGTCAAGTCTCATATTTCGTGGCGCGTGGTAAGACTGTGTTGTCAGACTTTCGGGCTGCTGACGGCCTGAACGACCGTCAAAGATTCATCATGTTTTTATGCCGAGTATAGTCACAGCCCGTTAGTGAAATCTGTGGCGGCATCTACATCGCCACATACGAACTACGAATCATAATGACATGACGTCACGCAATCCTGCATCGCGCAATCAGAGTTTACCACGCGACTAGCATATATACAACGTCCCGACATCAACCGTCGGGCAGTAGCCCACGAGACACAACACCCGTCTGGTCGGAGGATCCTCCCTTTTCTATGGAGGATGAGTGAACTTTACACCTTGTTCCTCATGCCCCTAAATTGGTGACCCCGAGCATGAACGTCAGCGCAGCCTTCGTGCAACTCCTTCAGCGTGACGTCATCAGCATCACTTCCTTAAGCTTTCGAGCGGCGAGTCACACAGCCAGCCAGCATCCACGGCTTCAACGGGTATCCTGACCACCAGCATGCAGCGGACGGGCGCATTCCTGGTCATCACCTTCAGCCTCAACCTCAACCCAACGCTGTACACTCCGACTCACTGGAGCATAAACGCAGCGCCACCCCGACTCACTGGGGTATCACCGCAGACACTTCAGACTCACCGTGAACTATGCGGCACCTGGTTCCGACTCACTGGAACCACAACTGGCACAGGCAAGCATCGCAAGATACACGACTCAGCCCACTATCGACCTCCGGTCTCCGGAGGGGAGTGATGTGGCGGCATCTACATCGCCACATACGAACTACGCATCATAATGACGTCACGCAATCCTGCATCGAGCAATCAGAGTTTACCACGCGACTAGCATATATACAACGTCCCGATCCCGACATCAACCGTCGGGCAGTAGCCCACCAGACACAACACCCGTCTGGTCGGAGGATCCTCCCTTTTCTATGTAGGATGTGTGAACTTTACACCCTGTTCCTCATGCCTCTAAAAAAAACCCACAAAGCCCATAAAGGACCCCACAAATTTACAGTTTGCCGACAGGCGGTCCACACATAAAAAATAGACCGCCAGTTTTTATGACTGGACTGCTTGCTGGCGGACTGTATAGTGTGTGGGGCCCTTAACAATATGATATGCAACTCGGTTGAGAGTTTAGAATTTTATTTTGCTTGCACCACAAATATGAGTACCCGGTCTAAATTCAGCTTTTATATTCTTGAGGAAGCGCTAGGGTAGCGAAAACAGCGAAATTCAAATTTTATTACGTTTTATGCAATTTGTAAGTCAGTAATATGTTGTCTGTTGATTAAAGTATGATTCGCGATCGTAACAAATATTTATTTTCAGAATTATAATCTTTAGATAATCCTCAAATTTTAATGAGTCATTCAATAGGATTACTTACCTCGTCTTAAAGAGTTGTATTGATGACTTTAGTGATTGTAATTCTGTAAATACATAATATAGTCGCGAATCATATTGTGATCAACATACAATCTAATACTTACTGACTTAAAAATTGCATAAAAACGTAAGAAAATTAGAATTTCGCGGCCTACCCTGGCGCTTTTGCTTTAAGGGGAAAATGGTTTCATAATAAAACACCACACTGCTAATATAATAATAGAAAACATATAATATTGTTCTTGTTCGACCACTTGTATCCTTTGCCCTTCTTCTGCTGTTGTAAGGCGACCACACCAACGCCGGAGATTTGGAATTATATTCTTTGTGGGTGCACACATACTATACGGTGCAATTCTGCCTAACTCTTCCAGGGAATACAGGCGTGATGTGTCTATACAGGTTGTAAGTGTAAACAGTGGCAAATCTTTTAAGGGGTCATTGTACTCATCATTATGAAAAACTTTTACTATGGTACCAAACCTGAAATCGCGAAAAAAAAAATTCAGCTGTTCCCTACATTTTGACGAATTATGCGAACATAAATGTAGTGAACAGTTGATTTTTTTTTCGCATTTTCAGGTTTGGTCCCATAAAAGTTGTTCATAATGATGAGTACAATGACCCCTTAAAAGACTGCCACTGTTTACCTACACTTACAGCCTGTATAATGTGTGGCTCTTTGAGGATTGTAGGGACTTGGAACAAGATCTTCTCTTTCTGCATTCAGTATTAATCTACAAATGAAACAAAAAAAAAATAATAAAAAAAAGTGGCTCAGGTCCATCAATGTTTTTGTGAGGCTGAGCATGGTCAGCATAGATTTTACTATTCTAGGTGTTGCACGCGAGTTCGTCTGCGATCCACGATGAAAAGTATCCTATGTCCTAACCCAGGTCATGGTCAACACCCATGTGCCAAATATCATGAGAAACTGCCCGTAAGGGCGAGCGCGCACTGCGGTGCGTTTTTCTAACGCATAATCTGTGAAGTATGGAGTGTCTTTGAAGTGCGCGCACTGCGGTCATGCTGTTTTGTTACTGTAGGCCCCGCCCAGTGCGGCAGAACTAACGGAATGCACCGCAGTGCGCGCTCGCCCTAAATTAAGCTTTTATATCGGATGCTCTGTGGTAGCCCGCGAAATTCAAATTTTTATGCGTTTTTTGCAATTTGCAGGTCAGTGTCAGGGTGTACCTTGATCAAAACATGATTAGAGACAGTAAAAAATATATATTTATATAATTTTAACCATAAAAATCATCAATAAATCTCTCTAAGTTCGATGTCCTCCAGATTCGTCTGATTTCCGAAATCCGACCAATCCGGACGAAATCTAACTTAGAAAGATGTATTGATGATTTTTATTGTTAAAGTTTTGTAAATATATTTTTTTTTACTGTCGCTAATCATATTTTGATCAAGATACAACCTGACACTGACCTGCAAATTGCAAAAAAACGCAAAAAATATCGAATTTCGCGGGCTACACAGCGCAATCACCTTACGGTCCTGTTTCACCACCTATTGACTTACTTGGCAGATAATTTCATATAAATTCTGTTCCATTTTAGAATTTATTCGGTAAATAGTGGCTATTCGTGAAATAGGTCCGAAGTGACTCACGACATCCGAGTAGCCACTACTTACCTACCGAATAAATTCAAAAATGGAACATAATTTGTATGAAATTATCTGCCAAGTAAGTTAATAGGAACTTAATCGTTGTTGGTGAAATTGGCCCTAAGGCAATAGGAACTTAATCGTTGTTGGTGAAATTGGCCCTAAGGCAACAGGAACTTAATCGTTGTTGGTGAAATTAGCCCTAAGGCACAGATTAATACAGATGGGACACTCCGCAAAAGCATTTAAATAAAAACCGACTCTTGCTACGACACAATAAAGTGCAATTCAGGTAGCACAACGCTTATTACCTACAATTATATTCAAGTACAAGTTGCCTCTCTTACTATCGCGTAACTCTTATACCTTCTGACCTACTGAATTAGCCCCGCGGACGGGGCGTGTCCCATCTGTAATAACCCTTCGTTCGTAACCCTTCCCATCCCATCCCTTCCCATCTGTAATAACCCTTCGTTCATAACCCTTCGATCGAACGTGGATCCACGCGAGACAAAATGGCTTTTTCATTGTGTCTGTAATTACGGCATTCAACTCGTTAATCTGTGCCTAAGGGCAAAATGGATATACTAGCTACACAATAAAACACCACGCTGCTGATATATAAAACATATAATATAGTTATTGTTCTACCACTTGCGTCCCTTGCCCTTCTTCTTCTGCTGCTGCTTGCGCGACCAGGCGCTGTCGGCCTGCTTGTCGACGCGCGGGGACTTGGCGGCCGAGGCGGCTGCCGTCGGGGTTGGCTGCTGCTTGCTCATATCGCTGGAAAATTAGAACAATTAATATTGATTTAAAACAGTGTCCATGGAGTATCTTGTCCTTCTTCTCCATTGGAACCTACTACTGTTTGGAATGGGCAACTATACTAGAAAGGTTTAGGTAGTAAAATAAAGTTCAACAATCTTGATGTGACTTTTTACACAAACACATATTAGACAAATAAACTACTGCTTAAACTAATGGTTCATTTGATTATTAGTAATCATTATTGTTGTATTTACATTGGTTTTTAGTTAGATTTTATTATTAAACCGAGGTTTTAAAATAAAAAAGATAACAGACACATCAAGATTGTTTACCAAAATGAAAAGTAATTTATTCAAATTAGGCTGAGAATCAGCACTTTTTGAACGTCGAAATTACATAAGACAGTCCCACAAAACGACCGCCCTTCACCACTTCTTAGTGCTTTAGCAGGGAAGAAGAAGTGGCGCAACTGTTCAGTTAGAAGAACTTGATTCTATACAATAGTTTTGTCAAAGCTTTTGATTACGTGGCACATGACATCTTATTATATAAACTTGAGACATATGGCATAAGAGGCAACATTTTAAAACTAATTGAAAGTTACCTCAAAAACCGCACTCAGTATACACAAATCAACAGACTTAACACTAGAACTAAGATGGAGGATACATATCTATCAAAGGGACGTAAAATACTATATGGTGTCCCGCAAGGAAGTGTATTGGGTCCATTACTCTTTATAATTTACATTCATGACCTTCCAAATGCGAATTCGAACCCCATGACTCCTTTGCTGATGACAGCACCGTTGCAATTAAGTGTAATGACAGAACATCTTATGAGAATGATATTAGCAGTACCCTAAATGAAATCATTAAATGGCTAGACATTAATAATCTGAAGGCAAATATAGGAAAAACTAAAATAATCCACTTTAATCAGCGCGTGAATGCAATTATGCCCCCGATTAACTATAAGGGTGAACCTGTATCTGAAGTGCAAACAACAAAATTTCTTGGTCTTACTGTGGATAACAAATTAAAATGGAAATCTCAGATTGAAACTCTATGCAAAAGAATTAATAAATCAGTTTATGCGCTACATGAATTAAAACAGATTACAAATATCAATACCTTGTTAACTGCCTATCATGGTTTAGTTGCTCCAGTCCTGAGGTATGGTGTAATTTTTTGGGGAAAACGACTGACATTGACTTAATTTTTAAAGCGCAAAAACGGTGCTTAAGGGCTATGTTTGGACTTCAAAAAATTGAAACCTGTAAACCGTTTTTCCAGGAGTACAAAATTCTAACTCTCCCTAGCCTATATATTTATGAGGTCTCAATGTTTGTTAAGGTCAATCAAAACTTATTTAGATTGGCCTCAGAAGTCAGTAATAGGCAACAACGTGACGCATTTCGCCTCTATGTGCGCCGAACCTGTACCACATTAATGTACAAAAGTGTGTTTCACATGGCTCCTGTAATTTTTAATAAGTTACCTAAAGAAATAAGGGCAATGAATACTGCCTTATTTAAGAAAAATCTAAAGAGCCTTTTAGTTAATAAATGTTACTATAACTTGAACGACTACTTAAATGATAATTTTTCCAAACTCAAGATCTCACAGTTAAATCAAGTAATACTCGTAGAATAATATTATGCATGTATCTCTAAATAATTAATCTGTTAATGTATTGTAATAATAGGAATGACATTGAAGTATTTTAATTATTATTATCTTTATTTCATTTATGTACAACATATCATTTACATTTTTAAATATTTTTATAAAAACAAAAATAAAAAAAAACATTTAAAAATATAAAAAATAGTAGCCCACCGGTATCGGGAACAGGGTCCAAGCTACCGGCGGTCAGGGCTGCTGAGAGAGGAACCTCCTAACGATACGCGCCGTGTCCAGAAGTACCGCTTTCTGGATCAAGCCCTTGATCCAGCCGCCTAACGAGAGCCTCCTCAGGTGTTGATCGAGGCTCTTGGCTATTATGCCATTGGCCGTCACGACTATCGGCACTATTTAATTATTATTATTATTATTAAATAAATAATTAAATTGTATTAATATAACTTTATTTAGGACATTCCATTAATTTAAACAAATGTTTTTTATTTTTTTTATTTTCTATATCTAATTTTATATATTTTTTTTATTTTAAATGTCAACCTTTTGATAAACCACGACTCTATACATTTTGCATGCCTTACGTACGGTAGAATCACTTGAAACATACATTTAATAACACCATTTTGTAACAGTGTTTTCTGCAAAAATAAATAATTTGATTTGATTTGATTTCAAATAAAATAAACAATTTAAACTAAACTTTTCTAGTATAGTATAGTTTCATCTTTCTGATTGACCAACCCTTTGACAATTCAAAAGTGCCTGTGATTGGTTTAAAATAAATGCTTTGAATTTGAGTTTGAATAAAATGTTAAATCATGAGTGTGTGATCTCCTCGGATACTGAAACTGACTGGTAATCACACTAATATTATAAAGGCGAAAGTTTGTGAGTGTGTGTGTGTGTGTATGTTTGTTACTTCTTCACGCTCAAACGGCTGGACCGATTTGGATGAAATTTGGTATGTAGATAGCTTATACCCTGGAGTAACACATATTATTTTATGTTGATATTGATACGTTAACATGCTTTTTAGCATTTCATTTATTAGCTAACAGCTAATTTTCTTTAAAATTTACATCTGTTCCGATTTTATTATAATGAAGTATTTTTCTCAATAATTAAGATTTGGAAAACACAAGTGTTAATAGACTTTTGCTGACTGTACAGATAAGCTAAAATAGCCTTTTTAATCTAGACTATAGACGGCTATGCTTCTAACTTCTTTACATGGCTTATCATTTTACAACGGTAAGATCTATATTCCTATAAAACATGCTGTTTACAGCGAAGAAGAAGTGATATTATTTTATGTTTTATACTTACTATTGATCAGTAGCAGTGGTGGACATGCCCTGGCTGCCCTTGATGACGTCACGCCGCACTCCGCGACGTTTCCGATACGCGGTACGCTCGTACTTGGGTAGCCATCTGTTTATAAAACAAACGTGTCAATTAGCATTACGGAACTATTGGAACGATCAGGTTAAGCTACGCTTACCACGATGGGCCGTGTATGGGTGACCATATTTACATACCAAGACCCCTCCGTGCCTCGGAAACTACGTTAAGCCGTTGGTGCCGGCTAGCATTCGTGGATCTTTGACAGTCGTTACGGGTCGTCAGAAGCCAGAAAGTCTGACAATCAGTCTTACCAAGGGGTATCGTATTACCGAGTAACTGGGTTATGGAGGTCAGATAGGCAGTCGCTCCATGTAAAATACTAGTATTCAGCTACATCCGGTTAGACTGGAAGCCGACCGCAACATAGTTGGGAAAAGGCTACGCAGATGATTATGGTTAGTAACGCAAAATATTCGCAGGAAATCCGATAAACTTTTCAGATTTTATTCTTCTTTTTCACCAACTCTACTATCAGTTACTGCACAATCATCTGATTCAAACTTTTGAAAAACAAAACCTTGGAAGGCAAACCTTCGTTTAAAACAAGAACAAAAATCTGACCCCAACCACAGATTAATACAAATGGGAAACTCCGCAAAATCATTTAAATAAAAAGCGACTCTTGCTACGACACACATAAAGTGCAATTCAGGTCGCACTACGCTTATTACCTACAGTTATATCCAACTACAAGTTGCCTCTCTTTCTATCGCCTAACTCTTATAACTTCTGACCTACTGAATTGGCCCCGTGAGAGGGGCCCGCCGCGTACAGCATACCTAAACTGCGGAGTGTCCCATCTGTATTAATCTGTGCCCCAACATAGAATTTATATGGCTGGTGATATAAAATGTTAAAGTATTACCTCTCTGGATCCGGAGGTTTGGACAGGTCGGCGTTGGGCGGGAGCTTGGTCTTGCGCTTGCGCGTCGGTTTCTTCTTGCCGAGGAGTTCCGAACCAGGCGTTCTGTAAATAACATAAAGAAGTTTTATGATCAATATCGTAAAATAAGTTTTTTATTGATAATACATACAGAATGGCGATTAGGTTATCAGTTATCACATCAATAAGATAAGATAAGATAAGATAAGATAAGATATTTTATTTTGCAAACATGGGTAGGTACAAAAGATGGTGACATAAAAATATAAGTAGCAACAACCATATTTAACCAGATGATGGCATGCAAAAGTACAAGATTCTAATACACAACAATAATAAAGAGAAATAATGTCAATCAAATTACAATTCAAATACACAATTCTTCTGCAGTCAACTATTTCGTATTAGAATTAAATAAAAATTAAATTAAATAAAAAATTAAATGTCATATTTTCATCATTTCTAATCATAAAAAGAGTAAGTAATTAAGACATTTCTTTTTCCATTAAAAATTCCGGCACACTATAATACGCAATCAATAGGGATGATGATTATTTTTTTTTTGTACGTCATATAAATTATTAAAAAATATTGGACACGTATTTCTTCTTTTTTAACCAACTTCTGAGAAAAGGAGGAGGTTTACATTTTTTTTTTTTTGTGTATGTACGGGCATAAAACTTCGTCATTTAAAGACGGATTTGCAAAATTCTTTTTTTTACGTAATCATAAGATTACGGCGACACTTCGAGTTGAAATATGGCATGACGTCACTGCTTGTTAGATTTTATACGTAGTTTGTTATAGTTTATTATTGATATGATAAATAAAAAAATACATGTCTAATATTTTTTATCATCTGACTGACGGACTAAATAGAATTTCCTTTTTTTTTAGGGTTCCGTACCTCAAATGGAAAAAACGGAACCCTTATAGGATCACTCGTGTGTCTGTCTGTCTGTCTGTCCGTCTGTCCATCTGTCACAGCCAATTTGCTCCGGATCTAGTGGACCGATTAAGTTAAAATTTGGTACACATATGGATTTCTGTGACCCAAACACGTACAGTTAAAGTAAATATATGAATTTTGAATATGATAGTCACTTTTAGGGGGAAAATAAGAAAATTAAAAAAAAAAGTTTTGTAAACTGTACCGAGTGACATATCAAATGAAAGGGCTTACTATGAGAGTCTCAAATATATTTTTTTTATAATTTTAAAATTTATTGTTTTAAAAGTTATTTAAGAAAATAGACGAAAATTGACCATTCCCCCCCCCATTATCTCCGAAACTACTGAGCCTAAAATTTTGAAAAAAATATAGAAATTAGTTCTATACCTGTAGATTACAGGAAAACCTATAAGAAGTCTGTGGTCTTAAAATAACATGGTAAATCTATATATATAAAAAAATCAAAGTCCTGACTGAGTCACTGACTAATATACCAACGCACAGCCCAAACCAATGGACCTAGAGACTTGAAATTTTGCACATAGATACCTTATCAAATTCCATCCCTAAGGGGTAAAACAGGGCATGAAAGTTTGTATGAAAAATCCTATCCCTTGAGTTAATAGACTTGAAACTTAGCACGAATATTCATCTAAGTAGATTATTAAGTTTATCATTTTTACTTTTCCTAAACTACCCCCTAAAGAGGGATTGGGGGTGTCAAAGTTTGTTTGGAGGAACTTTAACACGCGGTCCGATTAACTCAAAACTCAGTTTTTATACTTGAGAACAAAAATTAAGACTAACGTGTATCAGGGTTTTCCAAAAATCTACCCCTAAGGGGTGAAAAGTTAATTTTATAGCGGAGGATTTTATTGGGGGCTTGATTAACTCTAAAATTGGTGTAAATAAGGTTTGAGTCAAGTTATGGAAACATACCAGACGATTTTTAAAATTCTTTAGGTATCTGTGTTCGTGAAAACAGAGATACAGTTTATATGAAAAATCTTATTAATTTGGTTAATGAACTTGAAACTTAGCACAAATACTTGCATAAGTAAGTAATAATGTTTATCATTATTAGTTTTTCAAAACTACGCCTCAAATGAGGTTAGGGATGTTAAAGTTTGTATAGAAGAATTTTAAAGCGGAGTCCGATTCAAAAAATGGTACTTTGAGTCAAGTTAGGAAACTTGCCAAACAAATTTTCACCGATTTTGACGGCATATAGCTGATGTTTTAAGGAGTAACTTAGGCTATTTTTATTTTAGAAAAATAATTAGGGTTCCGCGCAAGAAAATTAAAATCCATGAAATCAGACAACCACGTACAGCCCAGTACAAACTTACTAAGCCTCCGCTGTCTATTACGGCTATAACAACAAATAATAAAAATAAAGCAAAGTTAAAAATTTAAGGGGTCGGTCCCCATACAATAAACTTTTCATTTTGAAAAAAAAAAAAAAAATTTAATCTAGCATGTGGGGTGTCATGTCATTATTTCATCACCGCTGCTCTCAAAACGGTGAAGGAAAACATCGTGAGGAAACCGGCATGTCCTAGAACCAAAAATTCGAAGACATGTGACATCTACCAACCCGCACTGGGCCCGCGTGGGATTACGGCCCACTCCCTCTCACCGAGAGGAGGCCTGTGTCCCAGCAGTGGGAACATTATAGGCTGATTATGTGTTATGTGGGGTGTCATCGTCTAGAAATCATTGAGTAGAGTACAAACATATTTTTTTTTATCTTTTAAAATTAAGAAATAGGGGGCCGCAAAAGTTGTAAATTTTAGACCATTTTTGTAGGAGCTCTAGCGCAACAATTCAACAAATTAGGAATTTGAAACTTCTTTATACCATGTAAGTACCATGAATACTGTATTTAATCAACAATACTGAAAACGGCGATTCATAAGGTATTTTGTTTAAACATGGGTGATTTTCTGCAACTGCAAAAAATAACCTTGTAATTCACAGTATCATTATAAAATAAGTAAAAAGTTATCTTTGCTTGCGATTGTTAAACATATAATATGGTACGGAACCCTTCGTGAACGAGTCCGACTCGCACTTGACCGGTTTTTTTTTTACACAGGAAACATCCCTATAGAAACCACATATTCATTACATGATTCTGGATTCCCTCTTTTTTTTTTGGATGGGATATCATCAAATGACTTCTCCCGCTCTGGGCGGAGCGAGAGGGCGTGTCAGACTTTTACCGACTAAAACCCACCCGTGTTCAATCAGTTGCCTATGCCACGGTAACTATTTCGAACAACCCGCGACGCTTGAAAGGGGAATGCCTGAAAAATGCTTGAAATAGACAGAAACTACTTACAGTCCTTAATTCTATTTAGAATAAATTAGGTATAATGAAATAATTGTCAAGTTTGTATACCTAGGGTGAAAATATAACGATCTTTAAAATATTTAACTTGATATCCGTCTAATTCCTTCTTATTTTATCATGGAGGTCAGTGTTTATTTGACATGAGTAATCGACATTCAGCCAAACAGGAATCGTCAAATAATCTTTAACGAACTATTTTATAGAATTATTGCACAGTTATCATTCATTTAATATAATTCGACCTATTTATACCGTAAATCTAATTAAAATAATATATGCATGTCAATATTAATTAAAATCAAATTATTTTCAAAATAGAAAACGTATCGTAGGCTGTATGCATCATAATGTCCTTTGCCTTACTGACACTTTGACATTACTGCATTTTACTGCATTTAATTTTTTCGATTGTTGATTTGATCGATTCATGGTTTTGCGTTTGCGACTTGAGTTACTAGTATATTACTTTTTAGGATATTAACGACGACTTTGGCCATTTTTTAAGGATTTTGATTTTACTTCTGTACACTTTACCCATTTTTGAACACGGGCTTAGATTGGACCCGCCGAAACTTCGACTCGGCTTTTTGACGACGGACCTGAACCTGCTTTATATTATACGACGCTGCTATTATTTCGGACTTGTGCCGTGTTTATTTAAAAATGGATAGAAACGTACACTGTGTTAATTGCTATCTCGATATTGCATCGATGAGACGTAATCTTATATCAGTGCAAAATGATGAAGTACGTCGTTTAATACAGGCATGGATAACACCACAAGCTGTAAGTACTGAGATTCCCTAGGTGTCTTGCCTATTTATGTTGAACGCACTGACATACAACAATAAGTACATTATCTTTTGTTCTTTTTCACAGGTTGAACAAGACAGTGTTGTTTGTGATGCATGTCTAAGATTAGCAATTCAAACTATCACCGAGACACCAGGAACCGTCGACCAGATAGTCGACAAGTAGGCATATATAGCATCGTTATTGTAACTGCCTAGTGGGACGGCGAACAGTTGGTACCTCTGCTCATACTATGTCAATAATATGGTACTAGCTTGGGCCCGGTACCAATCCAATATCTATCCTCCTGCACAGTTTCTTTATGATACATTAGTGGTTTTTAATGATGACTAAAACATTTAAATGCTGTTTTGTTGTATAATTATTGCAAATTAATCCTTAACCTTGACTTAACCTATATTTTAGAAAAAATGATTGGAACTGGCTTCTACCTAGTTTTTTGATAATTATTGAATTTGTAATGGATTCCCTACGATTTATAGTGCAATTTGGCATATATTTAATTGTTGTCCATTTCAAGCATTTTTTTGTGTGGCTGATGGGCAATTCCCTTTTTAGTCGGTTATTTAAAAAAAGTCTGCTGTTTCCTACAAAAGTGCAATATAACTACGCGATCAAAGTGTATGGAACAGCCGATTTTTTTAATAACCGACGAAAAATTTCAACGTAGGGAGGTCCAAAATCATGTGCTGAATACGTGGTTTCAATGTGGTTGTGTCCCGGAAGCTTCGCCGCAAGAGAGCGCTGTGTATTTGTCACTTGTCAAAGTCATCTTGAAGACAAAGCGACGAACCGGCGGCGACAAGACAAGTTTTCAGCAAGGACTCCATTGACAGCCGAATGAAAGTAACAAACACTTAGCGCCATCTACGCGAAACTAATTTGACAGTTTTCCTCCCCATTAATGTTCGCCCGAGTGGAGGTCAGAAATTATACCATGGGAACGGTCTACCCACGGAGCAAATACAAAGAGGACGTGTTGTAATTAGATTTCGCTATGAAACAACGCGTGCCAATTTGCGGGGTGAGGGGGTGTTAGATGCTGTCCACTTCTTTATTTTCCATCTAACGGTCAATAGCCAAACTATTTGCTCGTTCTGTCAATTTTACTTTGTAGTTACGTAACTATCTCACACTAGATGTCACTAAGTACAGGATGCAACACGGTCGTATTCAGAAAATGTTTACAAAATGATATAAAAACTACAAAAATAATATTATGGCCATTAAAGGGCCTTTAGGAATTAATGATGAACAAATTTCAGTAAAATATGTTAGTACTGAGCTCTACATGCCTAAATATTTTTAGTTCCCATGGCACCAAGTGTCGCCATCTAATGTCGGGTAGAATTATGATTGGAAAATAGGAACGTTTCAGTGGTGAAAGCACCTTTCAACACGATTCCTACCGGCTTCCCTTCGGAAGTTCGCATCAGCAACTCTATACCGCTATTGAAAAATGGCACAGTCAATATTGTCTACTATTGCCAAAAAATATAGTTACACTACGGGTATTTAATTCACCATATCATTCAAACAACAAAAACGCCTATTAGCTTTACAACAACAACAAAAAATGTTCTACAATAACCCGGCGCCAAAACGTCATAATCGGGAACTAAAAATTCATACCATTCGCTAACGACCCCGTCATGACGTCACTTTAGGTCACTTGGCACCGCTTGATATGGACGAGAGGAAGCCGCTATACAACGGGTTACGATAGAGACAGATATAGAAAAAATGCGTCAGCGAGAACAAGATGGAGAAATATTGCACATTTTATTTAGTTTTCACATATTCAACTGTATTGTATTCGATTCTTTATATTCCTATAATCATTTTAGAATGATAGTACATAATTTAGCTGCGTTTAATTCTTTATCTGAAACATTGAAAGTTTTGTTTGTGTAGAGATAACAACTTTTTGGTTCTGTTATTTGACGATAGATGGTCTTAAATTCAGTAAAGTTTTATTTGAAAGTTACCAAATTAATTTTTACTTAATTGATAAGTAAGTTAAGACCGGCTTCTCTCTTACAAAAATTCACACCTCGCCACTGGAACGTTTACAAAGTTGTACACAGGACGAACGCCAACAATACAGTGACTAAGGCCACGCCTACATGATGACGTCAGGGCCTAGTTGAGAATCACAGTGCACAGTTGCTTAGGCCGTCTCCTCTTTGTATTTGCTCCGTGGTCATAACCCAGGTCATGGTCTATCCTTGTGCCAAATTTCATCCAAATATTTTTTATATAATAAGTATATGTCGGATCCGGTCAATAGTACGGACAGGAAATGAGTCGCAAGCGCGCCACTGGCGACATCACGTGATCTACCCACACCAACAGCGCGCGCGCTTCTACAGAGTCGTGATGTTTTAAGTCTGCTGCGAGGAGGACAGTCTAGTGTCGCATCGGGGTTACTACGTTGCGGAACTGTATTCAATTCGTTGTGCTCAGTAGTTGTGTTAATTTTAATTTGGAGTGATTGTGTTAGATTGTGATTTTAATAATCACCGAGTATAGCAACCAGTGTGTTTTCATTGCATGAAACCCATCTTCTGCCCACATGGTATCTGAATCTAACTGAGTAAATACTGACGATCCGACATATACATATTGACATCTTTTTACTGGTTGATGATTAACATTGATCTACCCAATCATTCTCAAGAAAATCCATATAAATGAATGTAATAGTTACCCAGGCGATTGTTCCTGCTTGCTTTGTACGGTTTTCTTCACAACCTTTGCTCCCATCATCCATTTTGATGATTCTAAAGCGTCTATGTCGATTTTGGTCTGAAATTATCAAATAAAAGTTTTACATAAAATTAATGGTGATACTGCTTTTAAAATAAACATTATTTTTGGGCTTTTTTTGTCTTAATGTTTACATTATGTAACTATAAAATGTACATGGTAATAAGGTCGAAAAGTGGTTCACCGCAAATGTCCGCGATGGTACAATTAGATTTTACTGATAAAGAAAACGTTTTTGACAATTTTTAGAAGAAAAGGAAATCTGGATTGTTTTTGGTTTATTTGCTTATAAAACAACATCGAGAACGGGTCTTATCGCGATATTCCTTTTTACGAGGTAAACAGGTGCCTACTTTTTCCCGACGTTTCGACCGCCTTGCACCGATCGTGGTCACGGGAGGACCGATGACAGCTCAGCGACGTATTCGTAAAGTCACAAATTAATACAGATGGGACACTCCGCAAAATCGTTTAAATAAAAAGTGACTCTTGCTACGACACAATAAAGTACAATTCAGGGCGCACAACGCTTATTACGTGCAGTTATATTCACCTACAAGTTGCCTCTCTTTCTATCGCGTAACTCTTATACCTTCTTACTCGTTAAGGTTGTCTTCTGCGAACTAACGTGCGAGCCGGCCGGTGCGCGCCCACACTGAACAGACCCAGTGAGATGAGCCTGCCGCGTACTTGTAGCTTCATACCTAAACTGCGGAGTGTCCCGTCTGTATTAATCTGTGGTAAAGTGCGGGTATGTGCATCTACCCTCACGTCACTATTTTTATTATTTTCACTGTACTTCTACACACAACACTAAGGACGTCTGCACACTGGCGGAATATCTCGATAACCCGTTCTCGATGTTGTTTTATAATGTGTACAAAGCGCGAAAGTTTAAAAAGTTTATTTACTTATATTAAAAAAACCAGTGTTCCTCACCTCAAGCTGATGCAGCGGCGGCAAGCTCTCAGCCAACTGCCTGGCTCGCTTCGGGTCGGGCTGAGCCAGCGCCTTCACAAGTCGCGCGAGACTCTTCTTGTCGTTGGGAGCGGCGCGCGCCACGGCCTCGTGCGCGCGCGCAGCTGCAGCAGCGGCCCCAGCGCGCGCGTGCACGCCGGCGGCCGCGCGCCACACGCTGATGAGGGAGGCGAAACGCTGGGGAAACAAGTGAATAGGTTATGGTTGTTTCATTTTAGCACTTAGTGGGAACCCGAACAGTAAACTAAGCATCGTTTTCCAATAGTGAGAAATGTTGAGGATCACGATAGATGTCGATTTAGGACGGTACAGTCCGCGAGGTCTAAGCTGAGCATTGCATTTGTGTGAGTGCACATAGATAGTGTAAGTGTGACGTCCGGCATAGAGCGCGACGCGTCCTTTGCTTGGTTTAAAACCGGATATACTGCTTTTTGGCAATCGGCTTTTGTTCTTTTAGTAGGAAAGGCCATGACCAAAACCATGTGGCATCGTTGTAAAACGTAAAACGATAAGACGATTGGAGATTTTGTCTTACGTAAAACGATAAGACAAACATTTTGGTCATGGGCTCTCGTACCATTTTGGTGATCACTCACACAAATGCAAAGCTCAGCTTCGGCCTCGCGGACTGTAACAGGCTTTATTTCCGTTTTTGAAGTTAAACAATACCGAGTATACAAAAAAAAAATCGGCTGTTTCCTACAAAAGTGCAATATACCTACGAGGTCAAAATATAGGGAACAGCAAATTTTTTTTTAATGACCGACGAAAAATGTCAACACAGGGGCGACAAATAGTACTGGTAGCAAAACTTATACTACAACTACTAATTACTACTACTGGTACTTACTTGAAATTAGAAATGACTCCAATTATTATTCAAAAATAACAAATGACTACATGAACGTAAAATATAATTTTTGGAAAAATAATAACGATTATAATCTCGATCAATTTACATTAATTGAATTGTTGCTTTATAAGTTCTTGTTGCTTTATCTTAGTATCTCGTCTTCAAATCAATTTAAAAAGCCGCACCAGATTATAATTAACTTGATGCTTATCAAAAAATCTTAGTTTTTATTTTTATTTTGCACCTCGCAGGCCAACCTACGAGGTTGTCGTCTGCTTAACCGTACTTTAATGTGGGGTGCCTCAATAAATTAAGGCCTCCAGCCAGGGCATAAAAACTTATAAACTAAGCGACTACTAGCTAAGGGGTCCTCCTGTGGGACCCCTCGGCGGGCCTCGGAGTCGTCGCTGAGGGAGGACAGCAGAGGGGAGGCTGGATCGGATTATAAAACTTTTAGCCGACGTTCGCATGGACGTAAATATATCGCGGCGGGATTTTATCGTGCATTGGATTTTCAACTCTCGGTGTTGAGCCGAGCATTGAGAATCCAACCTAACAACAACAGAGTGCACCCCAGCGCGTCGAAAAAACACACTGTTGGATTTTCAATTCTCAGCGCTAAGTAGAGCGTTTAAAATCCAGTGCCCGAAAAAAATCGCCGCGATATTTTTACGTCTGTGCGAACGTCGGCTTAGCAACTTTAACTGTCAACAAATACCTCGTCATTGTTATAATGCTCATACACATCGGTGAACAGTTGCGAGGCCTTCTCGAACTCGTTATCGGCACAAAGCAACGTGCACAGTACGCCGATCACACCCGGCCGATACTTGAATTCGCTCTCTTCCAGGAGTTTTACGGCGCCTTTGCGGTCTCCCTGTAAATAAAACAGTATTATCAGAAGTGATTTACATTAAGTTATTATCACAACTTTTTAACGGGTCATTATGCAACTTTTACTATGGGACCAAACCAGAAATCACGAAAAAAAATTAGCTGTTCCCTACATTTATGTTCGGTTCGCATAAGTCGTGAAAATGTAGGGAACAGCTGATTTTTTTGTGTGAGCCGAGTGGTCTGTGTGTTGTTAAGGGGTTATCCATTAATTATGGGACACCCTGTATATACTAAGTTTTCCATAAGGTCCACAGCTCATATTATCATTGTGTACGCCACACCGTGGATCGAAAAAAGAGAGCTTAAACTTTAAAGTGTCGGTTTTTTTGTTTGAAATGGATTCTAATAGCCTGAAGATCATGCTTATACAGGGTGGTCAAAAAGTCGTGGATCAAACGAAATAGAGAGATAAAGGAGGTCATTTCCAACAAAAAAATCTTTCTACAGCATAGCCATAATTCAATTGCCCTAAAAATTAATTGCTCTTGAAATTTGGTACTCAGAGCCGCAATACAACTTTAGTAGTGCTGATTGATACATTATCTAGTAATAACACAACACCGTTTGTTTTATTTTTTTATGTCATATTTTTTTTTAAATTAGTCTAATTGCGGCTCTGGATTTCAAGAGCAATACATTTTTAGGGCAATGGAATTATGGCTATTCTGTAGAAATATTTTTTGTTGGAAATGAACTCCTTTATCTCCCTATTTCGTTTGATCCACGACTTTTTGACCACACTGTATATATCATAGGATACAATCTGGTAGGCGAATTGGCAACTTGCAAAAAAAATGTATGGTATAAAAAATGCTTACATCTCCGGAAACGCAAGAATAATGGAAATATCCTTGCAGACGGTTTATTTATGATTTTTTGAGATACTTCTTAGAGCTAGATCTTCGGCAGCCCACACTGAATTAGTCCGACAAGTCGAGCCCGCCGCGTACTTGTAGCTTCATACCTAAAATGTGGAGTGCGCCTAGCTTGCCAAGGGGTATCATGTTACCCAGTAACTGGGTTAGGGAGGTCAGGTAAACAGGGTGTAATTAATCATTACCTGCGCCAGCAATACTTGTGCAGCTGCCAGGGCGAGGTTCCCGCCCTGCTTCAGCAACAGCGCCACCGCCTGCGGCCGCTTGCCTTCCTTCGCCAACGACGACGCCTCCACTAGCGCCGCGCGACGCTCGCCGTTGAACTCGCGAACTAGCTTCACGCAGCATTGCTTGCAGAAATCGGGCTGGAATGGAATGAGAAAAGTTTTTAATGTTTTTTTTTATACTAGCTTTTGCCCGCGCCTTCGCCCGCGTGGTTGTCGGAAAATATCCCACGGGAACGTACTACCGGGAATTCCTTCCTTGTCTACATTGTAAATGGAACCTCTGTGGAAAATTTTAGCTTTCTAGGTCCAAGGGTTTGGGCTGGGCGTTGATGAGTCAGTCAGGATTTCTCTTTTTATATAAATAATATTATATATACAGGGTGTAAGGGACAGCCCTCCGCAAACTCACATGGTGCATTCAGCTCCACATTTTGAATCATATTCCACCGGAAATTTTCTCAGGAAAATTTTAATTTTTTCAATTTTTTTTCAGTTACATTTTCATTATTTCAATGTAAAATTGCATTGTGTGTTCGCAGCACTCCATTTATGTAAAAAAAACTGCAAAAAAAAACAGCAAAAAAAAAAAACAGCAATGGATGTTGAAATACTCTAACCAACGACGCGTTAAATCAGCTGTTCACTTTCTGTCTAGCTACAGAGTTCATCGAACTCACCGCATACGTATTACGTACCCCTCCCAACCAGTAATAGACGTTCCAATTTGTGCACAAAAACACAAACAAATCAGGTTTATTGGATTCCCTTAACGTTCCTGAAAAAATTTCATGTACCAGTCATCTTAGTATGACATACTGAATTCACCCTATCAGTTTGCGGAGGGCTGTCCCTTACACCCTGTATATATATATAGATTTTAAGGCCACCTAAGGAACTATCACACTAACATTATAAAGGCTAAAGTTTGTGAGTGTGTGTTTATATGTTTGTTACATCTTCACGCTCAAACGGCTGGACCGATTTGGATGAAATTTGGCATATAGATAGCTTATACCCTGGATTAAAACATAGGCTACTTTTTATGCCGGTCTACGTGGGTGAAAACGCGGGGCGCAGCTAGTATTATAAAGGCGAGTTTGTGAGTGTGTGTTTGTTACTTCTTCACGCTCAAACGGCTGGACCAATTTTGAAAAAAAATGGTATGTAGGTAGCTGACAGTCGGGACTTACACATAGGCTATTTTTGCCCTAAAATAATATCTTTAGTCACTGTAAAGGTGAGCGTCCACTGGTCCGCGCCGGCCACAACGCACGCACGGCAAGCAACGGATTTTGGTTTGTTTGTCTAAAGAAATGAAAGTGCGAGCACGCACGGCAAGCAACGGATTTTGGTTTGTTTGTCTAAAGAAATGAAAGTGCGAGCACGTACGGCAAGCAACGGATTTTGGTTTGTTTGTCTAAAGAAATGAAAGTGCGAGCACGCACGGCAAGCAACGGATTTTGGTTTGTTTGTCTAAAGAAATGAAAGTGCGGGAGGAGAAGGAGGTAGCGGTACTGGACGCAGTGCTATATGAATTCGTACAAAGCAAATTGAAATCCGTTGCGTGCCATGCGTGGGTTGCGGCACGGACCAGTGGACTGCTGCTGGTTATTAGCACATACCTGATTAGAATAAATAGCGAGTATAGCCTGGTTGTAGGTGATGGAGGCGCGTTGTCTGGAGTTCAGTTTGTGTTCCAATCCGTCCGCCGTGGCCGCCTTCATACGCTTGCGGGAATCGAACACGTTCGTGTCCCTGGACAATGACAAAAAGGAATTATCAATACATTTTGTATCATCATGTTTTTAGGGTTCCGTACCAAAATGGTAAAAAAGGAACCCTTATGGTGTCACTCAGTCAGTCTGTCTGTCTGTCTGTCACAGCTGGATATCTCAAGAACTACTAATGCTATCAACTTGAAATTTGGAATAGTTTTAGATGACGTTTACCCAACTATTTTACAAATAAGAAAGAAATTAAAATATTTATATTTATTTTGCAACAGGGACTGAAAGGGGGTCTTAAAAATTGAAAGTGGGGCTACTAGGGCATGTGGGGTATCATATGAAAGAGCGCTGTTTGCACATTCTCAAACATTTTATTTTTATTTTTTTAGGCTGCATACTTTTCTATTTATGATAAAAATGTAAAAAAAAAAATACCGTTCCCTTATCTCTGAAGTTTGCAAAGAGAAAAATCTGAAATTATTCTATGTGATAGAAGTTTATGTAAAGATTACAGGAAAAATAAAACGATGTCTCTAAATAGCACACTTTTTCAGAAATCGGAACGGAACCCTCGGTGCGAGAGTTCGACTCGCTCTTGACCGGTTTTTTTTGTGTCATCTGTCATACAGGTCTTCGGGCTTCTGGCGACCCGTAACTACTGTCAAAGATCCACGAATGACAGCCGGGATCAACGGCTGAAGGCCCAGGGACCCAATTCCGGGCTGGAGCTAGATATCACGACCATGGAGATAAATCTCTGTTTCAAATCTCCGCATCAATGTCTGGTCCAAATCTCGATAATATCAAAAAACCGTATTCTGGTAGACCATGGAGAAATATTTACAACGGAGAAAATAATCTCGTCTAAAAGACGTTCCATTTTTATCGACTCACTTTGATTATAATCGATTATGCTACCTACGTTTTTATTTTTTTAGTATTATTAGCGTATGTTTAATTTATTAAATCCAAGCAAACACATTATAAAAGATAATTTTAGTATATTGTGTTTCTATATAACTGTGTTTTTTTATAATTACTTACTGAAAATACTAATTGCAAAGTAGCGTAATCCGAAACGCATTTCAATGATTTGTATAGTGCTCTGTGATTTGTGTCCTTTTTCTGACGTAGATAGGTTTTAATTTTCAAACTAAATAAAACTATTTTTAATCGCGATTAAAAAGGTGTGGAATAAAATTTTATTAGTTGTAATGAACTAAAATTCACACCAACACCTTGACTTCAAGTGCAAAAACAGTACTGTATTTTTTTTTCTTTTGCTTATATCTCGAAAACGGTGTGTCCTATTGCAAAAATAATGAAAAATTGCCCCCCCTTTATGAAACCTATAAACCCCTAAACCTCTACATGTAGGTACCAAAAAAAAAAACTAATATAAACCTACGAATGTAAATTTTGACAGATGTTCCAACGGAGATTTCATATCTCCATACCTTAGGACCAGCCGTGATATCTCGCTGGTTTGCGATCGAAAAATTTATGAATGGAGATCGTTAGAATAGCATTTTTTCGTTTTCGACGGAGATAAGCAGTTTCTCGACTGATATTTCGACCATGGAGATAATTTCCATGCCACCGGAATTGGCCTCCTGGTATAGTTTGACGCACGAGATAGAAGACTCTCATGCGCACCGAAATTATGTCGTGAAAGTGCAAATAAAATCGTATAAAATTAGAAATTAACTATTTAATAATAAATAATGCATCACTGGATGCAGTTTGGCATTCGACATTTTATGGTATATTTATAATTATAATTGTTAATGAAGGGATAAACAGCTTTCAAATATTATTAAGAGGCATGTTTGAAGATTTTTTTGGTGCATTAAAATATGTTTAATTATTATTGAGTTCAATTCAATTCAATTCAAATTCTTTATTGCAATCCATAATGTACATATACAGGTGTTTCGTGTTCCATCACTGTATGCGAAAAGGATTTGAAAATATCATACTTTTTCATTTGTCAAAATTATTTACGGTTTATGAGATACACAGCTAGCTTTAAAAAAACATCTTTTTAACTGTTTTCAAGAAATCTCCGCCTTAACGTGCTTTCCGAGACACGGAGGGGTCTCGGTATATTAAGATAGTAACCCGTGCGGTGTTATTACTTAGCCACGAGCCCCTCGAAAGTTACGTAATACTAATAATAAATAAAAAAGTTACCTGTTAATAACAACAATATTGTTACTAGCAATGGCAACGAGCGCTTGGTCGCTCGGCTTGTCCTTCAACACATTTTGGTAGATAGAGACCGCTTCCTTCTCCTTGCCCATTTGCTGCAAACAGTACGCTTGTTGCACCCTGTTGACAAGAGACCACAGATTAGAACATCAACATGGGCTGCGGATAATAGCATAAAACGTAAATCTGTTTATACAGGGTGTCCGGTAAGGAATGGATAACCTTGGAATAGCATATTACAGACATGATGGCCGTTCTTAAAAAAATACAAAAAAAAAAATATCCCCACTAGTAGGTACACACGGCTACACATCAAGCTATACATTTCTAGTTTAGACTGACCTCTCATTGTAAGGAAATCCTATACAATGCGAGATCAGCTTATACTGAAAATTTGATCTGTTGTCGTGCGTACATTATGATTTTTTGGAGTCTCCAAAAAATATTTTTTTATTGTATTTTTTTAAGAACGGCCATCATGTCTGTAATATGCTATTCCAAGGTTATCCTTTCTTTACCGGACACCCTGTATACTCCATTGCAATAAGATTAGACATTTAACCAAACCTTTTTTTTTGGGTAGATAAAGTTAGTTAGTTGTTTTAGTTAGATAAGACAATGAAAGGTTTAGGTGGTAAAATAAAGGTAAACAATCTTGATGTGACTTTTTACACAAACACATATTAAACAAATAAACTACTAATGGTTCAATTGATTTAGTAATAATTATTATTGTGTTTACATTGGTTTTTAGTTGCATTTTATTTTTAAACCGCGGTTTTAAAATAATAAAAGATAAAAGACACATCAAGATTGTTTACCTTTTTTTCACTACCTAAACCTTTCTAGTATAGTTGGAATTGGAATAGTTGCACTTGTTCTCTTCATCATTCTGATATAAATTTTCTAACCAAGATATTAAATTTACCTGATAATAGCCGCTTCCTCTTTCGCCTCCTCCTCAGTCCCTCCATCTTCAATCACACTCTCAGAGCAAGCATGTTCAGCCTTCTTGAGTACAGGTAAAGCTTCGTTGTACTTGCCACGCATGGCTAGTGTGCTGCCAGCATTGTATGAAAGCTCATAAGTGCTATCTTCGAATTGAGGGAGTTCTGAAGACTGGAACAGAGGATCAAGGTTTTTATTTGTGATGGCAGATTTTTATTTTACAAATGTGGTGGTGTCTGTTTGAAAATTCAACAGTGCATTCAAACATCGAATTTCTCTTAAACTTCGAAGGCGAGAGTTTCTAGGGCTCCGCCTAGGCCGTGTGATATATTTTATCTTGAAACAGAGTAATAAATAGAGGCCTATGGATCTCATCCCGGCACCTTCTTTAATTTATTAGTTAGCTACGAAATCCCTATGTGAAGACCCGGTACTCGTCAGGTCCATAGGCCTCTATTTATTACTCTGTTTCAAGATAAAATATATCACACGGCCTAGGCGGAGCCCTAGCTACAAACTATCTGACTCATTCCCTTCAAGAAAAACGACGGCATTCGTTTTTCTTTAAGAGAAATTCGATGTTTGAATGATAAAATGTCAGCCAGCATCATGTTAAGGTTTTACTGCAACATGAACCCTCTACAGTACGCACACATTTCGCCAGTTAAGTTTAAGTCCCTTATGTAATAGGGGGCAATACTGTTGCCACCAACCAATCACAAATCCAGACTGGGCTGCTACTGAGAAATCCCTGACAGAAAACCCAATAACACTTTGCCCGATCTAGGAATCGAACCCAAGACCTCATGCCACTAGACAAATAGGCAGGTCTGTCTTATAGCTTTAGCTTATTTTTTATCTCTCATCATGTCGCGGGTTCGATTCCCGCACGGAACAAATATTTGTACGACCTACAAGTATTTGTTCCGAGTCTGGGTGTTTTTCTATCTATAATATGTATGTATTTACAAAAAAAAATGTATATAAGTAGTTTATCAGCCATCTCGTTACCATAATACAAGCATTAGGTTGCTTAGCTTGGGACTAGATGGCGTTGTGTGAAATGTCCAAGGATATTTATTATTATTTATTATTATTTTTAAGTGTCTTGACAATTCTCGGGACCCTGGGGGTCCCGGACCTTTAGAAGGCATACGAGGGGCCAAAGCCAACTCGCCGAGGCCCGTTAGACGCTTGCAATGAAATGTGGCACCAACCGACGATTATCCCTGTACGCACCATGCAAGTGCACCCAAGGACAACCCCCGGTTGGTGTAGGACTATTGCAGTATATGGAAACAAAGACATTGGACTATGGATTTGAGTGGCTTATAATAAATCTGTAGAGAGGTCAATTCTGTACATGATATATATTTTCAAAATAACTATCAGGGGGTAATTAGTGATCGATACTGATGCCAAAAAACCAATCAGTAAAATTTTTGTCTGTCTGTCTGTATGTTCCTTATAGAAACAAAAACTACTCGACGGATTTTAACGAAACTTGGTACAATTATTCTTCATACTCCTGGGGAGGTTATAGTATACTTTTCATCACGCTACAATCAATAGGAGGAGAGCAGTGAAGGGAAATGTTGGGAAAACGGGAGAAGTTGCTCCATTTTTTAAGCTTCCGTCGCGTGTGCAGCCTTAATGGTTAAAGCTACATAGAAATCATTTATGACGGAAATGTTCTACATAAAATTATCTAAAAAATATCCCACAACAGCATATGTCTATCTTTTATGGTTGACTCACAATAACACGTGTAACTCCCGATAGCTTAGCAGTCCAATACATTAACTTAATAACATACAAGGAGTTACACGCTGACGGAGTCGCGGGCACAGCTATTAATAATAATATTCTGCGGTTCCTTATTGCGATATTTTTCAACAGTATTGTGGATTGACATATTATATTTCCCTACTAAAATACGAAAGTTAATCTGTCTGTTACATCAAAACCACTGAACCGTGAGGATGGAACATATGGTACTTTTTTACGAAAAACGACGTAAACGCGGACGAAGTCGCGGGCAAAAGCTAGTGTTAAATAAGTGTTGTGATTTGTTGAAAATAACAGTTTCTATAAGACTCGATACTGGAAAATTAAATATGCATTAACAAGAGGTCAGTTACATACCTACAGTATGGCGGCCAACCGTCCCGCATTTTGCGGGACCGTCCCGTAATGCTAAACGAAATCCCGCTTTGAAATTATTAGTAAAATAGTCCCGTAAAACGTTGTATGCGTCCCGCATGTCCCGCATCCCTATTTTTCTACCACACTTCTACACAACACCCACACGCGCGCACGGTCAACAGCGTAGGAAGTTAGGAACCAAAGTAAAAGTACTCTGTGTTAGGAACACAGATTACCTATAATAGCGACAAGCGTATCGCGCACGCGCTAATCTCGTTCTCTTTCTCTCTACTGAACTCATGAGGCGTAAGAGCGGGAAAGGGGCGAACGAGTAATGGAATTGTTTTGATTTTGAAAATTAGACATTAGTCACTTACTTTACTCTTTGACATTAGTGCACGCCGTGACACCATATTGATAGGTTAAATTATTGCTTTTTGCTTAAGCAGCTTTGTTTAATTATGTGTCTAATTACGTAAACAGTGATATCCTTAAGGGCTGGGAGGAGAACAAGTACAGCACTGAAAAACGATGGTTGGAGGTATTTGAAAATTTTCAAAAAACTGGAATACCGATAAAAAACTGCTTGCTCATTGTCCAGTATCTGCTTTGCTTACCAGGGACGAACGCGCCTACCGAAAGAGTATTTTCTTTATTGAATGCTCTGTGGACGTCCGAAAAGTCGTCACTAAAAGTGGAAACACTAAAAGCTCTGCTTGTACTTAAATTTAATATGGGCAGTTGCGAAGATTTTTATGACATTATCAATCAAAATCCTGAGCTTGTTAAAAAGTGTCACTCCAGTGACAAATATGGTTTTAAAAATAAATGACTTCTACCTAAGTTTTGTGTTTTTATTATGTAAGTGTTTTTGCCAAAAACTTTTTGGTAATTACATCTACTAATCCCTAACCCCCCCCCCCATTCACGAAAGGTTAAGTCCCGCATTCAGTTTTCGGAAAGTTGGCCGCCTTAACAGTGACTTATTGGCTTTGGTGTTTGGTTCCAATATTACTTACTATCCATCAAGATTTTATTTTACAAATTCCAGATCTTAGATGTACCGAATGTCAAGCCAGAGCCAAGCAAGAGTAAGCCGACGTTCGCACGGACGTAAAAATATCGCGGCGATTTTTTTTCGCGCACTGGATTTTCAACGCTCTGCTTAGCGCCGAGAGATTAAAATTCAACAGTGTGTTTTTTCGACGCGCTGGGATGCACTTAAATGATTACTTAATACAATAAATAAGGTAAACTCACCGGATTAACTGCAGCAAGGTTAGCCACAACGGCGGACATATTGGCCTTTCTCTCATCTTCATACTCATCAGTGGTATTCTTCACAATGTCACGGTACAAGTTGTAACAGTCCTGGTACTGTTCCAGACGGTACAGGATTTGAGCCCTGGAAAGGTTTAATCGTCATTATAAATTGAATAATATGTTAGACAACGTTAAACAAGAGGTTGAGTACCTGTTGTAAAGTAGTATTACTAGCTAATAAGTCAATTAGTAGATGAAATTGTTTTGCTGCTATCAAAATACAATTTAGAAATAAATAGGTTACACTTCAGTTAGCCTTTCAATTTTACCAAGGGGTATCGTATTACCCAGTTACTGTGTTGTGGAGATCAGATAGGTAGTTGTTCCATGTAAAATACTGGTATTCAGGTGCATCCGGTTAGACGGGAAGCCGATCCCAATATAGTTGGGAAAAGGCTAGGCAGATTGATTGACTTCAGTTAGCCTGTTTAGTTTCATCTCTCAGACACAGACACAAGATGAATTTATTTAGTGGGGACATGTCAATCATATTTGTCATCCACATTTGTCATCCACGCTAAGGGACAGGTATAAATTTGGACCCCGTCAGTCAAAATGGGGCGGGCAGCTTAAAAGCAATAATTTTGTTGTTGGTGGTGGTGACTAATTAGTTGTTGAGTGACGTCTCTGAGTGTGGAAATTGTGACTACATTGTAAGTGGAAATAGTGAAATAAATAAAATAAATAAATATTTTGTTGGCATACTGTCAGTAGGAAAAGTGCCCAAAAGGCTGGCAGCGTTGCCACGTTGGATGGCAATAATCTAAAATTAGGCCAGCCCGCTGGTCACTTTTCAAAGTACTTAAATGTTTATCTAACTACCTTAGTTCCTTTAAAGCTGTTGTCAACTCCGGAGCATTATCAACAGTCTGCAGCGCATCCTTGGGACAGTTGAGACGGTACTGAGCATATGCCTTCTCAAAGTGCAGGTCGGAGGCCAAGGCAGCATTCTTAGTGTTGCAGAGTACTGCTAGAGCCTCCTTGAAGTTGTGCAGTTGAATGAGGCACACTATCTTGCAGTGGAATGCCTTCAGCTCATTTGGAGCTATTTGAAGGACTGAAATGGTGAAAGGTTTTGGTTATAGTATTTTAAACTATGAGGATTTACATGTATCATCTTTTACCATTGTCTCATAGGTAAGCCTACAATTACTACTTTGACAATAGAATTTCTACATCTTTACATAACACAGCCCACACATAATACATAACATGCTGGCACACTGTCCTTCTCTCTATGAGAGGGACTGGGATGTCACAAGTCTTAATATTTTTTGGTTCTAGGACTTGCCGGTTTCCTTAAAATGTTTTCCTTCACCGTTTTGAGAGCAGTGGTGAACATCTTTACTATCATTAAAAATATAGTCAGTAGTATATTCAGCATTTCTTTTTGTTTCACAGCAGCCAAAGAGACTTGCTCAGGAAGCAATACATGTAGATAGTTGAATAATATTTAGGAATTAAATTAAAGCGGTATTTCTACAATGAAACATCTAAAAACTGCTGCTCAAGTTATGCATTGATTAGAAAAATAAATCCATGAGAAAATTACTATGTTATTTACACAATAAGTATTCTACTTACGTGTTTGAGTAAGTAATGTACACCAAATAGCATACATCTAAGATAACATATGGATTGATTACATAGTTTGCAAAATTAAAGTTGATCTAGTTAAACAAGTCACCTATTACAGATGATTAAGTGGTTTGAATAATAAATGAGCAGTTAAAAGCAGAAGCATATGGAAAGGAGGGAATACAGACATATATTTGGTTTCAACTGAATTGATATCTGTTGAATAATAAGTAACTATAAACCATGATACGAACTTTTGGAAACACCCCAATTTAAATTATTTACAAATGTTCCATTATGAATATCGATCTAATGTCACTTGCAAATCAACATGACAATAAACTTAGGGCAGATTTCTATAATTTCGATGAGAAATGTACAAGAAATCGAGAGATATATGAAGGAGATAGGGCTAGAAAGTGTGGTAATCTTATTTCGTTATTTTTAAATTAACTGTGCATACTTTTTGAAAAATATTACAGAGTTAGATTCCTTACCTTTTCCCGTTGCTTTTAACGCTCTATCATAGTCACCACTTTGGCAGAATTTATTTAATTCAATATATGCCTGAACAAGGTTAGTCTCCTTGTTGGCTGACATTTTTTTGACAACTTGGCATGACAAACGTCAAATCGTCATCATTTGGCTGCGTTCAGTTTCACGCATGGTTAAAAGAAAACCATGGTTATAAAACCTAGGCTTTTGCTATCACGGATACCATAGGTAAGGTCAAAGGTCACGGACGTTAGGTACTTACCTAGGACTAACCATAGTACATCACCAATCAATCAATCTGCCTAGCCTTTTCCTAACTATGTTGGGGTCGGCTTCCAGTCTAACCGGATGCAGCTGAATACCAGTATTTTACATGGAGCGACTGCCTGTCTGACCTCCACAACCCAGTAACTGTGTAATACGATACCCCTTGGTAAGACTGGTTGTCAGACTTTCGGGCTTCTGACGACCCGTAACGACTGTCAAAGATCCACGAATGACAACCGGGACCAACGGCTTAACGTGCTTTCTGAGGCACGGAGGAGTCTCGGTATGTAAAGATGGTCACCCATCCACTGACCAACCCCGGCAAGCGTAGCTTAACTTTTTTTTTTTTTTTTTTTTTGAGGGTGGGAAATCATCAAATAACTTCTCCCGCTCTGGGTGGAGCGGAAGGGCGTGTCAGACTTTTACTGAATAAAACCCACCCGTGTTCCTTCAGTTGCCTATGCCAGGGCCGCGGTATCTTCTTCAAACAACCCGCGACCCCAGCGGCGTCGGCCCTATTGGACCCCGTCACTTGCTGACATCTCTTTGAGGCGCGCGTGGAACACAACGCGCCGTCGACTCGGGCCTGGTCCTTACCGGACGGCGAGCTACCCGCTGCTCACCGTCCGCAGGCCCCGGGCGGCGGAAATCGCCCCGCGATTCCCGCCGCCCGGGGCGTCTCCTGCGGCGATTGAGGCCGTGAGGCTGCCTCTCCCTCACGCGTTCCGCCTCCTCCTTCGCAAGCATCACTGCTTCGCAGAAGGAGGTGACGGCCTCGGAATGCACTCTCGCTCCGCACCATGGCCTGGACCAGGCTCGGACGCGAGAGATCGCCGCCGCCGATCGCCTCCGTGAGAAAGCGTAGCTTAACCTGATGGATCGACCCGTGCGGCTGTTATTACTTAGCCACGAGCTGTACTAACCATAGCTTAGTACATCACCAATATTGTCTAAAATATTTTCGACTTATATTGTCTAAAATATAAGTCGAAAATATTTTTTTTACAAAAATCTCCAGTTTAATTCGTTAGAAAAATACATATACCAGGCGCACCGTCATGCGTCAATCTGCCAAACCGCTAAGCTGCCTGCGAGATAAAAAATACCTATGTCAACTACATGCCACCACACTGCACCACACCGTATTCCACAAAGAGGTAGGCAGAGGTGTAAGTACAGACGCCAGGCAGGTCAAGCCACCCGAAACTGTCAAATTTTCCCAATCAACCTTAGACCTAATGCTTTAGCGATAAATATGAAAATCTGTTAAAGAAATTTGACAGATTGTAGTAGCTCGATATGCTGGCGTCTGTACCTACACTCCCACACTCTCGTATGGCATCCACAAGTTTCAGTCCCGTATGCAAGCATATCGTCTTCGGTCTTTCAGACGTATGTTACATGTTTCAGAGTACAGCTTGTAAGTTATGGTTTCTGTTGCATGATGGCCTTAGTAACACTAGCGTTCTTTGACCATTTAATTTTATCTAAGTTTTTATTTCGCTTAACTAAGATTTTCAAACGATTTCCTTTAGTAATAACTTTTACATTGTACTTTGTCCAAAAATACACAGAATTTAAAACACATAAACGTCCAACGAACAAAGCCATGACAAAGTAAATTCGGCCGAGAGTTTTATTCAAAAGTATAAAAAGAATGTAAAGGAAGCATTGTGTAAGTTGGGGCGCTTACGCGGGCGTCGCTCGTCGCCGTCGGTCGTGTGTCGAACTCATCAAAGTTAGACTTGCGGAAGTTCCAAGACCAGCCAGTTTGTTGCTAGTTTTTGAACGTCGAAAAATTGAAAATTGTTGCTACAAGTTCTAGGAATGTGGGTCATGATGACGTGTTTGATATGCGGATGTGATTGGAAATAAGTATTAGAAACATGATCTGAGACACATGTCCACTTTTGTCCAAATCAGACTTTTAAACCTATAAAATAGTAAGTTGTAAGTCTAATCAGTAAGTTGATCGCGAGTGGCCCTTTCCGACTGACGATCAGTTCAATCTGCCTAGCCTTTTCCCAACTAATGTTGGGGTCGGCTTCCAGTCTAACCGGATGCAGCTGAATACCAGTATTTTACATGGAGCGACTGCCTGTCTGTCCTCCACAACCCAGTAACTGGGTAATACGATACCCTTTGGTAAGACTGGTTGTCAGACTTTCGGGCTTCTGACGACCCGTAACGACTGTCTAAGATCCACGAATGACAGCCGGGACCAACGGCTTAACGTGCTTTCCAAGGCACGGAGGAGTCTCGGTATGTAAAGATGGTCACCCATCCACTGACCAACCCCTGCAAGCGTAGCTTAACCTCATGGATCGACCCGTGCGGCTGTTATTACTTAGCCACGACTGACGATCAGTAACATCATGAAATTCGTTAGACTCTTCGGTAGGTCTTAGACTAAGTATAAGACTAAAACCTATAGTCCATCATCAGAATCTAGATTAGACCTACCTACTTAAGATAATACACTCAACAGCAATAGGTAGGTACTTATTGCTTGCTGTTGATTAACGAATCTAGAGTCTAAAACCTAGAGTCTAACGAATTTGACTGTGTCTGGGGAATTCAATCTAGCTAGCTGGTTTGTTCTTTATCTCTCATGGTCACGGAGCCTGTGCACCACCTATTTCATCTGTGTTCCTGAAAAAGAACCTGAGTAGGTATCCCATGGCCATGATTCATAACCTTAAGTAGTCTGCCCAACTTATGTATCTGATTCTGTACCTACCACAGGTACCTAAGTATGTAAGTACTTAATAAACGCTTCAAGTCGGACCCCTAGCTCAGCGGGTCAAATCCAAACACAATTAAAATTATCACCCTGTTACACGATCCTAATTAATCACCCCAAACAAAAACAGTGAGAAAACTTCACCATAATAACGGCTTCAATGTCGCAGTCTCGCTGTCCGAGGATGTCGCAAGACAAACAACGTTAAAGTAACATCTATTGTCGCGTCCGTCGACCAACTCGACTTTTAATCGCATTACTGAAAGTTGCCGCGAACTTCAGCGCGAAGTTTCGTATTGCGATCCGGACGAAGTCGGCGCGATTGTGGTTTCTAAAGTAATTTCTATTAGGTGGAAAGTAGTAATGTTTAATCTAGCTGTCTTTAGTGGGTTCATGGTAGTGTGTTGGTGTTTTGTTTAACCAGCGGCTTGTAATCGCTGTGCCCTTTTTTCACCAAAAGAAATGTCTCCCGAGATCCATAGCTAGGGTACAGACAACAGCACATCATTAGTTACTACATAGGTACCTATACATAGTTTAAATAAAACAAAGTCGCTTCCCACTGTCTGTCCCTATGTATGCTTAGAACTTTAAAACTACGCAACGGATTTTCATGCGGTTTTTTTAATAGATATAGTGATTCAAGAGGTTTATATGTATAATAAACGCGGGCGAAGCCGCGGGCAAAAGCTAGTCAAGTTATAATACCAAAGTGTAACTCCAATTTTTTTTTTTCGTTGATGGTTAAGTTCAAAATCGAATTTGACAGTTGGTAACTGTGTGCTGTGTGTACCTATGCTGGAATCAAGTGTGTGTCTTGAGTCTTGAATCGCCTGCCTTGATGAATAATTTCATTCCGAATAAAATAACATTGTTGTTGCCGAAAATGAGATGATAGAATTCTTAGTTCTTTCTTTTCGTCAGATATCACCCAAAGTTTGTCTGATGTAGGTAGGTGTGTAGCTTGTGTGTATAATTGGGAGTTTGTATGGTGGTCCGGGTGAAGAAATTTTTAAGTATGGCTGATGAACGCGCCCGGAAATTTTTAAGGCCAAAACACACAAATAACACAAACTGTGTGAACTGCGTCTCTAATAGTAAACAAACAAAAAGTACTTAATTAGTTTCCTATTTAAATCTAATTCACAACCACCAACTTTGCCCATACGATTTTCTAATAACTACGCGCTCACCAAAAATCCATAGTAATTCACCTTACACGCGGAGTTCGGAGCATCACTTACTAAATTACTCCACGCATACTCTTGTAGAATTAAGGCCCTGGTTCCAAGCTTGGTTTAGCTCGGTGTGTAAGTGAAATGGCTTTATGGCTGTCTAGTTTGACGCACGAGATAGAAGATTCTCACGCGCACCGGAATTATGTCGTAAAAGTGCTAATAAAATCGTATAAAATTAGAAATTAACTATTTAATTAAAAGTAATCCATCACTGGATGCAGTTTGGAATTTGACATTTCATGGTATATTTTTAATTATAACTATAATTGCTAATGAAGGGATAAACTTTTAAAGATTATTAGGAGGTATGTTTAAAGATTTTTTTGGTGCATTAAAGTATGTTTAATTATGTTTTGACTTCCATCACTGTGTGCGAAAAGGACATGAAAATATCATATTTTTTTTAAATATCAAAACTATTTACGGTGTAAGGGATACGGGAGTGATACGTGAGTTCGAATGACGTTTTTGCGAAGGTCGCCATTTCGAAAAATTTTGCGAGGGGTACGCTAGTTCGAAAACTCATTAAATCGAAAACCGCTATATCGAATGACGTTATAGCGAAGGTCACCATTTTGAAAAAAATTGCGAGCAGTACGCCAGTTCGGAAGTCATGGTATCGAAGTCCGATGTTGAGTTAATTTGTCTTTCTTTTTTTCTTTTTTTTTTTTCCCAAACCAAATCAAAATACCATGCTCTCTGTGTCTCGTCCCATTGGGGTCGTGAGTTCGATTCCCAGACAAATTAACTCAACATCGGACTTCGATACAATGACTTCCGAACTGGTGTACTGCTCGCAAAATTTTTCGAAATGGCGACCTTCGCGATAATGTCATTCGATATAGCGGTTTTCGATGTAATGAGTTTTCGAACTGGCGTACCACTCGCAAAATTTTTCGAAATGGCGACCTTCGCAAAAACGTCATTCGAACTCACGTATCACTCCACAGCTTTAAAAAACCACCTTTTTGATCATTTCAGGAAATCTGCGCCTTAAATCGTTTCAAGGTGGAAGGGGGCCGTATTTTATCGAAGCCCCTGATAAATTGCACGAAATTCAATTTAAACGGGTAATGTTTGTGTCCGTATTACAACGTCACTCGACGCCGGCCTATAAACTCTGCCGGTCCACTGAACAATTGAAATATTGTGCCTTCAGGTACCTTGGCCCATAAAAATATTGGAGTAACTGTGTGGATCGTGATGCTGCGTCGTAAAATCTATGGGAGTAATAGGTGGAGTTTTTGAGAATGTTTTATGTTTTGTAGATTGTACCGTCGCTTGATATCTTTCTGGATTGATCATTACGTGATCTGAGTTGTGAGGTAGGGGCCTACTCCCTTAGTCCATCTGTTCGTCCGTCCGTCTGACATAATGATCCATCAAAACGAGTGTAAAAGTAAAATTTTTCGGACGGGCAAAAACACATCGGGAGTAGGGACAACTGTCAAATCATGCATTCACACTTCGTTCGGGCCCCGAACCAATCTATCCGTAAGTGATACGGAGTAGGAAACGCCCGTATCGAAGGCCGAAACTACGGGGCTTCGTGCTTAGGGAGGTAGACCGCCAGATCTATGAAAGGGGAAAATAAATTAAATTAATTACTTGTTTTCACCATCATTCCAGCGTTTTTTCAGCTACGTTTTATCGTCCTGATTGCATGGTGCTTCTTTTCTAATTGCAAATACGGACCGCAAGCTTAGTAATAGCTTCATTGACATCTTATCATATACAAAGACTACTTTGACCCTATTGGTTCCTGTAACAAATAGTAACGTTTGTAAAACAAATAGTTTTCTAAATCTTAATTATTGAAAAAAATACTTCTACTACCAAACTCAAGTAAGTATCTAATAAATTAAATGCTAAAAAGCAGGTTATCGTATCATTTTGTGTTAATTTAGATGATATCAAAAAGTAGTATTGTTAACCGACTTCTGTTGCTGACCGTACCAGAGCCAATCTAATTGCGTAACACATTATCAATCGGAGTTGGTTTCATTTTGACAGTTCAACAACATTCATTGCGTTATTTACGTTGTCGAGCAGACAAATCTTTCGAACATATGAAGCAATGGATTAGCAATTTGTTTCAAAATGATTCAAACTCCGATTGATAATGTGTTACGCAATTAGGGTGCAGGTTCCAATACTTACATTTTATTCGGTTCTGGTGAGTATTTGACTGATGCTAACCTTCCCCTGCCTTACTACGTAAGACTGTTGGCTTCTAATTCTAAGCGTGTCGATGGCAAAATAACACACAAAATATACCTACCTATATTTTTAGGGTTCCGTACCAAAATGTTAAAAAAGGAACCCTTATGGTGTGACTCAGTCTGTCTGTCTGTCTGTCTGTCTGTCACAGCTGGATATCTCAAGAACTACTAATGCTATCAACTTGAAATTTAGAACAGTTTTAGATGAAATTTACCCAACTATTTTGCAAATAAGAAAGAAATTAAAATATTTATAGTTTTTTTGCAACAGGGACTGTAAGGGGGTCTTACAAAATTAAAGTGGAGCTACTAGGGCATGTGGGGTATCATATGAAAGAACGCTAATTGCACATTCTTAAACATATTTTTCTTTTTTTTTAGGCTGCGTATTTTTCGACTTCTGATGAAAAATGTAAAAAAAAATACCGTTCCCCCCCCCTTATCTCCGAAGTTTGCAAAGAGAAAAATCTGAAATTATTCTATGTGATAGATGTTTATGTAAAGATTACAGGAAAAATAAAACGATGTCTCATAGCACACTTTTTCAGTAGCACACTTTTTCAGAAATCGGAACGGAACCCTCGGTGCGCGAGTCCGACTCGCTCTTGACCTGTTTAAATTGGTTTGCCCCAAAATGCAGCAATGCTTTAGTGTGAAATTACAGTGGCGCGGGGCGGGCAGCGGGAGCGGGTGGTGGGTCAAGCGGAAAACGCACATTTCCATGGATGAACACAGTAGCAGCGGGGCGATTGAGCGCCTTGAGCGGTCTGGACGTACATACCTACATATACCTCGTGCGATATTGGAAATAATAATAATAATGTCAGATTATTTGAAAGCTATAGTGCTTATGTAAAGTGGGACCTTTCTTTTCAAAAAGCAATCGCCACGTTATCAATAGTGATCATCGGTGAATCTCCGCTTATTATTTTTATTTCTTCCCATAGTTTTTTAATTACTTGTCGATTCGAATGATTTGAATCACTGGAATTCAACAAAGGTGGCCGAGCCAATACGGCACTTATAAAATCTTCAGTCGTCAGCGGCAAGAACTTTATCCAATTGAGATAAAGTTAAATTTTCTTAGTTCTTGAGATAATTTTGAACAGTCTGCTCGTCCCGATATTTTTGACGCTGACTGTACCTAAACCTCTGCCCAACCATTCGGGGAATGCAGGTGTGATGATATGTAATAATATTTTGATTACAGGTAGTATCAGAAAGGTGTGGGGTGTGGTCACGGAGTAGCATGGGTGTGGTACAGACCATCAGAATGAACAACTTTCTCCATGGGACCAACATCGTAATCGCGAAAAATAATCAGTCGTCCTATACAAAACTTCAATACCTACTCGACCCAAATGTATAGGACGGCTGATTATTTTTTCGATAAGTATTACGATTTTGGTCCATGGTTGTTCTGTTTGATCTCTGATCTCCAGACCCTTAATTTTGACATAGCACGCACCTTTCTGATACATTGCTGTATAATAATGAGAAATATGCTGAAAGAAGTGTGCTAGGTAGACGAGCGAAGAAAGAAACACATTTTCACAGCATGATTTTGTACGTCTCCGTCTTAGAGCATTTAACTATGGAGATGGCAAGCAGCGAATCACCGAACAACATTTTCTGCCACTTTATGCGGGGGGCGAGGAAAACACATACAGCACACTACGAAAATTTGACAGTGCTAGTGATGTGACACAAACAATGAGTGATATTTCATTACATGAATGAATGAATAAATGTTCATTCATTTTAATTTCTTGTATGTATACGCACGGCTACAGATCACGCTACACAGGGTTATTGGTAAAACACCAGCAACCTCTTTAGGGGTCATTGTACTCATCATTATGAACAACTTTTAATGAAGGACCAAACCTGATTGTGCGAAAAAAAAATCAGCTGCTCCCTACATTTTGACGAGTTTGATGTAGATAAAAATGTACTGAACAGCTGATTTTTTTTTCCGCGATTTCGTGTTTGGGCCCATAGTAAAAGTTGTTCATAATGATGAGTACAATGACCCTTTAAGAGGTTGCTGGTGTTTTACCAATAACCCTGTATATTTCCAGTATAAGCTGATCTCGCATTGTATAGGATTTCCATATAATTAGAGATCAGTGTAAACTGGAAATGTATATAGCTTGATGTGTAGTCGTGTGTACCTACACAAAAATACGCAATATAATTAATGCCTGCGAAACTACGTAGGTAGCCAGTAATGACCAAAAAATGTATAGTGCTTTAGAAAAAGAACGATTGTATTTATTTATAGAGTCAAATATTTTTTCAAATAACATATTGCTGGACCAGCCGGTCGATTCAGTAAAAATCTCACCGTGAAAACTTAAGTGAAGTAAGTTTGTTTTTGCTAGGAATTGACACTATTGACAGCTCACTCGACGCTCACTTCACCTAAGTTTTCACGGTGAGATGGTTACAGAATCGCACTGCAGTGCCTTTCCCTATCATTCTGCATTTAGGGTCGGCAATTCGGGATACATACTGAGCCCCGTTTTATAATGCGGGCTTATTGTAGGTATACGTGTCAAAAAAGTAGGAAGTGTAGAATATAAATAATAAAACAACACAGCCAATTTTATTATTTCGTTAAAAATAACACTTTTATTTTTATTTATTTATTATTTATTAAAACTTTATGCACAAGTAAAAAAATACTATACAAAGGCGAACTTAATGCCTTAGGCATTTTCTACCAGTCAACCTTAGGGTGATGCAGAGACAAAACATGGTAGGTGCAACACAAGGGATAGATAACTGGCAAAAGAATAAATACTAATAAATACACGTCTTTTACACGTTCGGTTTCTTTTTTTTACAACTATTTGAGTTCGGTGTTTACTAGCTAACTAATTAAATAAACTAAATGAGGTGTTTGATATTTTAGTATGAAATGAAAACATGCGAGTGTTTCATAGCCATAGTCTAGTTCATAGCGGCTTCATAGCCATGGGCTAGTTCATAGTGGCTTCATAGCCATAGTCTAGTTCAATGACAACGTCTAGATGTTTAATGTAGATGTTTAATCTAGATGTTTAATAAAATTTCGTATATATTATATACGAAATTTTATTATTATCTCCTCACCGCTGTCACTGTGGCGAAGTTGTCAACAGCCTCGGACACCACGGCCTGTCTTGCAGCCGAATTGCGGGTCGCTTAGCGCGGCACGCTAACATCAATGACATCATCCGACGAGCCCTTGTCACCGTCGGCGTTCCAGCTGTATTAGAACCCAATGGCTTGGCACGCGACGATGGCAAGAGACCGGACGGCATGTCATTATTTCCATGGAAGGTGGGTAGGCCTTTAGTGTGGGACGCAACGTGTGTCGATACTCTTGCGCCATCCCACCTTCATGGCTCGGCGTGCTGTGCTGACACTGCTGCTGCGGCTGCGGAAAACCTCAAGCGGCGGAAGTATAATTATATTTTTGAGCGGTTTGGGGTTTGAAAGCGGATTATTTTTTTTTCAAATTGCATGAGCTGCAAAAACTCACATTCGAAACGAACTAACTGTTATTTTTTAATAGCCTAAGCCTACAAAAGAAAAGAATTTAAATCGACTCACAAAGAACTGAAATTAATATTTTATAAATAATATTTTTTTTAATTTCAACCTGACTTCTCCAGATACATTCACAAAAAAAAACTGAACTATGTTTACTGAACATACTGACTGAAAAAATCATTTATTGTATCAATCATTCATTCACGTTGTCCCTGCACTATGCAAATTCCTTTAATTCCTTCCTGTACTACGTTTGCGCTACCAACGTACCACTGTATTTTTCTATCGTAATGTCAACAACGATTATTTCGACATTTTACTTAAATAAAAGTATTTGAATGTATTATTTATACTAACATGTGGTAAGAAACACCATGGTTTCGCAAATTTGAAGTGGCAGATCGCTTTTCGCACGAGGAAACTGCATAATTCACCATTTTTTGGGAGCACTTTCTTGCGACACAATACGATACACAATGACAGCTGTCGCCAAATGAATTAGTTTTATATAACGTGCATGGCCATATGGCCAGTCGACTTTGGCAGAGGGGTTCGCTCAGCTATGCCATCTCCATAGGTTAAATGCTCTAAGGTCTCCGTATACTGCTTATCTCAAAATAGTAAAAGCGCAATGAAATCCACTTTCATTAAACGATCTTTGAACTACATTATCACAACAAGAATATTTTTGGATATGTCATAGAAAAACTTAAAATACGCAGGGCCGCACTAGGACTGAATTGGGTGCGTACAATAATATTTATTAAAAAAACTTAAGTAATTAATTTGGAAAAACAGATAATAAGTTCTTACCACCAAAATATGTAAAACTCAAAATAAACTTCACCGACAAAAAGTATAATATTTGCATAGACACTTTTAAGTATTCAAACTACCCTTCATTCACGTTACGAGTGCCCCCTGGATAATCTAATGGATTAATGTACAAAGTTTTGTCGTCTAGTTTGGCTTAAATTTCTTCATGACGCGCTATTAAGGTTTATTTATGTTCTCATAAAAATTGTAACCAAGGGACCAATGTACAACAACTGTCATCCAACTTTATATGTAATTTGTCAATATAAATCCTCCTAGTACCGACTAATTTTCGTGCAATACGCAAAGGGATAACAGATTAGAAAATTCCTTTAGTCTAAAAAAGGTTGACCCATTTGTTACCACGCGGGACACTTTTTTTCCTGACAAATTGCCTGAAAGTAATTTTAAGCCCAAGACCAGTTATTTATGTACATTACTTTAGCTTTATGTTCGTTCAGCAGCGTGTAGATATTCATTTGTGTCAGATCGATTGTTTTATATCTACGGAATAGAAATTGCAGTACCTAAGTATGAGTGAATTAATATTGAAGGAGCTGGTTAAATGGTTAGCCTTGATTTAAGTGCGTAGGAGGTAGAGGTGCGTAGGGTGCTTCTTAGGATGCGTGCTTATATAAATTATAACGAGGCGAATATTAGTACTTTAGTCCTTGTTGCCAGATTGACACAATGAAATTACAGGAATAACGATTAGGATAAGCATCTAGTTGCTATAAGACTCTACCTATAGATAGAAACAGAGACGGACAACTGTACGGGCTACATTGATTAGTTTACCTAGTAAGCATCTATAAAATTGTTAGGGTATGGACCATAATTATGTATGATATAGTGTAGAGTATAGCTTATAGCTCTCCGCTCGACAAAGTTTCGAAGGGTTCTTCTCTATTCTAAGTTCCTCATTGATACTTAGTTGTCGACTGCCCTAAAATATTTAACATTAATTATTTTTGTCTAAGTTTCCCATTCCAAACAACCACTAACTACAAATTCCACTTTCCAAGGCACTAAAGTATTTTGCTCAAAACTCAAGTATTTAATTTCATCTGCGACATTTCTCGTCTCATTACAGTAAATGAAACGACATCGGATGCATGTGGATGATGATTTGACGCAAATTGGACAGGTGTCAGGAATGCCAGCCGACGCGGAGACGAGGCTGCGATCCTTAGATTCTACTCGTCGTTAGTAGTATACTAGACTTAACGAGTTTGGTTCTCGAGGTGGGATAGGGCTGTCATGCGAAAATATGATTGTTCTGAATATTTTTTGCGGTGCGACCCTCTAAATATCTGGTAAGAAGTAGGGAAAGCTACCTATTAATTTAATTGTAAATAGAAGAGAACAGATCGGGAGAGGCACGATCTACAAATGGTGTCATTATAGCAGCACAGATTACTAGCACGAGTAGCAGGTCAATTCCCGAACTTCAACCGCTGGCGTTAACCCGTTCGAGGTTCCCCTGTGCTTGAATTGTGAAACAAACCAATCCGAATTGCCAATGGAGTTACAATATTGTGTATGAGTTCCGTCCATTAAAGCTGATATGTAATGGTAGTGTTGGAGCCTGGAGCACAAATGCACAAGCCAGTGGCGGTTTTGTTAGTGAGAGTTGGGATGCCATGATGATTTTGCTTTGTTAGTTGCCTAAATCTGGCAATAGAATTGTTGTCGTACTTCTAGTATTGAATATTATTGTAGATAGAAAGCTCCAACGATCTTATGTTTACCTACTGTGTTGATCAAAGTCGTTTTGCTAACGTTGTCTTCCAATTTGAGACACTTTAAAATCCCACGGTGCGGTGGTTCGCGAATCTGAAAGATTTCGTCTATGGAAAAAGTTAAATTTCTTTAAGAAATCTACTTCCACCTCGCTAACCCTATCGAGAATGTGATGTCAGTAAACCACCTCTAGAGTCGAGTCGACAACGATCGCTCGCTATTGCCTAATAAAAGCCCGGTCGTATGAGATTTCAATTTGGCGGCTCAACTGGGCTTCATTTTGCGAAGCACGACACGTTTTGAATATTATTAATGGGGTGGAAAGAGAAAGTACGAATAAGGGGCGTTACATAAATTTTGTGTTAACAGAAATGCATGGGCGTGATTGGAATTTTTGGACTATTTTATCACGTTGGCCATTATTACCATCTGTCAGACGTCTGTTACGGTTTAGGTTTGGTGGTTGAAAGTTAGGCTGTGAAGTAGTGACATGCTTTTGGTGTTAAGCATGGTAGGTTGGATGAGTTCCATCCCATCATGAGTTTCTACTCATGATGGAATGCCTCATTCTTGATTAGCCGACCTTATTACATAGGACATTATTACATTTGGAGACGTTGTAGATACCTATTATAGTGATTAGTGATCCAACATTTTTAACGATTTTCAAAGCACGAATGAGGCAATTTAAATATTGTGGCTTTCACGGCCACAAAATTGAAAATGCCTCAATCGTGCCTCAATATGTAAAGAAGATAAATCTTATTGTCGAGTCTAAAACGAACTGCTCACATAGTAAAGCCAAGATAAAGTATTGTTAGGATTTTGATTTAGGTAGACTATTTCAATTTGGGCCAAGCTGACTTTTAACCCTCCATAAATCTTCATGTAAGTATTAGAAAAAGTATCAAGCTATTTTATTTTTATCTAATTTATTGTGGGTATTAGGCATTCGAAGGGACCATTTTATATACAGGGTGTAAGGGACAGCCCTCCGCAAACTAACAGGGTGCATTCAGCTCCTCATTTTGAATCATATTCCACCAAAAATTTTCTCAGGAAAATTTTCTTTTTTTCAAAAAATTTTTCAGTTACATTTTCATTATTTCAATGTAAAATTGCATTGTGTGTTCGCAGCACTCCATTTATGTAAAAAAAAACAAAAAAAAAAACAAAAAAAAAACCAGCAATGGATGTTTAAATACTCTAACCAACGACGCGTGAAATCAGCTGTTCACTTTCTGTCTAGCTACAGAGTTCATCGAACTCACCGCATACCTATTACCTACCCCTCCCAACCCGTAATAGACGCTCCGATTTGTGCACAAAAACACAAACAAATCAGGTTTATTAGATTCCCTTAACGTTCCTGAAAAAAATTCATGTACCGGTCATCTTAGTATGACATACTGAATTCACCCTATCAGTTTGCGGAGGGCTGTCCCTTACACCCTGTATTATATAAAACCACCTTTTTTCAAAAAAGAGTTCAGATGATAAAGTACTACTAATTTGTCTAATTAAATAAAAAAAAATAAGCAACATTTTCGAATCAAATCGTACAAATATGAATAACTCAAGAATACAAACCAGCTCATTGAATGAGTCGTGCTTGAAGACAGCACTATTGTCTCGTGTTCACACACATCCGTCGTTGTGAAGTAAGTAATACATCAAAACGCGACGCGTGAGCCCGCGGATTCTAATCAGCAGGGGATAATGAATCCCTACTACGATGTGCAGTATGAGGTATGATGTAATTTATGGCTGTATGTACAATCTGTAGGGTTGTAGGCTTTTATTATGTTTTAGAACGAGGATTTCTTTATTTATAATGATCTCCAAACAAAGATGTGTAATCAAATTGCAAGGTAGGTACAATCTATGTTTATTTTGTGCATTTTCCTACATGATTGAAAGAAAGTCGTTATTTTAGTTTTTAGGCACCTTAATCTTATGGGACTTTTGTTGTTCAAAGTTGTTGCCACGGATTAAAGTAAATTTCAAGACAAGTTACTTGACTAGTTACGATTTCTTTTTCAGTCACTTATCTATTCTGTCTTTGTCAGTGACATCATTGTTCTAAACTTCCAACTTTTGGGAGCAGGCCGCGCAGGATTTCTAATAAAGCCACCAACAGCTCTATGGTGGATCCTAAATCTGCATGCACGGATAGTAAATTAATTCCCGTATTATTAATTCATCATAATAGCAGGGAGTGACGAGTAATAGGTAGATAAATATGGAAGAAAAAGACATGTTGCGCCGACCCCAAATAAATTGGGTTAAGGGCGGAGAATGATGATATTAATTAATCATAGTCAGTTTAGAAATTCAATGACGTTTCCATCCTCTTTCGTTTTTCTCCATATAATTCCATACCCAAGCCACTCTCAGCAATCGATTTAAAACAGACGTTTTCGCAAACTCAACGAAAAACCTCTCGAATATTCGAATAGCGCGCATTAAAGCACAAATCCTCATTGGAATCGAGCCTAACAGTTCAATTACTGAGATCGGCTCAGAGCTAGGTTCTTGATCGCCTACATCTAGATTTGATTCGTTCTAACTAGACATCACAATCCGTTTACCGCATCCGACTATTGAAAGTTTTCTACAATGTGCTCACATTTTTTATTAAGACCTACTTACCTACTTATAATTTTTAGAAGCAGGCTAGTAGGCTTACGAGTTCTTGAGGTATTAGCTATTGAAAAAAGCATAGAACTGATATTATCTGTTCTGTGGAAAAAAACATGACGCGCAGCCCGTTTTTCAAAAAGAAAATTGTTTCAGAAGTTGAAGCTAGACATTAATACAATCAGCGCGAGTATTTGAGGAGAAATTCAGCATAAATAAAAATAATATACCTAAAGCATCACATACTTATTTTAAACCGTATGCAATTTTTCTACGTCTACTGTGGAGGCGACCCAGTGGGTTAATTTGGCCGATATCGGTGGTGCGCGGTGCACGGCGTTCAGTGGGCGATCGCACGGAAAATTGGTCTCCTTCACCATTTGATTATGTACCAAGATCCCTTGCGAGAATTCAGACGATTCTCCGTGAAAAATAAATTGGACAATATGAGAGTCAGGTGAGGAATTTTTTAAAAGCTGTTTTTCGAATAAAAATTCTGTACACGAACCTGTTTTACGCTACAGTGAGTAGACTCGTTTATACAGATGATTAAAAAAATTATAGAATCGGGAACCATTTTATTTTTATCCTTGCTTGCCTGTACTAAATTGATTGTACCTGAACAAAATATTTTATTTTCCATAGTCAAAGTCGAAGTCAAATAATTTATTTCAAATATAATTTCAAAAAGGCATTTTTGAACGTCAAAGTAATCAGTAATAATTAAAATACAAACAGGTTATAAACCATAATCAATCCTTTAAAAAAACAACGCTTCTCAAATTAATTAACCATTAATTAATTCTGTGTTAACTGTTAAAATATTGACTCACGCCAAAAGCACATCACGGAATCCACTACTAAAATACATAAAGTTAATAAACAGCCGAAATCCATTAATTCATCAACTGCCGTATAGTTACAGTACCGAATGTATTTTTAAACTGGGTTTTAATTAAATGAAACGTCGAACCTTTCCGCGCTGTGAGATCGCGTTCAATCAATTACAGGGAATACCATTAGTTCTGCTCACACGCTTTAACTAGGACCTGTAGGATAGATCTTGGCAATCAAGGTTTTAAGTGCTTGTTGCTGCAGTCTCCGTGTGTTCGTCGTAATAAACAAGACTAGGGATTGATTAGTAGTTCTCAGGGATTTTTAAAGTCTGTCAAGCGAGTCGTGTCCACGACCATTTAGCTGATTTCTTATAATGGCAATACTATTATCTGTCAAACGGATTGTCACAACTTCTGTTCTACTAAGTTACAGCATTTTGATACTTTTAGCTCAATTATTTAATTTGTATTAATGGAAATTTAAAGAAGAATGGAAAAGAAATATATTTAATGGATAAATGCACAGAGACACTATTCATGTAGAAAACAAGGATACCTAACCGATACGGAGTTGGAACCCTTCATGATGAAGGGTTCCAACTGACAGTGATTTCTCTTATGAAGGCGTTGAATTTCTAGATTCTGATTTTAGTTCTAATTGTGACTAATAAATACCTACATTGAAATGCACTTTTTTAAGAAATTTTTTATGTACAAAAATTCAAGTATCAAACATGTTTTCAGCGTACTATATCAGTGTTGACACATGTAAGATTTTTATTTTTGGCCTCCTTTTTCATTGGACACGACTCGCTTGACAGACTATCTTTGACAGTCTGTTGTTAAGTTAATGTGTGTAAAAACTTTTAATTTTAGCCATAATTCAATTAAAAATTCCTGCCTAATGAATTATTATGAATAGATAATTAACATTCAATAACTACAGGGTGTATCAGAAAGGTGCAGTCCTTTTTAAGGGTGTGGTACAGACCTTCAAACTGAACAACTTTCTCCATGGGGACCAACATCGTAATCGAGAAAAAATAATAAGCCGTCCCATACATTTGGGTCGAGTACGCCTCATAACGCAAACCGTTTGGGGTAGTGCTCTACTCTTATTGAAGTTTTGTGTATTTATTTATTTATTATTTCTAAAACACTTAACCTATTACAATTTTGGTTTTAGCCACACACGAAAACCTCTCAGGGCTTATCTGTGTGCTGGCAAGCCGTTCATTTAACAAAGATGACAGCTATAATATACATATATTTATGGGACAGCTTATAATTTTTTCTCGATTACGATGTTAGTACCCGCGTAGAAAGTTGTTCAGTATGATGGTCTGTACCACACCCTTAAATTTGACCACACTTTTCTGATATACCAGCCTTTAATAAGTGTAAAATTATTCTTACAACATGAATTATTTTATCATCGCAAAAAATGCACCCATCTGCCGCCCTAATTCAACCCTGGTAAATAAACGTATTAATAAAATTGGAATATAAATAGGTACTTACATTACTTCTATAAAGCAAAGTAAAAAAAATATAATCACAATATTCCCAATCGCTATGTTTTGTAAAATGAGTAGGTACCTAAGTGCAAATGATTTGGACAATACCTATCACATCGAAATTATACATGTTTCATTTTTAGGGTTCCGTACCAAAATGGTAAAAAAGGAACCCATAAGGTGTGACTCAGTCTGTCTGTCTGTCTGTCTGTCTGTTTGTCACAGCTGGATATCTCGAGAACTACTAATGCTATCAACTTGAAGAATAGTTTTAGATGACGTTTACCCAACTATTTTGCAAATAAGAAAGAAATAAAAATATTTATATTTTTTTTGCAACAGGGACTGAAAGGGGGTCTTAAAAAATCAAAGTGGGGCTACTAGGGCCTGTGGGGTATCATATGAAAGAGCGCTGTTTGCAAATTCTCAAACATATTTTTTCCTTTTTTTAGCCCGCATAGTTTTCGAGTTTTGATGAAAAATGTAAAAAAAAAATACCGTTCCCCCCCTTATCTCCGAAGTTTGTAAAGAGAAAAATCTGAAATTATTCTATGTGATAGAAGTTTATGTAAAGATTACAGGAAAAATAAAACGATGTCTCTAAATAGCACACTTTTTCAGAAATCGGAACGGAACCCTCGGACTCGTGCCTTGACCGGTTGTTTTTTAATCTAGCCTACCTACTCTTGTCGGAGTAGCCAGCTATTCTGTACCGGGAACTTTTTCCTATTATTTTAAGTGGGATTTCATAACTGGTCTAGCTCGCTTCTATTCCGTCTCAACGACAATAGTGAGCTAGCACAACGCTTTAGCTAGGCAACAGACAGGTAACACGGTAAACAATGACTTTTGGAACAGTTAACAGTCGGGTAAGTTTCCCAATTAGCGGCCGCGTGATTATGACGAGCACGACCTATACTATTGTAGTGCCACGTGATAAATTGTTTTCACTACTATTGGTAACTTGCGGTAACTTGCCTGTCAGTGATGTTTTGTTTCTATTTCAAATTGGATGAAAATGTCAAAACACCGTCATGCACGTCTGCGAGTCGGACTCGTGCACAGACTACTTAGGGATACTTGGTCCAATTCCCGTCCAATTCCAGGTCCGAGTCCAATTTCTGAAAGTGTGCTACTTATAGACATCGTTTTATCTTTCGTGTAATCTTTACATAAACTTCCATCACATAGAAGAATTTCAGATTTACCTATATGTAAACTTCGGAGATGGTGGAACGGTATTTTTTTACATTTTTCATAATAAGTCGAAAACTGCGGCCTAAAAAAGAGACAAAAAAATGTTTGTGAATTTCTAAACAGCGATCTCTTCCATAATATGATACCTACCCTTTTTTTTTGGTGGATGGGAAATCATCAATGACTTCTCCCGCTCTGGGTGGAGCGGAAGGGCGTGTCAGACTTACTAAAACCCACCCGTGTTCCTTCAGTTGCCTATGCCCCTGGCAACTGAAGGAACACGGGTGGGGCCACGGTATCTCTTTCGAACAACCCGCGACCCCGGCGGCATCGGCCCTATCGGACCCCATCTTTTGCTGACATCTCTTTGAGGCGCGCCGTCGACCCGGGCCTGGGTTCATACTCGCTAAGCACGAAGTCCGTAGTTTCGGCCTTCGTTACGGGCTTTTACCAATCATCTGTCAGACACATCTCAATCATCTGATCTGTGGACAGATGATTGGTTCGGGCCCCGAATGAAGTATGAATGACAACACGAATTGACAGATGTCCCTACTCCCGATGTGTTTTTGCCCGTCCGAAAAATTTAACTTTTACACTTGTTTTGATGGATCGTTGTGTCAAACGGACGGACGAACGGACGGACGGACGGACTTAAGGAGTAGGCCCCCTGGTCCTTACCGGACGGCGAGCTACCCGTTATACTCGCCGTCCACAAGCCCGCGCCTAGGGCAACGGTGGCCGGGAATCGGCTACCGATTCCCGCCGCCCAGGGCGTCTCCTGCGGCGACTGAGGGCGTGAGGCTGCCTCTCCCTCACGTGTTCATATTATTATGATACCCTACATGCCAGTTTCAGTCCCTGTTGTAAAAAAAAATATGTATAAGTTAAGTATTTTCATTTCTTTCTTATTTGCAAAATACCCCACATGCCCTAGTATTGAATTTTTGAATTTTTAAGACCCTTTAAGTACCTGTAAAAAAAAAAAAAATTTCTTTCTTATTTGCAAAATAGTTGGGCAACATCATCTAAATTATGTACTGTTCCAAGTTCTTGAGATATCCAGCTGTGACAGACAGAGTCCTAAAAATACAGCTAGCAAGTCACGCAAAACTTCATGGTCGTTCCACCTAGCTACTCAAGCCCAGCTAGGTTGTTTACATATAAAATCTTATTCAAGCTCGCTAAGACGTCGTGTGGAGTGCCGACTACCGGGCTTACCTAATAAAGGAGTGCTACTCTGTTCCGGTATGACGTTTCCGGATCACATTATAACGTTGAGATTCCGGCTCGCTTGCAAACAAACTCTCATCTCCTGTTTGTAACTAGGGTCCCTTACTATGTGTGATTCTCGAATTTGGGTTACAATCGAGTTTGTGTAGGCAATTTATACGTAACTAGCTTTTGCCCGCCGCTTCGTCCGCGCATGTATTATACATATAAAACTTCCTCTTGAATCACTCTATTTATTAAAAAAAACCACATCAAAATCCGTTGCGTAGTTTTAAAGATCTAAGCTACATAGGGACAGACAGACAGCGGGAAGCGACTTTGTTTTATACTATGTAGTGATAATATAAAGTGATTTAAATAAGTGATAAGCATAGCAGCATAGCAGAATTTCACGGTGAGAATTTTACAGGATAGCACTACAGTAGGTACCGGTGTAAACGTTTCATTCGAAGGGCAACCAGCAGGGTTATATGTCTATGATGACACATTCGAACATTCAGTCACTTTTGAAAAGCTTTACAATGCGTTTCAAATAAGAATAGGATCGACTTAGCGCCATGTTGTGACGTCATAGCTGTCAAATCGAATAAATTGGGTACAATTTACGAATCATGAACGAAGAATCCTCTTTACTTTCTGGCACTTTCTGGTAAATTGTATCCCACCAAAAACATTTTCATGTAAAATGTTGCCAAGACGAGACCACATATAGCTCGCACTGACAAAAAGCTATCAGATCTCATGTAGAGCCAAGCTTCTAACTCTACACGGCCTAACTCTCCGAGCCCTAACTTCACAAACTCTACACCTTAGTCAAAATATGAGGCTTGGCCGTTTCGTTACTACAAGAACTATTGTATAACAGAAAAGTAATGAACAGTAAATACATTTTTCACCTTGCGCCCATGTGATGGTAGCGAAACGGCCAAGCCACTTGTTTTGACTAAGCTGTAGAGTTTGTTAAGTTGTGGTCTCGTCTTGGCAACATTTTACATGAAAATGTTTTTGGTGGGATTTCATTTCTTTTTGTAAGTTGCTTATGATATGCATAGGTTGATAGGTAGGAGATTAATAAACACTTATCGAAGTATATACAAGTGTATTAATATTATTCGTAAGTATAAGTACTTATTATTTGCGGAAGTCTCCTACAAATTTCCATCCCCTTGTTTAAGGAGTTGTGGGGTAAAAGTTCCAAGTTTTAGATTTTTTTTGTTGTTTGTGTACTTATAATAGCTTACATACCAAATTTCAGCTTTCTAGGACTTCAGGAAGTACCCTAAGAATTTTTATGGTCATCAGAGAGTCGTGACGAAATCGGAGTATTTTAGATATCAATAAAATCTAAAGTATAAAAGCTATGCAATTGAAACTTTATAGGTTTAATAAGTCAACCACTGATATCATATCCCGAAAATTTTGTTTATCTGGTATAATCCAAACCCATGTTAAGAAGGTTCAAAAATACGACGAAGTGCTTCGAGAAAAGGTAGGTAGTGCCCTTGCGCTTCGCTTGGCTCGTCTTGGCGGGGCACTACCGTGCCCCCAGAGCCAACAATGAAAATATGAAAGAAAGTAGTATAATTTTTAAAACACTAATTATGAAAAAAATTTTTGACGTTTCTTTTCACTTTGATTTAACTAAGACTCGGTTAAACAAAAAAAAACGTTATTGATACGCAAATGAGTTTTCTTTGCAAACCGTACTTTTCAATCAACATTTGACAGATAGAGGTCATTGACGTCTATTCTTATTTGAATCGCATTGAAGAAAAGTCATTCGGGATACGATAGGGTTAGGTTAGGTTAGGGGCTGTCCGGACACGGTTGTTTCGGATCGTACCTGCACCGGATCGGACGGGAGGAGACGCCGTCGTGTCACGAGTGTGGCGCGGTGGAGGACACGGCGCAGCACACGCTGGAGGTGTGCCCGTCGTGGTTCGAGACGCGACGCAATCTCGTGACTGCGATCGGACCGGACCTCTCGCTTCCCGGCTTGGTTAACGCCATGCTGGGGGATGAGAGGTCATGGGCAGCAGTCGCCTCCTTCTGCGAACACGTCATGTCCCAGAAGGAGGCGGCGGAGCGCGCGCGGGAGGACAATCCTCACGCGGCACCGCTCCGAAGGCGGAGGAGGGGTCGAAGAAGACGTCAGTATGATACTCATCTTCGACTCCTCCCAGGTGGAGGCCAGCAGGCAACAGGTGTGGGGGCACCCTTGCCTGTATTGCACAGGCCTCCACCAGTGTCGGACGGGAATGGCCAGGTGTTCCCGGCCATTCCCGTAGCCCCCCAACCTGGGGGGCATGCGGGGCCCACCAGCTAGGTGGGCATGCGCCGGGAGGGTTGTGGAAGTAAAGGTTGAACCGGTTTCCCATGGCCCTCCCATCACGGCGATGTGGGAACACCGCTGAGTTTTAGTGGGTATACTGTCATTCCGACAGGAGTCCCACATACCCCGTCTCGTCCCCCACGAGCGGAGATGCGCAACGCATTTCTCAGCGTCAAAAAAAAAAAAAAAAAAAAAAAAAAAGGTTAGGTTAGGTTAGGGTGCGCGTTTAGGATCATAGCAATAGTATGCTTCAACGGCCTCGCGCCTCGTCCTCTTTGATTAGTAGCTCGATATACCCACTACGTCCCCGTAGAGACTCAAGGTCTGTGCTCGAGGTCTCTACAGTACCTACCCGCAGTCTACATCGTAGGCGAAAGAGTTTTCTGTCTGAATCTAAAATAAAGAGGTACAGTCAGCAACAAAAGTCGATTAAGAGTTGAGTTTTCTAAATCTTAATTATTGAGAAAAGTACTTCATTAAAATCGGAACTGATGTAAATTTTAAAGAAAATTAACTCTTATCTAATAAATGAAATGATTAAAAGCAGGCTATCATATCATTTTGTGGTAATTTAGTATTTTAGATGATTTCAAAAAGTAGCAGTGTTAACCGACTTCTGTTGCTGACCGTACCAGGGTGGTGCGTCGTGTACCGTCGGCAAAAGCCAGGAATTTCCAATTTTATTAAATATTTTGCTTGCAAATGTTTCGTGCCGTTCCGACTTTCTGTTTTGCGAGAACTAAGGATCATAGAGGCAGGGTTTCTCCAATGAATTAGTGGTGTACAAAAAGCAACTTTATGGTGTAAAGGCGTCAGTTTTGTCTATACTACCTGTAGGGTGTTAAGTAACTATCAAGTTTCTCATAGACAGACCGTTAAGAAATAAGCAATACTTACTCCGAGATTTGGCGTAAGATCGCAAATTCCATAGGGAGTTTGTATGTCATCGGTTATTCTTGTGGCATACAACAATACACAACTCTTTTACTATTTTTAGGGTTCCGTACCAAAATGGTAAAAAGGAACCCTTATGGTGTGACTCAGTCTGTCTGTCTGTCTGTCAGAGCTGGATATCTAAAGAACTACTAATGCTATCAACTTGAAATTTGGAACAATTTTAGATGACGCTTACCCAACTATTTTGCAAATAAGAAAGAAATAAAAATATTTATATTTTTTTTGCAACAGGGACTGAAAGGGGGTCTTAAAAATTCAAAGTGGGACTACTAGGGCATGTGGGGTATCATATGAAAGAACGCTGTTTGCACATTCTCATACATATTTTTTTTTATTTTTTTTAGGCCGCATAGTTTTTGAGTTTTGATGCAAAATGTAAAAAAAAATACCGTTCCCCCCCTTATCTCCGAAGTTTGCAAAGCGAAAAATCTGAAATTATTCTATGTGATAGAAGTTTATGTAAAGATTACAGGAAAAATAAAACGATGTCTTTAAATAGCACACTTTTTCAGAAATAGGAACGGAACCCTCGGTGCGCGAGTACGACTCGCTCTTGACCGGTTTTTTTTTTTAATGCGATTCCTCTATCACAACATTCTCAAACGGTAGTGGTCCTGGCATTTCACATAACATTACAATGCATAGTCTTTTGTCACTTTAGTGGGGAGTTACCCGAGAATTTGTACAAGTCGAGCGAAATATTTGTGCTCAAATAACTTGTGCTGGCACAACGAGAACTCTGGATTTATTCAGAACAGAGGAGCACTCGAAACAGTGCTGACAGACGATCACAATATTATGATGCCCGATGGGGAACCTAATATCGGGACCTAGCAAGTAGGCATTTTAGAAAGTGGGATAATTGGTCCTTCTCTCCACGTATTTGAAGGAAGTTTTCCCCTTGGCCAAATAATGTAAAACTATAATATTTTTACAGGAGACAAGCAACGAGGAAGAAATAATAAAAAAGTAAGTTCAAAAACTAAATAAATAATAAATAAATAAATAAATATATATAATATATTAATATATAACATTTCACACAACGCCATCTAGTCCCAAGCTAAGCAACCTAATGCTTGTGTTATGGTAACGAGATGGCTGATAAACTACTTATATACATTTTTTTTTTTTTTTTGTAAATACATACATATTATAGATAGAAAAACACCCAGACTCGAAACAAATACTTGTAGGTCGTACAAATATTTGTTCCGTGCGGGAATCGAACCCGCAAAAAAAACCCCCTAAAAACACGACCACTGAAAAATCTCGCTCTAAAAAGTATAAAACAGGAACAAAATATTTCGAAAAAGACTGACAAATTAAAAATCTGGAATGGAGTCACACGTAATCTGTCCGATTTGTGCCCTAACATGACGTGTGATTCCGGATTTTTAATTTGTCTGTCTTTTTCTTTCAGATAAGATTTATTTTCTTGTTTATAGAGCGCCATTCGGCATATTCATTTATGTGATTTAATGTGGCTTATAGCCAGCGGACGATCAAGACGCTTCCAACGATACCTCATTTTTGTTAAATTATGATAAGTACTTTAGAAGTTATGAGGGAACAGATCAACATACATACATACATACCGGTCAAAATGGTAACCCTCTTTTTTGCTTCGCCATAGTCGGGTAAAAAGTACACCTTCACCTTCGTAAGAAAAGCGTTAGACGTGGTATTTAGATTTACTTTCCACCCGCCACAATCAGGTGAACACAACATATCTATAACTACTATTCGGAGAATTTCGGTTCAGGAAAAAGGTAATATATTTTCAAATACCGTACTATAACAATGGATTTACAACATTCAGTTTTCTTAAATAACCGTATTCAAAGAATGTCGAAAGAGAAAAAACAAAATACACAGAAAAAGGTCATTTGAATTTTCTTCCTTCCGTTTGTAAATCCATAACATCTATCTGTGCTACAGGCACTCGGCCGGTGAAATAAAAAAAAAAAAACAACGCTGAACGGACCTTCGTCAGCTGTCACTGGCGTGGACTCCCATTCGAAATTTAATTTGCCGCCATATTACTTAGAGGAGTTGCCATACCTGAGCTGAGTTGTGTGGTAGATTTAGAAAATAAATAATTGGTGTGGGTATACCTATAATAATAATAAAGTTTATTCAAAAATAAAAATTGGTAAAATACAGTAAGATAAGTCTTAGAAATAATGTAGGTATTAAAAAAGTATGATGCCTGTACTAGGATAAACCTGTATCACAGGCGGCATGAGTTCTTACAATTACTATTTGGACTACTAATTTCTTAACAATATTTAACATAAGTTACATGTGAATTTATTTAATTTATTATTTAAAATTTACTTATACACTAATATTAATGGCTTAAACATAAAGATAATTGCTAAGTATATAATTGAAATACGGAAAATAGTTCTTATCACTTAATTACACGATTTATGATTGCGTCTGCAGTATTATTAGTTAGGTAGAAACAAATATTGCTGTAAGGCTATACACATTAGATTTTTGAAACGGTCGGCTAATGTGCTTAGACAGCGACAAATCGATGGTAAGTAGGACAGTGCAATGGTCAGGTATGTTGTTGAGTCAGCAACAAGCGATACGGAAGTCTGGCCTTGGGTATGACACATTAGGTGCCCTCATAATCGATGGAGTTAATGTATCTGTATTCTGCTATTTTCCTAGCAGGGCATTCAGTGTCTCCCGTTTTGTGATCACTGGGCTTTTTGAAGCGTGAGCAAGTTGCACATTTCGGAATGTCTGCTTTCTTCGCGCAATCGGACATCGAATGGCCTGCGTCACCACAGTGACCACACGTAATAACGATCTCTCGGCAAGTTTTTGCTGCATGGCCATATTGTTGGCATTTATAACACCTTGTTACCAATGTAAAGTCCCTGACGGGGCAAGACGACCAGTTTATAAAAAGCCTTGATTGAGGGATTAGGGCTTTACGAATATCGGCTGAAACTTCAACAATGTAGTTGCAGGTCGTAGCATCTCTCTTCCCCGATTTGTGGCTTAATTTTATTAAGGTCAAGAAGGATTCCAGGGACATCGCTGGTAACTTGTCGGCTACGTTTTGTTCGAAAATGTACCTGAACACCTCATTTTCAGTCAAGGAAGTCGGCACTCCTACAATCACGATCCGTGGTTTGCGCTTGCTGGGTTCGTCCTATTACTACCTATTACCTATTACTCCCTTGCACATTTTGTGGTGTACCTAAACCTATTGGAGGGTTTCCTTTTCGGTACCTAAACAGAGTGGCGATTTAGGTTATCACATTAATTGAAATCACGTAATCAATCATTCTGATTCTGGAACCCCTTGCGTTGAAAAAAATTATCTGCTGTTTTCTACTAAAGTGCAATACGTACCTACGCGGTCAAAATGTATGGAATAGCAACATTTTTTTTAATAACCGACGAAAAATTTCAACGCAGAGACCTCCACAATACTCCTCTACTACGACTCATGTAAGTATCTACTGAATACGTACTTATTTATCTAGATTTAAAAATACTACGCCACTGTATACTGATTACTGATCTATCTAGATTTAAAATAATAACCTTGTCTAAGTTGCTTCCGGTCCCTAAGTTACCGAAAGGTGGCAGCAAGTTACCCAAAGAACCTAAAGTAAGTATGCGAAATGAATCATTCAAGACTTGAAAGGTAATCCGAATTCTCCGAAATATTTATTCGGTTTGAAACCTACACGTGTACGATTTCTGCGATGATTAGAAATACATTGTTTTCAGGAGTTTTCCTAGTCGGCCAAACAAAATTATGACTAAACCACAATATAATAAAGTAAGCAGTATTACATCTTCATAGAAAATGGCTGAAACAACGCATCTCCCATGTATCGTGGGGCCCAAAATTTGATGAACCGTTACAAGTTCCAGATTTGTTAGATTTAAATATCAGCTATTTCGCGGGCTACCCTGGCGCTTTCGCCCTTAGTTTCAGTTTCATTGAAAGTTGCTTAATCAAGATATATGGGTTCGAATCTAAGGTTAAGTTATTGCAAAGTTGTTAGGATTCAAATTATTCTTTCGTTGAGCATCCGTAGCTCATCTTTCATGAGCTACGAGCTACGACTGCTACGAGTCTACTGGCGTAGCAGCGCCAGCGTAATGGCTACGTCGTAGCAGTAATGTTTGCTACTGCTACGTGGTCACGTGGTTGTTGGCGTCCATAATAACCTACCTATATTCCTCTGAGGCCTTAGTACCTTATTTCTCTCCCTGTTAAAATAATACTAGTCCAAACATTTGTTTACGATATAATGTATCACTGCCATGCAGTTGCGTGCACAGAGTTTTTAGACAGTGTAGGCAGACAATTTTAAAAGCCAAAAATACTTATTGCATGTTGGTTTTGGTTCGTCGTCTTGTCGATTAAATAGTATGTAATAGCCACCTCAATTAAACATAGATTGACTGATTTTATAGACATATCAATTTCGGCGCATTTGTTTGATGTTCAGCATTTTTGTACAATTAAATAATAGTAGTGAAAAGATGGTGGTGTGAGTATAGGTACTTACGGAGGATCTTTAAAGGCTCTTTAGGAGCCTTTAAATTATTTTAAGATTTTTTATTTGTATATTAAATCTACACATCTTTAAATTATGTAATATGGAATCGTAAAAGTGGAAAGGCGTTTCATTTCCGTAAAAGGTTTTTCCTATTGAAATCATGGAGTTCTGTAAGATGTTCACAGTGAATATTATCCATTTTTCACACTATTATCGATGTTAAACTCTTAAATACCAAATAATATGGCTCACAAAACAAATCAAACAAACATTATGACGACTCAGTCACAAACTCGGACTCAGTACAAAAAATAATACGACAAAAAAAAATGTGTAAGTTATGAATGATGCAATCTTAATGTAACAATGCTACTTTTTAAATTAGTTGTATAGCTAATTTCGGTTCGGAAAACATCGGCTAGTTTCGTAATTTGTCGTGTTGTACAAAAGACACTGTCTATTTTGTACGGTTGTGTGCGTTATTGTGACATTGCGTGCCACGTATTTATAGGAACGCACACCCATTAAATCCGTATGACCACGAGAGCACACATATAAACTTTTAGACCCGAATAGTTCGTGTCTTTCGCGAGGCACTCAGCGGGGCGCTAGTGCAGCGCAATGCCCAATACTGAAAGAGCTTGCTTGGAAGTTGGAACAAGTGTTTATGATTTTTTTTGTTTATTGTTAGTAAGTATCTCGTAGATAATAGTATATTATACAATTAGTGAATAAAGGACGGATTTAAAGCGAGGGCCATAGATGAATCACGAGCTAGCGAAGGATTCTAAAAATTGAAAAAGATAACACGTTCGGTTTTCATACTATCTAATAACATGCCGTATCTAGCCTAGGTACACTAAATCTGTGGTCGAATACATTGGTGTGTTCCATTTTCAAACATAAAAACAGTGAGTAAAAGTGCTTTTTATTCACTGTTTTCAGTGAATAAAATAAGCTTTTTAGAGGGGGAATGGTATAAAATAATAATAGATATCAGAACAAGGTTATACTGAGTTACGTAGGGTAGGCAGTGTCTTTTTGTCTTTATGAAACGCACGCCACTGCTACCATGTCCCTATCCCTAATATGTATTGTTTTTTGCGTAATTAAGTATGTTTCCTTCTATTTTTTTTTATAAAATTATCATATGCATAATGAGCCTATAGTGTTGCCTTTGCTGGGACACAGTCCTCCTCTGGGTTAGAGGTAGCAGGCCGTAATCCACCACGCGGGCCCAGTGCGAGTTGGTAGATGTCACATGTCTTCGAAGTTTTGGTTCTAGGACATGCCGGTTTCCTCACGATGTTTTCCTTCACCGTTTTGAGAGCAGTGGTGATGAAATAATGTACACAAAGTAAAGCGCCTGTAGAGGTTCGAACCTACGACCTACAACTCGTACAACACACACACTGTAAGATACAATTTACACATCATCGTCATTGCATGGGCACTAAATAAATGTTTTTTAATCTATCTCATAAAAATATTGTACATTTGTTTGGAAGCTCTAATAGATTATCATAATTATCTAATAGATTATCATAGATTATCATGATTATATAGTGAATATATTGCAGTTCCAATAATATTACATACATACGTGTCGAATTGATAACCTCCTTTTTTTAAAGTCGGTTAAAAAAGATACGACACTTTACGACATCCAGCCAGAGATTTACAGCTTTTCCAATCTCAGTAAAACCACTCGCTAAAAATTAGAGAGTATAACTTCTACTCAGCACTAATTCGATATATTTTAGTATAGGTACCTAGTAGGTACTACGCTGAAGGTAGAGTAAATAGACTATTTATCTACGGTGTAGGTGCCAACGAAGTTTAATTACGTCAACAGCTAATCCCGAACTAAGCCAATCTAGTCGTTTCCAGGAATTTAGAAAATGCGCAACTCCGTGATTGAATTTGGAATTTTCGAGTGATTTGGGTAACTTAGGGTAACTTGATGTTTAAACACATAAAATCCTGTGAGAGACGAGGCTTGAGTGATGAGCGACTGATAGTAAAGTTAATATTTTAATGATAGATCGCCCGGTGACCTCTGTAGACTGCCGATATTTGGTCGTGCGTAATTTCATAATAGGTATTAATAATAGATGTAGGTATTCGTAGGAACTTAATAAATGACGAATTATTATTATAGCAGCACACATTCATCTAATATTATTTTCAGAACTATTTTGGCAAATAAAATATACTGGGTGACTGGTAAATAGTGACTGATACTAAAACACATGATTGTACTCATGGGTAACAAACAACTTTTATTATGGGACCAAAACCTGAAATCGCGAAAAAAAAACCAGCTGCTCCCTCAAAACCTGAAATCGCGAAAAAAAAATCAGCTGCTCCCTACATTTTGATGAGTAATGCCAACATAATTGTAGGGAACAGCTGATTTTTTTTCGCGATTTTAGGTTTGGTCCCTTATTAAAAGGTGTTTGTCAACTCCGGACGATCTATCATAAAATACCTACATCTACAAGGTGTAAACAACCTCCTGATTTTTTTTCCCGATTTCAGGTTTGGTCCTATAGAAAAAGTTGTTCATAATGATGAGTACAATGACCCTTGAAGAGGTTGGGCATTATATAAGTTACACCTTGTATTATAAAAATGAAATGCTGTTCGTTGGTAAGCGAGGTAACTTGAGAACGGCTGGACCGATTTGGCTAATTTTGGGTTTAAAATGTTATGAACATTTTAAACCCAAAATTTGCCAAATAGTTCGAATTAAGTTCTGCTTACAGAAAGAAAAATTGGATAAGTTTCCCGGAAAATCTTCAAAAGCGGGAGAAACTGAACGTCCTTTTTGTATGAATTATTGTTGGGACAGGACAACGTCTGTCGGGGCAACTGGTTTTTGATAAAAGAAAGTAGATTTCTGCCATGTGGGTACCGGTAAAATTCTTTTAAAATTTCAGAATTTGTAGTTAATTTGTTTGGGTTCACGTAAAAGTATAGCCAAGTTTCCGAAAAGGTTCGAATTTAATGCAATGAACACGTGTTTTGTACACATTATTATATTGTTTTGTTTTCGTTAAGCTATTATGTTGGTTATATATACTCTTTGGTCATAAACCTTCAACCCTTCAATCATGTTCTTTCTATTGTTTCTGTTGATATTGTTGCTGTTGTTTCTAGGAGGTCGATCGACTGTTGAGAGGTACTGTCACCATTGTAGTTCATTATCAACTTAAGGTGAGTACAGCTGCCAACAGCGCCACCATTAAAGTCTGGAGATATGGAACATTTTGAAATTTCTTATGCTCAAATTTTTAGTCAGATGAGGTAGAATTTTTGTATTAATACAGCCGGCTAGCCGCCCTACTCGCCTTAACATTTCACATGCCTCTCCTCGAATTCGGAGCTCGTGGCTAAGTAATAACAGCCGCACGGTTCGATCCGACAGGTTAAGCTACGCTTGCCGGTGTTGGTCAGTGGATGGGTGACCATCTTTACATAGCGAGATTCCTCCGTGCCTCGGAAAGCACGTTAAGCCGTTGGTCCCGGATGTCATTCGTGGATCTTTGATAGTCGTTACGGGCCGTCAGAAGCCCGAAAGTCTGACAACCAGTCTTACCAAGGGGTATCGTATTACCCAGTAACTGGGTTGTGGAGGTCAGACAGGCAGTTGCTCCACGTAAAATACTGGTATTCAGCTGCATCCGGTTAGACTGGAAGCCGACCCCAACATAGTTGGGAAAAGGCTAGGCAGATAGATATATGTATCCTCTCCTCGAATTCAAAAGTTCAAAACTACAAGAAGTAGGTACTCGTACCGTGGAGTGAATGTCACTATTTACACACATCGAGTAAAGTCGATTAAAACCAGTCTACGGAGTCTAATACATTCTATGACTAGTGAAAGTTGTGTTGGCAACCCAACTCAGTTGATAGCCCTTTTGGGAGCTGAAGTGTATTAAAGTTTAAATTGTGAGTGTTTTTGAGTTTTATTTATTTCTTGGGTTGCCGCCGCAAAAAGTTTTACTCCTTTGGATCTACTAAAGTTTAGATAAAGCATGTTACGGCAACAGAGTAACAGTTTTAATTGAATCCAAACAATTGCATCAGCAAATTTTACGAGTTTGTAAGGAAATGTAAATAAAATGTGAAAGCTGAAAATAAGGATGTATATCCTTATTTTCAGCAGAAATGTCTTATGATTTATCCTTTTAAGTAAGCAAATAGAACTTAGTTAGGTATAATCGTTTTCTTGTGGTAGACTTTAGAGCTTACGCGCACAAAACTTTTTATAAGTAACTATTCCGGAATTCGCGTCGAGGACCTTTGAAAAGGTTCAATTATTGAACACGATGTTCAGTACATTTCACATGTATTTGAAATCTGAAACACTACAAACACCCGAAAACAGAATACGCGACGACAGGGAGGTGGCTTCAAATGAAATATTCCCAGAATAATTACATTCACGGCGACGAGTTTCCGAAGTCTGTGTACATTATACGCAGGGCGCAGTTAACACAAAATTATGCGCTTAACAGCCCTTCTGTAACGCCGGTTCTTATAAACACATCAAGCTAATCTGACTAACAGATCTCGAGTCTTAACTCGTTAATTCCACTCAGATTTGTCTAACCGCACAATCAGGAATTCAACAACAAATCTTGAGTTATAGCAATTACCATGTAAATTTGCGAAGTTCGCGAAATAATTTAACGCGGTGTAGTCGCCGGATTCAAAACAATTTATATGTTAATTCTGTAGATATGGACTGGGCTCTGTACACAAACGAATTAGAGCCGAATGCTCCCGAACCACGAACAAGCCGGCACGTTGTCAATCGTAGTTATCATCTACTTTATTGAGATTAGTAGGTACAACACGATCTATTTATTGCTATAGAATTTGTATGAACATTATTTTAGTAAAGACAGAATGCTGACGAATCTTGAAAGTACAACAAAATCCACATGAACCTACACAGACAATGCTGCACGGCCAAAAACAACCACCAGCATAATTATCCAACTAGTAGTTGTCAAGACAGATAGGGAATCCAGTGGCGGATTTGCATTCTTGGCCGCCCTAGGCCCCAGGTCACGTAGTAAGTCCCAGCCGCCCCTTTTTCAGCACCCATCATATTATAGACTACCTACATAATGAATTTACTTTATTGCTAACTTTTATCGAAATTGATTCAGAAAAGTTAACTTTATTATCTCCTAGTAAGTTACTGATTTAATGATTTTTTTCGCGATTTCAGTTTTGGTCCCATAGTAAATGTTGTTCATAATGATGAGTACAGTGACCCCTTAAGAGGATATTGGTCAATAACCAGTAACCCTGTATATTTAGATGTAGGTACGAAAGTGATTTAGGAAGATTATTGTTATACGATGTGGTGCACTGCGACCCGTCATATCAGTTATTTCTTGTTACGATCAGTGAATTTTTTGTCAGATTGGGCGCCCCTAATATCTGTCCGCCCTAGGCCCGGGGCTACTGGGCCTTAGGGCAAATCCGCCACTGAGGGAATCTAGCATGTTCCAAAAGAGATTATAGGTACCTACTTAGCATATTATTTAAGTTGTAACTTCGTAAAGTCAGTCCACAAAAAGGAAATTATCCATTTATAATATTCCACACGAAAATGTTTCCTATTTGTGTGACACTGACTATTTATGTCTAAGTTTGGACTAGCTTGGAAACACAAATTGTACTGGGTCAGCGAAGTTAGAAAATGTAGCTATGCAAGGTGTGTAGGTCCCGGATTTAATCCAGGCACTAGACGGGAGAGGAAATTAACTTTAGATGTGTAATAATACCTACGATGATGATATGTATTATTAAAAACTAAACAGCAAGATAACTTTCATACATAAAGTTAATATACAGGGTGGCCGGAACATTGACGTCCAAAAATAAAATTTCGGTTCCTCGTATCGTGGGGTATTCGAATCACCCCCATGTATGTTCCGCGACTTTTCATAGTTTTCGAGTTATGAATTTTTTTCTGAATGTTTGAAAATTTTCGACCTGACCAACCTAAAAAAATTCTAAAAAAAAAAGTAGAGGGTTTTATCGAGTTTCTTTTTTTGCAACTGAATTTATGAAAATGTTGATCTAAAGTGAAAAATTTACGTTCGGTAAATTATGACTCAAATTTTCAACTTTAAATTAAAAATCATAACAGGTGACTTCATAATTCCTAAGTAGGCTTCAAGAATGCGCCAGACTCTCAGCTTTCATAATCATAAAAAAAATGAAGTACCTAATAGGGCTACTTTGTTTAAAATCGGCCTTCAAAGACAGCGAGGTGGAAAAATTCTTAAAATTACCCATCTGAGTAATTATTTTTTTTTGGCTATTTTCTCGTTCCTAAGGTTAATTAATGATAGGAATACTGAAAACTAACCACATTATATTCAATATTCATAATTACCACACGTGGGCGAATGAAAATCCACTCGAAGTGAGAGCTTCGACATTTCAACATCGCTTCAGCGTTAACTTGTGGTCTGGTATCCTCAATGGCGAACTAATTGGTCCGTTTGAACTGCCGTCCAGACTTGATGGAGAAACATACAAAAACTTTTTGGAAAATGAACTTCCATTGTTGCTGGCAGATGTGAATCTCGAACTCAGACGAACCATGGTTTGCAAAATGACGGCGCCCCGTGTGTCACTATGCAACCCAGGTCCGAAATTACTTAGATGAAACATACCCCAACAGATGGATCGGACGCAGCGGACCAATTAGGTGGCCTCCACGCTCACCTGATCTCAACCCCATCGATTTCTTTATTTGGGGCTATTACAAGGAAATAGCATACGCCTGAGACTGTTCAAGTGAACAAGAGCTGAGGCAGTTGATTGCAGAAGCTGAACGTGTTGTGAGAGAGAACAGAGACGCTTTTAGACGATTGCCAGACAATTTCTTACGTAGGTGTAGAATGTGTATTGCTGCTGGTGGTGGCCACTATGAAAACCTTTTGTAAATGTTAAAAATAAATTAAGTACTTTTTTCACATTATCATCTGTGTTTTATTCAAAACCACTTTTTACGTAAAACTTTTCTTACCCAACTCTGAAACTATTTGTTGGTTAGTTTTCAGTATTCTTATCATTAATTAACCTTAGGAACGAGAAAATAGCCAAAAAAAAATAATTACTCAGATGGGTAATTTTAAGAATTTTTCCACCTCGCTGTCTTTGAAGGCCGATTTTAAACAAAGAAGCCCTATTAAGTACTTCATTTTCTTTATGATTATGAAAGCTGAGAGTCTGGCGCATTCTTGAAGCCTACTTAGGAATTATGAAGTCACCTGTTAAGATTTTTAATTTAAAGTTGAAAATTTGAGTCATAATTTACCGAACGTAAATTTTTCACTTTAGATCAACATTTTCATAACTTTCATCACAGTTACGAAGCTGATTATTTTATGCATAAAAGTACTACTTATGAAAATTCAGTTGCAAAAAAAGAAACTCGATAAAACCCTCTACTTTTTTTTTTAGAATATTTTTAGGTTGGTCAGGTCGAAAATTTTCAAACATTCAGAAAAAAAATCATAACTCAAAAACTATGAAAAGTCGCGGAACATACATGGGGGTGATTCGAATACCCCACGATACGAGGGACCGAAATTTTATTTTTGGACGTCAATGTTCCGGCCACCCTGTATACAATCAATTCTTTAAAAGTTTTGAAGGTAAAATGCAAAATTCCAAATATAATAAAGTTTTATATCATGGAAAACTCTACGACATTTAACTTTAACAATATTGAACAAAGGAATATCGGTTCCGTATCAACGAAACCGACCTAAATCCACGAACATGAATATTTTCGAGCCATTTGCACACCGATCAGCACAATAGATTAGGCGGAACGTTGCGGGCATACCAGGCTATGCCACCAACGTTATTCGTCTGTTTGGTGAAAAGCTTTAGCGAGTAAGCTCATCAATTTGGACCAACAAAATTGTGTCGGTAATTGAAAACACAGGCGCTGGGACAGTGATAGCTCATACGAGGGAACACACAAATATACTACACAGCATTTAATCGAATTCAAATCTGCAACTGCACTGCAATCGAGAACTCGCTGAATCAGAATCGATTAAGCTCAAAATTTCTCGTTAATCGATTTAGTCGGAATCTTGGGAGTTGTCGAAGTTCGCTGGCGTTAGTTAATATTCGTATGACTGTATCGTATTGTATTTGCAGGGTATCCGGTCTATTATAATCTATCCGCCGCGCCGATAGATTTCGACCATGACTTGTTCAGAAATGGTTTTCTAATTTTAAATATGGAATAAGTGTGAATCGGAATATTTCTAACTTCAACATGACAAAACAAAGTCCAATTTACCTATAGATATGCATGTCTCAATGAACAAAAAAAAAATGATGTACGATATTTCTGGAGAGATTGATTTTTAAACCAAAATATTTTCAACCAATTATAGATTTTTATTATGATGGCAATGTATGGAAAGTTTTAATTAAGCTCCTTCCTTGGCTTGATATAATAAACAATTACAACATCCGTTCTTTCAGTCCCCTGTGGTGTTTTGGCTGCACGCCAGTGCTGTATGCAATACATCAGGTCAGGCACATACAGTATGCTCCTTGATCAAGCTTAGGGATTTGGCTGTCATGCCAGTTTTGACAAGCGTAATCCGAGACCTGTAAATTCCTGAATTATAGGTACCTAACTAAATCTTGTTGATTGTTCATGAAGAAATATTGCGACTAACTACCTACAATCTGCTTACCTCTTTCTTTTTTAAAGCAGTTTTTTTAAGGTTTCCAATTTGGTAAACCCTTAACATAAATCGTTTTATAAATTCCCCAAAGGACTGGTTCCCAGTAATTGCATTTATTTTGAATATTATGTGACCCTTTTCAGTTATTATTATTCTTTCATTAACATTTTTTTCAACAGAATTCAGGGGAGATTTCACAGCTATGTCCGTAGTCCGTAAGTATGGAAGGACCAAAGGGAATTGGTACGCGGGAAGAATTTTTTTCATTGATCGTAAAGGAAATACAAATTTTAAACCCATTTTTCAATACCATGATTGCTTTACTTGGTAACTACTGTGAATAATAAATAACGCAGAACTATATTTTTGCTCGAACTTGGCTGTTCCTCTTCCGTGCATGTTTTTTTCTAATTCGTGCTTTTCAAAAGAGTGTAGAAGCTGTAGCTGGCTCTCAATGTCTGAAACAATGTATTTATTTATTTACATGGTCATGAGTTCATGGCGTAAATTAGTAAGTACTAAGGGTTAAATAAAGAGAAACTTAATTTATCAAACCTGTGGATATATTCTGTAAAAACCTGACCTTGAAACTTAGATGAATTGAACTGTCAATAGTGTCAGTCCCTAGCATCATGTGGAATGACAGCTCACTTCGAGCTTACTTCACCTAAGTTTTCACCGTGAGATTTTTATAAAATAGACCTCAACGGATTGCCACTACTGATAGCTTACTTTACCTCAGTTTCACGGTGAGATTTTTCTAAAATAGACCGCAACGGATTGCCACTACTGACAGCTTACTTCACCTAAGTTTTCACGGTGAGATTTTTATACAATGTACTGCAAGGGATTACCACTACTGACAGCTTACTTCACCTAAGTTTTCACGGTGAGATTTTTATACAATAGACCGCAAGGGATTGCCACTACTGACAGCTTACTTCACCTAAGTTTTCACGGTGAGATTTTTCTAAAATAGATCGCAAGGGATTGCCAGTACTGACAGCTTACTTCACATAAGTTTTCACGGTGAACTTTTTACAGAATCTGTAAAAATCCCACCGTAAATACTTAGGTGAAGTCTTAGATTTATAAAATAAGGGTGAAGTAAGCTGTCAGTTATAGTGGCAATCCCTTGCGTTGCTGCACTTTGACGGAACACTACTATCTTACTACTATGTTATTTATTTATTTATTTTTAGCCTGTGTTGTCTCTCTGCAGGGCAAAGGCTCCCTTTCTCCTTTCGACTCCTTTCTGTCTTGAGCTAGTGGACCAATCCTGTCTGTAGTCGTCAAGCTCTTCTCGCCATTTTCTCTTGGGTCTGCCTCGATGTCAACGTACGTTTTCTGGGACCCACAATGGTGGTAAATTTGGCCCATGACTCGTTCGACATACAGTATAAACGCGATGTCCGGTCTAATCCCACTTCAGCTGGGCTGCTTTTAGGTGCACCCTGTCAATCTGCCTACCCTTTTCCCAACTATGTTGGGGTCGGCTTCCAGTCTAACCGGATGCAGCTGAATACCAGTATTTTACAAGGAGCGACTGCCTATCTGACTTCCACAACCCAGTAACTGGGTAATACTATACCCCTTGGTAAGACTGGTTGTCAGACTTTCGGGCTTCTGACGACCCGTAACGACTGTCAAAGATCCACGAATGACAGCCGGGACCAACGGCTCAACGTGCTTTCCGAGGCACGGAGCAGTCTCGGTACGTAGAGATGGTGACCTATCCACGGACCTACCCCGGCAAGCGTAGCTTAACCTGATGGTTCGACCCGTGCGGCTGTTATTACTTAGCCATGAGCTCCTTCTTAGGTGCACCCTGTAGCACTGTGTTTCTAACACGGTCGTTAATCTGACTCCAAGAATGCTAGCTCCATTGCACGCAGGCAAACCTAAAGTTTGAACCTCTGCTGAACCGTCAAAAACCAGGTTTTAACGTCGTATGTGAGTAGAGGGAGTCATCATCTTCCTCCCTTATCCCATGTTACTTGGGGTCGGAGTCGGAGCACCACGTTTTCTTCTTCCAACCACCACGGCACGCTATCATTCACTTCTTTCTCTTTCATATCATTCCTCACACAATCCATCCATCTTTTCTTTGGCCTTCCTCTACCTCTCCATCCATCAACATGTATATTAATCACTCTTTTAGTCACATGCGTTTCGTCTCTCCTCATCACATGCCCATACCAAGCCAAACGATTTCCTTTCAACTTTTCTGTCACTGGCGCCACTTTCAAACTTCCTCTTATAAAGGTATCTACTCATTTCTTACTTTATCCATTCTCGTCACTCCACACATCCATTTCAACATTCTTATCTCTGCTGCATGCAATCTTTTTTCATCCGTCTTCTTCACTGCCCAGCATTCCGATCCATAAAGGAGGAGGATGTGAGGATAGGGAGTAATGACCATTAATTTGTGCTTATGGAAAATTGGTAGGTCTCCTTTCATGAAGTTTTTCATCGAGCTTTTCCAGGCGTTTTCTTGTCTCGCCTGGAATGAGACTATTTGGCCGAGGTAGATGTAGCCTAGTGGGAACATATGCAACCTCCACACCCTCTACATACAGTTTAAGATTTGTGCCGTCTTTTTCCTTTACAAGGACCTCTCTAATATATTTTTACTGTAAGTAAAGTTTTCATAACAAAATACAATAATATCAACAGCAGCTTACCGCAATAAAAGTAGCCAGCGACATTTGATTGAAGGGTCCGGCTCTGAAGATGAGTATCTTCTGAGTCGTGAGTCCTAGTAGCGCCACTTCCTTTTGTATCTTCTTATCAGCTACTGGCCAATTGCTTTCAAAAGTACTGTAGCTCACAAAGGTGCTCTAAAATTAAAAATAAAATGATTTTTTTTATTTGCAGGATGGAAAACGTAACCAAGTCTAGTACGTAGCCTAGGAAATTAATCTAAATCTAAAGATTTAGAGATTTTAGAAATAGGCCTAGAAGTTTATATTAGCTGGGTACCTCCTTAGTTGCTTTATTAAATCGGCAAGATTGGGTTCCTTAAGTCCTCGTTGGCACGTAAACTCAAAGGACCAACCAAGTCAATGGACCAACCATTTTTGTTTTCCATGTCATTTCAATTTCTACATTACCATCACAATCGATTGAAAACCTACCTAAATAATGTAAAGCCACAGGTAGAGCATGAACTTCATCATTCCTAAATACTCTAGCAAATCTAGCAAAAAAAGAAACCCCAAAATGTTTTGCTATCGGAGATATTCTCGTAAACTTGAGAATGAGTGTACAGGGTCTCAAGTCTGCTATTACAATAGTGTCAGAATGGTCTATCATTGATTTTGTGGCGGCATCTACATCGCCACATGTGAACTACGCATCAATGACATGACGTCACGCAAACCTGCATCGCGCAATTAGAGTTTACCACGCGATTAGCATATATACAACGTCCCGACATCAACGGTCGGGCAGTAGCCCACCAGACATGACACCCGTCTGGTCGGAGGATCCTCCCTTTTCTATGGAGGATGAGTGAACTTTACACCCTGTTCCTCATGCCTCTAAATTGGTGACCCCGAGCATGATAAACATTTTTTCTTTCTTTTTTTTTTTTTCTTCTTTCATGAACATCAGCGCAGCCTTCGTGCAACTACATCAGCGTCACGTCATCAGCACCACTTCCTCAAGCTTTCGAGCGGCGAGTCACACAGCCAGCCAGCATCCACGGCTTCAACAGGTATCCTGACCACCAGCATGCAGCGGACGCGCATTCCTGGATGGAGGATGAGTGAACTTTACACCCTGTTCCTCATGCCTCTAAAATTTCATAATTGTTGATTTTGACAAGTTTGGTAATCTACTAATATAATGGCGTCATAATGGCGTCATTATGACTTTCCAATGGTCAACGACTAACACTCCATTGTAAGAAATTATGAATTTAGCAGATTACGAACTATTAGCAAAGTGACAATGCAGTGAAAATAGAATCGTGTTGGAATGACGAATTTCTAAAAAATAGCAGACTTGGGGCCCAGGACTGTAAGAAACTGCAAAAATACCTCAACAGTGACTTCATTGGCGTACCAGTAGAACAGCAGGAGTTGGATCAAACAGGCAACCACAAACAGGATACTGGACACCAGCGTGGCGATGTCGTTATGAATCTGTACAGAAGTATTCACTAAAAGGTACACGGAAGAGACTTGCACTTTCTCCTGGCACTCCAAGCACCTCCCACAACAATATTTTTATTTTTTGGGAGGCATACCTTACCTGAACAATCTGTATGATATTGACACCCAGGTTTACTGAAATAACCACCAGGTACACGAACATCACTGGTGATATCAACGCGTTGAATAAATACGTATATCTGAAACAATATAAAACTGGCACAAGTTAATCACCACGAATTTATATATCTCTACGAATGGATGCTTGGTGGATTGTCGCACGCAGCCGCAATATGTAGTACTAGCATTTACCGTGCGGCTTCGAGCGCGTGGATGTCGGAAAATATCCCACGGGACCAAAAATCCTTCCTAACTCCTTGTCTTCATTATAAAGGGAACCTCTGTACAAAATTTCAGCTTTCTAGGTCCAATGGTTTGGGCTGGGCGTTGATGAGTCAGTCGGTCAGTCAGGACTTCTCTTTTTATTTATATAGATAGAAGATAGATTACTTCACAGTTTTTGACACTTGGTTATCAACATACGTCCCTGTAGATTGCTTCCCATCGGCATCGCATACCGGACATTCCCTACTCCACGCACCGCACAAATCACAATAACATCGATCATACATTCGGATAAATCCATTTCCTTCGAAATGACTGATTCGAGAGTGGTCCGTTTACTCTTCTAGCTGCCCCATAGAATTAATTATTATATCTGTGTCTGTATTTCCCTCAATTTTATACTTACTCGACCAACGTCGTATGGAAACGATGACACTCCGCGATGTTACGATGGCTTTTATTCAAATTCACAGGATCGATCATCATCCTACAATATAGACAGGTGATCTTCAGCTGCCCAGCGAAGAATATCATTATAGAAACCACGAGAGTATCCCACCCAACGACGTAGGCACTGACAATGTGACCCAAGAATGTCTGGATCGACATAGATATGTAGTAACCAGGGGGCTCCTTCCGAAATGGAGTGAAGCCATCAAATATATTCAAATAGATGCTTGTCCCATTCACATTTATCTGATTCTTCTGATAGGGCTCAGTAAAAATGCTGAAGTTGGAGAAAAAAGCGAGGGCCCAAAAGAAGTAAGACACCTTGCGATTCCTTTTGATATAAGTATGAATTATTTTGTCATGCTTCGGGTCGTTTTTAGCCAGCTGGCCCCGTTCGACTGCAGACATGAAGCCAATAAGAAGCTGCCACTTCTTGTAGTCCTTCTGAAAGAAACAGGACTTAAGGATGCCCATATGAAATGGAGCATACTGCAGAATCAGTTTGAGGGAGTCAGAATTGAAATTGATGAAGCATTTGATGTACTGGCTGAAGAAGAATGATAAGGTGATGTAGAAAAGAATTTGCTTGAAACGTCCGAAAAGGGATTTGCTATTTGGGTGCCAAAGACCAGTAAAACCTAGTAGTTTTAGATGAGGCCCTATGGAGGGGTATTCAGGGTCTTCAAGAAATTTTAGAATATTTAGAATCGAACATTTTTTCGACATTTTGGAAACTTCTGATCACTCTGAAATACTGGTATTAAATGATACTAAAATTCCGTAAATAATTGGCGTGAGAACTTCTATGTGAAAATGCAGTTGTTACGTGTATTTTGTAGCGAATAATAACAGGGTGCTTTTGCCGTTCAGATTTCCCATTAAGAATTCAGCTCTTCGACGTAGGTATGTTATTTCATATTCCTTAATTACAATGTATGAAATACGGAATTTCATTTCGTGTGTTATTTTATTAAATTGTTTTGAATTTATTTTTTGGGTGTTATTAAGTTCAAAAAATAATAATAAGAGGATCATAAAATGCGTAAGAGATGTAGGTACCTGGTAATTAAAATATCCACCGCAGGACAAACCTCCCAAACAAAATAATGTACCTATCTAACCTGTAATCGAGGCATTACTGGACAAAAGGACCAAACTTGATAATACTTTTTCTGCATAACAAAATTAAATAACATAACAAATATAACGGCTGCAATCGCCTGTAATTGTTGTGTTGTTCCTTGGGAGCAGTACTTTTTTAAGGTTCCGTACCAAAATGGTAAAAAGGAACCCTTATGTTGTGACTCAGTCTGTCTGTCTGTCTGTCACAACTGGATATCTCAAGAACTACTAATGCTATGAAGTTGAAATTTGGAACAGTTTAACATGATGTTTACCCAACTATTTTGCAAATAAGAAAGAAATAAAAATATACCTATATATATTTTTTGCAACAGGGACTGAAAGGGGGTCTTAAAAATTCAAAGTAGGGCGGCTATTATGGCACGTGGGGTATCATATGAAAGAGCGCTGTTTGCAAATTCTCAAACATTTCTTTTTTTTAGACTGCATATTTTTCGACTTTTGATGAAAAATTAAAAAAAAAATACCGTTCCCCCCTCCCTTATCTCCGAAGTGTGCATATAGAAAAATCTGAAATTATTCTATGTGATAGAAGTTTGAAAATAAAACGATGTCTATAAACAGCACACTTTTTCAGAAAACAGAACGGAACCCTCGGTGCGCGAGTCCGACTCGCTCTTGGTGTACAGAAACGGACATTGGGTACTATGTCAGTTTCTGTACACCTGACAACGTATATTCAAAATTTCAGGATGATCGGTTCAGTGGTTTAGGCGTGAAAAGGTAACAAACAAACAAACACGCTACGCTTTTTGTACGCTTTCACACTAAAACGGCTAAACGGATTTAGATGAAATTTGGCACACGAGTACACCATGACATTGATTAGGATATAGGATACTTTTTATCCAGATACGTGGGATAATTTCCAACATCCACGCGGGCGAAGCCTCGACCAAAAACTAGTACCTATTCCATAAATCTGAGCTAGGGTAAACACATTGTATTATGTACATTATTGTTCATATACACGTAAGGTACACAGTGGGTAGCCATTGCTAGAATAAACAGAAATAAAATAACAGATCGATGTATGGTAATGACTGTGTTGAATGGGACTCAGTAATTATGACGATGACAATGATAAAACTGCGGACATTATTAACATAATATAATGCAGATGGCCGACATGAAAACTGTTTCCAATAAAATTAATGGTAAGTAGGTTTGTTCTTTTCGTTTATTTGAAGACTAGCACTTCCCGCGCGGCTTCGCACGCGTGGGTGTCGGAAAATATCCAACGGGAACCTATAGTAACGGGAATTCGTCTGTGCAAAATTTCAGCTTTCTAGGCCTCAGTGTTTGGGCTGGGCGTTGATGAGTCAGTCAATCAGTCAGTCAGGACTTCTCTTTTTATTTATTTGAAGATAATATAGAATCTAGCGTCACCAAGCTAGACAGCCGGCACTGCAAGTCTTTAAAAAGGAGTTATTATGAACTATAGCTTTCACCTACGGCTTCGTCCGTGTGGAGGGCGGACATTGTCACATGGGAACGTGCTGCCGTGATCAAAAGTATCCTGTAATGTTCTGACCTAAGTCATGGTTTATCTGTGTCCCCAACATTCAAATCCGACGTACAAAGGTAACATACAGACTTAAAGTCACCCGGGGCTATTTTAACCAAATGAACTGGTTGATTAATCCTAGACAGCATGGAAACGCAACAATAACGAGTTATCTCAATCCGTTACATTTGCCTCACAGAGTACATTATAGGTACTATACTGAAAATTTGCCCCCTGGTTATAATAGCCCCGGGTGACCTTACAGACTTTCGCATTTACAATGATAAATAAAGTAAGTAGTTAGGATTTATAGCCTTCCTGCCTTCCTCTAAATTCAGAAATAATAATAAAAACAAAATCATTATTAAATCTTTTAAAATATTTTCCGCCAACTTTTGCTCTTTTAACGACCAGACACTGTCTACTCACACAATATTTTAATGTGCATGCTATAAAATATACGTAGTAAGTCGGAGGAATAAAATTAAGCTCCATCAATAAAGTCCGGACTTTCCGGAGGCCATTACTGCGATGACAAAGGGGTATTGAAAGATTGAAATTATGATTATTGAACTGACCAGCTAGGTTTAAGGGAAACAAAGTAAAAATTTGATAATCGATTGTTTGTAAGTAGGTACCTGTAGGCTATTGATCAATAATAAAAAGTAGGTACCTAAGTTTAAAAACTAAAACCCAACTACTGAAAAATCACGCTAAACTACTAAAAAAGTATGAAACAAGAAAATATTTCCCACGGGTAGCAGAGCATAATTTATACAACGTGCAGCTGCAATTGCGACATTAATTCAACACGCGTATACGGTTCCGCGTTATCGTTTTATTAAGATCAATCTGCCTAGCCTTTTCCCAACTATGTTGGGGTCGGCTTCCAGTCTAACCGGATGCAGCTGAATACCAGTATTTTACGTGGAGCGACTGCCTATCTGACCTCCACAATCCAGATACTGGGTAATACGATAGGTACCCCTTGGTAAGACTGGTTGTCAGACTTTCGGGCTTCTGACGACCCGTAACGACTGTCAAACATGGGCGTACCCAGCTTTTGGCCCAGGGGGGGGCAAATCAGAAATTTCTTAAGCCGGCCCACATGTTTTTTTTTTCGCCTCATCAGTCTGCTCAATGACCTCGGCAAAATCTATGAGAGACTTATTTATAAGCGCCTTAAAGATTATGCCGAGATAAAGGGCCTAATTCCTTACGAACAGTTTGGTTTCGAACCCAACAATCTTGTGTACAACAGGTTCACTACATTAACGAACACATAAGCGTTGGTTTCCAATTTGGTTCGATGACGGGTGCTGTTTTCTTCGATATAGCGAAAGCGTTTGACAGTCTGGCACAACGGTTTATTATAATAAGCTTTACAAACTCAGTGTGCCAGACCGTCTCGTGCTCATCTTACGAAACTTCTATCTTTCCGCACTTTTCGCTATTGTACCGAATGAGCGCTATCCTCTCCTACCCCGTTCACGCAGGTTTCCCTTAGGGCTCTGTGTTTTCTCCACTCAGTTCCACGTTACTATATAACGTGGAACCAGCGATATCCCGAAAAGTAAAAAGGCACAGTTGGCTCTGTTCGCAGACGATACGATTATATTATCAATTACTATTCCGGCCAACGCCAAGAGCCGATATCTCGAACTCTCCAAACTGCAGTCGATAAACTCGGCGCGTGGTTTCGAAAGTGGAGAATCGTAGTCAATCCCGACAAAAGTCAAGCGGTTCTCTTTTTGAAACCGCGTCTCAATCGATCTCCCCCCACCGACCGATCACCATGTTTGGCAAGCTGATCCTTTGGGAGAAGCGAGCCCAATATCCGGGTGTGACCCTCGATGAGCACCTATAAGCACATAAAACAGTCTCGTTCTGAATGCACGTATAGCAAATTGTCACTTAAGTACAAGTTGCGCATCTATACAGCATGTATTCTCACAATCATGACTTATGCGGGTTCAGTATTTGCACACGCAAAGTCCCAAAGCATCCATAGGATGCAGACCTTACAAAATCGTTTCCTCCGAACGGCTACGGGATACCCTTTTGGTTAGTTCGGAATGAAATCCTCCACCTAGACCTTAAAATCCCAACTATCCATCAATTCTTGAAACGCAATTCCAAGCGTTTCTTCGATACCCCCGCAAAACATCGCAATCCCTCTGGTTATCGAATGGTCTAGTTAAATCCCCTCTAAAATCAGTAAAGTCAAGGCATGTCCTCACCGACCCCGATGACCCCTTAACCCTCTTCCAGGAGAAAAGTACAGATTACACCAGCACCAGCACAGATTACAAACACAAATCTACATTCCGACTTCGCCGCTCAGGTCCCTTGTGACGACGACCCCCACGTAATTCCCCCCCCAGCCTTGATCGGTGAAGGAGTGCCAACTGGTGGCGTAGCTGAGCCTGTAGCAGTAATTATCCAGATATGATCCAGCCTATCCCTCCTTGCTGTACTCCCCCCAGCGACGGCCTAAGCCGAGCGACGTACACCATAGGGGGTGCCCTTATCATGCAGTCGCTTAATTCATAGACTAAGAAAGACAGGTTTATGGCCGCGCAGCGCAGTTTTTTCTAAAATTAATGCTTTTTTTAGTTTACTTAATTGTAAAGTAAGTAAACGACAACGTGACGTGGCTCTAACATAACTTTTTTCGACAACAGTACTGAGGCATACAAGATCCAGGGGTGGGCAGCTGCCCCCCCTGCCCCCCCCTGGGTACGCCCATGCTGTCAAAGATCCACGAATAACAGCCGGGATCAACGGCTTAACGTGCTTTCCGAGGCACGGAGGAATCTCGGTATGTAAAGATGGTCACCCATCCACTGACCAACCCCGGCAAGCGTAGCTTAACCTGACGGATCGACCCGTGCGGCTATTGTTACTTAGCCACGACCATCGTTTTATTAAGATATTTTTATTTAATTATACGTTATTATTTTATTCATTTATTTACAATTTTCTAAAACAGCATCTTGTAACAGTAACCTGCACCCTAATTGCGTAACACATTATCAATCGGAGTTGGTTTCATTTTGACAGTTCAACAACATTCATTGCGTTATTTACGTTGTCGAGCTGACAAATTTTTCGAACATACGAAGCAATAGATTAGCAATTTGTTTAAAATGAAACCAACTCCGATCGCTAATGTGTTACGCAATTAGGGTGCTGTACCCTAATTGCGTAACACATTATCAATCGGAGTTTGAATCATTTTGAAACAAATTGCTAACCCATTGCTTCATATGTTCGAAAAATTTATCTGCTCGACAACGTAAATAACGCAATGAATGTTGTTGAACTGTCAAAATGAAACCAACTCCGATTGATAATGTGTTACGCAATGGGGAGCCACACGCAAAGCTGTTTGTAGATGGCGCTCTGAACGACTGTACATTGTTTTACAAACAAATCCATACAATTTGACAATCGTTCGTTACGTCAAATCAATGAAAAAAGTACAGTCGATCATGTGCCACCTAGCGTGATAAAAAGTTAGTTTTCCTCCCCATTAGGGTGCTGTAGCGCAGAGATGAAATTGAATTTTAATTTGATTGATTTGAAACAAACGAGAAAAAAAAGGCCACGCAACTCGAACTTTTTATCATGAAGCTACTTAACAGCTGGGTCAGAACCATAGACAAACGATGAACAAAAAAAAACCGGTCAAGAGCGAGTCGGACTCGCGCACCGAGGGTTCCGTTCCGATTTCTGAAAAATTGTGCTATTTAGAGTCATTTTATTTTTTATTTTTAACACGCTTTTATTAGCTTTACCTGTACGTATGTTTGTATGTAACGGAATCTTCGAACTCGATTTATACCCACTTTAAATGGATTTATTCGAAATTTTGCACACTTATCGGGGCCCAGTGACAATACAATAATTTAAAACAAAAATAATAAAATATACTTTAAAAAAATACCTACATGAATATAATAATTATAGAATTTTTATTTGGGAAATTGGACTTTACAAAAAATGAAAAATAAATTTCACTTATACATATTACTACTACTATATGTACCTACTACTATATTACTATTACTATTACTTATATAATTATATATATTATTATCTATATAAATAAAAAGAGAAGTCCTGACTGACTGACTGATTGACTGACTCATCAACGCCCAGCCCAAACCCTTGGACCTAGAAAGCTGAAATTTTGCACAGAGGTTCCCTTTATAATGTAGACAAGGAATAAGGAAGGAATTCCCGGTAGTAAGTTCCCTTGGGATATTTTCGACATCCACGCGGGCGAAGCTGCGGGCAAAAGCTAGTTAATAATATATTAATAATAATAAATCTTTAATCTTTTCTTTAATCTTATATTGAAACAATATTTTTTACTTTTTAGTTATCATTATGAACGTTATTGTTGTTTTCCTCGGGAACAAAAACAATACTTTTGTTGGCGTGTAAAGGTAACAAAAACAAACTGTAGTGTTTGTAGATTATATTATATAGTTCTGTCGTCTCATGCGTACACGCCGCGCGCTATAGTATGGTGGGGGAGTGGGGCATACTCCCCCTCCCACTCACTATAGACTCTGCTTGGAATCACGAAGCTGGACGGACGCGCGTGCGGCGAGTTAGGCAGTGAGCCGATATCAAGTTAAGTGCACGAACAGTACATTTTGGCGACGAGTATTGTAAGTACTGTGTTTTTTTTTCTGATTGAAAAAATGCGAAATTGTCAACGTTTATTTTTCTAGTAAGGAAAGGTTAGAAAGAAAACTTAATATTAGTGTGCAAGTTTATAATAATTTAACGTGGGTTATTTAATTTTACTGCAACAAAACTTTGCTTTGTCGTTGTGGATAATTAACTTTTGCGGGAAGAAGGACATGAGTTAAATATTTATAATATACGTTGATGATAATGCATAGCTTGATCATTTTGTTTATATAAACGTGGGTAGTATCATATAGTTTTAAACATTTTTATTTCATCATGTGATAAGATCATGTTAAAACGTAAAAGGAAGTTGTTACGTAACTATGTAAACAATACCATCTAACGTCTATATTTTGTAGCATATATAAACATTATTCGAATTTCATTTTAACAAATATAGTGCTAAATGGAAACAAACACCAACAAAATGGTAGTTGTGTATAACGCAGGTATACCAATAATAAACATACAGTTAATTAGGATATTATAAATCTGTAGTTATTCTACCTACCCACTATTCTATCGGGTTCGAGCCCCGATTTAATCTGCTGATTTCTGGTTATCATAACAATTAGTATTTATTATTTGAAGTATGTTTTTATCGTACCTACCCACTAGTCTATCGGGTTCGAGTCCCGATTAAATGTCGGTTGATTTCTGGTTTATATAACAATTTAACAGCTTTATATTATTGCATTATGTTTCCACTGTGGGTATTTATTATTTGAAATATGTTTTTATCGTAATTAGTTAAATACAGAGTATCTGATGTCTATTGCTTAAAACTTAAAAAGATGATTGTTTTATTGTAGAACAAAACGGTTGATGCCGTATTGTTTACATATTTTGAGCGATAAGGTGTTGATTAATGGGTTGAATTATCCTATTAATTACGGTTACATTGCGTACATAGGGAAGTTAGTCAGAACGGAAGATGCCCGTTCATGACTAGAAGTGTTATGATCAGTAATGATTGAAGCTTTCGTGAAGGTTAGTCAGAACGGATGATGCCCGTTCATGACTAGAAGTGTTATGATCAGTGTGACGTTTAATAAACAATTTATGCGGATGTGACGTTCATTAAACAAGTTATGCGTGCTGTGGTAGGGGTTGCGCAGTTGGGGGATTGTGGAGTGGTGCGCCACACTCAGTCTGATCCGAGCGGCCGTTATGACAACACGCCTAACGCAGTGATATTGCAAACAGTGTTTTATTGTGATACCTAAACCTAACCAAAACCAAGACACCACAAGTGGCGACGAGGATTAAGGTATGTCGTGCATAAAATTTAAAATTAAAACAACCTAATGGTTGCGAGATATGTTGGCAAGTTAACGAATGAGGTTTCATGTAGTTTAAGTTTCCCCTGAATAATTTGTGGTAAAACATAGCATATATTCATAAAACTACCAATACCTAAGAGTGTACCTATTGCTCTTAAGAAAATACACATGAAATGACAGTAAATAATCGTGAAAACCGTGAATGTCATTTTATGCATCATCATCATCGTCAAATCAAATCAAATCGTAAATCATTCGTGAGTGGCATTTAATTTTCTTTGTTTATTTACCGTGAATATCTAGTCACGAATAAAAGAAATTTTTACTTACCTACCTACATTTCACTTTAAACATCTAAAAAAAAAAAACAAAATAATAATGACCTCATTTGTTGATATGTGCCAACTAAACTATAACGAAATTGCCAAAAAGGCAAATGAGTCGTGGAAAGTGCGAAACTGATAGATTATATGGTTAATCGGTATCAAAACATTACACGTAATTTGGAAAGGTAAACTATTAAATGAATAGTGGGTACCTAAACTGATAGATTATTTGGTTAATCGATATCATAACATTACGAAGTAATTTGAAAAGGTAAACTATCAAATGAATAGTGGGTACCTTTAAGCTAAATAAGCTTAAATAAATCCAATGGGTACCTTACCTGGATACCTGGTACCTTAGTGGATAAAAAACGAACTAGCTAAGTTGTTAGTGCTAGAAAAAACATATTGGTATGAATTAAATAGTGAACTGCTAAAATCAGTAAATAAAAACAAAACTATTATAAGCAATGTCAAACAACAAACAAAAGACAATAGTAGCAGATAGCCAAAGTAATCTTGAAAACATTTCTTACATTTTCACAATTTGCAATGTGAAAATAACAAGTGAGTTACCTATTTAATCACGCTATACCTGTGGTCGACAAACCACGGACATTGGTAGATAATCATATATACATTTTTGCAAATATAGACTACAAAATCCAAATACGTTATTAATCCCCAAGAACGAGATTTCAACAGAAATTGGGTCAGCGCTAGTGAAAATAAAAACCAATTAGGTTTTATCAAAATAATTATCTCGAAGTTTAAACATTATCATAACACCTTTTAGTGTTACAAGAAACTTATAATTTGAATATAATTTTTAAAGTTTCATATTTATAATAAACACTTTAAAGATTGCAAAGTAAAATATTTCGAGTGAAAATAACAATATTTGTTTGGTCTACTTTCCATGCAATATTATTTCATTGATCTTATAAGATTAATTATCAGTTAAATACAGTCAATTTTAATGGTTTTCACTATAGTTACGCTGTAATAATAATACTATAAATTTGTTGTTCTGTTTGAAATGGAACAGTAGTTTTGAATGTCTTTCGTTGCATTTTAAATGAGTTATTGTTAATGTGGTAATTCAGTTAAGTCTGAATGGTACCAGATAAATAGGAAAACATGTAAGTAGGTATGTAGGTAGGTAAGTAGCACAATTAATTCATGCAAATATACAAGTTACTAAATTACTGAAACAAAACAAAAAGAATGTACTCTGGCTATGAAAACTAGTAACATATATTGAATAATATAAAACCAATTTCAACATTTCTTCCTTACTAAACATAGACCTTACTGAAGTTTCTATATTGAAAATTGAAACATAATAATAATAATAGTTATAAAGTAGCTCAAAATAAAATGAAAAAATATGCAAAACTAAATAAAATCATAAAAAGATGCAATAAGGAATAAAAAAAAAATGCGGTTCAAATATAATGAAAAAACTTGTTTTGCTACTAAATAAATCCAATAACTACCAAATTAAATGAGAAGACAGTAAGAACATCTATGAGATTGACACTCAACGCTTACTCTGAAATTCAGGTAGAAGAGTCAATGCAGTCACTTTATACTAGGTATGTGAGGTCTGGAAAAAAACTAATTCAGAAGCATATCCTTGTTGCAAATGAGTTAGTGGACATGTGCAAATCTAATGCAGACAAGTGGACTCACCAACTCTCAGCAGCTCTCATTGTTCTTTGCTAAGGAAATCCAAACTTGCCACTCTCCAAACTGAGGCAACGGAGAACCCGTCCCAGTTAGGAAGTGTTTGGGTCTGTATCCCCAATCAGGATACACCAGGCATTGAACAAGGTCCATTGCAAGTAGCTCAGTTAAAAAACTAGTTCTCTTCCTTGTAAGTAGTAAAGTTTTACTGCTCCATTATGTTTTCTGATAGTTTTGGAAAAGGGGTTATGGAAATTACTTTGCAACAAACTGAGTCATTCTTCTCAAAATTATTGTATGCCACAGGCTTCCTACAAATACATAATTTCATCAATTATGAATACATTTATGACCCTAATGCCATTATTACTCTAATAGTTTTTAAATGAAAAAAGGTGATATCAAAACAAAAATGAAATAATGAAAGAATAAACTGTTTGGACACAGAACGTGAACAGAAGGTCAAGTCATTTTAGTGACACGAACCATTGCAGTTAAATTGCATGAAAATAATATTGTGTGTGCTGGTTCACTAATCCTAATCAAAAGTTGTATTCAATCAAAAACTCGTAAAGACAGTTGAATTATCTGTTGAACATACCTAGCTGTGAACTTTCTTGTGTTGTGCTAGTTAAGCACGTCATAATATACCATGTGCGTTGACAGACCCCCAAATTATTAAATATACTCTATAATTGAGTCAGCAATTAATGTTTTGGCAAAACTTGAAACTGAATGTTTTGGCAAAACTTGAAACTGTAAATAAAGAAGTAATTATGTGTGGTGACTTCAATATTAAAAAAAAAAACGCTAAGCCGTTGGTCCCGGCTGTAATTCGTGAAACTTTGACAGTCGTTACGGGTCGTCAGAAGCCCGAAAGTCTGACAACCAGTCTAACCAAAGGGTATTGTATTACCCAGTAACTGAAGGTGAGATAGCAGTCGCTTCATGTAAAATACTGGTGTTTGACTGCATCCAGTTGGACTGGAAGTCGACCCCAACATGGTTGGGAGAAGGCTAGGCAGATGGTATTACTGTATTTAAATACTTCGAATTGACAATGTTTTAACTTACCAATATAAAAAGTGCAGATACAATCAGACCACATCTGTTTATTTAAATAAAATTAAAAGCACTTTAATTTGTAAAGTAAGTGATCAAAATCTTGCAATGAATATTTTGAGTATTTTGTTTAATTAATTCTTTTGAGTTCAATAAAACTAAAAAAAAAACTATCAAGTTATATTTAGTGCCTGGGCAACTAATGCTTGGTTTTTACAAACAAAACAGAATCGTTTTGCTTACCAGTGGTAGCATTTTTATTGCCAAACTGGGAATTTATGTAAATAGATTCGTAAGCTAATTTATTGCCAAACTGGGAATTTATGTAAATAGATTCGTAAGCTAATTTTACCTGTGATCAGGGCTGGGCAAAATATAATATGCTTTGCTTCGATTGAAATACAAAATATTTTGACTCTGTTTATTTAAAATACATTCAGAGCCTTATAACTGTCGTAAGTGCCCTGATGTAAGAACGATTTCAACTTCCACACTTGAACGTGCTAATAATGCTTATATAATTTTGGAATACTTATGGTACAAGTGATAGGTAGTTATAGAGCCCTATAACTAAAATTTATACAAGCATACAAATAGACAAAATTCATAACTATTTCAATAGAAAATTGAACAATTCAGTCAGTACACGTAGTGTTGCCAACTCTAAACAACGTATATACTGCTTCTAGTGCAGATGCTAGTGTATGTATGAGGCAGCATATTTTTCGTTTTCATTAATAAGATCACTAAATGTATTTAAGTAAAAATGTATTTTGAATTCATAAGTGTTTGAAATACTAGTTATAAAACACTTCAGCGTCAGGTATTTGAAATATTAATTACAAATTACGTTTGTAATAGTAGTTTGAAAGCAAATACCAAATAGGTAGTTGTATTTCAAATAACAAGAAATTCAGGTACTACCCAAACCTGCCTATGATAGCTACTTCCTCGAGTATGTCTCAAAGAATTTGGGTTTGAGTCGCCTGACTCCTTATCTAAAGTTAAGCCACGGACAAAATAATTGAAATTAGATGTGTGTTTAAAATATAATACTTAGAGGACATAGGATTCAAAGAGTCAAAGAACTCGGGACTTAAAAGACTCAAAGGAGTCGTGACTTTTGAGACTAATAGTCCCCAAGTCTTGTAAATCTATTTTGGCCTAGAAATAAAGACTAAAGGATTTATGTCTTTCACAACACTAGCAGTATGACTAGCAAAAAAATTTCAAATTACTTGAAAGTAAAATAACAAAGCTAGCTAATTTGAAATCTGAAATTTGAAATCTTTGCTAGACTAGCAAAAATGTCAAATTACTTGAAAGTAAAGTAAAATAGCAATATTATGATCAAAGAAAACAACAAAAATGATTAAAGGAAATGTATTAACTTAACAATTTAATGATCAATCTCATTAAAAAAAAAAAAAAAAAGAGTTGGTGATGAAGAACAGGATGATATTACAGAACAGACGTCACGTAGAAACATTATTCAATTAAAGAAATTAGAAAGTAAATGGACGGTCCATAAATCAGAAACTGGTGATTCCAGTAATGAATTTGATTCACAAACTAACTATTTACATATATTATACCGTAATTATTGTTTATTATGATTATGTCTTTGTTTAAGGTATATTATATTGCTAATGTGTTGAAATTGTATAATGCAATATTCAAGTTCTATTGTTGCTATTATTCTGAGTAATGGTCCAAGAGATAAAACTGTTTTGAAGTTAACGATAAGTTATGGAAATGTAAGAAATGTGTTGATAGAATACTTAATACTGTTTCCATGAAGTTTCTTGTACTTATTCTCCAGGAAGACGTAGATTTGTGAACGAACGACTAGCTTTCTGATTAATTACAGGCAAGATTAATTGAAATATTGTCAGCCATTTATTTTATAAGCAAATGATTTTATTATTGTTTTTTTTACATTTTGTAAAGAAGAGATGTGACGTTTAATAAACAATTTATGCGGATGTGACGTTCATTAAACAAGTTATGCGTGCTGTGGTAGGGGTTGCGCAGTTGGGGGATTGTGGAGTGGTGCGCCACACTCAGTCTGATCCGAGCGGCCGTTATGACAACACGCCTAACGCAGTGATATTGCAAACAGTGTTTTATTGTGATACCTAAACCTAACCAAAACCAAGACACCACAATCAGTAATGATTGAAGCTTTCGTGAAGGTTAGTCAGAACGGATGATGCCCGTTCATGACTAGGTAGAAGTATTATGATGAATTATGTTGGTCAGAACGGATGATGCCGGTTCATGACTAGAAGTATTAGGATGAGTGATGATGGAAGCTTTCTTAAAAGTTGATTAGAACGGATGATGCCCTTTCATGACTAAAAGTATTATGATGAATGTAGTTGGTCAGAACGGAAGATGCCCGTTCATGACCAGAAGTATTATGATAAGTAAGTGATGATGGAAGCTTGCATAATTGTGTTTTCCGAAGTCATAGAACGGATGGTGCCCGTTTTGTGACCTATTTCGTTATTTACAATGGCAAACCTAACGTTAGAAAAATTTGAGTGCGAGGGTGAGGTGACATCGGTGTGCGTAAGATGGGAACGATGGAAAAGAAGCTTGTACGTATACCTAGATGCTGCAAATGCGTATTCGGGTTTACTACGCCACGGAACTGTATTCGATTCGTTGTGCTCAGTAGTTGTGTTAATTTTAATTTGAAGTGATTGTGTTAGATTGTGATTGTGATTCTTCTGTGGCGAATCCGGTGAGTCGTTTTCATGTTGTTTGGACTCTGGATACTGAGTGCTCTCTGATCAGGGAAAGTTTGGCTAGTAGGCTCCCTGATGGTAAACAACAGCAAAAACGGTTAAACCTAGTTTACAATGCAATTTTTAAATATTGTCTGCAGCTCCGATACAGGGATAATCGTTGCAAGTTATTACTGCTTGTCGTCCCTGAGTATTGCATTTCTACTAAAGTTAGATTAGACGAGAAGATTAAAATAGTCTTTGGTGGTATTGATAGTCAGTAGATTGTGGAGTTCCCCTTTCCACACATTTTTATTTTGGGTCCGTATGTAGTTGCGCCGGAGCATGTAAGACATAAAAAGCAGACCCTTTTTATGTGCAGCATGCCCTTTGCGAGGGGTAGTACTTAACGCAGCTTAGATGGTTAGCCTCAGCGTATGGGTCACTCTGCCGACGGATTGGTATTGGTCAAACACGTGTATTCAGCACAGAACAAATCTTATGGAGCGTAACGGTAGTGCCAGTAGGTCATGTACCAGTCGAAGTAAATAGTGATTACAGTAGTCATGAGCAAGCTTAAGTTGTGGTAGAAAGTCGAGTAAGGGGTCTGGAGAGACCATAGTGTGTAGTCAGTGGATGATGCACACGGGCGATCCAATTGATGGATATGCGTACCTACAGAAGTTGATCCATGCGCTGGATGTGTGAGAGCAATGTGATTGCTGGTCGGCTGGAGAGCCGTGGCGTTAGAGGTTTTACTCGAGGTTTCTGTAAGCTTGGCAGTTTTGGTTGCAGTAGTTTTAAAGGTTGATTCGAACGACTATGGTACATGGCCCACTGTAGTGACTGTTGTATTTTGGATTATTCCCAATTTTACCATTTGATACAAGACACGTCTAGGTCAAGGTCACGGTCTTGTAAACATCTTAGAATTATACTAGCGACTGTTTTTATTAACGGTTTTCTTACAACGCGTGTTAACACTGGTGAGTTGGAGATAATATTGGTCAACCTTAATCATACAGTGCAAAGACGTCCTTAGACTGTCTCCGGACGGACGTCAAATTATGCACGATTGGGTTAGCGAATTGTTGCAAGCTAAAATAATTAGACACAGTAGTTCGCCGTTTGATTAGTCCAGCCCTTTTGGTTAAAAAGTTTGATGGATCAGACCGTATGTGCATAGATTATAGAGAGCTTACTGATAATACAGTGCCAGATCGTTATGCGTTACCTACCGCTGAGTCCATTAGAACTTTTGATAGGTAGGGCAGCACGTCCATTTCATTTAACGACAATGATGATGATGATGATGATGATGATGATGATGATGATGATGATGATGATGATGATGATGATGATGATGATGATGATGATGATGATGATGATGATGATGATGATGATGATGATGATGATGATGATGATGATGATGATGATGATGATGATGATGATGATGATGATGATGATGATGATGATGATGATGATGATGATGATGATGATGATGATGATGATGATGATGATGATGATGATGATGATGATGATGATGATGATGATGATGATGATGATGATGATGATGATGATGATGATGATGATGATGATGATGATGATGATGATGATGATGATGATGATGATGATGATGATGATGATGATGATGATGATGATGATGATGATGATGATGATGATGATGATGATGATGATGATGATGATGATGATGATGATGATGATGATGATGATGATGATGATGATGATGATGATGATGATGATGATGATGATGATGATGATGATGATGATGATGATGATGATGATGATGATGATGATGATGATGATGATGATGATGATGATGATGATGATGATGATGATGATGATGATGATGATGATGATGATGATGATGATGATGATGATGATGATGATGATGATGATGATGATGATGATGATGATGATGATGATGATGATGATGATGATGATGATGATGATGATGATGATGATGATGATGATGATGATGATGATGATGATGATGATGATGATGATGATGATGATGATGATGATGATGATGATGATGATGATGATGATGATGATGATGATGATGATGATGATGATGATGATGATGATGATGATGATGATGATGATGATGATGATGATGATGATGATGATGATGATGATGATGATGATGATGATGATGATGATGATGATGAGATTAGCATCTGAAAGCCATTTAGAAGTCTGCGCGATATGATAAAAGTCGTTTTGATAGTACAAAGGCAAGCGTGTAGGTCCTCTGTCGGTGAATTTGCGAAGATCGTAATCAAACTAAGCTTGACATGACGTATAGAGGGTCATTTCAATTTGTTTAAGTGTTAGATGGCGATCGGTACATTTTAAAATCCCTAGTTAGCTAGCGTACTTACAAATACGTTCATGACCGTGTTCGGAAGATGCCCGACGACCAAGTAACAATTGAGATTGTAAATGAAGTAGATGATGAGTTGGCATCACTTTAGTTTGTGTAAACAGGTTCTTGGTTCAGTGGGTCAGAGACTATACCAGAGTATCGTAGTAGGCGGTAGCTCTGGGTGGTATAGTCGGGTTTTGCCTAGAAGCGAAAACCGTAGAGTGGATTGGAGACTATACCAGAGTATCGTAGCCGTAGCCTGTTAGAAATCGGTGTCTGCTCAGTGAGTAGTCCGTGGGTACGCGGTACGCGGTAGCTCTGGATGGTATAGTCGGGTCTAGCCTCGAAGCCAAGACCGTAGAGTCAAGGGTTGACTCGGTATTCCCGTAGGGAATAGTGTGTGTGTTGTTGACCATGAAAGAGATACCTGCGGTTTTTGTTTGATTACTTTAATGTGGAATCATTGTGCTTGGTCTCGGTAATCTCGTACCTAACTATGATAGTTCAAATTCGTAGATTGGTTAGTTTTAATTTCTAATTTGAATGTTATTTGCAAATTGGTTGAAAATAAAACGGATTTTAAAGTCGAGTTCCTTTATCTCATTAGTCAGTATTGAACGAGCAGAAAGTGTGGAGAAATTTTGTATTTTCCAGAAAATCAGGGTTTAACTGACGAAATTGAGGTTGAGTAGTAGTAGTGATAACATTGAGGAGAGTACTTAAGTTTGCATGATGATTGGACCGTACCAGAGTTTGTCGTGTAGCTCGGTAAAAATCGGCGTCTACTATGTTAGTAGTCCGTGAGTAAGCAGTCAACTCTGGTGGAGGTCGGGTTTCAGTGGAAACCATGAGTCCGTGGTAGACTCGGCGTTCCCGTGGGGGGGTCGCATAAGCTGGGTTTCAATGGAAACCATGAGTCCAGGGTAGACTCGGCGTTCCTGTGGGGTGCGCATTAAAGTAAAGATAGTAACTGGAGGTTACTGGGCTATGCGTAGCCAGAAATCACATGTAGAGCTTAAGTGTGTTGATTTATGTGGTTCGATTGTAGCGCGATAAATGAGTAGTCCGCTGTACTTTGAATTTCCTGATAGTAACGGGGTTTCCTAGTTTAGTTATTCTGATAAATCAGACGTCCACAAACTGATTTTTATGGTTTAGGTCAGGAGTGACCGAGCTATGTAATACTGTGCGATGAACATTGTTTCTGAGTAACACACGAGGACGTGTGCTTAGCAGGATGGCAGTGTCGGATCCGGTCAATAGTACAGTAGTGGATCTGGTCAATAGTACAGTAGTGGATCTGGTCAATAGTACAGTAGTGGATCTGGTCAATAGTACGGTAGTGGATCTGGTCAATAGTACAGTAGTCGATGCGGTCAATAGTACGGTCAGGAAACGACGGATCGCAAGCGCGCAATTGCACACAATATACAGTTAAATCACGATTGGGAGGCGATGTTGAGGTAGAAAACGAGGAAACAGGACAACGTAAGACGAAATATAGTACACCTAAAAAAGGTAGAAGGAGAATGGAAAGTTATAAGAGGAGACGGAAACAGAAGTTCCAGAAAGAGAAGAAGAGGAGTAGAAGAATTATAGTTTAAGAAGTAATAAATTAGAAGCAAAGAACTTGCTAACGAAGAATAAATTACTAAAATATATGAAAATCGGATGTTATGATTTAGGTTATGCTTAAAATTAAGAACTAGGAAGCATGATGTTAGTTATAGTTGATAAATTGTCATTAGAAAAGCGAAGGAAGTTAAGAACAGGAACAAGCGAAGTGTTATAAGGTTAAATGTTAATAATAAAAGATTAATTGGGAAGTGAAGGAAGTATTAAATTAGTTAGTTATTTCAAAGTGTTTGTTAACCAGAATATTGGAAAGATTATTGATGCTATTAATGTTATGCTGAATCGTAACCTTTAGTTGATTATGATATTTGAAATGTTAATGGAAAAGCAATAAAGAAAAATAATAAAGAATATCTGACCCGCTTGGCGAAAAGTGGCGGACATTGATCAAAATAGTTTTAAAGTAAAGAGTACATTACCTTTGTGATGTCAATTAAAATGTAGAAGGTTGTTATGATGCTCTAATAAAGATGTTACTAAATATAATAAAAGTTATTATTATATCTAAAAGTTTCATTAAAATAAGGAAGAGATGTAGTGTTTGTAGATTATATTATATAGTTCTGTCGTCTCATGCGTACACGCCGCGCGCTATAGTATGGTGGGGGAGTGGGGCATACTCCCCCTCCCACTCACTATAGACTCTGCTTGGAATCACGAAGCTGGACGGACGCGCGTGCGGCGAGTTAGGCAGTGAGCCGATATCAAGTTAAGTGCACGAACAGTACACAAACAAACTTAATTTCGCATTTATAAAATTAGTTACGATTAGGATAGGTACTGTAATCCCATAAATAACATTCCATTATGGAAAATACAAAGAATCCCTTTCAGATGAAAACTATTATCTACCCATCTAAGCTACTAATTGTAATAGAAAATTAACATTTATTTATACTTACACAGCGTCGCAAGGATATCGTCTTTATTGTGACAACGTCCCTGTATAAGAAACAAATATAATTTCCGCTTAATTTCCGCCAGCGATCTTATCTGGCCATAACGACAGACTTAACATTCAACCGGGATTCTTACTAAAACTTCGGAAATAGACACACTTTCATTGTTCCTCTATAATAGACTGTTTGTGTAGTCATAGTTAAGAGACTGTGTTTTCTTTTTATACATACCTACTACTTATAAATTAAATGTCTGTTTTCGTGTGTTTATGGAGTAATCAAAGTACCTATTCTATTTCAAATCTATATAATTTTATCAGCCTAGGGTAATTTAGGAACAGTCACATGTACTTACATTTGTCAAACTCAAACTGAAACTCAAAGCATTTATTTCAAATAAACCAATTACAGGCACTTTTGAATTGTCAAGGGGTCGATCTTGGGTCGGTCAGTCAGAAAAATGATGCTAGTTGCCCATTCCAAAGCGTAGATCCTGGAGAAGAACGGGCAAGAAACTCCACGGACACTCTTTTAAATCAAATATTTTACATAGGTAATATTGGTTACATCGTTCATATTGAAAATATAGATGTGAGAACAATGTAGAAAGACGTGCACGTTAAAAACGTCCTTAATGAAAAAGATAAAAACTAAAAACAACTAAATTAAAAATAAGCCGTGGCAGCTAAGAGACGACCAGTCCCAACTGACGGCACCCGTTCACGAACATGACGCATGGATCAGCACCAATTAGCTCAACCATTTTGAAGGGAACTTAATGATCCAACACACACGCCACCACCAGCGAGACATTTGAGTGAGCATGACATACTCTCAACCGCCAGGGCACATTCAAGTCAGTGAAAAACGAACCCAGTAAAAGGTAGCTTTATATTAGCTACATAGTGCTCACACATGTGCTATGCAATTATACAATACTTAGAGATTGAATTTAAAATTTGTATACCACGGACTAGACAAAAGGACACGCATGTCGAAAGTGAAGCACAGTAAGTAAGGACCGTTTGTACAAACGTGCTTCACTTGTACATCATAGTATGCCGACCGGCCGCCATTACGTGACACGACGACGGTCGTTTTTGTCAAATCACGCACACATAGATCGGTACGGTGTTTCACTTTCGATACGCGTGGCGCGGAGTCCTTCTTTTTTTTCTAGTCCGTGTTGTATGACAAATAAATAGTTTAGTTGGTTTGTTTATAATACCTAAATATTATTTACTTTTTCAAATAATTGCAGGATTGGAACTAAAATGAACAAGTAGGATGAACATCAGTTACTTACCTACATTTTAGTCTAACCCACCAGCTCGACGCAACAAGCTGATATGGAATTACGAAAGACAGAAAAAAAAATGCCTTCAACGTGCTGCCGCAATCGCGACTTTCCTTCAAAACGCTGGTAGAGCTTGTGGCCAGTAATCATAAAAATTATAAGTACTAGTAAGATAAAATAATTCGTAAATTGAAAAAAAAAAATTCAAACGATTTCAGGTCTGGTCCCATAGTAAAAGTTGTTTGTTATCATGAGCACAATCATGTGTTTAAGTATCGGTACCTAATTACCAATCACGTTATACCTATACATTTAACTTATTTTAGACAAACGCTATAATATCATAAGCTAAAATATCATACGCCCCCATAATTATCGTACTAACGATGGGCGATTGTTACTAATTCCAATAATCGAACGGTTTGATACTACTAATATTTATATAAACATTCGAATACAAAAACAATCGATCGCTAGTTCGCAAATTCGAAGCAAACCGCTACTTCATTCATTCAGTTTGCCATACAAATTTGCCACACGAAATTGGGTATTTTTCCTCAGAACATAGAGTTTACTTTTAGATGAGGTTACGGATGTTCGAATATAAACTAGTAATAATGTAATTTGAATCGGAAGGAATGAGACGACGCAATACATTCTTATTTACTTCTCGCTTTTTTTCAAATTCGAATGAGTTGTAAGGTTATTCGAATAATTTGAATGACTACGTTGACTACAAAATCGAATCATTCGAATAATGTCATTCACAATCGCCCATCTCTATCGTGTACTACTTCACCTGTGCGAGTGTGCGTGCTCGGCACACTATAATTTAGCTTAACTGTTTTACTATTGGCCGATAGAAAGTCTGTAGTCTGCGGGGGCAGACTATGATAAATGAAGTTAGTTTTTTTGGTGTTATTTTAACTATTGATCTGACTTCATCGGAAAAACAAATTACTTATCAAAAAATATTTATTTCTCTTTTCCATGTGCAAAGTGCAACGAACGAAACGTATTATAATATTTCAGACGCGGGCGCGGCGCCCAACCAACGCGTCTGTCAACAAAGTGTCAAGTCAATTTTCAAATTTGACGGTTATTTTGACTGTTATACGAACGACAGATTTTCATTCAAACATTTCAAACACGGCTTTATTCCGCTGTAGTATCTTATTCTGTGATTTCTAACAAAGTTTTTCATTATTTCATTAACGCCTTGTGATTCATGCGACGAGAAAGAAAAGTTACAGTTATCGTGGCAGTTGTGCTGGTCTTCAATGAGAAATATTAAAAGTTTTGTGGTGTGTTAAAATGTTTAAAATGGGAAGAGCCCCAGCCCCAGGGCTGGGCGGACCGAAGAATTCGTCCACTGCCTTAGCACCATCGAAGTGTGGATCAACACAAAACATGGCTGCTAACGTCAAGGTTGTTGTAAGAGTTCGGCCTCTGAACACCAGGGAATTGGAAATGAACACACGCGTCGTGGTAGACGTTGTGGACGATAAGATGCTGGTGTTCGACCCTAAAGAGGAGATCCGACCTTTTTTCTACCAAGGAGTCCAACAACCCAATAAAAACTATCTAAAGCGCGCCAATAAAGAGTTAAAGTTTGTGTTTGATAATGTTTGCGGGCAGGATGCGACGAACAAGGACGTATTCGAGACTACCACGAAGGATATCCTGGCTTCTTTGATGGAGGGCTACAACTGTTCAGTGTTTGCGTATGGGGCTACTGGTGCAGGGAAGACATTCACTATGATTGGAAGCAAAGAGCACCCGGGCATCACATATTTGACTATGGAACATCTATTTTATACAATAAACTCTTTTGAAAACGAGAGGGAGTTCGATATTGGAGTTTCTTACATTGAAGTAAGTAGTCCTAAGTTATTTTAAGGTTTCGTTCTAGCAATGTTTCCATGATAAGCTTGTTGTTGTTTTGTTTTCACTAACCGTGCACAAGTTTGTAAGTTTGACCTACACTGTAAAGTTAATTGATAGTTTTAAACTAGGGAAATAGGTTTCATAGGAGTAAATTAGTGCTTATCTCTACTTGTATGCAAATTCAACTTCAAATCAATCCGCCTAGCCTTTTACCAACTATGTTGGGGTTGGCTTCCACTCTAACTGGATACAACCTGTAACAACTGTTAAAGATCCAAGAATGACAGCTGGGACCAACGGCTTAATATGTTTTCCGAGGCACAGAGGGGTCTCAGTATGTATAAACATCCCAACAAACATTTTAGTCGTATAAATAAAAATTACGCGACTCTAAATGCTATAAAAATCGTATTAAAGTAATTTCAGCGTGTCATACGACTTAGTGCCTCTTATCTTTACACAACTTGTAGTCATATATAGTCGTCGTATAAACTTCTATACGACTGTCTTGCACGACTTTTACACAATTTTCAGTAGTATAACCAGTGATGTCGTCTTAGTAATGTCTAAACAACTTTTACATCGGCATTAATCGTATTAAAGTCGTGAGAACTACTTTTACGTGATAATCATGTTAGAGTGATAAATGGCACTCTTATACAATTTTCAGTCAATTTGACCACTTTTAAACTACTATTTAATGACTGGATGACCTATAAGTATATAAGAATTTAGCATTATTACAACCACAGCCATTTTTTTCTCTCTGTAAAAATAGATTGTACGGTATTAAAATGAATAGAAAAAGCTGGGCACATGTGAAAAAAAGTGGTGCTTTTAAAAGAAAAGTAAAAAAAAACTACATTGCGCTTCTTACGTCCAATTTATATTATTTCAAATACTTCTACACGACAAGTCAACTGTAATCAAACTGGAGTTGGTTCCGCACAAAATTGAATTTTCAAGTCACCATCATTTTCAGTTTTTACCAGTTGCACAAACGATGTTGATACATTTTGTTGAGCATTACGGAGACTATTACCATAATAGAGAATATATCACAAGTAACGTCCATAACTTGATTCATCTGGTTAATGAAGTTAAGAGATTTGGTAAATTACAAACGTTCAATATGCATTGAACGTTTGTAATTTACCAAATCTCTCTCCCTTCAAAAATAAATTAAGTTCTATTAAACGTACAATAGGAAAAGGAAACAAACCTCTGGAGCAAATTGCCAACCGACTAATTCAAAGAAATACCATAGAAATAGAAGAATTAAGTAATAATAGTAACTATGATAACATTCCTGTCATTAAAACATATGTTTATAAAAAAACTTCTATAAAAGTGATTCATCTGGGATCATTTATTCTCTCCACAGACAACCAAAATAAATGGTTTATGACTAATAACCTTAATATATTCGAGCTTATATTTATAGAAATTGACGACGTTTGTATAAGTTTAATTGGGAATATTATTGAAAATGTCACCGAAGTTTTTGACAAGCCAGTTAGGTCTTCATTCTTGAATATTTTTATGATAAATTGTAACAATATAAGAAGATCTAAAGCGATAGTTCATACTACTGTCATAAAGTGTAAGTTAGTACCCGTAGAATATATTTCAAATACTTATTTTGTACCGCTCATTCATACCATGAAGTGAAAAGGTGTAAATAAAAAAGAAAAATTGCAGTGGTTGGTTTTATTTATTAATTGTAAATGGACCAAAATACAATCACAAGTGAATAATCATAATCATTTAAAATATAACAACAAAAATATTAAGAAGGTTCTCGATTAGGTAGATTATCTTTGGCGCATGGCTTACAACTAACGAAAGTATCAGGGAACTATTTTACCGAAATCAAAGTTTTTTTAAATTAATTAATTACGTGACCCATTATTTTTCTACAGAATTAGATTAATTTAACATGTATTTAACATTTTCCTCAGTCACTATAAAATGTGTAGGTTTGGTTTCATTGCCAGTTATCGGAAATCCGCAACCAAAACAACGATTCGCGCGTAAAAAGTGTGTGGATGTCCATGGCCATCTCAAAAACATACGTTTCATTATGATAAAATCTGTTTTGGTTAAAAACTTATCGATGTCCATAAAAAATGATATGTAATCATTTTTCATTAACACCAATAAATAAACCACTTGTTTATGTATGTATTTAAAATGGTTTTTTCACACGCGATTGAATCCAAATGAACCCTTATTTCGTTAATATGGCTGATAATATACAGATAAAAATAAGTGCACGGAATGAAAAGTCGTTTAGATGTTATGTTACGGTTGTGTCGTTAATCCTAAGTCGTATTAAGGTAACTGTTAACACTTTCGTCAAAATATAGGGTAAAAATATTGCTTTATTTAAAGAATTTATATAGCGCGTCCATTATATTAAGAAAACTATCTAATATTACTCGATAAAATTAATTTCCCAACAATTAATGTACTCAAACATGAGTTTCGAAGATAAAATAATTAATAAATAAAATGGCCCTTTCAATGATAAAAAATATTACTATATTCTAATACAGTACAAAAGTTGTTCGGTTGTAAAGTTTCAATTCACTACATTAATGTAATCACTTTACATCAAAATCCCTTATAAAAGTCGTGATGAATACTAGTTACTCGATAAAATGCCGCAAAGCAGTGCTAATAGACATCATTACTCGACGCAAAGAGGATCTTACGATGTCTGTACGACCACTACTCAACCAGATAGTGATTAATACGACTGCTACGTAACTCTATTACGACACTGATTCGTATAAAATGGGCCTATTCTCGGTCATATCAACGTGATAGCGATGTATTTACGACCAGCGTATAGAACCAAAAGTTAAAATCAGCACGTCGTGGCGACCTATCAAATGTTTGTTGGGATTATTATTAATTCACACTCAGCACCATGTGTCTGTCCTGATATATGTCCTTAATGTGTTTGCCCCAGTCCAGTATAATTGATGCAGATCTAATGACTTGATAGTCACATTTATTGACATCTCCATTATAATTTTCTCTGCCTATTTTAATGAACATATATTTTTTTCAAATTCCAGGTATACAATGAAAATGTATATGACTTACTAAAACCTTCGAGCACCCCACTACAACTGCGAGAAGACTCAAAGTATGGCGTGATGGTGGCCGGTTTGACATTGAACAATATCAAGACTGCGAGGGAACTGCTGAATATGCTGGAGAACGGCAATAAGAACAGGACACAGCACCCCACTGATGCTAATGCTGAGAGCTCCAGGAGTCATGCTGTCTTTCAGGTTCGTTATTTTACTATGATTGGCACTTTTAAATATTGTTCTCTCTTCGGAAGAAGTATTTGTCAAGCATGAAAGACAACTAAGGCCCTTAGTTGTTGGTGTCTGAAAAATATTGCCTATATGTCAAACTGTCACTTATTCTTCAGATAAAAGTTATCTGCACCCTAATTGCGTAACACACTATTGATCGGAATCTGAATCATTTTGCTTAAGATAAACATAAGTTGCTTAATTATTTTTTATAGTAATTGCCCAGTTTTCTCGCAACTTTACTTTGTTTCATGCTAAAAAAAAATATGTGATATTTGCCGAGACCTCCCTCTCCCATTCGTGAGATTGGGTGTGATTTGGCTCGAATGCCTCCCCTCCTAAGTGCCTCACGTAATTAATGAACCATCCTTACAATATTACTATATTCTACAATGTGATTTTGAATAGGAAATACAACTTGATTTCCAAAATATTACTGAAAGTTTGAGCACTGATTTGAAAAACCTCATCATCTGCCTAGCCTTTCCCCAACCATGTTGGGGTCAGCTTCCAGTCATACCGGATGCAACTGAATACTAGTATTTTACATGGAGCAACTGCCTATCTGACTTACACAATCCAGTGACGGGTAATACAATACCCCTTGGTAAGACTGGTTGTCAGACTTTCGGGCTTCCGACGACCCGTAACGACTGTCAAGATCCACAAATGACAGCCGGGACCAACGGCTTAACGTGCTTTCCGAGGTTCGGAGGAGTCTTGGTATGTAAAGATGGTCACCCATCCACAGACCAACCCCGGCAAGCGTAGCTTAACTTGGTAGATCGACCTGTGCGGCTGTTATTACTTAGCCACAAGCTCCTCTAAAATATAATACTTCCCACCTTTTTTAACAGGTTTACGTAAAAATGCGCTACAAGACAAGCAGTCAGCTCCGCATAGTGAAGCTGTCTATGATAGATCTGGCGGGAAGCGAACGAGCCTCTGCTACTGGCTGCGTCGGCGACCGGTTCAAAGAAGGCGCTAATATTAACAAGAGTCTATTGTCTTTAGGCAACTGTATCAATAGACTCGCTGATGGTAGCAGTTATATTCCATACAGGTGAATATCTTTTAAATATCTTTTAGAATAAGATATTTACATGGGTAATGTAAGGTTTAAGTAGGTAAGGTAACTTTTTTTGAAAGACTAGCTTTTGCCAGCGGCTTTCGGCTTGCTCCGCGTGGATGTCGGAAAATATCCGACGGGAACATACTACCGGGAATTCCTTGTCTACATTATAAAGGGACCTCTGTGCAAAGTTTCAGCTTTCTACGTCCAAGGGTTTGGGCTGGGCGTTGATGAGTCAGTCAGTCAGTCAGGACCTAGATATAGAAGTAACTTATACCTTCTCATACCTTGACATGGAGCAGTGGAGCTACAACTATAAAATTTTAATTGAACACAAAGAAGTACTTACACCATTTATATTTCTGCCGGCGTATACCATAGGCTTCTTCTGGTTTGATGGTTTGGTTTCTGTTATGTCGGGGCCATACCGACGGGATATGCCGTTGAATATCGCGATGATGGACGTAGGCCGTAGGTGTAGCTACAACTTATAGCGATAATTTTACAACGGCATTCACATTGCCGATTGATGTGGCGATAACTCGGCGGCGGCGCGCGGCGTTCAAGTGTGGCCACTCAATTTATCGCGATAGTTATCGCAATAATTACCGCGATGTTTATGGCGATGATTGGCATTGACGTTGACGTTGGTGTGGCCCCGAAATTACTGCTGTTGAAATAACACAAAAAGGCACATCAGATATTTCAACTTTATCTAAAGCGAAGGTCTTGAAGGCGAGTATAACATAAAAAGAAGGTGTACCTAGAGTAGAGGTAGGAAAGGATTGATACGCTACGTTCATACTGAGGGCGTTTGGATATTGTTGCGTTGTTATTACAAATGTACAGACGCCAGCAGGTCAAGCCACCTGAAACTGTCAAATTTTCCCAATCAACCTTGAACCTAATGCTTTAGTGATAAAGATGAAAATCTATTAAAGAAATTTGACAGATTGTAGTAGCTTGATGTGTTGGCGTCTGTACTTACATATTATAGGTGTATACAAATGCAATCCACGAAGACGCGCCCCACTACTCCTCCTAACCATTGTACACATATATACTACTAGCTTCTGCCCGCGACTTCGTCCGCGTTAAATTTCTTGTACCCCCCACCCACCAACCCCGACGCATCGCATCGCAGTTAAATAGACTATATCCTTCCGCATCGCCTGCCTGCGCTATTACTTCGCGCTCGGCTCCTAAGGGGCCTAGCGTGATGTTAAATAGCCTATATCCTTCCCCATCGCCTGCCCGCGCTATTACTTCGCGCTCGGCTCCTAAGGGCCCTAGCGTGATGTTAAATAGCCTATATCCTTCCGCATCGCCTGCCCACGCTATTACTTCGCGCTCGGCTCCTAAGGGTCTCAGCGTGATGTTAAATAGCCTATATCCTTCCGCATCGCCTGCCCGCGCTATTACTTCGCGCTCGGCTCCTAAGGGCCCTAGCGTGATGTTAAATAGCCTATATCCTTCCGCATCGCCTGCCCGCGCTATTACTTCGCGCTCGGCTCCTAAGGTCCCTAGCGTGATGTTAAATAGCCTATATCCTTCCGCATCGCCTGCCCGCGCTATTACTTCGCGCTCGGCTCCTAAGGGGCCTAGCGTGATGTTAAATAGCCTATATCCTTCCGCATCGCCTGCCCGCGCTATTACTTCGCGCACGGCTCCTAAGGGCCCTAGCGTGATGTTAAATAGCCTATAGCCATCCTCAAGAACTGGGTTATAAAATGCAAAAAGATTTTTTCAAATCCGACTGGGGTAGTTCCAGAGATAGCGCGTTCAAACAAACTAACAAAAAAACAAACTCTTCCGCTGTATTCCACCGACATTTTGCACAACGCCATCTATGGGTAAATTGATAAAACGTCCGCTCTAAACATGTTTGCTCAAGAGCAACCGGTATGAATTAAAGTTATTTTGCGTTTTAGTAATTTTATATTATCTCCGAAACTGTATGACCAATTGCCATACTGTAAAGGCCAAATCTTATCTCCATGATGTCCTTGTGATCATAAAATATCTTATTTTGATAAGGATTAATGTTTTGTTGATTAAATAATCATCCAAACGTAAGTATGTCTAAAAAATACTTTTTTAAAACAATAAAAAATGTATAAAAGATAAAATTTAAAAGATAGAAATATGGTGTCGCGGACTTTTTTGTAGAATTATTTAAGACGGACCAGACTGCTATACATTGTTCTCAATTATAAACAACCGTTTAGGCAGCGCATGCAAAAAAGTCTGTTTAAAGAGGTATTTCTTTCCGACTTGTTAGACAAAACTTGTGAAAGCTCGGCTAATATGCATGATATAAATATAGTTTATAGCCTATAGCACTCAGGAATAATGTAGCTTTCTACCAGTGAAAAAATTTTTAGAATTGGATCATTAGTTCCGGAGATTACCCCCTACATACAAACTTACAAACTTACATACAAATTTTACCTCTTTATAATATTAGTATAGAAGTATAGATAAACGGTTAGGAGTAGTAGTGGGGCGCGTCTTCGTGGATTGCACTGTCTATAGTAGTTTTCAACTACGACTGCGATAGATATTACGGAAATAACTTGGCATTTTAGATAGACACGCTTTGTTTCGCTCGCTCCTATTAGCCGACTAAATCAAATTACAACAATTGTCTTAATTTGTCTGCAACAATTTGCGCGCGATAGTGCCATATCTACCTCTTTAATTATATAATATCATTGTAGGTATAGTTAGTGCAATCCACGAACACGCGTCCCACTATTCTTCCTAATTGCTTACAGTACAAGTATGGAACATTGTACAAGTGTATGCACTAATTACCTATACCTATAGTTAATTACCTGCAATTACTGTGTATCGACAAAACTAAAACACCAGCGGAATGGTGCACACTTGCACTGTCAGTGGTTAGGAAGAAGAGTGCGGTGTGTCTTCGTGGATTGCACTAACTTATACCTAGTTTATGCCACTAAAAACTATTCATAACCAAAATCTACTCATCTAGGGACTCAAAACTGACGCGCCTCCTAAAAGACAGTCTCGGCGGCAACTGCAAGACGGTAATGATCGCCAACGTATCCCCATCTAACGTCAGTTACGAGGACACATACAACACGCTCAAATACGCAGCCCGCGCCAACAAGATACAGCTCAGTATTAAGAAGAATATCGTTGACGGAGATATGAGGTTGTCGCAGTATGTGATGATAAATGAGGAGCTGAAGAAGAAGGTGAAAGAATTGGAGGCGAAATTGTCGCTCTCTAGTGTTAAGATGGTGTCGAGAGAACCGAACTTGGCTAAGGAGAAAGGTATGTTTATATACTATGCGTGCTAAATAAGAATAGGATCGCGCTTGCTGCCAACTTCACACGATAGCTGTCAAATTAGTACGCATCGGTAATGAAGTTCGTGAGTATTGCCACAGTATTGCAGAACAAAATGGCGCCTTGACAGTACTATTCTTATTTCTTATTCTTATTTGGTCTTATATGACATCTAAGACAGTATGTCAATGTTTCCCAAAAATTTATTTGAATACTTGTTTCCAATTGATGTTATTTACATTTAAATATAAATTTTGGGTGTAAATTAAGATTTTTGAATGAGTTGTATGTAAACTGAGCCTTAATTAGATATTAATGTATTTTTTTTTCAAATACACATACTTATTTACATTTTTAACCGACTTCGAAAGAGGAGGAGGTTTTAAGTTCGGCTTTATGTATGTTCACCGATTTCTCTGTCAATTGTGGACCAATTTTGAAAATTCTTTTTTTTTTTGGAAGGGTATGTGCTCTCGAGGTGGTCCCATTGTCACCAAGTCTGAATCTTTTGAGGGGATCCCATGGAAATCGAGGGAAACCCTCAAACTCTGGCTATTTTTATAGTAACTCGTGCATTTGTTCTCGGAAAGCACCATTTGGTGAAGTGGAACTGATTTTACAGACACTAAAACATAATAATAAAAACATGTTTCTTTCTGTAGCAAAACAATGGCGTAAACGCATCTCAGAAGAAGAGGAGGTCTACAGCTTATTGGAGTCCAAGCTGCTGACCTTGATGGCACGTCAGCGAGTGCTCGCGTTACGTCAGAGACTGCGCACGCGCGCCTTCTCGCACGTCGCTGATCTTGCGCACCGGTCCTCCTCTGAGGCTATGGAACGGGTAATATTTTAGAGTCAGAGAATACTGCTCTGTCTGCTGAATTTGTCACTCGTTGACGTAAAAGTGTAAATTGTTTATAGAGCACTCCTATCGGAACCCGAAGGTCTCCGCCTAGTATAACTTAGGCGCCATCTCCGCGGTCGAGAAACGTGCCACCAAATTCTTCACACGGCTTTATCATCGCGGCTATAATTTGAAGGCGCAGCGTGACTATCGCCGCGATTCTCTCGCCCGTGCAGATGGCGCCTTACTATCACGATCACCAATCTATTTCCCGCTGCTCTCATGCTCATCTTTTCTTGATGTCATCATCTGTGACAATCTGTCACAGATGACGACTAAAGATGATGACATCACTCGAGCCGCCTTTAAATTGTGCTCCGTTTTGACAATGAAAATTAAATTAAGTTTTATAAAAGAAAAACTAGTATTGTTAGTTAATGTTAATATTTTGATGAAATATTCATGTTTTATGGAATATAGGCCACAAGGAACATTTTTAGTCGGTTTCCTAAAAACTGTCACGTCAACTAGCCTGTTAAATTGTGAATACAAAAAAAAAAAAATTGTCTACAACTCCCTATTCTTTTTCAATCTAGATGTGCACCGAAGAAATACCGCGACAGGAGCGCGCAGCAGAAAGCTACATGAAACAGTCTGTACATCTAGACTCCAAAGTCATGACCACATGGACAAAATGGGACGAGAGCAAGAAGAAACTGCACATCATCTGTGAACAAGCTCTTTCAGACTGCTCAGAATTAAACGACTTCGTTGACAACGTACAGTTGCAGAGTGAACTAAGACAGATCAAGGCCAGAGATAATCTGAGGCAGAAACTATTGTGCATAGAGAATGATGAGATTGAAGCCTTCACAGAGTACATGAGTGATATGACTACTATGTTGAAGAAGCTATACTTGACGTTAAAAGGGTACGACAAAGCCCCACCAGCATTGACATCTGAATACCTAGAGGTGATGAAGAAAGCAAAATCAACGAAGGGCATCACATGGTCAGACGATACCAACGAAGGAGATGCACACTTCAAGTTCATCTCAACTCTAGACCTACAAAAACCCTCCACAACATTAGAATACAGTATCTCCAAAAAAGATGACGTTAATGCAACTGTAGATATCATAACTGACAGTGATGACCTAACGGACATAGAGAATAAGGAACCAGCCAGGGTATCACCAAAGAAACGCAAAGGAACGCCGATCAAACTGCCTAATAACGAAACTATAATAATAAATGACTCCTTCGAGAGTTTGGACACGACGAGAAATTTGAATTCAGCAAAGAAGATTAAGAGGGAATATGATGCGGCAGCTGATGTAGAAAACTATGAACCTATTGATCCTAAGGACTTGAACTCGACGTTTGTGTTGACTGGCAAGATGGAGGCCGCGTTGAAGCAGCCTGTTAAGACGGAAGTCAAGATGGAACACGTTCCAGTGAGGAGGGGACTGACTGATAGGACGAATAATATGCCGCCGAGGACTATCAATTTTAGTGACAAGGGTATGTACATTTATTAAAATTACTGCTTATCTTCGTAACCATCCTTACTGAAGTGTCTATAAATTAATTGCATTTTTGCGATTTGAGAAACAAATAATTAAAAAAAACCGGTCAAGAGTGAGTCGGACTCGCGCACCGAGGGTTCCGTTCTGATTTCTGAAAAAGTGTGCTATTTAGCGACATCGTTTTATTTTTCCTGTAATCTTTACATAAACTTCTATCACATAGAATAATTTCGGAATTTTCTCTTTGCAAACTTCGGAGATAAGGGGGGGAACGGTATTTTTTTTACATTTTTCATCAGAAGTCGAAAACTATGCGGCCTAAAAAAAGAAAAAAAATGTTTGAAACTGTGCAAACAGCGCTCTTTCATATGATACCCCACATGCCCTAGTAGCCCCACTTTGACTTTTTAAGACCCCCTTTCAGTCCTTGTTGCAAAAAAAATATAAATATTTTAATTTCTTTCTTATTTGCAAAATAGTTGGGTCAACGTCGTCTAAAACTATTCTAAATTTCAAGTTGATAGCATTAGTAGTTCTTGAGATATCCAGCTGTGACAGACAGACAGACAGACAGACAGACAGAGTGAGTGACACCATAAGGGTTCCTTTTTTACCATTTTGGTACAGAACCCTAAAAACCGGCTAAGTGCGTGTCGGACCACGCACAATGAAGGGTTCCATAGTTGGGATGAATTTATCCCAAAAAGAAACTACTTAGAAAGTATTTTAAAAACATGTTCTCCCATACATCGATAATATGTCACGGTCAATTCTCCAACTGCAAATGTAAGTTTGTAATCGCAATTTTTTTTTTGTGTTAAAACTACAAATTAAAGTTTTTCGGACTTTTCCTTTACTTGTGCTGTGAGATCTTGCTTCTTGCCATAATTCTAAAATAGGTCAACGGGAAATACCTCGTAAATAGGTTTTGATTTATATGCGAGTATTAAAATATGTCGCATAAATGGCCGTATTTTTTTATTGCGTTGACTTAGAAGCTTGAATTTTTTAGAGCTCCAAGCGACCGTAGACTTACGTGCTTGATATTAACTTGATACCTCCACGCGTTCCTAAGAAAAAGGGTCTTGACAGACTGACAGTCAAACGGACAACGAAGTGATCTTTTAAGGATTCCGTTTTTTCCTTTTGAGGTATGGAACCCTAAAAAAAGAGTAGATTTCCTAAGTACTTTCTTATGTCATACACTATCCACAAAAGCCTCCCTTAAAAAAATATATTATTCTGTGCAGCAAAATTCGTGAAGCCAGTAATCGGCAAAGCGATACCATTTCGAAGGCCGCCGGCGCCGGCACAACCGAACCCTCCGCAAACGAGAAACTTCGGCTTCGGGTCCAGCTTGCCCAGAGATGCGCAGACGCAGAGGAACGTGCAAGGTACATGTCAATAGCAATCTTATGCATGTGGGTATAGAGGCCTGTTTCCCCACTACCTACCGATTAAAGATTAAAGTAAAGAATTCAAACTACAAGTTTAATACCTTTGAAGTACCTTCTCCGCGAAAACTAAGTAAGTAAGAAAGTAAAACAGCAATCCAACGTTACTTGGTCAAGCCTAATTTTTTTGCTGAAATTAAAGTGATAAGTACTTCAGTTTTTTGTTGGGCAGATGTACAGTGGGCTGCATCCATTGGGTAACCCCGTTGTATTAAAATTTTAGTACAATTGGAGTACCCAATTGATGTAGCCCATTGAACACACAGCAGCAGGTCAAATTACTACAAACTGTAAAATTTTCTCATTCGATTTTGAACTTAACCGTCAACATTTTAAGGTTTAAAATAATTTGGAGAAATTTGACAGTATGGTATATAACCTGATGTGCTGCTGTCTGTACTATTGTTTTGTAGTACTATTGTTTTGTAGTACTATTGTATTACAGAACTTGATAGTCACTGGTCTGGATGTGGCGAATCAGGCCATGCCGTTTTGTTTGTCCCGTTTGTTTGAAATAGTAAATGTTGTGGTGTCCTATTGGAGTGAGGATTTAGAAATGCCGTAATAATTTGCGATACCAAGTACAGTAGTACCCAAGTAATATGGCTTATCGATGTACCTGCGCAGAAGATGAATTTTCAAAGCTCGGGAAATGCTATTGACCAATCGGCACGCTCCACGCTTTTTCCTGTACCGCTATTGGTCGGTAGCTGCCGCCATGTTAGCGCGCGCCGCTTGACAGTCGCCATACTTGCGAGTGAGACGGAACTAACAGCTGCAGTGTATTATGAACCTTATAGTAGTGATCTAAGGTCGATTGTAAGTTTTAAGTATTCTCGTTAATCTTCGGGGCCATACTTTCTTTTCTGTGCGAACGAAGATTCACGACGCGCCTTATTAGTTTAGTACTATTGTAATGGTGTTATCGAAATCATTTACGTGTTACGCTATTTGCGCCCGTGTATGCATGAATCAATAATTGAATTGAATTTTTTTTTAGAAGCAGCATTATGGTTCATAATCTTTAGCGTCATATTAATATTAAATATAAATACACACCATAGATTCAATATTGTTTTGCACCCATGAAGTTTTTCTCACTAATTCATTGTACATAATACAAAAGGAGGTGTGAATTTTCAAAAGTGTTTATTTCCATTTTTGCTAGAAAAAACATGTATGGATGCTATTGTCACTGTCATGTTAAAAACTAGCCCTTCAGTCCATAATCCAACAAAAAGTACATATTTCCTAAGGAAACTTACAGACAAACATCTAATTTTTGTACAGAAGGACACATTTTCAGTATAATTTTAAGTCATGATTAATGGTTTTTCTCCATTACCACAGATTAATACATATGGGACATTCCGCAAAATCATTTAAATAAAAAGCGACTCTTGCTACGACACAATAAAGTGCAATTCAGTTCGCAGAACTCTAAATACCTACAGTTATATTCACATACACATTGCCTCTCTTTCTATCGCGTAACTCTTATACCTTCGGCGCGCGCCATTTCTACTGAATTAGCCCCGCGGACGGGGCCCGCCGTGTGCTTGTAGCTTCATACCTAAACTGTGGAGTGTCCCATCTGTATTAATCTGTGCCATTACTGACAAATTGTTTAACATGGAAATAAGCCCCTTTGAAAAATACGATACGATATTATAATACATAGCGCACCTAATTCTAACACAGTGAATGTCCAGTATATTAACTCATTAACAATTCCCTTCCATGTTCGTGTGTGTGCCGTATAACAAACTAATAGACTCGATGGCTCGTGGGAAGACGAATGTAACTCAAAAATCAGTTGGTTACAAAGCAGTGAGGGCGCGCGACAGATTCCAGTCACACCCCTACTCCAGACCACCGGCAGTCACCAGGAAGTGACGCATGACGGGTCCACAGACAAGAAGGGGACTGTACAAAGTAGTTTAGACAACAAAGGTTTGTGCTATTGTCGACTTTTTAATTAGGGATTTTTTTTGATACTAAGCTGATTTATAGATATTAGATTGATTATAATCCTGTTGTATACATCCTGCTATTTCAGGATTGGTTTAATTAAAATATAACGTGTATAATTTGAAATGAAGAATGCTCCTTTAGTATTTTATAGAACGTCTCAGTAACAAATTAGGCCACTAACTGGGTAACTAAATAATTTGTCACAAAAACATCTCTGAAAGTTTCGAAATTTCAAATATACATTTTGTATAGAACTTATAGAAATAATAACTAGACCAGTCGAAGTTTGTTGTTAGTTACAGTTTATATACAAAACAATTTCACAGAGTGGTTGATATTAGAAATTTAAATAACACTAGTGGAAGTAATACGTTACGGACTTTCACTAAAGTATTCAGACTTGATCGTGTCTACATTCGCGAAGTTAGGACTAAAATTTAATTTAAATCGAAACTTCGGCATTGGGTACGTCGCGTCAGTGTATCGGTTTGATTGGTCGCTCGTGTTAAACGATGTGTTTTGTCCACCCGGGATTGCTAACACTTTGTGGGAATTTACTCTCACGTACAAAAAACATTCAACCAAAATGTAGGAAATTGTTTCCAAATTGACTTTTGAAAAGTTGACATTTTTACATATGCAATATTATCACAGAAAAATTTATTTATGTATCCTTTTATTCAAATAAATATTGACATTATAATGAAAAATAACATGTGATTTAAATAGGGTGACTCGTAATTAGTGGCCAATACCTAAACCTCCTGCTCATGATAGCAAACAACTTTTACTATGGGACCAAACCTGATATCGCGAAAAAAAAATCAGCTGCTCCCTACATTTTGACGAGCTAAGCGAACATGAATGTATGGGGCAGGTGTTTTTTTTTTCGCGATTTCAGGTTTGGTGCCCTAGTAAAAGTTGTTTGTTATCATGAGCACAATCATGTGTTTAGGTATCGGTCACTAATTACCAGTCACCCTATATATGGGCTTTCATGTGTGTGTATGCAAATTTTTATACACAAAAATGTAGTATTACACATTGCACGTGTCACTCAAATAAATAAACATGTCTCTTTTTTTGGCACGCATTTCTATTTTCATTTGTATCGAGTTTTCCTACCCTTGTATTATTTTTATTCAAATAAATATTGACATTAAAATGAAAAATAACATGTGATATTTATATGGGCTTTCATGTGTGTGTATGCTAATTTTTATACACAAAAATGTAGTATTACACATTGCACGTGTCACTCAAATAAATAAACATGTCTCTTTTGGCACGCATTTCTATTTTCATTTGTATCTAGTTTTCCTACCCTTGTATTATTTTTATTCAAATAAATATTGACATTAAAATGAAAAATAACATGTGACATTTATATGGGCTTTCATGTGTGTATGCAAATTTTTATACACAAAAATGTAGTATTACACATTGCACGTGTCACTCAAATAAATAAACATGTCTCTTTTTTTGGCACGCATTTCTATTTTCACTTGTATCGAGTTTTCCTACACTTTTATTATTTTTATTCAAATAAATATTGACATTAAAATGAAAAATAACATGTGATATTTATATGGGCTTTCATGTGTGTGTGTATGCTAATTTTTATACACAAAAATGTAGTATTACACATTGCACGTGTCACTCAAATAAATAAACACGACTCTTTTTTTGGCACGCATTTCTATTTTCACTTGTATCGAGTTTTCCTATCCATAAATTGAATACCTTTTTTTTTAAATAAATTTATTGGTTATAGACATTATTTGTATAGAATTTAATGATAAACCTTCGACTTGTCAGACTAAAATAACGAAGAAAGCCATTCTGATACTACTAAGTATTCTTTCGTTTTCTAGACTTCTTTAAAAACTTAGTTTCTATAATTTGTTAAGTGGAGTTTTAACACTAATTTTAAAATATTGCTTTAATGTTTGTAATGATTTTGTAAATGTATTGATATGTATCAAATAATTATATTGTATAGGAATTTTGCCTTTTTTAACTTATTGTTACCTATACTTGTAATTGTAATGTGTATTATTTATTTTAATTTTATTATTAGCCTGTGTTGGCCCACTGTAGGGCCCACTGTAGGGCCCATTGTAATGTAACTAGACATTTTTGTAAAGACTTGATTAACTGGACTCCAGAATACATATTGGGATTCCAGTTATTCAATGTCCGTTTTCACAAACACTAGGCGACACCTATATGAATTCTTAGTGTTAGTGAAAACGGGCATAAAATGTTGATTATAGTATTTCCATCATCGATTAAGGTGAGTATAGGTGATAACAGCGCTACCATTGAGAAAAAAAAATAAGTCAGGAAATATGGAACATTTTGAACTACGCTCGTTAGCGCCAAAAATGGCCGCTTTTGGCGTTAACTGCTTTAACTTCGAATCAGGGAGGTTTAGTGTTGATTTTTTTGATACAAAAATTCTACCTCATCTGACTAAAAATGTGATTAAGTATAGGAAATTTCAAAATGTTCCATGTCTCCAGACTTGTTAATTTTTCAATGGTGGCACTGCCGGTTAGCAGCTCGACTCGCCTTAAGCTAAGACTTAAATCGTGCGAGATATCCACAGTACAGTCAGCAACAAAAGTGGATACACTTCTGTTTTCTAAATCTTAATTATTAAGAAAAATACTTCATCAGAACAGATGTAAATTTTAAAGAAAATTAACTCTTATGAAATCTCTTATCTTTCTCTTAAGGCGCGGTGTTAGCTTAACATTCACAAATATTGGTTTCTTGGATTGTCGAGTTTGACGTAACGCAATGAAGCTATCCGACGCAAAAAAATACAGTGGACACAGAAGGGTTTAAAGAAAAACTTTAACCAAATATAATAGTAAAAAATAGTTTAATATTCCCAGTAAAAAATTTAGAAGTGGCTCCGCAAGAATTTAATAGAATTAGCATTTTTTTTAAACATTAACCGGACAATTATTTAATTTATTGTGTACATTCTAAATAATCTAAAGAAAACTGGGAAAATAAATGCACATTCGCAGCTTAGTCACATCTCGGCAACACAAATATTATTTTCAATTTTCAACCTTATTTCAAGGCAGCTAATGGTGAAAATAGATTACGCGGTTGTGTGACGTTTAAAACCGTAGTCAGTCAGCGCCTTAAATGAAATGCTAAAAAGCAGGTTATCGTATCATTTTGTGTTATGATGTCAAAAAGTAGAGTTTTAACCGACTTCTGTTGCTGGCCGTACCATTCAACAGACATTTTTAATTCCATCTCAGTCTAAGAGAACGTAAAGAAATATATTTTCGTGTTTCATTTTGTATTACACTGAACTTTTCAACCGCTATTTGTAAAACTTCATTCCTACAGTATCGCGGCTACTCCGCAATGAAATCGAAACGAACGTACAGTCGAGTTCATTAATATATTGGCCCTTTCAGGCTTCAAAAATATATGAACGTCAAACAAGCATTAGATCCATTAATATGTGACTGGTCTTTCTTAATAACATGTATACAGCCAAAGGAAAAGTCGAAAACGCAAAAGCAAAAGCAGTCACATATTAGGGCGAGCGCGCATTGCGGTGCGTTTTTCTACCGCAAAATCTGTGAAGTATGGAATTTCTTTGAAGTGCGCGCACTGCGGTCATGCGTTTTGTTACCGTAGGCCCCGCCCAGTGCGGCAGAACTACCGGAAACGCACCGCAGTGCGCGCTCGCTCTTAATGAATCTAAATCTTGACCACAATTTATGCTTATAGTTGGCACAATATTATGAACTTTTTTGACGTTCATATATTTTTGAAGCCTGAAAGGGTCATTATATTAATGAACTCGACTGTACTTCATACTTCAGCTGATTTCGATGTTGTTTTTAAATGACGTCACCAAAGGAAACGATTCTTGCCGATACGGTACTATTTTTGTATGAAATTGTAATAACATAAATTACTTTTGATATATTGATTGTTTTTCTATAATAGCTTTACATTTACTTTGCTTTTATAACAGAATTGTAACTAATATTTTGAATTTTAATATAATAATATCGTACATGTATAATTATTACTAATGAATAATGAACGACTGAATTATTTTCTAGGCGTATTGTTTTCTAAGATTTAATTTTAATTAAGAAAATGTGCAGGTTTAATTAGAGATTTGTATTCTATGTGAATATTGTTTTTTTCTCGTCATTCTAATCGCCATATAGCTAATTATTTTGGACCCCATTGATCGTTCATTTGTGTTCTAATGCCGTTAGAAAGGTACAACTCATGGGCACTACAGTATATCTACATATTTCATCTTACTGGGGTCAGTTCACTAAAGCTGAGCGAATCCGCTTGTATTTCTTTGGTAAAAAAAAAAAAATACTTATACTAAAAAGGTTTAGGTAGTTAGTAAATAAAAAGGTAAACAAACTTGATCTGTCTTTCATCTTTTTTATTTGAAAATCCTCAGTTTAAAAATAAAATGCAACTAAAAACCAATGTAAATACAACAATAATGATTACTAAATCAATTGAACCATTAGTTTAAGCAGTAGTGTACCTATATGTTCTTTAAGTAATAGGCACTTAGACCTAAGTTTGAAATGTTATACTATATACATGTAATAGTGTACTCATTGTTGAGGAGCCAAATAAAATAAATAAATAAATAAATGTTTAAAATGTGATTGGGTAAAAAGTCACATCAATATTGTTTACCTTCATTTAACTACCTAAACTTTTCTCGTATAGGTTTTTCCAAAGTCATAGATATTTAGGAATAGGTACGGTCAGCAACAGAAGTCGGTTACCACTGCTACTTTTTGACATCATCTAAATTAAAACAAAATGATAAGATAACCTGCTTTTTAACATTTCATTTATTAGATAAGAGTTAATTTTCTTTAAAATTTCTTTAAAATCGGAACATCTGTTCCGATTTTAAAGAAGAAATTTTAATGAAGTATTTTTCTCAATAATTTAGATTTACAAAACACAAGTGTTAATCGACTTTTGTTGCTGACTGTACATAAATTGCATTACATTAAGTTGTTGCCTAACTATAATGTTCTTATTTTATTAAAAACACCTAGGTAAAAACAATAATAAATTTCTTTAACATAAAAACATTATCTTAGGTAAGTGCTATAATAAACAATTCGGGTTCGGGGCGAAGATAAAGTTATTCTAAAAATGTGCACAGTCCAGTTGATGGTTGACATACGTCTCACAAAAAGTCAATGACAAGACTGCGCGTCATTTGTTTTTAAGTAAAGCTTCTAGACTATTCTAGAAGACTCGCCTCGCCCTTATTGGCCGAGCGTGTACGAGAAGTGTTCCCGCCAGAAGCGTGCGGATTATGGCGGGAGCGGTTAGAAAAGCATTCACGTTATATTCCTTTATTTCATTGATGCGTGATGGTTCAACAGCCACCTCTTTAAAAGTGCAAAACAATCCCGTATCCGTATGGCAATCAACATGACGAGCACACCGCTTTAACCCTTGAAACTTGAACACAGTCAGTTCCTCTTCACGCAGTCTGCACTCTACATGCAACACTCAACGCCCCACAGACCTATGTTAATTTGTTCCTATTTTTCACCGTGTTCCTCTCCACTGTGATCTGACCCGTATGCAGACCCCATTAGATCCCGGTGCACTCCGGTACAGGAGTCTAATTACGACGGGAACAAATTGAAGGCTTTGAAATACACCCCGGCTTTCTACATGCCTCCTGTACCATGCAGCTAAGTTCAAATGAGTTATTCGATTCCAAAATTTGCACGTAGGTAGGGTACACAACTGAATTTAGTGGAATGCGGCGGCGGCGGTGCAAGTGAGCGCTTTATAGTTTTCGTATTTTGATTGAATTAAATTTTTTGTGAATAGGATTAGGACTCGCATATTTCGAGCTTCCTAGTTTCCTACTCGTTTCTTCTTCTGTTAAATAGTTATGTCAGTATTTATGAGAATAAGCCGTTTCTGTATAATAGGGAAGTGAGAATGTTGGGTGTGGTTTCTAGCAAGCAAAATTGGACTCTTCCAAAAGCCGCAGAAGTTTAAAAATTATATTAAAAAAAATGCATTTGTGACCCTCAAAGTAAGCCCTTTCATTTTTTATGTAGGTATGTCACGGTACAGTTAAAATTTTCATATTTGCCCCCAAAAGTGACCACCTTATTCTACATTCATTTATTTACGTTACACATCCATGTTGGGGTCACATAAATTCTTAAGTGTACCAAAATGTCAACTAAATCGGTCCTTTAGATTCGGAGCAAATTGTCTGTGACAGACAGGTACGGACAGACAGACAGACACACGAGTGATCCTATATGGATCCGTTTTTAGGGTTCCGTACCAAAATGGTAAAAAAGGAACCCTTATGGTGTGACTCAGTCTGTCTGTCTGTCTGTCACAGCTGGATATCTCAAGAACTACTAATGCTATCAACTTGAAATTTAGAATAGTTTTAGATGACGTTGACCCAACTATTTTGCAAATAAGAATGAAATAAAAATAATTATATTTTTTTTGCAACTGGGACTGAAAGGGGGTCTTAAAAATTTAAAGTGGGGCTACTATTGCATGTGGGGTATCATATGAAAGAGCGCTGTTTGCACATTCTCAAACTATTTTTTATTTTTTTTTTAGGCCGCATAGTTTTCGACTTTTGATGTAAAATGTAAAAAAAAATACCGTCCCCCCCCCTTATCTCCGAAGTTTGCAAAGCGAAAAATCTGAAATTATTCTATGTGATAGAAGTTTATGTAAAGATTACAGGAAAAATAAAACGATGTCTCTAAATAGCACACTTTTTCAGAAATCGGAACGGAACCCTCGGTGCGCGAGTCCGACTCGCTCTTGACCGGTTTTTCCTTTTGAGGTACGGAACCCTAAAAATAGAATTATGCCTTCCTGTGTAGTGAAAACTTGTAAAAACAATAGCAAATCACCTAAAACGTCTCACGGAATCACTTTTCACTTGTAAGTATGTACTTCTTGAAATAACATCGTTTTTTTTAAATTAAAATAAACTATGAGTTAATTTACTTGGAACTAAAAACCTCAACAAACGAAGGCAATGAAGTGCGGGAGTTGCCATAATACGATTTAAAATTAATAATTCGATTAAACAAATACTAAGGCTATCTTACTCATACAATATTATTCCCCAAATTAGATGGAAACAATTTAACAAATGGCAACCCTTCGACTCACACATAGATAAGGAGGAGGCTTCACTTTTGATGTTCGCGACGCTCCGTCTTCCTTTTTTGTTGGTCTGAGGCTGTGAGTGCAGGTATAAGAAGTACGATTCAAAGTTAATGGAGCTAAATCTGAAAAAATCTTAAATAATAAAAACTTAATTGTTGTCGACTTGACTGTAGGTACCTGCATGGTCTGCAGTAGCAGCTAACTTCCGACTTTCCGAGCCGCCATTAACTACTGTATCATTATTATACTGTGCTATAGCTACTTAACACTTAGGAATACCTGCTAGACAATTAGATGCATTCATCATTCTCCTGCCCTTATCCCAATTTATTTGGGGTCGGCGCAACATGTCCTTTTTTTCCATACTTCTGTATTAGTCGTCATCTCGGTAGTCACACCCTTTCCAGCCATTTTTTCTTCTTCAGCCATTTTTCCTTCAAATACGTAGAACTAAATATTACAAGGACGGTTTGTCCTTTCTTTAGCTACGTACCTGCCCTATGGTCATTTAGTCGTGGAATAAAACAATTAATTTGCCAAAAAGAAATAGAGTTGCTCAGCAACATGCGATTAATTAAAACCGATGTCACGTCTCGACTCATTCCACGCAGGGTTCCGAAGGTAGGCAAAATAAAAAATCAGGCAAAGGTGTTAACAAAAACGCGTCGAACCCTAAACGAACCGCAAATGAATTGATTCGACGCAATCAATTTTTTCCCGCCCTTCTAACTCGGGGAAGCTAGGGTACACACTGGTACACACCGACTCATTCATTCCCGCTCTGATTATCGGTCAATCATTCGCTCTCACCGTTCAGTTAACTGGAAAATTGGTAATTAGGGATAGGTGATAAAATGTGGAAAGTGTGCTGTTATGAGATAACGGTCAAGGGTGAATATCGAACAAATGTAGATTTTTTTTGTAGGGCTAAAGACGATTATTCACAAGCCTCTAGAAAAAATCAAAGGCCTCCTAACGTTAAGGTTTCCTGGTTAATATAAAGAAAATGAGAGATGCTGCAGGTACAGACAACAGCACATCAGGCTATACCAAACTAAAATTTCTCCAAACGATTTTAAACCTTAAAATGTTTACGCTTAAGTTCAAAATCGTATAAGGAAATTTGACAGATGTAATTATGTTATGTAATCATAAGTCACGTCACAGATTAATACACATAGGACACTCCGCAGTTTAGATAGGAAGCTACAAGTACGCGGCGAGCCCCGTCCGCGGGGCTAATTCAGTAGGTCAGAAGCAGGGGCGGATCGTGAGTTTGTGGGGCCCTGGGCTAATACTACTTGGAGGTCAAGTGCGTGTCATACCACGCACAATGAAGGGTTCCGTAGATCAAAAGATTTTTTCCCAAAAACAAACTTAACATTGTAATCCCAAAAAAATTTTTTTTTTATGATAAAATTATAAATTAACAACTTTCGGACTTTTTCCATTATGTGTGCTGTAAGACCTTGCTTCTTGCCAAATTGCATGATTCTAGGTCAACGGGAAGTACCTACCTTTTGAACTTTTAATATTTAAGTTTTTTTTTTTAAATTCATGTCCATTGTCTTCAAGGGGAGCTGGGGGCCACGGGGCCCTTGACTGCAGCCCATAAAGCATTAGGTATATAGATCCGCCCCTGGTCAGAAGATATAAGAGTTACGAGATAGAAAGAGAGGCATCTTGTAGTTAAATATAACTGTAGGTAATAAGCGTTACCACCACGCCTCCGTCGGGTTCCCAAATAACTTTAGGAGGGGTTCACATCGGAGTCGAGTCGACGATGAAGTACCTGGGACTCGTCCTCGAGAGCCGGTGGAACTTCGTGGAGCATTTCCGACGTTTGGCCCCCAGACTGGAGCGGGCTGGGGCTGCCTTGAAACGGCTCCTGCCCAATCTAGGGGGTCCAAACGCCTCCTACCGGAGGCTTTACGCGGGGGTCGTGCGGTCCATGGCCCTTTACCCCCCGGTGTGGGCGCGCTCCCTGAGGCTGCGGCAGCCCGCTGGTTGAACGCGTCCCAGAGGATCATGGCCATCCGGCTAGTCCGGGGTTACCGCACGCTCTCCGGTGAGGCGGCGAGCCTCTGCCGGATTGCCGCCATGGGATCTGGAGGCAAAAGTCCTCGCGCACGTGTGGGAGTGGCGCGAGGAGGCGAAACGCCGGGGCGTAACTCCGCTGCCGCGAGAAATCACGGCACAGCGAAAAGAGCTCCGGCGGGATCTCATGGCGATATGGAGAGTGCGACTGTCGCAACCCAGCGCTGGGCACGCCACAATGGAGGACGCCACAGTGGAGTGGTGGGGCCACGGCGTCCTCACCTTCCGCCGAAGCAGTAATGCGTATTACGTAACACATTAGAAACAACGTTACAGTTGTGCGGTTGACCGGCGGTCTTTTTACATGGTGCGAATTGTAAGTAATAAAGAGGTTTGTTGTGTCGTATAATTATCAGAAAACCTATGCATATCTGCGTAAGATACCTATCTCTACTTTAATACAATTCTTTGTAGCATTGTGAGTCGGACTTCCCGAGGGGACAGTTTCGTCGATCACAGATCACTACCCCCATCTGAAAGTAAACTTCCCGAACTTCGGTTGTTTCGATTCTTTTTTACACGTGTGGGTTTGTTGGTCTTTCCAACAACTCGGATAGAATATACGGGTTTAGGAGGAAGTATTAACTTTTAGTTTTTAACTTATCGAAGTTGGTTGGTTGTATTGTACAATAAAGACGTAGGTAAGTAATTTAGAAGCGTATTATGCACATGCGTGTACCTATCCTATCTACAATTTTGCCACTAGAGGCGTGATAGCTGAGTCTTTCAGCTATAGGTACCTACCTACATACCTACATCGTAAAATACGTCAAGTGGACCCGGAGGACTCAGCCTGCTGAGTCCCCCTATCACCTTGATGACTGAGTGGCAAATATGTTAATAATGGAATGAGTTATTTTATGATTCACGTCGGTACGAGAGAAAAAGAAGAAACGATGGCAAAGACATTTCGTCGAATAAATGAAGAATGTGGCCTGCCGCAGGTCTGCAAGCTTATGGGGTTACATCGTTAGTTTTGTATTTTTAAAATTCCTATAAAACGAAATGTACAGACGGCAGCAGGTCAAGCCACCCGAAACTGTAAAATTTTCCCAATCAACCTTGAACCTAATACTTTAGCGATAAAGATGAAAATCTATTGTAGTAGCTTGATGTGCTGGCGTCTGTACATTAAGGTTAAGTCATTTGGATTTTCCATGTGTTATTTGACTCCATTGTCTACTGATGTACATACTAAAAACGAAACTTTTTGATAGAAAAATATTCTAAAGTAGCACCGTCTATTTTCTGTTTTATACGATCTAGCTGCACCCCGCGGTTTCATCCGCGTAAACCGGGATAAAAAGCAGGTAGTACTCAGCTACCTCCATAACAAATTTTATCAAAATTGGTCCAGCCGTTTGAGCGTGAAGAAGTAACAAACATAAAAACACACACACACTCAACAAAAAGAACTGTATTTGCTGACAGAATATATACAGGGTGATTTTTTAATGACCAGCCAAATTTTCACAGGGTGTTCTACCCATGAATATGAACAACTTTCACTATGGGACCAACTTTGAAATCACGAAAAAAAAACCAGCGGTTTCCTACAAAAGTTCAATACCTACCTACTCGATCAAAATGTATGAAACAGCTGTTATTTTTTTGCGATTTCAAAGTTGGTCCCATAGTGAAAGTTGTTCATATTGATGGGTAGAACACCCCTTTAAATTTTTTCGCATGTTTTCAAAGTCACCCTGTATAGGTGACTGGCTCTTGGTCCACTAGTCCCTTTGTAAGTGCGGTTTTTATACCTATTATTAATACTTACCTACCTTCATATTCAGATCAACATACAATCTGAGACTGACCTGCAATTTGAATTTCGCGGGCTATCATAACGCTGTAAAGCTAGAAAAAAGCCTCGTACAAATTACCAGTGTAAAAATGAACACTAATAAAGTAATAAACAGAAATGGCCTTACAATACAATGGTTGTTAGTAGGTGATGGGAGGTCACTGCTGACCTACCTACTAGGTATTCTTTGTTCACCCTTTACAACGTTGATCAAACAGTCTGTGAGGACGGCGGTAATGGTGGAGTGATCGAGTTCGAGTGACCCATTCGTGCCAAGTAATAACCGTTTTGAAATGGCTAGGTTCTTCTGGTTTATAGCAAAGGACTGTAAGGACATTATCCGTAACAGGTTAAAGTTTAACACTACTATCATCGTAGTGTTAAACTTTACAGATCTAAACAAGTTACAAGTACAACACATTCACTTTCACTTTCGATATGCGTGGTGCGGAGTCCATCTTTTTTTATAAGTCTAAGACTTTTTTAATCAACTTGTGATGGAAAAACGTTCCTTAAAATACAGGAGTCCAAAGCGATAAAATCTACAACATTAACTCCGTGGTCCGTACGCGACTGCGCGTCGATGACACATGTCAAATTGGAATTGTCAAAGCAGGACTGCATCGTGCCGTGCCGCATCTAAAAAGCCGATTAGTCTACGTGTAAAGTGGTTTTTACTGTAATAATTTCTATTTCAAGTAAATAATAAAGGTAAGTGAGCTTAGTAACTAAGAAATAATTAAGTTAGGGACCTCAATGTTTTGTCTTTGAGGTTGTATTCTGTCAAAGGTTAGGTTAAAATTAGGCAAATATGTAACTGCTGTTGAATATTCCCAAATTAACGTGCTGACAAATTCACGGATAATTTTTACCAAGGAAAGTAACTTGTTTTGTCCCATTTAATAAATTTAGGTCGTTTTTGATACAACTAGTGGCATCTATTAGATTTTTTCGTAACTACAGGTAAAGTTTTCCGAGGTTTTCTTGAATGCTCGGGTTTTCTAAAAATATTGGAAAATATTCAATTATGCTTCGATTGGAATTCTTAATTAATCAGTTTTAAGCTAGTGATAAAATTTTGTACGGTCGACGCTCGACGATAAACTTTTTTTTATTATAGACTCAAAGAGGTCTCTTTCTTACTTAATAGGCGCGGTTGTAAATTGATATTAGGTATGCATTTTATATTGTTTAATTAAATGTACAAAATAATGGCCTGGTTCAAATACATCAAATGTAAAAAAAATTTGGTTGCAAGTGGCGCGGAAAATATTTGAAACGGCCTGCATAGATTGCATCATGCGGCGTTCATAATATCTACTTAATGTACTGCCCACTTGCCCAGGCGTGTAACCGATCGCATCACTAAACTACTAGCGACTAGCGTAGTTGTACTAGGGAAGTTTTGAGGTCGGCAAACTAAATTATTATTATATACTTTACACACACGTGAAAAGTGTTGATTAGTTTTAGCAATCCAATTAGCTTACCATTTTACGTCCTTTAATCGCGCCTTGGTTTTAGTTTAGGTGGCGCTGGGTGGTAACATAGGTGGCGCTGATTGCTATGGGATTTGCACGTCATCGTTTTCGCGGGAAAATCTTCAAGACGACAAGACGTCAGAATTTACGATAAATATCTAACTTGTCGCTGGTACGAATTCATGAAAATTCAGTAACAATTACTTAACTAGGTAACCGTCCATACAGTAATTTTATAGTATGTCGCTTCCTGACTTCACCGTTAACGCAGGAAAATACCTAGGTACTTGTAAAACTTATCTTTTGAAAGTGCGTTATCTCGCGATTTCAGACGTCGCAATTTTCATACACGAATTAATTTCATGCAATATGCAATAGAAGTTTTTTACCTATATTTACCAGCTGCACTTAAACTGCATAAAAAAAATGCTGTAAATACAGTTATTCATTCAATTACTTTTAACGCGTTTAATCGGCATCGCCATTAAATTAAAAACCGCCAAATGAAATTATGGCATTCGTTATTCAAAAATATAAAGCCGGTTTTTTTTTGCTCAACACCGCTCTTCTTCACTTGACCAAACAGATGTATTATAAAAAACACATCCTGGTACAAATCGTGATGGTTCTACAGACAGACTCAACCGCCATGATTATTAATCTTAATTTATTTGCTAAATTAATAAATTGTAGTAGTAATTGATTCAATGCCGTTGTCCGATACAAATAGTTTAGATTTGCACGCGTTACGATTTTGCAGCCGAGACAGTTCGTCACAATGTTTTTGAACACGCTTCTAACTTTAAATTAAGTACCTACACGGCTACACATCAAGCTATACATTTCCAGTTTAGACTGACTTCTCATTGTAAGGAAATCCTATACAAGGCGAGATCAGCTTATACTGGAAATGTATAGCTTGATCTGTAGCCGTGCGTGCAAGGTTTTTAGTCAATCTTTAAATTGTCGTCGTGCTTTGGTAGGTACTTGTTTGTATAGTTTTTGAAGGTTATGTGTTTGATATTCTAGTGTCTATGTCGCAGCCAACTGGTTTAACTAGCCGTTTGGTCAACCGCCTAGCCATTTCACTAAATGCCGCCATTCAATCGACACCTGAATGATATTCAGCCATTCAATCAAACGGCTAGGCAAATTACTTGGATAGATAGCGTTTAACTACTTGCCTAGTCCAGACATTTAAATTTAGTTACATTTTCTGCCACCTGGCGCTGAAACGTCGACAAGCCACAATATTTCTGGTGTTTCTCACCGTTTTTAATGCTTTTTTTACAACGCCATGGCCGCGCGGTCGAAACGCATACGACTACACGTAGTCTTTTGGCTGCTACCCCTAAAGCGTATGTAAAATTCCGGAGGCGCGAAGGGAGGGCAGCCTCCGCCCGTTGTGATAAAGCATAGGCACCTAGCATCGCTTAAGTGCCTATCCTTTTTTACGTAAGTATGGCCGAAGGGGTTGCACTTCCCGCAGCGCTGGAGACGTTGCAGAAGCAACTTTAAAGTGTTTTGAGGTTAAGCTACAATAATTTGTTTTTCTCAAGAACGGTGTTTTACGTTTAGTCGGCGTTCCCACGAGCGTAATAAAATAGCGGCGGGATTTCATCGCGCACTGGATTTTCAACTCTCGCTGTTGAACCGAGCGTTGAGAATCCAACCTAACAAAAATAGAGTGCATCCCTGCGCGACGAAAACCACACTGTTGGATTTTCAACTCCCGGCGCTAAGCAGAGAGTTGAAAATCCAGTGCGCGATAAAAGATTTCGTGCAGATTCGTTACATTTCGTTCGATTGACGAATCTGCACGAAATCTAACTTAGAGAGATGTATTGATCATTTTGATGGTTAAAATGATTTAGATACATATGTTTTACTGCCGCGTATCATACTTTGATTAAGATAAAACTTGACACGGACCAGCAAATTGCAAAAAACCCAAAAAAAATTGAATTTCGCGGGCTACACAGCGCAATCACCTTATGGGTTTAAAAAACTTAAACTTTTCACCCATAGACTTATAAGAAAAGGAGGACTCCGCGCCTCGCATATCGAAAGTGAAGCACAGTAAGTATGCCAGACCGTACAAACACGCCTCACGCACACATTTACGTCATAGTATGCCGATTGGCCGCCATTACGTGACACGAGAATTATGATTTTAGGGGCAATCGGTGATTGAATTTAAAGTTATATATTACTTTTTATACTTTATTTTTATAAAAGGTTACATGTATGTAGCTATCTAGCTTAAGGTTAGAACGAGAGTGAGTGTCCGTCTCTGCACATCCCTACAACACAGCACACATACCTAGGTACACTTTGCACTCACACTAACGAGGCTATAACACCCCCCGCACTAGTTCGAAGCTCTTTCTTCTCCAGAGAAAAAGAGCTGAGCACCGCCACTTGCTAACTCAGCTTGCTCTGTTCCTGGGTTCATTTTCTTTGTCTTCAACCATCGGTAGACAGCAAAAAGGACAGCAGCCAGGATCATTATAATGTAGATAGGGGCAGTCCAGAAATGATAACTGTTATCTTGGTATTTATCCAATTCTAGGTAATTTTCTTTCTCTACCAAGTTCTCCAATCTATGCATTTCGTCTAATGAAACGTTTTCTAATAATAATGGGTGATCTTTGTTTTTTATGGTTATGTTATTGACATGGAAGGACAACAACTTTATTGGAGTTCCTCTTATGTTGTTCCTATAATTCCGTATGTGATGGAGATGTGTAGAAAAATTGCAACCTTCTGGTACCTCGATCAGATATGTACCTTGTAATGACTGGTATGCATCTCGGTCACAATGCATTTGCACCTTGGTGTTTCTGATACATGACAAAACATAGTGGTAATCATCTAGTTTCTGTAACATCTCAGATTCGGCCTTAAATTGTACGAAGCTGCAGCTACTCATTATTTCTTGTTTTAGCATCAATTGATAAATGCAATCGTTTGGTTTCGTAGTGGTCGTAAGTTCGCCTTCTTGGCAATAATATAATTTGTGGAACCTTTTGCATTCTTTGTCCATATAACGATGGTCGTCGTCGTTCATTGCCAGATATGGTTTAGGTGGAATTAATATTGTGTTATTAAACGTTGGAGTAGGGAAAAGATGGTAATAAGTGTACATATTCGATTGCAATATGGGGAACTTCAGAATAAATACAACCGTATTGTCTACATAATACGAACCACATACAATAATATCATAGAAGTCTCTTACTTCAGTATATTCGTCAATCATTAATTCAGATTTATCATAGAACCTTAGTAGCACATCGAGCATAAAACGGATATTTTCAGAACTAATTACACTATGGTGAATTATGGAAAGTTTAGAAAAACTCAAGGCGTTTTCCAAAGATGTTACATAATTTAAAATATTTTGTAAATTGATTTTTAACAAATTAAACAGTCCATTAATTTTAACAAAATCGCTTAACCTGTAATTAGTCATATTAACAGTACTCATAACATCATTTAATTTTACATGTATTTTATATTCATTTGATACAAGAGTAGATAAGGTCATGTTAAAAGTTTGTAGTATTTGCTTGTTTAAACTAATTCCTGAATTTAATTTATCCTTTATGGTCTGTTGATTATTTTGCAAAATGTTTATGGCTTTATTGTAAAACAATGCGTCGTCCTGATCCAAGTTACCTGAGATTGCTTTTATGATTGAGCCCAAACCATTGATAAGACCACGTTTTTGTTTGGATTGCTTAAACAAAGAGTTAAACCTATTGTGTATAGTTTCTAACATACTTACGAGCACCTGATTAGTAACTAATAAGGTATCGCTAAAGTAAGTTTGGTCTGATGACTTAATGTACTCTATGTAAGTACCTAAATAACTTTCTATATTATTAATGCTATCCTTAATTCTATCTAACTCATAATAATGTAAGAACACATGTTCTGTTTTTTGAAACTTAACGCTACCTAACCTAAAGGGAAGTATCCCTGGATTGTTCACCAGCTCTGTGGTCACAATTTGTTCAGCCCGGATCAGTGCCATGACCCTGGAACAAGGTATTTTGATATCTTAGAGGTTTCTTCAAGATACGTTTATGGTGAACAATGTTCTTATCATCTATAACTTTTATAGCTAAGTTTTTCTTAACTCTACGTCCTAGATAACGAGGTTTGGTCTTATGCCGAACAGCAAGAGGGTTTTGTATGTATAATGCCTTACCTTCCTTATATTGAATGGGTTCCGATTTATCTTTATTAGCATTAGACATTGTCTTAATCTGGTTATTGTGTAGCTTTTTATTAATTTCACTGTATAACGCTACGGTTACAGTTTTGTGTCTATTAACATAATGTTGAAGATATATGTTTTCTAAATTTATATCAAAAGGATCGTTGCTGTTGGTATGCCCGGTTATAATTTCCATAGGTTTCATATTTGTAACCGAATGAATACTATTGTTGTATCCTATGACACCATATAACATCAACTCGTTATTAGATAATTCAGAATGAGTAATAGACAATATACGGATGTGTTCTAAAATAGTAGAATGAAACCTCTCAATAGCTCCATTTGATTGAGGGTTATTGACGCTAATAAAGTGTAACTTAATTTTATGTAACTTTGCAAACTCTTGTATAGGCTTGTTTTTAAACTCAGTTCCTTGATCGGCAGTTACACTAATTGGTACACCGTGATGAGATATAAATATTGACAACGCATTCATTACACTCACTCCTGTAAGCGATTCTAACGGATACGCTTGGGCATATTTGGAGAATACGTCTATAATGGTTAAAAACTTTTGTTGATTAACAGTTAAAGTATCAATGTGCAAAACATCAAAGGGCTTATCTGGAATAGGAACTAACTGAAAACTTTGTTTATTTGGAGCTCTCTCATATTTGCAAGTTTGGCAAATATCGCAATTGTTTATATATTCTGTTAGCTGATTTTTAATATTAGGCCAGTAATACTGCAACTTAATTCTTTGTTGAGTTTCTTGTATTCCGCGGTGATTATTTTTACCTTCGTGGTATTTTTTAATTATTTGATATTGTTTATCCTGGCATGTTATATCTTCAATTTTAGTTTTACAAAAAGTTAATTTATAAGCAGAATTTTGAAATGTTTTCTGTAATACAGTAGTAATTAAGGGAATAAACGTAGATTCAATAGTGTATACACCATATTTAATACCTGGTTTAACATATTCTTTGAATATATTTATAATACTATTTTCCACATTACTCTTATCTACCTGTATTAATAATCTCTTTTTTCCCGGGAAGACGTCAACTGTTTTTGGTTTAGTAGGTGAATGATGTACAAAATCTAGGAATATCTGATTGTCGAAAACGTTAATATGTTTTTCAGAAATAGGGATTTCTAAGATAGGGTTTTCTAATTCAGTATGGACGGTATTATTATCGTCAGATAGTTCATTAGTTATAGATTTTTTTGATTGATTTACTAACATTGATAGCGGTGTGTCGTCATCCTCACTGCTATGGGAAATAGTTTCGATATCATTATTGTTAATCTCTAATCTTGAAAGAGCGTCTGCATTTTTATTAAGAGAGCCTTTCTGGTATATAATATTGTATTCAAATTCTGCCAAACGAAGTCGCCAACGAGTCAGACGGCTATTAGATTCTTTAATATTCATTAGATATTGTAAAGGTTTATGATCTGTTATGATATTAAACTTTCTGCCATACAGGTATGGTCGAAAGTACTTAGTAGCCCACACAATTGCAAGCAACTCCTTTTCGATAGTACTGTATTTTGATTCGCTGTCATTGAGTGTACGTGATGCATATGCAATTGGCTTATCGGAGCCTATGGGACCCTGTGATAAAACTGCGCCTAATGCAACATTGGAGGCATCTGTTCGTAAATTAAAATCTATTTCAAAATTAGGGTATTGTAAAATAGGATCATTAATAAGTAAATTTTGACAATGCTTAAAACAATTAACGTACTCAGGAGTAAGTTTAATTTTTGCACCTTTTTTTAAACACATAGTTAGAGGTTTGACTACGTGGGCAAAATTAGGTATGAATTTTCTGTAATAACCAATCAAACCAAGGAAAGACTTAATTTCTTTTGTAGTTTGAGGTATAGGGAATTTTTGTATGGCTTTAATTTTGTTAGGATCGGGTTTAACTCCGTCAGCAGTAACGATATGACCTAAAAAGGGCGTCTCCTTTTTCATAAATTCTGTCTTGTCAAGTTGAATTTTGAAGTTTGCCTCTCGAAGCCGCTGAAAAACGGCTTCCAGGTCTTGAATATGTTCTTGAAGAGATGTACTATAGATACAAATATCATCCATATACACAGTAACATTTTTAAGACCGCGAAGAACATTGTCCATGACCCTTTGAAATGTTGATGGGGCATTTTTTAACCCAAAGGGCATTCTCAAAAATTCATAGTGGCCACGATATCCGTCATCTACACTGAATGCGGTTTTAGGAATGTCTTTGGGACATATTTCAATTTGGTGGAAGCCAGATTTTAAATCGCACACTGTAAAATATTGACTTCGACCCAATTTGTCCAAGACATCACTAATATTAGGGATTGGATACCGGTCACTTATAGTTTTTTCGTTGAGCTTCCTAAAATCTATCACCAAGCGCCATTTTGTTTTACCAGAGGCGTCTTGTTTTTTAGGTACTATCCAAATTGGTGAAGACCAAGGACTATTTGATGGTCTAATAATATTTTGATGTAACATTTCCTTTATTTGGTTTTCCACTTCTGCTTTATGTATATGAGGATATCTATAAGATCTGCAAAAAACTGGTATCTCGTCTGTAGTATTTATTTGATGCTTGATTTGATTTGTGAAGGTCAACTGATCATTCTCAACGTAGAATATGTCACTATATTTACGGCATACCTCCATTAAATTATATTTTTCTTCCGCATTAAGATGTTCAGTACGAATTAAAGAATCTATAATTACTTGTTTATTTTGTTTATTGTCATTTATACATTCAAAATTAAACAAATCATAATAATCATGTAATATTTCAACCTTCAGGGGCGAAACTAAACTGACTATGATGTCATTATTAGTAGGATTCGTTATCTCCAGGTATGCATAACCAGAGTTCGCTCGACTTATCGTGGCTGGTATGTGACAATTGTTTATGTTAGTCTCCGGTACAAAGATATCACCATGTAAAATACTAACAGGGACTTTTACTGTCTGTGTTGATTTTGACCTAATTAAGGCCTCAAAAAGATTATTTATTCCACTGTCTAAAACTTTTATAGGCACTTCCGTATTCGGTGTAACTATTTTTTTCCTATGGAGATCTACGTTTGCCTTCAAATGTTCTAACATTTTAAATCCAATTAAGCCGTCAAACACATTGTGAAACTTATAAATATAGAACTTAGAGAAAGAGTTTTCATTTAGCTCGGGAAAAGTAGGTATATTTATAGAGTAATTGTTAACAGAAGTGTAGCTGTTTGCGTTAGTTACGATAAAAGGCTCCTCATTTGGAGGTATGTGTCCGTAATATCTTTCGATTACTTCTGGGGACAAAAATGATTGATTAGCCCCGGTATCAATCAACAGTTTCAGGGGTGGTTCCTTAATTTCGATGTATGGCAATTGCCGCTGTATATGAGTATTTATTTCTGTTAGGTTTTGGGGTTGATATTCAAATCCTGGCAAAAATTTTGTTCATTCGAAGCACCTACATTTTCAGAGTTGAATTGTATAATATTATTATCATTTGATTCATTATAAAGTACAGGTTCATAACATTCATTATAACTTGTACACGGATCAACGTTATCAGTAAGTAGTCCGTCGCCGCTCAGTTCAGCGTGGGCGATGTTTGGGTTAAGCTCGGTTACGTCGAACTGATTGCATGCAGCTGCGCTTGGATATTCGGTACCATGATAATTTGCTACCGGTGCCAAATAACCATACCGCAAAGGGGTATGAGCAGATTGAAAGGATATTCCACTCATGGGTTCTGGTTTTGGTTTATTATTTGTATTTACGTTATTCGAGCCATGTTGCATTGGCCTGGGGAACTGGGGTCTATTCCATGTATTATTATTAAATTGTTGTTTATTAAAATTTGGCCTTGGGGTGCCAAACTGATTGTTATTACGATTGAAATACGGCGTAAACTGTTGCATGTTATTATTAGGTTTAGGAGGTTGTAGTGGCTTGTTTATGTTTGGAAATGGTAAAAATTTTGAATTATTGATAGTGGTTTGAGATGGTTTATTATTATTAAAATTGTTAGTTTCAAACGGTTTGTTACTATAATATTTTTTCTGTACGTATCGAATATTTTCTTCCTCCTTAATAAAATTAAGCGCTGTAGGCATATCTGAGGGCCGCATTGCTCTGATAGATGTACCTAAAGGATCTTTCAAACCAGCTAAAAATGTCTTTAGAGTTTGAGCTTGAAAGAACTTTCTTTTGCAATCTCTTACAGACTGGTCTGCTTCATGTAAGTCTACATAATTGATAATAGTACTTAAAATATGCATGCAACGATTATAATATTCCTGGGGTGACTCATTCTCTTGCCTCATATTAACTAGATCTCTGTTTAGAGAATTTTCATCTCTCTGATCACCAAAATTTTTCAATAAAACATTTTTTATGAGTTCCCAAGAGGATACACCATGGATATTAACTATTTCCTCGGCCTTTCCCTCAAGTCTATTCAAAATATTGTGCAATATGATTGTATTGCTAAAACAATTCGGTTCAGTTCTATTATAAAATTGAGTCAAAATAGTTTCACAAGTTGTAATGAATCTATTCAATTGGTTTGGATTTCCATCATATTTAGGAATTATCAATAGAGCAGTTTTAATACATGATAAAGTTGTAGGATCCATTTTGCAAAATAATTGTTTACAATTATTCCTATACTTAATATTCGTAAATATTAATAACAACAAAAAATATAGTAGTGATAACAATAGAATAACACTATTTTACGAATTGACTCTCGTTCAAAAAAACTTACTTATTTTTCTAAAACACAAGTTTGATACTTATAATACTTATTTTACAAAAGATTTTTTTTTTTTTCTGAAGTTCCCAAAATCTCCACAATATTAAATCCACAAAGAATAAAAATCTGGACTTACGATTTGATGAAAATCCAGGTCCACAGTCTCATGATCGAAACCACTTTTGTCACCGAAGGCCACTATTAACAGGAACAAGGTTGCAACTGAAGAGGAGGTTTCGAAGCTTTTGAATTTTGAAAAGCTCAGATTTCCTAGACAACAATCCTGTCGACTGCGCCAATTATGATTTTAGGGGCAATCGGTGATTGAATTTAAAGTTATATATTACTTTTTATACTTTATTTTTATAAAAGGTTACATGTATGTAGCTATCTAGCTTAAGGTTAGAACGAGAGTGAGTGTCCGTCTCTGCACATCCCTACAACACAGCACACATACCTAGGTACACTTTGCACTCACACTAACGAGGCTATAACACGAGCGACGGCGTCTTTGCAGGTACTCAAATAACGCGCACATTATATCGGTACGGTGCTTCACTTTCGATATGCGTGGCGCGGAGTTCTCCTTTTTTTATACGTCTATGTTGCTATCTTACCTGGCTTCATAGAAACTTACATTTATTTTGTTGTGTCTATTTACAAGTCAATGATGTGAACGCAACATACATTGTATCAGCGCTTACAATGCACCAGGGAAGTCCCGATCTCTAGCTATATGTAGAAACAGTGTTGCTGTTACTTACGTGTATTGTTAGTCGAAGCACAGATTAATAATCTGTGGTCGAAGTAGAGTTTTCTTTGAGTAGGTGCAATGAAATGAATGTTTTTAGGGTTCCGTACCTCAAAAGGAAAAAACGGAACCCTTATAGGATCACTCGTGTGTCTGTCTGTCTGTCCGTCTGTCCGTCTGTCACAGCCAATTTGCTCCGAATCTAATGAACCGATTAAGTTAAAATTTGGTACACATATGGATTTCTGTGACCCAAACACGTACAGCTAAAATAAATATATGAATTTAGAATATGAGAGTCACTTTTAGGGGGAAAATAAGAAAATTTAAAAAAAAAGTTTTGTAAACTGTACCGTGTGATATATCAAATGAAAGGGCTTACTATGAGAGTCTCAAATATATTTTTTTTATAATTTTAAAATATATTGTTTTAAAGTTATTTAAGAAAATAGACGAAAATTGACCATTCCAATTCCAAATTCAATTTTGAAAAAAATATAGAAAATAGTTCTATACCTGTAGATTACAGGAAAACCTATAAGAAGTCTGTGGTCTTAAAATAACATATTTATTAATAACAAGTTTATCTTTTTGAGTTTTCCTAAACTACCCCCTAAAGAGGGATTGGGGGAGTCAAAGTTTGTATGGAGGAATTTTGACACAAACTCAGTTTTTATACTTGAGACCAAAAATGAAAACTAACGCGTATCAGGGTATTCCAAAAATATACCCCTAAGGGGTGAAAAGTTAATTTTATAGCGGAGGATTTTATTGGGGGCTTGATTAACTCTAAAATTGGTGTAAATAATGTTTGAGTCAAGTTATGGAAACATACCAGACGATTTTTGAAATTCTTTATCTGTGTTCGTGAAAACAGAGATACAGTTTATATGAAAAATCTTATTAATTTGGTTAATGAACTTGAAACTTAGCACACATACTTGCATAAGTAAATAATGAGGTTTAGGGATGTTAAAGTTTGTATAGAAGAATTTTAAAGCGCAGTCCGATTAAAAAAATGGTACTTTGAGTCAAGTTAGGAAACTTGCCAAACGAATTTTCACCAATTTTGACGGCATATAGCTGATGTTTTAAGGAGTAACTAAGGCTATTTTTATTTTAGAAAAATAATTAGGGTTCCTCGCAAGAAAATTAAAATCCATGAAATCAGACAACCACGTACAGTCCAGTACCTACAAACTTACTAAGCCTCCGCTGTCTATTACGGCTATAACAACAAATAATAAAAATAAAGCCAAGTTAAAAATTTAAGGGGTCGGTCCCCAGACACTAAACTTTTAATTTTGAAAAAAAAAAAAAATCTAGCATGTGGGGTGTCATCGTCTAGAACTCATTGAGTAGAGTACAAACATATTTTTTTTTATCTTCTAAAATTAAGAAATAGGGGGCCGCAAAAGTTGTAAATTTTAGACCATTTTTGTACGAGCTCTAGCGCAACAATTAAACAAATTAGGAATTTGAAACTTCTTTATACCATGTTGGTACCATAAATACTGTATTTAAGCAACAATACCGAAAACGGCGATTCATAAGGTATTTTGTTTAAACATGGGTGATTTTCTGCAACTGCAAAAATAACCTTGTAATTCACAGTATCATTATAAAATAAGTAAAAAGTTATCTTTGCGATTGTTAAACATATAATATGGTACGGAACCCTTCGTGCGCGAGTCCGACTCGCACTTGACCGGTTTTTTTTGATTCAGTGATACTTATAAAAGCATACACACAGTTAATTAACACTGATCTGATCTATACTAATAATAAAGCTGCATTTTTTTTTGTTTGAACGCGCTAATATCTGGAAGTAGCAGTCGGATTTGATTTTTTTTATTTTGCATTTGATAACTCAATTATTAGACTATAGGCATAGACTTATAAAAAAGATGGACTCCGCGCCACGCATATCGAAAGTGAAGCACAGTAAGTATGCCCCGGACCGATTGTACAAACACGCCTCGCGCACACATTTACATCATAGTACGCCGACCGGCCGCCATTACGTGACACGAGCGACCACGGCGTCTTTGCAGGTACTCAAATCATGCACACTTAGATCGGTACGGTGCTTCACTTTCGATATGCGTGGCACGGAGTCCATCTTTTTTTATAAGTCTATGGCTATAGGCATTATTTACCATGACGCAAGAACCCTTAGGTGACGAGCAAAAAGAAAAAAATCAAAAAGAACGCTAAGTGACACGAAAAGCCACTATTTCATAATAAGTATAGAAGATCTACCCACGAGTATGAACTATGTAGAATATGCACATATCACAACACTAATAGTTGATTCACCAACGCACCACCGCTCAGGCGGACAGTCCGAACACGACTCATCGCCCCACCACTCGGACCGGTATTTATAACCGAGCGACGTACGCGTCTGAGGCAACGTCACAATACTGTCATCGGCTCGTATTGCGATATAGTGATATCTACATACACTACATCCCTTCCTTATTTTAATTTATTTTATTTCTGTATTAAATCTCCCCTGCATTAAATAATAAGGACCTTTAGGAAGAAGTGATACGTTTTTATATTAATCACCTACATAGTATGTATTAAGTTACAAGTACCTAGTCTTTATTTATTAAAGAACACCAACAGCATATACATTCAACATTGGTTCAGTCTGCATGATATTACTTATACTTTTCTGTAGTGGATCACTTACCTATTTAGTAACTAAATTAGGCATTTACTTACCCAATTTAGGCATCTTTATCAAATCAGTTTTTTAATCAATTAATACAAGTAATTGCTTTATATTTTTACCCCATTGTAATCAATATAATTTCCTGTGTACTTTGTTTAATATATTTCCTTCCTTCTTTCTTTTCTTTCTTGTGAATGATAGTCTGACTACAATGTTCATGCAAGCTAATTGATATTATATCTTGATTATTGATGATAACTATGTTGTTCTGTACGTGTTATAACACGGCCAACATTGCTCATGAGGTACAGTCAAGAGAGACCCTTCGCCCATGTGCTTACTGTACATGAGGTGTGGTCGAAAATTTTGAGTATGAGTGGCCCAGCCATTCTAAATAGAAGTGGTTTAATACCACTGTTCTCAACTATAACATCTAATTCTCAAGGGACTTGGTGATCAGGGATCCTCACACAATCATGAGGGTTTTCATAGCTTCGCTTATAGTTTAGATTTTCTTTGTAAAGGCGCTTGCTTACAAAGAAAATCACTTTAACCATAAGGTGGTATTTTCACCCTTCACACACTGCACCACACATTGTTAGTAGCCAGTTCATTGGCTAAATAATATTGCTGCTGGTCCATTAGCCTTACCAATAAATTAATTATTTGCCTACAAAGTTAAAACATTTGTTAATTAAATCAATCAATCAATCAATAAGCCTTTCATCCTGAACTTTTAAGACTAATCTAAAAATATTGTAGTGCTTTACAGATTGTCTCTCAGTTCAGTGTGCCTCTTGGCATAGGCTTCCTCTAACATCTTCCATTGCTTTCTATACCTAACCGCTCTTCTCCAGTTAGGACCGGCTGTTAATCTTAACTCATCCTCCCATTGCCTTCCTCTATTCCTTTTGCCATTTCATGGTACCATTCAGTGATTATTTTACTCTATTTTTCTTGACTACTTCGCAGTATATGGCCTGTCCATGTCCACTTTAGTTGATCTATCTTTACTAGCACGTCTGTTACTGTAGCTTTTGATCTTATGCAGGTGTTTCTTTTCCTGTCCTGCTTTTTAACTCAAATCTTCTCCATGGCTCTTTGGCAGTGTACTAGACTGTCCCTGTGAAGTTTAGTGAGGGACCAGGTTTCAGGTCAGGTAGGGGAGAATGCAGGTAAAACTTTCTGTTTAATCTATGTGCTTGTTTCAGTGGATTTCATTACTTCCTTTAGAGACCAGTATTTTTTCCAGCTTATTGGCTATTCTTTTGTTTATTTCGTTGGTAGATTGGTCTCTGTGAGAGATGATTTGTCTTAGGTAAATATACTCTTCTACGCACTTCGCGGTTAGCAAGTAATTTGGTCTTGTTTATGTTCATGTAGAATCCGATTTTCTCACTTTGTTGCTTTAGGTCTTCCATCATTTTCCTTAGATTATGTGGGTCTTTTTTCAATAAGACAATGTCGTCTGAAAAACTTAAATGGTTCTGTTAAATAGTTCCTTAAATGACTGATAATCTGCCTAGCCTTTTCCCAAGTATGTTGGAATCGGCTTGCAGTCTAACTGGATGCAGCTGAATATCAGTATTTTACATGGAGCAACCGCCTATCTGACCTCCACAACCCAGTTACTGGGTAATACGATACCCATTGGTAAGACTGGTTGTCAGACTTTCGGGCTTCTGACGGACGACCCGTAACGACTGTCAAAGATCCATGAATGACAGCCGGGACCAAGGGCTTAACGCTGCGCTGCGTTATGCTCCAGTGAGTCGGAGTGTACAGCTCTGGGTTGAGGCTGAAGGTGATGACCAAGAATGCGCTTCCGCTGCATGCTGGTGGTCAGGATACCTGTTGAAGCCGTGGATGCTGGCTGGCTGTGTGACTCGCCGCTCGAAAGTTTGAAGAAGTGATGCTGATGACGTCACGCTGATGTAGTTGCACGAAGGCTGCGCTAACGTTCATGCTCGGGGTCACCAATTTAGAGGTATGAGGAACAGGGTGTAAAGTTCACTCATCCTCCATTGAAAAGGGAGATCAGAAGGTTGCGTGTTCAAATCACGTCGGGGTCACCAGTTTGGAGGCATGAGGAACAGGGTGTAGAGTTCACTCATTCTCCATAGAAAAGGTAGGATCCTCCGACCAGACGGATGTGTCTTGGTGGGCTGCTGCCCGACGGTTGATGTCGGGACGTTGTATATATGCTAATCGCGTGGTAAACTCTAATTGCGCGATGCAGGTTTGCGTGACGTCATGTCATTGATGCGTAGTTCATATGTGGCGATGTAGATGCCATCACATGCTTTCCGAGGCACGGTGGAGTCTCGGTATGTCTAGATGGTCACCCATCCACGGATCAACCCCGGCAAGCGTAGCTTAACCTGATACATCGACCCTTGCGGCTATTATTACCTAGCCACGAGCTCCTCACTGTTTAATGACCAGTATGTACTTAAAGAGTACCACTATTTTACCTATTTTTCTTTTTGATAACTGTCAATTAATGACCAGTAGGTATATTCTACTGTTAATACCGTCGTTCTCTGATGACTTGTCAATTTAATGACCAGTAGATATATTCTACTGCCGTTAGCGTCATACTCTGATGACTTGTCAATTTAATGACCAGTAGATATATTCTACTGCAGTTACCGTCATTCTAGATGACTTGTCAATTTAATGACCAGTAGATTTATTCTACTGCAGTTACCGTCATTCTAGATGACTTGTCAATTTAATGACCAGTAGCTAGGTTCTACTGCTACCACTGTCATTTCCCGACAACTGTCAATTTAATGACCAGTAGAAATGTTCTACTGCTATTTCGCATTGCGCGCATTTTGCACATTTTCATATGGTAATACCACCCAAGGACTCCACGAGACAGGATTGACGTAGTGTGGAGTGCATAAGCAAGGTATCCTTCGCGTCGTATTACATTTGTTTGGTTATCTCTTTTCTTAATAAATCTCAACTGTTTCTTCCTTATTCTTTTCAGTTTAGTTATATTTTTAATAACTTGTAATAGTTCAGTTTTATGTTTGTTTTCTTCTGCACGTTGTAAATACTGTCGCCGCGTTTCCTTATTTTTGTTTCAATTCAGCTAACATTTGTTTAGATAGCTCGTTTGTTTTCTGTAACTTTTGGCGTAATGCTTTTTTTTTTTTCTTTTCAAAAGTATGCTTGAGTTCCTTAGTTTTAAACTTTTCTTTTTTAGATTTCCAAAACTTTCCAGACTTGGAAATACCTCTAATGGGTTCTGTTTTACTTGAAGATGTGTCGTGTTTACTGTTGTCTTCATCTCTGCTTTTTAGCTATGGTTGATACTATGGAGAGAACTTTAGTATGTGTTTCTTCAACTAATCATATAGCATATTTCAAATAACTAAGCATGTGGTCCCGGGTTCGACTCTCAGGTCGGGCAGCGTCACTTAGTTTCTCCATCACGAACCTCCCAATAACATACCGGAGTCTGAACTGTAGTCCGTTTAATGGCAACAGACATGCCCAACGTTACTGGTGAAACGTGGTTGCATCACACATCTCTGCCTATCCCTTTGGGGCACATAAGCGTGATCTTATGTTTAAATAATTAAACCACAATTTTTTTCCTCAATAAACAAGATAGTATTTAAATAGTTATGAACCATTTATTGTTTCAGTCTTCTCCTTTTATTTACCTCCTTTCATTTCTAATGAAAAACTCTAACGTATTTATATTCATAATTTGACGTTTGAAATCAAAGAGATTTAAGATACTATAGAGAGGCTATCAGAAGAAATGTCACATAAAAACTGTTAATGCCAAGTCTCAGTGACGCCATCTAGCATAATACTCGTACGGCAAAATCACATAATAGCCAGGTATGACATGAATACTTGTACACTTTTACCGACACCAACCTTTGATTTAGCAACCGTCAGATAGAAAATTATTTAATTTATCTCAATACTCGATAAATTATAAAATAGTAACGAAAATAAACCGTAGTTGAATCAAGTCATTTCATAACTACAAGGTTGCAATACCACAATGTATAATTCGGCATATTTTCTTCGAAACTAATTTTCATTTGGTGGACACGAATATGACGTGACCTGCAGGCGTATCACACAAGACTGAGCGACTTTTGACCACTAGGACATAAGTATTGCATTAAGATTTTGTTCGCTTTGTCCCGTCTATTGTTAAGTAATATTTAATGTCTTTGTTTGAAATGTAACAATATTTTGTATATTTCCTTCCGAAATATATTATTTAATTATCTCCTAGGAGATTATATTTTTTCCATCCATTAAAGGGAAATAACAGTCGTCATGTTCCTCATAATAGTTTTTTTTTTATTTTATTTTTTTAACATGAATAATCGTCATTATTACATTTATATAATATTATAATTTGTATAATAAAATATAAAAACTCACGGTTTCCTCCTCGTCGCCAATGTAGAATATGCACATATCACAACACTAATAGTTGATTCACCAACGCACCACCGCTCAGGCGGACAGTCCGAACACGACTCATCGCCCCACCACTCGGACCGGTATTTATAACCGAGCGACGTACGCGTCTGAGGCAACGTCACAATACTGTCATCGGCTCGTATTGCGATATAGTGATATCTACATACACTACAAACTACATTTCTTAAAGAGTTATTTGACAAAAACACCTGAATAACTTTCTGTGTTTGATTATCCTACATACTAAGGAGGCCTTCCTTTGGGGTACACTCAACTAGTTGTACAAAATATGAATTAATCTAATCCGTTTCGACGTATTCTGAATTTCTAATAGTGCAAGACCAAAATTATATAGCGTGACTGATAATTAGTGACCGATACTTAAACACATGATTATACTCATGATAACAAACAACTTTTACTATGGGACCAAACCTGAAAACGCGAAAAAAAAAAAATCAGCTGCCACATACATTCATCTTCGCTTGTCTCGTCAAAATGTAGGGAGCAGTTGATTTTTTTTTCGCGATTTCAGGTTTGGTCCCATAGTAAAAGTTGTTTGTTATCATGAACACAATCATGTGTTTGAGTATCGGTCACTAATTACCAGTCACCCTATATAAATAGATATCATTTTTATTCCGAATTCGTTATCACCATGCCACGCGTATTTATAAAGACAAGTTCAGTGTCAATGCTTGTGATAACATGATTTATTTTTAGACTTGTTATTAGGTATAACACATAAAAAATAGCCGGGACACGGTGACCTAATTTCTTAATTAAAAAAAAAAATGGGTATCAATGACTTACTTTATTTAAGGTAAGGTATTCGTTATCAGTGCAATTTTGTTATTGTTTCGTAAATATTAGGTACTTTTCGGAAGACGATAATGCGGTAATCAATGGGGAGCCACACGCAAAGCTGTTTGTAGATGGCGCTCTGAACGACTGTACATTGTTTTACAAACAAATCTATACAATTTGACAATCGTTCGTTATGTCAAATCAATGAAAAAAGTACAGTCGATCATGTGCCACCTAGCGTGATAAAAAGTTAGTTTTCCTCCCCATTACTATTCCGTAGACAGTATTGGTTGATAAGGAGGTTTATCACCTAACAACAATTGTCAAAGCTTATGCTGTCTGAAACAGTTATGATAATTATAATAGGGTGACTGGTAATTAGTGATCTATACTTCAATACATGATTGTACTCATGATAACAAACAACTTTTACTATGAGACCAAACCTGAAATCGCGAAAAGAAAATCCACCATTTATGTTCGCATAACTCGTCAAAATGTAGGTAACAGCTGACTTATTTTCGCGATTTCAGGTTTAGTCCCATAGTAAAAGTTGTTTGTTATCATGAGTACAATAGTTGTGTACCGGTCACTAATTACCAGTCATCCTTTAAAACGCAGTTTTGAATAATACTCAAGATAATTATTTCGACCATAAATCGGACCTTTGGAAAGAGCTTTTCTTGCGCACCACTCCTGATTCAAATCATCGCCAATGGCCGAGTGTAACCCAATTTGATAATAGAATTTGGACGTATTTAACTCCCGAATCTAGTGGCCCAACCGACACTTCAATTCCACAAGTAATATTTGAATTAAACCGGAGACGATTCAACGCCCCTGGGGAACAGTGTCGCCAAAATAGGGTACTGGTCCCCGAAATGGGCTGGCGGCCTCAACACGGCCCGTCTTGTCAGGGTTAATTGATTTATGTATTCCACTCCCGTAGGCTCAGATTAATAGATTTGTTGCTTAAATAATAATCCGTGATGAATTTAGAATTGGCAATTTAAGTTAGTATGGAGATTCAACGTTATTGTTGTTCCAGATTTATTATCCTGGAATTGGACGAGATTTGTTGGTGAGCTAGTCTTTGTCAATTGCTGTTTGATGGATTGTTTTATTTCTTAGGGTTATTATTATTTTCATTGTAGCTTAAGCTGTAATAAAGTTATAATAATAAGTATTCAATTGTCGACATCGGATGAATTGAGTAGCACATTAAATATCAATAGGGATTGTTTTATTGTATCTTAAATTTATAGGAAAATGTCTGAAACATTATTGTATTCTATTTATACCGATGTTTGTATAACGTTTCTATTTATTTATAGTTCGAAATGCTGTTTACTTCAAACCCCTGATAGAAATTAATAGCAAACAATCCACGTCCCACACTATTTTCAATTTGCGGTAACAAAACACACAGGCTCTTTGTTCGTGAATCAATCCTTTTAAAGTGAACGTTTAGTAACTCTGAGTTAGCCGACTCATCCTTATCCTAATGCTCTCGTTAATGGTTCAAGTTTCAAGTTAAATTCGGTTGCTTAATTAACTCTATAAGTTATCGGTTCTCGGTTCATTGTAAAACTAATGCAATCTTCGGGTTTTGCCGGAGAACGATATGTAACTTCATCTTTGGTTAGTTTGTCAACTTCTGGGATATTTTTTTCGGATTTTGTACCTTCATTTCAGCGTATTGTAAATGTAAAACCAAAATACGTTGAGCTGCTCAGTTGCTTTTAGGGCTATTCAGCACCAAATGGTAAAAAGGAACTTATGGTGCGACTCTGTCTGTCTGTCCGTCTGTCACAGCTGGATATCTCAAGAACTACTAATGCTGAAATTGGGAACAGTTTTAGATGACGTTTGCCCAACTATTTTGCAAATAAGAAAGAAAAAAATTTTTTTTTGCAACAGTGACTGGAAGGCCAAAATGGCTAGAGATCGCACAAGACAGGGAGGTTTGGATGGAAAAAGGGGAGAGCTTTGCCCAGTAGTGGGACACTATGTAGGCTAATAAAAAAAAGAAAAAACGGACTGAAAACCCTTTCAGTCTTAAAAATTCGAAGAAAAACCATTCAAATATGAAATACAATCATTATGCATTCGAGATATGAAAGAGAGATGTTTGCACATTCTCAAACATTTTTTTATTTTTTTTTAGGCCGCATAGTGAAGAATGTAAAAAAAATACCGTATCCCTTATCTCCGAAGTTTTCATAGAGAAAAATCTGAAATTATTCTATGTGATAGAAGTTTATGTAAAGATTACAGGAAAAATAAAACGATGTCTCTAAATAGCACACTTTTTCAGAAATCGGAACGGATCCCTCGGTACGGTAGTCCACCTCGCTATTGACCGGTTTTTTCTTAATCGTGAGCTGTGCGACTAACTTTTTGTGTACTAGACTATTAACGCTAAAATCCATAAACTTGTTCTTCTAGCAAAAAAAAAAACAGGCTTCTTTATAACTTTGCCGAAGTTGGTTTATTAGCTAGTGTACGGGACTTCATTAAAACTTTCTTTAGCCTTTCCACTGCATAATACGTCGTTAAAAAGCTGGATAATTGCCCTGAATAATTTCCTGTCCATTGACTTAGTAATTTGATAGCCGTTACCAGGTAAAGTCTCACTGTTTCGTGTTGACAGGATAATGACAGGGAATTTGCTTAATGATATTTGTTCGCAAACGCGAGGAGTTGACGCCGGGCGGTCGGTCATGCTGTTAGAAATAGTGACCCAATTTCAGTATAAGCGATTCGATTAATATTCGAATACTTTATGTAGATTACATTTTCGTCAGCCACAATATGAATAATATCGCTTTAATTGCATTACAATTAGTTTTTTTTTTATTTCAGATCCAAAATGTGTGGAATTTGGGCGTTATTTGGCGTGAGCGAAGACTTATGTCCACTATGTACAGAGAGCTTCGTTGCGATCCGTCACCGCGGCCCTGACGCGTGGCGCTTCGAGGCCGACGCTCGAGAACCATTCGCGATATTCGGCTTCCGACGACTGGCCATTGTTGACGGTCTTCACGGCATGCAGCCGATGAGATTGCATCTCTATCCTCGCACAAACCTCATTTGCAACGGTGAAATTTACAACTACAAGCGGCTACAAACACAATTCAAGTTCCCGTATGAAACAAAGTGTGATGTGGAGGCTATCACACATCTTTATCACAACTTTGGCTTCCAAAAAACTGTGAAGAACCTCGACGGTGTCTTTTCATTTTGTCTAATGGATGGTGAGAAGAAGAAAATCTGTGTCGCCCGTGATCCTTACGGCGTCCGCCCTCTTTTCGAATATTGGGATGAGGAAAGAGGTATCTTAGGAATCTCTTCGGAAGGCAAGGGTCTGATTAAGTTAAAACAAAACGGCAACGGCAGTTCCACGTTAAGACAATTCCCGCCAGGTCATTACGCGCAATGGAGTATATTAGACGATGGTAAAGTGAAACTTGACTTTATCGAGCGATACACGTCGCCCGGTATGCCACCAAACTTCCTGCCATATGTTCCTGAGGCAGATTTAGAAGGCAAGAGCATAGAAGAGAAAACCGCGCAACTCTTAGAAGCAGCGTGTGAAAAGAGATTGATGTCAGACAGACGTATTGGATGTCTACTTAGCGGTGGGTTAGATTCGTCTCTTATTGCTGCCTTAGTAGTGAAGCTTGCTAAAAAACATAACTTGCCATACAAGATACAAACATTCGCCATAGGTATGGGTGATTCTCCAGATTTAATAGCGGCTCGATCAGTCGCCGATTACCTGGGAACTGACCATCATGAAGTACAATTCGACGAGAATGATGTTAAAGAAGCGTTGGACAATGTGATATATCATTTAGAATCTTATGACATAACTACGATACGTGCTAGTTTGCCTATGTATTTGCTGTCGAAGTATATCAAAGAAAAGACAAACACTACAGTAATTTTCAGCGGCGAGGGAGCAGATGAATTAGCTCAGGGCTATATTTACTTTAGGGATGCTCCTTCCGAGAATATTGCACACGAAGAGAGCTTGCGTTTGCTCTCAGACATTTACTTGTACGACGGTCTCCGAGCGGACAGGACTACTAGTGCATTCAGTTTGGAGCTCCGTGTACCGTTCCTGGACATCCAATTTACTAACCACTATCTCAGCGTTGACCCAAAACTGAGGCAACCCCAAAACGGCATAGAAAAGCATTTGTTAAGGAGTAGTTTCGCTAAAAGTGGTTTGCTGCCAGACACGATATTGTGGCGTCACAAAGAGGCCTTCAGCGACGGAGTGGCGTCTGTAAAGAAGTCTTTGTTTACTATTATTGGGGAGGTAATCGCTGAAAGATCGATAGAGGAGAATGCTGTTTATCCAGGAGTACAGGCAAAGACAGCAGAGTCGAAATATTATCGGTACGTGTTTGAGAAGTCATATCCCGGCCAGCATGTATTTACTCCGTATTATTGGATGCCGAAATGGGTCGCCGGGGTGTCCGATCCTTCTGCGAGGTTTATAAAGCATTATACGGCTAACTAAAGCAATTTCGTGACTGTAAAAAGTTGTAGAAATACTTAATTTGCGGCAGCCGCTTATTTAAGTTGAGATCTTCCGATTAGGTTTTTTAGTCGATCTTACATTTGGTTTATACCTACCCACATAATATTTAATTTATTAACACAAAAAATTTTCGATTCTATTATGTTACCTACCTTCACAGAAGGTTTAGTATAAATCTACCTACTTGCAACTCTTCCGTAACTTCAACCCAACTAATTTTGTCAACACCAACGACATTAATTAAATACAGTTTGATCGTGTATGAGTTCTACTGTTCTAGAAAGTTATTTCAATGTGATAGATACAATTGAAGTGTAACAAAATGTTATCTCCCAATAATTGCCTTGCGGCGTTCCATACAACTTGGCTCTCATTATTCCCAGGACGCTCTCGAGCCTCCCCTGTTGGTCTTATAATAGATAATATACTTTTGATGTTAATATAATCGTTTGGGCTGTTATTGAATGTGATTGCTGTAAGCATTTGTTTTGTTTTTTCGTTCACATTTTATGCACATTCGACATTCGTGTTTGTTTATATATTTTATAAATAGTATTTTATTTTTAAACGAATTGTAGACTGGTTCTGTCTCTGCAAAGCTAATGGATATGAAATAAATGATTTTAGGGAAAAGTGAGAAAACTTACATGTAAAATCTTTACGTATAAGTATGTACCTAAAGTTAAATAAGTTTTAAAACTAAAAGGTCGAACTACAAAATATTTAAACACGTGTTCAACGCGAGTCTTACGTCAAACTCCATACATCTATAAAACGTAAGATACCTACGCGTTGAACATGTGTTTAAATCTTTTGTAGTAAGGAAGTTTAAAATGTTCTATTAACAAATTGATTTGTTTGACAACTGAACTGTTATGTTGTTCGTAGCTTGAACTTATCTACCTAAATTAATTTAAAAAAAAAGCGTCATCTGTTACCTGTGTATCCTTTGACTTTTATTAAATTAATTCATTTGCCAATAATATTTTTCTTAATGATTAATTTCAATTCAACCAACCATCCATTTCCCGGACATTCCTACCTACTCGCGGTCACATAACATTGAGAAATGACAGGAAAAGCTATAAATGAAGCTCTTAGCTAAATTAAATGCTGTTATTGAACAGTGCATCTAACGTCCGTACAAGAAAATTACGAGGCTGCAATCATTTCTAAAATGTTTGACCTAGATCCCCAAAGGTCAACATATTGTTAAGTTCCTCTAATAATTGATGATATTGCAACGGCCATTTTTCAGGAACACTACCTACTGAGTATGAGTGACGAGATTGTAGCATTTCAATTATACTAATTACAGCACTATTGAATTTGTCAAGGAGTCGGTTAGTTACTGCAATCCACGAAGACGCGCCCTACTCTCCTTCCTAACCGCTGACAGTGCAAGTGTGCACCATTCCGCTGGTGTTTTAGTTTTGTCGATACACACTAGTCACAATAATACTTTTTCTTTCTTTCTTTCTTTCACTAATTGCAGGTAATTAACTACGGTGCGCCTTGGGGGGGATATAAGTTCCCACTTTTGAGGTTTTCGCTAATATCTTTGAAACGGTGCGTCGTAGAGAAAAAAATTATTCTATGTAATGAAAGCTCATAATTTTTTTTACAACTTTTACCTTATATACTTGTTCGAATTCCTACCCATTTTCGAACTATACGTTCCAGAAAAGTGAAAATTGTCGAAAAAACGACTTAACAAACACTAGCCGTTGCTTGTTCTTCGTTCGCGTTATTTCGGGATAAAAAGTAGCATATACGGAATTGTTAATCCAGGTCCTCATCTACCTACCTACCAAATTTCATCCAAATCCGTTCAGGCGTTGAGTTATCGAAACTTTTATCTATGTAATATATCGCCCGCGTTGATGTCGAATATTATCTCACGGGAACATACTACCGGTATAAAAAGTTTTCTTTGTGTTAATCCAGCTATCTATGTGCCAAATTCCATCTAAATCCGTGCAGTCGTTTTTGCGTGATTGAATAAGAAACATCTTCACAAACTTTCACATTTTAATATTACTACCATTTAAGTCTTCATCCGTTTTGGTCGTGAAGGTCCTGACAAGGGTTCTTTTTCCAAGGCACTATCATCCTCAGTGGAGGGAATGCTAAAGGGGCTGGTTTTCAGACTTTTTCACGGCCTAAATGGATGAAGACTGAAATGGTACAATCCTACTAATAAATGTGAAAGTTTGTGAAGATGTTTGGATGTTTGTTGTTCAATCACGCAAAAACAGCTGAACGGATTTAGATGAAATTTGGCACACAGATAGTTTATAACCTGGATTAACATATAGGAAACTTTTATCCCGGTAGTAGGTTCCCGTGGGATAATATTCGACATCCACGCGGGCGATATATTACATAGATAAAAGTTTCGATAACTCAACGGCTGAACGGATTTGGATAAAATTTGGTACGTAGATAGATTAGGACCTGGATTAACAATTAATTATGTGCTACTTTTTATGCCGAAATAACGCGAACGAAGAACAGGCAACGGCTAGTGTTTGATAAAAGTGTTTTTTTCGAGAATTTTTAGTTTTCCGGAACGTGTAGTTCGAAAATGGGTAGGAATTCGAAAAAGTATAATCAGATAAAAGTTTTTTCTCTACGACGCACCGTTTTAAAGATATTAGCGAAAAACTCAAAAGTGGGAACTTTTATACCCCCCATCCCCCACTCCGGCGCAACTCCTAGACGCGGGGACTTTTAGTATGTTTACTCCCTAAGCACCCTGAACAACTTTCTGAAGAAATCGCTTACGGTCCCAGCTCACGCACTCTACAACACCTTTTTGGTAATTTTTTGAGTGGGACTGACAAAAACCAAACTGCGATCACCGACTAAAGTTCAAAATAAACCAAACCTGTGCTTAGATAGGTACACCAATCATAAACCCAAAACTCACAGCTAATTAATAACAATTTCACAATATTGGCTAATCAAAGAAATCAATGAACGACACGCAGACACGTTAATAAGAAAATGAACAGAATTCAACATGGAATCGCAGTCCGGAGACTCGCTAAAGAATCCGGCAAGTTTCCCGGGCTAATGGAACGGATTCCTATAAAGGTCGGAAGCAATCCGGTGTCGGATGCCGACCGGAATGCCGATAGACCGGCGTAATTAAAACTGCCACGTATTTTAACTGATATCCTGCCACCTGGATTGTTAGACCGGGAGACATCTTTTGTAAGATATTATTTAATTTGCGTTTTTATGTTAGCTTGGATTTCATTCTAATTCAGTAAAATCTAGAATGGAGTAGATAACTAGGTAACTAAGTATTTTTATTTGCCGTTTGATTCACAGTAAAGAATATAATGTTTCCATGGGTGTAATGTAGGTATAAATAAAGGCAACTGTAAAAAGGTTTTGTCTTTTCACGTTTTTAAACCCGATGATGCTAAATCTAGGAAGGTAGGGCGATTTTCAGCACATACCTACTTAGTTAGAAGTACTATCTATCCTAAGGGCCCTCGCTCACGGCGACTTTTTGTAGCGATGCAGTAGCGATGCTGTCGCGCGTCCGCATCGATACAGTCGCGAAGCGGTCGCTAGGTGTGTGCCCTCGCCCACGGGCCCAGATTCAGTCGCGATGCAAACGCGATACTGGCGCGCTTCTGCCGCGATGCAAACGGCACAAAAATACCTGCGATCGCTACAGTTGCAAGATAATGTTGCCTCAACGGAGTCCCGTTGAGGCAACATTAGTCACGTTGATACAGTCGCGATATTGTAGCGCGTTAGTAGCGCGTTGGCATCGCTTCTGTAGCGCGTTGCAAATGCGACTAACGCGCGTTAGTAGCGATGCAGTCGCGCATTTCGTAAACGCGCGACAGCATCACTATAAAAAGTCGCCGTGGGTGAGGGCCCTAATGTTTAGGATAGGTAGGTATAAGGGCCCTCGCCGATTTTTGTGCCGTTACTGAATTGCGTTTGCATCGCGACAGAGGCGCACCAGTATCGCGTTTGCATCGCGACTGAATCTGGGCCCGTGGGCGAGGGCACACAGCTAGCGACCGCTTCGCGACTGTATCGATGCGGACGCGCGACAGCATCGCTACTGCATCGCTACAAAAAGTCGCCGTGGGCGAGGGCCCTAAGGTTTAGGACCTAAACCACTGTGGGCTGCACTGTCACAATTCATTTGTTTGCTATAATATTGCAAAAACTGTGGATAACAAAGTTGTTAGGTAAGGTAAGTACGGTCAGCAACAGTCGATTAACATTGCTAGATACATTTTGACATCATCTATACTAACAAAAATGATACGATAACCTGCTTTTTAGCATTTCATTTATTACGTAAAAGTTAATTTTATTAAAATTTACATCTGTTCCGATTTTAATGAAGTATTTTCTCAATAATTAAGATTTAGAAACAAGTGTTAATCGACTTTTGTTGCTGATTGTACCTAATACAGAGTTTACACATGCATTTAGCCGACGTTCGCACGTACGTAAAAATATCGCGGCGATTTTTTTTCGCCCTCTGGATTTTCAGCGCTCTGCTTAGCGCCGAGAGTTGAAAATCCAACAGTGTGGTTTTCGACGCGCTGGGATGCACTCTGTTGTTGTTGGGTTGGAATCTCGAAGCTCGGCTCAACACCGAGAGTTGAAAATCCAGTGCGCGATAAAATCCCGCCGCGATATTTTTACGTCCGTGCAAACGTCGGCTTATAGGACTATGCGAGACACGAGTCTTCGAATATAAGGCTCTTCGCATCTCAAACTACCGACATAATACAATGCTTTATTTATTTATTTATTTATTTATTAAATCTTTATGCACAAGTAAAAAAAATACCGTACAAAGGCGGACTTAATGCCTGAGGCATTTTCTACCAGTCAACCTTAGGGTGATGCAGAGAGAAAACATGGCAGGTGCAACATAAAGGATAGATAACACGAAAATAACTATAAAATACAAGAATAAATACATACATATTATATACCTACATACATACATATATATAAATGGAATAAACTTTGTAAGGAGAAATAACGATCGGTAGAGGAGAAAATGAACCAGCAAATTAGCGCTGTGATGTTTTTGCCAACTTCTCACGTATATACTCACGTGTCTTCACTTTAAAAGACAACCGATTGGTTGCCATCCTGATGTTCAGAGGCAGCGCGTTCCAAAGAAAGACCGCCTGTACAAAGAAAGAAGAGTGAATGAAACCAGAGCGGTGAGAAGGACATCGTAAAAGACGATTATTTTTAGTGCTTTAGTGCGTAGTGCAGTGGCTTGAAAAATAAATGTATTCATCACAGCTAAAAAACTTCTGTGAAGAAACGCATATTTCTGCAGTCGGTAGGTACAGCTGAAAACTGTAACTGTAGGTACCTATTGTGCACAGTTATGTAGTTGTTGGTACCTACAGATCTTCATGCGATTCGAATTGACAATGTTGAGTGAAGTGAAACCTATGTAACGAACCCATTTTCCATTTTCTATCTATCATTATGCGATATTTACTTGGTCGTGAAAGGTAGGAGTGTCCTAGGAGGAAAAGAAGAACTAAGTATTTTAAAAACACGATCTTTTATGAATAAATATCAATAACTTCAACAAGCAGATAACTTGGTTACAAAAACGATTTCGAACAGAAAATAACAATGTGACTTAAAAAAACAATTCCTGTCTCCTGGACTACCAAAGAGTTTTCTTCCTCTAGGAATTCGGCTCTATCGCGCTACCGAATAGTTGTCGAACATTATTCGGAACAATTGGAACGGTAAAATAAATCATTGGGATCGACAAGTATTTTTCTTGTTACATTCATAATTTTAATTAATCAAAAGGATCGAGGACACTCAAGCTCTTTGGTACCTAATTTGTTTGAATAGGTAGTTAAAGGCTCAGACAGTTGCGACGCGACTGGTGAAACAATTTCGAAGAAAACTTCATTAAAATTGATCTAAGTACTGTTCCGTTGTTCTATCTGCTCGAACCTGTACTCGTATTAAGGCTTGTCTGCCGTAAAAAGCGCGTCGGACTGCATAGAAATGAAAGAGAAGCGCGATAACACAACGCTTGCAAAATATGAAGTAATTACCGATTTACAAAAAATCTAGGGATTGGACTAAAAAAGTAATCACATACAATCAAATCTTATTATTTTGTAAAGAACTGTATAAGTTTATGAACACTTTTAATGAAAACTGTAGGAGTAATATGATAAAAACTCGAAAAAATAGACAGAAATAGACCTGGGTTTAGCCTTTTTAGGGTTCCGTACCAAAATAGTAAAAAAGGAACCCTTATGGTGTGTCTGTCTGTCACAGCTGGATATCTCAAGAACTACTAATGCTATCAACTTGAAATTTGGAACAGTTTTAGATGACGTTTACCCCAACTATTTTGCAAATAAGAAAGAAGTAAAAATATTTATATTTTTTTTGTAACAGGGACTGAAAGGGGGTCTTAAAAATTCAAAGTGGGGCTAGTAGGGCATGTGGGGTATCATATCAAAGAGCGCTGACTGCAAATTCTTAAACTATTTTTAATTTTTTTTTAGGCCGCATAAAAAATACCGTTCCCCCCCCCTTATCTCCGAAGTTTGCAGAGATAAAAATCTGAAATTATTCTATGTGATAGAAATTTATGTAAAGATTACAGGAAAAATAAAACGATGTTTCTAAATAGCACACTTTTTCAGAAATCGGAACGGAACCCTCGGTGCGCGAGTCCGACTCGCTCTTGACCGGTTTTTTTTCTTTAGTTCTGCAAACTAAAATAGATTTCTGGACACATGAAATCACTTCTTATGTATTCTAGATTATTGTGTATTTTTTTCTATCAAAAAGGTGCTTTATTTACTGTAAAAAAAAAACACTACAAAGTGAAAAATAACTTTAATTTCGGAAGTCGGTGTCTTTGGATCTGTATTTTAGTTTTTTGCCACCGACTTCCGAAATTAAAGTTATTTTTCACTTTGTAGTGTTTTTTTGGAAGTCGGTTTTTTTTTTTTGTAAAAAAGTTTTTATTTTCCACTTTTTAGTGGTTAAGTTATGTGCATAACTCCAGCTTCCTCATAGGTGATAGAATAATTCTACCTTTGCCAATATTTAAAGCATAATAGCTGCCATCGAAGTACCCAGTCTTAATTTAGCTGCCGCAAAAACTTCGTCAATATGAGTCGTTTAGTGTGTGTTAGCCAGAGTGACGTCACCCCAGCTTCCTCATTCAGAACAGCCAAACCAGTGAGGTTAGAGTTTTGAAGTAAAGTCAGAAAATTAAAGCAGCATAATTGCTGCCGATGGCAGCAATTATGCTGCCATCGGCAGCAAAATTTTCAAATCTCTGGTCATAATACTCTATGAGTTATTAAACTTTTAAACATGTGTAAGCTGAAGTGACGTCACCCCAGCTGCTCAGTCATATCTTCCGAACGAAAGAAGATATGATTATGTATTATAGCTCAAAAATTAAAGCATAATAGCTGCCGAAGGCAGCAAAATTTTCAAATCTCTGGTCAAAATACTCTCTGAGTTATTAAACTTATAAACATGTGTTAGCTGACGTGACGCCACCCCAGCTGCTCAATCATATCTTCCGAACGAAAGAACATAGGATAATGTTTTACAGCTCAAAAGCTAGGTCATAATAGCTGCCGTAGGCAGCAAAATTTTCAAATCTCTATGTCTCGTAGTTTCTACGTAATAACCAAAAATAGTTTCCGCGCCAAAAAAATCAAATTATTGCCTCGGAGCAGGTAAGGAGCGGCGTTGCCGTTTCGTGCGCTACGTTATCAGTTTGTTGTAGTTTGAACTAGATTATAGACTGGGAGCCGACTACACACTTTAATATTTTACTATGTACGGACGCCGGCGCCGGTACAATTTAAGATTTTTCCGTCACGACCCTTGTCTAATATTAAAACATGTAACATGCATGTATAAAATGAATTACTTATAGGAAATAATAATAATGACATGGACCTGTCATTTTAATGGTTTTTGAGTTCAAGATGGCGGATCCAAACTAACAGTTTCAAATTTTTCGTCATGGACACCCCTTATTCGTCATGTGTGTCATTTTCATAGTTCTTGAGGTCGCTGAAAACGATGATGAGGTCAAAATAAAAATCCAAAATGGCGGCAGCGAAAATTTTCAAATTTTTCGACATGGGTGTCATTTTCATGATTTTTGAGGTCACTGAAAACAATAGTGGGGTCAAAATGAAAATCCAAGATAGCGGCTGCGAAAATTTCCAAATTTTTCGTCATGGGTGTCATTTTTATGGTTCTTGAAGTCGCTGAAAACGATAGTGGGGTCAAAATGAAAATCTAAGATGGCGGCTGCAAAAATTTTGAAATTTTTGGCCATGGGTGTCATTTTCATGGTATTTGAGGTCAATGAAAACGATAGTGGGGTCAAAATGAAAATCCAAGATGGCGGCTGTGAAAATTTTAAAATTATTCGTCATGTGTGTCATTTTCATAGTTCTTGACGTCCCTGAAAACGATGATGAGGTTAAAATAAAAATCCAAGATGGCGGCTGCGAAAATTTTCAAATTTTTCGACATGGGCGTCATTTTCATGGTATTTGAGGTCGCTGAAAACGATAATGAGGTCAAAATGAAAATCCAAGATGGCGGCTGCGAAAATTTTAAAATTTTTCGTCATGGGTGTGATTTTCATGGTGTTTGAGGTCGCTGAAGAGGATAGTTGGGTCAAAATAAAAATCTAAGATGGCGGCTGCAAAAATTTTGAAATATTTGGACATGGGTGTCATTTTCATGGTATTTGAGGTCGGTGAAAACGATAGTGGGGTCAAAATGAAAATCCAAGATGGCGGCTACGAAACTTTTCAAATGTTTTCGATATGGGTGTAATTTTCATGGTATTTGAGGTCGCTGAAAACGATAGTGGGGTCAAAATTAAAATCTAAGATGGCGGCTGCAAAAATTTTGAAATTTTTGGCAATGGGTGTCATTTTCATAGTTTTTGAGGTCGGTGAAAACGATAGTGGGGTCAAAATGAAAATCCAAGATGGTGGCTGCGAAAATATTCAAATTTTTCGTCATGGGTGTCATTTTCATGGTGGTTGTGGTCGCTGAAGACGATAGTTGGGTCAAAATGAAAATCTAAGATGGCGGCTGCAAAATTTTGAAATTTTTGGCAATGGGTGTCATTTTCATGGTATTTGAGGTCAATGAAAACGATAGTGGGGTCAAAATGAAAATCCAAGATGGCGGCTGCGAATTTTTAAAATTATTCGTCATGTGTGTCATTTTCATAGTTCTTGAGGTCGCTGAAAACGATGATGAGGTCAAAATAAAAATCCAAGATGGCGGCTGCGAAAATTTTCAAACTTTACGACATGGGTGTCATTTTCATGGTATTTGAGGTCGCTGAAAACGACAGTGGGGTTAAAATGAAAATCCAAGATGGCGCCTGCGAAAATTTTCAAATACCATGAAAATGACACCCATGACGAAAAATTTGAAAATTTTTGCATCCGCCATCTTGGATTTTTATTTTGACCTCATTATCGTTTTCAGCGACCTCAAGAACCTTGAAAATTACACCCATGACGAAAAATTTGAAAATTTTCGCATCCGCCATCTTGGATTTTCATTTTGACCTCATTATCGTTCCCAGCGACCTCAAAAACCATGAAAATGACACCCATGACGAAAAATTTGAAAATTTTCGCATCCGCCATCTTGGAATTTCATTTTGACTTCATTATCGTTTTCAGCGACCTCAAGAACCATGAAAATGACAACCATGACGAAAAATTTGAAAATTTTCGCATCCGCCATCTTGGATTTTCATTTTGACCCCACTATCGTTTTCATTGACCTCAAATACCATGAAAATGACACCCATTGCCAAAAAATTCTAAATTTTTGCAGCCGCCATCTTAGATTTTCATTTTGACCCAACTATCGTCTTCAGCGACCACAAACACCATGAAAATGACACCCATGACGAAAAATTTGAAAACCTCTTAAGGGGTCAAAAAAATCAGCTGTTCAGTACATTTTGACGAATTATGCGAACAGAAATGTACTGAACAGCTGATTTTTTTTTCGCGATTTCAGTTTTGGTCCCATAGTAAAAGTTGTTCATAATGATGAGTACAATGACCCGAGGTTCTGCGCATTTAACGTTACACGTTGTATAGGTATATTAGGTGTAAAAAAATTAACTGCAAGAACTTCGTCCACATCCTCGACATCGAAAAACAAACACATTACAAAAAAAAATTTTCGCGGAATCGCGAAAAAAAAATCTGCTGTTCAATACATTTATGTTCGCATAATTCGTCAAAATGTACTGAACAGCTGATTTTTTTTTCGCGATTTCAGGTTTGGTCCCATAGTAAAAGTTGTTCATAATGATGAGTACAATGACCCCTTAAGAGGTTGTGGGTTATTTATTTTACACCTTGTATAGATTATTAGTTCCACTATAGTTCAGTCGGCTCTCAGTCTAAGATCTTCAATATTCAAAATAAAATTGTTTTGAGCGCAAGCTATAATGACTTCTAATACAATTTCTGCTAAGTACAAACTTGATTGCAATAATGTAGCGCACGGAACGGCAACGCCGCTCCTTACATGCTCCGAGGTAATAATTTGAATTTTTTGGCGCGGAAACTATTTTTAGCTATTACGTAGAAACTACGAGACCTAGAGATTTGAAAATTTTGCTGCCTACGGCAGCTATTATGACCTAGCTTTTGAGCTGTAAAACATTATCCTATGTTCTTTCGTTCGGAAGATATGACTAAGCAGCTGGGGTGGCGTAACGTCAGCTAACACATGTTTATAAGTTTAATAACTCAGAGAGTATTTTGACCAGAGATCTGAAAATTTTGCTGCCTTCGGCAGCTAATATGCTTTAATTTTTGAGCTATAATACATAATCATATCTTCTTTCGTTCGGAAGATATGACTGAGCAGCTGGGGTGACGTCACTTCAGCTTACACATGTTTAAAAGTTTAATAACTCATAGAGTATTATGACCAGAGATTTGAAAATTTTGCTGCCGATGGCAGCAATTATTATGCTTTAATTTTCTGACTTTACTCCAAAACTCTAACCTCACTGGTTTGGCTGTTCTGAATGAGGAAGCTGGGGTGACGTCACTCTGGCTAACACACACTAAACGACTCATATTGACGAAGTTTTTGCGGCAGCTAAATTAAGACTGGGTACTTCGATGGCAGCTATTATGCTTTAAATATTGGCATATGTAGAATTATTCTATCACCTATGAGGAAGCTGGAGTTATGCACATGGTTAAGTTTGTAATTTATCTAAGTTACAATAACCCAATGTCATCTACTCATCACGTTTTACAAAATATTGCTTTTCCCGATGCAGGGACGTTAATTGTTGAGGAGTTCTCCTAGTAAGAACCAGGAGAACTGGAGCTCATGGTGAAGTCACTATTATCATTATGCATTTTGACGAGCATAAACCATATTAAAGTAATCGAATCGCAACCTGATACTTAGATATAATTGAGTATTTCCGATGGCCCTCTGTGGTCTTCATCATCAGTTCCAGTTCACCGAATGGTACTTTTCAAGAGCAAATGCACGAGTTACTATAAAAAATACCGAAATCGATATAGATGTGCCCATAAAATTTGAGGGTTTCCCTCGATTTCCATGGGATCCCATCGTCAGATCCTGACTTGATGATCATGGGACCACTTGGGAAGTATACCCTTTCGAACAAAAAAAGAAAAATCCAAATCGGTCCAGCCATTTTCGAGTAATCGGGGAACATACATAAAAAAAAAAAAAAAAGGTTCCGACGAATTGAGAACCTCCTCCTTTTGGAAGTCGGTTAAAAATGGAAACAAAGTTACTTATTTTCGCCATATTTTAGGGAGGACAAGCCTTAATACGTTGGCTTTGCCAAGTAGGGCTTATTTCACGATGTCTGAATAGCCACTACCATCTACTTGCCGAATAAATTCAAAAATGGAACAGAATTTGTCTGAAATTATCTGCCAAGTAAGATATTGGAACTTAGTCGTAGGTGGTGAAACGCCACAGACTAAATAAAAAAAACCGGCCAAGTGCGAGACGGACTCGCACACAAAGGGTTCCGTACCATATTATAATGTTTAACAATCGCAAAGATAACTTTGTATTTCATAATGATACTGTGAATTACAAGGTTATTTTTTGCAGTTGCAGAAAATCGACGATATTTAAAAAAAATACCTTATGAATCGCCGTTTTTAGTATTTGTTGATTAAATACAGTATAAGGTACATTATAATAGAGCTCGTACAAAAATGGTATAAAATTGACAACTTTTACGGCCCCCTATTTCTTCATTTTAGAAGAAAAATAAAAGTATCTTTGTACTCTACTCGATGGGTTCTAGACAATAACACCCCACACACAAGTTAATTTTTTTTTTCAAAATGAAAAGTTTTGTATCGGGACCGCCCCCTTCAATTTTTACTTACCTACTTTATTTTTATTATTTATTATTATAGTCGTAATAGAAATACACAATCTGTGAAAATTTCAACTGTTTACCTATTAAGGTTCGTGAGATACAGCCCTGTGACAGACGGACAGACGGACGGACGGACAGCGGAGGCTTAGTAAGTTTGTACGCACAATATTGAGATACTAGTTACTAGCTAGACTGCCCGCGGCTTCGCCTACGTGGATGTCTGATTTCATGGGTTTTAATTTTCTTATTATTGTTTATTTTACATCAAAAGTATAAATACTGAGTTTCAAGTTAATCGGACTGCGCTTTAAAATTCTTCCATACAAACTTTAACATCCCTAAACCCCATTTGAGGGGTAGTTTTGAAAAACGAATAATGACAAACTTTATTACTTACATAAGCAAGTATTTGTGCTAAGTTTCAAGTTCATTAACCAAATTAATAAGATTTGTCATGTAAACTGTATCCCTGTTTCCACGCCCACAAGGGTAGAATTTCAAAAATCGTCTGGTATGTTTCCATAACTTGTCTCAAACATTATTTACACCAATTTTCAAGTTAATCCATCTCCAATAAAATCCTCCGCTGTAAAATTGACTACCCCATTTCACCCCTTAGGGGTAGATTTTTGGAAAACCCTGATACACGTTAGTTAGTCTTCATTTTTGGTCTTAAGTACAAAATCTGAGTTTTGAGTAAATCGGACCGCGTGTTAAAATTCCTCTATAAAAACTTTGACACCCACCAATACCGTCTTCTGGGGTCGCGGGATGTTCGAAAGAGATACCGCGGCCCTGCCATAGGCAACTGAAGGAACACGGGTGGGTTTTAGTCAGTAAAGGTATGACACGCCCTTCCGCTCCACCCAGAGCGGGAGAAGTCATTTTATGATTTGCCATCCACAAAAAAGGGGGTAGTTTAGCAAAACTAAAAATGATTAATTTTATAATTTATTTAGATGAATATTCATGCAAAGTTTCAAGTCTAATAACTCAAGAGATAAGATTTTTCATACAAACTTTCATCCCCTATTTTATTCCCTTAGGGATGGAATTTCCAAAAATTCTTCCTTAACGGATGTTTACACTATATAAGGTATATATGTTCAAAATTTCATGTCTCTAAGTCCAGTGGTTTGGACTGTGCGTTGATTATTATCAGTCAATGAGTCAATCAGGACTTTGAATTTTATATATATAGATTTACAAGACCATAAACTTCTGATAGATTTTCCTGTAATCTATAGGTAAAGAACTATTTTCTGTATTTTTTTCAAAATTTTAGGCCCAGTAGTTTCGGAGATAAAGGGGGGGGGGGCGGAATGGTCAATTTTCGTCTATTTTCTTAAATAACTTCAAAACAATTTATTTTAAAATTATAAAAAAAGTGTATTTGAGACGCTCACAATAAGACCTTTCATTTGATATGTCACACGGTACAGTTTGCAAAACTTTTTTTTTAATTGTACTTATTTTCCCCCCAAAAGGGACCCCTATATTCAAAATTCATTTATTTAAGTTACATGTCCGTGATTGGGTTACCAAAATACATATGTGTAAGTACCAAGTTTCAACTTAATCGGTTCATTAGATTCGTACCAAATTGGCTGTGACAGACAGACACACGAGTGATCCTATAAGGGTTCCGTTTTTTCCTTTTGAGGTACGGAACCCTAAAAACCCGTCAAGAGCGAGTAGGACTCGCGCACCGAGGGTTCCGTTCCCATTTCTGAAAATATTAGGCCTTTACCTATGAAATTGCCGTTCTGCAGTACTGGCCATTTCAAATCAAAATAATTTTTGTTTGGCTAAGAATTCTAATTTCAAATTAATTTTATTTCAAAAACATGGATTTTTTTTTCCAAAAGTAGTCATTGATTGATTAGTGTTACATTTTCATCGCATTTCAATCTTTTTCGTCATCATGGATACGTTACAAATTCGAGTAATTATGGAATATGAGTACCGTCGTGGCAGCAACGCGGCACAAGTGGCACGCAACATCAACGACGTTTACGGAGCTAACACTACAAACCAACGCACCACCTGTTATTGGTTTGCTCGCTTCCGTTCTGGAAATTTCGACCTGAAAAATGAACCTCGCGGTCGTCCGAAGACTTTGGTCGACAATTACGAATTAAAGGCGATTGTGGAAGCTGATGATACACAATCTACGGCTGAATTAGCAGCAGCTTTCGACGTTAGCGTCAAAACAATATTGGTCCATTTGCGTCAAATTGGCAAGGTAAAAAAGCTTGACAAATGGGTGCCCCACGAACTCAATGATCGCCAGCGCGAAGTACGCGTCGAGACGTGCCTTGCACTGCTCAACAGACACACAAATGAAGGAATTTTGAATCGCATTATTACCTGCGATGAAAAATGGATTCTGTTTGATAACCGCAAGCGCTCAGCAAGTTGGTTGGATCCTGGTTCAGCACCTAAACAATGCCCTAAACGAAAACTTACCCCTAGAAAAGTGATGGTCACTGTTTGGTGGTCTAGCGCCGGTGTGATTCATCACAGCTTCTTACCAAACGGGGTGAGCATTACTGCAGATGTGTACCGTGAAGAACTGAACACAATGATGGAGAAGCTGGCACATCTCCAACCAGCATTGGTCAATCGCTCGTCTCCGCTGCTCCTGCACGACAACGCGCGACCTCATACTGCACAGCAGACGGTCTCCAAGTTGCAAGAACTGGGGTTGGAAGCTCTCCGTCATCCGCCCTACTCACCAGACCTTGCGCCTACAGACTACTACTTTTTCCAGAATTTGGATAACTTCTTGGCGGGAAAAAAATTCAATACCCGAGAGGCAGTACAAAATGCCTTTGAAGAATTTGTTGCCTCCCGACCAGCTGATTTCTTTAAGAAGATCAATAAACTGCCACTGCGTTGGCAAAGATGCATTGATTGCATGGGTGATTACTTCGATTAATACAAACAAAAAATACATGAAAAAAAATCGTTTAAATTTTTTCATACAAAACGGCAATTTCATAGGTAAAGACCTATTATGTGCTATTTAGAGACATCCTTTTATTTTTCCTGTAATCTTTACTTATACTTCTATCACATAGAATAATTTCAGATTTTTCTCTTTGCAAACTTCGGAGATAAGGGGGGGGGGGAACGGTATTTTTTTTTACATTTTTCATCAAAAGTCGAAAACTATGCGGCCTAAAAAAATAAAAACATGGTTGAGAATGTACAAACAACGTTACTAGGGCATGTGGGGTATCATATGAAAGAGTCATAATTATGATACCCCACATGCCCTAGTAACCCCACTTTGATTTTTTAAGACCCCCTTTCAGTCCCTGTTGTAAAAAAAGTATAAATATTTTTATTTCTTTCTTATTTGCAAAATAGTTGGGTAAACGTCATTTAAAACTGTTCCAAATTTCAAGTTGATAGCATTAGTAGTTCTTGAGATATCCAGCTGAGACAGACAGACAGACTGAGTCACACCATAAGGCTTCCTTTTTTACCATTTTGGTACGAAACTCTAAAAACCAAGACAGAGCGCTGTCAACAGTGACGTGAGGCCGGTTTCGTAAACATGTGTGCATTTAGTGAGGTGTAGTTTAGTTGTAGTTTGGTGTAAATGTGTGCGTGTTAGTGTGTTTAGACAGAGTGAGGTGTAGTTTTGCGCATGCTTCATTGTACCTATTGTTCGAAGCGCCTGTCTTGGTTTTTTATTCATCGCCATAAACAACGCGGTAATTGTTCCCATAATTATCGCGATAAATTGAGTCGCTACACTTGAGCGGTCAACGTCAATGCTCATTCAATTTAGCGATCATCAATGGCAATGTGGATGCCGTAGTCAAATTATCGCGATAAGTTATGACTACACCTACGGCCTATGTTCATCATCGCGATAATCAACGGCGTTTCCCGTTGGTGTAGCCCGGGCATTATAATTAGGGATGGCTAGTGTACTTATTGGTATTTTGAGCGTGTTCAAAAGAAAGCAATGTGGTGGTCTTCTCAGTAATATACGTAATTTAAAATGAGGGATCAATAGCTTTTCCCAGACAGCCAGATCAAAAATATATACCGAAGTAGGTAAAGCATACAGCATCCACCGAAATAGGGATTTATTTTCCAAGAAACACGTCTCCAAGTACTAATAAGTATGACCTTAGCGTCCTATAAGGTTTTACGCGAACGTTTCGGCGTGTTACGAAGATTAGATCAATTTTATATCGCCACCGTTACCCGGGTGACACCTGGCGTGCTCGTAAACTATGTCGTATTCACTGACCGACATTTTCAAACTGTTTTATGGTTCGAGCGGTGTCATTTTTTTTTCGTGGCCGCGATATTGCGATATTCAGCCGAGGATTGTTTTTTTTTCGGTTTTTGGATTTGGTGCAGATGTTTTAGTTTGTTGCGTAACAGTTCTGTTTTTAGTGTGATAGAAGTTTATGTAAAGATTACAGGAAAAATAAAACGATGTCTCTAAGTACCACACTTTTTCAGAAATCGGAACGGACCCTCGGTGCGCGAGTCCGACTCGCTCTTGACCGGTTTTTTTAAGAGCACCTGTTACAAAAAAAAATATAAATATTTTTATTTCTTTCTCATTTGCAAAATAGTTGGGTAAACGTCATCTAAAACTGTTCTAAATTTCAAGTTGATAGCATTAGTAGTTCTTGAGATATCCAGCTGTGACAGACAGACAGACAGACAGACTGAGTCACACCATAAGGGTTCCTGTTTTACCATTTTGTTACGGAACCCTAAAAATCAAAGTGAGGCTACTAGGGCATGTGGGGTATCATATGAAAGAGCGCTGTTTGCACATTCTTAAACATATTTTTTTTTTTAGGCCGCATAGTTTTCGACTTTTGATGAAAAATGTAAAAAAAATATTATCTCCGAAGTTTGCAAAGGGAAAAATCTGTAATTATTCTGTGTAATAGAAGTTTATGTAAAGATTACAGGAAAAATAAAACGATGTCTCTAAATAGCACACTTTTTCAGAAATCGGAACGGAACTCTCGGTGCGCGAGTCATGAAATGAAATGAAATGAAATGAAATGAAATGAAATGAAATTGTTTATTCTGTAAATAGGATATCGAAATCACTTTTACACGTCATATTTTTTTTTTAATAAGCTAGATGAAGTCGACATTTCCTATCTGACTACCCTGAGAAGAAATGGCGAAACAAACTCAGGGGTCAAAGTCTCTTTTAAAGTCCAGACATAATCTTGGTCAGATCATGTGAGGACCATGTAGATCAATGTCTGAAATGGTCTTTTGAGGAAAGAACCATAAAAATTTGAGTGGACCTGTCCAGTCAGTGCAAGCATTTGTCAACAATCGTGTAGCTCAACTCAAGGATTTAAGGAGCTCAATAACTCGACGAACAATACCTACCAAAGAAAGGACATTTGGGGAGGTCGCATAAAGTACTTACTCAAAAAATGTCAGACCATCAATAAAACTAAAAAAGAAAAAAAAAAAGATCCACATAGTGCTCACATTTACAATAATTAAATCGGAAAAAATGCGCATTTGCAAAAAAAAATATAACGAGCTATTGACATCACGCAAAAAAATGTCTACAAGAGTTCAAACACAGCTGATATTGTTGAGTGATATTTGCAATTTCTTCAATAATAATTTCGAGTAGGAAAACGGTTTTTAAGCATCAAACAAACAAGTCTGTCTAGACAAGTAAGTTTTCTTTAAATATAAGTAGAATCCCAAATGTGAAAAAGAAAATGATACAACGAACTATCTGTCAAACGCACTGTAGATTGATGTTCAGTGATACACCCCTTGTGGATAGGGAGGAAAATTCGTCAGAAAGTACTGAGACTGATGTTTCGTCTTACACCTCCGGGACATACAAACTTCTGTAATAAATGCGTATAAAATAGTTCTTTTTTACACGACTGCCCCAAAAAGGAGCGTAATGTTTTCAGGATTCATGTATGTTTGTGAGTTTCTGTATTACACACACCATAACTTTTGAATGCCTGGACAGATTTCGATGTACGGGGTATCGTTAGAATCCTTACATCATCTCGAGTGACTATATATTTTTTGAAATTTAATATGGCGTCAGTACCTATATGACTCCTTTTTCTTTTTCAAATTAAAAAAAAAAAACTGCAATTATTACAATATGGGTATCAAATGGAAGGTCTTGATGAGCACATTCCAAAAAAAGCTTCAAATTTTATTGGCGTAAAGTTTTACCTATGTAGGGTGTTCATGAAAAACAAACATTTCATCTTTGGTTGGTTGCAAACGATTTAATCAGACTTAAGACTGCGAATGTGTAAATTGCCACTAAATGTATAAAATAAAAATAAATAATTAAAAAAACTGGCCAAGTGCATGTCGGACTACGCACAATGAAGGGTTCCGTAGTCGGGATGAATGCATCCCAAGAACAAACTTAACATTGTAGTTGAAATACATGTTCTCCCATACATTTCAACTGTAAATGTAAGTTTGTACTCACAATATTGAGAGATTTACCATGCTATTTGGAGACCACAGACTTCTTATAGGTTTTCCTGTAATCTACAGGTAAAGAACTATTTTCTGTATTTTTTTCAAAATTTTAGGCTCAGTAGTTTCGGATATAAGGGGGGGGAATGGTCAATTTTCGTCTCTTTTGTTAAATAACTTTAAAACCATTTATTTTAAAATTATAAAAAATATATATTTGAGACCCTCATAGTAAGCCCTTTCATTTCATATGTCACACGGTACAGTTTACAAAACTTTTTTTTTAAATTTTCTTATTTGCCCCCTAAAAATGACCCCCATATTCAAAATTCATTTATTTAATTTACATGTTCGTGTTTGGGTCACAGAAATCCATATGTGTACCAAATTTCAACTTGATCGGTCCATCAGATTCGGAGCAAATTGGCTGTGACAGACGGACAGACAGACAGACAGACACACGAGTGATCCTATAAGGGTTCCGTGTTTTCATTTTGAGGTACGGAACCCTAAAAACACGACAGTCGTGTTTTTTAATTTTTTAATTATTTATTTTTTAAACTTCGGTTTACGTATGTAAGTTTGTCACCATCATCATCATCAGCCTATAGCCTGCTGGAGATAGGCCTCTCCTATTGCACGCCATTCAATTCATAATCAGCCTATAACGTTCCCACTGCTGACACACAGGCCTCCTCTCGGTGAGAGGGAGTGCATGGGCTGTAATACAACACGCGGGCCCAGTGCGGGCTGATAGATATAACATGTCTTCGAATTTTTGGTTCTAGGACATGTCGGTTTCCTCACGATGTTTTCCTTCACTGTGATGAAATAATTTACACAAAATAAAGCGCCTGTCAGGGTCCGAACCTACGACTACAAGTCGTAAGTCGCTGTCGTTACCACTGGGCCACCACTGCTCTCCATTTGCCATTCAACTCGGATTTCCGTCAACTGTCATCCAGCTGCTACCAGTCACCCTGCGAAGAAAGGAAGTTTGTAAAAAGGTTTTACTCTCTTTATTGATAAAAATCTTAGGTTTTACTCTCTTTATTGGTACAAATCTTTGGTTTTACTCTCTTTATTGATAAAAATCTTAGGTTTTACTCTCTTTATTGGTACAAATCGTTGGTTTTACTCTCTTTATTGGTACAAATCTTTGGTTTTACTCTCTTTATTGATAAAAATCTTAGGTTTTACTCTCTTTATTGGTACAAATCTTTAGTTTTACTCTCTTTATTGATAAAAATTTTAGGTTTTACTCTCTTTATTGATAAAAATCTTAGGTTTTACTCTCTTTATTGGTACAAATCTTTAGTTTTACTCTCTTTATTGATAAAAATCTTAGGTTTTACTCTCTTTATTGATAAAAATCTTAGGTTTTACTCTCTTTATTGATAAAAATCTTAGGTTTTACTCTCTTTATTGATAAAAGTCTTAGGTTTTACTCTCTTTATTGGTACAAATCGTTGGTTTTACTCTCTTTATTGATAAAAATCTTAGGTTTTACTCTATTGATAAAAATCTTAGGGCACTGATTACTCTCGAGCACGCGTTAGCACTCATCGTGCTAACGCGTGCCCGTGTTCTCGCCATATGTGGCAGAGGAGGACACCGTTGAGTTATAGTGGGTTGAAGTCCCACATAACTGCACTATCATCTCCCCGTGGTAGATTGCCTGAGTATTTCTCCACAAAAAAAAAACCAGTCAAGAGCGAGTGGGACTCACGCACCGAGGTTTCCGTTCCGATTTCTGAAAAAGCGTGCTACTTAGAGACATCGTTTTATTTTTTCTGTAATCTTTACATAAACTTCTATCACATAGAATAATTTCAGATTTTTCTCTTTGCAAACTTCGGAGATAAGGGGGGGGGGGGGGAACGGTATTTTTTTTTACATTTTTCATCAAAAGTCGAAAACTGCGCGGCCTAAAAAAAAATAAAAAATAGTTTAAGAATGTGTAAGTAGCGCTCTTTCATATGATACCCCACATGCCCTAGTAGCCTCACTTTGAATTTTTAAGACCCCCTTTCAGTCCCTGTTACAAAAAAAACATAAATATTTTTACTTCTTTCTTATTTGCAAAATAGTTGGGTAAACGTCATCTAAAACTGTTCCAAATTTCAAGTTGATAGCATTAGTAGTTCTTGAGATATCCAGCTGTGACAGACAGACAGACTGAGTCACACCATAAGGGTTCCTTTTTTACCATTTTGGTACGGAACCCTAAAAAAGGCACTGATTACTGCGGTAATATGAACGGACTGATCAGCGAAATATGGCTAGTTACGAAGCCTGAGGCTAATTAAGAGGAGGTAAGCTTCGGTGAATATTTGCTTTACTTTACCCGACCAAAACTTCAATACCTACTCGACCCAAATGTATGGGACGGCTGATATTTTTTTCTTGATTACGATGTTGATCCCACATCCCTAAGTTTGACCACACCTTTCTGATACATCCTGTATAAAGATAAAGAAAGGAAATAGCTCTAAACTTTTTACGTTCGCAGCGGGTATTAAAAACTCGTGTTTTATACATAAATATAGGTGTAGTTAAACATTCTCACGAAGTCGTGTCTTGAAGCCTTTATGTCATTAATCATAAGGTTTATATTGCAATAACTAACACGAATTTCTGAAATAGTTTAACAGCTATCTATAATTCCTACCTATAAAAAACTTTTACGTAGGTACGCTAAAAGAAAATTGAATTTCCATCAATGGAGTAAGTCTCGTGAACAAACAATATTAACATTGTGTAGAAATAAACGCCAGTAGGTATCATTTCAACGATTTTCAGTCAATTCCCTCTCCGGCCCTGAATGAGGGTTCGAACTTGAAATATGTAAGGTATGAACGCTGAAAGTGATTTTAAATGGTGGTCATATTTTTTTCGTTATTTTGTCCTTTGCAAAAAAAAGAGGTGTTCTTTATGACTATATTCCTCCTCTGCTTCTTCCTTAATCGGTCCTCTTGTCATTATTTTATTAATAAAGTAATTTAGTGGGTAGGTACTAAATGACTTGTAGGTAAGTACAGGGTGTATCAGGTGTGGTACAGACCATCAAACTGAACAACTTTCTCCATGGGACCAACATCATAATCGAGAAAAAATTATCAGCTGTCCCGTACTAAACTTCATTACCTACTCGACCCAAATGTATGGGATGGCTGATATTTTTTTCTTGATTACGATGTTGGTCCCATGGAGAAAGTTGTTCAGTTTCTGATACACCCTGTAACTATAGCTGTTTTTTGCTTTTCTGATGGTACATTTTATTCGCTTACAAAATATTCTGAATTCGTAATGATTGATGTACTAAATAATTAACGCAGATTATTTATTCACTATATTGTTCATCTGATAATGGTAAATTGGGTTATAATTTTCCAAATGTCCAGCGAGAAAGAGCTTGTTGGATATTTTCAATAAAAGAACTATAAGTAGGTATCTACTTAACGTTATTTAAAATGGAGTGTATAATATTAAAGGCGAACTATTCCATTAATATTAAATACCAAACAAAACGTAGGCTTGTTTTGAAATCTCTGGTCTTGTCGTAATTGTTTAAAATTTTCTGCCGCCTGCCACATGTCGCCCTTTTGTCCAAAAAATATACAAAGAGAACAAACAGGTTTGACCTTAGTTCGTCCTATATTTGAGAGAAGATCATAAAGGCTTCATGTACACGACTCCGGAGCCGCACCGGCGCCGGACCGCATGTTTGTGTATACGAATGAAAACCGCAGAGGCGCCGCCGCACCGAAGCCGCGCCGGAACCTTGCGTACACCGAGTTAAATAGTAAAGCAACGATCACAGTTCAGTATAAGTAGGCGAGGTAATGTTCGATTTTTGCGACCAATTTTATAGACCACCGAATTTTAATATTTAGTAGTTTTATTACTTCATTAGGTAATCATGAATGTGAACGCCGCTGTCCTAAGGGAAAATCCAAAGTTACAGCATGTCTATAAAACTTATAAAAAAATAATTTGTGGTTTTGTTTTGGTTAAATATCATATTTATAAATATTAAGGCCCTGGTCCCAAGCTTGGTTTAGCTCGGTGTGTAAGTGAAATGGCTTTATGGCTGTCTAGTTTGAGAGATAGAATATTCTCACGCGCACCGGAATTATGTCGTAAAAGTGCAAATAAAATTAGAAATTAACTATTTAATAAAAAGTAATCCATCACTGGATGCAGTTTGGAATTTGACATTTCATGGTATATTTTTAATTATAATTATAATTGCTAATGAAGGGATAAACAGCTTTTAAAGATTATTAGGAGGTATGTTTAAAGATTTTTTTGGTGCACTAAAGTATGTTTAATTATGTTTTGGCTTCCATCACTGTATGCGAAAAGGACTTGAAAATATCATATTTTTTTTACATGTCAAAATTATTTACGGTTTATGAGATGCACAGCTTTAAAAAAACACCTTTTTGGTCGTTTTCAGGAAATCTGCGCCTTAAAATGAAAAGCAGACGTCTTTACAGTTTCGTTGGCAATGCTTTACTGAACTGTGATCGTTCCTTGACTATTTAAGGCCCTACATCCAAGCTCAGTGTGTAAGTGAAATGGCGTTATGGCTGTCTAGTTTGATTCGCGAGATAGAAGACTCACGCGCACCGGAATCATGTCATAAAAGTACAAATAAAATCGTATAAAATTAGAAACTAACTATTTAATAATAAATAATGCATCACTGGATGCAGTTTGGCATTTGAAAGTTCATGAAGGGATAAACTGCTTTTAAAGATTATTAAGAGAATATGTTTGAAGATTTTTTTGGTGCATTAAAGTATGTTTAATTATGTTTTGAGTTGAAAATATCATATTTTTAGGGTTCCGTACCAAAATGGTAAAAAAGGAACCCTTATGGTGTGACTCAGTCTGTCTGTCTGTCTGTCACAGCTGGATATCTCAAGCACTACTAATGCTATCAACTTGAAATTTAGAACAGTTTTAGATGACGTATATCCAACTATTTTGATTCGCGAGATAGAAGACTCACGCGCACCGGAATCATGTCATAAAAGTACAAATAAAATCGTATAAAATTAGAAACTAACTATTTAATAATAAATAATGCATCACTGGATGCAGTTTGGCATTTGAAAGTTCATGAAGGGATAAACTGCTTTTAAAGATTATTAAGAGAATATGTTTGAAGATTTTTTTGGTGCATTAAAGTATGTTTAATTATGTTTTGAGTTGAAAATATCATATTTTTAGGGTTCCGTACCAAAATGGTAAAAAAGGGACCCTTATGGTGTGACTCAGTCTGTCTGGTGAGATGCCCGTATTGCTCTCAGGCACGCTTTTTTAAAGGCGAACGGGGGCTGAGGATACACTATGGCAAGATTCACAAATCGCATAGTGTACCATTGTGCCCCCCAGCCACATCCCCAACATCAACACTTCCAGAGCAAACCTTGTGGAAAACCTTAGCAAAATTAAAAAATTCTACCCCAGTTTTAAAGAGAGTTCCCCGGGGCGCGAGACGGTCTGTTGCACAGAGTTTGACGCGTTGTCTCCGTCTTGTGACCCAGGAGAACTCACAAAGTGCCTGGGAACAATTACTCACCTTCCCTTATAGGATTCTACATGTCCAAAAAAATTTGGCATCTAAAAAAACATTAACGAATCAAATTAAAGATAATTGCAATAATTCGACCCTAAGTTTAGATCCAAAATTACCAGCATTTAACAACCTTTCACCAAAAGGCTTATGTTCACATGTGGAATCAAAATTAAGTGAAGGTGACATCAAGGGTGCGGCCAGGATATTGTTCAGTAGCGATGTGGTGGCGCCTTACTCTCCAGAAACACTAACAGCTCTGGAGAGTAAACACCCAGCGCCTGCGGATGGTCTCACCTTTCCCGACCCCCCCGACCCTTCCGTCCTAAATTTAGCATTCCTAAACGTTTCGGCCCCGCAGTTATTTGCAGCCGTGAGCTCCTTCCGAAGTGGTTCCGCCGGCGGCCTCGACGGCTTGACACCACAGCACCTAAAGGATTTAGTGAGTTCAAGCGCCGGGGAAGCTGGTGAGTCGCTTTTGAAGGAGCTTGCGGCCCTGATTAACCTAATGCTCACCGGCGGTGTGAACGAGGCCGTCATCGATGTCTTGTACGGGGCCAACCTATGTGCCCTGCGCAAGAAGGACGGCGGCATTCGTCCCATCGCCGTTGGGTGCACATACAGGCGTACGGCAGCCAAAATATGCTGTAAGTTGTATAGCGATTCGCTTACAGCTAAGTTTCAGCCCCTGCAGCTTGGTTTTGGCTCGAAGGGGGGCTGTGAGGCTGCTGTACATGCCCTGTCTACCTTTTTAAACTTCAAAAAAGGTGAGGTCATCCTCAAGGTTGACGTTAAAAACGCCTTTAATTCTGTAAACAGGGACACTTTGTTGGCTGAAGTCAAAAAGGAATTACCCGAAATTTATGGTTTTTTGTGGCAATGTTACAGGTACCCATCCAAATTATTATATAAGGACAATGTTTTGGAATCTGCAGTTGGATGCCAACAAGGTGACCCTCTCGGGCCAGTCATTTTCAGCTTAGCTATTCATCCAATTATTCAGAAACTAAATTCAAAATTTAACGTGTGGTATTTAGATGATGGAACGCTAGGAGGTGATGTAGACACCGTTTTGAAAGATTTACAACTCCTCAAACAAGAATTTAAATCTATTGGCCTAGACCTTAACCACTCAAAATGTGAAATTTACCTTTCTGACATTACCGACAGACAATTGACCCTAGACAAATTTAATGCAATAGCCCCGGAAATCAAAATTTTAGAAAAAAGTTCACTGAACCTCCTAGGTTCCCCAATTTTAGAAGACAGCTTTTCTCCTTTCATCGAAGAAAAAATCAAAAACTTCAACGAAATTTCGGACAGACTCTCCAAAATTAACTTACATTCGGCTTTCACCCTGATTAGATACTGTTGTTTTGGCCCAAATTTCATTTATTTTCTACGTTCTTCCCCTTTATGGAAGCAACCACATCTATTGGACAAAATTGACCAAATTATTCGCAGCACACTAACATCCATTTTAAATGTGGCCTTGGACGACCGAGCGTGGCTTCAAGCCACACTACCCATCCGTTTTGGTGGCCTCGGCGTCCGCAAAATTAACAGTATTAGCTTACCGGCGTTCCTGTCCTCTGTCCACAGCACTGAAAAGTTGACCGGGAAAATTTTAGCCCCCTGCCTGGTTGACTCTGAAGTGCCGTGCTGGACCGATGCGGTGAACGCCTGGAAAGCGGCTTGCCCGGATACAGATCGGCCCGTAAACCCATCTTCCCAGAGGCAGTGGGATGAGCCGCTCTGCAGGTTGGTACGGAATAATCTTATCAATACGTCTACCAATACTGCTGAGCGTGCCCGCTTACTGGCTGTGGGTGAGTGGGAGTCGGGCCTCTGGCTTCAGGCACTTCCGTCACCCAACATAGGCACTATGATGGGTGACACCACCTTCCGGCTCGCTATTTGTCTACGTCTGGGCGCTCCTTGTGGGGCTCCGCATCGCTGCCAGTGCGGTGAAGCTGTCGACTGCCTCGGACACCATGGCCTATCTTGCAGTAAGAGCGCAGGCCGGATAGCACGGCACGCTAGCATTAATGACATCATCCGTCGTGCTCTTGTCACCGCCGGGGTGCCAGCTGTTTTAGAACCCAACGGTTTGGCACGCGACGATGGAAAGAGACCTGACGGAATGACCATAATGCCTTGGAAGTTAGGTCGGCCTTTGGTATGGGACGCAACGTGTGTCGATACCCTTGCGCCATCCCACCTTCCTAGCACAGTGGGCTGTGCTGGTGCGGCTGCTGCAGGTGCGGAAAACCTCAAACGGCGAAAATATTCAAATATTTTTGGGAGTTATATTTTCGAGCCGTTTGGGGTTGAAACACTAGGGCCATGGGGTCCGAGTGCCCACTTAGTTTTCCAAGACATCGCTAAGCGATTGGTCGACTCTTCACGTGACCAGAGGGCTGGCCTATTTTTTGGCCAAAGAATCAGCATTGCCATACAACGTGGCAAGCTGCCAGCCTTTTGGGCACTTTTCCTGTTGACAGCGATGCGGACGAATTTTTTGATGCCCTATGATCCTTTCCCCACCTTTTTTTATACAATGTACATATTATTATTTTAATCTGTGTTAGTTTATATATTATGTACATAAAGAATAAAATCACTATTTTGCAAATAAGAAAGAAGTAAAAATATTTATATGTTTTTTTGGAACAGGGACTGAAGGGGGGTCTTAAAAATTCAAAGTGGAGTTACTAGGGCATGTGGGGTATCATATGAAAGAGCGCTGCTTGCAAATTCTCAAACATTTTTTTATTTTTTTTAAGCCGCTTAGTTTTCGACTTGTGATGAAAAATGTTAAAAAAAATACCGTTTCCCCCCCTTATCTCCGAAGTTTGCAAAGATAAAAATCTGAAATTATTCTATGTGATAGAAGTTTATGTAAAGATTACAGGAAAAATAAAACGATGTCCCTAAATAGCACACTTTTTCAGGAATCGGAACGGAACCCTCGGTGCGCGAGTCCGACTCGCTCTTGACCGGTTTTTTTTATTTGTTAAAATTATTTACGTTATAAGAGATAGGTACACTGTTAAAAAACCACCTTTTTGACCGTTTTCAAGAAGTCTCCGCCTTAACTCAACATCAATACGGTGTACAGACGCCAGCACACCAAACTACTACAATCTATCAAACTTTAATAGATTTTCATCTTTAATGCTAAAGCATTAGGTTCAAGGTTGATTGGGAAAATTTGACAGTTTCGGGTGACACGCGGTTCCGGCGCGGCTCCGGTGCAGCGGCATTCGTATACACAAACATGCGGTCCGGCGCCGGTGCGGCTCCGGCGTCGTGTACATGAAGCCTAAGTGCCTTTTCACACGTCTCGGTTGCCGGGTAGCCGGTGCCGGGTAACCGGCGGCTAGTGTATGGCAGATTACGCCGGTACGTGTGAAAGATAACGTACATGTTCTTACCGCCGCCGGATACCCGGCATCGACTACCCGGCAACCAGGACGTGTGAAAAGGCACTTACACGATATACCTAAACGAATCTACTGATAAATGTAAATGTCAGTAGATATGCCAATTTCATGTCAATTTACTGTGTTGAACTTAGATAATATACATCTAGATCGAGCCACCGCGTGGCCGGTCATGAGACAGCAATATTATACTTTTTCTAGGTTATGTGGTATGAGAAATGAGGTTTAACGTAAGAAATCTTCCATATTTTGGACTGAAACCCACGTCAATACATTCGCACAATGCAAAAACTGTCCAAAAATGTTAAATTAATCGACCCAAGATAAATTTTGTAACAGTGAAAGTACTTTGTTTGGCAACATTTTTAAATTTTGCCATGCAAAAATACGGCACACCGTAAGGGACAGAAGATACGATGCTTTGTCTCAATTTTCGTAATTATTTCGTATATATGTGTCTCACTTCCACACTTCACACTATAATCATGGCAACGTCTAGATGTATAATGTCATTGGTGTTGAATTATATGCTTTATCCTTCTAAGGAGATTTATATGATTGTTATAATATGGTCTGACTTTGAAATGATAGCAGTTTGGTTCGTGATTTAAAGTGAATGTCAAATCTATATCGGTACCTAGGACCACCTAGTTAAAAATGTGTAGGTAAACAATCGATAACGATTAAGAATGTTTAATAAATCTCTAAAATAAGCTTAAAGGTCACGATAAGCATGCTGTATTGTAATATAATTTTGCATCTTGTAACATGATGTGTGTGAGAAAACAAAATTACAAAAAAAAAAAATTGCTGGTGGCATGCTTATTCGAACCACCAAAGAGCATGATGCTTTAAACTTTAAAGTATCATGCTTTTTGGTGGTTCGACTTGTTAAGAGAATAAAAAAAAAAAACATTCAAAAATTAAATTTTAATTATAATATATAATATTACTTATAAGTTTTTTTTAAAAATATTTTTTAAAATATTTTTTTTTTATTTAATCATTCATTAAAGTTTAAAGGACGCTCTTAACACGTTCCGGCGCGGTATACCGGGTATACGCCTATTAGTCGTCATATCACTAAAACTTCTTTGTGTCGTTTACCGCGCATGCTTGTTATGACCATGTGTGTCAATAGCTTTAGACATTTGTCATGCAACCCATCTTGTACCGAATCCTAACTATGCTCGGACTTTTAATCATCTGCAGTAAAATGACACTTCTTATCTGTCATTTCGACATCTAATTAAAAGTCCGACCATAATATTATAAATTCGAAAGTGAGTTTGTTTGTTTGTTACGCTTTCACGCTAAAACGGCTGAACGGATGTTGATGATATTTGGCAGTTTAGGACATAGGATACTTTCATCCCGGTAGTACGTTCCCGTGGGATAATATCCGACCTCCATGCCGGCGAAGGCGCGGGCAAAAGCTATTAGACTATATTATTATCATCACTATTGCCAAAGCTGTATTCAGCTGATCACTCGCTAATACAGCGCTGTAGCATTACAGGCTGCTTGTTTGTATTCCTGTGGGAGCCGTAACACTCGACGGGGGTGTTATGAAGCCATTAGACGGCCTTCTGTCAAGTATGTATGATTACAGTATAAGTACTTATAGTGCAGTATGTTTTGCTACCTGTACTTTACTAAAAAACCGGCCAAGTGAGTGTCGGACGACGCACAATGAAGGGTTTCTGAAGTTGAAAAGAATTTAACCCAAAAACAAACTTAACATTATTTTTCGGACTTTACTTGTGCTGTGAGACCTTGCTTTTTGCCAAATTTCATGTTTCTAGGTCAACGGGAAGTACCCTGTAGGTTTTGATTTACTTGCGAGTAGCAAAATATATCGCATAAATTACGTTGACGTGTTTGATATTAATTTCAGTTTAATACCTCCACGTGTTCCTGAGAAAACTGGTCTTGACAGACTGACAGACATGAAAATATTTTTTTATGTGATAAAATTACAAATTAACAATTTTCGGATTTTTGCTAGAAATTGAATTTTCACGATTTTATTTACGAATCTTTAAGCCCCAGCTATCGTTATAAATCTTAACCCACAGTAAAATAAATTGCAAACACCTCTACACTCAAAAACCGTATGCGCCGCGCTAAATAAAATGTAACTCCCACCGCGAAACGAAACAAAGTCGGTAAATCTAATAATTTATTTTTCCGTGTAGCCACAATCCGTTATTTTATTAGCTTGCAACACTGCCGCCGTGAGGAATTAAAATATTTATGTTCATTGCCTCGGGCCCGTTTAGGGGAACATGGCCATTGGAATTATTTTACGGTTTTAAGTGGTCCTTCCATTTTAGTATTCAGTGCGTTCGAGTTCTGATTAGCTGTTTCCGCCACAGGCTCTCTAGGTTTGATTAAAGGAGCTTCTATTAGGTTTATCAAAAGAGGGTTGACGTAAATTTTGAAAGACGTAAATTTTGTCTTAAAGATTCGCTAATTCCTAATTATCAGTTGTTAAAGACAAGTGATAGTTTACACTAACTCAACGCAGTGTACCATTCAGAATAGTAACAGTAACTTTAGTGTTCTGAAAACAAAACTGGCTGATATCTTCTAGTGCAAGTTTCAAGAGCTTAGTGTCAGTCGTCGCGAGCTGCGAGTCCTTGCGAAAGAGTTATAACTGTGCTCCTCAAGACCGTTTGGTCAACAACTTCTCTGCAAGTACTCCTTTTGATGCAGTACGAAAATGTATTTTTTAAAGATTAAATAAAAATCTTGAATTGTGACGAGCACTTTTTTACGCGTCGTTCCATTTTCCGAAATAATTGAATGACATTTTTCATCCCAAATTTTGATTTGCGCAAAACTTTTTATTGATGTGTTAATAAAAACATTTTACTAAAAAGCGCAGCGGTGTTTAATTTCGTTTCAATTATTCCGTTTTATGTAAACATCGCAATAAAACACGGCCGTAAAATGAAATATGGAGTTTTTACCATCTATCAACGTTATACCTAAACGTATACAGGTGTTAAGATACTTTAATTTACATTCCTCCTTTAACGGGTGCAAGTTAAGACACCTCAAGGAAATAAAGAGGTTACTCGAGCGAGTTATCTCACTGAAAACGTGATAAAATGCTGATTATTTTATAAAAGAACTGATTTATTCCACTTTATCCCACACACAGACCGCATTTTGAAGTCGACGTCTTCGCCCAAACTTTTCACGCTTAAAATTAAATTATTTATGTGCGCTGGCAAAACGAATAATATATATTTTTTGTCTCTGGAATTTAATATTTTTCATTTTAACGTGTTTTATGAGTCGCTCTTATTGAATTTTGTTGCTGCGTTATTTTTGATTAAGCGCTACGTTTTTCCCGCGACTCGGGCTTGTGAAATTTTAAATATTCGGTGTGGGAGCGTTTTGGCGCGGAATTTTCTTATTTTATTCATTCGTACAGGTGTGTTTGTTGAGATGAAACGCTGCACTCTGTACGCATATTTTTTCGGCGACAGTATTATTTTTGCTGCTCGAATATGCGTATTTTTTTACTTAAAGCTTTTTGCTTTTTTGATGAATGCGCTGTTTTGTCAACGTAGACGTAGGTACGGTTGTTTATGCATTATAAGAAAGTATGAATATTGTTGTAACTACTCACATTGTTGTGTATTACAAAATTCACAACTATGGATTTTGGAATAGGTACATACTTACAAGCAAACATACTGGCAAGTTCAATTTAAGGCACAATAAATGTAAATATAGTACTTACTATAATTTATGTCTTGAACAAAGAAAAAAGTTTTTTTTTACTCTATGCGAGTAGTTTCAACATTCCTCCTACAAATGTTTGTACAGGGTATTATTTCATTTTTTTTCAGCCTTTAGTAGTTAAGAAACCTTTTCACAGAAAGGTGAAATCGGTTAAATTAATAATAATTTATAATTATAAGAGCATCCACAGGATCACAAACCGCATTTAAAGTACTTACAAATTACCTTTTAAAACAACTCCATAATAGATCCGGCTGCGTAACTGCAACTTCCACATCAAACTTGATATTATTCTCTCGTAATTTTATAACGAGTTTCATTAATACGGTACCTAATGGATTACTTGAGTTTTCCACAAAGGATTGAATGTGACGCCACGTTCGATCGAGATGTTAATTTCCGTAACTTTTGTTGCTTGAGCGCGTATCCTTGTTTTTCAATATCCGGCCCTGTTTAACTATGCAAATATGCCCGGTTTTCTTTTAAGTTATTTTTGTAACATGCGATGAGATAATGAACTTGTTTTAACGCTCTATTTGTTGAGAAACCGTGCAATATGCGGCTTTTGATAGCGTAACGTATTTGATACTTGTCTATGTTCAGCATACCTGTCTATAGGCGAATAATATTATCTATCGCCTTAAAAATTATACTCCTACACTGTATTTTGAACTTTGAATTCTAAAGTTCGTGCTGTTTGATTTTGTTGCTGTAACAGTTGCTATGTCGACCTTAAGCTTTTCGACAGTACCTACTTATAGTTCAAGAAAAGAATACAAATAAAAGAGTGCTTTATTAAAACCTCATCATTTAAACAAATAACACATAAAGGTAAGAATTAACACCGTTATTTCTAAACCGGATCACATACAACCGCTTATTTCTGTTACCCGATTAACTTATCAGAGGTTTTGTACAAAAGAATCACCCTTACCTTACCTTCAGGGTGAGAAATCACCCTTCGCCTTTTTTCTTAAGCGAGTCGAGTTTAATTACATTTGTAAATTAAGCAATGGGACGGGGCGAACGTGCGCTGATTCCAGATAGGGTTTAATACAAGAAATAGAATCTTTTGTTCTTATAGCGGTCGGATAATTTGGTGCGAGACTGGCGTGATTATGGTGGGAGTCATTAAAGAATTGAGGCGAAGCTGAAATGTTATTGGTTTTGTGAGGGTTTTACAAATAAGGCATTGTGTTTTGTGATGATGTCGAAATTAATTTCTAGTCGCAAAATGAACGCAAACGCAACCAAACGTTTACTGGACAGTAAACTGGATGGCCGGAGAAGTTGCAATGAATGCAGGGGTCCAAGCTTAGATGGTTGGATGGCGTAAACGGAGATCTAAGAACTGTTGTAGTGAGAAATTGTAGAGAAAAAACCTTCTCTCGCCCGTGGATATGGCGCCTTAGTGAGGTGTAGTCTAATAAATTGTAGTTCGGTGTAAATGTGTGCGTTTGAGCGTGTATGCACAGAGCGAGGTGTAGTTTTGCGCATTCTTCACTGTATTGTTCGCAGCGCTATGTCTTGGATTTTTATTTAGTCTGAGGTGCCAAAATAATCTAAAACAAAATATGTAAATTCTTATCAAATTAAAATAAATACTTAAACCAATAACAAAATAAGTACTGCCCAAACTAAGTTATAAAATTCCGAAAATACCTTCAAACCTCCGTCGCTGCGCTCCCCAGGGTGTCGTTCTGTTGACAAATTCGTCGAAAGCTGCGAATTATTTTTGGGGTCGATCGATCAATCAGAAGAATTTCTGCATGTAGGTCGGTACACTATGTAGTTTGTTTGTTAGCAGTTCCTGATATATATGTTGCAAAACATCGTGTCTGTATTCCCATGAGGGGGAGCAGAGGTATAATATACCTAACGGCGCAGGGTAGCCTTTACCAGAAGTGGTCATCGTATTAGTGGTTCAGCAGCATCAATATCACCAGGATCCAGCCAGAATCAGATTCAGGATTGGGCCGGGATTGGGCGGCTCCCTTATTATACTCCTCCCTATTTCATTATTATACTCTAATACCACACCACCACCACCACAGAAGTCTATACATCATACAGTCTCTGCCGAAAGCCCGAACTGCTTACAGTAGTTCGCCGAACTTCGTAAGCAGTTCGGGCTTCGTCGGGCGACTGTATAATGCTCAGGCATGATGTACACTGTGCTAATACTCTTTAGCGGCTGCCCTGACACAGGCTAAGTAGTATTCCCTGACAGACAGACAGTAGTATTCATGAAGACATGACTACCTTAAGCGATTGCCACACGTTCGCCAACCGTGTCCCGACAGAGGTGGCCTTGGTGTTTTACAAGCGTGTAGATGGTGGTTTGCGACCAAATTATAAAACTGGTCCTTCCATCCATCCTCACAAAATTTCGCATTTATATAAGTAGGAAGTAGGATCTATAGTAGGATACTCTTAAACGAGTACCTCCAATTACATTTCCAGACAACACAAACCAATGACAAGTCGAGCAAAAAATAAAAAGAATAACATCGACAAACGTTTGGCTCCAGTATTTTATTTTATTGGGAGTAATGTGAAGACGGATCACTGTCGATACGTGTCGCGTCACCTTCACAAAAGATATTGTTCTCTGTTTATAGTCGTGTTGTTTGGTGACGAATCGATGGCTCACAGTTAATAGAAGGCAGTAGGTTACTTATGTGATATTTTGTCAGTGTATAAAGTCACATTGTCGCTAATCTAACTTAGTGACGTAACTGATTCGAATCATATTACACAGGGCAAGCTATTTTTCTTTTTTTTTGTAAACTGTAGATACATTTGTGTGAAATGTCCAAGGATATTTATTATTATTATTTATTATTATTATTTTTAAAGTGTCTTTGACATATCTCGGGACCCTGGGGTCCCGGACTTTTGGAAGGCGTACGAGGGGCCGAAGCCAACTCGCAGAGGCCCCTTAGACAATTTTAAATTATGAGGAGGCACCAACCGACGATTATCCCTGTATACACTATGCAAGTGCACCCAAGGACAACCCCCGGTTGGTGCAGGACTATTGCAGAACATGGAAACAAAACATATTGGCTATGGGTTTGGGTGGCTGTGGACTGGTTACCTAGAACTATGAAACGACTATGGCCATTGCCTGATCAATGTTTTATTATACACGGAAAAAAAAATGGCGGGGGGTGACTTGCACACTCAATAATGGGCCCCTGAAAACGGTCGCTAGCACATAGTGTCGTAGCGGCATGGGAGCAACATGTCCTGATGTGCTTGTGAGGAGTGGAGAGGTATTCCACGGTTCTCAGAACAATCCCAGAGCCCGGAAGATGGTCAAGATCCGTACAAACACTTACTGGAATACGTCCTTCCTCCGAGCACGTTTGCTCTTGCGAATCTCCACTCAAGCCAGCCAATAAAGGCAAGAATGAGGTGGGAGCTCTGTTCCCGTCATTGTCCACTCCAGCCGGCCAATAAAGGCAAGCGAGAGGTGAGGAACAAGACTTCTCCCGGGAGATAGGGTCCGTGGGGTCGCTACTGCCCAACAGCTCACCACATGCTGCCCTGCGGGTTTCTGTATCTCTCTTGTTCTGGCTCCTCATCCTAGACCTGTTCCGGCAAAGTAAACTCTACCGGCACAGACCTAAAATTCGGAGCGCGCAAGCCCCATCACGACGTCAACGTAGAGATACTTGCGGTGGGGTTATTATTATTATTATTACATCGGTCTCGATTTTTGCATTAAGTATCATGGGAACGGTAAGGCATACAGATACGACTTGGAAAATGTATCAAATTAGGTACGTCGGTTAGGCTTAGTCCAAAATGTCGGATACGTCAGTTAGTTAGATTAGAGACGATATGTGTGAAAATGATTTGGGATTCTTTAGCCTGATATTTATAGCTAGTAAGAGGGTCTCGTGGCTAAGTAAACAGCCACATGGGACGATCGAAGGTTAAGCTACGCTTGCCGAGGTCGGTCAGTGGATGGGTGACCATCCATTACCGACATACCGAGATCCCTCCGTGCTTCGGAAAGCATGTTAAACCGTTAGTTCCGGCTGTCATTCGTAGATCTTTGATAGTCGTTATAGGTAGTTAGAAGCCCGAAAGTCTGACAACCAGTCTTGCCAAGGTATCATGTTACCCAGTAACTGGGTTGTGGACATCAGATAGGCAGTCGCTCCATGTAAAATACTGGTATTCAGCTGTACCCCGTTAGACTGGAAGCCGACCCCAACATGTTGGGAAAATGCTAGGCAGATTGATTGATTAAAGTTAAAATAAAAACTTTTTTACAAAAAAAAAAAAACAACCGACTTCCAAAAAAAACACTACAAAGTGAAAGGTAACTTTAATTTTGGAAGTCGGTGTCTTTGGATGTGTATTTTAGTTTTTTGCCACCGACTTTTTCACTTATTAGTGGGTCGATTTCTAATTTATATAAGTTACAATAGCCCAATGTCAACTGCTCGTCACCTTTTACAAATTATTGCTTTTCCCGATGCAGGGACGTTAATTGTTGAGGAGTTCTCCTAGTAAGAACCAGGAGAACTTGAGCTCCATGGCGAAGTCATCATCACCATTATGTATTTTGACGAGCCTAAATTACTTTAGCAACCACATTAAAGTAATCGAATCGCAACCCGTGAAATACTTAGGTATAATTGAGTAGTTCCGATGGCCATCTGTGGTCTTCATCATCAGTTTCACTTCACCAAATGGTGCTTTCCGAGAGGAAATGCCTCGTGCATTTACTATAAAAAATACCAAAATCGCTATAGGTGTGCCTATAAAATTTGAGGGTTTCCCTCGATTTACATGGTATCCCCTCATCAGATTCGGACTTGGTGACATGGTCCCATTGTCATATTGCCCTCGAGAGCATACCATTTCAAACAAAAAAAGAATTTTGCAAATCCGTCTATACATGACGAACATACATTAAAAAAAAAAAAACCGGTCAAGAGCGAGTCGGACTCGCGCACCGAGGGTTCCGTCCCGATTTCTGAAAAAGTGTGCTATTTATAGACATCGTTTTATTTTTCCTGTAATCTTTAAATACATAAACTTCTATCACATAGAATAATTTCAGATTTTTATCTTTGCAAACTTTGGAGTTTTGGGGGGGGGGGGGAACGGTCTTTTTTTACATTTTTCATCAAAAGTCGAAAAAACCAAAAACCAAAAAAAAACCCCGGCCTAAAAAAAAAACAAATAAATGTTTGAGAATTTCAAGATCTTTTGCCATCTGTCGTCGAGTGCGGTCGTGTCGCTCCGACAAAAATAAAAAATCCCCGTCGCGAGAAATAAGTGGTTTGCGAATCGAGCAGCGCATCGGTCATAAAAATTAATTTAGCGTTTCGAGCGTAAATTAACCGGTGCACCTGATATGTGACCTGAAACAAACGACACGTTCCAAGCGTGGAACTGATGTCCCGCCTTAGGATCGTGACTTCTCCCAGCAAGCAAATTTGGTGAGGGCGTTCCTTATATTTCATAGTCTAAAGTAATGCATGTTTATAAAATTATAGCATCAATCCAAATTCTTAGGAGATAAAGTTAAACAAACAGTTTACCTACTTCTTAAGAGCCCATAATGCCTCAGGCTTTTGTATCGCTCGCAAGATACCACTTGCAGACTAAGTGAGAGCGAGACTGAGTGTGGTGCTAGGCGCCGATAGTTTAGGTAATTGCCTTTTACTGTGAAAATAATGGTAATTATAAAAATAAATAAACAAATAGGTAACATATGACCTGCTTTATAGTTGATTCAGTTAGTATGCAAAGTTTCATGACCTAATGATTTACTTTTTGAATACCAGCGGCTTATTGTCCGGCTTGGAGGTAATTTTCGGATCTTTTTCTATCGAGAAAATTTTATGGAATCGTGTTTTCGTATAACATAGTATGTACCTAATATAAATCTAACATAGTACCTATGTACCTAATATAAATCCTCAACTTTAGATTATAGGTACCTATTTATTTTAAAATTAAAGCTGCAGTGTGTTCGACATAGCCGAGGATCATGCTAAGCCATTTGAGGTAGTTAAGTGCAAACCAACAAAAACCACTGCAAAAAATGGATCCTTTTTTTGTTGAATGTCGACTTACGGCAAGTTAAATTCTATGTTCACACAAAAACTTCGGTAAAGCTTAGAACTAAGGTCTTTGTTTTAAAACACGAGTCGGTCATTCTAACCAATTTTGTTAGCATTCTGACAAAAACATACCAAAATAATGGCTTCGATTGTACCAATGAAAAGGGACCGAAATTGTCTATTTAGAGCTCTAGCATGTCAAATTAATAAACAATTTAATGGGACTGCCATGCGACCACGTGTCTGCTCGCAGAGACCTAGCAAGTTATGTATCGGCTAATCGTAACGACGACAGAATTTACTTAGATTATTTAGTTAATTAATTTACTTTAATTGACTAATATCCAGTCCGGATTTTTTCCTAACAACAATATCTCTCAGGAACAACAGACAGAAAATACACTACCGCGCAGTTTAACGAGATGTTATGTGGGGTGGCAAAGATATTTTAATCGCTGCCTCCGAATTCTGCCTCGTAAATGTACATGTTCACACAAATAACGAGAACACACTGGTGTACGTCCATACCTACCTACCGGCAATAAGGATAATTATCAAGTTTTGGGTTGACACGGCCGAAGAAAGAGATAAAATCAAGAAAGCAGCTAACGAGATTTACAAGAAACTTGAAACGGATAGCACAAAGACCTCAGACGAAGATAAACAACAACGTGGCATAGCAGTGACAAGAAATGAGTCGAAAACGCAGTATAATCACCAAAAGATTCACCGGAGAAGCTGAAGTTATAGCAACATCGCAACGACGTTGCGTAACAAGAGACCGTCCAAAATCCGGACCTCGCGGCGCCACGCACCATCTGTAGGTACTTGAGTTTACTTCTCGGGTCGTCTCAGAATTTCATCGCCTTCACGCAAAAAACACTCCAATTTTGGGACACAGTAACACTATACACTGCACATAATATTATTATAATTGACAAACTCGCGATATACCTACTTAATTTGAATGTAGAGGTGTGTGCTTTGCAGAGAGAAGCATATTCCTGAAAGACATGAAAAGATGTCACCCAGCTTGTCGCTTGGGAAACGGGATCCTTCGTCAGCCAATCAGCCTCTCTTACTTTCAGCAGACCGTTACAAACTCACTACCTATGATAGAAATAATCACTGACACTCAATCACACACCACACATGAAATAGCAGCTACGCGGATCGATCTATCGGGTTGAGCTGCGCTTGCCGGGGCTGGTCGGTGGATGGTGCCCATCTTTGCATGCCGGGCTCCTCCGTGCCTCGGAGGGCAGGTTGGGTCGCTGGGGCCTGAGGGTCTGGCAGCCGGTCTTGCCGGGGGCTGTCGTGTTGCACAGTCGCTTGTTTGTGGAGATCGGATGTGCAGTCGATCCATTTAAATTGCTGGCGTTCGTTCGGCTGCATCCGGATGGACTGAAGGCCGACCCCGGCAAGGTTGGGGGAAGGCTAGGCAGATTGATTGAAGTACAATCATAGACTCCGTAAAATCAACGTAAAAAATCAAAATCTTCTATTTCTTTGTTCAATAGGTATTTATTGTAAAATCAATGTGCCTGAACTAGGTAAACCTATATGTTTCAGGCAATATGGGCTAAGCTTTAAGTATATAAAATAATCACGATTTAAAATTTACAATAAAATAGAAATGTATAGTTGGCAAACACGAAAAGAGAGACATACATTTCATGCGAATTTGTTAAGTGTACAGTCAACGACTTTTGTCCGTCACCCCTATAAGAGTGTTTTTCGTATGCACGGGCCAGTGGCTAATGGACTACATTCTTCTCGTCCACCAATAGCGCTTCGGCACACATCATAAAAAACGTTACAATTTTTTTTTTTTTTTTACGAAACGTTTAAGAAAAGGGACATTGTATATTTTAGGGTCATTGGTCAAACAAAAAATAACTTTAAAAAAGGCTCATCCTTCATTCATTGGTCCATTTAAAAAATCGGGACTCGCACACGAAGGGTTCCGTACCATATACGTTTAACAATTGAAAAGATAACTTTGTATTTCATAATGATACTGTGAATTACAGGGTTGTTTTTTGCAGTTGCAGAAAATCGTCCATATTTAAACAAAATACCTTTGAATCGCCCTTTTTAGTATTTGTTGATTAAATACAGTATAATAATATGGTACATGATATTACAGAAGTTTCAAATTCCTAATTTGTAATTATTGCGATAGAGCTCGTACTAAAATGGTCTAAAAGAGACAATTCTTAAGTAAAGAACTATTTTTGTATTTTTTAAAAAATTTTTGGCTCAGTAGTTTCGGAGATAGGGGGGGAATGGTAAATTTCGTATATTTTCTTAAATAACTTCAAAACAATTTATTGTAAATTTAAAAAATTATTTGAGACCCTCACAGTAGGCCCTTTTATTTGATGTATCACGCGGTACAGTTTACAAAACTTTTTTTTTTTTTTTTTTTTTTTTTTTTTTTTTTTTTTTTTTTTTTTTTTTTTTTTTTTTTTACTTACTTGCCCCAAAAAAGGGCCGCCATATTCTCCATTTATTTGCGTTGCACGTCTGTGTTTGGGTCACCAAAATTCATATGTGTACCAAATTTCGACTTAATCGGTTCATTACATTCGGAGCAAATTGGCTGTGACAGACGGACAGACGGGCAGACAGACAGACAGACACATGATTGATCTTATTAGGGTTCCGATTTTTCCTTTTGAGGTACGGAACCCTAAAAAGGGCGTTGCAAACTACGATTTTAACGTGCAACCGAAGAAGTTCTGAAAGGGGTGAGGCGCAGAGGCTTTTGATAGTACCATTAATACCTACTCAATCTATAAATAGAACAGGGTCGGGTTTGTTCGAACACTTATAACATCGGAGCGGCTGGACCGACTTTCCTGGTTTCTGGCTCCATCCCGAATGGCGGAGTAACTGTTAAAAACAATGGAAAATTGACGAAATAATAAAATAAGGGAAAGGTTTTCCAATACAAAGTGTTCATGGGTTTCGTAACTGTCGGCCATATTATGTTCATCCCCTCGTTGGACTCCTCAAATTAGGGAACGTGTTTAAGTAAAGGTTTCGCATCGACAGGAGATATCCACAATCTTCGGATGGTGGCGTGTTTTGGATTTTAAAAATGTAGAATATAAACCGATCAAGTGCGAGTCGGACTCGTGCAGCGGGGGTTCCGTTCCTATTTATGAGAAGGAGTGCTGTTTGGAGACGTCGTTTTGTTTTTCCTGTAATCATTGCATAAACTTCTATCACATGGACCCCCGTTCAGTCCCTGTTGCGGGAAGAATACCTATATATATATTTATCTCTTTTTCGTAACTGCGGGATGGTTGAGTAAGCGTCACCTGGAACTGCTCATGGTTTCTGGTTGATGGCGTTGGTCGTCCTTGGGATATCCAGCTGTGACAGACGGACGGACAGACAGACAGACGGACGGGGTCGCGCCATAGGGGTTCTTTTTGCCGTTTTGGTGCGGAACCATAAAAAGGATTGACATATATATTGGTTGACAAATATTTGTGCGTGCGTTCGGAAATGTATGTTGTTTAAACTAAGTTTCTTTCATAATGTTGACCTTTTACTTTGAATTGTTCCGGTACTTTGCTTTTCGGCAAAAGATCGTAGCTCGCTTTTTAAAGCGTAAATTGGGTTTCCTACACAATTCAGAGTGTTCCCGGCCTGCGCCTTCGGGAGCTTCGCGCGTTTACATTAGGATATTCATGGCTAGGACGAGACAGCGTCTGTCGGGTCAGCTAGTAAAAGTATAAAACAGTAATTATCTCACGACGGTTAATAATTTTTCTGTATCAGATTTTGGAGAGCCTCATGGAGAGTTTTCTCACAATTCATGTAATTTCGAGGATAGATGTTCGCTGCTGCATTTATTCTATTGGAGATTAGCGGACCAAGGAAATTACCTCGATTTTCGGTAGTTTTTGGTAGTAGTGGGCGGTTATAGAGTTTTGGGTTGATCGCGCTTACCGTAACACATACACTACATGACACGATCAGACGCTAAACAATCTGGAGTCATTCTAAGTCAGAGTAAACAAGCTCTACACACGTCTTGCAAACGCGGTCTTCACGCGTCGCAGTCGCGCAGGTGTGGAAGGCGCCATACGATAGAATGGGCGGCGGCGTCGCCCCCGCTCCACAGACGCTTTGGTCGCTCGGGTGTGGCAGAAGCCTATGATTTCTACAAAAACAGACAACCAAATTTATGGCCAAATAATAATAAACCTAAGCACGATGATAGCTGGGTCATCAGTAGCCAACAAACTCTAACGCAGAAATTTTCTAACACCAATACAGTAAACCTAAGTGCACATCAAGCTGTACATTTCCGGTTTACACTGACCTCTAGTTGCAAGGAACTCCTATGCAATGCGAGATCAGCTTATGCTGGTGGTGTATGGCTTGATCTGTAGCTGTGCGTTCAACATACGAGTGGAGCAGGAACAATCAGAACTCCGGTTCCAAATCACCAACCCTAATTACCACAGGACAAGATTGACGTCAATAAGGAACTTTTCGGTGGACACGGCTGAATAAAGAGATAATATCAACAACGCTGTTAACGGGATCTACAGGAAAACTGAAACGGATAGCAGCGAGACCTCAGACGAAGATACTGGAAACAGCAACGGATAATACAGAATAGCAGTGACATAAATGATGTCGAGAACGCAGTCTAACCCCGCCAAAAGATTCACCGCCGAAGCTCGACTTTAGACTTGCCAATAAGTAAATCAACTTTTTGGGAGACACGGCTGAATAATGAGATACAACAAGAAGGCTGCTAGCGAGATATACAACATAAATATAGCGACATAAATGGTGTCGAGAATGCAGTCTAACCCCGCCAGAAGATTCTCCGCCGAAGCTGGACTTTAAACAACATACTACTACTACCCGCCGCCGCGCCGCCGGCGCGGTTACCCCCGCTCCACAGACCCTTTGATCGCCCGGGTGAGGCCGAAGCCTAAGATTTCTACAAAAACAGACAACGGCCATAAACAATAATAAACCTAAGCACCATGATAGCTGGATCGCGATCGACAGCGATCAGTACATTAGTAGCCACCAAACTAACGCAGAAATTATCTAACACCAATACACCACAACAAATAGTAAACCTAATTAGCCTGTACAACAGATGAGTGGAACAGGAACTCCGGCTATAAATCACCAACCCCAATTACCACAGGACAAGATTGACGTCAATAAGGAACTTTCCGGTGGACACGGCTGTATAAAGAGATAATATCAACAACGCTGTTAACGGGATCTACAGGTAAACTGAAACGGATGGCAGCGAGACCTCAGACGAAGATACTGGAAACAGCAACGGATAACACAGCATAGCAGTGACATAAATGATGTCGAGAACGCAGTCTGACCCCGCCAAAAGATTCACCGCCGAAGCTGGACTTTAAATAACATGTTAATACTCGTACTTGCCAATAAGGAAATCAACTTTTCGGGAGACACGGCTGAATAATGAGAATGATACAACAAGAAGGCCGCTAGCGAGATATACAAGTATCAGGAAACAGATAGCAGCGAGACCTCAAACGATGATTTTGTAAATAACAACTAATACTGCATAGCAGTGGCATAAAGAGTCAAAAACGAAGCTTAGCCCCCAAAAGATTCGCCGGGAAAGCTGACGTTGAAGAAACATGGCAGCAACGTCGTAAAAAAGCCCATCCATATTATATCACCCGCCTCTCCACTATTCCAAGGCTTGCTATACGGTGCATACTGGGTAGGCGCTTTATCCCCTCCATATCCTAAGGGCATGTCTTCCCTACCATTACCGCGCCCCCCGGTCTACTCACAGATATACAATGGTCTCTGTTGCACCATGTAACATGAGGCAACAGGGGCTAGTGTGAATCTATGGGTTCATTCGAGAAATCGAGTCTGGTTAAACCACGCTGGGGTCGGTGCAATTCATTCATTCATTCATTCAAATAAATGTTTGAGAATTTCAAAACAGCGCCCTTTCATATGATACCCCACATGCCCTAGTAGCCCCACTTTGAATTTTGAAGACCCCCTTTCAGTCCCTGTTACAAAAAAAAAATATAAATATTTTTACTTCTTACTTGCAAAATTGTTGGGTAAACATCGTCTAAAATTGTTCCAAATTTCAAATTGATAGCATTAGTAGTTCTTGAGATATCCAGCTGTGACAGACAGACAGACAGACAGACAGACTGAGTCACACCATAAGGGTTCCTTTTTTACCATTTTCGTACGGAACCCTAAAAATGGAAACATCCGAATTGATAACCTCCTTTTTCAGAAGTCGGTTAAAAAGTTGTATACATCCAAGCTGAAGTTTCAGCTACTCCGATGACCCGTCAACAGCTGCAAGCGCTCGATATTGAAGTTTAAACAAGCCTGTCCCTGCTTCAGACAGCTTGTTTCCTATAATTATAACAATAAGAGTACTTAATGAACAGCTCTCAATTAGTGTCGATGGCGGCCGACAAACATGTCGGACACCCTGTTCACTGTTCAATTCTACTTAAGAGCGACCCGCGCGTTAACTCTTGTAACTGAGATCTTGGCACGTGGCCTCTAAGTTAGCGGGTAACTCAGTTTGATTAATTTAATGTAAAAAACATTAATTTATTTTGTCCTTATAAGGACAAAATAAATTAGGAGAAGACAACATCACGCCTTATTTTCCCGAAGGGTTACGCAGAGGCGTACTTAAGTATAGTTGCCGACTGCACGACTCGTGCCGGCAAATAAGGCGCAGATTTCCTGAAAACGATCAAAAAGGTGGTTTTTTAAAGCTGTGTATCTCATAAACCGTAAATAATTTTGACATGTAAAAAAAATATGATATTTTCAAGTCCTTTTCGCATACAGTGATGGAAGCCATAACATAATTAAACATACTTTAATGCACTAGTAATGCACTAATGTAATTTTTAAAAGCTGTTTATCCCTTCATTAGCAATTATAATTATAATTAAAAATATACCATGGAATGTCAAATTCCAAACTGCATCCAGTGATGGATTACTTTTTATTAAATAGTTAATTTCTAATTTTATACGATTTTATTTGCACTTTTACGACATAATTCCGGTGCGCGTGAGAATCTTCTATCTCGTGCGTCAAACTAGACAGACATAAAGCCATTTCACTTACACACCGAGCTAAACCAAGCTTGGAACCAGGGCCTTAAACAACCATATTTCGAGAGTATTTATTTATTACCTACTAGCTTTTGTATGTCGGGAAATATCCCACAGGAACTTACTAACGGAAAATCTTTCCATTTTCCTTGTATATATTATAAAGGAAACATCTGTGCAAAATTTCAGCTTTCTAGGTCCTTTGGTTTGGGCTAGGCGTTGATGGGTCAGTCAGTCAGTCAGGACTTCTCATTATATAGATTTATTTTATTTATCCTTTATTTCAGGCAACTAAGGCCCATAAAACACATTTCATCACAGTTCAGTTAGTATGAAAAGTTTCATGACCTATTTTGAATCATTTTTTGAATATTTTTATGATTTTTTTTCTAACGAGAAATTTTTTTGGAATCGTATTTTTATCAAACACTTAACATTAATCATCAACTTTACCATTATATTTATTTCAAAATGAATGCTACCATTTGAGGTAGTATAGGCTCATAAACACTACCTCGTCTTGCCTGAAAGCATTAAAAAAACATAATTTATGTGAGTTGTGAGAAAAGAAATACTAAGAAATACTGGTATTCAGCTGCATCCGGTTAGACTGGAAGCCGACCCCAACATAGTTGGGAAAAGGCTAGGCAGATTGATTGTGTGAGTTGTGAGACAGACAAGTTTACAACGATCATGCCCCATCAATTAACAGACACTTTAACGCTACCCCGCGCTTCTCGTGGCCCCGCACGGCAAGGGTTCAAGTCATCTGAACAGAGATAATGTGTCGGATCACTGCTTGATTAATTTCGTCCCAGCAGACACCCGACGTGCTATGTGATCCTTGTGACACACTAATTAATCTGCCCTCTGTTTTATATTTAATTATGTAGAAAGAATTTTTGGAATGATGGGTGGCAGGCAAAATGTTTGTGTTGATGAATTCTCGTACAGTAGTACCCAACTGATATGGCTTACCGACGTACCTGCGCAGAAGATGAATTTTCAAAGCGCGGGAAAGTCTATTGACCAATCGGTACGCTCCACGCACCGCGCTTCTTTTTTCCTGTACCGCTATTGGTGGGCAGCTGCCGCCATGTTAGCGCGCGCCGCGGGGCATGTTAGTCAGCCGCCATCTTGCGAGTGAGACGGAACTGACAGCTGCAGTGTATTATGAACCTTATAGTAGTGATCTAAGGTTGATTATAAGTTTTAACATTCTTTCGTTAATCTTCGGGGCCATACTTCTTTTCTGTGCAAACGAAGATTCACGACCCGCCTTATCAGTTGGGTACCACTGTACTACAATGTACAAACTACCAATACTAATGTACCTTTTCCAAGTATGTTGGGGTCGGCTTCCACTCTAACCCGATGCAACTGAATAGCAGTATTTTACATGGAGCGACTGCCTATCTGACCTCCACAACCGATTTACTTGGTAACACGATAAATCAAAATCAAAAGTCATTTATTGAAATTAGGCTGAGGATCAGCACATTTCGAACGTCAATATTACTTAAGATAGTCCCCACAAAACGTCCGCCCTTCACCATCTCCTAGTGCTTTAGCTGGGAGGAAGAAGTAGCGCAACAAACTGTCCAGCAGGAATAATAGCTCCTTGGTAAGACTGGTTGTCAGACTTTCGGGCTTCTGACTACCCGTAACGACTGTCGAAGATTCCCGAATAACAGTCTGGATCAACGGCTTAACGTGATTTTCGTAATGGATGATCACCCATCCACGAATGACCGCGGCAAGCGTAGCTTAACCTTCGATCGATGCGTGCGGCTGTTATCATTTAGCCACGAACCCCTCCCCCTCCCCCGCCCCTCCGCTTCCCTCAGATACATTGTAGTACCTACTATGGTTAATTTTGACAGTTATAAAGATTCCAGTCCTATTCAAATCTATCCCTTCCTTAATCATAAATAGATAGATTGCCTGACATTCTAGGCTTCTTTTTAAGGGAAAGCAGAAGAAATTAATTTGAATAAAAAAACTATATTTTTACACTTTTTAGAAACAAAATGGGAGTTCGTAGGTTAATAGGTATGGCAAAATACATACACATGGCTACACATCAAGCTATACATTTCCAGTTTACACTGACCTCTCATTGTAAGAAATCCTGTACAATGCGAGATCAGCTTATACTGGAAATGTATAGCTTGATCTTTAGCCGTGCGTAAATAAATAAACTCACGCCTTCTTGCTATGGGGGTAGGCAGACACTATAGAACACCACCTGCTAGGATCCTTACATAATACATACTTCTTTTGTCTCGTTTACGTTCATACATCTGACGCCCACACCGGGAATAAATGGGTAGTTCTTCGAGGTCCCTCAAAACGCGGTCACACGGTCTTAATTCCTAACCTATTAAATATTCAGTCTTAGGACCAAATACAGATTACTCTTTGTTTATTTATATGTACAATTTCAACAATAAACATCTAAAATTATTAATAATATTTATTTAAAAAAATATGTAGTGTCCAAAACGGGAGCAAAATCGGTGTTCTTCGCGCGTCACACTCAGTTCGCGCTCACGGCAAACTTTAATAACTTTTGTATCCTATTCATAAGCATATAATGTAATACATCAAATTTATCGTATTTAATTAGGCATCATAATGATCAAAGAATATTAATTGTATCTCTTAATGTACAATAGTTAATAGGCATTATGTCTCTGTCACACGATTTTCCTACTTTCGCGAGGGCGCAACAAAACTGCACCTATCTTCCAAGAGGGGCAACGTGTCGCTACACTTTTTAGTTGCGCGGACGCTCAGTAGTGTCCCGGCATCCGTGGGGGAGACAAATACATTAATTGCTTATAAACAAAAAAATATGAGATAAGTTAACCTTTGAATATTTTCAAGTAGCCTTGGTCACGAAACTTTCATGTGCAAATTTTGAAGGATAATGTTTACAATTTTCCAACTCATTTTGAATGAAGGAATAAGATAGATCTTCGAGATTATTCCCAAGTACTTTGTTCGTTAATTTACCTGTAACTTTAATAGTAATTCTCAAAAATGTGAAATTTTCGTAACTATCGTGGCACAACTTTCGTGGTTATTTGTCCACGAAAGTCAGCTAGCGCACCATGAAAGTTTTATATCTCCATTAAATAATGACTTCAGATGTTTTGTGACGCCGCTGATGCATTTACTCGATTGTCGCGAATCTTAAAATAAAGGTGTTATGTATTTGTATAAGTATTTATGCGTGTACGAGTATGTGCTTCAATTTTTTTCTTGTAACGACCCGTAGTATGTTTTTCTGTTTGTATGTTTTCTCGTAGCCAAATTAACAGCTTACTTCACCTCAACCTGTGCTGTTTAGCCAATGGGCTAATCGACAGTAAGAAAATACCTTATGAATTTTATTATGTAGAGTGCTTGTCAGACAAAAGTATAAAAAACCCGTTCTTAAGGCCCTCCAGAAGCTGTTAGATTCCGTCATACTCGAGGGCAAAACGCCGCAGGCATGGTACAGAGCTGTGGTGGTATTATTCTTTAAGAAGGGCGATAATGTTCTTCTTAAGAATTACAGACCCGTCTCACTTCTGAGCCATGTCTACAAGCTGCTTTCAAGAGTCATCACGATCTGTCTCGCACGCAGGTTTGTTTGATGACTTCCAGCCTCCCGAACAAGCCGGATTCCGTAAAGGCTATAGCACCATAGACTACATACGTATACGCTGCGACATGTTATACAGAAGACTGAAGCCTCCGATTCGATTAAGGCATGGGCTGTACTGCAGTCTCGACTATCGGTATATTGAGGTGCTGAAGTGCCTGTACGAAAACGCCACTATGTCAGTCCGACTGCAGGAACGGACCTCGAAACCTATCCTTCTGGTGAGGGGGAGACAGAGAGAGGTTATCTCTCCGAAACTGTTCACCACTGCACTGGAGGATGTCTTCAAGGTTCTGGACTGGAAAGGGCTAGGGATCAATGGCGAGTACGTCACTCACCTTCGGTTTGCAGACGATATAGTAGTCATGGCTGAGACTATGGAGGAGCTCAGTACTGCTCGATGACCTCAGTAGAGCTTCCGAAAGAGTCGGTCTTAAATGAAAATGGATAAGACAAATGGCATCTCAAAAGCCCATGTAGCACCCACTCTCATGAAGATCAGACTGTAGGTTGTGGACGAGTATCTAGGACAAACTGTCCAGTTAGGTAGGTCCAACTTGAAGAAAGAGGTCAATCGTTGAATCCGACTCGGCTGGGCAGCGTTCAAAAAGCTTCGCAATATCTTCTCGTCTCACATACCATAGTATCTCAAGACAAAAGTCTTCCACCAGTACGTGTTGCCAGTAAAGACCTACGGCACTGAAACGTAGTCGCTCACAATGGGCCTTATGAGAAGGCTGAAAGTCACCCAAAGGGCAATGTCGAGGGCTATGCTTGGAATTTTCCTATGTGATCAAATCAGAAATGAAGAGAGCCGCAGTAGAACGAAGGTAACCGACATAGCCCGAAGAATTGCTAAACTTAAGTGGCAGTAGGCAGGGCACATTGCTCGAAGAACAGATGGCCGATGGGGCCAAAATGTTCTGGAGTGGCGGCCGCGTACTGGAAGACGTAACGTTGGAAGGCTTCCCACAAGGTGGACAGATGACCTTGTAAAGGCCGCAGGAATCTGCTGGATTCGGGAAGCACAGAACCGGTTGAAATGGCGGTGCTTAGGGGAGGCGTATGTCCAGCAGTGGACGTCTTTCGGCTGAAATGATGATGATCGTAATCATGTAAATTTTACAGTTTAATTACTGGACCAAAGCTAAATTAGCAACCAAAGTTACTAATAAGTAATAATAAGCTGATCTCAAAACACTATGTTGATCTCAAATACAAGTTTTGATTCATAAATAATAAGTATTTCATTTTATAAACTTCAATCCACAGGAAATTTATGAAAAAATAAGGATTTAAAACTGTATTTTGCTTATAGAAAATACGTTTGTAACTTTTGTGGCGTCTTTCGTAACTTTCGTGGGAACCGAAATTTCAAAATAGAATATCTCTGTAGTTTAGGCACCGATTTACATATAATCAAAATTGCACTTATTATTTTTAGAGCATCTTAAATGTGTGTCCATTTATTTGACGATTACTCTAAAAAAAAAAATTCACCACGAAAGCTACGCGGAGAATACTTTTTGAAGAACTACTCAAATAATACATTTTAAAATAAACATTATTTCATTACTGTATCTATCTATACCTCTATATCTGTGACCCGTGTGTGTGTGTGATCTGTGTGTGGGGGTGTGTGTGTGTATCTATGTCTATATCTCTATATCTGTATGATATGTGTGTATCTATCTATTTTAATAAAATACTTTGCTACGTCAAAATTCTAAATGATTTGACCAGATAACTCATTTTCTATGTTAAACTTCGTTCCAATATCCACAAAATCTGAACGGCATCTTAGCTTCCTAAGCTCACTAGTACTTATCATGAAACTTTATGAAGATTACTCACCCTTTCTGAAAAGCCTAGTTCTACAATATTCATAAAACGGTTCCTGTGAAAGTAAACTGATCAATGCAGACCGCACTAAACAAAGCAGGTATCCTCCTGGGGGCTGTATGTATGAGGGATAGGTTGCCAGGATTCTGTGTGCCAAGGTTTGATGGGGTCACGGAGTGGGAAGATGTGGAGGAGGCGGTTCGCGCGCGCTGCCAGTAGTGCCACGAAACAGGATGCCTACGCACAGTACGCCCGGTCGTACAATGGCTACGCGACTACGGCGTAGCTGGCACGGTGCCACGCAATAGTGACTAGCTACGCGGTCGTAGCATGATATGAGCTACGCTTCCTAACAACCAGTCTTACCAAGGGGTATCGTATTACCCAGTAACTGGGTTGTGGAGGTCAGATAGGCAGTCGCTCCATGTAAAATACTGGTATTCAGCTGCATCCGGTTAGACTAGAAGCCGATCCCAACATAGTAGGGAAAAGGCTAGGCAGATGATGATGAGTGTTAGTAATTTAAACTAACATTAATAAGATTTTATTTAAAAACCAAAGTATTCTCAAGTTTTGCGAAGATAGATGATTTCGCAAGTCTGTTTGAATGAGACCTGCCGTGACCTAATAGTCTCTCAGATGCGACAGAACTCATTTGGAAACTAAAGTATTTCTGCGGCTCCGTCGACCTGCTGACAAAAACCATAACCCCCCTGCAACCCTAACCCTAAATGATTTGATATTTTAAAATTACATCTAGCAACTTTTGATCAGTCGTTCATTTGATGTCACATACATTGGGATTTAAAATGTTTTTCTAAATAAAACATTTGGTCTTTTAAATTTTGTTATTTCGTTTATTGTTTGTTTCTTTTGAAATTTGCTCGAGAAAGTTTTGATTTTCTAATATGCAACCCATCGGTATTGGTTGCACCCCTACTTTACAACCCCCTCTAAAATCTTCCTAGTTCCTTGTAGAAAGGCTGTATATTTTTAGTTAGATCCATCGCATCTCCCGTAGGCTCAATCTGTTGAGCGGACGAGGGTCGGCATGGCAAGCTTTAACATAACAAATTGGCGAACTGATCCGACGGCCTATGTTCAACCCCTATGCTGATTTTTCAACACTCTGACTTTGTATTTATTTATTGGTATTAATAAGAATCGAGTAGATTTATTGGTTGTTCTTTATTTTGTTGAATTGTGTTGTAGACCGCAATTGTTGGGTATTTTTCAATAATGTCCATTCATCACAGCGTTATGACGAATTTTACAACATAGTAGGTACTCTAATTATTCTTGGCTTGATTTCCATCTGCTGACACTACGTTCCTTTTAATTTTAACCAATTTGTTATGATGACGCTCCGTGGGCCCTTCTCACATGTCTGACTTTGAGCTATTTTTAGACCCAAAACCACAGCGGTGGGGTTGGGAGTTAGTTGCGAATCGTATAGGTTCACAACTACTGATGAGGATATGTTTTCCGTCGGATGATGTTTTTTATCGTTTATATATATGTGATATAAGTTTATATACCTACTATGTAAAGTTTTGTCCTTATGCACACATGGAGTGCATTTGACACGGGGGGGGGGGGTTTAGTTGCGAATAGCTGCACAACTACTGATGATGATTGGTTTTCCATCGGATGATGTTTTTTTACGTTTATATATACCTATGCGATATAAGCTTATATACCACTATGTAAAGGTTTTTCCTTATGCACACAGAGGGTGCATTCGACACTTGAGGCGTTAATAAAAACACTTTATTACTGCTACACTGAATTTATTTTAAAACTCTCAAATCAGAATTACAATGAAAAATATGTATCGGACATTTGTGGGCTGCCTGCACTGCTATATAGCGAGCAGTTTTATATAGTACACTAGCTTTTGCCCGCGGCTTCGCCCGCGTGGATGTCGGAAAATATCCCATAGGAACGTTTATGTGGAAAACATAGGGCCGTCCGATATAACTGTGCAAACTCAAATCGCTACGATATATCGTTACCGTGTATAGTAGGCATAAAGCTACCAGTAGGCATGATTTTTTCCGACATCTTCAACAGTCTTCGTCACATTTCAGCCAATTTAAACCAAAAAATAATTAATTACATTGAATTTCTCCGTTCATTGGAGAAAACCGTATGAAAATCCGTTCGGAACTTTTTGACATTATCGCATTCAAACAGACAGACTTACGCGGCGGGGGGACTTTGTTAATTACTTAAAATTTATTATGCCAGTCACGCTCTAATAACAAATAACTTTTGTCCGAGTGTCCACTCGTTCAAATAATTTCCTCGTAAAAACGTCGAATGAAATAAAGATTAAATGTTACCTCAAGATTCGAAGTATGACTACATTTCCAATCCCTTAACTCTCTTAAAAAGAGTTAGGTTTACACAAATATTTGTCAAACCCTATTGTAACGTTTAGGGGACGATTTTTCAAAAACGCTGTACCATATATTTCTTTATTTCCTACCAAAAGCATAAATTTGAATTTTCGTATCCCTAACTTAAGAAATGCTTGGTTTCCCATACAAACTTTCATCCCTTATATCACCCCTTGTAGAATTATGTTTTAAGACAAAAAGTATCCTATGTCCTTTCCCAGGATGCCAAATTGCCAAATTTTGTCGAAATCCATGCAGTTTTGTAAATTTTAAAATCAACACCTATTTTACGCCCTTAGGGGATGATTTTGCAAAAACGCTGAACCGCATATTTCTTTATTTCCTATCAAAACAATACATTTTAATTTTCACATCCCTAACTTAAGAAATACTGAGTTTCCCATACAAACTTTCATCCCTTATATCACCACTGTAGGATTATATTTGAAAAAAATGTAGCCTATGTCCATCCCCAGGATACCTTGCCAAATTTTATCGAAATCCGTTCAGTGGTTCTGGGTTTCCCATAAAAACTCTCATCCCCTATATCACCCCCCGTAGGATTATTTTTTAAGACAAAAAGTAGCCTACATCTTTCCACAGGATACCATCTATAGCCTTGCCAAATTTTATCGAAATCCGTTCAGTGGTTCTGAGTTTCCCATACAAACTTTCATCCCCTATATCACCCCTGTAGGATTATTTTTTTAAATAAAAGTATTCTATGTCCGTCCCCAGGATACCATCTATAGCCTTGCCAAATTTTATAGAAATCCGTTCAGTGGTTCTGGGTTTTCCATACAAACTTTCATCCCCTATATCACCCCCTGTAGGATTATTTTTTAAGACAAAAAGTAGCCTATATCCTTCCCCAGGATGCTATATGTATAAAGCCTTGCCAAATTTTATCGAAAACCGCGCAGTTTTGTAAATTTTAAAATCAACCCCTATTTAACCCCCTTAGGGGATGATTTTTCAAAAACGCTGAACCGCATATTTCTTAATTTCCTACCAATAGCATAAATTTGTTATCCCTAACTTAAGAAATACTGGGTTTCCCTTACAAACTTTCATCCCCTATATCACACCCTGTAGTATTGTTTTTGAAAGTATCCTATGGCCAGGATGCTATAAAAAGCCTTGCCAAATTTTGTCGAAATCCGTGCAGTTTTTAAATTTTAAAATCAACCCCTATTTTACCCCTTAGGGGATGATTTTTCAAAAAACGCTAAACCGCATATTTCTTAATTTCCTACCAATAACATAAATTTGTTATCCCTAACTTAAGAAATTCTGGGTTTCCCTTACAAACTGTCATCCCCTATATCACCCCCCGTAGGATTATTTAAAAAAAAAAAAGTAGCCTATGTCCGTCCCTAGGATGCTATATAAAGCCTTGCCAAATTATGTCGAAAGCCGTGCAGTTTTGTAAATTTTAAAATCAACCCCTATTTTACCCCCTTAGGGGATGATTTTTCAAAAACGCTGAACCGCATATTTCTGAATTTCCTATCAAAAGCATACATTTTAATTTTCACATCCCTAACTTAAGACATACTGAGTTTCCCATACAAACTTTCATCCCCTATATCACCCCCTGTAGGATTCTTTTTTAAGACAAAAAGTAGCCTATGTCCTTCTCCAAAATGCTATATAAAGCCTTGCCAAATTTTATCGAAATCCGTGCAGTTTTGTAAATTTTAAAATCAACCCCTATTTTAACCCCTTAGGGGATGATTTTTCAAAAACGCTGAACCGCATATTTCTTAATTTCCTATCAAAAGCATACATTTTAATTTTCACATCCCTAACTTAAGAAATTCTGGGTTTCCCTTACAAACTTTCATCCCCTATATCCCCCCCTGTAGTATTATTTTTGGAAAAAATAGTATCCTATGTCCTTTACCAAGATGCTATATAAAGCCTTACCAAATTTTGTCGAAATCCGTGCAGTTTTGTAAATTTTAAAATCAACCCCTATTTTACCCCCTTAGGAGATGATTGTTCAAAAACGCTGAACCGCATATTTCTTTATTTCCTATCAAAAGCATACATTTTAATTTTCACATCCCTAACTTAAGAAATACTGAGTTTCCCATACAAACTTTCATCCCCTATATCACCCCCCGTAGGATTATTTTTGAAAAAAAAGTAGCCTATGTCCGTCCCCAAGATACCATCTATAGCCTTGCCAAATTTTGTCGAAATCGGTTCAGTGGTTTAGGCGTGAAAAGGTAACAGACAGACAGACAGACAGACAGACAGACAGACAGACAGACAGACAGACAGACAGACAGACAGAGTTACTTTCGAATTTATAATATTAGTATGGATGCAGTCTCAAATCAGCAATTTTAAAGTAGTGGTGAAAATTATTTATAACATCTCCCCACTTAAGACGGAGTTTTTTAATTTATAAATTAAGCGAAGGATAAAATGGAAGAATTAAATTGCTCCACACGAAAAGGAAAGAACACAACATATTTTCACTATTATAAGATAAACCATGAATAAATTATAACATTACAAAGTAATTAATTTTGTTGTAAAGATGCATGTTTTGAACGCAGCACTGACTGGTGGAACAGAATTCACAAGCGATTCAACGCTCAAGTGGGAATAAATTGAAAAATTTTAAGCGCGCGCGAATTCACTAATGAAAGTTTTAAATGACCGACGAAAAACAAAAAGTGACCTCGTTATTACGATTACAATTTTTTGTTTGCAGTTGAAAAAATTTGTTGTGCACCATTAAAGTTGGTAGAACTGTAGGGATAAAGCGCAGCGTCGGGTTTGTGGTGTTTTGTGGGCGCCGGGGGCGGGTGGCGCCAGCGAGAACTTTTTTAAACTTTTTTACAAATCCGGCCAAAACAATAGCCCGCGAATTTCATAAAAGGGTCCCAAAGCGTCAACAACGTCCCGCACAATGGGGCGCGATTTGAACAATTAATCTTCGAGACGAATCGAACTTTACCAAGTTGCTCGTAATTATTAAAACTGTGGTTCTTTTTTGGAAAATGTTTTCGGGATTTTCTTCTACAAGGATGATGAGGGTAGAAATTAGAATTAATATCATCTTCGATGAGGAATTGGAAGTTTTGGTTTGGCAAAGTTATGAATAAAGTTAATACATTGTTAATGAGAAGGGGCTCGTGATGGCGCGTGTAAGGTATAATAAGTGAATTTAGATCAAGAATTATGACATGTAGAAGGTCTCAGCGAAAGTAACTCGCTTTATTAACAACTCATCAATATTTGCTCAAAATATTTGAGTCTGTAATAAATTAATACAGACAAAATAAATTGATTGATGAAAATGCAGCGCTCCGTAGCAATACTTAAACACTACACGAGATTTAGCAATGCACTATACAAGCAATACATTCGTATGTTCAATATATACGAAATGATTAAAAAAAACCAATCCTTAAAAAAATAATCACATAAACCTACAAGGGCACTTGTGAAACGTCAGAAGCTAGGTGCACGGTTCCAATTAGTCGTTTCCTATGGAGAAGAGCCGGCAAGAAACTCCACGGTTACTCTTTTAAAAATATGGCTTTTAAAATGTTTTCAAATTAGCTGCATCAGTTTGACTGGAAGCCGACCTCAACATAGTTCGAAAAGGCTATAGGCAGATTGATTGAATGTTTTCAAATGAAGTATTAGTAGCATTGATGTATAAATTAGGAAGATAACGTTCGCGCTCCTCGATGTGGACCGCATAAATTGTGTTAACGCACACAATTGACCTTAGTCACAATGGAACTGTCGTTTGTGTAGCACGTTAAGTAAAACTACCGTAATCGTCTAAATAAGCAGCAACAATACGTTCATGTGTTTTTAAAATGTGCACAAATAGTTCAAAAATCAAAAACAAGTTCCATGGGATTACTTTTCACTCGTAAGTACAGCCATAAATGTAAATTTGTTGAAAATTATAATCATTTTTAATGTTTGCTTCGCCATGTTTGTGAAATTGTGAGAGCGACATTGACATGCAATGTCATTCATAATCGTATTCGGTGGCTAACGCGATTTCGCTTGCACGACAGCGCCGGCTCCTATGTCTGTCCTTGTCTACCGGTAACTGTAGGTTTGCGACTGTGATCACAGATGTGCTAGTTTCGGTGCATGTAGTCGTGCGCCGAGTCCAGGTTTAGTGATCGCGATGTTAGCGCGTAACATATCTTCCTCTAATATATCAATGTTTAATAGGTATGGGAAGACATTGTAACCTTATCAACAAGCCTTGTCAACAAGTACAAGTACCTAACAAAATAGGAAATGGCCAAAAAATCTAAACATCTATGACTCTAGAAGACCTGCAAAAAACTACAAACAAAAAACAAAATCAACGCAGTACATAACAAAAAATCTTGTTCTAAAACAGATTAAACATTCCTGGACCCTTATATGTCCTACTAGGATGGCCCGTGTCCAGCAGTGCAATTACTTGCGCCGTACGAAACTGGGATCAGGACGGACCCAACTTGAATACGAAATAATGTAAATGCGAAATTGAAATTATATGGAAATGTATAGTGGAGGGCTGGAGGACGGGTTAGTAAGGACCGAGGTTAGTTTCATTAATAAGTTTTGATTACTGTGAGACTTTTGGTTGAGGTTTTTTTGTGTGAGGCACGGTGTATTTCAAAGTCCATCTGCCAGTAGCTTCCACAAACAATGGTACATTTTTATACAGTGAGTATCATTATACAGGGTGTTAAAGTAATGCCATAGTTTAGGGGTAGGTTCAGTATCGATAAAGGAACCCTGGAAAAAAAATAAAAACAAAAAAATTAATGCAAGATCAACCTAATTTAGTAGGTACTGTGAGGACTCGAACCTCACAGTGGGAGGCTACCTACGTTAAAATAAATAAACAGTAGTCCACAGAAGAAATTGGGCTGAAACCCGCTATATTAAAACAGAATAAAACTATAATTCACACTTCCTAGGTCTTACTTGGAGCCCTAGCTACATACAAACTATCTGTCAATCCTTATAAAAAAGCAAGCATCACTTTTTTATAAGCATATTCAATGTTTGAATGATCGGAATTTCAGCCAGTTAACCATACAATGGCTTGTATACAACAAAACCTCTACAGTACTTACCTAGTAACTTAAATTAACAATCGTTTAGAATTAAAATTACAAATAATACGCCAGCCCATAGGTATTCGGACGCGAGAAGTGCAAAATGACAACTCGTTCGATAGTAGGTAAGTAATTAAAGCATTTAAACAAATAAAATAATTTTAATTCTAAACGATTGCTATTTTAAGGTACTAAATTATGTTGATCTTACAATAATTTTTTGTTTTTATTTTTTTTAAATTATTATTATTTTTTTTAATTTTTTCTGGGTTCCTTTATCGATACTGAACCTACCCCTAAGCTATGGCACGCAATTACTTTAACATCCTGTATAAAAATTAGGACTCAAACTATAAGTAGGTAAGATGCCGTAATTTTTTGGGAGCTTTAAGAGCGTTGTTGCATTTTTCATACGTAAATCGAGAACTTGGGAGATTTTGAAGTGATTTTGGTCACATAATTTATTTTTTTAGCTTCTTTTGACTTCAATCATCGTAATTATCATATATTTTTATTTAAAGTCTATTAAAAAAAACTTGTTCAAATTGAATTATTGACTACGAAAACAGTCGATTTCGAAGGCGCGATTTCCAGATGACGCGCGAAGGCTCAACTTTGAAGTAATCTTACACCAATTATTACTACTAATTAAGAAGGTAAAGTGGTATTCATTCGAAGAGGCATATCCTGAAATTTAAAATGCATTGAGAAAAGTTTGATTTTTAATTCATTAACTTGTATTTTAATCACGTCTAAGATAATCAAAAATCGAGAAATCGACTACAAAAAAACACGTCATTTCTAAGAATCTAAAAGTCATTTGGCAACACAAATCATTTTATACGTAAGAAGAAAGATTGTACTACATATGTGTAAAAAATAAAACATATCTGTCTTCAATCATTTACGAAAATAATTTTTTAAAGTGAGTATAAAATCGGGTGCATCGAACGGCCTAAGTCAGTCGCGCTCTGGCGCTCTTCGACGCAGGACCTATGTCGGTTGACCTCCCGCCGCCGCGCATGCGCCTCGCGTGATATATAGTCAATTGTAGTGCGACTAAATATTTTTAATCCTTTCATTTAAGTAATATTTTAAGAAGCTAACGTGGTAGGCACACTTACTTTAGGAGAATTATGTTACAATTCTTGAATTATGTTGTATTACTTGTAATATTGATATTGTAATTACAATATCAATAATAAAATATAATTTGGTCAAAATGTAAATCCAAGATGGTGGCTGCGAAAATTTTTAAATTTTTCGTCATGGGGATCGTTCCCATTGTTCTCGAGGATGCTAAAGCCGATAGTGACGTTAAAATGTAAATCCAAGATGGCGGCTGCGAACATTTTCAAATTTTTCATCATGGGTATCGTTTTCATGGTTCTTGTGGGTGCTAACGTCGATAGTGTAGTCAAAATGTAAATCCAAGATGCCTACAAGAATTTTGGAGGATGAATATGGAGAAAAAATTTATATCAGATTTTTATTTGAAATCTCTACTGCCACAATCTCTATTGTGGATCCGTGACCAAGGAGACGGAAACCATGTCATATAAACTTGGGCCTGCGCCTGGGTTGTAAAAAGATGAAATTGGTGTCAATTTATAGCTACTATATTATCAAACCATCACTGAACATTTTGCGGATTTTCGCAGTCCGAGTTCCGAGTTAAAAGAGATGTAATAAAAGTGAGGTTACATAAAGATCTACATATAGGTACTTAACAGCTGATTTTTGAAGCTCTTCAGCTCGACGACCACGTAAACTACAGCCTCTAGTCACTTTGCCACAATTTACACAACGATCCATGGTGCCAATATGAAATCAGTGGGCTGGTCGTAATATACAAAATAACAAGTTCAAGTCCAACGTTTATGCGGGGTTCTCCGTACCGTGTCCGGTGTAGTAGCAAGGTTCGTACAAGAAGCAAGATCAGAAGTCCGCAGAAAGAAAACAGGGGTCGAGGAAAACATCAATAAAACTATGGGAAATACACTCAAATCGCGACCGCACTAAACGATACGAAACGAGTGAGGCATAGATAAAGGCACTATGTAAAGGTGTGTCCAAATATAGAGCGGCATTTGAGCGCGGCTGCCACGCGCGGCTAGCCGCGCTCTGATCGGACAAGGGCCGCGCGCGGCGGTGTTGAGCGTAATATAACTTCTCGTGTCATCAGTGATGACCTCTGGCACTGAAACGTGCTCGCTCACAACATAATGGGTCTCAATCATAATCAGCCTATAATGTTCCCACTGCTGGGACACAGGGCTCCTCTCGGTGAGAGGGAGTGGGCCGTAATACACCACGAGGACCCAGTGCGGGTTGGTAGATGTCACATGTCTTCGAATTTTTGGTTCTAGGCGGTTTCCTCACGATATTTTCCTTCACTGATTTGAGAGTAGTGGTGATGAAATTATTTACACAAAGTGCCTGCCTGAGTTCGAAACCATGACCTACTCGTATGTCGGGATCGTTACCATTGGGCCACCATTGCATTGCTCTTGGGCCGCATAGTGCAGTCAATCATCCCTTCTAGGATGATTGACTTCACTATCGGCTTCATCCTCGAGAACTATGAAAACGACAACCATGACGAAAAATTTTAAAATTTTCGCAGCCGCCATCTTGGATTTTAATTTTGACTTCACTATTGGCTATAGTCGAAATCGAAAACTATGAAAACGATACCTATACAAATCCTTATCACTTACCACTGACGTGCGACGTGTGGTCGACTGTATAGTCATTAGGTCGACTGGGCACGTACAATACCTGCCTAGGCTAATAAACATTATAAAACCAACCCCACACGAACGCAGCAGTACTATTATTTATTCTGTGGCAGCGGGGTGACCTACCTATTTGAAATTTGAAAACAGTAAACCAAACATTTGCGCATGAGGCGGCTTTATGTATTTATGTATTATTGTTGGTTCAAATTCAACTGTTTTATGAACTTGATGCAGTTGCTAAACCTATAATGCCGCAAGAAAAATAAATAATTATAGCTAGCGCGTGGCGTCTTTATCTACATTGAAATAGGGCTTAAATTGAACTGATTTACACAAAAAAACGATGATTTTGGACAAAAGATGGCTCCGCTGTTAACAAAATTTTATTCTGATTGTGTTCTCCCAGAAATTATAGATCCAAGGAAAAGTCGATCAATCCCCTTAGACAAATAAATAAAATAAATAATAAATAAATATCCTTGGACATTTCACACAACGCCATCTAGTCCCAAGCTAAGCAACCTAATGTTTGTGTTATGGTAACGAGATGGCTGATAAACTTCTTATATACATTTTTTTTTGTAAATACATACATATTATAGATAGAAAAACACCCAGACTCGGAAACAAATACTTGTAGGTCGTACAAATATTTGTTCCGTGCGGGAATCGAACCCACAACATGCTGCGCAGCAGTCAATTGCTCAGCCACTGCGCCAACCGTGTCGTCAAATACAAATACTTTTATAAAACTTCAATTACTTATAAGTATACAAATACTTATGCAAATAAGTAAAATGAGTTTAGTTTTTATAAGTACCTACATAATATTATTTTCTTCATCCATATTTGTATAAATTTAATTAAAATACACTAATAATGTATTGTGGACAGTCTTTTTATTTTCTCCGTAAACCTCTAGCTTTTACTTCAAAAAAATATAGGTACGCCATAGCTACAGATCAAGATCGTTTAGTCGTCGCAGCATCGCAACTGTGTGCCGTACATGAGGAAAAACGCACACACGCGCACTCGCTACGCGGCGTCGAGCGTCAGATGTTTAAAATCCGAGCGCGAAAATAGGCGACCACAGTCTTAAAGCGTCTGGCCGAAATAAACGTCGCGCCGACGGGAAGTGTATGACAGTATTGATTATTAACTATTAACAATATTCCGTAAAACATCACATAAAATCAGCAGTCAGACTTTAAGAAAAGTGAGTAATATTTTTATGTAACTTTGGTACCTGATACCTAAAAATAGGCCGTCGGTTCAAGCTAGCAGGTATGCGTACGTTCAAAGTACATACTAACACTACTCTATCCCGTACATTTTGTTAGTCAGAAAATAAGTAAGGTCTGGCGGCCCTGGGATCTTGCTCTATTGTTTAATCATAATTATGTACTCTGTTTCTCAAAAAGAAAGAGTAGGTAGGTACTGGTCGTTTTTGATTTTTATATATCAAATGGTATTAGAATCACAACAAAGTCAAAAACCAAAGACTTGTCAGAATCAAATATTACTTAACAATAGACGGGACACAAAATCGTGATCCGATACTTATGTCCTAGTGGTCAAAAGTCGCTAAGTCTTGTGTGGTACGCCTGCGTGTCACGTCACATTCGTGTCCACCAAATTGAAATAGGTAATTTTCGAAGAAAATATATGCCGATTTGTACATTGCGGTATTGCAAACCTCGTAGTAATAAAATGACTCGATTCAACTACGGTTTATTTTGGTTACTATTTTATAATTTATCGATTATTGAGATAATTTAAGTAATTTTCTTAGATGTCAACCTATCTGAAGGTTGCTAAATCAAAGGTTGGTGTCGGTAAAAGTGTATCGGGTATTCACAATGACATTGAACCTCATTATCTAAGGGTATTCATGTCATTCTTGGCTATGGCTATTATGTAATCTATACATATAAAATTCAAAGTCCTGACTGACTGACTGATTGACTGACTGATATATCAACGCACAGCCTAAACCGCTGGACCTAGAGACTTGAAATTTTGCACATAGATACCTTATACAGTGTAGGCATCCACTAAGGAAGGATTTTTGGAAATTCCATCCCTAAGGAGGACAAATAGGGGATGAAAGTTTGTATGAAAAATCTTATTCTTTGAGTTAATAGACTTGAAACTTGGCATGAATATTTATCTAAGTAAATTATAAAGTTTGACATTTTTAGTTTTTTTAAACTACCCCCTCAGAAGGGATTGGGGGTGTCAAAGTTTGTATTAACGCACAGCCCAAACCGCTGTGTCTAGAGATTCCAAATTTGGCACGTAGGTTCCTTGTGAGGTCGAAGGGTGTACTAAGAAAGGATTTTTCAAAATTCAACCCCTAAGTAGGTGAAACGGTGGTCCAAAGTTTGTATGAAAAATCTTATTCCTTGAGTTAATAGACTTGAAACTTGTCATGAATATTTATCTAAGTACATAAACTATAAAGTTTGTCATTTTTAGTTTTTCTAAACTACCCCCTCAGGAGAGATTGGAGGTCTCAAAGTTTGTATCAACGCACATCCCAAACCGCTGGGCCTAGATATTCCAAATTTGGCACGTAGGTTCCTTATGAGGTCTAGGGGTGCACTAAGAAAGGATTTTTCAAAATTCAACCCCTAAAGGTGTGAAACAGGGGTCCAAAGTTTGTATGAAAAATCTTAGTCCTTGATTTAATAGACTTGAAACTTGTCATGAATATTTATCTAAGTACATAAACTATAAAGTTTGTCATTTTTAGTTTTTCTAAACTACCCCCTCAGGAGAGATTGGAGGTCTCAAAGTTTGTATGTAGGAATTTTAACGCACGTTCCGATTTACTCGAAACTCAGTATTTATACTTGAAATCAAAAATGACGAATAACGTGTAACAGGGTTTTTCGAATATCCACCGCTAAAGGGTTGAAAAGGGGTAGTCAATTTTACAGGGCAGGTTTTACTGCGGGGCTTAACTCGAGAATTGGTGTAAATTATCTTTCTTTTAAGTTACGGAAATCTCACACCCGATTTTTTTAAATTGTATCCCTGTGGGGGTGAAAACAAAGAATATAGTTTATATGAAAAATCTTATTCATTTGCTTAATTAAGTTGAAACTTGGCACAAATACTTGCCTAAGCAAGTAATAAAGTTTGTCATTAATAGTTTCTTCCCCAGAGGGAAGGGTAGAGGGGAAGGTGGGAATGGGAGGGAGTGGTGAGCAGGGAAAGGGGAAGGGGAGAGGGTGGTGAGGAGGGAAAGGGGGAAGGGGAGATTGTGGTGAGAGAGAGGGAGGGTAGGGGTGGTGAGGAGGACGCTGGGGGGAGGATGATGGGGGATGGCATAGTGAGGGAGAGGGTGTGGAGAAGGGAAGAGGTGTGACGGGCGGGGAGGTTAGCGGGAAAGTTATGTGGTGAGGGGGTGATAGGGAGAGAGTGAGGGGGGTGAAAGAGTGCAGTGATGGGGAGGGTAAGAGAGTGGGAAGGGGAGGGGTTAGAGAGAGAGGAGGTGTGAAAGGGAGATTAGGGGGAATAGGCAGCAGTGCCTTTACACCTTAAAGTTGCTTTTTGTATAGCACTGATTCATTAAAGAAACCCAGTCCGACAGAAATGACTGAAAAATAGAAAGTCGGAAACTCGGAGCGACACAAAAAACAGCAGTAAACTCCAGTCGTGCGACGGAGCTGACACGCTTTTTTTTATTTGTTTGAACGCGCTAATCTCAGGAACTACCAGTCGGACTTTAATAATTATTTTTGCATTTCATAGCCCAATTTTTAAGGAAGGCTATAGGCGTATTTAACATCACACTAAAACTCAGCAAAAAAAAGAGAGAAGGAACGCTAAGCGAAAACGAAGTAATAGCGCGGGAAGGCAATGCGATGCGACGGGGTGGGTTGGGTGAACATGAAATTTTACGCCGAAGAGGTCGCGGGCAGAAGTTATCTCAATATTTTTGTTCCTGTGGCATATTTTCCGACATTCACGCGGGCGAAGCCGCGGGCAAAAGCTAGTGTTGCTATATTATGCTAGATGGCGTCACTGAGACATGGGTTAACAGTTTTGGTATGTTTCTTCATATGCGTGTGGTGTGAGGGCCACTTTATTGAAACTCTTTGAAAATATGCTTAGGATTTAGTGAACATTCCCAAACAATTGTGAAAGTTGGAATCAGATTTTGTGAAAGTCAACTTTGCGAGATATGGACTGTAAAGTGGGGCCCTCAGTTCTCACATAGAGGATTGAGGGCCCGCCTGTACCTGACAAACTATGGACACTACAGATAAAGTCTTTATGCCAAAATCTAAGCTTATACCAAACAAAATTTGTGAAAACAAGATATTATCGCAAAACACTGTCCTACTTGGTATATCTTCGTTCAAAATGGGCCCTCAATCCTCACACACGTAAAAGTTTATCACGCAAATACAATGAAACCATTAACTTATAGCTATTGTTTGTAATCCTATAAGATACTAAATAAATTGTGAAAATTTGTGAAAGCAAGAGCAGGTGACCATTTCTTGTTGTTTGAAAGTTATGACCTTGACAAAATCCGGGCCCTCAATCCTCCATTTATTTTGTTTTCCGTTTGAATACGCTTATCGTATGAAAGATTAGACAAATACAAAATAGTCTCTTTTTGTGAAAAAAATTGTGCAACAAATTGATGTTATTTGTTACTAATAAGAATAACGATTAAACTAAAAATCTTAATAGATACCGAAATCAACTATTTTTGAAGTGTGTAGCAGGGTAGGGTGACAATACTTTCATTTTAATACCTGGATTGGTACAAACGGCACAATCAGATGGCCTGCGAGATCGCCAGATCTCACCCCATTAGATTTTTTTTTGTGGGGATATGTAAAAAATCAAATTTACATGAAATCTTATGCGAATGACAACGAGTTGAGAGTTGAAGTTCAGAATACGATTTATAATATTCACCACAACACTTTATTAAAGGTTACTAGAAATGAATTCGTTAAAAGAATAAAGGTCACGGCCCATAATCCGACCCGGTTCAAAAATGTTTTTGTACAAAAACGAAAATGGTGGTATAACCCACTATAATGAAAAGTGGGTTATGCAGGCATAACCCACTTTTCATTAGCTACAAAATTCAAAATATCGAAAAGTACGTTAGAGAGAAAACTTCATATAGCTAGAACATGTTTAACTTATGATTTCGTTCCACATTTTCTTGGCGTAGATCACATAAGTCGAGAAGAGTTTGTTTCCAGAAACCTTACCATTCCAGCTCATATTTTTGGAGGCAACCATGACGCTGGAATTCTTGTATTTGACGGCACATGTCTCCATGTGCAAAAGAGCGCTAACTTTTTATTTCAAAGAATAACATATAGTCTACATAAATTCCGGAATTTAGTCAAACCATTCTTGATAGTGTGCACAGATGGCTATATAGTTGATGTCATTGGCCCATATGCAGCAACAACCTCAGATGCTACAATTATGCGCAGTATCATGCAAGAAAACTCAGATTGGCATTGGTTTCTAAGGTCTAATGATGTATTCATATTGGACCGCGGATTTCGGGACTCTATTTCAACAATCGAAGGTTGTGGTTATAATCCACACATGCCACCTAGCAGACCCAGCGGAGAACAATTATCAACGGCCGAAGCCAACAAATCGATATTGATAACATTGGTCCGATGGGTAGTAGAGACCATGAATGGCCGTTTTAAAAAAGACTTTAAAATATTTCGGCATACGTATTTTAATCTTGCGTTGCCTAATATGATGACGGACTTTAGGATTACTGCTGCACTAATTAATGCAACCCGACGTCCTTACGAAGACAGCGTGTACGTAGAGCAATTTATAAATATTATAAATGAGAACATGAATAAAGAGAATGAATTGGCACAATATGTACAAGAGAATAATATTAATAGGCAAAGAGTAAGAGCCTTCGTGCCTATTGATGGTAATGATCCATTTTTCAGTGATTTCCCTCAACTTACATGTGAGGAATTGACTTTGTTTACATTGGGGAGTTATCACTTGAGATTAGCCAGATCTTACTGCCACGAGCACATGCGACCAAATGGTCTGTACACACTAGAAGTATACAGACACCGCATGTTGGTTGACAATAAAATATTAATTAGAGGGAGAATACAGTCTCGACTTGTCAGGAGTAAACAATATTATACTTATGTTTTGGTGAATCCAACACGACATGGTCGAGAGAGTATCGAGGGATACTACTGCTCATGCATTCACGGCCGCCGCACTATAGGATGTTGTGCCCATATTGCAAGCGTAGTATACTTTTTATCCTGGGCCAGACATCAAGAAAATATTGATACACCCGCGGCTTTCTTGGACAATGTAATTTTAGATATTGATGAAGCTGAATAAACATTAAAAAAGAAATGTATTTTATTTTCTCCTCCCTAAAACCACAAGTTATAAGATAAGTTTTCATACTAGATAGATTACATTTTTTTTTATTCTTTCATGATCCCCATCAGCCACAGTAATGCGCCACTTACCATTGAAAAGTATAATCATTTGTCTTTGATTCCCGCCATATTTCATTTCTGTACGCCGTAGGTATATTTTTCACACTAAATGGGCCATGACCTTTGTGTATCCAAGAGAATGGAGCCCATTTCGAGCAACTAATTAGTTAGTTTACCATTTTTTGTAAAAAATTAAATTAATTTAAGATTTCCTGGTTTTCCTTTCATTTAATTTATCATGTTTGCTAGAGAGATTTCATCCTTATAATTGACCCTAACGATCGATGCAATAAAAGTACAGGGTATAATTGTTTCAGATTTTAGCCGGTTCGATTCCCGGTTGTGGGAGAAGAGAAATTTCGAAAATCTTTGAATGCAGTTTGCTTTCTATTCAAAAATAAAGGAATGTTTTGAGTAAAATTTTCTATCTGCATTATTAAGAGTACTTCCTTCCAGGTGTCATTACAAAATTCCACCCTGTATATTATAATACACATAGTTGTATGGGTAATTATCTTGGAGTAGTGAATGTTGATATTTAATTTTATTTAAGGATTATTATGTTCCAAACATTTTCACATAAAATCGAGGAGTTTTGGAGTTCAACCTCATTAGTTTGTCTATGCGACTACTACAAAGAAAAAGTACAGTGATGTTCTTTTTATTATATATGTCATGTCAATTGATTGAGAAAACTACGAAAATAGTTACTAGAATTCTCTGTCTACGGAAATATTATTATAGTCATACAAATAAGTACATGTAAGTTTGTTTTGATATATACTCATCTACCTATATGTTAGTGTAAAACCGCGAACTGCGGTAAATATTAGGATTTACGGGTAAATCCTATTATTTACCAAATCTCACCAGTAAAACCCCGAATTATTCTAAAACGATCTTTAATTTCGGACTTTTACCGGTATTCAGTCGGTAAAAGGTACGTAGGTAATTAATTATTTTTATTGTTAAAATTATGTAAATACATAATTATTAATGTCGCGAATCATATTTTGACTAAGATACAACCTTACACTGACCTTAACGTGTTACCACGAGTGCCCAAAAATAGTTTTGTTTTTTTTATTAGGGTTTTAGGATTTTTTTTTTTATCTAGTAATTTATAAATAGTGAATAAAAAGTTTAATTTTCACATTTGTTGTTTTAATGCTTGTAACATCTCCATTCTAGCCTGTTACTTCTTGTAATACACATGTGGCGGCATCTACATCGCCACATACGAACTACGCATCACAAGGACATGACGTCCCGCAACCTGCATCGCGCAATGAGAGTTTACCGCGCGACTAGCATATAGGTATACAACAACCCCACATTAACCGTGGGGCAGTTGCCCACCAGAGACAACACCCATCTGAGGAGGTCGGAGGGTCCTCCCTTTTCAATAAAGGATGAGTGAACTTTACACCCTGTTCCTCATGACTCTATACACACAATACGTATGGACGGTAAAGATTTTGATTTTAAAGTGAAAGCTATACCTGCTCTAAGAGATACACTGATCAATTAATAGTTGACACTTTTTTAATTCACACAGCCGAATGACGTCATAAAATGGCGGCTACTATTTCATGGTTTGAGAAAACATTAAAAAAACCTGAAAACTTTGAATTTAATTTTCAAATTTATATTGTTATTGAACTAAAACTAATATTTTCCGACTGCTTTTTGCCTAATCTATCTAAATAATATATTTTAAGATTTTTTCTCATATAGAGTAAAATACCGTATCGTGGTCACCCTATTTCCTAATTCAGGGAACAAAAATAAAACTCGATTTTTATTTACAATAAAGGGTCTTTTAATTGTTTTCTAGTATCGAATTTGTTGCACAATTTTTTTCACAAAAAGAGACTATTTTGTATTTGTCTAATCTTTCATACGATAAGCGTATTCAAACGGAAAACAAAATAAATGGAGGATTGAGGGCCCGGATTTTGTCAAGGACATAACTTTCAAACAACAAGAAATGGTGACCTGCTCTTGCTTTCACAAATTTTCACAATTTATTTAGTATCTTATAGGATTACAAACAATAGCTATAAGTTAATGGTTTCATTGTATTTGCGTGATAAACTTTTACGTGTGTGAGGATTGAGGGCCCATTTTGAACGAAGATATACCAAGTAGGACAGTGTTTTGCGATAATATCTTGTTTTCACAAATTTTGTTTGGTATAAGCTTAGATTTTGGCATAAAGACTTTATCTGTAGTGTCCATAGTTTGTCAGGTACAGGCGGGCCCTCAATCCTCTATGTGAGAACTGAGGGCCCCACTTTACAGTCCATATCTCGCAAAGTTGACTTTCACAAAATCTGATTCCAACTTTCACAATTGTTTGGGAATGTTCACTAAATCCTAAGCATATTTTCAAAGAGTTTCAAAAAAGTGGCCCTCACACCACACGCATATTGTTTCTTCTGAGAGCCTCTCTATAGTATCTTAAATCTCTTTGTCAAAAACCATTATCGATTAAACATAAACAGCTTTTGGCTGTATACCTATCAAAATATCTCTTCTACGTAAAACAGAGCATACTGAATCCTGTCCATTGAAGCGTAATGAAACTGAGACTCAATCGTCCAATAGGATTATGATGTACACTGCGCTCGTCTATGTGACGCGATAATAATACAATCCTATTGGTCAATTTTCGTTAGACAGACAAAAGACTATCTTCAAGGCTTGGAACCGGTTTAAAAAATACCGGTTGTTACCGGTTTATTTCGGTTTTCCTCCGAACTTTTCTTAAGAACGTGAACGTTTCAATAACCTTATTTAAACCAAAATGAACCGGTTTATTCGAGGAGCGGCATGTCGATAAACGTGAATTGCAACTTGAGCCTACTTGTAAGGATGCCGCGCATAGCATACTGAGTAAAAACTGAACAGCACGCGACGTTTGCATAGCGTGCGTCCGTATTAACCGGTTTTTATTGCTCTAAACCGTTTGATCTGAAAAAACCTTTATGTATAGCTCTTTCAAATACCGGTTTAAAAACCGGTTTATGTGAACGAAACCGAATGTAAAGGTTTTGCGTCAAGTACATAATAACGGTTTACAAATTTTACCGGTATAGTCTATCTTATCCAGACAAAAGAGCATCGAATATGCATAATGTAATTAATGAATTAGTTCTTATACGTTCCACAAACAACATGAGAGAACCATTTGCTGCAGACAGAAACTCTTGACGTACAGTCAGCCACTAAAATCTCTGGCGTTATTAATGTCTCAGTTGTAACTAATGTATCGCCGTGATTACAAAGTCGCTTGTATAATTAATTTGTCTGAGTGTACCTGTCGTGTGACTGATTAATTATAGTTTGTGTTTTATTGTTAATTTATTGTAATAATAGTTATTTTTTTCGTCCTCTATCTTTCATAAGTTTGAGGAGTTTTTGCAATTGTGAAGAGAGTAATTTCTATTTATATTTTAGTGTTAAAATTGGTTGCTTGAACCGCGTTTGTATCCGATAGCACAGATCCGATAGCCCTAAAACACACTACTACAATAGTGCAAAGAAGGACAGTCAGACAGACATAACCGCTCGACAGTGTTCATTTCGGAAATCGGTGTCTTTGGTTTTGTATTTTCGTTTTATGACACCGACTTCTGAAATTAAAGTTGTTGTTGTTGTTGCACTTTGCAGTGGTTTTTTTGAAAGTCGGTTGTTTTTTTGTTTGGTGAAAAGTTTTTATTTTTCACTTTTTAGTTGTGGTACCTAACCCACACAAATTGGAATAACACTACCTGCAAAATAAATTAGAACATCATCCACTTATACTAAGTGGGAAAAATACGTATTATTAAAGCTAACTCAAAAACTGCTCAAACAAATTTTAATACATTTTACATGGGACCAAGTTCGTGGTATACCCTCCCGAATAAAACAAGAATCGTTCAAATCGGACTACTCTGTGAAAAGTTATGCGTGGTCAAGCATAAAAAAAAAATACGCCTCGATATGAGAACCGCCTTCTTTTTTAAAAAAGGGAAAACTCAGTTTCATATATTTATTAATTCATCATCTTTTCCCAACTATGTTGGGATCGGCTTCCAGCCTAGTCGGATGCAGCTGAATTTTACATGGATCGACTGCCTATCTGACCTCCATAACCCAGTTACTGGGTAATACGATACCCCTTGGTAAGACTGGTTGTCAGACTTTCGGGCTTCTGACGACCCGTAACGACTGTCAAAAATCCACGAATGACGGCCGGAACCAACGGCTTGACGTGCTTTCCGAGGCACGGAGGGGTCTCGTCGTCTCGATATGTAAAGATGGTCACCCAACCACGGACCAACCGCGGCCAGCGTAGCTTAACCTGATTGATCGACATTTATTAATTTAATTCGTTATAAAAGAATGTTGAGGAGAAGTTATAATTTGACTACACCGCCTGTTCCTCATATCTACATTTGAATGTGCGCATATCAGAAGTTTTGGCGTCCCCCAAAAGTTAGACAATACGGACTTGGGAGTTTGATGTCGGTGACGATGGTCAGGAGCTCAGGACACATTGCCAGTGAATTATGTATTGTAATGGGATAAGAAAGGAGCCATGTGTAGTTGTTTATGGGTGTTCTTTTTGGATATGATAGAAAGAGATTATTAGGTTAGAGAAGATGATCATTATGATGGTAGATTATCTTCTCTAATTACTGGCCTGGTTAATATCTATCAAGACATGTTTATATCTTTGGTCTGTCTGTAGGTACCTAGTACCTACGCGTTCTATTTTCTTGCGTGCTTTTCATAATAATCTTAACATATCGTATCGTATCGTATTATAATTTGAAACTTTTAATAATCACCCGTTTTCCTACCCGTTTGCCCAAAACAATCTGCCCCTACATACATCCATGGTCAGGACAATCTTGTTTTCTGCGGTCGTACGAAGTATAAAGTTTGGAGGGTCTCTCAGCCCTCCGCCGGAGGTCGCAGTGAGGATAACTAAAGACATATCGACTCTTATTTAGTTTATTGGATGGGTTTTGCGGAACGTAAACTTAGTTTGGGATAACATAAGGCCCTTGATCCGATCTTCTTGTTTGTATTTTTAGTTTTTTTATGCTGTTCAGTGTTTTGGTTGTAAGTACCTATTTATTTTTGGAGCAGGCATGAGCTTTGTTAGAAAACTATACTTCTGTACCTACTAAGGTGATTGGAAGATGGGTGCAAAGCTTTAAGGCGAAGATAGCACAGACAATTTAGAACCATTGAAGCCATGGTTGTCTTAGACGAAGTCTTACCATTTTTTTTAACCTAATTTTTGTGATTTTTTTCAAAAACTCCCAAAATTTTAACTAAACTGCCTATTTATGGCCAAATTGAATGATATATGAATTCATTTTTATTTAATTTAATTAAAGTAATGTGTAAGCAATATAGCAAAACATGATTTTAGGTCTTCAATTAGTCTGCCTAAAATTTAAAATTTCTCCCTCAAATTGGTTTGTAGGTCCTAATTTCAATAATTTGTAAGTTATCCACGTAAATGATACCTCAAAAGAAATACAACCATGGCTTAAGGCTGCAGTCTTGCAAAATTCACTCGCGGCGAATTATTTGCGCAACTTTGTGTTTTTTTTTAAACAAAAGTAATGAAATAACATGAAATATTATTATAGTACGTGAATAACCATAATATAAGTAATAGATGGTAGTTTTTTTTAAGTTCATCTGGGTGGATTATGTTAGGTAAATCAAGCGTTAAATACAGCTCTTTCGCGCCAACAACGATTCGAGTTATGTTTGTGCACTTGCATTGGGCAATACAAATTTTATTTAGAAAATCTGTTCAGCGCATAATTGTTTCCATATTCTTGTCTTCAAAATGCGCTGATTACTTTTTTTTGATTACCTTTCATTTTCTTAATTCAGATGTCACAATGTCATCGAAATTCTCTGTTTTTATCTCTTAATAAACGGTTTGTTTCATAATAACAAAGCATCGTATGCATGAAAGATTTGGTTGGTTTAATGCCAAGAGTTCAATAAAGCAAATACTAAAAAAAATAGCATCTAAATCACCTTAGTCTAACAATAATAATAATCTCAAAAGACCTCCAAAACGCTCCGACCCACTAAGAAATTTCCCTCGCAATTCTTGTTCATAAACTCTGTTTTGGAGGTCTTTTGAGATTATTATTATTGTTAGAGTAAGGTGATTTAGGTGCAATTTTTTTTTAGTGTTTGCTTTAATGAACTCTTGGCATTAAATTAACCAACTTTTACATGCATACGATGCTTTGTTATTATGAAACAAACCGTTTATTAAGAGATAAAAACAGAGAATTTCGATGACATTGTGACGTCTGAATTAAGAAAATGAAAGATAATTAAAAAAAAGTAATCAGCGCATTTTGAAGACAAGAATATGGAAACAATTATGCGCTGAACAGATTTTCTAAATAAAATTTGTATTGCCCAATGCAAGTGCACAAACATAACTCGAATCGTTGTTGGCGCGAAAGAGCTGTATTTAACGGTTGATTTACCTAACATAATCCACCCAGATGAACTTAAAAAAAACTACCATCTATTACTTATATTATGGTTATTCACGTACTATAATAATATTTCATGTTATTTCATTACTTTTGTTTAAAAAAAAATACAAAGTTGCGCAAATAATTCGCCGCGAGTGAATTTTGCAAGACTGCAGCCTTAAATGGTTCTAAATTGTCTGTACTATCTTCACCTGAAAGCTTTGCATCCATCTTCCAATCACCATGTATATTGAAATATGTCATTGTTTTAGGATCTGCGCGCACTACCGTGCGTTTTTCTAACGCATAATCTGTGAAGTATAGCATGTCTTATGCCGGGGCCACACTACACGTCAACGTCAATGCCCATAAACGCTTTAAACATCGCGGTAAATTGTTCCATGGTTCAACGCGATGAATTAAGTGGCCACACTTGAACGGTCAACGCCATTGCTCATTGAATTCACACCCCTCGTCTATCGGCAATGTGAATGCCGTTGTCAAATTATCGCCGTAGTGGTGGCTACACCTACGGTTATCGCCCTTCAACGCGATAATCAACGGCGATGTCCGTATAGTGTGGCCCCGGCATTAGATGTGCGCGCACTGCTGCGGTGAGAAAAACGCATGCGTTTTATCCACAGTAGGCTGGCTGCTGCAAATTTGTGGCGAGTTCACCGCACGTTTTTTTGTATTGTATAAATATAATATATGAAGTACGAACGTAAAAGAAGTATGAAGTATGAGTATATATCCTTGGACATTTCACACAACGCCATCTAGTCCCAAGCTAAGCAACCTAATGCTTGTGTTATGGTAACGAGATGGCTGATAAACTACTTATATACATTTTTTTTTGTAAATACATACATATTATAGATAGAAAAACACCCAGACTCGGAACAAATACTTGTAGGTCATAGAAAAATTTGTTCCGTGCGGGAATCGAACCCGCGACATGCTGCGCAGCAGTCAATCGCTCAACCACTGCGCCAACCGTATCGTCAGTTACATACTGACGATACGGTTATAGAGAGTATAGACTATGAAAGACTGTATAGTATGTAATCGATACGCAGTGCGAAGTACGTACGCGATCTCTTGCTTATCATCATACGCGAGGTACGCGAGTCAATCTGAATCTCACAAAATACTTCATACGTACTCAATGACATTATAGATCTAGACGTGGCCATGATTACAGTGTGAAGTGTGGAAGTGAGACACATATATACGAAATAATTAGGAAAATTGAGACAAAGCATCGTATCTTCTGACCCTTACGGCGTGCCGTATTTTTGCTTTAAAAATGTTGCCAAACAAAGTACTTTCACTGTTAATATTGCTGTCTCATGACCGGCCACGCGGTGGCTCGTTCTAGATGTATATTATCTAAGTACGTACCTACTCGGAATAGGTGTTTGGACTAAGTAATTTGCGATACTCATACTAGGTGGACCTAGTATGAAAATTACCTAGTATTGCACACCTCTTCGTACGTTTTTTCACCGATGGTGTACGGACTTGAGACTGCGTTTGTTTTACCCGGTGCGGCAGAAATAACGCAATGCATTCCACCGCACAGCAGTGCGCAGCGGTTGCATAAAGTCTTGGTAAATTCAAAATTACAAAATGAATTTTCAATTTCCGGCAGCTTCATCCGTGTGGAGACACGGTTGAAGCTGCAGGCAAAATCTAGTATTATATGTCTTATAGTAGGTACGTCAACATAACATAATCAGTTCTCACTGCTGGGAATCAGACCACTTTACAAAATCACAAAATTGAGGAATTCACTTTTCGGTCAGACTTTGAAAATAAAGTTTTGTCAGATTTAAAACATCCTACGCCCGCTGCAAATCTTGAGCAGCTCGTTGACATAATCCTTTTCTCTATTCATTAGCTAGAACAGTGTTGCCACACAATAACATTGCCCAGTGACCGAAAATAAAATGAAATCGAGTTGCCAGTATTGCCACTCATCAATTAACTTGAACAACAGAATCAATGATTCCAATTACAAATAAAGTACATACAGAATCTAGCAGCCTTTCAATATTAAATGTACTGTTATTTCACGTTTCCGTATCAATTGATAATGACGTTATAATTAATTATTTTAGTTGACAGCGCTGTCCGTTTTGTTATTAAATGAGATATTTTAATATTGTGTGGGTTGTTACTGAGAGAGTTAGTCGGCGTTTCCACGAGCGTAATAAAACCGCGGCGGGACTTTATCGCGCACTGGATTTTCAACTGAGAGTTGAAAATCTTAGCGCCGGGATTTGAAAATCCAACAGTGTGTTTTTCGTCGCGCTGGGATGCACTCTGTTTTTGTTAGGTTGGATTCTCAACGCTCGGCTCAACAACGAGAGTTGAAAATCCAGTGCGCGATAAAATCCCGCCGCGATTTTATTACGCTCGTGGGAACGCCGACTTGCTAGACAGTAAGTCATCATCATCACATACTGCTATTTATAAGGTATCCAATTGAGATATATGACATAGAAATAAAATTGGGCATTAGTACATAATAGGTACTAATTTGATGAGCAGTGGTGGCCCAGTGGTAACGGCCCGACATTCTAGTTGCAGGTCGTGGGTTCGAACCCAGGCAGGTGCTTTACTTTGTATATATAATTTCGACTGCTCTCAAAACGGTGAAGGAAAATATCGTGAGGAAACCGGCATGTCCTAGAACCAAAAATTCGAAGACATGTGACATCTGCTAACCCGCACTGGGCCCGCGTGGTGGATTACAGACCACTGCCTCTTGAAGAGAGGAGGCCTGTGTCCCAGCAGTGGGAACACTCTAGGCTGATTATGAAGTTATGCAGGTACGAACAAAATCTAAATATAAATCTGAGTTACCTACATACACACTATATTTGAGTATAAATTTTAACCATATTGGTTTCGTACTTTTTACGGGATACTGTAACAATCAAACCTCTCACAGACAAACAGACAAAAATGGTAGAAATGGCATCTGTTGGTTATTCTTTAACACTCCAACTATATTTTTTTAATGTTTGCAACGTACAGAAACGGTTCGTCTACAGATTTATTATATGTAGGTATAGATAGATAAAAATATAAAGGGAAAAGGCTAGGCAGATTGAAGATAAAAATATACATAAACAAAACGCACTTTGCAACATGAAGATTATACAGTTTGATTGTAATAACTCATTTGGAGAGTTTGTACCAGTCTTCTTCTCTCAGTTAAAACACAAGGAAATTTTGGAGGCGTCTTTTACTGTTAGACTTGAAATAGCTTGTTAGCTAGCTAGACTAATATTATAAAGAGGTAAAAGTTTGTTTATAAGTTTGTATGTAGAGGGTGCTGGAGGGGGCTGGAGTGGAGACCGCGTATCGGTAAGCGTATTAGTGTGGGACGCCCCCCCGCTAGATGGACCGACGACCTGAAGAAAGTGGCTGGGACAGACTGGATGTGGAAGGCGGAGGACAGGGTGTTGTGGCGCAGACTGGGAGAGGTCCTGCAGTGGACTGCGGTAGGCTGAGTTGATTGATTGAGTGATGTAGAGGGTAATCTCCGGAACTAATGATCCAATTCTAAAATTTTATTCACTGGTAGTTAGTTAGGTATATTATCCCTGGGTGTCATAAGCTATGTTCAAAACACAAACACGCGGTCTAAGTCGCGTGCAGAAGCTAGTAATATTACAAAGAGGTATTTGTAAGTTTGTAACTACGGGCTAATCTTTGGAACTCCTGATCTGATTCCGAAAATTCTTTCACTAATGGGAAAGCTATTACAGTAATGCAGAGTGTCATAACAGTATCACATCACGCTGATATTGTACAGGCGAAAATTTGTGTGCGTGTGTGTTTGTATGTTTGTTACTTCTTCACGCTCAAACGGCTGGACGGATTTGGATGAAATTTGGTATGTATACATACCAAATTTATACCCTGGATTAACACATAAGCTACTTTTTATCCCGGTCTACGCGGGTGAAAGCGCGGGGCGCAGCTAGTAAATAATTAAACAGTAAAATGACTGAACAGTTATGTGTGGTCAGTTAACAAATCGGAATTAGTAGATAAGAAATCTAACTTAGAAGTAAGTTCAGTAAATGTACAAGATAGTAGAAGTAAGTACAGTTCTAACCCTGGGGGAGGGGGCAGGGTCGGGGTGCCCTAGCTTTGTTACTGGCTCGCGCGTTCACAGTCACAGACACAGTTCCAACCTAACCTATGACTGTTGAACTATGTATTTATCTAACTGCTCATTCCAACATTTTTACTAAATTTCTTGATTCTAGGAATTTCGCTCGGCCGAAGCCACGGGTAGAAGCTAGTTTTTCATATAGTTAATTATTTGTCTTGTTACTATTGAATAAATATCAAAATGGCTGTCAGGTGCTCCGCGTATCGCCCCATTCGCCCCTACCCGAATATAATTGAATAGGGTATTAATTTACGTAAAATCAGGTTTCATTAATTAGCCAACTATCCTTTGTCTAATCGGGTTTAACAATACGCATTGACGGCTTAATTAATTAATTGTTATTAAGTAAGACGCGCCATTTATCATAATTTTCATAAAATTCAATTTTAACAATGGGGGTTTGTTGCTATAGAATTGTTGTCTTTTATCTGTGTGTAAATATTAAATGAGTCTTATGTTTAACTTAACTGCCAATTAGGTTATCTGATTTTGATTGTTGTAAAAATTGAATCAATCGGTAAAGAGAGACGTTATTCATAAACGGTGTCAATGAATAATTCATAAAAGTGCGGGGCAAAGGTAAATCAGATCTGATGGCCAATTCTCGTACCTAAAAACGTTCACAGCCTCATGCCGGCGTCAATCAAATGTCAAAAATATAGGTAAACGCTATACAATTTTTGACAGATTGAGACAGATGAGATTGCGAACTTTGTTAAAAATACGAGTTATATTATAAAATACGAGCACGCAGTTTTTCTTCCTCCTGAAAAGTTACTTCTTTTACGTACACTTTCTTTTTCTTTCTCTTTCTTTCTTTCTCTTGGCGTCGATATACTTTCTCTTCTCTTTTAATTTGTTAATTCACTAGATTAGATTGGTTTACAAGACACTGAGGTTTTGTCTAAATTACAACCGGACATGCTCATGTTCATGCTCATGTATTACATGCTCGACCTAGTAGACACTCTGATTTCACGTGTTGTGTTTGTCATTACACAAACACACATCCGAACCGGAACAAACATCTGTACGGTTATTTCGGAACATAATTAGGTACAGCTGTTATACAATCAGGGTCTGGTGCTATTAGGGATGATGCCTGGGTAAAAAAAAGAAATCTATTTAGTCCGTCAGTCAGATAATAAAAATACTGGTATTCAGCTGTATCCGGTTAGACTGGAAGCCGACCCCAACGTAGTTGGCTAAAAGGCTAGGCAGATTGAGTCAGATAATAGAAAAATATTAGACACGTATTTTTTGTTTTATCATAATAATAAAAAATACTTAGATAAAGCGCATTAAAGTTGGTGTGCGTTACTGCAGCGGAATGTTGTCGCTTTTCAGGATTTCGTCTTGACAGGAATTAGTACCCAATCTCGTGTAAATGTGCCCGAAATTTAGAATTTGTGCGTCCAGCCGATCCAAAGATATTCACGAAAAACAGATTCCGCTGGAGTAACGTTACTGCAGCGGCATGTTTTTTTACCAGCGGCAGCGGTCGTAGCTGGATACAAACTAGCTACTTAGATAGATATAATTTGTGCCTAATTGTGCCCAAAAAATAGAATTTGTGCGTCTTGAGGTTTCAGAGTTATTCAAGATGCCGCTGCGGTAACGTTTAGCAAATTGCTGTATCTCTTAAACGGCATGACATACAACTACGATTTTTTTTACTACGGCGGGTCTTAATTTGTGCTTAATTTGTGCAATTTTATTTTTTCTATAATCGACACCATTGGAAAACTAGAATTTTTTTTTGAAAAACCCTAAAATCGATCCTCGCGCTTCAATGAGCAACCCTAGAAACTTACCAATTATGGTGATTTGTACCTGTCATGAACTCAAAGCATCATGTGAAATTCGATGTTTATATTCCAACTCCATAAAGAGTTATTCGATTTTAATTAAAATCTGGATACGATATAATGTAACGCTCCAATACATGAGTTATTATTAAGTGACTGTAATTATGATTATACTAATAATTATTACCCTTATTAAATTGTTTATCCTTAAAGTTTCAGCTGAAAAAAACTTCTAACTACTTAGTTATAAGAAAAAAACGATAGGAAAAGAAATCACGCGATTAACCGAACAAATTCGAATTACTACATAAAAGCGGGCTCACAGTACATTGTGCCAACCTTCTTAAATATGTAGTACAACATTTCGTTTTTTGAAACAGTCTCGTACAAAAGTGTTACTTATAATTTATTGTTTTGTAAAACACGTAGGTATTACGTAAGTACGTAGTACATTATAACTCAATGGGTATTACGTACACACAGTGTCAGCCATAAATGATATTGAGGATTTGCAAACCTTTAAACTCTCAGTCAAATGTTAGTAAGTACAGCAATCTAATAAAGACAAAAGGTTTATTTGACAAGAAAGTGTATTTTTATTGCCAAAAAAAAAAAAGAAAAAATACCGTTTATAGATTTAGTTTTGAATTGAAATAAAATAGCATGATTGATACCTCTGTAAAATTTTGTTTTATTATTTAGTTACCTACTTAATAGAAATATTCACAAATTGAGGAAAGTGGATGTCCATATTGTCTAGATCTCAGCGAATTCGTCAATCGGAACTATTACACTCATACATATATAAAATACATCTACCCTATGCTATGCCGCATGCCGTCAGAACGACCGGGATAATAAAACATTACTTGGGGGGAATCCCCAGAGCTTGTCGTTGCTTCATTCGAAGTTGCCGTATGGAATGGATTTTTGTAAACATTTCTTCAATGAAAAACAATGGTACCAACATTCGTGAAACGCACTTTTAGTTCGGTTCGGTGTTAACTTTGTTTGACACGAGTAATTGGCCGCCAATCTCGTGTGTGGAGAGCGTGTGCGCATTATCTTTTTCCCAGTAATTCAAGGAATTGTGTGTATAATTACGACGCGTGTAATTTCGGCTGGACAATACGCATTGGTTTTGTGGTACATTGTGCTTATGGTGAAATAAATTAACTGTTCAGTGATAAAGAAGACACACATGTATTTTCTGTGCGTTAGAGTAGAGCGGTTTTCCGGAACTATTATGTTATTTTAATATTTGTACCTAGTTCTGATTTTAAGGTAAGTTTATAATTTTTATCATTTCGCAATGTAATACGTTGGAAACCCGCACTTCAGCCCGGCCTCGGTACTATAGTAACGGAGCGAGACCGGGATGATGCTCAGTGGTAGCCCACGAAAATCATTTTTTTTTTAGTTTTTTTGCAATTTGCAGGTCCGTGTCAGGTTGTATCTTGATCAAAGTATGATACGCGGCAATAAAACATAATTATGTATTTATATAATTTTAACCATAAAAATCATCAATACATCTCTCTAAGTTAGATTTCGTGCAGATTCGTTAGATTTCGTTCGTTTGAGGAATCTGCATAAAATCTAACTTAGAGAGATGTATTGATGATACCTGTTGTTTTTACTTATAAAGATTATGATATGATTCGCGACCGTAACAAATATGTATTTACAAAATTATTCATTAGAATCAATAATACAACTCCTTAAGTTAGTAGGTACCTATAATGCTCAAATGTCAAGATTTCTTGAAATAGTAATTGAATAGGATTACGGTCATAGAGTTGTATTGATGACTTCAATGATTATAATTCTGTAAAACTTGTTACGGTCGCGAATCATATTTTGATCAACATACAACCCATTACTGACTTGAAAATTGCAAAAAACGTAGGTAAGAAAATTTTAATTTCGCAAACGCGGCAACGGGAGCCGGGTGCTTCACTTTCAATATGCGTGGCGCGGAGTCCTCCTTTTTTCATAAGTCTATGGTGGTAAAAGTGCATATTCATACATAATAATTTAAGGCAAGTGACGTCATCAGGCCATACGAACCAATATCGGTATGGAGTTATTAATATTTTTAAAATCTACTAAGTATCAAACTTTCGAAACATTATGTTTGTAATAAACTCGACAATAAGCGGGCCAGCGCGCATTGAGGTGCGTTTACGTTAGTTCTGCCGCACTGGGCGGGGCCTACAGTAACAAAACGCATGACCGCAGTGCGCGCACTTCAAAGACATTCCATACTTCACAGATTATGCGTTACAAAAACGCACCACAGTGCGCGCTCGCCCTTAGGTCACTTCCTACTCTCTGATAACTCTCTACGTCACATATTTATGTAAAAGTAAATAAATAGTTACCTAATTAAACCATTTGTACGCACTTGTACCCATCAAAATTCAATTATAATACTACCAATTTAAGAAGGTGGGCATAATGTACTGTGAGCCCACTTTTATGTAGTCATTCGAATTTGTTCGGTTAATCGTGTGATTTCTTTCCCTATCGTTTTTTTCTCATATCTAAGTAGTTAGAAGGTTTCTTCAGCTGAAACTTTAAGAATAAACAATTTAATAAGGGTACTAATTATTAGTATAATCATAATATCAGTCACTTAATAATAACTCATGTATTGGAGCGTTACATTATATCATGGCCAGATTTTAATTAAAATGGAATAACTCTTTATGGAGTTGGAATATAAACATCGAATTTCACATGATGCTTTGAGTTCATGACAGGTACAAATCACCATAATTGGTAAGTTTCTAGGGTTTCTCATTGAAGCGCGAGGATCGATTTTAGGGTTTTTGAAAAAAAAATTCTAGTTTTCCAATGGTGTCGATTATAGAAAAAATAAAATTGCACAAATTAAGCACAAATTAAGACCCGCCGTAGTAAAAAAAATCGTAGTTGTATGTCATGCCGTTTAAGAGATACAGCAATTTGCTAAACGTTACCGCAGCGGCATCTTGAATAACTCTGAAACCTCAAGACGCACAAATTCTATTTTTTGGGCACAATTAGGCACAAATTATATCTATCTAAGTAGCTAGTTTGTATCCAGCTACGACCGCTGGTAAAAAAACATGCCGCTGCAGTAACGTTACTCCAGCGGAATCTGTTTTTCGTGAATATCTTTGGATCGGCTGGACGCACAAATTCTAAATTACGGGCACATTTACACGAGATTGGGTACTAATTCCTGTCAAGACGAAATCCTGAAAAGCGACAACATTCCGCTGCAGTAACGCACACTAAAGTTGGGGAGTGGGGCCTCGTTACGTAGCTAGGCGTGACGTCGTTCAATATTTTAACTCAATTTATCGTCGTAATCTTATTACTTGAAAAACATTTTTTAATAATTTAAATGTCGGTCAAAAAAACATTTTTAGTCATCACGCCTATTATCTGTTTGAAAGCTATTTGTAATAGATGTTTTGATCGTGGGTCCTGGGACCCGGTAATTATTATTGGTTTTCCCTTTGAGAAGTTGTCAGCAAATCATGAAATTATAACTGGGTGTACCTAATTTTATAATTTATAAATGTCAATTAAACGGCAGAGATCACAGAGTACATTTTTATATAGGGTAGAGATATGCCATCACCCTTAAGGGGAATAAGGGCTTTATATTATGTGTAGCTATACATAATACTTTCACTTTTTAACAACAAGTGAATCCCGCCCCTGTTTCACGCGGATTTTACGACTTGATAAATCATCGAGATTTCTTTATTACAATTTATTTAAAAAAAGGGATAAATTCTCTAAATGATGGTGAAAACCGCATCAAAATCTGTTACGAAGTTTAGAAAAACAACGCGGTCACACACAGACACGAAAAGCGACTTTATATCAAATCACACTAATATTAAGAGGCAAAAGTTTGTGAGTGTGTGTGTGTGTTTGTATCAGACTAATATTATAAAGGCGAAAGTTTGTGAGTGTGTGGGGGTGTGTTTGTTACTTCTTCAAGCTCCAACGGCTGTACTGATTTGGATGAAATTTGGTATGTAGATCAATTATACCCTGGATTTACACATAGATTATTTTTTATCCCGGTCTACGCGGGTAAAACCGCGGGGTAATCCGATACAAAAATGTCAATATAAAATTAATCCATTCTTTGCCCTCTACGCAAGCTGCTAGACACAAGTAAGTGCAGTTAGTATAAGTAATTAGTTAGGTACCTACCGATATTGGCATACCTACCGCCATTTTAGCGTTGGGGTCCCTATTAAACTTTAAATATCCAAACATTTGGCCCTACGTTAGAGTCCAGATGTTACTTTGCGATCCAAGTTGTGAAAGGTAGCGGGTTGATAATAAAACAAAATAATAAATAGTACTCACTATAGGCAACGACATTCTTTTGACTAAAATTATATATTACTAGCGACCTGTCCCTGGATTGCACGGTTTTTATGACTTCACAAAACATAATACCTACATGTTATTTATTATACAGGGTTACTTGGAACTCGACGTGTATAGTCCTTGCAGGACGTCATATTAGGGTTAAAATGCAACAAATTAAGCCACCAAATGTTCTACCGAAATTCAATAGTTTTTGAGTTAGTTCAATTTTTAGTTTTTTATGAAAAATTCAATGCAAAAATAATTAACGGCGCAACTTTACTGGAATTTAAGTTATTATCATAGCTGATGCCGTAGCAGATCTTTGTAAAAATTAAAAGTTGAAAAATGCCTAAAACTTTTGCAAAGATCACTAATTAAACATTTTATTTTTCGTAACTTTATATTTTTCTTAGACAAAAGTTACAAAAAATAAAAATAAAAAATGAACACAGAATAAAGTTATTCCAAGTTTGAACCTATGAAAATGTATGGTTATTCCTGGTATAACTTTATTCCGTTTATTTATTAGTGAGAGGGTCAGAATATAATCTGTATTATACCACACTACAAGGCTCGTAGACAAGTTACGAACTGACTACGACAGCTGCACTTGCGTCAATATATTTGGATTTTACCCTGATACAATAATATATGAAGGAAGTATTGTAATTATTATACCAATTTAACTTATAATGGCTGAAATTCAGTTGTTTTAAGTCGCTAAAAGATACCTACGTAATAGTAAATCCATTTACGCAACAATCTGCCTAACCTTTTCCCAACTAAGTTGGAGGTTCGCTTCCAGTCTAACCAGAAGCAGCTGAATACCAGTATTATCCATGGAGCGACTGCCTATCTGACCTCCACAACCCAGTTACTGGGTAACACGATACCACTTGGTAAGACTGGCTATCAGACTTTTGGGATTCTGACGACCCGTAACGACTGTCAAAGATCCAAGAATGACGGCTGGGTCCAACGCCCGAGGAACGGAGGGGTCTCGGTAGGCCTGGGCAAGCGTAGTTTAACCTGATCAATCGATTCGTATGGCTGTTATTACTTAGCCACGAACCCCTTCGCAAAATTAATTGATATTTGAGGTTTCATGTTAGCATTCGCAATACATTGAAAATTCCTAGAACTACTCGACAACCATAGAAAAAAAAAGGTAAGGGTTCTTTTCATCGGAGAAGGAAAACTCGACGTGGGCATTGCCCCGGGCACACCTACTACATTCCTACACACAGCGTATAAAAGAATGAACTCAATAGAAAAAACAAATGAATAAGTACTAGAATAAAATTGCAATTAAAAATTATACTAAGTTTCGTGAAAAAGTTTTATTAGATCTCATATTTACATAGCTCGTCTAAATGAAAATTACGATACGTTTTTCCCAGGAATAGCACAGTTTGAAGCCCGTTAGTGCCTTTTACTAAAACAACCAAGCCTTTCCGGCATAAAATACGAATTTTTTTGTTGTAAGTTTTTGACGTAACATCCCGTTTTCGGGGTTTCAATAGACAAAGTTGAATGAAAAACATGTAGGGTGAAGGGGCTTGTTTTAAGCCACCGTTTTTACTAATATTTGAACTGAACTATCCCCTTCTTCTTCATCTTCGTTCCACGACGCGTCTCCAAGCTATGCGGTCTTCTGCAGCGTCGACCGCACGGTAAATGCTGCATCCAACAGCCTTCTTCACTGCGTCTGACCATCTTGCTGGTGCTCTGCCTTAAGCGCGTTTTCTTTCTACCCGGCCCAGTATCAAGACGAGCCAAGCGAACCGCAAGGGCACTACCTACCTTTTCTCGAAGCACTTCGTCGTATTTTTGAACCTTCTTAACTTGGGTTTGGATTATACCAGATAAACAAAATTTTCGGGATATGATGTCAGTGGTTGACTTATTAAACCTATAAAGTTTCAATTGCATAGCTCTTATACTTTAGATTTTATTGATATCTAAAATACCCCGATTTCGTCACTGACTCACTGATGATGATGATCATAAAAATTCTTAGGGTACTTCCTGAAGTCCTAGAAAGCTGAAATTTGATATGTAAGCTAGTATTACCTAGTACACAAACAACAAAAAAAAATTCTAAAACTTGGAACTTTTACCCCCCAACCCCTTAAATTAGGAGATGGAAATTTGTATGAGACTTCCGCAAATAAGTAATAAGTTAAGTACTTATTACGAATAATATTAATACACTTGTATATACTTCGATAAGTGTTTATTAATCTCCTACCTATCAACCTAACCCCAAAAAAAGAAAGAAAAATTAACAACAGTAAAATACTCGTATAAATATCATAAGCAACTTACAAAAAGAAATGAAATCCCACCAAAAACATTTTCATGTAAAATGTTACCAAGACGAGACCACATATAGCTCGCACTGACAAAAAGCTATTAGATCTTATGTAGAGCCAAGCTTCTAACTCTACAAGCCCTAACTCTGCAAGCCCTAACTTCACATACTCTACACCTTAGTCAAAATATGTGGCTAGGCCGTTTCGCTACCATCACATGGGCGCAAGGTGAAAAATGTATTCACTGTTCATTACTTTTCTGTTATACAATAGTTCTTGTAGTAACGAAACGGCCAAGCGTCATATTTTGACTAAGGTGTAGAGTTTGTGAAGTTAGGGCTTGGAGAGTTAGGGCGTGTAGAGTTAGAAGCTTGGCTCTACATGAGATCTGATAGCTTTTTGTCATTGCGAGCTATATGTGGTCTCTTCTTGGCAACATTTACATGAAAATGTTTTTGGTGGGATAAGCCTTTCCAGACCATGTTTAGGTGAACGCATAATTTGTCCGAAAAAGCTAAGGGCACGCTCCTGGCATATTGTACACAGCCGCTTGGTGATGTTGAGTTACTCCATTATGGAATAATTCGTTCTCATGGCGGTCCAAGGTATACGAAGCACCACATCCTTTTTTTTTTTTTTTTTTTTGAGGGTGGGAAATCATCAAATAACTTCTCCCGCTCTGGGTGGAGCGGGAGGGCGTGTCAGACTTTTACTGACTAAAACACACCCGTGTTCCTTCAGTTGCCTATGCCAGGGCCGCGGTAACCCTTTCAGACAACCCGCGACCCCAGCGGCGTCGGCCCTATTGGGCCCCGTCACTTGCTGACATCTCTTTGAGGCGCGCGTGGAACACAACGCGCCGTCGACTCGGGCCTGGTCCTTACCGGACGGCGAGCTACCCGCTGCTCACCGTCCGCAGGCCCGCGCCTACGGTGGCCGGAAATCGCCCCGCGATTCCCGCCGCCCAGGGCGTCTCCTGCGGCGACTGAGGGCGTGAGGCTGCCTCTCCCTCACGCGTTCCGCCTCCTCCTTCGCTAGCATCACTGCTTCGCAGAAGGAGGTGACGGCCTCCCATGCACTCTCGCTCCGCACCATGGCCTGGACCAGGCTCGGACGCGAGAGATCGCCGCCGCCGATCGCCTCCGTGAGAACACGGCGGTGCAAGCACCACATCCTTAAGATAGATCGATGCTTTCAAGATGTGGTGTTGGCGGAAGATCAAGCACCACATCCTCATGATCTTCCGCCAACACCACATCTTGAAAGCATCGATCTATCTTAAAGATTAAAAAAATAATAATAATTTGAGTCTGTATAAAACGTTCTAAATTAAAAATAGAAACCAAGCTTTTAAAGTTAAAACGCCAGTAATTAAGTTAATTATTGTGATGAGCACAATTAAGTTAACATTTGAATTCATAATGGAATGCTCTTTTTTAAACGACTACGTTTTCCGGGAAAGTAAAGAGATAAACTTTACTTAGTTAACTGAAATGTACTGTCTGTAAGAAATGATTTAATCCTAGCTGCTAGAACACACGAGAACTGGCATTCCCACCCTACAAAGTGAAACCTATAGCCCCTTTGAATGCCGACTGTGCTGTAGGAATTTTTGATTTTATTTCTGTATGAAGCGAACAAAGCGCTGGATTCACGTTTGAGCAAGTTTTTTGTTTTAAACAGGTTGTTTGTTTTCAATATGTGGGTCACAGGGGTCACGAAATGTTCTATTACAATCATAGACTAAAAAAAAAGGAGGACTTCGCGCCACGCATATCAAAAGTGAAGCAACGCACCGTACCGATTTATGTGTGCGTGATTTGAGTAGCTGCAACGACGCCGTCGCTCGTGTCACTTAATGGCGGCCAGTCGGCATACTATGATGTAAATGTGTGCGCGAGGCGTGTTTGTACAAGCAGTCCGGCCATACTTACTGTGCTTCACTTTCGATATGCGTGGCGCGGAGTCCTCCTTTTTTTATAAGTCTATGATTACAATTTATGAATTTGCACTTGTTTTAGTGCATGTTTTGGTGAAGTGTATTATTTTTATTTTTTAAACAAGCTAGCAAGCTTTTGTTTTCATTTAACCAGGCACCTGCAGGCAGGCAGGTTTCTGGATATCACCTCGGACAAGATTCCTTGTCAAGACGAATCAAACGAACCCAAACTCGATAGGGTATCGATGTTTTATTACTGCGTTCCCGTGGCCAACTTCCGGCTCCATCTTCAGATCAGCTCAATGGTACCAAAATATTGCATTGTCACTGGTTGTACATACGTATGCAAAATTTCAGCTCAATCGAACACCGGAAAGTGGGTCAAAATTAACATGCAAATTTTGAAAAGCACAATTTACATACGAACATTGCAAGTTAAATGAAAGCTTATAAAAATATGTTATGATTATTATGTTTTGACTTCGATCCCTGGGTCTGCTTGGTTTGGTCTCCTCTCGTATAAAAACTCGTAACGAAGAGTCATTTCTATGCTCTTGGACGATTTTCACTATCCGCACTCCATAGCATGGTCGCACATCTGACGGAAGATGCGTCGCGTATCGTCGGTCGTGTAACACCAGAACGGACAAGTAGATCATAAAAGATTCAACCTTACATACTCAACCGATTATGCGTTGGTATTGTAGACGCTAACGCTATCTATCGAGTAGCAGAACTACACGATACGTCGATTCGTAACAGATATTTCTAGAACTTTCTACACCTTTCCAGAATTTTCTAGATGGTTAAGTGTCGTTTAGTAGCATTCTAGATCATTCCTGTAAGTACTAGAATTTTCTCGAATTATGGCCTCAAAATTTCGAGAAGCTTACACTCGTCATATAAATACTTAGAGGGTTGCCAGCGGTGTAAGGCAGTTCACGTAGGAATGCGAAACAGTGAACACCAGTGAACTACAGCGAACTAACAGTGAACGAAGTGATTCTGCTTAAAGTTTCTGATTATTTGAATATAGTGTGTTTTTGGTGTAAATTGGTATAAATTTATTTATCCTGAACCCCAGCTCGTAACAGTATTCGGCGTAACTTCGATAACTGGAAGTTATCGAAGTTACGCCGGACGGTCCAGCGCATCTTCCGTCAGATGTGCGACCACTCTAAGGGTGTTTTTCCCACCAGATATGTGCTATGCAGCTATGCTGCGATAGTGTAAAAGCTAAGCTACGAAACTATGTGACCGTTTCTACTGATAGACTAGGCTAGATTACGAATTTTGTTTTAGAACAATAGATTACTTAGTTTTTAGGGTTCCGTACCAAAATGGTAAAAAAGGAACCCTTATGGTGTGACTCAGTCTGTCTGTCTGTCTGTCTGTCACAGCTGGATATCTCAAGAACTACTAATGCTATCAACTTGAAATTTGGAACAGTTTTAGATAATATTTACCCAACTATTTTGAAACAAAGAAAGAAATAAAAATATATCTATTTTTTTTGCAACATGGGCTGAAAGGGGGTCTTAAAAATTCAAAGTGGGACTACTAGGTCATGTGGGGTATCATATGAAAGAGCGCTGTTTGCACATTCTCAAACATATTTTTTTTTTTTTAGGCCGCACAGTGTTCGACTTTTGATGAAAAATGTAAAACAAAATACCGTTCCCCCCCCGCCCTTATCTCCGAAGTTTGCAAAGAGAAAAATCTGAAATTATTCTATGTGATAGAAGTTTATGTAAAGATTACAGGAAAAATAAAACGATGTCTCTAAATAGCACACTTTTTCAGAAATCGAAACGGAACCCTCGGTGCGCGAGTCCGACTCGCTCTTGACCGGTTTTTTTTTCAATAAAAACATAAAAAACAGTTTGTTTGTCGCACGAGTGGATAGCACGCATCCTTTCATATAAAATACGTAGCTTAGTTGAAATCAGATCAGGGATCAGTTTCCAGCAGTGCTATGCTATGTGGACCAATGAATATGATTGGTGGATATCAAACGCATCCATAGCAACATAGCACAGAACATCTCTGGTGAAGAAGCAGCCTTACCTCGGCTAAATCTTTAAAAGTAAGGGTGCTTATTGTTTCATAAAAAATAAAAATATGATAAGATGTACCTATACCAGACGTGAGGTCTTCGTTTGTTCCCTTGTCATAAACACGATATAGACAAGGCAGAAAAGAAAGCTTAACGAGTTGAATGCCATAATTACAGACAATTAGAAAGCTATTGTGTCTCGCGCGCGGATCCACGTTCGCGGCATACGAAGGGTTAATTCTAATAACAAGCCGAAGGTACTTTTGAAATCGTAAGATGCAAATAATATGGAATCCACAGTATAAAAACATACAGTAGGACGACGCCTTTGATGTCGTGGTAAATGCCGACAACGTCTAGACATTGTCGCAACAGCAAGGGTTGTCCCAACTCCCAAGTTTGTAAACGATATTAATTAATTACTTTGTTTATTTGAGATCAACATTATTATTACCATTACCATTTTAGTGCCTGCTTATTTCTTAAGTTTTTTTTTTCTAATAATTTTATTATTTTTCTTTTTAGTTTTTTTTTCGACATAGATGTCATTCTCATGGTTTTTGATATCGCTGATAACGATAACGAGGTTAAAATCAAAATTCAAGATGGCGGCTGCGAAAATTTTAAAATTTTTCGTCATGGGTATCGTTTCCATGGTTTTAGAGGACGGTAAAGCCGATAGTGAAGTCAAAATGAAAATCCAACATGGCGACTGCGAAAATTTTCAAGTTTTTTGTCATGAGCGTTATTTTCAAAAATGATGGCTTTTTCGTAACAAGCACCCCAATTATACTCAAAATTGACACCCATATCAAATTATAAAAAAATTACGTCGTCCGCCATCTTGGATTCCAAAAAGGATGGCTTTTTCGTAACAAGCACCCCAATTATACTCAAAATTGACACCCATATCAAATTATAAAAAAAATACGTCGTCCGCCATCTTGGATTCCAAAAAGGATGGCTTTTTCGTAACAAGCACCCCAATTATACTCAAAATTGACACCCATATCAAATTATAAAAAAATTACGTCGTCCGCCATCTTGGATTCCAAAAAGGATGGCTTTTTCGTAACAAGCACCCCAATTATACTCAAAATTGACACCCATATCAAATTATAAAAAGAATACGTCGTCCGCCATCTTGGATTCCAAAAAGGATGGCTTTTTCGTAACAAGCACCCCAATTATACTCAAAATTGACACCCATATCAAATTATAAAAAAATTACGTCGTCCGCCATCTTGGATTCCAAAAAGGATGGCTTTTTCGTAACAAGCACCCCAATTATACTCAAAATTGACACCCATATCAAATTATTAAAAAAATACGTCGTCCGCCATCTTGGATTCCAAAAAGGATGCCTTTTTCGTAACAAGCACCCCAATTATACTCAAAATTAACACCCATATCAAATTATAAAAAAATGACGTCCGCCATCTTGGATTTAAAAAAGGAGGGCTTTTTCGTAACAAGCACCCCAATTAAACTCAAAATTGACACCCATATCAAATTGTAAAAAATTACGTCCACTATCTCGAAATTCACCCTTAGTAAATAATAAAAAAGTCCACCATCTTGACACGGAACATACAAACAAACACTTTCACAATTACATATAATATAAGTAGGATTTCCAAACAGATGGATGCCCTGTGCGATAACTTTTACATTTTTTTTACCGTGCGCCGGTCGACCATTTTATTAGCGTTATCAACGTGGCACGACATTACAAATAAAATTATTTATGCACTCTACAATAACAAAACAGATTCATTTACCTTTCTTCTGTGCGTGGAAGCTGATGAAACCGCAGATCTTTATTTATGTGAGATGAAGACTTGCAATCACTCACAGCACACGTCGTATGCACCATTTTAAATAAACAAATAAAAAATAAACACGCGTTAGCCCTGAATAACATATCCCGAACTACTAACATCGTTTTGTTCGCAGTTCGGGATTGGCTTACCCGCGTCTCGCCCCTCACACCCCGCACGATTGCCCTGTCTAGACGTCTTCGTTGGACGACTGTATGATTTTTAGACTGTGATGGAATCATTATAAAATAAAATAGGATTGTTCACTGTTGCTGCAGGTGGAAAGTTGGTCAAAATTAAAAAAAAAAAAAACCGACCAAGTGCGAGTCAGACTCGCACACGAAGGGCGTAACCCTTCAACTTATAGTTTATCTTCTTATAATCTTTTCAAACATTTTTTTGCTTTTGACAGCCCGAGTAGACTAATTAATTAGTGATGTCCTAATGCGTTACTAATTCGTTTTCTTAAAACAATCGAATTTATTTATGAAGAATTTTTAATCGATTTAACACATAGATATTTTATTAAGTATAAAGAAAAATGTAAAGAAAAAACAGCGTCCATGAAGTATTGCATTTTTTCGTATATAGTTATGTACCTGTCAGTAAATAAGGAACTTGTTGAATGTTGACCTTCTTTGTACAGTCACTGTTTGATTCATAGATCTCTATTCTATACTACTGTCGTAGGTTTGAATTTAGATATACGTGTACAAGTTCTATAATGCATCCACGGGAAAACCTTCTACAAGAAGTTACCAGAACTTCATAGCCGAGCTTATGACAAAAGTAAAATAAATTTTAATGGTTGGAAAGATTATAAATAATTTTTTAGACTACATGTTTATTCGATTCGCCATCCATTTAGCGAATGGCAAAAAATGTATCAAGTGAACCTTCTCAACGTCTACTTGTCTATCATAATAACTTCGTTAGCAAGCTCTCACTTCGCTAATTTAATGAGGAAGCTGTCTTGTGTCAGGCACAGAGCATCTTGACGAGTATGTAACTGAAATTTCCAACAAAATTGCTACATTTTATACGAAGTTGGGCGAAGTTTCTGTTATAGCTACCAAAAAGGCATCAGTTCAATAGTTATATTAAGGTGGAGATTTCTTGAAGACGGTCAAAAAGGTGGTTTTTTAAAGCAGTGTATCTCATAAACCGTAAATAATTTTGACAAATAAAAAAAATATGATATTTTCAGGGCTTTTTCGCATACAGTTATGTAACTCAAAACATAATTAAACATACTTTAATGCATCAAAAAATCTTCAAACATACCTCTTAATAATCTTTAACAATTATAATTAAAAACATACCATAAAATTTCAAATGCCAAACTGCATCCAGTGATGTATTATTTATGATTAATTATTTAAGTTAATTTCTAATTTTATACGATTTTATATGCAACTTTTACGACATAATTCCGGTGCACGTGAGAGTCTTTTATCTCGCGCGTCAAACTAGACAGCCATAACGCTATTTCACTTACACACCGAGCTAAACCACGCTTGGACGTAGGTCCTTAAGGGTAGTATTTAAATGCACATCAAAAATTTTGTTATATATTATAATTAATATTTTTGTTGTGACTTTGGAAAAAAAAATGTATGAATAATGATTATAACTTGTACAAGTTTTGATATTCAATTAGTTAATTAGAAGGGCAATCATTGATTTGGTGTTCATGTAGATTAAGATGTAAAGTATTTCATGTAAAGGTCGATTTACATCAGACGAGCGAATGCTCATTCTATCCCCAATATATCAAATTCTTTTAGTGTAAACAGGCGTAGAGCATTCTTTCGTTGTTCTTAGTGCGTTCGCAAAGATTCTATGGAATATTCTAAGAATACTCGCTCGCTCGATGTAAACGGCGCTAGAGCGCGCGAACAGATGCTTAGAGCGTTCTTGCGTGTTCGGACGTGCTCGCGCCCCTGAGCGGTCTCTTCAAAGCGTTCTTGTGTTCTAGCTCTATAAAAGACCACGAAAGAATGCTCTTGTTCTAGCTCTAGCTCTTTGTTCGTTTGATGTAAATCGACCTTAAGAATATTTTTAGTTAGGGGCGTGTGATGGGATTTAATGGAAGCAGCCAGGATACATTTTAAACAAAATAATTTTACAATTCGTTTATTAAGTGCGACTTTAAGAGTACAATTTCCAAAAAAAATAAACAAAACGATATTGTGTGATGAAATAAAATCAACCATTCATCATTTAAATAGGTTTGTTGGTCGATGCTATCTAGAAGTCTTCCCCATTATTCTTTATCATTGCTTATCTTTTACTACATATTTATTTATTAATTTTATACTAGCTTTTGCCCGCGGCTCGCGTGCAGGTCGGAAATTATCCACAGGAAACGTACTACAGGGATAAAAAGTATCCTATGTCCTATGTGCCAAAGTGTGTGTGTGTGTGTGTGTGTGTGTGTGTGTGTGTGTGTGTGGGTGTGTGTGTGTATGTCCTATGTCTATGTGTGTATCATGGTCAACCCATGTGCCAAATTACATCCAAATCCGTTCAGCCGTTTCAGCGAGAAAACGTAAGAAACAACTCAATATCGCATTAGTTAGAATAAGGTGACTTTTAAGTATAACATTATTATTATTCTCATAGGAAAGTTTTTGAAAGCTGAACCAAAATGTACATAGCTTACGTCTACCTATTATAGTAGCTAGGTAGGTACTTAACCTAGCTTATGTGGAGTGAGTAGCATCCACGTAACATATCATCTGCTAAGCGTGGTGATTATAGGATTATACTGCGAACAAACTTCGTCAAAGTTAGTTTAGCCAATTTATAGGACTGATTAGTAACTTACTGACTACATTGTTGCAACTTACTCTAAACTTGATACCAGACAATGTGCATTAGTGAATTCACTTTAATAATTCAATTTATTTTATTTTTTTTTAATCCTATTTTTCCAATTTTGTGGCTGTGTTTTGAATTTTATTTAAATATTTTAAATGCTACGACAACTTCGTTAGCTTAGTTTTATATTATTTTATGCATGCTGTGGTCTCCTGTAAGTGAAGGAGTACACCTACGTGATACTTTTGTCGTTATTAGTTTTTTCTTGTGTTTGTGTACATCCTTTGTTGGAGATCCTAATTAAATAAATAAATAAAATAAAATAAAATAAAATTATTTTTATTGATGGTGAACTTTAAATAGGGACTCGAAACTGTGTCACCTAAACACAGATTACTCAGTGATCTATGTGGGAGAGCAGCGCTTCATGTAATTAAGGCTTGTCCGTCGCAAAAAGCGCGGTCACTGTCGGACTGCATAGAAAAGAAAGAGAAGCGCGATGACACAACGCTTGCAAAATATGAAGTAATTATCGATTTACAAAAAATCTGTTGATTAAACTAAAAAAGTAATGACAAGAAATCATTCCTTATTAGTTTGTAAAGAACTGTAGGAGGTAAAATGAAAACTGTAGGAGTAATATGGTAACAACTCGAAAAATAGACCGAAATAGACCTGGATTTAGGTTTTTTTCCTTAGTTCTACAAACTAAAATAGATTTCAGGACACATGAAATCACTTCTTAAGTATTGTAGATTGCTGTGTATTTTTCCTATCAGAAAGTTGCTATAGTTACTGTAAAAGATGGTTACAAAGTTACTTAGTTTCGCCGTATTTTAGGAAGGAGCAGCCTTAAGAGGAGAAGGTGACGAGTCCAATTTCGCTGATACAAAACTGGACAGCGATGCATTGTTTGCACTTTGCACCACCACGACGACCTTTGAAGCGAACTCGGGTGACCTACATACCTCTACAGAGTTGCGTAACTCACTGATGGTGTTTTGAGACGCATCCAGCTTGAACTTCATGTCCGCGAGGCTTCCCTCAACCTGGTGACGTCGACGTCGTCAAAAGTGATGTTATTTTAAACTGTTGCTACTAAATATATCCGAGTAGCGGTGTCTTGGTAAGGTGCGTTTAGCAGTGGTCACTCCAAAATGCCATCTCCTAACTATACTCCAAGTCGCTCAGGGTCCGTGACTTCACTGTCATCCCCACAAGGTACATTTAGTAAAGAAGTATACAGTAACCCTTTACAAATCGGTACAAAGCAACGCACCTACTACTAAGTACTTTACAACACTATCACTAAGAACACTTTCTACTCTAGTCTTTAATATAAACTACTCCTTAACCTCAGGCCCCAAAGCATTATCAATGCCGGTATACACAGTTGCACACACTCTCTTGCACCCCCGTTTGAACAGCATGACAGATTTGCCCAACATTAGCAGTTTCTGTGCTTTTCTGTGCTCGCTCGGTGGTGCTTTCCGACGGTTTTTAGACCGGCGGTGAAGCTGGATCTCCACTGCCAAAGATATTGCTGGAAAACAAATGAGTGTTAGTGTTATGGATTTGAAAATGTCAACAATTACTAGCCGAACAATGCAACGATGGATTGATATTACTGATATGACGGTTAATCGAAATGTCTGGAAGAAGTGCTGCGCTGGCCATTTCAATTGTGATGAGGGGGAGGAGAATGTTGTTGACTAGTCGAAAAGGACTGGCAGCAAATGCTGGACGGCCTAGTTGATTATTCTGTACGCATTGGTCTACGGATGAACTTGGACAAAACCCAGGTTATGTTCAACGAAAACGTTACCCCGGACCGATTGCTGTCAATGGCGGTGCTCTCAAGGTTCTTTGAGAATACGTTTATCTCGGGCAAACTGTGCAGTTTGGTAAGAACAACTTTGAGAGGGAGGCTAACAGAAGAATTCAGCTGAGTTGGGCAGCGTTTGGGAAGCTTCGTCGAGTCTTCTCGTCACGTATTCCACAGAGACTAAAGACTAAGTTCTTCAATCAGTGCGTACTAGTTATGACTTACGGAGCCGAAACGTGGACACTCACGGTACGGCTGGTCCATAAATTTAAGGTCGCTCAGCGAGCTATGGAACGAGCTGTGCTTGGAGTCTTTTTAAGGGATAGAATCCGCAATGAGGTGATCCGGTAGAGAACCAAAGTTGACATAGCTCACAGAATAAGCAAGCTGAAGTGGGCGGGCCATATTTATTTATTTATTTATATATAGGCACTCCAACGACTTGTTCACTAATACATATTACATTTAAAAAAAACTTATAAGTATATCTAATATTACTGCGAATTTGTCACTTAAAGAAGTACACAGCTTATGTATGTTACTTAGCAAAAATACACAAATGATTAAAACAGTTTAAAATGATTATAGAAAAAAAAAACAAACTTATTTTTTGCTACACTGGAAGACAATTTAGAGTTATTTTAACATAGGAAGACAATATATATATATTTTTTTTTAAATACAACATCAGATTTACTTAATTGAGAGAGTTGCCGAAAATCAAGACCTATGTCCGGCAGTGGACTGCTACAGGCTGATGATGAGTCGAATGAGAGAGTTGCCGAAAATCAAGACCTATGTCCGGCAGTGGACTGCTACAGGCTGATGATGAGTCGAATGAGAGAGTTGCCGAAAATCAAGACCTATGTCCGGCAGTGGACTGCTAAAGGCTGATGATGAGTCGAATGAGAGAGTTGCCGAAAATCAAGACCTATGTCCGGCAGTGGACTGCTACAGGCTGATGATGAGTCGAATGAGAGAGTTGCCGAAAATCAAGACCTATGTCCGGCAGTGGACTGCTACAGGCTGATGATGAGTCGAATGAGAGAGTTGCCGAAAATCAAGACCTATGTCCGGCAGTGGACTGCTACAGGCTGATGATGAGTCGAATGAGAGAGTTGCCGAAAATCAAGACCTATGTCCGGCAGTGGACTGCTACAGGCTGATGATGAGTCGAATGAGAGAGTTGCCGAAAATCAAGACCTATGTCCGGCAGTGGACTGCTAAAGGCTGATGATGAGTCGAATGAGAGAGTTGCCGAAAATCAAGACCTATGTCCGGCAGTGGACTGCTACAGGCTGATGATGAGTCGAATGAGAGAGTTGCCGAAAATCAAGACCTATGTCCGGCAGTGGACTGCTAAAGGCTGATGATGAGTCGAATGAGAGAGTTGCCGAAAATCAAGACCTATGTCCGGCAGTGGACTGCTACAGGCTGATGATGAGTCGAATGAGAGAGTTGCCGAAAATCAAGACCTATGTCCGGCAGTGGACTGCTACAGGCTGATGATGAGTCGAATGAGAGAGTTGCCGAAAATCAAGACCTATGTCCGGCAGTGGACTGCTAAAGGCTGATGATGAGTCGAATGAGAGAGTTGCCGAAAATCAAGACCTATGTCCGGCAGTGGACTGCTACAGGCTGATGATGAGTCGAATGAGAGAGTTGCCGAAAATCAAGACCTATGTCCGGCAGTGGACTGCTAAAGGCTGATGATGAGTCGAATGAGAGAGTTGCCGAAAATCAAGACCTATGTCCGGCAGTGGACTGCTACAGGCTGATGATGAGTCGAATGAGAGAGTTGCCGAAAATCAAGACCTATGTCCGGCAGTGGACTGCTACAGGCTGATGATGAGTCGAATGAGAGAGTTGCCGAAAATCAAGACCTATGTCCGGCAGTGGACTGCTAAAGGCTGATGATGAGTCGAATGAGAGAGTTGCCGAAAATCAAGACCTATGTCCGGCAGTGGACTGCTACAGGCTGATGATGAGTCGAATGAGAGAGTTGCCGAAAATCAAGACCTATGTCCGGCAGTGGACTGCTACAGGCTGATGATGAGTCGAATGAGAGAGTTGCCGAAAATCAAGACCTATGTCCGGCAGTGGACTGCTACAGGCTGATGATGAGTCGAATGAGAGAGTTGCCGAAAATCAAGACCTATGTCCGGCAGTGGACTGCTAAAGGCTGATGATGAGTCGAATGAGAGAGTTGCCGAAAATCAAGACCTATGTCCGGCAGTGGACTGCTACAGGCTGATGATGAGTCGAATGAGAGAGTTGACGAAAATCAAGACCTATGTCCGGCAGTGGACTGCTAAAGGCTGATGATGAGTCGAATGAGAGAGTTGCCGAAAATCAAGACCTATGTCCGGCAGTGGACTGCTAAAGGCTGATGATGAGTCGAATGAGAGAGTTGCCGAAAATCAAGACCTATGTCCGGCAGTGGACTGCTAAAGGCTGATGATGAGTCGAATGAGAGAGTTGCCGAAAATCAAGACCTATGTCCGGCAGTGGACTGCTAAAGGCTGATGATGAGTCGAATGAGAGAGTTGCCGAAAATCAAGACCTATGTCCGGCAGTGGACTGCTACAGGCTGATGATGAGTCGAAAAGACGATTAGACAACTGGGTGGAATTCGGCCCACCTGCAGCTTAGCGCCTTCGATCCCGCTTTCGCCTATAGTAAGTAAGTACTTACCGTTCAGAAACTTCAAATATTTGCGCATGACTTGACAGTTGTCTGATCTGGTACCTTAGTTGACTAGTATGACGGCATGAGAGATGTACTTTATTAGAAAGTAATTGTTTTAAGGGAAAATGTTAAAACTAAAAGTTGCTTACTGTAATGTCATTTGCATGTGGTGTGAGTTTATACATAAATGGAAGGCTAGTAATAAATAATTGTAAGTCTTTCTTTGTTTTCTTTATAAGCTATTATAACTACTCTATTGTATTAGGTAAGCCTGTGATGATAGTTGTATGCGTGTTTTAAATAAATAAATAAAATTTGCATCAGAAATAAAATAGCTGTATGCTATGGTATGTGTAATTGAATTATCCGCAAAGTACGGTAACAGGCAATCATTATGCGTGATAACTTATTTATCAATAAGTTACCCACCCAGTAACTGGATTGTGGAGATCAGATAGCAGTCGCTCATGTAAAATACTGGTTGTGATTCCGCTGCATCCGGTTAGACTGGAAAGCCGACCCAAACATAGTTGGGAAAAGGCTAGGCAGATGATGACTTATTTATCAATATTTTCCCAAAGAATTTGTGCTTAGTATTAAATTAACATTCATGTCAAAACTACCTGCTAACAGATGTCCGATGCCGAGCAAACAGAAAGCGCCTCTCAACATCCTTAAAGAGACGGGCTGCAAACCTTTTGTGGATTCCCCTTGTGGCTGAAAACACAAACTTGGATGATAAATCAACTACAAACCAAAAACTTATTGTTTAGAACCTCTGGAGAGGTTATTTTAAGATTAATGTCACATCTAAATTAAGAAACAATGACATTAAACATCTAGACGTTGCCATGATTACGAGACACATATATACGAAATTAGTAGGAAAATTGAGACAAAGCTTCGTATCTTCTGTCTCTTACGGCGTGCGGTATTTTTGCTTGGCGAACTTTCAAATGTTAGCCAAACAAAGTGCTTTCACTGTTACAAAATTTATCTTGCGTCGATTAATTTAACTTTTTTGGACAGTTTTTGCATTGTGCGAATGTAGGTATTGACATGGGTTTCAGTCCAAAATGTGGAAGATTTCTTACGTTAAACCTCATTTCTAACACCACATACCTAACCTAGATCGCGGTGTAACGCGGTGGCTCGATCTAGATGTATATTATCTAAGTTAAGAAATAAGGTGATTCCTTCAATGTAGTCTACGACATTCAATATTGCCGTGTATTGAATTTTGATCAACATACAACGAATAACAGCGCTGTAATTTGCAAAAATGTAACACTTATTGAATTTCGCGGGCTATACGACGGATCCCCCTTAAACATATAGACAAATACACGGTGAACTGTTAATTATGATAGATACAGGATGTGCTATATAAATTGTACGGTCGATATATTATAATTGGGATATATGATATCGCGCCACATCCTGTATAATATTATCCAGTTAACCGAGGAGAATTTAATTATGAGTTTACTGAAAATAAAATATCGGATGTAAGATATGGTGTTATTTTGATGGTCGATTAATTTATGTAACAACACAAGTGGTCGTAATTGTTAGGTTAAATTTACTGTAAAATTATTAATTTTACCAAATATACTACTTCGATAAAACCAGTTGAATTATTCTAATGTATTTCGTGGGTTAGTACTATAGTAAAATAGCAACGTAAAGTATTTGCAGGTGCTTCGAACGAAAAATACAGAATAAATATTATGTTTTTTAAAATTAAATCTACATACGGCTTGTGATGAGGCAGCTGTAGATTCCCCCATAACTTCGCCGCCCTGTTTATCGCTCTCGGTGACAGGGTCCGATCTTCTGGATTGTTCTGGAAGATTCTTATACTCATCTGTTGTCATCTTAGCTATGATACCTGCTTCGAAGAGAGTCATGACGCTGGAAAAAATATATAGATTTTATACTGCAGTAACATTTTTGATACATGTATCAAAAATGCTACTATAGTAAAAATATGAAATAGCAGAAGCTTTTCCCTTTTCAGTCTAACCAGTAAAAATAATTAAGTTCACTGAATTTTTTTTTTGTTCAACTGAAATTTTCCATCATTTTATATAGGATGTCTCAAACGTAGTGGTCCAAAGGCAAATGGGGTAAAGTGAAAGTGGTACATTTTATTAAAATCTGGGCTTAGAAAGTTTCGCTAAAGTTTAATGAAAAATTAGAAAAGACAAGTAAAAATAAAATCTGAACCGTTGCAGAGCCACACTGAACGAAAATCGGAACATAATAGTGTACAGACACTATCAAGGCATCTTCCAGCCAGATTTGAACTCGCTATGTCGAAAAATCCAAGTGAAGGTGTAAAATTTCTTGAAAATTATTAAATTGGCGACATTTTCTGAACTGTTGAGAATATCCATTATTTTAGTTTTTGTGGATGGGAAATCATTAATGACTGCTCCCGCTCTGGACGGAGCGTGAGGGCGTGTCAGACTTTAACTGACTAAAACCCACCCGTGTTCCTTCAGTAGGCAACTGAAGGAACACGAGTGGGTTTTAGTGCCAGGGCGACGGCATCTCTTTCGAACAACCCACGACCCTCGTAGGCATCGGCCTTAACAGACCCCATCACTGCTGTCATCTCTTTGAGGTGCGCGTGGAACACAACGCAACGCAAAGCAATATCCCAACTTTTAATTTTTTAAAAGATAGGTGTCCATCTCCGTTTACCCATTTGCCTTTGGACCACTACGTTTGAGACACCCTGTATATTTTGATGCGTGTATACTTAGCATATCTACCTAATGTTCCCACTGCTGGGACACAGGCCTCTGTGAGAGGGATACTTACACGTTGATAAAAGTTTCCAAATAAGGACATCCGATTTGTAAAGCGATTGCCGAGTATCGTGTATACAGTTTTTCACTCAAGTGAAAGTTGTGGGACCCTGAAACAAAATTTTGTTCTGAACTTTCATTCAACTGATTTTTTGCGATGGTTGCCAATCGCTAATTACGGATATAGAGGCATGAGGAACAGAGTTTAAAGTTCACTCATCCTCCATTCAAAAGGGAGGATCCTCCGACCAGACGGGTGTAGTGTCTGGTGGGCAACTGCCCGACGGTTGATGTCGGGACGTTGTATATATGCTAGTCGCGTGGTAAACTCTAATTGCGCGACGCAGGATTGCGTGACGTCATGTCATTGTGATGCTTAGTTCGTATGTGGCGATGTAGATATTGTCGTCGGAGATGTAGATATTATCCACACGGATATTGGAAGGTTGAATTTACGAGTACCTATTAGTATTATTTATATCATATATTTTAAAAGTGTCTTTATATATTTTTTATCTATATTTATAATCTACCCCCTTTCTCTTATTTTTAGGGTTCAGTACCTCAAAAGAAAAAAAACGGAAAACTTATATAGGAGCACTTCGTTGTCCGTCTGTCTGTCTGTCAGTCTGTCATGACCCTTTGTCTCGTAAACGCGAAGAGGTATCAAGCTGAAATTAATATCAAATACGTAGGTCTATGGTCCCTTGGAGTTCTTAAAAAATCAAGCTCCTAAGCCAATGCAATAAAAAATACAGCCTTAGATGCGACATATTATACTCGCAAGTAAATCAAAACCTACAGGGTATTTCCCGTTGACCTAGAATAAAGAAATTTGGCAAGAATCAAGGTCTCACAGCACAAGTAAGTAAATGAAAAAGTCCAAAAATTGGCAATTTGTAATTTTATGACATAAAAAAAAGTTTGTTTTTGGGATAAATTCTTTTCAACTACGGAACTCTCCAATGTGCATGGTCCGACACGCACTTGACTGGTTTTTTCAATATATTTTATGGTGACAAGGTACGTGGTCTTATTTTTTATCTCCACCACATAACTATTTTCCTTCAGATTGGCGACTAAGCGTATAATCAATGCTCGTACCTTCTCTTTATTAGAAGAGATTTTGCCCAGCAGTCGGCAATGAAGGCTGGTGGTGCTTAGATACATACCAAACCTCTCAGTATCATAATAGAGCGTCTCTCTACCGCCTAGTACAGCAACTCTTCTATGGGACAACACTAGTCGTACGCCCACCTCTACATTGCGCACGCGTTGTATTCGCTGTCGACGCATCAGATTCGCGAGCCGACCGTACACTCCTGTACCATTCTGAAAAAAAAACAAACTGATATAACTTATCAAATTTATGATTCTGGAAGGATTCTCAAAGGAGTATGCACTTATCATCATGTGCTAGACAAGGATGCACACATGCGGTAGACAAAGACGCAGAGATTGGTACTTCAGATCTTAAGAGCGGTTTCACACTACGTCCGATCCGAATTCGAGAAATGTCGGTCCGAACTAGCCACAGTACTATTTGTATGAAAGGTTGCGCACTAGATCCGAACTCTGTCCGTCCGAATTTAGAACATTCCCAATTCGGATTGAACTCGGATCTTGAATTCGGATTCCGATCGGACGGCAGGCAGGGTCTTTAGCCCTTTGAATGTCCGGGCTACTAGAGAAACCTCGCTGAGTTTAAAAAAAACGCTCTGACAGCTGGACATTCATAAGTGTGTATTTTTGATAGCGATAGATGTCTCGCAACTTAAATTAGTAAGATCGTCATGCTATCAGAGGGACAATTCCCGTATTTATAACAACGTTCGTCTCGCAGTCTCAATCTGTCAAAAATTGTATTTATTTATTTTTATTTATTTTCCTTTATTGGCCAACCAACAATTGTTTACACTGATAACATTTAAAGTAATTATATAATATCTAAGGTTAGTGTAACAATTAATTACAGGTTAGCACCACATGCCCCATAAACTAATAAGATGTGCCACAAGCACTGAATTATAATTAAAGATAAATATTTGAGTACTTAACTAAAATTAATATTAATAGGTCAATCCGAATTAAAAGTCTAATTAATTAAAATCAGAATTACAATCAAAAATTAAACTCGAAATTAAAAATCAGATTAAAATCACAACTACAATTAAAATCAAAATTAATTAAAATCCGAATCAAAAGTCAAATTAAAACCACAATTATTATTAAAATCATAATTAAGATCGAAATTAAAGTAACAATTAATATTAAAATCAAAATTAATTAAAATCCGAAATTGTATAGCGTTTACCTACGTTTTTGACATTTAAGGCTGAGGCTACAGTAAGCAGCGATTTGCGTTGCGACTGGAAGAGCGAAACTAATAACGAGAGTAATATTTGGTGTACGGTGTAGCCATATACGTGAGCATTCATTTATTTGTTTTAATCGCTCATGTGCCGCAGGTCGCGTCGCGGCCTAATGTATCCTCAGCCTGATTGACGCTGGCATGAGATTGTGACTTGAATTTGAACGTTATTAGGTACGAGAATTGGCCTTCAGTAATCGGTGGTGGTGGTGGCTAGAAAGTATTTACCTTCTCAACAGAAGTACCTGCAAAGTGTGACGGAGTTCAGGTCAGGGATTGTTAGCACAAACCACAGACTACCATTAAACATGAGGTTAAATAGAACATTAAGTTGGCACTCACGGTCAGTCCATCGCTCCAAAGGGCGTGGTGTACAGTCAGCTTCACGTGGGTACCCCCTTGGAAACACCGGTGCTTTCAAGGGGGTACCCACATCGTGAAGCTGACTGTACATCCAAAATTTGATCGTGAGTTTGTAGTGTAGTTTGGTCGTCGTACTTCAATCAATACAAGGTGTAAAATAAATAACCCACAACCTCTTAAGGGGTCATTGTACTCATCATTATGAACAACTTTTACTATGGGACCAAACCTGAAATCACGAAAAAAAATCAGCTGACCAGTACATTTATCTACATCAAACTCGTCAAAATGTAGGGAGCAGCTGATTTTTTTTTCGCGATTCCAGGTTTGGTCCCATAGTAAAAGTTGTTCATAATGATGAGTACAATGACCCCTTAAGAGGTTGTGGGTTATTTATTTTACACCTTGTATTTGAGCGCGACGCGCGACGTCAATCCATGAATTTTCCGTACGCACCGTAATCCATAGCCTCACGCCGTTTGGCGTAGTGCCATCTATCCGTGAGTGTGAAAACTGTGAGCATCACGATACGTGGCATACGATTATACTCCTTATTTACAAGGCAACACGAATAAATTTCCTTTAGTATCTTGGCGGTGCCCATCCATTTGATTTAATCCAAATGGACTGACCGTGAGTGCCCAGCTTTAGATACCTAGGTAATTTAGTACTATTTATGCTAAATTGAAAATTGATCTGGAATATTCAAATATCATAAAATATTTGTTCATTTAGTAAATATTTTCATCGAGGCCTTAATCCAGCATTATTTACATCGGATCTAGTATCGCGTTATGAAGCAAAAAACGCGTAAACCTGAAATAACAAAAGCTTAACGCTCGCTCGAATTTGCACGAAATCATTTAACATGCATAAATATTGGCTGTGAATCAAATAATGCAGGGTAGGATACAATGTATAAATAAATATCCTTGGACATTTCACACAACGCCATCTAGTCCCAAACTAAGCAACCTAATGCTTGTGTTATGGTAACGAGATGGCTGATAAACTACTTATATACATTTTTTTTTGTAAATACATACATATTATAGATAGAAAAACACCCAGACTCGGAACAACTACTTGTAGGTCATACAAATATTTGTTCCGTGCGGGAATCGAACCCGCGACATGCTACGCAGCAGTCAATCGCTCAACCACTGCGCCAACTGTGTCGTCAAATGGAATAATATAATTCGTTATTTTATCAGAAAAATGATTCTACTTTTAAACTAAGGACCTACTTCACGATGTCCGAATAGCCACTAGGTCACCGAATAAATTCAAAAAGGGAACAGAATATGTATGAAATTATCTGCTAAGTAAGTTAATAGGAACTTAGTCGTGGTGGTGAAACAGGCCCTTAGTATTCTAAACTTAAAATAAATGTGGTTACAAGCATTAAAGTTTATCAATAATTTAGGAAAGACTGTGGTCGCATATTTTCGCGCTCGGATTTTAAACATCTGACGCTCGACGCCGCGTAGCGAGTGCGCGTGTGTGCGTTTTTCCTCATGTACGGCACACAGTTGCGATGCTGCGACGACTAAACGATCTTGATCGTAGCTATGGCGTACCTATATTTTTTTGAAGTAAAAGCTAGAGGTTTACGGAGAAAATAAAAAGACTGTCCACAATGTATTGTGGACAGTATTTATTTTTTTTAGTATTGTATTTTAATTAAATTTATACAAATATGGATGAAGAAAATAATATTATGTAGGTACTTAAAAAAAATAAACTCATTTTACTTATTTGCTTAAGTATTTGTATACTTATAAGTAATTGAAGTTTTATAAAAGTATTTGTATTTGACGACACGGTTGGCGCAGTGGCTGAGCAATTGACTGCTGCGCAGCATGTTGTGGGTTCGATTCCCGCACGGAACAAATATTTGTACGACCTACAAGTACTTATTTGTTTCCGAGTCTGGGTGTTTTTCTATCTATAACATGTATGTATTTACAAAAAAAAATGTATATAAGAAGTTTATCAGCCATCTCGTTACCATAACACAAGCATTAGGTTGCTTAGCTTGGGACTAGATGGCGTTGTGTGAAATGTCCAAGGATATTTATTTATTATTTATTTTATTCATTTGTCTAAGGGGATTGATTGACTTTTCCTTGGATCTATAATTTCTGGGAGAACACAATCAGAATAAAATTTTGTTAACAGCGGAGCCATCTTTTGTCCAAAATCATCGTTTTTTTGTGTAAAACAGTTCAATTTAAGCCCTATTTTAATGTAGATAAAGACGCCACGCGCTAGCTATAATTATTTATTTTTCTTGCGGCATAGGTTTACCAACCGCATCAAGTGCATAAAACAGTTGAATTTGAACCAACACTAATACATAAATACATGAAGCCGCCTCATGCGCAAATGTTTGGTTTACTGTTTTCAAATTTCAAATAGGTAGGTCACCCCGCTGCCACAGAATAAATAATAGTACTGCTGCGTTCGTGTGGGGTTGGTTTTATAATGTTTATTAGCCTAGGCAGGTATTGTACGTGCCCAGTCGACCTAATGACTATACAGTCGACCACACGTCGCACGTCAGTGGTAAGTGATAAGGATTTGTATAGGTATCGTTTTCATAGTTTTCGATTTCGACTATAGCCAATAGTGAAGTCAAAATTAAAATCCAAGATGGCGGCTGCGAAAATTTTAAAATTTTTCGTCATGGATGTCGTTTTCATAGTTCTCGAGGATGAAGCTGATTGTGAAGTCAATCATCCTAGAAGGGATGATTGACTGCACTATGCGGCCCAAGAGAGCAATGCAATGGTGGCCCAATGGTAACGATCCCGACATACGAGTAGGTCATGGTTTCGAACTCAGGCAGGCACTTTGTGTAAATAATTTCATCACCACTACTCTCAAATCAGTGAAGGAAAATATCGTGAGGAAACCGCCTAGAACCAAGAATTCGAAGACATGTGACATCTACCAAGCCGCACTGGGTCCTCGTGGTGTATTACGGCCCACTCCCTCTCACCGAGAGGAGCCCTGTGTCCCAGCAGTGGGAACATTATAGGCTGATTATGATTGAGACCCATTATGTTGTGAGCGAGCACGTTTCAGTGCCAGAGGTCATCACTGATGTGAGACGAGAAGATATATTACGCTCAACACCGCCGCGCGCGGCCCTTGTCCGATCAGAGCGCGGCTAGCCGCGCGTGGCAGCCGCGCTCAAATGCCGCTCTATATTTGGACACACCTTTATATAGTGCCTTTATCTATGCCTCACTCGTTTCGTATCGTTTAGTGCGGTCGCGATTTGAGTGTATTTCCCATAGTTTTATTGATGTTTTCCTCGACCCCTGTTTTCTTTCTGCGGACTTCTGATCTTGCTTCTTGTACGAACCTTGCTACCACACCGGACACGGTACGGAGAACCCCGCATAAACGTTGGAGTTGAACTTGTTATTTTGTATATTACGACCAGCCTACTGATTTCATATTGGCACCATGGATCGTTGTGTAAATTGTGGCAAAGTGAGTGTGTAAGTGGGAGTTTACGTGGTCGTCGAGCTGAAGAACTTCAAAAATCAGCTGTTAAGTACCTATATGTAGATCGTTATGTAACCTCACTTTTATTACATCTCTTTTAACTCGGAACTCAGATCGCGAAAATCCGCAAAATGTTCAGTGATGGTTTGATAATATAGTAGCTATAAATTGACACCAATTTCATTTTTTTACAACCCAGGCCCAGGCCCAAGTTTATATGACATGGTTTCCGTCTCCTTTGTCACGGATCCACAATAGAGATTGTGGCAGTAGAGATTTCAAATAAAAATCTGATATAAATTTTTTCTCCATATTCATCCTCCAAAATTCTTGTAGCCATCTTGGATTTACATTTTGACTATACTATCGACGTTAGCACCCAGAAGAACCATGAAAACGATACCCATGATGAAAAATTTGAAAATGTTCGCAGCCGCCATCTTGGATTTACATTTTAACGTCACTATCGGCTTTAGCATCCCCGAGAACAATGGGAACGATCCCCATGACGAAAAATTTAAAAATTTTCGCAGCCACCATCTTGGATTTACATTTTGACCAAATTATATTGTATTATTGATATTGTAATTACAATATCAATATTACAAGTAATACAACATAATTCAAGAATTGTAACATAATTCTCCTAAAGTAAGTGTGCCTACCACGTTAGCTTCTTAAAATATTACTTAAATGAAAGGATCAAAAATATTTAGTCGCACTACAATTGACTATATATCACGCGAGGCGCATGCGCGGCGGCGGGAGGTCAACCGACGTAGGTCCTGCGTCGAAGAGCGCCAGAGCGCGACTGACTTAGGCCGTTCGATGCACCCGATTTTATACTCACTTTAAAAAAATATTTTCGTAAATGATTGAAGACAGATATGTTTTATTTTTTACACATATATAGTACAATCTTTCTTCTTACGTATAAAATGATTTGTGTTGCCAAATGACTTTTAGATTCTGAGAAATGACGTGTTTTATTGTAGTCGATTTCTCGATTTTTGATTATCTTAGACGTGATTAAAATACAAGTTAATGAATTAAAAATCAAACTTTTCTCAATGCAATTTAAATTTCAGGATATGCCTCTTCGAATGAATACCACTTTACCTTCTTAATTAGTAGTAATAATTGGTGTAAGATTACTTCAAAGTTGAGCCTTCGCGCGTCATCTGGAAATCGCGCCTTCGAAATCGACTGTTTTCGTAGTCAATAATTCAATTTGAACAAGTTTTTTTTAATAGACTTTAAATAAAAATATATGATAATTACGATGATTGAAGTCAAAAAAAGCTAAAAAGATAAATTATGTGACCAAAATCACTTCAAAATCTCCCAAGTTCTCGATTTACGTATGAAAAATGCAACACCGCTCTTATTTCATACAAACTTTCAAGTCCTTTTTTTATCGAAATGAATGAACCGATTTTAATGAAACTTCATACGCATAAGCAGGATACATAGGTCTAAAAAGTTAGTAAAGAACATTTTCGAAAAATAGTGTTGCAGCTAAATTAGACCGATTTTAAATATTCCATAGAAGCAGAGATTTCCATTTATCTTTTTTTAAATAAGACATTTAGAAAATGTTCTTTACCTACTAACTTTTTCGACCTATGTATCCTACTTATGCGTATGAAGTTTCATTAAAATCGGTTCATTCATTTCGATAAAAAAGGACTTGAAAGTTTGTATGAAATGCCGTACCGAGTCAACGCTCTTAAGTCAAGCTTTTGTATAGAAAGTACTAGGTTTTGGCCGCGGCTTCACCCGAGTTGATGTCGGGAACGTACTTCTTTATTGGGACCCTATGTGTTATACTAGGTAAACAATGTATTCATTAATAGTTTTCATATAACTCTAGTGTTTTATACCTAGTTGTTTTATCTCACGAAAGCGGGCGAGCCATACTTGTATGTGTAGATTTGAGAGACATGCACATTGTCTTTGTGTGCGTAAGCTCGGGAGCGCGCTACCTGCAGGTACGCACACAAGAGCGCGTGTCTATACGCATTACATCTACAAGTATGGCTCATCCGCTTTCGTGAGATAAAACAACTTGTACGCGGCGCACGCCACCAGTAAAGTCGGATGTTTTTTCCGACATCTTCAACAATCATCGTCATATTTCAGCCAATTTACACCAAACTTTAACCCCTCAAGTGTCGAATGCACCCCATGTGTGCATAAGAAAAACCCTTTTTTTGTTAGGTATATAAGCTTATATCAGATATATATAAATGTAAAAAAATATCATCCGATGGAAAACCAATCATCATCATTAGTTGTGAACCTATGGAGTTCGTAGCTAACACCCCCTCCCCCTCCGCGTGTGAAATGCACCCAAAGTGTGCAAAAGGACAAAACTTTACATAATAGGTATATAAGCTTAGATCACATATATATAAACGTAAAAAAACATCATCCGACGGAAAACATATCATCATCAGTAGTTGTGAACCTATGGGGTTTGCAACTAACCCCCAACCCTCCCCACACGCTGGGGTTTTGGGTCTAAAATTAGCCAAACTCAGACACTTGAGGTGTAGTTACTTCGTCCATTGGTGAAAACCGTATGAAAATCCGTTCAGTACTTTGAGTTTATCGCGTTGAGACTGACAGACAGACGCGGTGGGGGGACTTTGTTTAGTTGAAATTATGCCGGTAACGCTTTATCTAACTTTAAGGCTTGTCCACCGTAAAAAGCGCTGTCACTGTCGGACTGCATAGAAAAGAAAGAGAAGCGCGATGACACAACGCTTGCAAAATATGAAGTAATTATCGATTTACAAAAAATCTATTGTTGGACTAAAAAAGTAATGACATGAAATCATTCCTTATTATTTTGTAAAGAACTGTATAATTTTATGAACAGTTTTAATGAAAATTGTAGGAGTAATATGGCAAAAACTAGAAAAAATTGACAGAAATAGACCTGGGTTTAGTATTTTTTTTCCTTAGTTCTACAAACTAAAATAGATTTCAGGACACATGATATCACTTCTTATGTACTGTAGATTGCTGTGTATTTTTTCATATGAAAAATATGCTATAGTTACTGTAAAAGATGGTCACAAAGTTACTTAGTTTCGCCGTATTTTAGGGAGGAGGAGCCTTAAACCGAGTGGACTGATTTTAATAAAATAAAGACAAATTATTCCCTCAAGATACGAACTATGACTACATTTTCAATCCCTTAAATCTCTTAAAAAGAAGTAGGTACTAATCAGAGTTAACAAAAAAAACAAAAAAATTTGTATGCGTTTCAAGTGTGGAACAGAATGATCATTTTTAAGTCAAGCCATTTGCAAAGGAAGCAAAAAATTGCAGTGTAAGCCGAAGTACGCACGGACGCAGAAATATTGCAGCGGTTTTTTTTCTCGCACTGGATTTTCAATGCTCTGCTTAGAGCCGAGAGTTGAAAATCTAACAATGTGTTTTTCGACGCGCTAGAATGCACTCTGTTATTGTTAGGTTGGATTCTCAATGCTCGGCTCAACGACGAGAGTTGAAAATCCAGTGCGCGATAAAAAAAAAATGAAAATTTTTACGTCTGTGCGAACGTCGGCTTATAGTTCTGATCCTGGAATTATTTATTTATTTATTTATTTATTTATTTATTTAATTGAAGGAGAACCAACAGCTATAACAGATAGATAACAATTGATTAAAAAACATGGAGCCAATTACAGGTTCTCACGGGTAAAAACAGAAAAATTAGTAGAAATCTTAGGATCACTAACAAGCACGATAGAAAAAAAAAAACAATATTGTATACATACATAATACATAAAAGGTACAACAGCACTATGCACTTTTAAAGAAGTCGGCGGTCGGGGGTCGGTAGGATTATACAGATTCATCCACTTTCACCTCCATCCTTAAGCAGAACAGTTTTCAAGAACTCACTTCCAAAATAGCCAGCGACGAACTATGACTTTCCACCACCAGCTCATATTCGTAGTCCCTCATAGCTTCTTCTAATGCTGGTAAGGTTCCAATGGGGCGTTCTCTCGAAGGCTTGGCTATTAGGCTGGTGAGGTTGGCTGAGTACATGTCACCGATGACGTAGGTGGCTCCGAGGGAGATGAGGACAGATACCAGTCGGGCTTTGTGGGTACTGGATGGCTCTTTGCTGGATGCTGCAGAAAAAAAATAGTTTTTTCATACGTTCATAAACTTTTTTAGAGGGTTCCGTACCTCAAAAGAAAAAAACGGAACCCATATAGGATCACTTCGTTGTCCGTCTGTCTGTGTGTCTGTCTGTCAAGACCCTTTTTCTCAGGAACGCGTGAAGATATCAAGTTGAAATGAATATCAAATACGTAGGTCTATGGTCCCTTGGAGTTCTAAGAAAATCAAGTTTCTACCTCAGCGTATTATAACAATACGGCCATTTATGCGATATATTTTGATACTCGGAAGTAAATCGAAACCTATAGGGTACTTTCCGTTGACCTAGAATAATGAAATTTGGCAAGAAGCAAGGTTTCACAGCACAAATAGAGGAAAAAGTCCGAAAATTGTTAATTTGTAATTTTGTCACATACAAAAATAATATTGGGATTACAATGTTAAGTTTGTTTTTGGGATTCATTCTTTTCAACTACGGAACCCTTCATTGTGCGTGGTCCAACAAGCACTTGGCCGGTTTTTTTCCATTGCGGCTAGTAGAAACTATAGAGCGCTACTTGCTACAACATTTAGGGCTTATTTCACGATGTCCGAATAGCCACTACTTACCGAATAAATTCAAAAATGGAACAGAATTTGTATGAAATTATCTGCTAAGTAAGTTAATAGGAACTTAATCGTAGGTGGTGAAACAGGCCCTCATTCACTTGTTTTATTAGCCTGTAGTAAAAGGGGTCTTAAAAATTCAAAGTATCATACTAGGGCATGTGGGGTATCATATGAAAGAGCGCTGTTTGCACATTCTCAAACATTTTTTTCCTTTTTTTTAGGCCGCATAGTTTTCGACTTTTGATGAAAAATGTAACAAAAATACCGTTGCCCTTCCCCTATCCCTTATCTCCGAGGTTTGCAAAGCGAAAAATCAGAAATTATTCTATGTGATAGAAGTTTATGTAAAAATTACAGGAAAAATAAAACGATGTCTCTAAATAACACACTTTTTCAGAAATCGGAACGGAACCCTCGGTGCGCGAGTCCGACTTGCTCTTGACCGGTTTTTTTACTTTAATTGGAAGACTTACTGCTAATGAAAATATAATAAAAATAGTAAGTGTGACTGTCAGCCAATTATAAGTCTGCAGTAATAAAATAGTAAGTGTGACTGTCAGCCAATTATAAGTCTGCAGTAATAAGAATTATAAGTCGGCATTAATAAAATAGTAAGTGTGACTGTCAGCCAATTATAAGTCTGCAGTAATAAAAATTATAAGTCTGCAGTAATAAAATAGTAAGTGTGACTGTCAGCCAATTATAAGTCTGCAGTAATAAAAATTAAAAAGTGTGTTATTTAGAGACATCGTCTCTAAATAACACACTTTTTCAGAAATCGGAACGGAACCCTCGGTGCGCGAGTCCGACTTGCTCTTGACCGGTTTTTTTACTTTAATTGGAAGACTTACTGCTAATGAAAATATAATAAAAATAGTAAGTGTGACTGTCAGCCAATTATAAGTCTGCAGTAATAAAATAGTAAGTGTGACTGTCAGCCAATTATAAGTCTGCAGTAATAAGAATTATAAGTCGGCATTAATAAAATAGTAAGTGTGACTGTCAGCCAATTATAAGTCTGCAGTAATAAAAATTATAAGTCTGCAGTAATAAAATAGTAAGTGTGACTGTCAGCCAATTATAAGTCTGCAGTAATAAAAATTATAAGTTTGCATTAATAAAATAGTAAGTGTTACTGTCAGTCAATTATACGTCTGCAGTAATAAAAATTATAAGTCTGTATTAATAAAATAGTAAGTGTGACTGTCAGCCAATTATAAGTCTGTAGTAATAAAATAGTAAGTGTGACTGTCAGCCAATTATAAGTCTGCAGTAATAAAAAATATAAGTCTGCAGTAATAAAAAATATGAGCCTGCAGTAATAAAATAGTAAGTGTGACTGTCAGCCAATTATAAGTCTGCAGTAATAAAAATTATAAGTAAGTAGTAATATAAATTATAAGTCTGCATTAATAAAATAGTAAGTGTGACTGTCAGCCAATTATAAGTCAGCAGTAATAAAATAGTAAGTGTGACTGTCAGCCAATTATAAGTCTGCAGTAATAAAAATTATAAGTCGGCATTAATAAAATAGTAAGTGTGACTGTCAGCCAATTATACGTCTGCAGTAATAAAAGTTATAAGTCTGCATTAATAAAATAGTAAGTGTGACTGTCAGCCAATTATAAGTCTGCAGTAATAAAAATTATAAGTCGGCATTAATAAAATAGTAAGTGTGACTGTCAGCCAATTATACGTCTGCAGTAATAAAAATTATAAGTCTGCAGTAATAAAAATTATAAGTCGGCATTAATAAAATAGTAAGTGTGACTGTCAGCCAATTATAAGTCTGCAGTAATAAAAAACACAATAGTGAACAACACAGTACTGCCAGCCCAGGCGCATTTCGCATTTTCGGTATGAAGCTACAAGTACGCGGCGGGCTCGACTTGTCGGTCTAATTCAGTGTGGCCGGCTCGCACGTTAGTTCGATACTCACTCACGCGCCGCGTAGTAAAAGAAGACAACCCTAACGAGTCAGAAGTGACAAGAGTTACGCGATAGAAAGAGGGGCAACTTCTAGGTGAATATAACTGTAGGTAAGTAATTACCGCTGTGCGACCTGCATTGCACTTTGTTGTGACATAGAGTCGCTATTTATTTAAAAAAAAAATGAAATGAAAAAAAAAAGAAAAGAAAAATGATTTTGCTTCTGTACTTGTACCCCTTATTATGTATTCTGTGGTACTGCCCACAAAAAAATATTGCTAATGCTAAGTCACATTTTTGTATTTAGGCTTAGAACCCTAACCTGGTGATCGTAAGTCTCGGGGGTACAAGATTTTATAATAAGGCGAGGTTACTAATAATGTTACTTACACTGCCTCAAGAACAGCGTCGTGGTGAACCAGCAACAGCTGCTGAACAGTCCCAGCTGGTCACATTTACGTCGTTGCCATAGCGACGGGGCTGCGATCACAATCCAAAGCGCTGGGCCGGTCACCAGCAATGTTGCGAAGACTAGAGGCCATACCTGCGAACATAACGAGTTACACAGGAATTTAATATAGGTCTTAATTATTAGTACACATGCTGAAGTTTTCAAAAGCAGAAAAAGTTCAGCAGACAAATTGGGAAGAAGCGTAGAGCGTGAAAGTAGTATTCTTAGTACGATTAGATAAGGATGGTATCGAATAAATATACAGGGTGATTGGAAGATCGGTGCAAAGCTTTATGGCGAAGATAGTACCTACAGACAATTTAGAACTATTTAAGCCATGGTTGTCTTAGACGAAGTCTTACCATTTTTTTAACCTAACTTTTAAGATTTATATCGAAAATATAAATGAATTCATTTTATTTTATTTTATTAAAGTACCTGTGTAAGAAATCTAGCAAAACATATTTTAGGCCTTTAATTAGACTGCCTAAAATTTAAAATTTTCCCTCAAATTGGTTTGTAGGTTCTAATTTCAATAATTTGTAAGATATCCACGTAAATGATACCTCAAAAGAAATAGCGATTACCAAGCATGTTTTCAAAAAGGTTTGAACAAAAAAAGCACCCTCCATTTTTTTTTTAAATAAGGTTTACAAAAAGTATTTATGAATTTTTAAAATTTTTATAAATTTTAAATGGCTGTACAAAAAATGTCTATCGATACAAAGGCCTACAACATGTTTTCCTAGATTGCTTACACATTAATTTGATTAAATAAAATAAAAATTAATTCATTTTATTATTATTATTTTGTTTTTTTAAGCGTTTTTTTTTTGTACGAAATTCTTACCCTAACTCTGTAATTCGAAAGCACCCAACGCTTTTTTTTAATTTTTACTTCAGTTTAATGGTATTAAAGCGTGTTTTTTTAGTTTTTTAAACTATAATTTCAATAGAATGTTACCTCCCACTGGAAAGGTCTTATAATCGCCAGAGTTTCGCTCAACTTCGCTGGAGCATGTGTTAGGAAAGCGCCCGAGTCAGCCAGAGTCATGAACGAGAACTCTACTGCTTGTAACCGCTCCCAGGTCATTGTCACATCGCCCAGGAAGAAATCTGCTTGCTGAAAGGAAAGTCTTCTTGAATCATTTTTTTTTACCAGCCATAATTCTCCCCCTGCTGGGCAAAGGCTTCCCTACTCTCTTTCCACCCCTCTCTGTCCAGAGCTGCCAAGGACCAATCTTTAATCTTTCAACAATCATTTTTCTTTTTCTTGAATCATACGACTTTTTATTTAACCTATGCTAATCCACTGCAAACGATTGATTTCTCGCCATGGGCATCTTTGCTCAGCAGTGGGATTCATACGTTGGATATAAAACACACACGTTGTAGCAGTATTTGTCATTGCAGAAGCGAATTGATAATAGTAAGTCCGATCCTCGCAAGCAAGAAATATTAATAATTATAACTATTTGGCGAGTACCGAAGCACATCCAAGATACGGAAAAGTATCTGGAGGGGGAAAGTTTATTGAAAAAAATTATTTTATGAATTTGGTCCTATCATATCATCCGCAAAAGATACAGAAAAAACCGGCAAAGTGCGTGTCGGACCACGCACAATGAAGGGTTTCGTAGTTAGTTGACTATTACTCGTAAAGAAAAGCCTACTTAGCTGTGATAGCTTTCCTTTTAACTTCGTTATCATCCCCACTTTACGTGGACAGAAAGTACTCTAAAAAATGTTTTTTTCATGATTTTAATTTACCATTTTGCCGGCGCGATGAATATGTATATCCATGTCAAATTATACCTTTCTAGTACTAAGAGTCTCTGAACTAAGCTGCGGACGGACATAGCGAAATTATAACGGTTCCTTGTTGACTACGGAACCCTAAAAAGGTAGGATCCAAATTAATCCCCTATTTTATTTTACCAAAAACTTGAAAACATTCCTAGAATTGGCAATTAAACGTTCCGTATTGTTTACAAAGCCTTCCTTCGAGTAATTATTTTCATAGTAGCAAAACTTACACGTTTCCAGATCAGACCAAGAGTACCCTTGAAAGTTCCGTTACTTGAAATACTTGACCCCTGGCTCCTGTCTGGTGGGTCGTAGTACTTATACCTGGGGGAAAATGAGCTTTAAAACTTAAGAAGTAAAGTCTATTGTGATGTGTAAGTTTCAAATAGCCCTCACCAGCTTTAATTAGGGAGAAAGTGTTTAAGAATTTAATTTATATTGTAAATAACGTCACGATTGTAATTGCTAGTGTTTGGACTCTTGTTGTGCATGAAGGCGTGTAATTGTATCATAAAATCTGGCCCCTATAGAAAGTAGTTTTCGTTGCCCATAGACATCTGTCACCAAGAGGTTTGTCGATGCGTTTTCAACCTTAGTGACCTCAGAAGAACAACATGTCTACCGTGCCTGTAATTTCACTGGCTACTAACTAACCTTCCATCAAAAGCACAGCGTTCACAGCCTATCGTAAAACTTTCCTTAAAGAGCCCATACATTGGAGCTTCACAGCTAAGTACTACTAACAAAATGAACACTCCAGGGAAAAAGTCGAACTTGTCACTTTTTTTTCGATGAATGCGATTTTGTAGGGAATTTCCGGTACTATACGATAGTAAACCGTACAGGGTAAAAAACGAATTAGTCTCTTGACGTTTAAAAAACCGGCCAAGAGCGAGTCGGACTCGCGCACCGAGGGTTCCGTTCCGATTTCTGAAAAAGTGTGCTATTTAGAGACATCGTTTTATTTTTCCTGTAATCTTTACATAAACTTCTATCACATAGAATAATTTCAGATTTTTCTCTTTGCAAACTTTGGAGATAAGGGGGGAGGGTGGGGGAGGGGTATTTTTTTGTACATTTTTCATCAAAAGTCGAAAACTGTGCGACCTAAAAAAAATAAAAAAATAGTTTGAGAATGTGCAAACAGCGTTGTTTCATATGATACCCCACATGTCCTAGTAGCCCCACTTAATTTTTTTAAGACCCCCTTTCAGTCCCTGTTGCAAAAAAAATATAAATAGTTTTATTTCTTTCTTATTTGCAAAATAGTTGGGTAAACGTCATCTAAAACTATTCTAAATTTCAAGTTGATAGCATTAGTAGTTCTTGAGATATCCAGCTGTGCCAGACAGGCAGACAGACAGACAGACTGAGTCACACCATAAGGGTTCCTTTTTTACCATTTTGGTACGGAACCCTAAAAATCGCTTTTATGGAAAAGTAGCATAAGTCATTCTTTAAAATGCGATATTATTATCTCAAAATCTTTTTTTCTTGACAAGTTCGCCTTTTTCCTGGGGGTCTTCAAAGCCTTGGATGATTGTAGAGAGATACGTAATCTGATTTTTTATGGTATTTACAAGGCAGATGTGAGTGGAAACGCCGTGAGGGGACGCCTTAGAAGGAGATATAGTGACCTTATTGGTGATGTTCTCCAGACAGGTCAGATGCGACAAAGCACAAGAAGTATGTAAGGATTGCAGCAGGTGCCATCAGTATCATCATCTGCCAAGACTTTTCCCAACTATGTTGGTGTCGGCTTCGGCTTAGTTTTTGCCTACCACCATGAGAAAAAGGCGGGAGTTTATGAATGTATGTACTACCACAGATTAATACAGATGGGACACTCCGCAGTTTAGGTATGAAGCTACAAGTACGCGGCGGGCCCCGTCCGCGGGGCCAATTCAGTAGGTCAGAAGGTATAAGAGTTACGCGATAGAAAGAAAGGCAACTTGTAGTTGAATATAACTATAGGTAATAAGCGTAGTGCGACCTGAATTGCACTTTATTGTATCGTAGCAAGAGTCGCTTTTTAGGGTTCCGTAGTCAACAAGGAACCCTTATAGTTTCGCTATGTCCGTCCGTCTGTCTGTCTGTCTGTCTGTCTGTCCGTCTGCAGCTTAGCTCAGTGACTCTTAGTACTAGAAAGCTATAATTTGGCATGGATATACATATTCATCACGCCGACAAAGTGATAAAATAAAATCATGAAAAAAAATTTTTTAGGGTACCTTCTGTACACGTTTTTCAAAAATATTATGGGTTTGTGAATACAGTTTTTCGATTTAGGGATCCGTTTCTGAAATATTAAGCTTTAAAGTGCTAATGTTTGAATGGGTGAAAAAATTCACGGTAGTAGTATATATAACAAAATTAACAGGAAAACTATCACAGCTAAGAAGGATTTTCAAGTTTACGAGTAATAGTCAACCAACTTGTAAAATGTACTTTGAACAGTAAAAATTTCGTACAAATCCTTGGAAAAATAAATATCCTTGGAAATTTCACACAACGCCACCTAGTCCCAAGCTAAGCAACCTAATGCTTGTGTTATGGTAACGAGATGGCTGATAAACTACTTATAATACATTTTTTTTTTTGTAAATACATACATATCATAGATAGAAAAAAAAAAAAAAAATCCAAATGATGAATGAATGATGAATGAATGATGAATGATGATGATGATGAATGGTTGAAATTCCATTAAAAATTACTTATGTAACGTTGTTAGTTGTGTAAACCAGTAAATATAAATTTATGAACCATGTAAAAATATACAAAAATAAAATCATAACATTCTTATTACTTAATAATGATTTCTAAATTAATAATATTTACGCTCGAATAACGACGGGCGGCGGCGTGCACTACGGAACCCTATTACTGCGCGTGGCCCGACATGCACTTGGCCGATTTTTATTTAAATGATATTGCGGAGTGTCCCATCTGTATTAATCTGTGGTATTACTAACAAATATTTAAAGCCTCTGATGATTTTAGAGAGATGCATCAAATTATGACGTCATATTTTGTGTTTCTTACTTAAAATTCAGCTTCTTAGCAATAAGCGAGAGCAGTTTGTCGTCACGTCCGCCGGTAACAGTGATTGTGTTATCATTGTTGTACTTCACGAAATGCCACGGAGGTGCCTGTGAAAACATTAGCAGTACGTACTAATAATATAGGTACAATCACTGAACAGTATTTTTACTGTTCCGTGGGTACAATGGTAGATGTTTGGCTTCCGTCGGATACGAAGCCTCCAACAATCGAATTTTAGGATTTTTTAGCAAGTCATAGCGTTTATACTTTCATTCTTGCGTAACTAAGCAACAGCTGCGTACAGTTACAGCAGCTATAACTGACCACGGGTCATTTAAGGCTTGTCCGTCGCAAAAAGCACGGTCACTGTCGGACTGCATAGAAAAGAAAGAGAAGCGCGATGACACAACGCTTGCAAAATATGAAGTAATTATCGATTTATAAAAAATCTGTTGATTAAACTAAAAAAGTAATGACAAGAAATCATTCCTTATTAGTTTGTAAAGAACTGTATAAATTTATGAACACTTTTAATGAAAACTGTAGGAGTAATATGGTTACAACTCGAAAAAATAGACCGAAATAGACCTGGATTTAGGTTTTTTTTTCCTTAGTTCTACAAACTAAAATAGATTTCAGGACACATGAAATCACTTCTTATGTATTGTAGATTACTGTGTATTTTTTCCTATCAGAAAGATGCTATAGTTACTGTAAAAGATGGTTACAAAGTTATTTAGTTTCACCGTATTTTAGGAAGGAGCAGCCTTAATAAACAATTTTTTGTCATAGGACACAGACAGTCCGCTGTGCAGGGCCTGCATGGAGGACGACGAGACAGCAGCTCATGTGCTTCTAAAATGCCCGATTGTCGTCACATACAGGGCAAAGTACTAACCCAGGTACGCTCCGTGAGGTTGTCAGTAACATCAAGGCGCTGCTGGCTTTCTTTGAGGAGTTGGGGTGGATCGAATAATCGATTTTCCTACCCATACGCAAAATACTCGCATCGAGGTGGAGTTGCGGATACCAGCCCATATTATCTATTACTTACCTAAGTCTATAGCGTCGAAAACTTAAGATTTTACGAAGGCATTTTGTCAAGAAATCATCTTGCACCTACATAACAACTGAAAATAACGATCATCATTTAATCTTGCTCACTAACAACCAAACAATCTGCCTAGCCTTTTCCCAACTATGTTGGGGTCGGATTCCAGTCTAACTGGATGCAGCTGAATACCAGTATTTTTCATGGAGCGACTGCCTTTCTGACCTCCACAACCCAGTAACTGAGTAATACGATACCCCTTGGTAAGACTGGTTGTCACACTTTCGGTCTTCTGAAGACCCGTAACGACAGTCAAAGATCCACGAATGACAGCCGGGACCAACGGCTTAACGTGCTTTCCGAGGCACCGAGGAATCTCGGTATGTAAAGATGGTCGCCCATCCACGGACCAACCCCGTGTGGCTGTTATTACTTAGCCACGACCTCCTCATTTGCTCACTAACATCAGTTAAAATTTTTGGTTATGATGACGCCCATGTGGAAAAGTACACTGTGTTGCAAAAAAAAAAAAAGATTTAATTTTCACAAACCCATTTTGAGTTAAGTCTTATGAAGAAAGTCAATGGTATATGATAACTCACATGCAGCACAGGAACTTCGAAGACCCTTCCTTTGAAGTCTGTGTAGACCTTGTCTGGTGGAGGTAGCACTGGAGACTTGTACAGGCTGCCTGCCCACCAGTTCACCAGGGTCAGGTGATTCAGACGATCAGAAGTGCCCTGGTTGTAGTAGATGCGGAACCTAAGGGATAAAATAAACTTTGGGAAGAGGCATCCTTTTTTAGGGTTTCGTACCTAAAACCCTTTTCGTTGTCCGTCTGTCTGTCTGTCAATTTGTCAAGACCCTTTTTCTTAGGGCGAGCGCGCATTCCGGTGCGTTTTTCTACCGCATAATCTGTGAAGTATGGAATGTCTTTGAAGTGCGCGCACTGCGGTCATGCGTTTTGTTACTGTAGGCCCCGCCCAGTGCGGCAGAACTACCGGAAACGCACCGCAGTGCGCGCTCGCTCTTAGGAACGTTTGAAGATATCGAGCTGAAATTAACACCAAATATGTAAGTCTATGGTCCCTTGGAGCTCTAAAAAAAATCAAGCTTCTAAACCAACGCAATAAAAAGATACGACCATTTATGCGACATATTTTGATACTCGCAAGTAAATGAAATCTAGAGGGTACTTCCCGTTGACCTAGAATCATGAAAGTTTGCAAGAAGCAAGGTCTTACAGCACAAGTAAAGGAAAAAGTCTGAAAATTAAAATTTTTTGCAGTTGGAGAATTGACTGTGACGTATATCAATGTATAGAAGAACATGTTTTTCAAGCTTTTGGGATAAATTCTTTTCAACTACGGACTCCTTCATTTTGCGTGGTCCGCCACGCATTTAGCTGGTTTTTTTTTCAATAATTGCTTCCCTCGAAACCATCATCATCATTTCAGCCACTGCTGGTTAGAGGCCTCCCTCAAACCTCGCTAAATCGGCCGGTCCCGGCCGGTCCTGTGCATCTTGTATCTATCGGAGTACTGCGACTTTACCAACACCCTAAGGCTTCTGCCTCGAATTTCGCGGACAGCGGGGCGGCGGCGGCGCGTCTCGCACTGTCCCGCCCCGCTCCCGCGCCGCTGTTTTCGAGGACCAGTCCATTTAAATGTACGCATAAAATGCTGCCCGCAAGATTCGAGGCAGAGGCCTAATTGCATAACTGTTACGCAATTAGGGTGTTGGTGTTGCGCCGCAACACACTATGAATCGGATTCGATTCCAATTTGACAGCTTTTGCCCGCGGCTTCACCCGCGTTTATTATACATATAAACCTTCCTCTTGAATAACTTTATCTGTTGCTGAAAACTGCATTCAAATCCGTTGAGTAGTTTAAAAGATCTAAGCGAACAGACAGCGGAAGCAACTTTATTATATTATACTATGTAAAGAAGATTATTTTATTTTATTTTATTTTATTTAAAAAGGTACACCAACAGCTTCTGTATACAACACATCAAATAATAGTAGCTAAAAAGTAATAGGCTTATACAGTTGCCAATAACAGGTGAACCAACATTCTCAAATACAATGATAACAGGTAAAAACGAAAAGTATAAAAATTAAGTGGTAACAAACTATATAAACAGAAATAACAAAATGATAAAAGAGATAAGTTACAGAGGTTGCACGAACCTCCACCCGTAAGTCCGTATGGTTACCTACATACTAAACACAATTAATCTTTAGATGGCGTAGGTTGTGTGCTTAGGGACCCCAAGATTTTGGTTTTAAAGATGTTTACGGAGTCATGATATATGTCAACATCAGGATAGGATTTTATATAAGAATTCATCTCTCGGCTGAGCCTATTGAGAGGTGAGTTTAGTCCTAGATTTGTTTTGGAGATTGAAGATTACGTACCGAGTCTTATTATGTTTTAAGTATAACGATACAATAATATAATTATATTTTAGGAGTTTAAATTAAAATGAAAAAAAAGGAATTGCTTCAAATTTATTCTGATTCCGATCGATAGTGTTACCCAATAGAGTGCGGGTCATCGTTAACCCTAATAACCCTATTATCAATTAAATTGGCAATAGAAATCGAGTTTTGGCTTTTCGTCAGTATTCAATCGGTCGTGGTTTTAATATTAGCTTTTTTGCAATAAAAAAGATCTAAAAATATTAACAAAGTGAACTTAAGTTGCGTAGACATTGACTTCTAAATTGACACTAACTCTATCAAACACCTTAATCCCAACAAAAAGTAAATTAAAAATAAACCAGCCAAGTGCGTTTCGGAATACGCACAGTCGAGGGTTCCGTAGTTGGGATGAATATCCCAAGAACAAACTTAACATTGTAGTTGAAAAACATATACAAACTTACATTTGCAGTTGGAATGGGGAGTTCTCCCCATTCCAACTGCAAATGTAAGTTTTTACGCACAGTATTGAGAGATTTACCATGTTCATTTAAGAACACGGGCGTCTTATGAATTTTCCTATGTTCTGTATTAAAAAAAATAATTAGGCTCAGTAGTTTCGGAGGTAATAATAATCGTTAATTTTTGTCTATTTTCTTAAATAACTTTAAAATTATTTATTTTAAAATTATAAAAAAATATTTTTGAGACCCTCACAGTACCTAAGCCCTTTCATTTGATAAATTAGGTCACACGATACAGTTTGCAAAACTTTTTTTTTTAATTTTCTTATTATTTTATTATTTAAAACTAACCCCCATATTCAAAGTTCATTTATTTACGATACATGACCGTATGGGTCACAGAAATTCATAAATGTGTGCCAAATTTCAACTAAATCAGTCCGTTAGATTTGGAGCAAATTGGCTGTGACAGATGGACGGACACAGGAGTGATCCTATAAGGGTTTCGTATTTCTTTTTGAGGTACGGGACCCAAACAAACCTTATTGAACAAAATTTCCACGTAAGCCCAGTCCGTAACCAAAATGAAGAATGACAGCTTCATTGCGGTAAGCTAATAAAGCAATAAGTCTCTCAATGTTTTCTTTGGCGCTTATAAAATATCGTGGGCATTTGTGGGCCAAATTTCAATCGGCATCCCAATCGAGTTACAAGGCACGTGATTGTCCAAGACTTTGTATTCGTAGAGCTATTGAACTTCAGAGGGGGAGGGGGGTAGAAATGTAATTTCTAGACATACCCCTAGGCGGAGTGGTGTGCCAATCAGCCGGTTGGTACTGGTGGAGACAGAAGGGTTTTGGACAGTTAATAATTTTATGATTTTGTTGTGGACTAAAGCTCCATTTACACGGCGCGAGTTGCCATAAAATTGAAGGGTAAATATCTGGCACCGTCTAAACAACACGTACAATATTGTTGCGCGATACTGGCAACTTTCAAAACTGGTATAAGCATGTACAATAAAATCGCACAGCACATACAATAATTGCTTGTACAATAAAATCGCATTCAATTCTGGCATGATCTGACATTTGTGCTGTCATTGAAATATGAGTGCGGTGAGTGACGGTGTGGTAATCGTTGTTGCTATTTTGAGGCAAGAAATCAAATCAAGAACAACTTGAAAAATATCTTGAGAAGACGTTCAATAAAATTAAATGAAATATCATTTCTAGGCAAAACTTGCGTGCAATAATCGCCTGTCAATTTTATGGTTTTTTTTTTGTGGCCTGGTGTAAGTCGCATGCGATTTTTTTGAATGGAAAAACTTGCATTCAATTATTGTACATGCCATTTTATGGAATCTCACGCGTGTAAACACTTCATGCAATTCTTGAATGTCAAAAAACTTGAACGTGCTTTATGGCATGCAATTATTGCTCTTGAACGTTCCAGAAACTTGCACCGTGTAAATGGCGCTTAATATAGGGTGTAAGCCGACGTTCACACGGCCTAAAAGAATCGCGGCGGGATTTTATCGCGCACTGGATTTTCAACTCTCGGTGTTGAGCCGAGCGTTGAGAATCCAACCTAACAAAAACAGAGTGCATCCCAGCTCGACGAAAAATACACTGTTGAATTTTCAACTCCCGGCGCTAAGCAGAGCGTTGAAAATGCAGTGCGCGAAAAAAAATTGTTGCGATTATTTTACGCCCGTGCGAACGTAGTCTAAGTGTAAACAGTGGCAATCTTTTAAGGGGTCATTGTACTCATCATTATGGTTAACTTTTACTATGGGACCAAACCTGAAATCGTGAAAAAAAATTTTAGTCAGTAAAAATCTGATACGCTCCACCCACGAAGTCATTTGATGATTTCCCACCCAAAAAAAATGTCTGTAAAAAACTATGCTAAAACATAAACAAAAGGGCAAAATAGTAGATTGTGTCATAAGGGAACAAAATAATGTATTGAGGTCGAGAGCGATTCTTGAATCCAGAGCGAAGCGAAGGATTCTAGAGTAGAATCCTAAGCGTAGCGAGGGATTCAAAGTACGTCGCTCGAGGTTAAATCAATTTGGTACCGTGTGACAAACTCTGCTTTTCAGACCCCTCTATGAGAAAAATAAATAAGAGATGCTTTTAATAGTGACGAATATTTATATTTAAATATCGAATATATACTCCATAAAGTAGAAGGTTGTTTGGTCGCTAAATGTTGAAAATAGGTATGCTAAAATACAGTTTCTGAAAATTACCTAATTAAATCATAGGATTTTAGATATTTTTCTCTCGATTTGTTTGGTAGTAAATTGTTTATGACAGTTTCTGCGTTTATTTTTACACTTTCTGGTGTTAATATTTCACTTTCACAGCTAGAACTCATCTTTTATTCAATTTGTGTGAATAAAATTAAAATTGTCCGTAATTATTTTGCTAAAAAGTACCTACATAAAAAAACAAATAAGAAGTTCCCGCTTATTTTTTTAAAAATTTGGTTAACCAATGCTGCGTTGGCAGTCGTGATTTTTTATTACCGGCCAGCACGGCTCAGAAACGTTATTTAAAATAACGTTTTTAAAACGTTTCTAACAGTTTTTTGTACAACATTTTGTTCGGAATGAAAATGAAATGAGAACGTTTCAAAAACCAGTTGCGGAAGGTATGTACCTTAAGTATTAATCATTCATCAAAAATGAAAAAAAAAAAGGTTAAAAACGTTTTATTAATCGAGAACGATTTAAATGTTGTTTTCTTCAAAAACGTTATTTATATCGTTCCGTTCGAACATAACCGAAACAAATAATTTCTTAGGTATTTAAGTCGAAACCGTTTCGAAAAATATATCGGTATCCGAGCCCTGCAGGACTTTATCGAGGCGAATTGTGTTCAAACTTTTTAATTAAATAGTGTTCCAAATTCAAAAGTCATTTCGTCACTGTTATTAAGTGCGCCGGAATGACCCATTTTGCTCGCACTTATCGAGGAACCAATGAGCTCTTTTCGAATAGATGGGATGAAATAGTACTTCTGTCATAGTCTGTACGCAAAGGATCCTTAGAGCCAACTTTCATATGGTACACGTATTCTTTCAGACACACTGTATTGTAGCGACTGTTTACTTTATTTAGTCGCATGCTCCTTCAGTGGGTACCTAGTTTTATCTGCTTGGACACTTGCGACTCAGTAAGTGGAGGCAGGGTTGATCGTCACTTGTTTATTCGATGTAAGGGCCTTTTTAAATTGTTCTGTTCCTCGCTTTTCAATTGTTTTCACTGTGTATTGTGTCGACTGCTTACTTTCTTTAGTTAGACACATGATCCTTCAGTGGGTAAGTTTTATCTGCTTGGAGGTGATGGTTGGTGGATAAATGCTCAAAAGGTAAATACTCGGTTATGTTAAATTTTTCTTCTTCGCGCTTATCAATATAACAATATATCCATCGTTTCTTTAACTTCTCTCAAAGTTATCTACTCCTTTTTATGGTTCCGTACGTCCAAATGAATAAACGGAACCCTAATAGGGTCACTCGTGTGTTTGTCTGTCCGTCTGTTACAGTTAATTTGCTGCGACTCTAATGGATCGATTAAGTTGAAATTTGACACAAATAAGGACGTGTTATGAAAATTTTAAACACGAACCCCGTCTTCGGGCGGCAAACATGAAAATAAAAATAAAAAGTTTTGACAACTACTGTGTGACATATCAAATGAAAGGGATTTTACTATGAGGGTCTCCAATTTTTGTTTTATAACTTTAAAATAAATAGTTTTAAAGTTAGTTCAATCTCCGAAAACACTGAACTTAAAATAATAAAAAAAACCGGTCAAAAGCGAGTCGGACTCACGCACCTAGGGTTCCGTACCATCATTTATATGTAATTTTTGTTGATGATTTCTGAAAGCTGTGCTATTTAGAGACATGGTTTTATTTTTCCTGTAATCTTTACATAAACTTCTATCACATAGAATAATTTCAGATTTTTCGCTTTGCAAACTTCGGAGATAAGGGGGGGAACGGTATTTTTTTTTACATTTTTCATCAAAAGTTGAAAACTATGCGGCCAAAAAAAAAAAAGAAAAAAAATGTTTGAGAATGTTCAAACAACGCTCTTTCATATAATACCCCACATGCCCTAGTAGCCCCACTTTGAATTTTTAAGACTCAGTCCCTGTTGCAAAAAAAAAAAAAAATTTTTATTGAAATGAGTACAAACTTGCATTTACAGTTGGAATGTATGGCAGAACATGTATTTCAACTACAACGTTAAGTTTGTTCTTGGGATAAATTCATCCCAACTACGGAACCCTTCATAGTACGTAATCCGACACACACTTGGCCGGTTTTTTGTAATCTTTAGGGTATAAAACTGTTACCTGTTTTTAGGGTTCCGTACCAAAATGGTAAAAAAGGAACCCTTATGGTGTGACTCAGTCTGTCTGTCTGTCTGTCTGTTACAGCTGGATATCTCAAGAACTACTAATGCTATCAACTTGAAATTTAGAATAGTTTTAGATGACGTTGACCCAACTATTTTGCAAATAAGAATGAAATAAAAATAATTATATTTTTTTTGCAACTGGTACTGAAAGGGGGTCTTAAAAATTTATAGTGGAGCTACTAGGGCATGTGGGGTATCATATGAAAGAGCGCTGTTTGCAAATTCTCAAACTATTTTTTATTTTTTTTAGGCCGCATTGTTTTCGACTTTTGATGTAAAATGTAAAAAAAATACCGTTCCTTATCTCCGAAGTTTGCAAAGCGAAAAATCTGAATCGAAGGGGGGGGCCCTTATCTCCGAAGTTTGCAAAGCGAAAAATCTGAAATTATTCTATGTGATAGAAGTTTATGTAAAGATTACAGGAAAAATAAAACGATGTCTCTAAGTAGCACACTTTTTCAGAAATCGGAACGGAACCCTCGGTGCGCGAGTCCGACTCGCTCTTGACCGGTTTTGTAGAAATCGGGACGGAACCTTCGGTGCGCGAGTCCGAATCGCGCTTGACCGGTTTTTTTTCAATAGCTAATTACTTCAAGAACTCGTAACCCTACATGCAAAAATAACTTTTAGCATGAAAAATGTTTCTAAATATTATAGGTTATAATAAAAAATAATAACATTGTAGAAAACTTTTCAATAGTCAGATGCGGTAAACGTATTGTGATGTCTAGTTAGAACGAATAAAATCTAGATGTAGGCGATCAAGAACCTAGCTCTGAGCCGATCACTGGGCATGTCAATGCTACAAGTGTGATCTTCCTGGGTAGCAATCTATTACTGACAACCGTTTATTGGTATGGTAAAATCAAGCGGCGACGGCGCGGTGGCGGCGCGGACGCTAGTCGTATACAACGTGTAACGCTTAATGCGCAAAACCTCTTAAGGGGTCATTATGAACAACTTTTACTATGGGACCAAACCTGAAATCGCGAAAAACAAATTAGCTGTTCAGTACATTTATGTTCGCATAATTCGTCAAAATGTACTGAACAGCTGATTTTTTTTCGCGATTTCATGTTTTGGTCCCATAGTAAAAGTTGTTCATTATGATGAGTACAATGACCCCTAAGAGGTTTTGCGCATTTAACATTACACGTTGTATACAGCGCAGAGGTGCGGCGGCGGCATCGTGTACACGAGCGCTAATTCCTTCCATTTGCGTCAACGTATTTACTCTATTTACCGTTATGACAAGCTAAAACACTAAACAATGGTCGATCCACTATAAATTATGTATTTATTAAAACGTCAATATGTCAAACGTTTAACACGCGCGTTTGTTTACTGAGACGTCACACAGATATTGTATTATCTGGTTAACGTTTTAAATGGAGCGGGAACCGATTTTGAACACTAAAATGAGGGAAACATTGAGTGTTACCAGTTATTTAATGGTAATGGCTTTTTAATTGTAGCAATACAACACATTTGCGGTAGTTCTCGTGATTTCAGTGTTGAAATCATGAAAAAAGCTATGTGAAAGTCTCCTAGAAGGTAATCATTGTAAAGTTTGTTTAAAAAAATGTCCAGAATACTTGTAAGGTTTTCAAAACCAAAGCATTTGGCAGTGGCGTAACTATACCGTTCGAGGCCCGTGGCAAATTCATCGGTTTTTTTACTAAATGTGTAATAATAAATGTTGGGAGGTGGGATTCTCCTATGACCGGGGCCCCTTCCGGCTGGGGGCCCGTGGCATTTTGCCGACTTGCCGCCCTGTAGTTACGCCACTGGCATTTGGTCTAACATGAAGTGGAAATAAGTGGAATACTGAACAACATGGAGGGAAATAATTATTAAGAGTTCAATGAACTGGCCATAAATACAAAATGGTTGCACTTTTTAGAGCTCTTCAGTTGGAGAAGAAATAATATTTAAAATTACACACAATTGACAACGAAAAACACGCTAACTACGTTTATCTCTTCAAAAAATTATAATAATATACATCTCATTAATTTTTCCGCATTCCGTTGTCAACATGCGTCGACGCGGTGTGTATCGGTAACCCAATTACACGGAGGTAGGTATCTACATATTGAATTATTTCATTATCCATTAATTATCGCTTCATCAGTATTTCCATTATGTCCTAGTGCAGGGGCGGCAGAAGCTTTTAAAATGTTTGTGAAATATTCTAAACGGTATTTGCGTTGTGGCGGCATCTATATCGCCATATGCGAACTACACATCACACTGACGTCATGCAAAATCCTGCATCGCGCAAGCAGAGTTTACCGCACGACTGGTATGTATACCTACAACATCCCGACATCAATCGTCGGGCAGTTGCCCGACACAACACCCATCTGGACGGAGGATCCTTCCTTTTCTATGGAGGATGAGTGAACTTTACACTTTGTTCATCGTGCCGCTATAGCGTGTTAATATAAGTATGAAATTATTCAAGTAAAGGCCAGAAGAGTAGCCGGGCATCGAAGGGCGCTTAAAGATCTCCAGCCACCATACGGACGGGCCAGTATCGTCGCTCGAGCAGTCAGGGTCAAAGAGGTGGCACGCAGTGTTCCATGCGTGCCTTTATGGGAGGAAGTGCGGTCGTGGGTGATGGGGTCCACTAGGTATGGCGGGCTGATACCAGTCGGGGGTGCGCCGAATGTACAAGTATCTCCCGGGCCTCCGACTCTTGGTACTAGAAGGAACAGTGGGGTTTTAGTTGGTAGGAGTCTGACATAACCCTCCGTTCTTCATAGATGGAGGGTAAGGTAAAGGTAACAAACAATAATTTTTTTTATGTGATAAAATTACAAATTAACAATTTTCGGGCTTTTCCTTACCTACTTGTGCTGTGAGACCTTGCTTCTTGCCAAATTTCATGATTCTAGGTCAACGGGTCCCTAAAGTTTTGATTTACTTGCGAGTATCAAAGTATGTCGGCCGTTTATGTTCCATGTCTCCAGACTTATTAATTAGGGTTCCGTACCAAAATGGTAAAAAGGAACCATTTTGGTGCGACTCAGGCTGTCTGTCTGTCACAGCTGGATATCTCAAGAACTACTAATGCTATCAACTTGAAATTTGGAACAGTTTTAGATGACGTTTACCCAACTAGTTTGCAAATAAGAAAGAAATTATTATTATTTTTTGTTGCAACAGGGACTGAAAATTCTTAAAAAATCAAAGTGGGGCTACTAGAGCATGTGGGGTCATATATGAAAGAGCGCTGTTATATTTGTGCATATTTTCACACATTTTTTAATTATTTTTTTTTAGGCCGCATATTCTTCGACTTTTGATGAAAAATCTTAAAAAAATACCGTTCGGGGCCCTTATCTCCGAAGTTTTCATAGAGAAAAATCTGAAATTATTCTATGTGATAGACATTTATGTAAAGATTAGGTACAGGAAAAATAAAACGATGTCTCTAAATACCACACTTTTTCAGAAACCGGAACGGAACCATCGCGCACCGAGGCACCACTCGCCTTAAGGAAGATGCGCTAAGGTAGCCCGCGGAATTCAAATTTTCTTACGTTTTTTTGCAATTTACAGGTGTCAGATTGATGATGATTTCATAAAATCTCTAGATTTGAGGTCAATTCTAACTTATGGAGTTGTATTGCTGATTCTAATGATTATAATTCTGTAAAGCATTATTAGCTACGGCCGCGAATCATATTTTAATCAACATACAAGATCACACTGACCTACAAATTGCAAAAAACCTAAGAAATTTTGAATTTCGCGGGCTACCCTGGCGCTTTCGCCTTAAACTTACACGCTCTCTCTCGGGTTGGTGATGACAGCGACCCTCATCGCTTCCTTGATGGTCATCAGGAAGGTCTCGCTCACCGGTCCGTAGGGCCAGTAGAAGAAGTACAGTATCATACTGTGGATCAGGTTGTTTTCAGTCAACTGAAAGAATTTTCATTATTGCAGTAGCTATATTTACTTAATACATAGTTCACCTTCTACTTCTGTCTTTAACCAACTTAAAAAAAAAGAGGAGGTTACAATCATCTGTTTAAGTATCGGTCATTAACAGTCACCTATATAGCTTGAACGTATTATGAATTTAATTAATTATGTATTGCTAATGCGATTAATAACACAGTTGTCGCAAAGGCTTCTCTTATCACTATGCTTAGCAAATTGATTGGTGATTATCACAGTACGTATGTCACTATTTATTTATTTTAATTTAACATAAAATAAATAATAAATATATTTTATTTCAGAAAAAACACATTAACGGTTCACAAAAACGATTTTCCAAGTAAAAATAGAATAATCCAGAAAGAAGTATATCGTTGGTGTATGTACCTACTAATGCAAAAAATCATTGTATCACAAACACCAGAGCTTTCCAAACTAGGTTACATTAAAACAAATATAAAATATAAAAAAAGAAGTGATTTAAAAACAATAAAAACAAATTACTAATTTACACAGTTGAAGAGTACAACTGTGTCGTAGCATGACCAGATACGTGTTTTTTTTTGTTTACCTTTATTTAATTACCTAAACCGATGGAGTATAGTTGCCGAGCTGTCACAGTCGTATGTCGCATAGTGTGCGAGGGGTTTACTTTACCTATATCCATCCCCTTTTCATATAAAAATCCAAACCAATAGACGATATTCACAGCCGAAAGCCAGCTCAATGAGGTTAAAGCCAAGTAAATTAATATTCTGAATAAATAATATTTGCGTTGTAAATTAAAATTGTGTGTTGAATGACCTTACAGTTTCAACTGCAAGCTTTTAATAATGCTCACTCACTACCGTTAATGAGATACAAAAAGTGATTTATCAATGCAGTCGACGCCATCTTTTTAATTAAATAAATGAAAATTATGGAAATATTAATTTTATTATGAAGTACGTTGTGATATTTATTATTTATCTGATATATCGTACACATAAAAATACAAATGTAAATATAGATGGCTTTCGAATTGCACTTTTTTTGCCAATGGTTGGTTTACTTGACGATACTGCTTACTTTTCAACATTTAACGGTTTTTTGCTTAATCAGAGAGAAAAAAGAAGACAGTAGCTAAGTTTAGTTTAGTTATTGTATGCAATAACTAAACTTAATAAACCAACTAAGTACTTATCTTCCTTTTTCAAAACAAAACAAAATAAAAAAACTTGAACTTGACATTGACCTTGTAGGCAAGGTCAAAGATACAAACGTCAAGATCCGCGATTATCCTAAGGCCACTGACCTTGGAACGCAGGGCTAGTGACCTTGAGGTCAAGGTCAGTGACCTTAGGAGAATCGCGTTAAGTAGGTACACTCCAGCCAAAGTAAGTACTACCTATTAGCAATCATAACTGATATTATAAAAAAGTAAAATTTTTGATTGTATGTATGAGGAAATATCTAGAAGTACTGTTACAATTACAAAAATTATTCACTGATAGAAAGCTACGAGTACCTACACTATTGCCGAGTGCCACAGTGTTTTATGGCATAGTTGACTTTCACGCGGATGGAAGTTGTGGCCAGAATGAATGAGAACAATAATTATTACTCACCTCATACAGAATATTCTCACACTCATACGGCTCACAGAGAATGAGGCTGGTTCTTTGATCCGATACATCCAAAGCTTTTCGCAGATACTTGTAATACTGGAACACAACATTAATGAATATTAGGTTTAGACTTAAGGCATCTGTACTCCTGTCAATCTGCCTAGCCTTTTCCCAACTATATGGGGGTCAGCTTCCAGTCTAACCGGATGCAGCTGAATACCTGTATATTACATCGAGCGGCTGCTTGTCTGACCCCACAACCCAGTTACTGGGTAATACGATAACCTTTGGTAAGACTTGTTGTCAGACTTTCGGGCTTCTGACGACCCGTAACGACTGTCAAAGATCCACGAATGACAGCCGGGACCAACGGCTTAACGTGCTTTCCGAGGCAAGGAGGAGTCTCGGAATGTAAAGATGGTCACTCATCCGCTGACCAACCCCGGCAAGCGTAGCTTAACCTGATGGATCGACTCCTTAGCCATGAGCTCCTCCTAGATGATAGATGATAGCTCCTCCTAGATGCACTCCTGTACATCTTCTATCCATATAAATAAAAAAGAGAAGTCCTGACTGACTGACTGATTGACTGACTCATCAACGCCCAGCCCAAACCCAAGGACCTAGAAAGCTGAAATTTTGCACAGAGGTTCACTTTATAATTTAGACAAGGAATAAGGAAGGAATTCCCGGTAGTACGTTCCCGTGGTATACCACCTACTACCGGGAATTGTCTTTCCGACATCCATGCGGGCGGAGCCTCGGGCAAAAGCTAGTCCTAAATAATAACAATAATATGAATGATTTAATAATTGAATGATGTGTGTTAATTCAATTTACCTCTTGAAATGTTTGTCTCGGAAAAAACATATTTCTCGTGACTTCTCGGAAAAATCGGATGAATTTACCTTATGCTTGTTTTCTTTTGTTGCGATGTCCAAATTAGTAGTCAGTACGTTGTGTTGACTCAACATACAGAGCAGCTCAAATACATCTTTTGATCTGGAAAAACATTAGCTTACGAGTACCTAAAGTAATATGTATCTATAGTTAGGTACAAAGTGTAATAAAAATAACTGAAAAGGGTAATTGTACTCATCATTATTACAACTTTTACTATGGGGAAAAAAACCTGAAATCGCGAAAAAAGAAAAATCTGCTGTGCAAAAAAAAAAGTAGGGCTGGAGCTGATTTATTTTTCACGACAAAGATTCAATTGATAAGTAATTTCGTGATATTTTAAAACCACCTCACAATCAAAATGCCGTAATAGTGATTCTAAACAATGACTTTAAGATATGTTGCTATTTGATTTTTTGAAATTAATTATTAACTAATCCTTTAAAAACTTATTGAGCTTCTAATGATGGAATTTTTTTTAAATTATTGAACCTCTTTAACTTTTTTGCCTTTTCTCACAGTTGGTTGCAGTAACTACCTAAGCTACAGCACCCCGACCAAATGAATTAGGTTAGAACAACCGCGTTGCATCCAAGTTGGCCAAACAACAAGGAACAAAAAACACTAAATAGCCAAGTAATGCACTTGTCTATTTAGCATTTTTAGGACCCCAAAAAAAAGGACATTATTAGAGGTTCACAAAAGAGCCGCAATCATTATATTAGAGGGTTCAATAATATTTTAGAAGCGCAAAATCAGAATTTATTGGTAAACCTTTATTAAATAATAGCAAGCCTCCACATTAAAAAGCATCTAAAAACAGAGTTTCATCAATTTTAATAAAAAGGGGTAACACACATCTTAATTCTCGTGAAAAGTCTTACCTGATGTTCGTAGAATTTCCCCGCACTATTGCTATACTCTTCGTGGGCAAAGCTTCTGCAATATCTTTGACGGCTATAGAGAAGTCTTTCGGCAGGCTCGTCAGCATATCTGACGTCACATCTCGGATATCAAAGAAGCAGAAAACCGTATTTATAAAAAGTAGTATAAGCAGTATTTTCTGCATTAGTTTCATTTTTATTTTAACAGTTGTTTTTTTCATGTTTTTACAACGCGTTATTAATTAAAGACATTTTTCGACAACATGTCAGTTGATGTAGTCATAATTTTTGTTATTTAAAAACATCCTGCAAAGATGCAGAAAAAGTTAATTTCTCGGGTAAATCTTGGACACAGTGAAATAAGTGACTATCATAAACTACAAAGCAATAATGTCTACTCAATTTAATCCCGTCTCCAACTATTGAGTTCGATGGACTGGCTCGCAAGTCGCGACTAATTCCCTCTAATATCATATGATATTATTTCTTAAGTTATATTTTAGGCAAAGAGTAATGTTGCAGAGGCGACAATGCTCTTCATTTTTTTATTCCGTTAATTCATTTATAAAAAAATTAATGATGTCTTGTAGCTTAAAAATCCTTTGCTCGAATTTCCACGACGCTATAATTAAATTATTCAAATGTCATAATTAACTCGATGAATACTAATTAGCAGTCAGAAGTGGTTAGTTTGTCTCTTATATAAATCGGCTTATGATATTGACTCCTTATTGGCTACTGTTTTTCATAGTTATAGCAGTTATAGTGTCCACAAGTGACGAAACATAAATGTACAGTGGGCTGCACCAATTGGGTACCCCAGTTGTATTAAAATTAACTTTGCTACAACTTTGCAATTCAAACAATACATCCTTAAGAATAACACAAAAAAACCGGCCAAGTGCGAGACGGACTCGCACACAAAGGGTTCCGTACCATATTATATGTTTAACAATCGCAAAGATAACTTTGTATTTCGTAATGATACTGTGAATTACAACGTTATTTTTTGCAGATGCAGAAAATCGCCCATATTTAAACAAAATACCTTACGAATCGCCGTTTTTAGTATTTCTTGATTAAGTACAGTATAAGGTACATTATATCACCCGAACAAAAACTCGAGCTCGAGCTTGAGCTCGTACAATAATGGTGTAAAATTAACAACTTTTACGGCCCCCTATTTCTTCATTTTAGAAGAAAAAAAAATATCTTTGTACCTACTCTACTCGACGAGTTCTACACGATAACAGGGACACACAGGTTATATATTTTTTTTTCATAATGAAAGCTTTTTTGTATGGGGACCGCCCCTTTTAATTTTAACTTTTCTTTATTTTTATTATTTGTTGTTATAGTCGTAATAGAAATACACAATCTGTGAAAATTTCAACTCTCTACCTATTAAGGTTCATGAGATACAGCCCTGTGACAGACGGACGGACGGACGGACGGACAACGGAGGCTTAGTAAGTTTGTACGCACAATATTGAGACACTAGCTAGACTGCCCGTGGCTTCGCCCGCGTGGATGTCTGATTTCATGGGTTTTAATTTATTGTTTATTTTTCATCAAAAGTATAAATACTGAGTTTCAAGTTAATCGGACTGCGCTTTAAAATTCTTCCATACCAACTTTAACATCCCTAAACCCCCTTTGAGGGGTAGTTTTGAAAAACTAATAATGACAGACTTTATTACTTACTTATGGAAGTATTTGTGCTAAGTTTCAAGTTCATTAACCAAAACAATAAGATTTTTCATATAAACTGTATCCCCGTTTTTACCCCCACAGGGGTAGAATTTCAAAAATCGTCTGGGATGTTTCCATAACTTGGGTCAAACATTATTTACACCAATTTTCGAGTTAATCAATCCCCAATAAAATCCTCCGCTGTAAAATTTGCTACCCCTTTTCACCCCTTAGGGGTAGATTTTTGGAAAACCCTGATACTCGTTAGTTAGTCTCTAGTTTTGGTCTCAAGTACAAAAACTGCGTTTTGAGTAAATCGGACCGCGTGTTAAAATTCCTCCATACAAACTTTGACACCCACCAATCCCGTCTTCTGGGGTCGCGGGTTGTTCGAAAGAGATACCGTGGCCCGGCCCTAAGAAACTGAAGAAACACGGGTGGGTTTTAGTCAGTAAAAGTATGACACGCCCACTCAGAGCGGGAGAAGTCATTTGATGATTTCCCTTCCACAAAAAAGGGGGTAGTTTAGGAAAACTAAAAATGAATAATTTTATAATTAACTTAGATGAATATTCGTGCTAAGTTTCAAGTCTAATAACTCAAGAAATAAGATTTTTCATACAAACTTTCATCCCCTATTTTATTCCCTTAGGGATGGAATTTTCAAAAATGCTTCCTTAATGGATATTAACACTATATAATGTATCTATGTGCAAAATTTCATGTCTCTAGGTCCAGTGGTTTGGACTGTGCGTTGATTATAATCAGTCAATGAGTCAGTCAGGACTTTGAATTTTTTATATATATATTTACAAGACCACAAACTTCTGATAGGTTTTCCTGTAATCTATAGGTAAAGAACTATTTTCTGTATTTTTTTCAAAATTTTAGGCCCATTAGTTTCTTAGATAAGGGGGGGGGGGAATGGTCAATTTTCGTCTATTTTCTTAAATAACTTCAAAACTATTTATTTTAAAATTATAAAAAAAATATATTTGAGACCCTCACAGTAAGACCTTTCATTTGATATGTCACACGGTACAGTTTGCAAAACTTTTTTTTTAATTGTACTTATTTTCCCCCAAAATCCCACCCCTATATTCAAAATTCATTTATTTACGTTACATGTCCGTGTTTGGGTTACCAAAATACATATGTGTACCAAGTTTCAACTTAATCGGTTCATTAGATTCGGAGCAAATTGGCTGTGACAGACGGACAGACGGACAGACAGACAGACAGACAGACAGACAGACACACGAGTGATCCTATAAGGGTTCCGTTTTTTCCTTTTGAGGTACGGAACCCTAAAAGTGTTTCTTACCCCGGACGAGATTCGAACCATCGAATCATCGGTTATACAATGATTACCGCGAGCTCTTACCAACTAAGCCAGTTAGGTAGTTAACTACTCAATGAATTTTCAATCTACTTGGCGTTATAACTCTGTCTCTGTCTATGAAATCGCAGTGAATGAATAGTTTGTTATTAGAGGGTAGTTGTGCATACATTTTACTAATCTACAGTGAAGTTACCGTCTGATGAGTCTAGTTTTGCTTCACCTTTCGCATTCGTCTAGGAACTCGTTTGTCTCAGTTGGCAAAATATGTTTACTATGGTAACTGTAAATAATCAAATCAAATTATTGTAAAATATAAATCAATGTAGTTTTATTACATAATATCAATAAAAAATATTATTAAAGAATTTTATTTTTAAATTCTTTATAAATATTACTAAAATAAAATAAAAAGAAATAATAAAAAAAAACAATAAAAAAAATACAATTAAAAAATACAAAAAAAAAATACTTACTTAAAATAGAAAAATACTTTATATTAAAAATATAATGCATGACAAAAAACACAATTCGTGCCGAAGATTTGAACCTCCTTACTTATACACGGCAAGCGGTCTTGAAAACCTCTGATCTATTTAGACGTTGAATAACTCTTCGTAAATGTCAACCCTAATAATGCTTGTCGTTATACGCAATATTAGAAAAGACAATAATAAAACAGACTTAAGTAAAAGTAAATCCATACTAATATTATAAATTCGAAAGTAACTCTGTCTGTCTGTCTGTCTGTTACCTTTTCACGCCTAAACCACTGAACGGATTTCGATAAAATTTGGCAAGGCTATAGATGGTATCCTGGGGACGGACATAGGCTACTTTTTTTTTCAAAAATAATCCTACAGGGGGTGATATAGGGGATGAAAGTTTGTATGGGAAACTCAGTATTTCTTAAGTTATGGATGTGAAAATTAAAATGTATGCTTTTGATAGGAAATAAAGAAAAATGCGGTTCAGCGTTTTTGAAAAATCATACCCTAAGGGGATAAAATATAGTAAATAGGGGTTGATTTTAAAATTTACAAAACTGCACGGATTTCGACAAAATTTGGCAAGGCTTTATATAGCATCCTGGGGAAGGACATAGGATACTATTTTTTTCAAAAATAATACTACAGGGGCTGATATAGGGGATGAAAGTTTGTGGACCAGGCCCGAGTCGACGGCGCGTTGTGTTCCACGCGCGCCTCAAAGAGATGTCAGCAAGTGACGGGGTCCAATAGGGCCGACGCCGCTGGGGTCGCGGGTTGTCTGAAGGGGTTACCGCGGCCCTGGCATAGGCAACTGAAGGAACACGGGTGGGTTTTAGTCAGTAAAAGTCTGACACGCCCTTCCGCTCCACCCAGAGCGGGAGAAGTTATTTGATGATTTCCCACCCTCAAAAAAAAAAAAAAAAAAAAAAAGGGGGTGAAGTAATAATAATTTAATAATAATTTATTTAAAACCAAAAACTGTTAACATTAAAAATGTATCACTATGAACACTCGATTTATGCTAGTTAACGATCTATATTAGGTGTTGCAACCAGCACCCTTACTAAGCTATAAAATAGCTTGTATTAAGGGCGGTGGTACAAGCCCATACATACTTCAATTTCACATACTAAATTGCAGGCAGAACAAGTGTTTTAAACTAAAGTTAACAAAGACCATAATTACAGAATTTGGAAAATTACTATTTATTTATTTGAAATTTGGATTATTCGTGTTTGTTGGTGTGTGTGTGTGTTTGTATGTATGTGTATGTGTGTGTTTGTATGTACGTGTGTGTTTTATGGTGATCGTGTGTTTGTTGTAGTGATGATGTGTGTTGTGTCGGTGCAGAATGTGTGTTATGATATCGGTGGAATGGCTAGGGTGGGTTATTATCAGAGAAAAGCAGGCGTTCTGTATCCAGGTAGTTATTCATAAGTAGAAAATTTGTCACAGATTTCTTTAGGGACGAAGTTGAAAGAGAGTAGATTTTCAATTTCCTATTGAGTTTATTATATAATTGTGGCCCTTGGAAGCAAAGAAATCGTTTGTTGAATGAGTAATTACATCTGTAGTGCTGACAAACTATATCTTTGCGTCTTTTAGTGATTGTCACGTAGGGGGTATCTTTGTGCTGTAGTAGGACTGTATTAAGTACAAACAGTTGTCTGACAGAAAGCACTTTGCAACATTTATATAAATCTTCTGTTGGGAAGAGTATCGGGCGAAAAGTACTTACCTTTAACACGGCTCTTTGGGCCCTCTCCAATTTCATCATTGTGGTCTTAGGAGCACCACCCCAGGCGGAAACACAATATGAAAGGAGTGATTGACAGAGGGCAAGGTAGACCCTTTTGACAATCTGTGCATTTGCCACATGACGAAGAGTCTTAAAGACGAATATTAGTTTTCTAACCCTTGCTGTAAGTAAATCTATGTGGGCTGAGAAGCTCAGATTGTCATCAAGAGTCACCCCGAGGTATTTGATTGTGGGGGTACGTTCGAGTTTAGGGCAATGGCAAGCTGCGGTGCCTGGGCAGACGCTTGAGTGAGCGATTAGGGAATATGAGTTCGGCGGCTGTGTAGAAAGGCGTAGTGTAAAGCAGATTACTTTTGTTTTATCCGTGTTAAGGGTAAGTTGATTGCCATTAAGCCAATTTAAAACTTGGTCTAGTCCTCTCTGCGCCATGTCAAAAGCTTCCTCCCAAGTATCGCCAGTAAAGGTGAGTGCTGTGTCATCAGCAAAGGCCGTAATTTTTCCATTTTGGAGAAGCAGATTACACAGCTGATTTACGTACACCAAAAAAAGCGTGGGACCAACCACACTTCCCTGAGGAACCCCAAATGTGACAGGAAGCTCCCGACTCAGGTAATTAGAAATTTTTACGCACTGAGTCCTATTGCTTAGGTAGTCTGCAATAACTTGGAGTGGGAGGCCACGTATTCCCAGTTCCTCCAGTTTCAACATTAGGTTGGGAATAGAAACTGTGTCGAAAGCTTTTTTTAGATCTAAGAAAACTGACACTACCTTCTTTTTTGCATCAATGTTTTTGACTATGTGACCCGTTAAATTTAGAACAGCATCATTCGTTGAGTTATTTCGTCTAAACCCAAATTGATTGGGAGATAAAAGCTTTTTTTCCTCAAGGTATTTAATGAGTCTCTTGTTTATAATTCGTTCCAGGATTTTAGAAATTGAAGGTAGGACAGCAATGGGGCGGTAATTATTAACACAGTTTCTATTCCCTCCCTTATGTATGGGATGGACAATAGCTTTTTTGAGGTATATGGGGAATACACCGTTGCTGAGGCAAAGATTAAATAAGTATGTCAGTGGGGGGACAAGCAACTTTTTATAACGTTTCAAAAACTTAGTAGAGATGTTGTCCCATCCAAGAGCGGCATCAGTTTTTAGAGACATCAGCAGCGCCTCAACCTCACTCTCATCAGTGTCGACCATCACAAACGAGTGTAGTGGCGCAGGTGTGGTATTAGTGACTTGCGGTGAGCTTCGGATAACACTATGGGGAGTAAAAACGCTCGCAAGATTTTTGCCTATATCTACAAAAAACTCGTTAACGGAGTCCACCGATTGTTGGGGAGAAGCAGAAGGAACAAGTAAGTCAGTAGTGGGATTTTTTGGAGCTTCCGTGTTTGTGACCCTCTTTATAATTTGCCAAACCTTTTTACTATCATTGGCAGCCTCGCTCAACTCTGCCCTGTCGTACTCTCTCCTAAGATTTTTAATAATTTTCGTGCAGTAATTCCTATATCTTTTATAAGTTATTTTTAGTACAAGATTGTCTGGAGATAACTTCAGTTTTTTATGCATTGCATCTCTGTTGCGCATGCAGCGAAGCATGCCAGTAGTCATCCATGGTTTAAGTAAACGTTTGTGATTTGGGAGTCTAACTATAGTTGTGTGAGAGCGTATAATATTGACAATAGTGTTAATAAAATAATTAGTGGCTTGATTAGCATCAGTATATTCATAGATCTGTTTGAAATCCATGCTATTCATTTGGGTAAAATATAGTAAATAGGGGTTGATTTTAAAATTTACAAAACTGCACGGATTTCGACAAAATTTGGCAAGGCTTTATATAGCATCCTGGGGAAAGACATAGGATACTATTTTTTTCAAAAATAATACTACAGGGGCTGATATAGGGGATGAAAGTTTGTGCGGGAAACGCAGTATTTCTTAAGTTAGGGATAACAAATTTATGCTAATGGTAGGAAATTAAGAAATATGAGGTTCAGCGTTTTTGAAAAATCATCCCCTAAGGGGATAAAATAGGGGTTGATTTTAAAATTGACAAAACTGCACGGATTTCGATAAAATTTGGCAAGGCTATGTAGCATCCTGGGGAAGGACATAGGCTACTTTTTGTCTTAAAAAATAATCCTACAGGGGGTGATATAGGGGATGAAAGTTTGTATGGAAAACTCAGTATTTATAAAATGTATGCTTTTGTAGGAAATAAAGAAATATGCGGTTCAGCGTTTTTGAAAAATCATCCCCTAAGGGGGTAAAATAGGGGTTGATTTTAAAATTTACAAAACTGCACGGATTTCGACAAAATTTGGCAAGGCTTTATATAGCATCCTGGGAAAGGACATAGGATACTTTCAAAAACAATACTACAGGGGGTGATATAGGGGATGAAAGTTTGTAAGTGAAACCCAGTATTTCTTAAGTTAGGGATAACAAATTTAAGCTATTGGTAGGAAATTAAGAAATATGCGGTTCAGCGTTTTTGAAAAATCATCTCCTAAAGGGGTAAAAAAGGGGTTGATTTTAAAATTTACAAAACTGCACGGATGTCGATAAAATTTGGCAAGGCTTTATATAGCATCCTGGGGAAGGACATAAGCTACTTTTTGTCTTAAAAAATAATCCTACAGGGGGTGATATAGGGGATGAAAATTTCTATGGGAAACTCAGTATTTCTTAAGTTAGGGATGTGAAAATTAAATTGTATGCTTTTGATAGGAAATAAAGAAATATGCGGTTCAGCGTTTTTGAAAAATCATCCCCTAAGGGGTTAAAATAGGGGTTGATTTTAAAATTTACTAGCTTTTGCACGCGGGCAAAGCCGCGGGCAAAAGCTAGTACTAACATAAACTTGTTTATTCACAAGAACAATACATTAAATATAATAAAATGTTTTTTCAAAATACAAAAACCAATTTCGGCCTATCGTGGATTTGAACCCACATGTCTTTTGAGGAGTACCCCATTGATGCAGCCCACTGTACATTTAGAAAAGAATTATTCCAATAATTAACCAGTTTGCAACCATCATACATGAATTTTTTTAATATGACTGGTCAAGCATCTCTGTCACATCTATTAATTTATCAACTCTTTGCGCCTGTGCAACGAAGTATATCAGCTACCCCCCCACGGGTCGGCTTGGATTGGCGTTTGACGAGTAAAGTGGGTACTTTTCATCGGAAGGGCCCACATGACCGATGAGTTTGAAAGCTTTACCGTGTTGCCTTCCACATTCAACACCTTTGGGTTGAGGGATGACGTTATAGAAGAGTGACGCATTTTTGTGATTATTGTCATACGATTTATGATTGGACTAAACTAGTTGACAGTAAGAAAAATACCCTATGGATTTTATTATGTAGAATGGCTGTGAGCTAAATGTATCAAAATTCACATTATAAAACAATATCGAGAACGGGTCTTATCGCGATATTCCTTTTTACGAGGTAAATAGGTACCTACTTGTTTCCCGACGTTTCGACCGCCTTGCAGCGATCGTGGTCACGGAAGGACTGATGACAGCTCAGCAATAAAAAAAAATAATTTATTTTTGTAAATTATTTTAGATAAATTAATATTTTTGAGAAATAATTACGTAAAAATGTAGCCATTGGTCACGTGACATTGAACGCCAATTAGAGCGCGACACGTGTCACTTTCAGTCCTGTCACTTAGACAAAATAATATGGTTTCAGGGTCTACCTCAGGCCGCTGGGGTCGCGGGTAGTTTTAAGAAGATACCGCGGCCATGGCATAGGCAACTGAAGGAACACGGGTGGGTTTTAGTCCGTAAAAGTCTGACACGCCCTTCCGCTCCACCCAGAGCGGGAGAAGTTATTTGATGATTTCCCACACTCAAAAAAAAAAAAAAAAAGGGTCTACCTCAGGATATTTTCCCCTAAATTTAAAAAGTAAATAGCATTCGCATGTTTATTTAAGGTATAGTCAGAAAAAATACGATTGAAATGTATAATTTTATGAAATATCAAAACGAAAACGTCAGATGCGTTTTGAAAAACGAGCTATAGAGTGTTTGTTCCGCGGTTGTGTTTTAGATATTTAGATAACTTTTTTTTTTTTGAAATCGCAGTGAACCGATTTGATTCGACAGTAATAAATTAATAATCGACGACATTGATTTATTGATTTTTTTTAGATTAATTAATTAGTAAAAAATCTGATTTTGATGAAATATTCATGTTTTATGGGAAATAGACCACAAGGAACATTTTTAATTGGTTTCTTAAAAACTGTCAACTAGCGTATTTGGTGATTGCAATCCTTGCCCCGGTTTTACAAGGACGACTTTTAGTATTAAAATAGGTAATTACACATTAAACATGCAAACCTTGTTCAGGAAAATACTTCGCGACATTATGGAAGATTATAAATTCTTTTATAACATATTTGCTCGTAAAGGGCCTCTTATTTCACCAATTTCAATATCGTAATGTATATCATTACGTACTTGTGCGTAATCGTAAAGTAAAACGCACGAGTTTCTTTCTAATAAGGTAACACGTACGGTTTATCATGATGCTCCGTCTAAAACCAACGGTACTTTTTTAAATCTTAAAAAAAAAGCAAAGAAAGCAAAGCAAAGAGTTTTTATGTCAGAAAAGTGGTCAACATTTTATGAATAAAATTAACTTTGGGTTAAAATAAAATTAAAGAATTAAATGTTAAATATTTAATTCTTTGATTTAATTAATTTTGGCAATAAATTACAACCATTTATCTGTAACAAAAACAAAAAAATATTAATTTACTTTAATAATACTGGCTGTTTTTGTGACTTTGCCTTATAAAAAAAAAGCGCTGATGCGTGCGCATCGCTAATTTGTGAACAAGTAAAAATTATTCCGCGCGCTTTTTCTTTTCGCTGTATTGTTTTTATTTGAAAATGTCGTCAAGTAATGATGAATTTATTCATTCGACACCGCCAGAAGTCTCAGAGGCAGCGAAAAAGGCTACTCTGAGCCTCGAAAAATCGACCGATAGATACTTACAAGCGGATCAAAATTTTATCGTATGGAAAACAAGCAAAGATGCAAATTCATTTTCAGAAAGTGTGTTTTTAAAGATTTATTCGTTTAAGAAAATCCGAGTTTTATTTATTTCCTCGCAAATATGTTATAAAACGTCGTATGACATACGTGCGCTTTGATAATTACAGCCTCTGCTTTCTTGTAGCCCTCGCCTACGGCTCGGGCTAGCAATATCGCCTCGGCTGTAATTTTCAACTTACCGCACTTATATCATAATGTACTATTATAACACATTTGCTCGTAAAGGGTCTCTTATTTCACGAATTTCAATATCGTAATGTATGTCATTACGTACTTGTGCGTAATTGTAATGTAAAACGCACGGGTTTCTTTTTAATAAGGTAAAACGTAAGGTTTATCAAGATGCTCCGTATAAAACGAACGGTACTTTTTAAATCTTAGCAAAGAGTTTTGTGTCAGAAAAGTGGTCAACATTATGAATAAAATTAACTTTGGGAGATAAAATATAAAAAATAAACATTAATTAAATCAAAGAATTCATTCTTTAATTTAATTAATTTTGACAATAAATTGCAACAACAACAAACAAAAACAAGAAAATATTAATTTACTTTATTAATAATACTGGCTGGTTTTGTGCCTTTGCTTTAAAAAAAAAAGTGCTGATGCCCGCGCATCGCTAATATAATTTGTGAACAAGTAAAAATTATTCCGCGCCATTTCCGCGCGCTTTTTCTTTTCGCTGTATTGTTTTCATTTGAAAATGTCGTCAAGTAATGATGAATTAATTAGACACCGCCAGAAGTCTCAGAGGCAGCGAAAAAGGCTACTCTAAGCCTCTTACCTGAAAAATCGACCGATAGATACTTACAAGCGTATTAAAATTTCATCTTATGGAAAACAAGCAAAGATCCAAATTCATTTTCAGAAAGTGTGTTTTTAAAGATTTATTCGTTTAAGAAAGTCCGAGTTTTATTTATTTCCTCGCAAATATGTTATAAAACGTCGTATGACATACGTGCGCTTTGATAATTACAGCCTCTGCTTTCTTGTAGCCCTCGCCTACGGCTCGGGCTAGCAATATCGCCTCGGTTGTAATTTTCAACTTACCGCACTTATATCATAATGTACTATAATTGAAAAAAAAAAATGCCTGAAAAAAAAATTGACTTGACTGTATCAATTAGTGACAACATAAACTTTTTTTTTTATTTACTCTGTCTCACTTTTGGGCAAAGACCTCCCTCATTTTCCCCCATTCCTTCTATTTCTCTCAATGTTGTGTTTACGAATTTTCTTAACTAACTTGAAAAGACAAACACAAGCAAATTAATTTCCCTTGAAATAAAAAACGCACAAATAAAGGTCACTTAGATGAAAAATGTAAATATTTACGATGTCTTATTTAATTTATTCCTTGTTCTGGTCTAGATTAAATTCGCCTGCCTAGGGAAATCACAAAGTAAAATTTGTTAAGTTGCCCACAATATTTCATTGTGTATTTTTTTAACTTAAGGTGCTTATGCTGAAACTTGTTGTTGTGATGACAACTACAACAAATTAAGCCATATACAGACAGTTTTTTCTGAATATGGCTTAATGTCACTTGTTGGAATCAAGTATTGTTATTAGAGCCCAATATCGGCTCGCCCGGAAATAGTAACAAGGCTTAGGAAGTCTATGTTCTAGTTAGTCTGTGGTCAAGTGTGAATAAAGATGCAATGAATTAATTTGTTTGTCTAATTAATTACCCGATTTAAAGTTGAATAATAGTTATTTATGCAACTGACGTATAATAAGGGGTATTAGTATCACATGAGTGTTTTAATATCTAATTATGTCCAGTTGCATACAAGACTTTATCTACATCCATGTTATCAATCCTCTATAAAAGGTTCTGAAACAGTTTTTTGCAATACTAATACTCGTATCGAACATGGCGGCCGGCGTCATAGTATACGACGTGAATTCGAATAAGTTCTTTTTTTAAATTACGGCGCTGTTGTAGTGAAACGCGCGTGCATTACAATGTTCTTTTTTTGAAAACGAGTTGCATTATGAAATTCAGTACAACATTAAAACACCCGTTTGGATGCTATTATGGTTACCATGGTTACTATGACACTGGCTGTTTTAATGTAGGTAATAAGCTAACTGTTTCAGAAACTTTTATAGAGAATTTATAGCATGGGTGTAGATAAAGGTAATTAATAGGTATAAATAGGTGGTATTATTAGGTGGTCTGGTTAGGTAGTATCAATCTGCCCAGCCACTGCCCAACTATGTTGGGGTCGGCTTCCAGTCTAACCGGATGCAGCTGAATACCAGTATTTTACATGGAGCGACTGCCTGTCTGACCTCCACAACCCAGTAACCGGGTAATACGATACCTCTTGATAAGACTGGTTGTCAGACTTTCTTGCTTCTGACGACCCATAACGACTGTCAAAGATCCACGAATGACAGCCGGGACCAACGGCTTAACGTGCTTTCCGAGGCACGGAGGAGTCTCGGTATATAAAGATGGTCACCCATCCACTGACCAACCCCGGCAAGCGTAGCTTAACCCGATGGATCGACCCGTGCGGCTGTAACTTAGCCACGAGCTCCTGTGTGGTTAGGTAGTAGATAGGTTAATTTTATAGGTTCCTGTGGCCGGTCATTATTGGGTCTTAGGTTAGGATTTCAAGTTGTGTCACGTGTTTTTGGGAAACTTTAAGTACCTACCTAATGGTTAGTGAATTTAATAGGCTTTAATTGTAGAAAAATAAGAAATAGAAAACTAATCTTAAATTCACCGACACACAACGCACAGCCTAACCCGCTGGGTCTAGAAGCATAAAATTTTACACAAGAGTCCCCTATAGAACGAAGGAATGAATTTTGAAAATTGTTCCCCTAAAAGGGGTTCGTAAAAATCACACTAATATTCTATAGGTGAAAGTTTGTGAGTGTGTGTGTGTTTGTTACTTCTTCACGCTCAAACGGCTGGACCGATTTGGATGAAATTTGGTCTGTAGATAGTTTATACCCTGGATTAACACATAGGCTACTTTTTATCACGGTCTACGCTGGTAAAACCGCGGGGCGCAGCTAGTAATTTACAATTTTTGTCGATAAGAAATCCCATCGAACTTGAAAAATAATAAAATTCTGCTTACTCTTTTCTAGAACGAAATACCTGAAAACCACGTATATACAGGGTGTCCCAGAAATCGACCGACATACTGTAGGTGGTAATAGCTTTGGTCAAGCCCTCTCAAAATAACAAAACATATGTTCTGCAAAATTTTTAAAATTTATATTCAACAAAAAAATATTAGAGGAAAAAATCAAATTCTTAATACTGAATTTAAGTTGAATTTGTGAGTTTTTATGGAGAATCAAAGGTAATTACGGATAGAGTAACTAATTAACAATATTTTAATGAAAAAAGTTATTAATAAAAATATTTTATTTACACATGAGAGTCAAAAGAATGACGAATGGTGGTTATGATTTTGCGGGACATATGTTTTGTTATTTTGGGAGGGCTTAACCAAAGTTATCACCACCTACAGTATGTCGGTCGATTTCTGAGACAACCCGTATAAGACTACTAGACGCAAAGAGGTTTACTCTTATCCAAACACATTTAAAGTTGAACATAAGTTAGATGGTATAACAAGGCATTGAGAGATTGTTAGCATATCGTCTACACTATACTTTACGTCGTACATGCACTTACATTTGCCTAAATCGACTCGTACAAATTGTTTCGAACGGGAACTGACGGACGGTGATGTAAAGTCTACCGGTGAAGTGGATTCAATTAAGTTTGTTGGTTGTTTGCTGTAGGAATAGTTCTGTTATAAACTAACGGCTAAACTGTCAAATGCTACTTATTTCGCTGTCAATGTGACTGTACCCCTGTGGCCACGAGTTGTAACTTGTAACACGCTCAAGTGACACGCGAATTGCGTCACCCAGTATTATACAGGGTGTTTCTTTTAAGGTGTCAAGCCGGTGCGAGCTGATAGCAGAGTACCATACCTATCGATTAAACCCCCATGTATGTTCCACGATTTATTGTAGTTTTCGAGTTATAATTTATTTCGATATTTTTCCTGATTCAACGAGATGATGGCTTTAAAAATTAATGTCTTTTTTTAGGTCAACTTTGAACAAGAATATTTAGTAAATGTAAAAGTCATTATTTGCTGAAATCGGTCGTTGAAAGTGGTGTATCTGAAATCTTATGATTTTTATAATTTATTATCTTTGCATATTTTTGTCAATCCTGATATTTACTATTCCTCTAGCTATAATATATATCCAAAATAACTCGAAAACTACAAAAAAACGTAGAACATATATGGGAGTTAAATCGATAGGTATGGTACTCTGCTATCAGCTCGCACTGGCTTGACACACACACACAAGAAACACCATGTGTATGACAGCGACTGCGGAGGAAACAAATGAATGTTGTTTCTCGTTATAATGAAAAATAACTGACAAAGGAGTAGAATTGCCAAAAAGAAAAAATAAATTGTATGCCAATGCTATCTCATATTTACAAACATATTTAGCATCGCTTGACTCGTCAGAAAGTTTTGGCGTTCCTTCGATGTCACATTTATATCCTGCCACTGGTATGGCTACCACAAATGATCACATATATTTGCCGTCATCTTAATGACAGATATTTAGTGTTGTAAGAAACTCGAGTCTTGGAGTCTTATTTAATAAAACTTGAGCTATTTTTGAAGACTCGAGTCTTATAAATAAAACTTAGAGCTCAAGTCCTTCAGAATTTGGAGTCTTTTTTAAAAAGACTTGAGTCCTTCCAAAAAGAACTCAAAGATTGAGTCTTCTTTTGATTAGGTTATTGTGGGATTTATTTTCAATCAGTAAATAAATATGGATGACGATATACCCAGATACCCAGTCTAGCTCAAAGAACTTAAAATACACTAAAGGACTCAGAAGACTCAAAGGACTCGGACTCATGTGACTAACGAGTCCTAGTCTTGAAAATCTATTCAAGTCTCGAAATGAAGACTAAAAGACTTGAGTTTCTTACAACTAAGGATATTTATGGATGAATCATGAAATAGTTATTATTGCCGAGCTGTCCATAGTATTTCTATTTAAATAAGTAAAAAGGCAATTCAGGTATCAGGTTCATCTGTCCAATCGCAGCCAGTTAAATCAAAACCCCAGATCAAAACAAACACGAACCGTCATACCAACAATTAATTATGATTAACCAAAATTACAGAATTACATATTGAGCATAAACATATTTAATTAAATTTCTACGATAAGTCCAATAACATCGAAATACTATTATATGCAGCGATGTAATTAAATCCCGAGATAAATTTTAAAACATTTTGATATACAGAATTTATTTATTTGTGGGTATTTGGACATTCTGGGTATTCGGTGGCGGATTCTGCACAATTTTGCGATTTCAGAAATGGTATGTATTTTGTGAAACATTTTCTACAATATTCATTTAAACGCCATTTATAATATTTTACGAGTTACTAATACTGCATTCCATTAATTCGCATAATCGATTATATTCGCACTTGAATAAAAATATTTGTTGTTTGTTATGACCTAAGTGGAATACCTCGTACAATCATGAGTAACGGTCACTATAATTACCTGTCAACCCAGTTTACATAAATCAGTTGCCGTGTGTACTCTCGCAAAAACTCGAAAATAGCTCGACCGATTTCAATATTTTTTTGTTTTGTTCGCCTCAATACTGGGGTGGTTTAAGAAACAAGAAAATTAGGAAAGCCCACGGGGAAAACCCTAAAGAAATAGCAGCAAAATCTAAAAAATCTAAATGTCTGACGGCACTCTAATTCTCTGTAACCTAACCTATTTATGGCAATAAAGAATGTATTATTATTTATTTATAATTGTGTACCTAACACACTCGGATTTGGTTTCATTTTGACAATTGCGTTATTTACGTTGTCGAGCAGACAAATTTTTGGAACATATGAAGCAATGGATTAGCAATTTGTTTCAAAATGATTCAGATTCCGATTGATGGTACGTTACGCAATCAGAGTGCGGGTCATCTAGTACCTTCATGAATATGAAAATGAAAATGCCGTCTTTATAGAAACTTCCTTTACAAACATAAAAACATTTTAAAAGCACTTTAAAAACTACAATAAAATTGTTTATTCACTTAATGAAGTAGTAAAAAGAAAGGTGTCGGGTAGATCGTTTATTCTCGGGTGCAATTTAACTGTAGCGTAGGAAATGGGGTAGAGGTGCTAGCTGATAGGCTAGTTATTTGTCAGGCGAACACTAAACTTGTTGGAAGGAATAAAATCAACGTTTTTTAGTGAGAGGAATGTTAGCAAAGCGCATTTTTGTCCACTGCTTGGCTATGATTGTGTTTGAGCCATATCGTATATCTCAGGCTCGAGTCACTTTTAAGGAATAACAAAACCCTAAGATAGGGTAGGTAAGGAAAAAAAATCCAAAAAAAATCAATTGCTGGCGTGGTAATCCATGCTCGTTCTTCTCTATGTGAGAAGAAATATAAATAAACAATAATTTTAGGGTTCCCTATCCATTTGCATAAAAATATAAGACATAATAAAACATAGCATACTTATCAGTCTTGCGTCATGCGCCATTGAACGCGGACGCGTACCTAAATATCGTTATTCGGTGACTCATTTTGCGAAGGCGAAAAAAATGTCTTCGAATCTAGTGAAGTGTGCGAACTGTAACGTCGTAATTAATGAGCTTTTGGCGTTCCTAAGCAACGTTATGGATTTCATGGATGAAGAGAGTATACATCAGCTGTGTACCACATCTTTCTCTGATGCAGAAATTGTGAAGGCCAAGTCATTGCTCGCTGACTCGGTGCCGAATGTGAAAAAGATGCCCACTCGTCGAAAACTGGGGAAGAAGAAAATGGCTAGGGATCTTGATGACATTATTTGCTTGATGAAAAGTGCTGATCCAGAGGTTTTCCCGGTGTTTGTAGCAAAGGATCTACAGAAACTCCCACCGGTCACTTTTGACCACGTTGATGTGACACGGCTTTTGAGGGATATCCTGTGCCTTAAAAATCAAATGTGTGCTCTTGAAGAGAGAATAGTGTCGCCTGAGGAGTTTAGGCAACTCAAATCAGAGGTTGAACATATGAAGAATGCGTCGATAATCGATGATTTTGCATTAAGTGCAAATGTAAATAAAAAGCGAGGTGCTTGCCTACGAAATAGCTTTGAGTTTGATAGTGGACCAATAGGTCTTAATTATGTGCCACAATATGTACCTATAAAATCAGCTGTTTCAAAGGTTAACGGCCGGCCTTCACTTACGAGGCATTCGTCACCTACAGCGCAGTCGAAAGAAAGCGATGATCTCACTATCTCTTTCGCTCGCGTACGAAACAAAACGACGGACGCAGTAACACATGTGGAGGTGCCTTCAAATACTGTGCTTTCGAAATGTGCAAGTGAGGCCGACTGTCAGGAGAGCCTAACGTTCGGCGGTAGTGTAGGAGTAAGTGAGACGGAGCATTCGGAGGTGCGCGGGGAGGCACTATCATGCACCGTGGTTTCGCCGCTACCCGCGGTTTTGAGGCAATCCAGCTGCGCTGACGCATTAGACCGGTCCGCTAATAATGTTATTCGTTCGCCGGTATTTAAGGAAACAATTTCAAACGCGACCACTCAACAAGTCAGTGTTCGTGATAGTAGTTTACCAGCGCCGCGGGTGAGTGTGCAAAATAAACAAGTGGTAAAGGAAAGTGACTCAGAATGGAAAATAGTAAGCTACAAAACATCTAAACGTAATTATAAGTATATAGGGCAGAAAGGTTGTGCTGCTTCACCTGTAGGTAAATTTAGAGCGGCTGATATAAAAGTCCCCCTGTTTATTTCGAACGTTAGTAAAGAAACTTGTGAAAATGACATTATTGACTATATAAAGGAAAAAACTAATGATATTGTATCTCTAAAAAAGATAAACATGAAGCAGACTAAAAAGTATAATGCTTATAAAGTGTATGTCTCCAAATGTAATTTAGAATTATTCTTAAATGATAATTTCTGGCCTAACGGAATAACGTTTAGGCGTTTCGTGCAATTTTTGTACAAAACAAAACCGGACGCTAGTTAATTAATGTACCAGTATGGATTTAAATCGTAAACAGTATGTAAATTTAATTAGCTTTAATTGCAAATCGGTCAAGAGGTCTATTGACAATATAAGAGACATTTGTGAAATGGCAGATCTGGTAGCACTCCAGGAGACGTGGTTGCTTCCCCATGACATACCGTTATTGGGCACTATTTCTAATAAGTTTGATTACACAGGTAAGTCTGCTGTAGACACCTCTGTGGGCTTGCTGAAGGGGAGGCCTCATGGGGGAGTTGCCATACTCTGGAGAAAAGGTATGTTTGATAGTGTTGTTGTAGTGCCGTGTACCAGCACTCGACTGACAGCTATACGAGCTGATGTTGACGGCCGCTCCATTGTTGTGTTTTCTGTGTACATGCCGACTGACTCACCCGATAATCTACCTATTATGGCGGAGGTTTTTGGGGAAATTAGTGCAATAGTAGCTAGTGAGAATATTGAAACCTTGTTTATTTTAGGTGATTTTAATGCTCACCCTCACGAATTATTTTTTAATGAAATGATAAACTTTTGTTCTGATCAGTCCTGGATCTGTGTCGACTTGGAAAGGTTAGGCACGCAGACTAATACTTACACGTTTGTTAGCGAGGCTCACGGCTGCAGGCGATGGCTGGACCACTGTGTCGTATCAGTATCGGCCTGGCAAACTGTAGTCGGGGTACGCGTTGTAGAAGATGTTTACTTGTCGGATCATTTACCTTTACTTGTTAGTTGTGACATAACTGTGGTAAGGCCTAGGTTGCAAATGAGCGACGTGCCGCGTGACTCTGTTGTATGGGGTGGGAGAGATGAAGCACTGATAAAAACTTATCATGAAATTTGTAATAACGCTTTTCGAGCCATTGATTTTCCCACCGAATTTACGGAATGTAGTCATGGGTCATGCAGCTTAGATGACCACAAAATTGTATTGGATAGGTTGTATAACAATATTGTGGAAATCCTGAGTAATGCCGCTGCTGGGTCTAGCGGGAAGCGTGACACAAAATTAAATAAAAGTAGGCACTTATGTGGCTGGAATAAACATGTCCGTGAAGCTCATAGTGTGGCCAGGCTTAGGTTCGAAACGTGGATAGCATGCAACCGGCCCTGTTCAGGCATCATTTATAATGAGATGATCGAGTCGCGTAAGGTGTTCAAAAGTCGCTTGAAGTGGTGCCAGAATAATCAGGAGCAACTAAAGATGGACATACTGGCTAAACACAGATCGGCAAAGGACTTTTCAAAATTCTGGAAAGCTACTGGAAAGCATGAAGTTAAGCCTGGCCTCCCGGTGAGTGTGAATGGAGAATGCGAACCTGGCCATATTGCAAATATGTTCAGGGAACATTTTCAGGTGCGCTCCCCGCTGGGCCCTTCAGCGTCATCTATTAGGTCTGAGCCCGAGTATGAGGGGGAGGAGTCGTCTGTACATTTTACGGCTACTCAAGTAAGGTGCGTTTTAAAGAGAATGACAGGCGGTAAATCACCCGGTCACGATGGGCTTAGTGTGGAGCATCTGCGGCATGCGGGGGTTCACCTACCGAGGGTCCTGGCCATGTTTTTCACGATGTGCATGAGTCACTCATACCTACCACATGACTTAATGAAAACCATCGTAGTGCCTATTGTGAAGAACAGGACTGGGGATATCTCGGAGAGGGGGAATTACCGGCCCATATCTCTGGCAACGATAATTGCTAAAGTGCTTGACGGTATGCTTGATTCCTGCCTGGATAAATACATTAAGTTACATGACGCGCAGTTTGGGTTTAGACCCGGGCTATCCACGGAAGCTGCCATTGTAGGACTCAAGCATACTGTCCAATACTATGTGGACCGCAGGACACCGGTATATGCGTGTTTCCTTGACCTCTCCAAAGCGTTTGATCTTGTATTATACGATGTGCTCTGGAGAAAGTTGGGGAGCGCGGGTGTGCCGGTGGGGGTGCTCAATATGCTTAAATATTGGTATTCTCACCAAACAAATTTTGTGAGGTGGAATAATACGCTCTCTGAGGCATATACGTTGGAAAGCGGGGTGAGACAGGGTGGCTTGACATCCCCCAAGCTTTTCAACCTATACATAAATGACCTCATCGTCGAGCTTAGTAGCAAGCGTGTCGGTTGTTCGATAGATGGCGTCTGTGTCAACAATATTAGCTACGCGGACGACATGGTGCTGCTGAGCCCGACGGGGAGGGGTCTCGGAGAGTTGTTAAGAGTGTGTGAGGCCTATGCTGGTGCGCACGGCCTAGTATACAATGTCCAAAAATCAGAATATATGGTATTTAGGGCCGCTGGTGGATGTCCCGAGTATTTACATAATATTACCCTAAATGGCTTGTGCATAAATCGTGTCACGAAATTTAAATACCTGGGGCATTTTGTTACTGAAGGTCTTGATGATGATCAGGACATTGAGAGGGAGCGCAGGGCTTTAGCGGTTAGAGGTAACATGCTGGCCCGCAGATTTTCCCGTTGCTCTGAACAAGTAAAGATTACGCTGTTCAAAGCGTATTGTCAAAGCTTTTATACGGGAAACCTGTGGGTCAGTCACACCAAAAGATCGCTGGATGTCCTGCGCGTGCTGTATAATAACATCTTCAGGATGATGTTGGGGCTGCCTCGCTTCTGTAGTGCATCAGGGATGTTTGCGCAGTATCGCACTGATGGCTTTTATGCCGTCATCCGTAAGAAAACTGTGTCCCTGATCTGCAGAATGCGCGGCAGCTGCAACGGAATTCTGAAGACTGTAGCTGACAGGATCTCTTCTCCATTATGGAGATCTTTTGTTAAGAGGGTGATATGAAGGTGTTTCAATTTTATTTTATTTTTATGTTATTGTATCTATAATTTTATGAATGAATTTAATTTTAATTTTAATTTTATTGATAATTTTAATAATATTGAATGTTTTAATCTTAATTTTATTGAATGTCTAAATTTTTATTGTGTGTGTGTGTTTGTGTGTGTGTGTGGGTGTGTGTGTACTGTGTGTGTGTGTGTGGGTGTGTGTGTACTGTGTGTGTGTGTGAATTTAATTTAATTTTAATTTTAATTTTAATATTTTTAATTCAGAATTGGTTGTTGCTTTTATGGATCTCAGTTATCTGAATTAAATGAATTTTATTTATTTTTATTTATTTTTTTATCCTAATAATATTTACGCATAACATTATTTACGCATAAAAACTTACGCATAATTTTTAAAAGCATAAATATTTTTACGCATAATGATACTAAAACATAATTACTATACGCATAAAAAAACGCATAAAAAATACTTTTGTTTTGTTATATGTATGTAAAACATATTGGCGGCTTAGGGAGTGCACCTACACTACAATACACAAACATTGGTTATAGTTACTACTTTTTATTTTTAAAAATATACACTCAAAATAAAAATACTGTTGCAGACATGATCACCTGCATGTAAATACTAACACTGGCTAGATAGGACACTGTCTAGATAAAAGTGACACATAGTTTTGTGCTTGATTCTTTTTCCCCGTTGTTCTAAGATACATATCCTTTTACTCGTTATACATTCCTAATTATATACTTTACACTATTTCATGTAGTTTCGCTCTACAGACCTCCCCAACAAATAGGATTAAATATGATAGGATTTAATATAAAGTAATTATATTAAATCCTATCACCGTTTGTTAGATATTATTTAAACTACATTATTTTTTCACATACATAACTATTAATTAATACATTAATAATTTCTAAGGGGTGACAGTTATTGAATTATTAGGAAAAATATTAGGAATAATAAAACTTTTGCATGAAAATTCAAAAATAAATACGTAACAATAACTAACACCATATATTTCCATTATTCCTATTAATTTGTATGCCATAATAATATTATGCTAGCAGCCATTATGCCTAGTAACATTATGCGAAATACAAATTATACCAAAACAAATTAGCCTACAAGATAATTATGCCAACAAAAACTGTGTGCCACAACCAATTATGCAAAAGTATCATTATACCAAAAACAATTATACCTAAACACTTATGCCAAAGAATAATAGGAAAAGAAATCATTATGCGAAAAAAAGTGCTCCCTAATTATAGACACCTGGATTGATAGTTTATTTCTTTCAGTGAATTCGCTGATTTTGGATGTTGGAGTTTCTTGCCCGTTCTTCTCCATAGGAACCTATAATACGCTTTGGAATAAGACTTCACATATTTTCTGACTGACCGACTCCTTCCCATAACGTATAACGCGGTCCGACCTATCACATGTCTCATGTTGTCGACTAGAGGGATACCGGCCGCTGAATTATTAATATACCTATGAAATACCAAAATGTAGCCACTTATCATCTGTCTGAAATATCACAGTTCAATGTCACAACAATATTGAGAACTTACGATAGGTAACTAGTTGAGAAAACGTCATCTAAAACTATTCCAAATATCAAGTTGATAGCATGAGTTGTTCTTGAGATATCCAGCTGTGACAGACGGACAGACAGACAGACTGAGTCGCACCATAAGGGTTCCTTTTACCATTTTGCTACGGAACTCTAAAAACCTCGTAGGTATTCCACTTTTGTATGAAACAGCAGATATTTTTTTATAACCGAAAGATTTCATCCCTGGTATAGAACCTTGTAATGAATCCATGGTAACAGCAGGTGTCAAGATGTTCCTTCCACCATGTATGTAGGTAATGGAGATGGAGCCAATGAATAACTTGTTTAGAAAACTCTGAGAAGCAGTATACAGGGTGTTTCTTTTAAGGTGTCAAGCCAGTACGAGCTGATAGCAGAGTACCATACCTATCGATTTAACCCCCATATATGTTCTACGATTTTTTGTAGTTTTCGAGTTATTATCCTTCCAGTATCCTTCATTTCATATAAGTAGTGGTTAAGGATAGTAGTATGTACAGCATTTATGTTTTTATTATCAACTGAGCCCTGCTTAAACGTAGGAATAGTAAATATCAGGATTGACAAAAATATGCAAAGATAATAATATTATAAAATATGAAAATCACAAGATTTCAGGATACACCACCTTCAACGACCGATTTCAGGAATTAATTATTTAGTACATTCTTGTTCAAAGTTGACCCAAAAAAAAGATTTTTTTAAAGCCATCATCTCGTTGAATCAGGAAAAATATCGAAAAAAAATTATACGACTCGAAAACTACAAAAAATCGTAGAACATACATGGGGGTTAAATCGATACGTATGGTACTCTGCTATCAGCTCGCACTGGCTTGACGCCTTAAAAGAAACACCCTGTATACAGGGTGTAAGTGTAAACAGTGGCAATCTTTTAAGAGGTCATTATACTTATCATTATGAACAACTTTTACTATGGGACCAAGCCTGCAATCGCGAAAAAAAACAGCTGTTCAATACATTTTGACGAAATATGCGAACATAAATGTACTGAAGAGCCGATTTTTTTTTCGCGATTTTAGGTTTGGTCCCATAGTAAAAGTTGTTCACAATGATGAGTACAATGACCCCTTAAAAATTTGCTACTGTTTACACTTACACCCTGTATACAAGAATTCTAACTTGCTCGTCAAAGCTAACCTATTACTATCTATGCAAATACCGCCTAACATATCCGAACATATTCCCCGTATTAGCAACACATCCCAATAGATCTCTCCCCGCCATTATGCATAACTTGTGTATGTAGAAGCTCTAACATACAGCCTGCATTACCTGTTGTATCACCGCGTGCTGGGTGCCGCAGGAAACTGAACACCATTGAGGCTAGTTCCTTAGGTGTAGGCGGTGCTGTAAGTAATCATCTGTTAGCGGTTTCGAGAGAAGGGCAGATAGCACGGGATCAAAATCAAAAGTCATTCATTAAAATTAGGCTGAGAATCAGAACTTTTGAACGTCGAAATTACATAAGATTTTATTCCAAAAAAAAAAAAAAAAAAAATATTTTATTCCAAAATATACTCCCGTCACCAGCTTTTGCTGGGAAGAAGAACTGGTGTAACAAACTCCACAGCAGATGGCGTACGTACGGTCAGCAATATAAGTCGATTAACCCTGCTACTTTTACACAACATGTAATTAGGGTTCCGTACCAAAATGGTAAAAAAGGAACCCTTATAGTGTCACTCAGTCTGTCTGTCTGTCTGTCTGTCACAGCTGGATATCTCAAGAACTACTAATGCTATCAACTTGAAACTTAGAATAGTTTTAGATGACGTTGACCCAACTATTTTGCAAATAAGAAAGACATTAAAATATTTATATTTTTTTTGCAACAGGGACTGAAAGGGGGTCTTAAAAAATCAAAGTGGGGCTACTAGGGCATATGGGGTATCATATGAAAGAACGCTATTTGCACATTCTCAAACATTTTTTTCTTTTTTTAGGCCGCATAGTTTTCGACTTCTGATGAAAAATGTAAAAAAAAAATACCGTTCCCCACCCCTTATCTCCGAAGTTTGCAAAGAGAAAAATCTGAAATTATTCTATGTGATAGAAGTTTATGTATAGATTACAGGAAAAATAAAACGATGTCTCTAAATAGCACAATTTTTCAGTAATAAGAACGGAACCCTCGGTGCGCGAGTCCGACTCGCTCTTGACCGGTTTTTTTTTTTCCTAAAATACCAAAGAGTCTAAGTAGTAGATCATTAAATTTTACTTCTGTCTCGATTTTAATTAATGTCTTGCCCAATAATTAAGATTTAAAAAACTGAAGTTTTAATCCACTTTTATTGCTGACTGTACCTATAATACCCGTTTACATTACGCCCCTTTTTTTTTTTTTTTTTTGAGGGTGGGAAATCATCAAATAACTTCTCCCGCTCTGGGTGGAGCGGAAGGGCGTGTCAGACTTTTACTGACTAAAACCCACCCATGTTCCTTCAGTTGCCTATGCCAGGGCCGCAGTATCTTCTTCAAACAACCCGCGACCCCAGCGGCGTCGGCCCTATTGGAACCCATCACTTGCTGACATCTCTTTGAGGCGCGCGTGGAACACAACGCGCCGTCGACTCGGGCCTGGTCCTTACCGGACGGCGAGCTACCCGCTGCTCACCGTCCGCAGGCCCGCGCCTACGGTGGCCGGAAATCGCCCCGCGATTCCCGCCGCCCAGGGCGTCTCCTGCGGCGATTGAGGCCGTGAGGCTGCCTCTCCCTCACGCGTTCCGCCTCCTCCTTCGCGAGCATCACTGCTTCGCAGAAGGAGGTGACGGCCTCCCATGCACTCTCGCTCCGCACCATGGCCTGGACCAGGCTCGGACGCGAGAGATCGCCGCCGCCGATCGCCTCCGTGCGAACACGGCGGTGCTCTGCCCAAGCCGGGCAGACCTCCACTGTATGCTCCACCGTGTCCTCCGGGCGATCCAGACAATGGTAACACCCGGGCGTTTCCTCCCGCCTTATGCGAAACAGGAACCTCCCGAAACAACCGTGTCCGGTGAGGACCTGCGTCAGGCGGAAGGTGAGGACGCCGTGGCGCCTCTCTAACCACTCCTCAAAGAGGGGACTTATCGCCGCAATTGTGGCGTGCCCATACATTACGCCCCTGCCATTGCCATTTGCGCTGCCGGAAATATTTCCCTAAACATTGCTGTGGCAATGTCAAGGGAAATGAGTGTTTACATTGCCGCATCACATGTCTTTCCAACAGTGGAGAACGTAGAAATTCGATAGCAAGTGAGTGAGAGAGCAATACCTACATAAACACTCATTCGCACTCACGTTATCGCCCTTGGATGTCCGCCAAAAACCGCCAATTTGGGGATCGCCAAGCAAGACAAGCGGCAACGTCAACGGCAAGGGAAGCGACCTGTTTAGACATTCGCGTTGCCCATTTCATTTCCCATTTCCTTGCAAGTTGCCGTGGAAATGGGCTGAATGTAAACGGGGTATATTAGGGGGAGTGATATGTATGTTCGAATGACGTTTTTGCGAAGGTCGCCATTTCGAAAAATTTTGCGAGTGGTACGCCAGTTCGAAAACTCATTATATCGAAAACCGCTATATCGAATGACGTTATCGCGAAGGTCGCCATTTCGAAAAATTTTGCGAGCATTACGCCAGTTCGGAAGTCATGGGTATCGAAGTACGATGTTGAGTTGATTTGTCTTTCTTTTTTTTTTTTTTTTTTTCTCAAACCAAATCAAAAGACCATGCTCTCTGTGTCTCGTCTCATTGGGGTCGTGAGTTCGATTCCCAGACAAATTAACTCAACATCGTATTTCGATACCATGACTTTCGAACTGGCGTAATGCTCGCAAAATTTTTCGAAATGGCGACCTTCGTGATAGCGTCATTCGATATAGCGGTTTTCGATTTAATGAGTTTTCGAAATGGCGACCTTCGCAAAAACGACATTCGAACCTACGTATCACTCCCATATTAGGTACGCTGGATACGGGCAGCGTAAGACCAGTCATTATTGCGATACTTTGGAAAGGCGTGTATCCACCGGTGGACGTCTTTAAGACGATGATAGGCCTTTCACTTCGTGGTGCATTTAACACATTCAGCCCCAAGGGACCTTTGAGGCAAAAGTAGTGGACTTTTCAAAGTGTTTTTTTTTTCAGAATTTTCTTCTTCTCAAAACGTCCATATAAAATTTTCGCAACGCAGTATAAATCAATATACACCGACCTATGAAGTTGTGTTCTAGCCGGGTATCACCAGTTTATACACAGGCCTGGGGCAAACACATTAGGGTGTATATCAGGATATACCTACACCTGGCGCTGAGCGTGTTAAAGGGCTTCAAAGAACTTATTTACATGTATTGTATTAAATACGGAAAGTATTAGTAATATTAATTTGGTTTTAGCTGCTGCATCGATGTTTCTAGATTTTTTTTTAGTACGTACTAAAAAAACGATTGTTTACGTGTACGTTTCAATGGATTTCTGCAGTAAATAAATAATGAAGCCGTCATCGGTTTTAAATTGTGCCACATTCAACACCTCTCGCATGAATTTCTACCTTGTAACTTTAAACATACAGTCGGTTTCACATTGCCAGCGTCTGATATTTCACTCGATATTAATATTACAATGTGGGAGCATGTGGGAAGCGTTAGTGATAATGTTTTTCGAGTATATTGTTAGGTTAAACACTTAAAACAAATAACGGTATCATTTTTTGAGTATTTCTTTATAGGCTTACGTTCTGAGCTAATTTTACCCGACTACGGCGAAGCAAAAAGGGGGGGGGGTTATGATTTTGACCGGTATTATGTTCATCTGTTCCCTCAAAAGACAGACAAATTAAAAATCCGGAGTCACACGTCATGTTAGGGCCATAAATCGAACAGATTACGTGTGACTTTCTGCCTTTTTTAACCGACTTCTAAAAAAGGAGGAGGTTCTCAATTCGGATGTTTGTATTTTTTTTTTTTTTTTTTTTTATGTTTGTTCGCGCATAACTCCGTCGTTTGCCCACCGATTTGAAAAATTATTTTTTTGTTGGAAAGGGTATACTTCCCAAGTGGTCCCATTTTTGTCAAAATCCAGTTCTGATGATGGGATCCTGGAGAAATTGAAGGAACTCTTCAAATATTATAGGCACACCTATAGCGATTTGGGTATTTTTTATAGTAGCTCGTGCATTTGCTCTCGGAAAGCACCACTTGGTGAAGTGGAAGTGATGATGAAGACCACAGATGGCTACCGGAACTACTCAATGATAAATATTTCACGGGTTGCGATTCGATTACTTTAATATGGTTGCTAAGCAATTTCCGCTCGTCACACAATGCGTGTGGTGAGTGGTTGTTGAGGAGTTCTCCTGGTTCTTACCAGTAGAACTCCTCAACAATTAACGTCCCAGCATCGGGAAAAGCAATATTTTGTAAGATGTGATGAGCAATTGACATTAGACTATTATAAATATTTCACGGGTTGCGATTCGATTACTTTAATATGGTTGCTAAGCAATTTCCGCTCGTCACACAATGCGTGTGGTGAGTGGTTGTTGAGGATTTCTCCTGGTTCTTACCAGCAGAACTCCTCAACAATTAACGTCCCAGGATCGGGAATAGCAATATTTTGTAAGATGTGATGAGCAATTGACATTAGACTATTGTAACTTATACAAATTATAAGCACACCCACTAAAAAGCGAGAAATAAAAACTTTTTAACAAAAAAAAAAAAAAAACCGACTTCCAAAAAGCACTACAAAGTGAAAAATAACTTTGATTTCGGAAGTCGGTGGCAAAAAAAAAGAAAGTAAATAAAAAAACGAAAGACACCGACTTCCGAAATCAAAGTTATTTTTCACTTTGTAGTGCTTTTTGGAAGTCGTTTTTTTTTTTTTTGTTAAAAAGTTTTTATCTAATTTCAGATGAGAACATTTTCTTGTTTCATACTTTTTAGAGCGTTATTTTTCAGTAGTTGGGTTTTTTCAATAGTTTTTAAACTTACTTTCTTCGTTAGAAGACTGAAGCTGAGACTGATTTCAAAGCTCGTTAGCTAAATTATTATTTTATAGTGCTCCCTTTGTCCTTTGATGTTTAGTTTGGTCCTAAGATACAGAAAATGGTTTTCCAGGAATATGTATTTTTGTGGTTTTCACGATTATATTATTTCACATAATAACGAACTTGCGTACTACTTTTTCTAAAAGAAAAATAAATTATTATGTTCCCCTGAAATTGGAAACATCAAAGCTTCTTTACAATATTATAACTGTCTGACTTTGTTATTTTTACAGTCAGTTTAACCAGCTTAATCTAGTTAGAAAAGAGCGTAATAAATAAAGTAAATATTATATTTGTTTCCATCCAAGCATGTCATATTCAATGAACATAATTTTGTGGCCGTAACTAATGTTCCTAATTCGTAACATTATTTGGTATGACAGACTACACGGGGAGACATTGCTGACTGCCTCGGGCGATAATTAGCAATGTGCCTTATACAGGGTGGCCGGAACATTGACGTCCAAAAATAAAATTCCGGTCCCTCGTATCGTGGGGTATTCGAATCACCCCCATGTATGTTCCGCGACTTTTCATAGTTTTCGAGTTATGAATTTTTTTCTGAATGTTTGAAAATTTTCGACCTGACCAACCTAAAAAAATTCTAAAAAAAAAGTAGAGGGTTTTATCGAGTTTCTTTTTTTGCAACTGAATTTTCATAAGTAGTACTTTTATGCATAAAATAATCAGCTTCGTAACTGTGATGAAAGTTATGAAAATGTTGATCTAAAGTGAAAAATTTACGTTCGGTAAATTATGACTCAAATTTTCAACTTTAAATTAAAAATCTTAACAGTTGACTTCATAATTCCTAAGTAGGCTTCAAGAATGCGCCAGACTCTCAGCTTTCATAATCATAAAAAAAATGAAGTACTTAATAGGGCTACTTTGTTTAAAATCGGCCTTCAAAGACAGCGAGGTGGAAAAATTCTTAAAATTACCCATCTGAGTAATTATTTTTTTTTGGCTATTTTCTCGTTCCTAAGGTTAATTAATGATAAGAATACTGAAAACTAACCAACAAATAGTTTCAGAGTTGGGTAAGAAAAGTTTTACGTAAAAAGTGGTTTTGAATAAAACACAGATGATAATGTGAAAAAAGTACTTAATTTATTTTTAACATTTACAAAAGGTTTTCAAAGTGGCCACCACCAGCAGCAATACACATTCTACACCTACGTAAGAAATTGTCTGGCAATCGTCTAAAAGCGTCTCTGTTCTCTCTCACAACACGTTCAGCTTCTGCAATCAACTGCCTCAGCTCTTGTTCACTTGAACAGTCTCGGGCGTATGCTATTTCCTTGTAATAGCCCCAAATAAAGAAATCGATGGGGTTGAGATCAGGTGAGCGTGGAGGCCACCTAATTGGTCCGCTGCGTCCGATCCATCTGTTGGGGTATGTTTCATCTAAGTAATTTCGGACCTGGGTTGCATAGTGACACGGGGCGCCGTCATTTTGCAACACCATGGTTCGTCTGAGTTCGAGATTCACATCTGCCAGCAACAATGGAAGTTCATTTTCCAAAAAGTTTTTGTATGTTTCTCCATCAAGTCTGGACGGCAGTTCAAACGGACCAATTAGTTCGCCATTGAGGATACCAGACCACAAGTTAACGCTGAAGCGATGTTGAAATGTCGAAGCTCTCACTTCGAGTGGATTTTCATTCGCCCACGTGTGGTAATTATGAATATTGAATATTCCGGATCGCTCAAATCGTGACTCATCTGACCGTAAACTTTATTGAAAAATCCAGGATCCTCTTGCTCTTTTCGTAACATGGTTTGGCAAAAATCAACGTGCAATTGGTGATCTGTAGGCAGTAAAGCTTGGACTCGTCGGATGTGGAACGCGTGGTATTCTTCATCGTGAAGAATGTCTTGGATAGAAGTCCTTGGGATGTTCAGAGCACGAGCCATACTTCTCGTACTCGTAGACGGATTTCGCTGAACTTCTTCCAGCACCATTTCTCTGCGATCCGGGTTAGCTCTAGGGATTCCTTCATGACTGCCGCGTCGACCAGGAATGCGGCCTGCCATCAAAGTGTTGTGCGTGTTAATAAAAACACGATGGTCGGGATATCGCTCAGGTTGCGGCCCACCACGACGTTGAAGTTGTTCGCGATACAGTCGCGCTGCTCCATGGCCGTTTCCTTGTGCAACTCCATAAAAATAATGCATTTCTGCATATTCACTTAACGTGTAACTCATTTTTTACACTTCCACGTAAAAAAAGTCCAAATCAGAATGCAAAACACAGTCCAATAAACGAGCAAAGTAGTCAAACAAGTAGGCAGCGGAGTCCGTGGGCAAAGCGAGTGTGGTAAAGACAAAATGGCGACACGCGTATAGCAGTAAACACAATGTGAGTACGACTGAGGTACTTGTTTTGCGTTGGCTTCGGTTGCGCGCCTTGCGTGAGAGAGATAGCAATAATTCGGTCTCTTTTCCTCTCGGTCCATTGTTATTGCAGGTAAAAGAGTTGCACCCTCGTTTACAACCCATAGTCCACGAGAACGGATCGCGCAAAATTCATTAAACTAACATTTAAAAAAATCTCCGTGTTTAAATCTTAGCTTTCCTGCAGTCATTTTTGGTTAGCAAACTAAATAACCTTAGGAGCGAGAAAATGGAAAAAAAAAATATTAATCAAATAGCTAATTTTAAGAATTTTCCACCTCGCAGTCTTTGAAGGCCGATTAAGGCCAAAGTTAGCCCCATTAAGTCCTACGTTTTTTAATGATTATGAAAGCTGAGAGTCTGGCGCATTCTTGAAGCTTACTTGAGAACCATGAAGTCACCTGTTTAGATTTTTAATTTGAAGTTGAAAATTTAAGTCATAATTTACCGAACGTAAATTTTTCACTTTAGATCAACATTTTCATAACTTTCATCACAGTTACGAAGCTGATTATTTTGTGCATAAAAGTACTACTTATGAAAATTCAGTTGCAAAAAAAGAAACTCGATAAAACCCTCTACTTTTTTTTTTAGAATTTTTTTAGGTTGGTCAGGTCGAAAATTTTCAAACATTCAGAAAAAAATTCATAACTCGAAAACTATGAAAAGTCGCGGAACATACATGGGGGTGATTCGAATACCCCACGATACGAGGGACCGAAATTTTATTTTTGGACGTCAATGTTCCGGCCACCCTGTATAGTGGGGTGATATTATATTCTACATACATAACATATCGAGACTTCCAGACTGCCTCGTTGCTCTATTGCAAATACTACTAATGATTCTAGATCGAGCTCCTGAGATTGATTGCGTTCCTGCGCTACGGCACCGAATATAATATACAGGGTGCAATTGTAAACAGTGGCAATCTGTTAAGGAGTTATTGTACTCATCATTATTAATATAATATACAGGGTGCAATATAATATACAGGGTGCAATTGTAAACAGTGGCAATCTGTTAAGGAGTTATTGTACTCATCATTATTAATATAATATACAGGGTGCAATATAATATACAGGGTGCAATTGTAAACAGTGGCAATCTGTTAAGGAGTTATTGTACTCATCATTATTAATATAATATACAGGGTGCAATATAATATACAGGGTGCAATTGTAAATAGTGGCAATCTTTTAAGGAGTTATTGTACTCATCATCCATACTAATATTATAAATTCGAAAGAAACTCTGTCTGTCTGTCTGTCTGTCTGTCTGTCTGTCTGTCTGTTACCTTTTCACGCCTAAACCACTGAACGGATTTCGATAAAATTTGGCAAGGCTATAGATGGTATCCTGGGGACGGACATAGGCTACTTTTTTTTTCAAAAATAATCCCACAGGGGGTGATATAGGGGATGAAAGTTTGTATGGGAAACTCGGTATTTCTTAAGTTAGGGATGTGAAAATTAAAATGTATGCTTTTGATAGGAAATAAAGAAATATGCGGTTCAGCGTTTTTGAAAAATCATCCCCTAAGGGGGTAAAATAGGGGTTGATTTTAAAATTTACAAAACTGCACGGATTTCGACAAAATTTGGCAAGGCTTTATATAGCATCCTGAGAAAGAACATAGGATACTTTCAAAAACAATACTACAGGGGGTGATATAGGGGATGAAAGTTTGTAAGGGAAACCCAGTATTTCTTAAGTTAGGGATAACAAATTTATGCTATTGGTAGGAAATTAAGAAATATGCGGTTCAACGTTTTTGAAAAATCATCCCCTAAGGGGGTAAAATAGGGGTTGATTTTAAAATTTACAAAACTGCACGGATTTCGATAAAATTTGGCAAGGCTTTATATAGCATCCTGGGGAAGGACACAGGCTACTTTTGGTCTTAAAAAATAATCCTTCAGGGGGTGATATAGGGGATAAAAGTTTGTATGGGAAACTCAGTATTTCTTAAGTTAGGGATGTGAAAATTAAAATGTATGCTTTTGATAGGAAATAAAGAAATATGCGGTTCAACGTTTTTGAAAAATCATCCCCTAAGGGGGTAAAATAGGGGTTGATTTTAAAATTTACAAAACTGCACGGATTTCGACAAAATTTGGCAAGGCTTTATATAGCATCCTGAGAAAGAACATAGGATACTTTCAAAAACAATACTACAGGGGTTGATATAGGGGATGAAAGTTTGTAAGGGAAACCCAGTATTTCTTAAGTTAGGGATAACAAATTTATGCTATTGGTAGGAAATTAAGAAATATGCGGTTCAACGTTTTTGAAAATCATCCCCTAAGGGGGTAAAATAGGGGTTGATTTTAAAATTTACAAAACTGCACGGATTTCGACAAAATTTGGCAAGGCTTTATATAGCATCCTGAGAAAGAACATAGGATACTTTCAAAAACAATACTACAGGGGGTGATATAGGGGATGAAAGTTTGTAAGGGAAACCCAGTATTTCTTAAGTTAGGGATAACAAATTTATGCTATTGGTAGGAAATTAAGAAATATGCGGTTCAGCATTTTTGAAAAATCATCGCCTAAGGGGGTAAAATAGGGGTTGATTTTAAAATTTACAAAACTGTACGGATTTCGATCAAATTTGGCAAGGCTTTATATAGCATCCTGGGGAAGGACACAGGCTACTTTTGGTCTTAAAAAATAATCCTTCAGGGGGTGATATAGTGGATAAAAGTTTGTTAGGGAAACTCAGTATTTCTTAAGTTAAGGATGTGAAAATTAAAATGTATGCTTTTGATAGGAAATATATAAATATGTTGTTCAGCGTTTTTGAAAAATCATCCCCTAAGGGGGTAAAATAGGGGTTGATTTTAAAATTTACAAAACTGCACGACAAAATTTGGCAAGGCTTTATATTTATATAGCATCCTGGGAAAGGACATAGGATACTTTCAAAAACAATACTACAGGGTGTGATATAGGGGATGAAAGTTTGTAAGGGAAACCCAGCATTTCTTAAGTTAGGGATATGATATGTTTTCCACATGAACGTTCCCATGGGATATTTTCCGACATCCACGCGGGCGAAGCCGCGGGCAAAAGCTAGTTATTAATATAATATACAGGGTGCAATATAATATACAGGGTGCAATTGTAAACAGTGGCAATCTTTTAAGGAGTTATTGTACTCATCATTATTAATATAATATACAGGGTGCAATATAATATACAGGGTGCAATTGTAAACAGTGGCAATCTGTTAAGGAGTTATTGTACTCATCATTATTAATATAATATACAGGGTGCAATTGTAAACAGTGGCAATCTGTTAAGGAGTTATTGTACTCATCATTATTAATATAATATACAGGGTGCAATTGTAAACAGTGGCAATCTTTTAAGGAGTTATTGTACTCATCATTATTAATATAATATACAGGGTGCAATTGTAAACAGTGGCAATCTTTTAAGGAGTTATTGTACTCATCATTATTAATATAATATACAGGGTGCAATATAATATACAGGGTGCAATTGTAAACAGTGGCAATCTTTTAAGGAGTTATTGTACTCATCATTATTAATATAATATACAGGGTGCAATATAATATACAGGGAGCAATTGTAAACAGTGGCAATCTTTTAAGGAGTTATTGTACTCATCATTATTAATATAATATACAGGGTGCAATTGTAAACAGTGGCAATCTTTTAAGGAGTTATTGTACTCATCATTATTAATATAATATACAGGGTGCAATTGTAAACAGTGGCAATCTTTTAAGGAGTTATTGTACTCATCATTATTAACAACTTTTACTATGGGACCAAACCTGAAATCGCGAAAAAAAATCAGCTGTTCAGTAGGTACATTTATGTTGGCATAATTCGTCAAAATGTAGGGAACAGCCAACGGGAACAGCTGATTTTTTTTTCGCGATTTCTGGTTTGGTCACATAGTAAAAGTTGTTCATAATGATGAGTAGATCGTATAGATAGATGAGGAGCTCGTGGCTAAGTAATAACAGCCGCACGGGTCGATCCATCAGGTTAAGCTACGCTTGCCGGGGTTGGTCCGTGGATGGGTGACCATCTTTAAACACCGAGACTACTCCGTGCCTCGGAAAGCACGTTAAGCCGTTGGTCCCGGCTGTCATTCGTGGATCTTTGACAGTCGTTACGGGTCGTCAGAAGCCCGAAAGTCTGACAACCAGTAACTGGGTAATACGATACCCCTTGGTAAGCAAGGGGTATCGTATTACCCAATTACTGGGTTGTGGAGGTCAGACAGGCAGTCGCTCCATGTAAAATACTGGTATTCAGCTGCATCCGGTTAGACTGGAAGCCGACCCCAACAAAGTTGGGAAAAGGCTTGGCAGATTTGAATGATGAGTACAATGACCCCCTAAAATATTGCCCCTCTTTACAGTTACACCCTGTATAATAATAGTACAAGTAGTGAAATTCACTCATTAAAGCACGACACAATAAAGTGCAATTAAGGTCGCACAGCGGTAATTACTTATAGTTATATTCACCTAGAAGTTGCCTATCTTTCTAATGCGTAACTCTTATACTTTCTGACTCGTTAGGGTTGCATTCTTTTACGACGCGGAGCGTGAGTGAGTATTGAAATAACGTACAGCCGGCCGGTGCGTGGCAGACTACACTGAAATAGCTCGACAATGCGAGCCTGCCGCGTATTATGGCTTCATACATAAAATACGGATTGCGCCTATCCTGGTTAGAAGGGTGCCGGTGCTATTACAGGAACGACACATTTCACCTTTGTCTGTGGGATGGCACTTCAACTCAACTCACTTCAAACTCAAAGTATTTATTTCAATTAAACCAATTACAGGTACTTTTGAATTTTTCAAGGAGTCAGTCAGTCAGAAAGATGAAGCTAGTTGCCCATTCCAAATCGCAGTAGGTACCAACCACAGAACAGATAAACCTCTTTATCTGTTCTGTGGTACCAACCAATGGAGAAGAACGTTCAAGAAACTCTACACTATAATTATAGTACTAGAGATGGGACCATTCGTTCAACCAGGTTTAAGACTGGCTAAAGTATAGGTACTCATCTTTCATGGCGTACTTTTTAAAATGTTATAATAAAATACCTCCCCACTTAATTCAACTGAATGAGACGAAATTCAAATCTTGGTTAAAATGCACACTCATGAACGAATTAACCACTGAACTCGGATAATTTTGACTCTAAATTTTGTGATAAATAACAATAAATGTAAAATAATGCAAAAAATAAAATAAAACAAGTGAAAAGAAATAGTGTTGCTTCCGCCGCTATAGTTTTACATCATTTAACTGAACATTTAGTCATTTTTAGGAGATGTTTTTTTGACAACTAAGTGCTTGAGACTGACGCAAAAACAAACGACCAAGGCTAGAATTTCCTGGTCACTGACAAGACCGGTAAAGGTACGTCCGCTTATACATATGTCGGGTCCAGTGGTTAATTCGTTCACGCGCACACTATACAGGTTGGAATATTATAAGTTAGGGGATTACATATCTAGTAAAAAAACTTGGCTGAGGGCCTCAGCACACCTCCTTTATTTTAACTGACTCGTTTGATGTTCCGCTACAGGGCCTTTTTCACAGGAACCCGTCGAGGTATCAAGTTGAAATTAATACCAAATACGAAGGTCTATAGTCCCTTGGAGCTCTAAAAAAATCAAGCTTCTAAGTTAACACAGTAAAAAAATACTTTCATTTATGCGACATATTTTGATAGGTACTCGCAAGTAAATCAAAACCTACAGGACTTCCCGTTGACCTAGAATCATAAAATTTGGGATTTATCAAGTCTCACAGCACAATTAAAGGAAAAAGTCCGAAAATTGTTAATTTGTAATTTCATCACAACAAAAAAAAAGTTTTAGGGATTTCTAGTTTTTCAACTACAACGTTAAGCCAGTTTATTATTTTATAAATTATTTTCAACTACTTCGGAATCTTTTATTATGTGTGGCACGCACTTTTCCGGTTTTGTATTCAAAATAATGATGTAACTAATATTCTTGTAACAATATAATTCAAAAGAGTGGCCGTGGAGTTTCTTGCCTGTTTTTTTCCATAGGGTACTTAAGTACTACGCTTTGGAATGGACAACTAGCTTCATATTTCTGACTCACTAACCCCTTGACAATTTAAAAGTGCCTGTAATTGGTATAATTGTTTAGAGGCATGAGGAACAGGCTGTAAAGTTCACTCATCCTCTATTGAAAAGAGAGGATCCTACGACCAGACGGGTGTCGTGTCTGGTGGGGTACTGCCCGACGGTTGATGTCGGGACGTTGAATATATGCTAGTCGCGCGGTAAACTCTAATTGCGCGATGCAGGATTGCGTGACGTCATGTCTTTGTGATAGAAGCCGCCACAATTGAAATAAAAACTTTGTCTTTGACTCCACGGACACTTTTCGAAATCAAAATAATGTAACAAAATGTTGGTTACATCATTCATGTTGAAATTATACAATATGTAAGTAATAACGATGTAGAAAACGTGCACGTTAAAAGCGTTTAAAGTAAAACAAAAAAAAAGGTAATTAAAATAAACCAGGACTACAAGCACGTCGAGTGGCACAAGCGGTCCCTATAAATCAAGAGATGATATAAAAAAAATTGACAAAACATATCCTCTAAATGACATTTTAAAAATTCATAAAAAAATAATTTATTTCCTAATTATCCCATTGTATCGTACTACCCGTACGTAGTCTACCCGAGTATAATATTTGTATGGATTTTGTATGGTGTACCAGATATTTATGTGTAGTCCTGTAGTAATGTTGAATGGTGCACCAGATATTTATGTGTAGTCTTGTAGTAATGTTGAATGGTGCACCAGATATTTATGTGTAGTCCTGTAGTAATGTTGAATGGTGCACCACATATGTGTCGTCAGCCTATATCGACCACAACGCACCGCTCGCACAGGCACAGCTGCGGTCCGCCTTTTATCTCCTCAACACATTTTTTTATATCCTCCTTCAATATTTGCTCTAACCTCGTTCAATCAATCTGCCTAGCCTTTTCCCCACTATGTTGGGGTCGGCTTCCAGTCTAACCGGGTTCAGCTGAAGGCCAGTTTTTAGGGTTCCGTACCAAAATGTTAAAAAAGGAACCCTTATGGTGTGACTCAGTCTGTCTGTCTGTCTGTCTGTCTGTTTGTCTGTCTGTCTGTCTGTCTGTCTGTCTGTCTGTCACAGCTGGATATCTCAAGAACTACTGAAGCTATCAACTTGAAATTTAGAATGATTTTATATAACATTTACCCAACTATTTTGCAAATAAGAAAGAAATAAAAATATTTATATTTTTTTTTCAACAGGGACTGAAAGGGGGTCTTAAAAATTTAAAGTGTGGCTACTAGGACATGTGGGGTATCATATGAAAGAACGCTGTTTGCACATTCTCAAACCATTTTTTATTTTTTTTTAGTCCGCATAGTTTTCGACTTTTTATGAAAAATGTAAAAAAAAATACCGTTCCCCCCCTTATCTCCGAAGTTTGCAAAGAGAAAAATCTGAACTTATTCTATGTGATAGAAGTTTATGTAAAGTATACAGGAAAAATAAAACGATGTCTCTAGGTAGCACACTTTTTCAGAAATCGGAACGGAACCCTCGGTGCGCGAGTCCGATTCGCTCTTGACCGGTTTTTTTTTTATGGAGCGACTACCTATCTGACCTCCACAACCCCAAAATTGGGTATTACGGTAGGTAACCCTTGGTAAGACTGGTTGTCAGACTTTCGGGCTTCTAACGACCCGTAACGACTTTGAAAGATCCACAAATGACAGCCGGGACCAACGGCTTAACGTGCTTTCCGAGGCACGGAGGAGTTTCGGTATGTAAAGATGATCACCCATCCACTGACCAACTCCGGCAAGCGCAGCTTAACCTGATGGATCGACCCTTGTGGCTGTTATTACTTAGCCACGAGCTCCAAGAGCTCTAACCTCGTTGCATAAAAATATTAGTAAGAAACGGTTTTTATTAAAAAATTTTCCTTGTACGAATAGGGCGAAGGAAATAGCTTTTTCATATAAACAGTGTCTTAGGCCCACTTGCACAAAGGTTGGTAAAACAATTTAGATTATGGTAAACATAATTTAAATGTCATTCTGTCTATGCTACTTTAAAAGATTGACAGAGACACAATTATGTTTTGTATTTTGGTGAAGGTAATTTAATTAATTGTTTATTACACGAAGGTTTTAAAATGGGATCCAATTGACCTAAAACCTTTCCAAGATGGAGGTCAATGACGTATAACCGAAAGAAAAGAAAAAAACTCCAAGTGCGTGTCGGAATACGCACAATGAAGGGTTCCGTAGTTGAAAAGAATTTATCACAAAAACTTAACATTGTAATTAAAAACATGTTCTCTCACACATTGATATACGTCATGGTCAATTCTCTAACTGCAAATATAAGTTTGTAATCGAAAACAAAAACTGTTTTTTGATAAAACTACAAATTAACGATTTTCGGACTTTTTCCTTTACTGGTGCTTTGAGACCTTGCTTTTTGCCAAATTTCATGATTCTATTTAATATTAATTTCAACTTTATGGGTACTTTGAAGACCCGGTACTCTCAGGTCCTTATAGGGAGTTTAGTAACTACAAAATAATACGAGAGGCACTCAAAAGAAATGGGGCTGAAGCCCGCTATATTAAATCAGAATAAAATTATATTTCACATTTCCTAGGTCTTACTTGGAGCCCTAGCTACAAACTATCTGTCAATCCTTATAAAAAAGTGAGAATCACTTTTTTATAAACATATTCGATGTTTGAATGATCGGAATGTCAGCCAGTTAACCATGCTAAGGCTTGATTACAACACAAACCTCTACAGTACCTCCACGCGTTCCTGAGACAAAGCGTCTTGACAGACTGACAGACAGACGGACAACGAAGTGTTCATAAGGGTTCCGTTTTTTCCTGTCAAGGTACGGAACCCTAAAAAAAGATAAATTCAGGTTCTAAGGTTTAGCATTTCTTCAAGAAGGAACTTGTTTCTAGAGTTAATGGTAAAAGAAATGTTTGTTTTAAGGCCATACCCCGACCAAACGACCTTGAGCGTTCGGTCCTTCTCTGTCCCGCCGCTCAGCCGCGCTCTGTCCCGCTCCCTGCACACGCCCCCTCATCAAAAAATTCTCATTTTTTCTGGAATTTTTTAATTAAAAAAAGAATAGCGAACTTTAAAAAAAAAATAAAACGTCGATAATTTAGATTTCTAAATTATCTATCCATTAGTGTAATCCTCAAATGATTAGAACGTCACCTTTAGCAAAAGATGCATGGAATCAATAATTTTAGACACTTTTTTACAAGGAGATTTTGAATGTATTTATTTCACATAAAACAAAAGTAATCGTGCAATGTGATAATAGAATATCGAACATTAGTATTGTGCTTTTAGATATAATTTATTACTCTTAATTGAAGAGTTAATAGCCTCTGAATAACGCCCTATCGCAAGGTTTTGGTCGGGGGATCGCCTTAAAAGCTTATTTCCCGCTGACACGTAGTTTTAGTGACCGCAGGCGTTTCGCAGATTGACTCCACCGCGCACCGACCACGCCTTTTTGCAAACAATTACTGTTTCCTAGACTTATCGTAGAGCTTTTCTTGGTAATACAAACTTGTGGGTGCTAGTGCTATCACGTGTAGGTATTCTTAGAATGTATTGTATTGACTGTATTGGCTGAGAAGTATTAAATAGTAGCTTTAGCCCGCGGCTTCACCCGCGTGGAAGTCGGTTATTATCCCACGGGAGTGTATAACCGGTATAAAAAGTAGCCTATGTGTAGCCAAAGCATAAGCTATCTACATACAAAATTTCATGCAAATCGGTCCAGCCGTTTGAGCGTGATGAAGTAACAAATACACACACTCACAAACTTCCGCCTTTATAATATTAGTGTGATAATGAAAAAAAAACCGGTCAAGAGCGAGTCGGACTCGCGCACCGAGGGTTCCGTAACGGAACCCTCGGTGCGCGAGTCCGACCCGCTACAACAAAAAGTACACGATATAAATGATGGTACGGAACTTCCGTACCATCATTTATATCATGTACTTTTTGTTGATGATTTCTGAAAAACTGTGCTATTTAGAGACATCGTTTTATTTTTCCTGTAATCTTTACATAAACTTCTATCACATAGAATAATTTCAGATTTTTCGCTTTGCAAACTTCGAAGATAAGGGGGGGGGGGGAACGGTATTTTTTTTACATTTTTCATCAAAAGTCGAAAACAATGTGGCCTAAAAAAAAAATGTTTAAGAATGTGCAAAGAACGCTCTTTCATATGATACCCCACATGCCTTAGTAGCCCCACTTTTAATTTTTAAGACCGCCTTTCAGTCCCTGTTGCAAAAAAAATATGAACATTTTTATTTCTTTCTTATTTGCAAAATAGTTGGGTAAACGTCATCTAAAACTGTTCCAAATTTCAAGTTGATAGCATTAGTAGTTCTTGAGTTATCCAGCTGTGACAGACAGACAGACAGACCGACAGACAGACAGACAGACTGAGTCACACTATAAGGGTTCCTTTTTTACCATTTTGGTACGGAACCCTAATGAGTAGCTACAAGAGTGACAATTTTGTATTTTTTTGACAAATAAAATTTTCAGTTAAAAATAGAGTCCAGGACATGGGCTTTTGGATTTCATCTACACCTTTTCAAGCGTTATTGAGTATTCAATAACGCTTGAATAGGTTTAGATGAAATACAAAATTGTAACATTGTCAAGACAGGTGTACATATTATTTTTTTTAAGTCTGTTAGATTTTAGCATGTAAAAAACTAAGAAAATAAAGCTATATATTTATTGCAAAAAAAAAAAAAAAAAAGACAGGTGTTGTTTAGTGTTAGAGAATGTATTGTTGAGTCCGCTCCGATAAAACTCACTTTTAGGCACACCTAATACTTAAGATACTATAGTTTTCAACGCTACCACTTCTCCCGCGATTTTAAGTTTTATCTCGGAAAATCGGGTAGTCTTTGCATAAACAACAAGAACAACAAATGTTTATTAACCCACGTCTCGTCCAGATTAGTTCGTAGTGCATCAAAATAATCAATAAAGTAGAAAGCGGGTAAGTTGGCGCAAAGTTGTCGAATCTTTTAGTTTGTTTAATTATAAAGTTGTTGTGGCTGCGCTGCTGTGTTCCACACATGTTTACGGTATGAACAACAACATTGTTGATGTCGATGTGGCTTGCTGTGTAGGAGGGACTTACGTGATTAGAAAATACAATCCCGATACTCTACAAGTAGTCTTTTAAAAAGAAAGAAAGAAAAACGTTTATTTGGACACAGTTCGTGAAACACAAAAATACAAAATAAAAAAACAACAACAACTTTTGGATTTTTGCTTGACATTCTTATACTTCGGAGGGTGACCCAGTGGTAACTGCACCGACATACGAATTGTAGGTCGTGGGTTCGAGCCAAAACGATGAAGGAAAACATCGTGAGGAAAACGGCATGTCCTAGAACCAAAAATTCGAAGACATGTGACATCTATCAAACCGCACAGGGCCCGCGTATCCTAATAAAAGCGTAGGTCAATCAATCTGCCTAGCCTTTTCCCAACTATGTTGAGGTCGGCTTCCAGTGTAACCGGATGCAGCTGAATACCAGTATTTTACATGGAGCGACTACCTATCTGACCTCTACAACCCAGTGACAGGTAATACGATACCCCTTTGTAAGACTGGTTGTCAGACTTTCGGGATTCTGACGACCCGTAACGACTGTCAAAGATCCACGAATGACAGCCGGGACCAACGGTTTAACGTGCTTTCCGAGGCACGGAGGAGTCTCGGTATGTAAAGATGGTCACCCAGCCAAGGACCAAGCCCGGAAAGCGTAGTTTAACCTGATAGATCGACCCGTGCGGCTGGTATTACTTAGCCACGAGCTCCTCCTTAATAAAAGCGCAAGTACCTCATCATAATTAATGTAGAGAACATATCAAACCCCTCATTTCACATAAAAACAAATCCTTAAAAGAGATCAGTTAATCAGCAATAATATAACAATGGCGGTAATGAATTAGTCGTTAAGTCTAACAGCTCGTAAGACAATTATAATGCTGGTTAAACCCGCAAATTGGCAAACGTTAACTGAATGATTGTGTCGTTAAGTGAGCGCCTCAATGGGCCTTTGTTTTAATTGGATGAATCACGTGCGAATGAGCGATACGTGAACATGAACGGAAGATATGGAAATGAAAGTTGTTTTTTATACGTATTCGTTTTCCCACATGTTGAGCAGTGGGTATTAATGATGACATAATATTAATAACAAAAATAGAAGTACCCTTGAGGTATATCTGATGCTTCCAGTTCTCCACACCGGAATGAATGAACGAATAGCGTCCCATTCTCATAAATGATCGCCGTGTTAAGTGAACTATTATGTCATTAATTGAACGCCTCATTGAGCTTTCGTTTTAATTATCCGGCCCGAGTGTGGGTGTATGAATGGAGGGTATTGTTAAAAAATAGTGATGAGCTCATATTACTGAACTTTGTAGGTATGATGAAGAATGGAATTGGAATTAGGGCTCTTCCAAAAATAGTGTAAAAGCCGTCCATTAATGTGCTTAGCCTTTTCCCAATTATGTTGAGGTCGGCTTCCAGTCTAACCGGATATAGCTGAATACCAGTATTTTACTGGACATACAAATGGATTTCTGTAACCCAAACACGTACGTGGTTGGGTTACAAAAATCCATATGAGTACCAAATTTCAACTTAATCGGTCCATTAGATTCGGAGCAGATTGGCTGTGGCTGACGGACAGACATACAGACAGACAGACGGACAGACAGACGGCCACACAGACAGACACACGAGTGATCCTATAAGGGTTCCGTTTTTAGGGTTCCGTACCTCAAAAGGAAAAAACGGAACCCTTATAGGATCACTCGTGTGTCTGTTTGTCTGTCTGTCTGTCCGGCCGTCTGTCACAGCCAATTTGCTCCAATTCTAATGGACCGATGAAGTTGAAATTTGGTACACATATGGATTTCTGTGACCCAAACACGTACGGCTAAAATAATTAAATTAATTTCGAATATAGGGGTTACTTTTAAGGGGCAAATAAGAAAATAAAAAAAAAAGTTTTGCAAACTGGACCGTGTGACATATCAAATGAAAGGACTTACTATGAGGATTTCGAATATATTTTTTTTATAATTTTAAAATGAACCGTTTTAAAGTTATTTAAGAAAATAGACGAAAATTTACCATTCCCCCCCCCTTGTCTCCGAAACTACTGAGCTGAAAATTTTGAAAAAAATACAGAAAATAGTTCTTTACCTGTAGAGATTACAGGAAAACCTATAAGAAGTCTGTGGTCTCAAAATAACATGGTAAATCTCTCAACATTGTGAGTACAAACTTACCTTTACAGTTTTAATGTATGGGAGAACATGTATTTCAACTACAATGTTAAGTTTGTTCTTGGGATTAATTCATGCCAACTACGGAACCCTTCATTCGTGCGACACGCACTTGGCCGGTTTTTTTCCTTTTGAGGTACGGAACCCTAAAAACATTGAACATTGTGTCCCACTGCTGGGCAAAGGCCTGCCCCCTTTGCCCAGCAGTGGGACACAATGTAGGCTAGCAAAAAAGTAAATAAAAAAACATTCAAAAACCGGTCAAGAGTGAGTCGGACTCGCACACCGAGGGTTCCGTACCATCATTTGTATGTAATTTTTATTGATGATTTCTGAAAAACTGTGCTATTTAGAGACATCGTTTTATTTTTCCTGTAATCTATACATAAACTTCTATCACATAGAATAATTTCAAATTTTTCTCTTTGCAAACTTCGGAGATAAGGGGGGGGGGGAACGGTATTTTTTTAACATTTTTCATCAAAAGTCGAAAATTATGCGGCCTAAAAAAAAGAAACAAAATATTTGAGAATGTGCAAGCAGTGCTCTTTCATATGATACCCCACATGCCCTAGTAGCCCCACTTCAAATTTTTAAGATCCCCTCGTCAGTCCCTGTTGAAAAAAAATAAATGTATTTTTATTTCTTTCTTCTTTGCAAAATAGTTGGGCACACGTAATAAAAAAAAAATAAATATCCTTGGACATTTCACACAACGCCATCTAGTCCCAAGCTAAGTAGCCTAATGCTTGTGTTATGGTAACGAGATGGCTGATAAACTACTTATATGTTACATTTTTTTTTTGTAAATACATATACCTATAGATAGAAAAACACCCAGACCCGGAACAAATACTTGTAGGTCGTACAAATATTTGTTCCATGCGGGAATCGAACCCGCGACATGCTGCGCAGCAGTCAATCGCTCAACCACTGCGCCAACCGTGTCGTCAAAACAATAATAATAAAAAAATAATAACAGTAATATAAAACTGCTCTAAATTTCAAGTTGATAGCATTAGTAGTTCTTGAGATATCCACCTGTGATAGACAGACAGACAGACAGACAGACGGACAGACAGACAGACAGGCTGAGTGACACCATAAGGGTTCCTTTTTTCCCATTTTGGTACGGAACCCTAAAAACTAGCAACAGCCGTAAAAATACTGTAACAATACGTCTTCTTTACATAGCATAAAATAAAGTCGCTTCCGGCGTCTGTTCGCTTGGATCTATTGAACTACTCAACGGATTTTAATGCAGTTTTCAGCAATAGAGAGTGATTCAAGAGGGAGGTTAATCTATATAAATAAAAAGAGAAGTCCTGACTGACTGACTGACTGATTGACTGACTCATCAACGCCCAGCCCAAACCATTGGACCTAGAAAGCTGAAATTTTGCACAGAGGTTCCCTTTATAATGTAGAAAAGGAATAAGGAAGGAATTCCCGGTAGCAGGTTCCCTTGGGATATTTTCTGATACCCACGCGGGCGAAGCCGCGGGCAACATCTACTTAATTATAATTTAAAAAAAAGTTATTACTCAAAAAGTGCACTGACCCTATTTTATTTATTTAAGTATTCTGCCAAAGTGTTTTAAAATTAACTTATTCCCTTGCAGAGTAACTTGGAGACCACTTAACGTTGTTAAGTACTAACTTGTCTCTTTGATGCCGATGGTCTAAGAAACAAAGAACGAATTATGGTTGAAACATTGTTTTATTTTAAAGCTGTGTTTTAAAAGTTATTTATGCAACTGACGTATAATAAGGGGTATTAAAACACGAATGTGGGTTTATCACACGAGTGATAATAGTATCACATGAGTGTTTTAATACCCCTTATTATGCAAAGTTGCAAACAAGACTTTATCTACATCTATGTTATCAATCCATAGAGGATTGATAACATAGATGTAGATAAAGTCTGAAACAGGTTCTGAAACAGTTTTTTGCAATACTAATACTCGTATCGAACATGGCGGCCGGCGTCATAGTATACGACGTGAATTCGAATAAGTTCTTTTTTTAAATTACGGCGCTGTTGTAGTGAAACGCGCGTGCATTACAATGTTCTTTTTTTTTAAAACGAGTTGCATTATGAAATTCAGTACAACATTAAAACACCCGTTTGGATGCTATTATGAATACCATGGTTACTATGACACTGGCTGTTTTAATGTTGGCAATAAGCTAACTGTTTCAGAAACTTTTATGGAGGATTTATAGCATTTGTGTAGATAAAATGTATTAAAGTTACCGGTGGCTCCACCAGTAAAGTATCATGTTTTCGATTTTTTTTCGGAATTAATGTGTTTTGTGGGTACCTAGTGTTTACTATTTGGGCTTTTTCAATGCTAAATAATTTACGAGCATTTTAAAATCAAAGCGAAATATAGCCGTAAGAAGGTTGGCTGTCGACTTACAATTATTTATTATTTTTATTATTTTATTATAACATTTTACAAACAAAACCTTAAGCCTTAACCTTATTGGTTAAGTTATGCTTAGCTTATTTGCAAGTAGCATAAGCATCATAATCAGCGTATAATGTTCCCACTGCTGGGACACAGGCCTCCTCTCTTTGAGAGGGAGTGGGCTGTAATATGTCACGCGGGCCCAGTGCTGGTTGGTAGATGTCACATGTCTTTGAATTTTTGGTTCTTCACCGTTTTGAGAGCAGTGGTGATGAAATTATTTACACAAATTAAAGCACCTGCCTGGGTTCGAACCCACGACCTACAACTCGTAAGTTGGGGCTGTTACCACTGGGCCACCACTACTCCATGTGCTTACTACAGGCAAATTAAAAGTAATAGAAAATTGACAAAACAGTTTAATTGGTGCAAATTTAAACTTCAATTATCCTCGTCCCTTTGATATTTTATTTATGTATTTTCATCCTGACTAATAGATACAAACATCAAAGAAGTTCAAATTCAAAATTCAAATTGGAATTTGAATACAAAGAAGTATACAGGGTGTTTCTTTTAAGGCGTCAAGCCAGTGCGAGCTGATAGCAGAGTACCATACCTATCGACTTAACCCCCTTGTATGTTCTACGATTTTTTATAGTTTTCGAGTTATAATTTTTTTTCGATATTTTTCCTGATTCAACGAGATGATGGCTTTAAAAAATTATATCTTTTTTTTGGGTCATCTTTGAAGAAGAATGTACTAAATATGGCATTATTTGCTGAAATCGGTCGTTGAAAGTGGTGTATCTGAAATCTTGTGCTTTTCATATTTTATAATTTACTATTATTATCTTTGCATATTTTTGTCAATCCTGATATTTACTATTCCTATACATTTAAGCAGAGCTCAGTAGATAATAACAACATACATTTATACCTACTACTATCCTTAACCACTACTTATTTTGGATCCCTCATTCATATCAATATGAAATGAGGGATCCAAAATAACTCGAAAACTACAAAAAATCGTAGAACATACATGGGGGTTAAATCGATAGGTATGGTATTCTGCTATCAGCTCGTACGGTCTTGACACCTTAAAAGAAACACCCTGTATACAACAACCGTTAACGTAAAGCATCTCCTTATTTATAATACCGGTATCAAAATAGCAACATCCCAAGTCCCGCTTAACTCAATTCTTATCAACAGCATACTTCTGAAAAATACTTGAAACTTTACACAAAAGGGACTCTTAAAAAGGTATTTATGTCTAACGTTTTTATAGCGAGCGATCGATCGTTCTAACCGCGAAGAGATGTTTTTCAATGGTCAGGGTGAATTGAATTCTACCCCATTCTACCCTGTTTTGCGCCGTTCACCCGTTAATACTAGTTTATAAAAGTCTTTGAATACAAACCACTTTTAAAACAATAGTTCTCATAGTTTGCGCAAGTATTTTTTAATCACATTTTTTTAAATTAAAAGATTTTAATATTATTACGAATCTTTGAGCTATTTCTTTATGAATGGAATATTATACAGGGTGTAAGGGACAGCCCTACGCAAACTAACAGGGTGCATTCAGCTCCTCATTTTGAATCATATTCCACCGTAAATTTTCTCAGGAAAATTTTCATTTTTTCAATTTTTTTTTCAGTTACATTTTCATTATTTCAATGTAAAATTGCATTGTGTGTTCGCAGCACTCCATTTATGTAAAAAAAACTGCAAAAAAAAAAAACAAAAAAAAAACCAGCAATGGATATTGAAATACTCTAACCAACGACGCGTGAAATCAGCTGTTCGCTTTCTGTCTAGCTACAGAGTTCATCGAACTCACCGCATACGTATTACCTACCCCTCCCAACCAGTAATAGACGCTCCAATTTGTGCACAAAAACACAAACAAATCAGGTTTATTGGATTCCCTTAACGTTCCTGAAAAAATTTCATGTACCGGTCATCTTAGTATGACATACTGAATTCACCCTGTCAGTTTGCGGAGGGCTGTCCTTTACACCCTGTATAGGTACATACCTACCGAGCTTTTATTAAAGTTTAAAAACCATTTGTTTGAATTTATATTATTATTATTTTTTGGTGCATAACGAATGATATTAATTTTAGGTATTAGCCTGAATCTAATAAAGATTGTGTCATCTGCTGTACTAGCGAATTACAATAAGTTTTTAATAACTATGGTCGCATTAAAACATTTAAATCGCTTTGAAATTAAATGAAAACTTTCTCTCATTACTTACAGATTTTCTGTTGTGTTGTGTTGTTGTTATCCAGTAACCTTAAACTTCAGACCTTGCGTCAAATACGGTAGTTCTGATTGTTTGGTGACTTGTTTATGATGTTGGAGAATAATCCAAGTTTGAGACCTCGAGCGCAGACCGCAACCTTGTCATAAATCGAAAAAACCGCGAAATTTTCGCCTTTATTTCATTTTTTTGCAATTTTAAGCCTAAAGGACTAGTTTTTCGAACGCCTACGTTTTTAAAGTAGACTAAATTTGCTACAATATTAGATTAGAATTGTCTATGTAGACTCAATAGTGTTTGAGATAAAGCCTTTCAAAATTTATATTTTTTTTGAAGTTCTCAAGATTTTGTTATGTTTTTTTAATGATTTCAAGAAGGGTTGTGGGAACGCGTGTAGCTGCAGAAAAGCAGAAATGAAATGCTGATCTGTCTGCAGGCATGCAACGGGGCCTCCTGTGACAATGTACCGGATGTTGCAATAGAAATAGACTTAGGTTCCCCAGAAAGCGACGATCTGCCCGAAGTCGACATAGAGGATCTTGTGGGCACAAGACATCAACGATAAATCGCCATCCTCTGATAGGGATATGCCATCCCAATACGACAATCCAGATACGGACGAAGCACAACCAGGCCCTTTCAACAGGGCTGCATTAACTTAATTTAATGATTACAGAAAAAAAAACAAATTTGAAAGGCTCTCAAAAATATTTCGATAACGTTTCGATCTACAGAGACAGTTCTTCAGATATTGGAGAAAATTCAATTTACTTTAAAAACTTACTGTGTAGGTATTCGAACAACTAGACTTAAAATCGCCAAAAACTGACATAAAGGCAAAATAATTCGCGGTTTTTTCGATTTATGACAAGGTTGCGGTCGGCACTCGAGGTCTCAAACTTGGATTAGTATTTGGTCCAACATCATAAACAAATCAGCAAAAAATCAGAACTACCGTATTTGACGCAAGATACGTTCCCTTTCAGGCGACAATATTACTAGACTCACCAACTAAATAGCATAATTCCATGACGAAGAAATATTAGAATGACTTACGCAGAAAATCACCTCAGATTAGCCAAACTCAAAAACAACATTCATTCACAACACCGAACAAAACCAATCAACCTACATCACAGTACAAAAACCCGACACAAACACAATAAAACAATTGACGCATTCGTCGAGCAGTCACCGTTCGCTTTGTATCGTCGAAAGCTTTTAGAAGATGAGACCGTGAACCTAGCGGTCCCTTACGTCTGTGCTGGTACGCTCCGATGGCCAGCACATTGTTTATTTAGTTAGTAATATTGAGTAACTACGTGAGTGGTGTTATGTGTGAAAGGTGATCTACACCTGTCATGTCGAGTTATTTATTGATTGGTTGTTGGTGGTTAGCCAATCAGAAGTTAATAATAATAAAACGTTTATTTTTTCCACCACCTAATGGAAATTTAATACAATACATAATTTGTGTCTACAAAAATACATTGATGTTGTGGAGACTGCAGGCTTCCAAACTACACGGACAAGTCACAGTAATACAAATTATAGATGTCTAGCTGCGCCCCGCGGTTCCACCCGCGTAGACCGGGATAAAAAGTAGCCTATGTTTGAATCCAGGTTATAAGCTATCTACATACCAAATTTCATGTAAATCTCCAGCCATTTGAGCGTGATGAAGTAACAAACACACACACACACACACTCACAAACTTTCGCCTTTATAATATTAGTGTGACAAATTATAGATGACTAGCTGCGCCCCGCGGTTCCACCCGCGTAGACCGGGATAAAAAGTAGCCTATGTGTGAATCCAGGGTATAAGCTATCTACATACCAAATTTCATTTAAATCGGTCCAGCCGTTTGAGCGTGAAGAAGTAACAAACATACACACACACACACTCACAAACTTTCGCCTTTATAATATTAGTGTGATAATGTTGGTATAAAAAAAAAACAATTTAAGACAAGTTAAATTCGATGGCTACCTCAGGACGAGCTGCTTCTCAAACAAAGGTATCTTGTACACACGGCTACACATCAAGCTTATACATTTCCAGGTTACACTGACCTCTCATTGTAAGGAAATCCTATACAATGCGAGATCAGCTTATACTGGAAATGTATAGCTTGATCTGTAGCCGTGCGTACGTACCTTGGTCCCACCGCGTCACCAGTCTTAGATCTCTTCATATTTTGGTTGCTGAGATCAAAATTACAAACGTAGCATAATACCCTTTTAAGTACGAGAGGGACCACGAAGGTCCGATATCAAAATCGTCTGTGATTCGGACCCCAGTGGTCCTATCGGCTTCCGGCCCCTGAAAAATACCTGCCCATTTTTGGCTTGATGAAGTGTTAAAGTTTTTATTTTGTAATTCGAAATACGTAAAGTCGCGAGCAAACAGCTTGTACTTTAGGCTTGTCCTCCCAAAATACGGCGAAACTAAGCAACTTTGTGTCCATCTTTTACAGTAACTATAGCATATTTTTGATAGAAAAAAATACACAGTAATCTACAATACATAAGAAGTGATTTCATTTGTCCTGAAATGTATTTTAGTTTGTAGAACTAAGGAAAAAAAAACTAAATCCAGTCTATTTCTGTCTATTTTTTCGAGTTTTTACCATAATTCTACAGTTTTCATTAAAAGTGTTCATAAAATACAGTTCTTTACAAAAATAATAAGGAATGATTTCATGTCATTACTTTTTGAATCCAATCAATAGATTTTTTGTAAATCGATAGTTAATTCATATTTTGCATATGTTTTGCATCATGTCATGTCATCGCGCTTCTGTTTCTTTTCTATGCTGTTCGACAGTGACCGCGCTTTTTACGGTGGACAAGCCTTAAAAAGCGAAGACTATGTTTCGTAGGTGTAGGTATAATAAAGATATAAAAAAAATAGTGCTCTATTGAAATCAAAGGTGTTCTTTTATATTTCAATTTCTAAATTAAATTATTTTTAACCCCCGACGCAAAAAGAGGGGTGTTATAAGTTTGACCGCTATGTGTGTGTGTGTGTGTGTGTGTGTGTCTGTGTGTCTGTCTGTGGCACCGTAGCGCTTAAACGGGTGGACTGATTTGGATGCGGTTTTTTTATTTGAAAGCAGGTTTTCCAGCGATGGTTCTTAGACATGTTTTATCAAAATCGGTTCAGCCGTTTCAAAGTTATTTGCTCTTTTGTTAGCTGCGGTAGGGATCTTAGACGCGTAATGGGTATTTACTTTACTTTCAAACCTTAGTGTGACCTAAAATTTGAAACATCCATGTATGCTATCTATCTATGCAAGATTATGGAATTGTTGGTCTGATGCTGCAGCTAGGATATCCAGCACTAGTGTGCTGGATACACTCTTGAAAAATTAATAGCAGAAACGTCGTGTTTGGATTCATTTACATCAGTATTTGATTCTATATACAATGCAATGGTGGCAACAGGATGAGCTGATGCTGCAGCCAGGATGTCCAGCACACTAGAACACTCTTGAAAAAGTAATAGCAGATATGTCGTGTTTGGATTCATTTACATCAGTATTTGATTCTACATACAATGCAATGGTGGCAACACGATGAACTGATGCTGCAGCCAGGATGTCCAGCACACTAGAAGACTCTTGAAAAAGTAATAGCAGATATGTCGTGTTTGGATTCGTTTTGATCAGAATTTTATTCTACATACAATGCAATGGTGGCAACACGATGAGCTGATGCTGCAGCCAGGATATCCAGCACACTAGAATACTCTTGGTAAAATAATATAGCAGATATGTCGTGTTTGGGTTCGTTTTGATCAGTATTTGATTCTACATACAATGCAATGGTGGCTACACGATGAGCTGATGTTGCAGTCAGGATATCCAGCACACTAGTACACTCTTGAAAAAAAAATAGCAGATATTAGTGTTTGTATTCGTTTTTTTATCAGTATTTAATTCTATTTGCAGTACGATGGTGGCATCATTATAAGTTAATGTTATGTGCAGAGAAACTTAACATTCTGCAGTATTAAAAATTCATTTCTGTATTGTTAAATTGTTTAAAAAGGTTAAAATAAAAATTAAATTAAAAATTTAAAAAACCCCCAACGCAAAAAAGAAAAGAGAACATTTAAAAAGTCAAAAATAATACCTATCGTTGAGCCATCAAATTCGATTGAGTAATACCTATATATATTTTAATTACAGAAATTGATGGATGTCACGATAAGGTTTGCTCATTGAAATGGCGCTATAATGTCACGGCGGGGTACCGCATAAGTAAGTCAGACCCTTCACTTGATTGACTATGTACATATGCGGTACCCCGCCGCGAAATTATAGCGCCAATTCAATGAGCAAACCTTATCGTGCCATCCATCAATTTCTGTAATTAAAATATATATAGGTATTACTCAATCGAATTTGATGGCTCAACGATAGGTATTATTTTTGACTTTTTAAATGTTCTCTTTTCTTTTTTGCGTTGGGGGTTTTTTAAATTTTTAATTTAATTTTTATCTCAAGGTGCGTGCATACATTTTTAGGTACTTAGGTGTATCAAGTTAGTATCGTTCCCAATTTAAATATTTGCAACGCAATTTTAATTTAATTTTCTCATAAATTAAAAAGTTATTTCTGTGTAAAGACTGCCAATCTGACTAAAATATGAAATAAAATTCTGAGAAAAACTATTCAAATTATAAATCGGGAGGGCTTGGAAAAAAATAATTACTTTATACTAGGTATTGTTTCTTGTTCTTAATTTAACATTTTTATTTTGACTACAAAGATGAAAACCTTATTAGTTACAATGGGTAGCAGGACACTTGCGCGAACCCACTTGCGCGAATATATTCACAGTATACATACACGCCTGCCCAAACCCTGAATAGTACGTCAACCATAATTCGTTAGATAAGTTACAGACAGACTGGAAGTAAGTAAAAAGTCCAATTAGGCGTCCTTAGACTGCAGGCGTGATATTACCGCGAATGTACTTTTGCCCATTCGCATAAAAGTACATTCGCGGAAATGTCTTTTCATGCAAGTGTCTAACGGGTTCGAGACTAATGTGAAACCGCGGGGCGCTACTTGTATATGTATATCATAAACTTTACCTGTAGAAGTAACACAGACATTTTGGAACTCTCGTAGCAATGTCAATGAATAACTAGGTTACAAACAAACTTGAAAGCACTTGCTTCAACTATTTTAGTCTATTTAAATAACACTAAAGTTGCAGCAGAAAGTTGTTTTACGGAATAACAACGCAATCTAATAATTGAGTATTTGAGTACCTGGTTTTTTTAAAGTTAATAAATGATGACGTCACTGACGTCACTCGGAAAGCTGCCACGCTTAAATGGAATTGGGCTGGACACATCTGCCGCACGTCAGATGATCAATGGACCAAACTTACAACCCTGTGGATCCCGATTAATGGCAAACGACATCGCGGCAGGCTCAGATGGAGATGGCGTGATGAGCTGGACTCCTTTAATAAAGATTGTTCCTTGGCAGCTCTGGACAGAGAGCGGTGGAAAGAGAAAGTAGGAAGGTCCAGCAGTGGGAGGATTATGGCTGGTAAAAAAAAAACAAAAGATTTTATTTCTGTAAGTACCTAGGTTTGTAAAAACACTTTTACACGAATGAGTTCGGCGTTTCCTATCTGACTACTCTAAGAAGAAAGGCCGAAAAAACTCAGAGGTCGCAGTCTCTTTTAAAACCCAGACATAATCTTGGTCAGATCATGTAAAGACCGTGTAGATTGGTTTCTCTATTGGTGTTTTGAGGAAAGAACCACACAGATTGAGTGGATCTGTCCAGTCAGTGTACGCATTTGTCAGTGATCGTGCACTTCATGTTCCTGAAATTATTGGCAATGCTACGTTGAAAAGACTACGAATTCTCCAAACGGCTCGTTGACTCTTCCCGTCACCCAAGTGCTGGCTTTTACCTTGGCCAGAGGATTAGCATTGCCATACAACGTGGCAATGCCGCCAGTGTCTTGGGTACTTTACCAGTCGATAGCGATCCGGAGGAATTTTTCGACGCCATATTTTAGTTTCTTAATAGTTTTACTTAGTTTAGGATATTATATTTTTAGCTTAAATATACCCTTTTCATCAGTCTTCTGATTTGACTTAATTCAATTTAGTTACCTACAATAACAAAAAATTAAAATGACTAACAATAAGTAAAAATGCTACGTTTCTTTGAAATAGATCAAACAAACCAGACGATATTCCGAGAAAACGCTCAGTAGTAACAATAGTTTTACCTACAGTCCTTCTGGCTCAGTGTTGTTAAAATTGAGTACAATGGCCAAACCCTTTTTCTTCTACCGTGACGTAATCATCCTACCTTTTACATTTGAAACCGAACCTTATCTAAGAGCTTGAAAAATAAATACTAACAGGTATACCGTTAAAGTTTCCTCTAGTTTTACTAGTAAAAGGTCCGGGCTCGGTCGCGGTCCCATCCGGAGTCAGGTGCTAAAACAGTGAGATAAACCGACCAAGGCCGGAAGCTCGCACCGCAAACGACGCCACCCGAATTCTAAAGCGCTCTCAATTCGGTCAGGTTATACCTTGCGCTGAAACCAAGGAGGATTGCAGTTTTAATTAAAACCTTTATGAAGTATTCTGTTTATTTTTTAACTCATTTCGTCTCATAGTTAGTGTTTATGTTAATTTTTCTACAGATGCAGTTTAGCGTTGGTAAGTATACTAGTTTTTATAAAGGAATAGCAGGGTGTTTTTAAAAATAATGAACCGTTTCTTTTTTGTTTTTAGCTGCAGCATTGTTATGAGATTCTGATAATGAAGAGAGAACAAGGAGGTTATTTTTAACCGACTTCTAAAAAAGGAGGAGGTTCTCAATTCGGATGTTTGTATATATATTTTTTTTTTTATGTTTGTTCGCGCATAACTACGTCGCTTGCCAACCGATTTGAAAAATTATTTTTTTGTTGGAAAGGGTATACTTCCCAAATGGTCCCATTTTTGTCAAAATCCAGTTCTGATGATAGGATCCTGGAGAAATCGAAGGAACTCTTCAAATATTATAGGCACACCTATAGCGATGTGGGTATTTTTTATAGTAGCTCGTGCATTTGCTCTCGGAAAGCACCACTTGGTGAAGTGGAACTGATGATGAAGACCACAGATGGCTACCGGAACTACTCAATGATAAATATTTCACGGGTTGCGATTCGATTACTTTAATATGGTTGCTAAGCAATTTCCGCTCGTCACACAATGCGTGTGGTGAGTGGTTGTTGAGGAGTTCTCCTGGGTCTTACCAGCAGAACAATTAACTTCCCAGCATCGGGAAAAGCAATATATTGTAACATGTGATGAGCAATTGACATTAGACTTTTGTAACTTATACAAATTATAAACAGACCCACTAAAAAGCGAGAAATAAAAACTTTCTAACAAAAAAACAAAACCGACTTCCAAAAATCACTACAAAGTGAAAAATAACTTTGATTTCGGAAGTCGGTGGCAAAAAAAAAAAGAAAGTAAATAAAAAACGAAAGACACCGACTTCCAAAATCAAAGTTATTTTTCACTTTGTAGTGATTTTTGGAAGTCGGTTTTGTTTTTTTGTTAAAAAGTTTTATTGCTTTATACACCGTGTTATTGTGGTGAGTAGGTACCGCTTTCTGGTTGTACTTGTCTGAAGACGTTTAGTACGCAGCCAGCCTTCAAGAAAAGGCACTTCTTTCGATGAACTTTCAACCAAGTACTACACAGTCTCAGAAAAGAAACCGGGAAGATCTCTACCGACCTTTCCCCAGTTCTCGGTAAAATAAAACCATTCAAAAATTATTATTAAATGAACAGTATTTTAAAACTACGCGGCCGGCAGTAAGTGTAGACAGGCCAGCCTTCAAGTCTCTTCACTGGCACTACTAAAGGAAGCTCCGTACTTGCACCTCCACGACGTAAACAGACCTATACAAATATATTAGCGACAGTTTATCGACGCTTTTTACTACATCCTCCATTGAGTTTGGTTTAAAAGGATCTTGTTCAGTGGACCGTTGTAAAGGATACACTGAAATCTGTGTTAATAGTCGCGGCGGTAGTGTGCTGGCTTAAATAGGGTGTACCATACCTTTCAGTGGCTCTTAGGGATTATTTCAGGTGGATTGGGAGTGTTCGAGTTTTAAACTGGTGTAGTAGCTCTGAAACTATGGTCGGACTTTTAATTAGCTGCAGTAAACTGACACTTCTAATGTCATTTTTACTGTCATTTCGCTATCAAATGAGAACATTTTTTACAATGACATTAAACATCTAGACGTTGCCATGATTACAGTGTGAAGTGTGGAAGTGAGACACATATATACGAAATTAGTAGGAAAATTGAGACAAAGCATCGTATCTTCTGTCTCTTACGGCGTGCCGTATTTTTGCTTGGCGAACTTTCAAATGTTAGCCAAACAAAGTGCTTTCACTGTTACAAAATTTATCTTGCGTCGATTAATTTAACTTTTTTGGACAGTTTTTTCACTGTGCGAATGTATTGACATGGGTTTCAGTTCAAAATATGGAAGATTTCTTACGTTAAACCTCATTTCTAATACCACATAACCTAGAAAAAGTATTATATTGCTGTCTCATGACCGGCCACGCGGTGGTTCGATCTAGATGTATGTTATCTAAGATTTTTTAACGTAATGACAGATAAGAAGTGTCATTTTACTGCATCTAATTAAAAGGCCGAGCATAGTCTCTATGTAATTTGAAGGAGGAATATTGTTGAGTGTATTGAAAGATGAATAAAAGTGTTCAATATTATCAGAGTGAAAATAATATTCAGAACGAAAACACAACAGCGCTCTGATTTATTACATACATCGCTGCGATGACACTCGGTGGCAACGTAGTTATATGAGGACATTGCAACGATTAAGGCTCTGGTTCCAAGCTTGGTTTAGCTCGGTGTGTAAGTGAAATGGCGTTATGGCTGTCTAGTTTGACGCACGAGATAGAAGATTCTCACGCGCACCGGAATTATGTCGTAAAAGTGCAAATAAAATCGCATAAAATTAGAAATTAACTATTTAATAAAAAGTAATCCATCACTGGATGCAGTTTGGAATTTGACATTTCATGGTATATTTTTAATTATAATTATAATTGTTAATGAAGGGATAAACAGCTTTTAAAGATTATTAAGAGGTATGTTTAAAGATTTTTTTGGTGCATTAAAATATGTATAATTATGTTTTGGCTTCCATCACTGTATGCGAAAAGGACTTGAAAATATCATATTTTTTTTACATGTCAAAATTATTTACGGTTTGTGAGATACATAGCTTTAAAAAACCACCTTTTTGATCGTTTTCAGGAAATCTGCGCCTTAAGTTTGTGAGTTGCCATGCAGCGCATGTTTTTGCGTTATGCGTTACCAACTTTTGCACATAATTCACTGATTTTATTAAAAGAGCATAGCAACATCGATTCCCTCAAACCATTTACAAAACAGACGAATCGATATACCCAAAAGTGTTTCTCCAATAATCGTTTGACCTTTAACAGTGAAATGTGCTCAGTGAAAATATTTTTTCAGTCGGATACTTCTTAAAATACTTCGTCATTTACAATATTAGGCTGTTTGTCTGTTTGTTCAGGACAAAGTCGAGATGTGAAACTAGAAATGTATTTAAAGGGATCGGATTTAACGTTAAAGAGGGAATCGTGATGGCGGAATAATTAAATCCGGATTAATTAAATCGGGCTAATACTGATTTTGGGTAAAGAAAAATATTGTGAGGAGATTTGGATTTGATGTTTTAGTCATCGAGAGATTAACTATCGATCCTTCTTTGTACAAGAAGAGGGCTTTGGGTTAGATTATCTTTTAATATCCGCATAGGAACGTTTAATATTATAATTGTTGTTAAAATATTATTTTCACATTGTTTTTTTTTATTTTTTATTTTTGTGTTTCACGAACTGTGTACAAATAAACGTTTTTCTTTCTTTCTTTTCTTTCTTTCCAATGTTTATAGGTAAAGAAAATTTGATTCGTTGTGGATATATGAAATTGTCGTTTTACATAGAAAAAATCTATTTTTTTTTGAAGTATCATTTGTGGTGCAATCTTGCCATTTTAACGAAGGTCCGTTGATGCCTTTGCAATAGAAATCTTGCGGACGGAAATCGATGAATTATTTAAAGGCATTTTTCACCTTCTCGTTGGATTTGAATTTTTTTTGAGATCAAAATTTCCAGAACGGAAACGATCTAACGTAACTTGTCCATACATGTCGTTAATATTACGTGCTGTCTATGCTGCGTTGGTGCCATGACGGAACTCGTATTGGAAAATAGCGCGATATTTCGATTTTTCCATGGTTAAAGAAACATCGATCGTAAAGCTAAATCGAACGGCGGCGGCGGGAAAACAGATGAACAACAGATTTTTTAACTATCATGCTATAATACAGGGTGTAAGGGACAGCCCTCCGCAAACTAACAGGGTGCATTCAGCTCCTCATTCAGAATCATATTCCACCGGAAATTTTCTCAGGAAAATTTTCATTTTTTCAAAATTTTTTTCAGTTACATTTTCATTACTTCAATGTAAAATTGCATTGTGTGTTCGCAGCACTCCATTTATGTAAAAAAAAACAGCAAAAAAAAAAACCAGCCAATGGATGTTGAAATACTCTAACCAACGACGCGTGAAATCAGCTGTTCACTTTCTGTCTAGCTACAGAGTTCATCGAACTCACCGCATACCTATTACCTACCCCTCCCAAACAGTAATAGACGCTCCGATTTATGCACAAAAACACAAACAAATCAGGTTAATTCGAGTCCCTTAAAGTTCCTGAAAAAATTTCATGTACCGGTCATCTTAGTATGACATACTGAATTCACCCTATCAGTTTGCGGAGGGCTGTCCCTTACAGCCTGTATAAAATTAATTTGAATTTGGAATTCTAAATAGAATGAAAGATACTGATCTTCACACTAGCCGGTATCAAAAATCGGCAATTTCATAGGAAAACCTATTATTTTGGTTTGTTTTCAATACAAAAAGGATGCGTTCATCCAGTGCATCCTTATACGCATCTTAGTCAGAAGCGCTGGTATATATCTAGCAGGCGCCGAAACGAGGAAAGAAAGAAGAATAAAGTCAAGTTCTTTTCCTATTTGACCCATTTTCTACCAAAGAGTACAAGTGCCTCCAAAATTTATTCAAGCCTACCTGGTCAAGTGGACCCTCTTTATAGCGAAGACATTTCCACCAGCCGTCGGGCAAACATCAACAAATTGATCAATGTTGCCACTATATTGCGTAGCTCCGGGTTGTCGCACACTTTGAATACCAAGTGGCACGGATTTATTTTACTATAGGCCCAAAGCAAACGCGGTGGTCTAGATTTGGTGATGGGCGATTTGAAGACTGTCTGATGCAGCATACGTGGCAAGGTTGTCTATTGTGTCTCATTAGTCGATGACAAAACTAAAAGTCATTCCTAAATAATACAAACAAGGCTATTGCCTTGTTTGTATTATTTAGGAATGACTTTGGACGTGTGATGACATCTCAAACTAATAAGATTGTGGGAAGCATGTTTTGCAAATTCAACATTGTAGGCCAGAAGGTCCTTTGCAACCAGTGATTAGTTCAACATAACAAATCTTAACCAAAGGGTGCCAACGAAACCCTATAGGCTCCGCTATCCGTCCGTCTGTCACATCTTTTGAACTGTTATAGGTAGACACTTGAAATTTTCACATAATGCTATAATAATAATGCTACTAGCCGCTATAACACAAACATTTTAAAATAATATTTAAAAAAAAACCGCCCAAGTGCGTGTCGGACCACGCACGATGAAGGGTTCCGTAGTTGAAAAGAATTTATCCCAAAGACAAAGTTAACACCGAGTTGAAAAACATGTTCTCCCATACATTGGTATACCTACGTCACGGACAATTCTCCAACTGCATATTTAAGGTTGTATTCGCAAAAAACTATTCAAAAACAAATCATCACGCCTTGTTTCCCCATAGGGTTGGGCAGAGGTGTAGCTGTAGTACACCCACATTTTGCCAGAAAAAGAAAACTAAAAACTATTTTTTTATGTGACAAAACTAGAAATAATCAATTTTCAGACTTTTTCCTTTAGTTATGCTGTGAGACCTTGCTTCTTGCACAATTTCATGATTCTAGGTCAACGGGAAGTAACCCTATAGGTTTTGATTTACTTGCGAGTATCAAAATATGTTGCATAAATCATCGTATTTTTTTAGAAGCTTGATTTTTTTAGAACTTCAAGGGACCATAGACTTACGTATTTGATATTAATTTCAACTTGATACCTCCACGCGTTCCTGATAAAAATGGTCTTGACAGACAGACAGACGGACAATGAAGTGGTTCTATAAGGGTTCCGTTTTTTCCGTTTGAGGTACGGAACCCTAAAAATAAAGTTAAAAATTAAAATGGATACAAGAAACGTGTTTTTTTTGGTGTTATATGCTCGATCTTAAAAATATGTAGTGTGACATGAATATTTACTTCGAAAATTATTATATTATTTTCAATTATTCTGAATGTGAAGACTATTAGTGGGTCATTGTTTTTTTTTATTTCTCATTTATTAATCATAGAAATATTTAAAAAACAGACAAAATTCTTTCTTATATCTATGGTTTTAATCATAGTCTCGCAGTTTGAGTAATTTATGCGGCCTACCCAAATGTCTTTTCTTTGGTATTGTTCGTGGAATCGTTGAGCTCCTTAAGTTCTGAGTTGAGCTGCACGATTACTGACAAATGCGTGCACTGACTGGACAGGTCCATCAATCTGTGTGGTTCTTTCCTCAAAAGACCATTTCAGACATCAATCTACATGACCTGACCAAGATTATGTCTGGACTTTAAAAGGTACTTGACCTCTGAGTTTGTTTCGGCCTTTAGGTACTCTGAGAGTAGTCAGATAGGAAACCTCATCTAGTTTTGATTAACAATACGATTGACGTGTAAAACTGTTTGTATAGACCTACTTACAGAAAATAAATAATTTATCTTTTAAGGGGGCTCCCATACAACGTGATTTTTTGCCATTTTTAGGGTTCCGTAGTTAACAAAGAACCCTTATAGTTTCGCCATATCCGTCTGTCCGTCCGCAGCTTAGCTCAGAGAGTCTTAGTACTAGAAAGCTATAATTTGCTACAAACCTACTTACAGAAATAAAATTATTTATAATTTACATACCTTTGTGGAAAGAATACAATAACTCACTTCATTAAACACACAACGGCTAATTTGGACCAACCATGTTCTTTAGTTTAGATCAAACCAATATGGAATGCGAGACCCACGATTGTTTATATATCTAATAATAATCGTTATCGGTTACATATCGCTAGCAGGTACTGTAAAGGTTTCTCGCCAAGGGCAGCCTTATGTTGTACTGGCTGAGAATACTTAGGTTACATTTGATTATTTAGTCAAATGTCGAACTACTTTTGAATTTAAAGGTTTATCTTTTTGTTCTGAAGAAATAAAATCAATCTGCCTAGCCTTTTCCCAACTATGTTGGGGTCGCCTTCCAGTCTTACCGGATGCATCTGAATACCAGTATTTTACATGGAGCGACTAAGTACCTATCTGACCTCCACAACCCAGTTACTGGGTAATACCCCTCGGTAAGACCGGTTGTCAGACTTTCGGGCTTCTGACGACCCGTAACGACTGTCAAAGATCCACGAATGACAGCCGGGACCAACGGCTGAACGTGTTTTCCGAGGCACGGAGGAGTCTCGGTATGTGGTCACCCATCCACTGACCAACCCCGGCGAGCGTAGCTATACCTGATGGATCGACCCGTGCGGCTGTTATTACTTAGCCACGAGCTCCTTCTTGTTCTGAAGAAAGGGGAGTCCAAATATAGTAGGTTACCACAGTTTGTCCATCGCACCGAGAACGGACGTCAACGAGAAAACAGATGACGGTGCCAAAGTAGCGACAGTCGACAGTACTATGGGGCCGTCATCTGTTTCCTCGTTGACGTCCCGTTCCCGGAGAGGTAGACAAACAGTCTAGGATGAGCACATTTCCTTGAAAAAAACTGATAAATGCAAGAATAATACGTTATTTTACTCTATATGAGAAAACATCTAAAAAAATATTATTTAGATAGCATAGCAACAATATAAATTTTAAAATTCAATTCCATGTTATTACGTCATAACGCTCTGTAAATTAAAAAGTGTCAATGTCAACTGTCAACTGACGTCAGTGCGTTCAGCGTTTTCGCGCGAAATATGAAAATGTAAAATTTTAATTAATTTTTATGGCACTAATCGATTTAATACAATTTTTGTAGTTTTTTTGGTGGTTTATTAGCACTATAGAATCTAATTGAGACACTTTTCAAAAATGTGTGTATATTAAAGTTCATCGTCTATTATTGTAGGTACGTTAGACTTTAACGAGGGGGTCGTTAAGGTTGATGCGCCACGGTAGCCCGCGAAATTCAAAATTTCTTACGTTTTTTGCAATTTGTAGGTCAGTGTGAGCTTGTATGTTGATTAAAATATGATTCGCGGCCGTAGCTAATATGGCTTTACAGAATTATAATCATTAGAATCAGCAATACAACTCCATAAGTTAGCATTTACCTCAAATCTAGCGATTTCATGAAATCATGAGGTTTGAGGTAAATGCTAATAACTTATGGAGCTGTATTGCTGATTCTAATGATTATAATTCTGTAAAGCCATATTAGCTACGGCCGCGAATCATATTTTAATCAACATACAAGCTCACACTGGCCTACAAATTGCAAAAAACGTAAGAAATTTTGAATTTCGCGGGCTACCCTGGCGCTTTCGCCTTAAAGTCTGCAGTAAGTTTGCACGTTACGTGATCTCTTCCTCTTGGATAAACGCTAGCTGCTAAGCCCAGCAGTCCAGCACCCTATGCTTTGGACCACACGCATAACGCCATCGCACAGTCAGCGTACACGCTTTTATCGCCTTTGTGGTAAAGGCGGCCATATCTTAAGGCTAGGCGCTAGGCCTCTAGAACCGCGAGATATTGGGGATTAGAATATGTTTGTTTTATAACAGAGCCTAGTTTTAGCTTTGTTAGTGGAAACGTTTTTGGTTTGTTACAGAGGTCTTAGTGCGAGTTGTTATACTTACTCGATCACGTTAACGTAAACGTCAGTTTGTACTGAAAATGAATAAGCGCCGCCTGGTGACTATGATGGGAAACACAATTATTCCATTCGAATTGACATACGTCAACGTTCACGTAAACGCGATCGAGTAAGTATAAAAACTCGCACTAAGGCCACATACGTAGTCGTGTTTGGTTAGGTGAGTTTATGATTTTCTTTTGTTTGGTATTTTTTGATTATTCTGAGCGTTTCATTTAGGTTATTCAGTCCTTGCCAGTTGTGAAAATGAGTATTTTATAATGTACTGCTGTCCTGATGTAAGTGCTGTGATCAATAAAAACATAAAAATCCCATAAAATAACAGACTTGTTCGTTACTTATTTATTCTATTGTGGCGGTATATACATCGCCACATACGAACTAAGTACGCAGCACACTGAAGTCACGCAAAATCCTGCATCGCGCAAGTAGAGTTTACCGCGCTGCTAGCATATATTATAAAACGTCCGAAATCAACCGTAGACAGTAGTTGACCCACCAGACACGACACCCGTCTAGTCGGAGGATCCTCCCTTTTCTAAGGAGGATGAGTGAACTTTACACCCTGTTCCTCAATCTGCCTAGCCTTTTCCCAACTATGTTGGGGTCGGCTTCCAGTCTAACCGGATGCAGCTGAATACCAGTATTTTACATCCACTGACCAACCCCGGCAAGCGTAGCTTAACCTGACGGATCGACCCGTGCGGCTGTTATTATTTAGTCATGCCTCTATATTATGGGAATAACATCTCCCGTTACATTTTAAACTGTATATTCTATTGAATTCAGTATGCACTTAGTTACCGATATTTACAAACTTCATGGTTACATACTCACGACGATACTTACCAAGCCGACGCACATTAACAGTTTGCTGCCATTTTTAGGGTTCCGTACCAAAATGGTAAAAAGGAACCCTTATGGTGTGACTCAGTCTGTCTGTCTGTCACAGCTCGATATCTCAAGAACTACTAATGCTATCAACTTGAAATTTGGAACAGTTTTAGATGACGCTTGCCAAACTATTTTGCAAATAAGAAAGAAATAAAAATATATTTGTTTTTTTGCAACAGGGACGTCTTAAAAAATCAAAGTGAAGTTATCATATGAAAGAGCGGTGTTTGCACATTCTCAAACATTTTTTGTTTATTTCTAGGCCGCATAGTTTTCGACTTTTGATGAAACATGTAAAAAAAAAAATACCGTTCCTCCCCTTATCTCCGAAGTTTGCATAGAGAAAAACCTGAAATTATTCTATGTGATAGAAGTTTATGTAAAGGTTACAGAAAAATAAAACGATGTCTCTAAATAGCACACTTTTACAGAAATCGGAACGGAACCCTCGGTGCGCGAGTCCGACTCGCGCTTGACCGGTTTTTTTCTGATCGCTCCGCTAATGCTTTTAAAACTCGCTAACTCCCTGGCCCATTCCGAGATCTGTTGCATCAAACATTTCCGGGTAGCGTTCACAGCTTAGTAAATGTTCTGTAGTACATTTGGTTATCACAAAAACCTGTTTTTCCCACTAAGACTTCTGTAGAAAAAGCTCTTCTTCTTGTAAGTAAGACCTGAACACTTGAAAGCTTTCCTTTCATAGCTCTGACATGGATTCCGAGTTTTGATAAGTGGTTCCTCTTATTTTATAAGTCGCTTTACTTGAAAGTTAAGCGTTTTACTGAGCCTTCGACTCTTTAGATTATGATCGTAGTTCGGAGAAATATATTCAATGTTACTTTGTGAGGCAAGTTTTTTTTTATATTAGCCTACACTATACCACTGCTGAGCAAATACCACCCTTTTAATTTAGAATTAAATTTCTTAGAATGTTGGGTAAAAATCTGTAGTAGAAACTTTTTATTATTAAAATCAATAAAATGTTATTAAAAATTTCCGTCAGTAATTTCTCAGTAGCAGTAAGCTATCTGAATTTTAGCCTGGTTAGTAACAAATAGCTTCTGCTCGCGACTTCATCCGCGTGAAATTTTTTGTTCCCCGACCCACCGCGTCGCGTCATATCGCCCGCCTGTGCTATTACTTCGTTTACTTTTTGCTCTGCTTCTAAGGGTCATACCGTGATGTTAAATAGACTATAACCTTCCTCAAGAATTGAGCTATAAAATCCAAAAAGAATTTTTCAAATCCGACTGGCAGTTCCAGAGATTACCCCTACATACAAACAAAATTATACTTAGCTCTATACAACATCAGTATTATAGATAAACTAGCTTCTGCCCGCGACTTCGTCCGGGTGAAATTTCTTTTTCGCTCGACCCACCCCGTCGCATCGCGTTGCCTACCCGCGCTATTACTTCGTTTTCACTTAGCGTTCTTTCAGACTTTTTTTCTTTTTGCTCGGCACCTAAGGGTCCTAGAGTGATGTTAAATATGCCTTCTATAACATTTGGGCTATCATTCATGCAAAAAGATTTTTTAAAGTCCGACTGGTAGGGTAGTTCCAGAGATTAGCTCGTTCCTTCACCATATCCCCTTCCACTACCTCTCCCTCCCCCTCTCACTCACTCTCACACCCCCTTCACCACTTCCCCTTCCCTCTCTCCCTCACCACGCCGTCCCCTCCCTCTCCCCCTATCCTCCACCTCCGGCTCACCAACCCCTACCCTCCCCCTCCGCCTTCACCACGTCTTCCTCTTCTCCTCACCAAGTCCTGCCCCTTTCTCCCTGCGTCCATCATCCTCCCCCTCACCCTCCTCACCACTCCTCCCCTTCCCTCTCCCCCTCTAACCCTCCCGCCGGGGTAGTTTTAAAAAACTAATAATGACAAACTTAGGCAAATATATGTGCCAAGTTTCAAGTCAATTAAAACCAAATGAATAACATTTTTCATGTAAATTGTATCCCTGTTTTCACCCCCACAGGGGTGGAATAAAAAAAAATGGTTTGAGATATTTCCACAACTTGACTGAAAGATTATTTACACCAATTTTTGAGTTAATCAAGCCACGCAGTAAAATCCTCCCCTGTGAAATTGACTACCCCTTTTCAACCCGTTAGAGGTAGATTTTCGAAAAACCCTGATACACATTATTCTTTATTTTTGGTTTTTGGTATAAATACTGAGTTTTGAATTAATCGGATTGCGCGTTAAAATTTTTCCATACAAACTTTGAGACCCCCCAATTCCCCTTTAGGGGGTAGTTTAGAAAAACAAAAAATCACAAAAATCTGAATTTACTTACATAAATATTCGTGCCAAGTTTCAATTTTATTAACTCAAGGAATAAGATTTTTCATACAAACAATATCCCCCCTTTTTACCCCCTTGAAGGTCGAATTTCCAAAAACCCTTTATTAGCGGATGCCTAGGTCATAATAGCTACCTGTGTTCCAAATTTCAGCCCAATCCGTTCAGTGGTTTCAGCTGTGTGTTGATAGATCAGTCAGTCAGTCAGTCAGTAACGCTTTCCTTTTATAGATATAGATAATCGTCCCGGCCTATAGACTATCTGAAATAACTATTGCGGGTGTGTTGTCACCCCACAGATAAAACTATATCTCATGTGCCTATATTTCAATAATTAACAAAATCACTCCGAATTTCTACGCGCTGAAACCTAGGACTCCGAAATCCAGAAAAAACCAGACAAGTGCGTGACATACAATGAAGGGTTCCGTAGTTGGGATGAATTTTTCCCAAGTTCAAACTTAACTTTGCAGTTTTCCCATACATCTGTATATACATCACGGCCAATTCTTCCCAAGAACAAACTTAACTTTGTAGTTTTCCCATACATCTGTATATACATCACGGCCAATTCTTCCCAAGAACAAACTTAACTTTATAGTTTTCCCATACATCTGTATATACATCACGGCCAATTCTTCCCAAGAACAAACTTAACTTTGTAGTTTTCCCATACATCTGTATATACATCACGGCCAATTCTTCCCAAGAACAAACTTAACTTTGTAGTTTTCCCATACATCTGTATATACATCACGGTCAATTCTTCCCAAGAACAAACTTAACTTTGTAGTTTTCCCATACATCTGTATATACATCACGGTCAATTCTTCCCAAGAACAAACTTAACTTTGTAGTTTTCCCATACATCTGTATATACATCACGGCCAATTCTTCCCAAGAACAAACTTAACTTTGTAGTTTTCCCATACATCTGTATATACATCACGGTCAATTCTTCCCAAGAACAAACTTAACTTTGTAGTTTTCCCATACATCTGTATATACATCACGGCCAATTCTTCCCAAGAACAAACTTAACTTTGTAGTTTTCCCATACATCTGTATATACATCACGGCCAATTCTTCCCAAGAACAAACTTAACTTTGTAGTTTTCCCATACATCTGTATATACATCACGGCCAATTCTTCCCAAGAACAAACTTAACTTTGTAGTTTTCCCATACATCTGTATATACATCACGGTCAATTCTCCAACTGCAATGTAATCGCAAAAAAAAATTGTTTGTATGTGATAAAATCACAAATTAACTGGCCTAGCCTGGGAAAAGGATAGGCAGATGATGATAAAACTACGATCTTCAGACTTCTTCCTTCCTTTGTGAGACCTTGCTTCTTGCCAAATTTCATGATTCTAGGTCAACGGGAAGTATCAAAATATGACCTACGTATTTTATATTATTTTAACTTGATGCCTCCTCGTGTTCCTGAGAAAAAGGACGGACAACGAAGCGATCCTTTATGGGTTCTGTTTTCTCCTATTGAGGCACGGAACCCTAATAAGGATTAGCAGAAAGTCCTACGATATTTTCGTCACAGAAATCCAAAAAAAAGAATTTCCGTGACGGAAAAGAGAAAATTTGATTATAGCCAATCCGAGTTGGCGTTACGTTCCGTAGGCACGTTTGATTGGCTAACGCCTTCTGACTGGAGCTGTCGGATTTGTTGCACCCTCAGAAGAACGACTAAAGCATAGAAGTAGTGTTAAAATAGCAACTGAACTCAATATATTTGTTTCATTTTGACTTATGGAGCCGCTATAATGTTAAAGAAGGACACGTATACAGAAGACGTTTCGAAATTTTGTAGGTTGTCATTCATTTTATTCCGACTAGTGATGTACCCACTAAATTTCAACGTCGATAGAATTTACAATAACATTCTTTCTTACACTGCCAAGAATAATAACCGTAGGTACACACGGCTACACATCAAGTTATACATTTCCAGTTTACACTGACCGCTCATTGTAAGGAAATCCTATACAATGCGAGATCAGCTTATACTGGAAATGTATAGCTTGATCTGTAGCCGTGTGTACCAAAAATTTTGAAGTAACTAAGCATACTTATGATCCCAATACTTAATATATTCGTTCAAAATGAAACAATACTTTAAGTATGAACTAAATAGTTCGTCATCATCATCACCAAAGTCTTCCTTGGTTCCCGACAGCTCTTCATGTATTAAATCTGACCCGGCTAAACCCGAATGTATTTAATTGCCATAATAACTGATGAGTTTATTGAAAAGAAGTGGAAGACATTCGGTTTTGCAAATGTTTTTAGCAACTTACTTTCTCATATTTATTTGAATTTTAGATTACATCATAGTCTACTCAACAAAGTCTAGGGAACAAGGGTATTCAAAGTACCTAATAATTTTTATTTTAACACATTATTTTAAATCAGTAGAAGCGTAATTTAATAGAGATTTGAATTATTTGATTAAATAAAATGATTGTTAGTGAAAAAATAAAATTTATTATGAAAATTCAAAATGGTACCAAAACAACAAAAACTTTTCGTACATAAAAAAATAAATAACGACCAGATAATATTTTAAATAAAAAAATAAAATGCCTAGCAACTTTAATAATCTGTTACGCGAATTCCAGCCCACACCATAATACGGATGAACTTCCTGAGGATTCTGGAGTCGGCTCTGGCGACCAGGAACTCGCCAAAAGCGCAGTCTTCTTGAATCGGGATGGAATCCAATTATTTCTGAATTTGTTATTGTCATCTGTGTCAAGGATTCCTAAAACGAACAGTTCTCAATATTTATGTAAGATTTTTTATCATCATTTTTATTTAGGTAAATAGTTTTATTTGTATGTCTTACCTGACTGATGATTTCACGAGATGTCAATATCATTGGCGATTCATATAATCTGTACCGATGTACTAGGTCCTGTTTCAACTTCCATTGCTACGGGATCCTACAATTACGAATTTTTTATTAAAAATAAATAAATCAATTTGCACACGATTATATTTCCGACTGGGATAATTATTAATTAGAAGAATAATATCGCATCAATGATATTTTTAATATAATATCAGTATCGCATATATCAAGTGAACATATTTCTGAAATGTTATACCTGTCTTCATGTTAGATTGCTGTTGATGGTGAGCGGTTCTTTTAATTTGCAGTATTGCGCTATGTCCTTCTTCGCAGACTTCCATAAGTATTTCCTGTAATGTAATAAATCAAGTTTTAATTTGAACGGGATACTATTTATTGCCAATAAAATACCTTAATTATATCATAATACTGGATGAATTTTTTATCATGCACCAAATCGAAATGGGAGATTGTACTCATCATTATGAACAACTTTTACTATGGGAACAAACCTGAAATCGCGAAAAAAAAATCAGCTGTTCAGTACATTTACCTACATCAAACTCGTCAAAATGTACTGAACAGCTGATTTTTTTTCGCGATTTCAGGTTTGGTCCCATAGTAAAAGTTGTTCATAATGTTGAGTAAAATCTCCCATTTCAATTTGGTGCATGATAAAAAATTCACCCTGTATATCAGACCATTTCATCTGTTCTATCCATAACAAATAATGTAGGAACAGCATGTTCTCTAAGTGACGACTTAAAGAACGTGCTACATCCATTTCATAGGTTCATTACCAAATGAATACAAAGTAAAATGCTTGGAGCATATTATGTGGCTGAGTCCAATTTCGTCTACCAATACAATTTATCCATTTTTTTTTTCACATCGTCTAGGAAATCTGTAAAAGAAAAGTATCGACAACATTATTTACGTCACTATGGCTGATCAAGATAACCCCAAAACAATTTCCGAATATTCGCTAATAACTTCTATTGGAATAAATATTACGACTGGTTTCAGCTATATAGTGACACAGCAATATTTGTTATGTATTTATATTCGTTTATCAGATCATATGCAACAAGAAATTGAGCAAAAACTTACCGATGGAAGGTCAATATTTATTGTTCATTTTATTTTCGCTATGAATGGGACTGGCAGCCCCCAACCACACAAGAAATTGCTCCACAGCGTCCACACACTCACTGTTTGTAGTTAAACAAAGAATTCATGCAATCTAACAGTAGAAATATTATTAAAACATCGTAAAACCATGGAAGATTACGACAAACACGTAAACAATGAACACGCGAATAAGTCAGCTAGTTCAATGAACGAACTGTCAGACATTGAAACAAAGTACTATCAAATTTGGCCGCGTCATACTTTAACTTTTTTAACCAAATGACAATTGATCTTGTGACCATGCCAAGAAAGTAAAACAAAGAGTAAAACATTCATCTCTTTCCCACATCCTATAACGTACCTTTATCGTACCTAATAATAGAACGGGAATAAAGGTAGTTACAGAATTCTGTTTTTAGCCTTCCTTCTATGCTTTAGTCGTTCTTCTGAGGTTGCACCCACTGAAAAGCTAGAAGAAATATGTTTACAGTTAGTGAACTAGAAATAAAGAGATAAAATGGAAATTGTTTGTGATGTCCCGGATAAACAGATCACAAACATAAAAAAAAAAAAAAAAAAATACAAAGATTTGAAAAATTATTTTTCTGTTGGAAAGGGTATACTTCCCAAATGGTCCCATTTTCGTCAAAATCCAGTTCTGATGATGGGATCCTGGAGAAATCGAAGGAACTCTTCAAATATTATAGGCACACCTATAGCGATTTGGGTATTTTTTATAGTAGCTCGTGCATTTGCTCTCGGAAAGCACCACTTGGTGAAGTGGAACTGATGATGAAGACCACAGATGGCTACCGGAACTACTCAATGATAAATATTTCATGGGTTGCGATTCGATTACTTTAATATGGTTGCTAAGCAATTTCCGCTCGTCACACAATGCGTGTGGTGAGTGGTTGTTGAGGAGTTCTCCTGGTTCTTACCAGCAGAACTCCTCAACAATTAACGTCCCAGCATCATCGGGAAAAGCTATAGTTTGTAACATGTGATGAGCAATTGACATTAGACTATTGTAACTTAAACAAATTATAAACAGACCCACTAAAAAGCGAGAAATAAAAACTTTTTAACAAAAAAAAAACAGACTTCCAAAAATCACTACAAAGTGAAAAATAACTTTGATTTCGGAAGTCGGTGGCAAAAAAAAAAGATAGTAAGTAAAAAACGAAAGACACCGACTTCCGAAATCAAAGTTATTTTTCATTTTGTAGTGATTTTTAGAAGTCGTTTTTTTTTTTGTTAAAAAGTTTTTAGAGCTAAGAGTTATATTTAAAATCATTTTTACGATTGTCTCTTTAATCTCTTACGCAATGGTATTCGTTTTTCGAGACAGCTTTAGTCACTAAAAATCCATCTATATATATAAAATTCAAAGTCCTGACTGACTGATTGACTGACTGATATATCAACGCACAGCCGAAACCGCTGGACCTCGAGACTTGAAATTTTGCACATAGATACCTTATAGAGTGTAGGCATCCACTAAGGAAGGATTTTTGGAAATTTCATCCCTAAAGGGGTAAAATAAGGGATGGAAGTTTGTATGAAAAATCTTATTCTTTGAGTTAATAGACTTGAAACTTGGCATGAATATTTATCTAAATAAACTATAAAGATTGTCATTTTTAGTTTTCCTAAACTACCCCCTCAGGAGGGATTGGGGTGTGTCAAAGTTTGTATCAACGCACAGCCCAAACTGCTGTGTCTAGAGATTCCAAATTTGGCACGTAGGTTCCTTATGAGGTCTAGGGGTGCACTAAGAAAGGATTTTTCAAAACTCAACCCCTAAGTAGGTGAAATGGCGGTCCAAAGTTTGTATGAAAAATCTTATTCCTTGAGTTAATAGACTTGAAACTTGGCACAAATATTTATCTAAGTAAGTTATAAAGTTTGTCATTTTTAGTTTGACTAAACTACGCCCTTTAGGACGGATTGGAGGGTTTCAAAGTTTGTATCAACGCACAGCCCAAACCGCTGGGCCGAGAGATTCCCAATTTGGCACGTAGGTTCCTTATGAGGTCTAGGGGTGCACTAAGAAAGGATTTTTCAAAATTCAACCCCTAAAGGTGTGAAACCGGAGCCAAAGTTTGTATGAAAGTCTTAGTCCTTGAGTTATTAGACTTGAAACTTGTCATGAATATTTATCTAAGTACCTATACTATAAAGTTTTTCATTTTTAGTTTTTCTAAACTACCAGGAGGTATGGGGCGGTCTCAAAGTTTGTATGTAGGAATTTTAACGCGCGTTCCGATTTACCCGAAACTCAGTATTTATACTTGAAACCAAAAATGACGAATAACGTGTAACAGGGTTTTTCGAATATCCACCCCTAAAGGGTTAAAAAGGGGTAGTCAATTTTACAGGGCAGGTTTTACTGCGGGGCTTAACTCGAAAATTGGTGTAAATAGTCTTTCTTTTAAGTTACGGAAATCTCACAAACGATTTTTTAAAATTGTATCTCTGTGGGCGTGAAAACAGGGAATATAGTTTATATGAAAAATCTTATTCATTTGCTTAATTAAGTTGAAACTTGGCACAAATACTTGCCTGCTTGCTACTTGCAAGTAATAAAGTTTGTCATTAATAGTTTTTTCCCCAGAGGGAAGGGTAGAGGGGAAGGTGGGAATGGGAGGGCGTGGTGAGGAGGGAAAGGGGAAGGGGAGAGGGTGGTGAGGAGGGAAACAGGGGAAAGGGGAGGGTGTGGTGAGAGAGGGGGATGGGAGGGGTGGTGAGGAGGAGGCTGAGGGGGAGGATGATGAGGGGGCGAGGGATAGGAGAGCATAGTGAGGGGGAGGGTATGGAGAAGGGAAGAGGTGTGAGGGGGCGTGGAGGTTAACGGGAAAGGTATGTGGTGAGGGGGTGATAGGGAGAGGGGGATGGAGAGGGTGAGGGGGGTAAAAGAGTGCAGTGAGGGGGAGGGGGAGAGGGTGGGAAGGGGAGGGGTTAGAGAGAGAGAGGAGGGGTGAAAGGGAGGCAGCAGTGCCTTTACACCTTAAAGTTGCTTTTTGTATAGCACTGATTCATTAAAAAAACCCGGCCCGACAGAAATGACTGAAAAATAGAAAGTCGGAAACTCGAAACGACACAAAAAACAGGAGTAAACTCCAGTCGTGCGACGGACACACGCTTTTTTATTTGTTTGAACGCGCTAATATCTGGAACTACCAGTCGGACTTTAATAATTATTTTTGCATTTCATAGCCCAATTCTTAAGGAAGGATATAGACGTATTTAACATCACACTAGAACTCTTAAATGCCGAGCAAAAAAAAAGAGAGAAGGAACGCTAAGCGAAAACGAAGTAATAGCGCGGGAAGGCAATGCGATGCGACAGGGTGGGTTGGGGGAATATGAAATTTTACGCGGAAGAAGTTGTGGGCAGAAGCTATCTCAATATTTTTGTTCCTGTGGCATATTTTCCGACATTCACGCGGGCGAAGCCGCGGGCAAAAGCTAGTCCATTATAAATTATTTGGTGTTAACCCTAGAAGCCAGTTATAATAAAAAGTTCTATGGTTTTTCATAATTCAGTTTTCAACAGACTCTGTTCTTAATATCTAGGCCAATTATTAATAAGTCAATGTCCGGGATACGCCAATTAATTATAGTAAACTACTGTGTGCCTGTATGTTGTTCCGTATTTGACGTAATAAAAAAGGTTATTAAATATAACTTTAACCAGGATTTATTAAGGGTGGGTTGCACCATCTTACTTTAAAGCTCCATTTACACGGCGCCATTTTATTGCCTGTGGCATACCATAAAATTGAAAGGCAAATATCTGGCACCGTCTAAACTACACGTACAATATTGTTGGACGATACGGGCAACTTTGAAAACTGGTATATGCATGTACAAGAAAATCGCACAGTACATACAATAATTGCTCGTACAATAAAATCGCATTCAATTCTGGCATGATCTGACATTTGTGCTGTCATTGAAATATGAGTGCGGTAAGTGAGGGTGTGGTAATCGTTGTTGCTATTTTGAGGCAAGAAATCAAATCAAGAACAACTTGAAAAATATCTTGAGAAGCGTTCAATAAAATTTAATGAAATATCATGTCTAGGCAAAACTTGCATGCAATAATCGCCTGTCAATTTTATTGCCTGGTATAAGTCGCATGCGATGTTATTGAATGGCAAAACTTGCATTCAATTATTGTACATGCCATTTTATGGAATCGCACGCGTGTAAACACTTCATGCAGTTCTTGAATGTCAAAAAACTTGAACGTGCTTTATGGCATGCAATTATTGCTCTTGAACGTTCCAGAAACTTGCACCGTGTAAACGGCGCTTAACAATAACAAACATCGCACCTTCAGTTAAAGTACCTGTTAGACAAAAATTGGGTTGCTCCAATTGACAATTTCTTAGCTGACGTCCTATCTTTGACTGTAAGACTGTAACCCTAACCACTCATGCTGCGCTAGTTAATGTTATTTTTAATATTAAATATCTGTCACTTTTGTCAGACGCGTACAGTCAGCGGCCAGAAGTCCACTTACACCACAAGGACCATTATCGCCTGCGCTATACCGGCTGCGGCGCTTACTTTACTTATGACCTTCTTCGGCGCTGCAGCCCCGAAGAAGGTCAAAAGTAAACTAATATTGCTATGCCATGGTTTTGTGAGATTGCTAGTCGATGTTGATTAAAATATGATTCGCGGCCGTAGCTAATATGGCTTTACAGAATTATAATCATTAGAATCAGCAATACAACTCCATAAGTTAGCATTTACCTCAAATCTAGCGATTTCATGAAATCATGAGGTTTGAGGTAAATGCTAACTTATGGAGTTGTATTGCTGATTCTAATGATTATAATTCTGTAAAGCGATATTAGCTACGGCCGCGAATCATAATTATATTTTAATCAACATACAAGCTCACACTGACCTACAAATTGCAAAAAACGTAAGAAATTTTGAATTTCGCGGGCTACCTTGACGCTTTCGCCTTAACCGGACAATTATTTAATTTTAATGTGTATATTCTGAATAATCTAAAGAAAACCCGGAAAATAAATGCACATTCGCAGCTTAGTCACATCTCGGCAACACAAATATTATTTTCAATTTTCAACCTTATTTCAAGCCAGCTAATGGTGATAATAGATTACGCGGTTGTGTGCCGTTAAAAATCTTAGTCAGTAATAGGAGGGAATATTATAATAAGACATTGCATAAATATATTAATCCTTCTTCAATCCTACCTTAAAACTCTGCTCACCCCAAAACTCAAAACACAGTATTGTAATTCAAATGCTAATACAATATGAATAGCTACAGACTCGGGAGGACCTCAATTAAATCTGTCGTGTACTTTTGATCCCCTTCTAATTACTCCGACACATTCGTCAGATCTCCTATTTAAAACTACGTACGTCCACAAAGGTGATACTAAATTAGATTATAGGAATTCTCTGAGTTTGAAAACGGATTAAATAAAGGCACTAAATAGTAGGGTTTGGTGGTGGGGTAAAATACTTTCAATTTAAAGTATTTTGTTTTTTTTATTTGGATCGACTTTGTATTGATTTTTGTTCAGAAATTTTTGGTTTCACTCTTTTCGTTGTTTTCTTTTAGCTAAAAGACAGATATGTCCAGATTGTCTTAAAATATTTGCCTATACCGCCGTTAGTCAGCGGTGTCTAAGACCGACATAATGTTAAAAAAAAATGTCTACTCAAGCTTTAATTTCTGCTCAAATCATTTATTTATTTCAAGGAGAAGAAATTAGATAGATTTGATAATAAAATTATGTAGGAAGATGCAATCAAAACTTGAGTAAAAATAAAAAAAAGGTATGAAGCACTTTTAAATGTAAGTAGATACTATAAACAACCCTAAGGCCCATTTGCACCACAAATCACTAATCCCACATGTGTTGAATCATTTGGCTCCCTTCAAAATGGTTGAGCTGGATGGTGCTGATCCATGCGTCAGGTTCGTGTACGAGCGCCGTCAGTTGGGACTGGTCATTTAGCTGCCACGGTTTATTTTAATTATCTTATTTTAAATGGTTTGTTTTTGTTTCTGTTTGCTACTCTGGACGCTTCTAACGTGTATGTCTTTTTTAAATCGTTCTCACATTTAATTATAAATTCAACATAATTATGTAACTAATATTTTTTGTAACAATATAATTTAAAGGAGTGTACGTGGAGTTCCGTTCTTCTTCATAGGTACTAGGCTTTGGAATGGACAACTAGCTTCATATTATTTCCTCCTTGACAATTTAAAAGTGCCTGTAAATGATTTAATTGAAATACATGATTTGAGTTGAAAACGCATTTAGCGCTAAACGAATTTGAAACATCGTTTAGCGCTAAATGCATTAAGTGATTTGTGCTGCAAGTGGGCCTGACATCTAAATTCAAATTAAGTTTCCCACTTTCTTTCTCTAAACCTCAGACCCACCACTTAATAAAAATAGGGAACTACGAACCTAATCTTTCTAAGCTCAATTTAATTTGCATCTATAGACTACCAGACGATCCAGACCTTCTAGACGGTAAATAAATGAAAGGTTACGTGTGAAATGTAAATAGAACCTCCACGTAATTAGTAGGTGGTGTAAGACTTGGCAGAACGTATAATCCAGGCTTAAAAGCTTGAAGGATTTCGTATTTAAATTGAGGTGTATGCTACTTTAATAAATGTATACTCTTTGCTGTAAGCCGCCGTCACTGTTGTCTTTGCTGTACTGTTTGCTGTAATATGGTTCTTTGTGAGGAATGGATAATTCGTGTAGACTTGTAATATGCCACTTACATTCTTGTTTATTAACGTTGTTTAAAGGTGTTTTTCTAGTTTTGTTTAAGTATCGAATAAATTGATTAAATTTTTTAACAAAGTTAATTCGAATCAAGTTTCGTGACATCTCTATAGAAAGTATTCACAATTTGTCATACCAAACCGATGTTTGGTATGACACATTGCCCATTCCACGATTTGAATGAGAAAAAGCGACCAACTTTACACTAGGCTCGCAAAATAACTATCGCCAAGACACCTTTCTTATTTTTTTTAATGGGAAATCATCAAATGACTTTTCCCGCCATGGGCGGAGCGGGAGGGCGTGTCAAAATTTTACTGACTAAAACCCACCCGTGTTCCTTCAGTTGCCTATGCCAGGGCCACGGTATCTCTTTCGAACAACCCGCGACCCCGGTGGATCGCCAAGACACCTGCCAAAATAGATGGTCTGAATTGATCAAGATGGGTCATAGTGTGCTGATTCCGATTTAAATTGCGACCTGAAGGTACCTACTAACCAAGTGCTGATTTCCGTTGCAAAGTGGAATTGGATGTGATAGTATAATGATTATTGGTGATGTTGTTCAGAAACTTCAGGTGCGAAGTGTTCGCTATCGGCGTGCGTGACCAGCACCCTAATTGCGTTACACATTATCAATTAGAGTTGGTTTCATTTTGACAATTCAACAACATTTATTGCGTTATTTACGTTGTCAAGCAGACAAATTTTTCGAACATATAATAATAAATAAATAATAATAAATATCCTTGGACATTTCACACAACGCCATCTAGTCCCAAGCTAAGCAACCTAATGCTTGTGTTATGGTAACGAGATGTCTGATAAACTACATATACACATTTTTTTTTTGTAAATACATACATATTATAGATAGAAAAACACCCAGACTCGAAACAAATACTTGTAGGTCGTACAAATATTTGTTCCCTGCGGGAATCGAACCCGCGACATGCTGCGCAGCAGTCAATCGCTCAACCACTGCGCCAACCGTGTGTTCAAATGAAATATGAAGCAATGGATTAGCAATTTGTTTCAAAATGATTCAAATTCCGATTGATAATGTGTTACGCAATTAGGGTACAAATGTACGAACGTAAACGAAGCAAAAGGAATATGTAAGTATCGTAGCAGGTGGCGTTCTGTAGTTTCAGCCTACTATACCTGAAGAAGGCATGACTTTATGCATGTTATTACTACATAACTTTAAAACAAAGTCGTCGCGTCTTTCTATCTGTATGTATGTTTACGATGATCTCAAAAACTACTGAACGGATTTTCATACGGTTTTGACCAATGGGCGGAGTGATTCATGAGGAAAGTTTATGTGTATAATTCATTAAGGTTTTTTGTAAATTGGCTGAAATATGACGATGATTGTTGAAGGTGTCAGAAAAAATCATGCCGACTGGGAGCGTTACTGTCATGCGGGTTACGATAGTACTTTTCCATGGGATTATTTCCGACCTCAAGTAGTATAAATGATCTTTCAATCAATCAACTCAGCCTATCGCAATCCGCTGCTGGACATAGACCTCTCCCAGGCTGTGCCACAACACCCTGTCCTCCGCCTTCCACATTCAGTCTGTCGTCAGTCCTCAGTCCATCTAGATGGGGGCGTCCACTACGCTTACCGATACGCGGTCTCCACTCCAGAACTCGTCTGCTCCACCGGCCATCGGTCCTTCGACAAACATGGCCAGCCCACTGCCACTTCAGTTTGCTTACCCTGCAAGCTATGTCGGTTACTCCGGTTTTTTTCCGAATAACTTCATTCCTGATTTTATCCTTCAACTACGAGTATAGCCCGCTCCATAGCGCGCTGAGTGACCTTGAATTTGTGAACCAGCCCGACTGTCAGTGATGAAATGATCTTTAGTAACTGAAAACTTCAATTTGAACCTTGCCATGTAAACGTTAACATTGACATTAGTAATTACAACGATTCATAATCATAATTTACACTGCTATTTAAACGAAAACAAAGCAAAGATAAACATGTACTCATAACAATTACTCGCACGTTCTGCGATAATAAATCGTGGATGTTTGAGTGTCAAATGTGTTACAGAAATATGAGCTCATGCTGCGCTGGTATATGCGACTGGCCACAATGTTTACACTCCATAACGCTTTACATAAGTAACATATGTATTATGTATTATGATATTTTTTAAATCTATCTACCTATACAGGGTTACTGGTAACTCGACCACTTCCTTGCAGGGCGTCATAGTAGGGTTAAAATGCAACAAATTAAGCCACCAAATGTTCTACCGAAATTCAGTAGTTTTTGAGTTACTTAGATTTTTAGTTTTAAGGCGCAGATTTCCTGAAAACGATCAAAAAGGTGGTTTTTTAAAGCTGTGTATCTCATAAACCATAAATAATTTTGACATGTAAAAAAAATTGATATTTTCAAGTCCTTTTCGCATACAGTGATGGAAACCAAAACATAATAATAATTAAACATACTTTAATGCACCAAAAAAATCTTTAAACATACCTCCTAATAATCTTTAAAAGCTGTTTATCCCTTCATTAGCAATTATAATTATAATTAAAAATATACCATGAAATGTCAGATTACTTTTTATTAAATAGTTAGTTTCTAATTTTATACGATTTTATTTGCACTTTTACGACATAATTCCGGCGCGCGTGAGAATCTTCTATCTCGTGCGTCAAACTAGACAGCCATAAAGCCATTTCACTTACACACCGAGCTAAACCAAGCTTGGAACCAGGGCCTTAATATGAAAAATCCAATTTAAAAATGATGATGATGATTTACGGCGCGACTATACTGGAATTTAAGTTAGTAATATAGCTTATGCAGTAGCAGACCTGTGCTAATAATTAAAAGTTCAAAAATGCCTAAAACTTTGGCAAAGATCACGAATTAAACGTTTTATTTTGCATAATTTTTGTTTGACAAAAATAAAAATGACGAAAAAAAAAACTGAATTTCGGTAGAATATGTCGGTGGCTTAATTTGTTGCATTTTAACCCTACTGTGATGTCCTGTAAGGAAGTGGTCGAGTTACCAGTAACCCTGTATATAGGGTGACTGGTAATTAGTGACCGGTACTTAAACACACGATTATACTCATGATAACAAACAACTTTTACTATGGGACCCAACCTGAAATCGCGAAAAAAAAATCAGCTGCCCCATACATTCATGATCGCATATCTCGTCTAAATGTAGGGAGCAAATTATTTTTTTTTCGCGATTTCAAAATTGATCCCATAGTAAAAGTAGTTTGTTATCATGAGTATAGTCATGTGTTTAAGTACCGGTCACTAATTACCAGTCACCCTATATACAGGGTTACTGGTAACTCGACCACTTCCTTGCAGGACATCATATTAGGGTTAAAATGCAACAAATTAAGCCACCAAATGTTCTACCGAAATTCAGTTTTTAGGGTTCCGTACCAAAATGGTAAAAAAGGAACCCTTATGGTGTGACTCAGTCTGTCTGTCTGTCTGTCTGTCTGTCACAGTTGGATATCTCAAGACCTACCACAATCATGTGTTTAAGTATCGGTCACTAATTACCAGTCACCCTATATACAACGTGTTGTTTTGAATCCTCGTCAAATTTCAGGGTGTGGTACAGAACATCAAACAAAACAACTTTCTCCACGGGACCAACATCGTATTCGCGAAAAAAATTTCAACTGTCCCATACAAATATTCAATACCTTCTCGACGCAAATGTATGGGATGGCTGATTATTTTTTCGCAATCATGATGTTGGTGCCATGGAAAAAGTTGTTCGGTTTGATGGTCTATACCACACCCTTAAAGACTAGGATGCAAAACGACACGTTCCTAACCTTAACCTAACCTAACATAACCTTATTGGTAACTATATTTTCGAGCCGTTTGGGGTTGACACCCTCGGGTCGTGGGGTCCGAATGCTCACGGTCTAGCTCTTTAGGGATATTTCGAAACGGCTGGTTGGCACTTCCCGTGACCCAAGGGCTGGCTTTTACCTTGGCCAGAGGCCAGGCATTGCCATACAACGTGGCAATGCCGCCTGTCTCCTGGGTACATTACCAGTCGACAGCGATGCGGATGAATTTATTAGACGCCATGTTTTGGTTTATGATTCGTTTTAGTTATGTTAGGATACAATTTTGTTATTTTTAAGTTACTTATGTTTATATTACATTTAAATAAATGAAATTAAACATTCTATCAATATCTATTATCTATACATATAATAAAATCGTAAACTTTTCGTGTCTGTACATTCAAGATTTTTGCAAAAAAAGTACTGAAAAACGCGAGAAATAAGTAACAGAACGTAAAAAACATTTTTTGAAATTTTTGTCTGTTTGTCGGTTTGTTTGTTCGTTTGCGCCGGAATCACGTAAAATCCACTCATTAGATTCAAAATCGAATTACTGAAAGATAAGAAACTTTATTGTGAGTAACATTAACGTTTATTTCATCAAAATCCACTAACAGCATCAAAAGATATTATTTTTTAAAATTTAGGTATAAACCTCGTAGCGCCTTTATTTTTGTAATATTTTTTTTTACTATACTGCTAATAGGTATAATAAAGTGACACAAGCAAAACATTTATATAAGGGATAAGATAGGTAATTGAAATCAATGTTAAAATATACATGGTGGCATAGATCTACGCGCAACCTGGAATCGGTACATGATTCTGAACCCTCCTGTGTTGAAACTATTCGTCGATTAATATTTAAAAAAAAAATACTTTAAAAAAGTAAAAAACCGACTTCAAAAACCTAAAAAGAATAAAATAACTTTCATAAAAACTTAACAGCTTCTGAAGTCGGTGCCAAGCTACGGTGCATTGAAGAATTGAAAACACCCACTTCAGAAGCTGTTTTATATGAAAGTTTTTTAGGTTTTTGAAGTCGGTTTTTACTTTTTTTAAAGTAAATTTATTTTACCACGTTTAGTTGAATATATTGTACAATTACATAAGCCCACGACAAACGAAAAGAAGAATTATCAAAATCCGCTTACAAATGCCGGAGATACAGTATATTTATGCATTATAACTTCGAACATAAGAATAATTACCTAATTTATTATATACTAAAACCTTCCTGAAAGTGTGTAGACCACGATAATGAAAGAATCATCAATATTGGTTTATTAGTTTTTGAGAAAATCGCGGACATACAAACATACATACATTCATACGAGAGCCGATATTGCAAGTTACATATACTTAAATAGATTTTCAGTGAAAAAGCAGTCAAGTAAACTAGTGATTCTAAAATCCGTTCTAAACCTGATGTTACCGATTTTGGAAAGAAATTTAATACTATGATTTTTTATGTAACGTAAAACCATTTTAAAGTTGCCAAAATAGCTAATGTTCATAACTAAATATCGGTGAAATAACGAAATCTCCAAACGGCTGGTTGACACTTCCCGTGACCCAAGGGCTGGCTTTGGCCAGAGGATTAGCATTGCCATACAGCGTGGCAATGCCGCCAGTCTCTTGGGTACTTTACCAGTCGATAGCGATCCGGAGGAATTTTTCGACGCCGTATTTTAGTTTTTTAATAGTTTTAGTTATTTTAGGATATTACATTTTTAACTTAATTATACTCACTACTTAATAATTTTGTCAATGAATATTATTTTCGGTGGAAGTTTACATGATAATGTAAAAAAAAAAAAATATCGGTGAATAGATTAGTTAAAACATTTTTGCAACAAAATAAATACCTACCTACTAATCTCTACATAATTCGCCATTTTATAAGAATAGAAAAATCATAATTAGCAGACACAATAGATTTTTTATTGTTATCTGCACACCTGAGTGTCAATCGACGTTTAAAGAGTTAATCAAATGAAGTCATCGAGTCTGCGTGCAATCTGCAATGAATCCTCACTTCCGAGCTCAGCTCGCCTCAACAATGTCCGAGAGTTCCAATTCAAACACCACCCCGCTATAACTCACCAAACAAGCCCAGTGAATCAACTTTAAACTAATTTATTAACATCGAAGACGTTGTTATTAACACCATTGAGTGGCTCAACAAACAGTTACTGGCGAAGGAACACAGCCTTCTAACGTCATTATTTAGTCCAATTTGCAGAATTAGCCTGATAAATGTGTTTGAATTAGCGTTTTCGTAGACCGATGCGCGCGCCGTAGCTCGTAGCGACTGCTACGGTGCTACGAGCTCAGTTTTACCGCGCCGGTTGAGATAACCGCTACGTTCGCGACGCGATTCATAATCGTTTACGTATTAAAGAACCTTCGTATGATTTGTGACGATATCTGTGATTCGTTCTTGTGTTGTTAGTGTTGTGATTATAGTGACTGTGAGTTTTTATGAGGTAAGTTTTATCGATAAATTTGACGAGAAAAAAAACACTTTTTTTTTTTATTGGCGTTAGATTAAAATTTTCTCTTGTTTATTTTAATCAATTGATCGATGACGTTTCGTTTTCTTAGGAAACGTGTTGGAAGTTAAAAAGTATAGCACTGCCATTTTAGTATTTTCCTCGTTCGGGAAAATATTTTCCTAATTCATAAAATACTGGCAATACTTGAACCGATATGCATTTATTATTGCTTGCGAGAAATGTACTTATTGATTCATTCAATTTATCTGAGAAATATTTCTATTTATTATTTTGACAGACATTATGCTACTCAAAAAAAAAATCTTGAACAATGAAATGATCTAACTTGAAACTAACTAATATTAAAAAAAAAATAAGGAACAGTCAATCTTTCCATTATAAAATACATAGCCACGCAAAGTAAAATGTAACACAAATACTTCAAACGTATAAGGATACAATTAGACGTCTTCCTAAATTGAATCCCGTGGAATTCCCCGGGGATTACGCCAGATCCAACGGGGGGAACGAGTCATAAAATTGATTTTGTTGACGATTGCTGACAAAATTCTTCATAACTCACTTCTTTTGATGTATAAACTTGTATGGTTGGTCGGCTTTTAAGTTTTATTTGGGAAAACACGAAATAACTCACATTGCAGTTTCAATGATAATTTTTCGTAATTGATTATGATAATAAAAAAATGAAGTAGTGAAAAGCAAGTCGTGCTAAGAGAAGAATTGTGATATTCCAGTTATTTAAATTAAACATTTTGATTATAACATTAAATAATTATAATACCTGGAATAATATAATAATTCGGGTGTGGTCTTTGCTCAACAGTGGGACAGTGCAGGCTAACATTAAAAAGAAAAACAATACCTATGAATTGCCAATCCTACTAATATTATAAATGTGAAGGTTTGTATGTTTGGATGTTTGGATGTTTGTTACTCAATCACGCAAAAACGGCTGAACGGATTTGGATGAAATTTGGTATACAGATAGTTTATAACCTGGATTAAGACATAGGATACTTTTCATCCCTGTAGAAGGTTCCTGTGGGATAATTTCCGACAACGACGCGGGTGAAGCCGCGGGCAACGGCTAGTTTGATATTGTTCCAGAAGACATATCTGGCTCATTATTTATTGCCAGTCAAGTTCAATGAATTTTAACCAATTATACAACTTAAAGGGGTGTACCTACCCCACACCTCTACAAGACCCTTAGGGGAAATCAAACGATGTTCTCATAATTTCAAAAATAAGTACCGTCAGCAACATAAGTCGATTAACACTGTTACTTTTACACATCATGTGAATTAATACAAAATGATTTGATTATCTCCTTTTTTCCTCAAATACCTAAAAGTCTAGTAAATCTTTAAATTATTTTACTTCTGTTCCGATTTTATTTAAATATCTTGCTCAATAGTTAAGATTTAAAAAACTGAAGTGTTAATCGGCTTTTGTTGCTGACTGCACAAGACTTACAATATTGGTAACAGCCTCGTATACTCCGATCAGTAATCTGTTAGCTAAGGATTATGTTCATGGCAATATTTACTCACGACCATTTAGCGGTACATGACGAAACAAGCTTAATACATAATGGATTTAACATTATTTATTGAGTTTCAATATTCATTAGTAAATTTCAAGAGTTTTCTCGATTATGAATTGATGATTTTATAATTATTAAAATAATAGAATAAGAATAGAATAGAACAGATTTTCTTTCCACAAATTACAGCATGAAATTTAAAAAAGACTAAAGATACAATTTCGCTCTTAATTTGTGGAAGACTGGTGCCTAAACTAAGTTTTACAAAAACCTGTAAGTCATGTCACCAGAAAATATGAGCAGGTTGGAAAAAAAGTTGTTGCAATCCTGCGTAAACGTTATACGGTTCTAGTTGTTCATAATCACCATCATTCTCTTGCCCTTATCACAATTTATTTAGGGTGTGCATGTCTTTTTCTTCCATACTTTTTTCTTTTTCTTCTCCATTAGTCGTCATCTCGGTAGTCACCCCCTTTCACATGCCATGACAACCAATTTCCACACAAGTTTTCAGTCACTGGTGCCACTTACTGACTTTCTCTTATAAACTCATTTCTTATTCTATCCATTCGCGTGACAGGCGCTTAGGTTCTAGATGTTATTCTTCATAATTAATCTTTTTATATTTTTAGCAGATTTGCATATAAAATCAAATTCAAAACAACGTTCATAGGCAACTACAAATCAAATATAAGTTAGCAACCAAAAATGTAACAAAAATCTTTAATAGACTATTATTATTTTAGTTACATTATATTCCTAAAACAATTAAGTAGGCATGAGACTTTAAACACATATAATTATGTTACAATTATTATGTTTACATAAAACGGTTGAAACTACCCTTTGATGTTGCCAGAATACTGTTATTTTTGTAAATAAAACAATAATAAAATAAATAAACAGTAAGTGACTTCAGTGTGTAAACAACTCAATGAAAATTTTCTGTGAGCCAAAAAAAATAAGCAAATGGCTTTCGGAAGGAAATCGCTTTGCTTACGGAAAAGCGAGGAGGCGAGTTCGAAATTGTAATAATGTATTTAATTTAATGGCAATACTAAATTTACGAGTAGCTGTAATGTAGTAAGTTTAACTAGGAAAATGTATGCACAAATTGAAAATAGCATCAAGAATCCTATTTTATAATGTAAACTGCAATTTGCGCTATGTAATAGTCAGCTTTTTGTTAATGGTATCTAGGACGTAAATATAGTACCAAGTTTTTTCGTCAGTTTTTAATCCACTGAAATGTAGACTTCTTGTCGATTTTTGAGTAGTTATTTTTCTCGCTTTTATTGGTGCATGGCATAAGATCAGATTACCGACAGCCGATTACCGATTTGCTGCCGACTATTTCTGTTTTATGCTTGTGATGATGTAATGTGGGTCTATTTTGTTTTATTTTTCTGTTACTGTATTACTCAAGTTGTTGGGGTTGTTTGTCTTTTTGTATGCACGTGTATCTGTGACAAATCAAATCAAATCATTTATTTGCATAACACAGGTTAAGAAGATGTTTCAAAAGGTTCATAAGGTACGTAGACTATATTATAACCATTTTAGGTGTGAAAATATTAGGAAAATTGTTTTCATCATTATTCAATTACTTTGGTGTCATTGAAAAATTTACATAGATTAGTCACAATATCTTAAATAATTAATATTATAAAACAAAGTCGCTTCCCGCTCTCTGTCTATCCCTATGTATGCTTAGATTTTTAAAACTACGCAATGGATTTGATGCAGTTTTTTTTTAATAGATAGAGTGATTCAAGAGGAAGGTTTAATGTACAATAAACGTGGGCGAAGCCGCGAGCAAAAGCAATTTAAAAACAAAAAATAACAAAAGAATTTTTATTTTTGCTTCTTCAGATTAATTACATATGAAATTGAAAATTCGGTCACACTGAATACAAAAACTCAATCTGGCGTTTATGAAGTAATACGGAAAACCTTCAGGCTACCACGACATTTTTCCTTATCCACCTACATATAATTTATTCCCGTACATGTCTTTGGTAGACTGTGTACGCTACATTTAACTTACACGAGTATTCGAGTCAGTTTGGCGGTGAGAGAGACAGCTGTAGGGTTTTGTTTTATTTTAATTTACGCACGACAAGTTAGATTTGGGATTCGTTCGAATTCGGAACATTCCGAGACTCACACGTGGATTTATAACGAGTCGTCATGCCTGGGAGCAGTGGTGGCCCAGTGGTAACGACCACCACTGCTCCCAAGCATATTTCATCACCGCTGCTCTTAAAACGGTGAAGGAAAACATCGTAAGGAAAGCCGGCACGTCCTAGAACCAAAAAATCGAAGACGTGTGGCATCTCCAACTTGCATTAGATTACAGACCACTCTTTCTCATAGAAAGGAGGCATATGTCCCAACAGTGGGAACATTATAGACTGATTATGCGTCATCCCTGTACTCTCCGAAGGGGTAGGCAGAAGTGAAAAGTAGAGCTACGTTATATTAGTCCCATGTTATAGGGTGGAAGATAATTGCCATTCGGGCACAACTCCAGACTTAAGGAACTGAGATTTCCTTAAGTAAAGGCTCCTACGCGATACTTCTACGTATACGATGCGACTATTAGGCGATTCGCGTCGCGTGTCACGCCTGCTTTGCCCGACAAACGGTCCAATAAATGATAAATGTTTTATTTCTGTAAGTAGGTTTGTAAAAACACTTTTACACGTCAATCATATTTTTTTTAAAACTAGATGAGGTCGGCGTTTCCTTTCTGACCACTCGGAGGAGAGGCCGAAACAAATTCAGAGGTCACAGTCTCTTTTAAAGCCCAGACATAATCTTGGTCACATCATGTGAAGACCATGTAGATTAGTGTCTCAAATGGTATTTTGAGGAAAGAACCACACAGATTGAGTGGATCTGTCCATTCAGTGCACGCATTTGTCAGCAATCGTGCAGCTCTAGAGTCCAGTGATTGCAAAATAATGAAAAAAAAAAATGCGACTTAGGGTGAAAAGCGACTGGAACTACGCCATCGTAAGGTGAAAAAGTAGGTAGGTACCAGCTGAAAATTAAAGCCATCATTCTTTTTTTTTACTACTGCTGCAGCTGCTGCTTTTGATATCTTCCTTCTAATTTCTCATTGATTTATTTGTCTGTCTCGACCTCGACATTATTTTCGTCTCAATTGCTTTTTTATTTCGATAGAAACTATTTATTTTTTCTCTGTTAATTAATGTTGTATCATCTCAGTTGACAGCTGTCAAAATAACATTTCGATTAATGTGTAATTCAATTTCAAGAGTCCTGTACTAACCCAGCAAGCAGAACCCAGCAAGTTGTATCAACTGGATCAACTAAATATTTTTTTTTTTTTTTTTTTTTTTTTTTTTTTTTTTTTTTTTTATTTATCATGCACACTTGTATATCTAGCTCACTTTAGACATTGGCAGAATAGTCGACATCGGCTTTGCTTGCCATTTTTTAAAAATAGAATAGAATAGAAGAGTTCTTGAAAATAATTATTAAGAGAGCCACACAGCACAGTAGATTTAAATAATTGTTTGCGTGCGATTATTTACTCGATTAATAATGGAACCTGAAAATATTTCGATTTATAAATTATTAATGCACCTGCATGGAACATTGATTGGATTTTGATCACAGTGCTTTATTATTAGCAGAAAGAAAGATGATGACGTCCATGTTATGACAAGATTAATCACACTATAATCACACTAATATATTTAAATATATATATATATATATAGTAGTATTATAAAAGCGAAAGTTTGTGAGTGTGTGTGTGTTTGTATGTTTGTTACTACTTCACGCTCAAACGACTGGACCGATTCAGATGAAATTTGGTATGTAGGTAGCTTATACTCTGGATTAACATATAGACTTCTTTTTATTCTGGTCTACCTCGGTGAAACCGCAGGGCGCAGCTAGTTACTTCTAATTTACACCTATTGGTAGATAGGGCCTAGACAGAAAGTGACATCCGTATGAATTGTAATTGAGCTTATGTCAAACCTGTTGAAAAGTGCTGCAACAATGCAAAACGCTTTTATAGCGAATTTAACTTATCTAGGACTCTCTGATAGTTAAGAGTATATTGTAAGTACAATCAATTTGATTTTTAGAACGTTAACATAAAAAAAAACATATCACCAAATTGAGAATCCTCTCCTTTTTTTTGAAGTCGGTTAAAAATAAGGTATTACTAGCTGCGCCCCGCGATTCCACCTGCGTAGACCGGGATTAAAAGTAGCCTACGTGTTAATCCAGAGTATAAGCTATCTACATACCAAATTTCATCCCAAATAAGTCCAGCTGAGCGTGAAGAAGTAACAAACATACACACACACACACACTCACAAACTTTTTCGCCTTTATATCATTAGTGTGATGATGATTGTTGTTTTAATTAATTTACCAAGTCAATCTATTTTAATTTTAGAATAATTTTGACAGTTCACAGCCCCCTTGTCACCTCTCCTCTCAACTGTCGATCGGCTTCCCTGTTTGCGCTGTAGCATGGTGTGTGGTGATGTCTATCAGTGTCACATGACGAGGTCAGTGACATTATGCAATTCAAATTTATCGATAACGATTCTCACAATTTAACTTTTTTGGACAGTTTTTGCATTGTGCGAATGTATTGACATGGGTTTCAGTCCAAAATATGGAAGATTTCTTACGTTAAACATCATTTTTCATACCACATAACTTAGAAAAAGTATTATTATTGCTGTATCATGACCGGCCACGCGGTGGCTCGATCTAGCGTACCATGCTACAGCGCAAAGACTAGAGACTGGTAACAATAAAAATTTAATTGTGTTTCAAACATGACAGTTAAAGGTTTATGTTGCAATTTAAAAGTACTTATTGTAGATATTTTTATTGTTATTCATTGTTATAATACTATCAATATACTGTTAAAACAAACACGGTAGGTTAGTAGCTCCACTAACATTCCTTATTTCCTTAAGGATAGCTAATTACGTCTGTGTTAGCTGTAGGTTCACCACAATAGCTTAACTTTGTACTGGATTGTTACGCAAACTATTATGGTACATTATTCCCCCACTAGTTAGTTACTGTGTTCAAATAATTAGGTACTTATAATATAGGACAAAGTTCTTGGCCTATTAGGCTTAATACTCTGAATGACTGGTTTTCATTATGATACCTACATGCGAGAACTATAATTAGTTACGCCAATGAGTGGATTAATGACATGTATGTACCCCTTAAAAAAAATGTATATAAGTAGTTTATAAGCGATCTGGTTAGGTACCATAACACAAGCATTAGGTTGCTTAGCTTGGGACTAGATGGCGTTGTGTGAAATGTCCAAGGATATTTATTATTATTTTATTTTACCCCTTTATTTATAAATATTACTCAAATTTAAGTAAATCATTACTTAAATTTGAAGCTACTGTTTAACCATACGTTTAAACGTCTTTGAGCTTTAAACATCGTTTATTAAATTAACTCTTAGCTGTTGGTATGTATAAGTCACCGTAAGATTGTGAGAACCGTTAATTTATTTATCTACACCCATGCCATAAATCCTCTATAAAAGTCTCTGAAACAGTTAGCTTATTGCCAACATTAAAACAGCCAGTGTCATAGTAACCATGGTAACCATAATAGCATCCAAACGGGTGCATTAATGTTGTACTGAATTTCATAATGCAACTCGTTTTCAAAAAAAGAACATTGTAATGCACGCGCGTTTCACTACAACAGCGCCGTAATTTAAAAAAGAACTTATTCGAATTTACGTCGAATACTATGACGCCGGCCGCCATGTTCGATACGAGTATTAGTATTGCAAAAAACTGTTTCAGAACCGTTTATAGAGGATTTAACATGGATGTAGATAAAGTTTTGTATGCAACTGTACATAATTAGGTATTAAAACACTCATGTGATACTATTATCACACTCGGCTTCGCCTCGTGTGATAAACCCACGTTCGTGTTTTAATACCCCTTGTTATACGTCAGTTGCTTAAATAACTATTAATAGTCATTGTTTGATAGATGTTTCTAATTATTAAAATGATAAATAATTACTGGCCCACATTTTAAGTAACGTCATAGTAGTATAGTAGTATTATTAGTAGTAATTTTTTAGTAGTTACCTATGTAGTTTATTTAGTTAATAAATGCTACTAGTTTTTGGTTGCAATTTTATTTTGCGCGGACGATAAATTAATCAGCACCCAATATACCTACATTTACGTTATAAATAATGTTGTACAAACCAATGATAATAATCACGATTTTACTGATTAAAACCAGTATAAAGTACCATACCATGAAATAAAAATAATTAAAACGAGTATAAAGTACCATACCATGAAATAAAAATCATTTTTTAATCACACTAATATTATAAAGGCGAAAGTTTGTGAGTGTGTGTGTTTGTATGTTTGTTACTTCTTCACGCTCAAACGGCTGGACCGATTTGGATGAAATTTGGTATGTAGATAGCTTATACCCTGGGTTAACACATAAGCTACTTTTTATCCCGGTTTACGCGGGTGAAACCGCGTGGCGCAGCTAGTAATTTATAAGTGCACCCTCTCACGATTGCACAAAGTTACGAAAAACTCGTCCCCATCCTGTCAGTATGTTTATTAACCGACATAACAACTTACACCGGTATCGTTTGCAGAGGACGACATGTATGATTAATTTCAGGAGTCCATAACTCTACGGTTACCTGAGGAACCCAGAGCGAATAACTCGCATCAATCATTCCTCTGATGTTTTCCTGTTTGTTTGGCGAGAAATAATGACGCTTTGGGCTATTTTAAAGTTTGGCATGAGGGTATTTAAGTAAATGCGATGTGAAATATTTATATTGGACATTTTTTAATGGATGTGTAATCTATATCTACTTTTTACTGCAGGGCAAAGACTCTCTGACCTGTACGATCTTTGGCCATGTTGGCCCCACAAACCATGATTGCATGGATCGTCATACCACCTTCGCCGCGGTCTACCTCGACGGCGATGTCCTCCCTCAGGCGTCCAGTGAGTGACGAGCTTTGCCCATCTCTCCAGGTGTCCTCAGCCTGGCGGTTTTTGTCCATCATCCGCTATTTGAGATAAGGAGCTCTGTAACTCTGTATAAACCTACATATTCAAATTAAAGTCGACGCTTTTCATGTCTGTCAGTGTAACTGCAATGTTCTTCTAAACTGCGCAACAGATTTTGGTGCGGTATTCACCATCATATAAAGAATATATTCCGGAAGGTTTTTGTGTACAATAAATTAATATTAAACTTAAGTATTATAAAGAAATCTTGACGTTTTCTCAAGTCGTAAAAACCGTGCAAAGCAGGGGCGGGTTGCTAGTTAAGTAACAGTTTAGATTACCTCTATGGTGTCATAAACACAATTATTGACTTGAAGCAGAGGAGTACAGAGGAGCTTCAATGAGATTATGAATTGATTATGTCAAGGAAGAATGTAAAAAATAATATAAAAATTAAACATCGTAATCTCCTTTTTTTCTAAAATACCTAAGAGTCTAGTAGATCCTAAGGTATAAATTATTTGACTTCTATTCCGATTTTAAATAAAAATCTTGCTCAATATTTAAGATTTAAAAAACTGAAGACTACTCAAAGTGACCTGAAAACTGAATCGACTTTTGTTGCTGACTGTACCAGGGAAGCCACATGTGCAGAAGGAATTATTGCCATACTTTATTTTCTTCAACGTAGTCTTTAATTTTATAATAAAGCATATTATGATAAGGACTTGTTTGATATGGGTTTTGAACTTTCCATCGCTAAGTTCTGTAACCGACTTTGGCAACTTGTTATAAAAGCGAACTGTTTATAAGAAATGACTTGCTTGTTTTAGTTAATCTTAATTGGGGTATCACAATTTGATGTTAACTACGTGCATTTATAATTATCATTATATTAATTAAAACTACACCTTTCATTTGATCCCACTACAGTACTTTGTAAGTATGTAATCGAATCCACACTCCAATATTAAATTGCATCATTATCCAGGCGTCAATCACACTTGTTGAGTAAAATAATAAATTGCAATTAAGTGCCAAAAATATACTCTTGTCGCAATATATTCGCTTATATTTTTGTATTATAGACTCAGTTACTTTTGTGACGTTGATGTATGGAGTTCCACCTCATTTGTCACAAGCTGTGGAACGGTTGAAAACAAAATGATGGTCACTCGTGTGATTGTACACTTATTTTATTTCCTATCCAGCGAAATGTAACAATTTAATGTCTCGAAGATCCTTTTAAAAGCAAGCATAACTTATCTCATCTTTTGGATTATGAGGTGTGATAATTTTCGTAGATTTGCATGGTAATTTGCGTACTATACGACCAGATTTTAATTCCCTAGTAAATGACTTGCGGTTTATTCGAGTTGTCCACATGCATTACGTGAAACGGTGCCTTAGGTAGATACTGCATGTTCATCATGTATTCATTTTCCTAACCTTTTCCGTGTTTGGAGGAGCCCAAAACCTCTTTCATTCTATTGAGGTATGCGATATCATTGCATGTATACTACATGCAATGATATGAGAGCAGTGGTAACGGCCGCGGCTTACGAGTTGTAAATCGTAGGTTCGATCCTAGTCAGGCACTTTACTTTGTGGAAGAGAGGAGGCCTGTGTCCCAGCAGTGGGAACATTATAGGCTGATTATGATTATCTGAACATTTGCATTCTGTGGACAAACGGATTCATCAATGTCCCTAAAGGCTGTGGAACTTTGATCCCTAAAGGCCTTAGTTAAAAGCTTTTAATCTAGCTACTAATTACTGGTTTGATATTAATCTGATAATCGAGAAAATCAGTCTAGCCATTAATTTGCATTTAATTTTTTATTACATTAATAGGACGAGCTCCTATTAATGTAATAAAAAATTAGGCTAAGTAATAACAGCCGCAATGGTCGATCTACCAGGTTAAGCTACGCTTGCCGGGGTTGCTCAGTGAATGAGTGACCATCATGACATACCGTGACTCCTCCGTGCCATGGAAAGCACGTTAATCCGTTGGTCCCGGCTGTCATTCGTGGATCTTTGGCAGTCGTTACGGGTCGTCAGAAGCCCGAAAGTCTGAAAACCAGTCTTACCAAGCGGTATCGTATTACCCAGAACGTTACTGGGTTGTGGAAGTCAGATAGGCAGTCACTCCACGTAAAATACTGGTATTCAGCATTTCATTGCATCCGGTTAGACTGGAAGCCGACCTCAAAATAGTTAGGAAAAGGCTAGGCAGATTGATTGATATTGCACAAGTCACCCTCTAAAATCACAGCTCGCAATACATCCCTAAAAAGAAATCTATAGTGTTCGACTCAATTTAAAAGTTCTTCAAAACCTACACCTGGTAAGAACTATTGGATTTTCTTAGTGCAGGTTTATAGCAGTTCATCTGGGCCACATAAGTGCTTCCCCAGATGTGCATTTCGTTTATGCTTCAGTGGATTACACTCACTGAGGTACAATACGGTTTTATCAGTTTTTGCGAACTTGTTCTCCAGTGGAGGCGTGTGTTTTCAGATATACATTTGTCTGGTAGACCTAGATATGAACGTTGCGAGATGTGATTGTAACTTTATGTAGAACAATATGTGACAGCATTCGTAACATATATTTGATTTCAAAATAATAATTTTTTGGTGCTTTCGAAGCGTGCGGATTGTGGCGGGAGTAGTTAGAAATGGACTCGCGTTATCCGCCTTTTGATCAGGTTATGACCCCATGCCTGGTCAAACAAAATGTGAAACGCATCTTCAACGGTTTCGTGTTAAAATAATAGAAGCGCCATTAGGTCGTTCTTCATTGATTATGCTAAGGCCTAAACTTATAAAAATAATAAAGGTTTCTTATTTCTTATCCTTTGCTTAGCCTATAACATGAATTTCTTGAAAATTATGGTTATATACGGAGTTTCCAGACTTCTGCGAAGCATACACTCTAGATTTCATGGATAATTATTATTGTGAAAGAAACCACGACTACAGATATGAAACTAGTAACATTTTATTCTTAGCATGAGTAGGAAGAAGAATTATATTTAATTTTCGGTACCGTCGTACCGTCATCTATTAGATAAAAGATTTTGCAGAATAACAGCTGAGTAGCTGTATTAATATAGCATTTTCCAACTATTGTATAGCAAACTCTTTGTTAGAATAATGTGCTTCCTTGTAGGTAACGTACAAGGAAGCCTAATTGGTACTTTACTAAATAATTTTGTAGTTGTAACTTCATGATAACAACAATATCTCTATTTCTCGTATCAAGCTTTATTTCCAGCTACATAGAGTTTATATATAATGTATTTTTACGGGTTTTTGATTCGACCAGGTTCCGTATTATGACGTTTTAATGTCATCATAATTCCAGTGCGAGAGAAAGATGAAGACTGATCCATCCAATTTCCGGACTGGAATCATGATGGTATTAATACCTCATGATACGTTCCCGGAGCCGTGTTTTTTAGCCAGATAAGTCGTGTTGTGAGTCGAACTGAAACAGCTTATGCTCGACTGAACGCCAAATATGCCGAAAATGCAGTGAAGCCGTAATACATCAGTACTGGCATTACGTCACTTATATGCTTAAAGATACTTTGCTTTCGATAACCTTATGGTGGTAGATCAAATCCTCATGTTTCACGGGTTTTGTAATCTTAATTACATTGCATACTATTGATAAATGATTTTATTTATTTACTCAAATCAAAAGACTGTAGTACTCACGGCTCAGCAAGATAGAATTGACCTTAAACCTCATGATTTCATGAAATCGCAAGATTTTAGGTCAATTCTAACTTATGGAGTTGTATTGCTGATTCTAATAATTATAATTCTCTAAAGTCTTATCAGTTACGGCCGCGAATCATATTTTAATCAACACACAACCTGACACTGACCTGCAAATTGCAAAAAAACGTAAGAAAATTTGAATTTAGCGGGCTACCTTAGCAGTCCGGTCCCCTAAGGTACAAAGATGTAAAAGTTACATAGTGCTTCTGATGTTACTGTTACAATTTCGGAGAATTCAGTTAGACAAGTTTAAGATACGTTTTATTGTCGTTAAAATAAAATAATTTAAGTTGAATAATTGATTTATCTATTGATATGATTTCTATAAGTAGGTTTGTACAAACATTTTTACACGTCAATCATATTTAAAAAAGCTAGATGAGGTCGGCGTTTTCTATCTACTATGAGGAGAAAGCCCGAAACATACTCAGAGGTCACAATGTCTTATAAGGTCCAGACGTAATCTTGGTCAGATCATGTGAAGAGCAATGTAGATTGGTGTCTGAAATGGTCTTTTGAAGAAAGAACCACACTGATTGAGTGGACCTGTCAAGTCAGTGCACGCATTTGTCTGAAATCGTGCAGCTCTAATCAGAACTTAGGGAGCTCAACGATAATGTATAGAATTAAGTTCTTCTAACTTAACAGCAGCTATCAGTGCAGCTGGAGAAATTCTTGAGCTACTTCATCCCAGCTAAAGCAGTAGGAAGTTGTGACGGGCGGGCATGCTGTGTACTGTGTGTGTGTGTGTGTGTTAAGCTGAGCTTTGCATTTGTGTGAGTGCACATAGATAGTGTAGGTGTGACGTCCGGCATAAGCGCGACGCGTTCTTTGTTTGATTTAAAGCCGCTTTATACTGCTTTTTGGCAATCAGCTTTTGTTCTTTTAGTACGAGAGGCCATGACAAAACCATGTCGCATCGTTGTAAAACGTAAAACGATTTTTTTTTTTTTTTTTTTTTTTCCTTTCGTTCTGTAACTTGGCGATCTGTGTTAAACACAATAAGCCATTCGGTTGAGGTGTCATGTTCTTTGTTTTATTGGCAGAAGGAACTCCTAGGAGTCCCCTTCATATGGTGTGATCAAATCTCGCAGTAAGCGTAGGGACACTATGCCTTTTCAGTCGGGAATGTGTGACACTGCCTGTGCCTACCAGTTTTGATGCCAGTTCATTGACGTGAGTTGATATTCTCGTCTGATAGCTTTCACTATGTCTAGCAATTTCTTGTCTGACGGTGTTGAACTTTAGATCCTCATGAATGTATTTGTTGCTCACGTAGTAGGGTATGTCAAGCATGGCTCTCAGTGTCTTGCTCTGGAATCTTTCGAGAATCTCTATGTTGCTATTGCTAGCAGTACCCCAGAGCTGGATTCCGTAAGTCCAGATTGGTTTGAGGATGGTCTTGTAAATAGCAATTTTACTTTCATGTGACAGTCTTGATTTAGGACCCACCAACCAGTACATTGATCTGAGTTTCGTATCCAATTGTTTGCGTTTGGTCCATATGTGCTTTCTCCAGGTAAGTCTCCGATCCAGATGCATACCCAAATATCTGGCATCTTCAGCCTGGGGGATTTCCTCGTTATGGAGTTTTATTGAGGGACAGGTCTGTCTTCTCAGGGTGAAGGTCACATGGACAGATTTTCCCTGGTTAGGCTTAATTCTCCATTTGTCTAACCACTTCTCCACTTCATTGACGTGGGCTTGTAGTTTGGCTGATGCTATAGCGAAATCCTCGTGTACCGACAGAATGGCTGTGTCATCCGCATAGGTGGCAGTTATAGTATCAGCATGCGTTGGCAGATCTGCAGTAAATAACAAGTATAGTATGGGTCCCAATATACTTCCTTGTGGAACTCCTGAGAGAATTTCGATTAAAGGAGCGATTTCATTATTAAATTTCACCTCAAAACATCTCCTGTGTAGGTACGATCGCAAAATCGGAAAGAAAGAGTGGGGCAGCAGTTTTTTCAGTTTGAAGAGAAGTCCTTCATGCCAGACTCTGTCGAATGCCTGGCTAATGTCTAGGAAGACAGCAGAGCAGAACTGTTTGCATTCTAGTGCACGACTTATAGTATCCGTAATACGGTGTATCTGTTCAATAGTTCCATGTTGCTCTCGGAATCCAAACTGGTGAAGAGGAATAACTTCCGATAGGTAGGTGCGCATCCTGTTTAGCAGTATTTTTTCCAGAAGTTTGCCCAACACTGGAAGTAAGCTTATCGGTCTGTAGGAGCCTACTTCATGGAGCGGTTTGCCTGGTTTAGGTATCATTATAACCTGCGCCATTTTCCACTGAGCGGGATAGATTCCTAGTCTTAGGCAGGCATTGAAGATATTTGTGAGGTGAATTACGGCCTTTCTGGGCAGTTGCTTGATTAGTTGTGCATCGATTAGGTCGTAGCCTGGCGCTTTTCCTTTCTGAAGTTTTAAAATTTCTCTCCATAATTCTTTGGGGCTAGCACTTTTTAGTGGTAGGCTCATTTGCAGTGGTGCGGCCAGATATTCGTAGACTTCCTTGTCGTGTTCAGGATGTTTGCTAGGTAAAGGTCTGAAAATAGATTTTAGGTGTTCCGCGTATACCTGAGCCTTCTCAAGTTCTGTCTTTGCCCACTTGCCATCAGTGTCTTTTATGGGTGGTATATGTTCTTTTGGTTTTTTCAGCCCTTTTGTTATCTTCCACAGTGAGTAGTTGGTGTCTTTATTAGGAGTAAGATTAGCTAGCTGATTTTGAAGGCGCTCGTTTTCTGCTTGGCAGATCATGTGCTTAAGTTCCTCAGAGGCCTTGTTGAAAGCTTTTTTGTCACACGGATATTTTGTAGTATGCCATTTTTTCCGCAGCTGTCTTCTTTCATTTACTTTATCCTTTATCAGTTTGGAGTAGTGGACATTTTGTGTGGTTTTCAGTCTCAGAAAAGGTGTAGATTCTTTGGCCGCTAGGTGTATAAGCTTGTTGAGTGACTCGATAGCTGTTTCGATGCTATTCACACTGTTCAGCGGTAAGTTCAGATGTATGGAGTTTGATATTTTGGTTCTGTAGCTGTCCCAGTCTGTTCTGTGGTTATACAGTCTTTGTGGATACTCAGTCAGAATAGCCTTGCAGTAAACATTAATTATCACTGGTGTATGGTCTGACGACAGGTCAGTACATTCTTCTACGTCTATTTGACTGAGCGGGATATTCTTGGTGATGAAAAAATCCAATAGGTCTGGTACCTTTTTTTGGTCCGCAGGCCAATATGTGGGAAAACCATGTGAAGCGTAATTGAGGTTAAGGTCATTCGTAGCTACATAAAGTTGTCGACCTCGTGGTGATGTTAGTCTGGAGCCCCAGAAAACATGTTTTGCGTTCCAGTCACCACCGCATAAGTATCTGTTTCCTAGTGTATTGAAATAAGTCTTGAACTCATCGCTTGTAATAACGTGCCTAGGTGGGCAGTAGATTGCAGAAACTGTTGTTTCTATTTCGCTATCTTGGATTCTGACCGAAGTTGCTTGTATCTTTTCAGTTTTATATTCCCCAAGAAAATAATGTTTGATGTTCTCTTTTATTATGATTGCAGTTCCTCCATGCGAGTTACCAGAAGGGTGATTAGTAGTGTACACCATATAGTTTTTAAGGCAGAAATGGGTTTTTAGTGTAAACCTTGTTTCCGAGATTAAAGCCACGTCAACTTTTTCAATTCTCAAGAAGAGTTCAAGTTCCTGTCGACGTTCTGTCAGCCCGTTGGCATTCCAAGTAATTATCCTAAGGTTTAGGGGTGCTTTATAAGGCTTGAAACTAATTGGATCATACGATCCATCATGTTGTCTAACATAGTATATATTATGTTTTGGAATTTATCGAACATTGTGTCTAGTACTTCCACAAAATTATTTGGGTCCTTGATGTCGGTTTTTGCTCCTCCTGTGTTTTTTTGTTTTGTTGCTTGTGCATATGTGGTATTTGATTTTAAGTGGTTGTGAAAATTGTAATTCTTGTTTTGGTTGTTTTCTTGGACATTTTCTATTGGACTTTTGCGGTATTGGTTATGTATTACGTTATTTGAGTTTATATTACTTTCTTTGGATACTCTTGGCTTGTTTTTCATAAGTAGATCTTTGTACTGTTTGTATTTTGTGCAGCCTTTATAGCTTGCTGGGTGTTTTTCTTGGCAATTTGCACAAGTTGCCTCGGTGTCAGTTCTTTTTAGACAGCTTGTTGTGGAGTGTTCTTCGCCACATTTCACGCATCTGAATGGCCTATTGCATTGGTTTTTGGCATGTCCGAATCTCTGGCATCTTTTACACTGTAAAATGTCTAGCTTTTTGTATGGTGCTTCGAATGAAACTTTTACGTAGTTTACTCGGTTGATTTTGAAGATTTCTTTGTTGTTGTGTTTAGGCTCAAGATCCACATAGAATAAAGGTAGCGGTAAAACGATAAGACAAACATTTTGGTCATGGGCTCTCGTACCATTTTGGTGATCACTCACATAAATGCAAAGCTCATCTTAGGCCTCGCGGACTGTACTGTCTTATGTAATTTTGACGTTTAAAAAGTGCTGATTCTAAGCCTAATTTAAATAAATGACTTTTGATTTGATTAGTAAAGTCAACGGTTAGTGAATATAATTCGAGAAAAATCCTGTAGAAGGATAAAATTGGATTCAAGGGCATCCTCTTAAAGGGTCAATGTACTCATCATTATGAGCAACTTTTACTATGGGACCAAACTGAAATTGCAAAAAAAAACAGCTTTTCCCTAAATTTTGACGGACATAAAAGTACAACAGCTGATTTTTTTTCGTGATTTCAGGTTTATTTCCAGAGTAAAAGTTTTTCATAATGATGAGTACAATGACCCCTTAGGAGGAGGATGCTCATGAATTCAATTTCATTCTGTATGTACCTACATCTACTTCAAATTAGATTACTCAAACAAATATCATTCACTTTTGATTAAATCTTCGACTAGTTTCTCACTGCGAAACTAAAATACGTTTGACCTTATTAAAATAGATTTTGAATTTAATTACGGCGTTATCAAAGGGGCTCTCGACCGAGTTTCACTGAGTTTGTCTATATAAGTAAACATTGACTTATTACTTGTGATCGGACTGATGTCAAAGCTGTAACTTAATTATAATTAAATTGTTGAAGTTATTTTGTTTTGTTGAACTTTTTAAATTGTGTAGTAAACACGGAGAAATGGCTTACGAATAAATGCTTAATGAAAGGGAAAGTTATAAAGAAGATATTTTATTGCATCCATTTTTATTTATCTTCAGAATCAAGTAAAAAGCGTATCAATGCTTGAATGATTTTATTCGATGTTTCAACCTACCTTTATTTTCAAGAAGCTTATAAATCAGCCTCCGCAACTTTCTGGTGTAAGTCGTGGTGCGTACTGTTTTCAAGACATTATGGAAGTGCCAAGAGATCTCTAGTGGAATTAACTAACTTCCAGTACAACTATTTTCTTAATGTCCCTCGGCAATCATCGCATTTCCGAATACAAAAGAATGCTAATTTCCAACAAAAACACACAATTAACAACTCTGTATACTTCCAAGTCGATTGAGAGCGTCCGGTCTGCACCAAGCGCAAAGGGCAACTGATATAAATCCGACGAATGACGAAACACGAAGTTTGCCGAGAGACATTAAGAAAATAGTTGTACTGTACTTCCGACTTCCCTGACGACTTATACCCTATACCCCACTACAACATTCTACCACACTTTGGTCCTTCAGGCTTTTTTCGTGTCCATCAACAAAGACATGAAAATCGCTCACAATAGTCCAATTTATCTCAAAAAGTAATATTAAACCTTCCTTGATATATAATTTTTGTAACACCATACGAAAGTTTATTCCGACTTGGCCCAAGTTTTGACGAGTTTCCCTATGGAAAGATTTCCGTGGCTTCTTTTACGTGAAGTATGCTTGGTATCTCTTTGTAACAGTAGATAAGTTTGCGTTTATCCACGAATAAAATATAAGCATAAAGGGCGTGGATGTTGAAAAGGTTAATTAATATTGTAAAGCGTTGTGTTTTCCTTGTTATTATTTTTATTTGTTAAGGAGCTCGTCTGTGAAAGAAATGCTACTAGGTTTACCGGGAAGCTACTCGGAGATGGTGAGACTAGTGTCTGGTAGTTTTCTGTAGATAATATAATATTTATCTCTAATTTTCTATGCACATGTGCTTAATTAATTTTAATGTATTTTATATATATTTATGAAATATCGTACGTACAATAAATGTAGGCATACACACACACACCCTACACATCCTCACGTACACACACCATTAATCACTCGCAATTGTACCACGTTGACAACCTTTACTATGTGATATACGGGATGAAATTTAAAACATGTTCCAAATCGAAATGGGAGATTGTACTCATCATTATGAACAACTTTTACTATAGGATAAAACCTGAAATCGTAATGATGAGTACAATCTCCCATTTCGATTTGGAACATGTTTTAAATTTCATTCCGTATAATGGGGGCCTTTTTTTTGTGGATGGGAAATCATCAAATGGCTTCTCCCGCTCTGGGTGGAGCGGAAGAGCGTGTCAGACTTTTACTGACTAAAACCCACCGGTGTTCCTTCAGTTGCCTATGCCAGGGCCACAGTATCTCTTTCGAACAACCCGCGATTAATCTAACGATGTAATTCTTCCATTTAGGGTGGATAGGGCGGATTATTCAACGTAATATTGTTTATTTAGCTATAAAGTTACCCAAAGCTTGCTAGATACTACAATTGCGTAAAAATAAAACATTAATCTCGTATTTACTTTTCCTAATTCCTACCATATTGTAGATAAAGCTTCTTAGCGAACGCAAAAGAAATAAATCAGACGAAACAAGTCGAAGATAAAGTCTGACACACCCACAGACACACATGATGAGATGTTGGGCACAGTTATTGTACACAACACACACACCACACCACATACATGTTACCAAGCAATATATCTAATTACTTTGTACCGACACATTGCAGCAAGCTGGAAAAACCACTAAAGTGCATTGTCTTCTTCAATTCCATGTAATTTGAACCGCATTGTTTAACTGATGTAGATTGAACAATGGAGAAATGAAATCCTATTTGATAATTATGTTCTTAGTTACTCAAAGAACATAATTATCAAATATCTGATCTCTAAAAAAACTCATATAAATCACCTATTTTTTGATGACATAGCTATTTATTTTCGGTCTAAGGCCTCATTTACGGAGACGCGGGGCGTCGCGCGTCGCGTTGTGCGGCGCGGCCCGCACTATATTCAAACATAGGGCGTTCTATAAGAGCGTTTACGGAGAAGCGTTTAAGATTTCTTACACTTGACGGCCCGCAGCCCGCCCCGCGCACCGCGCCGCGCGACGCCCCGCGTCTCCGCAAATGAGGCCTTAGCCATCATCGTCAGATATAAAATGAAAACCTCGTAGTTTATAGGATGCCTCATTGTTGTAGGACCTATGTGACTATGAGGCATCCTATTGGATGCAGTAAACGAAGTTACAGGAAACAGTTCACCATTGTATAGATAATGCGATTCTTTCGTACTCCCTCTTAATCTTAGGTCTACATTACAGTTAGAATAAAATTTTCTTCAATTGTAATTAATTTAAAAAAAAACATTTATTTGATCGAGATTAAGGTCACAGTCTTTCCCAATTTGAAAACAGAAGAAATACTTCAGAACAGTACGCAGTTAAGAGCCTATGGTAGCCATTTGAGGTAGTATAGGCTCTTAACTTATGTATCTATGCTAAAAAATAAATAAATTCAATTTCAAATGTCTTTTACTCTTCAAACCTACTTTAGAAACCGACTACTACGTATATACGAACAAAAGCCATATCTTCGTATATCCAATTGTCTTCATCGTCCGATACTGGGACCCGTCCTCAAAGGACACGCCTAGCGGAAACAATAGAACAAGATGCTTGATAGAACACACGTTACCTTATCGAACATCTTTAATATTAGTTGTTGGGGTACACTGGTGAGTGCTTGAGTATGTGTGGGTGAGTTTGTGTGAATTAGGGGGTGTAAGTGTGTGTTGGAGCAGTCAAGGTTGGGGGGATTGTATCTGTAATTACTATTCTGAAGTATTTCTTCTGCTTTCAAATTGGGAAAGACTGTGACCTTAATCTCGATCAAATAAATGATGAAGAGGGAGTACGAAATAATCGCATTATCCTTAAAATAGTAAACTGTTTCCTCTAACTTCATTTACTGCATCCAATAGGATGCCTCATAGTCATAGGTCCTACAACAATGGGGCATCTTATAAACCTACGAGGTTTTAATTTCATAGAATAGAATATCTTTATTTTGCATAAAATATGGTACATAAAAGGTCTTAAATATAAAATTAGTTCCACATATTTTGCTTACTTATTTCAGTATGCAAAAAACAACTTAAAAATATAAACAAAAACACTTATTACTAGCCTACTGAGATCATGTGAACAAGAAAATATTTTAAAATATTAAGTTATAAAATTAAAAATGAGAATAGTGAGATCATAAATTGATGAATTTAAATATACCTAGTTAAGTTAGCTTAATGATTTTATACTTAGCTTATAATTTAAAAATTCACTTAAAGTGTAGAACACATTAATACAGAGCCATTTCTTAAGTTTTATCTTAAAATAATTTAATGGTAGCTCTCTGATCTGTTTAGGTATTTGGTTATATATTTTGACAGACATATTATAACAGTTGTTCTGGAATAGTGTGCTTCTACATCTTGTGACAGCCAGTCGTGTTGGATCTCTTGAAAGGAATTTTTTATTTTCATTGGCTTTAGTAAATAGCTGATAGTGCTTTTTAACAAATATTCCTACTTGCAATATGTACAGACTAGGTAGAGTTAGTAATCCTAATTTCTTAAATAGTGGCAAGATTCAAACGGTCCGACCCCACAAATTGCTCTGACACATTTTTTTTTGTGTTATAAAGACTTTTTTAGCCTGAGAAGAATTACCCCATACAAGAAGGCCGTATCTGAGAGCTGACCCGACGTACCCACATGGTACGCGGTCATAGCAGTTTTTTGGTTTGATAATATCTCATGATGATGGCTTAGACCATAATAATAATCAGAACATGGTCTTAAGAGCCATTTCACGTTTTCGGGCGGATATCTAAGATTTTAGTCGCCTAATTTACCATTTTAGGTAAAACTCTGACATTGTTGAATACATTTAAAAGAAAGACCAATCTTTCGTATTGAATGTTAATGTAACACATTTACAAAAACTTATTTGTTTACTTTGTGGCGATTAATCTCCCACAACTAGTTTGCAGAAAAATCATCGCAGAGTCAATTTCAGACTCCTAAATCTATCATTAATACTCATAAATTTTACTTTTAAAAATACATAAAGCATCAGACATATAATTTTGTTGACTTTTAATGTACTAGAATATCGATTATTTATAACATTAATTAGTAAAAAAATAAAGTCTCGCGGCAATTTTTACGTTTTATACCGCTATTTAATCGCGATTTTTTGGTTTGAATAACGCGTAAATAAAATTTAAAAAATATGTCAAAATAAACTATGTTCTTTAACAAAACTAATTCTAAAGTTTTATTAAAATCCCTTCATTTATTTAGACATAATAACGTTATTAACATCACTCTAAATTAGAATAAATTACGTTGCTTAAGCGGGCACCGATTATTACAGCGCGAGCGCCCATCGAGGAAGGACCTGTGCCATTTTTTCCGGCCTCCTGATGTCCGAGCTTACTTATCGTGAACGCATTATTTTACTACGACTGCAATATTAAAAATTCGTTAAAATTTGGTGAAATGGCTCTTAAGTTAATATAGATTGTCTCATCATATTCTACCACATGGGTGTACGTATGGGACCGAAAATTGTGTATTTACTTTTGTCACCGTATAATTATGAACTCCGTTATTTTATAATCTAACTCGTGAGATTGTAAACTGTCGATAAATTGTGACTGTACCATACTACTTACAATATCACTTATTAATGTTCGCGTTTTGAACTTTGAGCTAACCACTCAAGGTCGCTGGCACTTAAGTGCGTCTCGGTTTCTAATGTCTACTGCTACCCGTAACAACTGTCAAAGATCCAGGAATGACAGCCGGGACCAACGGCTTAATGTGCTTTCCGAGGCACGGAGAAGTCTGGGTCTGTAAAGATGGTCACCTATCACGGACCCACCCCGGCAAGCGTAGCTTAACGTCACGTATCGACCCGTGCGGCTGTTATTACTTAGCCACGAGCTCCTCCGATGTTTTATAAATACATCGTCCCATGTTATAATTAACTTAGACAATACATTCAAAGGCTCAGTACCTACCTAGATTGTTTTAACGATACTGATTAGTAACAACAAAATATTATGATACCTCTCTAGATACCGAGTAAACAGAAAAATCTGATACCGCGCCAGCACATACAAGTGGGACCCGACTTTAACAGTGTAAAAATAGATATAAAATGGCGCACAAAGAAGGATATCGCCCACTCTCAATTACTATTTCAAGTAACTGTAGGTTGATATAATATTTATACGTAAGTGAATGCGGTAGAGACGCGAACGTTGAGTGGGCCTATTACCAACTAAGAGCTAAGTTTGGAATGAAATACCAAAATCGTAAAAAAGAACCCTTATGGCGCGACTCAGTCTGTCTGACTTTCCGTCTGTTACAGCTGAATATCTCAAGAACTAGAAATATTTTTTTTTAAACACCTAGAGGCCGAAGCCCAAAACGTTGGATCAAATATGTGAGCAACTGGAGGTACCTGTCAGCGCCACACTCCGCCAGGCCACCGATCGTAACAGATGAAGAAAGTCCGTTGACAATTTGAAACGGAGTCACGATTCTCAAGAAGAGAAAGAATTATTTAAGGAGAGATTTTAACTGTTTATTAGAGTATCAACTTAAAACTTTGTTTGTTTTTTGCTTATTTTTTTAAATTCAGTAGGTAGTAAATTTTCAAGAAATCACACTAATATTATAAAGGCGAAAGTTTGTGAGTGTCTGTTTGCATGTTTGTTACTTTTCACGCTCAAACGGCTGGACCGATTTGGATAAATGATAAATGATAAATGATTTATTTTCTGTAAGTAGGTTTGTACAAACACTTTTACACGTCAAACATATTTTTTTTTAAACTAGATGAGTTCGACGTTTCCTATCTGACTACTCTGAGAAGAAACGCCGAAACAAACTCAGAGGTCACAGTATCTTTTAAAGTCCAGACATAATCTTGGTCAGATCATGTGAAGACCATGTAGATTGCAGTCTGAAATGGTCTTTTGATGAAAGAACCACACAGATTGAGTGGACCTGTCCAGTCAGTGCACGCATTTGTCAGTAATCGTGCAGCTCAACTCAAAACTTAAGGAGCTTAACGATTCGACGAACAATACCAAAGAAAAGACATTTGGGTATGATGAAATTTGATATGTAGATAGCTTATACCCTAGATTAACACATAGGCTACTTTTTATCCCGGTGAAACCCCGGGGCGCAGCTATTCTAATTATAAACCACAATCATAGACTCAAATTTGTATCCACTAAAACGCCATTTTAATATCCCAAACCATCCCAAAAACCCAGAAACCGTCCCACATTAGACGCAGTCCTAATTATTTTCAAGAAGGAACCTGCGCCTCTTGACTCAGTTCCCTCCGTAACGAGTGTACGTCCCAGTCCAATGGCCCTCTTGTTAAAAATGCATGGAAACGAGGCATAACACGTTGTAACTACCTCCTTTTAGCACGCCCTACGAGTGTTCGTATCTCTTTGAAATTCTGCTCTGTTTCATCGGTTTTTGATGGCTTATTTTTCGTGAGTGGTTATATGGATTGAGTATGGATGTTTTAGTAGATAGAGATGTTAAATTCATTTTCTGTGAAGTGAAATGCTGAATTATTCACTCATGACTAGTGATAGGAAATTCTGATGCAGCTTTACCTAAAGTTGATGTGTTGGCTATTACGGAATGTACTTTTGCATTGAAAAGATCACGGGGATCGAGAAATTTGTAGTAATTCTCCCATACATTTCAACAGTAAATGTAAGTTTGTACTCACATTATTGAGATATTTACTATGTTATTCCACAAACACCCAAAAACCCACACACCCACCCACCAACCACAAACTTCCACAAACCACAAACTTCTTATAGGTTTTTCTGTAATCTACAGGTAAAGAACTATTTTCTGTATTTCTGTAAAATTTTAGGCTCAGTAGATTTCGGAGATAGAGGAATGGTCAATTTTCGTCAATTTTCTTAAATAACTTTCAAACAATTTATTTTAAAATTATAAAAAAAATATTTGAGAAAAAGTTTTGCAAACTGTACCGTGTGACATATCAAATGAAAGGGCTTAATAGGAGGGCCTATTAAGCCCTTTCATTTAATATGTCACACGGTACAGTTTGCAAAACTTTTTTTTTTCTTATTTGCCCCCTAAAAGTGACCTCCATATTTGAAATAAATTTATTTACTTTGGTTTAATTATTTAATTTATGTACTCGGTCACAGAAATCCATATGTGTACCAAATTTCAATTTAATCTGTGCATTAGATTCGGAGAAAATGGGCTCTGACAGACAGGCAGACACACGAGTCATCCTATAAGGGTTCCGTTTTTCCTTTTGAGGTACGGAACCCTAAAAAAGGGTTTTGTGCCCGGTTTATGGCATTATGCTTGCCCTATTAAGTCATAAGTCATTTATTTCTTTGTGTTGAAAAATAAAAAATAAAATAGTAGTAATAAAAATAAATGAACTTATTACTTGGGACTTAAACATACCTAACTAGCCAAATGTGGGTGTACTATAGGTGCTATAGGTAACTGTGGGTAACTTAATGTTATGTATTTAAAAAAAATATCATGATTTTTGTTGGGATTCAAGCTTATTAGACATAATGTCGTTTAGCCAGATTGTTTGAAATTATATAAGTACTTAGTCCTTATTTATTTTGTCATTTTCTCACATCAATTAACCGACAATTAATCAACTACACTTGCTCTCCAAAGACCGCAAACGCATTACCCACATTTCACCACCCTATCTTTACATGCAAGTCTTCAGCCAAAGTCGCACTCGTTCTGTGCAATCGCATAGCGTTTTGTAGATAAAGCCGGGCTCACAAAGCCGACGACAAAGGGCAGACAGTCTTTGTGTTCTCGATATTGTCGACAAATGACGCATACCTACCATTGCCTTTTGAAGGTAATTTTGTTGTCATGAACGTTTGTTTTGTCTCCGTTTTGAAAGGTTTGTGAATTGTGATGTAGTCTGTTCTGAGCCTTAAAGTTCAGGAGGAAAGAGTCAATATATTTAAGATAGCAATAATGTATTGTGTGTTACCGTTGCTAAAGATATTGAAGATTTCTTGAAATGTGGTTCGCAGTTCCACTAAAAATTATGTTTTATCTTAGATACCTACTTTCTACGAAAAGAAGATAGAAACGACATTTTGTTGCTGTATTTTTGTCTTACGCTATTTTCAAAGAATACGTAGGGGAATATTGTTGTCTATTTGGATTGTCCCAAAGAAACGGCTCGTCCTTTTTACATGAAACTTATAACATAACTTGCTAAATGTATGTATTTATATTATGTCACTTACAACTCTGCCTATCCCTCTGGAGAATAATCGTTATTTATTATGTTAGAATGGGGTTACTTTGTTACTACGGGGTTACTTGGATAACAACTTTCGTCTTATGAAAAAATCTATAGGTATACCTATAGATACCTACCTACCACCTAGGGTAGGGTAGGGTACCTATAGATTTTTGGAGGCATCTAAAGTCTTTCTTACCTTATAAAAGCCCAATTACCGGTACACCAGCAAAACCTTATTCACACACCGAATAAAATTACTTTTTCGTAAGTCGAAAATTGTTATCAAAGTAACGTGTGTATCAAAATAACCCCATTTTACGTATCCATTTCTACAATGCAACTACCCTTAATTCCCGTTTATATTAATTAAAAACTTTTAAAAGCTAAGCGAATGCAAACACATTTATAAATATACAAACTGTATTTAAAGTAATTATAACAAACTAAATTACGAGTAGTTTGCTGTGGATTTATGAACGTTATTGTAAAGCAACGCGTGATTTTTCCTGAAAGCATTTAATTTTAATACTCCGCTTCACATAATTTTACCGTTTACTGTACATTTAATGTAAAGTTGGAAACATGCGATGTGAGTAACATGTAGCTTAATAATATTGTACCAGTTACTTGTTTTTATTTGTTTACTAGCTAGTTAGATTTCGGGAGCGGAGCGATGGCCAAAATAAAACTAGAGGGCTCGTTTCATTAAAAGTTTATTAAGAAAACGACCCTAGCTTACAGAGTTTGATGCAAGACTGCCTATTCTATCTAACCTAAATGCGTACATAGAACTTATAACTAACCTGGTGGTCACTGGCGCCTTCCCATCACGCCATGTCTGGCTGATAAGGGCAAAAGCGCAGCGTAAGAGCTTTGGCTCTACCACAGCGACAGATAAGGTGGGTTCGGAGAATGTAACTCCTCCCCCTTTGGACCGAAGTTATCGGAAAAACAGAGATTTTCCGAGAACTTCGCAAAATAATAAAATCGAAAAAGACAAACCTTAAGTGGTTAGGTACCTAATTTAAGAGGATTACTCATAAATTGAGAATTATAGAGTGAAGACATAAATTCAGAATTGTAGAGTTAAGACATTAATAATACAGGTCTCTCAACGACTCTATTTTCCTCCTGTTGAGTAGGATTGTCTTTAACATTCGAACGACGATCCTGCCCTTTAAACATTTTCCTTATAATATACTTATACATAACTACAACTACTAACAATAAAAAGACGATCGCGTACAGAGAGTAAAGAGCGGCACTGACACTATCACCGTTGTTTTCACTGATTTCACTATTCGCACTATTTTTCAGAAGATAATTTAGATGACGTATATCATCCAGGTTAACTCCTTTCAGGTTGAGAGGCTCCACCTTTGCGGCATTCGAGGTAAATTCTCGTAAATCAGGTAAGTTTATCACAGGAACAGGCTTATAGTCCGTTTGCAGAAAATAAGAATGCTGTCCATGGAGTTGGATATTTTCTATAGAAACATCACAATGCGGTTCGATGGTTATAATGTATGTTCCTTGTATGCGTTCCTTGGTGTCGTCATTTCCACAAGTTTGCGATAAAATTTGTTTGTGTTTCGTATACACTATCCAACTATTTGGACTGATTTTTTGTAGTTTCAGTATTTCAGACTTTATCTGACGGGGAAGACATCGCGACAAATTGTGGTGATATTTCATTAGTTGTCCGATACAGGTTTCTTCCACATATTGAATGAGGTTATTTTCAGAGCAGAGGTATTCCTTGACTGTTATCTCTTGGCATGGTTGATCAATCGGACGATATTTAGACCCTTCTACTAAAAGGTAAGGAAATTCAGGAATAACGGCAAAGGTTTGGTTCAAGGAATCCATAGGAAGGGAATACAATTTATAATAACTATAAGTAACATTTAAAATTAACGGAACTTCAATAATAAAGGTTATTTCTTCATTTTTAAGGTACGCTTTTACAGACAATGATTCCTCTATATTCATTAAATTTCTATTATTTACATTATACATTAAGTTATCATGTTCATTAATATGTTTTAATAAAGTTAACAATTCGTCAGGATTTATTACGGCTTTGTGTAAAACAGATGCTTTACTAAATGCAATAGCAGTTTCTAATTCACTAAGTTTGTCATAGATAATCCTAAAGTTCACATTAAATTGATTGAATAATCCAAATACAAGGGTCATATAAATTGAATGATTATCTTTTGTATTAAGATTAGCGACAAGTCCTTCAAGTGATTTAATGCGCTCGTTAATTTTATTTTTATTTTCATTAATTATTTCAGTAGAGTTTAGAAAGTGATCCAACATTTTAGAAATCACAGTGAATTTATTTGTTATTGCCTGTTCTTTAGTCTGAATATTATAAATTAAATTATCATATCTAACCGCATCTTCATGATCAAGGTTACCTGTTATAATTTTGATAATAGAGCCTAAAGGATTTATAATGCCACGTTTAAATCTTTTAGTTGGAATTAATTGTTGTAATTTCTCTACGGTCTGATTTCGCATATACTCTACTTGTGTTTTAAGTACCATAAACTCATCTGCGTAGGATTTGTATATTTGGTTGAATTCCGAATATTTTCGAATATTGAAAGAAAGGTCAGTGCTTATGCCCTGAAGATTGATTATTTTAACAATAGACCACTGATCATATTGAATCTTCAACGGAAGAATACCAGTGTTTTGACTAATCTTTACTGCTTGAAGGGCCTAGCTTGGGAGAGTCCAATTGGTTGTTGTCCATATCAGCAGGATCAAACTCCACCTGCGGAGGACGTTTTATGTTTTTAAGAGGTACTTTGGTATCCCTATTTTTAAGTTTAATTGGTATAATATTGCGTTCTATTTGACCCGTGACGACGGCTTTTTGGTACCTGGGCTTTTCTTTTGCTTGTCTGTTATTAACGGGTTTAACGAAAACCGGTTTTCCTATTTCTAAGGCTGGTTCTAATTCACCTCCTCGTTTCGTTAAAATCTTTTCTTTGTGCGCTTTTGTCTTTTCCGAAATATACTTATAGAGTGCCTGAGTTCTCTTCTTATGATCCTTAATCAATTGTTGTTCGTAAGCTTTATCAAATTCAGAATTAAATGTAGAGTTTAATTCGGTATGACCAAACGCGGCTTCAAACGGGGTTAAATCTGTGGTGCTATGAATAGTAGTATTATAGGCCATAACGGCAGAGGTCATTACTGAGGCTGTGTCCGTAAATTTCTTTTCGTATTTTGCCAATCTGTAGATTTCTATAATTGTGGAATGAAAACGTTCTATGAGGCCCATAGAGTTTGGATTGTTGGGGGTCCCTATGTGTAATTTAATTATTATAGCCTTTTGTTCCCGCTCATCTTCAATGTAAACGACGCGCTCGGAACATTCATAGAAGTTAACCACATCTTTGTTAAACAGAGAAATTATGACATTGGTGAAATCTTTTTTGATTTCTTGATTTTCAAAATAAATGAAATACTTAATTTTTGGTTTTATGTAGTCTTTCAAAAATTCTTTGATGTGATTATAGTTATGAAGGTGCAAAAATACCTCTAATACTTTTTGTTTGTCTCTAGATAAATCTTTTACTTGAATCTCATTACGAAACCAGCTAAACACAAGTATTTGATTAGGCTTGGTATCTATCGCTTCGTTTAAGATCGGTATTCCACTGGATTCGAGATCTTTGGCTGAATGAACAGTCTGTATGGAAGAAGACTCAGATGGTATAGGATAGTGTGGTGATTCGTTAAGAACTGTCTCAGCTTCTGGTATACTTATTGGACTAGCTGTAGCGGTTCTTTCAGAGTCAGATATGGAAATTGTTGTAGAACCGTCCGTACTTTGTCTGGTCATGTCTTTCTGTTCGTCAATATTAACAATAATTGAAATGTTGTCTGAATCGTCGGCTTCTTTTAGTAAATAATTTTTACATTTAATCATTGCAGCTGGCATTCGAATGCCTTCATGAACCTGCTTGCAATCTATTATGGCATAGTCATTCTTTTGATTTACAGGTAATTTCACTCGATGTTCGGTCCGGGGTTCTAGTCTAAATTCAAGGTCAGTGGAATATATTATAGGAATGTTGACGCCGTTTGTCTTTAAAGTCTTGTCCTTAAACGATAAATCAGCATTAAGTCGAGTCATAAGATCCATTCCAATCAACCCGTCATATCTGTTGTCCACATCATAAATATAAAATTTATGATATCCGGCATTATTAAAAATTGAAAATAAGGGAATTTTAGCTACTTCACAATGTTCACTAGTAGCATGTACGCTTTTAACTGTAAATGGTTCATAGAATTTTAATTTAGGAAAATACTCATCAGCTGTCCTGGGACTTATAAAAGATCGTGTGCTTCCTGTATCTAACATAAATTTACCGTTTATCTCAGGAATGTATATGTATGGATGTTTTTGTTTGGCATCAAGATTAAGTTCTATCATTTTTGGGATTTGCATTGAATATATTTGAAAATTTTGGACAGCTTCCGGATCACTGTTATTTTCAGTTGAATGTAAATTTTTAGCAGTTCCAGCAAGTTCTATACTAGGCTTCTCATCTGCGCAACCATCTTCAGAGTACATAACTTTATAGTCATAGTCACAGTGTGGTGTCATATTCTGCGTGTAATAGTCAGGAGTGAGGTCGTAGAAGTATTGTTCGTTATCCGTATATAGTTCGTTTACAGGAAAACCATGTTGCTTAATCGGTGCAGGAGCAGTTCTCATTGTCACGTCATTATCGTAGAAATTGTTGAGTGGATAGGCCGAAGTTTGAACAGGTCTATAGCCAAATTGTCCTACTTGGGGTCTATAACCAAATTGTGCTGTTGGCGGTCTGTAGCTAAATATTCCTACTTGAGGTCGAAAGTTTAATTGCTGAGGTTTTTTTTTATCGACGACTGGTGGTCCAAATTGACCCATTTGCGGTCGTGAACTAATTTGTTGATTCGGTATATTTGGGCGTACAAAATTTTGATTAGGTATACCAAATTTGAATTGAGTTTGGTTTGTAAAAGGTCTGAAATTATTATTTTGTAAATGGGGCGATGTGATAAAAGGCTTCAGATTGGGTGAATTAAAAACAAATCCTTGTTCACGCGATGGTAAGGTCTGACCTTGAGGTCGGTGATGCAATATTTTACTACGTAAATTATATTGTTCCTGAAAATTAACCTCTTCAAGGACATATTTTAAAGCTTCTTCCAACGTAGTAGGGTTTTTAATTCGAACAGTCCGTACCATATGTTCTGGTAAATTGTACATGAAAACATTAAGAGAAGTATTGTTATAAATTATTTTCTTAGCTTCTTTTAACGTTGTAGAGCTGTTCTGATTCACTTTTGAAATTAATATAGCACGAATGTCTTGAATACGGCTGCAAAACTGTAAGTATGACTCACTTTGTTTGATTTTTAGGCTTTCCAGCTCAATAGCTACGCATTCCTCGCTTCTGAGATCACCAAAATGTTGGATCAATAAAGATTTTAATTCGTTATAGGTTTCAAAATCACCTCTTTCACTAATTAAGGCTGCCACTTTACCCTTTAATTTACTCGTAATATTCTGCATTAAAAAATCATTTCGATCGGTAGTTCCTTGATACCTTTCAATAACATATTCGCACTTTCTTAAAAATAAACTAAGCAAATTAGTTTCACCGCTAAATTCAGGAATCAAATTTAAAACATCCCGAGGTATCAACGATTCAGCAAGTTGTTGCATAGAAAATGGTGTTTCGGTCCGAGCCGACGGGGCTGCACCGGTTGTCGCGGATACAGGAATCTGACCTTCTGCCATTTTAAATACAATCGTAAACACAAACAAAGTATAAGCAAGAACTTAAAATTAAAAGTAAAAATAAAGGTAAAATTAAAATTCCACAAATTAACAAAGTAAGTTACTTAATTAAAATTCAAAAGAAAATCTTGTGAAAAATCTTATATACCTAAAAAAAATATTGTTTATCGTTATAATAGCGTGAAGATAATATCCACTTATTTTATTACTTACTAATTAAAAAGGTAATTAATTTCTACCATAAAAAGTTTTCACACGATTTTCCAGATTTTATGAAATAATACAAAAAGTAAAAATTTTATCAACATTAATAGTGTGGGGAATTAGGAAGGAAGTAGAAGGTTACTCACAGTCCAACCGCCTTATAAATAATCACCATCTCTGCTCACCCACGTAATCGTTACGCGTTATCTAAACTTATTTATTTGGTTCGAGGATTGCCAAGAACGTCTCACTGATTTTAAGTTACGACGACTCTACGTTACCACTCGCGAATAAGTTACTTAGTGTTCTTTTCACTTTTCACTGTCTTTCAAACTTGACTTTCCGCGAAGGCAACAGTTTCGGCAATCCTACCGGCTGCGCCAGTTAGATTTCGGGAGCGGAGCGATGGCCAAAATAAAACTTGAGGGCTCGTTTCATTAAAAGTTTATTAAGAAAACGACCCTAGCTTACAGAGTTTGATGCAAGACTGCCTATTCTATCTAACCTAAATGCGTACATAGAACTTATAACTAACCTGGTGGTCACTGGCGCCTTCCCATCACGCCATGTCTGGCTGATAAGGGCAAAAGCGCAGCGTAAGAGCTTTGGCTCTACCACAGCGACAGATACCTAAGGTGGGTTCGGAGAATGTAACTAGCTTTTTTTGACAGGACAACTGTCAAAATTTCAATTATTTTTTTTTCCTATTTTTTTTAAACCACCCCAGTAAAGAGGAGAATAAAACAAACCGGTCAAGACGTTCTCAAGTTATGGCGTGACCAAGGGAAATAGGGATTAATTTTTATATAATACTAGCGGACCCGACAGACGTCCTGTCTGAACGATCCTAGAACCCGACTTCAGTGCCACCTACCGGGTCCAATTGTATTTTAAAACTATCCAGGAATCCATTGAAATATACATACAACATTTCATCTAAATCGGTCTAGCCGTTTAGGAGGAGTTAGGTGACAAACACACGTACAGAAGAGTTATATATATTAAAAAGATAATATAGATTTATACTTTTATTTACATGAGACATACTGAATGCCGCAATAATAAGACAATTATATCAACTATTAACCATACTTTTATATGAAGTAAGTTTCTAACTTATTTCATTTGGATATCCATAATCTAGGCCTATACTATACTGCAATAGGCAAGACAAAATCTAAAATTGAGCTAAAAGAGAAAAGAATATTAGAAGAAATTGAAAACATCTCAAGAAATATGCACATACATTATCGTTTCGTCTGAACGTAGCTACTAATATTGACCCGTTATTAGATTGGAACGCATGTAGGAGAGTAATCGAGTATTCAAGAAATCGTTCTGGAATTCTTACTCAATAATCTCAAATTAAATCTAACATACATCATATTATATTGAAATCTAGTTTTCAATAGAGATTATTATAAATTAGGCTCACATCGACAAAATCACAACACATACATACACACACAAAAATCACACCACACATACATATACACACACAAATCACACCACACATACACACACACATCACATCACATCACATCACAACATCTCAGTTTCCAAAAAATAAAGTTTTATCAAAAAAATTGTACATTTTTAAACAATGATGAGCAAAAATATCCTCCCTGTCAGATACTATTTAATTGGACGTCCTGCTCTTATTAATTACTCAAAAAAGTTCCACCCTGTGTGTGCATTTTTAAAAATAAAATTTATGGACTCACAAACGGAAAAAGGAAAACGGTGTTACATTTTACCTTTTCAGCACAAGGAAATATGATAATTTCGGTGAAAAAAGTGAAAATTATCGGCCTCCTTTTCTCACAGGAATATAAGAAAAAAAAAAACATTTGACAGTGAAAATAAAATGGTTGGAAAGAAAATAATCTATTCTCATTAGAGTCTGTTGTTTTATTGTATCGAGTAAAAAGGCGACTATAAATAAGGACTTAAAACGATCGACGCCTTGTTTTGAGATCGACGTTTCGATCAAATTCAGTAAATACAGCTACTCTTTCACTAAGGCCGCCTCGAGGTGAGAATAAATCAGATGCTGTTAGTAGAATACTTAGGCAAGGGAACTAGACATACTACTGAATTGCTGTTTACGGTTAGTTAGGTTATAAATTGTATGTGATATGAGATTTCAATTTGCGTGTTTTTAGGGTTCCGTACCAAAATGGTAAAAAAGGAAACGTTATGGTGTGACTCAGTCTGTCTGTCTGTCTGTCTGTCACAGCTGGATATCTCAAGAACTACTAATGCTATCAACTTGAAATTTAGAATAGTTTTAGATGACGCTTACCCAACAATTTTGCAAATAAGAAAGGAATAGAAATATTTATACTTTTTTTGCAACATAGACTGAAAGGGCATCTTAAAAATTCAAAGTGGGGCTACTAGGGCATGTGGGGTATCATATGAAAGAACGCTGTTTGCACATTCTCAAATTTTTTTTTCTTTTTTTTAATCCACATAGTTTTCGACTTTTGATGAAAAATGTAAAAAAAAATACCGTTCCCCCTTATCTCCGAAGTTTGCAAAGCGAAAAATCTGAAATTATTCTATACTAGCTTTTGCCCGCGGCTTCGCCCGCGTGGATGTCGGAAAATATCCCATGGGAACGTTCATGTGGAAAACATAGGGCATATCCCTAACTTAAGAAATGCTGGGTTTCCCATACAAACTTTCATCCCTTTGATCACCCCTTGTAGGATTATGTTTTAAGACAAAAAGTAGCCCTTTCATGTCCTTTCCCAGGATGCTATCTATGTATAGCCTTGCCAAATTTTATCGAAATCCGTGCAGTTTTGTAAATTTTAAAATCAACCCCTATTTTACCCACTTAGGGGATGATTTTAAAAAACGCTGACCCGCATATTTCTGAACTTCTTACCAATAGCATAAATTTGTTATGCCTAACTTAAGAAATACTGGGTTTCCCTTACAAACTTTCATCCCCTATATCACTCCCTGTAGTATTATTTTTGAAAAAAATAGTATCCAATGTCCTTTCCCAGGATGCTATATAAAGCCTTGCCAGATTTTGTCGAAATCCGTGCAGTTTTGTAAATTTTAAAATCAACCCCTATTTTACCACCTTAGGGGATGATTTTTCAAAAACGCTGAACCGCATATTTCTTTATTTCCTACCAATAGCATAAATTTGTTATCCCTAACTTAAGAAATACTGAGTTTCCCATACAAACTTTCATCCCCTATATCGCCCCCTGTAGGATTATTTTTAAGACCAAAAGTAGCCTGTGTCCTTTCCCAGGATGCTATATAAAGCCTTGCCAAATTTTATCGAAATCCGTACAGTTTTGTAAATTTTAAAATCAACCCCTATTTTACGCCCTTAGGGGATGATTTTTCAAAAACGCTGAACCGCATATTTCTTAATTTCCTACCAATAGCATAAATTTGTTATCCCTAACTTAAGAAATACTGGGTTTCCCTTACAAACTTTCATCCCCTATATCACCCCCTGTAGTATTATTTAAAAAAAAAATAGTATCCGATGGCCTTCCCCAGGATGCTATATAAAGCCTTGCCAAATTTTGTCGAAATCCATGCAGTTTTGTAAATTTTAAAATTAACCCCTATTTTACCCCCTAAGGGGATGATTTTTCAAAAACGCTGAACCGCATATTTCTTTATTTCCTATCAAAAGCATACATTTTAATTTTGACATCCCTAACTTAAGAAATACTGAGTTTCCCATACAAACTTTCATCCCCTATATCACCCCCTGTAGGATTATTTTTGAAAAAAAAAGTAGCCTATGTCCGGCCCCAGGATACCATCTATAGCCTTGCCAAATTTTATCGAAATCCGTTCAGTGGTTTAGGCGTGAAAAGGTAACAGACAGACAGACAGACAGACAGAGTTACTTTCGAATTTATAATATTAGTATGGATGATAGAAGTTTATGGAAAAATAAAACGATGTCTCTAAATATCACACTTTTTCAGAAATCGGAACGGAACCCTCGGTGCGCGAGTCCGACTCGCTCTTAAACGGTTTTTTTTAATTTTAGACTTCACAAAGATATGGCACGCTAAATATAGTGAGACAGAAGAAGTGATTAATTTAAATAATTTTAAACATAGACATTTACTGCTTATTGCTGTGGCTAATGTTTAAGTAACTCTGTCTGTTTGTTTGTTACCTTTTTACGCCTTAACCACTGAACCATTCGTTATGAAATTTGACAGATATCCTAGGACCTGGAGAAGGATATAGGCTACTTTTCATCCTGGATTTCATAAATAAACACAGCAAGTCGCGAGCAATAGAAAAAAAGCGCAAAAAAAAGGGAAGAAAAAGAAAGGAAAAAGGAGGGTAACGAGTCCTTATTAATTGATTTTATGTACTTACAGTTCTTTTCACGTGACTGTAGCAAGTGAAAAGACAACACCAACATTAACTTTTGTTTTTTTTTCCTATGTGGGTAGGCTTGACATATAAACCTAAATTTGTTGCTTCCTTATTTAATATTTATTTTAAAATAGTTAATTCTTCTTTTTCATTATATTTATGTCCTAGTTAACTAATAAACCCACCTTCGCTTGGAACTTTCCTTTCACCTTCACTTTTCATCAACCACAACACATAATATTACAACAAATCATGGACAGCAAACTTGTGCACAGTATGGAGGAACTGGAGAAGCTGTTTGGCTCCCGAATGCGTGAGTACGAAGATAAGCTACAGAGAGCTACAGCTGGAACTGACCCTGCACTCATAGATCTTGCTGCGCTGTACCTGGACTTCTCCGAGTTTAAATCTTTTGTCTGCAAAACGTTATCTCATTTCAAAACTCAGATTGAACTCCTGTCCTTGAGTCTAGACAGACATGAGACTGCAATGAGGAGAAAGATCTTGCTGTTTCACGGTATTCCTGAGAAGCCAAATGAAAAGCTGTGCGACTCAATTCTCCTTATCATTTCCAAACAACTGATGATTGACAGCATTAAAATGGAACATCTAGATGTATGCCACAGACTAGGAGCCCCCCAGGGCAAAACCAGACCTGTGCTGGTGCGTTTCAATGACATGGAGCATCGTCGGTTGGTTTGGGACAGTAAAACTACACTCAAGGGCAGCGGTATCACCATTTCGGAGTTTCTGACTAAGATACGGCACCAGGTATTCATTGCTGCTCGTAAGCACTTTAGCATCAATAGCTGCTGGTCAGCGGAGGGAAAGGTTGTTGTCTTGACGCCTGACAAGTCACGCCGGAAGATAGCGTCCTTGGGTGAGCTTGAAGCATTAATTGCACTATTCCCCGCTCCCACCGGAGCTGCCGCGCCCAATCTCGCCGCGCCTGCAGCTTCTACCTCGTCCGCATCTACATCGTCTGTAGCAGCAACCCATAAAGGGAAGCTTGTGAGGAAGACTCGTCGCTGAGTTTGCTGATTTAAATATGTGCATGTTTTATGTTGGCCGCGTTATGTTCATGTAGTGTCGGTACACTGAAAAATTGTAGTTCCTTTTTGTTAATCTACCTTTAGCTGCCATAGCATTCACTTTGCGTTTATTTTTTATTCTCACAATGATTAGTTTGCCGGTAGACGATATTACATATTTTTATTTCTCATGTAGTGAGTGACGTGACAGACGTGTGTCAATGTCAATGTCATTTTTGTGATAGTATAAATTGACGTTACGTTTCGTTGCACACTGTTTGCTATCAGAACGTTGTGGCTGACATTCTCGTTAGTTTACTTTTAATCAATTTTAGTTTTTTTTTTTTGTTTTGTGTTTTCGTTTTCTTTTACTTCCTTCAATTCTTTTTGTACCTACTTAGTTTATAAATGTTGTGTTAAAATCTCTTCCAACAACAGCGAATAGGTGCTTTTATTAGTTGAGCGTATTTAGTTATTATTTTTATTTTATTTGATAGTAAAGTAAAGTAGTTTTGATATTTTTATTATTATTATTATTTATATAAGTATTATTAGTTTGCAAACTATGAACGATGTAGAACTTGATGATGATTTTTTCTCTTGTTCTTCCTCTTCTAGCAGTTTCCTTAGTGCGGCGAGTGGTTCTTCCTCTCCTCTTACTCTTGGTGATCAAATTTCCACTTTGCTTTCCCACCTCCCCAACAATCTTAACATAGCCCACATCAATGCCCAGAGTGTCCCTTGCCATTACTCTGATCTTCTGGCTTCCATTAACTGTGCTCATATAGATGCTTTGCTGATCTCAGAGTCCTTCCTCAAACCCTCTCTTTTATCTGTTAATTATGCCGTTCCTGGCTTTGTGCTTATTCGTAATGATAGAACTGGGAAGGGCGGTGGTGGTGTTGCCATTTACTTGCGTGCTGATATTCCCTACAAGATTATCAGCACTTCACCATCTTCCTACTCGGAGTCAGCGGAGCATCTATTTCTCGAAATTTCCTTGCACCACGTTAAAATGCTTCTTGGGGTGATGTACAGTCCTAACCTCTCTATTGATTACTTTGACTCTTTTGATTCACTTTTAAATGATTTATGTCCCTCCTATGACCACGTAGTCTTGATGGGCGATTTTAATACTTGCCTTCTTAAAAATGACATTCGTACTCACAAACTTCAATCTCTCTTGTCTTCCTATAACCTTAGTATTCTGCCTCTTTCTGCTACTCATCATTTCCCTAATTGCTCCCCTTCTCTTTTGGACCTGATGATTGTTTCTAATCCTAATAATGTATCTGTCCACGGACAGCTCACTGCTTGTTTTTCTTACCATGACTTAATCTTTATGTCCTACAGGATTCGCCCTCCTAAGCGTAAGCCGCGTTATATTTTCCTTAGGAACTATAAGGGCATAGACCTGGAGGCATTGCTGCGTGATGCTGGTAGCATCGACTGGACTGACGTTTTGGAGAGCTCTTGTATCAACGATATGGTTCACAATTTCAACAGCACAATACTCAGCCTATACGATCGTCATGCCCCTATCCGTCGAGTCAAAGTGAAATACGTTCCGGCTCCTTGGCTTACACCTGCTATTAAGGACGCGATGGTGAGTAGGGACAGATCCAAAAGGAGGTTAAAACGTTGTCCTTCCGAGCGCAACCTGATTGCGTACAAGGTGTTGCGTAATCGCTGCGGTCGTATGTGTAGAGATGCAAAGAGACGCTACTTCCATAATTCTCTCGACAACCGTAACTCTGCTGAAGTCTGGAAGTTTCTGAAAACTGTCGGTATTGGTAAATCTCCTGTTGTTGCCAGTAATGATACTGACGTGTGTGCTCTTAACAAACATTTCTCACTTCCCCCTGTTTCTTTGGATCCGCACGTCAAATCAGCTACTTTATTTAAACTTTCCTGTTTGCCAGTGCCGCAGTGTTCTTCTTTCGAATTTAGTCCTGTGAGTGAAAATGATGTCAAAAAATCTATTTCTGCTATCTCTTCGTCTGCAGTTGGTAATGATAATCTTTGCTCTAGAATGATTTCTCCTATTCTCCCCACATTACTTCCCATCTTGACCCACATTTTCAATTTCTCTTTGTTTTCTTGTACTTTTCCTGAGGCTTGGAAACAAGCTCATATTATCCCTTTGCCCAAAATTTCCAGCCCTGTCTCACCATCTGATTTCCGACCCATTTCTATTCTCCCTTATCTCTCTAAAGTTCTTGAGCACATTGTACACCAGCAACTTTCTGCCTTTTTAGCTGCGAATGGCCTTCTTAGTGCTTTTCAATCTGGTTTTCGGCCTGGTCATAGCACAGTCACAGCTCTTTTGAAGGTTACTGATGACATCCGCAGGGCTATGGACCACAAATCTCTTACCCTACTTGTACTTTTGGACTTTAGTAGTGCCTTTAACTCTGTTGATTTCGACATTCTTGTAGGAATCCTTAAATCTCTCAATTTCTCTTCTAGCACTATTAGTTGGTTCGATTCCTATCTCAAAGGCCGGTCGCAGCGGGTTCGTCTTGACGAGACTTCTTCTGACTGGTGTTTTCTTACTGAGGGGGTGCCTCAGGGTGGCGTTCTCTCTCCTCTTCTCTTTTCCATTTTCATTAACTGTGTCACCAGGGTTATCTCTTCCTACTTCCATCTCTATGCCGACGATCTGCAGCTTTACAACCATTTCTTGAGGGAAGATGCGGAAGCTGCCGTGTGTGCCATGAACAGTGACCTGGATTTGATTAGCGAGTGGTCGCGGTCCTTTGGACTGCAAATCAACCCTAGGAAATCCCAGGCTATAATTATTGGCGGCAGGTATATGCGAAATAGGCTCGACGTTGCGTCGCTGTCTCCACTCTGTCTGAATGGAGTTCAGATTGAATACGCAAATACTGTTAAAAACCTGGGGGTGACCATGGACTCCTACTTATCGTGGACGGCCCATGTTGCTCAAGTCAGTCGTAAAGTACACTACACGTTCCATTCCTTGAAATGCCTTCAGAGCTTCTTGCCCTTGAACACCAAAATCTCCCTTGCTCAAACTCTCATTCAGCCCATTATTGACTACGCTGATGCCTGTTATCTGGATGCCACTGAGGAGCTTTTGAATAAACTTGAGCGTTTGCAAAATATTTGTATTCGTTTTGTTTTTAACCTTAAAAAGTATGATCACGTTTCTAACTTTCGCAGAATACTCAAGTGGCTCCCTATTCGACTTCGCAGGAACTCTCGGATATTATGTTTGCTATTTAACATCCTTCATAATCCTTTAACACCTTCCTATCTGCGGGAACGCTTTTCCTACGCCCGTCCTTTTGATGTGCCTTGCAGGTCGCATCTTAGAAACCTCCTTAAATCTCCTCCCCATTCCACCGACTTCTACTCCTACTCCTTCACTGTGCACGCGGTTCGGTTGTGGAATTCACTTCCGCCAGACATTAGGGACTGCCAAACTATTGCAGTATTTAAAAGAAGAGTGAAAGAACACTATCTTTCCACTTCGTCATAGTTATTAGTTATTTTAGTGATATTTATTTTAGAAGTATGTATGTATTTAAGTATATATTATATGTTTTATTTTGGATTTTATGTATTTAATTTTCTCTTCTACTCTTACACACTTTGTCTACATCTCTTTTTATCCTCTGTCCTACCGCAGGTATGCTGGAAGAGATTTCTTTTGAAATAAGCATCACCTTTGTACGTATTTTTCTGTTCCTTTATGTTTGTCTGTTTATTTGTGTGTACCTACATAAATTGTTAAATAAATAATAAATAAATAAAATAACTTTGATATAATTTTGATGTATGTGACATCAAAATTATATCAAAGTTAACACAACAAAAAAACCTTTTCTTTACACTAGTCCAGTAACCTTAAACTTCAGACCTTGCGTCAAATCTGGTAGTTCTGATTTTTTGCTGACTTGTCCAAGTTTCAGTCCTCGAGTCTTATTGTCATAAATCGAAAAGACCACGAAATATTTTGCCTTTATTTCAGTTTTTGCAAATTTTAAGCCTAAAAGACTAGCGGAGGTCCCTTTCAAACGACAAAGTTACTGGACTATACATAAAAATATCAATTTCAATGACGATACACACTAACGAAAATGAAGCTACTTTATGTTACTGAGGCTGCCTCGAGGCACAAATAAATAAGATGTTGTAAATGCCATACTTTATTCAAGGTAAACCTTGTATAAACGTAAATAGTAATTTGGTAGGAAACCAGCTAGGCCCTAAAGTTATGTCATTAATTTTATCTTATCCCAGCTTATTTGGGACAAAAGAAAAACATGAGATAACTGAACGTTTCTTTGTTTTGACGACGGTCGGTTGTTTTAGGGAAAATTTTTCAATCGTCAGATAACTTTTATCTATGGAATAGATATGGTGGTTTGACAGCTATTGTATAGAAAATATGTCAAACTGTCATATTTATTGTTCAGATAAAATTGACTATTGGAAAATTAGCTCTTACGAGTAGTAACACAACTTTTAATCCTTTATTTCTATGCTTGACAAATTAATTTCCAGTAGAGTTTTTGCGATTATTAAAATTCAGTTTGCCCTACAGTATCTTTAACTTAAAATCGTTTAAGTTATATCTATTTAAAACCGTGCATAAAGGTGATACACATATGAAAATGGAAAGCCACACCACGTTATTCAAGCAAAGTATTTTTTTTAAATAAAAAAAAACTTAAAAAAGCCGGTCAAGAGCGAGTCGGACTCGCGCACCGAGGGTTCCGTTCCGTCCCGATTTCTGAAAAAGTGTGCTATTTAGAGACATTGTTTTATTTTTTCTGTAATCTTTTGCAAACTTCGGAGTTAAGGGGGGGGAACGGTCTTTTTTTTTAAATTTTTCATCAAAAGTCGAAACCGTCCACACAATGCAACAATTTCCTCAAAACCAGCACACACGAACCGAGGCAGTCATTATCCTCCGAGATTAAGGAAATAACAATTACAATTAAATAGGGATGATAACAAAAAAAAAATGTCCGTCTTCTAGATTGTTAAAAAATGTTGGACACGTATTTTTTCTTTTTTTACGTAATCAAAAGGTTATGGCGTTAAATTGAGTTAAAATGTGGAATGACGTCATTTTATACGAAGTTTGTTACATATAGTTGTGACGTAGCGAACCCCCACTCTCCAAATTTAATTCGTTTTATCCAAGTATTTTTTTATTAATACAACAAAGCAAAAAATACATGTTTAATATTTTTTTATTATCTGAATGACAAACTAAATAGAATTTCTTTTTTTTACCCAGGCATCATCCCTACCTTATTACGTAAAACCAAAGCAACAAGAACCCAATTCAATAACAAGACCACAAAGGTTTTACTATTAAGCAAGATACTGTTTAAAATTTTCATTCGCGGATAAAAGTTCTGGAGACAATTCATGAAGTGAACACAAAGAGCATTGAGACTTCGCAAATGGTTCTGTTCAGGAACTTAGTCTATTGTATCTCGTGAACCTTTTGTTATACTGCTTAATAAGCTAGTGTCAGTTTTGATGCTGTGCTGTGTGACGATCAATGACATTCTCTTTGGTGACGATAGCGTCACGTTGTTGAGCAATTGAGATGAGTGTATTTGAATTTTGTCTCATTCGATAATACTTTACTTGATTTTACTTTATAAGAGAAAAAATCTAAAAATATATTATTCAGATAGCTCAGGCAAAAAGCAGTCGGAAAATGTTAGTTTTAGTTCATAAAATAATAATATATCAATTCAAAGTTTTCAGTTTTTTTAATCTGATTTCTAACATGAAAGTAGCCGCCATGTTATTACGTCATTACGGCTGTGTAAATTAAAAAGACCGGTCAAGAGTCGCCTCCTTCTGCGAGGAAGTGAAGTCACCAAGGAGGCGGCGGAAAGGAAGAGGGAGGATACAACCTCCCTTCTAATCCGTAGCAGACGCACCGGGCGCCGGAGGGCGCAGAATGATCTCCGGCCGCCTTAGGGTGAGGCCTGCAGGCAACAGACTTGGGGAGTTTGTTGCCTGAACAGTGAAAGGCCCGAGAGGCCGTGTTCCGCGCGCGCCTCTTTATAGGAATTGCGGGCAACTATAGCCGCCGAGGGTGACGGGGTCCGTATGAATTGAATGCGGGCCGACACCTGGCCGGGGGAGCGTGATGAAATGCGCAAGCACTCCAGCTAAAGGCAGCAGCAGAACACCGTGTGGTTTTAGTCAGTAAAAGTCTGACAGACCCCTCCACTCACGCCAGGGTGGAGGACAACCATGAGGATTTCCACACGATAAAAAAAAAATTACAAAAAAAACAACCGACTTTATTAAAAAACACTACAAAGTAAAAAATAACTTTAATTTTGGAAGTCGGTGTCTTTGGATCTGTATTTTAGTTTTATGCCACCGACTTCCAAAATTAAAGTTATTTTCACTTTTTAGTGTTTTTTTTGGAAGTCGGTTGTTTTTTATGTAAAAAAGTTTTTATTTTTCACTTTTTAGTGGGTCAGTTTGTAATTTATCTAAGTTACAATAGCCCAATGGCAACTGCTCATCACTTTTTACAAAATATTGCTTTTCCCGATGCAGGGACGTTAATTGTTGAGGAGTTCTCCTAGTAAGAACCAGGAGAACTGGAGCTCCATGGTGAATTCATCATCACCATTATGCATTTTGACGCGCATAAATTACTTAGCAACCATATTAAAGTAATCGAATCGCAACCCGTGAAATACTTATAAATTGAGTAGTTCCGATGGCCATCTGTGGTCTTCATCATCAGTTCCACTTCACCAAATTGTGTTTTCCGAAAGCAAATGCACGAGTTACTATAAAAAATACCAAAATCGCTATAGTTGTGCCTATAAAATTTGAGGGTTCCCCTCGATTTCCATGGGATCTCCTGATCAGATTATGATTTGGTGACAATGGGACCACCTCGAGAGTATACACTTTCAAACAAAAAAATAATTTTGAAAATTCGTCGACAATTGGCGGAGTATTCGATGAACAAACATACAAAAAAAAAAAAAAAAAAAAAACACAATCAGCCGAACATAGTACCTCCTCCTTTTTGTGAAGTCGGTAAAAGTAAAAAAAGTGATGCGTGGCGGTTAAAATATTTTCCATGAAAATAATAATAGCCCAAACTAGTCCAATAATATAATGTACATATAAATATTTAAATATTAGGATAACCTTTGTTAAGTTCAATAAGACTTAGTTATACTGGGAACTAATTGGCTATTCCTATTATTAGTTCCGGCGATATTATCCCTTCTAACTTTTACTGTAACGAATAGAAAATAAACGATATCTGTTATTCCAATAGTACTCAAGATGTACTTGCCTACGTTTTCATTAAAGGGATGGAAACGAAATTAATAAAGTTTATGAAACAGGCTGAGTTATTGTATTTATGTTATTTTAATTGAGTCTCCTACCTTTTTCTTGCCTTTATTGGCCGACTTGAGTGGAGATTCTCAAGGGAAAACGGACTCGAAGGAATGAAGTATTCCAGTAAGATGCTGGTAGGGATTTTGACCGTACTTCCGAGATTGTCCTGATAGCCGTGGATTTCCTCTCCACTCCTCAAGCACCTCAGGAAGTGTTGCCCCCTTGTCGCTACGTCACTATGTGCTAGAGACCGTTTTTGGGGGCCCACTAATCTTACAAGTCAGCCTCTGCCAGTTTATCCGTGTATCACATTGGGCGGGAGACAAAATCAAAATCAAAATATTTTATTTCACATAAACCTACACTAAGAGCCCACTCTTATGAAACGTCAGAAGCTAGGCAGGCGCACGGTTCCAATTGGTCGTTTCCTATGGAGAAGAGCCGGAAAGAAACGTAAAAATCGAAGTGAAGCTAGAGCATGTATATATCATAGTTATGAAAGCTGATTGCACATTCCCATTTTTTTTTTTTTTTTAAGCCGTATAGTTTTCGACTTTTGATACAAAAAAAAAAATACCGTAAAAATAACTTCGGAGATAAGGGGGGGGGGGGCCCTTATCTCCGAAGTTTGCATCGAGAAAAATCTGAATTGTTCTATGTGATAGAAGTTTATACAGGGTGTAAGGACAGACCTCCGCAGATTGATGCGGTGAATTCAGTATATCATACTAGGATGACCGGTACTTGAAATTATTTCAGGAACGTTATGGGAATCCAACAAACCTGACTTGTTTGTGTTTTTGTGCACAAATCGGAGCGTCTGTTACTGGTTGGGAGGGGTAGGTAATAGGTGTGCGGTGAGTTCGATGAACTCTGTAGCTAGACAGAAAGTGAACAGCTGATTTCACGCGTCGTTCTTTAGAGTATTTCAACATACATTGCTGGTTTTTTTTGTTGTTTTTTTTTGCTAGTTTTTTTACATAAATGGAGTGCTGCGAACACACAATGCAATTTTACATTGAAATAAAGAAAATGTAACTGAAAAAACTATTAAAAAATTAAAATTTTCCTGAGAAATTTGTCGGTGGAATATGATTCAAAATGAGGAGCTGAATGCACCCTGTTAGTTTGCGGAGGGCTGTCCTTACACCCTGTATGTGAAAATTACAGGAAAAATAAAACAATGTCGCTAAACAGCACACTTTTTCAGAAATCATCAACAAAAATTACATATAGGTACGGAACCCTCGGTGTGCAAGTCCGACTCACTCTTGACTGGTTTTTTTGGTACTAAACTGATTTATTTACAACTTTAAGCACACCAATGTTCAGAGGCGGGCTGAATGCCTAGGTATATAGCTCGTTATGCATAACTATTCACAGCTACTTCATAGCTATTTAAAAAATAAATAGGTATAGTACAGTCCAAAACATCAACAATCAATAAATAAATAACTATATTTACTGAATATACAGAAATACACAAAGGCTTACTCAGTTCCAATCGAAAGCCCATGTAAAGGATTTATTTCGCTACAAGAAACTTTTATCGAGGTCATTGCTTAAATTGGACACAAATTGTGTATTGTATTATGTATATGTGCTTATATATTAGGAATACTACTTTGATTTCGTCGGAATTTTTTTCGGTATTGCTTTAATAAAAGGTTACATTCTAAAAATAGGTTTTTTATTTGAGTTTTCGTGTGGGTGTAATTTATCGGATAAAGAATAGTTTATTGGGCACGTGATAAGGTAGTAATACTAATTACGGCATTATTAATAATGTGAAGGTTGGTACTTCAAGAACGCGTGGTTTTGTTTTGTTTTTATTAGTTCAGTGTTTCATAAAAAATATTCGAAAAATCAAAGGAACAATATCGAACGTTCGAGGAGGACAGGAAACAAAAGAACAACGAGCTTCTGCTCACGCCAGCACCATGAGTAGTAGCTAGTTTTTAGGGTTCCGTACCTCAAAAGGAAAAAACGGAACCCTTATAATTATGATCACTTCGTTGTCCGTCTGTCTGTCAAACTGTCAAGACCCTTTTTGTAAGGAACCGGTAGAGGTATCAAGTTGAAATTATTAGCAAATACGTAGGTCTATAGTCCCTTAGAGTTTTATAACAATCAAGGTTTATTCCTAAATGCAATAAAAAATACGGCCATTCATGCGACATATTTTGATACTTGCAAGTAAATCACCCGTTACTCTAGAATCGTGAAATTTGGCAACAAGCAAGATCTCACAGCAAGTAAAGGCAAAAGTCCGAAAATTGTTCATTTGTAATTCTATCACATAAAAAAATATTTTACAGACCTGTCAGTCTGACAAGACCTTTTTCTCAGGAACTCGTGGAGGTATTAAGCTGAAATTAATATCAAATACGTAGTATATACCTAGTATGATTTCTTGTCGTCATAAAAAATCAAGCTTCTAAGTCAACGCAATAAAAAAATACGGCCATTTAAACGACATATATTTTGATACTCGCAAGTAAATCAAAACCTGTAGTATCATACTTTCCATTGACCTCTAGAGTAATGAAATTAGGCAAGAAGCAAGGTATCACAGTACCTACAAGTAAAGGAAAAAGTCCAAAAATTGTTAATTTGTAATTTAATAACGTAAAAATTTTTTTTTTGGGATTAGAATTTATGTTACTCTTATGTTTGTTTTTGAGATAATTTTTTTTCAACTACGGAACCCTTCATTGTGCGCGGTCCGACACGCACTTGGCCGGTTTTTTAAATCTCCTTAAAAAAAGGAGGAGTTTTGCATTCGACGAGAGCTTTTGCTATCAAGCATTCGAAAGTGTGCATCCATTCGCGCCAATATTTCGTTTTCGAAACACTATCACACTAATATTATAAAGGCGAAAGTTTGTGTGTGTGTGTATGTTTGTATGATTGTTACTTTTTCACGCTTAAACGGCTGGACTGATTGGGATGAAATTTGGTACGTAGATAGCTTATATCCTGGATTAACACAGAGGCTACTTTTTATCTAGGTCTACGCGGGTGAAACCGCGGGGCGCAGCTACTAAGTTATAAAATCACTATATGTTAGTGATTTGATTACTTTATAGTTGAAACGTCCCACCAAACCTCGTGCATGCGTTTAAGAATGCTCACGCAACGCAAATACTCGTCGTGCGAAACATAGAAAGAAAGAAATAGGTACGTTTATTTGCGGTAAACATGACGCAAATAAATAACACTAACTCAAAAAAACCGGTCAATAGCGAGTCGGACTCGCGCACCGAGGGTTCCGTTCCGATTTCTGAAAAAGTGTGCTATTTAGAGACATCGTTTTATTTTTCCTGTAATATTTACATAAACTTCTATCACATAGAATAATTTTTATCTTTGCAAACTTCGGAGATAATTTTTTTTTTTCATTTTTCATCAAAAGTCGAAAACTATGCGGACTAAAAAAAAATAAAAAAATGTTTGAGAATGTGCAAACAGCGCTCTTTCATATGATACCCCACATGAGACCCGCTTTCAGTCCCTGTTACAAAAAAAAAAACAGAAATATTTTTACTTCTTTCTTATTTGGAAAATAGTTGGGTAAACGTCATCTAAAACTGTTCCAAATTTCAAGTTGATAGCATTAGTAGTTCTTGAGATATCCAGCTGTGACAGACAGACAGACAGACTGACTGAGTGACACCATAAGTGTTCCTTTTTTACCATTTTGGTACGGAACCCTAAAAAGAACAAGTTTAGTTGGGGATAAGTACACTTTTAGGAAAAAATCCTATCTTGACAATATTAAGTGCAGCTTACATGCAACACTTTTGGATGCAAACAAAGTGAACAAAATTTAAGATCCAGTGACCCAGAAAATGCGATACCGAGTCTCACGAACTTAGAATTCAATTTTGTTGCAATTTTATTATTCTTCAGCAATTTGGTAGAAACATTGTATGTAGCCATGTTTTAGCTCTATTGGAAAAGCTGGATCAAGGGCTTAAAGGCTTTCCGGCTTGGAAACAGTTCTTTAGATAATGTTGATGTTGCTAGCTACAATTATTTGTCACGTTTTATGAAGTAACTTGATTGTATTATTTAAACTTTGAAAGCTGTAAGCTTTATGTAACTTCTATCGGAGTAGGTAGAATAGAATAGAATAGAATAGAATAAATGTTTATTGTCTCCAGTATTACAGCTAGTAGTAGTGGTACATACACAAAACTATAATACCGGAAGGGGTAGGTACCAATAGGTACCCTACTACCTACGTTACCTACGGTAGGTATCGGGAAACCATCGAATTATAACAATAGGTAGTGTAGATATCTATTTAAAAAAACCGGCAAAGTGCGTGTCGGACTTCGCACATTTAAGGTTCCGTACCAAATCTAATTTATAAACATATTGGTATTTGATAGTAAAAACTTTTTACAAAAAAAAAACAACCGACTCCCAAAAAACACTACAAAGTGAAAAATAACTTTAATTTCGGAAGTCGGTGTCTTTGGTCTTTTATTTACTTTCGTTTTATTTTGCCACCGACGTCCGAAATTAAAGTTATTTTTCACTTTGTAGTGTTTTTTGGGAGTCGGTTGTTTTTTTTTTCACTTTTTAGTGGTGACACTACAACTCAAGTAGCGCAATTTGAAGCGGCATATAGTTAGCATTAAATCATTTATAGCCAAAGTGCACCTCATGACAATTCCAATAAGCCCAAACACGGCTACGATACATTATTTTATTACCGAGTTCTAATGCCTAACTTCCGGCTTCTTCATCAGATCGGTTCGATGCTCGAGAGATCGAGCTTCGTCATAGTCGCTTAACTATTTTAATGGAGATATCTTATCGCCACCCGTGAAATACTTATCATCGTTGAGGAGTTCCAGTGGCTTTCTGTGGTCTTCTTCATCAGTTCCACTTCACCAGATGATACTTTCTGAATGCAAACGCTTGATTTGTTGATGAAAATACCAAAATAGCTATACGTATGCCTATAATACTTGAGGAGTTCCCTCGATTCCTCATGGATCCCATCATCAAAACTGGATTTTGATAAAAATGGGACCAATCTGAAAGTATACCCTTTCAAATAAAAAAAGAATTTTCCGAATCGGTTCATAAATGACGGAGTACTGAGGTAACAAACATACAAAAAAAAAAAAAAAAAAAAAAAACATACAACCGAATTGAGAACCTCCTCCTTTTTTTGAAGTCGGTTAAAAATACGTAATAATAAACATTATCACCAAATTCCAAGTTCATATTTACTGACTAAAAACCCACCCATGTTCCTGCAGTTGCCCTGTTAAAAATTTATTCGAAACAAAATTTTGTAAAAAAAAGCTGACTTTTGTGGCATATCATTCCTTTGTTTTCCAATATTTTTTTAAACGAAAAATACAGTATGTATCTACTCAACGAGTTATAAACAACAATACCCTAGTCGATGGTGTAGGTTAATTTTTTTCTTTTGTTTTTTCAAATTAATTAAGTACTTACCTTGTTCAATGAAAATGTTTGCCTTACTCGGGAAGAGAGGCGTCAAGCGCCATGACACAGGGAATCCTAAAGAATTTGTAAAAATCTAGCACCTACTCTGTAATCTGTTACTTTTTTTTATATTAAACTTACCGAGTGTTTTTTTCTGAACTGATTATAGTTTTTATTTATTTTATTTATATATATTAATTTTTTTTTAAACAGTCTAGGTTTTGCCATTATTGCCAGCTATTAGTAAGTAATTAGATATTATGTATTTGCTTAAATTTTTGCTCATAGATTGGAAACGCCATTCATTAGTTAAACGAAGTTAAATTTACTGTTGTATTCACGTCCCCACCCTGTAGGCATTAGGCCTATTCGTGGCCTTTTCTATAAATTATGTTTTAATCGAAATGTGAGATGCATCTTTCCAAAACACGAGCAAAAGGTGTTTACACATTAAAATTATCTTACAACATTGCCAGTTGCTTTGTTATTCTACCTAATATTATTCCTACGAGAGTCGATTACTCGTCGACACGACTCGCTACGCTAAGTGGCTCCGCTACGTTTGTCAAAGTCAAATAGCTTCAGACTACAGTGAATGTAGAAACTATGTGTTTGACATAGTTATAGAGCCTAGTGACATGTCACGGTTTCTAATTCGAGAAGTTGCTCAAAGACTTTAGAACAGCATTTCCCAAACTATGGGTCGTGACCCACTAGGGGTCATGAGCAAATATTGGGTAGCCCTCAAAAAAAATTTTTTTTCAGCTATGATTAAAACTAAATCACACTAATATTTAGGCAAAAGTTTGTGACAAGGTGTGTGGGGGTGTGTATGTGTGTGTGTTTATTTGTTACTTCTTCACGCTCAAACGGACCGATTTGGATAAAATTTGGTATGTAGATAGCTTATACCTTGGATTAACACATAGGCTACTTTTTGTCCCGGTCCACGCGGGTGAAACCGCGGGGCGCAGCAAGTAGCGAAATAAATTTGGAAGTATCAAACTCATTGCGATTAAAAGTTACTAAAATTGAAGTTGATGCTAAATCTATAATGATAAAAAAAATAGGAAACATATACATCCTTCTCATTTAACTAGCATTCCTTGTATTTAAGTAGGTACTTACTTATTAAAATTTTCGATTGTAACTGAATGTTATTTTTCTCATAAAGATAAGCCCCTTTTTTTCTCCGTGATAGCCAAGAGGTGAGTCCCGAATTTGGAAGTTTTTGTTATGTGGGTCGCAGGACAGTCAACTTTGGAAACCACTGATTTCGAGAGTGAATACTTATTGTTATCTGAACAATTATTTGCTTTAGAGTAGCAGAGCTCTTTGTTGTCTCGTAGTTCCTCCTCTGAATCCTCGGCGATGAAGGAGGTAAACTTCGTCACAGTCTGACAGAGCTTGGCTGGCGAAAAGCTAACAACCATACCTACTTCTGTGACTTTAAGGTTTTGCTGTTTATCGGTTTTGAGGGCATGGGCATGGGGGGGGGGGGGCATGGATCATGGGTGCCCCAGTGTCGTTACAATCATACCTACTGAGAATATACTAGCTTTTTGTAATAATGTTTTAGCTTTTTGTATTTCATCATTTTTAGGGTTACTTACGAATGGTAAAAAAGAACACTTGTGGTGCGACTCTATCTGTCTGTCACAGCTGGATATCTCAAGAACTACTAATGCTATCAACTTGCAACAGTTTTGGATGCCGTTTACTCAACTATTTTGCAAATAAGAAAGAATTTTTTTTTCTGTACCACACCCTTTAATTTGACCACACCTTTTTGGTACATCCTGTATATATCTGGGTACCTAATTGGAAACTACAGTCGTGCATAATAATTAAATTAGATTCCTATTTGGATAACGTCACCAGATTACCACATTCATTTGTTTTCCTTTGACTTCCATAACCACCATTCTTTCAATTACTCCGTCCATTCTTTCAATGGACTTAACTCTGTAAGTGTCCCCTTTCATTCCGAGGTGGCTAAACGTACATTGTGCATTTACATTTATTTGTCATACATATGTAAATTTCGGGGGTTCTGTCCATGGTATTTGTGAGTCACAGTTGATAGCTGCAACAATGTAAGGTTTTGTGAAATACAACATGGCTGCCGGTGCAGATTCATTTGAAGAAAGATGAGGTACCGTGTAAGGGTTTTGTTTGGTTCAAATTTTAATTTAGGAGAGTTGGGGTATGTATGAATTTTACTGTTTATTAGTCTCAATACGGGGAGAAATAAAGTAAAATTGTGGGTGGATTAAATTAAATTGTTTACTGAAGTTTTAAAAATGGAATACGGCAGGGCTCGCAGTGTTATTTTGACAGTTCAGACACGTTAATTGCGTTGTTTACGTTACTGGAACACACAAATTATTCCAAACCTAAGAAGCAATACATTAGGAATTTCCTTCGAAATCCTCGACGAACTCCCTTCGAGTGTCTTACGCAATAAGGGTGGCGGTCAAAATCAAAAGAAATGATTGATACTATTAAACAAGTTACTACTATTAAATGAGTTGGAACAAAAACCGGTCAAGTGCGTGACGGACCACGCACAATGAAGGGTTTGAAAACAGTTTATCCCAAAAACAAACTTAACATTGTATTTTTTAAAGAAATTTCACGCCGACTGGTCGAGACTTCACGTGAGCAGAGGGCTGGCTCGTTCTTTGGTCAAGAATTAGCATTGCCATTCAACTTGGCAATGCTGCCAGTCTTCTGGGCACGTTTCCGGATGACATTGATGCGGACTTTGACGCCTAAGTGTCCATTTGTTTTTGTATTTATTTGTATAGTTAGTTAGTCATTTTCTTTAGTAGGTGTACATACTGTTAATATGTATATTGTATATAAATAAAATACATTGTAGTTGAAAACATGTTCTCCCATAAGTACATTGTAAATTCTCCAACTGCAAATGTAATCACAAAAAAAAAATGTGATACAGTTACAATTTTAACTATTTTCAAACTTTTTCCTTTACCTATGCTGTGAGACCTTGCTTCTTGCCAGATTACATGAGGTTTTGATTTACTTGCGAGTATCAAAATATGTCGCATAAATGGCCGTGTTTAGACCATAGACCTACGTATTTGATATTAATTTCAACTTGATACCTCCACGTGTTACTGAGAAAAAGGGTCTTGACATACTGACAGACAGACAACGAATTGATCCTATAAAAATTGTTGCATTGTTATAAAAACTTTAGCCAAGACCCTCGGCTCTCCGATTGTGTTCATTAACACGATGTGAGACTGTCTAGAATAGATGCCAAGATGACAAAGACATAACCAAAAATAATTTAATAACATAAACCAAATCACGTATCCCACAAATAACGAACCAACACCTGAAGCCAACTCAGAGCTGACCGCACAAACCAGTTGCAATTCAACTTAAGACTAACTTACAATAAGTAGTGACTAAGTTAAATTCAAGATTACAGCGCCAACTTGGTCCAGGCGTAGCTTAATTCAATTCTAAGCACGGTCTAAGCACGGTTTAAAACTTACATTCTGGATCTAGTTTGGACTGCAACTGTTACAGATTAATTGTAATTCAAGTTTGATTCAGTTTAAATTGAATGGTTTTGTAATTCATCTGTTTGGCAACCGTGTTGCAGGGCTTGGTGCATGTCTGTATGTTTGTTGCAAGTTGGTGTTGGTTTAATAATAATAATAAACCCCCTGTCATTTTAAATGTTATTATGTAACATTGGTAAGGCAGGGATATGATCCATGCGTCATGTTCGTGAACGGGCGCCATCAGTTGGGACTGGTCGTCTCTTAGCTGCCACGGCTTATTTTTAATTTAGTAGTTTTTAGTTTTTATCTTTTTCATTACGGACGCTTTTATCGTGCACGTCTTTCTACATTGTTCTCACATTACATTTTCAATATGAACGATGTAACCAATATTATGTAAAATATTTGATTTAAAAGAGTGTCCGTGGAGTTTCTTGCCCGTTCTTCTCCAGGATCTACGCTTTGGAATGGGCAACTAGCTTTATTTTTCTGACTGACCGAACCAAGACCGACCCTTTGACAATTCAAAAGTGCCTGTAATTGGTTTATTTGAAATCAATGCTTTGAGTTTGAGTTTGAGAGTTTGTATAGTTCTTCCATAGTTTAAGGTACCCGATCCACTGTAGCCACCCAAACCCATAGCCCAATATGTTTTGTTTCCATGTCCTGCACCAACCTGGGGTTGTCCTTGGGTGCACTTGCATAGTGCATATAGGGATAATCGTCGGCTAGTGCCGCCTCGTTATTTAAAATAATCTAAGGGGCCTCTGCGAGTTGGCTTCGGCACCTCGTACGCCTGCCAAAGGTCCGGGATCCCAGGGTCCCGAGTTATGTCAAACACAAGAAAAATAATAATAAATAGCCTTTTATTATTTCTCATTTTTCCATGCATTTTTACAATAGCTGTTAGCATGCAACAAAGTTAATATATTAATTATTCAATTATTATTATTAGTACAACTATTTTTTTTTAAATTAATCAATCTATCGGTGTTGGTTTATGTGTGACCAATTATTTGCTTGAATAGAAAATAGTATAATATTGTTTTTTTTTTTTTTTGCATAAACAGTCGAGGAATGAAAAGGTAACCTTTGTTTGAGGAACTGGAATTTATTTCTGAATTGCTTAACCTTTTCGTTTTTGATTGTACTGTGTACACCATTAGATATACCTTGCATCTCATGCGAGGTTAATGGATAAAGTCAAAAACAATCAATGAGCTATCGTAGGACCTAATATTGTAATAAAAATGGGTATTTTTATTTTACCACAATTTTATTATCTTGAAAATAAAAATAAATTGCTATCCGTTAGCCTCGCTAAAACCCAAAAACGGTTTGACCGATTAGATTTTTTTTTAGGGTTCCGTATTTGATTTACTCTCTTCTTTATTGAGGTGGTATAAAAGAAGAAAAAAAACTAAAAATAAATTGAAATTTTGACAGGACAATTTCTGGCATGTCGGCTAGTTTAATACAACGAGTAATTTGACCTTCATTATTACACCCAAAAATATTTTGATAATTCTCCCAAACCTACATACAAATACCTACTAACTATTTGGCTTTACAAAGCGAGCACTTAATAGTTGGAAACTAGCGCACAACTTTATCCGTTACGACAAAACTCGGGCAAAACAAATAATTCACAATCTAATTGCCGTTTTTGCAACAAGGAAATGTTGCTGCAATCACTAGACGTACTGTTTACGAAAAAATATTTGGCCACGTACAGACAAGCGAAACGAGTGGGTATGTTTTTATAGGGCTTTTAAGGTTTTCTGTAAAAAAATCGTTCAAATGATTTTTTGTTTTTGTTTTATTGATAAGGTCAATGGTCTTAAGATTGCCCTTGCCATTGCCCATGGAACTCGTGGCTAAGTAATAGCCGCACGGGTCGATCCATCAGGTTAGGCTACGCTTGCCAGGGTTGGTCCGTGGATGGGTGACCATCTTTACATACCGAGACTCCTCCGTACCTCGGGAAGCACGTTAAGCCGTTGGTCCCGGCTGTCATTCGTGGATCTTTGATAGTCGTAACGAATCGTCAGAAGTCCAATAGTCTGACAACCAGTCTTACCAAGGGGTATCGTATTACCTAGTTACTGGGTTGTGGAGGTCAGATAGGCAGTCGCTCCATGTAAAATACTGGTATTCAGCTGCATCTGGTTTGACTGGAAGCCGACCCCAACATAGTTGGGAAAAGGCTAGGTAGATTAATTGCTAAGGGCAATATTGAGAGACTAAAAGAATTTCTAATCTTGGGCATTGATTGGTAAAACATTAATTGAAGGCACCGCAAGATCAGCAAAAAAATGAATACCTAAAAAGTCTTGCAACATGACATTAGCAGAATTATAAAAGACATTACAAGTTAAAAGTGAATTATTTATTTTTGTTACTGCATCACTGCTTGCCATCTATAACCTATTCATTGCGACCATTCCAATGAGCCCAAACACAATACCTCTGCTGCAAGTAGGCGAGGAAGTTGGGTATCCTGCAAACTGCAGGTACTTAATGCTGCAGCATCAGTTCAAGGCTACTATTATAATTATGTTATTCTAATACAATTGAAGTAACAGAATACCAAATTTCGACTCGATCAGACCTGTGGAAGATGCTCACATCGAATGTATGAACACAACTACAAAACACTACAGAACACAAGAACAACTAGAAAAGAGCTGATAATCTTCAAACGGCTGAATAGATTTTCTTGAATTATAGCTAAGAACACTCTCGATCAAGTCAACTTTCAAACAAAACAAATAAAAATTAAATCGGTTCAGTCGTTTGGGACCTACGATGCCACAGACAGATACACAGAGAGACCCGTTAAACTTATTTAACAGCCCTGTGTTTCCGTCGGGTGTTAAAAGGATATTAAGTGAATCGTTGAATATTAGTGGGTCAATATAGATTGATAAAGAAAGGAACTAATAGTGTCTAAACACACTATGCCGAAGTTACGCGACCAAAGTTCCGCGGCTGATGTTACGTTCCGACGTGTTCGGCTGATATGACACACCATAAGTGCTGAACTTACGCGGCGGAAATTCAGTTGCGGAACTTCGGTGTCTTGAACGCGCCGACCCCCGCCCCTCCCGTACCCCGCCCCGGACCTTCTTCGGCAATCGAACCGAACTTCGGTCGCTATAATGTGTGCTCTACAGTATACGTTGCCGCCGAATTGCCGCTGAACTTACGCCCGACCGAAGTTCGGCTGTACGCTAGAACGCAACGTAATTTCGGCATAGTGTGTCGTCAGTAATTCAAATAGCATTGCAGGCGTAACCATGCCGAACTTCGGTCGCGTAACTTCGGCATAGTGTGTTTAGACACATAAAGTGTGAAAACGTAAAACATAAGATAAAACAAACCATAAATTAATAGCCCCATAATAAGTCACTTAGCAGCCTAACAATGTTGCCAGGAACAAATATTTCTCTACCTAATTGCCCTTTTTGCAACAAGGATGTTGCAGTCACAAGTGGTTCCATTTAGCGGAAAAAATGCTGGGTTACGTTCCAAAGAGGCCGTATTATACCGCTCGTTGCAACAATTAAATTAATGTCTTGGCCCGACGGGCCTAATTAGCGCCCACTACGATTTAATTGGCCCTCTTTACTTTTTTAGAAGGCCCGCCGGCAATTTGGCGAACGTTTTAAATATTGTTTGGCTTAAAATGATGGTTTATGTAGCCAAGAAAGAAAAGTGTAGTCGAGTATTTCATAATGGCCACACGATTTAGAGCGACTCGAAAGCAAAATTGTCCATTGTAAATTTGTTTTTACATGAAATAGATAAGACTAAGGCCGTGCGCGCACTGCCGTGCGGTGGAATGCGTTGCGTTAGTTCTGCCGCACCAGCGGTGCCTACGATGACTAAAACGCATGCGTTTTACTCACCGCAAACACTCACTTCAAAGACATTCCATACTTCACAGATTATGCGTTAGAAAAACGCACGGCAGTGCGCGCAGAGCCTTAGCTATAAAATAAAAATAATATGAGTAACTACATTAGTATTTCCATACTTTTTGTGGAACAGAAACTTAAAATAAATAAAATTTTCTCGATAGATACACAGGGTTACTGGTAAAACACCAGCAACCTCTTAAGGGGTCATAGTACTCATCATTATGAACAACTTTTAGTATGGGACCAAACCTGAATTTGCGAAAAAAATCAGCTGTTCAGTACATTTATCTACATCAAACTCGTCAAAAAGTAGGGAGCAGCTGATTTTTTTTTCGCGATTTCAGATTTAATTGGTCCCATAGTAAAAGTTGTTCATAATGATGAGTACAATGACCCCTTAAGAGGTTGTTGGTGTTTTACCGGGTTATTGGTAAAACACCAACAACCTCTGTATATCACGAAGTTACCTCTAATTTCCACGCATTTTCCATAATTATGCTATTGACGAAAATTTAATGCAGACTTTTTATAAAATTCCGGTTTTTTATTTTCATTTATTACGTTCAGTAGATCACAACAGTAACGTGAACAGTTTAGAGACGGATGCGTGTAAGGGCGACATATTGCCGGCTTACCGCATGCAAGCACATCATTAACTTGAATGGGTGTCCCATTCCCCTTAATTGACACCTATAACTTGCATGGCTTTACAAGCCAACGAATTGCTACAACCCGTTTTTGTTCTTTTCTGATGAGCCGTGAAAGAGGGATAAATATTTAGTTTTCTCTGGCTTTATTTTGGGGGGAATAGTTGATGTAACATATTTGCATTTATTAATATGGCAATGTTTCATTCTAAATTTTATTATAAATGCGAATGTAAGTTTGTTAGGGTTCCGTACCTCAAAAGGAAAAAACGGAACCCTTATAGGATCACTCGTGTGTCTGTCTGTCTGTCCGTCTGTCACAGCCAATTTGCTCCGAATCTAATGGACCGATTAAGTTAAAATTTGGTACACATATGGATTTCTGTGACCCAAACACGTACAGCTAAAGTAAATATATGAATTTTGAATATGAGAGTCACTTTTAGGGGGAAAATAAGAAAATTAAAAAAAAAAGTTTTGTAAACTGTACCGAGTGACATATCAAATGAAAGGGCTTACTATGAGGGTTTCAAATATATTTTTTTTATAATTTTAAAACTTATTGTTTTAAAGTTATTTAAGAAAATAGACGAAAATTGATCATCCCCCCCCTTATCTCCGAAACTACTGAGCCTAAAATTTTGAAAAAAATATAGAAATTTGTTCTATACCTGTAGATTACAGGAAAACCTATAAGAAGTCAGTGGTCTTAAAATAACATGGTAAATCTATATATATAAAAAAATCAAAGTCCTGACTGAGTCACTGACTAATATACCAACGCACAGCCCAAACCAATGGACCTAGAGACTTGAAATTTTGCACAAAGATACCTTATATAGTGTAAACATCCACTAAGGAAGTATTTTTGGAAATTCCATCCCTAAGGGGGTTAAACAGGGGATGAAAGTTTGTATGAAAAATCCTATCCCTTGAGTTAATAGACTTGAAACTTAGCACGAATATTCATCTAAGTAAATTATAAAGTTTATCATTTTTAGTTTTCCTAAACTATCCCCTAAGGAGGGATTGGGGGTGTCAAAGTTCGTATGGAGGAACTTTAACACGCGGTCCGATTAACTCAAAACTCAGTTTTTATGCTTAAGACCAAAAATTAAGACTAACGTGTATTAGGGTTTTCCAAAAATCTACCCCTAAGGGGTGAAAAGTTAATTTTATAGCGGAGGATTTTATTGGGGGCTTGATTAACTCTAAAATTGGTGTAAATAATGTTTGAGTCAAGTTATGGAAACATACCAGACGATTTTTGAAATTCTTTAGGTATCTGTGTTCCTGAGAACAGAGATACAGTTTATATGAAAAATCTTGTTAATTTGGTTAATGAACTTGAAACTTAGCACAAATACTTGCATAAGTAAGTAATAATGTTTGTCATTATTAGTTTTTCAAAACTACGCCTCAAATGAGGTTTAGGGATGTTAAAGTTTGTATAGAAGAATTTTAAAGCGCAGTCCGATTAAAAAAATGGTACTTTGAGTCAAGTTAGGAAACTTGCCAAACGAATTTTCACCGATTTTGACGGCATATAGCTGATGTTTTAAGGAGTAACTTAGGCTATTTTTATTTTAGAAAAATAATTAGGGTTCAAATTAAAATCCATGAAATCAGACAACCACGTACAGCCCAGTACAAACTTACTACGCTTTCGCTGTCTATTACGGCTATAACAACAAATAATAAAAATAAAGCAAAGTTAAAAATTTAAGGGGTCAGTCCCCATACAATAAACTTTACTCAGAATTTAAAGTGTTAACAGTAAGACAGCTTTTTGTGCTCAAATCCACGCTGAGAAAGCATAGTGATGTCCCCTTGCCTGACCCAAGAAGACGCAAAAAAACTTTTGTTTGCCGTGGAGTCCCCTGTAAGACGTCTTTTGCAAGTAGACACTATAATGCAACAAGCTGTAAGCTGTACAATATTATAAACAAGGATCTGCAAATTATAGGACTAACTAAAAATAAAATTAAACCTCTAGTGACGGATTGGCTTCTGAAACTAGACTACCACAAAACTGAGGATTTATTAATATACAACACGTAAACTTTTTCAGACACGCATAAAACTACAGATGCATACTCACATACTAAACACACAGTACGTAGAGGTAATGAAACCGATCCCAAGATTTACATCGTAGGGCTGCGTACACCCACACACACGGACACTCACCCATACACTCGGACACTCACTCATCCACATACACTCATCCATAATTATTACTGATAAATACATACATACATAGATACATGCACGCACTTTACACGCTACACCTACCGTAATATATAATTATATAATAATTATTAGGATATAATAATTAGGAAGATTTATTTTGTAACCATATGCACCGTGCAGCGACAAATTTATCACAATATTTCACCTTTGTCCTCAAGCATCAGTCAATGTATATTGTATGTCATCACTATGACTGAACATTGTTTCCCAAAATACAAGCTCTAGCTTAGTTTGGGAATCAATATCAGCATGTATTGTACTATACATTTCAATTGTTACCCGCTTTAGCCTGCAAAGTTATGAATGTATCTGGTATCAATAAACAATTTTTATTTATTTATTTTATTTTTCATTTTGAAAAAATAAATAAAAATTTTAATCTAGCATGTGGGGTGTCATGTCATTATTTCATCACCGCTGCTCTCAAAACGGTGAAGGAAAACATCGTGAGGAAACCGGCATGTCCTAGAACCAAAAATTCGAAGACATGTGACATCTACCAACCCGCACTGGGCCCGCGTGGTGGATTACGGCCCACTCCCTCTCACCGAGAGGAGGCCTGTGTCCCAGCAGTGGGAACATTATAGGCTGATTATATGTTATGTGGGGTGTCATCGTCTAGAACTCATTGAGTAGAGTATAAACATATTTTTTTTTATCTTTTAAAATTAAGAAATAGGGGGCCGTAAAAGTTGTAAATTTTAGACCATTTTTGTACGAGCTCTAGCGCAATAATTCAACAAATTAGGAATTTGAAACTTTTTTTATACCATGTAAGTACCATGAATACTGTATTTAATCAACAATACTGAAAACGGCGATTCATAAGGTATTTTGTTTAAACATGGGTGATTTTCTGCAACTGCAAAAAATAACAATAAATTTTCTGCAACTGCAAAAAATAACAGTAATTCACAGTATCATTATAAAATAAGTAAAAAGTTATCTTTGCGATTGTTAAACATATAATATGGTACGGAACCCTTCGTGCGCGAGTCCGACTCGCACTTGACCGGTTTTTTTATTTGTTTGTTACGCTCTCACGGCTAAACGGCTACTTTGGCTAACAGGATACTTTGAACCCTGGGGACATAGGCTACTTTTTATTGACATACCACGCGGGTGAAGCCAGCGGGCGGAAGCTAGTTACGCTTTATTTAGTGGAACTAAATCTGTTGTTAGGGTTTCGTACCAAAATGGTAAAAAGGAACCCTCATGGTGCGACTCTGTCTGTCTGTCTGTCTGTCTGTTTGTCTGTCTGTCTGCCTGTCACAGCTGGATATCTCAAGAACGACTAATGCTATCAACTTGAAATTTGGAACAGTTTTAGGTGACGTTTACCCAAGTATTTTGGAAATAAGAAATAAATTAAAATATATATATTTTTTTTTTACAACAGGTGCTGAAAGAGGGTCTTAAAAATTCAAAGTGGGGCTACTAGGACATGTGGGGTATCATATGAAAGAACGCTGTTTGCACATTCTCAATTTTTTAATATTTTTTTTAAGTTGCATAGTTTTCGACTTTTGATGAAAAATGTAAAAAAAATACCCCCCTTATCTCCGAAGTTTGCAAAGAGAAAAATCTGAAATTATTCTATGTGATAAAAGTATAAGTAAAGATTACAGGAAAAATAAAACGATGTCTCTAAATACCACACTTTCAGAGTCCGACTCACTCTTGACCGGTTTTTTTTTAATATAGTAAATGAGTTATGTTGTTTTAACTATAAACAATAGCAACATTAGAGTAGCAGCTACGCAGAGTCTAGATAATTAGTTTAAGTAAAATTACAAAAACAATTACCGTAAACTTAATGAAAATTGCAAAAATATATAATAATGTTTATCATTCCTCTGCTGCCATTACCATACATAACAAAAACTTATTCTATTACCCAGCGACCCACTTACAAGTCCACAATAAGCGTTACTCCTGATTCTTGCTCCGTTTCGCATTAACATCTGCAATCTGAATCTTAATAAACGATTAAATATAATATGTTTGTTCATTACTGCGAAAGTTTTGCGAGGACCCTCGTGTTTGTGCAGTCACGAGCATAAGTACAGATTTATTGGTAAAACATCAGCAACTTCTCATTGTACTCATCATTATGAACAACTTTTACCATAGGACCAGACCTAAAATCGCAAAAAAAAAAATCTGCTGTTCAATACATTTATCAAACTCGTAAAAATGAAGGGAGCAGGTGATTTTTTTTTTAGCGATTTCAGGTTTGGTCCTATATTAAAAGGTGTTCATAATGATGAGTACAATGACCCCTTAAGAGGTTGCTGGTGTTTTACCAATAACCCAGGATATGTATTCACTTAGCAAAATGCAAGTGTTTCTTTTTTCTTTTTAATAGTAGGTCCTCATCATCATCTGACTAGTATTTTCCTAACTTTGTTGGAGTCGGCTTCCAGTCTAATCGAATTATTGAAATATCAGATTTATACAGAGCTTGTTTTCCTATCTTTTTCTGTTTGCGACTTCGTCCGCGTCAAACGAATGTTTAATGGTGGCCCCAGAGATTTAGGGAACCGATCCTAAGTAATATGTACTCTCTACTACTCTCACTCCTGTGTGTACACACACAGGAGTGAGAAGCTCTCTTAGCTTCGTTTTGATTCATTCCCAGTATGGTCTGCGCTTTTAGTAATATACTTAAGCATATTATACTCCTGTCCTGATGTAGGTACTGAAAATTACCATTGTTGCTTAAATTCTTCTTAATATACCTACACAAATGGAAATTCTACGATAAATTCCAAAATTAACAGATGTAAATTTAAAATATGGCCCAATTACAACACAAAATTGGATTTTAATTGATAATAACACTCAAAAGTGGGTTTTACGGCCATTTTATTCTACGTACACTCCCAAATAATGCCATCAAGCGTTTTAAAAGAAGGACATCAAATAAATTGTCGGTCCTCACAAAAGTTGACACGCTTATAATGTTTCAGTTACATGAAAAATGGACTCGTCCCGAACAATGCTCTGAAATATAGGCCAGAGGTAGAATCGGGGAATTATTGTTTTTATTTAGTCCGTAATAAGGCTATGAATTGTAGCCATTTTTAGTGTTATGTTGAATAATGTAGCCTGAAATATAACATAACCCTGTATGTCCCCCTAGGGTTCGGCAGAGGTGTACATCCACATTCGCAAGCTATGTAAGGGGGTTGTGTAAGGGGGGCGAGCCTATTGCCATCAACCGTGCACAAATCGAGGATCTAGCCTGCGACTGAGAAATTCCTGATGGAAAAACTTAATAACCCTGCCCGACCTGGGAATCGAACCCAGGACCCAGCAGTAGCGATTGCAACCACTAGACCAGCGAGGCAGTCCTGCTTGAAACATTTGCATTAAATCCCATTCAAAAAAACACCTTTTGGGAGTATAGGCTGACAACAGCTAAAGCGCGGTCACTGTCGGACTGCATAGAAAAGAAAATGAGAAATGAATCAGAATATGAAAGTTTTTGTATTATTCTTAAGGATGTATTGTTTGAATTGCTTAGTTTATAGCAAAGTTAATTTTAATACAACTGGTATACTCAATTGATGCAGCCCACTGTACATAATATCATTAGTCAGACTTTAAGAAAAGTGAGTAATATTTTTACGTAACTTTTGGTACCTGATACCTGGAAATTGGCCGTCGCCCCATGCTAACAGGTTTGCGTACTTTAAAAGTACATACTAACACTACTCTATCCCATACATTTTGTTAATCAGAAAATAATAAATAAACAAGTAATGTCTGGCGGCTGTGGGATCTTTCCTAAGTTTCTTAGGTGGGTAGATTTTAGCACTAATTACATCAACGAAAATAATAACAAAATTGCTACAAAGACGTGCAATAAAGGTGTTTCACACAGGCAGGTAACAGTGTTGCTTTGATACAATTATGTTGATGAATCCAAACTCCGCTGAAGTTCTCAGGCGTCTGAAGTTGCTCTCGATTGTTCTGGCAACTACTTTGTGTTAATCCTGTTATTTGTATTAAAGCAGGAAATCTTTAGGTATTTTACTTTGGGATATTCTTTAGTAGTTAAGTTGGGATGTAGATGATTAAAGGTACCTTTGACTAACACCACGTTTCTGATTTGAGAATTTGAAGTCTAGAACTTACAAGAAGAAGAAAATACTCTAGCATTATTTAAGGTGAAAGCCTGACCCGTCGCAGGGGGACTAAGGGTGCCCAGACACGGGGTCTGGCGCCCATGTGCTGGTTTGTTCCGTGGGGTGGTCACGGCGTGCAATGTGTTCTGGTGCGCCAGTGATGGGGAGTACTCCCCAGAGGAGGGTCCGGTGCGGATTCACGGACGAGTGCTAACGCGTGCCCGTGTTCCCGCCGTAAGCGGCAGAGGAGGATACCGTGGAGTTTCGGTGGGCTAGACTCCCACATAACTGTACTATCTCCCCGTGGTAGTGCATAATGCATGAGCATTTCTCCATGCTAAAAAAAAAGTGAAAGCCTGCGTAATTTCTTTGCAAACAATTTAAGAAAGGAGACTAGATTAAACTTCGCGGGCTTCATTGAGGGAATCACCTTAAGGCGAAAGCGCCAGGCTAGCCCGCGAAATTCTAAATTTCTTACGTTATTTGCAATTTGCAGGTCAGTGTCAGGTTGTATGTTGATTAAAATATGATTCGCGGCCGTAACTAACATGGCTTTACAGAATTATGATCATAAGAATCAACAATACAACGCCATAAGTTAGAATTGACCTGAAATCTAGCGATTTCATGAAATCATGAGGTTTGAGGTCAATTCTAACTTATGGAGTTGTATTGTTGATTCTTATGATCAGAATTCTGTAATGCTAAATTAAGGGACGGATTCCACCAACGAATCTGAACGTGATCAGTACATCTAAACTGCGTTCAAAGAGCTGTCAATTTCATATTAACACTGACAGCTCTTGAACGGAGTTTAGATGTGCTGATCGCGTTTAAATCCGTTGGTGAAACTGATGTGAGCTAAGCCGTTGGTTTAGCTCACGTCTCTTATAGCAGTATTATTTTAATCTTATTTAATTGTAAGAAAGAGATGGAGGTATACATCCTGTATAGCTCCATCTCTTTCTCACACTGTAGTAAGATCAAAAGTAGGTATTAGAATACCGTGAATAAAATAAATAAATAATTTAACCAATCTGTAAGTAATTCAGACAAGTAGGCAACACCAAACGTTAGTGCTTATACAACTATTTTTCCGCGTAACTGGTTAAAAAAAAACAGCCTCATAGGCATATCGAAGGTCGGGTACCGGGGCACGTGGCAAGACCTATATTAATCAGAATCTAAACCTTTTTTAGGGTAACCTAATCCCTACCTGAACTAGAGACTCGAATCATGTAGGTACGTGTGTTCAGTGGTCGTTCAATTCGAGGTTTTGGGGTACAAATAGATGAACAGGTAACACATAAATTGTGTGTCAATTTCTAATCTGTCTCCTTTCGCTAAAATTTTCATGTATCTTTAATTATTTTTAAAGAACTATTTAAATTCTGCATCAGTTTTTACGATACAACCATAGAAATATAAAAAAACAGTATAAACAATCATATAACGGATTTACGGGGAAACCCCGACAATCCCCGTAGATCGTGATACACCACTTTTGTTTACTTGATGTCATCCATAGTCTAGTCGGGTTGTTCGAAAGAGGTACCGTAGCCCTGGCACAGGCAACTGAAGGAACACGGGTGGGTTTTAGTCAGTAAAAGTCTGACACGTAGAGCGAGCGGGAGAAGTCATATTTTATTTTTATTTATATTAAGTATTTAATTAATTATTTTCATATTTATTTATTGTGATTAATTTGAACATATATTATGATCTCAATGGATTGAAATAAATGATTTTGATTTGATTTGATATGTTGATTTCCCATCCACAAAAAGAAAAACCGGCCAAGTGCGTGTCGGACTACGCACAATGAAGGGTTCCGTAGTTGGTATGAAATTATCCCAAGAACAAACTTAACATTATAGTTGAAAAACATGTTCTCCCATACGTTCCAACAGTAAATGTAAGTTTATATTCACATGATGTAGAGATTCACCATGTTACTTTAAGACCACAAACTTGTTATAGGTTTTCCTGTAATCTACAAGTATAGACCTATTTTCTGTATTTTTTTTCAAGATTTTAGGCTTAGCAGTTTCGGAGATAATGGTCAATTTTCGTCTATTTTCTTAAATAACTTTAAAACTATTAATTGTAAAATTATAAAAAAAATATATTTGAGACCTTCATTGTAAGTCATTTCATTTGATATGTCACACGGTACAGTCTGCAAAACTTTTTTTTTAATTTTCTTATTTGCCCCCTAAAAGTGGCCCCATTTTCAAGATTCATTTATTTACTTTAGCCGTACGTGTTCGGGTCACAGAAATACATATGTGTACCAAATTTCAACTTAATTAAGTTGGACCGGAGCAAATTGGCTGTGACAGACGGACAGACAGACAGACAGACACACGAGTGATCCTATAAGGGTTCCGTTTTTTCCTTTTGAGGTACGGAACCCTAAAAAGCCAGTTAATTGTATCCTTCTATAACACCAGCATAAACGAACCGTTGATTCCCTCCATTTATTATCACTTCCACTAAACTTATTCCACAAGAAGAATACTAAAACACAGAAACAAAATAAAAACCCAATAGAAAGAATATATATCTCTCGATCTGCCATAATATCACGACTTTACTGACTCTATTTCGCGACGAGGCGGTAGGATATTCATCAATAAGACTACTTGACCGCGGCCCCCTGTCAGTGAGACAATCGTAAATCCATCTATATTTTTATGTTCATTCTTTTATATGACACGAGGAAAGCTAAGGGTTTGAGATGTATGGATTTTGTGTGAAATGGACATAAATTGGGGGGAAAAGCAAAAAAAAATAAGGTATATAAATACCTACCTTTATAAATAATAGTCCCCGTAATTTATTTTTCAGCATAGACCAATCAGATCTAACAGCATATTTATGTAAGAGGGCTGTTGCGTTTTGTCACCTCTCTCGCTCACACGGGACCAAATTTATAAGAATGTGTAAGGGGTTCGTGGAGTAAAAATGTCCGCACACTTATTTGGAACAGTATAATGTCAATAAAACAGAGGGAGATACATCAATACAATCAATAGGTACTAATTAACTTATATTCGCGCCCGGGGTGCGAGCGTCTTTCGCGTCGTGTTTCGGGAGAGCCAGAGGGGATATGAGGCGCGGGCGGTAGGACGCGCCTTTCGGTTGGTGTTATTTTGCGGCGCACTCACCGTACTGCCAACTTAGCGGTTAAAATGGGTACGTTCAGAAACGGTGCGCGCTACATTCTCCTCCTCCAAGTCACGACATCGGCCCGAGAGTGATTTGGAATAAAACTAAGAGCGCACCTTCCTCTTGGCTTTAGGCGGCCGACCTCGTAGACGGCGAGGCTGGACCGGCTCTATAGTGTCAGTCTGGTTACTAATTAGGGACATAAGGTCCGAAACATGGAAACGACCTAACAACTGACCCTGACTATCGACCATCTCGTAGGTCGTGGGGCTAATAGCCTTACTGACGGTGTACGGTCCATCTCTCTGAGGCATAAACTTTCGAGTTAAACCTTTTGAGGCATTACTTAGAGAATGAGTGGTTAGCAATACTTGGTCTCCAACCTGGAAAACTGGAGATTGGCGTCGGGAAGCGTCAGCATACTCCTTTCGAAGGTCTTGGCGTCTTTCGACCCGATCTCGTATCTCCTTCAAAGAGTCGATAAATTTTGACAAGTATGGCGTAACCTGAGGTACATACGTTTCCTTATCCAGGATTGCGCGCATATCGTGCTGTGCATCGAATGGTGTCCGCATTTCGCGGCCGTACGTCATGTATGCGGGTGTTAGTCCTGTGGTCGAACAAGTAGCAGTGTTGAGGGCGAACCGTACCTGTGATAAGAATTGGGGCCAAATGCGATGCTCATTCTTGACCAGCATTGCCAGTTGGATCTTCAGGTCTCGGTTCTTTCTTTCTGCCGGGTTGGCCTCAGGATGATAGAGTGATATCAGGTTCTGCTTGACACCGAAAAGAAACATGCATTGTTGCATCACTGCTGATATGAACTGAACTCCATTGTCAGAAATGACACGCCTGGGAAACCCGTATCGAAGGAAATACTCTTCGATCATTATTTTGGCACATACCTCAGCTGTAGCCTCCTTGAGGGCGTATAACTCCACCCATCGAGTGGCAGTATCCTCGACAAGAAATACTCACTTTTCTCCTGTTTCAGCCTCTGGTAGCGGGCCGAACAGATCGACAGCCAGTACTTCACCCCTTTGATCGAACAATTCAATATAAATGCGGTGTGGCGGTCTTTTATCACCGTAGGTGTTTATTAATAATTCGATGAAATCCCCCCATGTATCGATCTCCTTCTTCAGTCCCTGGTACCAAATTGCGGCGTTATTCGTGAGCACCATAGAGAGGCCCCTGAGGGCATTTTCCTCAGAAACGTTAGCGCAGTCCTTGTAGCTCTGGATGGCGTCTATGAAGGCGTCCACGGACTCGTCGGCGTCACCGCCAAAGCGGGCGGTGCAGTGCGTGAAGGTGCCGCTGCCGACGGCCAATGATGCAGACGCAGAGTTTGGAACTGGGGATTGCGGTTGGCGACTAACAACTTTCTCCAACAGGCGCTCGAACGCTTCCGTTTGGGATTGCTGCATGGCGGCCATCATGGCGGCCAGTTGTCCTGATGAAAAACTTGCAACGTTTTCATTGTCGCCGTCGATCTCGGCCTCATCGCCTGAGAGCGCTGCCGCCTGATCCACGATCTTCTTCCGAGGCATGGTAATGGCGAACACACGCGAGTAACGAAAATTATTGAGTTCGAACGAGCACTACTACCACTCGCGGCACGTTGGGCAGCCACTTGTAAGGGGTTCGTGGAGTAAAAATGTCCGCACACTTATTTGGAACAGTATAATGTCAATAAAACACAGGGAGATACATCAATACAATCAATAGGTACTAATTAACTTATATTCGCGCCCGGGGTGCGAGCGTCTTTCGCGTCGTGTTTCGGGAGAGCCAGAGGGGATATGAGGCGCGGGCGGTAGGACGCGCCTTTCGGTTGGTGTTATTTTGCGGCGCACTCACCGTACTGCCAACTTAGCGGTTAAAATGGGTACGTTCAGAAACGGTGCGCGCTACAAATGTTAAATGACAAGATGCTTTTTTGAAAAATTTAATCAATTAGCGGACTAGTAAATAATGTTAATTTAATAGGTAATTATTAAAAACACATTTTTATTGTGGCATTTATCTATCTGATCTCAAAAACAGATCAGCTGAGTTTATTGATAACACAATAGAAATGTGTTTTAAATAATTAGGTTGGTACAGGTTGGTACCTGTTAAATTAATATTATTTACTAGGTCGCTAATTGATTACATTTTTCAAAAAAGCATCTTTTCTTTTAATAATCTTAAAAATTTGGTCCCGTGTGAGCGAGAGAGGTGATAAAATGCGACAGACTTCTTAAATATAATTCTAGAAAACAGCACCTATAAATACCTGGAGCACGCAATCGCCAAGAATTCCGGCAATTTTGAACTAAAACAGCTCTAACTTTTTTCACATTCACCCAGAAGAATAAATTATGAAACCCCTATAGTATCTCCGCCATGTTGTGACGTATCTGCAGAATATTATCAATAAGGCTACTTGACCTCCACACTGCGAACGAGACAATCGGATTTTCTTTATCCCCGTATTAACATTCCGTTCTGGCCAATAACCAATTCTCACAACTGACTCTTAGGCGTAGGCGTGCTCACGATACGAAAATACATGTACTGGGTAGTGGGGAACAGAAGGTTAGGACCCTAGCATGTCAGCTTATGACCTATGTCTAGACAACCTTTTAAGTTTCGAAAATGGTGTATAGAGTTGCCGGCACGAATCGTGAGCACAAATTCAGTGGCGGTATACAACGCCCTGACGGTTGATGTCGGGACGTTGTATGCTAGTCGCGCGGTAAACTCTGATTGCGCGATGCAGGTTGCGTGACGTCATGTCATTATGATGCGTAGTTCATATGTGGCGATGTAGATGCCGCCACATCACTCCCCTCCGGAGACCGGAGGTCGATAGTGCTCTGAGTCGTGTATCTTGCGATGCTTGCCAGTGCCAGTTGTGGTTCCAGTGAGTTGGAACCGGGTGTCGCATAGTTTACGGGGAGTTGGAACTGTTTACGGAGATACGCCAGTGAGTCGGGGTGGCGCTGCGTTATGCTCCAGTGAGTCGGAGTGTACAGCGCTGGGTTGTGGTTGAGGCTGTAGGTGATGACCAAGAATACGCGTACGCTGCTGGTGGTCGTTGAAGTCGCGGGTGCTAGCTGGCTGTGTGACTCGCCGCTCGAAAGCTTGAGGAAGTGATGCTGATGACGTCACGCTGAAGGAGTTGCACGAAGGCTGCGCTGATGTTCATGCTCGGGGTCACCAGTATAGAGGCATGAGGAACAGGGTGTAAAGTTCCTCCATAGAAAAGGGAGGATCCTCCGACCAGACGGGTGTCGTGTCTGGTGGGCAACTGCCCGACGGTTGATGTCAGGGCGTTGTATATATGCTAGTCGCGCGGTAAACTCTGATTACGCGATGCAGGTTGCGTGACGTCATGTCATTGTGATGCGTAGTTCATATGTGGCGATGTAGATACCGCCACAACCCCACATGAACTGTTGTTGCCGTCGTCAGCGGGCTCTTGTATTAATTTTTCTACCTGTACATAAATAAGCTTGATCTTGTTGCCCCCGCCCGTGAATGAATTGCCGTAATAGGAAATAAGATTCGTAAGGTTTAAAAGTGGAGTTTGCGCTCACGAATCGTGCCGGCAACTATACTGTGATTTTAGTGGCATAAATTTGCCACTAATTATTACGCCACAGTTTATGAATAGCTAGAAAGGACTAGCCATAGCGGTTATCTTTAGTAGTGGACAAGTAGGTACGGTCCGCGAGGCCCAAGATGAGCTTTGCATTTGTGTGAGTGTTCACCAAAATGGTACGAGAGCCCATGACCAAAATGTTTGTCTTATCTTTTACGACAAAATCTTCAATCGTCTTATCGTTTTACGCTTTACAACGATGCGACATGGTTTTGGTCGTGGCCTCTCGTACTAAAAGAACAAAAGCTGATTGCCAAAAAGCAGTAATTATAAACCGGTTTAAACCAAGCAAACGGACGTCACACCTACACTATCTATGTGCACTCACACAAATGCAAAGCTCAGCTTACACCTCGCGAACTGTACCAAGCGATAATGACGATGTGATGCCATTGAAAACTTAATAAATAAAAATAAAAAAAAAAATAAACCATTTATTTCAGGCGACACAGGCCCATAGATAAATACCTTTACCACTACACACAATAAATATTAGGTAATAGAACACTACACACAATAAATATTAGGTAATAGAATACGCAGGAACACATCAACGCATTTCAAAAGAATGTCAAATGACGATAAGCAAACATTAGATCGAATGATAAGATTAATGAATGGAACGGGAGTAATTTACGTGCGATTACGCGCCGTTCATTCGCCTACTTCATTTCACTTTGCGCCAGTATTTCTTGTACTTCACTCTTCACTCCGCCTCGCGTAATTCGTTTGAATATTCTGAATTTAACTTCGTTCGTTGACTGTGTGTGTGTGTCAGTCAACTAACTCCGCTTGGGATTAAAGGAAAAACGTACATATTTGGGTTTCCTTCATTTGTTTTTTTTACACAAGAATGGCTGGTGACATGGTGAAAATTTTCTCCAGTCAGTAAGATTGCTTGCCCACCGCATCGGGAACGGGTCGTCAATGAGAAAACAGATGACGGCGCCGAAGTAGCGACAGTACATTTATTATGGCGTCGTGATCTGTTTTCTCGTTGACGTCCCGTTCCCAGTACAGTGGACAAACAGTGTATGACTGTATGTCCTCCGCATTGGGAACGGAACGTCAACGAGAAACGAGATTATTCGATCATAGTAAATGTATTGTCGCTATAGCGACAACGAGAAAATATATGTTTTCTCGTTGATTTCCAGTTCCCGGTACAGTGGACAAACAGTGTATGACCATTTTTCCACCGCACTAGGACGTGTTGACGTCCCAGAAACGAGATTATTCGACCATAGTAAATGTACTGTCGCTATTTCGGCGCCGTCATCTGTTTCCTCGTTGACGTCCCGTTCCCGGTACAGTGGACAAACAGTATATGACTGTTTGTCCACCGCACTGGGAACGGGACGTCAACGAGAAATGAGATTATTCGACCATATTTAATTTAATTTCCGACATGCACGCGGACAAGGGCGCGGGCAAAAGCTAGTACTCGATATTTGTTCGATCATTGTAGAGGTTCTTTTTCGGCCAGAAGATGGAACTGAGTCGTCAAAACTAATTTACTTGCATAAGGAAAGCTATGCTAGTAGAAGTTTTTATCTTTTAGTGTTCGGTTCAGGAACTTCAAGTTTGTGAGTCAGTGCATGAAAGCTATTGAACATCGAAGCAGCTGTTTTCAAACCACGCTAAAATAACTTCAGAAGCAAAGATGTTTAAAATGTGACATTGCATCTCAAAGAAACACATGTGCATATTGTTTACATGTTAAGCAAACTGAAACTTCTGTAATGCCATCTATTCTGTGTCACCGTTGACCTAAAACTCCACTATCCAAACTTATCTGCGATGTAAACGATGCTAAGGAGACATGTGGCACAACACAACAAAATTCAACTCTAACTGTTTGATTTAGAGTCCATTTTCATGTATAAAGTTCTAGTAATAGTATATTCAGGGTTGCTGCTTCTATTTAGGAGCCGATATCTGTGATGCGATCGGGGGCTAGGCTGTTTTGTTTCCTTATTTCAAGCAATACCTATATAAAGGATGAGTGACACTTCGCTGGATTAATTTAGTGTTAGGAGCTCTTGAAATATACGATAGATCGGGCCGAGATTTAGGATTTAGTGGGCTTTTGGAATAGATAGTTTAGTCAAGTCAAGTAATTTAGTGGAGTCGGTGTAATTGTGTCCTGTAGGTATTGTTAGGGACAATAAGCTTAGTGATTGTTTTGTCTTAAGGTGTTTTAAGATGGTAGTGATGAGGGTTGCTATTGTTTCAGTTTCTAAGATCAATGAGCTATTGAGAGATAGTTTTTAACCGACGAAAAAAAAGGAAAAGGTTCTCAAGTCGACAAGTATTTTTTTACTTATCGCACCTGCGGTAAGACAAGGGCACAACTTGATTTTACAGGAGAGCCATTTTAAGAATTTTTTTTACATTCAATACCGTATTATTCTGGTACCACCTTGAAGTGATTGATCTTTGCATGAAATAAGCACTATACTTTTGTGATTTGGTGCATGTACTCTAAAAGAGTTAAGTATTTTTTATTTACTATATACGATTTTTTTAGTTAAGAAAGGGGTAAAAGTGCAGTTGTGCCCTTGTTTTACCGAAGGTGCGTTATGACCACGCATAACTTTTTAAAGAGTAGTCTGATTTATTATTTTTTTGGTTTATTCGAGAAGGACAGATCATTCTCCACAAACTCTTAATCCAATTTATTAGAACGCGTTCTAATAAATTGGATTAAGAGAAGTGTGTGTGCTGAATTATGAAGTTAATGACGTTCGAACGTCATAAACTTCATAATTCATGAGACACACTTCTACTATTAAATTACCCCAATTTTATCATTTTCCTGCAATGCTGCAGTGTTTGATTTGCATCGACGATTCACTAGTAATCAGCTTAACTTGATTCGGATGAAAAAAGGTAATGGAGTGTAAAAACGCCGATGTACCGTGACCCGGTAAAATTTTGATCCGGTGGAGTACTTGAAATGGAACTATGGGCTTTCAGGAGAAATAGCAAAATGCTATAGCGCTTCGTGTGACTTTGTTTTTATTTTCTCAAGTAAATATGGGATAATGGAAAGGGAAATATGAGGTGGGGATGTTCTTTTGTAAGAAATCTTTTGGTAATCGGATTTGTAGTGTTATTGGGTATTTTTTTTTGTAATGAAAGAGTTATTTGTTACAAGGCTTGATTAAGGAATGCAACTGCAATACTCTTTTAGTAAAATGGTAAAAAAAGGAACCCTTATGGTGCGACTCAGTCTGTCTGTCTGTTCGCCTGTCACAGCTGGATATCTCAAGAACTACTAATGCTATCAACTTAAAATTTGGAAGAGTTTTAGATGACGTTTACCCAACTATTTTGCAAATAAAAAAGAAATTAAAATATTCATGTTTTTTTTTGCAACAGGGACTGAAAGGGGGTCTTAATAATTCAAAGTGGGGCTAGGGCTACTGAGGTATCATATGAAAAAGCGCTGTACATTCTCAAACATTTTTTTATTTTTTTAGGCCGCATAGTTTTCGACTTATGATGAAAAATGTAAAAAAAATACCGTTCACCTCCTTTTATCTCCGAAGTTTGCAAAGAGAAAAATCTGAAATTTTGTTCTATGTGGTAGAAGTTTATGTAAAGATTACAGGAAAAATAAAATGATGTCTATAAATAGCAACAAGGCTAGACTAAATAATAATTAAGTATTCTTTAGAATATTGGTGCAGTTGCTGGAGGGTCTGGGTTGAGAATGCTGCTTGGTTGCGGTAATCCCGGTTTGAGTACGCTGCTTGTATTTTGTGATTTTAAGATACTTTTACTCCATGTCACTTTTTAATGTTTACTCCCTATAAACTTGCACAACAAAGGTATGCGTTATATTGTGATACAAATAACTAAGCACAATAATTAAGTTTATAGAGGCATGAGAACAGGTTGTAAAGTTCCCTCATCCTCTATTGAAAATGGAGGATCCTCCGACCAGACAGGTGTCGTGTCTGGTGGGCAACTGCCCGACGGTTGATGTCAGGACGTTGTATAGTCGCGCGGTAAACTCTGATTGCGCGATGCAGGTTGCATGACGTCATGTCATTGTGATGTGTAGTTCGTATGTGGCGAAGTAGATGCCGCCACAAGTTTGACACTGTTTCAGCGTAGACTCAACTAATAATTGAACACTAGAGGACTAATACCCGGTTTCTGAGGTTTTAAAACGGAGGTTATTCATTCGATAGTGATTATTTGATATCATGTTTCTGACTTCGTTAAGGAAGAATTTAACTTAAAGGTCGAGCGAATTACTATCGAGGGTTTATCTGAGGACCTCAAAAACCGAGCTTAAGGAAGGAATTCGCTTAATTTTGTAGAATCAACATCTAACATCGACACAAAACTTCAAGAGAACTTATTCCCCCTAAATCGAAGTCCCCGTAAATAGGGGGACACCTACAATAAATAAAGAAAGAGACTAACACCCGCGTAATTGTCACCGTCTCCGTAATTAGAAGTTATAGCTATTGCAACTAACAAACAACGCTTTTAGCTAATTTATCGTCGAATTTCGACAATTGCCATTCGGTACTTAGCGACTGTTTAATTTATTACCTTATGGTGAGTTCGATGGGAACTTTTAATGTAATATTTAATTAATTAAAGCTGTTTTGTAATTTGTTAAGTTTAGGCAACTTTGTAAGTGATAATTGAATTTTATTAATATGTTGGAATTGTTGGACTAAGAGTCGGACGTGTTTTGTTTTATCACTTCAACTAAGTAATCTATTTTAGGTACTCGTACATTCGATGTATCTCGCATTTCTTAGGCTAGTTTTCTAAATACTTACGAATCATTTTATTTAAAGGTTTGAAAACGTCTAAATTTTAATTTAAAAACTTCAAACGCTATTCTCTTGCGAATTCTCTAAAAAGGATAAAGCAAACAACACTAAGCAATGAAGACTACTCTTTGATATCGCTATCGATATGAGAGTTTAAGTTAGAAAATACTCGTAAAAATAATGTTTTTAATAATGCTGACTCGACAGACTTTGCCCTTACCCTGACCAAATTTAACTGTCTAACGGCCAAACCCAATAACCTATCTGTCACCAGTTTTGGAGATAGAAAAACCTATCTATCTATGGTTTTAACGTCCCAATAATCAGACAGATAAAACAAAAGATCACGAACGAACGAAAGGAACGTAAGGACAAATAGAATTATAAATATTGTCTATCATCAGTACTTGTTGATTTGTCTTTTACTGACAGTAGGTTATTGGATTCGGCCGTTAGTCAAATTGTATATCGTAGAAAGAAAAAGTGTCAAATATACGGATGCACTCAAGTAGTTTATAATACAGTGCGTTTCAACTAAGAATAGGAGTGACCTTGCGCCATATTGTGAAGATTTAGGCAAAATAAAGTCAGTGACATATTTTAACAAAAACAATTTCCAAAAACAGAACTAAAATGGATAAGGATAACACTACAAAACTTTGCAAGCCTTAGATTTCTAGCTTCAGTTGACAGTTAGAGGTCATTGACTTTCCTATTCTTAGTTGAAACGCATTGTACATCAGATTGCCATCCCTAGAATTGACACCTAGGAAGAGTTTGTATGGGAAAAAAAATATGGTTATTACATCTTTCCGTGCAATTTTCTCAATTTTTCTCATCATAATATGAACCTTCCTCGGACTCAGCGAATATTTGAAAAAAAAAAAACAAAACAAATTGCCGAATTGGTCCAGCTGTTCTTGAGTTTTGCGCTAAGCAACACATTTAGACATTCATTTTTATTTATATAGATTATTTTAATAGTAAGTCCCTATTAGTCCCAGCCTCTTAGCTTAATCGCAAATGTTTTGATCACTGTTATGAGTTTCGAAATATTTCGTGTAGCTACTGCCGCCCAAGCTCGCGGGAAAATTAGGTCAAACATAAAGTTACAAGTAATTGCAATTAATTTACGGTTAATTAGATTGTAAAGCAGCGAATGTAAAAGAAGATCCGATATCAGAGTATTTTGTTAAATTATTAGCGACCCACCCGTGTTTCACACGATTCTAAGGCCTCCGAATAAATGTTCTAAATCATGGTGAAAACTGTATCAAGATCAACGGATTTTGAACTACGCAATGGCGTAGTTTAGACGAACAACGCGGTCACATGGACAAATTTATAAGAGAAGTGACTTTATAATTTTATTTGTTTCTATAGAGTAATTTAGTGGGTCACGTGAACTATGAAACAACCAAGAACTGACATATCGACTGTGAACTGGCAACCGGTCCTATCTCACATTTTTGAGTTGCAAAATGTCCTTTCTCAGATGGATTTGAAATTGGCGCCAAAGTTATTAGTACATGTTGAATAAAGCCGGTTTTGGCGCCAATTTTAAATCAATCTGAGAAAGAATTTTTGCAACTGTGCGGGTAAGAAATAGTATAAAATTGCATCAAAATGTGAAAGCCTCAAAAATGTGAGATAGGATCGGTTGGTTGGGTTGGTTGATTCACAGTCGATATGGCAAATCATTTAATTTAATGTATTGTGTTTCGTAATGTTAACTACATTGCGTACTATTGTAGAGAATCAAGTTTTTTGTATCTGAACAGACAGCTGTGCTGCTGGGCAGTTTGTTGCGCTACTTCTTTATCTCAGCTAAAGCACTAGACGCCAAAACAAAAATGAATTAGCCTTACCAAGCTCAAAATTAACTGTTTCATTCAAGACCTTTAGCCATGTGCGTGAAAATATATAATAAGCTTCCAAATTCAATTAAGGACATAGAGTACGAAAATAAATTTAAAAACAGTCTCCAAAAATACCTTATATTAAAATCGTATTACACTCTAAAGGAATTCTTTGACGATAAGTAAATTTTCACATTGAAATTTACACGCACACAATACACACAGCACCTACATACTTATAATTTTGACTTAATTACTGACCTATGTTATGTTATTTTATGATTATTATTTTATCGATATTTGTTTTTAATTTAATTTTTATCTTATTTTAATTTATGAATGAAAATTATGATATATGAATTGTTCTCACCCTAACCTGAATTATACCATCATGACAGTTAGCATGCTAAAGTTAGTATTAAGTACAGAGGTTTGTTTATTATTGTGAAACTGTAGCTTAACAACCTGCAGTGCGATTCTGTATCCATCTCACCGTGAAAACTTAGGTGAAGTGAGCGTGGAGTGAGCTGTCAATAGTGTCAATTCCTAGCAAAAACAAACTCACTTCGCCTAAATTTTCATGGTGAGATTTTTACAGAATCGACCGGCTGTTTATATTGCTGTGCCATAGCAGGGTTCATATGAAACTATGAATACTTGTAACAACTTATAGTACATGAATGCAATAAATGATTATGATTATGAGAAAGTGGTAAAGGGCGGGCATTTTGGGGCACTGTCTTATGTAATTTTGACCTTCGAAAACTGCTGACTTTCAGCCTAGTTCGAATAAATTACTCACTTTTATTTCTTGGTGTAGATATCACACTAATATTAAAAAGGCGAAAGTTTGTATGTGTGTGTATGTTTGTTACTTTTTCACGCTCAAACGGCTGGACAGATTTGGATGAAATTTGGTACGTGGATAGCTTATACCCTGGATTAACATATAGGCTACTTTTTATACCGGTCTTCGCGGATGAAACCGCGGGGCGCAGCTAGTTAAAAAATAAATCTGTTGCTGAAATAAAAAAATATATTTATTTTATAACCATCGCCAAAAAAGTTTCAACAAAGTTGCCAATATTAAAATTTATCCGCCATTAACCAGCTATTTCGTTCAATTGACGTTATTATAGTTATTTATGCAGACGATTAAGTCTGATTAAGTGTCGATTCACACATCAGCGGCCTGCGGTGCTCTGATATTGACGGCCGTTAAATGTTGTTCCATTTTACATTCGTCGGATATTGTGTAAAATGATTCGTCTGATCAACTTCATCGTTTTGCCGTTGAATGAGTCGGAAGTTGAGTATGTTTATATTAATAAAAACCAGTCAAGAGCGAGTCGGACTCGCGCACCGAGGGTTCCGTTCCGATTTCTGAAAAAGTGTGCTACTTAGAGACATTGTTTTATTTTTCCTGTAATCTTTACATAAACTTCTATCACATAGAATAATTTCAGATTTTTTTCTTTGCAAACTTCGAAGATAAGGGGGGGGACGGTATTTTTTTTACATTTTTCATCAAAAGTCGAAAACTATGCAGAGTAAAAATAAAATAAAATATGGTTTTAAAATGTGCAAACTATGCTCTTTCATATGATACCCCACATGCCCTAGTAGCTCCACTTTAAATTTTTAAGACCTCCTTTCAGTCCCTGTTGCAAAAAAAATAAAAATATTTTTATTTCTTTCTTATTTGCAAAATAGTTGGGTAAACGTCATCTAAAACTATTCTAAATTTCAAGTTGATAGCATCAGTAGTTCTTGAGATATCCAGCTGTGACAGACAGACAGACAGACAGACTGAGTCACACCATAAGGGTTCCTTTTTTACCATTTTGGTACGGAACCCTAAAAAGTGGTCTACTATAATATATAAACTCACGCCTTCTTTCCATGAGGGTATGCAGAAATATAGAACGCTACCTGCTACGATCCTTACATACTCCTATTGCTTCAATAACATTCATCCATCTATATCATCTAGCGGGCAAAAACTAGTATACAGGGTGTAGTGTAAACAGTGTCAATCTTTTAAGGGGTCATTGTACTCATCATTATGAACAACTTTTACTATGGGACCAAAACTGAAATCGCGAAAAAAAATCAGCTGTTCCATACATTTTGACGAATTATGCGAACATAAATGTACTGAACAGCAGATTTTTTTTTCACGATTTCATTGGTCCCATAGTAAAAGTTGTTCATAATGATAAGTACAATGACCCCTTTTCGGGTTTAGGGTAAACAAAAATTAATGTTGTTTATGCCCGCGCGGGCTTTTGCCCACGGCTTCGTCCGCCTAGATGTCAGTTATCATTCCATCATAGGAAAGAATCTTAAGGCATCAAAGAATTCGTCAGCATTCGGTGTCTACAGAAAGACTGGCATTCATTAAATTGGGGTGGAATCAGCATACTTTTCGATTTCGATTCAGGTGGTTTGAAATTCTTCATTAAGTTTTAATTGCATCAATTAAAACTGAATAAGGAATCTTCAGTTTCCTAAACTAGTTTACAACCGCGATAATATCTACATATATAAGATTACCTACTGTTCTCAAATATAATGCGAGCATTCTCATTCACCACACAACTCCATACAAACGGGGGGTGTTAATGGGGATAACCCCTATCAATTCATTGGGATTATTGTCTATACTATGTTGATCTGAAGTGAACAATGTGAGAATGGGGTATTGTACTATACAATTACTTATTATCTGTGAATAGTTAACGTAACTTTAATGTAGTTACTATGTGGTTATGATGGGTAGACCTCCTTCAACCAAGGGTATTGTAGTATAAGTAAACAGTTATAAAAAAAACCGGCCAAGTGCGTGTAGGACCACGCATAATGAAGGGTTCCGCAGTTGAAAATAATTTATCCCAAAAACAAACTTAACATTGGATATCAAAAAAAAAAAAAATTATGTCGTAAAATTACAAATTCACAATTTTCGGACTTTTCCCTTTACTTGTGCTGGGAGACCTTGCTTCTTGCCAAATTTCATTATTCTAGGTCAACGGGAAGTATAGGTTTTGATTTACTTGCGACAGTTGCGAGTATCAAAATGTGTCGCAAAATGGCCGTATTTTTTTATTGCGTTGACTTAGAAGCTTGAGTTTTTTAGGACTTCAAAAAACCATAGACCTACGTATTTGATGTTAATTTCAACTTGATACCTTTATGCGTTCCTCAGAAAAAGGGTCTTGACACACTGACAACTGTGAAAATATTTTTTTATGTGATAGAATTACAAATTAACAATTTTCGGACTTTTTCCTTTATTTGTGTTGTAGGACCTTGCTTCTTACCAAATTTCATGATTCTAGAACAACGGGAAGTACCCTATAGGTTTTGATTTACTTGCGAGTATCAAAATATGTCGCATATATGGCCGTATTTTTTTATTGCATTGACTTAGAAGCTCGAGTTTTTTAGGACTTCAAGAGACCACAGACCTACGTATTTGAAATTAATTTCAACTTGATACCTCAACGCGTTCCTGAGTAAAACGGTCTTGGCAGACAGACAGACGGACAAACAAGTGATCCTATAAGGGTTCCGTAACCCTAAAAAACCGGCCAAGTGTGTGTCGGACCATGCACAATCAAGGGTTCCGTAGTTGGGATGAATATAACTCAAAAATAAACTTAACGTTGTAGATATTCAAATATTTTTGGGAATTATGTTTTCGAGCCGTTTGGAGTTGAAACACTAGAGCCATAGGGTCCGCGTGCCCACTTGGTTTTTCAAGACATCGCTAAGCAGTTGGTCGACTCTTCACGTGACCAGAGGGCTGGCCTATTGTTTGACCAAAGAATCAGCATTGCCAAACAAAGTGGTAATGCCAGCCTTTTGGCCACTTTTCCTGTTGACAGCGATGCGCACGAATTTTTTGATGCCCTATGATTCTTTCCCCTTCTTTTTTATATAAGTACCATGTACATATTATTATTTTAAATCTGTTAAATATTATCTTTCAGACAAAGAATCCGTTTACGTTACGAGCTCCAAGGGACCATGGAGTATTTGATATTGATTTTAACTTGATACCTCCACACGTTTCTGACAGACAGACATACAGACAGAAAGACGGAAGTGATCCTTTAAGGGTTCCATTTTTTTCCTTTTGCAGTACGTAACCCAAAAAATAAAACATTTTAGGCCCAGGAATGTGATGTATGTAGGTACCATCGCGGACATTTGCGGTTTGTCCGCGATGGTAGGTACCTATAAAGTGCAGTACAGTAACTTCAATGCAATTCAGCAATTTGCCGATTAGAGGGATTACATTAGTATTAATCATTCAGACTCCGTAAACAGTGAACCCAACATATTTGTGAAAAATATGTGGTCAGTGAAATAGGTAGGTACGTAGATAAATATATCTAACAACCAAATTCCTGGAATCAATTATTTCCGGTTCACAGAATTAATTTAAAATGTGTCGGGCTTCAAAAAATTTTGTAAGTAAAATTGTTTAATTGATTTTCATAGAGTGTACGTCACTCAAACACAGAGAATGGATCGGATCCGATGCAAAAGTGTTTAATTGATTTTATAGAGTTTTACGTCACTCAACCAAAGAGAATGGATTGGATGTGAGGAATTTAATTTTAGGTGGATTTCATCTTTATAAATAAAAATAAATTGCCGAATATCCGAAATATGTAAAGCGCAGCAATTCAGAACAGTTGCACCTATTTGGCTAATTCTTTTTTTTTTGTTGTGTTTGTAACTGTCAGGACAACCGCCGGGGTCGCGGGTTGTTCGAAAGAGATACCGTGGCCCTGGCACAGGCAACTGAAGGAACACGGGTGGGTTTTAGTCACTAAAAGTCTGACACGCCCTTCCGCTCCACCCAGAGCGGAGAAGTCATTTGATGATTTCCCATCCACAAAAAAAAGGACAAGGTTTGTATGATAGAAAATGTTTTAAAAATTGTACGGAAAAGTGAAAAATTTTTGTTAAAAAATCTTCATATAAAAAAATGATTGAGTGACTGAGACAGAAGACAGCAGGGAGATCTTCAAAAATATTGGCAGAGTTGACAGTTTGACGAAGGTTTGACGTTTAATTGTTCAGTTTATTACAACGTTTTAACTGTTCCATCTGCAAAAAAAAAAAAATTGTTTTGAGAAAAAGTAGTAGAACCTAGAACCATGAAGACATGACATCAATCGCACTGGACCCGCGTGGTAGATTACAGCCCACTCCCTCTCAAAAAGAGGACGCTGTAGCAACAATTAAAATGATATAGAATAGTTGTATTTTCGATTCAAAAATTTGTCGAATTTACATTACATTCAAGTCGCGCGTTCGTTCTAGGACCTCAGGTTACATTAATTAGGCTTCTAAGGCTATTCAAGAACACAAAACTTCTTCATAGAAAACAACATCTGCTATATCTTCCCTAAAACAGTTCGAGAAGACCCCTCCATTAAACAGTGTAACAATACCAGATACATAGCTAAGTCTGGGCAATAATTCAGCAAATTTTCAAGTAGTGCGAACCATATTTCATTTTACAACATTTTATCTCGAGACGGTTGGCGCCTTACATTTCTGACTTAGTGTCGTCTGAGCTCAAGAACTCCTGTTTATAATCCGCACCTTAAAGTTTATTTACTCTTACGACTTAAGAACTATTGCAGCTCTGCTTTAAAATGTAAGTTTAGGACTTGTTGTGATGAAATAAAATGATTTTATGCACAAATAGGAAAATGCCTTTTTCAACTGTGTTGGGGTCGGCTTCCAGTGTAACTGAATGCAGCTGGATATAGTAGTATTTTACATAGAGCGACTGCCTAAAACTGACTTAAAACTTAGTAAATCTGACCTCCACAACCCAGTTACTGGGTAACACGATACCCCTTGGTAAGACTAATTGTCAGACTTTCGGGCTTTTAACGACACGTAACGAATGTCAAAAATCCACGATTGACATGTATATAAATAAAAAAAAACCGGCCAAGTGCGTGTCGGACTACGCACAATGAAGGGTTCCGTAGTTGGGATTAAATTATACCAAGAACAAACTTAACGTTATAGTTGAAAAACATGTTCCCATACATTGCAACATTAAATGTAAGTTTGTACTCACAATATTGAGAGATTTACTATGTTATTTTAAGACCACAAACTTCTTATAGGTTTTCCTGTAATCTACAGGTAAAGAACTATTTTCTGTATTTTTTTTTTCAAAATTTTAGGCTCAGTAGTTTCGGAGATAAGGGGGGGAATGATCAATTTTCGTCTACTTTTACGATTACTACGGGTGGCGCGTACTTTTTCGTCTACTTAAATAACTTAAAAAAAATATATTATATAAAAAAAAAATATATTTGAGACCCTCATAGTATCCTTTTCATTTGATATGTCACACGGTACAGTTTGCAAAACTTTTTTTTTTAATTTTGTTATTTGCTCCCTAAAAGTGACCCCACATTCAAAATTCATTTGTTAACTTTACCCGTACATGTTTGGGTCACAGAAATCCATAAGTGTACCAAAGAAGGACGGCCAAATCGTACCTGACTACGAGGCGGTGGTGTACAGATATGCCATATATATGAAAAAATCTAGTATTTTTTAAGGTCTTAAAAAACAGAAATAAATATTTAAGTCGCCAGAAAAAAAAGCACAAACACATTTTTTTTTAATAGCATAATTTGCAAATTATTTAGAATAACATGTTCAGAACGCACCTTTGACGATTCATTTTGCTTAAGAAATGATTTAGTACTCAAAGATTATAATTATTCACGTTTTTCTGAATAGTTATTAGATGTAATTCAATTCTATATACTTGTGTATCAAACCAACTAGTGCTGTTTTTATTATGTATTGGATTCTTGTCATAAAAATAATTATGTGGGTTTATAGTAAGTATCAGCATTTTGTTCAATTGTGTACAACGGAACGTCATAATATGTCATCGACGCGCGCCATGGATTGACAGTGTCAATACTGTCAATTACAACGGGTGTCAATTTGACACTAATATACTGTAGTGTGTAGTCTTTGCACCCGGCGATCTCGCATTTTTGTGTTGTTGTTGTTAGTGTGAATATTGTGATACGTACTGTACTGTTTTGGATTTCCTTCTGTTGTTTGACCTTGGCATTGTTTTACAGACTGATAACTAGGTACCGCTTGTGACGATTATTTTGTGCTTTTGATTTCCGGACACCGATAACCTCAAAAGTATTTTTTGCATTATTGAAATATCTTGGCTATTTAGATATTATTTTCGAAAGGGATGGTGTTTACTACATAAAACAATCAAATCTCACTATAATTTGCTTCTGTACACTGAAAATAAAACTCAGGTCCAGCTTTTATAGAAATTTGGCCGATGTTCTTTCAACTTAAATGGTCCATTAGATTCGGAGCAAATTGGCTGTGACAGACGGACAGACGGACAGACAGACAGACAGACATACGAGTGATCCTACAAGGGTTCCGTTTTTTTCTTTTGAGGTACGGAACCCTAAAAAGAAGTCCTGACTGGCTAACTCCCTTCAAACAAGAAATAAGGAAGTATTTCCCGGTAGTACGTTCCTGTGGGATATTTTCCGATATTCACGCGGGTGAAGCCGCGGGCAAAAACTAGTCCATTTATGACAGTTTAGAATTATTTCTACGCATTCTACGCGTCTAAGTATGGCACTGTGTCCATTCTATTTTGTCTATTCTTACGTCGACAAAACGTCTTCATGCTACGGGTGCTGAAACCCTTAGGACTGGTTGCCAAGCGGTTCGGCCCTTAATATTCTTAGTTATTAGCTAACGACGCTGTCGGCATGGCAACGAACTCCAAAAATATCATTCAATAACTAAATAACTACATCCCACTCGCTGTTACGTACAATAACTCAATAAACACAACTACATTACCAATATGGCAATACAATCACTTGCCAATACAGCCAACAAAGTAAAAGAAACATTTGCAATCAATCACCAAATCAGTCTTTCTTTTCTTGCAAACTTATCTTTAGGAAAATGTCAGGCCAATTTTACCCATTCATGAATTTACGACATAGAAACAAATCAAAACACGGTACAAACAATGGACTATAAATCTTGCTGGCAATTTCAGATGCGATCTTGTGAATCGGGGCAGGTACCGTGTTATCGCGCACAAGTGACGTATTATTTGTTTCAAATTGCCCTCTAATAAAATACACAGGCTGTATAGTTTTGATTTATAGAGGCCGTGTTAGGCAGAACGAAGGTAGGAAGTTACTTTAAAGTTATTCATTTGTATATGAATATTCATACTGGGTGCTGAGTGAAGTACCGGCAGGGTGTAGGGAAGATTTATTTACAAGAGAAATGAACTGTCTATGGTCGAACTTTTAACTAGTTGCAGTAAACTGACACTTCTAATGTCATTTTTACTGTCATTTCGCTATCAAATGGAAACATTTTTTAACGAAATGACAGTTAAGAAGTCTCATTTTACGGCATTTAATTAAAAGTCCGAGAATAGTGTTCCGTAGTTCCTGTCAAATGATAAGCTTAAGTTAAAGACAAGACCCATTACATTATAAACAGTAGGTAGGTATACAGGTACCTACAGTCAGAGTTCGTTGTCGGAAAACTTCGTTCAATAACATATTGAATAAGACGAACTCAAACATATATCAATCAATCAAGCCTAGCCTTTTCCCAACTATGTTGGGGTCGGCTTCCAGTCTAACCAGATGCAGCTGAATACCAGTATTTTACATGGAGCGACTGCCTATCTAACCTGCACAACCCAGTAACTGGGTAATACGATATACCCCTTGGTATGACTGGTTGTCAGACTTTCGGGCTTCTCACGATCCGTAACGACTGTCAAAGATCCACGAATGACAGCCGGGACCAACGGCTTAACGTGCTTTCCGAGGCACGGAGGAGTCTCGGTACGTGAAGATGGTCACCCATTCACGGACCAACCGCGGCAAGCGTATCTTAGCTTGACCGGATCGACCTGTGCGGCTCGTATTACTTAGCCACGAACTCAACATACATATTAATATGTAAATTTCTCCCAGCACATCGTTTTATAAAGCACAGTAACCTATTTGGCAAACAGCTAGGTACACATATAAAAAACGTTGGGGGTTGTCGTTCTTTGAACTCAAACCCCAAAAGCATAAAAGATTTCTACTTATCGTAAAAATTAAACTAGTACAATACACAATTTTTTGCGTACAAAGCTGTACACTTGCGGCCACATTAACGTCACACAAAAATAAAAATATATACAAAAGAATCAAGAACAATTCAGGTGGTGCATTTAAAGTGAACACAGGTAGATAGTGTCAGTGGCAATCGCGTTGCCCGAAGCGCTCAGCTCGCAGGTGCACCGAATTATACACATAGAAGGCGGAAAACAGCGAATTGAGGCGAGAATTTTGTGCGAATTTCGCCGCGATAACGCCCCGTCCGATTGTCCGCGCTGACGTCTGGGAACAATTTTCGTTGTTTTATTTTTGTACATGTACATTGTTCTTTTGTAACGAAGTGTAGTGTGCAATCGCGTTTCATTTACTGAGAGAATATTGCTACGAATTTTGTCCTGTATTATTAAAATCTTTCTAAATTATCGAAGTTTGAGATAAGTTCTGCTGAACAGAATTCTTGGAAAGTAGCGCTTTTGGGACCGGTGTTTAAACTAGCGCAAAGTCTTTTCTTGTTACGCCTATATTTATTTCTTAAATCGTTATTCGTAGAAATGTGTTGGAAAAATAGGCTCTTTTGTGCTTTAGATACCGTTTCGAGGTCTGTCACGTCCACAAAAAAATATAAATATAAGAATCACCAAATACTATTACCAGTGTGTATAGTTTTATGTAATGTAAAGGACTTTTGGCCTTGCCCGTGGTGATATCAAATTATATAAGAGAAAAATTGTGAAGAAACAGTAGAAAAGTGTTGAATAGAAAAGTAAAATGTTTGCGTATTTTACGCGTAGGTAGAAGCTACAATATGGTTGGTACATATCGGCGATATTGTTTGTGCTGTAATATATGGTTTTCCTAACAATTTGATTGCGGGCGGTTTTTTGGTGCTGTGTTATAAAATGGCTACAATGGTAGTAGGTAAAATTGTTAGATTCATTTGATTGTTGAAGAAGAGATAATACTTATTTAAAGCGTAAATCACACTAATATTTTAAAGGCGAAAGTTTGTGAGTGAGTGTGCGTGTTTTTATGTTTGTTACTTCTTCATGCTCTAACGGCTGGACCAATTTTGATAAAATTTGGTATGAAGTTAGCTGACACCCTGGATTAACTCATAGGCTACTTTTCATTCCGGTCAACGCGTTAACCCGTGACATGTCGTCAAAAGTTATTTCAACACAAATCTAACATACTATGATAAATGGATCCGGATAAACGGATATCCGGCCAAGGCCATACAAATATCTGATCCGTTAGAGAATCGAAGCCTCTAAAGATAGTGCAGCAGCCAATCGGTAAATTTCTGCGCCAACCATTAGGGGAATGGGTTGGCGCAGAGGTTGAACGATTGGCTGCATTTCATGACTACTAAAGGTATTCGGAAGGAGACTGTCAGGACAAGCTCAATCCATCACGTTAAGCTACGCTTGCCGGGGTTGGTCAGTGGATGGGTGACCATCTTTACATACCGAGACTACTCCGTGCCTCGGAAAGCACGTTGAGCCGTTGGTCGCGGCTGTCATTCGTGGATCTTTGACAGTCGTTACGGGTCGTCAGAAGCCCGAAAGTCTGACAACCAGTCTTACCAAGGGGTATCATATTACCCAGTTATTGGGTTGTGGAGGTCAGATAGGCAGTCGCTCTATGTAAAATACTGGTATTCAGCTGCATCCGGTTAGACTGGAAGCCGACCCCAACATAGTTGGGAAAAGGCTAGGCAGATTAATTGACTGTCAGGCCAAGTATCAGTCACAATAAGAATGTCACAGCTAATACTTTTGACTAGCTTGTCAGTTACTACCAGTGAGCCTAGCACGGATGCGCGGAGTAAACGTTATGTAAATTTGTACGATTTTAAAATTAAAAATACTCGTTTTTTACATTTACTTACTTAGTTTTAAGAATTTTGACCGGAAAATGTAGTGGAATCTATTTTTAACCGACTTCAAAAAAATGATGAGGCTCTCAATTCGACACATAGGTACATTTTTTTTTATGTACAGAGTTACAGAGGGTGTACCTCAAAGATGGTCCCATATATTTATTAACTTTGGTTGGTTGGTTTCCCCACTTTTTATATGGATGCATGCAGTGCTGTTCTAGTTTCTTTTGCAGGTGGTGGTACTAGAATTTGTGTGGGGTAGGTCCACAACTAAAAAGTAAAAATAAAAACTTTTTTACAAAAAAATACAACCGACATCGAAAAACCACACTACAAAGTGAAAAATAACTTTAATTTCGGAAGTCGGTGTCTGGTTAAATGTAGTGTGTAGTGTGGTTTTTCGAAGTCGGTTGTATTTTTTTGTAAAAAGTTTTTATGCTAATTAATCATCACATTGTTGCAAAAATTTAACAAAAATACTGAAATAAATACCTAAAATGATTTATTATAGGTTAGATTAAAAAATCGTTCGAATTTACGTCGCGCGTTCGTGTTAGGGCCTCACTCCAAATAATAATGTCACTGCTAATACTTTTGACTCGCTTGTCAGTTACTGCCGTACTAAAATGTTCAAGTGTTACTGCTATCTTACTATCGTCAGTTTTAAAGGGGAGTACGTAAAATAAAAATGCTATAACATTACAAAGTCGGATATATCTTGTTTTGTGTGAAGAGACATTTAGAGACATGACTTTGTTTATTACTGTGTTTCACAGTTTTAATGTTCAATAAAAACAATGTAATTATAATGCGACTTTTATTGTGAGACCATTTGCTTCGAAAATCACACAATAATAATTATACTCGCAGTCCATAAGTCTATTATGAGGAATAATTTACTCATAATCTGCCTGCCTTTTCCCAAATACGTTCGGGTCGGCTTCCAGTCTAACCGGATGCAGCTGAATACCAGTATTTTACATGGAACGACTGCCTATCTGACCTTCGCAACCCAGGTACCGGGTAATACGATTCCTCTTGATAAGACTGGTTGTCAGACTTTCGGCCTTCTGACGACTCGTAACGACTATCAAAGATCCACGAATGACAGCCGGGACATTGGCTTAACGTGCTTTCCGAGCCACGGAGCCACGGTCATCCACGGACCAACCCCGGCAAGCTGTAGCTTAACCTGTTGGATTGAACCGTGCAGCTGTTAACTTAGCCAAGAGTTCCTTTCTTTCGAGTAACGAAAGAGGACGAATTCTTTTACGCAATAAATAATTCTTATTCTTATTCTTATTCTTTTAAATATTGGAAATAGTTAACTGATCCTCTTAAACTTTGATATTGATCTTCTAATGATGAACACTTTTTAAAATTAATAATGCAAGTACATAAGTGCGACCACACTTAGGTACACTTGGTTATTTAGTAGTACCAGGACCCTAAAAAATAATTATTGGATGTTCACAAAAAGAGGCGCATTCATTATATTGGAATGTTCAATAATATTTTTAGGATAGCAAAATGGGAATTATTTGAGGTTTGATTAAAAACATGCCAACTGTTATTAATGAGTAGGTATATTATTTTCATATTTTCATTTATCAACTACGGTAGCAAGCTCCGTGTTATTTTGATAGAAATACTTATTCAAAAATATTTTCCACACTAAGGGCCTATTTCACGATGTCCGAATAGCCACTACTCACCGAATAAATTCAAAAATGGAACAGAATTTGTATGAAATTATCTGCCAAGTAAGTTAATAGGAACTTAATCGTAGGTGGTGAAACAGGCGTTTACTGTAGGAATCGGTTTCATATTGACAGTTCAACAACATTCATTGCGTTATTTTCGTTGCTGAGCAGACAAATTTTTGGAAATTTTTTTGAAGCAATGGATTAGCTTCAAAATCATTCAGTTTCTGATTCATAGTGACACTTCACGATCACGCTCATCTGTCACCTTCACAACCGCGACACCAAAGATTACAGTTTTTTAATTAAAACACCCCTTTCATTCAAACTACCCACCAAATGAAGTACTCAACAGTCTTTTTAAAAAGACTTAAAAGAGCAAGATGTAATGAAGTTCAGAAAAGAGTTGGTCAATAGGGGTGCGACATTCATGACCGCTCTATTCAGCTTTATAAAACATAGAGGGGTGCTCTCTAGCAATTTACTCTAGTTAAGGAAGCTCTAAATGAAGTTGCATCAAAGCTTTGAAGGGTACGCGTTAAAAGGTCTTGAAAGTAGATCGCATTTTTTTGGGAATGCGCTTTAAATAGATACTCAAAAGTAGCAAGAGAGTCGGGAAACGGTTATTGCTTCTTGGTTAATTGAGCATAGGGTTTGAACATTTTAGTTTTTCAGTACTCAAATAACTTTTTGCTTAAATCCTTCATCTTTTTGCTGAATTTATGAAATCCAGATAAAGAACAAAGTCCGGACGGGGAGCTAAAAAGCTGGTAACCCTTATTGAGAATTTATGATGAGCCTTTCCATTCCTATCTTTACATTCTTTTTGGAGTCTTTTTAACATAGTTAAGCTAATCATAAAATACTTTTGCAGAAGTTAGCCATATATGGAGTTCGTAGTAATGTTCTTAAACATATCGAATCATAATTATCTTGCGTAGAAGCAGTGTACCCAAATCACCCAAAAATCAATAAAGAGGTTCATTTTACATCAGAAAACAGGTATCTAAACTTAGGAATCCCTCAAGGAAGTGTCTTGGGACCATTGTTATTTATTATTTTACATCAACGATTTACCAAAAATTATAAAACAACCAACATTTCTTTTTGCAGATGATTGTACCATTGTATTTAACGGTGAAGACATAATGACACTTCAAAAAGATATTAATGACGCCATCGAAACAATTATAGAATTGACTACATATAACAACTTACAATTAAATTTCGATAAAACTTTGATATTTCGCAATAGAATTGCATATTGACATTAACATCAAATACTCAACTATAAAAGTCACTCACGCAGACACTACAAAATTTTTGGGTCTAAATATTAACTGCAGTTCAAAGAAAACACATTGAGAATTTATACCTAAAATTAAATTAACAATCGTATGCTTTACATATGCTTTCCAAAATTTTGGAGATTTTAGAGTTACTCTCTGCATACCATAGTTATGTGGAATCTATAATATGGTATGGAATAATGTTCTGGGGACATTCTGTACATAAGCATGATGATTTTAAGGCTTAGAAGAGATGTGTCCGATCAATATGTAAGCTTAAACAAACAGATAGTTGCAAAGAATATTTTAAACTCACAAACTACTGACACTTCCATGCATAAAAAAAATATAAAAGTAAATGACACACTGATGAAAATTAGTTGTCCGAATAAGAAAACACTGTTTTAAATAATAGTATATTTATCATGCCCCCCGTGTATACAATCACCTAAATTCATGGAGGCATCATCGCCTAATAATAGGTCGGGGAAAAAGTTTTTTCGTATTATACCTAGTATGTATGAACTTGTAATAAAATCTCTTTGGCTATACTATTTGTATCTGGCTGGTTTTGGTATCATTGAAAGTTTAAATTTTAAAGAACATAATTCCAAATTCAAATTAGGAAAATGTGTAATTTTCATTTGTTTTTCGTACTGTCAAGATGAGTGAATCTAATGAAGAAATTCGATACATTTTAAAATTTTACTACAAAAAAGGTAAAAATGCAACGCAAGCCGCGAAAAAAAATTGCGATATTTATGGACCTAGTGTAGTGTCTGTGAGAGTAGCACAAATTTGGTTTAAGCGTTTTCAATCCGGAAATTTTGATGTCAAAGATGCACGTCGCTCTGGTCGCCCTATTACGGATAAAATGGATGCCATTTTTGAAAAAGTGGAGCAAAATCGGCATATCAGTAGTTACGACGTAGCGGAAGAACTGGGAATTGACCACAAAACAGTTTTGACCTATTTGCCAAATGACACATAACTAAATAATAAACTATGAAAAAAAAAATGTCTTGAATTTGTATATAAAATACGAAGGAACTTTTTCCCCGACTTATATGTTAAACAAAAAAAATTAAAAGTTTTTTGAAACTAGATTTATTGATCTCATTGTTAATTATATTCTGTTTAGTTTAAAATTTTCTTGTGTTTTCTTTTTATGTACTTTGCATGCCGAAATGTAAAATATGGTGATACGAAAGACCGTGACATACTGTACAACATAACATGATTGTACATCTGCACATTGTTTACCCATATTTGAAAATAAATGAATTTGAATTTAGTTGGTACCTACTAGCAACATCATACTTCGAATGTAACTTTTCCAATTTCCAACACAATTTGTAGTGTTCACGGTACGTTTTCACGGCCAAATGAACTGAATTATTGTCCAAGTCAGTACTTGATTCCTGGAAAAACAAACAAGGACTTTTCACCAGGAAAATAAACATTACCTACATCACACAGTAGTTTAACCTAATAGCAGAACATGTTCCTATTATTAACATACGCGGAAACAATATCTGTTTACAATTCATTATTATAAATCAATTCAAATGTTTTAACTTGCCTGTGGTGGAGCCCAAAAGGAGGATACTATTTTTCATGTAAGTGTTTGACTTTTAAAACTTCATAATTTAAATTAAAGAAAAATGAATTGCCGTATGAAAGACTAGCTTTTGCCCGCGGCCTCGCCCGCGTGGATGTCAGAAAATATCCAACGGGAACGTCCTACCAGGAATTCCTTCTTTATTCCTTGTCTACATTATAAAGGGAACCTCTGTGCAAAATTTCAGCTTTCTATGTCCACGGGTTTGCGTTGATGAGTCAGTCAATCAGTCAGTCAGTCAGCCAGGACTTCTCTTTTTATTTATAATATAGATCATCACTTGAGAACTTTAACACACTTGAGAGATTTTGATTGTGTTCGTAATTGTCAGTACAAAGTTTGCATGAAATATTTTTTTATTTTGGAAAATCCACCGAAAAATCAACCGGGCGACGGTGACGCCGGCCACGAACAAAATAAATCAATCAGCTTTTTCTCAACTATGTTGACACGGGCACGAACTGCTAGTCATAACTATAAATAATTTCACTGTGACTTTCACATTAATTATGCACAAGCTAACAAATCCAAAACAAAAACCTGCACGGGATCATCATCATTAGACTCCTATCATATTACTCTAATGAAAGTCTAACCGATCTACAAACCTCTACCTAAGAAATAAAAAAAAAAACATATAACATCCTGTTATTAAAACTGCCCGATGGTTTTCGGTCAAGCATGAGCGGGAACTACTCTAAAGCTTTTAATCCACCCAATAAAGTTGAAGATTCCTTATAAAAAATGTTATTGCTCTCATACTTTAGATGAGATCGACCGAGCAAGCCCCGAGGCTTTAAGAATCGATGTCAAATGGATTTTAATTATCTGTCCATTTGTGAGAGAAGTTAAAAGTTAAATTGTTCGTTGCTTTTTATTTTTTGTGGGTATTGTGAGTTGATTATTGGTTCATTATGATTATATACAGGATGTTTCTTTTAAGGTGTCAAGCATATGCGAGCTGATAGCAGAGTACCATACCTATCGATTTAACCCCCATGTATGTTCAACGATTTTTTGTAGTTTTCGAGTTATAATTTTTTTTCAATATTTTTTCCTGATTCAACGAGATTGATGGCTTTAAAAAATTTTTTTTTTTTTTTGGTCGGCTTTGAACAAGAACGTACTAAACGAACGTACAAATTTGACTGCACAGTAAGGAACTGTTTACGTATAATCGTATAAAATAGAAAATAGACGGTAGGTACTACTTTGGAATTTTTTTCATAAGTAAAAATTTCAAGTAATCATCATTCACTTTTAGTACTACAGTAGACAAAAATTATAGTCAAATAACACATAATTATGGAAAATTCAAATGGAGAATTTTAAAAACACAAAATTTATCGATAACACGGAACTCAACCGTGTCCAATATATCTAAAGAAACCGCAGCGGTCCACAATCACACAGAATCGGCATTCAGGCATCACTCAGCGAACGATTGAAAAATGTCGGGCCAGCTAACAGACCTATTTAATTAACTTTCCCGAGCATTATGACCGGTTTATATCCGGTTTTTATGCCCGTCCCGAGCATTGTGTGGACTCAATATCGGTTGCTTTATTGCAGACAGTTCGAGTCGCAGGACTCTTTGTCAAGTAGCCGGTGACTCGGCTACATTATAAGGTCGGGTAGCTCGCTATAACCGGAATGTAGATCCGGGTAGTCGTAAATGGTAGTTGTAGCCGTTTATTACCCGTTAACCGATCGATTTGGAGGTAAACAATAGGGTTTATGTATGCGATGAGACGGGTACGTTTTAGTAGAATTATTATCTTTATTGAGTGATGAAACTGATGTTGTCGTTAGGTTTTCTTAGTGTTTTGTTTATCTTTGTGTGAGGAGAGAATATTTGGATGTTTTAAACAAATAAATTATGTTGTCTTTGCCTTTCAGCCCTCCATAACATTTTTATATTAAATTAACTTTCTGTTATACAATAGAATGCGTTTATAATGACATATACGAGAAGTGACACATACAAACTAAGCGGACAAAATTAGGAAGTTGTTTATTTTAAGACCATGCTTTGTATGACACAAAGCATGGTCTTAAAATAAACAACTTCCTAATTTTGATAAGTATGTAGAGAGAAAAACTACAAAGTGTACGTATATATTAATAAAAACAAAAAGAAAAAGAAACATGAGCTGACACAAAAAAAAAAACATATTAAAAACATAGAATATAAATAATTGTAATTTAAAAATTACATATTTTAAATTTTCAATCAATAATTTTTTTACTGCTTTTGTTCATTTTGTCACTTTAAATGGGTATCATTTCTTTAAAAAAAGTCATAATAAGCGACATAAGCGAACTTTTTTATAAAGAATTTTATATGAAAACCAAACTTCGCACTGCAATTATCTACTTCTTAATGAGCGGTTGGTCAATAAAGACGGAGTCATAATAAACGGATTCCACAGTATTATGCAACGTTACTTGAGAGTTGTCTGAATAATTACAAAAATGATCACTTCTTATAGCAATATAGAAGAAAGACATTTGTTTGTTATTTTTTTGGCAAATTAAAAGCAACATGAAATGGAAATATGAAAAACAAACAGGTTATTTTGGATATACGGCAGGCAGTATAATTAATTAGGTAAGATATAAATAAATACAAGCTGCGCCCCGTGGTTTCACCCACGTAGACCAGTATAAAAAGTAGCTTATGAGTTAATCCAGGGTATAAGCTATCTACATACCAAATTTTATCCAATTCGGTACAGCCGTTTGAGTGTGAAGAAGTAACAAACATATAAACACACACACTCACAAACTTTCGCCTTTATAATATTAGTGTGATTACGTAACTCAATACTCACTCACTTTTATACTCGGCTCGGCTCGACATACTCGGCAAGGTCTCGAGATAAAAAAATAATAAAAAATAAAATAAATATCCTTGTACATTTCACACAACGCCATCTAGTCCCAAGCTAAGCAACCTAATGCTTGTGTTATGGTAACGAGATGGCTGATAAACTACTTATATACATTTTTTTTTGTAAATACATACATATTATACATAGAAAAACACCCAGACTCGGAACAAATACTTGTAGGTCGTACAAATGTTTGTTCCGTGCGGGAATAGAACCCGCGACATGCTGCGCAGCAGTCAATCGCTCAACCACTGCGCCAACCGTGTCGTCAGATGAACTGTCATTCAGAATGAAACCCACACCAACAATACTGAAAGATTATCATTCCCTTTACACCCGACACGTATAAAGCCTCTTACAGACAAAGGCGATATCGCGAGCGATATTGCGATATTATCGCGTCGCAACACCGCTACGCGATACGTCGCGACGCGATATCGCCTCTGTCTGTAAGAGCCTTAACACACTTAAAAAGAAATACCTCATGTAACATTTTCTTTTTTCAGCTCTCTTTAAACTTCAATTTTATTAAAATACTAACTTTTTAGGAACTAAATAATACAATTAAAGTTGTAAAGGAAGCCCTTACATGGAATGCTGAATGTTAGTAAAATAAATGTTAATGTTCAAGAAAGTTGTAGTAAGGAACTAATAGAAAATGTTACAAAATGTTAGATGTTGCGAGAACTCGATATAAAACCGAAGACCGACGTACATGCGTACGGGACGATACTACATTTTAGTAATTATCAATATTTGCAGTATTTTTAACTAGACCAAAGTACAAATGAAATGAAATGAAATGAAATGAAATGAAATTGTTTATTCTGTAAATAGGATATCGAAATCACTTTTACACGTCATATTTTTTTTTTTTTTTAAATAAGCTAGATGAAGTCGACATTTCCTATCTGACTACCCTGAGAAGAAATGGCGAAACAAACTCAGGGGTCAAAGTCTCTTTTAAAGTCCAGACATAATCTTGGTCAGATCATGTGAGTGAGATTTGTCAGACAATGTGCCGTTGCTGACCGTTCAAAAGTTGTACTCTTTTGGACTTGCAATCATGCTATCTTGAAAATCCTCCAAATAAAGGCCACAAAATCCTAAAACAAAACAGCTTTCCGTTACATCTATTTCTCTTTCAACTCCACAAACATCGATTATATCAGAAACCATTAAATTGATACCATTTCCTTCAATACTCTAACATTTTCTTCGGAAGGTTAGTGAGGGTGCATTTTTTATCACTTGCTTGGAGCGTGGGTAATCAATCATTTATGTTAAAAGCGGCTACACGGATGTCGATTTACGTCATAGCATGTTAAAATGTGTTACTGATTTTAATATGAAATTATGAGGGCTATAACCTTTAGTACTAAGGGCCTGTTTCGCTATCTACGATTACATAAATCTATATACAGGCTGTTTCTTTTAAGGTGCCAAGCCAGTGCGAGCTGATAGCAGAGTACCATACCTATCGATTTAACCACCATGTACCTATGTTCTACGATTTTTTGTAGTTTTCTAGTTATTTTGGATCCCTCATTTCATATCAATCTACCATTGATGGGCATTTTCGTCAAAATGTCTACCAACTCACTTATGGGATGTCCCATACATACAAGTTGCAAATAATTAACATTTTTATAACATAGAAGTGTCGAGTAATTACTAAATAGTTCCAAAAGACTAGTTTTCTTTTTTACTTAAATTGCCAACAGAAATTAAAAAAAAAGTAACAAAATTAAATCCTGAAATGTGGCATCTTACGTCTTGCAGTACTGTCCTTATTATTTGGTAACGGTCATGACCAAAACGTATCTAAGTTACTATTTATTTACATAATTATATTATTTGAAATAAGCTCCATATATAAAAAAATACATACCTAGCAAAATTCGTAAAATTTATCATTCGACTAAACCAAGAATTTGCTAAAAAATCCAAAACAATAACTATTAAGCTGTTTTCAAAGTAGGTAGCAGTTTAAAAAAAAATGCCCTGATATGAAATGAGGGATCCAAAATAACTAGAAAACTATTTATGTGTATAAGGATATTAGTAGGTATAAAAAATATGTTTTATTATCAACTGAGATCTGCTTAAACTTAGAGGAATAGTAAATATCAGGATTGACAAAAATATGCAAAGATTATAATAAATTATAAAATATGAAAATCACAATTTACACCACTTTCAACGACCGATTTCAGCAAACATGCCGTACATTCTTGTTCAAAGTTGACCCAAAAAAAAAGATAAGTAGGTATAATTTTTTAAAGCCATCATCTCGTTGAATCAGGAAAAATATGGAAAAAAAATTATAACTCGAAAACTACAAAAAATCGTAGAACATACATGTGTGTTTAATCGATAGGTATGGTACTCTCAGTGGCACTGGAATGACACCTTAAAAGAAACACTCTGTATGTAAAATAAAGTCGTGTTAGTTACACTATTTATAACTCAAGAACGGCTAAACCGATTTGGCTGAAAATTGTAGAACCGGAGACGGACATAGGATTTGGGAGGACTTAAAAAAAAATTGATAAAGAAGGAGAAGGAGGACTTTCGGCAGATTTGAATCCGACTCGCGAACTTTCATTTCGACTACTCGAACGGTAAAAACGTTGGTTTGGGAGTTCAAACAGCATATTTTTAAATCTATATTCCATTTGCAATAAGATTAGACATTTAAACAAAGCTTTTTTACAGCCCGTTCAACCGATTTTGACTTCTATTCCGTAGGCTTAAGGACGGCATTAAAGGCAAAAAGTGGTTTTCAATACCAACTGTGTACTACAGCTGCTATTTGTCATGCCACCAAAGTAATAAATCAAAAAAGTCAAAATCGGTTGATCGGACTGTACAAAAGGTTTGTTTAAGGCTGCTCCTTCCTATAATACGGCGAAACTAAGTATCTTTGTAACCATCTTTTACAGTACCTAACTATAGCATCTTTCTGATAGGAAAAAATACACAGTAATCTACAATACATAAGAAGTGATTTCATGTGTCCTGAAATCTATTTTAGTTTGTAGAACTAAGGAAAAAAACATAAATCCAAGTCTATTTCGGTCTATTTTTCGAGTTGGTACCATATTACTCCTACAGTTTTCATTTTATATAGATCTTTACAAACTAATAAGGAATGATTTCTTGTCATTACTTTTTTAGTTTAATCAACAGATTTTTTGTAAATCGATAATTACTTCATATTTTGCAAGCGTTGTGTCATCGCGCTTCTCTTTCTTTTCTATGCAGTCCGACAGTGACCGCGCTTTTTGCGACCGACAAGCCTTAAATGTCTAATCTTATTGTAAATGGAGTATACACGAATAAAGAATCTGAGAGATCATTCTCTTGCTCTTGTCCCAATTTATTTGGGGTCTGCGCAACATGTCTTTTTCTTCTTTCTTCCATACTTCTCTATTAGTCGTCATCTCGGTAGTCACTCCCTTTCTAGCCATAATTAACATCTTTCAAACAGTCCATCTATCGTTTCTTTGGTCTTCCCCTACTCGTATAGCCATCGACATTCATACTCAAAACTTTTCTTATGACATTTTCCTCATTCCTCCACATCACATGCCCATGCCAAGACAACCGATTTCTGAAATTTCTGAATAAATAACCAAAAAAAAAAAAAACAGTCAAGAGCGAGTCGGACTCGCACACCGAGGGTTCCGTAACGATTTCTGGAACAGTGTGCTATTTAGAGACATCGTTTTATTTTTCCTGTAATCTTTACATAAACTTCTATCACATAGAATAATTTCAGATTTTTCTCTATGCAAACTTCGGAGATAAGGGGGGGAGGAACGGTATTTTTTGTACATTTTTCAACAAAAATCTAAAACTATGCGTCTTAAAAAAAAGAAAAAAAAATGTTTGAAAATATGTAAACAGCGCTCTTTCATACCACACCCCACATGCCCTAGTAGCCCCACTTTGATATTTTAAGAACCCCTTTCAGTCCCTGTTGCAAAATACTTTTTATTTGCAAAATAGTTGGGCAACCGTCATCTAAAACTTTTCCAAATTTCAAGTTGATAGCATTAGTAGTTCTTGAGATATCCAGCTGTGACAGACAGACAGACTGAGTCGCACCATAAGGGTTCCTTTTTACCATTTTGGTACGGAACCCTAATGATTTGTCCATAAGCAATAAAATGATCTACTATATACAATCGTGATATTACAATCATTTCTATAGCAAGTACGAAATATAATATCAAACTACTAATAGATAAATCTCACTTAATAAACAGCGTGAACATAAGACGCGTAATAAACTCTTAAATTACTTAACGTTAATTTTCTGTTAACTTAATTTTCGACTCAATATTAATTTCACTTATCGAAGTTGCTAATTGTCTAAAGCAGTTTATTTTTGGATCTAAGCTCGAGTTGGGAACGACCGAACTTTAGTATTTCAATGGCGGAACTGTAATTTGGAGGCAAAAACACAGTTTAGTGGAGTCCATCTTGTTAGAAGTATTGTCCTAATCAAATCTATACAATTTAATAGTGATTTCTTTTCTATACAGGGTGTAAGGGACAGTCCTCCGCAAACTAACAGGGTGCATTCAGCTCCTTATTAACCCCCGACGCAAAAAGAGGGGTGTTATAAGTTTGACCGCTATGTGTGTGTGTGTGTGTGTGTGTCTGTGTGTCTGTCTGTGGCACCGTAGCGCTTAAACGGGTGGACTGATTTGAATGCGGTTTTTTTTATTTGAAAGCAGGTTTTCCAGCGATGGTTCTTAGACATGTTTTATCAAAATCGGTTCAGCCGTTTCAAAGTTATCCGCTCTTTTGTTAGCTGCGGTAGGGATCTTAGACGCGTAATGGGTATTTACTTTACTTTCAAACCTTAGTGTGACCTAAAATTGAAAACATCCATGTATGCTATCTATCTATGCAAGATAATGGAATTCTTGGTCTGATGCTGCAGCCAGGATATCCAGCACTAGTGTGCTGGATACACTCTTGAAAAATTAATAGCAGAAATGTCGTGTTTGGATTCATTTACATCATATACATCATATACATATTTGATTCTATATACAATGCAATGGTGGCAACAGGATGAGCTGATGCTGCAGCCAGGATGTCCAGCACACTAGAACACTCTTGAAAAAGTAATAGCAGATATGTCGTGTTTGGATTCGTTTTGATCAGTATTTGATTCTACATACAATGCAATGGTGGCTACACGATGAGCTGATGTTGCAGTCAGGATATCCAGCACACTAGTACACTCTTGAAAAAAAAATAGCAGATAGTAGTGTTTGTATTCGTTTTTTTATCAGTATTTAATTCCATTTGCAGTACGATGGTGGCATCATTATAAGTTAATGTTATGTGCAGAGAAACTTAACATTCTGCAGTAATAAAAATGCATTTCTGTATTGTTAAATTGTTTAAAAAGTTTAAAAATGTTAAAATAAAAATTAAATTGAAAATTTAAAAAACCCCCAACTCAAAAAAGAAAAGGGAACATTTAAAAAGTCAAAAATAACACCTATCGTTGAGCCATCAAATTCGTTGAGTAATATTTATATATATTTTAATTACAGAAATTGATGGATGGCACGATAAGGTTTGCTCATTGAAATGGCGCTATAATGTCACGGCGGGGTACCCGCATAAGTAAGTCAGACCCTTCACTTGATTGACTATGTACATATGCGGTACCCCGCCGCGAAATTATAGCGCCAATTCAATGAGCAAACCTTATCGTGCCATCCATCAATTTCTGTAATTAAAATATATATAAATATTACTCAATCGAATTTGATGGCTCAACGATAGGTGTTATTTTTGACTTTTTAAATGTTCCCTTTTCTTTTTTGAGTTGGGGGTTTTTTAAATTTTCAATTTAATTTTTTTGAATCATATTCCACCGGAAAATTCGCAGGAAAATTTTCATTTTTTTAATACTTTTTTCAGTTACATTTTCTTTATTTCAATGTAAAATTACATTGTGTGTTCGCAAGCAAAAGAAAAACCAGCAATGAATGTTGGAATACTCTAACGAACGACGCGTGAAATCAGCTATTCACTTTCTGTCTAGCTACAGATTTCATCGAACTCACCGCATACTTATTACCTAGCCCTCCCAACCAGTAACAGACGCTCCAATTTGTGCACAAAAACACAAACAAATCAGGTTTATTGGGTTCCCATAACGTTCCTGAAATAATTTCATGTACCGGTCATCTTAGTATGATATACTGAATTCACCCCATCAGTCTGCGGAGGGCTGTCCTTTACACCCTGTATCATGGTGATTTTTTTCTGATCATCATCAGCCTACAGAAGTCTACTGTTGGACATAGGCCTTCCTAATTGCACGCCACTCAACTCGGTGCCTAGCAACTAACATCCAGCTGCTACCAGAGGGCCTCCTATGAGCTCTTATAGCAGGGCAGAAGTTGAAAGGTTCCAGTGTGAGAAAGAGATACGGAGCTATATACGAACTATAGCACCAACCTTTTTTCTCAACGAATCCATGATGTTTTTCACGTTATAGTACGGCCCCAGCCACCCTGCAAAGATCGTCGCTCCATCTAGCCTGAGGGCGTACTACCTTAAGTTAGACGTTTCGTGTGTTAATTTCCAAAAACCCCACACCTAATTAAGTAAAGAATATACTAAGCAAATGACTAAAATATGAGTCGAAAGAAATTGAAGGTGTTCTTTAAGGCTGCAGTCTTGCAAAATTCACTCGCGGCGAATTATTTGCGCAACTTTGTGTTTTTTTTTTAAACAAAAGTAATGAAATAACATGAAATATTATTATTGAACGTGAATAACCATAATATAAGTAATAGCTGGTTATTTTTTTTAGGTTCATCTGGGTGGATTATGTTAGGTAAATCAAGCGTTAAATACAGCTCTTTCGCGCCAACAACGATTCGAGTTATGTTTGTGCACTTGCATTGGGCAATACAAATTTTATTTAGAAAATCTGTTCAGCGCATAATTGTTTCCATATTCTTGTCTTCAAAATGCGCTGATTACTTTTTTCTAATTATCTTTCATTTTCTTAATTCGGATGTCACAATGTCATCGAAATTCTCTGTTTTTATCTCTTAATAAACGGTTTGTTTCATAATAACAAAGCATCGTACGCATGTAAGATTTGGTTGGTTTAATGCCAAGAGTTCAATAAAGCAAATACTAAAAAAAATTGCATCTAAATTACCTTAGTCTAACAATAATAATAATCTCAAAAGACCTCCAAAACGCTCCGACCCACTAAGAAATTTCACTCGCAATTCTTGTTCATAAACTCTGTTTTGGAGGTATTTTGAGATTATTATTATTGTTAGAGTAAGGTGATTTAGGTGCAATTTTTTTTTAGTACTTGCTTTATTGAACTCTTGGCATTAAATTAACTAACTTTTACATGCATACAATGCATTGTTATTATGAAACAAACTGTTTATTAAAAGCTAAAAACAGAGAATTTCGATGACATTGTGACATCTGAATTAAGAAAATGAAAGGTAATTAGAAAAAAGTAATCAGCGCATTTTGAAGACAAGAATATGGAAACAATTATGCGCTGAACAGATTTTCTAAATAAAATTTGTATTGCCCAATGCAAGTGCACAAACATAACTCGAATCGTTGCTGGCTCGAAAGAGCTGTATTTAACGCTTGATTTACCTAACATAATCCACCCAGATGAACTTAAAAAAAATTACAAGCTATTACTTATATAATGGTTATTCACGTATTATAATAATATTTCATTTTATTTCATTACTTTTGTTTAAAAAAAAATACAAAGTTGCGCAAATAATTCGCCGCGAGTGAATTTTGCAAGACTGCAGCCTTAATACATTTCAACTTTGACATTCAGCGGCTACGCCGTAGCAAAGTTCTACGGCCACGGCGTAGCCACCAAATGTCGCCAGGCCTACGGAGCTACATAGCTACGTCAGACTGCTACGCTACTCCTTTCCGTTTTAATTTTATATCCACAAACTTACGTCTCGTTCTCAAGATTACTAATGAAAGAAGATTTTTTTGTTGCTTCTCAAAATATCTTTATTATTTTTGGCTTGATATTCGTTAGGCATGTTCCTTCCTAAGAAAATATCCAGCGTATTTCAATCTTAATTAATAATTACATCATTCGACATGACGTAATTATATCGGGTAACTTTTGTGACTATAGTTTCCTACGCAAAGATATTTAAGTTCACAGCCTTATTTTTAGAATTTTTGATTAAAAATAAATAATGTTTTTGATAAATAATAGAATAGAACATATTTACTTTGTTTCTACAAATTACAGAGTATAGTAAAATAGGCTACAGATACAATTTCGTACTTAATTTGTGGAAGACTGATGCCTAAATTAAGTTTAAAAAAAACCTGTAAGTCCCACAATTCATAAATTACAAGTATTTTACTGGAGACTTTAACTTAAAAGCACAAACTTTTTTTTATTTTTATAATAATAACAATAATTGTTAAGTACTCAGATAAAGATAGGATTAATTAGACTAAAGTTATATTGGCTTACCCCTTCAACAATTAAATTACAACGTACTGCTTTCAAATAACATTTAATTTCCATAAGAAAATTGCAACTAATTTCGTTCCAGAAAAAGAAGCATTGCCGCATTATTACAATGTAATTTACACTAGTCATTAGTGTTTCCATAATACCTACTAAGAATTATGCTAATACTGATCACTTAATATATACTTCGTTCTACATGTTAATACGAATATAAACATGTAAATTAAGCGGCTAATAGCCAGACGGCTATTGTGAAAAATGAAGAACAAAATGGTGTTTCAACTTGCATTTTTTTTGCAAAGCGCAGTTATGACGGCGGCGGTGGCGGGATCACTTTATTATAGTGAGCGCGCAATAGCTAGTCGACGTATGTGAGCGGTGACATGGGGGAGGGCGCGATTGACAAGATTGGCAGACTGAGTTAAATAAATAAAAAAAAATAATAATATCCTTGGACATTTCACACAACGCCATCTAGTCCCAATCTAAGCAACCTAATGCTTGTGTTATGGTAACGAGATGGCTGATAAACTACTTATATACATTTTTTTTTGTAAATACATACATATTATAAATAGAAAAACACCCAGACTCGGAACAAATACTTGTAGGTCGTACAAATATTTGTTCCGTGCGGGAATCGAACCCGCGACATGCTGCGCAGCAGTCAATCGCTCAACCACTGCGCCAACCGTGTCGTCACCGCTCACATACCTCAGCCGGTGACTAGCACTTGCGTGTGAAGCATAAGCATTTAGTTGTGTGACATTTCAATCCTGTATTTATGTACTTTTTAAGTTAATCAAAAATAACACTGAAATCGAAGCCTTTTCGTTCGCTATATGGAAAAAAATACTGAAATCCATGATGGTTCAAAAATGATGTTAAACGTATATCATAGCTCTTAATTATAATCCTCAAAGACGCTGCAGTGCCCAGAGCCACAAAAAAATTGGCTTGGATACTGCCGACTGAAGTGAAAATTTAAACGTAAAACTATGCATAGCATGTCACAGAGTCGCGGTGACGCGGTGACGTGGTGACGCGAACCCGTAGGATTTCACCTATTTTTAGGGTTCCGTACCTCGAAAGGAAAAAAACGAAACCCTTATAGGATCACTTGTTTGTCCGTCAGTCTGTCAAGACCGTTTTTCTCAGGAGCGCGTGAAGGTATCAAGTTAAAATTAATATCAAATACGTAAATCTACGGTGCCTTGAAGTTCTAAAAAGATCAAACTTCTAAGTCAACGCAATAAAAAATACGGCCATTTATGCGACATTTTTTGATACTCGCAACTATCGCAAGTAAATCAAAACCTATAGGGTACTTTCCTTTGACCTAGAATAATGAAATTGGGCAAGAAGCAAGGTCTCCCAGCACAAGTAAAGGAAAAAGTCCGAAATGTGAATTTGTAATTTTATGACATAATTTTTTTTTTATATACTTATCCATTATTGAGTTTGTTTTCGAGATAAATTATTTTCAACTACGGAACCCTTCATTGTGCGTGGTCCGACACGCACTTGTCCGGTTTTTTTTTACTGTGTGGAAATCCTCATGGATGTCCTCCACCCTGGCCTGAGTGGAGGGGTCTGTCAGACTTTTACTGACTAAACCACACGGTGTTCTGTTACTACCTTTAGCTTTGAATACATGTGGATCCCGTCACCCTCAGCGGCCATATTCTGCCGCAATTCCTCTAGAGAGGCGCGCGCGGAACACGGCGCGCCTACCAAAAATCGCTCAATGCGTCTTATGAAGTTTTCACTTCAAAAATAAAGGTTGCAGAATCCGAAAGCAATTTTCGCTCCCAGTTTAATGCTGACTAATTTCAACTAGTAAATAACGCTTTGAACGCTTTGGGCACTAAAATGAATCCCGACTAACCCACAACCTTGCCCGGTTATAAAATAAACATTTAAGGCCCCTTTTATAACTAATAAACTATTTCGAACAAACATTTTATGGCCCTAAAATATTTATCCGAAGTAGTTCCGGCTTTTCGAAAGATATTTCGCGTAATTTACGTAAGCGAACCCTCCCTTAATTAAAATCTATGTTCTTTGTTCCAGGTGTTAGAACATTCTGGAAGCTGTGACGTCATGGAAGCTCCGTTCTAATGTGAGCGTGAAATTATTTAAATTTCGAAGTGTTGTGATGTCAAAGTATTAGTGATGAGACTTTTTTAGTGAAGATGGGGACGTTGAGGTTCGGTGTTTCGTTGCTCATTTGTTGGATATCTGGTAAGTTCGCTTTTTTAATACTCGCTTTAAAATATAGCACATTAATAAGTAGGTTTCTGGACCAAGAATTTGGGTCGCTCGTAATTTAGAACGTATTTAACTTCAAAGATGGTGTAGGTTGAATGTAATATAAAATTTTGGCTTACGTTTCGTTTTGAGATGAGGTCGATAAGTACGGTTTTGCTAAGTATTGCGAATTTGTACTCATGGTAGCATTACATCCTGGTATTCTAATTAATTTTATGTGACCCCGCGAAAATTTGGATCATGGCTGCAAAAAAAAAAAACAAAAAAAAAGTGGCGTTCCTTTTTAATAAATCAATCCCAAACTCGTTTCCCAGAGCTCCCGATAAAAAAATACCGTTATACAATCCACAAATTGAATTCAGAACTCGAATTCCGAAATTCAACTCCGACTACCCTAATTAAGATATAAAAAAAAACTTGTTCAAATCTCCATAAATTAACTGGTTTCTTAATTCAGGAATTAAAAGAAGGCTTTTAGTTGATTAACTTTTCAGCGGGCACTGGAGGTTCTACGGGAACATAAATCAAGCATAATACAATTTAGAGTAATGTTTGATTAAATACGGCTGGTTGGTGCGTCGGGCTACGAAGTTCGCGGAATGTTGGTACTACCGTACGGGAGCGGCGTACCAACATTATCCCGAGCTATAGAGAAAATAGTTGAGATGATTAAAACTTGTTTTGTAATTAGCTGATGTTGTCGTGCGGAGCAGGTTTATACTAAGTCGGAAAATAGTGCTTGTTTTACGTGATATTCCTATAAGCGTTTTAGTATTGAATGTATGGTGGTGGCTCAAAATGAATACCCCCTAGGGCTAGTGTATTGTCTGCATCACCCTAAGGTTGACTGGTACAAAATGCCTCAGGCATTAAGTCCGCCTTTGTACAGTATTTTTTACTTGTGCATAAAGTTTTAATAAATAAATAATAAAAACGGTTTCAAGAAGGCATTAAAAAAAATGTCTATATTGCTTAAATGTACGGAGCGGTCCATATTGCACTTATATTGTGAGTATTTAGAAGAAGAAGAAAGAAAAAACGTTTATTTGCGGTAAACATGACACAAACTACAATAAAATAAAATAACTATTTAAATACAATTTGGGGAAAATATGCGTCACATCTACGCAAAACCGCCACCGCTCAGCATAATGCCGCGACCCCATGCGAAATGGAGCCCCAGCGCTGGTTTTCAGCGATAGCCGGCGTTGACGCGGTAACGTCGACCGGTGCAGCATGTAACATGTAAAATAATTAAAAATATGTGTTTAATAAATAAACGCTTCTAAGAGTATGGATAACATATAACAAAAATAGCAACATTCCCGCATTCCGTTCCGCGACAGCACCGACTCCCACGCCGCAGAATGCGTTATCTGTGCGCGCAGCTGTCAGCGGAAATATTAGACTTTTACTGTACTGATATTTTAAACATGGCGTAGCAATTATGCAATCAATGTTTTGATTTTGATGATATTATGTAACAACGGGTATATTGGGTGATTGAGTAGGCATTGCCTACGTACAGTGAATTTGTGTTAGATGTGAATGACGACAAAGACTCGGACACACAAATGAGATCAATAAGAAATGGTAAGTGCGAAATACTCGGTTAAAATAAAATAAAATTATGGATTCATGCATCGAGACTATTGAATTATATTACTATAAATTAAAATTAGATTGGATAAACATAAATTAGGATATGATACAAACAAGGGACGACACCTGACAAACCGTAGTGTGCCAGTTGAATAATTAGATTAAAACTGAAAATTACAGAAACAAATGTGGCGTTCCTATGCTTATAAGGATGAATTGAAATGGCGCAGAATCGTTTATTTCGCAGAATCGTTAAAATTGCTCACGTCGTTGCGTCGCATCGTGCAATTGTTTTCGTTCAGGCTTTGTCAGAGTACTTATATGTCTTATATGTCCATGTCGCGGGTTCGATTCCCGCACGGAACAAATATTTGTACGACCTACAAGTATTTGTTCCGAGTCTGGGTGTTTTTCTATCTATAATATGTATGTATTTACAAAAAAAAAATGTATATAAGTAGTTTATCAGCCATCTCGTTACCATAACACAAGCATTAGGTTGCTTAGCTTGGGACTAGATGGCGTTGTGTGAAATGTCCAATGATATTTATTTATTTATTAATTTTATATGCATGTGCACACTACAAAGCATTGACTAGCGTTAGGTCGCCGATACACTTGTAAGTTTTCCTCACGTAAGGTCCCTTACGTAATACAGTCACGATTTTGCAAATTTAAGCCTCGTATCCACTAGGCAACAATTGACGAGCAACACGTGATGCTCAACATGTTCGGCAACGTTGCACAACAGTATGATGTTGCCAGCTGGCGCGCAATATGACGCTTGTTATTTGTTTCCGTGCAACATGACAATGTAGTTGAGCATCAAATGTTGTCGAGTGTCAAATGTCCGTGTGGTGTAACGAACGAGTGCTCAAATTAATTGAACTGTACCAAAACTATGAATGTTTAAGGGTTATACTGCTCACCGAGAATACAAAAATAAATTTAAAAAATATTTTTGATGCATTTTTCGATAAAATTTTATTCACCGCCACCGCCGCTGAAATCAACACTAGTTCCTCTGGCGACATGTTGCCAACGACTGATCATGCGTAGACAGACAACGTGGCTAAACAAAAGTTTCACGCTGACTTACAACACGTTGAGCAACATGTTGTGCAACATGTCGTGCGCCAAATGTTGCCTAGTGGATACGAGGCTTTATGCGTAGACAGACAACGTTGCTAAACAAAAGTTCCGCGCTAACTTGCAACATGTTGTGCAACAGTAGTGCGCCAAATGTTGCCTAGTGGATACGAGGCTTTATGCGTAGACAGACAACGTTGCTAAACAAAAGTTTCACGCTAACTTTTAACATGTTTCGCGAAAAAAATATCAGCTGTTCAGTACATTTATCTATATCAAACTCGTCAAAATGTAGGGAGCAGCTGATTTTTTTTTTCACAATTTCATGTTTGGTGCCATATGATAGTAAAAGTTGTTCATAATGATGAGTACAATCTCCCATTTCGATTTGGTGCACGTTATAAATTTCATCCTGTATATCGTCTCGCGTAGTCACGGCGCGTACGCAGCGTTGTCGCGCAGGCCAAAGGGGGGGGGGGGGCTAAGATAATACTGTTCTATTAGGTGCTGGTAATACCTACAAACGAAGAATTATTTGTGCAAGTACCGCTGACTTTGTAGCCCCAACATAGTATTGTTTCAGCCCTCATAACGAGATTTCGACTTTTAGTATATTTATTGCTTTCAAACATTCGAAGTTAATTATGAGCGTGTGACTTATGTGTGCGTGTGAGTTATGTCTATTACGAGTTCCAATTTAAAATGGCCGTTTAAGTACTTTTAAAATGTTGACCTATAACCTATTGGGTAATAGTACCTACTAATTGTTCCCTCTAGGTCACCATTGCCTCGCCTTTTTACAATATATCGGGGTCGTCTTCCAGTCTAAATATCGGTATTTTAGATGGATCGACTTACCTGACCTCCACAGTCCAGTTACAGGAAAACGGTAAAGCACATCCTAGCCCATGTTTTTGTTTCTAGTAGCAGCAGTAGGATTGGTGTGTTACGTACCTATTCAAAATTAATTAAAAATATTTTACTTTATTTTAAGAAGTGCTGATAGGGTGTGGTGATGTATTATTTGGCTATTAAATCTATCTGTCTATCTATATACTAATAATAAAGCTGAAGTGAAGAGTTTGTTTTTTGTTTGTTTGTATGTTTGAACGCGCTAATCTCTGGAACTTCTAAATTATTTTTGCATTTGATAGCCCAATTCTTAAGGAAGATTAGAGGTTATTTAGCATCCACGCTATGACTTTTAGAAGCCGAGCAAAAAGAAAAAAAGTCAAAATGAACGCTAAGCGAAAACGAAGTAATAGCGCGGGCATGCCTTGCGATGCAACGGGCAGGGTCGGTCCTTGAACAAGAAGTCGCACACAGAAGCTACTCTGTAATAATTTGAAGGTCAAAGTCACTTTAACCGTGTCCTGCTTATCATTTTGGCCATCTCGAATCAGAGAGTAATTATTGAGTGTCTAAACAATATTGAGGTCTAATTTACCTAAACTACGTTTAATTAAGGCCCTGGATCCAAGCGTGGTTTAGGTCGGTGTGTAAGTGAAATGGCTTTATGGCTGTCTAGTTTGACGTACGAGATAGAAGATTCTCACGCGCACCGGCATTATGTCGTAAAAGTGCAAATAAAATCGTATAAAATTAGAAATTAACTATTTAATAAAAAGTAATCCATTACTGGATGCAGTTTGGAATTTGACATTTAATTTCATTTTAAATGATAATTATAATTGCTAATGAAGGGATAAACAGCTTTTAAAGATTAATAGGAGGTATGTTTAAAGATTTTTTTGATGCATTAAAGTATGTTTAATTATGTTTTGGCTTCCATCACTGTATGCGAAAAGGACTTGAAAATAACATATTTTTTTTACCTGACAAAATTATTTACTGTTTATGAGATACACAGCTTTAAAAAACCACCTTTGTGATCGTTTTCAGGAAATCTGCGCCTTAAAATCCGTACGAAGAACGAACTCATTCACAAAGAGCTTTCTGAAACGCACAATTCTATCCCATAAGTGTTACGTTTATATGAATTAATTAGTAGTTAAGGCGCGGTATTATTAGCTCAATATTCACAAAAATTGGTTTCTTAGATTGTCGAGTATGACGTAACGCAATGAAACTATCCGACGCAAAAAATACAGCGGACAGAGAAGGGTTTAAAGAAAAAAAATATTAGAATATAATAGTAAAAAGTAGTTTCATATTCCCAATAAAAAATTTGGAAGTTGCTCCACAAAAATAAACTTTTTCGTCGAACATCTCTGTATTTTCAGCGATAACGACATAGAATAGAATTAGCATTTTTTTAAAACTTTAACCGCACAATTATTTAATTTATTGTGTATATTCTGAATAATCTAAAGAAAACCCGGAAAATAAATGCACATTCGCAGCTTAGTCACATCCTATTATTTTCAATTTATTTAACAAAAATATTATTTACAATTTTCAACCTTAGTCAAGCCAGCTAATGATGACAATAGATTATGCGGTTGTGTGCCATTTAAAATCGCAGTCAGTCCGCGCCTTATACAAATTAAAGTTATCCCACGTAGCTAGCTAAGTAGTTAACAGGTACTTTGAAGTAGTGGTAACCTAGTTTTCCTAATTTGACGCTGCGACGCGTAATTGCGCGGAAATATGGGCTGTTGACGTTCTAAGATATGTATTAATGTACCTATACTTATTACTAGTTAGGAAGACGGAGTGACGGCGCGCTTTAAGGCTACTCTTTCGAAAAAAGCTTAAAAACAGCGTGCAGATGAAGCAGTTTTTCGCCGGAACCTACAGAGAAATTACATCTGAAAAAAAATTTTAGTAATCTACATGATATGAATCGTAATTTGGTTTAGCCATCATTTTTCTATCGGTATCACATAATAAGAAAAAAAACCCCAAATCACCTCCAAATCGTTAAGATGAAACCATTTTACTCCTTCATTGTTTATCAAAAGAATATAAAAAAAATATCTACTACTTTGCAATACAAACGAAAAGTAACTATGTAAGGATCGTAGCTGTGGCGTTCTGAAGTTTCTGCTTACCCCCATGGGAACAAGGCATTATGAGTTTATGTATGTATGTATATCGGAGTGAATACTAAGTTTTATTCAACGTTAGTAAGGAGAATAGGATTGGATTAATACTTTCTGTAATCATAAAACAATCATAAAGTTATGGACTTTAATCACAGTATGTTATTTTCTCCAATTGTTATCTGATTTGATTATTTTTATCATCCCTTTTTCTGATCGCATCACCGATGATCCCTTGCCAAATTCCTTTCAAAATCATAACACAAAAAGATTATTAATAATGCCCTTTTTCAATAATACCTAACTAACCAAAATTACGCAAGGAAAATCACATTGTAACTGGCAGACGTTGAAAAATGCTCTCACGAGCGTTCATATCAATCCAATATCTCAGTCAGAATAGGTCCACCGACCCAAAAATGCGTTCAGATGACAAAACGGTAGATACATCGGTCAAATACATTTCAATGCGCATTAACATTATATACAAAGCATATCATTCAATTTGGACAAAAATCAAATCACACCGGAACAGAAATTTTCGGGACCCGAAAAATATATTCGAGGAAAGTCCGATATGATTATTCGTCTTCGGAGAATCCAATAATTCGTTATATTGAAGAAAGTTTCCTTCTTACAAAGTTGCCAGTTCAATATGATTTTCTTTGACCCAGCTTCAGCCATTATTAGTATTATTCTTCGTTGCCAATATCACGATTGCTTTTCGTGCCTAAATGTCAATTCTATTAGCTGTTTGTTTTGGCCGATGAAAAGGAATATTAAAGTTGGCAAATCAATGTGCACGGAGTATACTTACTTATATAAGGAAAGGTAAATAATGTTGTGTTACAATGTGGAGCAGAGGAAACGACAAAGAAAAAAAGTAATAGGTTTTATTAAAAGGTACTTAGAAGCTAAATGCACTTGGCATAAAAATAATATTGAAAATTGAAGAAAGGAGTGTTAACGCACGAGTGAACAGTGATCGGTCCAGTGAACGTACGATTGAACTAATGAACGAACTGAACATTCACTTAACTTGACTGAATGATTACTCTAGGGACACCGTTCATGTAGAAGTCATGTCTCGATGAAAGTGTTTGCTGTGAACTAAGATGTTTGCGCAAGTTAAATGTTAATTAAAATTGTGTTTCATTTCTTTAATGAAGCAATTTACTTAATTAACTTTTCAAATGCAAACCATCTCGATTTTCACATAAGTTTAAAAACCAAAAAAAATATTAATTGTTTACAATTATTACCTTATAAGCTATTAAAAGTGAGGAAAATGCCCAGGTGAAGTGAGGTGAAGTCGGGTTGTGGATGACGATGTAAAGTAAAGTACCAATTAAAGTATTCTTGGGGCATGTTAACCCGAAAAAAAAAGTTCAAAAGAAGTATTTTTGTAAGATAAACCTACACAATGTACATATAGTTACAGGCTATGATTAGGCTAAAACTTATTGACCCCGTTAGGTCGCAGCAGGTATTATTACATTTAACTTATAGCTAGGTTATAATTAAAGTAAACATAATTATTATACAAAATGTCTCAGAGTTAACGCACACCACCAAACACCCCAATTTAAATATTGTTATAATTATAATACATACACAGATGTTTTACTATTATGTATAAAACATTGTTTATTTATTAAATTAGTTGTATTGGGTGTACCCGTTGTTTATTACTCTAAGCCAGTCTAAGGCCACTAAGGCAGCTTTCTTCCGTCAAAACTCATAAATATTATCTTAAATACAGAACAGTTTATGAAAACATTTAAAAAAATACTGACAGAAAAAGCCTAATAAATTGTTACTTAATGAATTTTTAAATGAAAGCACTCTGAAGATACTGACTGAATAGATTCTATTTATTTTGAATCGCGTGACTATTGACCTAATTTAATTTAATATTAATGTTAATTGTTGATTTATCTATATTATTATTCATTGTATTTTTATTTTGAAATGTTAATGTCTTTCGACCTAATTTGTTCCAGCCATGGTCAAACATGCTGAGCTAAAAAATATCTTGTAACACCTGTAATAAGCATCATACCATGTATATTATCTACACATCAATTTGCCTAGCCTTTTCCCAACTATGTTGGGGTCGGCTTCCAGTCTAACCGGATGCAGCTGAATACCACTACATTTTACATGGAGCGACTGCCTATCTGACCTCCACAACCCAGTAACTGGATAATACGATACCCCTTTGTAAGACTGGTTGTCAGACTTTCGGGCTTCTGACGACCCGTAACGACTGTCAAAGAACCACGAATGACAGCCAACGGCTGGCAACCAACGGCTTAACGTGCTTTCCGAGGCACGGAGGAGTTTCGGTATGTAAAGATGGTCACCCATCCACTGACCAACCCCGGTAAGCCTAGCTTAACCTGATGGATCGACCCGTGCGGCTGTTATTACTTAGCCACGTGCTCCTCCTATGTTATCTACACATGTTTTTGCAAATAAATGAATCTGAATCTAAAACATGCTTTCCACACAGGCACAAGAATGAGATCATTGAAAAACTCCGTTGAGCCGTTTAGTTTAAACATTTCGAAGCTACTGTAGGAACAGATTGCCCGTAGGGACGGACGGGGCAATTGTTTCACTTGCCTCCTGCAACTTCCTCTGCATAGTGAACAGTTGATGCACGGCTTTGCATTCACTCTTACAGTTTTATTTCACTTCCCTTTAACATGTAAAGTGGGGATCACAGCTTGGGAGCCTACTTTAGTTTTTTGGAGCACGGAAACTGTTGCTATTTGAATGGATATTCTCGTTTTAAAAAGGTAGGATGGTAATGAATTTTAAGTTCATCATAAGTATAAATAAATTGATTTGTGTATTGTTTACTAAAAATTGTGACCACTAAATAAGATTAGGGCTTCTAATAGGCATACATAAACCTTCGAAAGTGCTGAAAATTCATAAATGTGATTGAAAACCAACGATTGGCAACTTTATATCGGAACAGCCGTTTGAGTTAAGAGCCTACCTCAAATGACTTAGCATGATCCTCCATTATGTCGACAATACTGCAGCATTAGTTTTGAAATAAATCTATAGTAAAGTTACTATGTTTGACGAAAACATGATTTCATAAAATTTTCTCGATAGAAAAAAAATCGAAAGTTACCTCCAAACCGAACAATACACCGCTGGCATTCAAAAAATACTTCAAATTAGATCATGAAACTTTGCATAGTAACTGAATTAACTTTATAGCAGGTCTTATGTTTTTATTTTTTCAAATTACTATTATTTTCACCGTAAAAAGCAATTATGTAAACTATTGGTGCACAGCACCGCACTCAGTCTCGCTCTCACTCAGTTTCTGAGCAGTATCGTGCAAGCAAGATAAAGAGGTAGTATGGGCTCATAAGATATCACAAATAGACACAGGCAGACATTGGCTTCGAAAAATATGTAGTTATCCTCTTTGTTAGAGTCGGCGGGGGCTAAAAACAATTCGATCAGAAGTCTTTGTTATTAATATGAAACACTAAAAGTACATTTACCTTTATACATATCAGGAAACACTTTATATTTCCTTTCACCAGATCTATAATGTAAATCCACTATTAAAACTACAGTCAATAATCTATACAGGGAAGAAAATATTATTCCGTTCAGTCCAATATCGGGCTTTGAGCCACGTCAGGTAAAAATTCATCTCGAAGACGTCTCAATAAAAGACTACATGATAATGGTTCTGTTAAGTAGATTACTATGATGTTCTTTTTGTGTTTTCCCGCGGCTTCTCCAGTGTGGATGTCCCACGGGAACGTACTACCGGGAAATCTTTTCTTATTCCTTGTCTACATTACAAAGGGAACCTCTGCGCAAAATTTCAGCTTTCTAGTTTTAATGGGTTTGGACTGGGCGTTGATGAGTCAGTCAGTCAGAACTTCTCTTTTATTTATACAGATTCGTTTTACTTTCTTCAGTTTTTTTGGTTCTTTAAAGTAAGAATTCCGTGAAAAATAAAATGAAGTTTATACAGCTCATCTAGACCAATATCAATTAAATTCTGAGCCTATCTGACCTCCACAACCCCGTAACTGGGTAATGCGATACCCCTTGGTAAGACTGGTTGTCAGACTTTCGGGCTTCTGACGACCCGTAACGACTGTCAAAGATCCACGAATGACAGCCGGGACCAACGGCTTAACGTGCTTTCCGAGGCACGGAGAAGTCTCGGTATGTAAAGATAGGTCACCCATCCACGGACCAACCCCGGCAAGCGTAGCTTAACCTGATGGATCGACCCGTGCGGCTGTTATTACTTAGCCACGAGCTCCTCAACAATAAATAATAATGTGCTTCTATTGTAATAATCATAATAAGTTGTAAGTTCTGCTTTAATATACTTATCTGCATTTCTTTCAATCACATCTAAGCCAAATTATAAGTCGATATACAAACCAGTCTCATCGCTCAAGATGTCCCACATAAATCTGCGACGATTTACTTCCGCGTCCAGTGTGTTGAAATAATGCCAGATTTACGTCCAATGCCTGCAACTTCTGTTCCTGTATGTAATAAATTGAATATTAGAATAGTTATATTATAGCGCCAAAAAAACAAGTAAGTAATATTATTTTTCAAAATGACCCTGTCGCTCGGGCAAAGGCCACATTTGTTTTTTCTTATATGCTTCTGTTATTTTTAACCGACTTTTCAAAAAAAGAGGAGGTTTTCAATTCGTCGCGTATATTTATTTTTTACGACGAATTGATTTTTCAAAAAAAGAGGAGATTCCTCTTTTTTTTTTGAAAAGTCGGTTAAAAAGTTTGGAAATGACCTTGCCCACGTCCCTATTCGATTTGATCCATATTTCCAGGGACACCCTGTATATACGCGATTAATCGAGAACACCATCTTTTTTTTGAAGTCGGTTAAAAGTAACCATCCTATAAGAGAGTACCTTAATATCAACTTTTTCTAAAAGTATAATAAGCGTAATACAATATAAAAATAACTGATTCTAAATTTGGCCTAAGTTGCCCCGACAGCTGACTTCGCATGTTGAGAACCGGCCACGTCTGGCCAAATCTACGTCATTACATTAGTCTCCACTGCGGAGCTGACTACAACAGAAAATGATACATGCAAATAGCCACAACACAGATAACCAATCCTACCGTTCACTTCGTACAATCGTTCTCGAACAGCTCACTCACTCATTCGATTGCGTGTGGGATACCGCTGGACACATTCGCGGTTTCACACACATGTAGATCTACCGAGTAAGTGTTGTGTATGTGTGCGTAGAGATTGAAGTACGTGTAGTGATGTGCTGTGGTTGTGTGCGTGAGTGAGTGAAGTGTTTTTCTCCGTGGTGTGAATGGTGTGTGTCTGTGTCCAGCCAGCATGAGTTCATGACCCATATACGGTTCGTTGTGGCAACATAAATTATGGGACCAATTGTTTCCTATATGCCTATTGTGTCTTCCATTGCATTTATTTAGGGGCTATTTTGTTAAAATGGCATTCGCCCATTCCTCTTTTTGTGCTCAAAATAAAAGTGATTTTTATAGACTTTAAAATTTATTGGGTACGTTTAGGTAATTGGGGAGTTAAACTGGGTTCCGTAGGAATGTTTTTCTCAAATTAATATAAGTGCGTTGATTTCTTTTATGTGTGGTTTTATTTATGGGTGGTGAATTTATGGTTCAGATCTACCTAAATCAGATCAGGCCAGAGGCAGAAGAAGAGGAAGAGCCAGAGGGCAGGGGAAGGCCAAAGAAAAGATGGATGGATTGTGTGACGAATGATATGAAAGAGAAGGTATATGATAGCGTGACGGTTGACAGGGGAGAATGGAAGAAGAAAACGTGTTGCGCCAACCCCAAGTAACATGTGATATGGGCAGGAAGATGATGATCCACCTAGGTCAGATCTAAATAACTTGGATCCAATGAATCAAACATTTAGCTAATTATTAGTAACACTATCAGTTTCATGATTATAAACAGCTCTAGCAAAATAATCAAAATAAGAATATAAATAAGAAAAATACGTAACAAAATAATAAAAGTATACTCTTCCAAGCATCTCCATAATTCGTTTTGGAAGCTAGTTCAGCGTTCATAAGAAAATAAAACCACACACGCTATATATTTGCTCGTTATTTATGTATGTAAATGGCAATTTCGCGACCTATTTGTCTCCCTTCACTATATTCCCGCGACGGATCGCCTGACTCTGTTTCCGCTCGCTGTCCCATGATGGAGTTAAAAGTCATACTAGAAGGAACACTATTAAAATGACCACAGAGGGCTACAGATTTTAATGTGAACTTCAGAACAGTCTTTAGCTAAGCAGAGAGCCTAAAAATTGTGCCTTACAGCGCTGCACCCTAATTGCATAACACTATCGATCAGAATCTGAATCATTTTGAAGCAAATTGTTAATTCTTGCTTCATAAATGTTCGAAAAATTTATTTGTCTGCTCGACAACGTAAATGACACAACGAATGTTGTTGAAGTGCCAAAATTAAACCGATTTCGATTAATAGTGTGTTACTCAATTAGGGTGCAGCCGTGATTCTGTAAAACCTCATTCTAAACTTCGAATCTGAATCCGCTGTGAGTTTCTTGATTAGCATTCTAAAAACTCGGTTGCTAATTCGAATTTACACTAGCGCTACCCTTGCGAGCGTGTCAGCGAGTTGAACTAAATTGACCGTGCGATTTTGACCGATGAAGTATGAGATGACGTAAGAAGTGGCATTCAGTAAGGTAATTCCCTGTTACTTTGACGCTCACTTCGCACTCGACCCCCCGGTCGATTCTGTTAAAATCTCACTGTGAAAACTAAAGTGAAGTGAGTTTGTTTTTGCTAGGAATTGACACTATTGACAGCTCACTCGACGCTCACTTCACCCAAGTTTTCACGGTGAGATATTTACAGAATAGCACTACCGATCCAAAGTGTCAAATAAAAAACAAGAGAGAAGAAGTGATGCGAAGTGAGAGTGAATAGCGGTGTGAGATGCGAGTTGTTCTTTGAATTTTACAGAATCAACGTACTGGTTTTGTTTGTAATACATTAAGTAATTTATTGCGGGTAAAATGTCTTAAAAGAGTTATACATTTTATAGACTCCTACATGGACATTAATGTATTAGCTCCTTTATTAACAGTAAAATCAAGTTTACGATACCTCTGAGGAAAGAAAACTATTCTTCTCGCAGTCTCTTGCTAATTCATACTGGCTGTTGACAGTAAAATAAATATACTATACCATAAACAATCTTCAAGTTCAGTGACCGCCAGATTATCATTCGCTGTATAAAATATAATATGTATACACCTCAGCTCAACAATTCACCCACATTATCTGTGTTTTACGACAATCTATTACACAAATTATGGGATCATAACATTGTCTGCGAAAACATCGTCCTTAGCGTACTTATTTGCCTCTTCCAGTATTTTCCGTGATCATACACGATTATTATCCTGTTGACGTGTTGTGACCAACAAAGTGATGCATGAGCGTAGTCCGCGATTGTTTTGATACTAACAACCTCCTTTGTTCCCTATTTTGGTCGATGTTTTTTGTGTTTTTTTGTCGGTATGCTGATGTAGGATATATAGTGGTTTAGTGGTTTGAGTGTCAACTCTGTTTCTTTTGTGATCGGTGTTGATTATTTTATCCTTTTCAAATTCAAAATACTTTGGCAAGATTTGTGGTAGGAATCTTCACGTAACTAAAAAGCGTTGGACCGAAAAAGTCAGTTTCAAGTGTCTTTGTATTAATACATAATATACTTCGTTCCAACCGTGCAGCCCACGACATCTTTCGACTTTCTTTTTATGTGTACAATATCAATAGAGAATTAGAATTAGTTCAATGCATATTCAACATTTATTTTTGCAGTTTTGCGGCGTAAGTTTGCGACAAGTAATATCAATTAACTTTGACAAAGACACCATCGCTTATTAATAGCGACTAAGCCAAACAATAAGTAACACGTGGAAAAGTCTCGAAGGTATTAAATTTATGATGAGTTGATCATAATCTACTGTTTGAAGTCGACTTAGTACAGCTCGGTTGGCATAGGAGGTAGGTATTAGGGATTGCTTCAGGTGAGTAAAAGAGGGCTTATAATGTTCAAAGGTCATAACGTGATTATTTGCAGGTTTTAATTGTTTTTACCCGACTGCCCCCGAAGAACGGTAATGTTTTTCGAGAGTATGTATATCTATTTAATTGGCATGCTCTGTAGCCTAAACGGCTTGATGGGATAACATATGAGTGTCGTTAGATTCGCCTTAATTGTGTGAGTGATATTGACAAATAATATATTTAATGTATTGCAAATACTAAAATAAGTGTTTAATAAAAAATGGAGGCCTCTTCTTTTTAACAATAAAGGACTATTGCCTCTGAATGCATGAGATTGTTTACATTTAGTATTAAATTACATTATCATGTTTCCATCTTTTTAGGGTTCCGTACCAAAATGGTAAAAAAGGAACCCTTATGGTGTGACTCAGTCTGTCTGTCTGTCTGTCTGTCACAGCTGGATATCTCAAGAACTACTAATGCTATCAACTTGAAATTTAGAATAGTTTTAGATGACGTTTACCCAACTATTTTGCAAATAAGAAAGAAAGAAAAATAATTTTATTTTTTTTGCAACTGGGACTGAAAGGGGGTCTTAAAAAGGGACTACTAGGGCATGTGGGGTATCATATGAAAGAGCGCTGTTTGCACATTCTCAAACTATTTTTTATTTTTTTTTAGGCGGCATAGTTGTCGACTTTTGATGTAAAATGTAAAAAAAAATACCGTTCCCCCCCCTTATCTCCGAAGTTTGTTAAGCGAAAAATCTGAAATTATTTTATGTGGTAGAAGTTTATGTAAAGATTATAGGAAAAATAAAACGATGTCTCTAAGTAGCACACTTTTTCAGAAATCGGAACGGAACCGTCGGTGCGCGAGTCCGACTCGCTCTTGACCGGTTTTTTTTTTAATTAAAGTTCACTTTTTACGCAGTCCGATTTTTTTTTTAAATTTACTTTTTAAATTCGTAGACGTTGAGGTGGCAACTTGGAGTGTGGGAAACAATGTGACTCGTTATTGATTGTCAATCATTGACACTCTCTCTTATTGACAGTTACGAATTAATAAGTCGAATCAATAGCTATTGAGAGTTTAAGAATTCTTCAGAAACTGGGCTCAGTTCAGGTAAACTTAACTGAACTTTTATATTCTGATTCCTGTTTGTTGCTTTGTTGATTGTGCCTTAAATATAGTTAACAGGCTAATGGTTTAAAATTACCATCTCGTAGTGGTCAATAGTAGTACTCACCACGACACCACTTATTGCTTCTCTGTGTGAGGACTTACATACAGTCCTTTGTTTTTATTGAAGCAGTACCCACCGATACGCTGGTGAATTAAATGAAGGTACAAAAAAACAAGAATTCTATTTACGTTTTCGTGCTAAATAAAAATTTCGTGGCAACAAACACTCCTTTTATGGAACAAAATTACTTTTTTTGCATTTGCGTCCGACAAAGATTCTCTTTGATGGCTCTGTTTGACGGAAATGTCGAAAAAGAACATTTTCATACAGTTTCCTTTATTATTTCGTGTTTTGAGTAAAATGTTGACCTTTTGGGATGACGCGGATTAAAGCAATCTTTAGTTGTGAAGAGGATTTTACGGAAAGGCGTCAATGAAATAAAGTGACACGGTGGATTTAAAATAATAAAAAATATTTTGAATTAAGCCTGTTTTTGCCTGTTTGGCGACTCAGTTTTTAACTTTTGTAGCTATCATCGTTTTCCATTGTTATTCTGTTAATTTATTTTTGTTCCAAAATAAAAACTTTTTTTTTTGAGAAAATGTTTGTTTAATATTACTTAGGGCAAATTTTTCAATAGTCAGATAACTCTTATCAGAAGAATAAATATTTCAATTTGACAGCTTTTAATCATCAGATAAGAGTTATTGACTATTGAAAAATTAGCCCTTAGTTAATTAAATTGTACAGACGCCAGCAGGTCAAGCCACCCGAAACTGTAAAATTTCCCCAATCAACCTTGAACCTAATGCTTTAGCGATAAAGATGAAAATCTATTAAAGAAATTTGACAGATTGTAGTAGCTTGATGTGCTGGCATCTGTATATTTAAGGGTAGGTAGTTTAATGGACAGTTATGCTCAATTATGAAACTCCTGCTTTTATCACCTTTAGTGGAACATGAGGCGCCAGAGGCTAGTGCAAATCTTTGGGTTCACTTGAGTAATCGAGTCTGGTCAAACTACACTGGGATCGGTGCATTTCATTCATTCTTTCATAATCACACACAACGGCTTTTTGCGGGCCAGTACGTCTATTGCACGTATTGCCTATACGTCAAAGAAATTGTGCGCTCTTATAATTAAATACTTTACTATATTTTCGTGACGATAGAAAATTATAAAAGCGCACGCTTACTACCTCAAATGGCTTAGCATGATCTTCCGTTATGTCGAAAATACAAAAATACTGCAGCAATCGTTTTGAAATAAATATATCGTAAAGTTGAGGATTAGTTTTAAGTACTATGTTTGATGAAAACACGATTCCATAAAATTTTTCCGATAGAAAAAAAAATCAAAGTTGCCTCTAAACCCAACAATAAACCGTTGGTATTCAAATAATACTGCAAATTCTATCATGAAACTTTGCATACTAACTAAAGTAACTATAAAGCAGGTCTTATGTTTTTTTTTTTCAAATTACCATTTTTTTCACCGTAAACAACAATTATTAAGTACCTAAAGTATCGGCGCCCAGCACCGCACTCAGTCTCGCTCTCAGTCAGTCCACAAACAGTGTCGTGCGAGCGAGATAAAAAGCTGAGGTAGGAAGGGCTCTTCACACGTTACCAGGGAACTCTATATCAGTAGGTTTAGTGTAATAGTACAAAAATCCAGCGCCTGCGCGATACCAATGCACCCAAGAAATAAGTGAGCGAATATTTCTTGATCCCCCATTAACTAATTACATGAAAAACGTTGTCTTAAAAGCTTTTATTACAAAGTCTGCTGAGTAAAAGACTTAATGACATTAATTTGCGGAAAATAATGTTCTGATATTCTTAGTAACTAAGAAGAGTGTTATACTTTAATAAAATATATGTTTTTTCTCGATTACACCGGTCTGGAATTACAAACAAAGCCATACTAATAAAGTTGTTTGACACCTATGTTTATTAGGCAACAATAAATTTTATAAGTAAAGAGTAAAATAATTGTCAATTATAATTTCAAGGAACTCATTTTGAGCGTGACACTTTTTTCGGTAGCGCGAAATATGTGAGTATTTGTTGCTTCAAGTGAATGATTATAGAAGACTAGCTTTCGGCCGCGGTTTCGCCCGCGTGGATGTCGGAAAATATCCCACGGGAATGTACAGTCGGCTGCATCAATTGAGTACCCCTCAAAAGACATGTGGGTTCAAATCCGCGATAGTCCGAAGTTGGTTTTTGTGTTTTGCAAAAACATTTTATTATAATTAATGTATTGTTTTTATGAATAAATAAGTTTATGTTAGTATTTATTTTTACATATGTCTGTTTTTATTATTGTCATTTTCAATAAAACTTTAATACTTCTAATATTGCGTATAACGACAAGCAATAATAGGGTTGACATTTACGAAAAGTTATTCAACGTCTAAAGAGACCAGAGGTTTTAAGACCGCTTGCCGTGCATAAGGTTGGAGGTTCAAATCTTAAGCACGAATTGTTTTTTGTGTTTGTGTGTTCATGCATTATATATTTTTTTTAATATAAAGTATTTTTCTATTTTAAGTAAGTATTTTTTTTTGTATTTTGTAATTGTAATTTTTTTCTTTTTATTTTTTTTTATTTTAGTAATATTTCTAAAGAATTTAAAAATCAAGAAAAATAAAATACTTTGATAATCATTTAATAATATTTTTTACTGATATTATGTAACAAAACTACAAAGATTTATATTTTACAATCATTTGATTTGATAATTTACAGTTACCTTATTAGACATATTTTGCCAAATGGGACAAATAGGTTCCTAGACAAATGCGAAAGGTGAAGCAAAACTAGACTCATCAGACGGTAACTTCATTATAGATTAGTAAAATGTATGCATAACTACCCTCTAATAACAAACTATTCATTCACTGCGATTTCATAGACAGAGACGGAGTTATAACGCCAAGTAGATTGATAATTCGTTGAGATATTAACTACCTAACTGGCTTTGTTGGTAAGAGCTAGCGGTAATCATTGTATAACCAATGAGTCGATGGTTCGAATCTCGTCCGGGCATTAGAAACACTTTTTGTATTATTCTTAAGGATGTATTGTTTGAATTGCAAAGTTAGCAAAGTTACTTTTAATACAACTGGGGTACCCAATTGATGCAGCCCACTGTACTAACGAGATTAAAAGTACCGTAAATGCAGGTAAACAATGTATTCATTACGTAATACATTGTTTTCATATAACTCTATTGGTTTACGCGGCGCACGACAGTAAAGCTCCCAGTCGGCATAATTTTTTCTAACATCTTCAACAATCATCGTCATAATTCAGCCAATTTACACAAAACCTTACTGAATTATACTCTTAAACCTCCGTCCATTGGTGAAAACCGTATGAAAATCCATTTTGTAGTTTTTGAGTTTATCGCGTTCAGATAGACAGATGCGGGGGGGGGGGTCTTTGTTTTATAATATGTAAGGATAACATACCCACACACATCCCTTACACGACCGATTTACTAAAGCAACATCAAGCAAAGAACCTTCAAGACTGACTATACGAAGGTTTCACAGTCAATCCCTCTACAAACCTGCCTCACTCTTCAAAACGGGAGAAGAATTTACGTAACAATACACAGCAACGGAAACCAAAATAACTTTTGTACAAAAACCAACTTTAAAATTAACATACACGCCACGGCGCGCGGCGCTCACACAAATACTCGTAGTAGGCTCGTTCCCTCGAAGCATAGCTATGAATGCTCGTCACTCGATATATCCTTCCGTCATCCGTCACGCCTCTAAAATTACGTTAAAGCGCGAGTCACATAGTAAGCGGGGTTGTATGTATTTTTGTGATGTTTTGGGGCGAAATAGTTTGTTTTATGTCGTACTAGTGTGCTGTAGCATAACACCGGGTCAGAGGTTTCATCTTTCAATCACATATTTCGATCATCATAAAACATTCGTGACTCGGTATTATCGATAGCCCAGGGACCTATGTCAACGGAAACCCTGGCTTGTGTTGTATTGTAAACATAGAAAAAAATACGATTATTTTTAATTAAATTAAATTACAAAATATAGAAATCAAATCAATTAAATTTCGGTCTTAAAATTAATACCTAATTATACAGATCCATACCACTTAGTCATAATAATGCGACATGCAAACATTTGGGTTTAGATAAGTACATAGAGAGGCAATTACCCGACTGCGGTTAAACAAAAGGAGGGTAATGTTTTTTTATTGAAATGTTTATTAAGCTTTCTACCTTTTGCGGCGAAAGTGGTGATAGTGGGACTTCAAAATCTTTATGAATCCAAAGCTTTAATTGCATAATGTGGATTTTTCTGAAGGCTATGCCGTCATCATGTTATCTACATTTAATAAATTATGTAGGGCCTTTCTTTGTCTTGTTGTACGGTTTCGTTTCCAAAAGGAAAAAACGGAACCCTTATAGAATCACTTCGTTGTCCGTCTGTCTGTCTGTCAGTCTGTTAAGACCTTTTTTCTCAGGAACGCGTGGAGGTGGTCAAGTTGAAATTAATAACATATACGTAGGCCTATGGTCCCTTGGAGCTCTAAAAAAACCAAGCTTCTAAATTAACGCAGTAAAAAAATATGGCCATTTATGTGACACATTTTGATACTCGCAAGTAAATAAAAACCTATAGGGTACTTACCGTTGACCTAGTATCATGAAATTTGGCAAGAAGCAAGGTCTCACAGCACAGGTAAAGGAAAAAGTCGTAATTTACCAAATCCAGTCAAAATCAGTAATTCTAAAACTCAAGAGACGAAAACTTGTATCAATATTAAATGAATGAATCAGTTGAACAAGCCGATACCACGGTCTTCAAGTGTGAATCTCCTCAGAGCCGTTGAAACGTTTCGACACCAGTTACTATCTAGTGTTCCTCCAATAGTTTGCGGAACAATTTGAAAACGTTCTCTCGTTCGTTCGTAGGTACCTGCGCTGTGTGTCCCTGCTCTAGATTGTCGCATAGAATTGATGTCCCTGCAATTTTTAACCGACTTCAAAAAAGGAGGTTCTGTATTTGACGCGTATGTATGTATGTCCGCGACTTTCTCAAAAACTAATGATCTGCATACTTTCAGGAAGGTTTTAGTATAAATTATTATTATACATTAGGTTCTTATGTACGAAGTTATATGCATAAATGTAGGTATTGTTGCTTAATTTCTTGTCTTGTCTCGTCTTGGGCTTGTGTAATTGTATATTCAACTAAAACCGACTTTAAAAACGAAAAACGAATAAAATAACTTTACGACTGACGACTCCTGCAGCAATGTAAACTGTTGGTTTTGAATGAATGTACGATGTCGTACAAAAGTGTAATCGAAGCACTAAATGGAACTATCAAAGGTATCAAGAACAATCAAAGTATCACGGCAAAGTATATATTATGGTGGTACTGCTAGACGGCGATTTTAGATATAGTCTCTGGGGATAATTTCCGAACTGCACGCGGGCGGAGCCGCGGGCGGCGAGCAATCGCTAGTATCTTCATAAAACGAAAAAGCGGAATCGTGTACGTGTGTCAAATTAATGTCGCCATTGCAGCAGCACGTTGTGGTAGATAATATATATAGATTTAGGGAACATTTTATAAACTAGGACATTGATGATACTGTTTGATAGAACCGCTCTGGCAATGACATTGATATTGTACTGTCATCCACATTTTCACAATGATTTTAAAAAGTGATTTTTGAGATAGCAGCGCCTGTAGTTTCTAGCACAATGCACAACTCGCTAAAGTCGTCAATCATTCGTTTGGTAATAATGGTATAAAACGATGCAAACAATTTTTCTCGATAGCAGTTAAGTTCGTCCTACTTATTCTTTAGATCACAAATGTTAAATTATATTTTACTTTTATAAATTGGATGTAAAAAAACTCTTTTACACGTTAATAACGTTCATTGCGCTCGGGTTGGCAACGTAACATTTCTAGAGGTTTTTCGTGATTATTTTTTAAATTGAAATCAAAGGACAATTTCCTCTGACAAGTACCTTTGATATTTATAAGTATGTAAGCAATTTTTTGACAGTTATTTTAGTATTTAGGTACTCTTAAAAAATTACATATTGTTAATATTATTTTCTATTTTGTAAGAGTATACCAAAATAACTGTCAAAAAATAGCATACATACTTATAAATACAAACGATCTAAGTATTTGTCAGAGAAAATTGTCCTTCGATTTAAATTTAATAAAATATAATCAAGAAAAACCTCTAGAATTGCGAAGTTGCCAGCCGCGCGCGATAAACGCTCTTAAAAGAAATATTAGTATTTTTTAACTGGATGAGGTGAAAAATCCAATCCACTCCGTGCCTCGGAAAGCACGTTAAGCCGTTCGTCCCGGCTGTCATTCGTGGATCTTTGACAGTCGTTACGGGTCGTCAGAAGCCCGAAAGTCTGACAACCAGTCTTACCAAGGGGTCTCGTATTACCCAGTAACTGGGTTGTGGAGGTTAGATAGGCAGTCGCTCCATGTAAAATACTGGTATTCAGCTGCATCCGGTTAGACTGGAAGCCGACCCCAACATAGTTGTGAAAAGGCTAGACAGATTGATTTTTTACTTGCAAAATAATGTACCGCGATTTTTTCTACTCAGCCTTCAATATGACGCTTGCTTTACTCTCCCCTCTCAGTCGACTCTTTCCAAGTTGTGTGGGATGACAAGCAGCTGATATGCCTTGTTTTTCTTTCATTACGCCAACTTAAGACAAATATACAGACGTTATAATTTTCCTTTTGACTTTGTGACTAATTAATATTCTTCTAAGAATACATAGGAGCTATCTTTTTATTTATTTTTTGTTGTAGGTAATAGGTACAAATACCAACAGATCGTCCTTTGATTTTTCATGGATGTTAAATACGTTTTTAGGGTTCCGTACCAAAATGGTTAAAAGGACCCCTTATGATGCGACTCAGCCTTTCTGTCTGTCTGTCACAGCTGGATAGTGATGCCAACTAATGCTATCAACTTGAAATTGTTTTAGATGACGTTTGCCCAACTGTTTTTCAAATAAGAATTAAATAAAAATGTACACATTTTTTTAGGTCGCATAGCTTTCGACTTCAAAAAAAAAATACCATTAATAAAATACCGTTCCCCCCTTATATCCGAAGCTTGCATAGAGAAAAACCTGAAATTATTATATGTGATAGAAGTCTATGTAAAGATTACAGAAAAAATAAAACGATGTCTATAAATAGCACACTTTTTCAGAATTCAGAACGGAACCCTGGAAGCGCGAGTCCGACTCGCTCTTGACCGGTATTTTGTGACGGCACGGTAATAAGTTTACCTTATTAATTGGGGCTCTGGGGATTGGGTGTCCCTAAATTTTTATATTTATTTATGTAGCGTTGGAAGGCCTCCGACAGGTGGACCGATGACCTTGTAAAGGCCGCAGGAACCCGCTAGGTGCGGGAAGCACAGAACCGGTCGAAGTGGCGGTGCTTGGGTTAGGCCTATGTCCAGCAGTGGTCGTCTTTCGGCTGAAATAATGAATGATAATGATGAAATTTATATAAAATATTTTTTTTCGTTATTATTTTTCTCATCGCGATGACAGTATCGTTATTCCTGATATTCCAGAGAATAGTTGTATTTCCCAGACTAAATATTATATGAAAAAAACACATCTTACGAATTCTGAAACGTAACGCAATAAACTGTGTACCTACGTGACGAGGCAAAAAATATTTTGCGAAGAAAACATAATGTTTGTCACCTTCACTTGTTTTTGAGGCAAGAAGTTATTTTTTGATGAAAAATAACAGGACAGCTAGAAAAACAGAAAAGACGTTCATAACAAGCAGAGACAGGGCGCATTATAGTATCGAATGTCATTGGACGGTGGAACAAGGTTTTCGAATATTATCAATCAATCTGCCTAGCCTTTTCCCAACTATGTTGGGGTCGGCTTCCAGTCTAACCGGATGCAGCTGAATACCAGTATTTTTACATGGAGCGACTGCCTGTCTGACCTCCACAACCCAGTAACTGGGTAATACGATACCCCTTGGTAAGACTGGTTGTCAGACTTTCGGGCTTCTGACGACCCGTAACGACTGTCAAAGATCCACGAATAACAGCCGGGACCAACGGCTTAACGTGCTTTCCGAGGCACGGAGGAATCTCGATATGTAAAGATGGTCACCCATCCACTGACCAACCCCGGCAAGCGTAGCTTAACCTGACGGATCGACCCGTGCGGCTGTTATTACTTAGCCACGAGCTCCTCGGTTTTCGAATATTATATGATGTCTATTTTGGTAAGAGTAAATTACATAATACCTACTGTGTTATTATAACCATTTTCTCAAAATTTTTAACATTTAATTTAAATTTTTAAAAAACAAAAATTTTATCAATAAATTAATTACAACATGACTGTATTGATGTAAGTAGGTACATGTTTTTCCCATTTTTATTTTATTTACTTTTATAGAAGTTTCACAGCATGCAATTATCACACTATCACACTTCACACTATATTATAAAGGCGAAAGTTTGTGAGTGTGTGTGTGAGTGTGTGTTTGTTACTTCGTCACGCTCAAACGGCTGGACCGGTTTGGATGAAATTTGCGATGTAGATAGCTTATACCCTGGATTAACACATAGGCTTCTTTTTATCCCGGTATACGCAGGCAAAACCGCCGGGAGCAACTAGTTGTGTTGATAAAATCACGTAGGATCAAAGAAGTGAAAATTTCCCGAGTGTAACCTTGGTCCCCCCACTTCCAACAATTAATTAATTAGTTACCCAATCAAGAACTCAAAAAGCCAATAATATTCGGCACCTAACGAATGCCCCGTAATTACGAATATTATTCCACTGGTAGTCCATAAAGGGTTCCGGGCCATTGGGCAGGCCGCAACGATAAATCACTGATTCATTACTCCTAGGCGAAGAGACATGTGACGTGTACAGGTAGAGCGAGACTGACTTATAGGGATGAAAGAGAACGAGTGAGCATGTAATATTCTATTCGTTAATTGGGTTGGAGATTGGTTGAAAGCTTTATCGATGGGTATGGCTTTTGGGAGGTCGCTATGATAGTTAAATTATGGCGGGAATGAATGGGAAAAGTTGATATTTTAAAAATTATTAACCAGGAATTATAAGGCAAGGGTAGTCAAAATAATAGAATGAATTTTGAAAAAAACCGGTCAAGAGCGAGTCGTACTCGTGCACCGGGGGTTCCGTTTTGATTTCTGAAAAATGAGCTATTTAGAGACATCGTTTTATTTAATCTTTACATAAACTTCTATCATATAGATTAATTTCAGATTTTTCTCTATGCAAACTTCGGAGAAAAAGGGGGAGGGGAGCGGTAATTTTTTTACATTTTTCATGAAAAGTCGAAAACTATGCGGCCTAAAAAAAGAAAAACAATGTTTGAGAATGTGCAAACAAAGCTCTGTCATATGATACCCTACATGCCCACATTTCGAATTTTTAAGACACCCTGTTGCAAAAAAAAAAAACATTTTTATTTCTTTCTTATTTGCAAAATAGTTTGACAAACGGCATCTAACACTGACCCAAATTTCAAGATAGCATTAATAGTTCTTGAGATATCCAGCTGTGACAGACAGACAGACAGACTGAGTCGCACCATAAGGGTTCCATTTTACCATTTTGGTACGGAACCCTAATGACGGTATAGTGTACTGCCGATGTAAAATATGCCATTTTTCAAACCAAAATCACTAGTTAACCAAAGTTTTAAGACCAAGCACAAATTCCGAATCCAGGTTGTTGTCAAAATAATGCCATTTGATAAAAACGAGAAAGCGAAAAATACAAAAATATTAACTCGCCATATTCTTATTAACTATGCCCTGAATTGAACACAACTAAAGCGAAACTAACAAGAAAATCACCATTCCTTTTTAATAAAAATACAGCCAGTCCACTTGACTTGCGCTATTGAAAACAATCGAAGCTGACTTGCTGGACGAGCGATTGGCAAAGCGCAGCTTCAGGCAGACAATATGTCTTTTGTCGCTAACTGTACATAGTCGAGCGTTCCATTGTAATGGTAAACTGCGGTAGATTGCGATGCCGACCGACATTGCCCCCTGAGATTATACACCTACTGTGCCCGACTGTACCGCGTAGATAGGTGAAGTGTGCTGTGAGTGTACTCTGAGGACTGTTTGATTGTGATGTACAAACCCATATACTGGTTTCCAGTTTTTGGTAGAGTCCTGGACTTAGTTAAAGCAACCTGCCAAAAAAAACAAAGGGGACTACAGGACCTAAATCGCGGTTACTGTCAGACTGCATATAAAAGAAAGAGAAGCGCGATGACACAACCCTGGTAATTTATTGCAAAATATGAAGCAATTATCTATTTACAAAAAATCTTTTGATTGGACTAAAAAAATAAAACACTATTACGTTACAATGTTGCTTGTAGTCTGACAAGAAAATCAGAATGATTGCATGTATTTAGTATAGTTTTTTTTCGTAAAAAAAAAGTTTTCAACACAATATCTAACTAGCATATATACTCGTAATTCCTGAAGAATATCATATATTTTTCTGATTTTGTTTACTGCAGTCAGACTTTTACTGACTAAAACCCATATACCCACATATATTTTTCTGATTTTGTTTACTGCTGTCAGACTTTTACTGACTAAAACCCACCCGTGTTCCTTCAGTTGCCTATGCCAGGGCCGCGGTAACTTCTTCAAACAACCCGCAACCCCAGCGGCTCTGTAGTCCCCTTAAGGCGACGATAACCGACTTTTAATTATTTTAAACTGAATATCACGTCTAAACGAGTAGTGTTAATGATTTGGAAAAAATATCTATTAAATTATAACATTTTCCTAATAATATGTGAATGTTTTAGATTATGTTTATATTACATAGTGTAATTAATTTGTAAAGTTATGTCTAACGCGGATAAAAAACTGAGAATCACGCAAAAACCATGAAGCGTTTTTTTATGTAACTTTCACAATTTTAAAGATATAATTTAATTATTTATCTTTTAGTATACGTGTTTTAATAAGTACCTTTTGTTTTATCTATTTAAATAAAAAGAGAAGTCTGACTGACTCATTAACGCCCAGCCCAAACCCTTGAACCTAGAAAGCTGAAATTTTGCGCAGAGGTTCCTTTTATAATGTTTGTCGACATTATAAAGGGAACCTCTGTGCAAAATTAAATTATTAAATTAACATTATTTACAGTTCGCTAATTGATTATAACTTTCAAAAAATCATCTTTTCATATAATAATCTTAAAAACTTAAAACTCCCATGTGATAGAGAGGTCATAAAATGCGACAGCAATCGTAACTGTGTATTAGTATTCAATTGCAACAGTAGGCACTGTCACTAAAGAAAATAAGTGAGTGCTCGGTTTAAGGAGAGTAGTAAACGTCTGTGCATTGCTAAACAAGGATACGCACTATATAAGCACTGAAGACGTGTAAACGGAGCATAAGGATGTGCAGCCGATGTGTGGTCTCGAGTGTTAATACAGTTACGGAAAGCTCAGCCTGCAACATTGTTGGAAGCAAGAACGTTTTGCTTTACTCAAAGGAAGATGAAGTGAATGTTTGTTTTGTGGCTTCTGGGAAATAGGCCACGCCCTTTAGTACTATCTGTGTGACGCAAAAGTGACTTATTTACTGCCAAGAGATAGGCAGAAGCAACATTTTATTCTCTTGATCAACGTTACGTTTTTATCCATGTAAATTACGAGAAATCATACATAATTGGCGAAATATGTGTGTACTATAGCTACACCTCTGCTTAGGCCTTCTGGGAATACAGACTGATGTTATATGTATGTATGTATGTGTAAATAGAAGTATTTGGTCTTCATCAAATGCTTACGTATCTTATCATTTCCAACAATCACACTAATATTTAGGCGAAAGTTTGTGAGTGTGTGTGTGTTTGTATATTCGTTACTGCTTCACGCTCAAACGGCTGGACCGATTTGGATGAAATTTGGTATGTAGATAGCTTATACCCTGGATTAACACATAGGCTACTTTTTATCCCGGTCTACGCGGATGAAACCGCGGGCGCAACATTAAATAAAACGTTTTGGAACCAAAAACTATAATATTATAAAAATTTGGTACACAAATAGTTTAAAATCCAATCGCACGAGCCTTTTGCTCTAACAAACAAACACAATAGCTGAAATCACAAAAATACATCATCAAATTTGAATTTAAAATAGTTGGTATATATAAACAACTATTTTCATTATCGCATATTATCGAAGGGAAGGGGTTCAAAGCTTATTGTGTCACAAACAATAGACCAGTCGGCAGTCGTGCGAACCAGTTTAATATGTGGTGTGGATGTGTAAATTTAATGGTAAAGAGAAGTAGTTCGATAAATCTTCAATAATAGCGATATGCATGCAGAATCGGATAAAGCGAGTGATGAACGTTTTATTTAAATAATATACAAATGCCTTTATTCTACCTTTTACAATATAATACACATTTCATTATCATTAATATTCACCATGTGCCTAGCCTTTTCCCAACTATGTTGGGGTCGGATGCAGCTGAATACCAGTATTTTACATGGAAGGAATGCCTATCTAATGTGAAGAAAAAAAAAGTGTTTATTCATCGACACGATACCCCTTGGTAAGACTGTTTGTCCGACTTTCGGACTTCTGACGGCCCATAACGACGAATGAAAAATTGCTGAAATTTTGCAACAGAGGTTCCCTTTATAATGTAGACAAGAAATAAGGAAGGAATTCCCGTTAGCACGTTCCCGTGGGATATTTTCCGACATCCATGCGGGCGAAGCCGCTGCCAAAAGCTAGTGGGTAAAATAAAACTGTCAAATTAGTTCCGCGTAGATGGCGGTAAGTGTTTGTTACTTTCATTCTACTGTCAATGGCTTTCATTTAGGTATCTTGTTAAAAACTTTGCCGCGAGATGGCTCTGAGTGTGTTTTCTTGTCGCCGATTGGTCACTTTGTCTTCAAGAAGACTTTGACAAGTGTCAAACAACAGAGCTCTCTTGCGGCGAAGCTTCCGGAAAACAAACCGCTACTTGTCTTAGGGTGAATTTGACCAACTTTTAAACCAGGATAATTGTTAATCTTCGAATAAATTTTGTATTTTTGACAGTTTCTCCGTACATAAACTGTCAGTCGTCAATATTATTCCATGGATAAAGGATATCTGACTTTGGTCAAATTATCTCTTAGGACTGATTTGGACAATGTCAGATAACTTTCATAAAATAAATTAATGTTATTATGCAGCTTTTATTGTAGATATATAAATAAATAATAAAACATTTATTTGCTAATGGCCCGTAGACACATACCTTACAAACTAAAATTTATGTAAAGTATAAAACAAAACTTCTGTTACTAAATATTATAGCTTACTATGTTAGTAGCACTTCACTTCACTAGCTCAACCTTGTGCTGTCCTGTGGTACTAGTCCACGGAAGTGACGGAACACCACGTCTTGTGTTACTAAATATTATAGCTTACTATGTTAGTAGCACTTCACTTCACTAGCTCAACCTTGTGCTGTCCTGTGGTACTAGTCCACGGAAGTGACGGAACACCACGTCTTGCGGCCAAAAGTCTTCTTCCATGACGAGGGGCAGACCGTTATGTCAAACCGCTATATTTATCCTTTTCCATCCAAAGGTTGTCTGTAAAAGATCGCTTTTCGCGATAAGACCGCCCATTGTGTCACCCTATAATGTAAAATTTCAACATTTATATCTGTAATTTTTATGGTGTGCATAATAAAGAGTATTCTATCTATCTATCTATCTTTTCTTGAACTTTCTTACACCCTGTTTCTGAATTGACACTTTGAAGTTGAGAACTTCAATTAAAAAACCGAGTTCTACAGCGTATATCAGAAAGGTGTGGTCAAACTTAAGGGGGTGATACAGACCATCAAACTGAACAACTTTATCCATGGGACCAACAATTAAAAAAAATCGGGAGGTATAATAGGTGTGATCGAAGTTCCTTTCGTTGTATATTATAAACTGGCTTTTGCCCGCGTGGATGTCAGAAAATATCCCACGGGAACGTACACGTGTCTACATTATAAAGGGAACGTCTGTGCAAAATTTCAGCATTCTAGGTCCAAACTCAAACTCAAAGCATTTATATCAATTAAACCAATTAAAGGCACTTTTGAATTGTCAAAGAGTCGGTCAGTAGGTAAGTCAGAAAGTTGAAGCTAGTTGCCAATTCCAAAACGTAGATCTATGGAGAAGAACGGGCAAGAAACTTCACGGACACTCTTTTAAATCAAAATATGGTTACAAAATATTGGTTACATCATTCATGTTGAAATTATACATGTGTACAGAGCAGAGGCAATGTAGAATTGCACAGAGCATGTAACTGTAGAATTGTAGACTTGTAAATTGTCTTTGGTCTCATAACAGCCAATCAAGAAAAATATTTGTCAACATAAATAAGTACGAGGCTTTTGCCTAATTGCGTTCCGAGTGTACTTTGCTTTGTCATTTTTGTTTTTTATTTTTTTATAATGTGCGTTTTATTTCTGCAGAATAAATAAGTTTTCTTTCTTTTCTTTCTTTTTCTTTTATGTGAGAACGATGAACGTTAAAAGCGTGTAATAAAAACATAAAAAAAACTATTCAAAATTTAAATTAAATTATAATTAAAATAAGCCGTGGCAGTTACGCTGTATTGTAATTTCAGTAAAAAAAAAAAAAAAAAAAGTCATCTAACGTAGACTAAAAATACTTAAATGGTAGCCAGCCAAGGGTTTGGGCTGGGCGTTGATGAATCAGTCAGTCAGTCAGGATTTGTCTTTTTAACAGATAGAAGATTATTAATACAGAGTCATCTTATATGGTCTCAAGTTTCAAGTTTCCAAAGTTTTCATTTTTTTTCTTGCTCAAAACTTATCCTGTGTTAAAAAGCAAAAACAAAAAATTTTGACACTTGAAACTGCAGAGTTTTTCCGGCAAAGCGCTTTTTCGTTACGTGACGATTTCTAACAATTTACTCGTACTGCAAGCCGCGTTAAAGAACTTCGTTCCGATAATCAGCCGTCCCATATACATATTTGGGTCGAGTAGGTATACTTTTGAAGGGGACAACCTTGGGACAGCTGATAATAATTTCGCGATTACGATGTTGGTCCCATGGAGAAATTTGTTCAGTTGGATGGTCATCACCACGCCCTTAAAGACCACACCTTTTATGGTACATATTGTAATAAGAAAGTGTAAGGGAATTAATTTTAGCAAGAGTTTGAATAATGTTTTTGTACTTCGCCACCATCGATTTTTTCTTTGCTCTGCCTGAACCCAGATTCCACAAAGTTCGTTGAACCACGTTTACTGTTATGCATGTTTTTAGAGTTTGTCTTCTTCAAAATAGATCGAGTGATGAAGAAAATACATGTAATTAATCATAGTATAATGTAGTAAATGGGTGGTTTTGTACGGTTTTGTGTTTAAGAGGACAAGAGGGTTACAAGAAAGAATTATTCGATTGACATATTTTGTGGTCGAGGTTGGTACAGTCAGCAACAAAAGTCGATTACCATTTGAGTTTTCTAAATCTTAATTATTGAGAAAAATACTTCATTAAAATCGGAACAAAATGTAAATTTTAAAGAAAATGAAGATCTAATAAATAAAATGCTAAAAAGCAGGTTATCGTGTCATTTTGTCTTAATTTAGATGGTGTCAAAAAGAAGCAGTGTTAACCGACTTCTGTTGCTGACTGTATCTGCCTATAGTTTATTAAGTTAAATGTGTGGGAAACTTTAATGTTGTCTTGATATATTTTAAGCGTATGTTTGATCTAAAATAAATAATTTTCATGCATACAAATAAAAGTAACGGTTTCTTTAGATGCAAAATGTTTTTTCTATAAGTTGCAGTAAAATGACACTTCTTACTGTCATTTTGTTAAAAATGTTCTAATTTGATAGCGAAATGACAGCAAAAATGACAATAGAAAAGTCATTTTACTGCAGCAAATTAAAAATCCGACCGTAGGTACCATCGCGGACATTTGCGATGAACAACTTTTCGTCCTTATTGTCATAGTAATAAGGTCGAACAATGGTTCATCGTAAATGTCCGCGTAGGTACATAATAAAAGACGATTTACGTACTCCTACGTAAACAATATTCAATCCAAATGTTCGTGCTCACATAAATTAGAATAAATTTCATAAAATCAGAATAAAATTGATTGAATTGAATTTTGTTCAATACTCTGAATTTTATTAGAAGGTTGGTAAGACTTAATCCGTATAGGTATTGACGATTGTGATGTAGTGAAATTGTGATGTAGAAAACAGAACCCTTCTTTAGATTCGGGTATAAATACATACGGTATGAACTTCTTGCTTCATGTCAAAAATAAGATCCCACTTAGAAGTGCCTCTCCTCTCTCGTACTTTACAGAAATTACCTAAATAAATAATTATGTAGAACAAGGTATTAACTGTAAAGCTATGTCAATGTCAAAGTCAATCATTTATTTCAAATATGCACTTATAATGTATTCATTTTAGAAGCTAGTAAACGTAGTAGAACTTTTAAACGTCAAAATTTACAAAAAAAAAAAAAAGAATTTGAATTGATTCATCGATCATCGATTATTACTGTCGAATCAAATCGATTAATTGCGGTTTCAAAATAAAGAAGTAATGACTGTGATTTAAATATCAAAAGTGCAAGCGGAACGGACTTAAGGTTGATGCGCCAGGGTAGCCCGCGAAATTCAAAATTTCTTAGGTTTTTTGCAATTTGTAGGTCAGTGTGAGCTTGTATGTTGATTAAAATATGATTCGCGGCCGTAGCTAATATGGCTTTACAGAATTATAATCATTAGAATCAGTAATACAACTCCATAAGTTAGCATTTATCTCAAATCTAGCGATTTCATGAAATCATGAGTTTTGAGGTAAATGCTAACTTATGAAGTTGTATTGCTGATTCTAATGATTATAATTCTGTAAAGCCATATTAGCTACGGCCGCGAATCATATTTTAATCAACATACAAGCTCACATTGACCTACAAATTGCAAAAAACGTAAGAAATTTTGAATTTCGCGGGCTACCCCGGCGCTTTCGCCTTAAAGAGCTCGTTTTTGAAGACGCGTCTGACGTCTTCATTTTGATTTTTATTTTATTTTAGTGTTTCAATATTTATTTTCTTAAAATCATACATTTCAATCGTATTTTTCTGAGTATTCCATAAATAAATGCTATTTACTTTTTTTTAAATATCCCTAGATTTAGGGGAAAATATTCTGAGGTGGGAACCCTGAAACAATGTTGTTTTGTTAAAGTGACATGACTGTCGCGCTCTGATTGGCGTACCATGTCACGTGACCAATGGCTATATTTTACGTAATTATTTATCAAAAATATTAATCAGTCTAAAATCATTTACAAAAATAAGTTGAATTTTGATACTTTTAGCTCTCAACCATTCCACATAATAAAATTCATAAGGTATTTATATATTTTTCTTACTGTCAACTAGCCTATTATCTAAGATCACCTTACTCCATCAATCAGCATGCATCACTAAATAACCCACCCTTATCGATGTATAAAGGCACATCAAAAGTATTGCGTGTCACAAATAGAGTACCAACTATACAAAAAAACCGGTCAAGAGCGGGTCGGACTCACGCACCGAGGGTTCCGTTCCGATTTCTGAAAAAGTATGGTAGAGACATCGTTTTATTTTTCCTGTAATCTTTACATAGACTTCTATCATATAATAATCAGAAAATAATAATCTCAATAATAATCTATAATTTCAGACTTTTCGCTTTGCAAACTTCGGAGCTAAGGGGGGGGGGGGGGGGAACGGTATTTTTTTACATTTTTCATCAAAAGTCGAAAACTATGCGGCCTAAAAAAAAGAAAAAAAATGTCTGAGAATGTCCAAATAGCGCTCTTTCATATGATACCTCACATGCTATAGTAGCCCCACTTTGAATTTTTAAGACCCCCTTTCAGTCACTGTTGCAAAAAAAAAAAAATATTTTGATATCTTTCTTATTTGCAAAATAGTTGGGTAAACGTCATCTAAAACTGTTCCAAATTTCAAGTTGATAGCATTAGTAGTTCTTGAGATATCCAGCTGAGACAGACAGACAGACAGACTGAGTCACACCATAAGGGTTCCTTTTTTACCATTTTGGTACGGAACTCTAAAAACGACTTTGGGAGCAAACAAAATTCCATGCAGAGTTACAAGGCCACTTTGTATTCCGGAGAAGGCAGGCAGCGTCACACATCCGATAGCAGTTATGTCAAACGTTGTAGACAGATTGGGAATACTAGTACCTACAGTTCATGGCATAAAGGAATTTTTACATTTTCTATTTTTTTGTGTGCCTTGGGATAGTACAGTCAACTGCACATCATCAATTTGACATTGACTGACAGCGGTAATGTCGTGCGGTAATGAAAGTGTTACCCACTGTTGTGCGGTAGACTCTTGGATTATGAAATTCATAATCTAAGGGTAGACTGTTCTTTTTGTAGCTAACTCCATCGGTTTAGGTAATTAAATAAAGGAAAACAAAAAAGCACGGGTCTGGTTAACCGACTTAATTTAATACCTGTCACTTCAATTGTCATGGTACGACACAGTTGTACTCTTTAAGCAACATTATAATTCGTGGTATAATGTTGCTAAATTAAGTTGATAGCATTCTTGAGATATCCAGCTGTCAAACTGAGTCGCTTTTTACCATTTTGGTATGGAACCCTAAAAACCCAATAACACCTTGCTCAACCTGGGAATGGAACCCAGGACCTCATGATCAGTAGTGGCGCTTGTGAACACTAGATCAACAAGACGGTACATTTTAATTTTAGTTTTGGAAATACAGTTTTAGTTATGGTAAAAATTACCTGTAGGTAGGTAAACGAAATAATGAACTGACAACGTGTACTCGAAACTCTACTTGTGAAATTAGTTTTTAATTTACCGAGATTAAAACTACCTACACGGTATTAAGCTGACTCTAACCAAAATTTCATTAAAACTGGTTCTGTTGTTTAGTCGTGAAAGCGTTGTATAGAATCAGTTTCATACCCATAGGTGAGGCAAAAACCGGCCAAGTGCGTGTCGGACCACGCACAATGAACGGGATAAATTCATCCCAACTACGGGGATGAATTTATCCCAAGAACAAACTTAACATTGAAAAACTTTTTAACAAAAAAAAAACCGACTTCCAAAAAGCACTACAAAGTGAAAAATAACTTTGATTTCGGAAGTCGGTGTCTTTCGTTTTTCATTTACTTTCTTTTTTTTTGCCACCGACTTCCGAAATCAAAGTTATTTTTCACTTTGTAGTGCTTTTTGGAAGTCGGTTTTTTTTTTGTTAAAAAGTTTTTATTTCTCGCTTTTTAGTGGGTCTGTTTATAATTTGTATAAGTTACAATAGTCTAATGTCAACTGCTCATCACATGTTACAAAATATTGCTTTTCCCGATGCTGGGACGTTATTTGTTGAGGAGTTCTGCTGGTAAGAACCAGGAGAACTCCTCAACAACCACTCACCACACGCATTGTGTGACGAGCGGAAATTGCTTAGCAACCATATTAAAGTAATCGAATCGCAACCCGTGAAATATTTATCATTGAGTAGTTCCGGTAGCCATCTGTGGTCTTCATCATCAGTTCCATTTCACCAAGTGGTGCTTTCCGAGAGCAAATGCACGAGCTACTATAAAAAATACCCAAATCGCTATAGGTGTGCCTATAATATTTGAAGAGTTCCTTCGATTTCTCCAGGATCCCATCATCAGAACTGGATTTTGACAAAAATGGGACCATTTGGGAAGTATACCCTTTCCAACAAAAAAATAATTTTTCAAATCGGTGGGCAAGCGACGGAGTTATGCGCGAACAAACATAAAAAAAAAAAAAAAAAAAAAATACAAACATCCGAATTGAGAACCTCCTCCTTTTTTAGAAGTCGGTTAAAAACATGTTCTCCTATACATTCCAACTGTAAATGTAAGTTTTAGTCACAATATTGAGAGATTTACCATGTTATTTTATGGCCACAGACTTCTTATTGGTTCTCCTGTAATCTATAATCAAGGAACTATACTCTGTATTTTTTCCAAAGTTTTAGGCTCAGCAGTTTCGATAATGGTGGGAATCAATTTTCGTTTTGTTTTCTTAAATAACTTTAAAACAATTTATTAAAATATATATGTATATATATATTTGAGACCCTCACAGTATTTTATTTTATATAAAAAATACTCGGTACAGTTTGCAAAACTATTTTAACAAGCCCCCAAAAAGTGATCCCCATATTCAAAATTCATTTATTTACCCTTCCGTGTTTGGGTCAAAGAAATTCAGATTCGGAGCAAATTGGCTGTGACAGACGGATAGACGCATGAGTGATCCTGTATGGGTTCCGTTTTTCCTTTTGAGGTACGGAACCCTAAAAATCAGTGTAATTAAATCAAATTTTTGATCTTTTTGCGTACACATAAGTAGTAGGTACAGCTATCACTAAATTTTCCCATCCAAATGAGTCCCCAAAGCAGGAACACACACAGAAAAAGTTTCCCGATTATTCATACCTCGATAAGGCCGCAATATCCACGGAGCTAACGCTTAAGATCCACGGGGGACGGACATTTAAACTTGCCGAATTCCTTCCCCCAAGCCCCCAACAAGGTCCAACGTTACTCTCCTTATCTCCAACGTTGTACATTTACAAAGGTTTTACATATAAATTGCTTCCATAGAATGCACGGGAGAAAAACTGTGATAGCTCGCATGGGAGAGACCTTTTTGAAGGCTAGACAAAGACGCTGAGCGGCCAAGATATTTATCGCGAGGTTTTCGGTTATTTTATTGGAAGTTAGTTTTGGGGATTTTCGTGGGGTTCGCTCGTTATGCTAAATTGGGGCTCTTGAGTTAATTAAACTCGTTAATTGAAGGAGGTTGTGTTCTCAACTGTAAAATGGCAAGTTTTAGATTACATTTCAAACACCAAATACCTCTAGTATTTGGTGATTGAACTGTAATCTAAAACTTTTGTACCTCGTATGTTACGTTTATTCAGGAAATATCAATCCGCCTAGCCTTTTCCCAACTATGTTGGGGTCGACTTCCAGTCTAATCGGTTGCAGCTGAATACCAGTATTTTACATGGAGCGACATACTTATCTGACCTACACAACCCAGTTACTGGGTAACACTATACCCCTGGTAAGACTGGTAGTCAGACTTTCGGGCTTCCGACGACCCGTAACGTCTGTCAAAGATCCAAGAATGACAGCCGGGACCAACGGCTTAACGTGCTTTCCGAAGTACGGAGGGGTCTCGGTATGTAAACCCATCTACAGACCAACCGCAGCAAGCCTGATCGATCGACCCGTGCGGCTTTCATTACTTAGCCACGAGGACCTCTTATTCAGGAAACCACGTCGTAATTAAATTGAAACTGTCACCCAGAGGCAAACTTGAAATTCTCATAGTTCCCGTAATTATACCCTTGAAACTGGTGACTAATGAAAGGACTTCTTTCCCCGTTTTATTAATAGAACACGGCAAAGGAATTTCAAATAACACAAGCCTCCTAACGTCTTTAGGCGCCTAAAAATTAGTCCGACGAACATTAAAATAAGGAATATTTTTTATCAGAATTCGCTTGAGTGATTTCTTTACAATTCACGCTCGAAAAAAGGCAGTCAAAACCTTTGGTTAGCGTCAAAGACCACTTTATTTCGGTCACGTACCCTTCGTTAATGAAAATAATAAGTCCGTCATAGAATTAGGACAAGGCAATGTGCCTTTTGCTAAGAAAGTAAGTGGTAGGTATATTATTATCTGTTATATAGCCTTCTGTGCTTATCTTTGAGGAAAAGAAAGGAGAGTTTCTGACTAAACAACACACTTTGTTTCCATTTGAGACGTGAATTGTGTTGATGTCAGAGTTCAATAAGACGTTCGTGTTAGCAATATATGCTAAAAATCTGAAACACAATGCTTCAAAGTTCAAACTGCAATAAATTTCCGTGTCTTTGTATGTGTGTCAGTTCTCCAAAATGTGTCGATCCAAATGGATCAGAATCGGCATTTGTTTTCATTCGGTAAATGCAATGCCATGTTAATAGGCCTAAACTGTCCTCTCATACCTATTAACAGTGTAATTTGAAAACATTGTAAAAGCCAATTATTTTAGAGCCAATGAGTAACCGTGGAGTTTCTTGCCGGCTCTTTTCCATAGGAAACTACCAATTGGAACCGTGAACCTAGCTAGCTTCTAACGTTTCATAAGTGTCCATGTATGTCCATGTGGAATAAAACATTTTGAATTTGACCTTGTCCCGCGGCGATACCAACTTGATTATGGCGAAATGCATCAAAATAATTATATTCTTCCAAAGAAGATATTTTGAAAAATAAATTTTTGTCTTCATAAAGTATAAATTTCCCTTATTATTTTTCATGATTATACAAATTGAAGATATTCTTTAGTAAATTATGAGGCCGAAAACACGATTGACACAATTTGGCTCGATACAAAAAAAAAACCGGCCAAGTACGTGACAGACCACGCACAATGAAGGGTTCCGTAGTTGAAAAGAATGTAGGCCCAAAAACAAACATACAATTATAATCCCAAAAAAAAAAAAAATTATGTGAAAACTAACAATTTTCGGACTTTTCCTTCAATTGTGCCGTGAGACCTTCTTCTTGCCAAATTTCATTATTCTAGGTCAACGGGAAGTACCCGGGGTTTTGATTTACTTGCGAGCATCAAAATTTGTCGCATAAAGGGCCGTATTTTTTTATTGTTATAACAGCTTGATTTTTTTAGAACTCCAAAGGACCATAGACTACGTATTTAACATTAATTTCAACTTGATACCTAAACGTGTTCCTGAGCAAAAGGGTCTTGACAGACTGACAGGGAGACAGACAGACGGACAACAGATTTGTTGTCTGTCTGTCTGCCTGTCAGTCAGATCCGTTATAAGGGTTCCGTTTTTTTCCTTTGAGGACGGAACCCAAAAAATCGCTGTTTCCTAAAAATTTGCATTTTTATGAGAAAAATTGTTTTATTTGATTATAATTAGGGCAAATTCAATAAAATTTAGTCTACACGTTTACCATTAAAAACATAAGTGACAAAAATAGAGTTTTAAAAAGAAATATTTTTTTAAATTCTATATGCTCACCATACGATACCACTTCGCCTTAATGGCTGGTCGTTCTGCCACGACTTCAGTTGATATTAGCTTACGACCTTTAAAGGTGGCTGGGACATGTAAAAGATGTGGCTCGCCAGACGCTGTGTTAATTTGCAAATGGCCGATTGACGTTTAAAAGTATTACCCGTTGGAAATACTGTAGTTTTATTTTATTTTGCTACTGAAGTAGTTTTTGTATCCGGGATTCTTTTTGTAGGTCTTTTGAAGGACTTCGATTAGGTACTTATGAATTGGAATTTAAAAAAATCCAGTGGATGCGGAGGGTGGGTGACCGGATGAAGTAGCGCAGCTTGGGAGAGGCCTAAGTCCAATGTGGCGGCATCTACATGGCCACATACGAACTACGCATCACAATGAGATGACGTCACTCAACCTGCATCACGCAATCAGAGTTTACCACGCGACTAGCATATATACAACGTCCCGAAATCAACCGTCGGGCAGTTGCCCACCAGATACGACACCCGTCTGGTCGGAGGATTCTCTCTTTTCAATAGAGTATGAGTGAACTTATGTATCTCTATACCAGGAATGGACTGATTGAGGCTGAGTTGCAGACAAGAGAGTTTCGCTTTTGATATAGATGCTCAACTAAAACCTTTATACACATAATACCAAAACAATGCACACTTCTATAAAACAAACAACATAACCAAACCACTTTAAGACAATTAGCTATGAAGGTGAATTGTAAAGAGAATTACACGTTCCTTTTGTGGAGTTCTCATTTATTCATTGTAAATTGTAAGCCTCAGTTTAACGATCCCATTGAGGTTAAATATGCAACAAAGCATCTGTGTAGTAGCAAGTAGTGGAAAGATTATCTTATTCAATTATAAAAACTTTTTAACAAAAAAAAACCGACTTCCAAAAATCACTACAAAGTGAAAAATAACTTTGATTTCGGAAGTCGGTGTCTTTCGTTTTTTATTTACTTTCTTTTTTTTTGCCACCGACTTCCGAAATCAAAGTTATTTTTCACTTTGTAGTGATTTTTGGAAGTCGGTTTTTTTTTTGTTAAAAAGTTTTTATAATTGAATAAGATAATCTTTCCACTACTTGCTACTACACAGATGCTTTGTATATTCTCGCTTTATTTCTCGCTTTTTAGTGGGTCTGTTTATAATTTGTATAAGTTACAATAGTCTAATGTCAATTGCTCATCACATGTTACAAAAAATTGCTTTTCCCGATGCTGGGACGTTAATTGTTGAGGAGTTCTGCTGGTAAGAACCAGGAGAACTCCTCAACAACCACTTACCACACGCATTGTGTGACGAGCGGAAATTGCTTAGCAACCATATTAAAGTAATCGAATCGCAACCCGAGAAATATTTATTATTGAGTAGTTCCGGTAGCCATCTGTGGTCTTCATCATCAGTTCCACTTCACCAAGTGGTGCTTTCCGAGAACAAATGCACGAGCTACTATAAAAAATATCCAAATCGCTATAGGTGTGCCTATAATATTTGAAGAGTTCCTTCGATTTCTCCAGGATTCCATCATCAGAACTGGATTTTGACAAAAATGGGACCATTTGGAAAGTATACCCTTTCCAACAAAAAAATATTTTTCAAATCGGTTGGCAAGCGACGGAGTTATGCGCGAACAAACATAAAAAAAAAAAAAAAAAAATACAAACATCCGAATTGAGAACCTCCTCCTTTTTTAGAAGTCGGTTAAAAATATGGTATGCTAGTGTTTGAGAACAATCCACAGAACCCCCTTAGTCTTTAGGCTAAAGACTAAGGGCGTTTGTCCATCGCCAAGTCAATGGGACGTTAGCGGGTCGTCAACGAGAACGAGATGACGGCGCAGAAGTAGTGATACATACACCTACTTGATTGAAGTAGAACGAGCACAGAGAACGCTTCTTAAAGTAACTTTTAAGAAGCCCTTCAGGTTCTCTACTGACTTACTCTATCGTGAAACAAGAGTTCTCAAAGTCCGCCAGCTTTTCATTCTTTCTGCCTGCACCATAACTTACAAAAATATTAAAAGCAGACCCGACTACACATCTATCATAAGCAAAAGAAACTATAGAATCCCAACACCTGACAACACCTCATTGCTAGCTAGACGCTCCCCAGCTTACTCTCTCATTAATACTTACAACAAAGTCTGCAAACTCTGCGAAATTAAAAATACTACCTTATTCAGCTGTAAAAAAATTACAAAGAAAATTTTGCAAAGCTCTGGTTATGATGACTCGAAACAACTAATATTAATACCCTGACCTGACACTGAATCAAACGTCAAATGACGCACAATGGGAACGAATACGCACGCACACACACACTCACTCACACCACACACACATCACATTTACACAAACATTTACATAACATCACATTTAACAACATACAACTGAAATCACCTCTCTAGTCTCCACTCTGGAATCCGTACCCCGAGCCCCAAGATACAGACTAACTGTCTAGTTTGGTGCTCACTGGCAAATAATATTATGTAACCTAGCTATAAGTAATATTTTAAGCTACTCACGTCGTCTCAACTTATTTTTAACATGTAAACCTGCTTACTGTATTACCTGGACAATAAACTATTTTCTATTTTCTATTTCTATTCTATTTACTATGGCCGCGGGAACACCGGACACCACCACCGGACGTCACGTTCGGTCGGACGTCATGTTCGGTGGTGGTGTGTAAGTGTCACACAAGGTCTTCAATCAGTGCGTCCTGCCTGTTATGTCTCACAGAGTCTAAAGCCTCATGGTACGGCTGGTCCATAAATTTAAGGACGCTCAGCAAGCGATGGAACGTGCTATGTTTGGAATCACTCATAAGCATTAATTAAATAATTAAGTGAACGGTAATAAATAATATATAATTTAATACATAATAAAAAATTTAATAGTTTTACTTAATAATATAATAAATTCAGGGAATAAATATATGAGTGATAATTTAAATTTAAATAACTAAAATCATTAACAAATCAATCTGCCTAGCCTTTTCCCAACTATGTTGGGGTCGGCTTCCAGTCTAACCGGATGCAGCTGAATACCAATATTTTACATGGAGCGACTGCCTGTCTGACCTCCACAACCCAGTAACTGGGTAATACGATACCCCTTGGTAAGACTGGTTGTCAGACTTTCGGGCTTCTGACGACCCGTAACGACTGTCAAAGATCCACGAATGACAACCGGGACCAACGGCTTAACGTGCTTTCCGAGGCACGGAGGAGTCTCGGTATGTAAAGATGGTCACCCATCCACTGACCAACCCCGGCAAGCGTAGCTTAACCTCATGGATCGACCCGTGCGGCTGTTATTACTTAGCCACGAGCTCCTCCTCGAATCATTAACAAATAAAGCAAAATAATAAAAGCGCTCTTCCTCTCTCTTACTTATAAGCTTGCTGTGCCCGACAGGGTCCATAATTATTGTTCCTAAAAGTATTATTTACCGCCTGTACCATATTATGGATTGCAATAAAGATTATTTGATTTGATTTGATCCGGAACGAAATGATCCAGCAGAGACCCAAGTGGTAGACATAACTCACAGTTTCTGAAACCTGAAATGGGCCGGCCATATAAGCCGTAGAACCGATGACTGTTTTGGGGTAGTTGCAGGCAATAAGAGAGGCCTATTTCCAGCAGTGGATGCAGCCTTACTGCGAGTTTTTATACTCGATTACGTTAACACTAAGCTTCAAATTTTACTAAAACTGAATAAGCGCCGTCTGGTGACTATAATTAATTAAAAATTAAAAAAATAAATTAAATTAAATGATTTTTATTTCGGTATAAGTAATCCATAGAGTGTTAGTAACATAATATTAAAACAACTTACTATCTAGTGTTAGTACCAGTCACCCTCCGCACAAACTGTTTTATAATTGGAGAATTGAAGCTCTCCGCTACAGTTCTCAAGATGCTGTTGCGACTGTCCCTAACTCTCCTCAGCAGCGAAGCTGTTTTTTTCCGCACAATCGCGTGAAACCCGTCGGTACGAGCTTGGGCAAACATATCTGACGCGCTGCAGTAGCGAGGAAGTCCAAACATAATGGTACAATGGTACACAATTATTCCATACAAATTGACGTAAGGTAACGTTAACGTAAACGCGATCGAGTAAGTTTAAACACACATTAAGCTCTCTGTAAGCTGATGATGGTGCTAGTGTTTGATGTAAAGTCAAGGAAATTTATTGTAAAGCAAATTGACTAAGAACTTATAGTGTCGAACGCAACGAATTAAGAATATCATTCTTGGTCGAACGTACTTACATTTAATCAAATTTTTTGACAGTTGTATGAACATGGCAAATTGACGTAGTGTGTCAATTTTGTTTACAATTAATTTACCTGAGAGTATTAATCGGTTCGCGGACGGTAAACTAGACACACTAGAAGTTTTCTTGTTATTATTATTTATTTATTTATTTATTTAAACTTACACACTATCATTACAGGATAACCCCAATACAATAGTGGTTTCCAAACACACATTCTAAAATCTAAGCACACACACAAATAAATTGAAGATTAATAATAATATTTAAAAATCTAAACATTCAACAACAACAACTCTAATGGTATGAAATATTAACCTACAATATAAAAAAAACCGCGCGCGCGCGTTATACCCGCGTCTATAGACGTCAAGCGCCCGCGAAAGCGTTAACCCTGTTGTAATGAAAAACGATAAGTAGAAAGACCCTTTTTAATGTAGAAATGAATTATGTGCCAGAAAAAAGGCCCTATTCTTCCTGCAAAATCCTACATTAATAGATGAGCAATATTTATAATTTAGTATGTTTATTTATAATCACATTCTCGAAAACGGCTCTAACGATTTCGAGATGAAAGTTGCAATATAGGAATTTACTGGGGCGAAAAATCGATCTAGCTAGGTCTCATTTCTGGGAAAATTCGTTTTCTCTATTTTCACCCGAGCAGAGCTCGGCCGACCTGGTTCTTATAATTATAAAGTTAGCCAACGTTCGTACGGTGCGTAAAAATATCTCGGCGGGATTTTATCGCGTACTGGATTTTCAACACTCGGTGTTGAGCCGAGCTTCGAGAATCCATTATTATTAACACAAACGGGATATTTACCATGTTTACTGTTATATTCGAATTCCCGATATTTCGGCATTGTTGCAAGCACCATGATCACGGATAATCTGAAGAGGAAGACCGATTTGTCTGCTCATAAAACACCCACCCGCAATAACTTCAGATTATCCGTGATCATGGTGCTTGCAACAGTGCTGAAATATCGGGAACTCGAATATAACAGTAAACATGGTAAATATCCCGTTTGTGTTAATAATAATGTTAGTGACCATGAAAGTTTAAAAACTTATTTCGAGAATACAACCTAACAACAACAAAGTTCATCCCAGCGCGTCGCAAAAACACTCTGTTGGATTGTCAACTCTCGGCGCTAAACAGAGCGTTGAAAATCCAGTGCGCCAAAAAAAATTGCCGCGATATTTTTACGTCCGTGCGAACGTCAAACACGAACACTCAGTATTTTAATTTATTTTATAATGTAAGTACATTATAATAGTTATTTATGCAACTGACGTATAATAAGGGGTATTAAAACACGAATGAGGGTTTAGTATCACATAAGTGTTTTAATACCTAATTATGTACAGTTGCATACAAGACTTTATCTACATCCATGTTAAATCCTTTATAAAAGGTTCTGAAACAGTTTTTTGCAATTCTAATACTCGTATCGAACATGGCGGCCGGCGTCATAGTATACGACGTGAATTCGAATACTTAAGTTCTTTTTTTAAATTACGGCGCTGTTGTAGTGAAACGCGCGTGCAATGTTCTTTTTTTGAAAACGAGTTGCATTATGAAATTCAGTACAACATTAAAGCACCCGTTTGGATGCTATTATGGTTACCATGGTTACTATGACACTGGCTGTTTTAATGTTGGCAATAAGCTAACTGTTTCAGAGACTTTTATTGAGGATTTATGGCATGGGTGTAGATAAAATAAATTAAAATACTGAGTGTGAGTTGCGGGTAGTGCAAATATTTCATAAAGATACGGTGTATAACATTATGGCTGTGCTAATTAATGTCCTGGGTACAAAATTCTAGGAATGAAATAGATATACCGTTTGTTTCCTAAAGTTAATGATAAAATATGAATACTGAGAATTCTAGAAAAGTTGAGTAATTCTACCTAATTATAAGTATTTTGGGAGAGTCCTTTGTCCAGCACAGGCCTCTCCCGAGTCGGACTCGCGCACCGAGGGTTCCGTTCCGATTTCTGAAAAAGTGTGCTATTTAGAGACATCGTTTAATTTTTCCTGTAATCTTTACATAAACTTCTATCACATAAAATAATTTCAGATTTTTCTCTATGCAAACTTCGGAAATAAGTACGGTATTTTTACAGTTTTTCATCAAAAGCAGAAAACTTGCGGACTATCAAAAAAAAAAATTGAGAATATGCAAACAGCGCTCTTTCATATGATATCCCTCATCATCCCTCACTTCGAATTTTTAAGACCCCCTTTTCAGTCCGTGTTACAAAAAAAGTACATATATTTTTATTTCTTTCTTATTTGCAAAATAGTTGGGCAAACGTCATGTAAAACTGTTCCAAATTTCAAGTTGATAGCATTAGTAGTTCTTGAGATATCCAGCTGTGACAGACAGACAGACTGCAGTCAGTCTGTCTGTCTGTCACAGCTGGACCCTTATGGTGCGACTCAGTAGTCGCACCATAAGGGTTCCTTTGTACCATTTTGGTACGGAACCCTAAAAATGGCATCGACTTTATCCGTAACAGCGACCAGAGACGATCAGAGCGAGCTGCATCTTTGCCATCAAAATTCTCGGACTGAAAACGCTTTGTGCTACTCTTAGTGAACGTCACACATTTTTTTCGTGGCTTGTGTTGCATTTTCCCCTTTTTTGTAATAAAACTTCAAAATGTATCGAATTTCTTCGTTAATTCACTCATTTTGGCGGACAGAAAAACAGTTGAAAAACGGCGGGAAATCGTACACTTCGTATACTTTTTATTTTTCTTTCTTAAAGCCGAAATATACGCCAATGACCTTGAGTGGTTAGCTTGCGCGTTCTGTGCTGAACTCACGCAACGCGTCGTACGTCCAGCCAGTAATAGGACTCGCCCATCAAGGAGCGCTGTCCCAAATCAGACGCATTATTAATTTATTATACATAAAAAAGGTATTTTAATAAAACACGTATACTAAAAGATAAATAATTAAATTACCTTTAAAATGGTGAAGGTTTCATAAAAATACGCCTGACAGTTTTTGCGTGATTCTCAGTTTTTTATCTGCGTTTGACATAACTTTACAAATTAATTACACTATTTAATATAAACATAATCTAAAATATTCACATATTAAGTTATTAAAAAATGCTCTAATTTAACATACAGTATGGAACTGTAACATGTGCAATAAATCAAACTATAATTATTACTAGTCCACAGGAGTATAGCAAAATTAAATATTAAATTAAAAACCTAAAATAAAAAAAGTAAATTTTTCAAACAAAATAAATTCAGTAAAAGATATCACTCTGTTTAGACAACCGAGCTGGCCACCTGCGGTGCACCATAGGAAACAATCCATTGTTCGCCAAACATGGTTTTTTTTTGTTTGCACACATGTTCAAGGATTCAAGTTCATTCACTCATTGACCTAGTGGCCCAATTCTACAGAGTCTTTAAATTTACTCAAAATTAAAACTCTACTTTTTGACCTAATTACTGCACCGATTTCGTTTATTTTTTGTCTATCGTCAGCAAAGGCGATAATATCAAGTATCTGGTAGAATTTATTGCACATATGTGAGCCCCATACCGTATATTTTTTCCAAATCATTAACACTACTCGTTTAGACGTGATCTTCAGTTTAAAATCATCAAAAGTCAGATAGCGTCGCCTTAAAATGTCATCTATTTAATGGTATCAAAGCCAGCCAGAAATAAATAGTACAGCCAAAGAGATTTTACTACAATTTTATATATTATATCTTACCTATAAAATACGAAAAATCTTTTTCGCCTACCTATTTTAAAAATTATAAAATACACGCAGATGAAGTCGGGAGCAACAGCTAGTTTTAAAATAACCAAGTTCCTTAAAATTCTCTAAAATCCTATCCGATCTGGTCGACCGCAGCATCCATTGTCCTCGCGGTCAAAGAATGACATCGCTTTGTTTTCAACCAACAATAAAGCACCCACAGGGGCTAGCGTCACCAAACATTATTCTCTTTTTTGTCCACACAGAACGATGTGTTAACCACTGTGCTATTCGTGATGCACTGTGGTTGGTGTTTGTGGCGGCAGTGTTTAGAGTTTGACTTTATTGATGAGCTTTAATGGGTTTTTGGGATTTATGTTGAATGATTTAAATTGAAGGATTCAGTACTTGGGCGTAAATAAATGACACACAGGTGACAGAGAAATCACTCTACAAAACTGACACATATAAATTTGTATTATCTGTATCTGCTGTATTTACTGTATAATACGGGGTACTTTTTCTGACTAACTAGATTTAACCCGCGGCTTCATCCGCGTGGAGGTTGCAAATTATCCCACGGGAACGTACTACCGGGATAAAAACTGTCCCTATGTCCTAACCCAGGTCATGGGCTACCTGTATGCCAAATTTTATCAAACTCCGTCCAGCCGTTACGGTGTGAAATGGTAACAGACAGACAGAGTTACTATCGCTTTTATAAATTTAAAATAAGTAAGTATAAGGTCTTAAATCACGAGCAGACTTACCGAATAAATTCAAAAATTGAAAATAATCTGTATGAAATTATCTGCCAAGTAAGTTAACAGGAACTTAATCGTAGGTGGTGAAACAGGCCCTTTAAGTACCTATAGAAGTATGGTTATTCAATCTGTATAGAAGTATTTAAAAGTATTCTCCCTATTTGGAGGCTTGCGGTAGGAGTACACTGGCAGAAATTGTGACGTCACGAAAAAGCATTATGCCGTCAGTTTCAAAAGTATTTGTTTTTTAATACAGAGATACTAGATGGCTCTGCATTAATACATTATTTAAAGTATACAGCGAAAAGAACTCCGTTCCAATCGGTTGTCCCGCGACACCTTCCGTCTTTTTTTTTCCAGAGGTACAGGTTTGTAGTGTAAGTTAGTTAATTGAAATGGTTTCATGTAAAACATTTTCTTCTTCTACTTCCCGGATACGGACGACGACGACGGACGAGGACGACGAGACAGCAACTAAAGCTTCTAAACTGCCCGGTGATCGCCGCATACAGGGCAAAGTACTTCGGTAACCCAGGTACCATCCGGGAGGTTGTCAGTAATGTCAAGGCGCTGCTGGCCTTCTTTGAGGAGCTGGGGTGGATCGAATAACCGATTTGTCCCACCCATACGCAAAATACGCGCATTGTCGTGGAGTTGCGGATACCAGCCCGTATTACCTATTACCTATTACTTCCCGAATCTATAAAGAAGAAAAGTTAGAGAAGCCATGCGGGCTCGGCAACTTGTGTACAGTGTACAATTTGTTTAGTTTATATTTGTTTACCTTCAAATTCTCGGAGGAGCTCATGGCTAAGTAATAACAGCCACACGGGTCGGTCCATCAGGTTAAGCTACGCTTGCCGGGGTTGGTCAGTAGATGGGTGATCCTCTTTACATACCGAGACTCCTCCTTGCCTCGGAAAGCACGTTAAGCCGTTGGTCCCGGCTGTCATTCGTCGTTACGGGTCACACGTTAAGCCGTTGATCGTCGTTACGGGTCGTCAGAAGCCCGAAAATCTGACAACCGGTCTTACCAGGGGTATCGTATTACGCAGTAACTGGGTTGTGGAGGTCAGACAGGCAGTCACTCCATTAAAAAAATACTGGTATTCAGCTGCATCCGGTTAGACTGGAAGCTTGGGAAAAGGCTAGGCAGATTGATTGAGTTTTTAAATGTTTAATATAAAAAAGATACGTGTTTTTTATGAATATTTCATAGCGAAAAATTCACGTCAAGATTACGTCTTCCCAGACTGAATTTACAACGATACAATCTTAATACCGCCACAGAAAGACAGCTACATTGTCTCGACAAGTAAAACACGTATATTTTCACACCATAGCAGAGATATACAATGTAACATTATGACATTGACGCTTAAAGGTAATTGTGCTCTGCATTGCAGGAAATAATACTGAACGATGTCGCCCGTTCCTCTTTCGAGCATTTCTTACAAATTGCCGTTAAGGAATTTTAACTCATTATTTTCTGCTTTTTTTTATTAAAGTGCAAATTGCGTGAAAAGATCTTACTTTTCGTGTTTTTCAGAGAAATAAGATGCTTGTCTGGACAGTGATCTGTGTGCATGTATGATGCGTGCCACGAAAGATGTGACTTGACGAGCGCAGTACCGCGCCTCCCGCGCCTTTCCGCCGCCCCGATGACGCCCGGTCCCTTTCCGTCTCAGACCTCACACCGCTAAAGAGACCTATAAATCTGAATAATCAGAATCAGAGAATTATAATCTACTGCGCAAGTCAAACTACGTTGTGTGTAAAGTCTCATCTTTCGTGGCACGCATTGTATTTGGTGGTAAAAATGTGTCTTCCTTATTTTTTGAAGTCAAAAACTTCTCCAAGCGCGTTGAGCGATTTTTGGTGGGAAAAATCTTATGAGTTCGCGTCACGTCACGTGATATGCTAATTTGACGTGTTGCGCTGTCAAGTTTTCACTTCTGGCGGCATTCACCATGACTGACTGTGTTTTTTTATGTCATTATATTCGTGAGAAACATAATAGTCTAATACGGCCTTATTACAAAACGAGGTTTTTCTTCTGTCATGGCTTAAACCATCGAGCCAGTTTTTGTAATAAGAACCTAGCTGTGATAGAAATACAGTTCATTATACAAAACTGACAACTTAGTCCGGTACTAAGTTGTCAGTTTTGTAAAACTGACATCTTAAAGTGTCGGAATAAAGTTCGAAATTCAAAAAAGTGTCCATGGTATAAACCTGGGTTTGAAGATGAACCTTGTTTTGTAATAAGACGGTTTAGTGTTTTAATCTAGTGTTTTTTGGAGTTTGTAGGACTAGTTGCATTCATTAGATACTACAACACGCCGTGAAATCGCGATTCTTTTATGGAGTAAACGCTTGATGTGGGTTCAATTCAAACGCGTGAGTAAAATCGCCTCTGCGGAGAAAACGTGACATTTCGGAAAAGTGGTTTTTTGTTATTATTCGATAATTTAATATTCGATTGTAGAATCTTTTCGTGTAAATACTTATTTTTTTAAAGTTTATTAGATAACTCATTTAACGTAAAAGCATAATATTAATTTAATTGTTTTAATTTTTTAAAGTTTACATAGAGCCCTGTAAAATTGCATTTTTCGAGATAGCTCGTTTTTCTCGCAAAGATGCGAAATGGTACGAAATAAGATAGGTACCTACATTATTAATTTAGTTAGGGGTAATCGCTGCCCTTTCTAAAAACTTCACACAACTGCAGAACATACAAAAAGTATTTGGTAAAAATCCAAATATTGTATTTATTTTAGAAATAGAATAGAAAATAAAACAAAAGAATTTAAAAATATGAATGAAAAAAAAGAAACGCGCGTTCAAGCTGTGGTATGGATGACGTGTGTGGGGGAAAACCAAACTACTGCCTACCTATGGAAAAAGCGTAAATCGTTTAGGAAAACATTTACAGGAAACCAGCATCGAAGAATCAAAAATTCGAAGCACCAACCCATAATAGTCCCGCTAGATTGTTAAAGGCCCATTCCCTTTCACAGAGAGGAGGCCTGAGCCGCAATAGTGCGACCAGCGAAGAGCAGTAAAGCAAATACCCAAAACCAACTTCACACAAACTGACAAAAATTAAAAAAAAAAATATTGTACCTATTTTTAAAAATAGAATACAAAAATATGACTGGCATAAAACAAACGCGTTCATTGTATCTGATAGTCGCGCGGCATTCGAGGTGTGGATGCCGTGTAACCGGGTGAAAACTGAGCGGTGGCTGGATTGCTTAGACGTCAAGGATTTTTACTGTCGAATTGCATTGGGTACGAGGTTTATAGTGATAGTTTGTAAGTATAATCGAAATAGAATGGTTACGTAGTGGCAAAACCACCAGCAAATGCATAGTTATGGTTTCAGTCCATAGAAGGAAGACAGCTATGAGAAAATAATGGGTTTATTCATGTCAGAAACTACAATGCTTAGATCTACTACAAAGATTTCCTTTGTCAATAACGGAGTCCCTACTGAGAAGTAAAACGGAAAGAGGAACGAAAGATAGGAAGTCCACCATTTTAATTTCAGGACTTTTAAGCGCTTTGTTTTCGATAAAGCAATAATTCCTTATTGCTTGTTACTTAAAGAACACTTGAGATTAATCTAGTTCCTTTTACTTTTGTTTTTGTATATAAGGTGTATCTATTCATACACGAAATCTCTTAAGGGGTCATCGTACTCATAAACAAGTTTTACTATGGGACAAACCTGAAATCGCGAAAAAAAAATCATCCCTTTTTTAATTTATGTTTGCATAATAAATAGTCAAAATGTAGGGAACAGCAGATTTTTATAATTCATATTTTGTAAGTACCTACTAGCTTTTGCCCGCGGTTTCACCCTCGTGAATATCGGAAAATATCCCACGGGAATGTACTACTGGGAAATCCTTACTCCTTGTCTACATTTAAAGGGAACCTCTGTGCATTTCAGCTCAAGGGTTTGGGCTGGGCGTTGATGAGTCAGTCAGTCAGTCAGCTCTTCTTTTTTTATTTATAAGGATTTATTTATTTATTTTAAAGAAGGCTTACAGACTACCAAACCAATGACATAAATATAATGTAATATTAAAAAATAGCTAATAACAAGGCTCCACATAAATATAGCATAGATTTAGGTAAGTATTCTAATGTCGCTATGAAATGAGAGTCTCAACGGCGCGGTATTTAATATTTGACATGTAAATTCTTCATAATTCATAAGGAAGATCAACGTTTCATTGAGCAATAGCTGTAAAATGTGAACAAATTAAATAAAACAAATGAACGAAAGCCAATCGGCGTTCCCGCGGTTGTCACGGTAAACACTGGAGGCGAGCATGCCACCGCGGGTTCCGCAGCAAATTAACATGAAAATCGGTCGGTAAATGCTGATTTAAACGAAAGAACGGAAGCCTGCTCGAGTAGAAATGATGTCGAGTTTTTCATGTGTTAAATGTACTTACGCGTATCGGCCATGTTTTTCTGTGTTCCGGGAAAAGGAATAATGTTTTTTTAAAGATTTCAGTTATAAAATATACGATGCCTGCAATACCTACCTCATTTTTGGGAAAATTATTCACAGAAAAGTATTAACTGACATTTGACAAGTACTATGTATGCGTGCCAAATGAGAATAGTACTTTCAAGACGCCATTTTGTTCCTCAATACTCGCGAACTTCATTACCAATGCGTACTAATTTGACAGCTATCGTGTATTTGACAGGTACCGTGTGAAGTTGGCAGCAAGCGCGATCATAGTCTTCTTTAGCACGCATAGTAAACCTTGTGCTTTCTTTGTGGTAGGACATATTATCTACACTGAAGTTGGTGGTCAATCAATCAGCCTCTCCCATGCTGCACCACAACGCCTCTAACCTCCGCCTTCCGAATCTAGTCTGTCCCAGCCACCTTCTTAGGGCCTTAGCTAGAACACCTACACCGCGAAACTGTTCTGAGAATGCGTTCTTGACACCTCTCATTTTCATACTAACGAATATTGTATGTGTTTTGCGAATTTGATCCTTATTACTAATAGAAACTGTCCAACTGACAGGTGTTAGAAACGCACTCTCTCGATGGCCACACTGTAGTGCTGCTTCTAGTTTGGCAACTAAACCCTTAGGTAATATGTTAAAACCATGCTCTTCAATCTATCCGCGGGGTACAGTTAAGAGCGGTAACACACTTTTAGCAACAACAAAAACACCGCAAAACAACATTAACATAGAAAGAGTGATTTTATAAACCGCGTGCGTGTAGTCTCAGTGAACACGGGGGAACGTAGGGATGTCACGCTTGTAAATTAGCAGAGGGAGTTATGTTCGGAGCTGGAGTGTAGGTGAATCTGTAAGTAGGTACTGTGAGGGCTCGAACCTCACAGTGGGAGGCTAACTACGTTATAATAAATAGACAGTAGTGCACAGAAGAAATGGGGCTGAAGCCCGCTATATTAAAAGAGAATAAAATTATAATTCACACTTCCTAGGTCTTACTTGGAGCCCTAGCTACAAACTATCTGAAAATCCTTATAAAAAAGCGAGCATCACTTTTTATAAACATATTCGATGTTTGAATGATCGGAATGTCAGCCAGTTAACCATACTATGGCTTGTATACATACAACAAATCCTCTACAGTACATACACTAATATTATGAAGAGGTAAAATTTGTGAGTTTGTATGTATAGGGTAATCTTCGGAACTGCTGATTAATTCATCTGCTGTTATTGCTTGATGGGACCAGTCCTGAAATCTCGAAATAAATCAGCTGTTCCATACGTTCGCATAACTGGACAAAATGATTTGATATTTCGCGTTTGCAGGGTACCTTAGTGACAGTTGTTCATAACGATGACTTCTTAATGGGTTTTACTTCGTATACCTACCATGGACTGCCATGAATGAATGATTCCATACTGGAGCAACTCAACATCACCAAGCGGCTCTCTACAATATGCCAGGCGTGCCCTTAGCTTTTTCTGACATAGTATGCGTTCACCTAAGCATGATCTGGAAAGGCTTATGATACTGGGCCGGAAGGGAAGGAAGGGAAACGCGCTCAAGGCAGAGCACCAGCAAGACGGTCAGACGCAGTCAAGAAGGCTGTTGGATGCAGCATTTACCGTGCGGTCCACGCTGCAGAAGACCGCATAGCTTGGAGACGCGTCGTATGTGGTCGCGATCCTCAGCATTGAGGGAACTACCAAGAAGAATGAAAATATGAAAATACTACGCTTTGGAATGAGCAAATAGCTTCATCTTCCTGACTGACCGACCCCTTTTTTATTTTTAGGGTTCCGTACCTCAAGAGGAAAAAACGGAACCCTTATAGGATCACTCATGTCTCTGTCAGTCTGTCCGTCTGTCACAGCCAATTTGCTCCGAATCTAATGGACCGAATAAGTTGAAATTTGGTACACATATGGATTTCTGTGACCCAAACACGTACGGCTAAAGTAAATAAATGAATTTTGAATATGGGGTTCACTTTTAAGTTCGCAAATAAGAAAATTAAAAAAAATATATTTTACAAACTGTACCGTGTGACATATCAAATGAAAGGGTTTACTATGAGGGTTTCAAATATATTTTTTTTATAGTTTTAAAATAAATGGTTTTAAAGTTATTTAAGAAAATAGACGAAAATTGACCATTTTAGGTTCAGTAGTTTCGGAGATAAGGGGGGCCCCCCTTATCTCCGAAACTACTGAACCTAAAATTTTGAAAAAAATACAGAAAATATATAAAATATATACACCTGTAGATTACAGGAAATTGTATAAGCAGTTTGTAGTATTAAAATAACATGGTAAATCTCTCAATATTGTGAGTACAAACCTACATTTACTGTTGGAATGTATTACCTAGGAGAACATGCTTTTCAACTGTAATCTTAAGTTTGTTCTTGAGATAATTTTATACTAACTACGGAACCCTTCATTGTACGTAGTCCGACACGCACTTGGCCGGTTTTTTTTTAAGTGAAATTATTAATGACTTCTCCCGCTCTGTGTGTAGCGGGAGGGCTGTCAGATTTTTACTGATTAAAACCCACCCGTGATCATTTAGTTTGACAATTCAAAAGGGCCTATAATTGGTTTATTTGAAATAAATGCTTTGAGTTTGAGTTTGAAGAAGAAGAAGTTTTCAGTAAGTTCAATAACATCTTGTATATCTGGTAACTCTAACTATGTACTTAGATCATGCCACAATGCTTTTATAGGAACACAGTTTAAAAAATTCCAACCCCGCGCCAACCCTAAAAACCATATAGGTGACAATGATATCTATGTGTACACACACATAGATATCATTGTAACCGTATATTTTTACGCGTTCCTTCGTAATATTACGTAAGCGTCTATTTATGGAAAACTAGCTCTGTGACCCTTTTTCTACGGTTTCTGTCGTCAAATAGGACTCATACCGTTCTCTTGATGTACACGGATTTGGGAACTGTTTTTCTTCCAATCTTTGTCTAGCAAATAAGGCTATGATAGTTTGTCTTTGATTGATAGACTGGTATATTGTGTGGCTATGCGTTTTATTATAGAAGTTATGGATGGATCAGGGAAGTTATTGTTTTGTTTTGTTTGAGTTATCTGAGAATTTGTTTCTTGCAATCCTTTAACATCAGGAATGTTGCAAAGCTTTGTGTGATATTTCGCACCTTGATAACAAAAGTGGCATTATCAAAACTATTAAGTTTTTTAAATAACTCCTTATTTTACTGCCAAGTTTTCAGTACATAAATAGTCAAACTGGTAAGTGAAACTAATTGCAGTTTGTCAGTTTGTTGTCATTCATTTCAGTTATTTGCTAAGATATTGACGAAAATACTGCGTCAAAAACTTTAAATGGACATACTGAAATATTTAAATTTTTGAATAACGCCACTTTTGTTTTCAAAGTGCGATTTGACCTGCTGTCGTAGAAAGTTTTGCTTAATCATTATTTATGTGTTCTATTTATATAGACTTTAGGTCTTTCTTATGATCCCTATAAATTGTGATTCGATATGATTTGACATTATTTCTGAACAGTAAAAATAAGGTTAGTTTTAGCACAATAAATAACATAGTGTGACATGAAGAAATAACTGAAAAGTGTACCTAATTTGAAATCACTATTAAGAGGTAGCATTTTTTCTCACCTCTCTCGCTCACACGGGACAATTTTTTAAAGAATATTAAATAAAAAGATGCTTTTTGAAAAATGTAAGCAATTAGCGAACAAAGTAAATAATATTAATATAATAGGTAATTATTAAAAACACATTTTTATTGTAGCATTTATTTAACTCATCTCAAAAACAGATACCTAATATTTTCTGAGCTGAGTTTATAAGATAACACAATAGAAATGTGTTTTTAATAATTAGGTATTAAATTAATGTTATTGACTAGTTCGATAATTGATTACATTTTTCAAGAAACCATCTTTATAATTAACATTCTTAAAAATTTGGTCCTGGGGGAGCGAGAGAAGTGATAAAATGCGACAGCACTCTTAACTAAAACACAATTGTTGTAGACTTAAATAAGTCGCCTAAAGCCGAAATACAATAAATTCAAACAATTTACCAAAAATTTCACTACACAAATATCAAACAGTCCAATTAATCCAGTCCCAGTCGCAGACTAATTAATACCAAGTACTTATAATTTCATTCACTTGGGTTACTCTCTGATACCCCGACCGTTTTCAAATAAGCAAGTTGAGTATAAGTCAAACGATTTCGAAAGTAAATTGAGCTCTTAGAACCCCGAAGGGAATATATGACTTCCAATTTTGTTGGATAATCACGGGTGTGTGGGGGCTGAAATGTTTCGCAAGCCTTTATTCTTTCTTTTCCTGTTTATGATTCGGAATGTTCAATTATGTAATATTAGAATTCCGTTTTAATTTTGTGGTTTTATTAGTCCATAGCCATTCTTTGTGTATATCAAACTGAAACCATTTATTTCAATTAAACTAATTACAGGCACTTTTGAATTAGTCATTAGTCATTTATTCATTAGCAATAATTTGTATTTGAATTTACACACAAAATATAATAAAACTTTGACCGTCGCTGACATTCGCAAATCTTTGACCGTCGTTACGGGTAGTCAGTAGCCCAAAAATCTGACAACTACACTCGTTTACAAAAAAAAAACGGGCAACTTACAGTCATTCACTTTTCTATGGATAATACATAGACTTATAAAAAAAGATGGACTCCGCGCCACGCATATCGAAAGTGAAGCACCCTACCGATCTATGTGTGCGTGATTTGAGTACCTGCAAAGACGCCGTCGCTCGTGTCACGTAATGGCGGCCGGTCGGCATACTATGATGTAAATGTGTGCGCGAGGCGTGTTTGTACAAACGGACCCGGCATACTTACTGTGCTTCACTTTCGATATGCGCAGCGCGGAGTCCATCTTTTTTTATAAGTCTATGGGATAATATTAATACTTTTTAACCGACTTCAAAAAGGAGGAGGTTCTCAATTCGTCGGAACTTGTTTTTTTATGTATGTTCCCCGATTACTCGAAAATGGCTGAACCGATTTGGATTTTTCTTTTTTTGTTCGAAAGGGTATAGTAACTCGTGCATTTGCTCTCGGAAAGTACCATTTGGTGAACTGGAACTGATGATGAAGACCACAGATGGCCATCGGAAATACTCAATTATATCTAAGTATATCACAGGTTGCGATTCGATTACTTTAATATGGTTTATGCTCGTCAAAATGCATAATGGTGATGGTGACTTCACCATGAGCTCCAGTTCTCCTGGTTCTTACTAGGAGAACTCCTCAAAAATTAACGTCCCTGCATCGGGAAAAGCAATATTTTGTAAAACGTGATGAGCAGTTGACATTGGGTTATTGTAACTTAGATAAATTACAAACTGACCCACTGAAAAGTGAAAAATAATAATATCAACCGCTAAAAGCCTCCTCCTCACTGTCCATAGGCTAACTTGTGCTCCTCGTACCTCTTCAACGTTTCTTTTGAGGTCTATGCAACTGCATTTGCGGTTCCTCAACGCCTGAGTCACTAAAAAGCGGTCGTCTCGTGGTTGTGTGCAACGTTTTCTCCTTCTGGGAGAAAACGTTGCACACAACCACGAGACGCGCCTTGCCTTCATTGAACGGAACCTGTCTCTTGGTATCGAGTCCAGGTTCTTTGGACGGTGGAAGGAACAACTCACGTTTTACCGCTGTTGAGCCTTAACATTGGCTACATCCCACTACCAGCAGCGGTATAATTTTAGAAAGAAAAGAAAGAAAAACTATATTCCCGCGAAAAATGACGCACATACATTCGTTTTTAACATAATCGTAAAAAATAAAAACAATTGGGTATTGGTATTGGGTGGGTTGGGTGGTGCTTGGTTTTACTAACTCTTACTACTTTTTCTGCCATTACAATCGACACAAAGATATCTGTTTTAAGTCAAAATAAGACAGGATTATGCGACGAACATAAATTATTCTAATAAAAAACAGAAAATAACGAGAAGTTAGTTTTAGTTGCCTGATAACCTTTTAACTGCAAACCCGCGAATAGTAAGTAAAAAGTCACAAACTGAAAAAGGGATTAATATTTTTAAAAACAACAGTTTCGAATTTGAAATTAACTTTTTTTTCATACCCAGACTCTTTATTAAGAGCCAGTAACATAGTTTGGCTATTAAAACCTCTTTATAACTAAATTATTACCAATAATGCAGAAAAATCCAAACTGCCCGTTTTTTTTGCAAAGGAGTGTATTCTACCCTACCAAGGGGTATCGTGTTACCCAGTAGGGAACTGGTTTGTGGGGGTCAGATAGGTAGTCGCTCCATGTAAAATACTGGTATTCAGCTGCATCTGGTTAGACTGGAAGCCGACCCCAACATAGTTGGCAAAAGTCTAGGCAGATTCAATCGATTGAACTGTCATTCTTTGACAGTTGTATGAAATTCCACACGACACAATGGTAACACGTCGCAAATTGACAAAGGGTGTAAATTTGCTTAGCAATTATCTTCTCTGACTGTACCTAATTAGGCCTTCTGCATAGTTCAGTATAAGTACTATTAGTTTCCAGTGTCGCTAAATTATTATTGCATAAGCTCCACGCATTCTATGCTCTTGGTTTTAAGTTTAAATCTTATATAGAACCTCTAGACTAGAAACTGCAAACTGAAACTTGGCACTGTTCAAGATGAAGCTCTACAGTTACTCTCCTACCCGTAAAAAAAAAACTATTTCAAAAAAGCGACGTCCGTCTTCCTAACCTAAAATATTATTATACTAGCACTTCCCGCGCGGCTTCGCCCGCGTGGATCTCGGAAAATATCCCACGGGAACGTGCTACCGGGAAATCCTTCCTTATTCCTTGTTTACATTATAAAGGGAGCCTCTGTGCAAAATTTCAGCTTTCTAGGTTTAAGGGTTTGGGCTGGGCGTTGATGAGTCAGTCAATCAGTCAGTCAGGACTTCTCTTTTTATTTATATAGATTACGTCCACGAAAATCTACTAAAATATACATCAACAATCTGCTTTTTCCCAACCATGTTGGGGTTGGTTTCCAGCCTAACGGGATGAAGCTGAATACCAGTATTATACAACAACAAATAAACATAAAAAACAAAAACAAAACATGGAGCGACTGCCTAGCTGACCTCCACAACCCAGTTACTGGGTAATACGATACCACTTGGTAAGACTGGTTTTCAGACTTTCGAGCTTCTGACGACCCGTAACGAACGTCAAAGATCCACGAATGACAGCCGGGACCAACGGCTTAACATGCTTTCCGAGGCACGGAGAAGTCTCGTTATGTAAAGATGTTCACCCATCCACGGACAACCTCGGAAAGCGTAGCTTAACCTGATGGATAGACCAGTGCGGCTGTTATTACTTAGCCACAAGAAAATATACATCAACGACCTCTTTTATCTGTTTGTCAAAAAATTAGCAACATTCGTTAAAAAAATACTCTTCACAATCCGTAATGACGTATTTCAACTACGCAGTGCCGTGTCATGAAAGTTGCTGTAGTGTATTCGAAACTGTTTATAACCACACCCTTGGGCCCCTCGTTACCCCACTGTGCATTGAAATAGAGTTGTCAAGTATTTTGAACAAAAACGACTTTTGGAATGACGCCGTAAATATCAACAGATACCACAGAGTGGTTTAGGAAAATTCACCGGGACAAAATGCGACACGGAAGAGAGTTTCGAAAAATGTTGGTAGATAAATTAAAATTTTCGTGCGCTTTTCCTGTGGGGCTTAATTGTTTTGTTTTTTAATGAAGTCGCTTATGTCACGGGGTGCAGTAAGATAAAACTACGTTTGCCACGATATTTTATGATTTTTGTGCAGTTTTTACTTACATTTTTGGAAAGAGCTGAGGTTCAGAGGTTTTTTTAGCGTTCCGTACCTCAAAAGGAAAAAAACGGAACCCTTATAGGATCAATTGGTTGTCCGTCTCTCTGTCAGTCAAGACCCTTTTTAGGGTTCCGTACCTCAAAAGGAAAAAAACTTTTTTTACAAAAAAAAAACAACAGACTTCCAAAAAAAACACTGTCTTTGGATCTGTATTTTAGTTTTTTGCCACCGACTTCCAATATTAAAGTTATTTTTCACTTTGTAGTGTTTTTTGGAAGTCGGTTGTTTTTTTTTGTAAAAAAAGTTTTTATTTTTCACTTTTTAGTGGGTCACTTTGTAATTTATCTAAGTTACAATAGCCCAATGGCAACTGCTCATTACTTTTTACAAAATATTGCTTTTCCCGATGCAGGGACGTTAATTGTTGAGGAGTTCTCCTATTAAGAACCAGGAGAACTGGAGCTCCATGGTGAAGTCATCATCACCATTATGCATTTTGACGAGCATAAATTACTTAGCAACCATATTAAAGTAATCGAATCGCAACCCGTGAAATACTTGTAAATTGAGTAGTTCCGATGGCCATCTGTGGTCTTCATCAGCAGTTCCACTTCACCAAATGGTGTTTTCCGAGAGCAAATGCACGAGTTACTATTAAAAATACCCAAATCGCTATAGTTGTGCCTATAAAATTTGAGGGTTCCCCTCAATTTCCTTAGGATCCCGTGATCAGATTCTGATTAAGTGACAATGGAACCACTTCGAGAGTATACCCTTTCAAACAAAAAAAGAATTATGAAAATCCGTCGACAATTGGCGGAGTATTCGATGAACAAACATACAAATAAAAACTTTTTTACAAAAACAAAAACCGACTTCCAAAAAAAAACACTACAAAAAGAAAAATAACTATAATTTCGGAAGTCGGTGTCTTTGGATCTGTATTTTAGTTTTTTGCCACCGACTTCCGAAATTAAAGTTATTTTTCTTTTTGTAGTGTTTTTTTTTGGAAGTCGGTTTTTGTTTTTGTAAAAAAGTTTTTATTTTTCACTTTTTAGTGGTTCAGTTTGTAATTTATCTAAGTTACAATAACCCAATGTCAACTGCTCATCACGTTTTACAAAATGTTGCTTTTCCCGATGCAGGGACGTTAATTGTTGAGGAGTTCTCCTAGTAAGAACCAGGAGAAATGGAGCTCATGGTGAAGTCACCATTACCATTATTTTGACGAGCATAAACCATATTAAAGTAATCGAATCGCAACCTGTTATATACTTAGATATAATTGAGTATTTCCGAGGGCCCTCTGTGGTCTTCATCATCAGTTCCAGTTCACCGAATGGTACTTTCCGAGAGTAAATGCACGAGTTACTATAAAAAATACCGAAATCGATATAGGTGTGCCCATAAAATTTGAGGGTTTCCCTCGATTTCCATGGGATCCCATCATCAGATCCTGATTTGATGATCATGGGACCACTTGGGAAGTATACCCTTTCGAACAAAAAAAGAAAAATCCAAATCGGTCTAGCCATTTTCGAGTAATCGGGGAACATACATAAAAAAAAAAAATAAAAAAAAAAAAAAAATATTCCGACGAATTGAGAACCTCCTCCTTTTGGAAGTCGGTTAAAAAAAACATACAATCAGCCGAACATAGTACCTCCTCCTTTTTGTGAAGTCGGAAAAAAACGAAACCCTTATAGGATCACTTCTTTGTCCGTCTGTCTGTCTGTCAAGACCCTTTTTCTCAGGAATGCGTGGAGGTATCAAGTTGAAATTAATATCAAATACGTAAATCTATGGTCCCTTGGACTTCTAAAAAAATCAAGCTTCTAAGTCAACGCAATAAAAAAATACGGCCATTTATGCTGCTCGCAAGTAAATCAAAACCTTTGTACTTCCGTTGACCTAGAATCATGAAATTTGGCAAGAAGCAAGGTCTTGCAGCACAAGTAATGGAAAAAGTCCGAAAATTGGTAATTTATAATTTTATCACATAAAAAAAATATTTTTAAGTACGTCATCTGTCAAGGTCCTTTTTCTTAGGAACGTGTAGAGGTATAAAGTTGAAATTAATATCAAATTACGTATTTGATCTATGGTCCCTCGGAGCTCTAAAAATATCAAGCTTCTAAGTCAACGCAGTAAAAAAAAATGCGGCCATTTACGCGACATATTTTGATACTCGCAAGTAAATCAAAACATATAGGGTACTTCCCGTTGACTTAGAATCATGAAATTTGATAAGAAGCAAGGTCTCACAGCACAAGTAAAGGAAAAAGTCTGAAAATTGATCATTTGTAGTTTTATCACTTTAAAAAAATAGTTTTTTGTTTTCTTTTTCTGGCAAAATGTGGGTGCACTATAGGTACACCTCTGCCCAACCCTTCGAGGAAACAAGGCGTGATCTTATGTTTAAGAATAGCTTTTTGCGAATACAAATCTAAATATGCAGTTGGAGAATTGTCTGTGACTTATATCAATGTATGGGAGAACATGTTTTTCAACTCAATGTTAAGTTTGTCTTTGGGATAAATTCTTTTTAACTACGGAACCCTTCATTGTGCGTGGTCCGACACGCACTTGGCCGGTTTTTTTCTCAGGAACGCGTGGAGGTATCAAGTTGAAATTAATATCAAATACGTAGGTCTGTGGTCCCTCGGAGCTCTAAAAATATCAAGCTTCTAAGTCAACGCAGTGAAAAAAAAATACGGCCATTTACGCGACATATTTTGATACTCGCAAGTAAATCAAAACCTATAGGGTACGTAGAATAATGAGGCAAGAAGCAAGGTCTCACAGCACAAATAAAGTAAAAAATCCGAAAACATTTGTAATTTTATCGCATAACATTATTTTTTTTGGGATTTCTAGTTTTTCAACTACAATGTTAAGTTTATTGTTGAGATACATTCTTTTCAACTACGGAACCATTCATTGTGCGTGGTCTGACACGCACTTGGCCGGTTTTTTTTACTAAGTGATTAGAAAGAGTAGAACATGTTTTTACTAAGCAAAGTCTCTTCCATTTGTTTGAAGTTCAGCAGACTGTTCAATATTGGCATCCTTGGCAGTCCCATTAACACAGAAAGGGAATCCAGTGGCACAACATTATTATATATGCGTAACAACGATCTAACAATGAAAGTTATGCAAGTTACTCTACACACTTCCTAGCAACTAGAACCAAACCTAATTTCCAAGCTAACTTTGCAGTAACCTTATGTGTATTTAAAGCCGAACAAGAATAAACAAAAGATATATACATTGTTTGCAAACAGCCCTTAAAATAACATAGAACCATTAAGAAAACGTTGTTCTTGCTTACTGTACCCATTAGGCGTATAAAACTATCGTTAATCTCGCCCTTGACCGAAACAAAACCAATTATGCTTTCAATAAATCTCCGAACGTATCCAATGGTCAACCCACGTAGTTCAGCTGTACGCTTACAATTTCCTGCTCCTCAAATTACACCTTAAACAGTAAACCACAAGATTGAAAATTCGTTATCGTTAAAAACATAAATTATATTTTTATTGTTCTTACAATTTTGTCCAAAAAAAATATGTTGCGTAAACACTGGGCGCTGGAATTTCATTTATAATGGATTCTTTGAGTTTTTTTCTTATTCTTCAGCCTAAATTTTTTTCTGATAAGGTCGATGTTTCTTTGACGTTTTAAATATTATTCGTGCTGCCAAGGGGAATCTGATGAAATGAAAAATGATAAACATTTCCTGCCTCTGGTACCCAATGTTGATTGGTGATGTTTTAAATTAAAACTTGGGTATTTGGAACGTCAAGTCTTTCCCGCAATGACAGACAGATGTGGCAATATATTTTTAATGGCTTTTTGGACGTACTGTCTGGTAATATCAGTATCTGTGGCCGCAATTTACGTTCGTTACTTCATTTAATAAAAGGCTGTTAATGGTACGTAAAATGGTTGGCTGGTTATAAAATTTCCAAAGTCCTTCAAGTGGTAGTAGTTCTTTTTCTTTTTTTTCACTATCTCAGTAGATAGTGACGTTTTTAGTTAAGAGAATTCTTACCTAAAAACCTTCTGGTCATACACGCACAGCGACACGGTAAATAGTTGCCGATGACAGTTCATCGGCAAATATTTACTGTGTCGTAGGTAGGTAGTGTAGGTTTTTAGGTAAGAATTCTCTTACCTAAAAACGTTCAAATCCAAGTCGTAATCTCATGCCAGCGACAATCATATGTCAAAAATGTAGGTAAACGCTATACAATTTTTGACAGATTGAGACTGAGATGAGATTGCGAACGTTGTTAAAAATACGGGAATTGCCGCTCTGATGTTTGAACATAAACGAAGCAAAGGAGTATAATGTTAGAATGAATGTGGTGGCCTTCTGCAGTTTCTGCATACCCCCATGGGAAGATAGCCTGAGTTTATGTATTTATCTATCTGTACTGTCATAATCACATTACATTTTGTGATCAAATGCCATGTTCTCATTCGGTTATGACTTCTCCAAAATAATCTGCATCAGATCAAAGGAATTTCAAAAACAAATCTCGGGAAACCATGTACTCGTTTCAAGATTAGGGGAAACAGAGAGGGGGGAAGAACAAAAACAAAGAGTTGCTTTTCTTCCCCAGTGAGTTGTAACCGTCAACTAATGGAAATTGATTGTTATGGGCTCTGTAGCTATTGGCTATCTTGTCACTGACCAGAAGTAAGATAATTCGGTAGTTTGAATATGAATTCGATATTAATTTTGTGCGTATTGAAAGTTTGGTAGGCATTCGTTTTTAACATCAGATTTTGATAAAATTTGCGGTGAACTTTTGTGGTATTGAAAGTTCGGTAGGTAGGCATTACTTTTTAATATTAGATTTTGATAAAGTATGACAAACTAATTTAAAAATAAAAAAGAAACAAAAGAAAGAAAATACGTTTATTTGCGGTAAACATGACGCAAAGAACACACAAAATAAAATAAATAAAGGAACAAGTTGGGGGAAAATATGCGTCACATCCGCGCAAAACGGCCATCGCTCAGCATAATGCCGCGACCCCATGCGAGACAGATCTCAGTTCAGCCAGTTCAGCAGAGTTCAGTTTGACCAAGTGTTAAAAAGAAAAAAAAACCTTAAATTGGCATTAAAAATACAAATGTGTATGTTCCATTTTGCAAAAACGCCCTAAATAATTGTAAGCGGAGGTACTTACTTATCATGTTTTACCTCAGAAATAGAAAAAATATTATACGAGATCAATATTACTAAACGTAAAACCAGCATAAAATAAAATAGAATCCTAAAATACCTGCACTTTACCATTCACATGTGTAACTTGCAAGAGACAATATCAAAACCATTGTATTGGCGCCAATGAGTCCATTCGAAACTATTGACAGTTCGAACAATCATCGCCTGTGTGACTATGTCAAAGGCATTGACAGCTTGATATCCAATAAATTGGAGTGCCTCCGCCTCCGACTGCCTCCGACTACTCCCGAATTCTCCCGAATGATTCCGATACACCGCTTTGATGTGCGCACGGCTTACCAACTGTCATTTTATTTGTTTCATGTTCAACTTTGTTTGTTTTCTAGTAGAAAAGTGCGGACATGGGATGGCCATTTACAATATTGGCTGCGGTTGGATTTGTTTCGGATGAAAATTAAAGTTGGGACGTGTTGGTGACGTTGGTTTTGTTACTTATCTATATAATTATTTTAGTAGTTTATGATACTGTTACATAATGAATATCACACGAGTGTTTTAATATCTAATTATGTACAGTTTCGTACACCTTTATCTACGCTCATGCTATGGGCAGTTACCTACTTATTTATAAATAAAAAAACCGGTCAAGTTATTTTATACCATTATCTTGTTAGGAAATCTGTTGTCATGCAAAAAGTCTGTCATAGGGTCTATTTCACGATGTCCGAATAGCCACTATCACTCTCCAAATGAATTCAAAAATGGAGTAGAATTTGTATGAAATTAAATGCCAAGTAAGTTAATCGTAGGTGGTGAAACAGGCCCTTAGTGTACTATTTTTGAATTCCTAATCAGAAATTTACGATATGAGTGTAGATAAATATGGTTTTCGAAATTTAATCTTACTGTGGGGACGGGCTGCTGATATAGACTACGTAAGGAAAAATCTAAATCTTTTCGGAAAAAGAGGTGAAAGACACAATTATAGGACTAGAAATAGGGACCATTTAGTTCAACCAGGTTTCAGACTAGCTAAAGTAGACTCATCCTTCATGGGGTACTGTTTAAAATGTTATAATAAAATACCTCCGCACATACTCCAGCTGAATGAAACGAAATTTAAATCATGTATAAAACGCACACTATGCAGCCAGGCATATTATAAGTTAGGAGATTACATCGCTGACAAAAATGCTTGGCTAAATGCTGGTCCTGCTCCACAAGGACGCTTAAACTAATTAATTAGCATTCAAAAATATTGTTGGACCTGCTGAAGATTAAGAAGAAACAAAATTTTTCTTTGCATTGTTTAAATTCAATCTCTTAGTATTGTATAAATGCATAGCACATGTGTGAGCACTATGTAGCTAATATAAAGCTACCTTTTACTGGGTTCGTCTTTCACTGACTTGAATGTGCCCTGGCGGTTGAGAGTATGTCATGCTCACTCAAATGTCTCGCTGGTGCTGGCGTGTGTGTTGGATCATTAAGTTCCCTTCAAAATGGTTGAGCTAATTGGTGCTGATCCATGCGTCATGTTCGTGAACGGGCGCCGTCAGTTGGGACTGGTCGTCTCTTAGCTGCCACGGCTTATTTTTATTTTTTAATTTAGTTGTTTTTAGTTTTTATCTTTTTGTTTTATTACGGACGCTTTTAACGTGCACGTCTTTCTACATTGTTCTCACATGTATATTTTCAATATGAACGATGTAACCAATATTTTGTAAAATATTTGATTTTAAAAGAGTGTCCGTGGAGTTTCTTGCCCGTTCTTCTCCATAGGATCTACGCTTTGGAATGGGCAATCTAGCTTCATTTTTCTGACTGACCGACCCAAGACCGACCCTTTGACAATTCAAAAGTGCCTAAGTGCTAATTGGTTTATTTGAAATGAATGCTTTGAGTTTGAGTTTGAGTTTAAAAATACTAAATATTTACTCAGAAAGTCAATAACAAAAAAACGGTCACATTTTATGGCATATTGGCACACCATTCAACTGGATGATAAAAGGGATACTTAGACGGAAAAATAAATAAACGCAGATCGACACTATTCTTTTTATTGACACGCTAAAGTTTAGCGCCAAAAGAACAAAAAAATAATTGCTATTTGTGCTACAAACTGTACACTTTTACAAAACAGGTTACACTTCTATATAGCACTGGCCGAATACAATCAAAACCGAAATAATACACTTGTGTATCCAACCACTACATATTACGAAAACACTGCTGGCAAACGTACCGATCTGTGACTAAAGCGTGGTGTTTGAGATTAGCCCCAGTGACAAACGGTTATAACAAAGGAAGTAATGCAGCCGAACGTGTAAACCTAGCCATAGTCCCCAGTGCGAACCCGGCCTTAGACTTAGGTCCAGGCTAAATTGAATTTACGGACGCCGCACTGCCCGTAATTAAGATTTGGGATTAAGAGTAATATTAGAACGTGATCGTTTATGAAATATGGAATGGAATAAGGAGGTTGGGTATTAAGCCATTTTGATAATTGTTTTCTGTTTGATTATTACTGATTGTAATCTATTTATGATGACTTAATTATTATTTAAGACGCAGATATATCCCAACGGCCTTGAGTGGTTAGCTTGCATGTTCTGTGCTGAGCTCACGCAACGTGTCGTACGTCCACCCAGCAATAGGTCTCGCCCAACAAGTAGAGCTGTCCAAAATTAACATAACTGAACTTCATGTATTTGTGAAGTTGAAAGGAGAATGCCAGAATTATGATATATGCCAACGGCCTTGAGTGGTTAGCTTGCGTGTTCTGTGCTGAGCTCACGCAACGTGTCGTACGTCCACCCAGCAATAGGTCTCGCCCAACAAGTAGAGCTGTCCAAAATTAACATAACTGAACTTCATGTATTTGTGAAGTTGAAAGGAGAATGCCAGAATTATGATATATGCCAACGGCCTTGAGTGGTTAGCTTGCGTGTTCTGTGCTGAGCTCACGCAACGTGTCGTACGTCCACCCAGCAATAGGTCTCGCCCAACAAGTAGAGCTGTCCAAAATTAATTATTAATTTATTATACATAACACAAAAAGTATTATTTAAAACACGTACTTATACTAAAAGATAATTAGTTAAATTATTTTCAAAACTGTGAAGGTTTAGTAAAAATACGCTTGATCGTTTTTGCGTGAATCTCAGTTTTTTATCCGCGTTAGACGTAACTTTGCAAATTAATTACACTATGTAATATAAACATAATGTAAAATATTTACGTATTGACCCACTTATTCATAAAAAACCAAAACGCTCATAGACCTAATTTAGTTAAAGAAGTGTTTGTCAATTTCTTTCGAATTATGATTTGAGTTTGAAAGAAGACAAAACACTTCTATGACTAAAATAGATATAAAGAGCGTTTTAGTTTTTACCCGACTACGTCGAAGCAAAAAGGAGGGTTATGATTTTGACCGGTATGTATGTATGTATGTATGTATGTATGTTCATCTGTTCCATTATAACTTCTAAACTACTTGTCATAATTTGACAAGTGAGGTATCATTAGAAGCGTCTTGATTGTCCGCTGGTTATAGGCTATGTGACGTAAAATTAAATTGAAAATGGCGCCCTCTAGAGGATATAAAGTCATGAACTAAAAAAAAACTTTTTTTAATGGTGCCGTGTTTGGTATCAAATGAAAGCGCTTAATTAGCACATTTCAAAAATATATATACTGTTAGCTTTTGCACGCGGCTTTGCTTGCATGCACCCGATTATTGGGAATAATTTCTAATATCACGCCTCAGACGTAATCTGTTCATTCACACGTAATCTGTTCCATTTATGCCATAACATGACGTGTGACTCCGGATTTTTAATTTGTCTTTTTCTAATTTCAGATGAGAATATTTTCTTGTTTCACACTTTTTAGAGCGTGATTTTTCAGTAGTCGGGTTTTAGTTTTTAAACTTACCTTTTTTATGAATAAGGATAAGATATTAAGAAAATGCTCTTATTTAACATATATTTTTTCCAAATCATTAACAGTACTCGTTTAGACACGACGTGGTCTTCAGTTTAAAATCATTAAAAGTCGGTTATCGTCGCCTTAAATGACTGGCCTCAGATGGGTATTGGTGAACAAGAGGAAGGCAGACCTTGCTCTTTATCAGGTAGTTATTTAATGATAATTAAGTACCTAATACACATATTTTTAATTATTTTATTTATACACATATTTTTATTTATTTTACATTTGCATATTATTTGTTACATGCCGGTCGACGTTATTGCGTCAACGCCGGCTATCGCTGAAAATCAGCGCTGGGGCTCCGTTTTGCATGGGGTCGCGGCATTATGCTGAGCGGTGGCCGTTTTGCGTATGTGACGCATATTTTCCCCCAAATTGTTTTTAAATAACTATTTTTTTCTGTTGTAGTTTGCGTCATGTTTACCGCAAATAAACGTTTTTCTTTCTTTTTTTTTTTCTAATAATTAGTACCTTTAGACTATCGTTGTTGAATCAATCTTGCACATTATTAACTTGCATAATAATGTAGAATTTCCTGATTCACCTAATACAACCAATATCTTGGTTAAAACACTTAAGGCGCTGACTGACTACGATTTTAAACGTCACACAACCGCGTAATCTATTGTCACCATTAGCTGCCTTGAAATAGGTAAGGTTGAAAATTGAAAATAATATTTGTGTTGCCGAGATGTGACTAAGCTGCGAATGTGCATTTATTTACCGAGTTTTCTTTAGATTATTTAGAATCTACACAATAAATTAAATAATTGTCCGGTTAAAGTTTAAAAAAAATGCTAATTCTATTAAATTCTTAAAAAAAAGAATGTCTTTATCGCTGAAAATATAGATATGTTCGACGTCAAAGTGTATTTTTGCGGAGCAACTTCCTAATTTTTTACTGGGAATATTAAACTATTTTTTACTATTCTATTCGGTTAAAGTTTTTCTTTAAACCCTTTTGTATCCACTGTATTTTTTGCGTCGGATAGTTTCATTGCGTTACGTCATAATCGACAATCCAAGAAACCAATATTTGTGAATGTTGAGCTAACACCGCGCCTTAAATCAAATTATGGTAATGGTAATTATGGTTATAGGCTTATGTAGTCGATTATTTTGGTGCACGGTAAACCTCTAATGAGTTTATTTTTGCACCAACTTAAATATGTTTATAATGTAAATGTATTACTGATTAAATAAATAAATAAAATAAATAAATAAATGTATTTATAACTTTAATATTTATTGTCCTTTACCAAATAAATATTAAAATTATAATTTTAATAATTTACAATAAATTAAAAAAGAAATTGAGTAGGCCCTTGTTGTGAAATAAATACTTAAGCTATTTTATAACAAGAGCCTATTCAGTTTCTTTATTGTTTAAGATAAATTAATCTTACACCGTATTTTAAAACAAAAAGCTGAGAATAGAATTTTTTAAAGCCATTATTCGCTGATATTAACACTCAGCTGCCTTTTAAAGATGATGTTAAGCGTGCTAATAATAAAAATACGAGATGCTGTTTAAAAAAGTATGTCTAAATGAGTCTCAAAACTACATGACACCAAGTGACCTCGACCTTGATGTTTGACCTTGAAGAAAGTCTTCAAGGTCACATATAAAAAACTTAAAAAGCGGAATCTGACATTTCAATCTGCCAAAATCACGCCAACATGCACTACTGATTTTTCCAAATCTAATTGTAAGTTTACGCTAAGTTTCGTCTCTATATCTATCTCGTTCACAGTAATATGTGGAGACAAGGGACTTTTTGTGACTTATAATAACATCCTACTCACCCAAGGCCGTAAGACCCGTAACAAACCTTACAGACTGACCACTCTTTTATAAGCCTCGTATCGGCAGCTCATACCAACACGAAAGTAGAACTACCTACAATACAAACAGTCCAACGCGCAACGTAGTGATTCGGTCGCCATCAAAAGCGTTTCAGACCAGTCGACACTTTGCCACGATATCGTTGCGTGTTCCCATCGATGTAGTTGCAAGGCTGCAACACAGAATAGATTAAAAACAAACGTAGTGCGAAGGGATTCGATTGAATGGCTTCGATACAAGCGCAATGGAATTTTCTGGATAGACTTTATACCGTTAAGGTTAACAGAACGAATTGTTTGAACGGTCGCGAATCATATTTTGATCAACATACAACTGACTAAAAAAAAGAATTTCGCGGGCTATTTCTGCGCATTCACCTCAAGTAGGTACTATAAGTACTACCTTTTTATTATTTTACTAATAACCTTTTATTCAGTTTTATACATCTGTTAGGTACCTGGTAGAATATGACGGAAACTTACTGTGGCAACTTATTGTACCTACGCGTATTCTTGAAATTCAATGTAATTGTTACATAGTTTTGATCTTAAATAATCTTATAAATTGCGGAAAAACTTCCCTAGAATCTTAAGGTTTACCCTTAAGATTCTAGGGAAGTTTTTCCGCAATTTCTAGGGAAGTTTTTTTCAATGCACAGCCAGTCAAGACCTAAGAGAAATATAATTATCTAACAGACACTGACAATAACTCTATATGAGGAGCATCGTTCTAATCTAAACCAATAAAGAATTCGGTAGACCTAAAGCAGACTTTATAGTAATAGCATTAATGTTTAGTAGTTACACAGCTCAATTTGAGGAGCTCGTGGCAGGTTAAGCTACGCTTGCCGAGATTGGTTCGTGAATGGGTGACCATCTTTACATACCAAGACCCCTCCGTGCCTCGGAAAGCAAGTTAAGGCTTTGGTCCCGGGTGTCATTCGTGGATCTTTGACAGTTGTTACGGGCCGTCAGAAGCCCGAAAGTCTGACACCCAGTCTTACTAAGGGGTATCGTATTACCTAGTTACTGGGTTGTGGAGGTCAGATAGGCAGTCGTTCCATGTAAACAACTGGTATTCAGTTGCATGTTGGGTAATGGCTAGGCAGAGCTTACAGAGGCTTAGGCTTACAGAGCTCAATTTACGGTTAAAATAATTAACCTACTACGACGATACTTCACGATACCCTCAGGAAATACAGCCTATTCTAAGACAGCAACTTACTAAGACCTCCACACATTAACTATAAATTGCGCCCGTAGTGGGAGAAGCGATAGTTAGCGGCACCTGCGACATTGGACAGCGGAGACGTACGGTACTGCTCTCTGTATCGAACAACACGGCTGTTGCTAGGTAAGGCTTGAGAATTATCTGGAAAAGTTTGAAGTGTTTAGAAGATACCTCGGTCTTTTGACATTCATGAGGTTGTGTCACCAATGTAAGTGAGTGATGAAGTGTTATTCAGGCCTTTTTTATCTTTTTAAGGCTAATGTTTGGTGTTTTATGTTTGTTAGTTGTGGAAAGGGCAATTAAAGTAAGCACCAATATCACACATATACATCACTAGCTTTTGCCCGCGGCTTAACCCGCGTGGATGTCGGAAAATATCCCAGGGGAACGTTAATGTGGAAAACATAGGGCCGTCCGATATGACTGTGCAAACTCAAATCGCTACGATATATCGTTGCCGTGTATGGTGGGCTTAAAGTTCGCAGTCGGCATGATTTTTTCCAACATCTTCAACAATCGTCGTCATATTTCAGCCAATTTACAAAAAACCTTAAAGAATTATGTACTGAATCACTCAGTTCATTGGTGAAAACAGAATGAAAATCTGTTCGGTACTCGTTGACTTTACCGCATTCAAACAGACAGGCATACACAGCAGTGGGACTTTGTTTAGTTAAAATGTATTATGCCAGTCACGCTCTAATAACAAATACACGCTTTAATAAAATTGACCGAGTGTCCACTCGTTCAAAAGTTAGTTGATGTAATAATTTCATCGTAAAACGTCGAAAGACTAAATGTTACCTCAAGATCGAACTATGACTACATTTCCAATCCCATAACATAATGGTTAGTCAAATCATTACTTTTTTACACAAAAGTATGTTTATTAAAATTCTACCAAAAAACATTTTAAGAATGCAAAGCATTTTATTTAATCAACCTACTTTTGTGTAATGATTTGACTACCCATTTGTAACAGCGTCCATAAAAAGAGGTAGGTACACAAACATTTTAATATTATTTGTCAATCAACCACTATTTTACACCATTAGGGGATGATTTTTTCATAAATCAAAAGCATAAAACTTTCCCTGCTTTTCCTGCTCCGCCCAGAGCGGGAGAAATCATTTGATGATTTCCCATCCACAAAAAAAGGGGATGAGTTTTCAAAAATGCTAAACCGCATATTTTCATAAACTTGAATTTTCATAATAATCACTAACTTAAGAAATGCTGGGTTTCCTATACAAACTTTCATCCCATATATCACCCCCTTTAGGATTATTTTTTAAGAAAAACAGTAGCCTATGTCATTCCCAAGGATGCTATTTATAGCCTTGTTCAGTTTTATCGAAAACCGTGCAGTTTTGTAAATTTTAAAATCAACCCCTGTTTTACCCCCTTAGGGGATAATTTTTTAAAAACGCTGAACCACATATTTTTTTATTTCCTACCAAAAGCATAAAGTTGAATTTCTATAATTAACTTAAGAAATGCTTTGTTTCCCATACAAACTTTCATCCCATATATCACCCCCTGTAGGATTATTTTTTAAGACAAAAAGAAGTCTATGTCCTTCCTCAGGATGTTATCTATAGCCTTGCTAAATTTTATCGAAACCCGTGCAGTTTAGTGAATTTGAAAATCAACCCCTATTTTACCACCATAGGGGATGATTTTTCGAAAACGCTGAACCGCATATTTCTTTATTTCCTACCAAAAGCATAAATTTGAATTTTCATATCCCTAACTTAAGAAATACCGGGTTTCCCATACAAACTTTCATCCCCTATATCACCCCCTGTAGGATAATTTTTGAAAAAAAAAAGTAGCCTATGTCCGTCCCCAGGATACCATCTAGCCTTGCCAAATTTTATCGAAATCCGTTCAGTGGTTTAGGCGTGAAAAGGTAAGTTACTTTCAAATTTATAATATTTGACGACGTCGCATCGTGACGTGGAGATGTGGACAGGCCCTGATGCGGCAGCGCTGCAGTCGTGTTCCGAGCACAAGTAGGTTTACCCACACATAGCGCCGCGAGCACATATGAGTTGAACTATCTATATAATGTTAATAAATCCTTCTAATTAGAGCAACTGAAAACTAAACCAGATTAATGTTTATTAGGCATTTAGTGAATATTTACGACCTAATAATGATAAAGATAGACGCAGAGCTTCTAACTAATTGCGTCAAATTGTCATGATCCTTATAATATCCTTTTAATTAAATTATGTCCATTCATATTAATGAAACAGGCGGATCAGGATTACACAGAGGTAGATTTAAGCGTGTTAAAATTTCATTTCAGAGTTATGAAAGAAGATTTCAGTGACAACCTAAATACATTTTATTTGAAAATGGATTAACGGCGAGTTGCACAAAACCACCGTTAGTTTAATGCAGACTTTAAATTGATGCTGTCACTTTCTTTTTGATACATAATATAAGGGATGGCATGAATTTAAAGTTTATTAATGTGGTTTTGTGCAACTCTACGTAAGACATTTTCAGTTATATTTTTGGGCTATAGTCATAAGTTAAGGTATTATTTATTTGTTATTTCAAGAGGTCTAGTTAGATAGCTAAATAGAATACTCATTATGCTTTTTTTACACCAAATCTAATATAAATCTTATTTACAAACCTGCCAAGGGCGTATCGGACCACGCACAATGAAGGGTCTCGTAGTTGGTATGAATTTATCCCAAAAACAAACTTAACATTGTTGTTGGAAAAATGTTCTCCCATACATCACACTCCGCAAAATCATTTAAATAAAAAGCGACTCTTGCTATGACACAATAAAGTGCAATTCAAGTTGCACAACGCTTATTACCTACAGTTATATTCACCTACAAGTTGCTTCTCTTTCTATCGCGTAAGTTTCATACCTTCTGACTTGTTAGGGTTGTCTTCTTTTACGACGCGGTGCGTGAGTGAGTATCGAAGTAACGTGCGAGCCGACCGGTGCGCGGCAGCCCACATTGAATTGACCCAGTGAGCTGAGCCCGCCGCGTACTTGTAGCTTTATACCTAAACAGCGGAGTGTCCCATCTGTATTAATCTGTGCATCTTGCCAAATTTAATGATTGTAGGGCAACGCTAAGATTTTTATTGCGTTGACTTAGAAGCTTGATATTTTTAAAGCTCCAAGGGACCGTAGACCTACGTGTTTGACATTAGTTTCAACTTCATACCTCCACGCGGTCCTGAGAAAAAGGGTCTTGACAGACTGACTGATAGACGGACGGACAGCAAAGTGATCCTTTAAGGGTTTCGTTTTTTCTTTTTCTTTTTTTGTTAGGTACGGAACCCTAAAAACAAACAACCCAAATAATAATGCTTTCGCAAGTTCTATCACTATTTACTATTATAACCATTATCATTGGCAACAAAAACGATTTCTTTATTAAAAATGCCACATTTAGACCAAATCTCTATAACAGCGAAAATACCTGACTTACCCGACCCTCACAATTCACTTCAATTCTCCGAAAATACATAAATCATATCCACAAAGTTGTGACTCTACCACTTCAATTTCTCTGTAATTTACGTCTTTACTTGTATTTTTACGAGGAGCTCGTGGCTAAGTAATAACAGCCGCAGGGGTCTATCCATCAGGTTAAGCTACGCTTGCCGGGGTTGGTCCGTTGATGGGTGACCATCTTTACATAACGAGACTCCTCCGTGCCTCGGAAAGCACGTTTAAGCCGTTGGTCCCGGCTATCATTCGCAGATCTTTGATAGTCGTTACGGGTCCCGAAGCCCGAAAGTCTGACAACCAGTCTTACCAAGGGGTAACATATTACCCAGTAACTGGGTTGTGGAGGTCAGACAGGCAGTGGTTCCATGTAAAATACTGGTATTCAGTTGCATCGGGTTAGACTGGAAGCCGAGCCCAACATAGTTGGGAAAAGGCTAGGCAGATTGCAGATTGACTTGTATTTTTACCCGACTGCCCTAGAAGGAAGGTTGTAGTATTTTTCGTATAATATGTATCTATGCATGTATTTTTGCTGTCTCGTCGTGTGCTTATTGGTTGAAGGTCATAGCACACATATCAACTCGGAAAGGGATCGTCACCGTAACGTCTTTCGCCTCGCCGTCAACGTCTAACGTAAGCACGTAACCAAAGTGGACCAGCAGCTCCGATAGGTACGTCGACTCGGCTACAGCTAGGCGACGACATGCACATAACATAACATAACTGCAATATTGTTCTGTACTCTGCCTATTCCTTCGGGAATTCAGGTGTGATGAGTGTATATTCAAATAATTGAAAATGTACAATAGGTATTTTGTTGTAGATTTTCTACATTTCAGTCACTATCGGAGTTTTCTGCTAGAACTGCACCTTGAATGTAATGAATGTCGAAAGTACTTTCAAAGCACCTTTTAAACACAGACTTTATCATTGTTCTGGCTGCAGGTGAAGCCGGTATATTATCACAGTCCATTAAATCTATCTTTTTGTCTTTGCTGTTTGCATTATCTTTGCTTATACTACCATTTAATTTGTTACTTATAATAATTTCAGTGTCTCCAGGTATGTCTACAAAGTTAAATAGATGAGAGTCTTCATCTAAGCATTTTGAAATGTCCATATCTAAATGGGGCTTCTTCTTGGCAGATCCTTGTGTACTGCTGTCTTTTCGCTTGTTTCTTTCAACATTAGTGTTCTGTGTTGATGTTGTTTGTGATGCATTATCAGGTTTAGTTGTTGCTAACACAAAGTGTTCTTCAAAGGTGGTGCCATTATGTACAATAAACACGGCAGGTCTTCCAGTAGACGACGCCGCGCTTACATCACAAACAGATATTAAATAAAAAAAAAATAATGGTAAAAAGTTCATGACCAATTATACGAACTAGAAAAAATAGGTGGAATAGGTTACAACAGCAAAAAATGTACAGTGTGAGTGGCAAGGGTGGACGAAGAGACGCAAGCGAGGCTACGGAGAGCCGTAAGCGCGGGGACGACGAGCCGTAAGCGCGGGGACCGCTGGTTGACCACGCGCCACACCGCCGTTCGTGCGCTTGTCGAGCTTGTCCCGAGGCGAATCGTTTACGTTACGATTCCGATTAGTGTGCTTTTCAGTAGGTAGTTTCATACAAAGAATACTAAACGGCTCGAGTTGATACGGTTACGTTCCGTTTCCGAGTTGATGTGTGACCTTAACCCGACTGCCCCAGAAGGAAGGGTAAAATGTTTTTGAAAGCGATGTATGAGGTTTATGAGCGTGCCCAGCGTGCGTTTTTACCGACTTCACAAAAAGGAGGAGGTACTATGTTCGGATGATTGTGTTTTTTTTTTTTTTTTGTATGTTTGTTCATCGAATACTCCGCCAACTGTCGACGGATTTTCAAAATTCTTTTTTTTATTTGAAAGGGGATACTCTCGAGGTGGTCCCATTGTCACCAAATCAGAATCTGATCAGGGAATCTCATGGAAATCGAGGGGAACCATCAAATTTTATAGGCACAACTATAGCGATTTGGGTATTTTTTATAGTAACTCGTGCATTTGCTCTCGGAAAACACCATTTGGTGAAGAGGAACTGATGATGAATACCACAGATGGCCATCGGAACTACTCAATTTATAAGTATTTCACGGGTTGCGATTCGATTACTTTAATATGGTTGCTAAGTAATTTATGCTCGTCAAAATGCATAATGCTGATGATGAATTCACCATGGAGCTCCAGTTCTCCTGGTTCTTACTAGGAGAACTCCTCAACAATTAACGTCCCTGCATCGGGAAAAGCAATATTTTGTAAAAAGTGATGAACAGTGGGCTATTTGTAATTTAGATAAATTACAAACTGACCCACAAAACAGTGAAAAATAAAAACTTTTTTACAAAAAAAAACAACCGACTTCCAAAAAAAACACTACAAAGTGAAAAATAACTTTAATTTTGGAAGTCGGTGGCAAAAAACTAAAATACAGATCCAATTAAAGACACCGACTTCCAAAATTAAAGTTATTTTTCACTTTGTAGTGTTTTTTTTGGAAGTCGGTTGTTTTTTTTTTAAGTTTTTATATCATTTAATTTAGCTTAAACATATCCCACGTCAATTACCACAGTTAGACCGAGTATGTGGGAACTTACCTATATAATGCATGACGTGGAATACTAACCTATTTCCCAAGTAATGTGAGACTATTGTTTTCGAAGCCAAGCATCTAGCTCATCTAGTTTGTGACGATAACTGGAACAGCCGCCTGGAAATACTAATTAGCCAGCGAGATGTGTTGGCAGGTTTAGTTCAAGAGCAAGTAGAGAGGGTGTGGAAAAATGAAGCGTTTACGAGCTGTTTCTGTTGAGGCGTGTTGATGTTGACCTGGTTAATTAGTGCCAAAGCAAATGGAGCAACGTTGAATTATGTTTTTTTTTTGTGACAGCCAATTGGAAGCTTGCAGTGTGACGTGATTCCAGTTATTGTCCAATTTATTATGCGTGGAACCTGTACGGTTTGTGAAGGAAATAAAAACCGGTCAAGAGCGAGTTGGACTCGCGCACCGAGGGTTCCGTACCATGTAATTTTTGTTGATGATTTCTGAAAAAGTGTGCTATTTAGAGACATCGTATTTCAAATTTTTGTCTATGTAAACTTCGGAGATAAGGGGGGCGATATTTTTTTTACATTTTTTATCAAAAGTCGAAAAGTATGCGGCCTAAAAACAAGAAAAAAATGTTTGAGAATGTGTAAACAGCGCTCTTTCATAATAAAAACTTGAAATTTTAAGACCCCCTTTCAGTACCTGTTGCAAAAAAAAAAAATATTTCTTTCTTATTTGCACAATACTTAGGCAAACGTCATCTACAACAGTTCCAAATTTCAAGTTGATAGTATTAGTAATTCTTGAGATATCCAGCTGTGACAGACAGACGAACTATATAATACTTCTTCCATTGATACCGTTGCGGTAAATTAGTACCGCGCTGGATGAAACTTGAGTATACAAGTTTTACGACTTAATTGAATTTTTTGGTCGTCGGGATTTTTGACTGGAGGGGAAACTTGGTATACAAGTTTTACGACATACTTACTGGACGTAAGTATGTCGTAAAACTTGTATACCAAGTTTCGTCCTCCAAAAAGGGGAAAAAATGGGGGGCTACTGGATATCTACGCCTTATGAGATCCGATTTCGATGGTTCTTTTTTATTTGAAAATTCAAATATCATAAAAATTTGGTGAAGATCTGATGAGGATCTTCGGCGTGATGAACAGAATAGCTCCTCAAAATGCAGTAAATTGCTCACTTTTAAACTGACACGGTTATTTTCAGTACTAACTTATTAAAAACGGGATACTTACCATGTTTTTAAAAACATAAAACATGGTAAATACCCCGTTTTAAATAACTATAGTGGTATATTAATTGTTGCAAAAAAGTGTGTGCTCGTGAGTTCTACCGTCCACAGAAGTACTAGTGCTAGCTATACATATTAAGTTGACAGATATTTTGACCAAAAGTTTGTAACTTGTGGGAGATCTGTGGAAGCCTAGGCCTGTATTTTTGAACTCCAACAAGATAAACACAAGCACGTACTTTAGAGAATCCTCTGCGTAAATCTTGACAGTACTATACATCCTCAAGTCTTCACGACGTCAAAACCGAAACTATGAAGTAAACGTTTCATACCAATAAAATCGACAGCACTCCATCACGTTGCTCGCAAAATATATTAACGGTGTTCATATAAAAAGGCTGAGGTCTTATCGGCACGAAGCAGCCGTTTGAGGCAGGGTCAGCCGTATAAATATGGATTAACCAGAGGAAATATGAGAGAACATAACAGGAATAAACCCTTGTTAGCCCTGCAGTCCTGCGGTGGTAATATGCCAAGAGTCGGGCGGTTTTTCCGTTGGAGAAAATGTGTTTAATTGTGATAACATGAACGATTAGCTTGATGGGATTTTGTATCGTTTTAGAACTGCCTAATACTGGAACTTAATAGAATACAAACTCTAAAGAATCCAATTGTCAATAAATAATGTAGGTGTATAAATATAAAAATCAAACTGTAGTCCTACCGTCTTACTAATAAACACAGAATAAAGTTATTCCAAATATAAACCTATGAAAATGTATGGTTATTCCTGATATAACTTTATTCCGTGTTTTATTTGTAAGAGGGTTAAAGTATTGCCATGTGATTCTGTAAGACCTCATTCTAGACTTCGAATCTGAATTCGCTGTGAGTTTATTGATAGGCGTTCTAAATTCAAAGTGTCAAATAAAAACCGGTCAAGAGCGAGTCGGACTCGCGCACCGAGGGTTCCGTTCCGATTTCTGAAAAAGTGTGCTACTTAGAGACATCGTTTTATTTTTCCTATAATCTTTACATAAACTTCTATCACATAAAATAATTTCAGATTTTTCTCTTTGCAAACTTCGGAGATAAGGGGGGGGAACGGTATTTTTTTTTACATTTTTCATTAAAAGTCGAAAACTATGCGGCCTAAAAAAAAATAAAAAATAGTTTGAAAATGTGCAAACACCGCTCTTTCATATGATACCCCACATGCCCTAGTAGCCCCACTTTGATTTTTAAGTCCCCCTTTCAGTCCCTGTTGCAAAAAAAAATATAAATATTTTTATTTCTTACTTATTTGCAAAATAGTTGGGTAAACGTCATCTAAAACTATTCTAAATTTCAAGTTGATAGCATTAGTAGTTCTTGAGATATCCAGCTGTGACAGACAGACAGACAGACAGACAGACAGACAGACAGACTGAGTCATACCATAAGGGTTCCTTTTTTACCATTTTGGTACGGAACCCTAAAAACAAGTGAGAACAAGTGATGCGAAGTGAGAGTGAATAGCGATGTGAGATGAGAGTTGTTGTTGTTGAATCGACGTACTATTTCTTCATGCTCTAAAACCTATGACTCGACTGTTCAAAAAACAAAAACTGACTTCGGAAGTCGGTGTCTTTGGATCTGTATTTTAGTTTTTTGCCACCGAGTTCCGAAATTAAAGTTATTTTTCACTTTGTAGTGTTTTTTTTTGGAAGTCGGTTTTTGTTTTTGTAAAAAAGTTTTTATTTTTCACTTTTTAGTGGTTCAGTTTGTAATTTATCTAAGTTACAATAACCCAATGTCAACTGCTCATCACGTTTTACAAAATGTTGCTTTTCCCGATGCAGGGCCGTTAATTGTTGAGGAGTTCTCCTAGTAAGAACCAGGAGAAATGGAGCTCATGGTGAAGTCACCATTACCATTATTTTGACGAGCATAAACCATATTAAAGTAATCGAATCGCAACCTGTTATATACTTAGATATAATTGAGTATTTCCGATGGCCCTCTGTGGTCTTCATCATCAGTTCCAGTTCACTGAATGGTACTTAGCGAGAGCAAATGCACGAGTTACTATAAAAAATACCGAAATCGATATAGGTGTGCCCATAAAATTTGAGGGTTTCCCTCGATTTCCATGGGATCCCATCATCAGATCCTGACTTGATGATCATGGGACCACTTGGGACGTATACCCTTTCGAACAAAAAAAGAAAAATCCAAATCGGTCTAGCCATTTTCGAGTAATCGGGGAATATTCATAAAAAAAAAAATTAAAAAAAGGTTCCGACGAATTGAGAACCTCCTCCTTTTAGAAGTCGGTTAAAAATGATCTAAACAACTATGAAAATGAAATATTAACTCAATGACATAAGGAATGTTTCAGAATGAAGACAGTACACGACAACTGTCATTCTGACAAGAACTTTATCCGATTGAGATAAAGTTTAATTTCCTTAGTTGTTGAGATCATTTTAAACAGTCTGTTCGTCCCGATATTTTCGAGGCTGACTGTACAATGTTTGGTTGGTGTACAAACTTTTGAATGTTCTTGTTCATTCCACACCTTTACTGGCAACATCTACAGTCGAATTGCATTTTTTTTCTCGTTTTCTGTCACTTTTCTTTTGTGAAATTTGTAATTCAGCAAAACATTTTCGTTACTGCTTTATTTCCATTTCTTCATTTCATCCAGGCCGTTAATTGACTGACCACAGAAGTACAGAACCCCTTTATTGCATATTCACTATAATAATATCATCAGTATCGCAATGTTTTTGTATTTATTTTTGCCGGAGTGAAGCGTCCGTCGCCCGCGACTCTTACTTGCCAAACTGTCAAAGTAAATAGTGAGGCCACAGATTGCCAAACACTTAGGGCATAGACAAGTAATGAGGTTACGTCGGAGTGTAGAGGTGTCATCATTATCATTGCAGCCGAACGGCGCGTGAGGTCCACTGTAAGACATAGCGCCTCCGTCAGCATCACTATACAGACAATAAAAAACCATTCCTCTCCTCAAACCAGTCGTTAAAATTCTATTTTCTATGAGTGTCAAAATAACGAGGGATGAACTAACACGCCACCAGTTTCAAGCGCGAGTGTTTGTTCCACCTAGCTAGACGATAAAAGCGACACAGAATTATTTGGTTTACTCAGAATCTCACTTGCAATTTGTACAAATGTCACTAACAAGGACTAAGTTTGAAAGTTGAATTTGTTGAATGTTGCCAAGACGGGAGGTAGGGTTAACAAAGTCAGTTATGTTTTTGGATTATTATGTTTGCAGGTGTTTTTGGGAGTTAAGATTTGACTAGACTACAATATTATAGTTCGTTTGTTGTAGTTCAGTTACTTTACTTTGACAGAGTTTGTGGCAGGCCTTAATTCGAGATCCTAAAAAATCATTGCCATTCCCAAGTCCCAAACCCATTTTTTGTTGCTACTACAAAAGCGTCCCTTAAATCAATCGTACCTTCATCACTACCAGTTGATACCAAAGAAAAAGGGATATCCAATAAAATAACTACCCATACATTCTACTTCCATTCACGACGAAAGCAACCCAGCCGGCGTAACAACCCGAAACCGACGCTAACGTGTATAAATAAGAGCCCCCAAATTCCCCAATTTATTTTGCGTCACCCCAAACCCCGGGTGAGTAAAATATTCTAGTTGATGCTCGTTGGAGCGGCACCGACCACTACAGACCGGATTAGCCTATGTACTCCTGGTACTAAAAGGATTTTTCTTTTGAATTTTCTCGTTTTGTGTCCTTAAGTTTTGTGAATTTTTGAGAGCGTCTGTAGCCAATGTGTCTTTTTTGACAATGAAGGCTCTCAAGACAGATTCGAAGTATAGGCTTCAGTACCTTCAAAAGACGTCGTTGCTTAGCCTGTGTCTTCTGAAAGGGTTCATCGCGTGCCCCACACTTTTCTTGGCAGATTTGGCAGTGTGCAATGTCAACTCGACCAAATTCGGAACCAGTCGAGTGTCCCTAAAAAAAACCCCAGAGTAGAACACACATATAAAGTATTAGATAAACGTATTCTGTTAGTCATGGATAGTTTAAAATAAAACACAATACTTTCTTATTATTAACCTTTGCCATACAATCGAATCGACAAGATATTTAGAATATGAATAACCTATAACGAAATATGAAGATGATCCGATTGGCGGTTGTTTGTTAGCTCTCTTAAGGTAAGGTTATATAGCAATCAATCTGCCTAGCCTTTTCCCAACTATGTTGGGGTCGGCTTCCAGTCTAACCGGATGCAACTGTATTTTACATGGAGCGACTGCCTATCTGACCTGCACAACCCAGTAACTGGGTAATACGATACCCCTTGGTAAGACTGGTTGTCAGACTTTCGGGCTTCTGACGACCCGTAACCACTGTCAAAGATCCGCGAATGACAGCCGGGACCAACGGCTTAACGTGCTTTCCGAGGCACGGAGGAGTCTCGATATGTAAAGATGGTTACCCATCCACTGACCAACCCCGGCAAGCGTAGCTTAAGCTGATGGATCGACCCGTGCGGCTTTTATTACTTAACCACGAGCTCCTCGGTTAAGGTTATATATAGCAACAGGAGAATATTTGTATAGTGTACTTTCAACCCATATTATTCTTTGTACGTATTATTTCGGATAAAGGCACCCACGCTGTAGATAATCCTACCATCCATGGGTGTTATGAATGCAAAGCACTCTCATTGAAGAAGTTTTCCACCTTTGTAAGTAAGAATAGCTTTAATAGCTTTTGCTTGAACTAGATGGCGCTGATGATAGAACGACGTTAAATGAGACCACGTATTCTATGATGCGTTCGAACTCGATTGTATTATGCGGCCTTGTAAATATTGTTTTTCTATAAAAGTTGATCAAGATTCGATCAAAAATTTGTTGTTAGGCACACATGCTGCGGATCTAAACTAGGATTCAATTTGCATTTTAAAAACCAAACTAGAGAACGATGACAGTATGAGTCCACGTCCAAAACTGACCAGTTTACCTTGAGCCTTACATTGACCATTCCGTCTCCCTTTAAGTTCTGCGATAAATGGGTGGAGGAGGGAAGGGAAGGTCTGTTTATCCTGGATGTAGTTTAGGCACTTTTTACGGACGTTTATCTAGATATACGCAGATAGGTCAGAGACATGTGTGGGATGGATTTCATATTGAACGTGCATTTTTAGGGTTTCGCGCCCATGAAGGCTGATGGGGTTCCATTCGCGCTGTTGATGGAGGTTTCCGGTTTTTGAATAAAAACTGACTTTCAATAACTTGAACGAGGTTCTCTATTTTATTCAAGTCTTCATATTCTTTTGTACTTTAAAATCATAACTATGATAATGAATCACAATTATTAGCCCAATACTTACTGCCTTCAAACAATTTAAGTTCTATAAAAGCGTAATTATACAACGTGTCGTTTTGCATCCTCGTCAAATTGAAGGGTGCGAACAACTTTTTCCATGGCACCATCATCGTAATTGCGAAAAAATAATCAGCCGTCCCATACATTTGCGTTGAGTAGGTGTTGAAATTTTCTATGGGACAGTTTATTACGATGTTGGTCATGGTAATAAACTGTCCCATGGAGGTTGGCATGGAGAAAGTTGTTCGGTTTGATGTTCTGTATCACACCCTGAAATTTGACGAAGATGCAAAACGACCCGTTGTATAAAATTTAGTGTCTGTACTGTTGACTGTTGAGGAGTTCCCTGGGGTCTGGAGCCAATACTGGTGCAGCAGGCAGGTCATGTTGGACTTTGGAACACATTGTCATCAAGTTGTGAGCTACCCTGAATGTTTCAGACAGGCAGCTAATCGGCAAATGCTCGAAATTTAATTTGCAAGATCCCACCCGGAACGATAAACAGAAAAACAAGAAAGTGACTTACTAAAAACTTGGTAAAATAAGCGACTTTAAGTACCTACAATACAGGGTGTAAGTGTAAACAGTGGCAGTCTTTTAAGGGGTCATTGTACTCGTCATTATGAACAACTTTTACTACGGGACCAAATCTGAAATCGCGATAAAAACAGCTGTTCCCTACATTTTGACGAATTATGCGAACATAAATGTACTGAACAGCTGATTTTTTTTCGCGATGAGTACAATGACCCCTTAAAATATTGCCATTGTTTACACAAGTTACACCCTGTATAATCTCCTCTTTTATTAAGTACTTCATCAAACTTAAAGGTCACCTACAGCAGCTACCTACAGAACCCCCAATAGCTCGCACTTGACCACTTTCATTTGATATTCTGAATACATCAAACAGACAAAAATAAACCGGTGTGTATGATATTGACAGGTTGTTTTTGAAAACTCCGTTTCATGTTAGCTCTTTGTTTTCCAATATAGCTGTTCGATTCTTTTGTAAATATTTCAAAAATTGACTTTTGGTTTGTTGTTGTTCAATGAATTTTGTATTTGTGTTCATACTCAATTTAGGTGAGATGTGACTGATTTTGGTAAACAAGTCAAGTGACCTTACATTAGGAACATTTAAAATGAACTTTTTTTAGGAGCTTGTGGCTAAGTATTAACAGCCGCACGGGTCGATCCGTCAGGTTAAGCTACGTTTGGGGGGGTTGGTCTGTGGATGGGTGACCATCTTTACATTCCGAGATTTCTCCATGCCTCGGAAAGCACGTTAAGCCGTTGGTCCCGGCTGTTATTCGTGGATCTTTGACCGTCGTTACGGGTCGTCAGAAGCCCGAAAGTCTGACAACCAGTCTGACAACCAATCTTAGCAAGGGGTATCGTATTACCCAGTAACTGGGTTGTGGAGGTCAGATAGGCAGTCGCTCCATGTAAAATACTGGTATTCAGCTGCATCTGGTTAGACTGGAAGCCGATCCCAACATAGTTGGGAAAAGGGTAAGCATATTGATTGATTAACTCAATTTAGGTGAGATGTGACTGATTTTGGTAAACAAGTCAAGTGACCTTACATTAGGAACATTTAAAATGAACTTTTTTAACCGACTTCAAAAAAAGGAGGAGGTTCTTAACACGGCTGTATTTTTAGCAAAATGTTTGTTTTTAATATGGCAAGCTTTTTAATATTAAATTTAAGATTTACTCAAGCTGAGTTCTATCTCCCCGGGTGGAAAGCGAACTATCTGTCTGTCTGTCAAAGCATAATCAGTTTATATAATGTTCCCACTGCTGGGACATTAAACCTCCTCTCTGTCAGAGAGAGTGGGCTGTAATCCATCACGTGGGCCCAGTGTGGTCTATCACAGAGCTTGTATGTTTTATCTGCAATAGATAGAAAATTGAATGAGGAGCTCGTGGCTAAGTAATAACTGCCACACGTGTCAATCCATCAGGTACGCTTGCCGAGGTTGGTCCGTGGATGGGTGACCATCTTATACCGACACTCCTCTGTGCCTCGGAAAGCACGTTAAGCCGTTGGTCCCGGCTGTCATTCGTGGATCCTTGACAATCTTTATGGGTCGTTAGAAGACTAAAGTCAGACAACCAGTCTTACCAAGAGGTGTATTAGCCAGTCTGGGTTGTGGAGGTCAGATAGGCAGTCGCTCCATGTAAAATACTGATATTCAGCTGCATCCGGTCAGGCTGGCAGCCGACCTCAACATAGTTGAGAAAAGGCTAGGCAGATATTGATAGATATACAGGGTAACTTGTAATTCGACGTATTCCTTACAGGGCGTCATATTAGGGCTAAAATGCAACAAATTAAGCCACCCATTGTTCTACCGAAATTCAATAGTTTTTGAGTTAGTTAGATTTTTATTTTTTTTATGAAAAATACAATTCAAAAATGATTAACGGCGCAACTTTACTGGAATTTAAGTTATTATCGCGCGTATAGGCGCGAGTATTAGGCGCGTCGTGAATCTTCGTTCGCACAGAAAAGAAAGTATGGCCCCGAAGATTAACGAGAATACTTAAAACTAACAATCAACCTTAGACCACTACTATAAGGTTCATAATACTCTGCAGCTGTTAGTTCCGTCGCAAACATGGCGGCAGCTACCGACCAATAGCGGTACAGGAAAAAGCGTGGAGCGTGCCGATTGATCAATAGCATTTCCCGCGCTTTGAAAATTCATCTTCTGCGCAGGTACATCGATAAGCCATATTAGTTGAGTAGTACTGTAACCCTGTATAGAAAGTTTAATTTTTCACGGAACATTTGTTACTTTTCCCTCTGTAAATTCACTCTTGGCCCGGTTTTCTATTTTTACTAGCACCCATCCATACTAGTATCATAAATGTAATGCCAAAACCATTGAACCGATCGTTATGAAAGACAGATAGACTGCTTCTCATCCTGGATCGCAGACGAAGTCAGCAAAGCTAGACTCTCATCAAAACAAGCAAATCTGCCTAGCCTTCTCCCAACTGTGATGAGTCTAACCGGATGCAGCTGAATACCAGTATTTTACATCCAGCGACAGCCTATCTGACCTCCACAACCCAGTTACTGGGTAATACGATACTCCTTTGTAAAACTGGTTATCAGACCTTCTGACGACCCTTAACGACTGTCAAAGATGCACTTATGACAGCTGGGCCCAACGGCTTAACGTGTTTTCCGAGGCAGGTCTTGATATGTGAAGAGGCAGGTCTTGATATCCATGGTTGGGTGACCACCAACCACGGACCAATCGCGGTAAGCCTGGTCGATCTACCCGTGCGGCTGTTGTTACTTATCCATAAGTAAATATGTAAATAGACCACCGAAAATCCAATCATTACCAAATCGTTATCCTTTCTCTATTCAACTTAACAATCCAATTCAACTCCAATTCTAGTTACATTGTTTTCCTTGGTTCATGTGATTGGGTAATTAAGTCCTTCCCCTTGATTGCCAGTGGCTTGTACAACATCAAGTCTTTAAGGGTCTTTGGGGGTGAAGTACTCAAACCAGGACGTTAAGTTTAAGTGGAAATAAATAGGAGTTAGGTTTTATTGTGTACTTTGGTTTGAGCTGATGTTAGTTTTGAGGGGTTTTAAATGAGTCATGTAAGGATGTCGCTGTTTTGCGGTTCCGTACCAAAATGGTAAAACAGAACCCTCATGGTGTGACTAAGTCTGTCTGTCAGTCCGATTGTCACAGCTGGATATCTCAAGAATTACTAATGCTTGAGATTTGGAACGGTTTTAGGTGATGTTTGCCCAACTATTTTGCAAATAAGAAAGAAATATAAATATATGTTTTTTTTTGCAACATGGACTGAAAGGGGGTCTTCAAAATTGGAAGTGGGCTACTAGGGCATATATAGGGAATCATATGAAAGAGCGCTGTTTGTACATTCTCAAACATTTTTCTTCTTCTTTTTAGGCCGCATAGTTTTCGAATTTTGATGAAAAATGTAAAAAAATCCCCTTTATCTCGAAAGTTTGCATAAAGAAAAATCTGAATTTATTCTATGTGACAGAAGTTTATGTAAATATTACAGGAAAATGAAAGGATGTCTCTAAATAGACAATTTTTCAGACATCATCAACAAAAATTACATGATAAGGAACCCTCGGTGCGCGAGTCCGACTCGCTCTGGACCGATTTTTATTTAATTATTTACTCTTTTTGTCTATGAAACATTGCTACAATAATAGCGTAGTTTATTGTTGCATATAAATTGAGACAGTGGTATTTTCACCCTGCTTCATCCAAGCCGTGATGATTAATAAAAAGTGTGATAATTAATATAACATCACCTCTTGTTTCCCCGAAGAGTTGGGCAGACACATTTCACTAAGACCCATGTAATATGGGGCGACTCTATTGCCAACTACAACTGGACACAAATCCTGACTCCAGGCTGCTACTGAGGCCGCTGGGGTCGCGGGTTGTTTGAAGAAGATACCGCGGCCCTGGCATAGGCAACTGAAGGAACACGGGTGGGTTTTAGTCAGTAAAAGTCTGACACGTCCTTCCGCGCCACCCAGAGCGGGAGAAGTTATTTGATGACTTCCCACCCTCAAAAAAAAAAAAAAAAGCTGCTACTGAGAATAAAAACTTTTTTACAAAAAAATACAACCGACTTCCAAAAACAATAAGTACTACAAAGTGAAACATAATTTAATTTCGGAAGTGGGTGTCTGGTATTTTACGTTTTTTGTTATTTTTAACTTTGTAGTTGTGGTACCTACCCCACACAAATTCTAATACCATTACCTGCAAAAGAAACTAGAAAATCATACACATAAAAATCGTTCAATCTCAAAAGATCCATTGGCCTGATCCATGATGGATCTAGTGACGATTATTTTTGTCATTAGATCTATTTGTATACAAAAATAAGTAAAATATTTGAAAATATATTACAAAAAAAAGATATAATAATAATTTGATAATTATTTCAGAAAAATATTTTTTCATTAATGTTTTTTTTTTTAATTAATTAATTTATTATTATTTATTTTTTTTAAACATTTTGAGGAAAAATATTTGTATTATTTAAGCTAACTCAAAAACTACCCAAGCAAAGTTAAAGATTCTTGGCAACTCTCATCCAGCTGCTACAAGCCACCCTGCGAGGATCCACATTCACAAAAAAATTATAAGGAAGTCCTAGAAGGATATAGTGACCTTATTGGTGATGTTCTTCAGAAAGGTCAGGTGCGTAGTACCCGCAACCGGCGTGCGTGTATGACCATGGCCAATTCTCGTACCTAAAAACATTCACAATCTCATGCCAGCGTCAATCAAATGTCAAAAATGTAGGTAAACGCTATACAATTTTTGACAGATTGAGACTGAGATGAGATTACGAACGTTGTTAAAAATACGAGAATTGACCCTCTGATGTATGAACGTAAACGAAGCAAAAGGAATAATATTCCTACATATTATGTAAGCTAGTTTTTGTCGTGATTCTCAATTTATTATCCGCGTTAGATACAACTTTACAAAATAATACTCTTATACACTTCTCATTAATCCTTGTACTATAAACTCAGTGATAAACAATAAAAGATAATGATATTTTAACTGCTTACTGAGATCAACGCCCAAGATATAGGCAAATGCTTAGTTTGGGGGTCAACGTCCAAACAATCTGATTACTAAGAAAATGCTCTTATTTAATATATATTTTTAAAAAATCATTAACACTACTCGTTTAGACGTGATTTTCAGTTTAAAATCATTAAAATGGGTTATCGTCGCCTTGAGATGCTGCGATCCGATACCGTCGTGGATACCGTCATTTGCAAGCTAAGGTATCGGTATCTAAAGAGACCCTTCCGGGAATTGCATGCTTGATGGCATGGGAAGATGGGGGTAATACAAGAAGGCTGTAGCTAGTTATATTAAGTTAATTAATTTTATGGAAATAAACTTGAATTTATATAGAAACTGCTTGAATAAGATAATGATTTTAGAATGGCCAGTCTATACTAATATTATTTAGAGGTAAAATTTTGGTTTGTAAGTTTGTACGTAGGGTAACAACCAGTCCGATTTATATTTTTTTTTTTTTTGTTAGGCCAATTTTTAAAGAAGGTTTTAAGCTATTCATCATCACGCTACGACCCTTAGTAACCGAGCAAAAGAAAAAAAAGTCAGAAAAATGCTAAGCGAAAACGAAATCATAGCGCGGGAAGGCGATGTGATGCGACGGGGTGGGACGGAAACAAGAAATTGACGAAGAAGACGAAGTCGCGGGTAGAAACTAACCATCAGACCATCCTTAACAGAGAGAGAGATCGGGTTCAGCCATCTCGTTACCATAACACAAGCGTTAGGTTGCTTAGCTTGGGACTAATGGCGTTGTGTGAACTGTCCAAGGATATTTATTTATTTATTTTATTTTTAAACTAGTATTTTTATACAGGGTGGCAGGACATCGACGCACAACCTGTTACATGATTCCGAACCTTTAAAAATTTCAACGCAAGGGACGTTAAAATTATTCGCCGGTTAAAAAAAAAACAGCCATTTCCTACAAAAGTTCAATACCCACGTGGCCAAAAAGTATGAAACAGCTATTTTTTTACCCGACTACGGCAAAGCCGAACCGGAAGGGTTATGATTTTAATAACCGACGAAACATTTCAACGCAAGTGGGTCCAGAATCAATGTCAAATCAACGAACGTCAAAACTCATGTACTGAATCCATGGTAACAAGTTGTGCGTCGATGTCTCTGCCTCCCTGTATAGATGACGATTAACAGAGAAGTATTGGATAAAAATAATGTTGTGCTGACCCCAAACAAATTGGTATAATAAGGGCAATATAATGATGATGAGGTATATGTATAGATGACGATTAACAGAGAAGTATTGGATAAAAAGAATGTTGTGCTGACCCCAAACAAATTGGTATAATAAGGGCAATATAATGATGATGAGGTATATGTATAGATGACGATTAACAGAGAAGTATTGGATAAAAAGAATGTTGTGCTGACCCCAAACAAATTGGTATAATAAGGGCAATATAATGATGATGAGGTATATGTATAGATGACGATTAACAGAGAAGTATTGGATAAAAAGAATGTTGTGCTGACCCCAAACAAATTGGTATAATAAGGGCAATATAATGATGATGAGGTATATGTATAGATGACGATTAACAGAGAAGTATTGGATAAAAAGAATGTTGTGCTGACCCCAAACAAATTGGTATAATAAGGGCAATATAATGATGATGAGGTATATGTGTAGATGACGATTAACAGAGAAGTATTGGATAAAAAGAATGTTGTGCTGACCCCAAACAAATTGGTATAATAAGGGCAATATAATGATGATGAGGTATATGTATAGATAACGATTAACAGAGAAGTATTGGATAAAAAGAATGTTGTGCTGACCCCAAACAAATTGGTATAATAAGGGCAATATAATGATGATGAGGTATATGTATAGATGACGATTAACAGAGAAGTATTGGATAAAAAGAATGTTGTGCTGACCCCAAACAAATTGGTATAATAAGGGCAATATAATGATGATGAGGTATATGTATAGATGACGATTAACAGAGAAGTATTGGATAAAAAGAATGTTCGGTGCGGTCAGCACAACAACAAATTGGTACTAACAAACCAAACAAATTGGTATAATAAGGGCAATATAATGGTGATGAGGTATACGTACCTACATTAGTAGAATACATAATTATATATGTAGGCATGAATATTATACTTAGTTCGATGTTTGTTATTGATAAAGTAAGATGGTGCAACCCACTCAGTTCCTGTTAGACAAAAATTTTAAAATTTGTTAGCTGACGTCATAACTTTAACTGTAACCTTAACCGCCCACGCTTCGCTGGTTAAAGTTTTTGTTAAATATTTATCACTTCTGTCAGACGCGTTGAATGTCATGTCCCTGCTCCAAACTTGAATTAGTACATTTGATATAACGGTGCAACAGCAGGTAGACATTCTATGGTCATTTTAACTTTGACGGAAACTAGAACCTAGACCTTGGTGCAACCCACCCTTAATGTGGCAGAAATCTCATCTAGTCTCTGAAAGTATAAATAAAATACTTTTAATGTAAATCATGTAATTTTATTATACCTATATCTACAGTTAGATTAGTTCCTGTTTTTGTCATAACTAAACAATAACTCGGCAAATTACTTCTTATTCAACAAAATAATGAAGACAAAGCCAGCCAAATAATAATAATACAAAATACTACAAACAATTAGACAAAACATTAATTTTATTATAAGCCCCGTGGTTCAATTAACTGACATGGAAATTATAAAGCTTTATTGTCACATAAACTTGAAACAGAAATGGTAATTACAGCGTACCTTCCTCAATTTGAGTAAGACGTTCCGTTTCATTGTTAACCCGACAGAAACGAGTCGGCAGAAAGACAGGGTTCTATTTATATTTTTCACGTGTATTTAAAAGATAGAAAGAAAGAAAATATATTTATTGGAAGTCGCGCAGGAAGGTCATGAACTAAAGTCAACACAAACATAAAAAATACTAAATTTTTAAATAAAATTTCATTTCCTACTCCGTATCACCTACGGATACATGATTGGTTCGGGGCCCGAACGAAGTATGAATGACAACACGATTTGACAGTTGTCCCTACTCCCGATGTGTTTTTGCCCGTTCGAAAAATTTTACTTTTACACTTGTTTTGATGGATCGTTATATCAGACGGACGGACTGACGGATGGATGGATGGACGGACGGACTTAGGGAGTAGATCCTCTGAACTAAGCGCAGAAGTATGCACAGTAACATTTTTTAGGAATCAAATGGTGTCATGAGCCCGTAGTTTCGGCCTTCGTTACGGGCATTTCCTACTCCGTATCACCTACGGATACATGATTGGTTCGGGGCCCGAACGAAGTATGAATGACAACACGATTTGACAGTTGTCCCTACTCCCGATGTGTTTTTGCCCGTTCGAAAAATTTTACTTTTACACTTGTTTTGATGGATCGTTATATCAGACGGACGGACTGACGGATGGATGGATGGACGGACGGACTTAGGGAGTAGATCCTCTGAACTAAGCGCAGAAGTATGCACAGTAACATTTTTTAGGAATCAAATGGTGTCATGAGCCCGTAGTTTTGGCCTTCGTTACGGGCATTTCTTACTCCGTATCACCTACGGATAGATGATTGGTTCGGGGGCCGAACAAAGTATGAATGACAACACGATTTGACAGTTGTCCCTACTCCCGATGTGTTTTTGCCCGTTCGAAAAATTTTACTTTTACACTTGTTTTGATGGATCGTTATATCAGACGGACGGACTGACGGATGGATGGATGGACGGACGGACTTAGGGAGTAGATCCTCTGAACTAAGCGCAGAAGTATGCACAGTAACATTTTTTAGGAATCAAATGGTGTCATGAGCCCGTAGTTTTGGCCTTCGTTACGGGCATTTCTTACTCCGTATCACCTACGGATAGATGATTGGTTCGGGGGCCGAACAAAGTATGAATGACAACACGATTTAACAGTTGTCCCTACTCCCGATGTGTTTTTGCCCGTTCGAAAACTTTTACACTTGTTTTGATGGATCGTTATGTCAGACGGACGAACTGACGGATGGACGGATGGACGGACGGACTTAAGGAGTAGACACCCTGACTAGCCAAGATATTTCGGCCGCAGTGTATGTGGGATTCTTTATACCCTTGAAACACTACTGGATGGATTTTAATTTATGGGCGTACCATTAACCTACGGCTGGATGGATAAACTGGGGGTCTACTCTCTAAGCACGGAGTCCATAGTTTCGGCCTTCGTTACGGGCGTTTCCTACTCCGTATCACTTACGGACGTATGATTGGTTTGGGGCCCGAACGAAGTATGAATGGCAACACGATACGACAGTTGTCCCTACTACCGATGTGTTTTAGCCCGTCCGAAAAATTTAACATTTACACTAGTTTTGATGGATCGTTAAGTCAGACGGACGGATAAACGGACGGACGGATGAACGGACGGACTTAGGGAGTAGGACCCCTTAGGTGTCAATCGACTCGACTAGGATGTACGAAGATTTGTAGGCTATATTGTTATTGTTTAATCAATTTTTTTTAGGTTAATAAATAATGTCCTGACAAAAAAATGTACCGTGACCATGCATGTGTGGTATCAAAATAAAGTACTTGAAGAGACGATTCAAAAAATATGACACAGTAAATGGAGGAACAAAAATTATACTGCAACTAAAATGCTCAAAACAAGATCACTTTTCAAGCAGTTTCATGCAGTTGGTGGTATCAAATAAAAGATTGAACAAAAATAACTACAAATCTTACTTCAAATGAATATAATTTTAAATGTTAATTAAATGTTACCTTGCTTTGCAATTTGAATAAGGAACATAAAGACGTTCCGTTTCACTTTTGAATTATATTAATTTGTATGAAGATGTGCAATGCATGGCTTTGAGCTGGTTTTAATTGATAGAATGCATGCGATGCTGCTTCGTTAAGGTAATTGTCTTTGAGGTGGGTTGTAGACGAAATGTAATTGTAGATGATTACAAATGTGAAACAAATGGGTATTGTTTTAGGGTGGGTTGCACCATCTTACTTTAACTATAACTGACATCGCACCTTCAGTTCGATGTTTGTTAATTTTAAAGTAAGATGGTGCAACCCACACTTCTCACAATTCCTGTTAGGCAAAAAATGGGATGTTGTGTTTGAAATTTGTTAGCTGACGTCATAATTCATTACAGTATTAAAAAAACACTCTGAACTTCCTATGATTCACGATTTCCTTTCACTAAATAGACGATCATCAAATGTTTGTTCTATCATCCGATTTAACACTGCTTTCTCCCATAAGTTTTTCTGTTTTCTTGGCACTTTTCTATACAACTCTATCAATAGCAAAATACATATTTACACAGATACAAAAGCTATTTGTAAAAGAAATTTACGCATTTGGCTTTTAAATCTCGACTACACTGCCACTGAAAACTTATTAAAACCAGTGTCTTAACACCCACGCATTTACACTCACACTCCTACACTTACAATCATCCATACACTCACCCTTACTCTCATTCATACACTCATTCATTTTATTCTTCATTTTTCGTTAAGCTCATTTGTATTTTATTTTGTTTTGTCTAAAAACGTATCATTAATAATATTATATCTACTTATAATTTGTACATTTCATTGAAAGTATATCTTGACTAACCATTTGGTAATGTAACATGTGTAACAAAAGAGCCGGGTGATCTGTAACTCAGGGCCCTCCTACTTCAGACACCTATCTCTATATAAGATTGTGCATATAATATCTAGTGCCTGTAATACTGAATGAGAAAAATAAAGATTTTATGATTATGATTTTATGATTATGATTATAACTTTAACTGTAACCTTAACCGCCCACGCTCCGCTGGTTAAAGTTATTGTTAAATATCTGTCACTGTCATGTCCCTGCTCCAAACTTTAACTATTACATTTGACATGACGGTGCAACAGCAGGTAGTCATTCCGTGGTCATATTAACTTTGACGGGAATTATAACCTAGCCCTTGGTGCAACCCACCTAAGGGTGGGTTGCACCAAGGGCTAGGTTATAATATACAGTTAAGGTAAATATTAATACACGCTTCATTGATTATTGTATGTATCCACTAGTAGACTTCGTGATAAAATTCTGTATGTATATTGGATTTAATCACAAACGACACGAACTATAAGTACCTACAATTTGACGTTTTAACATTTTTGAAGTCTCAAATACCTATTGTTAAACCACGATTTATACTGAGGTGTGCTAAGTACAACTTTTCAACTAATATCAGACTTCCATTCAATGAAATCTCTATTAAGAACAGTCACTGAAGTCTTACTATCAGAATACATTCTGACCTTTAAGGTACGGATCTCCTAAAATGGTCACCATTCTAACCGTGACCTTTAACACAATACGTGACAGAAGCAACACTCTACAACCAATACATAATACAATACTATTGTCCACATCGCACAAGAATACATTCGTATAGGTACCAAGACTAAGGCTGACTGTCCATTGGAGCAGAGCGAGGAAGTAGTGCGAAGTAGCGTAGCGAAGTATCCCTGTTCACATTTTTCATGACAGACCGCATTGACACTACTGGTTTCTATGTAACTCTATAAACGTATACCATAAATACAAGGTGTAACATAAATAAAACACAACTTCTTTCTATGGTACTGTGGATGAATGGATTTTTTTTGCGATTTCAGGTATGGTCCCATAGTAAAAGTTGTTTGTTATCATGAGCACAATCATGTGTTTAAGTATCGGTCACTAACTACCAGTCACCCTCAAAACACGTAATCTAGCTTATTTTATCCACTTTAAGAAACATTAATTAGATTACTATTAATACATAGACATATTTTAAATAGAAGCCGTGTTTAGGTGCGCTCGCGCACCCGTTCCGCGCCGCTGCACGCCAACGTTTTTTGTTCGGGGGCGTGTCAAGGGGCGTCGCGCGAAAGAGAGGCGTGTGGGTGTATATATTAAGGCTGCTCCTTCCTAAAATACGGCGAAACTAAGTAACTTTGTAACCATCTTTTACAGTAACTATAGCATCTTTCTGATAGGAAAAAATACACAGTAATCTACAATACATAAGAAGTGATTTCATGTGTCCTGAAATCTATTTTAGTTTGTAGAACTAAGGAAAAAAAAACCTAAGTATACGTCTATTTCGGTCTATTTTTTCGAGTTGTTACCATATTACTCCTACAGTTTTCATTAAAAGTGTTCATAAATTTATACAGTTCTTTACAAACTAATAAGGAATGATTTCTTGTCATTACTTTTTTCGTTTAATCAACAGATTTTTTGTAAATCATAGTATGATAATTACTTCATATTTTGCAAGAGCTGTGTCATCGCGCTTCTCTTTCTTTTCTATGCAGTCCGAGAGTGACCGCGCTTTTGGCGACGGACAAGCCTTAACTTACAATACCATCATCTAATGGCGACCGCGGGCTAACAGTAGTTATGAACGGTTCGACGACGATATGGGGTTCGGTTGACATTCGAGCACGCATGAGAAACGGAGAAAGTGAGCAGACACAGCTATTTTTTTTTTTTTTTTTTATTCATTATATTTATTTATTATATTTATTTTTTGAGGAATTCTTTTGTTTAATGTTTTCCTAGCAACTTTCCGCTCCTCTTCGCTCCGGACAGGCAGCCTTAGATCCTTGGCTGAATTGAAATCAGGGAAAACTTATAAGGAACTGTATTGGATCTGCCGTTCTATCGGCAGCAAATAATATGGTGTCATTTTTATTTGTATCGTGGTTCGTGTATTATTTGTACTGACTATAAGACTACTAGGTAAACACCGGATATTGGGTTTGTTGGTACCTTTAGAGAGAAAGTTTTCACGAGTTACCTTGATATGCGAAAATATTTTTATAACACATCTGCTCGTAAAGGGTCTCTTATTTCACCAATTTCAATATCGTAATGTATGTCATTACGTACTTGTGCGTTATCGTAAAGTAAAACGCACGATAAGGTAATCCGTACGGTTTATCATGATTCTCCGTCTAAAACGAACGGTACCTACTTTTTTAAATCTTAGCAAAGAGTTTTTGTGTCGGAAAAGTGGTCAACATTTTATGAATAAAATTAACTTTGGGATAAAATGAAATTAAAGAATTAATTGTTAAACATTTAATTCTTTAATTTAATTAATTTTGACAATAAATTACAACCATTTATGTGTAACATAATCAAAAAATATTAATTTACTCTAATAATACTGGCTGTTTTTGTGCCTTTGCCTTAAAAAAAAGCGCTGATGCGTGCGCATCGCTAATTTGTGAACAAGTAAAAATTATTCCGCGCGCTTTTTCTTTTCGCTGTATTGTTTTTATTTGAAAATGTTGTCAAGTAATTATGAATTTATTCATTCGACACCGCCAGAAGTCTCAGAGGCTGCGAAATAGGCTACTCTAAGCCTCTTGCCCGAAAAATCGACCGATAGATACTTACAAGCAAGCGTATCAAAATTTCATCGTATGGAAAACAAGCAAAGATGCAAATTCATTTTCAGAAAGTGTGTTTTTAAAGATTTATTCGTTTAAGAAAGTTCGAGATTTATTTATTTCCTCGCAAATATGTTATAAAACGTCGTATGACATACGTGCGCTTTGATAATTACAGCCTCTGCTTTCTTGTAGCCCTCGCCTACGGCTCGGGCTAGGAATATCGCCTCGGCTGTAATTTTCAACTTACCGCACTTATATCATAATGGACTATTATACTTACAGGTTGTTGAATATTTGTTAGTTTTTACCCTAAAATGATTTGTACGCTTACAAGGTCTATCTAGGCGTAGATTTGTAAGGTTTTATTTTAAGCAAAGAATTGCAGTTGATTGGTACAAAAAGAGAGATGTTCTTTTGTTTAGTTAAAAGAATGGATATGAAATCGCGGAGCGAATAATTGGCGCGCCATATCACACCGCGCCTACCTTTAGAGCGGTTTCGCATTATGTCCGACCCGAATTCAAGATCCGAGTTCAATCCGAATTGGGAATGTTCTAAATTCGGACGGACAGAGTTCGGATCTAGAGCGCAACCCTTCATACAAATAGTAATGTGGCTACTTCGGACCGACATTTCTCGGATTCGTATCGGACGTAGTGCGAAATCGCTCTTACTGTTAAATCTCGAATTATAAAATAACTCTATATCCATTGATAATTCATGTTAAATAAGCGAATAAAACGTGCGGTTATAAAACGCAATGTATGTTGGTTTCCGTTAAAACAAACGCAACCACAGGGCGATGCGGTCGCTGATATTATGCCCAATAATCATCCGCCATGCTTTAATAACATGCCTAACTAATAATTCTATTAACATGTTGATTATTTCTATCCATAGAGGAATGTAAGTACTTGCTGAAATCAATAGGCTCGCCCCATATTAACATGGTATATTTAAACATAGCTGGTGAATTTTGGCGGTACTAGAGGGTCACCTCTGCCTAACCCATCTTCGAAGTATAGCCTGATCTTATATTATGTGTTGCTGAAGGCAAAATAAGCCGATAATAATACGTAAAATTATGTTAAAAAAAACCGGTCAAGAGCGAGTCCGACTCGCGCACAGAGTGCTATTTAAAGACATCGTTTTATTTTTCCTGTAATCTTTACATAAACTTCTATCACATAGAATAATTTCAGATTTTTCTCTTTGCAAACTTCGGAGATAAGGGTGGGGGGAACGGTTTTTTTTACATTTTTCATCAAAAGTCAAAAACTATGCAGCCTAAAAAAAAAATAAAAAAATGTTTGAGAATGTGCAAACAGCTTTATTTCATACTAGCTTTTGCCCGCGGCTTCGCCCGCGTGGATGTCGGAAAATATCTCATGGGAATGTTCATGTGGAAAACATAGGGCCGTCCGATATAACTGTGCAAACTCAAATCGCTACGATATATCGTTACCGTGTATGGCATAAAGCTACCAGTCGGCATGATTTTTTCCGACATCTTCAACAGTCGTCGTCATATTTCAGCCAATTTACACAAAACTATAATGAATTACCCTGAATCACTCCGTTCATTGGAGAAAACCGTATGAAAATCCGTTCGGTACTTTTTGACATTATCGCATTCAAACAAACAGACTTACGCGGCGGGGGGACTTTGTTAATTACTTAAAATTTATTATGTCAGTCACGCTCTAATAACAAATAACTTTTGTCCGAGTGTCCACTCGTTCAAATAATTTCCTCGTAAAAACGCCGAATGAAATAAAGACTAAATGTTACCTCAAGATTCGAACTATGACTACATTTCCAATCCCTTAAATCTCTTAAAAAGAGGTAGGTACACAAACATTTGTCAACCCCTATTGTACCCCCTCAAAAACGCTGTACCATATATTTCTTTATTTCCTACCAAAAGCATAAATTTGAATTTTCATATCCCTAACTTAAGAAATGTTGGGTTTCCCATACAAATTTTCATCCCTTATATCACCCCTTGTACGATTATGTTTTAAGATAAAAAGTAGCTCATGTCGTTTCCCAGGATGCTATCTATAGCCTTGCCAAATTTTGTCGAAATCCGTGCAGTGTTGTAAATTTTAAAATCAACCCCTATTTTACCCCCTTAGGGGATGATTTTTAAAAAACGCTGAACATATATTTCTTAATTTCCTACCAATAGCATAAATTTGTTATCCCTAACTTAAGAAATACTGGGTTTCCCTTACAAACTTTCATCTTCTAAATCACCCCCTGTAGTATTGTTTTTGAAAGTATCCTATGTCCTTTCCCAGGATGCTATATAAAGCCTTGCTAAATTTTATCGAAATCCGTGCAGTTTTGTAAATTTTAAAATCAACCCCTATTTTACCCCCTTAGGGGATGATTTTTCAAAAACGTTGAACCGCATATTTCTTAATTTCCTACCAATAGAATAAATTTGTTATCCCTAACTTAAGAAATACTGGGTTTCCCTTACAAACTTTCATCCCCTATATCACCCCCTGTAGTATTGTTTTTGAAAGTATCCTATGTCCTTTCCCAGGATGCTATATAAAGCCTTGACAAATTTTGTCGAAATCCGTGCAGTTTTGTAAATTTTAAAATCAACCCCTATTTTACCCCCTTAAGGGATGATTTTTCAAAAACGCTGAACCGCATATTTCTTTATTTCCTACCAATAGCATAAATTTGTTATCCCTAACTTAAGAAATACTGGGTTTCCCTTACAAACTTTCATCCCCCATATCACCCCCTGTAGTATTATTTTGAAAAAAAAAATAGTATCCTATGTCCTTTCCCAGGATGATATATAAAGCCTTGCCAAATTTTGTCGAAATCCATGCAGTTTTGTAAATTTTAAAATCAACCCCTATTTTACTATATTTTTCCCCCTTAGGGGATGATTTTTCAAAAACGCTGAACCGCATATTTCTTTATTTCCTATCAAAAACATAAATTTTAATTTTCACATCCCTAACTTAAGAAATACTGAGTTTCCCATACAAACTTTCATCCCCTATATCACCCCCTGTAGGATTATTTTTGAAAAAAAAAGTAGCCTATGTCCGTCCCCAGGATACCATCTATAGCCTTGCCAAATTTTATCGAAATCCGTTCAGTGGTTTAGGCGTGAAAAGGTAACAGACAGACAGACAGACAGACAGACAGACAGACAGAGTTACTTTCGAATTTATAATATTAGTATGGATGATACCCCACATGCCCTAGTAGCTCCACTTTGAATTTTTAAGACCCCCTTTCAGTCCGTGTTGCAAAAAAAATATAACCATGAGGGTTCCCCTTTTTTACCATTTTGGTACGGAACCCTAAAAACGTGGATAAAACACTCGTTCGTTCAATGTGATTAGCCATAGGCCTTAAGTGAATGGAAAAATGAATGAGTACACCTAGCATTACATTCCTTTATCTATCAAATCAATATTTAGGCTGTGAAGCCATTAATATTCCGAAGAAGCCCAAAAAGTCTTGAGTTGCGGAGGTCAGATAAGCATTCGCTCCATGTAAAATACTGGTATTCAGCTGCATCCGATTAGACTGGAAGCTGACCCCAGCATAGTTGGGAAAAGGCTTGATAGATTGATTTGATGCCATTAATATTCCCATTCTATTACTCATCATCATATATATTATTATTATTCATTTAAGTATTTATTATTTTTCATCTCTCATTTTATTATTTTTTTTCTTTAAACTAGCTGCGCCCCGCGGTTTTACCCGCGTAGACCGGGATAAAAATTAGCCTATGTGTTAATCCAGGGCATAAGTTATCTACATACCAAATTTAATCCAAATCGGTCCAGCCGTTTGAGCGTGAAGAAATAATAAACATACAAACACACACACTCACAAACTTTTGCCTTTATTATATTAGTGTAATAGTGTAATGTAATTTAATTGTTGACACAAACACCAGTCCAATCTTAATTCTAGATTGTTTAGCGGCAAAATATGACTGCTAGGTCCAGAGTTTGAATCCAGCACAAACTATTGCTTCACTTTGAGCATATTTAACTCAGTTCCTGGCTAACGAGAAAACTTTGCATCACTAATTTTAAAGCTTTTTAAAAAAGCGCATGTAAGTTACGTAAAAGCATTCATAAAATTCGTGGGAGCATTTTTATTTCGTAAGTATTTTAATAAATAAATTATTTTGTTGGCGTTGAGGTTGTGTTGGTGGAAGTTTAGGGATTATTATGTTTTAAGAGTTTGCTGAAACGATGTTATCTTTCATCTAGTACGTACTGTCTTTTTTTTGACTGACAACAGCTAAAGTGCGGTCACTTTTGGACTATAAAAAGAACGTAGAAAAGAAAAAGAAGCGCGATGACACAACTCTGGTAATTTATTGCAAAATATGAAGCAATTACCTATTTACAAAAAAAAAAAAAAAAAATTGATGTGACTAAAAATTTAAACACAGTGATTAATAATCTGACAAAAAATCAGAATGATTGCATGTATACAGGGTGAAATTTTAATTGTTGTTTTACTCTTAAATGGTCAGTGTACTCATCATTATGAACAACTTTTACTATGGGACCAAACCTGAAATCGCGAAAAAAAATCTGCTGCTTAGTAGGTACATTTATCTACATCAAACTTGTCAAAATGTAGGGAGCAGCTGATTTTTATTTCGCGATTTCAGGTTTGTTTTATGGTAAAAGTTGTTCATAATTATGGAATAATGACTGTGACTTGGCTATCGCATTAGGTTATAAGACCTGTAATGGTAGTTTTAAGGCATTTAATAGTTATTTATGCAACTGACGTATAATAAGGGGTATTAAAACACTCATGTGATACTATTATCACACTCGGCTTCGCCTCGTGTGATAAACCCACATTCGTGTTTTAATACCCCTTATTATACGTCAGTTGCATAAAATACCTTTTATAGAGGATTGATAACATGGATGTAGATAAAGATCTACATCCATGTTATCAATCCTCTATAAAAGGTTCTGAAACAGTTTTTTGCAATACTAATACTCGTATCGAACATGGCGGCCGGCGGCATAGTATACAACGTGAATTCGAATAAGTTCTTTTTTTTTAAATTACGGCACTGTTATAGTGAAACGTGCGTGCATTACAATGTTCTTTTTTTGAAAACGAGTTGCATTATGAAATTCAGTACAACATTAAAACACCCGTTTGGATGCTATTATGGTTACCATCGTTACTATGAGACTGGCTGTTTTAATGTTGGCAATAAGCTAACTGTTTCAGAAACTTTTATATAGGATTTATAGCATGGGTGTAGATAAATAAATAAATAAAATGAGTACAATGACCCTATAAGAGGAAACCAAACATTAAAATTTCACTTTGTATATCAGTATGGTTTTTAAACGTTAAATTAAAATTTTTAGAGGTATCTTCGTGATTTTTTTCTATCATAATCATCAAATTAGATGTATTATGTTTTCAACACACTATATAACTAGCATTTATCCAGAAGAATATCATAGAAATAAAAACAAAAAAAAAAAAAAAAAAAATTTTATTTTGTTTACTGCAGTGGATCATATGCTTGTAGGCATTATAAAACTTGCCTTTATGTCCTGTAGTTCCTTTAACAAAATACTGCGATCATCACCAATCCATCTGCAGAGTGTGGTGGTTATTGAAACCTTTTTGGCCATGACTTCTGGCTGTTATTGAGAAACATCACGTTAGTTTTTCCCGAAGGGGCAGCAGAGATGTTTCGTAAGCCCACATTTCGCTAGTAATAAGTAAGGGGTGACCACATTGCCTTTAACCACTCGTGTTATTGGTGGTAATATAAACGAACTGTTTTTTATTTTTTTACTGAAAAAAAAACTAAGTAATCTATTGTTCTAAAACAAAATTTGTAATCTAACCTAGTCTATCCATTTTAAGAAACAGTAATTGGTTTCACATCCATTCATACAAATGTTTTGTGTACTAGCTGTGTATAAGTGTAAGGCACCCCGTCGCGCGCCGACAAAAAATATATTCTAGTTAGAATAATTCTATTCTATTAGTGACGTCTGACGTCTGTATCGGTGTGGTTCGCTGTCAAAATTTTTTTCTAATAAAAATAAAAAATAATAGTAAATGTGCATTGGTATCAGTTTAATAGTGATCACAGTGTCATCAGCTTAATATACATTGAAGTGAGCAATAAATAGTGCGTTTTAGAGTCCGTAAATCATAGAAACATTGCAAATCCGGAATTAGCGATATTATATGGTTACCCGCTATTATCAACACATATTCGGTAAAGTCACCTTGACAACAGAGCCATCTGTCCTGCTAGCAGCGAACGACCTATAGATCAGTGCCGGCAATCGTTGCTGCTCCTTCTGCCGTAAATCCCCGATATCGCTTGATAATCAAGTTCACCAGGCGTCGCAAAACATGCCGGGAAACAAGTGCGGAGGTTGCGGACGCTTCATATCTACGCTAGAGGGCGCTAGGTGTGGGAAATGCCAGGCGATTTATCACAAGGTATGTGTGAACGTCCCTACGAAGGCCAACATAACACCTAACTGGCGTTGTCCTGAGTGCAAAAAGAATATTGCTCGAGACAACAGGTCCGAAACCCCTGTTAGGGGTCCCGTGCAAAGTCCACCTACTGACAACACAGGTATAACAATTATAGCGGGCTCTAGTACACTTAGCACTCCTGAGGCAAGTTGTAGAAATAATCTCACGCTGACTGCCGGCCCAGTTAATGCTGCCGCGACGCCCCCGTCGCCTGGAATTTCAAGTGCCGGCGTCACCACTCGGGATTTGTCGCCTGCAGCTAGTACCGACTTGCAGGTGATCATTGGAGAGTTGAGGGCGGTGCGTGCGGAGATTCAGGTGTTTAGAAAGGAGATGGAGGTGGAAATGGCGGAGCTTAAAACCTCTTTAAATACCTGCAGCACGCGCATCGATGGTCTGGAGGCCAGGGTGGACGCACTGGAACAACGCGCTACTTCGAGTTCTACGAACTCAGCCAGCGTGGACAATATTGTGGAGGAACTGAGGCGAGAGATAAACGACAGGGACCAGGATCTTCTTGCTAATGACATAGAGGTGTCAAATTTACCGGAGATGAAAATGGAAAACCCTGCTCACATAATTAAGGTCATAGGCCATAAGCTGGGGGTCAGCCTTGACGACCGTGACATAGTGAGTGCAGAACGCGTTGGTGGAAGGCAGCTTAACGCGACTAGTGCGGCAGGGCCGACGGAGTCTCGTCCTCGGCCGATGGTCGTGCGCCTTGCTCGTCGGGACCTGCGCGACCAGCTTCTGGCAAGCGCGCGAGTGCGACGTGGAGCGACCACTGCCGACCTCGACTTGCCCGTCCCATCGCAGAGGTTCTTCATCAACGAGCGGCTGACGAAAATCAACCGTCTGTTGTTTCGTAGGGCACGGGACACTGCCAGTCTCCTCGACTGGAAGTTTGTCTGGACCAAGCAGGGCCGCATCCTCGCCAGGAAGATGCCAGGAGACAAGGCGCAGAGGATCCGCACTGAGGAAGACTTATCCCGTGTCTTCGGAACTGGAAATGACACGGCCTAATTATTATTATTGTGTATGTTTATATGTCAACAGATTTATTTTTTATGTTTGTGGAAATGTACTTTGCAACCTATACTGTTATGTATTAGTTTTATACTGGATACACTTACACACTTACAAACTTATATACACGCTTACATACCTATATTTTAACATTATACTCTTATACTATATTTACATAAATTGCTTGTACAAATTCTATTTACACTTGACCTACTTATTCCTAATTATGTACAAGAAATATTTTCAACCATCGTATTGTTCACAACTACACTCCTACTATCACTGCAGAATTATGATGTCACTCACTGATACAATCTTTTGGCAGCACACAGTTCTAAATAGTGTCCAACTGTACCTCCACACAACACCTTCCTGCTCTCTGTTATATTGGTACCATACCTACACATTTCTACAATATATACCTACACCTACTAGCACTGATGGCTCCTAGTAAACATATTAAGTTTGGTCTACTGAATGCGGGCTCTCTAGGTACAAATCAGGATGAGTTCTTGGTCGCCATGGGCAACCACTCTGTGGACATCATGGCTATCAATGAGACATGGTTACGCAAGGGGGAAGAGGACCGCGCTCCTAGTGTAGCTGGGTACAAATTTAGGCACATACCACGACCTTTGACTACAAGAGGTGGGCGTGGCGGAGGGGTTGCTTTTTATATAAAGAATGGCATTAACGCGCGTGTAAGAGCTCATCCTGAACACCCTAGTGTGGAGCAGCTCTGGCTGGGCCTGACCATAAACAAGAAAAAGCTTCTTATTGGGACCGCGTACCGTCCGCCTTGGCAGGACTTGGAGCTTTTCCTTGATGCCATAACTGCCAGTATTAGTGCTTTAGCCCCATATGATAATCTGGTGCTGCTGGGTGACCTAAATGTTGATCTGTTGGATGCAAATAGCTGTAAATCAAAACAGCTTAAGGTTTTTTTTAGTTACTTGAACCTTGTTCAATTGGTAAAAACTGCGACGCACTTCGTGGGTGGCAGTAGTTCGCTCATCGACATCGTATGCACTGATGCTGCAATGCGTAATGTTGAGGTGAACTGTATCAGTGAGCTCGGCCATCACTGTTTCATTACATGTGAAGCAGTTTTTAGGAAGCCCAAGGCTAAACCTAGAATGGTTGAGTTTCGCCCCTTGTCAGACATTTTGCCGGATCTCTTCCATAATGACCTGAACATGATACCATGGTCTACTATAGGAGATATGAATGACGTTGATAGCATGGTACATACTTTCAACACATATATGATCCAGCTTTTTGATCTTCATGCTCCTATAAAGAAAAAGACCTTTTATAAGCGGCCCACACCTTGGATTACTGACAATATGCGTCTGTTGTTCAGGTTGCGAGATGAGGCTAGGGTCAGATATCGCAAAACAAGGGAGCCGCATCATAAGCGATACTGTCTGGATCTTAAACATGAGGCTGCTGCCGCATTAGGGAGGGAAAAGACAGCATATTTCACAAAAAATATCAACGATCAAAGTAAGGATCCTAAATTATTGTGGCGTAATTTGAAATCTGATGTACTTCCAGACCATAAAGAAAGGCTACTCCCAAGTCATTTTGACAATCCAGACAGTATCAATGCGGCTTTTTTGAACGTTCCGGGGAATAGTAATGACAACATCTCACAAATGTCCTACTTCAATTCTCACAGGCACAGTCCAGCCGAGTTTTCACTCACTACAACCAACCAGGAGACAGTTCTGAGGATAATCAGGAGTCTAGGCTCAAACGCTCAGGGTGTTGATGGTATCAGTTTGGACATGTTAAAACTCACATTGCCAAATACCTTGCAAGCCATCACTGATATCATCAACAGATCAATAGAATCACGCACATTCCCTGGCCTTTGGCGACGTGCAATTGTTCGCCCCATCCCAAAAATTAGTGATCCAGCCAATTTGAGGGATCTCAGGCCAATTAGTATTCTGCCTTGTCTGTCAAAGATTCTGGAGCGTGTAGTGTATCTACAGGTAATTGAATACTTGGAGGCAAATAACATTCTCCCTGACCTTCAGTCGGGCTTCCGTAAAGGTAGAGGCACTGCAACGGCTCTGATAGATGTTGTGGGCAATATCCTGGAGGCACGTGATCGGGGGGAGGGGTCAATCTTGGTCCTACTGGATTTTTCACGGGCTTTTGACGCAATTAACACCAATTTACTGTTGTCCAAGCTAGCATACTATGGTTTTGACTGTGACGCTGTGGATTGGTTTAATAGTTATTTAACTGATAGGTCCCAGTATGTGCAGATCCACAAGGAAGATGGATCAACTGTGTCATCCCCTCCACTCCCTGTGTCTAGGGGAGTCCCACAAGGATCGATTTTGGGCCCTTTGCTGTACATCCTCTACAGTGCTGATGTTATTGGTTCCTTCATTAACTGCACATATCACATGTATGCTGATGACATCCAGTTGTACACCTCTTTCCATGGGGATGATACAGCATTGGCAGTGCAAAGGGTTAATGAGGACCTGCATCGAGTGGTGACCTGGTCTGAAGAGAACTCTTTGGTTCTGAACCCTTTGAAGTCCAAGTTCATGGTGCTGGGTACTAGAAAACAAGTTGCTGCAATATTGTCTGCCAAACCGGAGATTGTGATAAAGGGGGAGAAAATTGAACGTGTAGAGCAGGCATGTAGTCTGGGTCTAATCCTAGATCCAGAGCTGCGATTTGAGGCTCACATAAAAAACGTGCTGAGAAATTGTTTTTATAGGCTGAAGGTATTATATGGTATACGTAAATTTCTTAGCGTACCTCTCAGAAAACAACTGGTAGACAGTCTGATCCTATCTAGGCTAAACTACTGTGACACTGTCTATGGGCCGTGCTTGCTAGCTAGGACAGATAGGTTAATTCAGCGAGTTCAGAATGCCTGTGTTCGTTTTTGTGTCCATGTCCCTCGTAGGCATCATGTGACGCCATACATAAACCAACTCAAGGTACTGAAAATGGCTGCCAGGCGAAAGCATCATCTAGCGAGTTTAATGTTTGGCATTGTAACAACCCATAAGCCGCACTATTTATATGAAAAACTCACTTGGCGACAGTCTTATTATAAGTATGGTCTTCGTTCTTCAGTTGGCCCACTAAGGGCTCCGCGACACAGAACCGCAGCTTTCAGGGGCAGTTTCAGGTTTGCGGCCACACACTGCTGGAATGATCTTCCACCACCAATACGAGGCCTGAAAACAATACAGTCATTTAAGTATAAATACAAGAAGTTACTATTGGATGCACAACTTTCTTTACAACAATAGTTGTAGTACAACATGGTATCCTTGTTGTTTACATACCTCACGGGTCACGGCCTGCAGTCCTTGATTTTGGATCTTCAGCAGTGCTGTGGCATAGCTTTTCTGCCTCCTGTCTGCTGGGTTAGCTTGTAGCGATTCCTTATCCCTGTTTTATGTTGTGGTCCTATAAAATGGAAAGTACAATTTTAATATGTTCGGTATTTTATATTACCTAAGTACTCTATTTATCCAATGCAATTTATTTTACAATTTATTACCAATGCATTATTATTATTTCATTTTGAGTACAATATCGTACGTATAGTGATGTTTATCTTTAATAACTTACCATATTTGTTTCAAATAAGCATCAAGCAGATAGCACATGGCGGGTCACCCTCCAACTCTTTAAGTTTGTCTCATAATATTGCACATTTCACTCATAAACACTAATAAACATTGTCACAATCATTGCTGTAGCTTATTACACCCATTACATCATAGTGACATCATGTTTCTGTAATTTTTTACGCCATTTTGTTTGATTACGTAATTTCCAATTTTCTGTGGTTGGTTGAGTGACAAAGCAGGAGCACTTGTCAAAATTGACGCATACGCATATCGCGAACTCTCTGGTTTTTTGATTTTTGTCTTTGGGCTCGGAACGCGTTGAAATGTTGCCACATAATTTATTATTTTGTCTTTTGGTTGATCTTGGATTATTACTATACGTATGAAATGTTCAATTTTTTGTTTAGTAACTTTTGTTTTTATAAAAGATTAGCTCTTATTTTAATAGTATTGAAATTGCTCATTTGTGCGCGCCGATACAGCGTCGTTTTGTGCCTAATGCCACCTCAGAACTTGTAAGAGTATTTTTGTTCTGGCCTCGGTCATAGATAATACTTTGTTCAATCCTAATCTTTGCGGGTTCTGAGATGGCGACACGCCGCCGGTTTACGCTGAAAACCAGCGCCTTGACTCGTGCCTTCGTGCACGGGTCACGGCATTAAGCTGAGCGTTAGCCGTTTCGCGCGTTAGTGACGCATAATTAAGTATTTTGTTGTTTTTCTTTTTATGTTTAAATTTAGCTACCCAATTGTTTTTATTTTTTAGGTTTATGTAAAAAACAAATGTATGTGCGTCATTTTTCGCGGGAATAAATAGTTTTTCTTTCTTTCTTTCTTTCTATTCGTGATGACGTAACGCGGGGGGGCCGGTCGCGTAGCGGTTAAAAGGCCACAAATCCCAATTCCAAGCTATTGACCATAAAATGCTGAAAAGAAATATGTATACTTATGACTGCCTCCGATTTAATCCCTCATATATTTTTAACCCATACCAAAACTCTCGAAGCCAATAACTCTCAAACCCATCTTGAAAAAACAAAGAATCAAATTCGAAAAAAAAACCATTACCTACTCTTAAATAAGGCACTCGTAGTCTATATACCTTTCTTAATCCATAATTACTTTGTAAAGGAAACACATTTGACCCGGATAATCCAAAAAATTGTAAGTGGATGAAGGTCAGGTTACACTGGTTACTGTTGAGATCCGTCCATTAGCTGAATAGCCTGCTCAGCCCGATACGAAACCAATTATGTTTTATATAAATCTTTACAGTACATACATTCGATTGAATTGTTCGGAAAATGTTTCCAAAGGATTTCCTTGCATGGTCTGTTTTCGTTGATGGATATTTTTTTATGGAATTCTTAAATAAATGATTTTGTAGGACTGTTCTGAATAAATCTGCCTAGCCTTTTCCCAACTATGTTGGGGTCAGCTTCCAGTCTAACCGGATGCAACTGAATACCAGTATTTTATATGAAGCGACTGCCTATCTGACCTCCACAATCCAGTAACTGGGTAATACGATACCCCTTGGTAAGACTGGTTCTCAGACTTTCGGGCTTTTGACGACCCGTAACAACTGTCAAAGATCCACGAATGACAACCGGGACCGACGGCTTAGCGTGCTTTCCGAGGCACGGAGGAGTCTCGGTATGTACAGATGGTCACCCATCCACTGAACAACCCAGGCAAGCGTACTGACTGTTCTGAATCTGGGAATAAAAAGGTTAGGGAACTTTAGCTCTATCATTATTGTAGCCTGCGTACGAGACATTTTGAATGCAAATGAAAGTTTCGAAAGATGAAAAAAACCGACCAAGTGCGTGTCGGACCACGCACAATGAAGGGTTCCGTAGTTGGCATAAATTTATCCCAAAAACAAACTTAATAACATTTTTTTCAGCTACAATAGTTGAAAAAAATGTTCATTCATAAATCGATATTATACATCAACGTCAATCTCCAACTGCAAATGTAGGTTTTTAATCGTTTGTAAAAAAAATTGTGTGATTTTACTACAAATTAACGATTTTTTGACTTTTTGCTTTTACTTCTGCTGTGAGACCTGGGAAATCATCAAATAACTTCTCCCGCTCTGGGTGAGCGGAAGGGCGTGTCAGACTTTTACTGACTAAAACCCACCCGTGTTCCTTCAGTTGCCTATGCCAGGGCCGCGGTAACCTCTTCAGACAACCCGCGACCCCAGCGGCGTCGGCCCTATTGGACCCCGTCACTTGCTGACATCTCTTTGAGGCGCGCGTGGAACACAACGCGCCGTCGACTCGGGCCTGGTCCTTACCGGACGGCGAGCTACCCACTGCTCACCGTCCGCAGGCCCGCGCCTACGGTGGCCGGAAATCGCCCCGCGATTCCCGCCGCCCAGGGCGTCTCCTGCGGCGACTGGGGGCATGAGGCTGCCTCTCCCTCACGCGTTCCGCCTCCTCCTTCGCGAGCATCACTGCTTCGCAGAAGGAGGTGACGGCCTCCCATGCACTCTCGCTCCGCACCATGGCCTGGACCAGGCTCGGACGCGAGAGATCGCCGCCGCCGATCGCCTCCGTGAGAACACGGCGGTGCTCTGCCCAAGCCGGGCAGACCTCCACTGTATGCTCCACCGTGTCCTTGCTTCTTGCCAAATTTCATGATTCTAGGTCAATGGTTTTGATTTATTTGTGAGTATCAAAATGTCACATAAATCGTTGTATTGTTTTTATTGTGTTGACTTAGAAGCATGATTTTTTAGAGCTACAAGGGACCGTAGACCTACATATTTGACCTATCACCAAAAATCTTCAGGACACTTCACAAAGGTCTCTTTTAAAAAATAGAAAACACATAATTTTCCTTCTTCAAGAGTTGTATAATCTACAACTACGCCCACGATCTTAAGAACTTTTATCCTCGTCATGTTTTGTTTAAAGACAAAAATGAAAGTCTGTTTATCGCAAGTTTTATTCCAACAATCCAGGGAACTTCTATCAAGACGAACAATCTACTACTTAAAATAAACCCTTAAGCTCTGGTCAGACTGAAGTGAATCCCGCGTGGAATGGGGGACTAAATTCACTCGCGCCGATTGTGTCAAGTTACTGATATGGAGGTGGTCCAACTGTTCCCAATAGTCGCGTGACTTCCTAATCATAAAAAAGTGTGACTAGGACTCCGACGCACGGCGGAAGTTTACTCCTGTTTTTTGTGCCGACTTTCTATTGTTGGACGAAAACAAAGGACCATAGGGGCAAGGTTTTTTCAATGAATCAGTGCTATACAAAAAGCAACTTTAAAGTAACAACGCTTTTGAGTTAACGCTTGCATTTCATTCCTCATAAAACTTCAATAGCGGGGGCCTTACATTAAAAAACCGGTCATGAGCGAGTCGGACTCGCGCACCGAGGGTTCCGTATCATCACTTATATGTAATTTTTGTTGATGATTTCTGAAAAACTGCGCTATTTAGAGACAGATTTTTCGCTTTGCAAACTTCGGAGATAAGGGCGGGGAACGGTATTTTTTTTACAATTTTCATCAAAAGTCGAAAACTATGCGGGCTAAAAAAAAGAAAAAAAAATTGAGAATGTGCAAACAGCGCTCTTTCATATGATACCCCACATGCCCAAATAGCCCCACTTTGAATATTTAAGACCCCCTTTCCTGTTGCAAAAAAAACATAAATATTTTTATTTCTTTCTTATTTGAAAAATAGTTGGGTAAACGTCATCTAAAACTGTTCCAAATTTCAAGTTGATAGCATTAGTAGTTCTTGAGATATCTAGCTGTGACAGACAGAGAGACATACAGACAGACAGACAGACAGACAGAGGTGAGTCACACCATAAGGGTTCCTTTTTTACCATTTTGGTACGTAACCCTATAAATACCGTTATTACCTTATCTCCGAAGATTGCACGGAGAAAAATCTGAAATTATTCTATGTGATAGAAGTTTGTGTATAGATTACAAAAAAAATAAAACAATGTCTCTAAATACCACAGTTTTTCAGAAATAATAAACAAAAAAACCGGCCAAGTGCGTGTCGGACCACGCACAATGAAAGGTTCCGTAGTTGAAAAAGAAAAGAAATTATCCCAAAAACAAACTTACATTGGATCCCAAAAAATTTTTTTTATGTCAAAAAATTACAAATTCACAATTTTCGGACTTTTTCCTTTACTTGTGCTGGGAGACCTTGCTTCTTGCTAAATTTCATGATTCTAGGACAACGGGAAGTACCCTATAGGTTTTGATTTACTGGCGACAGTTGCGAGTATCATAATGTGTCGCAAAATAGCCGTATTTTTTTATTGCGTTGACTTAGACGCTTGATTTTTTTAGAACTCAAAGAGACAATAGACTTACGTATTTAACATTAATTTCAACTTGATATCTTCACGCGTCCTTGAGAAAAAGGTCTTGACAGACTGACAGACTTGAGCATTTTTTTTATGTGATAGAATTCCAAATTAACAATTTTCGGACTTTTTCCTTTATTTGTGTTGTATGACTTTGCTTCTTACCAACTTTCATGATTCTAGAACGACGGGAAGTACCCTATAGGTTTTGATTTACTTGCGAGTATCAAAATATGTCGCATAAATGGCCGTATGTTTTTATTGCATTGACTTAGAAGCTTGAGTTTTTTAGGACTTCAAGAGACCACAGACCTACGTATTTGATATTAATTTCAACTTCATACCTCCACGCATTCCTGAGAAAAGCGGTCTTGACAGACTGACAGACAGACAGACAGACAGACGGACAAACAAGTGATCCTATAAGGGTTCCGTTTTTTCCTTTTGAGGTACGGAACCCTAAAAATCGATTCTTAAGGAATAAACTCGACGCTGGTATTCGCCTCAGTGAGGCCCAAGCTTTACACGGATATTAACCTTGCGTCCAACGCACTCTTTCTTTGGCTCAAGTTGATTGTATCGAATTCTATTAATTCGACAGAGAGTACTTGAAACGTAATTATTAGGATTATTTGATAAGTAACCTGATCTATCTATTGGGTGGAAATCATTATCGTTAAGGAAAAAGGGAAAGAGCTATGGAACTGCAGCCATGAAAATTCATTGTTTATTAACGCTTTGAAGGATTGTAAACGAGACACAATATAAGTTTTATTACCTTAATGCCACAAGCAATTCTCTGTCAGTCAACCTTCAGGTTTAAAAGACTTCCCTCTTTTACCTCCAAGTCATCGTAAAATGTTCCGGTTTCTCCCGCGATCCACAGGGGAAAAATCCATGATAATTCTCAGATCCAATTTCTCCGATATTCAACACAATTTACAAATTGTGACTGTCCCTACGAAAGATAAGAAAAGACATGGATATTTCCCAAAAGTTTCCCTTCGGAAGAAGTCTCTTACTTAATTTATCACGAGGATTCAGGGATTCCGTACGGCGGGGTAGCGTTACGTCACAAATTAACTTTTTCCTGTTATGGCTTATTAGCTACTGTTACTGTTTCCGACTATTGATTAATGTTTGGTGGTTGTTAGAGATTCTTATGAAATGATAATTTGATCTTTCTAGTAACGGTTTTATAAATGTTTAGCTAGCGATCATTAGGGTTCCTTACCAAAATGGTAAACAGGAACCCTTATGGTGCGACTCTGTCTATATGTCCATCTGTCACAGATAGATATCTCAAGAACTACTAAATGCTATCAACTTGAAATTTGGAACAGTTTTAGATGACGTTTGGCCAACTATTTTGAAGAATTAAAAAATTGCAACGGGGACTGACAAACGGGGACTGGGCGTCTTAAAAATTCGAATTGAGGCTACTAGGGCTGTCACATTATATGGCTGAAAGAAGGTCCTTTCTTAATTACGCCAGTCTAGATTCTCTAACTATCGAATCTAACCTACCTTGCCTTTCGAGTTTTTCCATATAATTATGGGCGTTCTAAATTGACTTTTTTGACATTTAGTCAAGTCCTCCTTAAATCCAAAAAGTAATGAGAAGACAAGACAAATCGAAAGGTAGTTATCCTGTTTTAATTTGTTTCCTAAATAGAAGCCATAAAATTTATGGATTTAATAGTGAACTGAATCTGATATGGTCCTATTAAATTAGCCACGCAACGGTGGTACAGTCGACGGTACGTCGGTGGTAACACTTCGAACAGGCCTAGCGTAGTACAGAGTATCAATAGAACAAGAGACTAGCTTATACTGCACCCTCATTGCGTAACACAATTTTGACCATAATTAACATGATTTTGCTAATCCAATGCTTTCATATGTTCAAAAAATTTGTTTGCTCAACAACGTAAATCACACTTTTTCACATTTTTATTATAAAGGCGAAAGTTTTTGAGTGTGTGTTTGTATGTTTGTTACTTCTTCACGTTCGAACGGCTGGACCGATTTGGATGAAATTTGGTATGTACATAGTTTATACCCTGGATTAACACAAAGGCTACTTTTTATCCCGGTCTACGCGTGTGAAACCGCGGGGAGCAGCTAGTAATGAAATAAATGTCGTTGAACTGTCAAAATTAAAGCCATTTTGCTACTGTTAGTGTGTTACGGAATTACTCTGTTGATTTTGTTACCACTTACTGGCGGCCTACTGTATTATTCTAACGTCTGTCTACATCTCGAATCACAAGCCTGATAAACATATTCACACTAATATTATAAAAGCGAATGTTTGGAGTGTGTATGTTTGTTACTTCTTCACGCTCAAATGGCTGGACCAATTTTGATAAAATTTGGTATGGAGGTAGCAGACACCCTGGATTTACACATAGGCTACTTTTTATTGACATAGCACGCGCGCGAAGTCGCGGGCAACGGCTAGTCACACTTCACACTAATATTACAAAGGCGAAAGTTTTTGAGTGTTTGTGTGTGTGTGTGTGTATGTTTGTTACTTCTTCACGCTCAAACGGCTAGACCGATTTGAATGAAATTTGGTATGTAGCTGTGCTTATATCCTGGTTTAACACATGAGCTACTTTTCATGCGGATAAAATGTAACAAGGAATTCAAATATGTTTGATACTCTTTGAAACATAAACGGCTCGACCGATTAATAATAATAATAATATCCTTGGAAATTTCACACAACGCCATCTAGTCCCAAGCTAAGCAACCTAATGCTTGTATTATGGTAACGAGATGGCTGATAAACTACTTATATACATTTTTTTTTTGTAAATACATACATATTATAGATAGAAAAACACCCAGACTCGCAACAAATACTTGTAGGTCGTACAAATATTTGTTCCGTGCGGGAATCGAACCCGCGACATGCTGCGCAGCAGTCAATCGCTCAACCACTGCGCCAACCGTGTCGTCAAATTTTGAGTCAGATTTTGATAAAATTTGGTGTGGAAGTAGCTGAAACCCTGGATTAACACATTTATGCTACTTTATATCTCGAAATAATGTAGAGTACTCGTGGGATGAGCAATTTTTTGCCTCTAAAAATGTAAATTGTTTTCTCACCGATTAAATAATACACGTTCCAGTGTATCTCATAAACCGCGGTTAACACCGCGGGGCGCAGCTAGTATGACGTATTTGACACCCACGATATACAGCCCAACAATATTGCTCCGAAAGCCAATATCTTAGTAGTAGGTTCGTGAGCGATTTTTTGCTAAAGTTTCCCCGACAGTAAGTTGCGTGTTTTGATGAATTGCACCCCGACACGCGCATACGATCACTCATACCTTCTGTCAAATGTTTCTTTTTATGTTCCCCTGGTGTTAGTGTTTCTATATATTGGTTTTTCTTCAGTGTAAATATATTGCCGAAATAGAAGCCAGTCTCTGGAGTAAAATTTATCTAATGCCGAATTGTTTCAAGGTAAAAAGTTGTCGTTATTTATCATTTATTTATACATATACATTGCCTCCCTGGAAAGCTACAAACTAATTTATTTTTTTATTGAGACTACAGCATAATCAGCGTATAATGTTCCCACTGCTGGGACAGAGGCCTCCTCTCGGTGCATGCGAGTGGGCAGTGGCCCCACGCGGGCCCAGTGCGGGTTGGTAGATATCACATGTCTTAAAATTTTTGGTTTTAGGACATGTCAGTTTCCTCACGATGTTTTCCTTCATCTTTTTGAGAGCAGAGGTGAGGAAATAATTTACACAAAGTAAAGCGTCAGTCTTGGTTCGAACCTACGACACCTGCAACTCGTAAGTCGTGGTCGTTATCACTAGGCCATCACTGCTCCAGAGTAGAACAGCTGTACTTTATCTTTTCTTGTTGATAAGTGCAAGAATTATCAGTCATCAAAGAAATTACCAAATTCAGAAGTAAAGTAAATAATAGACTTTATCTACACCCATGCTATAAATCCCACATAAAAGTCTCTGAAACAGTTAGCTTATTGCCAACATTAAAACAGCCAGTGTCATAGTAACCATGGTAACCATAATAGCATCCAAACGGGTGCTTTAATGTTGTACTGAATTTCATAATGCAACTCGTTTTCAAAAAAAGAACATTGTAATGCACACGTTTCACTACAACAGCGCCGTAATTTAAAAAAGAACTTATTCGAATTCACGTCGTATACTATGACGCCGCGCGCCGGCCGCCATGTTCGATACCGAGTATTAGTATTGCAAAAAACTGTTTTATAGAGGATTGATAACATGGATGTAGATAAAGTCTTGTATGCAACTGTACATAATTAGGTATTAAAACACTCATGTGATACTATTATCACACTCGGCTTCGTCTCGTGTGATAAACCCACATTCGTGTTTTAATACCCCTTGTTGTACGTCAGTTGCATAAATAACTATTATAACGCGAATGCTTTTCTAACCGCTCCCGCCACAATCCGAACGCTTCGTACCCGCTCGGCCAATAAGGGCAAGTCGAAGCTTCTCGAAGACTCTAGCGTTTTGTGGGGACTGTCTTACTGTAATTTCGACGTTCAAAAAGTGCTGATTCTCAGCCTAATTTGAATAAAGGACTTTTGATTTTGATTTTGATTTTCTAGATGCTTCCCTAAAAACAAATGACGTACTGTCTTGTCGTTGACATTATATAGCTGTCTGTCAACCATCAACGGGGGGCTAAAACAGCCACTTTGACAGAATCATAATAGGATAATATTATGAATAATATTTGAAATCGTAAAACGGTCACAAACTGACAATATATTATGAATTGTTGTGACCGTTTTACGATTTCAAATATTACTCATAATATTATCCTATTATGATGCTTCCAAAGTGGCTGTTTTAGGGCCTGGGCTGTGGACATTTTAGATTATAATTATAGTATTTTTTTATAAAACTTTATCTTCGCACCGAATCCTATTCTTTATTAAACTTACATTTTGGGCCAACCACAGCTTGACTATTGTTATATAGTATTTGCCTATGTATATATTCAAGCTGTGCTAAGCTATGATGCCAAGTAAGAACAGTTTAACTGTTTAACCCCCTTAGCATAACCTCTACGTAATTAATTAAGTGATTGTCCCAGCTAATCAGGAACATTAGCCGCACACCTGGTTACTGCAATGGGGTGTAATGATAAATAAATCGGGCATGTGTCTTGTAATTGCGTTAGGCGCAGGCGTCGCTTGTAATGTAATTATTTGCGGTCAAAGCGACCCACTGGTGCTTCGGGGTTGAGGTGCAAGCGTGTAGAGGGTTGAAAACCGATTTAGTCTACTGAAAACGACAAAAATCTTTAAATAAAAATATAAATTCTTATACCGCGGCGTGTATAATGATTCCGTAGAATTTATTCAATAAAAATAAAGTAACGTTCTCATGAATAAAACTGAAATGATTTACTTGAAAACTCATTTACTTATCTCAACAAAATTCATTCGTAAAATTATGCGAATCGTACTTCTATGTTGATATATCATAAACTTGGGAAATATAACGAAATAAGACTAAAATATGGCGAACAAATGTTTCCCTAATTTCGTAAATAAACACTGGGATTTATTAGGCTAAGATCATAAATTATGATAATGGTTCATTACTTGACGTCAATAATTTATCAAAACTAAATCATTTTAAAAACTCAAATATTTAAAAACCGGAAAACCATGCTCACTTAAAAACCGCTACTCACTTTTTCTCGTACCACACATTTCGATAAACACCGCAATGATGGCGGCCACAAAAAAAGAAGAAAATACGCCATTGGAACAAATGTTTCTGTACATTACTTCGCTAAATTGATTTACCGTTGGTATCAGTTGCTAGATTGGGACAGAGTACCAACATATTGAATCAAACGGTATTTACAGCGAAATGAGGGAAAATGTACTTTTTTGCTGATCTTTTATGAAAGTGTGTGAGTTGGTTAGATATTATTTTGTCGTGTGTGGTATTTTTCTCTTATTTGAGTAAGTGATGATATTTCTCACATCATAATTACAACTGACTGACTGAGTGAGGTTCGACTCCAGGCTTTAGCATAAGATTATGATTACTATACATTATGATCTGAGAGAGAGAGTGAGATTATGGGTACTAACATTAGTTTTAAATTTTGTTTTACTAACACTGTATACTGCACTGTCAGCGGTGGTACTGGTGCCTTAAACTATGTCTATATATATAATATCTTTTGACAACTCTCGGGATCCTGGGGTCCCGGACCTTTAGAAGACGTACGAAAGCCAACTCGCAGAGACCCGTTAGACGCTTTCAGTGATATGAGGCACCAACCGACGCGACGATTATCCCTGTATGCACTATGCAAGTGCACCCAAGGACAACCTCCGGTTGGTGGAGGACTATTGCAGGCTATGGAAATAAAGATATTGGATTATGGATTTGAGTGTTACCTAGGTTTACCTAGAACTATGAGAGGACTATGGCCCCTGCCAGATCAATGTTTTATTACACACTCCATAATGGACCCCCGGAAACTGTCGCTAGCACTTAGTAACGTAGTGACAAGGAAACAACATATCCTGAGGTGCTTGAGGAGTGGAGAGGTATTCTACTGCTCTCAGAACAATCCCAGAGCCCGGAAGATGGTCAAGATTCCTACAAGCACTTAGGTACTGGATTGCTTTTTGCCTCCGAGAACGTTTGCTCTTGCGAATCTCTACTGAAATCGGCCAATAAAGGCAAGAATGAGGTGGGAGCTCTGTTCCCGTCAGTGTTCATGCCTTTATTGACCAGCTGGAGGCTGGTCAATAAAGGCAAGCCAGAGGTGAGGAACAAGACTTCTCCCGTGAGATAAATTCCGTGTATAATTATGTACTCGTAGTTGAATAAAAGGTAACAACATAATAAACATACATAAACTCATGCTTTCTTCTCATGGGGGTAAGCAGAAACTACAGAACGCCCTTTGCTACCGCTCCTTACATTCTTTTTGCCTCGTTTACGTTCGTACATCTGGTCACATACGCACGCCGGTTGCGAGTACTACGCACCTGACGTTTATGAAGAACATCACCAATAAGGTCACTATATTATGTCTTCCTAGGGCGTCCCCTTTCGGCGTTTCTACTCACATCTGCCTTTTAAATACCTTTTCTAAGTCGCCTTTCATTAATCCTTTCAACATCACCAAACCATCCAAGCATACTCTTTTAAATTGTTGTCACTACGTCAGCTTCTTTTACACCGCACCGTTGCCTTATCACATCATTCCTCAGCCTATTTATAACAGTCACACCACACATGCTTCGCAAGGAACACATTTTCACAGCATATATTCGACTTCCATGCTTCTTTTGCCATACCCAACATTCACTTCCATACATAAGCTTATGTACCAGCACACCATTGTGAACAGCCATTCGAGCCTTTTTGGATATCAGCTGGTTGGTTCAATCGAATGTACAGCACCATAGCATAGCATGCATATTCATCCCTTTCATCTTATATGCTTCATCCATCACAGTCACCATGTCTTGTCATGACTGCTGGCGATGCAAGTAGAACTTGATCAGCATAGAGAAGACATTTGACAGGCAACTCATTCATCCTCAATCCGCACTCATCCTCTTTCAAATCTGACAATTATCCATGCAGTGAACAGCCACGCTGACGTTACTCAATAACAACAGGTAACCACAATTTAAAACAAAACCGATTAAGTACACCAATTTAAAAAACAATACGCATAAAAATATGGCCAAGTTCAAATGAATAAATACGTGCATATTAGACTCGTACAACCACTGTTTCTAAATTGTCTGAGGTTTAAAATTTAAAAAAAAATAAAATTAAAAAAAATATTTTGGAACACGAGAAGTAGGTACAAAAGTAAAACGATGATAGCTGCAAAAGTATAAACTGTAGCTAACAACGCCCGCCGTAAAATGGCGCGTACCCCCGCGGTGGAATGTTGGATTTGAGCATCACAATTACGATATTTGCACATAATTTGGTATTAAAACACCAATGTGATGTTATTATAGACCTTGCCTGCGGCTCGGTTTATAAACTCACAGTCGTGTTTTATTAATCGCTGACATGTAACAGTTTCATATACTATACAACGTGTCGGTTTTCATCCTCATCAAATTTCAGGGTGTGGTACAGAACATCAAACCGAATAACTTTCTCCATGGCACCAACATCATATTCGAGAAAAAATTTTCATCGTACCCATAGCATAATCATAAACCGCCTATAATGTTCCCACTGCTGGGACACAATTATGCCTCCTCTCGTCGAGAAGGAGTGGGCTATAATCTACCACGGGGGCCCAGTGCGGGTTCGTAGATGTCACATGTCTTCGAATTTTTGGTTTTGGTTCTAGGACATGCCGGTTTCCTCACGATGTTTTCTTACTTACTTCACCGTTCAACCGTCCCATAGAAAACTTCAACTCGACGCAAATATATGGGACGGCTGATTATTTTTTCGAGATTACGATGTTGGTGCCATGGAAAAAGTTGTTCGGTTTGATGGTCTATAATAATAGTTAGGATGCAAAACGACACGTTGTGTAAGCAATTTTAATTGAAAAGCAAGATTTGTCAAAAATAAAGAATTATTGTTAGTAACTAAAACCTTGTATCAGACTTGTATTAAAACCTTCTTCTCCTTGTTTCAGACGCCATAGCCCTCCGGGACGTACAGCTGGTAGCGCCATCGGCTGTAAAACTCGGTGACACGGTGCCACTGGGCTGTAAATGGACTCTAGAAGGCAACGAAACGTTATACAGTGTTAAGTGGTATAGAGGGAGACAGGAGTTCTTCAGCTATCTGCCTAAAGAGTACCCTTTTACGAGGATCTTCGCGCAGCCTGGGATTGATGTTGATGTGAGTAGATTTTTATTATACTTATGGGGTGATAGTTTTTCTATGAACCCCTCTAAAAAACACCCTCATATAGACGTTTGTCTACACGACTGGACGACTGTTTTCACTGGTAGCAATTCTGAAAAACGGTAGGAACTATTTTCTCCTATACACCTCATGTTTGTACATAATGTTTAATTGAACCGTCATGCATAACCTAGCGTATATAGCTGGCTTAAGGGGGATGCGCAGTGGTAGCCCGCGAAATTCATTTTTTTTTGGGGTTTTTTGCAATTTGCAGATCCGTGGCAGGTTGTATCTTGATCAAAATATGATACGCGGCAATAAAACATATGTATTTATATAATTGTAACCATAAAAATCATCAATACATCTCTCTAAGTTAAATTTCATGCAGATTCGTCAAGCGAACTAAATCTAATTTTAATCTAAATTTTCTTGCGTTTTTTGCAATTTGCAGGTCAGTGTCAGGTTGTATCTTGAGCAAACATAAAAAATTAAATAAGATTCGCGACAATAAGAATTATGTATTTACATATTTTAACCATAAAAATCATCAATACATCTCATATAAAATATGCTTAGGCTTTAAAATTATGTAAATACATAGTTTTTAGTGTCGCAAGTCATATTTTGATCAAGATACAACCTGACACTGACCTCCAAATTGCAAAAAACGCAAGAAAATTTTAATTTTGCGGGCTATCTTAGCGCATCCCCCTTAAGTAAGCTGCTTTTGCTAGAACTCAGTTTTCTTCAATAGTAAAACAAATGTTTGAAAGCACGACCTCTCTTTTTGAACAATTTCAAATTGATAAACCCAGTTCTAACAATGTTTACCTCTACCCTAAAGAAAACTGTACACAAAAATCTTAACAACCACACAAACAGTGTAAAAAACTAGTATTTACAAAGCAGATGTGAGTGGAAATGCCGGGAGGGGGACGCCCTTGGAGAACAACTTTCTCCATGGGACCAACATATGCCCATACATTTGCGTCGAGTAGATACTGAAGTTTTCTATGGGACAGTTAAAATTTTTTTCGCGATTTCGATGTTGGTCCCATGGAGAAAGTTGTTCGGTTTGATGTTTTGTATCACACCTTGAAAATTGATGAGGATGCAAAATAACACGTTGTATAGTGACGTTATTGATGATGTTCTTCAGAAAGGTCAGGTGCGTATAGTACTCGCAACGGGCGTGCGTGTATGACCAGATGTATAAAAAAAAAAAAAAAATTGAAATAAAAATATGTTTACAAAAGAGTGTAAATAGATGGTTCAGTAGTAAATATAAATCTAGGCCTATGTTAGTAGTATTATAATAATCTGGTTAAAAACTATGGTATGACAAATATAAAAATTATTTGCAAAAAAATAAAATTCTGAAGGGAATGTGGTGCCTGGCCCAATCTAGGTTTATTTAAACCTGTGTTTCAGGCCATATCTCTACGACAGTACTTATCAATTATGACAATCAATTAATAAATTAACATATATTTTCACTGTCTAAGCAGGAACAATCTTTTGCGCTACCTTATTATGAACTAGGCTTACAGGTAAATCTCAATCAATTTAAATCTGTACTTAACTAAAATTATAGTAATATAAGGCTTGTTAAATACAGTTAAGTCCGCATCTTTATTTCAGCACTTCTAGTAATTTTTCCGTGCCTGAGTAATTTAGTTTTGCTAAATAATCGGATAAAATTATACTACACCTATTATAACTTACATTATATATCTTAAGCAATTTATTAAACTTATTATATAATACACACACAACAACAACTTATTTATTATACAATATACACTACTCTACAATAGGCTAAAGGCTCTTACAGACAGAGGCGATATCGCGTCGCGACGCGATATTTTTCTACGGATATAATATCGAAATATCGCGTCGCGACCGCGATATCGCCTCTGTCTGTAAGAGCCTTAAATGAAAAAGGAAACATCTACTCCTTAAATAATAGTAACTGCAAGAAATTCCTTATGGAAGCTCTTCAATCTATGTCCTATGAAGATACAGAGAAGTTATTATTTGTGCTTAAGTAAATATTGTTAAGTAGTATTATATAATTTTATCTTTTTTATACACCTTTTTACATTTATGCAACAATAAGATAAGTATGATTATTTAATCAATTAATGTTACCTCCAATCGCCTGAAACACAGGATTACCTAGTTCAGGCAGAAGTCATGGGTGAACTTGCAATAGATTTAAGTAAAACTGTATTTATCGTTAGTCCTTATATTTTTGAATAAATTTGATTTAATTTGATTTGATTTGATTTGATTATATAAGAAAGGCCCAAGAAAGAAAGAAAGGTATGAACGTAAACGAGGCAAAAGGAGTATGTAAGGTTCGTAGCAGGTGGCGTTTTGTAGTTTCTGCCTACCCCCATGCACGGTAAAGATATCTACAGTAAGAGCGAGCGCGCACTGCGGTGCGTTTCCGGTAGTTCTGCCGCACTGGGCGCGGCCTACAGTAACAAAACGCATGACCGCAGTGCGCGCACTTCAAAGACATTCTACCATACCATACCATACTTCACAGATTATGCGGTAGAAAAACGCACCGCAATGCGCGCTCGCTCTAAGTGCTCTTCATACAGACGGGCGGAACGTGAGTCATACCTACGCACCTCGAGTTCGGTATGCACTCGGTAGGCAAACAGTCGCGAATGCGCCGCGGTGACGAACGGAGGTGTGACTGTTTTGTAAGTAGTAATCGTGCGAATTGTGAGAAATGTTTTTATTGAAATAAAATATAAGAACTACTTAATATGACAAAGAGCAATTTTATTGTTTTGACGACACGGTTGGCGCAGTGGTTGAGCGATTGACTGCTGCGCAGCATGTCGCGGGTTCGATTCCCGCACGGAACAAATATTTGTACGACCTACAAGTATTTGTTTCGAGTCTGGGTGTTTTTCTATCTATAATATGTATGTATTTACAAAAAAAAAAAATGTATATAAGTAGTTTATCAGCCATCTCGTTACCATAACACAAGCATTAGGTTGCTTAGCATGGGACTAGATGGCGTTGTGTGAAATGTCCAAAAATATTTATTTATTTAATATTTATTTATTGTAGACTATATTGGGCTGTTTCTGGTTGCTTGAATTCGTCATTAACGCACCCAGAGATAACATTTTTTATATTACCTGGAAACTCTGAGAGGTCGTAAGAATATAATTTTTAGGGTTCCGTACCAAAATGGTAAAAATGGAACCCTTATGGTGTGACTCAGTCTGTCTGTCTGTCTGTCTGTCACAGCTGGATATCTCAAGAACTACTGATGTTATCAACTTGAAATTTAGAATAGTTTTAGATGACGTTTACCCAACTATTTTGCAAATAAGAAAGAAATAAAAATATTTTTTTTTTTTTTGCAACTGGGACTGAAAGGGGGTCTTAAAAATTTAAAGTGGGGCTACTAGGGCATCTGCGTTATCATATGAAAGAACGCAGTTTGCACATTCTCAGAATATTTTTTATTTTTTTTAATTCTGCATAGTTTTCGACTTTTGATGAAAAATGTAAAAAAAAATACCGCCCCCCCCCTTATCTCCGAAGTTTGCAAAGAGAAAAATCTGAAATTATTCTATGTGATAGAAGTTTATGTAAAGACTAGCTTCTGCCCGCGCCTTCGTCCGCGTGAAATTTATTGCTCCCCGGACCCGCCCCGTCGCATCGCATTGCCTGTCCACGCTATTACTTCATTTTCGCTTACCGTTCTTTCTGACTTTTTTTCTTTTTGCTCGGCACCTAAGTGTCCTAGAGTGATGTTAAATATGCCTATTACCTTCTTTAAGATTTGGGCTACCATTAAAGCAAAAATATTTTTTTAAGTCCGACTGGTAGTTCCAGAGATTAGCGCGTTCTTTCACCACATCCCCTTCCGCTAACTTCTCTCTCACCTACTCTCACACCCCCTTCACCACTTCCGGTTCCCCGTCTCTCCCTCACCACCTCGAGCCTCCCTCTCCCCCTCACCAACCCTTTTCCTCCCCCTGACAATTCACCAGGTCTTCTACCTCTCCTCACCAGCTTCTGCCCCTTTCCCCTCCTTCCAGCATCCTCCCCTCTCCCTCCTCACCATCCCTCCCCTTTCTCTGCCCTCACTCACTCCCTAACTACACCCTCCCCTCGCCCATTCCCTCCTCACCACCCCCTGCCGTTCCCCTTCCCCCTCTAAGCCTCCCTCCGGGGTAGTTTTAAAAACCATTGATGACTAACTTTATTACATAAACTTAGGCAAGTATTTGTGCAAAGCCAATTAAACAAATGAATAACATTTTTCATGTAAATTGTATTCCCTGTTTTCACTCCCACATCCAGAGGGGTGAAATTTTAAAAAATCTTTTAAGATGTTTCCATAGCTTGACTCAAAGATCATTTATACCAATTTTCGAGTCACGCAGAAAATCCACCCCTGTAAAATTTACTACCCCTTTTCACCCCGTCATAGGCAGATTTTCGAAAAACCCTGATACACACTATTCTTTATTTTTGGTTCTAAGTATAAGTACTGAGTTTTGAGTTAATCGGATTGCGCGTTCAAATTTTTCCATACAAACTTTGACACCCCCCAATTCCTCTTTAGGGGGTAGTTTAGAAAAACAAAAAATTTCAAAAAACATAATATACTTAGATAAATATTCATGCCAAGTTTCAAGTTTATTAACTCAAGGAATAAGATTTTTCATACAAACAATATCCCCTCTTTTCACCCCCTTAAAGGTCGAATTTCCAAAAACCCTTTCTTAGCGGATGCCTACGTCATAATAGCTATCTGTGTACGAAATTTCAGCCCAATCCGTTCAGTAGTTTGAGCTGTGTGTTGATAGATCAGTCAGTCAGTCAGTCACGCTTTCCTTTTATAGATATAGATTACAGGAAAAATAAAACGATGTCTCTAAGTAGCACAGAAATTTTTAGAAATTTTTGAAATTTAATTAAAATTTTTTTCACACTTTTTCAGAAATAGGAACGGAACCCTCGGTGCGTGAGTCCGACTCGCTCTTGACCGGTTTTTTTATATACCTACTAGGTCCGTAATTTGTATCAATTTTAATAGGTAATTATTTCGCTTTTTCCACCGCCTAAAATACCTGGATTAATAAATAAATAAGTGAATACTTAGGTGAAAAAGTGACTCACGAGACACGAGTGACCTACCCGCGCTCGTGTTAAAATAAAAAAAAACTAGTAAGTATGTAGTTTTCTAGACTAGGCTATCTACTTACTTATGTAATTAGCTACTTACATAATTATATTATTGAATTAGAAATATCATTATTTAGATTATGAGAATAATAAATGGTAGGTACGCGGTGAGGTGGTTGATATTAAGTAACGTTTGCAGCGGTTCGACATCGGATGGGTGACCGAAAAACAACATTTATTTTTATTGAGCACATTTATTTTTATTTCATTCACAACGAATTTCATTTATTTTTTAAATATAATATTTACAATCACAAAACTAGAACGAAACTCAAGTGTGTTGATGAAATTAAAATACTGCAGTAGGCGGGCAGCCCTTTTTTTTTTTTTTTTTTGAGTGTGGGAAATTATCAAATAACTTCTCCCGCTCTGGGTGGAGCGGAAGGGCGTGTCAGACTTTTACTGACTAAAACCCACCCGTGTTCCTTTAGTTGCCTATGCCAGGGCCGCGGTATCTTCTTAAAACTACCCGCAACCCCAGCGGCGTCTGCCCTATTGGACCCCATCATTAGCTGACATCTCTTTGAGGCGCGCGTGGAACACAACGCGCCGTCGTCGACTCGGGCAAGCGGGCAGCCCTGAAGCGTGTTTACGTACCGCGCGGCTTTAGGTAATTATCTCTAGAACAGGGCCGAGTCACAATACTGATATATCTCTATACTGTGCCCCATGGGAAGAAGGCGTGAGTTTATGTATGTGCCAATAAAATAAAGCTTGTTGTGGAAAACATTAAGTAGTATTTTATTGTGAGAAAATCCAGAATTCAGAATCAATGAAGAAGACAATGTATGTAACACGGAGCTGCAAAAATCAAAATAGAAACTTTCACGCGAATCATAAATATCCGATGCTGCCTCCTTTAATCCGGACAGGCAAAAACACTTAACTGAGTTAACCTACATACAAACCATAATTCGATGGCGTTACGTTATCTGCGCCCGACCAACTTTTAACTTAAAGTTAAGTTTCGACTTCAACGAGTTAAGCAATGGCGGTCGGGTATAATAATTTTTCAAATTGTGTTATTTCGCTGAGTCCACTTCTAGTTATTATAATGAATAACCCGCCCGGATTTTTATGGGTCTGCTGAAAAACTTGGAAGTTTGTGAATTGTTTTTAGTGGTTCGTCTGTATTTATGGTCATTGTCTTTTTTGCTATTTGCAGTTCAGTGTCAGGTTGTATCCTGATCATTTATACAACACTTGCTTTCGACTTCGCCCGCGTGGATGTCGGAAAATATGCCAGGGGAACCTACTACCGGGAACTCCTTCCTTATTCCTTGTCTACATTATAAAGGGAACCTCTGTTCAAAATTTCAGCTTTCTAGGCCCAAGGGTTTGGGCTGGGCGTTGGTGAGTCAGACAGTCAGTCAAGTCAGTCAGGGCTTCTCTTTTTATTTATATACTTAGATTAGTTTTTGTTTACACTAAACCCGAAAAAGCGTTATTGTACTCATCATTTTGAATTTTTTTTCCTATGGGACCAACATTGAAATCGCGAAAAAAATCAGCTGTTCCATACATTTGTGTTCACTTAAAATTGTTCAAAATGATGAGTACAATGACTCCTTTTCGGGTTTAGTGTTAACAAAAACTAATGTTGTATAAACGTCTTCGAGAAGCTCGTGCCTAAATAATAACAGCCGCAAGGGTCGATCCATCAGGTTAAGCTACGTTGGTCTAGATGGGTGACCATCTTTACATACCGAAACTCCTCCGTGCCTCGGATAGCACGATAAGTTGTTGGTCCCGGCTGATCTTTGACAGTCGTTACGGGTCGTCAGAAGCCCGAAAGTCTGACAACCAGTCTTATCAAGGGGTATCATATTACCCAGTTACTGGTTTGCGGAGGTTAGATATGCAGTCGCTCCATGTAAAATACTGGTATTCAGCTGGATCCGGTTAGACTGGAAATCAACCCCAACATAGTTGGGAAAAGGCTAGGCAGATTGATTGTCTTCGTTTTCTTGTAAAAGGAATTCAGAAAAGATTAGGTTTAAGGTGTTTTTTTTTTAAATTTAATGACACAACAACAATTAACGTATTATCATTTTATATAAGGGAAAATTAAGTACTTAGTTTAAGGTTATGAAAATTTATTTATCTAAGTACCTTGTATTATTAGTTATATGTTGTAGATTATTATTATAGTTTACATTAAGTACTTAGGAAAGGTTATTGTGAAAAAATGCGGCTCTGAAAGTTGCAAATCAATCAATCTGCATAGTATTTTTCCCAACTACGGGGTCGGCTTTCAGTCTAACCAGATGCAGCTTAATTTTATATGGAGCGACTGCATATCTGACCTCCACACCCTAGTTACTGGGTAACACGATACCCCTTGGTAGGACTGGTTGTCAGACTTTTGGGTTTCTGACTACCCGTAGCGACTGTCAAAAATCTACGAATGACAGTCGGGACCAACGGCTTAACGTGCTTTCCGAGGCACGAAGGAGGTCTCGATATGTAATGGACGGTCACCCATCCAAGAACCGACCGCGGCAAGCGTAGCCTAACCTTTGATCGACCCGTGCAGCTGTTACCTGTGTACCATATAGGTTACAGAAACGTGCCAGCGGTGGAAAGTGTCAAAGCGAATCAGAGTCCTTTACGGTTTCTCCAACCTACATACCCCTTTGAATATTACAAGAGTGAAGTTACACAAATACAAAATTAATTTTAAAAAAAGTTTGTGAGTTAGCTGCGACGCACGACGGGAGTGTTTTTGTGCCTTTCCGACTTTCTTTTGTTGGACGAAAACAAAGGACCATAGGGGCAGGGTTTCTTCAGTGAATCAGTGCTATACAAAAAGCAACTTTAAAGTGTTAAGGCGTTCGTTTTGTTTTACGTTGCGCTGAAAAACGTAACAACGCTTTTGAGTTGACGCTTGTATTTCACTACTCATAAAAGTTCCATACCGGGGGCCTTATAATTAAATCGATTTAAAAAAAAAACAAAGTTATTCCAAAATTGATACAACATGTCGATACAATTTATTATTGAAATGTTGATTTATTCGACACCAAGAAAAGTTAGGAGAGCAATTCAATATGGCTGTTCGTGCGTGGTTTTATAAAAATATAACCTAATTAAATTCCTTCGCTTTTCGGGTGAACCAAGATTGGATTACATCATTAAGAAAATGTTTCGGCTATGTTAAAAAAAAATTCTTAATAAAGAAACCATATCGGTCGTAACACAAAAAATATGGAGAGAATTTTGGTTAAATTTCATCAAATGAAAAGATATGAAACAATAAAGACGATGTTATGTGTATGATATTATCTTTTATTTTTAATTAACTAATCTTGAAAAAGAAAAAGGGTCTCGGGTTGTCTTCGGGGTCTAGAAACAAAAGGCGTGGAAGTAGATTATGAATACAGAAGGTACCATGGTCGGTTCCTTATTATTTTTAAAAACCGATATGTGAATACAAGTAACGAGTGACTATCACACTAATTTAAAAGCAAAAAGTTTGTGTGTGTGGTTGTATGTTTTTTACTTCTTCACACTCAAACGGCTAGACCAATTTGTATGAAATCTGGTACGTAGATAGCTTATACCGTGGATTAACACATAGGCTACTTTTTATCCCGGTTTACGCTGGTGAAACCGCGGGGTGCAGCTAGTATTATATATATCTCAAACGTCTTTATAAGTTTACTTCGTACGAAGTTTTCTACCAGAAAAATTCGCCAACATATTTTTTAATGCTTACTAAACAAAAACTCTGAAACTGCTATTCACAAAAGATTATAACCCTCTAACCACGCCATAGTTTTTCTCTTCCAGGCCAATTTATTATGCAATCTCGGTCCGTTTACTTGGTTGAGCGGTACCAACGTACTTACCTTGTAGAGGAAACTTCGTGGTCGAAAGTACACAAGTAAGGTTAAGAATACCTCGGGAGATTTGCAGGGTAAGTGATGCGATGTATTAGATCAACTTTTGCTGGAAGACATGTTTGCTGAAACAAAATAGTGCTATGTTATTTTGTGTGGAAATTTTTGGTCCTGGTATTTGGTCTTTTTAGAATTTTGTCCTTCGGTACTGGTCTTTGGAATTAATTCGTAAGAACGTAAAAAGGATAAAATTATTTATACGAGCCAGATTATATTTTGACGCATTTCGACAGCACGCAAAATTAATTTTTGTCTTCAAAAACTACAAAAAAGTTTTCTCAAAGTTAGCATTTTTTATGAGAAAAAACTTTTTTATTCTATTGTAAATGAATGCAATTTCAATAAATTTTAGTCAACTCGTTCACTATTAAAGACATAACGGGATTATGGGTTTATTTTAATGTGACAGAGCAAATAGAATTTTAACAAAAACAAAAACCGACTTCCAAAAAAAACACTACAAAGTGAAAAATAACTTTAATTTCGGAAGTCGGTGTCTTTGGATCTGTATTTTAGTTTTTTGCCACCGACTTCCGAAATTAAAGTAATTTTTCACTTTGTAGTGTTTTTTTTGGAAGTCGGTTTTTGTTTTTGTAAAAAAGTTTTTATTTTTCACTTTTTAGTGGTTCAGTTTGTAATTTATCTAAGTTACAATAACGCAATGTCAACTGCTCATCACGTTTTACAAAATGTTGCTTTTCCCGATGCAGGGACGTTAATTGTTGAGGAGTTCTCCTAGTAAGAACCAGGAAAAATGGAGCTCATGGTGAAGTCACCATTACCATTATTTTGACGAGAATAAACCATATTAAAGTAATCGAATCGCAACCTATATACTTAGATATAATTGAGTATTTCCGATGGCCCTCTGTGGTCTTCATCATCAGTTCCAGTTCACCGAATGGTACTTTCCGAGAGCAAATGCACGAGTTACTATAAAAAATACCGAAATCGATATAGGTGTGCCCATAAAATTTGAGGGTTTCCCTCGATTTCCATGGGATCCCATCATCATATCCTGACTTGATGATCATGGGACCACTTGGGAGGTATACCCTTTCGAACAAAAAAAGAAAAATCCAAATCAGTCTAGCCATTTTCGAGTAATCGGGGAACATACATAACAAAAAAAAATAAAAAAAAAAAAAAAGGTTCCGTCGAATTGAGAACCTCCTCCTTTTGGAAGTCGGTTAAAAATAAATAATTTTACAATTCTATACCCTCTGTTTGGCCATACCAATAAAAAAAAAAACCAATAAACCAACCAACCAACCAACCAATGCTCCAAACCCCGTTACTATACCATTTCGCCTTAAGGCTTACTTTCTAACAGTATTGTGTGCCTCACGGCAGTGTATGACGCTGGTTTTCAGTTGGACCTTATGTTGCGAGGACGTCTACGTAAACGACGTGTTATATTTTATTTAAAAGTACTCTTTACATACGTGTACTTTAGTTTCATAAGTTATTTATTTTGTCTGAGCGCTAAAATTTCCATTCGACCGCACAAACTGTTTCGTAGCACTGTCCAAGTTGTCCCGTAGCACTCGTAGCACTGCTACGCCCTACAGATTTTCGTAGCACTGTCCAAGCTATCCCGTCGCACTCGTAGCACTGCTACGCCCTACAGATTTTCGTAGCAGCTTCCTACGCTACGTGGCTAGCACACAGATTCTTATAAAAGCATGTAGAGCGTAGATTGTTTCACGAACTTGCCAGGAATGTTAATTAAATACTTTGTAAATAATTTAGCTTCGTTGGTGTAGTGGTTAGAAGGGCGACTGTGTATTTTAAAGTTCCTAGTTGTATCCTAGTTTGAGAAAAGAGATGATTGAATTTTTTTTTGGTGTTTTTTTTTGTTTAGAAACACATAAATTTGACATTGGATTCTGCTGGTCTATGACAATGTTTGTCTCGTATCGTTAAGTTTTAGAAACGACTGGAGCCATAATATAGAGGTTTCATGCAAATGATACTACTAATGCCGAAATATTTAGAAAATCCCAAAACATCAGTAACTAAAATCGCACTAACAATTCGTAATTCATGCTGTTGCTATTACAATAAATAAGATTTACACATAAAAACTGTAACGCTTCAATAAAGCATCAGATTTTAAATCCACCATATCTTTTTCAATCCATTGCATGATATGTTTGTAGATAGTTCGTAGAAAAACGACTAAATCCGAAAAACGAATTCATAAAAGTTCCAAAAATACGTACGCAATTTTTTCCTTATTTTTTCCAAATCTATTGGTTTCGGGAAACTACCTCGTGGATGCTGTAAAGGGTTACTAAGGGATTATCTTGAGAGGATCTGTCATATTTTTAGCGGTTAAATTGTGGTAATATTCAGTAGCTACAGTTTTTAGGGTTCCGTACCTCAAAAGGAAAAAATGGAACCCTTATAAGATAACTTCGTTGTCCGTCTGTCTGTCTGTCAGTCTGTCAAGACCCTTTTTCTCAGAACGCGTGAAGATATCAAGTTGAAATTAATATCGAAAGCGTAGGTCTATGGTCCTTTGAAGCTCTAAAAAATCAAGCTTCTAAGTCAAAGCAATAAAAAATACGGCCATTTATGCGACATATTTTGATACTTGCTAGTAAATCAAAACCTACAGGGTACTTACCGTTGCTCTAAAATCATGAAATTTGGCAAGAAAGGTCTCACAGAACAAGTAAGGGAAAAAGTTCAAAAATAATTAATGTGTATTTTTATCACATATTTTTTTTATGGGGGTTACAAACTTTTTGAAGTTGGAGAACTGACCGTGACGTATATCAATGTATGGGAGAACATGTTTTTCAACTAAAAAGTTAAGTTTGTTTTTGGGATAAATTCTTGTCATAATGAGTTCCGGAGAGGAAGACGTTCTATCAGTTTGACAACAGAAGTGCGCGGTGCGCGCGGCAGTTGAAATGAAACAAACCCTTCCCCTCCTCCCCAGCGCGGGGAATGTTTTCCATGCACCTCGGGAAACAAAAACATCGCGTTTGCTTACACAAATGTGTAAGGCCACGCCTCTTTGTTTAGACGTTTTTGTGTAATGTTTCGAAAAAACACGAGCAGGAGATATGGTTTAATATACATATTTATGAAGGGACTCTTTTGTTTTTCGACAGACGTTTGAAATCCATTTACTTCAGTTTAATACAAAACAACAAAAAACAAAACAATAATCACATTTATTGTTCCACGAAAGTGATCAAATGGCTCCAATACCATAGCCTGACCTATTCGCAGTCCGATTTTGTTTAACTACGTCCAATAAACAGACTTTATAGGCCGTTAACGCACTTTTCATGTTTTATTGTCAACCATTGTTAAGAACATCGCTTTACGACCGCCACTAAAAACCTTACCGTTTCATATAAATAAGTAACTGCTGATCTAACATATATTTATTTATTTGTTGTATTTTTACGAAGATTTTACAACACAATTCTTGGAAAATGAACCTTAAGATCAAATAGTCCTTACGCCCTTTTTATATTGGTCTTACATTCATTAGTAAGCAGATGTGAGAGTTGATACGTCGTAAGCGACGAGCGCGATTAAACCCCATTTAGAATGGTATACAATATTTTATGCATGTGCATGTATTGTGTTTCGTGTTCGGAATATAAATGTTACTGATTGTTGCAAATAAAGGGAGCTTTGCTCTTTATATTAGGGCTAGGTTTACATGATCGTAAGGCATGATTTTACGCAATCTTGTGAACGGTTAGTGAATATTCTACCTAAGGCTTAAATGCGCGTAGAAAAGCCATTTAAACTTATCATTAATGTCTTGTGGAATGCCTCTGTGCAGTGGCGGCTAGTGGGTCATGGAACTGGTGGTGCACTTTACTAACTCACTAATTAAAAATGCAATAAAACGACATTTTGCTTAAAGGTACTTTTTTTTTATCAATTCGTCGACTTTTTCCGAAACTAAATGTTCGATCACCTTTTTATTATGGTTTGGTACCTACATGATTGAATCGCCACCAAAAATAATACAAGGAAAATAAAGGCACTCAATTTCTATGTAGGTACATTTCAGTTTTAAAACTTCGAGTAAATGCTTCATTTTCGTTTTGAACTCTTATGTTATAAGTATTAAGAAAATGACCTTGGTGGTCCAATCGATTTTATTTGTAAGTACTTTGTTTTGAAAATATTTTTTATTGTTTTTAATATAGTCAAAGTTAATCCTCATCTTCACAGCTCACACACACACTGTCCCACATAATTATATCAAATCCTTTCAGAATTTAAACGAATACTAAAACAAAATAAATAAACACTACTATTCACGTAAACAAAACATCGCGGCACAATCGCGGCGGCACTCGGGAGCTCTCGGTAATCTTCGGTTCGGCTCGGTCAAGTCCGGCGCCCGTGCGCCGCACGAGAATGGACTTTTTACTCCATACAGTTTGTACCCACTATCTTCTGTCTCACGCGCTAGGCGTTTTAGCTCGTATCTCATAGAAGTTGTATGAGCATTCGCCGTGCGCTCGGCCTAGCGCACGAGGAATTTTCTTTACAGCGAAAATAAGTCTTAAATAGTTTAGCAAAGAGTTTAATTGGTTCGTCATTATTTCGTAAGTATTAAATAGATAGGTAATCAGATGTATTAAACATTTTGGGTTTCTTTCTAAACCTTTTAAAATCTGGTAGTGCAGCGCACGAGCGCACTTAAGGGGCAGCCGCCCCTGCCTCTGTGGTTAGATTTTTAGAATTTCTTACCTACAACTTTTGTTTATGATATGTTAATAAGTTTCTTGCCTATTAGCCACAAGAGTTTTATGAAACAGTAGCACAGGATTACAGTGAAATTAACTCGTTTAGTTAAGCATGAGATTTACCACAGGATATAGTCAAATCATACTGTATTAATGCGACTCTGTTAATTAGGGCAAGATTCATATTGACATCTGGCCTTCAGATTACTTCATTTCATTAGAAGGAAATGAAGTAATCTGAAGGCCAATTATTGTACCTAGAGACGTTAAAATTCAAGTTGCAATCTCATGCCAGCGACAATCTAATGTACAGTGGGCTGCATAAATTGGGTACCCCAGTTGTGTTAAAAGTAACTTTTCAATTCAAACAACATCCTTAAGAATAATACAAAAAGTCAAAAAAAAAAAATCAAAAGTCCTTTATTCAAATTAGGCTGAGAATCAGCACTTTTTGAACGTCGAAATTACAGTAAGACAGTCCCCACAAAACGCCCGCCCTTCACCACTTCCTAGTGCTTTAGCTGGGAAGAAGAAGTAGCGGAACAAACTCCCCAGCAGCACAGCTGTCTGTTCAGTTAGAAGAACTAGATTCTATACAATAGTACCTATGCAAAATAATTTACGCAACACAATACATTAAATTATATTTTTGTCAAATAAAATAAACAATTTTAGTACTTAACTCATGTAACCTGTCATTATGTGAGCTGATCCTGGAGAAAGAACATAACATAAACATTGTCTTGAGTTAATCACAGCGACCAACTATTCTTATCGTTTAAGTAATCGTTGATAGAATAGTATGCCTTTGAACAAAGATTGGATTTAACTTTAATTTTAAACGCATTAAAAGGCAAATCTAGCAAAGAAGAAGGTAGCTTGTTATAAAAAGTTATACCAAGACCAACAAATGAGTTATGAACCTTATGAAGCCGATGAAATGGAGCACGTAATTTGTCCTTATTTCTGGTGTAAATATTGTGAATATCACTGTTTTTACTGTACAAATGTATATTTTGCCTAATGTATAAGATATTGGCGAAGATGAACTGTGATGCCACCGTGAGAATACCAATATCCTTAAAAAATTCTCTCAGAGAAACTCTAGCACCTAGCTGGTAAATTGCTAGTGTTTCTAATGCCCGGACGAGATTCGAACCATCGACTCATTGGTTATACAATGATTACCGCTAGCTCTTACCAACTAAGCCAGTTAGGTAGTTAATATCTCAACGAATTATAAATCTACTAGGCGTTATAACTCTGTTTCTGTCTATGAAATCGCAGTGAATGAATAGTTTGTTATTAGAGGGTAGTTATGCATACATTTTACTAATCTATAATGAAGTTACCGTCTGATTAGTCTAGTTTTGCTTCACCTTTCGCATTTGTCTAGGAACCCATTTGTCTCAGTTGGCAAAATATGTCTAATAAGGTAACTGTAAATTATCAAATCAAATTATTGTAAAATATAAATCTTTGTAGTTTCGTTACATTACATCAATGAAAAATATTATTAAATGATTATTAAAGTATTTTATTTGTCTTGATTTTAAATTCTTTAGAAATATTACTAAAATAAAATTAAAAAAAAATTAAAAAATACAAAAAAAATACTTACTTAAAATAGAAAAATACTTTATATTAAAAAATATATATAATGTATGACAAAAAACAATTCGTGCTTAAGATTTAAACCTCCAACCTTATGCACGGCAAGCGGTCTTGAAACCTCTGGTCTATTTAGACGTTGAATAACTCTTCGTAAATGTCAACCCTATTATTGCTTGTCGTTATACGCAATATTAGAAGTTTTAAAGTTTTATTGAAAAAGACAATAATAAAAACAGGCTTAAGTAAAAAAAAAACGGTCAAGATCGAGTCGGACTCGCGCACCGAGGGTTCCGTTCCGATTTCTGAAAAAGTGTGCTATTTAAAGACATCGTTTTATTTTTCCTGTAATCTTTACATAAACTTCTATCACATTAATTTCAGATTTTTCGCTTTGAAAACTTCGGAGATAAGGCGGGAAAGGTATTTTTTTTTACATTTTTCATCAAAAGTCGAAAACTATGCGGCCTAAAAAAAATAAAAAAATGTTTGAGAATGTGCAAAGAACGCTCTTTAATATGACCCCACATGCCCTAGTAATCCTAGCCCTTTGAATTTTTAAGACCCCCTTTCAGTGCCTGTTGAAAAAAAAACATAAATATTTTTATTTCTTTCTTATTTGCAAAATAGTTGGGTAAACGACATCTAAAACTGTTCTAAATTTCAAGTTGATAGCATTAGTAGTTCTTGAGATATCCAACTGTGACAGACAGACAGACAGACTGAGTCTCACCATAAGGGTTCCTTTTTTACCATTATGGTACGGAACCCTAATAAATACTAACATAAACTTATTTATTCCCAAAAACAATACATTAAATTATAATAAAAAAATTTGCAAAATACAAAACCAACATCGGACTATCGCGGATTTGAACCCACATGTCTTTTGAAGGGTACTCAATTGATGCAGCCGACTGAACGTAAACGCTATACAATTTTTGAAAGATTAAGACTGAGATGAGATTGCGAACGTTGGTAAAAATACGAGAATTGTCTCTCTGGTGATTTATAAATAAAATAAATTTAAAAATATTGTATTTATTTGTACTATTACTGTTATTTGAGATATGTAGATATCAATAACTGAATCCATGTTCTTCATGTTCATTACAATCGCCTTACATATCCGTCGTATTGTTGTATTACCTTTGTTATTTGTCGGTATTTATCAACCCTCGTTGAAAGTACCTATGTACGAGTATCAACAGTTTACACAACCTTCAATTAGGTACCTAACCTACCTAGCAATCAAACGCAATCAGTTCTTATGATTTTAACGAGGAGACCCGCGTCCGTTGCGGCATTAATAGCTCATTCCAAATAAAGACATCGCCAATAAAAAGCAATGTTAACGTAATTGCCAGATATTATCGTATCCAATCAGATAATCCCGTTCCGTTTTACGATATTATTTTTACGTACGGTCTTTGCGAAATTGAATTTTTTCGGTATCAATAGAGAGAAGGGAAATTTTTCGTGAAAGTAAAATTGGGTGATTGATTGCTTTCTTGTGCAGGTGTTATTTTTTGCTAATTGACTTCTGAAAATAACGGTTTTTTCTTTCTTTTAAGTAATTGTTCTGAGCTGAACGACTTAAAAACGTCAAAGAAGTAAATAATAAAACATTGTTTATCATGGCTTATTTATTTGTTTAGTTTTCACTAAATCCACAGCTCTTTAACAGTCAATCCGCCTAGCCTTAGAAAGAAAAGAAAAGAAAGAAAACTTGTTTATTCTGCACAAATAGAACGCACATAGACAAAGAATAATAATAAAACAAGAAGACAGCACACTCAAAAAGCAATATGAGCAAAAGCCTCATATTTAAGTTCGCAAATATTTTTTTTTATTGGTTGGTATGAGACCAAAGACAATTTACACGTCTACATTGCCTCTGCTCTGAGTGGTGCTGTGTACTTGTGACACTAGTAAATCAAAACAAACAATGAGAACACAAACAATCAAATTTTTTCAAAAGTGGAAAAATCATACTTTTTTAACAAGAATAACACAAACATATTGATCCGTGCGTCGTATCTGCGCAAGAAAAGGTCGTTGCTCAGCTAAATGCCATGACGTCGGACGAGCCTATCGTCAACGGCGCTGATTTTCAGCAACTACCTATCGAAAGACGTAAAGACGTCCCCCCTGTGTGACCTAATAACTCAGGTAAGTTTTATTCACAGAAATACATACGTGCGAGTCTAGCTGAACTTATTATACTAATATAAATAAAAAGAAATAAACAAAAACAAGAACAAGAATACACTTATTGTCTGTGTAAAAGCTTAACTTTTCCAAATAAAAAAATGAAATACATAGAATGAAGACCATATTAGTAAAAAAACATAAACAAAAAATATACTAATTAATTCCTTACATATACATTTTAGTGTGGTGTGCCTCTATGCTATTTTAGTTAGTAAATTACAATAATTACGAAACCATACGAATACTTTTAGAGTGAAATAATATGACTTCAGATTGATCCAAAAATGTCATCATGTCATGGGATATTTGCGATGGCATGGCAGCCATTTGCAAAAGGGAAAGCATGGCGTTATCAAGTCAGCCAGTCAACCGAATGAGCACTTTTTTAGAGCCTTCTCCCAACTATATTGGGGTCGGCTTCCAGTCTAACCGGATGCAGCTGAATAACAGTATTTTACATGGAGCGACTGTTTAACTGACCTCCACAACCCAGTAACTGGGTAATACTATACGCCTTGGTAAGACTGGTTGTCAGACTTTCGGGCTTAAATTCTGACGACCCGTAACGGCTGTCAAAGATCCACGAATGACAGCCGGGACCAACGGCTTAACGTGCTTTCCGAGGCACGGAGGAGTCTCGGTATGTAAAGATGGTCACCCATCCACTGAACAACCCCGGTAATCGTAGCTTGACCTGACGGATCGACCCGTGCGGCTGTTATTACTTAGCCACGAGCTCCTCAAAATCCACAGCTCTTTAACAATTTTACTTAAAATAAATAAACTAATCTTACAGCCAATAAAGGGATGAAAATTAATGATGATGGATGGGATGGATGGGAATTTAGTAGCTACACTTATTAGCATCAGAAACAAACAGGATGACATGCTAGCACCATCTAAGCATATCAAAGTGTGTACACACGGCTGCAAATCAAGCTATACATTTCCAGTTTACACTGACTTCTCTTTGTAAGGAAATCCTATACAATGCGAGATCAGCTTATACTGGAAATGTATAGCTTGATCTGTAGCCGTGCGTACTAGTGTGGTTTTTCCTGCCTTTTCGTGGATATTTGACGTTAAGGGTCGTCAGAAGCTCAAAAGTCTGACAACCAGTCTTACCAAGGGGTATCATATTACCCAGTTACTGGGTTGTGGAGGTCAGATAGGCAGTCGCTCCATGTAAAATACTGGTATTCAGCTGCATCCGGTTAGACTGGAAGCCGACCCCAACATAGCTGGGAAAAGGCTAGGCAGAGTGACTATAGAACATTCACATTTTTGTTTATGAAACGGGAGAAGACGCTGAAAAAGTTACTAGAACATAAAATTTAAGATAAATTTTCCAAAATCATAAAAATAAACATAAATGTATTGAAGTGCAAATGATAACTTTTCAGTTTAAATGCCAAAATGTCCTAAATAAGAAAAGAAAAACATAGAAGCAATAAACGGATTTCATTATATTTTACACTCCATGATTTCATGTTCAAGATAAGTATTCCCTAAGTGAACTGTGATTTGATTTCAAATCCTCTGTTAGAAACGGCTTTTTGTGTCCAGGGACTGAATAGGGACTGAGATAACGAATTCAATTTGTTTTGTAGTCCTTCTTAATCTAAATATTATTTATAATGTTTCTTTGAGTTTATTTTATTAATAAACGGGTGCTTATATGTTTGTTGTAAACTAGGTTGTTAGGTAATGGTAGTAGGGAAAGAGATGATCACAATTTTATTAAAACTAGCTGACCCGACAGACGTTGTCCTGTCCCAATTTCAATAATTCAAAATTCCCATAGAAAATCCACTTTCAGTTTTCCCGTATTTTCCAATTTTCCCTGCAACTTTTCCAATTTTTCTCATCGTTTAAACCTTCCTTCGGGTCAGCTAGCGGACCCGACAGACGTTGTCCTGTCTGAACAATCCTATAACCCGACTGCAGCGCCACCTACCGGGTCCAATTGTGTTTTCAAACCATTTAGGAACCCATTGAAATACACACACAATTCGAGTGGACCCGAGTCTACCGTACCGAAGGGACGAACGTCAAATGTTTGACAGGAGAGTAGGTAGAACAGTTTATATGGAAAAATGAAATTGTTCTTTTTACTATCTTCCTCGCAATTTTTCCATATTTTCTCCCTTCCCTGGACTACGACAAATACTTCAAAACCAAAATCAGCTAAATCGGCCCAGCCGTTCTCAAGTTTTAGCCAGACAAATGAACAGCAATTGATTTTTATATAGGTATATAGATCATGCTATGCTAACTTGATCCACGATATTCACAAATTGTAAGAACATTGATCGGTTTTGTTCATCAAAATCTAAGGTGAAAAAATCCCCAAAATACCATCGCTCTTATACCATGACGTCACCACATCTGCCCAACATGCAAAACCAGTCAAGGTCGACCTTGACGTGACTTTCAAGTAAACTTTCCTACAATCAACTTTTACGACAAGATAAGTGGATAATATATCATCCTTCCTTGTTTTCTCATCCCCTATCAGCATACCAAGTCCGGGATAATCTTTAGTCCAAGTTTTCTATTCAGGGCCAAGTGTACGTCAAAGTATTTTTTTGTTATTGGAGCTCAAAGACTATTCAAATAATATAAAATGTGGGGTCAACTGACTGCCAAATTTTTTTTGAGATTTTCTCGCTTTGATTTTCTGTATCACAGATTTAAATATTTTTTGTGTCATTTAACCCTTCGTATGATCTACGCGAGACACAATAGCTTTTTAATTGTGTCTGTAATAACGGCATTCGACCCGTTAAATAACACTTATTCCCATTTTCACTTACACTAGGTTACATCTAAATGTATGAGTCATATAAAATATCACTGACCGCTGCTGATCGAATAACACGAGTTGTGATTCTTTACAAAAATTGAGTTTAGAAGCTACCAATTTTATACAAGAATAAAGTTTAAAAAACTGTAACCCGACTACGGAAAAATAAAATTTATCTAAAAAGTTCAAAATATTTATTTACTTAAACAATAACGACATAGGTATATACATATTTGTAATGTGCTCGTCAAGACCTTTCTTTTAATACCAAACATCAATTTAATTTTCTTCGAGGTCACAAATTTACGTGTAAAGTCCACTATATTAAATTTAGGGAGAATTTATATAGCCTATGTCACCCGGACCATTATTTCAAATCTACTGATACCTCATTCATCAAAATCGGTTCAGTAATTTAGGCGCTACGGTGGAACACACGTAAATACATACGTATATACATACTTACATACTTAATTAGACTGTTAAAATCATAACCCTTCCTTTTGGGTTTGCCGTAGTCGGATAAAAATACATACTTATATACATACTTACATACATACATAGACTGCTAAAATCATAACCCTTCCTTTTGGCTTTGCCGTACTCGGGTAAAAAGTAAGAAGGTATGTCGCATTTACATAGTAAATTACTTTTGTTTTTGAAAAATTATAAATAACCATACTCTTTGAGCCTACTCCAACTCCACATTAATTACGAGAAGTATAGTTCTATATCCATTTAACAGATAAAGGCATGCACAGCGCAGCACTTCGTAAGATAACTTTTGTCTAATAAGTCGATAAAGTTGCCAACTATCGTACAACTTTGCAAATTTAATATCGAAACTCATTGGCCCGAAAAACAGGCCGAGCGTTTACGCTATGGTCGAGTAAATGGGTAAGCAGAATACTTTTTACTTAAGTGGATACCAGGGACTTGGCTGTATCGATATTGGAGATTTTTACGGTGAAAAAGAATGCCTTGTTTTGTATTTTTTACAGAGTTCTAAGGGATAAAAAGAACCCCTTTATTTTGAAAACAGATAAGGATTTGCTAACAAAGTAACAGTTGAGTGCATTTATTATTATCTGCATATATGCTAGGTATCAAACTAAATATCCGATCGGGCAACCTTAAGTATGAATCGATTAACATTGTGAATGGATCAGCTTATCACATTTACCTTTGCTGAATCAAAACTACGTCGAAACAGCAATAAATATCACGGCACAATACAACCGTTTACATTTCCATGCCATAAAAATGACATCGAAAAATATTCATGAATCAACATAAATTGCCGGTAAAACAAATGCCGCAAACAAAACGTATCAACATTCCACCAATCACACCGGAATGATCGAATGATCATATCGATAATATCGAATCCCGATTGTAAACATAATAGGCGTGCGTAACCGATTGTAAATCGGATTCGATTCGAATTGAAACGATTACTGTAACACCTTCATCGTTGTTATTGCGTGTTTATTAGATTCGGGTCAGTTTTTGTCCGAAACCGGAGGTAATAGGTCCGTTTTAATGGGTACCCCGTGTAGTGGACGTTGTCTTTATAGTACCTACTATTGTGGTATCGTCTGGAATGACACGGACGGTAAGTGGTGGAATGAGATTAGCCGCTTTCTTGTTGCCTTAATTTGGAAGAGGTTGTTATGATACTTCTTTTGCGCGAAGTAGTGTACGAGGAAGGGATATTAAATAAATAAATCTATAATCTAACCCTCTTACTAATAAAACACGGAATAAAGTTATATCAGGAATAAAAAAGGAATAACCATACATTTTCATAGGTTTAAACTTGGAATAACTTTATTCTGTGTTTATTAGTAAGATGTAATAGCTGTAATAGTCTATTTATGAAACAAATTTTATTTTTTGGGAAATAGTAAAACAAAGTCAAAGTCAAATTAGTTATTTCAATTATGCACATAAAAGGCACTTTGGAAAATCAAAACTAAAATTTAAATGTCCATTTTAAGTGCTCTGAATGGTACACACAATACTGCAGGTCAAGTTACCACAAACTGTCAAATTTTCACAATCGATTTTGAACTTAACCGTCAATATTTTAAGGTTTAAAATCATTTGGAGAAATTTGACAGTTTGGTATAACCTGATGTGCTGTTTTCTTTTTTTTTTTCTTTTTTTCTTTTTTTTCAATCATTAGATAACTTTTACCTGAAGAATAAATGTGACGTTTTGGATTGTCCATACAAAAACTGTCAAAATGACAAACTTAGTGTCGGATAAAAGTTGGCGATTGAAAAACCGACACTTAATAGAAAAGGTTCTATTTTTACATACTTACCATCTGAACAGTAATTGATAAGCTCCATAATTTTGTACTTAAAATTTGAAAAGACTCATAGAACAACTTTCCTTACAACGAAAACCAAGATAATTAGATGCCAGTAAAAGTCAAACGTTTTTTTTACTGACTTTCAGTATTTTCACTTTTTCAATAGCTGTTCAGAAGTTGGTCCTTTTGAATTAAAAATACTCAAAGGACCATTTTTTTCTTAAATAAGGCTAATGATCAAAAAGTTTAAGTTGGAAAAATTTAAAAATACCTTTTCTCACCATATAGTATACCTATATGGTGAGAAAAGCTACTAGCACTTTCCAAAAGATATAAAATACACATAACCAAGTACATGTCACTAACAAAACTCATTCTCGTAGATACCTGAGCACTCAGCGCCAAAGATGCTATTTCAACGACCATAATCGGCTCAGGATGGCTCACTACACCTGACCACGGGCGTTAAACCAAATTAACAATGTATATACGCCCTAATTATACACAGGCTTGCCTGGAAACCGTTTTGGGTACGGCTTTATCTAAAGGTGTAAGGGTTAGGTTGATGAAGCTGTTAGTATTGATGACCTTGCTTTGAAATAAGTGGATTCGTTTTAATTTGGTATGTAATTTGAGCTGCAAGAGTTTTAGCCTAAGTATATCTCTTCCCAATTTCCCCCAGATGAAATAAAATTCTGCGAAACCATTTTCGATTAAATCACAGATAAATTCCATTATGACAGTATCCTCTTCAAAAGCGTTAACAGTCTACTAAATCATGATGGCCAATGTTGATGAAAATAACTTTCTGAGCGATATTTTTAGGCTTCAAATACTATGAATAGCCAGTGACGTTCCTATTACTTAATAATACCCTAATAAACTTCGAGAAACTTAAAAATATATTGATCTGTTCACTTTACCTATGACTTTTTTTGTTTAGTATTTGATTATTGATGTTATATTATTTGATTATTGATATTATTTGATGTGATGACATATTATTTATATTTTTCCTTTTGACATTTATATTTTCTTATTTTTATTTTTTTTTTTCGAGAAAATCGATTATTTAATTATGTTATCAATCTAAATCGATGACATCCATGAATATTTGTACGCCTTCTGCTATAGCATAGCGCGCTTGTAATTTTTTTTTATAACAACAATTTATTGTAAAATGACTTACGACTTACAAAATTATTTCAAAATAGCTTGAAGAAGAAACTCCCACGCATTTAAGGCCTCGAAAATATCTTATCTTTTTAAATCCTGTGCTCAATTTCTAAATTGTATCAGCCCTAACCGTGGCAGTTATTGGGAAGCCATCTGAAATATTTATATACGGTCCGTATCCCGGTATACGGGTCAACTAAATCTGTAAAGGTTACGGTCACTTTATTGAAATGTAACTTTCTGAGAACTTATTGACGCACGATTGGACGTTTTTGTGGGTTCCTTAGTGAAATAGGAAGTTATTTCAATTTCTTGCTTCTTAGGAAAAGGTGTAAGGCTTTTTATTACCCGACTACGGCGAAGCAAAAAGGAGGGTTATGATTTTGACCAGTATGTATGTGTGTATGTATGTATGTTCATCTGTTCCCTCATAACATCTAAACTGCTTGTTTACATCATAGTTACGGCGTTTGTGACTAATATTGTACGTAACAGAAGGCTGAAACACCTACATAATGAATTGGCAGGTATTACTACGAAAAACAGTTAGTTAAAAATGTATGAAGGATACAAACATACCGGTCTACCGGATGACTTTTTTTGCCGTCTTGAAAAAAATAGGTTATATTAGGTGAACGGTGTGGCATACCTCTATGGCATACTTCGTTTTTTTTTAGTGAAAAATGTATTTAAGTATCAATACTACAAATTCGATGATTTGATTGTGAGTTTTCATACTAAAACAATAAAAACAGACATCAAACAAAAAATATCGAAATTCAAATTATATGCACCCTGCATATGATTTGAATTTCGATTTCTTCAATTAATTTTTTTGAAGAAAAAATACTACGTATGCCATAATAGGCTTTCTACTTCATACACCTATAATTGTAGCCTATTTTTTGAAGACGGTAAAAAAGTCATCCAGTATACAACAATGGTCCACCTCAGGTAGGCTAGGTCGCGGGTTGTTTGAAGAAGTTACCGCGGCCCTGGCATAGGCAACTGAAGGAACACGGGTGGGTTTTAGTCAGTAAAAGTCTGACACGCCCTTCCGCTCCACCCAGAGCGGGAGAAGATTGATGATTTCCCACCCTCAAAAAAAAAAAAAAAAAAAAAAACCGTCCATATACCTAAGCACAGTTTAGGTATGAAGCTACAAGTACGCGGCGGGCCCCTCTCACGGGGCCAATTCAGAAGGTATAAGAGTTACGCGATAGAAAGAGATGCAACTTGTACTTGAATAACTGTTGGTAACAAGCGTTGTGCGACGTGAATTGCACTTTATTGTGCCGTAGCAAGAGTCGCTTTTTATTTGAATGATTTTGCGGCGTGTCCCATTAATCTGTTTAACCTAAATACGATCAACTCGGCAAGAAACAAGAGAATGTTTGCACTGTACAAAACGAAAACGACAAAATTTATCACGAAATTTCTTTCAATTCTTTATGATGCGCACGACTAACTGTTATAGCGTAGGTCTAAGGACCAATCAGTACATTTCACATCGTATGTCAAGTAAAATTTATCTAGATAAATTGAACTAAAAGCAGTCTGTATTTTCGCATTCGGAATCTAATGAACGGCTAGCATATCCACTGTCGTTCCTACCGTAAACGATATCCGACAAAGGGCATTGATTCCTCCTGAATTTAATCTCTGTTGGAGTATATTCTAGCGACGTAGAGATTAAAAATATTAGATCAGTGTGCCTGCCGTTCTGATAAATCTGCTTTTTTCTTTGGACACAGTACGAGTACGACCGGATTTTGCTGCAGTGTCAGTATGCAGCTAACAGCATGTAGTATATTGTATATAGAATCACCGAAAATGTCGTACGTTTTCAAACTTTAGAATTGTGAAAATGACCTGGGTCTTGTCTATGAAAGAATAGGATACTTATCGATCTTCTTATAAGTACTTATGGCTTGGTACGTGTCTCCGATTTGGCACACCTTGTGTTCGTCGTATCGGTGTCACTGCGGTGAAGCTGTCAACAGTCTCGGTCACCATGGCCTGTCCTACTGCAGGAGCGCAGGTCGCATAGCACGGGACCCCATCGCCAGAATCAACGATATTATTCGTCGAGCTCTTGTATCAGCGGTATTAGAACCAAACGGCTTGGTACGTGACTATGGGAAGAGAGCAGACAACAGGACGTTATTGCCTTGGAATGTGGGTAGGCCTCTGGTGTGGGATGCAACCTATGTTGACACCCTTGCACCATCTCATATTCCAAGCACAGCGTCTTGTGCTGTCGCCACTGCTGCGGCTGCTGAGACCCTCAAGCAACGCAAATGCTATCACCTTATGAGTAACTAACTACAGTTCTGAGTCGTTTGGGGTCGAAACGCTCAGGTTCCATGGGATCCGAGTACACGTCTCCTTTTTAAGGAAATTTCTCGCCGACTAGTTGACACTTCACGTGATCAAAGGGCTAGCTCAGCCTTTGACCAAAGAATAAGCATTGCCTTTCAACGTGGCAATGCTGACAGTCTTCTGGGCACGTTTCCGAATGACAGCGTTGCGAACGAGTACTTTGACGCCTAAGTGTCCTTTTGTTTTTGTATTTATTTTATAGTTAGTTAGTTTTTTAATTTAGTACCCAGTGTAAATACATAGTTGTATTAAATATTGTAACAAATCCGGGTTTTTGATCCTTAATAAAAATCCACAAAATCTTACTTAGGGTACAATAAGCATATTGTTCTATACAGGGTGTAAGTGTAAACAGTGGCAATATTTTAAGGGGTCATTGTACTCATCATTATGAACAACTTTTACTATGGAACCAAACCTGAAATCGCGAAAAAAAAAACAGCCGTTCAGTACATTTATGTTCGCATAATTCGTCAAAATGTAGGGAACAGCTCATTTTTTTTCGGGATTTCAGGTTTGGTTCCTTAATAAAAGTTGTTTATAATGATGTGTGCAATGACTCCTCAAAATATTGCCACTGTTAACACTTACACCCAGACCCTGTATACTTACTCATTTACTTCAAACTTAAGCTATAATAGTAGATATCTACATAATGATTAATATTTGCAAAAAGCGAAATGTTTTTTTTTTTAACTTTTGCACTGTTATCCTGCACGCTACAAAAACAAGTCAGTCCTCAAAAATTCACGCTCAAGTCGCATCGTTCTTCTTACTTTACTAGCTTTTCTCGTGGCTTTGTTCGCTTGCCCTTTGGGATTACGCGAAATTTTACTGGCCAGACTAGAGACGTGGCGTGATAAGACGCGCCTTAATTGGTTACTGTACCCAAAGGACGGCGACATAGAATTCTTTTGTTACGCGGGAGATTTTAGAAGAATTTTTATTAAAACAAAGGGTTTCGAGTTTTCGAAGTCGATTAGGCTATGTTGGTCAGATATTGATGCTGTTTTCACCATTATTTAGAGAATTAATCCGGAAGGTTTCTGATTTCTGTACAATCATTTAATATTAAACTTATATAAATAACAAAGAAATCTAAAAAAAATATAAAAAAAGAAAGGAGGAGCTCGTGGCTGGGAAATAACAGCCGCACGGGTCGATCCAACTGGTTAAGCTACGATTGCCGGGGTTGGTCAGTGGATAGGTCCATCTTTAGATACCGAGACTCCTCCGTGCCTCGGAAAGCACGTTAAGCCGTTGGTCCCAGCTGTCATTCGTGGATCTTTGACAGTCATTACGGGTCGTCAGAAACCCGAAAGTCTGACAACCAGTCTTACCGAGGGGTCTCGTATTACCCAGTTTCTGGGTTATGGAGGTCAGATAGGCAGTCGCTCCATGTAAAATACTGGTTGTATTCAGCTGCATCCGGTTAGTATTGATTGATTGATATAATAAAGAAATCTCGATGTTATGCTAAGTCGTGCGAAGCAGGGGCGTGTCGCTAGGGTTTACTGCTTGATTTCGAATGTCATATGCCCGATGGCTAATTAATTCCCCGAAGTCATCAGATCGAACGTCCGAATTGCCGAAATTCCATGCTAGTATCTGCTTAAGAAACTTTACCAGCATTGCTGGATTACTCTGACAGATCAACCGCAAAAGTTATGGATATCTTTTGGGGTTGAGTTATCAGAGAATTTAAAAACAGAGATTTTTTTGTAGTAGTTAATAGTTCTCCGAAAAAAATCTTTGAGCACCAAAAAATGTAAATGAGCATCGATTTTTCTTGTGCTACGTTTCACGTCATATTTCACAACAGCGAATGCACTTTGGATGGCAACTCGTCTGGCAGTGGCTTGCCAAATCACCTAATATTTGCAATGGCATCCGATTCAGTGTACTTTAGGACGTAGTAAAGTGCGAAAATGTAAGTTCGAGACACAAATAGAAAAATAAACAGAATAACAAATGTAAGGAGAGTTGGAGAGTAAATAATTATGTATTCCTAAAGTGGGTTCATCATCATCATTTCGTCCACTGCTGGACATAGGCCTACCCCAAGCACTGCCACTTGGACCGGTTCTGTTTCTCGCATCCAGCGGATTCCTGCGGCTTTCACAAAGTCATCGGTCCACCTTGTGGAGGCATTCCAACGCTACGTCTTACGGTACGCAGTTTATAGTGGTTTAGAAGACTGAAATGCGTTTGATTTTTAAATATATTTTATATGTATTTTTATTTTTTTATTAGGTTTATTTTTGATATAATTTACTCGTTTTTCACGACTATCTCAGGGTTCCACTGACTGAAATCCCATCGTTCTTTTTGCAATCATTGGCGAGTTGGGCTAATGATGCTTACTTGCAGCCTCGTGCACAGAGTTTTTGGGCAGGGTAGGCATAAAATTTTAATAATTAATTATTATTTAATTTTTTTACTCACCAAAAATGTTGCATATTGGTTTTGGTTCGTCGTCTTGTCGATTAAATAATGATTTTGATGATTGATGATGAGGTAATTTCCACCTTTCATATCCATAGACTAACTGATTCCATACACATACTTATCAATTTACGAATATTCGTAGTGGCCTTTCGGCGCGTTTGTTTGATGTTCTGAGGCCTTAGTGCGAGTTCGTTAACTTACGTCAATTTGTATGGAATAATTGTGTTTCCCATTATAGTCACCAGACGGCGCTTATTCAGTTTCAGTACAAATTGAAATTTACGTTAAGGTGATTGCGCAGTAGTAGCCCGTGAAATTAAAATTTTCTTACGTTTTTTGCAATTTGCAGATCAGTGTCAGGTTGTATCTTGATCAAAATATGATTCGCGTTACTAAACAATATGTATTTACATAATTTTCAAGCATAGGTTGTAAGTTACATTTCCTCCGGATTCATCTGGTTTCAGACCAATCTGAAAGAAATCTAACTTAGAGATTTATTGATGATTTCTATGGTTAAAATTATGTAAATACATATTTGTTACTGTCGCGAATCATATTTTATATGTTTGATCAAGATAGTAAGTATAAAAAACTCACACTAAGGCCTCAGTATTTGTAAAATTAAATACGTGATTATTGTGAAATTGTGTGCCACGTATTTATAGGAAAGCACATCTTTTAAATCCGCATGATCACGAGAGCATTCATTATAAACATTTAGACGCAAATAGTTTGTGTCTTTCCCGAGGTACACAGCGGCGCTAGTGCAGCGCAATGTGAAGTTGCACGAAGGAGCAGGCGTAATTTACTATTAGATATCATATTATTAGATATTAGATATTTTATATTTATATTAGATATCAGAACAAGTAAATGTTTATCTTGTTAGGTAGGGTAGGCAGTGACTTTCTGTCTTTTCGAAACGCAAGCTGTTGCTTACTTGGAATTCCACTTAACCCGAGTTAAAGAGGGAAAACTACGATTGTGGTTTTATTCGTCAACAAACTTGTGTATTATGTTCACTTTACTTCTCTACAACGAGAGTAAACACCCACGTAACATTGAACAAAGAATTTCAAGATCATTATTCTTAGAGGAGACAAAAGTTTTGTTTTCGCAAATACGTCGAGTAAAACAAAGTTAAAAATAAGAACCTGTACTTGAAGCATTTTAAAAGTTTTCTACTGTTGTTCTGAAGTGTAGGGTGTCGGCGATATAAAGGACTATTCTTAACTCCCGCTTATAACAACCTGAATGGAATCGTGAGACTTACTTCATAGAGTTTAAAATCGCATAAAAGTATATTTCAGGGATTTATTGCACCAATGTTTTATACTTTAATATGCATACCGTTTGATTAGTTTTGGATGTTCGTGTGAATTAAAAAAAAAATCTATTGATTATTAGGGTTCCGTATCTCAAAAAGAAAAAATAGAACCCATATACAATCACTTCGTTGTTTGTCTGTAATGTATGTGTACGGAACCTTCGGTGCGCGAGTCCGACTCGCTCTTGACTGGTTCTTTTTTGTTAGTGATGGAAGAGTGAAACTATAAATTAAGGCATATTCAATTTAATTTAATTTTAAAAACAACCTACTTATTTTTAAATTAATTTATTTTTGTATTGATACTCAATTACACTGATATTGGTTAATAATAAGTGGAAGACTGGAGTCACCTTGTACAAGCAACTTCTTGTTTAAAAGGTGTTCTCCAAAACATGTTTGTTGTCAAACGTTGTAATTGAAATAACTATTTGTAGGATTATTATTATTAAAATGTGAAAATCACGTGAAAAGATTGAAAAATACATTAAAACTCATGGTACATACTTGTATACTTTTATGTACCTACCTGTGAAGTTATTTTCTGGAGTATTAAAGTAAACAGCCTGAGGTTACTTTTAGCAAATTACCTACGTTGGGCTCAGGAATTTAATAATGTTTGTTTTGGGTCATCGGGGGAATGAATGAAAAATGTACTAAAGCGTATTATTAGCTTAGGCCTCTGTAAGTTATTTACTTATCTTTTTCAGTATTTTTTCATCACATATATTGAAAACTGTTATGTAAAAGGCGGTAATTGGTTTTTTAATCGAACTAAGTTCCAAATTATTTGTGAATTTAAGATAAGGTTCGACAATTTTCTTCCACAATCCGCGCGGGCTGGCAACGTCGTATTTCTAGAGGTTTTTCGTGTTTATTTTAATAAAAAATCAACGTATTTTTATTTTCGGCCAAGCATTAGATCGTTGTTTAATCATTTATAAGTAGGTATGCTATTTTTTACAGTTATTTTGGTATTTATTCAAAAAAAATTTCATAATGGTGCCAATTCTGTTGTGCATAAACTAAACTTAATTTAGGCTATTGCTAACTTTTTCTTTCTAATAAAACACTTTTTGTAGCGATGCAGTAGCGATGCTGTCGCGCGTCCGCATCGATACAGCTGCGAAGCGGTCGCTAGCTGTGTGCCCTCGCCCACGGGCCCAGATTCAGTCGCGATGCAAACGCGATACTGGTGCGCTTCTGTTGCAATGCAAACGCGATTCAGTAACGGCACAAAAATACCTACGATCGCTACAGTTGCAAGATGGACTCCGTTGAGGCAACATTAGTCACGTTGTCTTTGGTGCTGCTTTTACGTAAGCAGCCGAAGCGTAGGCAACGAAAGCTCGGTTTTCCACTCACGCGCCACCCTCCCTCTGTTCTCTCCCCGATGTCGTCCGTCGATGTCGTCGTACTGTAGCGCGTTAGTAGCGCGTTGGCATCGCTTCTGTAGCGCGTTGCAAATGCGACTAACGCGCGTTAGTAGCGATGCAGTCGCGCATTTCGTAAACGCGCGACAGCATCGCTACAGTCGCGAAGCGGTCGCTAGCTGTGTGCCCTCGCCCACGGGCCCAGATTCAGTCGCGATGCAAACGCGATACTGGTGCGCTTCTGTCACGATTCAGTAACGGCACAAAAATACCTGCGATCGCTACAGTTGCAAGATGGACTCCGTTGAGGCAACATTAGTCACGTTGCCTTTGGTGCTGCTTTTACGTAAGGAGCGGTTTTACGGTCGCGCGTTTGCATCGATACAGTCGCGATACTGTAGCGCGTTAGTAGCACGTTGGCACCGCTTCTGTAGCGCATTGCAAATGCGACTAACGCGCGTTAGTAGCGATGCAGAAGCGCATTTCGTAAACGCGCGACAGCATCGCTACAAAGTAGTTTAGTTATTGAACATGAGAATCGGCACCATTGCCAATTATTTTCTATTTGCAGTATTACAATTAAATATTTTTATTTATTATAGACTAAATGTTAAAAATAATTACAAAATACAACGATCTAATCACGAAAAACTGTAGAAATGTAACGCGTTGCCTGCCCGCGCGGGATGAACGCGAACGAAAAATATGTGTGGCTACCACAGTATAAAGATTTTATTGATTTCACAGTATACGTATTTTTTCTCCAAAAAGTAATCCTATTATTTCTATGGCAACATACAATTATCCCAATAAGAATATTTCCCAATAAAAATCAGTATTCCGAACTAGCGTAGTAAAATTTTATCGCGTAATAAAAATGGAGTGTTCGCGTTTAGTACGAATATCGACAATCCAAGAAACGAAGGTCTTGGTCCCAACCCTAGCCGGAACAACTGACAAAATAAAAAGCGACTGAAATCGTAGTAATCTCACTGATTCCGATACAAAAGAAATTTTTATTCCGCCTTTCGTTCGGAAGGGGAGATTATGAAGCGAGCATCGTTCGAACAATGGGCTGTTCAACTCTTCCTGTCATCAGAGATAATATGGGGAAAAATATCGTGAGAAATTAAAATGAGCTCGGAGCTTGGTCAGTAAACAAGAGGAGGTGGGGGGTTGGCAATTTTATTTTCCAATGTCGGATCAATAAGGAGAAGTGGGACACAGGATATTGCTGGACATTGAAATGGAAAAAAAAGTGTTTTAATTACGGCCCCGTCGCGTCGCTTTGAGGCGTACTAGACGTTGGACTTGTGTTGTGGCCATTCAGCTGGTTATTGGACACTGCTTTTTTAAAAGATTCTGCTGCACTTGTTTTTAGTGATTTTTCTTTTGTTTTGTGTAGTGACTTGGAGTTTCTTGAGTCTGGTATTTTAAGCCCTTTCTTGCCTGTGGCATCAATAACCTTGGAGCAACAAATGACTTGCATCGTCGAAACACTTGAGACGGTGCAACTTTTATGCCAAAATTGTGTAAATCAGGTTGAAAAGATGTTGGGTCGCTTAAATTATATACAGGTTGTCTCAGAAAGGTGTGGTCAAACTTAAGGTTGTGATACAGACCATCAAACTGAACAACTTTCTCCATGGGACCAACATCGTAATCGAGAAAAAAATATCAGTTGTCCTGTACAAAACTTCAATACCTAGTCGTCCCAAATGTATAGGCTGATATTTTGTCTCGATTACGATGTTGGTCCCATGGAGAAAGTTAATCAGATTTTGATGGTATGTACCAGAACCTTAAATTTGACCACACATCTCTGGTAAGCACGGCTACAGATCAAGCTACACATTCCAGTATAAGCTGATCTCGCATTGTATAGGATTTCCTTACAATGAGAGGTCAGTGTAAATTGGAAATGTATAGCTTGATGTGTAGCCGTGTGTACATCCTGTATATTGCAGTACTTTTCAGAATAGGCTTTATTTGTTTTATTTTTTTGTATTGTATGCCCGATTCCATTGAAAAATTGAATTGGAAAACAGCACCATTCATTTTAGTTAGAATCACGAAATAAATTTCTAAATTCTATACACGTGTCTCGTTACATGCCGGACCAATTTATGAATAGCACTAAAATATAAAATACATGCATAAAAGGAACGAACGAAAGGTTGGATTATGTACCCAATATTTAAAGTTTATAACTTTAAATATTGGGTACATAATCCAACCTTTCGTTCAGTGATACAAATCATGCAAATGGGCTTTGCGATTTCTCCATAGGAAACGACCTATTTGGAACCGTGCACCAGCTTCTGACGTTTCATAAGTGCCCATGTAGGTTTATGTGAAATAAAATATTTTGATTCTTTTTGTAGCAAGCAGGCTAGATTGTGCGTTTGTGAACCACTGCTGAAAGGTATCGGCTGGGTCTGTCACCTTGCAGCAGTGATGTTACAAATTGTTTCTGTGTTAATGTTTCACTAACATAGTTTGTAAGTATGTTGTTAGTAATACTATGAGTCTTGTTACTTGTAGGTAATAAATGATTAAACACTACTTATTTTATTTACATAATTTAAAATGTAACAGTCTTGAAAAAAATGTAATATTATGTAAAAAAGTCATAGGGCATCAAAAAATTCGTCCGCATCGCTGTCGACAGGAAAAGTCCCCAAAAGGTTGGCAGCATTGCCACGTTGTATGCCAATGCTAATTCTTTGGCCAAAAAATAGGCCAGCCTTTTGGTCACGTGTAGAGTGAAATAAAATAAAAATTAAATTAAAATAACAGTAATTTTGTTCCTAGGTGTCGAGATCAACGTCCCAGCAAGTGGTACTTCGAGAGGCCACGCGCGCGTTGGCCGGCAGGTACCGATGTGAGGTGTCCGCAGACGCCCCCTCATTCCACACACAAGTGCGGTCAGCATACATACATGTTGTTGGTAAGTGATAGTGCCTATTTTTAAATTTAAGGCGCGGACTGACTACGATTTTAAACGGAACAAAACCGCGTAATCTATTGTCACCATTAGCTGTCTTGAAATAAGGTTGTAAATTGTAAATAATATTTGTGTTGCCGAGATGTGACTAAGCTGCGAATGTGCATTTATTTTCCCGGTTTTCTTTAGATTATTCAGAATATACACAATAAATTAAATAATTGTCCGGTTAAAGTTTTAAAGAAATGCTAATTCTATTAAATTTAAAAAAAAAAAGAACGTCGATGTAGCCGAAAATACAGAGATGTTCGACGCCAAAGTTTATTTTTGTGAAGCAACTTCCAAATTTTTTATTGGAAATATTAAATTATTTTTTACTGTTCTATTCGGTTAATTTTTTTTTAAACCCCTCTCTGTACACTGTATTTTTGCGTCGGATAGTTTCATTGCGTTACGTCATACTCGACAATCCAAGAAATCAATTTTTGTGAATATTGAGCTAATACCGCGCCTTAAGGATTATTTCGACGTTGTTCAGGTAGAATTTATCTTCATTCATAGGATTTTTTTAAATACGGTAAAATGGGGTTACTTTGATACTACGGGTTTACTTTGATAACAACTTTGGTCTTATTAAAAAGACTATGGGTATAGATTATTGGAGGCATCAAAAGTTTTTCTTACCTTTAAAATGCCCAGTAACCGGTACACCAAGAAAACCTTATTCATAGACCAAATAAAATTAGTTTTTCATAAGTCGAAAGTTGTTATCAAAGTAAACCTGTAGTATCAAAGTAACCCCATTTTACGGTATGTATTGATTTGATAAACCTATTCAGTACCTATGAATAATTCTCTATTTATATTCATACACACATACAAACTTGGTATAGGGTAAAAATATTTAATAAACTATTTAATTAGGTACTCTATATTTATCAGTATAGACTTTAGATTTCTTAAAGATAACCTTTACGTTCCGAGGCTCAAAGAAACTAACTTGGAAACTAGAAGATGCTCCAAACATCATGTTTTAATTTCATTCCGTTAGAAAAAATCAGTACTTTGTCGGTTACTGTCAAATGAGATACTTTTAAACTTCATGAATGACACAGATCGGCAAGCGTAGTGTGGGACGGCCCCCCGCTAGATGGACCGATGACCCGAAGAAGGTGGCTGCGACAGACTAGATGTGGAAGGCGGAGGACAGGGTGTTGTGGCGCAGCCTGGGAGACGCCTATGTCCAGCGGTGGACTGCGGTAGGCTGAGTTGATTGAATGACACAGATACAAAAATCTACTTTCAATTTTATATTTAGTATTTAAAAGGAGCTCGTGGCTAAGTAATAACACTCACACTTCACTGGTCAGTGGTCACTTGGTAACCACTGACCTTAGAGACAATGCTGACATAGAAAGGGAACGGAGGGCTCTTTCCGTGCGTGCGAATATGATGGCCCGCAGGTTTGCACGTTGTACTGCAGACGTAAACGTGACGCTCTTTAGAGCATTCTGTACAACCTTCTACACGTGCAGCTTGTGGGAAAAGTATTCGCGGGCATCGTATGGAGCCCTTCGTGTCCAATTTAATAACGCGTTCAGAAAACTGTTGGGGCTGCCATGGCGTTGTAGTGCATCAGGGATGTTTGCGGCGGCGCGTGTAGATTGTTTTTACACAATAATGCGCAAGCGCGCAGCATCGATGGTAGCTCGAGTCATGGCTAGCCCTAACAGGGTTCTGAAAATGATTGCTGACAGAGTGGACTGTCCGTATATAATCCACTGCTGTCAGTTACATGTGCCATCGTTTCGTGTTGTTTACTAACACTTAGTTTTAAGGGACAATGTTACTAACCCTATATGAGTCTTTGCTCGAAATAAAAATTTTGAATTTGAATTTGAATAACAGCCGCACGGGTCGATCCATCAGGTTAAGCTATGCTTTCCGGGGTTGGTCAGTGGATGGGTGACCATCTTTACATACCGAGACTCCTCCGTGCCTCGGAAAGCACGTTAAGCCGTTGGTCCCGGCTGTCATTCGTGGATCTTTGACAATCGTTACGGGCCGTCAGAAGGCCGAAAGTCTGACAACCAGTCTTGACAAGGGGTATCGCATTGCCCAGTAACTGGGTTGTGGAGGTCAGATAGGAAGTCGCTCCATGTAAAATACGGGTATTCAGCTGCATTTGGTTAGACTGGAAGCCAACCCCAACATAGTTGGGAAAAGGCTAGGCAGATTGATTTAGTATTTAAAACCAACAAAACTTATTAGTACTTATTTGGAAATCATGGCAGTATTACGGTCGTCAATCGAATCCTAACGTGTCATTTACCTAAATTATGTATTTATCAACAACCTAAAAATACCTAGTAATATGCTTTCAGTGTTCATAAGTATCTAAACTAGTTTAGTAAGAGGCACTATCAAGGATTAGGGTCATAACCCTTTCAACAATTTCCTTCTATAAAAATCCCTCAGTTTTATATTTTCATTCCACCCGCTTACATAATAGTCAATTAGAATTTTCTTTTCACGCAAATAACACTTTCTTCTGTGTTTCTTTTTAATTAACTGCGTTTCGTGCAAATAAGATGCTTTGTTGTTTTTTGTTTTGTTGGCACTCCAGAGTTGCCATTTTATCCTGTTATTGACAGGTAATTTGAAAGTTTAAAATAATCATTTCTGCGTAGTTACTGTAAGGGTTGCCTAAAAGCCCAAACTTGTAATGAAAACTAAAAATTTTTTTTGTGCATCATTTAGATTGTTAAAAAATATTGGACACGTATTTTTTTCTTTGCGATACATTGAGTTAAAATGTGGCATGACGTCACTCCTTGCTAGATGTCATACGTAGTTTGTTATAGTTGTGACGTAGCGAGCCCCCACTGAACTCTAATGCGTTTTATCTTAGTAATGCTTTGCTTTATCATATTAATATTTTTTTATTAATACGATAAAGCAAAAAATACGTGTCTAATATTTTTTTTACTATCTGACTGACGGCCTCACAGACAGAATTTATTTTTTTTACGCAGGCCTCATCCCTATTTCTTCTGGGCTCAATAAACTTTCAACTTGATAAAATAAGTTTTAAACCAATTCTTTGTAAAAAGAGGTTTTCGCAAAAAAAAATATATCTACTCGGCCAGCTAAATAAAATAAAATAAGTAAATAAGCCATTTATTATCAGGTAACAAAGACCCATAGATAAGTAAAAACCACCTTAACCTAAGCATACAAAATAAAAGTAAGTAACATTTTTTTTAAATAAGAGTACCTAAATAACAAATGTAAGTAACAATTTTGTTAGTAAATAAAACTTAATAACTACGTTAGTTTCACTTAGTTGCACTAAGTCAAACTAAAAAACACAGCTAAAAAAACTAAAACTACAACGAAACTAAAGTTTTGGTACTATACCAAAACTTTTGAAAATTCTTGCTTGAGAGAATGTTACGAAAACCTGATCCACTAGACCTTTTTCGTGTAGTAAATAAATATTTTATCCGTGATTCAGGCCAGAAAATAGAACAAAACTCGATAATAAGTGCGTAAATAAAGCCTACTTATACAGTCAAGCTTCTTTAACTCTACATATTATAAACTAGCTTTTGCCCGCGGCTTCGCCCGCGTAGATGTCGGAACGGGACGGAAACGTGCTACCGGGAAATCCTTCCTTATTCCTTGTCTCAAAGGGATTCTCTGTGCAAAATTTCAGCTTTCTAGGTTCAAGGGTTTGGGCTGGGCGTTGATGAGTCAGTCAGTCAGTCAGTCAATCAGTCAGTCAGTCAGGATTTCTCTTTTTATTTATAAAGATTAACATGACTTTTCTTGTCTGTCTGTGTGACCGCTTTGTTCATCTAAACTACGCATCGGATTTTGATGAGGTTTTCACCATAATTTAGAAAATGTATTGCGGAAGGTTTATGACTTATCCTAACTAATATTACAAATGCGAAAGTAAGTTGGTTTGTTACCTTTCACGCCGAAACCACTGAACCGATCATACTGAAATTTTGCATATACATATATTATCAGTTGTACAGAAACGTACATACGCTACCTTTCATCCCGAAAAAAAGTACTATTCCGAGGAAAACAGTAAAAACATTTCTATGATAATAGATGGCGCCACGTGTTTTTCGAATCATGATTGAATTATATTATTACAAGCAGATTTCAACCCGAATTGATTGTCAAATTCTAAATTAACGCGAGCGGAGCCGCGGGCAAAACCTCGAAAGAAATCTCGATGTTACGTCAAGTCGTAAAACCCGTGTAAAGCAGGGGCCGCTAGTCAGGAATAAATTATATACATCTAATAGTAGATTATGCACCGAGGGGCTAAAGTTGTGTCTTATGTCACGGGCGTCATATTGAATCTCGAGCGCAATGAAGGATTCGGTATTTAACTCCCGAGCGCAGCGAGGGAGTTAAGAGTTTAACTCACGAGCGAAGCGAGGGAGTTAATACAAGAATCCTGAATGCAGCGAGGGATTCAAGCTAGCCCAAGGCAAAGATACCTTTAGCCCAGAGGAGGATACTCTACTTTTTACACCTACTGTGAGAAAACAATTAAGAATTCAAGTAATACAGGGCTGGTAGAATGGTTTTGAATGATTGGCTGTATGCATTTTGAATTTAGAACGTCATTGGAGATGCTCGTAAAAAAAGAGGATTTTTGATAAAATGTGATAAATCGACTGTAGTATAGATAGGTTTTATTATTTATTTATTTATTCACAAAATCCACAGCAATCTTAGCGCAGTTTACTTAAAATAAATTAACTAAAGTTACAGCCAATTACTATTACGGTATTACGGCGCGGTACGGTATTTGTTATTATTAATGCTAGTTTTAATGTTATTCCATTCCTTTTAAAAAATGGTTCGTAGTTATCTAATTATTCTTACAATATTATGTCTTCGAAAACATGGCAACGATATGAAGAAGCAGTCGTTATGATTTTGTAGGAAATCGAGAATATCATCCACGCGTAGTAAGGGTTTCGAGAATAGCTTTCCTCTTTCTGGCTCCAAAGGGTGTTTGTTAGTACTATACTGCCAATTTAGCTGAGCATGTGAGATTCCAAATTCAAATCACATTATTGACCAGCGGGTCATAATGAAATCCAGTACAACATTATTGACCGGCTGTGCCCCCGGCCGCTAATGACACACTTTAGGTTAAGGTTGCTTGACATATAATTTGACATTTTCGAGCAGGTGGTGTGAAAACGTATTTTTTAGGTAATCGTATATACATTATTTGCGAGGAAATCTCGTGGTACCGTGAAAATCATCATCATCTGCCTAGGCTTTTCCCAAGTATGTTGGGGTCGGCTTCCAGTCTAACCAGATGCATCTGAATACCAGTATTTTATATGGAGCGACTGCCTATCTGACCTCCACAAGCCAAAAAATTGCTACTATTATCATATACACAACGCCTATAAACTATTGTTGAGGACCTATTTGCATGGTGGGACGGGTGGTCATCGATCCAGCTTCCTTAGGCCCTTAGCACTGCTCCGCCGCGAAACCACAGCAGCGAAACAGCAGTAGTTCAATTTAACTGACTTCTACTTTCACTTTCTTGAATCAAATTAGCTGTAGGTACAATCTACGATCGTTGAAGTTGACCAGGGGGGAAGTATTTCTTCCTTGTCTAATACTTTGTTGAACAGGTCCCTCAGAGTCTCCAATATGGCGTGAGTAGAGCCTTTCAAGAGTTCGTTTGAGATACCATCTTCTCCAGGTGATTTCCTGGTCTTTTGAGAATGTATCGCTTTGTCTATTTCAGAATCTAAGATTGCAGGGACTTCTTCGTCGCCATGTTTGTCTATTAGGCTGGGTGTTCGAGGTGGGTTTTTGTTATTCTCGCTGTAGAAGTCTTTGTAGAAGTTGGGACCTTTAGTATGTCAATTCTCTTTGTCTTGTCTTTCTTAAGTCTTTTATCATTTAATTTTGGTATCCACTCCATAGATTCTTTCAATTCTTTCCAAGCCTTTTTCACTCCTCCTGTGTTTTTAGGGTTCCGTACCAAAATGGTAAAAAAGGAACCCTTATGGTGTGGCTCAGTGTGTCTGTCTGTCTGTCTGTCACAGCTGGATATCTCAAGAACTACTAATGCTATCAAGTTGAAATTTGGAACAGTTTTAGATAACGTTTACCCAACTATTTTGCAAATAAGAAAGAAATAAAAATATTTATATTTTTTTTGCAACAGGGACTGAAACGGTCTTAAAAATTCAAAGTAGGGATACTAGGCCATGTGGGGTATCATATGAAAGAACGCTGTTTGCACATTCTCAAACATTTTTTTTCTTTTTTTTTAAACCGCACAGTTTTCGAGTTTTGACGAAAAATGTAAAAAAAATACCCTTATCTCCGAAGTTTGCAAAGCGAAAAATCATTCTAAATGAAATTATTCTATATGATAGAAGTTTATGTAAAGATTACAGGAAAAATAAAACTATGTCTCTAAATAGCACACTTTTTCAAGGTCAAGAGCGTGTCGGAATCGCGCACCGAGGGTTCCGCCCTCGGTGCGCGAGTTTTTCTTATACATTCTTTAATTTTCTTGCTTATATGCACTATTTTCTTTCTGTCTCTTGGTATTTTTTTGTTGTACGGTTTGGCGTTTTAGCAATAGCTCTCTTGCTTTTTCCGTACCGTAAAAACGCTGTTATCATCAGTTATTGTATCCCACATTTCATCTGAATCAAAGTACGCGGCGGGCAGCAGCTGAAAAATCATAATGATTTGACTAAGTGGGTGAAAAAACAACAAACAAAAATAATAATAAACAAGTGATCCTTCTGTGTTCCTTCCAAACATGTCTGCTCTCATAGTACAACGTAAACATGTTGGTTTAACGTTTTATCCGCAGCCGATGTCCGTTATACAGAATCTCTTCAATATTCAAAGTACATATTTGGAATGAGGGGAAGCAAAAAATAGTATAAGAAAGTTTTCGGAGTTAAAAACGCGGTTAGGTGTTCAAAGCAAAATGATTTTTGTATCGAAAATTGCTGTGTAGTATAATATTGGTGTGTTCGGTAGAGGTTTTTTGTGGAGCCGTAAAGAGCACGTAGAAAATGTTGATAGGTATTGCGATCGGTTTTATGAATAACCTATTTTCAAGTTGATACCACTTTGGATGTTCGTGTGTAATAATTGTATTATTGCAATGTGAGAAGGAGGCTTAGGTCCGTATTACAGAAGGAAACTCAAGCACTAATCTTTGTTTAAATTTAGTTTAAAAGTAGTTTCAACCAATCAAATGGCTTGAATCCAGTTTTAAGTAATGCTTGATATTGAATGACGTTCCGTAATACGGACCTTAGAGTTGTATTCAGATCTGGAACAGTCTCTAAGATATAGTAAAATAAATAATAAATAAATAAAATTCTTTATGGGTATAAAAATGTGTACTTTTCAGTTCAGTTTAGTGGTATTAAAGCGTGTTTTTTAGTTTTTACTATAAATTATTTTTATTTTTTTAGTTCGAGTTACTTTAAAAGCGTGTTTTTATTTTAAAGCATAATGAATGCCGGTACATATAGAAACTAACTGATACTGTTACGTATACCGTATTGTATAAATAAAAGATACTTTGAGATATTCGGGGTTTGGTTTAATAAACACTTTCATATATTTTAATCAGGATACAGTCTCTGCTTATGTCTAATCCGAGCTACACCGGAAAAGGGAAGTGCCGGTGAGGCCTCTCATTAGTGTTGGCAGACTACAACCAGTGTTGCCATTACATCATTCCCTTTTTATTAATTTAAAATTAATAGTGATATACATGCGTTACTAAAATTCTATAGCTAAGTTTTTAATACTTTCCTCCCTCCTTTCCCTCCTTTACAGACTCTTATTCTTAATATTAAATTTATATAGTTGAAAGATAAACGAGTAGGTTAGTTTTTAATTACAAAAGTGGCAAATGAATGTACTTTATGTAACATAGAGAATTACATTAATGCACGCTTCTAAGTGAGGGTGATACAATTTGCATATGTATTTCCACATATAATTTTTAGTGTCAATATAAGCTAGCCCTGCAACAGTGTTTTGGGATCGGAAGAAGTCAACTACGGCTTCTTCCACTAACTAAATAACCTACCGGTTACTGCTACCACGCGTGCGCGCTGGTTTTGGAAACCGAAACACGGAAATGGTAGCCGTTTCTCAGGCTCACTCTCAGGAAGGAAATCGTTAATCCTGATGATCCTGATCAGGACAATGGGACAATTTTTTTAAATTATTATATTGTCATCGGGCCCTGATAAGTGTGCAAAATGTCGAATTAATCTGACCACTTAAAGTGGGTAAAAATGGAGTTCAAAGATTCCGTTACATACAAACATACATACAGGTGAAGCTAATAAAAGCGTGTTAAAAATAATATCCACATTACAACTATCTATCTAGCTATCTTTCTATTTAGCCCATAATGTCCTTTCTCACACGGCTGCCCACTGCCATTGTGGGCCAGTGCCTTTGGTAGGAGTCAAGTTCGTCCCTCCATCTTCGTCTTGGTCTGCCGCGATGTCGTCTAGCATTTATTGGGACCCAATCTGCATTTGCAATTTAACAGTATACATAATCAGCCAATAATGTTCCCACTGCTGGGACATAGGCCTACTCTTGGTGAGAGGGAGCGGGTCATAATCCACCATGCGGGCCCAGTGCGGGTTGGTAGATGTCACATGTCTTCGAATTTTTGGTTCTAGGACATGCCGGTTTCCTCACGATGTTTTCCTTCACCGTTTTGAGACCAGTGGTGATGAAATAATTTACACAAAGTAAAGCGCCTGTCTGGGTTCGAACCTACGACCTACAACTTGTAAGTCGCGGCCGTTACCATTGGGCCACCACTGCTCTCTTTGAACAGTATAAATCTATCAATTCTGGAACTGGGTGTTGCCTACAGCCCGCAATCAAAACCCATGCAAGTAGAAAGCACAAACAATCAATACTAAGAGGTTGTTCCATTAACACGGTATAGGCTTAGGAGATTCTAAATAGCAGTCCGGAGTCTAGATTTGTGGCGGATTACTGGCTACAGGTTTGCCCCCATTACATGGGTCTTATAACACAACTGGCGAAATACCGAAATACTAGATAAACCCGTTTCCTCACGTACCTAACCTTTCGGAAAATAGAGGCTTTATGTAAAACTAGCTTTTTCCAGCGGCTTCGCTCACGTGGATGTTGGAAAATATACCACGGGAACGTACTACAGGGAATTTCTTCCTTATTCCTTGTATAAATATACAAGGAATAAATATATATTATAAAGGGGAAACTTCCTAGGTCCAAGAGTTTGGGCTGGGCGTTGATGAGTCAGTCAATCAGTCCGTCAGGACACCTCCTTTTATTTATATAGATTTTAAGGCCACCTAAGGCACTATAGTGTGATAGTGCCTTAGGTGGCCTTAAAATCTATATCACATCACACTAATCACACTAATATTATAAAGGCGAAAGTTTGTGAGTGTGTGTGTATGTTTGTTACATCTTCACGCTCAAACGGCCGGGACCGATTTGGATGAAATTTGGTATATAGATAGCTTATACCCTGGATTAACACATAGGCTACTTTTTATCCTGGTCTACGAGTGTAAAAACGCGGTGCGCAGCTAGTATTATAAAGGCGAGTTTGTGAGTGTGTGTATGTTTGTTAGTTCTTCACGCTCAAACGGCTGGACCAATTTTGATAAAATTTGTTATGGAGGTAGCTGACACTCTGGATTTATACATAGGCTATTTTTACCATAAAATAATATCTTTAGTCCAAAAGGTCACTGTAAAGCTGACCGTCCACTGGTCCGCGCCAGCCGCAACCTACGCACGGCACGCAACGGATCGTTTTCATCCGGAATTTCTCAATAGCAATCCAGAGTCTGGATTTGTACCCGGTTGATGGCTATAGGCTGGCCCCTTAAATATAACTGAAATGTGGCTGTACCTATTATTAATAGGAAAGTACACTTCTGCCGAACCCTTTAGGAGTAAACAGGAGTGATTTTAAACTATGTTATGTTTTATCAACGGTAACCCAATATTAAGGCGGGACTATACGCCAATGACCTTGAGTGGTTAGCTTGCGCGTTCTGTGCTGAGCTCACGCAACGCGTCGTACGTCCAGCCAGTAATAGGACTCGCCCATCAAGGAGCGCTGTCCTAAATTATTAATTTATTATACATAAAATAAAAGGCATTTTAATAAAAAACGTATACTAAAAGATATATAATTAAATTACCTTTAAAATGGTGGAGGTTTCATAAAAATACGCCTGACAGTTTTTGCGTGATTCTCAGTTTTTTATCTGCGTTAGACATAACTTTACAAATTAATAACACTATTTAATTTAAACATAATCTAAAATATTCACATATTAAGTTATTAAGAAAATCACTACTCGTTTAGACGTGATCTTCAGTTTAAAATCATCAAAAGTCAGATAGCGTCGCCTTAAGAGAGAGAAAGAGTACAAAATATAGCCTGGATTTTTAGTTTTTGTTCTCGTGATTCACTCCCCACGACACCCGACGGAAATCTGACATAATCTTGGCCAGAGTCTACAAGAAAAATTCATTTTCCTATTACAATAAAAAACTTTACCATAGTATACGTTAGGATTTCAGATAAACGTTCATGTTCAAGTTTACACGGTCATGAAATCTCTCGAACAGTATATTCAATGAAGACGGAAAAACATTTGTAATTTATCCGGGATTCGAGTTCTTGGCACAAGATGCAGGTACACGAAATGCCAGGAAACTCTCTAAAGCTTTAAGTGACATTAAAGTGCTTTTATCCATGTATAGTATATGTAAGAATATAATAGGGTTTACGATGAAATTGGGGGTTATGACGCTTAGAGGTAAGATTAAGCTTCTACGGTTGTGAGCATTAGCTACTACACGGCTACTTTTAGGGCCTATTTCACGATGTCCGAATAGCCACTACTCACCGAATAAATTCAAAAACCGGCCAAGTGCGTGTCGGACCACGCACAATGAAGGGTTTTGTAGTTGAAAAGACTTTATCCCAAAAACAAACTTGACATTATAATCACAAAAAAAAAAAAAAAAAATTATGTGATAAAATTACAAATTACCAATTTTCAGACTTTTTCCTTTACTCGTGCTGTGAGACCTTGCTTTTTGCCAAATTTAATTATTCTAGGTCAACGGGAAGTACCCTTTCGGTGTTATTACAAAACGAGGTTTTTCTTCTGGCATGGTTTAAACCATCGAGCCAGTTTTTGTAATAAGAACCTAGCTATGATAGAAATGCAGTCCTTTATACAAAACTGACAACTTAGTCCGGTACTAAGTTGTCAGTTTTGTAAAACTGACATCTTAATGTACCGGAATAAAGTTCGGAATTCAAAAAAGGGTTTATGATTTAAACCTGGGTTTGAAGATGAACCTTGTTTTGTAATAAGACGGTATAGGTTTTGATTTACGTGCGAGTATCAAAATATGTCGCATAAATGGCCGTATTTTTTTATTGCGTTGACAAAGAAGCTTGATTTTTTTAGAACTCAAAGGGACTAGTCCTACGTATTTAATATTAATTTCAACTTGATACCTCCACGCATTCCTGAGAAAAAGGGTATTGACAGACAGAAAGACAGACAGACGGACAACGAAATGATCCAATAAGGGTTCCGTTTTTTTCTTTTGAGGTACGGAACCCTAAAACTGGAACAGAATTTGTATGAAATTATCTGCCAAGATCATAGGTGGTGAAACACACCCCTAGTGTAACCAATCTTATGATGTTCAATTAAAAATGAGGCTGGTTTTAAATCATTCCATTTATTCAAGCGACATGAAAGGATTTTTTTTTGCTATTCTATTCAATCAGAGATCATAACCAAGGCACTGAAAGAAATATCAATAACAACGGAACGTTTATGAACCATTTATCAAAACGTCATGAACAAAATTATTATTACAGCAACTTATATAGGTTCTTTTATAACATGAAGGTCGCAAAATCCTTTATCATTTTTTCGTCCAGCGGTCAGCCATTCCTCCTATTTTTTACTGACGAGACTCGCGGCGTACAGATTGAAACGTCTTCCTTTGAATATGGTTAATTTAGTAGACTTCGAGCACGGATTTTTCCTAAAGTTTTACGTATAAAGTTAGGGAAATAAAATGGTATGTTTGTGCAAGAGTGTGGCCTTATATGTAAATATTTGGTGTTCCAGCGACGAGATGAATGGTGGTCCTAATATATGGAAAAAGATGAGTGTGGTTTGTATACTGGTCATGTTTCGTCATGGAAATGGAAGAGCGAACAGGCGGCGCGTTTTGATTTGTAAACGAATTAGATTAGTATGTTTCTGATTTTTCATTTTTTTATTCGCTTTGGTTGTAACTGATTTTAGTCGGATAAGTCCTAAATAATTGTTTTGACATTCTTTAACATGCCACATTTTTGCATTATCATGACGTACCAGATGTGATATTAGAATAATGTAGTTCACAGTTATTTTCGAATCTAAAAGAACCAGAATCTTGCCAAAAAGAAATAAATAATAAAAAGTACTAAAGTAAAATGGCAGTCAAATGTAATAAATATGTCCAACCAATCCAAAAAATGTATGGATTGTTGTATGTCAGTGTACTTATGTCTTAACTTAAAAATTTTTTTTTTTTTCTACCAAAATACATCACCGCGCGCTGGCAAGACAAGACCATTATACAGTCAAATCAAAGCAACAGCTTAAAAACAAAATGGCGGCTGTTAAACGTCAATATTGTTTTTGTGTTTTAGTCCGGTTTTATTTTTAAAACTTTCATCCTTTTCAATGAGAATTTTATAGAGAATTTTATTAGTAATTTTTCGTTTACAGCCTTTTAAAAAAGCCGGGATTGATGTAGCTATAAATTTTGTGGGTACTTTTTAAAGCAGATTTTTATATGTCCGTTATTCAGGCTTCCTTTTAATGAAATAAGGTTTTTTTAGCATCAACCTGTGGTATTCGAGGCAATGGGTTAGTGACTTATTTTATCTACCTGTGGAGCGTTTTATTGTGTTTTATTCCTAAGTATCTGTATTTTATGAATTATTATTAAGAAAATTTTTTAATTAAATCACTGGAAGGATAGGTAAATAAATTAAAATAATAAAATTAAAATAATAATGTTTATTGCATTTAAACAAATTCTTAGCTCACATGAGTTAGGAGATCACCTTTTAAGCAAGGAATTGCTTGTGATAGGTGACTCCGCCCTTCCGTTTAACACAATCACAGGTATGCAATTGTTAACAAAAACAAAAGATAAACCAAAATAATTAGAAATACAAAATACAACAAGAAGAGCATTTGTGTGTTGTGTATGAGTGAGTTTTTGAACGTGTGTGTGTGTGTGAGTGGGGGTGTGTGTGTGTGTGTGAAGTAGGTCGGTTGTACAACAGTTTTAATTTATCCAGAGAAACTAAAAAAAACCGGCCAAGTGCGTGTCGGACCACGCACAATTAAGGGTTCCGTAGTTGAAAAGAATTTATCCCACTAACAACAACATTGTAATCCCCAAAAAAAATTTTTTGAAGTGATTTAATTACAAATATAAAATTTTTGGACTTTTTCCTTTATTTGTGCTGTGAGACCTTGCTTCTTGCCAAATTTCATGATTCTAGGTTTTGATTTACTTGCGAGTATCAGAATATGTCTCTCTCTCTCTCGTATTTTTTATTGCGTTGTTTTAGAAGCTTGATTTTTTAGAACTCTAAAAGGACTTACGTATTTGGTATTAATTTCAAATTGATAACTTCACGCGTTACTGAGAAAAAGGTTCTTGACAGACAGACAGACAGACGGACAACAAAGTGATCCTACAAGGGTTCCATTTTTTCCTTTCGAGGTACGGAACCCTAAAAATGCTAAATTTCTGAAAATGCGCTCATTTGTGATTGCACCGTATGCAGATGATGCTTCTTTTTTTTAAAAGGAAACAAAAAACTAATTAAAAAAAAACTAAAACTTTCAATATTCGGTTCGGTCGGTAATACATATAACTATTTATCGAGATTTCATTTACAATCATTCACATACAATTAATTACAAACACAAAATCCATATAACAGTCGGGTATACACAAAAATGCACGCTTTTAAAAATATAATATCAAGCAATCTTCGAACGAGGTTTATGAATATTTGACCGCGAAGTGTATACTCGATTACTATAGGAGTTAACGAGAGAGCCCGAGGGCGTAATCACGTATAGGTATTTTATTACGTTATTTGACCAACCGTGGGTGGAAAAGTAAATTAAATAAATAAAATAAATAAATAAATAAATATCCTTGGACATTTCACACAACGCCATCTAGTCCCAAGCTAAGCAACCTAATGCTTGTGTTATGGTAACGAGATGGCTAATAAACTACTTATATACATTTTTTTTTGTAAATACATACATATTATAGATAGAAAAACACCCAGACTCGAAACAAATACTTGTAGGTCGTACAAATATTTGTTCCGTGCGGGAATCGAACCCGAGACATGCTGCGCAGCAGTCAATCGCTCAACCACTGCGCCAACCGTGTCGTCGATTATTATTATTATTATTAATTAGCTTGATGCTCCGTGATGCGGGGGATGTGGGTAGGAAAACTTGCCTTTTTCATGGTCTTTTTGTATTGTTTTAGAATCAGAACTAATATTATGTACGTTTGAGTAAGAGAGTTTAGTATAATACATTCGATATCGTAGTTAATTATTAGCTTTGTTAATTTATAAAACCCTCACCAGTGATAATCACACTATAGTATAGTTAAAATCTCGCTGCAGACTCGGTCATAAATCATTCGAGTGTTTCGCTCTCTTTCCCACTCACGGGGCTTATGGGCAGGCCACGCCCACACGTAGTCCTGTGCATTACTGCAGTCGATGAGTGATATCGATAGTTTTATATATTTATAAATGGGTGATAGAAATAAATACACATTTTTTTTATTTTATTACCAAATTTACTACAAATCATATTAAATATATAAACAAAAGTACGTATATATAAATCTAAAAATAGAAAATTAAAATTCTTCGTCTGAGTCATCGTCATCATCTGTTATCGATAATGGCCTTGAGCGCGCGCAACTAGCGCACATCCCTACTCCGATTATGATTTATGACCAAGTCTGCAGCGAGATTTTAACTATACTATAATATATTTTAACCCTTCGGACGTCGAACGACGTCTAACTTATAAACCCAAAACCCCAGGGGGGAGGGGGGGGGGTTAGTTGCGAACCCCATAGGTTCACAACTACTGATGATGATTGGTTTTCCATCGGATGATGCTTTTTTCGTTTATGTGATATAACCTTATATACCTATTATGTAAAGGTTTTTCCGTATGCATACTTTTTATCCCGGTATACGCGCGTGAAACCGCTAGTTTACTAATATTTGCTATAAAAAACATTATAATTTACATAAGATTTTTCCGATGTAATAGGTATTAAATACTGTAATTAATAACATTAACTATCAATTTAAATCACGAAATAATCAGAGGAAAGTCTCCCCTAGTAAAATTAAAACCCTCAAAACTCGACCCTTCCCACTGATCAACTCGTTACCCACCCAATTCACTCCATTCCAAACTATGCAAGTACCAAAACCAATATTAAAAACAATAAATAAAAGCTAGCACACAATTTTGGCTTCAATAGAACCCTAAAAATTTACCGCCAGGCCTTTTCACTCGTCGATACAACTTTACCTCGTATGGGTTATGAAAATTTTCACCCACAGCCGCAATTGACAATGGTCGCATGAAAGAAATGTTCAGATTTACTTTTGGACTGTTTTTAACCGACGAAAAAAAAAGAGGAGGTTCTCAAGTCGAGGCGTATATTTTTTAGAGTTCCGTATCGCAAAAGGAAAAACCATAACCCTTATAAGGATGACTAAGTTGTCCGTCTGTCTGTCTGTCTGTCTGCCAGTATGTCAAGACCCTTTTTCTCAAGAACGCGTGGAAGTATCAAGTAGAAATTAAGGTTCCTTGGAGTTATAAAAAAAATGAAGTTTCTAAGTGAACGCAATAAAAAAATATGGCCATTTAGCGACATATTTTGATACTCGCAAGTAAATCATAATCTATAGGGTACTTCCCGCTGACCTAGGATAGAAGCAAGATCTCACAGCAAAAGTAAAGGAAAAATCCGAAAATTGTTTATTTATAATTTCATGATATTTTTTTTTTTTTTTTTTTGTGATGACAGGTTTAATTTTTGAGTCGTGTGTTCTGTGAAAAGGATGTTTTGCTTTTGTTCTGGTTTAAGTATTTTTCTCAAGATTTTCTTGAAGAGCCTGCATTTGCTTCACAATGCATGAAGTAAATAGTGCAAGATAATATTACTACTTATTACTATTTAGATAATATTAACTTATTACATGAATATGGTCGAGGTATATAATGACGAACCAAAGGCATTGGTTCTGAAATATGGACTAAAGTGAATATTCCGGAAAAATTCAATTCAACTCTTCCACTGCAAAGAATGCAGAAAAAACTCAATCCTTTCTCAACTACCGACATATAAAATGCACCAGAAAGATCACAGTGTGGGGCCACGTTTTAACAAAAAAAAACCGGTCAAGAGCGAGTCATACTCGCGCACCGAGGGTTCCGTTCCGATTTTTGAAAAAGTGTGCTATTTAGAGACATCGTTTTATTTTTCCTGTAATCTTTACATATGCTTCTATCATATAGAATAATTTCAGATTTTTCTCTATGCAAACTTTTCGGAGATAAGGGGGGGAGGGGACGGTATTTTTTTTTACATTTTTCATCAAAAGTCGAAAACTGTGCGGTGCGGCCTAAAAAAGATAAAAAAATGTTTGAGAGTGTGCAAACAGCGTTCTTTCATATTATAGTCCACATGTCCTAGTAGCACCACTTTGAATTTTTAAGACCCCTTTCAGCAGTTGTTGCAAAAAAAAATATAAATATTTCTTTATTATTTGCAAAATAGTTGGGTAAACGTCATCTAAAACTGTTCCAAATTTCAAGTTGATAGCATTAGTAGTTCTTGAGATATCTTGCTGTGACAGACAGACAGACAGACGGACAAACAGACAGACTGAGCCACACCATAAGGGTTCCCTTTTTACCATTTTGGTACGGAACTCTAAAAAGAATTAACCTCTCTTCAATTGAAACCACTACTCCGCCCCTATATTTTCTCCTTCAACAAAAAGCCACACAATTAAGTAGCTGTTAATTCCTTATTTTATTTATTTTGCTAGCTATGTTGGACGTCTAGTTCATGCAAAAATAAGCTGGGAGCGAGGAAAATAAGCCGCTTGGTTGCCCGTGAACTGTTCACAATCGAGACAGCTTTGTTTGTTCGTGTTACGGACGCTGTGTGGTAGCTGACTGTTTTGTAAACATTTTATTAAATAACAGCAGTATTTTATTGTTTTGTGTATGTTTATGCCAATGTCATTTTGACAGCTTTGAACGTTGGTTAGAGGAAGTTTTTGTGAATTTTGAAGTAGCCCTGGCGTGCTTTATTATTTAGTAGAGTAAGATTTGACGAGTTTTAAAATATTTTTTTTAAATAGAACGACTTTGGTGATAGAATTTATAATACTATAATAAATTTTATCATATAATAATATTTACAGTAACCATTACATCAGCAGAAAACGTCCATTGCTAGATATAGACCATCACCAGTATCTACGCCACAGCAAACTGTCCAGTGCTGCCCGCATCCAGAAAATTCCCGTTAGTTAACATACTAATAACAAACATTATTTGTACCAAGCTTCATCAATTTTACTATTTTTTACCTATGCATTAATATTTTTTTTTTGTAATAAATCTTAATTGCAATAGTATACAAGCTAACACTAAAATATATATAGTATGTACAAGTATGTAACAAAAAATAAAAAGGGGAAGAGATTGAATTGATAAATTGAATCCATATTCTCAGAACTTACTACTCTAAAACTAATAATGGAAATACATCAAAATATCATAAAATTTTCGATGAATATTGCCTATCGTAAGATCGCAGTGAAATCTTATTGGTTCAAGAGAGCGTAAGATTCTTTATGCAAGAGGGATTTTTATCGGAACCATTCCTAAAATGTGTTTATCCAGGTGGAAAAAAATTATGGGGTCTTCCTTCATTTTATAGGGTTATCTTTTCATACTTAAATGGTAATTTAATAAAGTATTTTCACGCTTTTTGTTTTTAAGTAAGGATGATTTAGAGCAGACGTAAAAATGTTGAATGGTTTTCTTGGTAATGATATTTTTTTTTACCGTTTCAGTAGCTACTTTTTTGTTAAACACACAAATACGCGTTTGCAATCATTTGAGAGTTCCTTTGCGTACTTTGCCGAGGCTAACCTCAACAAAGTACGCAAAGATACGTAACGCTACGTAGGCTACACTACGTAGGTACGCCTATGATATAGGTATTTTACATTTTTACATCCTGACTAATATTATAAATGCAAAAGTGAGTTTATTTGTTACGCTTTCACGCTAAAACGGCTGAACGGATTTGAATTAAATTTGACACATGGGTAGACCATGAGCTGCATCAGGACATAATCTACTGTTTATCCCAATATTCCTACGGAATCGAGACTTGGGCGGTTGAAACCGCGGGGAGTAACTAGTAACAAATAAAATGTTGTAAGTTTTCCAATAAACAGCTACTTACCACAACCCGGCCAGCCTTTGCTCAGCTTGAGCCTTTTATTCTTTAGTTTGTTTTTTACTCTCCATTCTTACTGTACATGCAAGTGGTCGCAAATCCGATTTGTGTATCTCCAAGGCTTTGAATCGGACCACTGCTGGCATTTTAGTTTTTAGATAACTTTGTTCTGTTAAAATGTACGATCAATACGAGACCTGAGTTAATCAGACCTAAGTAGGATTTATTTGGTTGGTACGGATTTAAAAGGCAATTAATTTGGTTGCCTTCTGTTTTTTCCTTTGATTTTGTAATGATGTATATAGGAAGTTAACAAATTCAAAAATTGTATAAAGCGGAAACTTTGTCAGAAAGCCTTTTATACTGTCAAAGACTATATTGAGGACAAAAAGGCTTGGGATTGAGCTGCTCCAATAAATTTACACTATTAATGTTGATTTAAATAGCTTTTTACATATTCTATACAATGACATGAATATTTACTTTGTAAAGTATTACTTATACTATTTTTAATTATTGTGAATGTGAAGACTACGTGGATCATTGTTTTTTATTTATTTTATCCTTTTCTCAGTTTTAGTTATAGTCTGACAGTTTGAGTAATTTATGCGGCCTACCCAAATGTCTTTTCTTTGGTATTGTTCGTAGAATCGTTAAGCTCCTTAAGTTTTGAGTTGAGCTGCACGATTACTGACAAATGCGTGCACTGACTGGACAGGTCCACTCAATCTGTGTGGTTCTTTCATCAAAAGACCATTTCAGACTGCAATCTACATGGTCTTCACATGATCTGACCAAGATTATGTCTGGACTTTAAAAGAGACTGTGACCTCTGAGTTTGTTTCGGCGTTTCTTCTCAGAGTAGTCAGATAGGAAACGTCGAACTCATCTAGTTTAAAAAAAATATGTTTGACGTGTAAAAGTGTTTGTACAAACCTACTTACAGAAAATAAATCATTTATCATTTAACGAACCACGGACGGAGTAGGAAGGAGTATTTCAAAATGTTCAGGTTTAATTCCAGAAGATAAACCTAATATAATATCTTAACAAACCACAAAAAATAGAAAAATTACCTATTACTAAAAACATACTTTTAGGAACAACCAATATCACAAAAAAAAAATCACATTACTCCACCAATTTTGTTTTAAAGACGGTCAGATCGGTCACCGATGTTCGCTCATTTATTTAGTATTAGATAAATATTTAACTTAAAACCCTCATTTTTATTTTTCTTGTTGTTTCATTTAAACTATAAATCTAAGTTTATTTTAATTATCTAAATTATGTGGTCGATGATTTTGGTGCACGGTAAAACTCTAATGAGTTTCATGTTTGCACCAACTTACATATGTATAAAATTTAAAAGTAAACTCATTAAATAAATAACTAAGTAATTCTGATAATACATAATAATAATACATACATGTCAAGCAGAAAGTTGCCTTTACCAGGTTTTTCTCCATGAATACCTGCCTATTATAGTGTTAGCTTGATGGCATACTGTTTACCGTTTAAAGATATTTATTCTCAAAAAAGACACAAGTTACTTGCACGAGAACAATGCTTAAAATAAATAATAAATAAAAGTTCGTCACAGACGTCACGGTAACATTATGATACACCCATTCAATGCTTTCCGCTTTTAGAAAAGGTGTTGTTTGTGATTAAATATTCAGCTAATTGAGTTTTAAATGAATTGAATGAGTGCAATCTTTTTATACATCAGGGTATTTAGTTGTATACTGTACTCCTTCAAAAGTTAACATCTTTTTGCCAAACTTTGGTTCTCATCTTCGGCAAAATCAGAAAACTAGCTCGGCGATTGCTACGTTGGGTTACTTGTTTTACTTTAGTAAACGATAAATTAGTCTGTATACATAAAGGATTAAATATTGAGATCAGCAAAGGTCAGGCAGCGTGAAAAGTGTGATTAATAACACTAGACAAAAAAGGCAGCGAGACGCAGACCACTTATGTAGGCAGAAATAATATTATCATAATATGTACAAGACAGGCAATGCCTTGCTCCAGACAGCTCAAGCTAACAGAGCCTAATAATTCAGCAGATGATATCACAACGCACAGAAACCCAACGATATCATAGAGGTCACTGAGCAAACTGCATGCTTGTCCACGTCCTCTATCAGGAGTCAACAAATGGCGGACCGCGGTCCGAATGAGGACCCATTTTATGAGGACCTTAATTAAACAGTAAAGTTATAGCTAAAACTTAACCTAAAAATTATTCAAATAAATTTTTTGACAGGTAGGTACAAAGTAAAAATGAAAATTTTCACATCAATACTAATTATGAAATAAAGTCGCTTTTCATGTCTGTCTGTGAGGCCGCGCTGTTTTTCTAAACTACTCAACGGATTTTGATGTGGTTTTTACTATCATTTAGAGAATTTATTCTGGAAGGTTTATGTGAACAATACATTAATATTTAACTTAGATATAATATAGAAACCTTCGTGTTTTTTCAAGTTGTAAAAACCGTGCGAAGCAGGGCCGGGTCGCTAAATAATAATAATTTCCAGGGCATCCCACGAAATTCAAAATTTCTTACGTTTTTTGTAATTCAGTATTAGGTTGTATGTTGATCTAAATATGATTCGCGGCCGTATCAAATATTTATTTATAGAATTATAATTTGATTATAATCATTATAAAAATCATCAATCAAAACAATTCTTTAAGTTCATATTACCCTATTGAATTACTATTTCATGAAATCATGAGATTTGAGGCCAATTGTAACTTATGGAGTTATATTGCTTGATTCTAATTATTACGATTCTGTAAAATCATATTAGTTACGGCCGCCAATCATATTTTAATCAAAATACCCGCGACAGTCATAATATTTTAAAAAACGAACCCCCTATAAAACTAATTGGTGACCCCTGTACTACATATTTAATGCAAGCATTCTCAAAACATTCTGAGTAAAGGCTCGTACAGACAGAGGCGATATCGCGGTCGCGACGCGATATTTCGATATTATATCCGTAGAAAAATATCGCGTCGCGACGCGATATCGCCTCTGTCTGTAAGAGCCTTTAACCTCATCAGTACAAACTTACTCAATTATAGAAGGTATGAAATATGTTTATGAGCGTGCACGGCTACTCACGTGTGTATTTCGTAAATACTCGACTAGTTTCGGAGTTGGACGTGGTCCTTGCTTCCTTAATTTGCTCTTTACCTTGAGGATCAGTTTATTATGTGTATATGTCATAGTCAAAGGTCGATATGCCGTCTCTTCCCGGAATGACTGGTTTGACCAAAGCCTTCGAGCAAACTTCAAAATAAATTTCAATTTCGGCCTTTGACTAAATTATTTTTAGTCAAACCTAGAAGTTCCTAACTTTTCAGTCAAACGTCGAAAGTAAAATAATCTGTTTCGGGTTTTGCCTAGTCGATCCTAGAAGCGGCTGGTACACTCGGTCAAACGTCGGTTTTGTAGGTTCCTTTAAACCTTGTAGACAGAAATAGGAGCCCCGTGCAGCGGGGCTCCGTCAACCTGCTGACGAAAACCTTAACCCAAGCCTAACCTAAGTATTTTGAGGTTAGTTAGTTTGACTGGTCAAACCCCGATTTCATTAAATTGAGTTTGACTATAACATATATACGGCAAAGAGTTGTTAACTCCTTACACTTGCTCAGGATTCAAAAGATTTTTTCACCTAAATTATTGATGGATATTATATGGTGTTACGAACTAAGCGTACTCGAAACCATACTATGATGCAATAGGTCTTTTTCAAAGTTAGAATTTTTGTTTCATAAGAAAAACGTTAGCAGATGGCGTTCTATATTTCCCTTCTTCCCAAAAAGCGTCAGTTTATGTACTGGTATGTAAGAAAATCGCTTTTGAAAGGAGACGGAAATGATTACGTACAATCTTGGGCCTGATTGTAACGAGATGAAAATGGTGTGAATTTATTAATAGATTCCAACTGTCTAGTGTCACTGTCAGTCAGCTGTCATGCTAGTGACATAGACTAAAAATATAAGACTGATTTTAATCGTTACGAAATCGTTCATCATTATATTGGTTTTTCAGTCACTAATTGATATTTTATTTATTATTATGACTGTAATTAAAGCACTGTATTGTATACAAGTATGTACAGTGGGCTGCATCAATTGGGTACCCCACTTGTGTTAAAATTTTAATAGAACTGGGGTACCCCATTGATGCAGCCCACTGTATGTATACATCATTACTTTGAGTTAATTACCTAGTGCTACCTAGTGCGAAGGTTATCTATTGTGTATTCGATTACTGAATTATTCTCACGAAAACTATCTTTCTCATATTTCTCCGCTTCCAGATTGAAAATTGAGTTGATTTTTGATATTCTAAGATAAAAATATATTTTTTTAGATCATAATTATCTCAACTTATTAAGTACATTTGGGCCCACCGTTTTTGCGTAACTGCAAAAGATATGTATGCTCGTGACTGTATGTAGGTCTGTAGGTACTATCGACAAAACGGATGCCTTTACACCTTAAAGTTGCTTGTTGTGTACACTAATTCATTGAAAAAACACTGCCATTGGTCCTTTGTTTTACTTTGTCATAAATACAATTGCAGCTTGCAAGCAAAATTGTTAAAAAATTGGAAAGACCTTACGTTTGTCGATGGTACCTGGTATGTACAATGTTATATAGTATTTCGTCTATCGCTACCCTTTAATAAAGGAAAGCCATACTACATATTTAAAGGTCTCATTGTTATTATTATAATAAATATTATTTTAGGTTCATGTACTGTTATACGGCTTGGCAAGAACTTCCCCACTTTCATTCCACTTATCTCTGTTTAAATCTGATAAGAACCAGTCTGAAGGATCGTTTTCCCATTAATCTTCTTCAACAGAGCTACCTTTTGTCAGTAACCACCTTCTACCTTTATCTATTGAGAGCCAGTTCCTTGACCTACAGTACAATGTCCTTCAATTCCTCTTTAAAACGTTTAAAACATTCAAATAAGGGAAAAATGGGGAGGGGTGGAGGAGCTCGTGACCACGGGGAGGAGCTCGTGGCTAAGTAATAACAGCCGCGCGGGTCGATCCATTAGGTGAAGCTGCGCTGCCGGAGTTGGTCCGTGGATGGGAGACCATATTTACATACCGGGACTCCTCCGTGCCTCGGAAAGCACGTTAAGTCGTTGGTACCGGCTGTCATTCGTGGATATTTGACGGTTGTTATGTGTCGTCAGAAGCCCGAAAGTCTGACAACCAGACTTACCAAAGGGTATCCTATTACCCAGTTACTGGGTTGTGGAGGTCTGATAGGCAGTCACTCCATGTAAAATACTGGTATTCAGCTGCATCCGGTTAGACTGGAAGCCGACCCCAACATAGTTGGGAAAAGGCTAGGCAGATGATGATGAAGGGAAAAATATTAGTCTAAAAGAAACTGTTTTTGCAATTTATTTAGAGCGAGGATCAATATTGATACCTACAACAGAAATTATGTTACCTATGTGACATTTTCCTAAGGGGAGTGATGTAATATCACAATTTTATGCGTACCAGACATTTATATAAAGATTTATGAACCGAATGATTGGTTATGGATGTAATTTTCCAACTATAAAGTGAAAATTATGTCATACTTTAAAGTTATATTACCTATGCCATTAACTTAGAATTCACTTCTTTCATACGTCGTGTTTATTACTAGTAGTTCTGCAAACATTATGAACTATATAGCTACCTAAGTATAATGTGACATTTTGCGAAATTCCAATATGTCATTTTGCGAATGTGGCATTGTGCGTCTAATCCTATTAATATACCACTAAAAATATTTGAAATGGGATATACCATGTTTTTTTCAACCAATTTTTATGAGATACACACACACACACATATTTTTATGGTACAGTAGTGTATAACTTAGATGTAGCATAGATTTGAAAATTTGCATTCATTCATTTCAATTTTACGAATGTATTTGATTATATGACTTTACAAGTTATTGTTTAAGCATAAAGATCATTTCCACCTAAAGCAGTAATAAAGATTAATCAATCAATCAATCAAATCAAAATCATTTATTTGCATAAAATGTGGTGGTACAAAAGATGTTACATATAAAAGTGCAAAGACACATTCCGCCGCAGTTTTGGCATGCAAATATTTAATGGATGTTAATGTTAGTTAACATACGATAAAATTATAGAAAAATAAATAATAGTTGTTAGGTAATAAATTCGAGTTATAACGTTATAAATCTATGAACGAAAATAACAATTTATTGAAGTCAATAGGTACCAATCCGAATTAAAATTACACACTACATATTTATAAACTAGCTTCTGCCCGCGACTTCGTCCGCGTGAAATTTCTTTTTTGCTCGACCCACCCCGTCGCATCGCATTGCCTACCCGCGCTATTACTTCGTTTTCACTTAGCGTTCTTTCAGACTTTTTTTCTTTTTGCTTGGCCCCTAAGGGTCCTAGAGTGATGTTAAATATGCCTTCTATAAGATTTGGACTATCATTAATGTAAAAAGATTTTTTAAAGTCCGACTGGTAGGGTAGTTCCAGAGATTAGCTCGTTCCTTCACCAAATCCCCTTCCGCTACCTCTCCCTCCCCCTCTCACTCACTCTCACACCCCCTTTCACCACTTCCCCTTCCCTCTCTCTCACCACCTCGTCCCCTCCCTCTCCCCATCTCTTCCACCTCCGGCTCACCAACCTCTCCCTTCCCCCTCAGCCTTCACCACGTCTTCCTCCTCTCCTTACCAAGTCCTGCCCCTTTCTCCCTGCGTCCATCATCCTCCCCCTCCCCCTCCTCACCACCCCTCCCCTTCCCCCTCCCCCTCTAACCCTACCTGGGGTTGTTTTAAAAACTAATAGTGACAAACTTAGGCAAATATTTGTGCCAAGTTTCAAGTCAATTAAAACCAAATGAATAACATTTTTCATGTAAATTGTATTCCCCGTTTTCACCCCCACAGGGGTAGAATTTAAAAAAATGGTTTGAGGTATTTCCATAGCTTGACTCAAACATTATTTACACCAGTTTTCGAGTTAATCAAGCCACGCAGTAAAATGCTCCCCTGTGAAATTGACTACCCCTTTTCACCCCGTTAGAGGTAGATTTTCGAAAAACCCTGATACACATTATTCTTTATTTTTGGTTTTAAGTATAAATACTGAGTTTTGAGTAAATCGGATTGCGCGTTAAAATTTTTCCATACAAACTTTGAGACCCCCCAATTCCCCTTTAGGGGGTAGTTTAGAAAAACAAAAAATTACGAATATCATAATTTACTTAGATAAATATTCGTGCCGAGTTTCAAGTTTATTAACTCAAGGAATAAGATTTTTCATACAAACAATATCCCCCCTTTTTACCCCCTTAAAGGTCGAATTTCCAAAAACCCTTTCTTAGCGGATGCCTAGGTCATAATAGCTACCTGTGTTCCAAATTTCAGCTCAATCCGTTCAGTGGTTTCAGCTGTGTGTTGATAGATCAGTCAGTCAGTCAGTCAGTCAGTCAGTCAGTCAGTCAGTAACGCTTTCCTTTTATAGATATAGATAGTAAGGTATGTAGCTAGCGACAAGACAACATTAGTGATGTTGAATTCGCACTCAGTTAGGATCGTGATCGGTTTTTACTAATTTTGCCGATGCTACTAAGTTGTGACATACTGTAGGTACCTATGAAATGAAAATAAAATAACCATCGAAATTGAATCTCTTTGGAGATATCTAGTAGCCCCCTTTTTGGACGAAGGACCCCTCCAATCAAAACTCCCCGACGACGAAAAAATCTATAAAGTCGTTAAAACTGTATACCAAGTTTCGTCCAGATCGATTGTATAATACGACCTGTAGAGGAGTAGCAACAAACGGACAGAAGAAAACAAATTTTGCCAGATTTGAAGCAAAGACGCTTCGCTCGCTCGGTCAATGAAACTGTTTGGTGACGTCAAATTTTACTGTTCTTTTATTCAACGTTGTAAACTCTCAAGTCCCATTCTTATATTCATGTCAAAATCATATTCTTAGATTACGTGACGAATGTCCACACAAGTTTCGCCACAAATAAGTCAGCGTTGGTAAAAAACGATCCCACTTTTCCAATAAAACAGCGAAACTTTTGTTACTGGTTGTCTGTCATCACAAATCCATGGTGGAATCTACTTGGATTCTTTTGTAGGGGATTTCATTTACCCCCTGATTTATGTTGGTATGCGTTTTCCCTTACTTGTGGAAGTAGGGCTGTAAGCCTTATTATTAACTCATTTTATTTGTTCAATTTCCATTTACGATTCTGATTATAAGGGATGACTGGTGTAGTGTTGTGTTTGTGATTTCCTCTTGAAACAAAGTTTTTGTGTTGGGTAGGTACATGATGAATATTCTTTTGCAAGTTGTCGGGATTATTCTTCTCTTGGGAACCGAAATAGTGTATTAGAAGGCTTTGATGCCTCCGTCTGCGTAGATTAATGGAATTAGGCGTTCGTTCTATGATTATAAGGGTGTTTTTGGATTAAGACGAAAACAGGATTCTTTTAATACAGGATTAGTTTCTTAGGTGAATATCTGATGTTAATTCTGACGATTACTAATTAAGTGTCATTTTAGTATTTACGTAATTTTACCGCTTATTTTCCACAGTCACCGTAGCAGAAGGATACGGACCCTTTGGCTATGAAGCCTTAAAAAACGCTTGTTAAATCCAAATATAAATTGTCCAATTTAAATTCGATGTACGAATGAATGCGGCATCCCTTTTGATTGGATATAAATGACCTCTCGATGTCAAATTGCCTCGAGGACATCCATTAAATTCGCGCAAAAGGTATTTTATGTTGTACATATATTCCTACGAATGTTAATGAATATAAAATACATAAGTACGTAGTTATACACATGAATAAATTGAAAAGTACGTGATATCCGCTAATAATTTGTCATATTATATTATTACTGGCTACGCCCCGCTGTTTCAATCACGTAGACCGGGATATTAAGTAGCCTATGTGTTAATCCAGGGTATAAGCTATCTACATACAAAATTTCATCCAAATCGGTCTAGCCGTTTGAGCGTGAAGAAGTAACAAACATACAAATACACACACACACTCACAAACTTTCGCCTTTATAATATGTATTAGTGTGATGATTATGATAACTGGAACTCTGAAACCAAGCAAACTTAATTTTGTTAACACAAAAAGCTTCCTTCCGGATTCAAACGAGAGACTACTTAGATTATTTTTATAAAGAAATACTCTGAAGTTGTTAAATCATTCATATTTGTTGTGAAGCATCCAATCAAAAATGTACATCACAGAACACGAACTCAATACGACAAAATTGTCTTATTATTTATTAAATCACACACCGCTTACGAAATTATGCTAATTGAAAGCCATTACGAAAATTAAATCCGAACATGGAATCGGCGAAGGCGCGAGTGCGCTAATCGTTATTAAATCGATATTAATGATCACTCGAGTCGATGTCAATTCATCGATTCTCGAGGGAGCTCGTGCACGCATACAGAAAATGCACGACGTAAAACTGAAACCATTTATTATTCGACGACGTGTGAAATACGTATGCGACTAGTGATGTGAGTTTTCCCATTTTTTTGTTATTCGATTTTGCGAAATTTTGTGAACTTGCCAATGTTAGAAATGCGCTGTTGTTACAAAAATAACAGAAAAACTTGTTTTTATATCAGTTTCGCACTGTTCTGAAAAGCTAAAAGCCATGTGCGATGTGAACAAAAATGGTTGTTCAAAACCACAATTTGTGCAAAAACTTTTGGTTCTATTTTCGGTTCCGCTGTTTTGCATGTACCTACTGAGTGTACTTAGTATCTTTATTATTTTGTTTTATTTAATTAAAACTAGTAGCTACTTAATTGGATCGAATTTCATTTCCTCTAACAACTTCTACGGAAATTACTATCTACCTATCATTAATTCGTACTTTACCGAACATTTTCCGAAAACGTGAAACCACCGACCACATAATTCACCTGCAAAGTCGAAAAATATGTTAAATGATAGTAATTTTGTAATATTTAACATTCAAATTATAAGTAAATTATGCGAAATAAGCACGAGCGTATGTTCGCGGGTCGTGAAAATCCAATTGACTCGCGACCCGCGATTGAAATCTATTATTGATAGCGAATTCAAAATGGCGACTATTCATTAGTCCCTCGATACGTGAGCTTTGTACGTATACGATTCGAATCGATTCCGATGACACGAATATTCGATTTCATGTTTAATGAGAATCGAGTCATGTTTACATTATCGTTTTTGAAATTACGTGATAATGTAGTATGCTTTAATTTAGTAGTAGATACAATGGACCTTTGTTTGATTACTTGCTTGGTTATCAAAATGCACGCGGTTTTCATGAGCACGAGTTTATCATCACCAGCTTAAAGGATGACGTAGTTATAATATTGCAACGGATTCATTATCATAATATATGTAACGTGTTTATTTTCAAATACAAACAAGATTATAATATTATTCGGAAACTAGATGAGTTCAAATTGGTTGATTGTTTAATATGTTCTGGTTTTCTAGAAAGCTCTGAGCAAAGACTGATCAAATAAGCCACACAATATATGTTACACATATACTGTCCATGTAAAAAGCGTAATGGGTGGGAACAAAAGTGACAGTCAATCAATCAAAAAGAAGAGAGCGCAACAATCCGCTAAAACCAAAATAAAAGCGCCAAACCAAATAAAAATTGTTTAAAAATAAATTAACCTATCTATCAAAAATGTTTTCAGCCAGAGTTGAACACACATTTTGAATGTAATTTTGGAAAAATAAAAAGTAGAGGTATTTTCGGCATTAAATTCTATCGAGGAAATTCAACCCAATTGCGTTTTCCTTTAGTCAGAGTATTAATCAAATAGTCAATATACATATATCCAAAAATTTAATCCTTATCATATTATGCTGTAATAGTGAAATAAATGGTTACGAAAAAGCTCCCAATTTATTTTGGTATCGCCTTGTGACTGTGTTACATAAAGCTCCGTAACACGGTGTAAGTTTCTGCAACGTTCAAGAGCAATAATTGCATGCCAGCAAGCACGCTAAATTTTACTGCTGTTCAAGAATTGCATGCAATTGTTTACAAGCATACTATTCAATAAAATGACATATTTTAATGCAAGTTTTGCCATTCAATAAAATCGTATGCGACTTAATTTATTGTATGTGTTGCTTAGACGGTGCCACTTAATTGCCCTTAAATTTTATGGTAAGTATATCACAGGCAATAAAGTTGTACCGTATAAATGGTGCTTAAAGAATTAAGAACATCTTTTCTGTAGTCCGTAAAAATATAAAGAACTAGTACAGAGTAAGCGGTTCGGAGTTAAAAAGTAATTTAACAACAGGTTAAACATACGAGTAGTGGCAGACATTATTATCATTATATAAGTAATACCATAAACAGTAAACTCATTTAACTTTAAACCCTTTTCGTCTTCATTTAATAACATCAACTTAGTTAGACAGCATTAACAAAAACTTGCTAAATGGCTTAAACTTAAGCTTTTAAATTGAAGCAAAAATTACATACAAACATTTTCAGAAAAACTATTTTCAGGCGGAAAATAAGCTCATATATTTTCAAACAATGTACAAATCTTTCAGTTCCGACAAACTGGCGCTTAAACTCGACAAGTTTCAGGCAGGTGGCACCACCGGCGTCGCCGGAAGTGGCGGTAACGGCCTACTTCCGGCACGTCGACGCCTCGGGCCTACACACCTTGTTATGTTGGTACTACATGGGAATTATACCTCTTTTGTTTTGCTTTCAAATGATGGTAATTCTGTTACGGTTGAGTTGATAAGGTTGTTAATGAATTTGAATTTGGATTGTGATGTTTGATAAGATTAGCAAGCTGCAATATTCCGAGTACGTTCTCTAGAACAAGTGAACGTCGGGTTCCATTTTAAAGACTGCAGAAGAAAAGTGTTTTTGCTAAGAGGGCTGATTCTTTTTGTCACCTCTCTCGCTCAGACGGGACCAAATTTTTAAGAATGTTAAATCAAAAGATGCTTTTTTGAAAAATGTAATCAATTAGCGGACTAGTAAATAATATTAATTTAATAGGTAAAAAACACATTTTTATTGTGGAATTTATCTATCTCATCTCAAAAAAAAAAAAGATAATATTTATTTAGCTGAGCACAATAGAAATATGTTTTTACTAATTAGGTACGTATTAAATTTATATTATTTACAAGGTCGCTAATTGATTACATTTTTCAAAAAAGCATCTTTTCATTTAACAATCTTAAAAATTTAGTCCCGTGTGAGCGAGGGAGGTAGAAATAAAATGAAGAGGTAATATGTGAGAGGAAGTCTGAAAGTGGCGCCCATGACTGAAACATAGTGTAAAATTGGTTATCTTTGTATGGGCATATAATGCGCAGAAAGGTTACAGTATGAAAGTGGATGGAGGATAGAGTAAGATCAAAACGACGGATGGATTGTGTGATGAAAGGAGATAACGACTCCTCCTTCTCCATCCTGGAGGATGAAACGTGATACGTTTCATCCTCCAGGATGATGACAAGTTGCCTATTCTCTTAGAGTTTCCCTTCATAAAACTTTTTTACAAAAAAATACAACCGACCTTCAAACACAACACTACAAAATGAAAATTTTCTTAATTTTGGAAGTCTGGTTGAATGTATTTTCGTTTTTAACTATCGACTTCCAAAATTAAAGTAATTTTTCAGTTTTTAGTGTAGTGTTTGGAAGTCGGTTGTATTTTTTTGTAAAAAAGTTTTAATTTTTCACTTTTTAGTTGTGGAGGTACCACACAAATTCTAATACCACTACCTGCACAAGAAACCAGAACATCTTCACATATAAGTGGGGAAAAAATACGTATTATTGAAGCTAACTCAAAAACTACCCAAGCAAATGTCAATTTTATATGGGACAAACTTTGAGGTACCCTCTCGAATAAAACAATTTTTTTTCAAATCGGACGAGTTTGTAAAAAGTTATGCGTTAAAAAAATACGTGTTGAATTGAGAACCTACTCCTTTTTTATCGTCGGTTAAAATACTTGCGTAACAAACTCGAACTTCAAAAACTTCAAGCTCTTCTTGCACGAAATAAAAGTGCCGTCTATGTCACATTAGTATGAACGTTCAGTTGACAGTACGAAGTATTCTACAGGTAGGGAAAAAGCTATAAATATTGATGCATTTCAGTGATAAAATTTATTATGGCTAGATGTGAATTCGCTTTCGAATAGTATTTTTATTACTTTAAAATTTAAATCATATGTATGAATGCTCTTTGGACATTTATGTACCGTACGTTTTATTTATTACTAGCTTTGGATGTCGGAAAACATCCCACGGAAACGTACTGACTACAAAATACTCTATGTTAATCCAGGTAAACAATGTATTAACCCCTCAGGTGTCCGAGTAGGGCTAATTTTAGACCCAAAACCCCAGTGAGTGGAAGGGTCGAGGGTTAGTTGCGAACCCCATAGGTTCACAACTACTGATGATGATATGTTTTCCATCGGATGATGTTTTTTTACGTTTTTAAATATGTGATATAAGCTTATATACTTATTATGTACCTAAACTTTTGTCCTTTTGCACGCATGGGGTGCATTTGACACGCGGTTGGGGCGGGGTGGTATGTCGCGAACTCCATAGGTTCACGACTACTGATGATGATTGGTTTTCCATCGGATGATGTTTTTTTACGTTTATATATATGCGATATAAGCTTATATACCTATTATGTAAATGGTTTTCCTTATGCACACATGGTGTGCATTCGACACTTGAGGTATTAATTACGTAATACATTGTTTTCATACAACTCTATTGGTTTACGCGGCGCACAACAGTCCAGTTCCTAGTCGGCATGATTTTTTCCGACATCTTCAACAATCACCGTAATCAATCCGTCCATAGGGGAATACCGTTTGAAAATCCGTTCGCCAGTTTTTGAGTTTATCGTGTTCAGACAGACAGAGAGACGTGGCGGGGACTTTAATTATGCCGTTCACGCTCTAATAACAAATAACTTTTGACCAAGTGGACCAATTTTTAAAGACTCGTCTTACTAATAAACACAGAATAAATTTATTCCAAATTTAAACCTATGAAAATGTATGGTTATTCCTTTGTTATTCCTGATATAACTTTATTCCGCATTTGATTTGTAAGAGGGTTAATGTTACCTCAAAAGACTGTGACTACATTTTCAATGCCTTTAATATTTTAAAAAGAGGTACCCACATTTTTTAAAATTTTACTTATTTGTGATTTTTAAAATCAACCCCTATCAAAAATGCTGAACCACATGACCCTTTGTTTCCTGCCATAAGCATTTTGAATTTTCATATCCTTAACTTTCCCATACAAACTTTAATCCCCTCTAACACCCCCCGTAGGATTGTTTTTGAGACAAAAATTAAACTGTGTCCTTCCTCAGGATGTCATCTATCGCCTTGCCAAATTTGGTTTAGGCGTGAGTAGGTAACAGACAGACAGATAGACAGACTGAGTTACTTTCAAATTTATACTATGGATAGTATGGATTAGCTCCACAAGTTTTACTGTCTATTTATCGTTACTTTGATAACTCGATAAATTTATACGACCGCATAAGAACATTGCCTATATTCGTGCAACGGTTTTACCCGATCATCGACAAGATTTATTCAGGATTTAAATTTAAATGTACATAGAATAACAACTTATATTTCTAAATAAAATAAAAATATAATATTCTAACCTATTGACAAATGGCGTCGAAACATTCCATCCTCATATACTCCTATACATATATCTTATACTCCTTCATGTTACCTGTTTCTCCAAAAATTCAAAGGTTTAAAAACTTCAGACAGAAATAGTAGGTACTACTGTTTTATTCATATGTGTGAATAGAAATAATGCACACTTCGGAGCATTTACGTACGAACAATAGACTCATAAGTTAAGGCTCTTACAGACAGAGGCGATATCGCGGTCGCGCCGCGATATTTCGATATTATATCCGTAGAAAAATATCGCGTCGCGACGCGATATCGCCTCTGTCTGTAAGAGCCTTTATAATTCTCAAATAAATCAATAGAACTGAATACTAACTAAATTAAGACCCCTATTCACAGCGCCGTCAGCACATGAGATACCGCACAGCCTCCCACATAGGTCAAAGTTGAAGCCGAATCTTGACCAGTGAGAGAGGACATTTATAATTAATACGTGGATGTAACCAGTGATTTATAATAGGCAAAGTTGTAAGAGGTTAACGACCTTTTGACAGCGTGGATGTTCCATTGTATTCAGCAAAGTTACGATGTTCTTTAAAGTTCAAAGATTATTTTGAAGGCTTCAAGCTTTAGTACTAAGTTTGGGTTGACTTAAGTAATTGTTATGTGGCAACAAAATTGACTGGAAATAAGTTGTTAATAGGCTATCACCTTTCCTAGTGTCGTGTGATGGGTGGTAGATAGCGTTTTGTTTTTTGCTAATAACAACAAGAGGTGATCATGAATCATTCTGGTAAGTATGATGTTTATAGAAAGGAATAAAAAAATGTAATTTGTCCTAGGTTATGGTTTTAAGTTATGAGTAGGGGAGATCAGGTATGGTTGTCTCACGGGTTGGTTGTCACAGCGGTCATATCAGAAAACTTGACGAAAGAATACGAACATTGATCCGCGTCGACCAATCTTCGTATTCGTCCGTTAAGTTTTCTGAATGACCGCTGTGACAACCAACCCGTGAGACAACCATACCGGGTCGCGTATATAGAAATGCTACTTCAGTACGTCCCCTCAGGCGGAGACGATAGAGTCATATCCAGGCATTAAACACACGTAAATGCTAGTAAATGCTAATTCCGCGTAAATGCTACTGAATACTAGCATTTACGTGTTTAACGCCTGAAAATGCGCTAACTCTAGGTATTAGTTTCCGCCTGAGGGGACGTACTGAATAAACATTTCTATATATAATACGCTACCCGGTCTCTCTATATGATACACAATAGGAAAACAAAAAAAAAATTGCTGGTCATGAGAACTGCTGACAGAAGCGAAAACATGCTAGCATGTCGCGGTGTCGCGGTGTCGTAGTAACGCGGTGACGAGAACCCGTAAGATTTCCCCCTACCAAAAATTGCTCAGCGCGCCTAAAGAAGTATTCACTTCAAAAAAAAAAACAGAAGAAAGTTTGGTTATATTATCAGTATTGTGTGCCTCACGGTTGCGCTAAATAGGACCAAAGTCTACTTTGTACTGTGTAATCACTTTTTCATCGTCAACTCGAGAAAATCTGAAAAATCCAAGTTTTATGGGTTACAAACAATCGATTTTTAAAAACGTGCGCTTTCCGTGATTTCTCGCAATATGCAAAATTTCAATCGAGAATTCTTTGAAAAGTTTCAAATAAGCGTTTCTCGACTTGCCACGCTTTCCGCCCACAGTCCGTCAATTTGAGTACGTGGTGTGAAGTTTAGTTCGAAAAGTTTCACAAAGAATAACTTTTCACACAGTATTCTTAAAAGCTTTCTATTGATTCATTTTCTAGACATTTTTGCTACGGGAAATGACATACTTTTAGTTGCTAAAAGAATCAATCTGCCTAGCCTTTTCCAACTATGTTGGGGTCGGCTTCCAGTCTAACCGGATGCAGCTGAACACCAGTATTTTACATGGAGCGATTGCCTATCTGACCTCCACAACCCAGTAACTGGGTAATACGATACCCCTTGGTTAGACTGGTTAGAGGCACACAAGAGTCTCGTTATGTAAAGATGGTCACCCATCCACTGACCAACCCCGGCAAGCCTAGCTTAACCTGATGGATGGATGGATAGCTGAACCCGTGCGGCTGTTATGACTTAGCCACGAGCTCCTCTAGTTGCTAAAAGACTGATAAAAATATCAGCTCGTTTTTTTTTTCAAATAAGGCATTTTAAAAATTATTTACCAGCTTGGACTGATACCATTAGGTTACCATTTCACCGCTGTCAAGACATCTCTTCATTAATTTTTATACACTCTTTTAAATAGTCCAAGAATAATATCTTATGTGACGTCGACAACATTGAATAAAGACTTCAATATAAAAAGGAATCCACGGAAAACGATTACAATACCTAGGTAGGTACTTATTCTCTACGGCAAGCAATTTACTACTTCACAATGCAATTCCTTTCCTCTTGAACGAGCTAATGGACAAGATGCTTTTTATAAAACAGGAACAATCTGAAATGGTTGTAGTTTTGTAGTATATAGAATTTGAAATCGGTGTAAAGCGATTGCTTTTGGTGTACCGAAACTGTTTTAAAATCATTGTGTTAAGTTTTTAAGAAAAAAAATAAAAAATATTAATAGTATTCAGCTCAAACCATTTGAAACTTTATCGTGGTTTCGAGTTAGGATAGATAAATACAGGGTGTAAGTGTAAACAGTGGCAATATTTTAAGGGGTCATTTACTCATCATTATGAACAACTTTTACTATGGGACCAAACCTGAAATCGCGAAAAAAAATCTGCTGGTGCCTACATTTTGACGAATTATGCGAACATAAATGTACTGAACAGCGGATTTTTTTTCCGCGATTGCATGTTGGGTCCCATAGTAAAAGTTGTTCATGATGATGAGTACAATGACCCATTAAAAGATTGCCATTTTTAACCTGTATTTATATTTTATTTATAAATACTTCGACACATTATACAAGTTGACAAAATATCACTGCGTTCAAAAGCGTTAACATACCACATGTGCCATGACGAAACAAAAAAACATCATAATATCTCGATAAAATATAGCGATGCATTTTGAAAAGAGAACGAAAAAAACAAAAAATAAACAAGAAGCAAGTGATACTTACTTATTGAATGCGTGTGTGCCAATACTCATCAAAACGAGATCACACTCAGGTTAAAGCCTCTACGTAGTTAGTATTGGAACGTTTGTGAAGCCGCAGCGACCGATCGTTGACCGGTGTATCACATACCGAATACGTTTATATATATATATACGATATAAGCTTATATACCTATTATATAAAGGGACACTCTAGGGGTTAATAATGGCAGCGTGGCATGACAACAAATCAGAGGACCGGTACATTATTAGTGAGAAGCACTTAAACTACATCAGTACCTAAACTCAAAAAAAAATATATATAGGTACAATCGATACATATTGTATGCATGTGTCCTAATACTCGTCAAAACAAGATGGCGCTCAGTGTAAAGCCATGAAGTAGTTAGTATTGGAACGTTTGTGAAGCCGCAGTGACCGAGCGTTGACTGGTTTTCCCTTTCTAGTGTTAGTTTTTTTCTAAACGATAGATACAAAATATCAGTACCTATTAAGTAAGCTCAAACTAAAATAAAGTTTTGATAGATATTGAATACGTGTGTCCTAATGTTCGTCAAACCGAGATCGTGCTTAGTTTAAAGCCGCGACATAATAATATTATTGGAAAGTTTGTGAAGCCGCAGCAACCGAGCGTTGACTAGTGTATTGTATAGCGGCTGGTATCCGGTAAAGCGGTAGGCAGAAGTATATGGCCACAGTTTCTTTGTGATGGTTTGACGGTGTTTCGGCTTTGGAAGTCAGTGATACTAATGATACTTTATGGCGTTGCAACTGACAAGGACTTTGTACCGACTTGTAACTTTTTTTACCGTCTTGAAAATGGGCTATAATAGGTGAACTGAGTAAAAGCCTATGGCATACCTAGTTTTTCTTTTTTTTATTTAAAAAAATAAATCTAAATTCAAATCGTACGCAGTGTGCATAATGATAATTATAATTTTTTTTTTTTAATTTCTGTTTTTATTGTTCTAGTATGAAAAGTTTACTTCGAATTTGTATTTTAAGTATTTATTAATACTTAGATCTAATTTTGTAATAGTTATTTAAAAAAAAAACTAGGTATGCCACAGGCAAACTCCGTTCACCTATTATACCCTATTTTTTTCAAGACGGTAAAAAAGTCATCCGGTAGGTACATATGAGTTAATACTGACGACTCTTGGTTAACGTTAACGTCTAAATTGACATAACGTCTAAATTTTTTTTTAAATTTATTATTTATTTATACACAGAAAAAGGAGCTCGTGGCTAAGTAATAACAGCCGCACGGGTCGATCCGTCAGGTTAAGCTACGCTTGCCGGGGTTGGTCAGTGGATGGGTGACCATCTTTACATATCGAGATTCCTCCGTGCCTCGGAAAGCACGTTAAGCCGTTGGTTCCGGCTGTTATTCGTGGATCTTTGACAGTCGTTACGGGTCGTCAGAAGCCCGAAAGTCTGACAAAAAGTCTTACCAAGGGGGGGGGGGGGTATTACCCACTGGTATTCAGCTGCATCCGGTTGGACTGGAAGCCGACCCCAACATAGTTGGGAAAAGGATTGATTGACACAGAAAAACACAAAAAATGTAAAGAACACCTTTATGAACACAGTGACACGTGTCAATTCTTCATCACACACATAATGGATATGAATATCTTTTATAACACTTTTCCCTATGATTGTACGAAATTATTTATTGGGAGGTACGGCGACAAAAACTCTCGTTATAATAAAGTTAATATCTCACTCACGTATGAAACTTATTAACTGCTACATGCCAAGTGATAATGATGTTTCTTTAAGTGCAGGAAGAAAAGTATTAACTACAATGGTAGGTGGTTAGGTTACTAATATTTACCGGGTTTTCTGTTTCATGATATATATAGTTACCTACGTCTTAAATATAAACTATAGAGCAAAATCCCATAGCCATCAGACCTTACTTATTTTCTGATATCTATATACCGGATGACTTTTTTTACTGTCTCGATAAAATTGTGTATATTAGGTGAACAGAGTAGAAGTCTATGGCATACCTAGTTTTTTTTTTTTAACACAGACAAAAAATGATCTAAATACTAATAAATACTACAAATTCGATGTAAATTTTTCATTTTTGTACCATAAAAACAGAAAATTAAAAAAAAAAAATCGTTTAAAAATATCGAAATTCAAATCATATGCAGCCAGCATATGATTTATAGTGTGTTGCGATGCAGCCCGGCCACAGTCAATTTCGTAATATAGAGACGTATCAATTAAATGTTCTTAAATTGTTCTTGCAGTACCAATGAATAGATGAAATGTACCACAAATATATCTTGTTAAAAAAGCAATTGTTTGTGGCCGGGCAGTACCGTATACGTTGCAGCCCGGCCACGTGTATATTTTCTGGTAGGATGCTCAGAATGTTCTAAAATATAAACCAAATAAATGTTCCTTTTGCGTTCTTTATTTTTTTTTCAATGAAATATACCAAGAAAGTGCTTATTTAAACAAGAAATGATTTCAAATAAGAATTTTCACTAAGCGCCTGTAGAACTAAAATAGCACATCTGCTTATTTGTACAAAGGGCAATTGGTGGATTTGGTCCAAATGTCCAGCACTAACGAGACCTATGTAACTAAATAGTCCGATAAATATAGAGTAACTTTCATTATGAAAGCAAAAAAAAAATATGCTGTCTTTAAATTTTTTTTTTTTCATTGATTTTTTTGTTCAATTACTTTTCTATTGGTCACTGTCACCACCACGCGACCAGGATTTTGAGCGATAGCACGAATTTTTGTCTCTTTTGCACCTACAGAACACAACCGTATGGATCGTGCGCGCGTTAAATAATATTTATTATTGATATTATGTAACAAAACTACAAACTACTACTTATATTAGACATATTTTGCCAAATGAGACAAACGAGTTCCTAGACAAATGCGACAGGTGAAGCAAAACTAGACTAATCAAACGGCAACTTCATTATAGATTAGTAAAATGTATGCCTAACTACCCTCTAATAACAAACTATTCAAACACTACGATTTCATAGATAGAGACAGAGTTATAACGCCAAGTAGATTGATAATAATTCATTGACTTAATACTAATACTTACCTAACTGTATCTGGCTTAATTGGTAAGAGCTCGCGGTAATCATTGTATAACCAATAATTCGATGGTTCGAACTCGTCCGGGTATATGAAACACTTTTTGTATTATTCATATGGAATGTATCGTTTGAATTGCAAAGTTGTAGCAAAAATCATTTTAATACAACTGGGGTACCCAATTGATGCAGCCCACGGTACATGGATGCAAGGCTCCACGCCGTGGCAGGCGGTGGCGCCTCCGTCGACGAAGTGTGGTCGCGAGTCGTGTGGGTGCTCTGCCCTACGTAGATACGGTAGTACTTTCATGTAACATGAGGCAGAATAACGGGGTCAAGCGACTAACAGCTGATAGCGCGCGCACCATCCGTACGGTTGTGTTCTGTAGGTGCAAAAGAGACGAAAAATCGTGGTATCGCTCAAAACCCTGGTCCCGTGGTGGTGACAGTGACGAATAGAAAAGTAATTGAACGAAAAAAAAATCTGCCTAGCCTTTTCCCAACTATGTTGGGGTCGGCTTCCAGTCTAACCGGATGCAGCTGAATATATGTATTTTACATGGAGCGACTGCCTATCTGACCTCCACAACCCAGTAACTGGGTAATACGATACCCGTTGGTAAGACTGGTTGTCAGACTTTCGGGCTTCTGACGACCCGTAACGACTGTCAAAGATCCACGAATGACAGCTGAGACCAACGGCTTAAAGTGCTTTGAGGCACGGAGAAGTCTCGGTATGTAAAGATGGTCACCCATCTACGGACCAACCCCGGCAAGCGTAGCTTAACCTGACGGATCGACCCGTGCGGTTGTTATTATTTAGCCACGAGCTCCTCCGAGTAATTGAATGAAAAAATCAATGAAAAAAAATTTTTTTTTGTTTTATTATAACTTTTTACTGACAGCTTATTTTTTTTTGCTTTCACAATGAAAGTTACTCTGTATTTAGCGGACTATTGAGTTACATAGGTCTTGTTAGTGGTGGACATTTGGACCAAATCCACCAATTGTCCTTTGTACAAATAAGCAGACGTGCTATTTTAGTTCTACAGGCGCTTAGTGAAAATTCTTATTTGAAATCATTTCTTGTTTAAATAAGCGCTTTCTTGGTATATTTCATTGAAAAAAAATAAAGAACGCAAAAGGAACATTTATTTGGTTTATATTTTAGAACATTCTGAGCATCCTACCAGAAAATATACACGTGGCCGGGCTGCAACGTATACGGTACTGCCCGGCCACAAACAATTGCTTTTTTAACAAGATATATTTGTGGTACATTTAATCTATTCATTGGTACTGCAAGAACAATTTAAGAACATTTAATTGATACGTCTCTATATTACGAAATCGACCGTGGCCGGGCTGCATCGCAACACACGATTTATATCTTTGAATTTTTTAATTAAAAAAAAAAAAAAAACGTAGGTATGCCATAGGCTTCTACTCCGTTCACCTTATATACCCAATTCTTTTCGAGACGGTAAAAAAGTCATCCAGTATATAGCTTGGGCCGACGGCCAATTTTCAGGTATCAGGTTGATACCAGACTTTGAGAAAAGTGAGTCAATCTGCCTACCCTTTTCCCAACTATGTTGGGGTCGCCGGTCGGCTTCCAGTCTAACCGGATGCAGCTGAACACCAGTATTTTACATGGAGCGACTGCCTATCTGACCTCCACAAACGATTTTATTTTTATCACACATAACATACAATACCTAATATCACGTAGGTACTAAAAAGCAATCGGTATGGTACTTACATAAATTATCTTCTTCATTTAAATGTTTGTTGGTTGATAAATAAATAAATAAATAAATAAATATCCTTGGACATTTCACACAACGCCATCTAGTCCCAAGCTAAGCAACCTAATGCTTGTGTTGTGTTGTGTTGTGTTTGTGTGGTTGTTTGTTGGTGTATATTGCTATATTTTTTTACGTCACATTGGGAAATGTGTATTGTAATATTACGTTTGTTATAATCCATCTATGTATCCGACTGAAAGACTTGTGTCTATGGTCATGAATAAAAAATATTAAAAAAGTGCAATGGCAGTGACATTGACATAATTATACGTGGAAAATACATAAGTACAAAAGTACAAAGTAAAAAATACTTTTAATTTTGATGTCCAAAATCCGGGAATCTTCCTCATAACAAAAACCTAAATCTGATTAAAAAAATAGGAGTAATTTTATGAACTAAATTTAGTTGTGACACTCTCCCCGCAAGTTGGTACTGCCCCTCGGCATTGTCTTTTGTAACTTTGGTAGCCAAACTCTTGGACCTAGGAAGCTGAAATTTTGCAAAGAGATTCCCTTTACAATGTAATCAAGGAATAAGGAAGAAATTTTCGGTAGTACGTTCCCGTAGGATATTTTCCGACATCCACGCGGGCGAAGCCGCTGGCACAAGCTATAAGTCACTAATAAATATGCCATGGAGTTGTGTTCACTCGTGATTTTCTAAGCTTTTTAATTAGGTTAATAATGTTACTGCAAGATTTGTCTATTTCCACACTTGGAAGGAGAAAAATCTGCAGTAACATAATAATAAATATTTATTGCTATAAATTGTCAGTTTTCAATGCGCATCTGCTACTTTCGTAACTACTTTTTGGCGTCCGAAATCAGTCTAAAATAAAACAAAGCATAAAAATATTTCATATCTCGGGTTCAAAACAAAACGTGGCAACACCAGCCGGCACGCAACACAGTCCGCAGTATATGTGTAACATAAGTTGCAACTTGAAGCATTTCACCTAAGTTTAATGCGTGCGTCGCAACACTGGCAACACTGCAAGCTGTTGTAATGAGCCAAATGTACGTGCTAGTTTTACTAAATATTTGTTTGTTGAATTTGAAGTAATTGTTGTTATTTGTAAAGTAATTAGCGAAATTAAAAACACAAACAAAACAATTGTAACATCAGTTGTTTGAGAACAGAGGGGCAATTCCCTTAGTTTAAACAATCTCAAGACTCAATCTGTCAAAAATTGTATAGCGTTTAATACAATTTTTGACAGATTGAGTCTTGAGATGATATTGCGAACGTTGTTAAAAATACGGGAATTGTACCTCAGACAGTTTTAAAGCAATTTAAAAATAAAAACAAAAATAAGCTGTATTAAAATCAGTTTGTTTTCGTTTCTCTTTTGTTTCAATCAAATACGTAATTATAATCTAAAGGCCCATTTGATGGAATAATTTATTTTCCCGTATTCCATGGAAAATTACGTAATTTGCTCTGTAAGTGCCCCACCGTGTGCCTCAAATTATGTACATATTTACATGCTTATACAGATACAAGCTGTTTAGAGGTATTCAGGTATACACCTTTTGCTTTTCATCATACCATGATGCGTCGCATGAACGAAATAGGACATACGAAGCATTGATTTTGAATTCTGCCTGTATTTTTGAGAACTGAATTTTCCCTTAAATAAACTCAAACTCAAAGCATTTATTTAAATTACACCAATTACAGGCACTTTTGAATTGTCAAAGAGTCGGTCAGTAGGTAAGTCAGAAAGTTGAAGCAATTTAAAATTCATTCCAAAACGTAGATCTCTACACTCTTTTAAATCAAAATGTGGTTACAAAATATTGTTTACATCATTCATGTTGATATTATACATGTGAGAACGATGAAAGTTAAAAGTGTCCGTAATAAAAACATTAAAAAAAACAATTCAAAATTTAAATTAAATTAAAATTAAAATAAGCCGTGGCAGCTAAGGTATGATCAGCCTCCACTGACAGCGCCTGTTCAAGAACCTGACGCATGGATTAGTCAAATAAGTCTACTCAGACATGAATATTTACTTTGTAAAGTATTACTTATAATATTTACTTTGTAAAGTATTACTTATACTATTTTTAATTATCGTGAATGTGAAGACTACGTGGATCATTGTTTTTTATTTATTTTATACTTTTCTTAGTTTTAGTCATAGTCTGACAGTTTGAGTAATTTATGCGGCCTACCAAAATGTCTTTTCTTTGGTATTGTTCGTCGAATCGTTAAGCTCCTTAAGTTTTGAGTTGAGCTGCACGATTACTGACAAATGCGTGCACTGACTGGACAGGTCCACTCAATCTGTGTGGTTCTTTCCTCAAAAGACCATTTCAGACTGCAATCTACATGATCTTCACATGATCTGACCAAGATTATGTCTGGACTTCAAAAGAGACTGTGACCTCTGAGTTTGTTTCGGCGTTTCTTCTCAGAGTAGTCAGATAGGAAACGTCGAACTCATCTAGTTTTTAAAAAAATATGCTTGACGTGTAAAAGTGTTTGTACAAACCTACTTACAGAAAATAAATCATTTATCATTTATCAGCCATCTATCTATAATCAGTATACACACATAACAAAAAATATCACCACACCTGTACAGTATTCTTCGAAGGGTTAGGCAGAGGTGTACTTAAGTAAACCCATGTTTCGCCAGTTCAGTTGGTTCAGTTTCTTCAGCATACCTTTATAAATGAGGTACTAGCTTTTGCCCGCGTGGATTCCAGAAAATACCCCACGGGAACTTACTACCGAGAAATCCTTCCTTGTTCCTTGTCTACATTATAAAGGGAACCTCTGTACAAAATTTCAGCTTTCTAGGTTCAACCGTTTGGGCTCGGCGTTGATGAGTCAGTCAGTCAGTTAGGACTTCTGCTAATGTATATAAGAAGAATCAACTCAAATCTTGAATAGCTCGTGGCTAGGCTTGAGTAACTGTCGCACGGGTCTATTCATCAGGTTAAGCTACGCTTGCCGGGGTTGGTCAGTGAATGGATGACCATCTTTACATACCGAGACTCCTCCGTGCCTCGGAAAGCACATTAAGCCGTTGGTCCCGGCTGTCATTCGTGGATCTTTGACAGTCGGTCGTCAGAAGCCCGAAAGTCTGACAACCAGTCATAACAAGGGGTATCGTATTATCCAGTTACTGGGTTGTAGAGGTCAGATAGGCAGTCGCTCCATGTAAAATACTGGTATTCAGCTGCATCCGGTTAGACTGGAAGCCGACCCCAACATGGTTGGGAAAAGGCTAGGCAGATTGATTGAACTAACGATATCTTGTACGTACTACAATAATAATTTCTCTGCTAGTGCTGTAAGTGACAAATTCACAATTCATATGTGATTTTTGTTTATGTATCTTAGTGAGTAAGTCGTTGAAGTGCCATATCATTAAATAAATAAATAAATAAACCTAGAGCGAGTCTATTCAAGCAAAAAAGCCTCGACTTCTTAACTCACGTATGGTCTACAAAAAAATGTTAGGCCTATGTGCGAATCATGTCTCCTGTAATTAGACGATACATTTTCTGTGGAACACATTAACCTAAATGGCCGCATTTTTTGTCCCTCTCCTACGGCCGAGCGAAAAAATAAAGGATGCTCATATAGTGGTGGAGAAAGCGATTTGTGGTGTTTTAAGATGTGTGAAAAAGGTGTTTAGGCTGATTTAATTTTCAGTCATTACTTAGTGAATACTTTGATCGGTTGACGGACACAATAGAAGTTTAATTCTTAATACGCCTGTGGGCGTTTTCTCAAATGTTAATTTACGTTAAAAAAAAAAAACTTTATTGGGACCTTTTTGGTCATACTTAATCTCATATAACTATTAGCTATGTTAGTAAAAAAAAAACCGGTCAAGAGCGAGTTGGACTCGCGCACCGAGGGTTTCGTTCTGATTTCTGAAAAAGTGTGCTATTTAGTGACATCGTTTTATTTTTTCTATAACTTTTACATAAATTCTATCACATACAATAATTTCAGATTATTATCTATGCAAACTACGGAGTAAGAAGGGGGGGGGGGACTGTATTTATTTTTAAATTTTTCATCACAAGTCGAAAACTATACGGCCCTATTTTTAAGAACTCCGTTCAGTCCCTGTTGCAAAAAAAAAAACAATATTTCTTTCTTACTTGCAAAATAGTTAGGAAAACGTCATCTAAAACTGTTCCAAGTTTCAAGTTGATAGCATTAGTAATTCTTGAGATATCCAGCTGTGACACACGGACAGACAGACAGACTGAGTCGTACCATAAGGGTTCCTTTTTACCATTTTGGTACGGAACCCTAAAAACGATGACTTGATGACTTGTATAACGATGTATGTAATTATGTTTTGAACTTGTAGAGAATTTCAAAACAGGAACCATTATTATTATCGACTATGTGTAATACCTATAGGTGACATGAAAAAAAATTTAGTCACGATTTTTGGAATTCACAACTGTGTATACTTTTATGTTAGTTTAAAACATTGTATTGACTTGCCGTTAATTGAGTTTTATTAAAACGAAGCAAGATGATGACTAGCATTGAAAATCTGATTATTAAAACGCTTCCTACACTATGTACTCACCCCCTCAGCCTTAGCTAATGGTAATTAAATTGAATTTTTGCGGTACAGTGTGTACGCAATGAAATGATAACAATCATGTTTTTGTTTCAACAAAAAACAGATATAAATAGGACGAAAGTATTTTTGGCTGTGTGTTTTAATTATATAAAAATAAGCGGAATTAACCCTTGGTAATTAATAGTAGATTATGCACCGAGGGGCTAAAGTTGTGTCTTATGTCACGGGCGTCATATTGAATCTCGAGCGCAATGAAGGATTCGGGATTTAACTCCCGAGCGCAGCGAGGTAGTTAAGAGTTTAACTCACGAGCGAAGCGAGGGAGTTAATACAAGAATCCTGAATGCAGCGAGGGATTCAAGCTAGCCCAAGGCAAAGACACCTTTAGCCCAGAGGAGGATACTCTACTTTTTACACCTACTGTGAGAAAATAATAGCCATAGTACGAAAAACAAAGTATTTATTATGTAGCGGCATATACACATATACATATAATTTACATACATATACACAATTATGCATAGTATTTACATTACATTTCAACATATAATTTATTAGTTACACATTATTTACACAATCACATTTCATGTCGGAACATCGACCGTCGTGGGTCAGTGGAGAGGCGCCATGCTATATAGCGCTATAGCTATACCTATTTCATTCTACCTCCCGGCCGCAGGCGCGCGCGCCTCCGACACCAGTCTTGACCTATTCTCGACGCGGAGCGCACGCTGCTCACCCGCTTACTGTTCTGCTTATACCCGCTTATAGTTTATGTTAAAAGTAATTCTGCATTTTCACTAAATAGTGTTTAATGTTATCCGTGCTATCCTAATCTGATGTTTGTTCGCTTTCAACACCTGTGCTTGTAAACTTAGTGACTATTCTTGTGACCTATCTGTGCTTCTTAATCTTCTGTTCTTCGTGTACTTAATCATTCCTGTGTACTGCTTTGGAAAGTATTACAAGCTAGATTTAATACCTACCTGAAGGCTTTCATTCCATCGCCCCGAATCACACCTGCTTATAAGGAAGGAACTTTCAACAGCGAGAAGGTAGGATTTAACCATATTATTCCTACATTGGTGACCCCGCATAAGTAACCGCAAGTCTAGCAGCACCTACTGCAGATCGCAAACACAGCGAATATAATTTAAAAAAAAACATGGCGGAAGGTTCACAGTCCACAAGTAGCAAGTTACCTACCGACCGTACCGAAATGCGTGTTTCCACTGACGCATCGGACGTGTCGACAGAAATTTGCAGAGTTGCTGTTCGCATACCGCCATTCTGGCCTGATGAGCCCGAAATATGGTTCGCACAGGTGGAGGGACAATTTGCAATTGCGAATATTACTACGGACACGACGAAGTTTCATTACGTCATCGGACAGTTGGAACCACAGTACGCTAAGGAGGTAAAGGACATAATAGTGAAACCACCAGCGAGTGACAAATATCAGAAGCTAAAATGCGAACTTATAAAACGACTCAGTTCATCTAATGAAAAGAAGGTAAACCAACTTTTGATGCACGAAGAGCTTGGCGACCGCAAGCCTTCGCAATTTCTAAGGCACCTTCAGAGTTTAGCAGGAACTAATGTCCCAGAGGACTTTATTAAATCAATCTGGACCAACCGCCTGCCGGCAAACATACAGACAGTCATGGCGGCACAGACCTCCATATCGCTGGAAGCTTTAGCGGACATAGCAGACAGAATCAAGGACATAACTACCCCCTCAGCTCAAGTCGCTTCAACTACTGCGAACCCTCAAGTACTAGAGGTGTTAGCTAAAGAACTTGTGGAGCTTCGGAAAGAGGTGAATGCGCTCGCTATTGGACACCGTCAGTCACGCTCCAGGGAGAGAGGAACAAGGCACACTCGTTCATCAACCAAACGTTCAGACTCAAACTACAGGAAGTTCCCGGTATGCTGGTACCATTACAAGTTTGGCAGCAAGGCAAAGGCATGCGTTCTTCCATGCGATTATAAAGCGGAAAACTTGACGGGCCGTCGCTAATGGCGACTGACGACTGCCCTAGCTCTGGTCGCCTGTTTGTTACCGACAAAAGGACTAAGGTACAGTTCCTGGTCGATACCGGTAGCGACCTTTGCGTTTTTCCTCGGACGATGCTACGTGAACGACGCACCAGCACCAACTACCAACTCTTCGCAGCCAACGGTACACCTATTCCGACCTACGGTTATACGTATCATAATTTAAATTTAGGGCTTCGAAGGGACTTCGGGTGGAATTTTGTAGTAGCTGATGTAACTAAGCCAATAATTGGAGTAGATTTTCTCTCGTTTTACAACCTCGTAGTCGATTGCCGCCATCAGCGGTTAATAGACAATGTTACAACTTGTTCGACAACAGCCTCACTAGTTCATACATCACATAGTATTCACTCTGTAAAGGTCATGACTGGTGATACTGCGTATCATAAATTACTAGAAGAGTTCCCAGAGATCACCAAGCCACCTGGTACACAGCGAGTCATTGTTCATAACACAGTCCATCATATTCGTACTACACCGGGCCCTCCGATTTCATGCACTCCCCGCCGCCTGGCTCCGGATAAGTATAAAATAGCTAAGCAAGAATTCGATGCAATGTTAGCAAACGGCACGGCCCGGCCTTCAGAAAGCCCTTGGGCGTCCCCGTTGCACTTGGCCCCAAAAAAAGAAAATGGCTGGCGGCCCTGTGGAGACTATAGAAGACTTAATGCCCGCACCGTTCCTGATTGTTATCCTATCAGACACATACAGGACTTCGCGCACAGCATATCTGGATGTACTATATTCACAAAAATTGACCTAGTGAAAGCGTACAACCAGATACCAGTCAATCCGGATGACATACCTAAGACCGCAATCACTACACCGTTCGGAATGTTTGAATTTCCGTATATGACGTTTGGTCTACGAAACGCGGGTCAAACGTTCCAACGGTTTGTAGATGAAATGACGCGCGGCCTAGATTTTTGCTATGCGTATCTCGACGATTTTTTAGTATATAGTAAGACTGAAACGCTCCACAAGGAACATCTGAAACAGTTATTCACCAGAATGAAGGCATACGGTATGGTCATTAATAACGCAAAATGTGTTTTCGGTGCGCGACAAGTAAATTTTTTGGGATATACAATATCAGAGAAAGGAACGAAGCCATTGCCAGAAAAAGTACAGGTCATTCGCGACTATCCGGTCCCTAAAAATATACGTGAGCTTAGAAGGTTTTTGGGCATGATAAACTTCTATAGACGTTTCGTGCCCGAAGCCGCCCGAATACAAGCCCCACTTAATGCTTTGCTGACAGGAGCAGTGAAAGGATCAACTCCAATCAACTTAACAAAGGACGCCCAGAAGGCACTAGAACAATGCAAAGAGAGCCTGTCAAACGCAACCCTATTGGCACACCCAGATTGTCGGGCCAAAATGGGACTGGTCACGGATGCATCAGATTTAGCCATGGGTGCCGTGTTGCAACAACACAAGGATGGCCACTGGCAGCCCCTCGCATTCTTTTCTCGAAAATTGAACACCGCTCAACAAAAATATTCTCCATACGACAGAGAATTACTGGCAATTTATGAAGCGGTGAAGCATTTTCGACACATGCTCGAAGCTAGAAATTTTGCTATCTATACTGACCATAAACCAATCAGTTTTGCTTTTCATGAAAGGAAAAATAACTGCTCGCCACGTCAGTATAGATATCTGGACTACATATCCCAGTTCACAACAGATATCCGCCACATTTCTGGAAAGGATAACGTGGTTGCTGATACCTTGTCACGGATAGATGAACTGCAGGCACCAGTAGCTCACGAAACTCTCGCTAAGGCTCAAGAGTCAGACAGGGAGCTGTCAGAATTCCTCAATTCCACGTCATCACTTAGAATAGAAAAGTTAAAAGTCCCAGGTACTGATGTAACTATGTACTGTGACGTTAGCACACAAACTGCCAGGCCTTTTGTACCACAAGCCTTAAGAAAACAAGTGTTCGACAGTCTACATTCATTAAGTCATCCTGGTGCAAACGCAACCGCTAAGTTAGTTGCGGATCGGTTTGTTTGGCCAGGGGTTAGGAAAGACTGCCGGGAGTGGTCCAGATCTTGCGTTGCATGTCAACGGGCGAAAGTCAATCGGCATGTAACAGCACCATTAGGTACCTACAATTTGCCACGGTCTAGGTTCAGAAATATTCACATCGATCTGATTGGTCCCCTCCCTATTTCACAAGGTTATCGATACTGTTTAACGGCTATTGATCGATTCACACGATGGCCGGAGGTAATACCGATAACCGACATCACGGCGGAGACAGTAGGAAAAGCCTTGTTGCATGGCTGGATATCTAGGTTCGGTAGCCCAACAGATATTGTAACAGACCGCGGACGCCAATTCGAGTCCACCCTGTTCCAATACTTGGCTAAAATAGCCGGGTTCCGTCATCACCGAACCACAGCTTACCATCCAGCAAGCAATGGCCTCGTGGAACGTTTTCATCGACATTTGAAAGCATCTATTGTATGCCATGCAGATGAAAACTGGACTGAGGCTCTGCCCTTAGTCTTACTTGGCGTTCGTAGCGCTTACAAGGATGACTTACAAGCGTCACCAGCTGACTTAGTGTATGGCGAGCCACTGCGGCTGCCAGGCGAATTTCTAGAGCAAACAACAAATGGCACTAGTGACGTAACAGATTTTACAGCACGACTTCGTAATATAGCTCAAAAACTACAGCCAGTGCCGACATCGCGCCACGGTGAAAATAAAGTTTTCATATACAAAGACCTAAGCACATGCGACTATGCATTTTTAAGAGAAGACGCATCGCATAGTTCCTTTACTCCGGCATACACTGGTCCACATCAAGTTATCAAACGAGGTGACAAAGTGTTCAAATTGATGGTGAAAGGCAAGGAAGTAACAGTTTCCATCGATCGCCTCAAACCAGCATATATACTGGCAGAAAAAGAAAGTGAACCAAATGACCCGGTACAACCTACCCCAAGTGATTCAAATCACGGGTCACGTGGCGTCACCAAGACAACTCGTTCCGGTCGTGTCGTAAGGTTCCCGGATTATTATCGTCCTTAACCAGGCCTCTGGGGGGGAGTGATGTAGCGGCATATACACATATACATATAATTTACATACATATACACAATTATGCATAGTATTTACATTACATTTCAACATATAATTTATTAGTTACACATTATTTACACAATCACATTTCATGTCGGAACATCGACCGTCGTGGGTCAGTGGAGAGGCGCCATGCTATATAGCGCTATAGCTATACCTATTTCATTCTACCTCCCGGCCGCAGGCGCGCGCGCCTCCGACACCAGTCTTGACCTATTCTCGACGCGGAGCGCACGCTGCTCACCCGCTTACTGTTCTGCTTATACCCGCTTATAGTTTATGTTAAAAGTAATTCTGCATTTTCACTAAATAGTGTTTAATGTTATCCGTGCTATCCTAATCTGATGTTTGTTCGCTTTCAACACCTGTGCTTGTAAACTTAGTGACTATTCTTGTGACCTATCTGTGCTTCTTAATCTTCTGTTCTTCGTGTACTTAATCATTCCTGTGTACTGCTTTGGAAAGTATTACAAGCTAGATTTAATACCTACCTGAAGGCTTTCATTCCATCGCCCCGAATCACACCTGCTTATAAGGAAGGAACTTTCAACAGCGAGAAGGTAGGATTTAACCATATTATTCCTACAATTAAATAAACAAACAGTAAGAATAACATATTTAGAACTAGTTAGTTATATGCACTTACATATTAATTGAAGTTAATGGTAACATTTGAGACATTAGTCCAGTTGTGCAAAGATAAAGTTAAGTTTTTATTTGGTACGTTTATAGATGTTGATGTGTAATTTTAAAAAAAAAAAAACTTGAGAGGTGTCAAGGGACACCCGGATGGAACGAAGTTCCTTTCGATTAATTAGTGAAGGAATTGTAACAAAATTTTATTTTTATACTTATCATCATCATCATCATCATCATCATCATCATCATCATCATCATCATCATCATCATCATCATCATCATCATCATCATCATCATCATCATCATCATCATCATCATCATCATCATCATCATCATCATCATCATCATCATCATCATCATCATCATCATCATCATCATCATCATCATCATCATCATCATCATCATCATCATCATCATCATCATCATCATCATCATCATCATCATCATCATCATCATCATCATCATCATCATCATCATCATCATCATCATCATCATCGCGACACCACACTGTTCAATGCGAAATAGAAATGAAAATATCTGGCTTGCTTTCTATAAGAGAGAGAGAGAGAGAGACAGACAGAGAAACATGCGCACGCCGCACGGCTTACAATAGCTACCTATAGCAAAAAGTGTCGTGACAACTTTTCGTGAGACTTTTTTCCGTCTAGCCCCCTTTCACAACGCGCGATAAGGAACTTCGTTCCAAAATTAAAAAAAAAAAAATTTTAAAAAATGAAAAATGGTTCGTAGTTATCTAATTATTCTTACAATATTATGTCTTCGAAAACATGGCAACGATATGAAGAAGCAGTCGTTATGATTTTGTAGGAAATCGAGAATATCATCCACGCGTAGTAAGGGTTTCGAGAATAGCTTTCCTCTTTCTGGCACCAAAAGGTGTTTGTTAGTACTATACTGCCAATTTAGCTGAGCATGTGAGATTCCAAATTCAAATCACATTATTGACCAGCGGGTCATAATGAAATCCAGTACAACATTATTGACCGGCTGTGCCCCCGGCCACTAATGACACACTTTAGGTTAAGGTTGCTTGACATATAATTTGACATTTTCGAGCAGGTGGTGTGAAAATGTATTTAATGCCCGCGTGGTGGATTACATCCCACTCCCTCTCACAGAGAGGAGGCCTGTGTCCCAGCAGTCTGAACATTATAGGCTGATTATGCATTATGCAAGTAAGTGTTCCTAAACCGATCAGAAAATACTTTTACTTGTTGTTGTGATCTTGTTCTCGTAGCCTGTAATAATTTTTGTCGTCAGTTATTTTCGTTGCATATTCTTACATATATTTTAGTATATATGTATTTATGCATCTATTATATAGCATATGTATATATCTATCTATATACTAATTATTCTGCACTAATGACAACTCCATTCTTATGTCCATGCAATCACTTTCCATTCCAAGATTGCCTGGAGACATCGCAGAAAGCGATAAGGCCGCCCATTGTATGTTCTATAGTGTTATTTTTTTTTCTGTGTTTTCTGGTGTAATGTATATATAAATAAATATCAATAATAATATAGTAACCTTATGAGAAACACAAGAGTCATTCAACCAACTTATAAAGGAGGTTCTGATTCGATTGCCAATCATTGACGCTTATTGCTCCCACATACGAAGGTAACTCGAAGTAATACCACTATACTAAGCTGGGAGAGTCGATTGGTAGCTGTAAACCGGCTCTCTCGTACCAGTTATTCAGTTATTTATATCAATATGTACACATTACATATCAATATGTATACTTAAGTATACCTCTCAGCACTTTCACTAATGAGCTAATAAATCTCAACAAAATAAATCGCATTTAAAAATAATCAGGAAAAGTTTACACAATTTAAGGTGCCATCTCCACGGGCGAGAAAATCGCGGTGATAATAACGTCGTGCCACCAAATTCAATAGAAACTCTATGAATCAATCTTCACACGGCGATATTATCGCGGCGATAATTTGAAGGCACAGCGTGACTATCGCCGCGATTCTCTCGCCCGTGGAGATGGCGCTTTAGGTATTCCACTCTTATGAAGAGCAAGAAAATGCTAAAATAAAAATAGCCCCAACATATTCTTCCTTAACAACGTTCTGAATGCCCAAAGTTTAACCTATCCATCCCTAACCCTATATATGTGGGTACGTACCCTCAGATAGTTCCGACGCACGGCTCACAAACGCAACACAAATTAAATCGGCTACTTGGATTACCAGGGTAAATGGTCCAATTAGTGTTTCGGTGGGTCGACGCGTCGGAGTCAAGACAAACGAGATTGCCTGCTACGGCCACCTGCTTCGCTGTTTACGAAATGGAATTTTGTTCCGTCTTGATTGTGGTCCGCTCTATTTAAGTTGTGACCGGCCGACAATTGGGCGTCGCGCCCTAAAATCGGGAATGAATAGAGTCGAATTATTCTGTTGTTTTAGTACTTAATTAGTTGCTAAAGAAATTCGTTGGTATTACTGTTTTTGTAATGGTACAGACTCCTTATGGAAACGATGCAATGTTGAAGCTGTAACATTTTTTATTATTTTGCCATAAAAAAGGCATTTGTATAATAAAAATACGAATGACAGCATATTAAGTCAACAAACATGAAACATAACAAACAGAACGTCTGTGGGTCCACTGCTCGCCAAACACATGCATTTATAGCAAAACACAAGTACTTTATAATTAAACTAACAACGTATGTAGGTACCGTTCTAAAACCATCAAACAAACAAAGCACAAAATTTAATGTTCCAGGCTTTATCACAATGCAATGAAATGACATAATTGAAAAGCCTATTTGGCGGAAAATTCAGAATGTATGCAATGGTAATTTGCATCGAACATTAGTTCATAGTGGAGGCATCCAAAACGGTATAATTCCCGCATTATAATCAACCGCAATTTTGTTACTTTAGGTAATTTTACTGGATATGTATCTGGTTTATGTTACAGTTGTTTTATCTCACGAAAGGGGGTGAGCCATACTTGTATGTGTAACTGTTACATGCACATTGTCTTTGTGTGCGTGCTGGGGAGCGCGCTACTTGCAGGTACGCACACAAGAGCGCGTGTCGAGCGCCTGTCTATACGCATTACATCTACAAGCATGGCTCACCCACTTTCGTGAGATAAAACAACTCAATATTGAATTGAACCTGAATACCTGGACAAACTTTTACAGGTCATAGGTAATCGGAGAACCGAAAATCTATACACCATAAGGACTATTCTTGCTTGCAGCGCTCGGCTGCTCTAACTCTTGCTAACAGATGTGGTCATCGTGTGCTGTGCAGTAGGCTGCATCAATTGGGTACCCCAGTTGTATTAAAATTTTTATCTACACCCATGCTATAAATTCTCTATAAAAGTTTCTGAAACAGTTAGCTTATTGCCAACATTAAAACAGCCAGTGTCATAGTAACCATGGTAACCATAATAGCATCTGTTGTCCGTCTGTCAAATGTTGTACTGAATTTCATAATGCAACTCGTTTTTAAATAGTACATTATGATATAAGTGCGGTAAGTTGAAAATTACAGCCGAGGCGATATTGCTAGCCCGAGCCGTAGGCGAGGGCTACAAGAAAGCAGAGGCTGTAATTATCAAAGCGCACGTATGTCATACGACGTTTTATAACATATTTGCGAGGAAATAAATAAAACTCGGACTTTCTTAAACGAATAAATCTTTAAAAACACACTTTCTGAAAATGAATTTGCGTCTTTGCTTGTTTTCCATACGATGAAATTTTGATCCGCTTGTAAGTATCTATCGGTCGATTTTTCGGGCAAGAGGCTTAGAGTAGCCTTTTTCGCTGCCTCTGAGACTTCTGGCGGTGTCGAATGAATAAATTCATACTTACTTAAAAACAATACAGCGAAAAGGAAAAGCGCGCGGAATAATTTTTACTTGTTCACAAATTAGCGATGCGCACGCATCAGCGCTTTTTTTTAAAGGCAAAGGCACAAAAACAGCCAGTATTATTAAAGTAAATTAATATTTTTTTGTTTTTGTTACAGATAAATGGTTGTAATTTATTGCCAAAATTAATTAAATCAAAGAATGTTTAATGTTAAACATTTAATTCTTTAATTTTATTTTATCCCAAAGTTAATTTTATTCATAAAATGTTGACCACTTTTCTGACATAAAAACTGTTTGCTTTGCTTTCTTTGCTTTTTTTTTTCTTAAGATTTAAAAAAGTACCGTTGGTTTTAGACGGAGCATCATCATCATCATCATCATCATCATGAAACGCACGAGTTTCTTTCTAATACACATGTACGTGTATTAGAAAGAAACTCGTGCGTTTTACTTTACGATTACGCACAAGTACGTAATGACATACATTACGATATTGAAATTGGTGAAATAAGAGGCCCTTTACGAGCGAATGTGTTATAAAAAAGAACATTGTAATGCACGCGCGTTTCACTACAACAGCGCCGTAATTTAAAAAAAGAACTTATTCAAATTCACGTCGTATACTATGACGCAGGCCGCCATGTTCGATACGAGTATTAGTATTGCAAAAAACTGTTTCAGAACCTTTTATAGACGATTCATAACATGGATGTAGATAAAGTCTTGTATGCAACTGTATATAATTAGGTATTAAAACACTCATGTAATACTATTATCACACTCGGCTTCGCCTCATGTGATAAACCCTCATTCGTGTTTTAATACCCCTTATTATGCGTCAGTTGCATAAGTAACTATAACACAACTGGGGTACCCAATTGATGCAGCCCACTATACATAGTCATAAAATTAATACTAACAACTTTTATTATGGACTGACTGCATTTTTGTATGGAAAAACAGTTTTTTTTTCATATTTACGATTCGGTCATTGGAATGGCCGACTTTTAGTTTTCTTTTTTTTCTGGTTCTTGCAGTTCGTCACCATTTTTCCTCTTGTGATTCAAAAAGGATCATGACTAAAAACTTTTTGTCCGTCTTGTAGGTTATTAAGAAATATTGGACACGTATTTTTTATTTGTTTACGTAATCAAAAGATTACGCCAATACATTGAGTTAAATTATGCCATGACGTCACGCCTAACTAGATTTTATATACGTAGAAGCAATGATATTATAAGTAATTTTACTTATAATATCATTGCGTAGAAGTGATGTAGCGGGCCCCTAGAACTTTAATGCGTGTTATCTAAGTAAATTTTGATTAATATGATAAAACAAAAAATACGTGTATAATAATTTTTTAATTTTTTTATTATCTGCCTGACGGACTAAATATAATTTTTTTTTTTTTACCCAGGCATCATCGCTAATGAAAATTCTTATCTAAACATTAGAACCAAATTATGTACTACTAAAATAAATAACGAAATCTAAGTATTTCTAAGCATGGCATGGCGAATGTATAAGGAAATCTAATTGTAGGTACATTTGGAATAACACAACAACAATTAAGAAACTTTATGAACATGAAAATAATATCAAGCGAGACCTCTCCATGTCTTTTTGGTAAATGTAATGTTCTCGTTTAAGGGCACAATTTCCTTTCCTTGTAATTGGGTACTTAAAAACGTTAATGTAACACTAGAATAAGATACTTCAAAGACAATGAGGAAATAGAGTAGAGATTTTGTGAACATGTTTTTGATTATTTGTTGCGAGGGGCTCGTGGCTAAGTAATAACAGCCGCACGGGTCGATAGATCAGGTTAAGCTACGCTTGCTGCTAGTTACGGTCGATTTGTGACCATTTTTAGGGTTCCGTACCTCTAAAGGAAAAAAAAACGGAACACAATCAATGATGAATGACGGAATGATGAAGCCAATCAAACTCAAACTGAAAGCATTTATTTCAAATAAACCTACAGGCACTTTTGAATAGGGATGATGCCTGGGTAAAAAAAAAGAAATGATATTTAGTCCGTCAGTCAGATAATAAAAAAATATTACACACGTATTTTTTGCTTTATAATATTAATAAAAAATACTTAGCTATCACGCATTAAAGTTGGGGAGTGGGGGCTCGCTACGTCACTTGTACGTATAAAACCTAGCTACGCGTGACGTCATGCCATATTTTAACTCAATGTATCGCCGTAATTTTTTGATTACGTAAAAAAAGAAAAAAATACGTGTCCAATATTTTTTAATAATCTCTATGACGGAAAATAAATTTTTAGTCATCATTCCTATTGTCAAGGGGTCAATGCATTTTTATATCAAAGTTTTGCTAGATTGCAGCTAGAAATTCGACCAATGGTAGAAGGAATAGCGACGTCAGATTTTAAAACGATTTATCTGACGATTCCGACAAACGATCTTTTAGACTTTGTAGGCGATTTGGGGCGTCACATTTTTCACAAAATGTTCGTATGTGAAGTATGAAAATCATCATGCAGAAGGCAAATAATAAAATGTAGGTAACAGGCGAAAAAGCTTTATAATACTCTGCGCTACACAACCACGAATTATCACTGGCGGTGGCGGTGTATGGTTTTGCGTGGTGGCAATGCAAGTTGGAAATAAAAACTCAAAACTCAATGTAAATGCATTGACTTCTGAGTTTTTCTATTTCAATTAAAAACCAATAAGTCAGTCGGTCAGTCAGAAAGATGAAGCTAATTGTTCATTCCAAAGTATAGTAGGTTCCTATGGAGAAGAACGGACAAGACGCTCCGTGGACATTCTGTTTTTATAACAAATTAGCTGTACCCCGCGGTTTCACCCTCATAAGTCTCGATCCTGTGGAAATATCGGGATAAAAAGTATCCTATTTCCTAACCTAGGTCATGGTCTACCCATGTACCAAATTTCATTCAAATCCGTTCAGCCGTTTTAGCATGAAAGCGTAACAAACAAACTTACTTTTGCATTTATAATATTACTAGCTGCGCATCACAGGTTTCACCCGCGTACACCGGCATAAAAAGTAGCCTATGTGTTAATCCAGGGTATAAGCTATCTACATACCAAATTTCATTCAAATCGGTTCAGCCGTCTAAGCGTGAAGAAGTAACAAACATACAAACACACACACACACACTCTCACAAACTTTCGCCTTTGTAATATTATAGTGTGATTAGTTAGGATTAGGATAGTGCAGTGTATAAAGCTTCTTTTCATCACTCCTAATTTTTCTCCACTTTTTCAATCCATCACATCATATGCATCGGATAAACGACTACCTACACAAAAAAAGGTCAAGAGCGAGTCGGACTCGCACACCGAGGGTTCCGTACTATCATTTATTATGTAATTTTTGTTGATGATTTCTGAAAAACTGTGCTACTTAGATACATCGTTTTATTTTTCCTGTAATCTATACATAAACTTCTATCACATGAGATAAGGGTGCGGGGGGGGAGGAATTTTTCATCAATAGTCGAAAACTATGTAATAAAAAAAATTTGAGAATGTGCAAACAGCGCTCTTTCATATGATACCCCACATGCCCTAGTAGCTCAACTTCGAATTTTTAAGACCCCCTTTCAGTCCCTGTTGCAAAAAAAGTATACACATTTTCATTTCTTTTTTATTTGCAAAATAATTGGGCAAACATCATCTAAAACTTTTCCAAATTTCAAGTTAATAGTTTTAGTAGTTCTTGAGATATCCAGCTGACAGACAGACATACAGACTGACTCACACCATAAGGGTTCCTTTTTACCATTTTGGTATGGAACCCTAAAAACACACAAGCTCAGTAATTACACTCGAATCTAAATTACTAACGACATCTGTCGGCAAGTTGGCAGTGTCACATACATTTCTTCGCCGTCTAAACCGTCGACAATTGGCAAGTTCGGGCTTGTTCAAAGATTAGCTTAGCTGGCATAATGCCATTGTGATGGTTGACCTGCACATATTGAGCAGTATATAGTGCTTAGGAGCGGATCGTTGGCCTAGATTTAGATACACCTAGAGTGGGGTTGGTGAAGTTTGATAGTGAAGGATTGAGGGATGTTTGTTTGAATTTGGAAAAGATTTGGCTGGATAAGTGGAGTGGGAGAGGAACGTCATGGCTTATGCAATGGTTTTGGCTCCACATGTATTATGCATCTGTGTTTCTTCATTGTTCAGATTTTAGGGTCTTCAGGGCACCCAGTGGTTGTAGGTGTTTCAAGGCAAGCAGACTTAGAAAGTGTCTATTTTGATTTAATTGAAGGAAACTATAGCTCAAGTTGGAATTTATTATCAATAATTTCTTAACTTTTTTTTCGGTTCCGTACCTCAAAAGGAAAAAAAACGGAACCCTTCTATAATCACTTCGTTGGCCATCTGTCTGCCAAGACCCTTTTTCTCAGTAACGCGTAAAGGTATCAAGTTGAAATTGATAGCAAATACGTGTGTCTATGATTACTTGGATCTCTAAAAAATCAAGCTTCTAAGCCAACATAATAAAAAGATAAAACCATTTATAAGACATATTTTGATACTTGCAAGCAAATCAATAACTTTACTAACCGTTGACCTAGAATCATAAAATTTGGCAATAAGCAAGGCAGCACAAGTAAAGGAAAAAGTCCGAAATCGTTAATTTATAACTTTATCACATGCAATTTTTTTTTTTTGGGACCACAAAATTAAATTTGCAGTAGGAAACGGTACGGAACCCTTCATTATCCGTGGTCCGACTCGCACTTGGCCGGTTTTTGGTAACAATGATAAAAAGGTTGTTCATTCCTGTGGTACGAGTATGTTATTTCATCGTAACTATTTCAATATTTACATATTATCAATATTTCCCTTTCTTCATAAAAACTTCTTTGAATTTCATCAAACACGAATAAAATATCTGAAGAAAGGTACGTTCAACTTTTATAAAAATATTCATCAAAGAAAAACCTTAGCTCAAAGTAATATTTCTGCTAAAGATGAATTAAATGAACGCAGAATATTCAATGATTCTTTCTATCAGGGGCATACAAATCAAGATTACAGGTCTAAATCTGGAGTTAGTTGTCTGAAATCGTGTTCTGAATATGATTGGTCGTTCCTTCTGTATATGTTTTATAAAAACTCTTTGCATCACAAATGAGGTTAATGCGATACACAGCTTTAGCTGTAAACATAATTATGCTTAATTATAATTTGTATTGTATCATATTATATTGATATTCGTCGATAATTATTTCGCCTTATTTTGGGGGTACTAATTACTACCTGTGTTAGTACTAGTGAAAACACTAGAAATTGCTTCAACTAGTTATATATAGTGGTATACCTATGGTTTTCACATTGCAACGAATGTTACTAATAGTTTTAACAAAATTATCTAATATAACGGGCGAAAGTTTGTGAGTGTGTATGTTTTTTATTTCTTCACGCTCAAACGGCGGCTGGACCGATTTGTATGAAATTTGGTATGTAGATAGGTTATACCCTGGATTAACACATAGGCTACTTTTTATTCCGGTCTATGTGGGTGAAACCGCAGGGCGCAGCTGGTGCAGAATAAACTAATGCTATTTCTTTAGCTACAGAATATTAGTTACATTAGATAGCACAACCCTTAGATAAATTATCACCAAACCACAGCACACTCCCACAAGCATAATATATTATATTAAGGAGTTTAGTTCAATTGTCGCGAACTCTGACCACATTTGGACTGTGGTCGCCTGGGACAATTATCGAGTCTAAATCCTGGGCATTAATAACCTAGATAGCCATGCACTTGACTTGCGGCTAAGCGATTGCATAATACTGTCCTCGGCAGCGGTCTGGATTTGTGGGGTTTTAGAAAAATAAATGTGCTTATATTCAGTTAGGATATGGGCAGTTTTTGTTTTGAGTTTGGCTTTTTGGGGCCTTCTTATTTAATCTTTCGTGATTTTCTGTTTTGCTTAATAATTCAGGCGGTTACGGACTCGCCTCTCATGCATGAGTTTGTGGGTTCAAATCCGGGCAAGTAACAACGTGACTTTTTCAATTTATAACTATGTTCTTTCTGAGTTTATGTAGGACATTACTCGATGAAGGAAAAAATCGTGAGGAAACCTGGACTTATAGTTAATATAAGTCTGAAATCGCCAACCCACCATAAGCAAGCATAGTGATCAATGATCGTGCCTTCTGTGTATGAGAAGAGGCCTTTGCCCTGTAGGGGACAATAATATGCTGGTATTATTATTATCTCGTTTATTCATTTCATACCTTATTTAATTACATTTTTAAATATTTCTTAAACAAAAAGATGTAGAAAAAAAAAACATTTAAAAATATAAAAAAATAGAAGTCCGCCGGTGTCGGCAGCAGGGTCCAAGCTACCGGTGGCTAGGGCTGCAGAAATAGGAACCTCCTCACAATACGAGCCGTATCGAGGAGTACTGCCTTCTGAATCTTGCCCTTGATCCAACCGCCTAACGAGAGCCTCGAGAGATGTTGATCGAGGCTTTCGACCATCAGGCCGTTGGCCGTTACTACAATCGGCACAATGATAGCCGAGCTCACATTCCACATGTCAACAACCTCGTGAGCTAAGTCGAGATATTTTATTTGTTTCTCTTTCTCAGCTTTCACGAGGTTCTCGTCATGTGGAATGGTGACATCGACAATCATTGCGCGGCGCGCTAATCGATCTATCGCCACTATATCAGGCTTGTTATTATTATTATTATTAACTAGCTGCGCTGGTGAGAAAAATATTCACATTTTTAGAGGGAAACAATTGCTCGTCAAACGGGAACACTACATTTTTTCGAAATATAAAGTAGCCTATCTTATGTGTTAATCCAGGGTGTCAGCTACTTTCACACCAAATTTTATCAAAATGGGTTGAGCCGTTTGAGTTTGAAAGAGTAGCAAATATATTTGAATTCCTTGCTCATCCCACGAGAACATTACACTTTTTTCACCTTAAAAGTAGCATATGTGTTAATCCAGGGTATAAACTATCTACAAACCAAATTTCATCGAGATCTGTACAGCCGTTTGAGCGTGAAGAAGTAACAAACACACATACACACACACACACACACTCACAAACTTTCACTTTACTTACCTTCTAGCAAAAATACCGAAAAGAACGTGCTCTACCCATATAGTCGCTTTGAGCTCTAAAAAAATCAAACTTCTAAGTCAACGCATTAAAAAAATACGCCCGTCTAAACGACATATTATTTTGATACTCGCAAATAAATCAAAACCTATAGGGTACTTCCCGTTGACCTAGAATAATGAAATTTGGTATGAAGCAAGGTCTCACAGCCCAAGTAAAGGAAAAAGTCCGAAAATTGTTGATTTATAATTTTATCGCAAAAAAAATGTTTTTTTGTGATTTATAGTTTTTGGATAATTTTTCTCAACTATGTAACCCTTCATTGTGCGTGGTCCGACATGCACTTGGCTCGTTTTTTAGGGTCCCGTACCAAAATGGTATAACGGAACACTTATGGTGCGACTCAGTCTGTCTGTCTGTCACAGCTGGATATCTCAAGAACTACTAATGCTATCAACTTGAAATTTGGAACAGGTTTAGATGACGTTTACCCAACTATTTTGCGAATAAGAAAGAAATAAAGATATTTATGTTGTTTTTGCAACAGGGACTGAAAGAGGGTCTTAAAAATTCAAAGTGGTGCTACTATGTAGGGCGGTAGGGTGTGGGGTATCATATGAAAGAACGCTATTTGCACGTTCTCAAACATTGTTTTACTTTTTTTAGGATGCATTTTTTCAACTTTTGATGAAAAATGTAAAAAAAAACCGGTCAAGAGCGAGTCGGACTCGCGCACCGAGCGTTTCGTTCCGATTTGTGAAAAAGTGTGCTATTTAGAGACATCGTTTTATTTTTCCTGTAATTTTTACATGAACTTCTATCATATAGAATAATTTCAGATTTTTTGCTTTGCAAACTTCGGGGATAAGGGGGGAGAACGGTATTTTTTTTACATTTTTCATCAAAAGTCGAAAACTATGCGGCCTAAAAAAAAGAAAAAAAAAACGTTTGAGAATGTGCAAACAGCGTTCTTTAATATGATACCCCACATGCCCTAGTAGCCTCACTTTGAATTTTTAAGACCCCCTTTCAGTCAATGTTGAAAAATAAGTAAAAATATTTCTATTTTTTCTTATTTGTAAAATAGTTGGGTAAACGTCATCTAAAACTGTTCCGAATTTCAAGTTGATAGCATTAGTAGTTCTTGAGATATCCAGCTGTGACAGACAGACAGACAGACAGACTGAGTCACACCATAGCGGTTCCTTTTTTACCATTTTGGTACGGAACCCTAAAAATACCGTTCCTCCTTATCTCCAAGTTTGCAAAGAGAAAAATCTGAAATTATTGTGATAGAAGTTTATGTAAATATTACAGGAAAAATAAAACGATGTCTCTAAATAGAACAATTTTTCAGAAATCGGAACGGAATTTCGGTGCACGAGTCCGACTCGCTCTTGACCGGTTTTTTTTAGTAGGTACTTCTAACAAGTACCGATAATGTTTTCGTAGGTTTTAATTTCATTACGCTTAGTGGTCTATTCCGCATACCTTCTACTTTCCTACCTTCCTTACTTCTTACCTTCCTTTTTATGGCTTTGGTATTTTACATAAAATACCGCAGATGCATGCAGCTGACTTTTGATTGAGCGATTGCATAAAACTGTCCTGTCCATCTGTACCTAATATTTTGTGAATAAGTTCTGCATCTATTTTATAGTTAAGTCACTGTGGACAGTATATTATCAGGTTCTTGTCGTATGAAAGCAACGATTTGCTTCTGACGAATTGATTCAAGGACATAGGAAAAGTTCTTTAAAAAAATATCTCTTAAGTACCACTTATTTTATTAAATCAACTATATAAAAAGTAGCGGTTATAAAAAGTAGCCTATATACAGTGTGAGTCTTCATTATGTGCACAAACTTAAGGATGTGGTGGAAACCATCAAACTGAACAACTTTTTCCCGGGGACCAACATCTTTAATCTTGAAAAAAAACAGTCGTCCCTTACATTTGGTCAAGTAGGCATTGAAATTTTGTAAGGGACGACTGTTTTTTTTTTTTAAGATTAACGATGTTGGTCCCCGGGAAAAAGTTGTTCAGTTTGATGGTCTCCACATTATCCTTAAGTTTGTGCACATTATGAAGACTCACACTGTATGTTAATCTAGGGTATAAGCTAAATATATACATACCAAATTACATTCACATTGGCGTGTAGAAGTAACAAACATACAAAAAAAAAACAACAACAAATAACAACAAACAACAGCAATAACAAATATTTTTCTTTCAAACACACACACACACACACAAACTCTCACCTTTATAATATAAGTGTGATTTATAGTAAAATCTTTTAAAGGTAATATTCATCCTGAGTTTTATAGCGATAGTTACCTCTTTATTGCATCATCGTAGCTCAGTTCAGCTGACCCGGATAGCACAATATTGTTTTATGTTAGAAGTAAACGGCCGGTGCATATCAATTCAATTTATCGGCGGCTTTTGACGACATTATTTATGTTATAACATGACGTAAATAACGTAGTGTGCAGAATAGTGTGGGTTAACATAAAACAAACACGAAGAAATATTTAAACTCAGTAAAAGCGACTTCGCGTTTTCTGAGAATTGTTGTGAGAAAATCTTGACAGTGTTGTTTTTAAAAATCACTTATAATAAATATATTTTTTTTAATTTCAAAAAAACCCCGACACTACTCTCATTTCATTTTGCTACTTCATCACCAGACCCTGATCACCATCTATCTGTAACCTATTTGAGACCATTCCAATGAGCCCAAATGTTCAGCTAATTAATCCTCAGCTCTGCTGTTAGTAGGTGAGGAAGTTGGGTATCCTGCCAATTCCAGGTAATGCTGCAGCATCAGTTCAAGGTTACTATGTTATCCTAATATCATTGAAGTAACAGAATACCAAATTTCAACTCGATCAGACCTGTGGAAGATGCTCACATCTATTCATCAACTAGAAAAGACCTGATAATCTTCAATCGGCTGAATAGATTTTCTTGAATTATAGCTTCTAACACTCTCGATCAAGTCACCTTTCAACAAAACAAAAAAATCTAAATCGGTTCAGTCGTTTGGAAGCTACGATGCTACAGACAGATACACATATGCACACGTTAAACTTATAACACCCTTCTGTTTTCGTGGGGGGTTGAAAATAGGAAACGAATATTTTGACATTAAATCGATTGATTAAAGTGAGGAAATGTGGAATGAAGCTTAACCAGCAAGTGAAATCAATCGTTTCTTCTTTAGGAAACAGACATACAGCCTACTTTAACAACGAACAAAAAAAAAAGTACTACCTTTTGCCCACGGATTCACCGGCGTGGGGGTTAGCAATCATCCTACGGAAACGTACTGCCGGAATAAAAAGTATCCTAAGTCCTAACCTAGGTTCATAGTATGGTACCCGGGTCATGATATATACTTGTGCCAAATTTCATCGAAATTCGTACACCTGGTAAGGCCTGCAAAGGCAGATTACTTTCACATCTTTTTATTATATAAAAATAAAAGTCCTGACTGACTGACTGACTCATCAACGCCCAGCCCAAACCCTTGGACCTAGAAAGCTGAAACTTTGCATAATGTAGACAAGGAATAACGAAGGAATTTCCAGTAGTACGTTCCCGTGGGATATTTTCCGACATCCACGCGGGCGAAGCCGCTGGCAATAACTAGATTACTTATATAACAGTTTATGTACGCACATACAGTATGTTCGGTAATTATTTGATGATTTCCCACCTTCAAAAAAAAAAAAAGATGTTCCCTTTATAATGTAGACAAGGAGTGAGGAAGGATTTTTGTTCCCGTGGGATACTTTCTGGCATCCACGCGGGCGAAGGCGCGCGGGAAGTGCTAGTTTGTAATATTAGTAAGGAAGGAAGGATTTTAAAAATAATAGACACAAATTCAAATCTAAACCCAAGATAATTCCCTAATTCTCCCACATACCCCAACATGTCGGACACAGTGTACATTTTTCACCGAATTTTCATAAAACTCAGTAACAATATGCGAGGCACGAACTTACCGAATGTTATGCTCGGTCAAATAAATTAAAATTCCCATTGCAAGTGGCGAGTGGAATCGTGAGGAAACTGCCGTCACCATGTTTTTCTGTACAGAAATAACATTTCAAACGAAGCAGCATTATTTTTGTGAATGCTTGCAAATATGCGTGGGCTGTTGTTTTTATTTTGGATTCTGTTAAAGGTTTAATGAATTGTGATATTTTAATTCGACTAACAATGTCTTGTTAATTTTATTTTTGGGAGCACTTGAAATAGATGTTCAATAATAGAATTACTGCGGTGCATTTCAATCCGATTGATTTAAATCAAACTATGTTGTTCAAAAGGGAGTGATATGTAGATTCGAATGATGTTACCGCGAAGGTCGCCATTTTGAAAAATTTTGCGAGCAGTACGCCAGTTCGGAAGTCATGGTATTGAGGTCCGATGTTGAGTTAATTTGTCTTTTTTTTTTTTTCCAAACCAAATCAAAACACCATGCTCTCTGTGTCTCGTCTCATTGGGGTCGTGAGTTCGATTCCCAGACAAATTAACTCAACATCGGATTTCGATACCATGACTCTCGAACTGGCGTAATGCTCACAACATTTTTCGAAATGGCGACCTTCGCGATAACGTCATTCGATATAGCAGTTTTCGATTTAATGAGTTTTCGAACTGGCATACCACTCGCAAAATTTTTCGAAATGGCGACCTTCGCAAAAACGTCATTCGAACCTAATTATCACTCCCTGTTCAAAAATATCCTTATTTACTCTTTATTTTATAAGAATAACTGTATTTAAGGATTGTATTCGCAAAAACCAAAGGGCACGAGATACAAATGTCACATGTGGGCGTAATTTCGGATTCGGGAGCCTACGGTATATATACATGACTGTTATTGCGTAGCCTTTTCGTAGCACGTTGCTACGCCGTGCTACGAAATGTCTACGAACGCCTACGAAGACCACTTACTAAGGAAAATACAAATATAATAATGATAAAGCCACAGCAAAGCAGTAAACCTAAGTTAATACGACCTAAAGTTGCGAAATTCTTTGACAAAAGAGTCATACTCGTATCCAGTGAATATATGGAATAAGAATTACTTATTATCGCTGAGAAATTCGTACGTTTTATGACACCAAAGCTACGCTCGACTTAATACGTACGTAATCTCTTTATGTATAATAAAATATACGTCACAAGATAATAAGTCAGGTCATCATAAAGTTTTATAGCACAAATTATTAATGTTAAGCAATGAAAAAGTTTTGATTCGATTTTACGAGAAACCAATCGTGTTTGTTGGTCGGTATAACGTGGTATAAGCATTCGAGATCCGATCAACAGATAAGATGTTGTAAAAACTTTGTTAATCAGTGTTGTTGTTATGTAGACGATTTTTGAAGAGATTTCAACTTAGGAGTAGTCGAAAGTTTCTGTAGTGTAGTTATTTGTATTTTCAGAAGGATTTGTTTGGTTTTGAGTTTTCTGTATTTCCTTCGGCTGAATTACGTCTGTGGGAAAATTATAATTGACTGAAACGACTGTAATAGAGAACAGCTTCCATTTAAATTTCGAATAGAAAAAACTTATAACATGACTCATACACAAGACTTTAATATCCATCAAATAAACCTGATAAAAACAAATCACATTTATATCACTTATCACTAATATTATAAAGGCGAAAGTTTGTGAGTGGGTGTGTAATTGTATGTTTGTTACTTCTTCACGCTCAAACGGCGGGACCGATTTGGATGAAATTTGGTATGTAGATAGCTTATATCCTTGATTGACATATAGGCTACTTTTTATCCCGGTCTACGCGGGTGAAACCGCGGGGCGCAGCTAGTCCTACTAATATTATAAATGTCACAGTTTGTATGTTTAGATGTTTGGATGTTTGTTACTCAATCACACAAAAACGGCTGAACGGATTTGGATAAAATTTGGCACACACATAGTTTATTACCTGGATTAATATACATACATAGGATACTTTTTATCCAGATAGTAATAATTTCCAACATCCACGCGGGCGAAGCCGCGGGCAAAAGCTAGTAAAAAATAAACCTCGATAAGTTCCACCACGACATCCTGGCTCCCCACTTCAATTTTCTCTTCCAACATATTTTTTAATTTCCTTACCATTATGACGGTAATAAAACAGTTCAACAGTGCACCGTCATTATACGGGACGTGTTAATTGGCCGCGCTAATCACCTGTTATATCCGAATATCCGCACGGTGGTATATCCGCGGGTATCTGCACGACTAACTGTTATTGCTGCTTTGAATGGTTTATTTGCTATGTGCAACAGAATTTATGTGTGTTCCCCAGCGCTAGTTGGGTGAATCTTTTTTTTAATATACGCGTTTTTGGTTGACAAAGATATTTTTGTACGTGTTTACTAAAACACTGCGTTAGGAAAAACATTGCGGGATTGTGGCTAAGTAATAACAGCTGCATGGGTCGATCGCTCTGCTACGCCTTCTGCGGTTGATCTGTGGATGGGTGACCATCTTTACATACCCCTCCAAGCCTTGAGCCTTGAGCCCTCCGAGCCTTGGAAAGCATGTTAAGCCGTTGGTCCCGGCTGTCATGCGTGGATCTTTGACAGTAGTTACGGGTCGTCAGAAGCACGAAAGTCTGACAACCAGTCTTACCAAGGGGTATCGTATTACCCAGTTACTGGGTTGTGGAGGTCAGATAGGCAGTCGCTCCATGTAAAATACTGGTATTCAGCTGCATCCGGTTAGACTGGAAGCCGACCCCAACATAGTTGGGAAAAGGCTAGGCAGTGTTAGGTTAGCATTAAAACAGTTTTTTTTCGTTGTGATTAAGGGAGTGCGTAAAAACTTAAAACTTGGTTCCTTTGATTAGAAAATTACATCTTGTAGGTAGGTATTATAAATAAGATCAACAGCACGAAAAAAAAGGTATATTTAAATTACTCATAACGTTCACAAACAAATAAAAACAACACTCGACAATCTATGACAGACGAATATATGTAGATAGACAACGACTGCTAAAGGTTCATAGATTCGCATTCTATATTCCGGCACATAAATATTCATAGAGAAAGGGGAGTAAGTATTTTTAGAGGAGAGAAAAGTATACAAAATAATGTACCGCTTTACGCGCGAGAAAGCTTTGGGGAAGTGGGGTCGAAGTGGCACCGTCACGATACAATTACCTCCTACGTGCCGATAGGAACTCCCAGCGACTGAGAACACCCTAATAAAATTCCCCACCAAACAAAAAAACATTTCAAGAAACCCAATTAAAAACTATCCAACCGATTCTCATCTAACTTTTTCTGATTTTCCTGATTTACTTCATAGACCAATAAATCATACTTTACTACGAAAAATATGAATAAAATTGAGTGAATCTGAATAAAGTGAACCGTAAGAAATAATATTTCATTCCAACGCCGATCAGTAGGTACATTTAGATGAGACAGAAATAAGTCGTGAGAATAAAAGAGCGAATACTGAATTTATGAATGCGATGAACCGTGAGAGTAGTGACGATGAGCGGGAGGGTGCGGGGGAAGGGGGTACATGCTTATTTGATTCCGTCATAAACTCAATTTACAGCTAATCTCATCTCAGATTGTCGAAGAAATAAAATTTCATACGTCGTTGGTTCTCTCGTGAATGTAAATAGGTTAGGCGCGAGGATGTGAGTAGAGCACGTCAGTGGCGGGGCGACACGCGGCGGGGGGGGGGGGGGGGGGGGGTGATAATAAAATATACTCGGCAGAGTTCACGGCTCATTTAGCACGAGGCACCCGCGCCGGCAAGAAGCTCAAATATTAATATTTCGCCTTTAATTCCGAGCACTAAATTAAGCACCGGCTCGTAATCTCGAGCTGCGCCATTAAATTTTTGTCCCCGTGATCAGTATCGGTTGGTGATCGATTTTACGGGCCTACCGGTCTCGCGTTTCGTACGGTTGTAACTTTTTAGTGCTCCTTTTATTACGACAAACGATTTTAATCAAGCGAGTTTTTGTTCAGGGCGGACGCCATTAGCGCCCCGGAGTCGGAATAAAATTCGAAGTTAAGTCGCATTCGAGACTCGAGAATTTGCTTTTAACTTCGTTTGATAGGTCGCTTCGGCGGCGTTTAGTGACCTTTACTCTATAAAATAAATCTATACAAACTGCTATTTGAATTTTCAATAAAGAATCCGCCGGAGCTCAGTGATTCCGCAGTTAATCGTGGTCTTATTTTGAGAGACTTTTTTGCGTTGAGAAAGGTCGTGAAAGTCCGATGTGCTGCCAAAGCATCTTTAGAAAGTTTTAAATTCAAGGAAATCACTCGTGAAACTCTCATTCGTGTCTAGCTATCCTCAAAAAGCGCTGTAAAACAAAGTTGAGTGAGCTCGGTGCTCCCGCGGCTAGTTCTAAACTAGACTCTTGTCGCGGGAAAATTCTCGTAAACCTTTAACAACAACATCGTTTGGCAAAACTTTTAGGCAATGCTTAATAATAAGAGCAGCCTAACAGGCTCTCTTGTATATTAAAATAAACGACAAGTAAAACTAGAATGTTTTTAAAATAGCCAACAAAAATCTATTAAAGTATACCTTATTTGAAGTTCATTACATTACTTACTTCAATGTTTTATTGAATTCCAAGGTTTTATTGAACTTGAAGTGGAGGAATTTGAATATTAATGTTTTTTTTCTACATTATCCATTACGCTTCCACAGAGGAGACTTCCAGAATGGAATAAGAAATTACTTTACTAACTTTTTGATTAGCAGAATTTTTACATAAATACATTGATTTGATGACCTTTCGAACAACACCGCAGTTATCATTTTATCATCTAAATAACTGGTTTTTCACAAAGCTTACAATACTAACACAGTATAAAACAAAGTATTGTAAAGCAGTTTGGCGTGCATGCAAAACTTAACAATGCACGTAATTTTATCTCACGTGATTTAACATTCACGTCATAAATCTAACAAAAGCATGCTCGCATTGCCAACTTTCTAGTACTTACAGCAGTGGATCTGAATATGATAAAGTATCTAACGTCCAAAACTCCGAATTTCACCTAATTAACATTCCAAAACCCCTCTCCAATCCTAACAAGGATAATGGCAACTTTACCTGAAATTCGGTTGTGGGAAAATTTTTCCAAATTTTGTAAAACTTTTTAGTTTTCTTCAAGGGCTGAGTTCGTTCTCAAAACTTTTCATGGTCTAAGTTCGTTTTCTTAGTTCCTTCACAAATGTTTCCTCCGATTCGTAATGCTCCTCTAAATTCGTACAAGCCACATAATGTCGGTATTTCGAAAGAATGGTTGTTCGAATTTTCTTTTCTTAAAGTTTAGAATGAAAACAGAAGCTTGGTGGTTAGGTTTTGTAGTTTTCTAACGTAGAAGTAGTTTTATGATTTTGTTTGAATGTTTAGTTTCATTGTAAAATATTTTTTCAGCTGTGCCTTTAGAGTTTATAAGAAGGTCTAGATTGTATGTCAGATTGGCTCTAAGGTAGACTTTTACCTCTCGGCGATTTTACAAAAAAACATTTTTTTAAACTAAAATAAAGGCAAAGAAGATACTTAAGACCCTCAGGGCGGAGTTTTGGCTACAAGTAGGTAAGCATAATATAATAAATATAATTTAGGGCTGATTTAACCAAAGCCAAATAGATATCTTTTTTGTCGCGGAATAAAATTGACGTCTGACAGTTTTTGTATGGGAAAACTGTCAAAAATTAAAAAGCTTAGGTATAAAACTTTGGTCGAATTCACCCATTGCTAGCAGACATTATGCACTAAAAGATAGCTTTATGATACGGGATCATAAAAAAACCCATGTGCAAGAAAATAATAGCATAGATAAAAACAATTTAGGTGTGTACGTTTCGTAATATGAACAAAAGCGAGCTTCAGAACGTACAGTTTAATTTATAAAACTACAAAGAGATGAACCTATATTTTTATCTATGGAACAAAAACTCTGGTATAATTTTAAAACTGAGTTTTTTATACAAATTAGTGCACCACAAACAATTATATTGGAAGTTCTGATCCACTGCATACACTGTAGTAAGACAATACTTATGGACTTTGTGATTTCATCATATACATCGTTATTCAGATGGAAGACGTCCACTGCTGGACCTCTCCCAAGCATTGCCAAAATCATGTTGTGTTTGGGGTATGGTCTGTCCAAAATGCCTAGCAGTCTCGATATACAAAAAAAAAAAACTGGTCAAGAGCAAGTCGAACTCGCGCACCGAGGGTTCCGTTCCGATTTCTGAAAAAGTGTGCTACTTAGAGACATCGTTTTATTTTTCCTGTAATCTTCCCATAAACTTCTATCATATACAATAATTTCAGATTTTTCTCTTTGCAAACTTCGGAGATAAGGGGGGGGGAACGGTATTTTTTTTTACATTTTTCATCAAAAGTCAAAAACTGTGTGGCCTAAAAAAAAATAAAAAAATGTTTGCGAATGTGCAAACAACGTTCTTTCATATGATACCCCACATGACTTAGTCACTCCACTTTGAATTTTTAAGACCCCCTTTCAGTCCCTGTTGCAAAAAAAAACATAAATATTTTTATTTCTTTATTATTTGCAAAATAGTTGGGTAAACGTCACCTAAAAGTGTTCTAAATTTCAAGTTGATAGCATTAGTGGTTCTCGAGATATCCAGCTGTGACAGACAGACAGACTGAGTCACACCATAAGGGTTCCTTTTTTACCATTTTGGTACGGAACCCTAAAAACTGACCAAGTGCGTGTCGGACCACGCACTCGGTTCTGGTTTTATAGTTGGGGTGAATTTATCCCAAACACAAACTTAATATTGTAGTTGAAGAACATTATGTTCTTCCATAAATCGACATACGTTAAGGTCAATTTTCCAACTGCAAATATAAGTTTTGCAATCGCAAAAAAAAAATATTATGTGATATGATAAAACTTATCGATTTGCTTCTTGCCAAATTTGAATATTCTAAGTAGCAAAATATGTCGAATAATTTTTTTTGTTGCGCTGACTTAGAAGCTCGATGTTTTTAGAGCTCTAAAGGACGACATACCTACATATCTGGGGACCTACTCTCTAAGTCCGTCCGTCTTTCCGTCCGTCCGTTCCTCCGTCCGTCTGACATTACGATCCATCAAAACAAGTGTAAAAGTTAAATTATTCGGACAAGCAAAAACACATTGGGAGTAGGGACAACTGGCAAATCATGTTGTCATTCATACTTCGTACGGGCGCGGAACCAATCATCCATCCGTAGGTGATACGGAGTAAGAAACGCCCGTAACGAGGCCGAAACTACGGGCTTCGTGCTTAGGGAGTAGGCCCCCTGATACTTTATACGTCGACGCGTTTCTGAGAAAAAGGGCTTGACATACTGTTTGCCAGACAGACAGACGGTCAAAGAAGTGATCGTTCATTTATTCATTTATTTATTCAATAACAATTTACATTGTGTCTGAACGTTTTACAAATATACCTACGCAAATAATTAAAAGATCCTACAAGATTGTTGATCCTACAAGTGTTCCGTTTTTTTTCCTTTCGAGGTACGGAACCCTAAAAAGGTCGATCATTAATCGAAAGCGTATAGTATTCGTGCTGTTTCCATTCTAGCCACAAACTGTAGAAAACCCTTTGAAGGTCCGTTTTCATTAAGGAACCTGATGCTGTTTGATTTAAGAAAAAACTCGTGTGTATAAAATACCAAAAATGGCACACCTCAAAGAAGTGTTGTGTGGAGTACAAACATATTACCTCTGCCAGTGTCGGCTCATACAAATTATGCTGTCGCATACAAAGAGCTTCTGGCAAATTGTTAGGATACCCACCCAGCTTACGTCGCCAACATAACTAATACTTGCATAACAAAGAAGATTGTCGGTGCATATTTTGATGCTGTGAGATTTCATGAAAAATCCATATACCAAATTACTGGGGCTTTTTCGAGGATTTTTTAAAACTTATTTGAGCAGTGGTAACGGACGCGACTTAAGATTTGTAGGTCGTGAGTTTGGTTCCAAGCAGGCACTTTACTTTGTGTAAATTATTTCATCATCACTGCTCTCAAAACGGTGAAGGAAAACATCGTGAGGAAACCGGCATGTACTAGAACTAAAAATTCGAAGACCGGTCAAGAGCAAGTCGTTGTTGATGATTTCTGAAAAACTGTGCTATTTAGAGACATCGTTTTATTTTTCCTGTAATCTATGTATAAACTTCTATCACATAGAATAAGTTTAGATTTTTCTCTATGCAAACTTCGGAGATAAGGGAACGGTATTTTTTTTTTAAATTTTCATCATAAGTCGAAAACTATGCAGCCTAAAAAAAAGAAAAAAAAATGTTAGAGAATGTGCAAACAGCGTTCTTTCACATGATACCCCACATGCCCTAGTAGCCCCACTAAGACTTTTTAAGACGCCCTTTCAGTACCTGTCAAAAAAAAAAAAATTGTTTCTTTTTTATTTGAAAAACAGTTGGGCAAACGTCATCTAAAACTGATCCAAATTTCAAGTTGATAGCATTAGTAGTTCTTGAGATATTCAGCTGCGACAGACAGACAGACAGACAGACATACAGACTGCAGAGTCACACCATAAAGGTTCCTTTTTACCATTTTGGTACGGAACCCTAAAAATATGAGTTTGAAGCACAGTTAATTGCGCATTACGTCAGGGTTCATAAACTATTGCAGTGCTGATCGGGAGCCGCGTATCAAATTGGCCACGTAATCCCTCTGGCGTGGAGCCCGACACAAATAGGTGGACGGAATTCGATATGGTAGGGATTCTGAGGAAGGTGGCAAAACGGTATCGAAACGACGTGAGGTTACCACCTCTCACATCGTTTCAATGCCAAAAAAAAACAAATAAATAAAAACTTTTTCCAAAAAAAAAAACTACCGACTTTCAAAAAAACACTACAAAGTAAAAAATAACTTTAATTTCGGAAGTCGGTGTCTTAGGTGTTTTATTAATTATTTTCGTTATTTTTTTGCCACCGGCTTCCGAAATTAAAGTTATTTTTCACTTTCTAGTGTTTTTTTGGTAGCCGGTAGTTTTTTTTTTTGAAAAAGTTTTTATTTATCACTTGGTAGTGGTGCCTACCCCACACAAATCTGAATACCACTCTGCAATATAAATTAGAGGAGCATCATCCATTTCAAATCATTTCAAATAAAAACTTTGCAAAAAGGCAAATAATTATATCGCGCTAAGTCGTGTCAGAAGTTTGGTAGGCGTAATTTTAGTTGACGGAGATAACGAGGGTACATTTATTCATTTAAAGCCAGAGTGCACCTCATGACAATTCCAATAAGCCCAAACACGGCTAGGATACATTGTTTTATTACTGAGTTCCGATGTCTACCTTCCGGCTTCTTCATCAAATCGGTTCGATGGTGTTATTTCCATCAGAACCATTTATTTAAAGCTTCATCATAGTCGCTTAACTATTTGAATCGAGATATCAAATCACCACTCGTGAAATAGGTAGGACTAATCATCGTTGAGGAGTTCCCGTGGCCATCTATGGTCTTCTTCATCAGTTCCACTTCACCAGATGATACTTTTTGAATGCAAACACCTGATTTGTTGATGAAAGTACCAAAATCGCTGTATACCTATAATATTTGAGGAGTTCCCTCGATTCCTCATGGGTCCCATCATCAAAACTGGATTTTGATAAAAATGAGACCAATCTGGAAGTATACCCTTTCAAATAAAAAAAGAATTTTGCGAATTGGTTCATAAATGACGGAGTACTGAGGTAACAAACATTAAAAAAAAAAAAAAAAAATACAACCGAATTGATAACCTATCCTCCTTTTTTGAAGTCGTTTAAAAACAAACTAAAGCAGTCCTGCTTTAGTATTGAGCAGATCAATCAATCTGCCTAGACTTTTCCCAACTATGTTGGGGTCGGCTTCCAGTCTAACCGGATGCAGCTGAATACCAGTATTTTACATGGAGCGACTGCCTGTCTGACCTCCACAACCCACTAACTGGGTACGATACCCCTTGGTAAGACTGGTTGTCAGACTTTCGGGCTTCTGACGACCCGTAACGACTGTCAAAGATCCACGAATGACAGCCGGGACCAACGGCCAAGGCACGGAGAAATCTCGGTATTGAGTATTGAGCAGATGCTAAGTAAAATATAGTAGCATACTCTGCATACTATACAAACTAGCATAGGTGAGGTTCTTTGCTGTGATATATAAGGTGTACCTATCTATTAATTCACGAAATCTCTTAAGGGGTCATTGTACTCATCATTATGTCCAACATTTACTATGAGCCCAAACCTGAAATCGCGAAAAAAAATTAGCTGTTCCAAACATTTATATTGGCATAACTCGTCAAAATGTAGGGAACAGCTGATTTTTTTTTCGCCATTTCAGGTTTGGTCCCATAGTAAAAGTGATTTCCTAATACAGGATGCCCACGAATTAAATTTCATCCTGTGGATTTTAATCTAGCGTGGGTTTAAATGTCTGGAAATGAAACGAGAAATTGCCTAGACTAGATTAAAAACAACCCACGCTACTAAGGTAATAATTAAATGATAAAACAAAGAAAAGTTAAATTAGAATACGCGTCACTTCCAGGCGTAACGAAGTTTTCAATTATTCTTTCTACTAAGTCGCAAAAACTTTGATTAAACATTTCAATCGAAAAACTGTCACTGATAGACCAAAATTAGGTCTCAACAAAAGATAACTCGTGCACACACGTAGGTATATTTTTAGGGTTCCGTACATAAAGGGTAAAACGGGACCCTATGTCTGGACTCCGCTGTCCGTTTGTCAGTCTGTCCGTCTGTCACCAGGCTGATATCTCATGAACCGTGATAGTTAGTTGAAATTTTCACTGATGATGTGTTTCTGTTGCCGCTATAACAACAAATACTAAAACAGAAATCAATTAATCAATCTGCCTAGCCTTTTCCCAACTATCTAGTCTAACTGGATGCAGCCAAATACCATTATTTTACATGGAGCGACTGCCTATATGACTTTCACAACCCAGTAACTGGGTAACACGATACCCCTTGGTGGGACTGGTAGTCAGACTTTCGGGCTTCTGACGACCCGTAACGGCTGTCAAAAATCCTCGAATGACAGCCGGGACCAACGGGTTAACGTGCTTTCCGAGGCACGGAGGAGTCTCTGTATATAAAAATGGTCACCCATCTACGGACCAACCCCGGCAAGCGTAGCTTAACCTGATGGATTGACCCGTGCGGCTGTTATTACTTAGCCACAAGTTCCTCTAAATCAAATACTAAAACAGAATAAAATAAATATTTAAGTGGGGCTCCCCTATGGGAAAACTGCAAAAAAATCGTGTCTGATCCTAGATCAGACACGATTTTTTTGCCGTTTTTATAGATAATGCTACGGAACCTTCGTGCGCGAGTCCGACTCGTTTTTGGCCTGTTTTTTTTTAAAGAGAATTTATCTCGTCCAGAAATATTCCAAGTTGACATCTTTTTATCGACTTTCGACCGGTTCTCAAAATGTGTGCCCTCAAATAGCAATCCAGTTCGGCATCTCAGGTTTACCGGCCTGCATAACATCCTCTGCTTCGGCCGAAATGTAGCTGAATACCACCCGAGTGAACTGTAAGTGACTACTTTGCGTACTTGAGCTGATTTCTGCTTACTTTTAGTTGTTGGTATGTCCTTTTGGAAAGGTCTGACTTAATGTCAGACCGATATTTCACTCGATGTGGTGGTTATACGGGACTTTAAAGTTATAAAACTTTTCTCTTTCTGCTAGCACTGGCATCCAGTTTTTCTATTACTTAGGCTCTTTCTGATAATAATTTCGTTTTTAGGGTTCCGTACCTCAAACGGAACAAACCGCACCCTTGTAGGATAACTCGTGTGTTTGCCTGTCTGTCAGCTCCGAATCTAAGTTGAAATTTGATACACATGAATTTCTGTGACCTAAACACGGATGTGTAACGTAAATAAAGGAGTTTTGAATATGGGGGTCACTTTTGGGGGCCAATAAGATAATAGAAAAAAAGTTTTGCGAACTGTACCGTGTGTGACATATCAAATGAAGACTTACTGAGAGGGTCTCAAATATTTTTTTTATTATTAAAAAATAGTTTTTTTTTACAGTTATTTAAGAAAACAGACGAAAATTGACCATTCCCCCCCCCCCCTTTATCTCCGAAACTACTGAGCCTAAATATTTGAAAACCTATAAATCGTCTATGATCTTAAAATGATATGGTAAGTCTCTCAATATTGTGCGTACAAACTTACATTTGCAGTTACAATATATGGTAGAACATGTTTTCCAACTACAATGTTATGCTTGTTCTTGCGATAAATTTATCCCAACTCGGAACCCTTCATTGTGCGTGGTCCAAAACGCACTTGTCCGGTTTTTCCTAACTATGTTAATATTAGTATTTAGGTCGGTTCCCCTAACGGGGAAAAGGGCGCACTTTACCACGAAAGGCCTTGTAGATCTCGTCTCGGCCCGTTACCATGTGCAGGTTTTAAAATAAATATAATACCCTGCTATCAAATTGTGGTCAGTGAAAGACAGTCAAAGTATCTTTTGTTTTATTCATGCTGTTTCATTCGCCACACCTCTTCAATCTCATTGAAAAATGTACGATCAACATTATCTTAGATAGCCACTGTGATCTCCTCTTTTTCCATTTTACTGCATTACCAGAGGCGGATTTGCAGTCTTGGCCGCCCTAGGCCCCAGGAAATGTACCAGCGGCCCCTTTCTCAGCACCCATCATATAGACTACATAATTAATTTACTTTTTTGCCAACTTAAATCGAAATCGATCCAGTTTAGTTAAGTAGGTAACTTTAATATCTGTAGTTAGTTAGTACTGATTTTTTTTCGCGATTTCATGTTTGTTCCCACTGTAAAATTGGTATATATTGTGTATATATAATATTGTGTGAAATGTCCAAAGATATTTATTTATTTATTATTTATTTATTTATAAAAGTTGTTCATAATAATGAGTACAGTGACCTTTTAAGAGGATATAAGTCAATAACCAGTAACCCTGTATGTATGAAAGTGGTTTAGGAAGAATATTTTTTTTTTTTTTTTGAGGGTGGGAAATCATCAAATAACTTCTCCCGCTCTGGGTGGAGCGGAAGGGCGTGTCAGACTTTTACTGACTAAAACCCACCCGTGTTCCTTCAGTTGCCTATGCCAGGGCCGCGGTAACCTCTTCAGACAACCCGCGACCCCAGCGGCGTCGGCCCTATTGGACCCCATCACTTGCTGACATCTCTTTGAGGCGCGCGTGGAACACAACGCGCCGTCGACTCGGGCCTGGTCCTTACCGGACGGCGAGCTACCCGCTGCTCACCGTCCGCAGGCCCGCGCCTACGGTGGCCGGAAATCGCCTCGCGATTCCCGCCGCCCAGGGCGTCTCCTGCGGCGACTGAGGGCGTGAGGCTGCCTCTCCCTCACGCGTTCCGCCTCCTCCTTCGCGAGCATCACTGCTTCGCAGAAGGAGGTGACGGCCTCCCATGCACTCTCGCTCCGCACCATAGCCTGGACCAGGCTCGGACGCGAGAGATCGCCGCCGCCGATCGCCTCCGTGAGAACATGGCGGTGCTCTGCCCAAGCCGGGCAGACCTCCACTGTGTGCTCCACCGTGTCCTCCGGGCGATCCACACAATGGTAACACCCGGGCGTTTCCTCCCGCCTTATGCGAAACAGGAACCTCCCGAAACAACCGTGTCCGGTGAGGACCTGCGTCAGGCGGAAGGTGAGGACGCCGTGGCGCCTCTCCAACCACTCCTCAAAGAGGGGACTTATCGCCGCAATTGTGGCGTGCCCGTGAAATAGGCCCTTAAAGCACAGATTAATACAGATGGGACACTGCAGTTTAGGTATGAAGCTACAAGTACGCGGCGGGCCTCGTCCGCAGGGCTATTCAGTAGGTCAGAAGGTATAAGAGTTACGCGATAGAAAGAGACGCAAGTTGTAGTTGAATATAACTGGTTTACTTTCAGTTATATTTCTTCTTATCATCAGTTTTTTCTCAGATTAGCGGCCCCTAATATCTGGCCGCCATAGGCCTGGGCCTAATGTGTCTTAGGGCAAATCCGCCTCTGTGCATTACTAAATTTCTCACCCAACCAACTCCCAAATTGTTTCATTTTTAAACTCACATACCCAAAAATAATCCGTAATCATCCCAACCGCCTCATCATAACCCAATCAGCTAATGCGATCCTTTTTCCATTCCAAAAAATTTTGCATGCCTCCCCACGACCTCTAATCCGAGGCAAAATAAACCAGACATTGAAATAGCTAAAAGATTGCAACGCGAAATCGTTTCTTAAACCCAAAACGCACGATTTAACACCAAAGCTTCGGTACGACGAGTATTTCGGCAGCCGATTGCCCATTACGGAGCGACGATACACGAAATTTCAATAAAACGCAATAGACGATGGTATAGCAACGCAGGGTGCGAGGGATCGCTAAGCAAGTTTGCTGGTTATCGCTGATAGTTCGACTGGTTCAACGAGGTGAATTTTGTACTTTTTTTTGGGTTCCGTACCGAAATGGTAATAAGGAACCCTTATGGTGCGACTCAGTCTGTCTAGATGTTTCATGAACTACTAATGCTATCAACTTGAAATTTGGAACAGTTTTAGATGACGTCGCTCTGCCCAATTATTTTGCAAATAACAAAGATTTTTTTTTTGCAACAGAGTTTTTTGTAATTGTGGTTTCTTAAAAATTTGAAGTGGAGTTACTTGGGCATGTGGGGTATCATAATGAAAGAGCGCTGTATGCACATTCTTAAACATTTTTTTTAGGCCGCATAGTTTTCGACTTTTGATGAAAAATGTGTAAAAATATCGTCCCCCCTCCCCCCTTATCTCCAAAGTTTGCATAGAGAAAAATCGTGCATTATTCTATGTTATAGAAGTTTATGAAAAGATTATTTATTACAGGAAAAATAAAATGATAAATGATTTATTTTCTGTAAGTAGGTTTGTACAAACACTTTTACACGTCAAACATATTTTTTTTTTAAACTAGATGAGTTCGACGTTTCCTATCTGACTACTGTGAGAAGAAACGCCGAAACAAACTCAGAGGTCACAGTCTCTTTTAAAGTCCAGACATAATCTTGGTCAGATCATGTGAAGACCATGTAGATTGCAGTCTGAAATGGTCTTTTGATGAAAGAACCACACAGATTGAGTGGACCTGTCCAGTCAGTGCACGCATTTGTCAGTAATCGTGCAGCTCAACTCAAAACTTAAGGAGCTTAACGATTCGACGAACAATACCAAAGAAAAGACATTTGGGTAGGCCGCATAAATTACTCAAACTGTCAGACTATAACTAAAACTGAGAAAAGGATAAAATAAATAAAAAACAATGATCCACGTAGTCTTCACATGATGTCTCTACATATCACACTTTTTCAGAAATCGGAACAGAATCCTCGGTGCGCGAGTCCGACTCGCTCTTGATCGGATTATTTTCTTTTATACGGTATTTTGTTTATTCTACGTTTACTTTATTCGATCCTTTCTTTTTACGTTACTGCGGTGTGCGATGCTTGACAAAACTTTCAATAAGGTCATAAAAACTTACATCCAACAACTGGTGAACTCAGATTTAGGTACAGTTGGCTGGTGAATAATGTCAGTGTTATCTATTGCTTAAGAGCCTATACTGCCTCAAATGGCTTAGCATGATCCTCCGTTATGTCGAAAATACTGCAGCATTAATTTTAAAATAAATATATGGCAGAATTGAGGATTAATGTTAAGTACTACGTTTGACGAAAACACGATTCCATAAAATTTTCTCGATAGAAAAAAAATCTAAAGTTCTTTACCTCCAAACCGAACAATAAACCGATGGTATTCAAAAAATATTTCAAATTAGATCATGAAACTTTGCATACTAATTGAACTAACTATAAAGCAGGTCTTATGTTTATTATTTTCTTCAAATTACCATTTTTTTCACCGTAAAAAACAATTACGGCCTCGCTCTATAGTCCGCGAGCAGTATCGCGCGAGCGAGATAAAAACCTGAGGTATTTTGGCTCTTACCATTTGCAATCCATGGTTCATCCTCAGTGGACACCGTCAAAAAACATACCCAACTCCAAAGCATCTTATTCCTTGGCAAGTAATCACCAGAAAACGACGGTAGCAACTTCAAATTCAAGAAGTTGCTTTTAAAAGAGGGGAGACTAAACACAGTATAAAGTGAGGGGGCTCCAATCGGGGTTACCCTAATGTCCTGAGGGTTGTGATTTGATGTACCTACTGAAAACATTATTGAATTCTGTGATCATCGTTAGGGGGCGATTTTCCGAATTGCTTATTTCGTCTAGCAGGCTAGTATGGTCTCAAGTTTCAAGTGTCGAAATTTGGTGTAAAAAGCTTGCTAAAAACTGTACTAGATGGCTCTGTTTTAAAAACTGGTCAAAAGCGAGTCGGACTCGCGCATCGAGGGTTCCGTTCCGATTTATGAAAAAGTGTGCTATTTAGAGATAGCGTTTTATTTTTCCTGAAATCTTAACATAAACTTCTATCACATAGAATAATTACAGATTTTTCTCTATGCAAAATTCGGAGATAATTGTGGTGGGACGGTATTTCTTTTTAACATTTTTCATCAAAAATCGAAAACTGTGCTGCCTAAAAAAAAGAAAAAAATGTTTGAGAATGTGTAAACGGCACTCTTGCATCCCACTTCTAAGTTCTAGACTAGAACTTAGAAGTGGGATGCAAGAGCGCTGTTTACTAGAACTTCTAGTAGCCCCACTTCGAATTTTTAAGACACTTTCAGTCCCTGTTGCAAAAAAAAATTATTACTTTTTGACGTTTGCCCAGCTATTTGCAAAATAGTTGGGCAAACGTCATCTAAAACTGTTTCAAATTTCAAGTTGATAGCATTAGTAGTTCTTGAGATATGCAGCTGTGACAGACAGACAGACAGACTAAGTCGCACCATAAGGGTTCCTTTTAACGATTTTGGTACGGAACCCTAAAAAACAAAAATAAAATCTTTTGACACTTGAAACTGACGCCATCGCCATAACTTTGCGTGACGTCACAATTTCTGTCAGTTTACTCCTACTACAAGCCGCGTTAAAGAACTTCGTTCCAAAAAGTACAGAGATAGTGGTAAATAAAACATTACACAAGACTATAATAATTATAAAAAAATGATTTTAAATTTGGATATTTTTAAATTATCTCTATTACTCACCGATGACTTATCGCCTTTGCCAATTAAAATAAAACCGGTCAAGAGCGAGTCGGACTCGCGCACCGAGGGTTCCGTTCCGATTTCTGAAAAAGTGTGCTACTTAGATACATCGTTTTATTTTTCCTGTAATTTTTACATAAACTTCTATCACATAGAATAATTTCAGATTTTTCGCTTTGCAAACTTCGGAGATAAGGGGGGAGAACGGTATTTTTTTTACATTTTTCATCAAAAGTCGAAAACTATGCGGCCTAAAAAAAAATTAAAATAATAGGTCTTTACATATGAAATTGCCGTTTTGTATGAAAAAATTTAAACGAATTTTTTTCATGTATTTTTTATTTGTATTAATCGAAGTAATCACCCATGCAATCAATGCATCTTTGCCAACGCAGTGGCAGTTTATTGATGCCCTTTTAAAAGAAATCAGCTGGTCGGGAGGCAACAAATTCTTCAAAGGCATTTTGTACTGCCTCTCGGGTATTGAATTTTTTTCCCGCCAAGAAGTTATCCAAATTCTGGAAAAAGTAGTAGTCTGTAGGCGCAAGGTCTGGTGAGTAGAGCGGATGACGGAGAGCTTCCAACCCCAGTTCTTGCAACTTGGAGACCGTCTGCTGTGCAGTATGAGGTCGCGCGTTGTCGTGCAGGAGCAGCGGAGACGAGCGATTGACCAATGCTGGTTGGAGATGTGCCAGCTTCTCCATCATTGTGTTCAGTTCTTCACAGTACATATCTGCAGTAATGCTCACCCCGTTTGGTAAGAAGCAGTGATGAATCACACCGGCGCTAGACCACCAAATAGTGAACATCACTTTTCTAGGGGTAAGTTTTCGTTTAGGGCATTGTTTAGGTGCTGAACCAGGATCCAACCAACTTGCTGAGCGCTTGCGGTTATCAAACAGAATCCATTTTTCATCGCAGGTAACAATGCGGTTCAAAATTCCTTCATTTGTGTGTCTGTTGAGCAGTGCAAGGCACGTCTCGACGCGTACTTCGCGCTGGCGATCATTGAGTTCGTGGGGCACCCATTTGTCAAGCTTTTTTACCTTGCCAATTTGACGCAAATGGACCAATATTGTTTTGACGCTAACGTCGAAAGCTGCTGCTAATTCAGCCGTAGATTGTGTATCATCAGCTTCCACAATCGCCTTTAATTCGTAATTGTCGACCAAAGTCTTCGGACGACCGCGAGGTTCATTTTTCAGGTCGAAATTTCCAGAACGGAAGCGAGCAAACCAATAACAGGTGGTGCGTTGGTTTGTAGTGTTAGCTCCGTAAACGTCGTTGATGTTGCGTGCCGCTTGTGCCTCGTTGCTGCCACGACGGTACTCATATTCCATAATTACTCGAATTTTTAACGTATCCATGATGACGAAAAAGATTGAAATGCGATGAAAATGTAACATTAATCAATAAACAAATGACTACTTTTGGAAAAAGAAATCCATGTTTTTAAAATAAAATTAATTTGAAATTAGAATTCTTAGCCAAACAAAAATTATTTTGATTTGAAATGGCCAGTACTGCAGAACGGCAATTTCATAGGTAAAGACCTAATAGTTCGAGAATGTGCAAACAGCGTTCTTTCACATGATACCCCACATGCCCTAGTAGCCCCACTTCGAATTTTTAAGACACTTTCAGTCCCTGTTGAAAAAAAAAAAATTTTTATTTATTTCTTATTTGCAAAATAGTTGGGTAAACGTCATCTAAAACTATTCCAAATTTCAAGTTGATAGCATCAGTAGAATAGAATAGAATAAATGTTTATTGTCTCCAGTATTACAGCTAGTAGTAGTGGCACATACACAAAACTATAATACCGGAAGCAAAAGGTAAGCGTCAGCATTATGCTTAGGTCCCCTTGAGGGTTGCTAAGTAGTTCCTGAGATATCTAGCTGTGACAGACAGACAGACAGACAGAGAGACAGACAGACTGAGTCACACCATAAGGGTTCCTTTCTTACCATTTTGGTACAGAACCCTAAAAATGGTTTATTATTTACTAAAAAGTAAACAATAAAGCCTATGGCAACCCGGGAATTTGTGAAATGCGGCTTTGATTGACCTCCTAACCCGAACCAAAGCTCAGTGACACATACGTATTACATGAATGCTGATCAATACGCCCTTCTTCACTGCCACAGTTCCTTCTACATAATAATAAAGCAATACCAGCTTTTACCGGTGACTTCGCCTGCGTAGAGTTCGGAAATTATCCTACGCAAACGTACCTACAACCGGGATAAAATAGTATATTATGCAATTAGTGAATAAAGGACGGATTTAAAGCGAGGGCCACAGGTGAATCACGAGCTAGTGAAGGATTCTAACGATTGAATCACGACCGTAGGGAGTGATTCATGATGATTGAATCACGAGCGTAGCGAGTGATTCAAGTGTTAGAATCCTGAGCGACGCGAGTGATTCATGGCCCTCGATATAAATCCGTTTTATTCAAGAGTTGCATACTATACTTTATACCATGACTACGAGAAAAAGAAAGATTTAAGTGAAAATAGACATATAATGAAGAAAAAGGAAAGTTAAATTGGCTTTGATGTAAACCAGCCGTGATTTTTTAGGTAGCAAGTTTTCCACTATATCCGCCACCCTCTCTTTCATAAACTCAGGTGTTAACACATCTTCATCACTAGAATGCATTTTTAATCGATTAGAACAACACTAAACAAACACAAAATTAAAGATTAAAGTAACACTAAACTTTGTGTTCGTACAACTTACAGTATTCAAAATAGCGCCAATTTACTAAGGACAGCAAAGAACACAAAACAGTTTATAATCTAATGCTGAACTCCTTGTCGAAAATGTCGACCAATCAAATTGAATTTAGAACACATCATTATAGGTCGAATACACAGATTACACTTACACTAGATATGGCAAGCCATCCGACCAAGCGTGCCCTGCATGTTCGACTGTTCGTACTAAAAAAAAGTCTGTTAGCTCAGTGACGCTTACCGATTGAAACAATTTTGTTTACTTTGAGCACAGCACTAAATGGCTGGGTTGAAGTTATCGTTGGTGTTATGTTTGAACCTTGTCGATTGGTTTCATTAGTTGTCAAGTGCAACATTTATGTAATGAGGGTAAAAAGAAATAAAACAGTTTGCTTTCTGATCTCGACTTGGTTGTATCTTTTATTGGCGACTGCGGAAAATAAGTTGTATTTCGGTGAAAATGACGGCAAATGTAACGAATATAGTGTTTCCCGGACAATTTAACCCAAAGACTGATAAGTGGTGTGATTATAAAGAACAATTAGTGTGCGCGCTCGATGCGGCGGGTTACGACAAAACTAACCTAGACAAGGGACGATCGCTGTTTCTTTCTCAGTGCGGCAAAGACACTTTCGCGCTAATTGCATCACTTTTAGTTCCAGCTCGTCCTTCGGAAGTATCTTTAGTGGACATTTTTAGTGTTTTGGATAAGTTTTATGAACCCGAGGGTAACGAAATTTTGCAAGCGGGAAAATTTTACAAACGTCAACAAGTGCAAGGTGAAAGCGTGCAAGACTTTGTGGCGGCTATAAGTCTACTTGGTGCAAAATGCAATTTCATGGACTTGAAACGCCAGTTGAGAGACCGACTAGTACTGGGGGTGCGGGACGATCGCTTGCGACGCGACTTATTGAAAAAGAAAGACTTGTCTTACGAGGTCGCGTTACAGATGTGTCTGGACTATCAAGCGACGTTCCCTGATTTGTACCCTGCGTGTGTGACTAGTGAGTCTAAGCAAACTCCGTCCAGTGTCACGGAGACTGAAAGTATGGACATTGATAATGTTAACTCGAATGAGTGTCGACGGTGTGCACGCGCTCACAGGACGGGCGAGCGCTGCCCGTTTGTTAAGGCGAAGTGCTTCTACTGCAAAAAGTTTGGGCACATTGCGGCGACCTGCTCCAAGAAGCCAGGTCGTGTACACCAGGTCGACGACACGAGGGAAGCCGGCACGAGTGTGGAAACTTCAGCTGAGAAGATGATGGGCGTATACGTCTGCGTGGATAATTACTCACCACCTATTACCACAGACGTTATGATAGACGGCGTTCATTTATCTATGCAAGTGGACTCGGGTGCATCGCGTACCATTATGTCGGAAGAGACATACAAGATGCTGTGGTTGACGCCCCCACCCCTACGAGCTACCAATCTAAAACTCGTGACATGGACTCAAGACCCTTTAAAAGTATTAGGACTAGCAGACGTGCGGGTTGTGCTAGGTAATAAGGAAGCGCAATGTGAACTGGTCGTGGTGGCGGGGAACGGACCAAATCTGTTGGGCAGGAATTGGTTCCATACACTAGGCCTTGAAGTAGCAGGATTGTGCTGGGCTGAGGAGGAGATAGAACCATATAAGAAAGATTTTCCTGAACTATTTAAAGAAGGACTCGGCGAGTACAAAGGTCCTGAGGTGGCACTTCACGTGCGGCCGGATGCTATGCCCCGCTTCTTAAAGGCACGCGCGGTGCCCTACCCTCTTAAGGAAAAAGTCACTAGACAGTTGAACGAGATGGTGGAGGCGGGTGTACTGACACCTGTCCGTTATTCTGAGTGGGGGACACCGGTGACGCCGGTGATGAAAGAAGACGGAACAGTACGAATGTGTGGTGATTATCGTGCCACGGTGAACACCGCTATAGATACAGACATCTATCCGCTGCCGACGTCTGTGGAAGCGTTTGTGAGACTTAGTGGCGGCAGAATATTTAGTAAGCTGGACTTGAAAAACGCGTACACACAACTGAAGGTAGACGACGCGACAGCTATGCTGCTCACGCTGAACACTCCTATCGGTCTAATGAAAGTGAATCGCCTGCCATTCGGTGTCAGCGCGGCGCCAGCGATTTTTCAGCGTCTTATGTCGACGGCGTTAGCGGGTATGGACGGAGTGGCGTGTCTATTAGATGATATCGCTGTCACTGGAGCCACGATTGAAGAACACAACCGGAGACTTAGAGAAGTACTGAGCAAACTGCAACAGCTGGGACTCCGCCTCAACGTAAAGAAATGCGTGTTCGCTGCGAACAGCATCACATTCCTAGGGCACATGATTAATGCAGAGGGACTTCACCCCGCACCTGCGAAAGTCAAAGAGATTCAGGAAAAGTCGGCCCCAACCAACAGAGAGACCTTGCGTGCCTTCCTGGGCTTATATAATTTTTATGAAAAATTCTTACCTGACAAGAGCACTGTGTTAGAACCACTGTATCGACTTTTAGAATCAAAAAGACCTTGGAGCTGGGGTGAGAAGGAACAGGAGGCGTTTATGGAGGCGAAGCGATTACTGTCATCAGATCGAACGTTGGTGGGCTATGACTTGCAGAAAGAACTACTTCTCATTTGTGATTCATCGGAATACGGTCTCGGAGCGATTATTGCACATGTCATGGAGGACGGTTCAGAGCGGCCGGTGATGATGGCCTCACGGACACTACAGGAGCACGAGAGACGATATGGGCAGATTGACAAGGAGACCCTGGCTATTATATTTGGATTGACAAAGTTTCACGAATTCTTGGCGGGTCGTAAATTTTGTATTGTGACAGATCATAAGCCGTTGGTCGGTTTATTCAATCCCGCAAAACCAATTCCATACCAGATATCACCGAGGATGTTGCGCTGGTCATTGAAACTTTCCAGTTATAATTACAGCATACAGTACAGGCCTGCTAAATTAATCGGCAACGCGGACGCGTTGAGCAGGTGGACCGCTCCGGGCACGTCGAGTCTGCAGGAGGATGTGCTGCGCGACGTGCTGCTGCTGGAGGAGCAGCCGAGCGGCTGGGAGCTGGACGCAGCTAAGATAGCCGCAGAGACCAACAAAGATGCGGTATTGCAAAAAGTAATGTTTCACGTTTTGCACGGATGGCCACGAAGGAACATAGACCCGAGCCTACAAGCTTATTGGACACGGAGAGAGGCTCTTTCACATAATAAAGGTTGTTTATTGTGGAGCAACAGAGTCATAATACCTTCGTCCTTACAGGACAAAGTGTTAAAGTTGTTACATGCCCCTCATGCGGGCATTGTCCAGACAAAAGCGTATGCAAGAGGCTACGTGTGGTGGGTCGACATGGATCGGCAGATTGAGAGTGTGGTGGCCGCGTGCCAGCAATGTCAGCTAGTGAGAAATAACCCACCAAAGGACCCGCAGACTTGGATTGTTCCAGAGAAGCCGTGGAGCCGTGTGCATGTGGATTTTGCGGGGCCCTTTCAGGGAAAAACGTTTCTAGTCCTAGTAGACAGCTACAGCAAATGGTTTGAGGCTGAAATCATACCAGCGATGAACAGTGGTACGGTGATAGCTGTTATGAGAAAAATTTTCACTTCACAAGGGCTGCCCGACGTGTTGGTGTCAGATAATGGACGTGCGTTCACCTCTGATGAATTTAATAATTTTCTTAAAAAGAATGGAATTAAACATTTGTATTCACCGCCCTACCACCCAGAGACTAACGGGCAGATTGAACGCACGATTCAAACATTTAAGAACAAAATAAAGAAACTAGAGAACCTGGACATGCAATGGCAAGAGAAACTTTGCAAAGTTTTATACTATTTACGGACTGTGCCCAATAGCTCTACTAACAAGACACCTGCTGAGTTACTGAATGGGCGAAGATACAGGACTGCAGTGTCGAGCTTACACCCCGACTCGACGCCGAGCCGCGCCGAGCAACAACTGGAGGCGGTGGCGCAGCGCCCGCCCGCGCGGACTTTTACGCTGCTGCAGCCCGTGCTCATACGCATGTACGGGCCCGGAAACAGGTGGCGTCGGGCCACCGTGGAGACGGTGGAGGGGCCGGCCACTTATGTGGTGAGGACGGAAGATGGAGAGCTGCATCGGCGACACGCAGACCAAATACTGGCCAGACCAGCTAATGGGTCACCTGTCATTGACAGTCAGCCAGCCAATGATACGGACTCTGAATTATCACAGGATCCGCCGATTGTGATTCCGCCTCCTGAATTATGGCCAGATATTATAGGAATTCCTAAAGAATGACTTAAGTGATTGCTATGTTAGAAGTAGACATTTTTGGTTAAATTAATTTTGTTATCTATTGTTGAATTTATTATTGTCTTTACCAATCATTATGAGAGAAAGGTATGTTATGTTTGAACCTTGTCGATTGGTTTCATTAGTTGTCAAGTGCAACATTTATGTAATGAGGGTAAAAAGAAATAAAACAGTTTGCTTTCTGATCTCGACTTGGTTGTATCTTTTAGTTGGTATAACAAATATGACACGTTCGGTTTTCATACTATCTAATAACATGCCGTATCTAGCCTAGGTACTCTACATCTGTGGTGGAGTACATTGGTGTGTTCCATTTTCAAACATCAAAACAGTGAGTAAAAGTGCTTTTTATTCACTGTTTTGCGTGAATAAAATAAGCTTTTTAGAGGGGGAATGGTATAAAGTATCTTATGTCCTAACCTATATCATGGTCTAATTTCATCGCAAACTTTCTATATTTAAGGCGTGAAAAGGTAAGAGACAAACAGATTTACTTTCGCATTTATAGTACTAGGATTTGCCCGCGGTTTCAGTCGCGTTATTTTAGAATTTTTGATTATCAATTCGGGTTGTACCCTGCTTGTAATAATATAATTCAATCATGATTCGAAAGATACGTGGCGCTATCTATTATCATAAGAACGATATTGTTGTTTTCCTCGGGAACAGTACTTTTTTTCGGGATGAAAGGTACTTACCTTCTACCTATGTCCGTTTCTGTACACATGACAACGTATATGAAAAAATTTGCTGTGCCCTAATCCATACTAATATTATAAATTCGAAAGTAACTCTGTCTGTCTGTCTGTCTGTCTGTCTGTCTGTCTGTCTGTCTGTCTGTCTGTCTGTTACCTTTTCACGCCTAAACCACTGAACGGATTTCGATAAAATTTGGCAAGGCTATAGATGGTATCCTGGGGACGGACATAGGCTACTTTTTTTTTCAAAAATAATCTTACAGGGGGTGATATAGGGGATGAAAGTTTGTATGGGAAAATCAGTATGTCTTAAGTTAGGGATGTGAAAATTAAAATGTAAGCTTTTGATAGGAAATTAAGAAATATGCCGTTCAGCGTTTTTGAAAAATCATCCCCTAAGGGGGTAAAATATAGTAAAATAGGGGTTGATTTTAAAATTTACAAAACTGCACGGATTTCGACAAAATTTGGCAAGGCTGTATATAGCATCCTGGGGAATGACATAGCATACTATTTTTTCAAAAATATTACTACAGGGGGTGATATAGGGGATGAAAGTTTGTATGGGAAACTCAGTATTTCTTCAGTTAGGGATGTGAAAATTAAAATGTATGCTTTTGGTAGGAAATAAAGAAATATGCGGTTCAGCGTTTTTGAAAAATCATCCCCTAAGGGGTTAAAATAGGGGTTGATTTTAAAATTTACAAAACTGCACGGATTTCGACAAAATTTGGCAAGGCTGTATCATCCTGGGAAATGACATAGCATACTATTTTTTCAAAAATATTACTACAGGGGGTGATATAGGGGATGAAAGTTTGTATGAGAAAATCAGTATGTCTTAAGTTAGGGATGTGAAAATTAAAATGTATGCTTTTGATAGGAAATAAAGAAATATGTGGTTCAGCGTTTTTGAAAAATCATCCACTAAGGGGGTAAAATAGGGGTTGATTTTAAAATTTACAAAACTGCACGGATTTCAACAAAATTTGGCAAGGCTTTATATAGCATCCTGGGAAAGGAAATAGGATACTTTCAAAAACAATACTACAGGCGGTGATATAGGGGATGAAAGTTTGTAAGGGAAACCCAGTATTTCTAAAGTTAGGGATAACAAATTCATGCTATTGGTAGGAAATTAAGAAATATGCGGTTCAGCGTTTTTGAAATATTATACCCTAAGGGGGTAAAATAGGGGTTGATTTTAAAATTTACAAAACTGCACGGACGTCGATAAAATTTGGCAAAGCTTTATATAGCATCCTGGGGAAGGACATGAACTACTTTTTGTCTTAAAAATAATCCTACAGGGGGTGATATAGGGGATGAAAGTTTGTATGGAAACTCAGTATTTCTTAAGTTAGGGATGTGAAAATTAAAATGTATGCTTTTGATAGGAAACAAAGAATATGCGGTTCAGCGTTTTTGAAAAATCATCCCCTAAGGGGGTAAAATAGGGGTTGATTTTAAAATTTACAAAACTGCACTGATTTCGACAAAATTTGGCAAGGCTTTATATAGCATCTTGGGAAAGGACACAGGAAACTTTCAAAAACAATACTACAAGGGGTGATATAAGGGATGAAAGATGGGAAACCCAGCATTTCTTAAGGTAGGGATATGAAAATTCAAATTTATGCTTTTGGTAGGAAATAAAGAAATATGTGGTACAGCGTTTTTGAGGGGGTACAATAGGGGTTGACAAATGTTTGTGTAACTACCTCTTTTTAAGAGATTTAAGGGATTGGAAATGTAGTCATAGTTCGAATCTTGAGGTAACATTTAGTCTTTATTTCATTCGAAGTTTTTACGAGGAAATTATTTGAACGAGTGGACACTCGGACAAAAGTTATTTGTTATTAGAGCGTGACTGGCATAATAAATTTTAAGTAATTAACAAAGTCCCCCCGCCGCGTAAGTGTGTCTGTTTGAATGCGATAATGTCAAAAAGTACCGAACGGATTTTCATACGGTTTTCTCCAATGAACGGAGTGATTCGGTGTAATTCATTATGGTTTTGTGTAAATTGGCTGAAATATGACGACGACTGTTGAAGATGTCGGAAAAAATCATGCCGACTGGTAGCTTTATGCCTACTATACACGGTAACGATATATCGTAGCGATTTGAGTTTGCACAGTTATATCGGACGGCCCTATGTTTTCCACATGTACGTTCCCATGGGACATTTTCCGACTTCCACGCGGGCGAAGCCGCGGGCAAAAGCTAGTGAATAATATCTTGAAGTAACATCAATGCAAACTTAGACACGTCAGGACGCAGAACAAAAGAAACCATCAGCCTTCCAAAACTTTATATGATATGACCCTTTTCACATGTTCCGGGCGTGTTGCCCAAGTGCAAGAACAAGACGAGACTTAGCCAGTCTTGGTCTTGGTCTTGCGCCAATACACCTGGTCTTGGTCTTGGTCTTGGTCTTGCGCTCCCAGTCTTGGTCTTGGTCTTGGTCTTGCAGCAAGAGTCTTGCAAGTCTTGCAATTACCTATTAGTCTATTACTATTTATTAAAGTTTACTTTAAATCTTAGAAAAACGTATTAGAATTGGAACATTGTGAGCTTGAATTAACATAGCCATAGTAAAGATCAAGCAGATTAATAAATAACTGAAGATTTGATAAGAAATTCGAAAAATCAACTGACCTATGTGTCGTTTTCCATGGAAGTAACTGTTTCTTAATAAACATTTATGATTTATAAGCTTACATTTGCTAAAACATGTAAAAAAACAAATTAATTACAATAACTTGACTGTATTTTAAAGAACAATACTTATCTGTCTAGAAAGAGATTGAACCCTCAACTTATAAGAAATTTAATAAAAGAGTTTTACGATTTATCATTTATTTGAATAAAAAATAAAATACAACACAAATCAACAGCTTTATCATTAGGTTATGATACTTTATATCAATTTTTTTGACCAATAATTAATACAAAGTAACCATCTGGCTGACTCATCACTTAACCTATTTCTATGTTTTCTAATTACTAATGATGCTTTAGAAAATAACCTCTCAGCAGGTACTGAAGTTGCAGGTATTGAGAGAAAATCACGGGCCATTTTCGATAAAATCGGATACTCTGTCTCATGCGTCCTCCACCAATTTAAAATGTCTTCCGAACTGGCAGTTCTTGGTTTTCTCAGGTACTCCTCCAACTCGTCTATCACTAAGCCTTGAAGACAAGATCCAGATGACGTCGAGGGACATTCATAGAGTTTATCAAAGTCTATTACGTCTTCATCTTCATCACATACTTTATTTTCTTTTTTTGGTAATTCCAGAGATTTGTTCAGTGAGTGTAGACTTTTATATTCTTCATAAAGTTCATTGAACTTGCGCAGACTTTCTGTTTTAAGTTGCTTCCCCCACATTGTCAGGTCAAAAGTCTGAGCCTTATGCCTTGGGTCTAAAATTAAAGAAGTACAATAAATCCAGTTGCTCTTCTTGTAATGTTTAAACATTTTGTCTCGAGCTGCTTGGAAAGCTAGAATGAGCCTTTATATTAAATTGTACACGTGATACGTTTTTAGAAAACAACGAGAATTAGTAAAAACTTAGACTCGAAGCACAGCTCAATTGGAAATGACTGGAATTAAAATAATTCCTTTATTTATAGTACGTTTCTTTGCTTTCTACCGCGCCGCCTCGCCACGTGCCGGCTCTATGAAAAGGATGCCGCCGCAAATCAAACAATGCCGCGTGCGGCGTACAAACACACACTAAATATTACCTACTTGTACAGACGCGACGCGTGAATAAAATAGAATTAGTGCCAATCACTATTCTTTACATATAAGTGAATGTTTTGGCGTACATCTATACTAATATTATAAAGCTGAAGAGTTCGTTTGTATGTTTGATGACAGAAGTTTTAAAATAAATAAATAAGTCCTGAACGTCACTATACCTCCAAAGTTACTATTCCTCGTGGACGAAGTCGCGGGCACAGCTAGTAAATACTTACTCTCATCATCTCTCTCAGAGATATTCGGGCTGGTAAGTAATACAAAACTCTTATCGCAGGCTTTTTATTTTATTAGTAGGTAAGTACCTACGCTTTTTATATTATTTTATTAGTTTTGTAGAATTTTTTTACACGTTTCAAGTATATTTAAAAGTGGCTACAATATTTATTAAACGGGTGATATTTGAACACTTTTTTGCTATTTTTTCTTGTAAAAACTTAAGAAATATAATGACTAAATGTACAATAATAGTACCTAAGTAATTAGTTTAAAACCATATAAGTAATCAATATTATAATATATAATTACTAGAATGAATTAATATGACATCTACTACCTATCCTTACCATTTTATCCTAATCATAATACTACTTGCGTGATCAGTATAATGTATTCATTTTCATTCTAAGCACTCTGAAACTTATTTATTCTTTGGAACACCTGTAGGTACTCTTAAAAAAATTCGAAATTATTTTGCATGAGTATACCTACGCCCTATGGCGGCAATCAAATAGTGTCACAAATGTTATGATTTCGGCGTGGCGGCAACGATTGTTTTAGATTTCAAAAGAAGCCGCCGGCGCGTGTATCATAACCATGTACTTCCGAAAAGCGGCAAATTTCTTTGAGAAGTAAGTACAAAACCTTTGATGCCGCATTATCAAAGTGCCGATGGTTAAAACATAACTATGCATGCACTCAGTTTGATTTTAATAGATATTTTTTTATTCGCTATGTTTATGGTATTAGTCGTAATGCGCATAGGTCCAGTTTTTCATATTCTTTGATACAGTTTTTTGCGTCTCATAGAATTCCTAAGCGTACCTACCTATACACCGAACTGTTACACCTAACTACTCAGTGAAATAGCGCTAAGTCCTAGCTGCAAGACGCAAGAGTCTTGCAGGCTATGTCTTGTTCTTGCTCAAGTCTTGCACGGTCAGTCTTGGTCTTGGTCTTGCTAAAAATACGCGGTCTTGTTCTTGGTCTTGGTCTTGCAAAAACGCAAGAACAAGACCAAGACTGCAAGACTAAGACTGAATTTGGGCAACACTAGTTCCGGCTGCCAGATAACCGGGTACCTTACCCGGTGACGAATATCTCATACATTGCCACCAGGTACCCGGAACCGAGTAACCTAAGCGTGTGAAAAGGCACTCATTGTCTACTAGGTAATGAATACTTCAAAAACTCCGCAATTCAGTAATTCACATAGCAAAGTTACCTACAGTACCTACCTACAGTAGCAAAATTCGCGTGTTTATAGTTTACTAAACTTGTTTAAAAAGGACAAAGGACTAGGTAACAAAACGGTTCGCGTGTGTATAAATCATAAGAGTACTGTCGTTCAGTCGCAGTTCAGGACTGAAATATATGTGGCCCGTTATATTTATAGCCCGGCAATCGCCGAAGAAAATTGTCTTTTTCGATCAAAAATGTATAGATAATGTATTGATAGATTGTTTCGTATTGAGTTTTCGTTTTTTATTGGGTGAATATGTATCATGTGTGACGTATGTGTGTGCTGTTTGGATGACGATTTTCGAATGCTCTTTTACCTATCTGCCGTGCTTGTTATTTGCCATGTTTTTTTTTGTCTCCCTCTGGTGTCCGGACGGGAGTGATGCACCACATCACTCCCGTCCGCAGACCAGAGGGCATCTACATACTGGTGACCAGTTTAGAGGCATGAGGAACATTAGGTAAAGTTTCTCTCATCCTCCTTGGAAAGAGGAGGATCCTACGACTAGATGGATGTTGTGTCTGGTGAGCAACTGCCCGACAATTGATGTCGGGATGTTGTATATATGCTAGTCGCGCCGTAAATTCTGATTGCGCGATGCAGGATATTTTGTGACGTCAATGTGATGCGTAGTTCGCATGTGGCGATGTAGATGCCGCCACAAATTCAACTCCTGCACCTCGTTTTATCTGCAAAACAACACGTAACATGACTCTTGTAATCCCTGAAGGGTTAGGCCAAGGATGTGGAACCGATGGCATGCGATAAAATAATTTGGGCACGCCATCAATTGCAAATTATAGGAACCTATTCTATTCACAGTAACAATGACAGACGCATCGATATCCAGCGATTGTCATGCTTAGACGCGTAGAATGCGTACAAATATTTCTTTTATCCGCCATTTTATCTATTCTTCCGTGGACAAAACCCGTATCTATGGCGGTCATGCTAAGCGTGCTGATTAACGAAACTCTAAAGTTAATTCGCCTATAGTATAGTTAAAATCTCGCTGCAGACTTGGTCATAAATCATAATCGGAGTAGGGATGTGCGCTAGTTGCGGGCGCTCAAGGCCATTATCGATAACAGAATCATTAAGGTTATCCATTGAAAATTGGCAAAAATGTGTGGAACATGCAGAATTGCTGCAAGATGAAGACTTAAGAAAAGCACATTTATGCGAAGAGTTCATCATTCATGTGGATGATGATGACGCGATGACTCAGACGAAGAATTTTAATTTTCTATTTTTAGTTTTATATATACGTTCTTTTGTTTATATATTTAATATGCTTTGTAGTAAATTTGGTACTAAAATAAAAAAAAATGTGTATTTATTTCTATCACCCATTTATAAATATATAAAACTATCGATATCACTCATCGACTGCAGTAATGCACAGGACTACGTGTGGGCGTGGCCTGCCCATAAGGCCCGTGAGTGGGAAAGAGAGCGAAACACTCGAATGATTTATGACCGAGTCTGCAGCGAGATTTTAACTATACTATAATTGTGAAACATGCGGAACGGTTGAAGATGTTCACCATATACTTATGGAGTGTACTAAGACAAAGAAGGAAAGAAAGACACAGTTGAGTATGGTTAAAGTAGGTAAATATGATATTGGTCCATACGTAAAAGTTTTAGCGCAACCTTCACCTGAGATAGCAGACCTACTTACATATTTTTTTACGAATTAATAATTTTTATTATATTTGTAGTTTAGAATAGTTTAAGTTGTGATGAGGCTGACTTGCCACTGTGGCAAGCCATAAAGATAAAAGCCTCTAAAAAATTAAGAAAAAAAAACTAAGCTCTTTTACAATCGCACTGAACTATGCTTTTCACTCACTTATACACAAAACTCAAGTATTATTTCAAAAGCTGTATTTTCCACTGCAATGCTTAGTTCTCGTCATTTGCCATCTCTTCTATCACTCACGTATACAATCAATCTGCCTAGCCTTTTCCCTACTATGTTGAGGTCGGCTTCCAGTCTAACCGGATGCAGCTGAATACCAGTATTTTACATGGAGTGACTGCCTATCTGACCTCCACAACCCAGTTACTGGGTAATACGATACCCCTTGGTAAGACTGATTGTCAGACTTTTGGGCTTCTGACGACCCGTAACGACTGTCAAAGATCCACGAATAACAGCCGGGACCAACGGTTTAACGTGCTTTCCGAGGCACGGAGAAATCTCGGTATGTAAAGATGGTCACCCATCCACTGACCAACCCCGGCAAACGTAGCTTAACCTGACGGATCGACCCGTGCGGCTGTTGTTACTTATCCACGAGCTCCTCTCACGTATACAAAAGCCTCTTATTAACAGGGAAGCTTCACCTGTAATATTACTCGTACATTAATTACGTTTGTTTTCTTTGTAATATGAGTGTAAAAGACTCGCTGCTATATTTTTCGGGATTTTGGAATACGCAACGGAGATGAATGACTCTTCTGAATTATTAGATACGTTGTCTTTTGGAGTTTTGTTTATGTTTGTTTATTCGCGTATTCTACAATTTGAAGAGAGAGGGGTGTGTCTTTTTAAAATATAGGTAAGTAAATAAACTTACGACACGGTTGGCGCAGTGGTTGAGCGATTGACTGCTGCGCAGCATGTCGCGGGTTCGATTCCCGCACGGAACAAATATTTGTACGACCTACAAGTATTTGTTCCGAGTCTGGGTGTATTTCTATCTATATTAAGTATGTATTTACAAAAAAAAATGTATATAAGTAGTTTATCAGCCATCTCGTTACCATAACACAAGCATTAGGTTGCTTAGCTTGGGACTAGATGGCGTTGTGTGAAATGTCCAAGTATATTCATTTATTATTATTATTATTATTGCTTCTATGGTGATTTTAAATATTTTATTTTATTAAAGAATATATTCACATGATATCGGGGAAGCTAGTATTATAAACAAAAGATATTATTTTTAATTTATTTATAACGGAAAACAAACACTGACATTTTCCACGTATAACACATAAAAAAATAATCTTAAAAAAAAAACAACCGACTCCCAAAAAAACACTACAAAGTGAAAAATAACTTTAATTTCGGAAGTCGGTGTCTTTGGTTTTTTATTTACTTTCGTTTTTTTTTTGCCACCGACTTCCGAAATTAAAGTTATTTTTCACTTTGTAGTGTTTTTTTGGGAGTCGGTTGTTTTTTTTTGTAAAAAAAAAATATTTTTCACTTTTTAGTGGTGCCTACCCCACACAAATCTGAATACCACTCTGCAAAATAAATTAGAGCATCATCCACATAGACTAAATAGGAAAAATACGTATTAAATTATTGAAGCTAACTCAAAAGCCACTCATCAGAACTTGAAGATATTTTTATGCGACCATCTCAGGAGTACTTATACCATTTCAAATAAAAACTTTGCAAAAAGCAAATACGTCGCGCTAAGTCGTGTCAGAAGTTTGGTAGGCGTAGTTTTAGTTGACAGAGATAACGAGGCTACGAAATCTGCCTTCTGACAATCAATTTGAATCATTTATAGCCAAAGTGCACATCATGACGATTCCAATAAGCCCAAACACGGCTAGGATACATTGTTTTATTACTGAGTTCCGATGCCTACCTTCCGGCTTCTTCATCAGATCGGTTCGATGGTACCATTTTCATCAGAACCATTTATTTAAGCTTCGTCATAGTCGCTTAACTATTAATCGAGATATCTTATCGCCACCCGTGAAACAGTTATCATCGTTGAGGAGTTCCCGTGGCTTTCTGTAGTCTTATTCATCAGTTCCACTTCACCAGATGATACTTTCTGAATGCAAACGCTTGATGTGTTGATGAAAATACCAAAATAGGTATATGTGTGCCTATAATATTTGAGGAGTTCCCTCGATTCCTCATGGAACTCATCATCAGAACTGAATTTTGATAAAAATGGAACCAATCTGGAAGTATACCTCTTCAAATAAAAAAAGAATTTCCCGAATCGGTTCATAAATGACGGAGTACTGAGGTAACAAACATACAAAAAAAAAAAAAAAAACATACAACCGAATTGAGAACCTCCTCCTTTTTTGAAGTCGGTTAAAAAGCCATGCGATTTCACCAAAACCTTTTTTTTTCTAAGATCTGGGCATTATGTTAGACAGTAGGTATGTCATATGTGAAATAAAAACTAATTATTGTCAAAAATAAGAAAAGCATACAAAACATTTGTTTACAAACACAATCCTTGCTAGATAACTCCTCTAATAAATCATCAATTTCTTCTTTTGTATTATTTCTGTATTTGGTACGAGTTTCCGGGAATATTACTGTAATCAAAGAAACTTGGCCACTTTATCATGTCAGTTTCTGATATAACAGATAAATCCTGATAAACGGAATTAAGGCCCTGGTTCCAAGCTTGGTTTAGCTCGGTGTGTAAGTGAAATGGCGTTATGGCTGTCTAGTTTGACGCACGAGATAGAAGATTCTCACGCGCACCGGAATTATGTCGTAAAAGTGCAAATAAAATCGTATAAAATTAGAAATTAACTATTTAATAAAAAGTAATCCATCACTGGATGCAGTTTGGAATTTGACATTTCATGGCATATTTTTAATTATAATTATAAATTGCTAATGAAGGGATAAACAGCTTTTAAAGATTATTAGGAGGTATGTTTAAAGATTTTTTTGGTGCATTAAAGTATGTTTAATTATGTTTTGGCTTCCATCACTGTATGCGCAAAGGACTTGAAAATATCATATTTTTTTTACATGTCAAAATTATTTACGGTTTATGAGATACACAGATTCAAAAAACCACCTTTTTGATCGTTTTCAGGAAATCTGCGCCTTAATGTAAGAGAAGCAGTGGTAAGTAGGCGGAGGGTTAGGTTCGTTTGATGTTTGAATGTTATCATGTCAACTTGTAAACGACAACTGCTAAAAATCTTATATGAACCTGCTTTAAAAATCTTATATGGATATGAATCTGCCGTGAAAATCTTATATGGATACCAACTGAAGTATGGGTGAAGTTTGACGTCTATTGTGGCTAAATAGTACATTGTGATACAAGGGTGGAAAGTAGGTTATTGCAAACGATTTATGACACGAGTTTGCAATAACCTACACACCCGTATATCACGCGACGTTTTTGATACAGTTGTGGGAAATTGTAAAAAACAAATCAAAGAATTTATTTTGAGAGTAGTTTTCAACCTGTAATAAATTGACCACAATGTAGATGGTTTATATTTGCCACTCAATTCATGAAAAAGCTTACAAAACATGTTCTGAAAATGACTTTGTATTTTCCATAAAATAAAATTATCGTAAGTCATCGGATATATCTTTCTCGAGATTTTGGGGAAAAAACTTCATCTTGCGCAGTTTTCGCCTCAGATAAAATATCGGGTGGAGTTAATTCCGCTTCATCACTTGTACTTGAACTCATATTAACAAAGAAAAACAATTTATCCCACAAAAAATTAAAGTTTTGAGAAAATGGCTCGTTTTTGCAACGTGACATATTTTTTTTTGTTTTTTCCATAAAATAAAATGATCGTAAGTCGCCATACTCTCGAGATTTTGGGGAAAAAAATTTCATCTTGCGCAGTTTTCGTCTCAGATAAAATACGGTTGCGCAGTGGAGTTAATTCCATTTCACCACTCGTATTTGAACTCATTATCAACTTATCACACAAAAAATTAAAATTTTCAGAAAATGGCTCGTTTTTGTAACTGGACATTTTTTTTTACAACGAAAACAGCCTATACAACCTATTCGATTTTTGAAAAATGTTGATGTGAAAATAATTAAATTGAAACTGGTAGTTAAATATATTAAACAACCATTTAAAAGACTTTTGAGAATTCAATGCTAAGACGTACGGACTCATTCATTTTTCCTCGTATAAAATTTATCCCATTTTCCCAAAACTCCTTGCTACTAAACTTTTTAAATTGAATTATAAATTTTAAACTCAACTGCAAAACTAATGATCGAGCTCGTAAACAAAAGTCACTACCGCGTAACAGAAAGATGCCTATGCAAAAGATTTGTGGCGGCATCTACATCGCCACATATGAACTACGCATCAGACACATGACGTCACGCAAACCTGCATCGCGTAATTAGAGTTTACCACGCGATTAGCATATATACAACGACCCGACATCAACCGTCGGGCAGTAGCCCACCAGACACAACACCCGTCTGGTCGGAGGATCCTCCCTTTTCTATGGAGGATGAGTGAACTTTACACCCTGTTCCTCATACCTCTAAAGATTTAATTTTCGAATCATAATTATAGCCTCTGAAAGTACGCCATGTTTAACAACTGTATTGAAAAGCAAATGGTGACACCTTAGGGCCCTCGCTCACGGCGACTTTTTGTAGCGATGCAGTAGCGATGCTGTCGCGCGTCTGCATCGATACAGTCGCGATGCGGTGCTAGCTGTTTGCCCTCGCCCACTGGATTCTCGATTCGAGTAGCGATGCTGTCGCGCGTTTCGTAAACGCGCTACAAAAAGTCGCCGTGGGCGAGGGCCCTTAGGGTGACACCAAAGTGTTTGTCCACCGCACCGGGAACGGGACGTCAACGAGAAAACAGTGGGCTTAGTGCGAGTTTTTATACTTACTCGATCGCGTTTACGTTAACGTTGACGTACGTCAATTTGTATCGAATAATTGTGTTTCCCATTACAGTCGCCAGACGGCGCTTATTAATTTTCAGTACAAACTGATGTTTACGTTAACGTGATCGAGTAAGTTTAAAAACTCGCACTAAGCCCTCTGATGACGGCGCCATAGTAAGTGTACTGTCGCTACTTCGGCGACGTCATCATTTTGTAGTTGGCGTCCCGTTCCCGGTGCGATGGACAAGCAGTCTTACTCTAAGATGTACTCGTATGTTAGAACACACACCGGTGTCTCTCCTAAATAAATAAAAAAATCTTTATTTTTCAAATAAAATATAATAAAAGAGATCATCCCATTAGCATTGCAGTAAAATGGAGGAAAATTTTAACATTGCAAATTACACTTCGCTAGGATGAATATAGCCAAAACTATGAGTTTTATATTTAAGGCCCAGGTTCCAAGATTGGTTTAGCTCGGTGTGTAAGTGAAATGGCGTTATGGCTGTCTAGTTTGACGCACGAGATAGGAGATTCTCACGCTCACCGGAATTATCTCGTAAAAGTGCAAATAAAATCGTATAAAATTAGAAATTAACTATTTAATAAAAAGTAATCCATCACTGGATGCAGTTTGGAATTTGACATTTCATGGTATATTTTTAATTATAATTATAAATTGCTAATGAAGGGATAAACAGCTTTTAAAGATTATTAGGAGGTATGTTTAAAGATTTTTTTGGTGCATTAAAGTATGTTTAATTATGTTTTGGCTTCCATCACTGTATGCGAAAAGGACTTGAAAATATCATATTTTTTTTACATGTCAAAATTATTTACGGTTTATGAGATACACAGCTTTAAAAAACCACCTTTTTGATCGTTTTCAGGAAATCTGGGCCTTAACAAACAAAAGGAACAGTACCTATAAAGGCTCGAATGTAGGTTACCAAATTAATCGAAAAAAAACCGGTCAAGGGCGAGTCGGACTCGTGCACCGAGGGTTCCGTTCCGATTTCTGAAAAAGTGTGCTACTTAGATACATCGTTTTATTTTTCCTGTCATTTTTACATAAACTTCTATCACATAGAACAATTTCAGATTTTTCTCTTTGCAAACTTCGGAGATAGGGGGGGGGGGAACGGTATTTTTTTTTACAATTTTTATCAAAAGTCGAAAACTATGCGGCCAAAAAAAAAAAATTAAAAATAGTTTGAGAATGTGCAAACAGCGTTCTTTTATATGATATCCCATATGCCCTAGTAGCCTCACTTTAAATTTTTAAGACCCCCTTTGAGTCCCTGTTGCAAAAAAAATATAAATATTTTTATTTATTTCTTATTTGCAAAATAGTTGGGTAAACCTCATCTAAAACTACTGATGTTATCAAATTTCAAGTTCATAACATCAGTAGTTACTGAGATATCCAGCTGTGACAGGCAGACAGACAGACAGACAGACTGAGTCACACCATAAGGGTTCCTTTTTTACCATTTTGGTACGGAACCCTAAAAAACGAACTAAGGCGTGTCGGACCACACACAATGAAGTGTTCCGTAGTAGAAAAGGATTTATTCCAAAAACCAATATACCATTTCAGTTGAAAAACATGTTCACCCATACATTGATATACATACGTCACGGTCAATACTCCAACTGAAAATTTAAGTTTGTCATCACAAAACAAAAGGAGAATGATCTCAAATATAGGGCGCCCTGTACCAAACGAAAAGTCCGATGTCACAACCAAACCCAGTTTATTTGCAGGAGAATTTAATGCTCTTTCTATAATGTTAACTGTTTTTTACGTGGATTCCCGCAGTTTGTATTTATTTGCCCTTTATCTACTTAATATTTTGAGGTTAGGTTCGTGAAAATGACTGATTCGAAATAGTGGAGTTAGTGAGAAATAAGGTAGTAATATCGGTCCTGTTTTTTGTTCTTGATTATGTGCTAGTTTTTCCTGATGGGTGAATAAACAATACATTCATAGTCAATAATAATATTCTTGTTGTCAGTTTTTTAAATCTAATTAATAATTCAAGTGCGTAGGTACTTGCAGTAGGTGCTGGCTAAACCAACAATCGATTTTGTACTGTGTTTACTGATTCTTTGATTCATAAGAACTTGAACATAACATAACATTAGCCTTATTTTACCCGAAGAGTTAGGCAGAGGTGTATTTACATATTATGATAGTACCTACACCCATATTTTGAACTTGAAATGTTAATAATAATAAGGTAAGATATTAGAAATGAAAAACGTAGATATGGTTAATTCATTACCACAATTAAAAATGTACAATTGAAACTATATCCGCCCTACACAAATATTGTTATTACTTTTCATGATACTTTTCATGTTACAGGGAAGTGCAAACACCAATACTCTGTATTGATTGTGGTGATATTATGTTCCTATAGAAACCAGTAGGTGTCGGTGCGTCAGCTATGAATTGCGGTCGGGCGGCACTGCCGCTGCCGTCGCCTGCAAGACTAAGTTAAGAAAAAGCACTTGAACCCCCGTTTTCGTATATTCAAATAGTTCATAAATGAAACTAACATTGAAAGTAATGTCATTTTTAACGGCGTCAAAGACTTACAGATAATAATATTATAAAGCAGCCATAAAACAAATGCAATACGTCACAATAAAAACGTCATGTTCTCTTTTTGAATCGGTCCTCTTTTAATGAAATGCATAAAATGTATTCCAAAATGATTTATTTATTTATTTAAAACTCTTATACTATCATTACAGGTTACAAACCTAATGCGACAGCTAAGACTACTTGTAATAATTATTAACTATTTAAAATAACCTTACATTACTAACAATTACACACTAGTACATTAATACAAAATTACTGATAACTAAAACGATACCAGTAACCTTATACAAAATTAACTTAAATATGTTTTACAGTCAAAAATTAAAAGTAAACAATAAAAGAAACATTAAACACAAAATGAACAATAAACCTAAAATTACACTAATTAATGCTTTCGCAGTGGCGGGCGCCGCCGCCTCCACACGTAGCGGTCTGGAACAGAAAACCGCAAGCACTGAAGTACTCCTGGGTTGTGCTCCTTGCCCCGGAGTAATTTTATTAAATAGACGACAAGAGTGAACTGCCGTCGCACCCTCAATTCATTGTACCCGACCATGCCCAGTACAAACAGGGTGGGGTACATCAGCGGGTACAATGGATAAACCCCGTACAGTCTGCAGTACAAGTGATAATAATTTAAATTATTATGACACAACGAGTGCAGGAGCTCGTGGCTAAGTAATAATAGCCACACAGGTCGACCTATCAGGTTAAGCTACGCTTGCCGGGTTTGGTCAGTGGATGGGTGACCATCTTTACATACCGAGACTCCTCCGTGCCTCGGAAAGCACGTTAAGCCGTTGGTCCCGGCTGTCATTCGTGGATCTTTGGCAGTCGTTACGGGTCGTCAGAAGCCCGAAGGTCTGACAACCAGTCTTACCAAGGGGTATCGTATTACCCAGTTACTGGGTTGTGGAGGTCAGACAGGCAGTCGCTCCATGTAAAATACTGGTATTCAGCTGCATCCGGTTAGACTGGAAGCCGACCCCAACATAGTTGGGAAAAGGCTAGGCAGATTGATTGACGCAACGAGTCACCTAAAGATTTTATTTTTATCACACCTAACATACAATACCTAATATCACGTAGGTACTAAAAATCAAATCTGTATGGTACTTACATAAATTATCTTCTTCATTTAAATGTTTGTTGGTGTATATTGCTATATTTTTTTACGTAGTAGCAACATTGGGAAATGTGTATTGTAATAAATTACGTTTGTTATAATCCATCTATAGATCTATGCATCCGACTGAAAGACTTGTGTCATGAATAAAAAATATTAAAAAAGTGCAACGGCAGTGACATTGACATAATTATACGTGGAAAATACATAAGTACAAAAGTACAAAGTAAAAAAATACTTTTAATTTTGATGTCCGAAATCCGGGAATCTTCCTCATAACAAAAACGTAAATCTGATTAAAAAAATGGGAGTAATTTTATGAACTAAATTTAGTTGTGACACTCTCCCCCGCAAGTTGGTACTGCCCCTCGGCATTGTCTTTTTACTCATGTTGTGGTAAAACTACAAATTAACAATTATAGGACTTTTCCTTTACTTGTGCTTTGCTTCTTGCCAAATTTCATGATTCCAGGCCAGTAAGTACCCTATAGCTTTTGATTTAATTACGAGTATCAAAATATTTATTTATTTATTACATTTGGGAAAACAAACAGTAGTATACTAAGCATAAACAAAGGGTTCCGTTTTTTTTCCTTTTGAAGTATGGAACCCTAATAATTATAAGTCACTGGAACGGGGCACCAGAAATACAGACATTCTAACTTATCTCTAGAGTCAGGTTTTAATATATATTTTTTTTAATTTCTAATCTTATAGTATGAAACTTATTCAAAAAACTATCACACGATTTTCACAACAACATGTAGCGTATATAATTATGTATTTGTGATAACGGCATGATAGTTTTTTAATGAGTTATGATATGAAGCAGCTCATGCTAGCTGACGGTGTATCCCCACCTTAACAGTCAGCCAAGCAAAATTAATTGTTGTGGTGCTGCAGGGGATAAGCCGGCAATCTGTCACCGCTTATGCGCTATTTACTCTTATCTTTATCCCACTAACGTTATGGTGAAATGTCTCCTGTGACATGTCAAGCATAGCGTTCAGTTTCCTGTGTTGTTGAAATAATAAAAACCGGTCAACAGCGAGTCGGACTCGCACACCGAGGGTTCCGTTCTGATTTCTGAAAAAGTGTGCTATTTAGAGACATCGTTTTATTTTTCCTGTAATCTTTAGATAAACTTCTATCACATAGAATAATTTCAAATTTTTATCTTTGCAAACTTCGGAGATAAGGGGGGGGTAACGGTATTTTTTTTTACATTTTTCATCAAAAGTCGAAAACTATTCGGCCTAAAAAAAAATAAAAAATTGTTTAAGAATGTGCAAGCAGCGCTCTTTCATATGTTAACCCACATGCCCTGGTAGCCACACTTTGATTTTTAAGACCCCCTTTCAGTCCCTGTTACAAAAAAAATATATAAATATTTTTACTTCTTGCTTATTTGCAAAATAGTTGGATAAACGTCATCTAAAACTGTTCTAAATTTCAAGTTGATAGCATTAGTAGTTCTTGAGATATCCAGCTGTGACAGACAGATAGACAGACAGACAGACAGACAGACTTAGTCACACCATAAGGGTTCCTTTGTTACCATTTTGGTACGGAACCCTAAAAATCAGGGAAAAGTTGTAAATTTTGTTTGAACAAAGTGTTACTCTATTATGATCATTATGACCAACATAAAATGAGCAACATCAAGGCAATTTTTTCTATGTTGGCCACTGATGAGGGAGATCACATAAATGTATTTTTTATATACATCACATATTTTAGGTACAAAAATCTTAGGTTCCTTTTGCGCCGGGGTTGGGGCAATTTTGCGTATTTTTCTGTGTATATTTTTAATTTATAATTTAACTAGCTTTTGCCCGCGGGTTCGCCCGCGTGAAGGTCGGAAAATATCCCATGGGAACATTCATGTGGAAAACATAGGGCCGTCGGATATAACTGTGCAGACTCAAATAGCTGCGATATATCTTTACCGTGTATGGTGGACTTAAAGCACGCCCAATGGGAAGTCGGCATGATTTTTTCCGACATCTTCAACAATCGTCGTCATATTTCAGCCAATTTACACAAAACCTTAATTAATTATACACTGAATCACTCCGTTCATTGGTGCAAAACTGAGTTTAATACTGAGTTTCCCATAATTACAAAATTTCATAAACTCAAACTCAAACTCAAACTCAAACTCAAACTCAAAGCATTTATTTCAATTAAACCAATTACAGGCACTTTTGAATTGTCAAAGAGTCGGTCAGTAGGTAAGTCAGAAAGTTGAAGCTAGTTGCCCATTCCAAAACGTAGATCTATGGAGAAGAACGGGCAAGAAACTCCACGGACACTCTTTTAAATCAAAATATGGTTACAAAATATTGGTTACATCATTCATATTGAAATTATACATGTGAGAACGATGAACGTTAAAAGCGTCCGGAATAAAAAAATAAAAAAACAATTCAAAATTAAAATTAAAATAAGCCGTGGCAGCTAAGGTATGACCAGCCTCCACCAACAGCGCCCGTTCACGAACCTGACGTATGGATTCGTTAAATGATCCAACACACGCGCCACCATCAGCGAGGCATTAGAGTGAGCATGACACACTCTCAGCCGCCAGGGCACATCCAAGTCAAATAAAGACGTACCCAGTAAATGGTAGCTTTAGAGTAGGTACATAGTACTCACACATGTGCTAAGCAATTATACAATACAAGGTGATTGAGTCTACACAATGCAAAGCTATTCTTACAATCTTCAGCAGTTCCAACAGTATCTTCAAATGTTAATTAATTAGTTGAGGTTGTGGAGCAGGACCAGCATGGAGCCAAGCCCTATATCACCCCCTGTATGATTATTTTTTAAGACAAAAAGTAGCCTATGTCCTTCCCCAGGATGCCATATATAGCCTTGCCAAATTTTATCGAAATCCGTGCAGTTTTGTAACTTTTAAAATCAACCCCTATTTTACCCCCCCTGGGGATGATTTTTCAAAAACGCTGAACTGCATATTTCTTTATTTCCTACCAAAAGCATACATTTGAATTTTCATATCCCTAACTTAAAAAATACTGAGTTTCCCATACAAACTTTCATCCCCTATATCACCTGTTGGCTTCGATAGCCCCTGTTCTAACAATTTTACAATAAAAAAATGGTGGCTTAACAAAATGAACTCACCGACTCTGGATTGTCCTGCTCCTGTCCCGGGACACAGCTCTTATTATGCACAGCACCAGTTCCACCTTCACATAATGTTTTAAGCACCACAAACACGGAAATTCTTGAGGATTTCCAAATTTATTGCTAGTAGCAACGCGCGGTAATGTGAACCGTCGCACTTCTTTTAAGACAGTGAGTGGCGCCATCTTCTTCGGTGGCGCGCGGGCAAAGTTCGGTTAAGCCACAGATAATAAACTATACATTTCCCCCCACCGAAATCCGCAAGGATTTCCCAGTTACGATACCAAAATGTGGCAGAAAATGCATGTATGCATGTGTTGTGTATTTTGATGTGGTATGAGGTAATTAATATACTTGTAGATAATTATGAATTAAAATGCTAGAGAGAGTGGACTGTATTATAATAGAATGAAAATAAACTTAAATTAATAATATTGTTACTTAAAACTAGTTTGGAACGATAACTAGATCATTATGAGTCCTGATCGAGAGGCAAAGGGCTGACTTTAGAAACGGGACGTGTTAACTCGTGACCGTTTGCAGTCTTGACATGAACTACGCGAACAACACCGTCCGGGCCAGTATGGAGCTTAGAGATTCTTCCTAGCGCCCACTTAAGGGGTGGCGCATCCGAATTAACAAGCACTAGGTCGCCGATATTCAGGTTTTGACAAGTGTGATGCCATTTCTGCCTTTGTTGCAAGGTGTGTAAGTAATCCTGCCTCCAATGTTTCCAAAATTGCTGCGATAGCTGTTGGACAGCCTGCCATCGGCTCAGTCTATATCCAGATACGTCCGTGAGATCAGATTCTGGTACTGACAGTAGCTCCCTACCTATGAGGAAATGACCAGGCGTTAAAACTTGAAACTCACTCGGATCGTCAGATAAAGCACACACAGGCCTTGAGTTTAGTACAGCTTCAACACGAGCAAACAGTGTTCCCAGTTCTTCAAATGATAAAGCTCTAGTCCCAATGGTGCGTTTTAAATGTAATTTTGCTGATTTTATAACAGCCTCATAAAGTCCACCGAAATTACTGCCGGCTGGTGGGTTAAGTCGCCATTTTACTCCGCGAGATACGAAGCCATTATTTATATTATTCGATTCCGAATTTAAAAATTTGGTTATTTCAGTTAACTGTTTACCAGCAGACACAAAATTGGTACCATTGTCAGATACGACAGAATGACACAGACCTCTCCTCGCCGTGAATCGGTCGAAACACGCTAAAAAACACTCTGTGCTTAAAGATGACAAGACCTCTAAATGAACAGCCCGTGTCGCGCAGCACACAAATACGCAAAGATAAGATTTTGAAATATGGGCATTTCTACGAGTTGATTCTTTAGTAGGAAAAGGTCCGCCTATGTCCACACCAACAGTGTGAAACACATGAATATCTTGAGAACGGTACTTAGGTAGTTCACCCATTAGGGGCTGTCGATTTGTAGGAGACACCCTAAAACAAGAAATACATTTCCTAGTGCGGGATCGAATCGCACATCGTGCTGAAATGATCCAATATTTTTGTATTATCAAACTTTGAAGTGTGCGCGGGCCCACGTGCAGATAAATTTTGTGATAGTGATCGATTAAGATTTCTGTAAAATGAGACTTTTTAGGGAGTAATAGCGGATGTTTCTTTTCGTACGTTAGATCTGATTGGGAAAGTCTACCCCCCACCCTGAGGAAACAGTTGGAGTCTATGAAATGGTTGAGTTTCCGCAATGATTGACTACCGCTACCATCTTTTGCTAGTGACATGATGTCATTAGAAAAATGATGATTTTGAACGGTTTTCACTAATACGTCATGCGCGTTTCTTATATCCGACACAGTGAGGGATCTGCGTTCGTAAGCAGGCAGTCTACAGTTACGTATGAATTGATAGCATCGAGCTACGACGTTGAGCAATTTGCTAAAACTAGAATATTTCTCAGTTAAATTATAAAGAAAACTGGATGAATCAGACTCAGTGGATACAAGAGCTGTCTTGGAACACTTGAGATCGGGAGGATTGCAGTCACGAAACTCGTCCATGGTCTTGATCCGCCACTGAGTCTGGTCTTGTTTGAGCCAGTCTGGGCCAGTGAACCATTCTGTCGTTGCTAACAAGACCGAAGGTAAAGCGCCGCAAGAACATATATCAGCTGGATTTGACACACCGCTCACATGGTACCAGCATTCGCTAGGGACACAGTCGTTGATTTTAGAAACCCTATTGGATACAAATGTTTTGAGTGTGTAGCTAGGCGTATTTAGCCAGGCTAGCACCACCGACGAATCCGTGAATAGCAATGTCTCATCAATGTTGAGCCGGTCACGCAATATAGTTTGAAGGTATTGTATCAGCTTTGCGAGCAAGTGGGCTGCCATGAGCTCTAATCGCGGAATGGTGACGGTCTTTAGAGGAGCCACTTTGGATTTTGCGATGAGTAGACTGGCCTTAACTTCACCTGCAAGGCTTTTTGTTCTCAGATATACAACTGCCGCATAGCCGAGTGTTGAGGCATCACAAAAACCTATAAGTTGACAAAAAGAAGGAGAGGTCACTTTTACATGACGGCTATGCCGTATATCTGACAACAATGGAAGTTCATCAACGTATGACTGCCATTTTGACGCAAGCTCTGATGGTAGACTTTGGTCCCAGTCAAGCTGGCGAGCCCAAAGCTCCTGCATTAGACATTTGGCATAAAATGTGCATGGCGCCACGAAACCAAGCGGATCGAACTGACGACCAATTTGTGACAACACTGTTCTCTTTGAAATGACAGGGTTTGGCGGAGAAATGGTAAACGAAAACGCATCAAAAGTGGGTAACCACTGAAGTCCCAGCACTTTAATGGCCAAATTCTTTTCATCATCAAACGTGACTGGCGTTTCACGATGATCCTTATCTAAACTGTCTAAGACCTGTGTGCAATTACTGGACCATTTGCGGAGTATAAAACCACCTGACTTTAATAGTTTCATTAATTCTTTTTGCAGAGTTACAGCTTCGTCTACAGTAGTTACAGACCATAGAAAATCGTCCATAAAAAATGCAGTTTTTAGCAGTGGAGCAGCCTTAGGAAAGTTAGTAATTTCGTTATCCGCCAAAGTATGTAAGACTTTAATAGCCAAATAAGGGCAGCTGGCTATACCATATGTAAGGGTGTTCAAAGAGAATATTTGAACTGGCTGATCCAGGGAGTAACGCCATAAAATATGTTGATACGGTCGTTGACTAGGGTCGACCAGTATCTGCCGATACATTTTACATATATCAGCAGACAGACAAATTTCATGTAGTCGAAAATTTATTAAAAGCTGGTTGATATCAGCTTGAAGCTTGGGCCCAGGTAACACGATTGAGTTGAGTGACATATTATTTGTTGTTTTACCTGACGCATCAAATACCACACGATGCGACGTAGTGGTACTCGTCGGCTTAATAATGCAAAAATGCGGGATAGTATATTTTGACTCCACGTTCTGGACATCACTAAGACACGTCATATGGCCGAGATCTTCATATTCGCGCATAAATTTATGATATTCAGTTTTGAGCACAGGGTCTCGTTCTAATTTTGACTCTAAGTTAAGAAGGCGACGAGTAGCCATCTGACTTGAATCACCGAGTTCTACACATTGCCGAAATGGATACTTAACAACATACCTGCCCGTATCATCGCGCCTATGCTCTTTGGCAAACAAATGCTCTGCTCGCTCCTCGTCTGGGTTACGCGGCGGCACACTAGACGGTACATCTTCTATTTCCCAAAAAGACTGCATTACTTGCTCCAGATTCACAGAAAATGCACAGAATGACTGATCGCGAGTAGTACTGGTAGCGGTTGACGCGGTACAGGAACCAAGTTCAGTTTGACCTACTAGGACATATCCGAATATTGAGCTCATCGCAACAGGTAAACCGTGATCTCGTGGAAGAATCTTTTGACTGTCGAATATGTACGGAAACAGATCACCTGCTATCAACATGTCGATCGGCGCAGGTCTATAGAATTCTGGGTCTGCTAACTTCAGATGTTGAAACTCGGTTATTACTTTATCAGGCAATGGCACTGTGGGCAAACAACCAACTATTTTAGAAACAATGACCGCATCGGTTGTCAGTATAGGACCAGGTAGGTGTCGCGGTTTGACCTTACAGGTGGTCACCCCGAACTCCTTAACTAAATTCCCACCTAACCCGATAGGCTCAAAATTACATTGTCGACGTGCCAGGTTTAAGCGTTTTGCACAGTCTTGAGTTATGTAGCTCGTCATGGCTCCGCTATCAATTAAAGCACGTACGGTGTGTTACTGGCCCCAACAATCTGCGACGTGTACAATAGCGGTGCCGAGCAAAACTGTCAAATTAGCTGAGCACGTCAATGTTACTGCACTAGGATTCGAATTTTCAACAGAATCTATGTGCAGCGTATGATGATGCTTTTTTTTGCAGACCGTACATCGTACCTTAGACGGACAGTCGTCGACCGAATGTTCGCGTAAACAATTTTCACACAACTTTAATTGTTTAATTTTAT